>OZ010798.1:172215833-177015833 GCA_963932465.1 Maratus speciosus
TGGCCGTTTATTGTGTTAAATTTAATGTTTTTTTCCGGAAAAAGCGCCATCTGGTGGACATTTTGGAACTAATTTTTTTTTCGAAATTCCGTGAGTGCATCTCGTGTACAGTCTATATACCAAATTTCATTCCATTCCGCTCACCAGTTTGCGCTGTAGGATGCTGTTTATAGGGGAAGTTTAATTATAACCACCCTGTATATGCAGTAGCGCTCAAAAGTATTTTGACAACATTATATTCGCTCTTATTTTGTTTAATATTCTTGGATTTTTATTTGGTTTCACGTTATTTTCTAGCAAATCATAGTTAATTTGTTAAAATTCTGTAAAATACGGAATATGGGTTAAATAAAATAAATGATTGATTTTTGTATTTTATTATTGTTTTTATTTAAGTCAATTATTACCTTTGTCAAAATATTTTTGAGCGCTACTGTAGTATAACAGTAAAAAAAAATATTAAATGTAATATTAGATGTATCTAAAAATCCATGCGCAGTCTTATGTAATACACATTTGAGATTCTAAAAAAAAATCAGGCAAAAATATTAATATTTAAAAAAGTAGAAGGGAATTTACAAAAATGCAATTTAAAAAAAAAAATAATAAAAATTTTTAATTAAATATGCAGTTATTTTTTTTTCTTTCAAAATTCACTGTTAGCTGAACATTGAAATGCAGTGAGTTCACCATTTGAACGATTTTTTAAAAATAAACAAAATTGTTTAAAATGTAGACTGTCCCCTTAAAATCTTTAGACGAAATATATTGTATTATTATAGATCTTCAGAATATCGTCGTGAGAGCGATGCTTCTTAATTATACAGTAGCGCTCAAAAATATTTTGACAAAGATAATAATTAACTTAAATAAAAACAATAATAAAATACAAAAATCAATCATTTATTTTATTTAACGATATTCCATGTTTTACAGAATTTTAGCAAATTGAGTATGATTTGCTAGAAAATAACGTAAAACCAAAGAAAATCCAAGAATATTTAACTACATAAGAGCGAATATAATGTTGTGAAAATACTTTTGAGCGCTACTGTATTTTTGTCCTTTTCTAGCATGCATTAATTTAGTTTTGATGATTTTAAGTCATTTTTCATACCTCATTTTTAATCATATATTTAGAAAATTGTGCATTTGTTTAAAACAAGTATTCCTAATAAAGCCACTTTAAAGTTTATTAACCATTTGGAAAAATGGTTATTGTCCTCGGTCAAGGTAGGAAATCAAAAACATATCTGAAGCTTTTTATTAGTTGAATCCACATTTTATTCGTTTCTGATTGGTCTATACAGTAATCTGTATTTTCCCTTTACTTCAACAGAGTTCTACTTCTGTTCAGAGAGATACTTCTGTTGCCACTATGACAAAAAAGTAATAAAAACTACAAAAAAAAAATTAATAACTCAGAAACAAATTGAGATACAGCTTTCAAACAAATTGCATTTAAAAGTACATTTTTTTCTCTATACGACGGTGTAAAAAGTAATATTGTGGAATGTTTAGAAGTTTAAGAATGAAATTTCACTTAAAATTGGTCCAAAAATATTAATGTTTAATCCATGGTGTACGTTATGTACCAGCTCTGTAGAAGTTTAAAAATTTACAATACCGAAAAATGTAACCCATGGCGTACGTAATGTATGATCAACTCCGTGCGAATTTTTATGTCCTAAATTTTAGTCTTTGAAAAAATCATTTTCCAAATGGTCGTTGTAATTTGTTAAATTGCATTTTTTTTACTTTTTTTTTTTGTTTTGAACTCTCCTGGTCAAAATTAAACAGTGTCAAGAGTATGCATGATTTAATATTGCAAAAATATGTATAAATATTACATCCAACAACATTTAAAATGTTCATTCTGCTATAACAAAGTTTATTGTGATCTGAAACTCTAACGTGTTCTTGGTACGTGTACAGTCGTGGAAAAAAAGTAAACACCCTCTGCTAATTCTGCAACAAATGATTGTAGAAGAAAGTTACTGGTACCAAACGACTGGAAACAAAGTGTACTTTTAAATAATGTACATAAAATTTGATTAGGTGGCATCTACGTATCAAACGAACCTAAACGGTGTTTTATTTTTCGATATCAATACCCAAGTTTGACTCCATAAATGAATTACAGTAGAGCCTCTTTTATCCGAAACTCTTTTAGCCGAAACTCTCGGTTAACCGAAATCCATTTGTAAAGCATTTTTTCTTTACTATCGCATTCTTTGTGTGCAAAATCCATTTCGAAAGATTTTTTTTTATTTTTTTTGCCTATCATATTCCTTTTGTGCAAGCGGTCCTTTCCGAACTACGAGTACGTATAAATATTTTCGATCCCTTTTCTTAGAGTTCCTTTGGTTTTAACTTGAGCTCCCGCAAACTCGGGAGTGGAACGAAGAAAACGAACAAATTAGCAATTCTGAAGCCTTTGGATGTTTTGCAAAAGATTTGGCATGGCTGGAGCAGCAGAAAGACTATGATACTGGAAACTAATAAAATTAAAAAACTCCGTGATAGAGCTTCAAAGCAAAGGCAATCGAAACTGCGACAAACAAAACATTGTTTCAAACCCTTGTGATAGATGTAAAAGGTAGTTAATTTCAAAATTAAAATCCAGGTAAATTATTCTTGTTTCTATTTTCCTATTTCTTTATTTTTATTGAGCACTTGTTACCATAATAAGAAATATTGCATATATTTCTCCTTAATCTTAAAAATTGAATCATTTTCGACTATCCGAAAATTTCGATTTTCCGAAAGATGGTCGGTCCCAATCACTTCCGATAATCGAGGTTCCACTGTATATACCCTTTAATTAGCCTAAAAACAAATTTTTATGAAATTCGCAAAGTTAGTTTCAGAGAAATTAATTGTTTTAAAAGGAGCCCATTTTAGGGGCTGTATCCAAATAGCAGTTCGATACTCGATTGTTGAAAAGCTACAAAATGACTATGTGACTTTTATTAATACATTATTTCTTGCCAATAAGACCATCTCAGTCGCTTAATGCGTTTCAACTATTCCTAGCTCAAATGTTTCAATAAAATGAATAAAATATATTTTTCCGAAATTATACTTTTCTGCACATCATAGACGCCTCCTTAAACCATCATTTTGAAGAATTTTAATCATAATTCAAAAATTACTTCGAAGAAAAATTTGAAATTGAGTTCTCGTATAATGCAGGACATAATAAATATAAATCTATCAAAAAAATTGTAGGTTGCAATTCATATTTTTTCGAATGTGGGTTTCGTAAATCATAATTCATATTATAAAATTTTTAAAATTACAAATTCAATGTATTTATTTTTGGGTTATGAAAATGTAATTTAAGATTAGATGCTCTAAATTTTAAAAGTTTATAATTAAAAAACTGACACTCTAAAATTGGGAGGTGTGAAACGTTCACTCTTTGAAAGAATGACTGCCATTTTCACACTTTTTGGAGTGAATTTTATAAAAATATACTCCTTAAAGAGTGGAATTTTCTACTCCCTAGAAAGAAGTGAGATATTTCACTCCATTGTCGAGAGTGAAATATGTCACTCCGTTGTCGATAGTGAAATATCTCACTCCACTGACGAGAGTGAAAGATTGGCATTATACGCTCTAAAAAAAAATTCCGTTCAACTTTGAACGAAAATATGGAGTAAAATAATGAAAAAATACCAAAATATGTCACTTCTTAATTTTCATAAACTCCATTTTATAATGTAACCTTGGAAATTACGTACTAAAACGCACTCCATTTCAAGAGTGAATAGTCACTCCTCTGAAAGAGTGACTATTCACTCTAAGCAGGAGTGAGTATTGTATGGGTATTAATAATCATCCAATCAGAACAGTCTTGTCTACGGCGAGTTTTTTAGATAAGAGAAAGACGTCCTCCATTTTAGAATTAAAATATACGTATATTATTAAAGCGATTATTTAGGGATCTTTTTATCTTCGTATAAGATTAAATGTAATTAATTGATAAAGGATACAGAAGAACATTGTCAAAGAGTATTCGTAAGAGTTTTGTGTTTTCAAACTTCTCGTACGATATCTGCTTTCCCGAACGCGCGAAAAAGTACCTTCAAATTTGACTCATACATGCATTGGTTGCATTATTATTTATACTTCCGTCTCCAGCCTGTCATGACTGATAATTATACAGAGTGAATTTCAAAGTATTAAATAAAGAGTGTCTCAATTGAGCCAATACAGCTCAAATCAAAGGATAATATTGAGAATTTCGGCGCAACTCAGATTTTGGGACAAAAAGGAAACCGAAATTTATATCGATCTCAAATTGTATGTATTCGTATTACTCATCACCTAATCTGAACAGCAAAAGTCTACGGCGCTTTTTTTAAGATGAGAGAAAGGCGTTCGTCATGTTTAGGATTAAAACATATGGATAATATTCTAAAGTTAAGTCTTATTTAATTTTAACCTTTTATTCCTGGTAGAATTTTATGTTATGATTATGAGTTAAATAGCTATGATACACGTAATTATTGGCATTAAAAAATAAAATATGATATTTAAGCATTGAAATAAAGTGATTTTTATGCCTGATATGGGAACGTCTATTGTTACTCTTGTGACCATTAGAGCAAATTTTCACAAATACTTCCAATTATTTTATTACAAAATATAATTAAAACGCAAATTGATATAACCAGTTAAATACAATTATGTTCCACTTGCATAAAATATATCTAATTTGTAACAAAAAACATTTCTCTTGTCTATATAATCAGTCAAAATTTTCTTACTCTTGTGACTAGAATGTCACAAGAGTAATTTAATATATACATAAGTAAAATGCTTTTTGTTACAAATTAGATATATGTTTTTGTGTGAAACACAGTGGTATTTAACTGGTTATATCAATTTTTATCTTAATTATACTTTGTAATAAAATAATTGGAATTATATATGAAAATTTGCTCTAATTATCACAAGAATAAGGAATGGACGTTCCCATATGCTATTTATATATTAAACTGCTTATTTTTAATGTTCATAGTATCACTTATATAATATAAGATTGAATATATTTTAAAGAGATACATAACTACTTTTTACATTAAAAATGTTTATCAAACAATAAGAACAGTACATATGCAGTCATTTCTTTTCTTTTTATGTTTCCTTTTTTCTATTTCCTAGATAGATTTTTTCCCTATAAAACATACGAAATCCATTTAGCTCATATTCCCAAAATACAATATACGAGTATAAGGGAATAAAAATTTTAAATTAAATATGTATGGGTGTTTACCTTTTCCCATGACTGTACCTTAAATATTAAAGTTTGCATATACACAATATATTTTACAAATGTTTATTTCTTTCATATTTGATCCTTGTCAAATAACTGTACAGGAATATGTCAATAATTACTTACGTGTCAATACTTACTTTATTACACAATGAGTAGCTGTCAGTACAAAATATTCATTTAATATAGCTCCAGTACAGTATCCAATAGAAGATTCTTTATTTAACTTTACATACTTTTTGATATTTGCCTAAAGAAGAAAATTCATATAATAAAAGTTGATAAAAGTAACTTTTCACTATGTCAAACCTAATGTTTTTAACTTAAAGACTGAATGACACAAATGTCTTTCGGACAAACCAGTTTAATGCAAAAATTTCTAGAATTATAAATTAGAAATGTATATTTTGCGGTAAAATGTCTTTCAAACATATCTCACAGTTTGATTTAAACTCGACTGATGTGTTTCAGTTGATATAAGTTTATGATTAAAAACAAACTATCAACAGTACGAAATATGATTTGCAAATTTCATAAGCAGAAAAATTACTAACAAAAAAAAATTATACTGCAAAACATTATTACTGTGAAAATAACTTAATTATTATAACTGTAAAAGATTAATAATCGCAGAAGCTTATCTGGTTCGAGATTCCAAAAGAAATGTCGCTTCTGCTGATGTTGAAATCTGAGGAATTTGTAGACTTAGCACTTGCATATCACAGTAAAGGGGTACGAAAAAAACATACATTAAAGATTGTTACAATGGTGCAACCATATTCGAAATGTAAGCAAAAATCTTAACATGAAAGAGTATATTTTAAGAAGTATTTCAGGATAACAAAATTCGACTAATAAATCGATTTTGTTTATTTGGTCAATTGTGAAACTAAATTCTCAAATTTATCTGAAGCAAAATAATAATAATAATAATAATAATAATAATAATAATAATAATAATAATTCCTACGCTTTTTAGCAGAAATATAATCTGTCATATTTGCAATCAAACTATATATTTAAAATGCTGATTTTTTATTCAAAATTTCGCATATTTTCAGATTTTTAATCATCCCATGCGCATTCCTAATGTTCCCTAGCGGTGGAAGGTAGACCTAAAGGATTTTGCAGCGCATACGCAGCACGCCTGCTATACGGTGCGGGAATCAACAGAGACACGTGTTGGTGGTTTGTTCGGGAGTTGGATTGTTTAGAGCAGAATGCACCTCTTGGCGGTTGGAAGTAGAACTAACAGATTTCGCAGCGCGTGTGCAGCAGATATAAAATTATACACCTTTGAGGCTTATTTAAGAAAAATTATCATGGGCCCGGGTAACGTCGGGCAGTTCAGCTAACTTTAAATAAAAGTTATTTTTTAAAAGTTTCATATCAGGGATATTTTAGCATTGAAATCTACGCTCATATAGCTTTTTTTTTTTTTTTTTTTTTAAAGCATTATTTTTTTCGTCTTATACATTCAATGATCATTTACAATTCATACCAACTTCCATTGTGATACATAAGTGTATCTCCTAAGTAAATAGTATCAGTTCACGGAGGTGAGAAGGTTAAATATTGAATAGAAATCAGTTTAATATTAATAAATTTAACATCTTATATTGTTATGATAGGTTATAATTTATTTAGTGCTTTTGTCACAAGCATTTTTTCCTGTTGAAAACCATTTTTTAAATCTCTGTTGGATGTGAAACTTATATCAAGAAATTTTACTTTTGAGGCCACCCTAGCTATTAGTTCTACTTTAGATATGGAATATCACCGGAGCTAACCATAGGCATTTATATTGCATTAATAATAAAGAAACAGTATTGAAAATTATTCGTATCGCAATACCTTTTTTTATTCTCATATATATATAATTCTAATACCTTAATTATACACCAATAATTTGCATGTATGTTTAAAATTTGGAATCCGATTAAGTTGTTAAAAAATTAAACTTAATAATTTCTAATGGCGACACTATATTTTTACAAATTATATTCATTCTTAGATTATATTGACTCCCATAAACTATATTTGAAATATCCTGAAAGAAAAGTTTCTTAATTTAATTATTGAATAATATAACTTTCTAATGCTACGTTGATTACATTTTTGAAATGTATTTCATAAAAGTTCTAAAAACATGCTAATTTCTGAATAAATATTCTACAAAAAATTCCAGATTAATAATTTTAATTTTAAGGGTTTTTTTTACCCACGATTTTAAGATAAGAAATAGAGTGTTAAATTTCAAAGATGTAAGTATTCGAAATTACAAGTGCATTAACAAAATTTCGGTTCCTTTCGTTAAGTTGTTTGTGAGTTATTTATAAAAAAAAAATCAGCCCTTTTTTGTTCGAAGGACATACAATTCCTTAAAAAGTTATTAGTCACATAAAAAATATTAATAAATTTAACATCGTTTGAAACTATTTGTTGCTACGAACTTCGTTGTTTATAATTATCAGTCGTGGCTGAATCAACACGTGAATGCAAATTATAAAGTAAGAAATGCATATAGTATAAATAAACTTTTTCACATGCTCATTAAAAGCTGCAGACATAACAGTAATTGGAAATTTTCAGTTTGAAACCGCAGAAGTGTTTTGAATACTTTTTGAGAAAGTTCTAGTATAACAGATGACCATCTAGAGAAGTCCTTATAACAGATAAATCGAGGTGTGTATACATAAAACTAAAATATTTTTTAATTAAATGAAATTCGTATAATTAGAAAATATTTTTGTGTCCTTGATGAATAAATTACGTTTTATTTTGTATAAAAATAAAAAAAAATGGGTCTAAGGCACAAAGAGCAAATTTGGCCCACGCGTTTAATTAATTAATAATTACGTATCTATCTATCTATACTAATATTATAAAAAGGTAAAAATTGTCCATTTGTAGGGGGTAAGCTCTGGAACTACCGAACCGATTTAAAAAGTAATAGTATCAAAATGATGGTGTTCGTCCAACTTAGAACATAGGCTATATCTTATGTCCGTGCCACTGGCCAAAAGGGGTGAAGGAGCAAAAAACTTTCTAATAATGCAATTTTTGTGTTACTGAAGAGCCTAGAAACATGAAATTTGGAATGGTAGTTATTTATAAAATACTAATGTTCTCTAAGGGCATTTCATAAAAAAAATCGAAATTAAAAAGATGTGAAAATACGCGAAAAGCGTTCTAAAAAACTTTCTAAATGGCGATTTTTACGCAATCTCAAGAAGTACCAAACCGATTTCAAAATTAATGGTGTCAAAATGATAGTGACAACCCTTGCTCCAACATAGGGTACATTTTATGTCGGTGCCTTTAACCCTAAAGGGGGTGTAAAGCAAGAAAACGTTCGAAATTGCGATTTTTGTGTTACTGAAGGGCCCAGATGCATGGTATTTGGCATGGTAGTTACTTATTAGATATAAAATATCTCTAAGAACATTTCTTAAAAAATTCGAAATTTAAAAGGGGTGAAAATGCGCAAAAGGGTGTTCTAAAAAACGTTCTAAATGGCGATTTTTACGCAATCTCAAGAAGTACCAAACTGATTTAAAAAATAATGGTGTCAAAGTGATGGTGTTAATCCTTGCTCCAACTTAGGCTACATTTTATGTCTGTGCCACTACCCCTAAAGCGGGTGCAAGTGCAAAAAGTCCTTCCGGCCAGTGCCAGGAGGAAGAGGTAGCTTTCATAATCCTTATTTTAAAAAAGCCAACTTATATCATGCAAACACACGAAGCTCAATTTAATGGAAACCGAATATAGGAGATTCAATACTAATTTTTATCAATATAATGAATGAGAATTTCGCGAAATTAGTCAGCTTTATCCAAGCTGCTTTTCTTTAAAGTAACTTATATTTGGCTGCCAAATTCGGCAATTTCTTAAAGTGCGTGTCATTTTAAGACAACATGGTGGATGAGGCTAAGAAGTGAACTTGGTCGAGACCTTAGTAATTGCTGTGCACATGCTCACTCACATCGGAATCGGTTAATATATAGGAGTGCTGTCGCATGCAAAAAATCAGATTTTTCAAAATGTCACCCACAATAGAAATTGAAACTGCTATATCTGAGGCATTTTTTAAGGTAAAGACAAACAAAAAATGCTCCTGAATCCTTATATCAAGATCAAATACTTAAGAAAGAAACCTTTTTCAATTTCTAATTTTTTTGCACCTCACTTTAAATATATATATATTTTTTAATTTAATGGCCGCCATTTTGAAACAAGATGGCTGATGAATCTGGCCAGCGAACTTGGTCGAGGTATTGATCTATACTATCCACATGCCTTCTTACATCGAAATAGGCGAATACGTGTGTTATCGCGTGACAAATACAAGATCGTTTCAAAATGTTAGATAAGCTAGAAATTCAAAGTGCTATAAATCAACCATTTTTTAAGATATCAACAAAAGAACAAATTTTCAGAAACAAAAACTGCTCCGGAATCTTTGTATCAAGGCCAAACACATAAAAAAAATCTTTTTCATTTTCCTATTTTTTAATACCTCATTTGGAATTTTAAATTTAATTTTCTTTAAATGGCAACCCTTTTGAAACAAGATGGCGAATGATGCTGGCCAACGAACTCGGTCGAGACATTGGTATGTACTATGTACAGACCAAGTTACATCCAAATAGGTTCATAAATACGCCTGTTATCGAGTGACAAAAATCAGGTCGTTTTAAAATGTCAGCCACAAGAGAAATTCAAAATGCTATTACTCAGCCATTTTTTTTTTAGATATAGACGAAAGAAAAACTGTTCCGGAATCTTGTATTAAGGTCAAACACATACAAAAAAATCTTTTCATTTTCCAATTTTTTGGTATCTCATTTAAATTTTTTTATTTTTTAATTTTTTTAAATGGCCGCCATTTTGAAACAAGATGGCGGATGAAGCTGGCCAACGAACTCGGTCGAGATATTTGTATGTACTATGTACACACCAAGGTACATCCAAGTCGGTTCATAAATACGCCTGTTATTACGTGAGAAAAATCAGGACGTTTCAAAATGTCAGCCACGCTAGAAATTCAAAATGCTATAACTCAGCCATTTCTTAAGATATAGACGAAACAAAAACTGCTCCCGAATGTTTTTATCAAGGTCAAACACATAAGAAGAAAATATTTTTTCAATTTTCAATTTTTGGTACTACATTTCAAATTTAAATTTTTCTTAAAAATTTAAATGGCCGCCATTTTTAAACAAGATGGCGGGTGAAGCTGGCCAACGAACCCGGTCGATACATTGGTATGTAGTATGTATAAACGAAGTTACATCCAAATCGGTTCATAAATACGCCTTTTATCGCTTGACAAACTTCAGGACGTTTCAAAATGTCAGCCACGCTAGAAATTCAAAATGCTATAACTCAGCCATTTTTTAAGATATAGACGAAACAAAAACTGCTCCGAAATCTTTGTATAAAGGTCAAATACATAAGAAAAAAATATTTTTCCATTTTCCATTTTTTGGTACCACATTTCAAATTTTAAATTTTTAAAAAAAGTTTAAATGGCCGCCATTTTGAAACAAAATGGCGGATGAAGCTGGCCAACGAACTCGGTCGAGAGATTGGTATGTACTATGTACACACCGAATTACATCCAAATCGGTTCATAAATACGCCTTTTATCGCGTGACAAAATTCAGGACGTTTCAAAATGTCAGCCACGCTAGAAATTCAAAATGCTATAACTCAGGCATTTTTTAAGATATAGACGAAACAAAAACTTCTCCGGAATCTTTGTATAAAGGTCAAATACATAAGAAAAAAATATTTTTCCATTTTTAGTTTTTTGGTACCACATTTCAAGTTTTAAATTTTTTTAAAAATTTTAAATGGCCGCCATTTTGAAACAAAACGGCGGATGAAGCTGGCCAACGAACTTGGTCGAGACATTTGTATGTACTATGTACACACCGAATTACATCGAAATCGGTTCATAATTACGGGAGTTACAGTGGGACATATGTCAGATATATATTGATATATTGATACATTGATATATATACATACATATATATATATATATATATATATCAATTTTGAACGGAGGGTGGTTTCGGGGTCTGGGGGTCATGATCGATGAAAATATACCAAAATTTTTTGAAATCGCTTTCCTCCGAACGGCTGCAATAGGTAGCTTTTTTGTAAAGAAAGCTGCCTAAAAGACGTTCGAAATTGCGATTTTTGTGTTACTAAAGGGCCTAGGAACATGAAATTTGGAATAGTAGTCACTTATAAGATATAAATGATCTCTGAGAACATTTCTTAAAAAAATTGAAATTTAAAAGGAGTAAAAATGCGCAAAAAGAGTTCTAAAAAACGATCTAAATGTCGATTTCAACGCAATCTCAGAAAGTACCCAACCGATTTCAAAAGTAATGGTTGGAAATTGATGATGACAGTCCTTGTTCCAATATAGGATCTACTTCATGTCGGCGTCACTACCACCTTTCGGTTGCATTTTAAAAAGACGTTCTAAATTGTGATTTTTGTGATACTGAAGGGGCTAGTAACTTGAAATTTGGCATGGTAATTACTTATGAGATGTAAATATTCTCTGAGAAGAGTTCCTTAAAAATTTCAAATATAAATGGGGTGAAAATAAACGAAAAGCGTTCTAAAAACTTTCTAAATAGCACGCAATCTCGTATTTCTACGCAATCTCAAGAAATATAAACCGATTTCAGAAGTAATGGTTTCAAATTGATGGTAACAATCCCCGCTCAAACATAGCCTATATTTTACGTTGTTGTCGCTAACACACTCTAAATCGAAATGTCTTAAATTCAGACACTTAAGTGTCTGAAACGGAGTGTTCAATTTTCAGACATTTTAAAATGTCTGAATTTTTTCAGACACTTTTTGCGTCTGAATTTTAGACACTTCAAACGTCTGAATCGCAGCCATTTTTTTAAAGCATTATACGTAGCCATGTTTGACCACGTTGATCCTGGAAAAATATATGGCCATTATTCTGCCCTACTCTCCCCCCCCCCACACACACACAGCCTGATTTTAGGGGCTCCAAAATATGGTATGCAATTTTCATAAAGCTGATAATTGAAATCTTTTTCGACATTGTACTGATTATAATCAATATTTTGAATTTATAGAGTAGAATAAGATTAAAAATTAAAATATTTGTCACAATACAGTAAAACCTCTCAATAGTAGGCACCTTAGAACCGTGGAATTTGTTCGCCATACGGTAGTGTCTGTTTTTCTGAGGTAAAAAAATATAAAATAGGTGCATGTTGTTAATAAAAAATGTGCTTCTTAAATAGTTGTGTCCTCTATGTAGGAGTGTCCGTTATGGATATTTTACAACAAAACTTTCATAGGACAATTTTCTTCAGCGAACACTGACCTTTTTCAAGATAAATACATTTTTTTTACCTCATAAAAGCGAACACAATCGAATAGCAGGCAAATTCAACGTTCCAAAACGCGTTCAATTCGCGAGGTGGCCGCGATTGAGAGTTTTTACTGTATTTATTTTTTTATTTAGTTTTTAATCTAATTCTACTTTAAGTTCAAAATGCTGATTATAATCAATACAATGTTGAAACACATTTAAAATATAAGCTTTAAAAAAAATCCATATCGAATTTGGAGCACGCAAAATCGTAGGGGGGGGGGGGGGTCTGCCCATGCTTTAATCAGGCCCTCCTTCTGGAAAAAGTCCAACCCTGTATTATGATTCGATAAATGTACGTGTCAGTTTTAAGTGCAAAATCTAGCTATATGCAAATAAATATTTTATAAAAATCTACCTCTTTACTTTGTATTCATTTTTAATTTCAAATTACTTTTTAACTAAAAGTAATCAAAAAATCAATATTATATAATTATTTCAAATGAAATATATCTGTATATTTTTACCGCATTCTTACAATTACGTTAACGGTACATGATTACATGAATTTAAGAATCTAAAAATAATCATTAAAATTTAACAAAGTGACTAGAGATAACGCGAGATCCTTTTTCTAAATCTTTGTTGACATCAACAATTTTTTTTCTGCTTCAACGTCTACATTAGTGACGTCAATTTCCGTTCAAACAATCAAATCGTGAAGCTGTGGTTTTGACTTTTGAATCATAAAATGATTATATGTTGACTATTTTCAGTATGGCAAATGGGATATTTCTAAAATACTCGGAAACACTAAAATTATATCAAAGGGAAATCTTTTAATTAGAATGACCGGATTTAATGAGTTTTATCAGTCAAAACATTTTAAAATAAATAAATGAACACAAGTAATTCGCTGTATTAAATATATGGGGGAATCAATGAATGGAAGGATGTTCGAACTATATTCTTTTTTAAAATTTATGATGTACACACTATGAGGCAGAAGAAAACTTCATTAGACAAGAAAAGCATAAATAATAAATAAAAGCAGCTATTAACAGGAATGTTTACTATAAATGCTTTTGAATTCCAGTACATAACACATAATAAATCTATCAGAAATGTAAAAATCGATGTAAACATTACAAATGCTGCCGCATTAAATGCTTATAAAAATATTGTATACGTAAATAAATAATTAAAAAGGGTACTTCAGAGTAATAATTACACCAAAAAAAATACTATTAAGGTAGTCTTGATGGTAATTAAGAAGTATGAGCCAATCAACAGGCGATGTCACTGCGATTTTTAAAGTAATGGCTACATAAGAAAAGGCTTAGGAAGGTGTAAAATTAATAAATTCAGTAACCGCTAATATACACCATGCAGAGACACCAAAATTTATTTTAAAGATAACATTGGATAGAAAATAATACAGAAATATGATTGCAGATGATTTGAAGAGTAGAAATTTAATTATTAGCAAAATAAAATTTTAACATGGAAATACCATAGGCAAAATGCTTTGAACATATTTTGGCATAACTCAGGAACTAATAAAGCTATAGACTCGTATGAGGTCTTCATTTAAAGAGAAAACAATCACAGAGAGTTTTAAATACATAGTTAAGACCACACTTACCTGGGAAAAGGTCTGATTATTCCAAAAGCACATTCGCCCAGAGGACGTCCGGATTGGAGGCTACGTTAGTATCCGTTAGTTAGGCAGACTTTGATATTTAAAAAATAAAATCCCCTTGCACATCCGGCTAGCTCTGTTAAAAGAATGGAAAATTTCCATACTGAAAACATAGCCCGCCAGACAACAGTTCTCTTTACAAATTTGACGAGATGAAGAACACTGTATTAGTTTTATAGATAAATATTAATACGGAGTACCACTATGTCGATAGAAATTAAATCCCGGAACTTCACATTCCGCAAAAAACAATCAAGTCAAAATAAATTATTAGTTAAAATGTACGCGTACATAAAAACAAGCATTCAGTTTGAATTACAAACGAACATCGAGTTCGAAAGGAAGACGCATGCGCAACTGAGAGTGCCCCCTGGTGAATGCGGAGCGGAGTTACAAAGTGTCTTAAAATTAGACACTTGCAGATTTTTTAGACACTTTTATCAGTTCGTGTACACTATGATCATAGTAAGACACTTAGGTGTTTTAAATTAAGACATCTACTGTGATTGAATTTTCAGATTCAGACACTTAAGTGTCTGAAATTCTTTTTCAGTCACATATGTATCTTAATTTAAGACGCCTTTATTTGCAGTGCACCTGGGGATTACAGAAGTAAAAAATTTTCTAAATTGGATTTTTTGTGTTAAAGAGGGGGGTCTAACATTTTAAATTTGGAATGGTGATTACTTCAAAGATGCAAATGCGTTCTAAGAATTGTCGAAAGAAAATTCCAAATTTAAAAGGATAAAGTGAGTGAAGAGAATTCTATAAGAGTTCTAAATTACGATTTTTATGCAATCGTATGAAATACGAAACCGATTTCAAACATAATGGTTGCAAATTGATGGTGATAGAACCTGCTCAAACATAAGCTATTATTTATGCCGGTGCCACAACTCCTAGGGGGTTGCAGGAGCAAAAAACTGTCTAAATTGCGATTTCTGCTGTACTGAAGAGGCTACAAACTTTAAATATAGCACGTAGTTACTTATAAAATATAAATATCCTCTAAGAACAGTTGAAAATAAATTCGAAATTTAAAAAGGTGAAGTGAAGGGAGGGAGCGAAAAGTATTTTAAAAGAGTCCTAAATTAAGATTTCAATGTAATATCAGGAAGTAAGAAACCGATGACAGAAGTTATTGGTTGAGAATCAAGAGTGATAGTCCCTGATCATATATGGGCTATTATGCCGGGCTATATTTTATCCTGGTATCACTACCACCTGGTTGGCAGGAACAACAAGAAAACCTTTAAAAACATCTAAATTTCGTTTTCTATAGAATATTAGGAAATACCAATCGATTTCAAGGTTAATGTTGGCAAATTAATTTTGGCAGTCTAACATTTTTCGAGACATTCTATTTCAACTCTGTTTCGGCATTTTATGTTGGTGCCACTAACACCAGAGAGGTGGTAGAGTGTTAGACAAGAAGCTTGGAATTTGACATGATGGTTAATTTTAAGATGTAAATATGTTAAGATGGTTTCTAAGAAATCCAAAACTTCAAATGAATACTGAAATGAGCGTATGAAATGAGCATAATAGTCTCAAAATACTTTCAAAAATTATCATTTATTTGGAATTAGTTTTAGTTTTTCTTATTAACTAAGATCTCATTTATGTCTGTTGTACTTTTATAATGAAGTTTGTCAAACTATAGCTTAATTTCTAATTTTTGAATTATTCCAAAAAGTGTTCTTCCATAAAAACATATTCATGCAAATATCACTGGGCATATTTCAACTATTACGCGAGCAAAGCTGCGGGGTTTGCTAGTATTTAATAAATACGTATAATTATCTTATAATTATGTATATTATGTATGTATTAATTACTTTAATACATACAATTATATTACTTTTAAAAAATTTGTACCTTTTGGTTTTCGGCCGAAAATAGGAAGATCTCAGAATTTCGGTTTCGGCCTTAAAAACCTGTTTTGGTCGATCGTTTCTGAAAACAATTATTTAAATTTCTGTTTCATTTTAAACTTATATCAAGAAATTTTACTCTTTAGGCCAACATCACCTTATTTCTACTTTTGATAAGTAATATCGCCAGAAAAGACCACAAATATTTATATTGTGCTCATGTTAAAGAAATACTATTGAACCAATTCTATAGCAGTCACAAACCTTTTTTTTTTATTCTTATAAATATATCATTCGAATGCCTTAACCTATTTATGCCTAGCGTTCCATTTTTGGGACGTTTCGAATTTTAACAAATTTGAATAATTTTCTTCTTCTTTACAACATGAAAATTGTATAAAGTAATTGTCTATAAATGTGTTTAGCTATTACCGAGAGATGACAGCATAAGATTGATATTTATTTGCTAAATGTAGTTCTTTTTACGGTGTTTATAGTTTTTCCCTTTTCAAGATAGCGAAATGCAAAAAGTAAGTTTATTTGTATTTTTTGTATCAAGGATCCAAATAAATAAGTCATAATCTTAGCTTCTAGACTTCTTTGAAATACGTATTCTTTTTTAAAATGGGAAATTATATGTTCAAGCCTTTTATATGCATGTTTGTAACGTACAAACTATAGGGCGCTAGGCGTAAATGGGTACATATTTCTATTAGGAAGTTGGGTGATAGTGATTTATGTAGAGCCCTTTTTAAGATGATTTTGAAATAAATTGTTTTCTAGCCTCAAATACGATTATTCTTAATTTATTATTAATAATACATATAATGTTATTAGTCTCTGTAAAGAAATAAATATATATTTTTAATAGTTCATAAAAATACTAATTATACTGTATAATATACAGTTAAGAAGCTTAATTTATATAAATTTAGACAAAACATATAATTATGCATTTTTCCACATATGGATATTTGCATATTTAGTACGTTTACATTTTATCAAATAAATGCCAAAATATTTTAGCATACATTTTTTTAGTATTTTTCCAGTTCATTTTACAACATTTTAAAGTGATTTTTCCAACAAATATGAGAAAACAAAAATTCAGGCATAAATGGGTTAATTTTACACCAATAATTTTGAATATTAAATATAGTACATGTCTTTGCATTTAGCTCACAGTTATACTGATCTGAGAATTAAAAAAATCACAGTACAATAGCAGCCGCTTATGAGTGTTCAAAATGAAAATTAAATTAACATTATATTTTAAAGAAATAACCTGAAATGCTAAGTTTGTTTTATTTCTGCCCAGCCATATCCAGAAAAATGCAGTCTGCAGGTGACTTTTGAGCATTAAATCTTCATATATAGCAATCACAAAAATTGTAAAATATACAGTGTAGCAAAAGCACATCTTTTGTGATATTTAGCTTTTCATAATTGCTTTATAATACATATTACTGAGAAAATAATTAAAGATGTAGAGTGGCGTACCTCTTAACCGGAACCCCGCTTTAACCGGCCGACTTTTTTTTCCCAACATCAGGTAAAATTCAAAAAGGAAAATTTCGGTTCTCATTTCTTTATTGTTAATTAATTCAAATTTACATAATGTAGAATAATTTCAACTTCTTATAAAGGTATGTGACAAGATTTTCAACAATTTAATTTGTATTAAATATTGTTCATTATTTGTTATCAGTGATAATTTTTATTTCAATTCAGTTAATTACAACTAGTATTCATTTCACAAAATAAATAAAATATGAACTTTTTTTAAATTACACAAATTTAGAAACTAAATGCACCCTGCGCATTTAATTAATTAAATATGCAGTTACTTATTTAACTGTTTTTGCTTCTCCGGTTTAACCGGTTTTTCTCCGTATGTATGTATGTACGTAACATGATAATTCTTGATAGAAATATCCGATTTGCTTCAACTTTACCCCAGGTTTATTCTGATAAGGCGCTCCATGATTAGTTGGGTTTTTTTTTAGGGGGATGTGCGGGGCTAATCCCTCTTAATTTAGATAAACGGGTTTTTCATGCAGAATTATCCGATTTCCTTCAAATATGGTATACCGGTTTATTCTGATAAGCTGCTTCCCTGATTAGATTTGGAGCTTCATTGGTTAAGTATAAATGGGAGAAATGGGGCATATAATCCCTCAATTAATTTAGCTAAATGGATTTTTAATGCAGAATTATCAAATTTGTTTCAAATTTCGTATACAGGTTTATTCTGATAAAGCGCTTACCTGATTAGATTTGAAGGTTCTTTGGTTAAATACAAAGGGGTGGGGAACGGGGGCTTAATTCCCCATTAATTTAGATAAATGGGATGCAGGACTATCCGATTTACTTGAAGTGTGGTATACCGGTTTATTCCGGTAAGGCGCTTACCTGATCAGATTTGAATATCTTTTGTTAAGTACAGAGGGGTGGGGGAACGGGGGGGGGGCAATACAATTGATAGATATGTGGTTTTTTATGTAGAATTAACTGGTTTACTTCAAATTCGTTTTATTCTGATAAGGTGTTGCCATTATTAGGTTTAGAGTTTCATCGGTAAGCATAAAGTGGGGTAACGGGGGCTAATCTCTCCCTTAATTTAGATGAGCTTTTCATGCCGAATTATCCCGGTGCTTCAAATTTCGTATACGTTTATTCTGATAAGGGGTTTCCCTGATTAGATTTGGAGGTTTATTAGAATATAAAGTGAGGTAATGGACGAACTAATCCTCCCCCCTTAATTTAGCTAAATGGGTTTTTCATGCAGAACTCTACGATTTGCTTGAAATTTGGTACGCAGGTTTATTTTGATAAGGCGCTTATCTGATTAGATTTGGATGTTCGTTGGTTAAATATAAAGGGGAAACGGGGATGCTAATACCCCCTTAGTTTATTTTTCAAGGGGCACTATTCTTTGAAATAAGAGTATAATATACAATTAGTGCGAATAGCCTGTGAGCTCAATGGCATCAGTTTAACTGGGCACTTTCTTTTCATTTACTTTACTTTTATACAGGGTATCCACTCTCAGCGGTGTCCAAAGCTAATTTTTATAGTCATAGACATATAGTTCCGATTACAAAATGTTTTAAATGAGGTAAAAATTTATTTTAAGTCGTTTTCATCAATAAAAACATTTCTTAAAAAGTTAAAACCAATAAATGTCAGATCTGGTTTTATTTCTTCATAAAATAAATGTTATTTTTATCTGAGTTTGCAAAATGCCTTAACACTATTTCTACCGCTGTCAAATGACACCTTTTAAAATATTTCGATTTGTGGTTTTTCATTCGTTATTTTTAGATTGAAACAATTACAAATCATTTTTAATGCATTGAAGACTTTTTTAATGCGTATTACATTCAAAATCTACGAGAAAAATAAACCTAAATCAAAACTTAAAATCAAAACTCAAAAGCGGTGGGATATATAATATCCTACCAACGATTAATGAAGTTTTGCACCAGAAAAATGTTATTAAATTTTACTTTTCTATCTTTGGAGGAAAGAAGTCGTAAAACTGCTTTTCCTTATTTTGCAATAAAATTTTTTGTAGATTGCGGTGTGAATTCGACATTACAGAAACGCAACTACTTGCCCCTGAAAGGGTTAAAAAGCTGTCATTTAACACTGGTAGGTATACCGTTATAGAGAGTGTGACCAAGTAAATAAGTAATTTTCAGAATTATTTAAATTAAGGGGTTTTATACCTTTTAAAATACCTGCAGCCAGTTCAAAAGAGATGCGGTTTCGAGTTATCATTAAATTTTTCAATACTTATAGAAATTACATTAAACTTTGTAATATACTTAAGCCATATTTAAGACTTTATAAAGTATAACAAGTTGGAAATTGCTCGTCAAACATGGCAAATGAGGTGCGTTCGTACTATAACTAGTTTTATAAATATTTTTTGCGCAGCATATTGTACTGAATGTATATTTTAGGGCACTTCAATAAGTGCATATCCATTTCATTCTGTTCGAAAGGCTGTAAGATTATTAAATTGGACTACTAATATTTTTGATTCCCATTGGCCGTCATATAACGGAAACTTTTGATTGTCCTTGTAATTAAACTATACATACGATTTTCATAAAATTTGAAATGACGCGACAAAATTTTGAAACAATTATATATTTAAAATTTCAAACCATTCGGTTCGGTATTTTTTGCTCTGATATATGGGGCATTCTCACAATCTTTTGACTTTTATGTCCCTGAATAATAATTTTTATTTTAATACATTTTTTTGTGTGTTTTTTTATATTTCATATACTGGGGAACATTCCATTGCATGATTGCATAACAATATTAAAGAGATAAATAAGTTTTGGACGATGTTGGGGGTCCAAATATCAGGAAAACTCCTATACCGTCCCGTGTCCCAGATGCTGATTTTTAAGTTTGGAGCTGTCTGTATAAAATTGTTTCAATAAAAGTAATTCGATGTAATTTTTTTCCGAAACTGGGACAATTGTTTTATATAAATATGTAGCAAAAATTTAACCTGCACACATTTTTACGGTTGATATTATTTTTTGAACTCTATCCTTGGGTTTTTCATCCTTACCGTCCCTCTTGCTAAACGTATATAGAAAATCACTTCAGATGCAGTCACAGAATTATTTTCAAGTTTTTTCTCATGCAGATGTATGCTACAGAAAGAATGTCTAAAATTTTTGACACGAAATTTACGGCAGAATTTAAATCAGCATTTAAATATAAATTTCAAGATTGTAGCTTTATTGGTAGACTTACCGTCTCCAAGGTTTATTCCTGCACTTTTCGAGGTAAATTTAAAAAAAAAAAATTAATTTAATCCAATGTTAACAACTGTTTCTAAAAATCAATGAAAATTGTGGCTATCGCTTAGTCTTAACATGATTTTCCTAAAAATAGGTGGTAATTTTCCTTACCGTTCCATCCTTACCGTCGCTTTTTTTTTTCCCATTTCGCCCCTTTTATCCTATACCACCCCCCTTTTTTACCTTACCGTCCCTTCTCTAACACTTTTTTAAGACAATGTTATACAAAAATTCGGTATTAAAAGTACTACATTTTTACTATTTCTTATTTGAATGTCCTGTGGGTACTATGCAAATTCATTATAAGTAAAAATTTAGAAGAAAATAGAAAGTTATAGTGCTAAAATGGTAAGGAAAATTAAACTCGCGAGTTTAACTTAAACCTCAGTTAAATAAAACATTTTTCGCTGCTGACCTTTTTTTCTTTATTTTGAATCATTAAGGCATTCGTCTATCAGATTAAAATGTTATTTTAGCAAGTTTAATTTCACCAGATTTTTATTCTCGAAAGTCAAAAGTTTGCGAGAATGCCCCATATGCGGGCAGACAGACTGACGGACTGTACGACGACTATAGGTGCTACGATTTATATAATTACGAATGCACCTAAAACTGAATATAATATAATATAATAAAAAATACAGTTTAATTAATATTGCAAATATTTTTCACAATTTATATCACTATCCGCACGATAACTTAACTTCGAATAGATATATCAGCATAAATCTTATGTTAAAATTAACTTTAAACTCTATTTTATAGAGTGAATTAACGTACATAAATTCTTTGACAGAAACTATTTTAAAAATTCAATTAAATTTAAAATATTGGAAAAAAAATGAAAAAATAATTAATTATTGATTAAAAAATAATGAAAATAATTACTCATCTCAATAATATTAATTCATTCGATAAAATATATGTTAGAGCTCATTTTAACATATTTTTTATGTTTATGTATCTATTGTAAGTTAAATATCGTGCGGATTCTGAAACACCACGTGAAAAAATTTCGCAAAATTAACTGAACTTTATTTTTTTTTTATTATATTATAATATGTTTAATTTTGTATTTTATAAAGCCTTAAATACGGCTTAAATATACAGTGAGAACCAAAAATCTTGCCTTGGTTATAATAATTCCTCAGAAGTAAACCGTTTTTAACCTGACTGAAAAGAATGGTGATGTGTTTCACGCGTATCTGGATATGTGGATTTCTTTATACCCTCGAAACATCCCAACAGCTGGATGGATTTTAAAGAATGGGGTCTCTATCTATTTGCCTTAATCGTCTGATGGTTATAGGTTATGTTTTGTTTTTATAAATTGAAAATGGCGGCTGTAAAATACAAAATTGCGGTAGAGACAAAAAAAAAAAAAAATTACGCACCCTATTGAGTGGCATATCATTGGATAGGTCTTTCAAAATGAAGACGATGTATTATTAGCTATTTTACAGTCAGAAGCTCCGTTTAAATATTACAAAACCTGGAAGTTGTGTAGGTAGGATCTCTAGCTTTACTGCAACTCTAACCATCATAGACATTTATAGGCTTCATCAAAGCAGTGTTTATAGCTAGGAACTAACAATTAAACGCAACTTAAAAGTCATCGGTACAAGTAAATAAAAAAAATAGGCATGTAACATAAAAAAAATAGTTTCACATTGATGAGAAATAATTAATTAGTTCGCTTTTTACGTAGTCAGGTTTTTTGATTTTTTAAATTTAATTTTTATTATAATAATGTAACTATTTATATCATTGGATAGGTCCGTTTTAGTAGTTTTTTTTTTGTTGTTGTTGTGCAATAGATAGCGCGATTGCTCGCTACGCCGATTGATGGTGCTAATACCTGGAGGCCTCCTTGCTCTCCAGGTATTAATCATCTGGATTTTTTCTTTTGAGGCTATATCAAAGGCAGAGTCTTTGCCACACCAATTGCTGACATCGAAGAACTGAAGACTTGGATAAAAGCTGCTGTGTGTACTGTAATAGAAGACATGTCAACGAACACTTGGCGGGAACTAGAATACCGCTTAGAAATTCTCCGAGCTACCAAGGGGACACACAATGAAATTTGCTGAGGTGCGTGGTCTTATAAAAATATTCATAACAGTACTTACAATGTATCAAAGAAACATATGTCTAATTATAATAGTTTGAGCACAATAAATATTTATAATCATGTCAAGACTATTCGTTCACCCTATATACAGATATTTGTGTAATTTTAATAAGAATTTAGAAAGTTATAAGAGCTTAAAAGTATATACTTTTTGCACAAGCGACGGAGATTTTAAAACATATGAGATCCCTTAAACATTTTATAATTTAAAAAATTGAGTATTTGTAGATCATTCATTTTTTTAAAGCCTTTAAATTTCTTATTGCTTGAATTTAGGTTATTGATAATTAAATTGATATTTTAAGGGGATTAATAATTTTAGATCCATATTTGTGAACCTAAATCACCAATCCCCTAAAGTATCAATTTCACAAAAAGGGGCTCTTTCTGTCATCTATGGAGTATTTTGTTTGTTTGAAAAGCAATCAATGTGTATTTGTGTAATGTTATTTTACCTTCAGGACCCAAGAGGCCATTATTAAAAAAAAAACCTTTCGCATGAATTTAGGCTATTGATAATGAAATGGATATTCTAAGGGAGCTAGTAATTTTAGATCGATATTTGAAAACCTAAATTACCAATCCCCTAAAGTATCAAGTTCAGAAAAAGGGCTCTTTCTGTCATCTACGGTATGTATTTTTTTGTGCAAATGCAAAAGCAATTAATGTATGTTTGTAATGTTATTTTACCTCCAAGACTCAAGAGGCTAATATGAAAAAAATTCTTTTGCGTGAATTTAGGATATTGATAAGGAAATTGATATTTTAAGGGAGCTAGTAATTTTAGATCCCTATTTGGGAACCTAAATTACCAGTTCCCTAATGTATCAATTTCAGAAAAGGGGCTCCTTCTGTCATCTATGGCGTCACTTCGTTTGTGCAAAAGCAATGAATGTGTATTTGTAGTGTTATCTTAAGTTCAGGTATCAAGAGTTTAAATAACTTACCATCCAAGGGTACTTGTATGGTGGAGTAACATCATTTCCTCTGATTATTGAAGTTCGAATTTTTTTTATACCATTAGACAATCCGCAGCCTATAATGTGTAAATCATTTAATTAAATATTTGTAATGTATTAAAAGACAGATAAAAAGTGGAAGAACAATGCTTCCTCATTGTTTATATAAAAATGTCCTGTTTGTTTCATAGATGTTTAGATGTTTGTTATAAACATCTCACATTAAACAAAAACAAAAGAATGACAAAATAATTTCTACGGCAATCATGCAGTTTGTTTGGTAATCCTTCTATTATATATATATACATACATACATATATATATATATATATATATATATATATATATATATATATATATGGTGATTCAGGAATCATGAAAACATACTATAACAGAGAGTCGGGCATATATTTTGTATTTGTACAAATTTGCTATCCTATTATTCAACTAAAAGTACACGGTTTCTCAACCTAAGCCGAACCAGATTTTCGTTCCCATATCCTGAATTTCTTTTCAACGATATGTTTAACAGACTTATAGTTTGTAGTCAATTAAACGTGTTGGTATTATGAAATGTGATAGAATTGGCTACAAATTTAGTCCAAGTAACACAGACTGTACATATAGACAGTACATTCAGACTGTACATATGGTGTCATTGAATGAACTGCAGTGATGTTATAATTTCACATTACGTCATCGCATTTGAGACAAAGCTAACATATTCTGCAGATAATTTTGAAAATAATACTTTCATGATTGTTAAAGTTATGAAGAAAAATATGGATTATGCTTAAGTGAGAAACTATTTTATTTTCGAATGAGTGATAGCCTTGCGACCATGTTATCCTTTCCGAAATAAATGTAGTATTTTGAAGTTTGTTCCGTAAAATCCCAATTATTTTTACGTTGTTAAAATTAACTGTTAAAAATTTTAATTTTTTTTTAAATTGTTAAAATTTTTGTTAAAAATTTCCGCTTAACGTTAAACTAATATATGGAATAAAATAATGAGGATTACCAAAATATGGTACTTCTTAATTTTCAGAAACGTCATTTCATGGTGTAACCTTGGAAGCTACGCTGAATTGAACCACATTTTGGTAATAAGTTGAACCAAGTTTTCGAACTACTTATCAGCCAATCAGAACAGACGCCATTATAAGATAAGTGAAACTGTTGCACGACTGTTGTTTAAACGAAAGAGATATTAAAAGGATTATTTATAAAAGGTAAGTCTTATTTAATTTTAATGTTTCATTCCTGTAGATACTCTACCTTATGTATAAGTGTTAATTAGTTTTCATGTTTTATAGAAAAAGATTGATAAAGTTTCCCTGATTTCACAAGCGAATGTGTGTTATATTCGTTCTTTATGTAACGGTTTAAAATATAATTATTTTAATAATTAAATAACAAACAGTCCTTAGCAAAAATGAATCACGACTTCATTCGTTTTGTCTATTTAAATAAAGAAAATGAGTGTAAACATTTCATTTTTCCTATTCAATAGTGAGATGTAAAGCATTATAATTTGTCGCAGATTGAAAGCAAAAACAAAACGTGAAGTACTATTTTAGTTTTAAAATGCTGACACCGAGATATGTTGATTCATGGCTGCATTCATAGTAGTAGATGTAAACATTAATTTGCAGTGGTTTGAGATTCTGATTATTTATACTGGAATTTTTGGGTTCTTTACTGTTTCGTGATTGTAAAGACTAACAGTCTATGAATTAGTTTTTATAATTATTAATATTTTGGAATGAAAGAATATACTCAATTATTAAGATAATAAGAAAAGGTTTCAGATTGAAAAAAAGATTTATACTGGGAAAATTTCCTTATACATATTACAGTTTTTAAATTAAGAGGTGAAAAGGAAACATGATATATAAGCATTTAAATAAAATGCTGTTTATACCGATATAAAGTTTATGTATAAAACTGCTTTACTATATTTTAAGTTTATATTTATATTTTATTTATACATTGTAGGATTGAATATTTATTAAAGAGATTAATAACTTCTTTTTACATTCAAAATGTTTCTCAAAAAATGAAGAACAGTACATATGCAATCATTTCTTTTCTTTTTCTATTTCTTTCTTTTTTTCTATTTCCTAGATCGATCTTTTCTTATAAAATATATAAAACGTATTTAGCTTATATTTATAAAATACAATGTGTACGGGAATAAAATATTAAAGTTATATATGGCTTATCATGTCATTCCACAATTATTAATAAAAATTATTAAGGAATATGTTTAAAGGAAAATAAATACATATTCCGTAGAATTTAAAAATTAGACTCCATGTTGATGTTCACATTTAATAAAACGCATCACATTTAATAACATCCAATTTCAAATAACCCTATGTATAAAAAAAATTACTCAATTTAGATCATGCTTAGAACTTATTTAAAAAATTATGTGAGTTGATAAGCAATGCTTTTTGCCCCCACACCCCGTATGACATATAGATTTTTTTTAGATGCTGTCATTGTTTCAATGAAATTTAGGATTTATATTTACTCTTTCTCTGATTGATTTTTGTCTAAAGATTGCTTGCATGCGTCATACAAAATCAATTTTATAGTTTTATTTAGCAAATTGTAATGCATTTCAATTACCTCAATTTGATAAGTTTATATATATATATATATATAAAGCCCATAACATCATCCGTTCTTATGTATTTTAATGTGTAAATTATAGTATAAGATATTTAAAATAACAATTGTTTTATCGTATAATTTGACCATTTTAAAATTTGCTAAATAGGTTTCTGATCTTGAAAATTATTTTCCAACAAAAATTAATTGGCGAGACCGTAAATATTTCACCTTAAATTATATTAAAACAGAATATCTTTATAAAAAAGCAAACTATTTTACCTATAAAGGACGAGGGTGGGGAGACAGAAATCATTGCTTCATCAACATTTCACCAATTTATGGTTTAACATTTAACCAATTTATGGTTCAACATTTTGCCAATTTGCGGTTAAACGTTTCACCAATTTATGATTCATCCTTAGAACCAATTGTTGAAACAATGTTTCACCATCTTATGGTGGCAGATACTGCAGCACCAAAAGTTGGTTCAACGTTCTACCAAATTTTTAACAGTGTATTGCATATATATTTCCAGACATACACACACTAGTCTTTACAGTAAAGCCTCTATTATGGACAGCCATAAAAAACAAATACTCTATTTAGCGAATACTATTTCAATCCACAAAACAACATATATATGTATAAATTTACAGCTAAGTAGCGAACAAATTTCGTGTATCCTAGATGTCGGATACTTGGAGATTTTACTATATATATGTATGTATATATATATATATATATATATATATATATAATACCAAAAACACATTCTATAAATCTAATCCCCAAACTCCTTAACTACAGAGAAAAATTAACAAAATAACCATGGAAAATTCTTACTAACAAAGCAATGAACAAAAAGAAAACATCCAATGGAGAAAGACTGCAAGGCTAAAGACTTGCATGCTGGGTTATACCGGTAATTACTCATGAATTTTCCCCCATGTCTGTCGAGACCAAACTGACCAAAGAAAGCATTAAACTGCCCATAGAAAGCAGTAACCCAATTCCAAAAGAATGACGCATTCAGACAGAGATCCTTATAAAGCCTACAATTATTTGGCGATGTCTTTAATTGCCAAAAGTAAAGCATCGCGATAATCTTTATCCTTGACGAAATTGTTTGTCAAAATATTTAACAAACTAATAGGATAATTCTGAACCATAGCATCTTGATAGAGATTTATAATGTCATTTATTATACTATTATGATTAGAATTTAACTTTACTATCCTTATTAAACTATTGATAATGATATTTCTGAAAATGGAAATATGTACATTGGAATTAAAATTTAATATCTTTATTGTTTCAAAGTTGTAATCATTTCTCTTATCATAAATACAAGTACTCATACCACCCCTCTCGATGTCAATAGTGAGATCCAAACAATTTACATGTTTTTCGTCATATGAAGTTTTCTTTAATGTCAAACCTTGGTGATAGAGTTCTAAATTTAAATCGCTATTGGAATCGTTAATCCTTACCAACAATACATCAACAATATATCTAAAACTTATAAAATCCTTATTTAATGTTTCATTAACCTCGTATAAAAAATAAATATATATCTGCAAGTACCGAGTTGCAACTACCCCCCATAGGTATACCCTTATCTGCTGAAACACATGCTTACCATCGAATAAATAATTTTCATTAACTAAAAAATTAAATAAATTTTGTTAAATGATCCAAATTTTTACCCAAAGTATTGTACCGCTTAAAAAAGTCAAAAATTTTGTTTTTAAGATCAGTTAAATAATACTATTATATAAATCTTCAAAATCAGAAACATATAAACATTTTATATTACTCAAACCCTTCAAACCATCAAGTAACTAAAAACTATTTTTTATTATACATATGTTATTTTGTTTTAGTTTGCTTAGTCTTGTATATATATATACAGTAAAACTCGGATATAACGCTCACCGCTTAAAACGCTTTCCCGCCTTTTACGCTCATTTGTCCCGGTCTCTTGAACCATACCCATAAGAACAATGTAAAAATTCCTCGCTTTTAACGCTCCCCGCTTTTAACGCTTTCCCTCTTTTAACGCGCTTTTTATTGGTCCTTTGAACACAAAAATCCCAGATATTACGCTTTGGTGCTGTGGTTTACATCCGGAGTTCTCACTTTCTCACTCGTACAAAGAGAGAGAGTTAAAAATATGATACGTGGAATTGGCAGCCAGCCAATGCTTAAAGTCTATGTAAAAAAATTCAGTCCACGCTGCGGTTTTTTTCTCATTGGACCAGAGAACAAAAGAATTTAGGCCGTCAATCTCAGCAGCACTTGTCTGTCTCTTACTTCACAGAAACTGTTTTCGCTTTTTTCATTTACACATACGTAAGTAGCATCGTTGCCGACTCCAATTAGGTGCAGCATGGAAGCTAAGAGTATGAAAAGAAAGACGCTGACACTTCCGAAAAAATTAGAAATTCTAAAAAATTACGACAAAAAATCACCTATTCTGAGCCAGAGAGATTTTGCGTTATCTGTGAATATCGCGCCGTCGTCGTCTCTTCGGACTCTTCTTCAAAACAGAAAAGATATTGAAAAAAAATGCTGCGATTGTTGGCTCAAAGAAAAAGAGAGTGAAACAGGAAAATATGAAGATTTAGAAAATGTTATGTACGAGTGGTTTCTTGAGTCAAGACACTGTAACATACCTATCAACGGATCCATAGTTAAAGAAAAAGCTGCAGAAGTAGTCCAAAAGCTAAGAATTGAAGATTTTACTCCATCTGATGGGTGGTAGACCGATTTCGAACACGCCACGGCATTGTGTACAAGAAGATTTGCGGAGAATCCGCTGGCGTGACATAGAAAGTTCAGAATTTTGCAAAAAGAACAGCCTTCCAAGGCTTATCAAAAACTATGCTAGTTGTGATATTTATAACGCCGACGAATTTGGCTTACTTTTTAAAGCGATGCCTGATAAATCCTTACCGTTAAAAGATGAGCAGTGCCATGGAGGGAAGCTTAGTAAAGAACGGGTGACTGTGCTTGTTTGTTCCAACGCCGATGAGAGTAACAAACGCAAGCCTCTGGGGATCGGAAAATCGGCCAAATCTCGCTGTTTCAAGAACATCAAATGACTGCCCTGTGACTATGCACATCAACGTAAGGCTTAGATGACGGGTTCCCAGTTCATTAAATATGTTTCTGATTTTGATGTCGAGATGCGGAAGCAAAATAGGTATGTCATACTATTCGTAGACAATTGCGCAGAGCATCCCCAAGAAATACCCGATATTTCAAACGTCTCTCGGGAATTTTTACCGGCAAACACCACAAGCGCACTTCAATCGATGGATCAAGGGATCATAAAGGTTTTAAACAACATTATCGCAAACGTATAGTGAAACGATTTCTGCATGAAATGGAAATTAAAAGTAGTCGATCTTCTGTAACTCTCCTCGACGCCATGAACTACCACCTTAGCGCTGCTTGGGATGCAACCAAACCTAAAATAATTCAAAATTGCTTTAAAAAGGCAGGCTTCATAACGGACGCCGACGATGATATGGATGCGGCTGAAGAGGGGTCGGATCCTATAGACGACGAGGACTGGCAAGCTATTTGCGAGCTTCTTGCAGAAAACGAACACAGCTTTCAGAACTATCTTAACACTGATAAAGACATTATCACAAGCAACGTTAGGAGAATTGACGACATTATAGGGGACACTGTATATGTACTGTACAGGATGCCGCAGAAGAAGAGAACACTGATGAAGTTGCTGATGGCGATGTTCAAGAGCGTATCCCAATGATAGCTGAAGTAATGGAAGCTTTTAGCACTATCCGCCTATACACCGCTTCAGTAGATACCGCCGCTTCACATGAAGATATATTAAGACACAAAAACAAAGCAGAAAACGCTCTTTTATGTGGTCGTTCGTCCACCCGTCAGACGAAACTCGAAGAGTTTTTCTCTAAAACAGAATAAACAGTAAGTGAAAGTTTATAGTACTCCTATTGGTGCTCAAGAATACAAATGTTACATTTAAAAAAAAATGTTATTATTAGTTTCTTTCATAATTTCATTTTATGTTTAATGTAAGGATAAAGGTTCCTATTCTAAATGTTAAATATATTTTGTAGCTTTTGTTTTAATGCTAACAATTCTTTTACTTATTCTGATTTGAAATAATAATACACTAAATTTGTAATATTTTAAATGAAGGAAACATTTTTGTACCTATGCTGTGGAGTTTTTATTTTAAATAATACACAAAAATGATTCCCCGCATTATTTAAAGCAGATAATCTAATATTCTCAATTTTAAAAGGCCGAAAACCTTCTCCTGCATTTAACGCTTTCCCGCTTTTAACGCTCTTCTAGGCCGGCCCCCCGGATGAGCGTTATATCCGGGTTTTACTGTATATATATATATATATATATACAAGACTAAGGTGATGTTCAATTTGTTTTCATCAAAAAAGAAAATCGTGTGCAACAACACAGAGATTATAGAAGTGCAAAGTTATGTGCACCTTGGACAAGAAGTATCATCCGATAAAATGTCATGAATTAAATCAACAGAAGAATAAGAAATGTATGGAGTGCTTTTGGGAAGAACAATATTATTCTGAAGAGTAACATGTCTCTTTTTTTGAAAAGAAATGTGTTTAACCAATGTCTTTTGCCTGCACTAAGTTGTGGAGCAGAAACATGGACGCTAACAAAACGGATCGTGCAAAGATTACAAACAACAAAGAGGAGTATGGAAAGATGTATGCTAGGTATAACTTGAAGAGACAGAAAGAGAATAACCTGGATAAGAAGGCAGACGAAAGTTTTTGACATCATTGAAATAATTAAATGGCTAAAATGGAAATGGGCTGGGCACATCGCAAGAAGACAAGACAATAGATGGAGCACAAAAACCTTACAGTGGTATCCCAGAGATGTAAAACGGCCAAGAAGACGACCTCAAGTAAGATGGAGTGATGAAATCAGAGAAGTGGCTGGTGTTCATTGGATGTCTAAAGCACTAGACAGGAAAAATCTGGGGGAGACTAAAATCCAGCAGTGGATTGAAAACGGTTGTTGATGATGATATATGTATATATATATATATTATTCGCCTGTATATCAACGTAAAGTATGATAACGAATACGCGCCTTACCTTTACCAACCATCAGTTATTCAGTCGTAGGTGGCGACAGTGGAAGACAGGACTTAATATTTACATTGGGAAGAATTTCCCTTTCAATCAAATAATAGAGGCAGCATAATCATTAAGTAGTTTATTGTAAAACCATCTCATCAGTTCCACTAGTAATTCAATTGGCTTCCGTATCTAGCTGTACCACTTCATATTAGAGCTCGATGATGTTAAAAGGCATTTAAGGGGTCGGATACCTTTGAAGCTAAGAAAATGCATGCAAATGAGACACTGATATGGATTGCCATAATTCCGCATCTGATAAACGTTTGGATATGAAATTTTAAATATACATTAAAAGTCATAAGTTAATAGTTAATGCTCTGAAAAAAAGTCTAGATGCATGTAAAGTTTTTTTTTTTTAACTTCATTTGAAATTTAATGTTTTTTAATAAACGAATTCACCTTATATGTCTTGCGCGCATGATTTCTCATAAATGAATTGTCAAAGTGAGCCCAAAATTTTTTATTGAGTAGAGGTATAATATGTGTTTAAAATGACCTACACTGAAAAAATTATAATGATTAGTTTTTGAGAAAATAAATGTAAAATCAAAAATCTCAAAATTTTGAAATTATTTTTGTATAAATACAGTCATAATTTCTAAATTTGTTACTTGATGAACATAATAGTAGATCATTTTGTGCATCTATAAGGTTGTTACTTTCAATCAAAATTTCATGAAATTCTATCCAGCCATTTCTTAGAAATCATGCGCGCAGTGACCAAAATCAACGTTTTGAGAAAATTGACTTTAAAGATACAATTTCCCCTTGCAAACATAAAGTGAGCTCAAACTTTTTTCGTCATAACTTCCCTTCTAAAGCGAATTTTTGCATGGGATTTCTTTTTAAATATTCCTTAAGAATAAAATTTTAATACAAGCTACAAAATAAAAAAAAATAATTTTGGACACTTTCAAAGGTACCTGACCCCTTGAAACTCACAGTTTAAAATCCATGCCACTAAGTGACAGGTTTTTATTAACAAAACGAAAAACGTACAAATTTTCTCTTCCAGGTCAATGTACGCTATTAAATACTAAGAAAACAAGCGCAAAGTTACATTTACGTGCTCTACGCAGGGTCAATTAAACCACGTTAGGGGAGACGAGAAGAGAAGGGGGCGCTAAGCGATAGGACGAAAACAAGGAAAGAGGTGGGGAAGATCTTTGACGTAAGATAGAACTCTTTATTGAAAAAGGAAACTTTAAATGGGGAACAAACTAAAAGCGCCAAAACTCTCGAAAGGTACCATGGGTTATCAAATATTATTTTAATAAAAGATAAAACAGTATTAATGAACATTCGAAAGAAATAATAATTTAATGTCTCAAAATATGAAAGAATAAAATAAATTAGTGGATTTTTTACAAAGAAGTGAAGCTATTAACATATTAAAGTTTTTAGAATAAGAAATAAAAGAATACGGTGAATTAAAGGCATGGAATTAAAATATAAAGGATATTTAAGATATTATTAAAAGGCAGGTAAAAAAGGAAGATATACGAATTTGTAATAATTTAACTGAGGTAAGTGGGCGAAAATATTTTATTATAACACACATATATATATAAATAATTTACATCTGCATATGTATTCATTGTGTGGATATTTGTACACTTACCGAAGAAAAAAGGCCAATAAGGAATTTAAGAATCATGATAATTGTACTTCGTTAAAGTAAAATAAAAAAAAAACAGCTTCAAAATCTCTTGTTAAATTGTCTGCACATATTAAATGTGATAAACATGTAACAGAGAAAGACATTAGTCGGAAATACCTTTAAGAAAGTATATTAAATTTATCAAGACTATTTAATGAGAAGTACTGACACCTGTTCAGCTATTTGAATTGTTTAGGGTTTTCTGACACCACCATGGCGGTTTCAGTACCATCCAAACTCACAGAGACTTTGGCCGCAAGCCGGAAGCCATCATCAGCAATAACTTGGCTAAGGAAAACATCTGAATTATCTTCCATAGCAAAAGTATCACTACGCTGTCAGTAGGTTTCCTTGGTATGGTTTTAAAAATCTTACATTTGACGAGCAGCTCCAGGAGTGTTTCTGGTATTATTCTAAACATCGTTTATCTATTTTCTGATTAGATCGGATATATACGAACTTTCTTTTTTGTTACACAAATCTAATTAATCGATTTTCGAAGCTAAAGTTTAATTAATTTTTTTTGCCATAAAGATTAGAACTTTAACAATATATCCTCGAGAGAAAATTTTAAAATTAGAATAATTTACGGAGTTGAGATATGTTAGTGACTTACCAACTAAGCCCTTCACGCTGGAGAAAATTGAACAATGCACGGTGAACAATGCCCGATACCCGACTGTTTTCGGTATTGTAACAACTTGATTCTTCAACAATGAAACCATGTGTAAATCATTTAAATAAGCACTATGCTTAACATCTACACATCTGAACATTTATTTTTCTCACGATACTGCATTACTGCGTTTATCTCAAAGATATCTTTTCAACATGGTCGACATGATATCTCAAGTTCTATTTAACCGAAGTACTTCATATTTTGTCCCGACCTTCAGTGTAAAACTTTCTATCGCCCCAACCACTTTTGTATATATATATATATGTTATATAAAAATTTTTACTTGCAATATTCATTACAATTATTCTAAATTTCCGGCATATTCATTATTTCCATATTTCTTAATAATCTCTATTATTTATTTCTAGTTAAATTCTTATAAACTTAAAACGCGTATATTAATAATTATTTTATTCGAAATCTCAATCTAAACTTTTAACCCTTTCATTAATTTTTTTATCAGCTACCAAAACTGTAATTTTCTGAGAAAAGCTTCTTTTTATTTTTCGAATGTTTTTAAAAGTCATTTTACTATTTTTTTATTTTATTCCATGAATCAAGTTCTGGCGCACCTGTCTGGCTTCGGCCGTATTACATAGAACTCCCTCCGTTAGCCGATACGGAACTCAAAACATATTATGCGCCTTTCTCGCTCTCCACTGGTTGAGTAACCGAGCGCATTTCGTTCTGTGTCTTGTTCCTGAATCTTATGTTCGTCAGGGAGTTTACATCTTAATCTAACTTCCTACGCGAGTCCTGAAAAAACTGCCATGCATGAGGTCAGAAGGAGAATTCTGTGCTGTTCAATTGTTTTAAAACTCTGTTACCAGGTGTCTTATCGTTAAGTAGAACGTCTAAATTTGTTCATTAAGATCTTTTAGCATGAAGTAGTAATTCGTGTTCTAGCCTGAAGGCTCTACGAAAACTCTCACAATGTGGGAGTTGTTCACGTTTTTATGTGTGGCTGAATAAACAATTTAAAGTGATTTTGGCCTCTGTTTTAAAGCGGAAAGCAACTGGATTTCTTAATATTTTGCTTACTACTCATATTGTCTGGCCATCGGAATAGAATTTGACTACTTCGTGAATCCCTGGTGTTTCGATTGGACTTAGAAAATCTCACTACTACAAAACAAATCAATAAAGTTGATAAAATTTGTCAACAGTAAAGTACTCAACCTGTTCACAGCTGCCAATATTCTACAATTTTGATTCCTCTAGCAGCAATGTTTCTCTAGGGGGTACGAAATTTTTGCAATCTAACTAATGCCTGAGCAAGGATTTAATAATAGTCTGGCAGGTTATAACATACTAGCAAACCCCGCGGCTTTGCTTGAGTAATAGTTGAAATATGCCAAGTGATTTTTATATGTCTAATTTTTATTAAAAGCTACTAACTAAATTTTATTTTATTAAAAGGTAATATTTTATTTTATTAAAAGGTACTTATTACTTTTAGGAATAAATCAAACACACTGCATTAGGCACAAATGAGACTTAAATTAATAAAACGAAATAAAACTAAATAAATGATAATTTAGAAAATATTTTGAAACTTTTATGATCAATTAATACGCTCATTTCAGTATTCATTTGAAGTTTTGAAATTTTTAGAAACCATCTTCTTACATTTTAAAATTAACTATCATATCAAATTCCAAGTCCTCTCAACATAAAGGACTATGTTGAAATAGGAACTGTCACCATTAATTTGAAAACATTAATTTTTAAATCAGTTTGTTATTTTCTAATATTCCACAGAAACGTAATTTAGAAAGCTTTTAAAGGCCTTTTTTAAAATGTTTGTTGTTCGTGTGAACTCCAGGAAGTAGAATCATCGGCATAAAATATAGCCTGTGTAGGATCCGAGACTGTTACCATTGATTCGCAACTATTACTTTTATAATCGGTTTATATTCCCTGAAATTGTATAGAAATCGTAATTTAGGACTTTTTTAGAATGCTTTTCGCACCTCCCCTTCGCTTCACCCCTTTTCAATTCGAATTTATTTTCGACAGTTCTTCGAGGGCATTTATATTTTATAAGTAACTACCATTCCATATTTAAAGTTTCTAGCCTTTTCAGCATCACAGAAATCGCAATTTAGAAAGTTTTTTGCTCCTGCAACTCTCTGGTGGTAGTGGCACAGACATACAGCTTATGTTTGAGCAGGTTCTATCACCAACAATTTGTAATCATTATTTTTTAAATCGGTTTAGTATTTGATAAGATTGCATAAAAATCGTAATTTAGAACGCTTTTCGCTCACTTAATCCTTTTAAATTTGGAATTTTCTTTCGACTGTTCTTAGAAAGCAGTTGCAACTTGTAAGTAAATATCATGCCATATTTCAAAATGTTAGACTCCCCCCAAAAATGCAAATTAGAACATGTTTTGCTCTTGCAACCCCCAGATGATAGTGACAGCAACATAAAATATAGCCAATGTTGTAGCAGGGACTGTTACCATCAATTTGCAACCATTACTTTTGAAATAGCTTTGGTATATCCTGAGATTTAGTAGAAATCGCAATTTAGAACGTTTTTAGAACGCTTTTCGCACATTTTCACCCCCCCCTTTTTAAATTTCCAATTGTTTCGAAATTGTTCTTAAAGATCATTTATATCTAAATAAATAGGTACCTTTCCTAAATTCCAGTTGCTAGCCCATACCGATCACAAAAATCGAAATTTAGGATGTTTTTTGCTCCTGCAACCTCCAGGTGATTGTGACACCGACATGAAATAGTGTCTATATTAGAGCAGAGGCTGTCAGCATCAATTTCCTACCATTACTTTTGAAATAAGTTTGATTCTTCCTGAGATTGCTCACAAATCGGCATTTTAGAACGTTTTTAGAACCCTTCTCACGCATTCACCCCGTTTAAATTTCAAATTAAAAAAAAAATATATTCTTAGAGATCATTTATATCTAATAAATATATACCATGCAAAATTTCATGAATCACATTTTTAGAACGCTTTTTGCTCCTGCATCCCCTTTGGGTTAGTGGCACCGACATAAAACATAGCCTATGTTAGAGCAAGGGTTGTCACCATCCTTTTGACACCATTATTTTGTAAATCGGTTTGGTACTTCCCGAGATTGTGTAGAAACCACCATTTAGAACGTTTTTTAAAACGCTTTTTGTGCATTTTCACCCCTTTTAAATTTCGAATTTTTTAAGAACTCTTCTTAGAAATCCTTTATATCTAATAAGTAACTAATATTTCAAATTTCGTATTTCTAGGCCCTTCAGTAATGCAAAAATCGCATTTTTAGAACGTTTTCTGCTCCTGCACCCCCTTTGGGGTAGTGGCACCGACATAAAAAAGTCCTTCCGGCCAGTGCCGAGAGGAAGAGGTAGCTTTCATAATCCTTATTTAAAAAAAGCCAACTTATATCATGCAAACACACGAAGCTCAATTTAGTGGAAACCGAATATAGGAGATTCAATACTAATTTTTATCAATATAATGAATGAGAATTTCGCGAAATTAGTCAGCTTTATCCAAGCTGCTTTTCTTTAAAGTAACCTATATTTGGCTGCCAAATTCGGCAATTTCTTAAAGTGCCTGTCATTTTAAGACAACATGGTGGATGAGACTAAGCAGTGAACGTGGTCGAGACCTTAGTAATTGCTGTGCACATGCTGACTCACATCGGAATCGGTTAATATATAGGAGTGCTGTCGCATGCAAAAAATTAGATTTTTCAAAATGTCACCCACAATAGAAATTGAAACTGCTATATCTGAGCCATTTTTTAAGGAAAAGACAAACAAAAAATGCTCCTGAATCCTTATATCAAGATCAAATACTTAAGAAAGAAACCTTTTTCAATTTATAATTTTTTTGCACCTCACTTTAAATATATATATTTTTTTTAATTTAATGGCCGCCATTTTGAAACAAGATGTCTGATGAATCTGGCCAGCGAACTTGGTCGAGGTGTTGATGTATACTATCCACATGCCTTCTTGCATCGAAATAGGCGAATAAGTGTGTTATCGCGTGACAAATACAAGATCGTTTCAAAATGTTAGCCATGCTAGAAATTCAAAGTGCTATAAATCAACCATTTTTTAAGATATCAACAAAAGAACAAATTTTCAGAAACAAAAACTGCTCCGGAATCTTTGTATCAAGGCAAACACATAAAAAAAATCTTTTTCATTTTCCAAATTTTTAATACCTCATTTTGAGTTTTGAATTTTAAATTTAATTTTTTTTTATGGCAACCCTTTTGAAACAAGATGGCGAATGAAGCTGGCCAACGAACTCGGTCGAGACATTGGTATGTACTATGTACAGACCAAGTTACATCCAAATAGGTTCATAAATACGCCTGTTATCGCGTGACAAAAATCAGGCCGTTTTAAAATGTCAGCCACAAGAGAAATTCAAAATGCTATTACTCATCCATTTTTTTTTAGATATAGACGAAACAAAAACTGTTCCGGAATCTTTGTATTAAGGTCAAACACATACAAAAAAAAAATCTTTTTCATTTTCCAATTTTTTGGTATCTCATTTAAATTTTTTTATTTTTTTATTTTTTTAAATGGCCGCCATTTTGAAACAAGATGGCGGATGAAGCTGGCCAACGAACTCGGTCGAGATATTTGTATGTACTATGTACACACCAATGTACATCCAAGTTGGTTCATAAATACGCCTGTTATTACGTGAGAAAAATCAGGACGTTTCAAAATGTCAGCCACGCTAGAAATTCAAAATGCTATAACTCAGCCATTTCTTAAGATATAGACGAAACAAAAACTGCTCCCGAATCTTTTTATCAAGGTCAAACACATAAGAAGAAAATATTTTTTCAATTTTCAATTTTTGGTACCACTTTTCAAATTTAAATTTTTCTTAAAAATTTAAATGGCCGCCATTTTTAAACAAGATGGCGGGTGAAGGTGGCCAACGAACCCGGTCGAGACATTGGTATGTACTATGTATAAACGAAGTTACATCCAAATCTGTTCATAAATACGCCTTTTATCGCGTAACAAAATTCAGGACGTTTCAAAATGTCAGCCACGCTAGAAATTCAAAATCCTATAACTCAGCCATTTTTTAAGATATAGACGAAACAAAAACTGCTCCGAAATCTTTGTATAAAGGTCAAATACATAAGAAAAAAATATTTTTCCATTTTCAATTTTTTGGTACCACATTTCAAATTTTAAATTTTTTCAAAAAAATTAAATGGCCGCCATTTTGAAACAAAATGGCGGATGAAGCTGGCCAACGAACTCGGTCGAGAGATTGGTATGTACTATGTACACACCGAAGTACATCCAAATCGGTTCACAAATACGCCTTTTATCGCGTGACAAAATTCAGGACGTTTCAAAATGTCAGCCACGCTAGAAATTCAAAATGCTATAACTCAGCCTATTTTTAAGATATAGACGAAACAAAAACTGCTCTGGAATCTTTGTATAATGGTCAAATACATAAGAAAAAAATATTTTTCCATTTTTAATTTTTTGGTACCAAATTTCAAGTTTTAAATTTTTTTAAAAATTTTAAATGGCCGCCATTTTGAAACAAAACGGCGGATGAAGCTGGCCAACGAACTCGGTCGAGACATTGGTATGTACTATGTACACACCGAATTACATCGAAATCGGTTCATAATTACGGGAGTTACAGTGTGACATAAGTCAGATATATATATATATATATATATATATATATATATATATATATATATCAATTTTGAACTGAGGGTGGTTTCGGGGTCTGGGGGTCATGATCGATGAAAATATACCAAAATTTTTTGAAATCGCTTTCCTCCGAACGGCTGCAATAGGTAGCTTTTTTGTAAAGAAAGCTACCTAACATAGCCTATGTTAGAGCAAGGATTGTCACCATCATTTTGACACCATTATATTTACTTACTTCTATCTTTAGAAGGAAGTATTGATTTCATGAAAATTTTCGAATTCCAGTTTTCGACGGATTTACACGTTTTATAGGTCAGAGATTCGAAAAAACATGTTTTTACAAACTGTCTGTTTGTCTGTCTGTCAGTCTGTCTGTCTGTGACACAAATTTTGTGGGCGCTCTATCTCAAGAACTAACGCACGGAATTTGATAAAAATTTATATTCAGATAGTCCCTGATATAGATTTGTACTCATTAGTTTTTGGTGTAAATCGCCCTGCAGGTGGCGCTGCTATGTAGCATTTTGCAGGATTTCCACAAAAGCTCTATCTCAAGAACTAATGCACGGATTTTTATAAAACTTCAGATTCCGTTAGTCCTTGACATGAATGGATGCTGTTTACGTTTTGGTGTAAATCGCCTAAAGGTGGCGCTGCTATGCTGCATTTTTCAGGATTTACACTATTTTCGCAGTAGCTCTATCTCAAGAACTAATGCACACATTTTCATCAAACTTCGGATTTAGTTAGTCCTTCATATGAAATTATGCTGACTACGTGTTGGTGTAAATCGCCCAATAAGTGGCGCTGCTGTGGTGCATTTTGAACTATTTCCCCAATAGCTCTATCTCAAGAACTAATGCACGAGTTTTCATCAAACTTCAGATTTAAGTATAACTTGATTAATATTGCTGCTGATTATATGTTGTTGCAAATCGCTCAACAGGTGGCGCTTCTATGCTGCATTTGTCATGATTTGCACTATACCTCTATCTCTAGAACTAATGCACGAATTTTCCTCAAACTTCATATTCAATTAGACGTTGACAAAAGTTGGTGATAATTATGTTCTGGTGTAAATAACCCAATAGGTGGCGCTGCTATGCTGCATTTTGCTGGATTTACACGATTTCAGCGGCGGCAGTCATACCTCGAGAACTAATGCGCGGAATTTCATATTTGTTAGAATTCTCATGATGAACACAGATTGCCATTTAATTTGGCACTGAGATGGTGAATTTTGAAGTATTGACATTTATGAGATAGAAAAAAGTTTTGTGATGGCCACAACATACTAGTTTAAATCGGTTTGGTATTTCCCGAGATTGTGTAAAAACCACCATTTAGAACGTTTTTTAGAACGCTTTTTGTGCATTTTCACCCCTTTTAAACTTCGAATTTTTTAAGAACTGTTCTTAGAAATCCTTTATATCTAATAAGTAACTAATATTTAAAATTCTGTATTTCTAGGCCCTTCCGTAATGCAAAAATCGCATTTTTAGAACGTTTTTTTTTTTTGCTCCTGCAACTGCTATGGGGTAGTGGCACCGACATAAAACTTAGCCTATGTTAGAGCAATTGTTTTCACCATCATTTTGACACCATTATTTTGTAAATCGGTTTGGTATTTCCCGAGATTGTGTACAAACCACCATTTAGAACGTCTTTTAGAACGCTTTTTGTGCATTTTCGCCCCTTTTAAACTTTGAATTGTTTAAGAACTGTTCTTAGAAATCCTTTATATCTAATAAGTAACTAATATTTCAAATTTCGTATTTCTAGGCCCTTCAGTAATGCAAAAATCGCATTTTTAGAACGTTTTTTGCTCCTGCACCCCCTTTGGGGTAGTGGCAGCGACATAAAATATAGCCTATGTTCTAAGTTGGGCTAACACCGTCATTTTGATACCATTACTTTTGAAATCGGTTCGCTATTTCCAGAGATTACCTCTAACAAACAAACAAACTTTACTTCTTTATAATATTGGTATAGATGTACATATTACTATTTTAAAAAATTAAAAATTATGAAAAAAGGAGTGGGGAAAAATGCCTTTTTTTTAAACAGCCACCATTTTGAGAAATTTTTTTGCCATATTCTCTTATGTAGGATCTATAATGACATTTTTACTAATTAAGAACCTTTATTTTGTTTCAGCCAACTAGAAGGGTTGCAATCGTGTCAATTGGAACATCCTTTTTATTTACACCCAACATTACCAGCTTATAACTTATTTAATTTTCATTTAATTATCGTTTATTAACTTTTTTATACATCTTAATATTTTAAAAACTAGTTACACATGTTAATACTTCAATATCATTAGTTCAATACTATACCAACTTTGATTTTCATCTTAAATTTCTGCTTAAGTCAATTAAACGGATTAAAAACGAGTTAATCTATATCATGATATTTGTTAAAATTAATAGTTTTCCCTTATTCTGTTATTATCAGCTGTTTGCAAATAGCCGGCTTAGCAGGAAGCGAGTTCCCACCGTTGCACGAGCCACCGATGGACAATTAAACTACGAAAAATCAAGAAAATTATACAAAAATCGCTATCACAGAGCCCCTTTACCGCGCAAATTCAAGGAGGACCTGTTGGCTAAAACCAAAAGCATGCACAAAAAATTTGATTCAATTCTATGTATAATTTTATACACTTTTCGATGGTTCAATAAAGGAAATGGCACAAACATCGCTATTACAGCGCCCCCCTCCCTTCCAGCAGATTTTTTCAAACTCAGGGAGGACTTGCTTGCCATAGCCAGAAACATACACAAAAAATTTGGTTCAATTCTATGCATAACGTCATGCACTTTTCGATGGTACAATAATGAAAATGGGACAGAGATCGCGATTATAGCGCCCCCTTCAGGCGGAATTTGTTCAAGGTCAGTGAGGACTTGCTTGTCATAGCCAGAAACATACAGAAAAAAATTTGGTTCAATTATATGCATACCTTCATACACTTTTCGAAGGTACAATATTCAAAATCGCACAAAATTTGCTATTACAGTGCCCCTACCGGCGATTTTTTTCAAAATTCAGGTAGGACCTGCTTGCTACAGCCAAAAACTTAAAATAAAAATTTGGTTCAATTCTATGCATAACTTCATACACTTTTTGACGGTACAATAGCGACAGACAGACGGACACACGGACAGACATTTTCTATAAACATTTTTGGGGGATCTCTGACCCCTAAAACGTGTAAATCCGTCGAAAACCGGAAGTCGAAAAAAATTTCGATTGCAATACTTTCTTCTATTGAAGATAGAAGAAAGTAAAAATGAATGGTAATTTTTTTTTTTTTTTATCGAGCTCGACAAAACGCACTAAATTTATGCCCCAAGACAGAATACCCCATTAATCACTTTGTCTCCGAGTTTTTCTGTAATTTGCTTCAAATTTATAATTTTAATCTTTCGGCATGCAAAAAATATTCCCCCCCCCCCCCCACAAAAAAAATCATTAGAAAAGAAAAGTCATGAAAAAAATGTATATGAGGCATTCTCACAAAATTTTAACTTTCAGGAATAAAAATCTGGTGAAATTAAACTTAATAAAATAACATTTTAAACTTATAAACGAGTGCTAAAATGACCCAAAATCAAAATAAATTTGATCAAATTTTATTTTATGTATAAGGCGAGTTTTGAAACTCACGACATATGTATGTATATATAATATGATTCTGTCATAGTGACGAAAAATTCGCAATTTTTTTTCCGGCATCATAAAGAATAAAACCTGAATTAATGTGTGAATTTTTAAACATAATAATAATAATAATAATTAGATTTAACCAAACTAAATGTATGATTTATCTTTAATAATATCACAATTTTCATTCAAAATTTATTTCATTGCTTGTGTATTACTTCGTTTTGAAAATAAATCATAATTTAACAAAATTATAATACATATCCATTTAAATTGAGGAAAAAATCTACAAGCCCAGTTTCCTAAAGCTTTATGTCAAAAGAATCGTCAGAGTTACATTCTGTATCGGGGTGCTTTTATTGTAAATACAAAAAAATAAATAAAATAAATAAATAAATAAATAAATAAATAAATAAATAAAAATCGAATGATTGAAAGCAATATTCATTCTGTCGTTTGAAGAAGAGGAAATTTAGCTTCTTACTTTTGCAAGATCCTGGCTTCATTCCTGATCGTCGTCTTGAACGCTTTCTAAAATATTCGGGAACGTTTTCAGAGGTATTTGTAAACATATTTCCGTCATATTGTCCCAACATCGAAGAGCTAAGCTAAAAAAAATAAAAAATTAATAGTGGTATTTCCTAAAAAAATTTATATTGTGCGGTAATATAACCTTTAAAAGCAAAAATTCAAACAATTTTAGAATTTTAAGATGGTTAACCAATTTACACCTGAAGTACACAAATGTGAATCTCTAATCTTTTCCTCATAAAAACTAAACTCTTTGATTTTTCTACGCTTTAGGTAGATTTTGTAAGAAATACTACCTATTATATTCTGTCCTATGTTTGAATTTCTGACATTTTTTTGCAGATCTACGCAATCATGACACCTAGAACTCAAAACCACCACCAGGTCAAAACTTTATACATATCATCAATAGTTAAAAAGGCAAATATACAATACATTTGGAAAGAAATTGCATATCAACAATATTTATGACATTTAACTATTAAAAATCCCCAAACCTTCAAATTTAAATAGCACAGTTAAAAAACACAGATAAAAACTGTTCTACATCAGTAGGTGAATAGACATACCTAAGTCCACCCCACTGTTACAAATACAATACATTTGGAAAGAAGGTGCATATCAACAATATTTATAACATTTAACTATTAAAAATCCCAAAACCTTCAAATTTAAATAGCACAGTTAAAAAACACAGATAAAAACTGTTCTACATCAGTAGGTGGATAAACATACCTAAGTCCACCCCACTGTTAAAACTTGCAGGTTTCTAAACACACGTCCATCGCGCACTCAAAAGAACAGAAAAAACTAAACTATTGACATTTTGGATATAAAATTTAAAAAATTAAAGGTATATAAACCAAACTTAACAAAAAAGTAGTATAAAAAAAACATAATTAAATTACAAAACAAATAGGCTTTAAAAAATGTCTTTTAAAAGGTTAATTTAAAATTGCAACTTAAATATCATTAAAAGATAAACAAATTATATTATCTTAACACGTATGAATTCAGAACAACGGGCGTCCACCCAAACCTACAAGAAAAAAATCCCTGCCGGCCCGGCCTACAGGCAGAAGTAGATTTCGAAGTTAAGTATACTAATTTCACCAATAAAAACTAAATCATTATTAGATATAAATCCACTTTAACAGTTTTATCTGTCTGCTTTTGACGAGTTTTTATTTCCTTTTTATAAAATAGCTGGTTTTACCGGAATCATGTTAAGGCGATATTAAAAAATATATTTTTCGACACTCAACAACTCGAAATTTTCTGGCACATTTTCAGATTCATTTTTAATAAATAAATAAATAAATAAATATATATATATATATATATATATATATATATGAAACATGCTGACGTGATTTTTGAAAAGATTTATAAACGACCTGTGTTTTTATTTTTCTTTCAATTAATTAAAACTTGATTAATAAACAATTATTTTCTCAGTAGGGCAATATTTTTCGTTGCTAACACAATCGCTTCGGGAAATTCTGTTCAAAATGCCCACTTTGACATCATTTTTTGAAATATATTCTGCCTCTATCAAAAAATCAATCATTACTGTACATTATATAGTTTCTGAATAAGACAATCTGGCAAGTGGATGCGTTTGAGAGCAAAAATGAATTTAAAAATGAGTAAGAAAATAGACAGTTCGGATTTGAATGCGCCCTTAATAAGATGATTTTATTCTTCAACCGCTATGTATTTTTAATTTGTTTTTGCTGTAAGAATAGGCCCTATTAAAAACTTGTCTATATAAATGTTGAAGACAATATTAAGAAGATATATGATAAATTCATGGAGATTTTATATCTTGTGAATTGACGGAGTTATGAAAATATTTCTTCTTCAACCCCTCTTTTTTGTTTTCGTTTTTAATTTTTTTTTGCGGTACGAATTGGTCCTATCAAAAACTCGTGAATATAAAAGTTGTAGATAATATTAAGGAGATGTATAATAAAATTATTGGATTTGATATCTTGAGAATTGACGAATTAAGGAATTTTTTTCTCCCAAAAACCCTATTTTTTGCGCCCCTTGAGCCTATTTTAAATTTTATCAAAAATCTGTGATGCATGAATTTTTGGCGCTATTTTTAGAAGTTATAAAAACTTTAAACTGATTTGATATGTACAAAAATTAAGAAGTTATGGGGTTTTTTCCTGTTTTCACAACCCCCCCCCCCTTATTTCCACCCCCTTTGTCCGCTTTTGCCCATTAACGAACTTGACCGAAATTTTATGTCCCTCTATTTTATGTATCAGTTTGGAAGAGATTTGTGCAAAATTGCGGAATTTATCGTGTCCAGAAGAAAGTGATAACACAATTGCTTCGGGAAATTCCGTTCAAAATGTCCACTTTAACATCATTTTTTGAAATATATTCTGCCTCTATCAAAAAATCGATCATTGCGGTACATTATATAGTTTCTGAATAAGCGAATCTACCAATTAAATGCGTTTGAGAGCAAAAATGAATGTAAAAATGAGTCAGAAAATAAGCAAATTGGATTTGAATGCATCCTTCATGCAATGATTTTTCCAATACAATCCGCTTTGGGAAATTCGGTTCAAAATGCCCACTTTAACAGCATTTTTTGAAATATATTCTGCCTCTATCAAAAAATTGATCATTACTGTACATTATATAGTTTCTGAATAAGAGAATCTAGCAATTGGATGCGTTTGAGAGCAAAAATGAATTGTAGAATGAGTCAGAAAATACGCAGTTTGGATTTGAATACACCCTTACTTAGGTGATTTTTTTCTTCGACCGCTATGTATTTTTAATTTGTTTTTTTCTTTAAGAATTGGTCCTATCCAAAACTTGTCTATCTAGATGTTGTAGACAATATTAAGAAGATATATGATAAATTCATGGGGATTTTATATGTTTTGAATTGATAGAGTTATGGATTTTTTACTTTTTTAATCCCCCTTTTTGTTTTCGTTTTTAATTTTTTTTTGCGGTACGAATTGGTCCTATCAAAAACTTTTTAATATAAAAGTTGTAGATAATATTAAGGAGATTTATAATAAAATTAATTGGAATTGATATCTTGAGAATTGACGAAGTTACGAATTTGTTTCTCCCAAAAACCGTATTTTTTGCGCCCCTTGAGCCCATTTTTAACTTTATCAAAAATCTGTGATACATAAAATTTTGGCCCTATTTTTAGAAGTAACAAAAACTTTAAACTGATTTGATATGTACAAAAATTAAGAAGTTATGGGGGGGGGGGGGTTGTTTTCACAAAACCCCTCCCTATTTCCATCCCCTTGGTCCGATTTTGCCCATTAACGAACTTGACCGAGATTTTATGCCCTTTGATTTTATGTATCAGTTTGGAAGAGATTGGTGCAGAATTAGGAAAGTTATCGTGTCCAGAAGAAAGTGATATATATATAGAGAGATAGATAGATAGATAGATAGATAGATAGATAGATATAAATTTTTTACTGAGGGTGGTTTTGGGTTCTAGGGGTAATGATCGGTGTAGATCTGCAAAAATTTTTCTGAAATTCCAACATAGGAACGATCCCAATAGGTAGTATTTCATGCGAAATCTACCTAAAAACACAAAAATGTGAAACAGTATACATGCATAATGTCTTTCACCTGGCAATAGCAGAAAAACCTTTAATTCTCTTTCCGCATCCAAATTCAAAAACTTTTTAAATCCTAGTCTGCAAGCCTATCTATTCAAACTTCCGTGTAAACCCGTTCTTTTTACAAGACTTTAGGGTCCACACATCATACAGAATATTCTGTATGACTAGGATTTGAAAAGTTTTTGAATTTGGATGCGGAAAGAGAATTAATGTTTTTTCTGTTATTGTCAGGTGAAAGATTTTATGCACGTATTTCTGTTTCATGTTTTTGTGTTTCTTTTTTTTTTTTCTTTTTTTTTTTTTTTCTTTGTAGGTTTAGGTGGACGCCCGTTGTTCTGAATTCATACATGTTAAGGTATTTTAATTTGTTTATCTTTTAATAATATTTAAGCTAAAATTTTAAATTAACCTTTTAAAAGACATTTTTTAAAGCCTATTTGTTTTGCAATTTAATTCTGCTTTGTTTATACTACTTTTTAGTTAAGTTTGGTTTATTTACGTTTAAAATTTTTTTAATTTTATATCCAAAATGTCAATAGTTTAGTTTTCACTTTCATCTTTACAAGAAGAAAGTATTGGATTCGTGAAAATTTTCGACTTCCGGTTTTCGACGGATTTATACGTTTTAGAAGGTCCTGAACACGATTTGATGGTTTTTAGAAAATGTCTGTCACTCTGTCACTCCGTCACTCAGTCACTCTGTGAGTCTGTATGTGACAAAAATTTTGTGGGCGCTCTTTCTCAAGAACTAATGCACGGAAATTCACATAACTTCAGATTCAGTTAGACCTTGATATAAACTGGCCCTGATTAGTTTTTGGTGTAAATCGCTCAACAGGTGGCTCTGCTATGCAGCATTTTTTATGATTTCCGCAATAGCTCAATCTCAAGAACTAATGCTTGGATTTTCAACAAACTTCAGATTCAGGTATACTTGATATGATTTAGTGTTCTTTCTGTTTTGGTGCAAATCGCTCAACAGGTGGCGGTGCTATGCTACATTCTTCAGAATTTCCGCTATAGCTATATCTCAAGAACTAATGCAGGAATTTTCATGAAACGTCAGAATCAGTTAGTCCTTCACATGAATTGACATTTTATAGATTTATGTGCAAATCTCTCAACAGATGGCGCTGCTATGCTGCATTTTTCAGAATTTCCACAATAGCTGTATCTCAAGAACTAATGCACGAATTTTCATAAAACTTCAGAATTAGTTAGTCCTTGACATGAATTAACATTTTATGCATTTTGGTGTAAATCTCTCCCCAGGTGGCGCTGCTATGCTGTTTTTTGCGATTTCCGCACTAGCTCTGTCTCAAGAACTAATGCTTGGATTTTCAACGAACTTCAGATTCAGGTATATCTTGATATCAATTAGTGCTCTTTATGTTTTGGTGTAAATCGCTCAACAGTTAGCACTGCTATGCTATATTTTTCAGAATTTCCGCTGTAGCTCTATCTCAAGCACTAATGCACGAATTTTCATCTAACTTTAAACTCAAATATACTTTTATATGAATGGGTACTAAATGGATGTAATTTCTTGTACTATTTAAATGATTTAATTGACGTGATTTACAAAGAAGAAAGTTTTGTGATGGCCACAACATACTAGTTTTCTATTGTTTTGAGTGCGGGATGGACGTGTTTTTAGAAACCTGCAAGTTTTAACGGTGGGGGTGGAGTTAGGTATGTCTGTCCACCCACTGATGAAGAACAGAGAATTTTTACCTGTGTTTTTTACCTGTGTAATTTAAATTTGAAGATTTTGGGATTTTCAATAGTTAAATGTTATAAATATTGTTGATATGCACCTTCTTTCCAAATTTTTGCATTTTTATTTATTGATGAGATACATTTTGCTGCATTTATTATGAGCTGCTTTTAGCGCCTGTTAGTCAATATTTTTTCAATAATTATAATTAAATATATATATATATATATATATATATGGACACGATAACTTCCATAATTCAGCGCAAATCTCTTCCAAACTGACTTTAGCTGTAATAACGATACAAGTAGAGTTTTTCTAGAGGCTCTGAATATACAGTCTTGCTTTGATATAAGTTATACATAGTTTCTTTGATTTTTAACTGTTATTAATTATTGACTGTTAACATGATATGTAGTTGTCTAGTTAATTGTATGTTACTGCGCTGATGCGGAGCTAAAACTTAGCACTAAACGTCTGCATTTTAGGTAGCTTTCATTACAAAAAGCTACCTATTGCAGCCGCTCGGAGGAAAGCGATTTCAAAAAATTTTGGTATATTTTCATCAATCATGATCTCCAGACCCCGAAACCACCCTCCGTTCAAAATTGACATATATATATATATATATATATATATATATATCTGACCTTTGTCACGCTGTAACTCTCGTATTTAAGAACCGATTTGGATGTAATTTGGTGAGTACATAGTACATACCAATGTCTCAACTGAGTTCGTTGGCCAGCTTCATCCGCCATCTTGTTTAAGAATGATGGCCATTTAAATGTTTAAGAAAAATTTAAATTTGAAATGTGGTACCAAAAAATTGAAAATTGAAAAATATTTTTTTCATATGTGTTTGATTTTGATAAAAAGATTCGGGAGCAGTTTTTGTTTCGCCTATATTTAAAAAAATGGCTGAGTTATAGTATTTTGAATTTCTATTGTGGCTGACATTTTAAAACGACCTGATTTTTGTCAAGCGATATCAGGCGTATTTATGAACCGATTTGGATGTAACTTGGTCTGTACATAGTACATACCAATGTCTCGACCGAGTTCGTTGGCCAGCTTCATTCGCCATCTTGTTTCAAAAGGGTTGCCATTAAAAAAAATTAAATTTAAAATTTAAAATGAGGTATTAAAAAATTGGAAAATGAAAAAGATTTTTTTTATGTGTTTGGCCTTGATACAAAGATTCCGGAGCAGTTTTTGTTTCTGAAAATTTGTTCTTTTGTTTATATCTTAAAAAATGGTTGAATTATAGCACTTTGAATTTCTAGCATGGCTTGAAACGATCTTATATTTGTCACGCGATAGCAGACGTATTCGCCTATTTCGATGTAAGAAGGTATGTGGATAGTATACATCAATATCTCGACCAAGTTCGCTGGCCAGCTTCATCAGCCATCTTGTTTCAAAATGGCGGTCATTAAATTAAAAAAAAAATTATATTTAAAGTGAGGTGCAAAAAAATTAGAAATTGAAAAAGGTTTCTTTCTTAAGTATTTGACCATGATATAAGGATTCAGGAGCATTTTTTGTTTGTCTTTATCTTAAAAAATGGCTCAGATATAGCAATTTCAATATCTAATGTTGGTGACATTTTGAAAAATCTGATTTTTTGCCTGCGAAAGCACTCGTATATATCAATCGATTCCGATGTGAGTGAGCATGTGCACAGCAATTACTAAGGTCTCGACCAAGTTCACTGGTTAGCCTCATCCACCATGTTGTCTTAAAATGGCACTTTAAGAAATCGCCGAATTTGGCAGCCAAATATAAGTTACTTTAAATAAAAGCAGCTTGGATAAAGCTGTCTAATTTCGCGAAATTCTCATTCATAATGATTTAGTATTGATAAAAATTAATATTGAATCTCCTATATTCGGTTTCCACTAAATTGAGCTTCGTGTGTTTGAATAATATAAGTTGACTTTTTTAAAATATGGAATATGAAAGCTACCTCTTCCTCCCGGCACTGGCCGGAAGGAATTTTTAGTTGTATATTTATGTAATTTTAACTTGTTTGTCTAATTAATTGTAATATTTTAACTTTTAATAAATACATGAATAAAAATTTAGGGTATGGCTACTTAAGGAGGTCCGGGTTTTAAAAGTGTAAATAAAAATGGGTTTTATTTGTCTTACTAATAAATATTAAAAATGTAAAGAAAATAAATAAAGAAAATCGCGTATTTGCACGATGTAACTCGCGTGTTCCGCGTATTATTACTGTAGATTATACATTCCTTTTGTTGTAATATAAACTGCCCGTACATAAAACATTAAATCCATATGTCCCATAATGTATTTTTTATATTTAGTCGTGTTTAGAAAGATACCTAAACTTTTTTTCCAAGATATGTGTATGAATTGTTGTACAGAGTTTTTATATTATGTTTATACGAAATTGTCTCCAGGATTTTTAATTTCATTTGAAAAATTTCAAAAATAAATTTTCGAAGTAAAAACCACTCTCAAAAATTTTCTTTGTTTACGTTTAAATTTATTATAAATTTTGCAAGTAATATTTTTATAAATCCCGAAAACAAATTATCAAGAGTTTTGCTCTCCACGCAATAGTGAAAAAAAGTAATGAAATCTGGCAAGTGGTTAATGTGTTGTATAAAAAAATAAATAATTTTAAATTTTAAATTTAAATTTAAAAAAAATGAAACTTTTCAAAAAAAAAATCTGAAAAGTAATTTTTATAGAAAAAACATTTTAGGGAAAAAAGTAATTAAAAAAGGCCTATAAATAAAAGAAAAATTAGCCCCTGGATCCCCAAAGTAGCTATTTCAGTCACGCGAAAATATTCGCTCGCTAATTTTAATCTTATGGAAAACATTTTCTTAATATTGAGTAAGCATTTTAATATCATAGCAAACGCGGCAGCGTTAAGCTATAATATGATTAAGAAATAGAAAATGCAAACGACTTTCTTAAATTTCTGGCGAACCAGTTGACATACGACAATAATTTTTCTTTTGAAAGATAGAACTCGACGAGACGAATAAACTGATGGCATTTAAAAAATTACTGTAGCTTTCAGTAGTTTTTTATTTAACCTTAAACAAAAAAAATGAAGACACAAAATTCAACAAAGAGTAGCTAACATTCCAGTGAGTGGATTAACTTCGTTTTGTTTTATTTTGATCATCTTGTTCAAACTTAAAATAGATTTTTTTTTTCATCTTTTTATGTTTGACGGTCGCTGAAAAAATCGAATTTGTCTTTTATAATGTCTCCATAAAATTATAGCAATCTCTGCTTTTCATTTTTTAATTTTCTAATTCAATAATTTCTTTCGTGTTGCCACTCCCTAAAAAGCAGTACAATAATTTAAAAAAAAGGATAACACGTCAACTTTTGTTTTTATAAGTCAATAAAAATTGAAATTCAATTGATAGATTTTTGTATTTTTTAAACCGACGTCAACCTAAGCAATAATGCATAATTTTCATAAATATATATATAAACTTTCTTGATTAATATTTTGAACTGGAGTAATAGACACAATGGAGCACAAACAAGTTGATAGGGAAAAAAAACAGGGTAAATTCCAAGCTTCTGTTCAGCAGCTAAATGCAAGTTTTTTTTAATTATCATCATAACATCCTGACTTACACAAGCTATAGGTATGTAGTAATATAAATACTTCACATATTAAGCATACTTTAAAAATAGCATTACATCTATTTTAAATAAGGAAGAGATATCATATATGCACCAGAGTACATAACTGGCGCAATAATGGCGTTATTTCGCCTGATACGGTAACTGAGCTATTGTTGTTTATTTATTAATTCTTTTTTATTTACTTTTATTTTATTTTTTTAAATTATATAAATTGTTTTGTCCTATAGTTATTAATTAAACTTTTCATTATTTATTGTTATTTCCTTTTTAAAATAATAGAAAGTAATTTAAAAATATATATGTAATTGCTATTCGAAAACGAGGTTTTCGTCAAATTGCCGTCAGAAAAAAAAAACGTGCCAAACCGGTTGTGTATATGAAATCTGTGCCTTAAATAATTAGGATTTCGTTTAACTTTAGGTACTTTTGCTTGAAATATTGTCGAAAATGTACAGCAAAAATATACGGTACTATTTGATTATCCCGTCGACCAATTTCGCCAAACTATTCGCCAAATGATACAAACTGACATAATTTTTATTTTAAATAACGGAAGAATAAATAAATTAGTAAAACATTAATAAAAATACTAATAAAAACTTGGGCACAGATGTCATATACGCTCAATATTGGCGCGATTTTTTCTAACGCCAATTTTTGAAAACATCAACAGCATAAACAACAATATCCGGGTTACCGTATCAAGCAAAATAACGACACTTTGGCGTCAGTTAAGTACTTGTTGCGTATATGACATTGGCGTTAGAAACAAATTGTGCCAATATGGGGCGTATATGACAACTGTTCCAACCTGCTTAATATATCATCTATATCCGGGTTACCATATCAAGCAAAATAACGACACTTTGGCGCCAGTTAAGTATCCAGTGCGTATATGACATTGGCGTCAAAAAAATCGCGCCAATATGCGGCGTATATGACACCTTTGCCAAAACTTGAATTAAAAATCACTTGATGACGTAACAAACACGTGTATCGTGTTAAATGTCAAATGAATGAAACATTTACTACCATCCATTATTGTCATTTAATCTTATAGTTTGGCGATAATTTTTTGGTCGACAGGATTATCAAGTTGTACCAAGTATGGTACAGATGTCATATACGCACCACGTTGGCGCGATATTAAGTGATTAACAGTAAAATTTAAAAAGGTTAATTAATAACAATAGAACAAAACAATTTATATAATTTTAAAAAAGAAAATAAAGTAAATAAACAATTTATTAATAAATAAACAACAACATCCGGGTTACCATATCAAGCAAAATAACAAAACTTTGGCGCCAGTTAAGTACCCCGGTGCGTATATGACATTGGCGTCAGAAAAAAATCGCGTCAACGTGATGCGTATATGATATCTGTGGCGGTTCAAGTACACTTCGGAACGTTACTTTGAAATCGATGAGTTTCATAGCCAAAATCGCCAAGATGCCTAATGATCATCGCCATTGAATACATAAATAATGCCATATTTGCAAACTTATAGGTAAAAATATAAGAGGAACCTCGGTTCACGACCGCTTCGGTTTATAACCAGTTCGGTTTATGTCCAACTTCGGTGATCAAAATTTGACTCGGCTGGGGTGCAATATCTCGGTTCAGGACCAAGACATCTGAATAGTTCAGTTGGCAACCCTCTCATAACTCTTGTTATTAGTCAAGTTTGGAGTAAGGTGTGCTTATCAGAGTGCTTTGTGTACCTTTATTACTGTAAAAAAATTAACTTTTTGTTTTACTTTTACTCAGGTTTACGCTAATTTTAGCTCTCATCATGGCTTCTAAGAATGGCAAAGTGCTTAGTGATAGCAGTAGTAAGAAGCTTAAACTAATTACAGTTCAATAAAAGAAATTGTAGCAAAACATGAGAACGATGTTAATATAACCGATCTAGCTAAACAATACGATGTGGCCTAAACCGTCGATTTCCACGATAATCTATATATATATATATATATATATATATATATATATATATATATATATATATATATTACGCTATCGTATGTGTCACAGAAATCGCGATTATTTGTTAATTGTTTAATGGCAACGCTCGAATGAAACGCATCTCATTGGTTATACAACAGCATTTAATGCATCGCCATACCTATAAGGGGGGTTACCATAGGCGGGACCCTGTTCTGTCGCCAAATACCGCCAAGTTTGTCACCAACTTGGCGATATATCTTCAAATTCCTATAGACTTCCATTGTAAACCAATAGGGTTTACTTGTTTAGAGAGAATCAACAAATTGAGATATTTTAATGCAACAAAAACTAATATCAGTTTAAGGAATTATTTTAATTATATTTAAGGGAGCCCAAGTAAATTAAATTATGAATAAAAATAACACGAATTTGATTAAAAAACCTTGAACCTCTTAAAACAGTGTGCATTACTTGGTTACATAGTGCATTATTATGGGAAATAAGAAAAAAGTATTGGGAATATTTAAAAGCAACTCAGGTTTATTTATATTCAATATATAATTATCAAAAAATTTAAATGAATAGTATTAAAAAATGCTCTGACGAGCACCAAAAAGGCTAATATGTTTTTAAGTATGAAAAAGGGTTTGACAAGTGCTTCTAATTGAGCATGAAAAAGGACAAGGGGACCTTTCTTGGCTGCAGCTCACTTTCAATGCCAACTTTGAAAAGATCATATTTGCGCTTTTTTCATATAAAAAAAATCAGTCACAGTTACGATAAAAATGTGTAGTATAAAGACAGAGCCAGTAAAGACGCAGCCTGATTAAACATGAATGTAAAGCGACATAGTACCAAAAACCTTAGTTCCTGCAGAGTATCACACTCATGCAGGACTACCAAGCACACCCGCAGTGTAGAACTGTACAGAAAACTGATTTGTAGCGCATTGCAGACTGTTGTAGCACCCTGCACAGGAACAAATCCACATGTGCACGCATAACAGTATAATGCATTCATTGATTGTTGAAATTATATGCAAGCGGCTGTGGCTGTACAATGTACTATGCAGAAAAGCAATGCATGTAAATTATAAACGAACATTAGACGCATACACCATTAATACGGAAGTACAAAATCACAGTGTGAGTGTGCGCTGAGGTTCAAAAATCAAAAGCATAATAGGAATGTACAGTGTAGTATAATGTATAGAGAAATAACGGTACACAGTGCACTGTACAAAGTTGCATTGCAGACGCATGCGCAGTACAACACTGTAACAGTGCAGTTAACATGTAAAGCACGACGGAAAGTTTTACTAAAGTACCGCGAATTTATTTTATATGGAAAAAGCGCAAATATGATTTTTTCAAAGTTGGCATTGACAGTGAGCTGCAGCCAAGAAGGGACCCCTTGTCCTTTTTCATGCTCAATTAGAAGCACTTGTCAAACCCTTTTTCATACTTGAAAACATATTAGCCTTTTTGGTGCTCGTCAGAGCATTTTTTAATACTAGTATATATATATATATGTATTTTTTTTTTTTTTTTTTTTTTTTTTTTTTTTTTTTTTTTTTTTTTTTGCATAGCAGAGGTCGATATCTACAATGGTTGTTTTTTACACTTTCGATTTTGCTTACATTTTTTTAATAGGATAGTTTCTCTTTTGGTACCAGTTTCAAAGTTAAAAAAATAACATAATAATTAATTTTAAACCGGAAACCTCACTTTCAAATTTGATTAAATACTGCAGCAAGCCATTCAAAATATACATGCTTTGCGTTTGTTACATATGCTCTTTCTGTTTACTATTGTATAATTAATACCAACTTCAGTGCCACGTATGTTAAGGTAGTACAGTCGAACCCGGTTAAAAGACATTTCAAGGGAGTGAGCTAAAGCCGCCTATTAAGGGGGATCACATATTAGACGTGATTTGTATAATGTTGCAAAAACTGGGCTTATTTACACACCTTAACGTCTATATGAACTTTAGAGCTTTCATTTATAAGTTTCTGGTCGTAAATTGTGCCTTTTACATATATTTAGATTAAAATTTATTTTTATGTAACTTTAACTTATTGTTTATTTTATAGAACCGACTGGAATGGTAACCGAAAAAAATATATGGATACAAACATGGTTTTATTGTCGATTAATATGCGTTAAAACCAAAATTAAAACCACAAAAACAATTTTCCTGCTAGATTAAATTTTTAACACAAAGAAGCATAATCCAGTTATTAAAATCACATTTAGTGCATGGGATAATGAGTACCATTGCAATCTAACCATAATTTTTTATATAATAAAAAATAACTATTATTTTTAATCTTTGTGTAAAAGAGTATTTTTAGCACAGCAAAACATAGAAAAAAATTAAAATATATATATAATCGAAATCTTATTTTGTAATCTTCATGAGTTTATTCTTCTTCTTATTATTTACTTATAACATTATAAAACATAGAAAACATATGAGACATTCTCACACAATTTTAACTTTCAGAAATAAAAATCTGGTGAAATTAAAAGTGCAAAAATAACATTTTATTCTGATAGACGAATGCCTTAATGATTCAAAATAAAGAAAAAATGGTCAGCAGCGAAGATTTTTTTTTCTTTAACTGAGGTTTAAGTTAAACTTGCGAGTTTAATTTTCCTTATCGCTTTATCTCTCTAACTTTTTTTCTTCTAAATTTTTACTTATAATGAATTTGTATAGTACCCGCAGAACATTCAAATAAGAAACAATACAAATGTAGTATTTTTAATACAAAATTTTGGTATAGCACTGTTTTAATGGGGTGTTAAAGAAGGGGCGGTAAGGGAAAAAATGGCGCCAGTAAGGGAAAAAATGGACGGAAAAAAAAAAGGAATGGTAAGGATGGAACAGTAAGGAAAATTACCAGCTATTTAAGACTAAATGATAGCCACAATGTTCATTGATTTTAGAAACAGTTATTTACATTGGATTAAATTAAAAAATAATTAAATTACCTCGAAAAGTGCAGGAATAAACCTTGGGGACGGTAGGACTACCAATAAAGCCACGATGCTTGAAATTGATATTTAAATGCTGATTTAAATTCTTCAGTAAATTTCCTGTCAAAGAATTTTAGACATTCTTTCTCTAGCATACATCTGCATGAGAAAAAAGTTGAAAAAAATTCTGTGGCTGCATTTGAAGTGATTTTTTGTATAATTTTAGTACGAAGAACGGAAAGAAAGCTAAAATCAAGGGACATAGTTTACAAAAATAATAACAACCATAAGAATGTGAGCAGGTTAATTTATTCCTACTTATTTATATAAAACATTAGTCTTTTCCGGAAAAATAGATCGAATTACTTTTCTTGAAACAATTTTATACAGACAGCTTCAAACTTAAAAATCAGAATCAGGGTTACGGGACAGTATAGGAATTTTGTGGTATATCTGGAACCCCAACATCGTCCAAAATTTATTTATATCGTTAATATTGTTATACAGTCGTTCAGTGGGATGTTTTCCAGTATAAGAAATAAAAAAAAACACAAGAATATGTACTAGAATAAAAATTATTATTCAGGGGCTTAAAAGTCAAAATTATGTGCGAATGCCTCATATACGTATATTTAAATCCTTACTAACAACATGTATAACCACCTCTAATCATAATAATTTTTATGACGTATATGAATATTCTGAATTCGTCTTCCTCTATTTACTACAATAAAAACATACACGAAGGGAGAGACAAAGAAAGTTAGAATTGCAGTATGGCTAATTTAGCTGGTATTTTAATATTCATATATCTACTACTATTTTCGATTTATAATGTTCGCCTTAATTAACATGTTATTAAATGACACAGATATTTCTAAACGGAAAATTTTGTTTTTATTGGAATAAAAATATCCCTTAAATTGATAACTTTGGAGAAGAGAAATGCAATTCGTATCTTGATCTAAGAAATCGCGTCCTAAACCTTTCGCGGGCGGTATTTATGAAAAAGGGCATTTAATTTTAAGTTTTCTGGCACCCAGAATACTTAAATAAAATTTTCCTTTTATAACATGCCTGGAAAAAAGCAAATATATATTTTCTGATAAACTCTTTTGCAAATTCTGGCGTCAGTCAATCATTTTATCATTTTACAAACAGAATTACTCCTCGCCGGAAAGGGGTTAACTGTGATTTTTTTAAACAAAGTGCCGAAAATCTGTCACGTATTAAGCGGGATTGCGTTATAAACGTTCGCGCATTAAACGGGATATTTTTGAATTAATCTTAAGGGCAATGTTCAAGAGACCGCGTAGTAAGCGGGATCGTGTATTAATGGTGAGAGTCTTAGTCGGTTTCGACTGTATATATAAATTGTTCATTTTATTACAAGTTTAAGGGGGCACATAGCCCTTAAAATCTTCAAAAAATCGATTTTTTTAATTAAGTTAACAGCTTGTGTTTTTCTGAACAATTTACCACAAACCGCATCAAAATATTCGTAAAATTGTGCTCGTTGTAGTAGAAAATCTGAATTAGCCCTGGTCTGTTTCAAGCAAAACATTTATGTTTAAAGTGATTTTTTTTCAAAATCGATTTTTCTAACCTTCCGCGCATGATAACTTCAAATGTATTAAAGGTAATGATTCGAAACTTTATAAATATCTTTATTAGATTGCTTTCTTCAAATTGAACTAAAATCTCAGAAATTTAACAAAAAATATTGAATGTATGGGTATTCGACTGACAAAAAATATCAAAATTTTCATATTTCTATATTTAAAATAAAAAAAACTTTAAAATTTTTTTGTTTATTCATTAGATTGTAGTTCATTTTATTTTTGTAATGATCTTAAAGTCGTATTAAAAGTTTCAAAGTTCTAGAGGGTATAGATCTTTTTAAATCATGCGCGCAAGCTATATACTTTACCATTAATTTAAAAAAATCATACTTTAAGGAATAACTATTATTAATTAAAATTATACAGCATTTTGTATTTATTTAATGCAAATTATATATTATATTACATGGAGTTATATATTATTATAAATATTATAGTATTAACAAAAAAAAATCTCAGGTGTTTAGTGCAAAAAATATTTGCATGGAGCCACTTTAAATATTTGTCTCCGAAATAAAAATTTTCATCGGTTTAAAGGGTATGTGCCGCCTTAATTCCAGATAGCTTTATGCGTCTTTGAATATAATAATTAAACATAAAAGAAAAATACATTATAAACATTTAAATAGCTATTTGCGCACATAGTTTATATGTTTTATGTTTATATGTTCGATGTAGGTATATAAATATACAGTTGTGGAAAAAAAAGTAAACACACCCTATTAACTCTGAAACAAATTATAGTAGAAGAAAGTTACTGGTATCAAACGATTGGAAATAAGGTCTACTTTTAATTGATGTATATAAAATTTGTTTACGCGTCCATCTACATATCAAAACAAACACTAACTTTATTTTTTTCAATAGCAATACCCAAGTTTGACCACATAAATAAATTTTGAACTCTTATAAATAAAAAACTTATTATCCAAATGGCTTGAAATTTCGTTTCTATGCATAATTTGGACCGAAGATTTAAAATATATTATCAAAATAGAGTGTTGCCATAAAAAAACAAAATGTGGTCTGAATTTGATTTGTATATGGCCTCCTAAGGCAATTTTACATACGTCATTTAAAAGTAGACTTTATTTCCAATCATTCGGTACCTGTAACTTTCTTCTACAATAATTTGTTGCAGAGTTAGCAGCTGGTATTTACATTTTTCCCACGACTGTATGTATATATCTTATATAAAGATAAAGAAACTTTTTCTTACTTTCCGAAAACCATCATCTGCATTTATATGATTAAACTTGCTTAGCATGACGAAAAACAAAGCTCCTATAAGTAACTTCATTACCATATCTTCTCTCTTACAGCAATCAAAGACTATATTATCAAGTAAAAAGAAAAGAAAAACATTAAACAAGGTCTGAAAAACTATAAATAAAAGTAATTAAATTGACAAATAAAGAAAAATCACAACATTGTTTGTGTCAAACCAATATTTCTGACATATTTCAAAAATAACAAGAAAATATATATATATATCTTAAAAAATTTAAAGGAAAAGCTTTTGATCCATAATTAATGTGTTTTCAGCTCTATATCAAGCCTCCGATCAGGTAAGGACATAAATATATTTGAATATATCAAGTTGTAACGAAAGTTTTGCGCCAAAAAAAGTTCTTAATAAAGTTAGAAAAAAAAATATGAATGCAGTACCTTTAGTGTAGGTAGTAATCACCCCCCGAATCTATGATTTTCTGCTAACGTTTTGGTAGTTTTTCAAAGCCTTCGACCCAGAAACTTGGGGGTCGCGATTCCAAAAACAGATCAACCTCATTTCGGACGTCCTGTGCAGAGTTAAAGATAGCACTAGCAAGATGTAGCTGCAGGTATGAAAAAAGGTAGAAGTCCGAAGAAGCGATGTCGGGGCTATATGGTGGGTGTGGCAAAAGATCCCACTCGAGTCCATACAGAGTCCAGCCGATGAATCCAGACACATGTGATCTAGCATTATCTTGATGAAACATTACCTTCTTGCGCCGGAACTCATTTTGACGTTTTGCCTTGATAGCAGCGTCAACACGGACTAGCATCTTGCTGTACACCTTACTGTCCATGGTTTTACCTTTTTCCAGATACTCTTTGTGGATAATACCACGGCAATCCCACCAGATACAAAGCATTATCTTTTTGTTAGTCAAAATGCGCTTTGCGACGCTGCCGACGGGCTCACCGGGCGTAGAGCAACCCCTTTTTCGGCTTGTGTTGTTGAAGTAAATCCACTTTTCGTCACAAGTGACGATCGGGTCCAGAGTTTTGTCCTCGCGTTGTTATTCGAGCAGATTAGTGCAGGCCTGAACACGTCTGCTTTTATCTGCTTGAGTCAACTCATGTGGCACCCAGAGATTGAACTTGTACGTCAACTTTATGCAATGCATAGCGCGACTAATGCACATGGCACTAACGTCTAACTCCTTAGATCTTTGAGTGGTTAACGTCTCCTTCTTCTCTTGAGTGGTTGAATACTGATATTCTTCCACAAGTTCTCGCAGGCAGGCCCCATCAACATCAGTAGGCCGGCCAGAGTGCTCTGCTTCTCGAATGTCATAGTCCTTGGTTTTGAATTTTCGGTACCAAACCTTCACAGTGTCATATGATATAACAGTAATACCTAAAGCTGTACACATGATTCGGTGACATTCTGTAGCTGACTTTTTGCAACAGAACTGGAAGCAAATGTTGGTTCTAATCTGGTAGCGTGATAGTTCCATTTCAGACACCCTGTACTTAATGATAACGAGATTTTTTTACAAATTTCACAACACGGTGTTATAAAGCAAATATCTTTCTTTCGAATGCCAAAAATCGTTTGACAAAATATGAGCGAACACGTCAATGCGAATGGTTTGATAAGACGATATTAGCTGTAGCGATAAATTTTCGTTACAACCTAATATGTTGTTATCAGCAATAAATTTGTGCACAAGATAGTTTGTTGAATCTGTTCAAAAGTTGCAAAATTATCGTTTAGAATGAAATGACTTAATGAATTTAAAAATGAACATTCCCCATGCAGCATGTGCCAAAAGACTGAATGTGATTTTATCCTCACTTTTATTCTAACGCATTTTTTTTCACACGATTTTTTAAAAAAAAGTAACTAAACCTTTAAATGAAGTAATAAGGGATCCAACATATTTGATAGTTATAAGTTGATTTACTAAATTTTAAACTCATTTATGAATTTCCCTGCTTTAGACGTCAATTAAAAGAAGATAACTTACGAGAGCTGATTTTATGGATGGTGTCTCAAAAACTCTGCAGTGAATAAACGAGTGAATCTAAAACAAGTTAATTTTAATTAAGACATTTACAAAAGACGGATATAACAGAATATCCGAACAAGAGAATAATAGAATATCAATTTCTAGCTCTATTATATTATCATAATGTGATTGACAATGCTGACAGAACAATACTTGAACAAAATAATGGAAAATCAAGTAAGGTATTTTATCTCTTTGAATAATTAAGCATTGTTTATCTTTAAATTCGTCTAAAGTTCGTCACTTAGAACGTTACGATAAATTGAAAAAAAAATTGGTTCTGACATATTAAGATGTTAGATTGTTTAATTATTTATAGAGAATAAAGCTTTTATGATAGGTTAGTATATTACAAATAACATATTTATTTCCTTAATATTATCATTCCTCGTAGACTCATATATCAACTTAGACAGATTAAATTTTGTCAACTGGTGGTAACAATTGAATATCTCTGTCATCTGTTTTATTTGAAATATTCGCAATTAATGCAATAATCTGACTACAACATATGTCAGTCTGCGCTTTTTTTATGTAATTGCTAGTTTATTAAACGACATGTTCTGTGTAAAACTTTGTTTGTAAACCCCTGTTGCTTAAAGGGGTCCGGGACACAAAAATCTTCAAATTTCGCAAAAACATTTTATTTCATTAAAAATGTCTCCGTTTTTTCTTGCTTAAAATGTCATTAAAATCATGTTTCTATCTGAATTCCTTCTATACATAAAAAAAAAAGTTTTGATTTGGAAATGGACCAATGAAAATCTGCGTAGATATTCCGGGTAGATCGGCGTCCAATTTGAATGCCTAAGCATGGCCTTTCATTGTTAATATTAAAAAAAACTGTTGCATACAAAAATATGAAAATCGGTGGTATTATAGAGAAATGTTTGATAAACACGCTGATGCAGACACTTTTCAAATCAAAGAATTATTTTAAGAGATATTTAATACTAAATTTGGACAAAATCGTTCCATTAAAAAAGTTTTATTGAAGCAAAAACTATACTTGTGAATTTAATCATTTTTCGATCATTTTATACATTGTAAGTTCCCGGTGTGCAGATTGCATTTATTTTTCTTATTTGACTGATTTTTTGAGGATTTATTTCTATTTTAAATTCAAATTTTCAGCATTTCGAGAGATATTTTTTACAAATTTTAGAAAATGATACTAATTTAAACTGTTGCCTATTGTATAAAGAGCGCAAACAATAATGTTTACCTCAAATTAAAATTTATTTACACGTGACTATTACAAACAGAAAAAAAACTTTAAAATTAGAATTAAATGATTACATGTTAAAAGCAAGAAAATTACGTCATAAGAACCATATTTTCACTTAAATTTTAAAAGAGAAACAAAATCTTAAAATAAAAAAATCATTATTATGCGTTAAAACTTGTAAATGGAGGAAATTACGTCATATTTAAAAAATATAAAAAAAATATTTACGTCATATTCATGCCAAAAAATATGGCAAAACAATTTAAATTGAAAAATATATTTGCGCCAGATATTTTGAGATAATCTTTTCAACTATTATCGTGAATTCGAAGACAGCGCAAATAATATTTACTTCTAACAACAAAAGTATTTTCACGTAAATATTAATAAGATAAATAAAGCTTTGGTGTAAATTACGTCAGATTTGAAACGATACATTTAAAATGAATTATTTAAAAGAACTATCTTATAGCGCTGTTAAAAAATACCGGGAGACAATGACACCAGGGCCGAAACTAGCCTTTTTTGCACCCGGGGCAAGCATGGATTTTGGCACCACCACCCCTCCTCTTCCGCGAAGTATATTTACAAAGAGAATTTTACTAATTTTCTAATAGTCGACTTATTTTTAAATTTAAAATATGTAATACTGAACTACGTAATCTACAATGGCGGATCGAAGGAGGAGGTCACGGCGGTCATGACTCCCCTCTGAACACCAACAAATATATTCTAAAGATCATTTTTAAAATGAAATATACAGTAGAGTCCCGATTATCCGAGTCCTGCTTAACCGAGTTTCCGCTTTCACCGAGTTATTTTCTTCTGATGGACTGATGTCTTCTATTATTATGAAACCAGAAAATCAGAGTTCTAACTTTTTACGACTGCTCTTTCATCTTCACCTAACACTTCATTTATAATGGCTGTTTCATAATAATATAAGACATCAGTCCATCAGAAGAAAATGATCCATTCCAAAGTTATAATCCTTCATTTGGCGACCCTTCGTTCTGGCGCCGGGCACATGCCCCCTCTGCCCCCCTTAGTTTCGGCCCTGAATGACACTGTTTACTTAATTCATTTTACATTAGCTTATTTTCAAATGTTTAAATATTTTTTTCAATTAAATGCGTAAACAGCCATTGCATCTCTTAACAGCAGCAGATTTGGTCTTAAAAATCCACAATCCACGGAAAACGAACGGAAACCCGTTTACATAAAGATCGCTACTGTTTTTTTTTTTTTTTTTTTTTTTTTTTAATTCAATATTTCAATATTTTTAAATCCGATTAAATTAGTGTGCTTTTTGGATTTTGGTGTGCCTGAACGGGGGTTGGCGAGCGTAGCTCGTAGGGGGCAGAGCCCCCTAGTAGAACAAAAAATATCAATTTTTTCGTTTTTGTTTATTTTCAAAATCTAGCTTTCAAGCAATGGCTGTCATGGAAACGACTTCTTGTAAAAATATGTTTTTCTTCATGATAGGTTTTTCACCATTTCTCGTAGTTCTTATAACTCCAAAACTATTAAAGATACAGGGTTCAAACTTGGAATACATATTTTTCAATTGTTTTAATTTAATTTTGATTCAGCGTATTTGAAAAAAATATTTATTTTTGAAAATATGATTTTTTTTTTAAAGTTGCACCACTTTTTAAGAAAATTTTTCGTTAAATATTTTTAATTTTTTTATAAATTAATATTTTTTTAAATGCTGAATCAAAATTAGAACTTACATATTTCTGTTTATTTAAATGAAAAAAAAAATGAAATTCTATAGATAATATTTCGAGTTATAACGATTTTAAATTACCCCACTTTAAAAAAAAAAATAATTTAAAAATAAAAGAAATTATGAGAAGTTTTATCATGTGATTTTGTTTACAAATGATAAGGTTAACCACCACAAACAAAATCCTTTAAAGCATGATCTCTAATTTCGTACACTGTGAAAGACACTGTAAACATTGTAAAAATATACCCACTCTTGCGCTTTCATCTGTGATGCTTTTTTCTTTTTTTATCAGGGTTGTTAAATATTTGTGATATATAGACTGATTTCTTCGCTTCCTCAGAATTTTTAGAATTGTCAAATAATAATAAAACCCGTAGAGACACCAAAAACTGCAAACCTTAACCTGATTTGAATGTTCTTCTTTAATTATCTCATATTATTCGACATTCTTCGTATGAATATTGCGCAATCTTTTCTCTTTTTACCCGACTGCCAATCTGGGTAAGTAGATTTCTTTATACCCTCGAAACATCCCAACGGCTGGATAGATTTTAATGAATGAGGTCTCTATCGATTCGTCTTAACTGTCCTATGGTTATAGGATAGGTTTTGTTACTGTAAATTCAAAAAGGCGGCCGTAAAATACAAAACGGTGGTAGAGACGAAAAAAAATGTATTCACCATATTGAGTGGCATATTATTGGATAGGTCTTTCAAAATGAAGACGATGTTTCATTGACTATTAGGTAGATTTCGTAAGAAATACTACCTATTTTACAGTTACAAGCTTCGTTTAAATATTACACAACCTGGAAGTTGTGTAGGTAGGATCTCTAGCTTTACTGCAACTCTAACCATCATAGGCATCTATATGCCTCATCAAAACAGTGTTTATAGATAGGAAAAACTAACAATTAAACACAAGTTAAAAGTCATCAATACAATAAATTAAAAAAATAGGTAAATAATATAAAAAATAGTTTCACATTGATAAGAAATAATTAATTAGTTCGCTTTTTACACAGTCGTTTTTTTTTATTATTATTATTTAATTCTACTTGTTATCTCATATTATTCGACATTCTTTATATGAATATTACGTGATCTTTTCACTTTTTTGAATCGTATTTCATATTAGGGCAATTCTCAAAAGGTGGGCACTGGACATTTTTTGATAATTTCGTTAAGAAATGGCAGGCTGATTTATTGCTTTTTTGAAGATAGAAGGACTTTTCTATAAAGGATTTTTTTATATTTTGTTATGTCCGAAAGTAACGTACGTGACAAAGCTATCATTTCCACGAAAAATACATCAAGTAACTACTTTAAACTCTTTTATCTAACTTTAAAATTATTTCTAAAAATATTTAAATTATTTGCATGTGCTTTTATAAGATTTTTTTGCAATAAATGCACTTTTCTCAAATAAGAAACTGGAATGTCCGAATCGTGTAACGATGGAAACGCCGATTTTATTTTCGGTAAATTTATTTTTAAAGATGATTTGGTGTCCTGAAACGTATAAAAAGGTTTTTATTATAATGTTTCATCGTAAATAATTACCGTGTTTTGTATAAATAAAGTGTATTTAGTACGTGTAATAATATAACTTGACTTGAAGCATGCTCAACTAATGTGTGTACTGATCGACACAATATGGCGACCGCTGCGATCCTTAGGAAATTTCGGACATGCTTATTTAAAAGTATGATTTAAAATTAATAGTAAACTTCTTTTTTTATTTCAAAAGTAATTCTTCAGTGATTCTTACGTGTTTTTATGTATTTTTGCAAAGTTTTCTTTATAGCAAATGTACCCCAAAAGATTATTTAATAACAATGTCCAGAACGATCTAAACATTAATAATTTTAATTTTCTAAATACATAAATAAATATATTATAACAAAGTCCATTGTTCTAACATACATCTTAAAAAATAAAATAAATATTTTTTTGTTAAATTATTGTACTTGAGTTCTTTTTTTTAAATTCAAGGTTTAAGTATCCCATCTCCTTAAAATTTCATTCTTCCTCTTTGCTCCCCCAACCAAAATGCAAGGCAAATAAAAAGTTTAAGCCACTTCGTGCTGTAACTTTGGTTTAAAAAAAAAAAAAAAAAAAAAAAAAAAAAAAAAAAAAAAACAGAAATTGACAGTATTTAAAGTATAGAAAAGACAGCCAGCGAAAACTGTTAAAGGTACTCAAAAGATTCACTCCGTACACACGACAAACAAATTTGGTACTATTCAAATAAGAAATAGATCTGGTTTTTACAATCTCTGTAAAAAACAATCAAGAATGCATTTACAATTGACTGCTCACAGTTGAAAATAGATTAACATTGGTGATTGGTACTTTGTATTAATTCATGATGAAAACTTATGGCCAATTATTATTGAAAAGATCAGCATTGATAATGGTGAACAAATATTTTCTATAAATTTTTTGACTCCTCAGGCAGACATTGATTTTAACAGGTTTCGTTATCCATCTAAAAAACACAGCACAAATTTAAAATATGAAGATATTTTGTTGAAATCACCAAATCCACCTCACCCGGTGACAGCAAGAGGAGACTTTTCTTTTGATAAAGAAATTATAGATATGTGCATTAAAAAAATGGCAGTATAGCTTTTTTTTTTTTTTTTTTTTTTTTTTGAGGAAAAAAAAAAGAATAAATTATATGTTGGATACTTCTAATATTATGTAAAGGTATGTTTTTTGCATAATGTGTAATTCCTATAAAATTAAGATATTACTTCTAAAAAAGTAGTAAATATTTTAATATCAGAGATTAACATTTGATTTTATTATTATTATTACTGGATAACAAAAAGTTAATTATACATATATATATGTAAACACATACAATTATAGGACACATTTACTACATTCTTAGTCTTAAGAATTTTTTAAATACTTAGCTCAACGTCCAAAATCTGTCAGCAATGTCCAAAATCTGTAACGTACGTTAAAAAAAATGTCCAAAATTTGTGACGTACACAACTGCTAATTAAATGCTTTAATAATTAATTTTCCAGAAGAGTTGCTGTCTTTTAATGTTTGTGTATAATTTTGTAGACTTATATACTATACTATTAAAAAAATTGGCCTTGAATTTGAAAATTTTAAAAATTACATATAGTTAACGTTTAATGATCCCACCTTTTGAGAATCTCCCATTAACCCTGAACTGATGAGGTGGGATATTTTGCACCCCAGATAATTCTTTAATTATCTGATATTATTCGACATTCTTCATATGAATATTATGTGATCTTTTCTCTTTTTTGAATCGTATTTCATATTAACCCTTAACTGGTGAGGTGGGGTTTTTTGCACCCCAGATAATTCTTTAATTATCTGATATTATTCGACATTCTTCATATGAATATTACGTGATCTTTTGTCTTTTTTGAATCGTATTTCATATTAATCCTTAACTGATGAGGTAGGGAGTTTTGCACCCCAGATAAGTCTTTAATTATCTGATATTATTCGACATTCTTCATATGAATATTATGTGACGTTTTCTCTTTCTTGAATCGTATTTCATATTAACCTTTAACTGGTGAGTTGGTGGTGTTTTGCACCCCAGAGAATTCTTTAATTATCTGATAGTATTCGACATTCTTCATATGAATATTATGTGATCTTTTTTTTCTTTTTCGGATCGTGTTTCATATTAACCCTTGACTGGTGAGGTGGGGTGTTTTGCAACCCAGAGAAATTGTACATGCGTAAACAAAATTTTTGTGATATTTAGATACATGAATTTATATGTATATGTATGTACACTTACAATACTTTTTCAGTTGTTTTTATACAAGTAAATAATACAGAATTCACAGGAAATTTTCTTATTCTCATTCGCTAAATTTTAAGGAGTTCACAAGAAATCTAATTTTGGGGTTACATACACTCCACCTCGCCACTTACGTTATAAAAAATATCACCACAACACTTAAGGGTTAATATGGCCGCATATGTTCTGGGAATTGTTATTTTATAATTTCATATAAAGTCATAACTCATTTCCTTTTAGTGCAAATTCAATGCTTTCATTCCACGATTATCCTAGTGTCCCTGTTTGAAGAGCGCGGGTAGTTTTGTTACCGATTATACTGATACATCAGATTTGGTGTGTAAAGTGTAATATAAAAAAAATTTCTTATTTTTGCTGTTGGATAATATTTACTCTAAGTTCAGTCTTGCTTGCATCCGCTTAGGTTGTTCGTGCTCTAATGTATAATAGCTGAAGAAAGCAATCTGCGTCGCCTCATTGTTTAAGAAGCGTTATAATAAACAGGAATAATACCGTAAACCGGGGCGGGGGTACTTTGGGCCACTTTTTCTTGGTTACATTCACATTTCCATTATTAAAAAATATTATACGTAATTTTTCAACGTCGAAATGGAGTTGTAAACAATTAACATGAAACAATGAAGCAAACTGCATGGTTTTAAAGAGGAATGCCTTTATTATTTTTTTTTTAACTATTTTTAAAGTTTTGGAACAAAGCAGCCCATGCTGGGGGGCTTCTTTGGTCCATTCACTTAGTTTCATATAAAATGAACACATTTCGTGTGTAAATGAACGCATTTTTATTGAAACCCGCTTGCAATACCATTTGCTAATAAATTAACACTGCAAACTCGATAAACAAATGTTTTTTTAACACGCGCTGGAATGCAGAAGAAAATTGTATGAAACAAATTTTGAAAAGCGGAACAAATTATATATGTCTATATACGATCTATATTATAAAGGGCAAACGTGTCCGTGCGTAACGCTGGCATTATTTTTACGGTGGCAACAACCGACGATTAAATTTAACTTTTATTAAGGGGACCATGGACCTTTATTTGAGCAAAAATCGACTCAAAAATCGAAAATTATTTTTGTGCATATTATTATTCTCCCATTTGTTCTGAAATATTTGCGAAAAATCGCATGCCGATGCGATTATTTCTAGTTACGAGCGTTTGAATTTTGTACACAAACAATTTTTGGGATATTTTGATATACTTTAAATCTGTTTTTCTCAAAAGTGATTTTTCAACGTTTTTAGATTTTTGAAATGCTTCATGAGTCTTAATTTTTTTTATCAAATTTCATGAAATTGATAAGGAAGAATTCTGATATTGTTTACAAAGAAACTATGTATGAATTATAAAGTTCGACTTTATTAAGATAATTAAATTTGATTTTTAACTTATTAAAAGGCAAAATTTTGATGAAAATCGATAGGGAATTCAGAAAAAACCTCTAAAAAATTAAGTGTTCAAGGGATTAACGAATCGATACACAGATTTGTTTGTAATGGAGTTTAAAGTGATTAAAATGCAAAATCAAGGAAATATCTCAGAAATTAAAACTCATGGAGCATTTTAAAATTTCGTTTTAAAATTTAAAATTTTGAAAGCTATATCGTAATTTATTTGAAATCTGTGTCGCAATTTTCTCAATTTTCATTGTTTTTAAATTAATATATAAGTATGATTTTTTTTTTCAAATGTATCTCTATCGCACGCACAAGACTACCAAAGATAAATCTGTTTGCGATTAAATTATTATAAATTGCTCATCATTTGATTCCAGCTTATATTCCATAACGAAATTAAAAAATTCATTAATCAATATATAAAACAATAAAATTTAAATAAAACTCAAATTTAAGACGTAATCAAATTTGCTTTTCGTTTCACTGAAAGAAACAAAATCAAAAATGTTGATTGCAAATAACGAATTTGGAGATTTCTTCCGCTGTTAACTCCTCACGTGGGGCCAATAAAAAAATATCGCTTTTAATACGTTTCAAAACATTGTTTGAATGCATTATTTCTACTTTTCATATAAATACCATTTTTGTTCTTATTTGTAGGCATTCTAAAAATATATTAAATGTAAAAAAAATTATTAGAGTTATCAATAATAAAAAAAAGTATACCCCGTAGCGGGCTCTCTCACCGCAATCTTTCAGATTATTTACTATCGATAATAATTATTAATAATAATTATATCTTTTTTTTTTTTAACCTGGCTTTCGCTAGAGTGTCTTTTACTCGGGATGTGGCTGGAGATCTATGAAACTTGCTTCCGCAAAAGAGTCGGAATAAGTAGAAGAATAAAGGGCTGTAGACGAACAAAATTAACCGCCTCGGCGAGCGGCCTCTTTGCGTCCGCAGCCCTTTATCCTTCCACTTTTCCGACTCTTTTGCGGAAGCTAGGTTCATAGGTCCCCAGCCACGTCTCGAGTAAAAGACACTCTAGCGAAAGACAGGCTGGAAGAAAAATCAAAAATTGAAACTCGACGCTTTTTCATTGATTTTTATTAGCTGCAATTATTTTTATAAAACAACGTGTTTTAATGATATACACTATATGGCCATTAATAACCGCACACTTTCAATTTTAGACATTCTGTCGAATATTTAATGATATATTTGTCGGATTTTTCAGGAACTTCAGGATTATGAAGAATATTTTTGACTTCATATTTATCATTGGCGGTTAAATCAGAACGTCAATTAGGGGGGGGGGGAGGGGGGGCAACAAAAAGTCAAAGAAAAATAACAATATTTGGGATCACACTGTAAAAAAAAAAAAAAAATGCACGAAATGATCTATCGCTATAGCTTACGAATATATGGATATTTTACAATATATGTATTCATTTGTGGGAGAATAGAACGTATGTTCATGGAGATATATCGATTTTTTCTTGTTCAAAAAGTTTTTGCATATTTTTTTTATTTTTTGCTTATAGTATTATGCTTGGTTTAGGCGACAAAATGTAGTAAAAATAATATGGTGTAATTGGAATGCAAATATATTAAATATTTCATGAAATATGAGCCGTTGAATGAAATATTTTTTATCTGCGCGTGCGTGTACGATAAATGCTTTAAAAATTATGATTTGATAGTCTACTGCTTTACTATGGATCAGCTCAAAAAAAAAAAAAAAAAAAAAGCTAGTCAAATATCGTGAAAATTCAGAAATATATCGGCAATAGACTGAGCTATTTTTAGTTGTTCTCTAAAAACAAGTAAATGATAAGTGTTTTTCCATAAATTGTCGTTTTTAATTTTTACTTTTTTAAATTTTCATTTTTTTATTGATGCTATAATTCTTCTTGGAAAATCACCAGAGCGAGCCTATTCCAATAACAAAAGAAGTATCAAAATCTAAGAACTTCTTCTAAATCTACTCGTTGACGTTCATTAAGTACAAACTCCTTTGTACTTAATAGCCAGATAATAAAAAATGACAATTTGGAGAAAATCCCTTATCATTCAGCAGCTTTTAGAGAGTAATTAAAAATTCTCTCATTATATTGCTGTTATCTTTCTGAAATTTCACGATATTTAACTGGCTTTTTTTATGAGTTGCTCCATAGAGTTGACTATCAAACCATGAAAAAAAAAATATTTTTTTCATCGGGCGCGCATGCGCTGATAAAAATATTCCATTCAACTGCTCATATTTTATCAAATATTTAATTTATTTACATTCTAATTACACCATATTATTTCTACAACATTTTGTCAACTTTTCTGAAACTTGCGTTAAATTTGGTAAAAACCCAGCATGATATAAAAAAACAAGCAAAAAATTTTTGAACTTTAAAAAAAAATCGATATATTTCCATGAATATACGTTCTGTTGTCCCACAAATGAATACATATATTGTACAATATCCATATATTCATAAGCTATAGTGATAGATCATTTCGTGCATTTATTTTACAGGGTGATCCCAAACATTATTATTATTATTGTTGGTTTTTGTCTGTGCCACTATCACCAGAGAGGTGCTAGACCAGCAATACTCAACCTGCGGCCCGCGAGCCACATGTGACCTGGCGACGTTTAGTGTGCGGCCCGAAACACATAATCATCAATCTATATTTATAAAATTAATTGAGATGGGCATAAATGTATTTAAGATCTTCACTGTTGTTCTATATATTTTAATGGGAAGATGAAATCTGTCCTGTTATTTCTAATTAATTTAAAGTTATATTAAAACACTTTAAATTTCGTTTTCTTAGTCAAAAGTTCTTCTTGCAAGTAAGTCCCATTTGTGCCACAATAGGTACATACGTGTCTTAATTTTCAACTTTAATCAAACATTATTTCAAATGACATCAATTTGTATGATTTATCACTGCAATAAAATAATAATTATAATAAGTTTTTGCATTGAGAAAAAGACTGATTTATTAGAGAAAGCCTGAATTTTTTTCTTCTAAAACTTGCAAATCCTGCCTTGTTATTACCCGACTGTAAAGAAGGGTTATGTGTTTCACGCGTATCTGTGTATGTGGATTTCTTTATACCCTTGAAACATCCCAACGGCTGGATGGATTTTAATGAATGAGGTCTTTATTCATTCGTCTCAACGGCCCGATGGTTATGGGATATGTTTTTTTTTTTTATATATATAAATTCAAAATGGCGGTAGAGACGAAAAAAAATTTACGCACCCTATTGAGTGGCATATCATTGGATAAGTCTTTCAAAATGAAGACAATGTTTCATTTACTATTTTACAGTCAGAAGCTCCGTTTAAATATTATACAACCTGGAAATTGTGTAGGTAGGATCTCTAGCTTTACTGCAACTCTAACCATCATAGACATCTATAGACCTCATCAAAACAATGTTTATAGATAGGAACTAACAATTAAACACAACTTAAAAGCCATCAATACAAGTAAATAAAAAATAGGTAAGTAATATAAAGAAGTAATATAAAAAAAATATTTTAAGTCAATTCCTTTTAGGTCAATAAGATAATTTTTTTTCTCCCATTCTTCTTACCTGCCTTGATCAAGAATAGGGCTCTCTCTGTCTCAAACTACCTTGATCAAGAAGAGTGCTCTCTCGATTATTGAAAATTAATTTAAATAATTTATTTAATGAATTAATATTTGAAAAAAACTCGATTAACATCAAGTGTCATCCACTACAAGTTTTAAAAAAATTATTTGAGCTTGATTGGATGAATAATAACTATTTTATTAACGATTGAAAATTTGAACAAGATATATATAGCGAAAGTGTGAGCTTATAGTAGAAACTGAAAAAAAAAATAGTTTCACATTGATGAGAAATAATTAATTAGTTCACTTTTTACGCAGTCGGGTTTTTTGATTTTTAAATTTAATTGCTTATATTATTTCATTTTTTGCTTGTTATAAAACTGATACTTATTTTTTGCTTTGAAAGTTTAATGCTGAAATAAGTGGCACCAAAAATTTTTCATATCATTATTTTTAAATAACAAACACTTCGGGACCTATTTCGTCAATATTTTCAATAGAAATCTACCAGGAAGTTTATTGTTTGGAAATAGTGGTGTTAATTTTTTTTGGTAACATTTCTTCCGCGATGAATGTTCAACCCTACTGATAATATTAAATTTTCCATATTACTTTGTTGTACTACTCATGTTATCTTACTACTTTAATTACGCTTTTTTAAGCACATTGCGGCCCCCCTAACGTCGCAAACCTTTGTTTGCGGCCCGCAAGGTAAAAAAGTTGAGTATGACTGCGCTAGACTGTTAGACATGAAGCTTGGAATTTGACATGGTGATAAATTTTAAGATGTAAATTCGTGCTAGGAATGGTTTCTAAAAAATTAAAAACAACTTCAAATGTATACTGAAATGAGCATAAAAAGCTTCAAAATACATTCTAAATTTTCATCTATTTAAAATGATTTTAGGCCTTCTTATTAATTTAAGTCTCATATTAGCCTAACGCAATGCAATAACGAAGTTTAGTCAAACTGGTTTAATTCGTAATTTTGGAGTTATTCCTGAAAGTATAATTTCTTCTAATAAAAATTAGACATACAAATACCACTTGGCATATTTCAACTGTTAAGCGAGCAAAGCTGTGGTTTTTGCTAGTAGTAAATAAATACGTAAAAATCTTTATTTGAAAACATTTTATTTATTATAGAAAAATGCATGTTAGTAGAAATAGATGTCTACTAGAAATGTTTTATTTTGTGTTTTCATATTGATAGATATTTATATATATCAACAAGGAAATGCTCTTTAATTAATAAATTTATTCTTTTTTACATCTCACGTGAAAGAAATCTCGGGTAAGTGCTGTCTACTAGAAATGTTTTTTTTTTGTTTTGTTTTTAATCGTGATAGATATTTATATCTATCGACAATGAAATACTATTTAATTAATATATTCCTTCTTTTTTTACATCTTACGTGAAGGGAATGTAAGGAGACAACGAGCATTATAGAAATATAATATTAAACACATTTTACTGTCATAAAGCGAAACATATAAACTTCACCCTTTTTAATAATGTACAAACATATATAATTGTGTGCATATTTGGATATAACATATATAAAATTTATAAACATGAAAATACTTTGTGTGCAATAGATACTTTTTACGAAAAAAAAATTCAAAACATTTCATTTATTCTAGAAAAATACGTCTTAGTAGAAAGCGATGTCTACTAAAAATATTTTGTGTGTGTGTGTGTGTTTTCATCGTGATAGATATTTAAATCGACAATGAAGGAAATCTAAGGTGACAACTAGCATTATAGAAATATAATATTAAACACAGTTTACTGTCATAAAGCGAAACATCTAAACTTTATCCCTTTTAATAATGTACAAACATATACAGGGTGTCCACTCTCAAAGGTGTCCAATGGCTAATTCCTAAACCGTAAGTCATAGACATATAGTTCCAATTACAAAAATGTTTTAAATGAGGTAAAGAAATATTTTAAAATTAACCTGGGTCAATAAAAACATTTCTTAAAAAAAAATACGAAATTTAAATTTTTATACGGTCCCCAGGTCTTATAAGTTATATTTAGTAAAATTTTCCTGTTACACTGACAAGTAAGACAAAAAAAGTCCCGTTGTTCTACGATTAAAATTTACCGAGTAATAACTGTTTAAAGTTGGAGCATATTTTTTGCTGCAAATTAGGGGTCATTCACAAATTTATTGGAAATATAATTTCATCACATATATTTAAAAAATTTTTGAGAGTAAAATTAACATTGCAATATAAATTTGAAATCTTAATCACTCTGACATATTAATGCAAAATATATGATTTGTAATAAACATATAAAAAGAAGAAAAAACAGAATTTTTGTTAACTAAAATGATGAAAATTAACAGTTTTAGCTTTTGATAATTGATTCTTGTGTATTCTGTACCGCTGAATCCGAAATTAACCTTCATTTTCTTACAATCACGTAACGATTTTTTGCAAATCGTAAATTTTAAAGAAAGAAAGAAAAAATAGCGGAAAATTGATACTATATAAAATATATGTCATTGTTGTGTTTTTAACATTTGATACTTGATCATTATGTATTCTTTAACGCTGAATCCGTAAATGACCTTCATTTTTAACCATCACGCCAGGATATTTCGCAAATTGTAAATTTCAAAGTTAAAAACTTCAAATTTAAAATTGAAACTACTCCCTCACCTCATCGGATTCCACAGCTGTTTAGCTGTAAGAATCCTAGTATAAGCCAAAAATTGAATAAATTATTGAATAAAATAAAATAAAATAAAGTTTTACATCTGTTTTAAAATAACAGATTTTCGCTATATTTTAACTATGACATTTACGATTTGCAAAAAAATTCTAACGTGATGGTTAAAAATGAAGATCATTTTCAGATTCAGTGCTTAAAAGTGCATAAAAAGCAATTATCAAAAGTTAAAAAATACAGTCATCTCCTTTATTTTATAGTATCCTATTTCTGTTATAATTTAACTTTGACTATGATTTGCAAAAAATCCTGACATGATGTTTAAAAATTAAGGTAATTTTCGGATTCAATGCATAAAAGTTAAAATGCACATCAACACAGTCTTGTGTTTTCTAACCCAAAAATTTTTCTTAAACTTCTTGGTGGTAGTTTATCCGAATGTTTTTGTATTATCCTGTAAAATAAGTATAAATGGTAAATACCGAAAATCATAATACTAGATTGTCATCGTATTTACGTCACTATGTAAAATTTAAGCTCGATCGGATATTTGAAAATGAGTTAAAGTTCGAGTTCAAATTTTGAATTGGAAAAACATAGATATGATCGTTGAAATTAAATAAAAATAAAAAAAACATAATTTTTGTCAAAAAAAATCATGAAAAGAAACAGCCTCAAATCCTTACAAAATAAAACATATTTTAAAATACTATTATTTTAACCAATCTGAAACTTAATAAAAGTTAACTCACATCAGTCTTAGATTTTATTCAAAACGGAGATACATATGAAATAAGTTCTTCGAATACCTTAAGCACTTGGTATATAAGCCCTCAAAATCTGGCGAACTCGTTTGTATTCAGGTGTAGAAAAGTGGCATAAGTCAGGCATTTTTAAAATTTCATAACTCGGTCAATGTTAGTGTTATATGAACGCTACTTTTGTCTTATTTGTGAGAGTAATAGGAAAAGTTTGCTAAATTTAACTTATAGGACCGGGATGACAGGGATGACCGCCCCGGGAACCCAGCTTTCGCTTTAGAGTATAAGTGCAATCCCGGGGGGAAACTTATAGGACCTGCGGACCGTATAAAAATTTAAATTTCGTAACATTTTAAGAATTGTTTTTATTGACCCAAATTGCTTTTAAAACATTTCTTTACCCCCATTTAAAACATTTTTGTAATTGGAACTATGTGTCTATGAGTAACGGTTTAGGAATTAGCCATTGGACCTCATTGAGAGTGGACACCCTGTATAATAATATGCATATTTAGATATAACGTTTATAAAAATATTAAACATGAAAATGCTTTGCGTGTAACAGTTACTTAATACGTAAAAGACATTATTTCATTAAAATCTTGTTTATTCTAGAAAAAATACATGATAGCAGAAACCGAAGTCCACTAAAAATGTGTTTTTTTTTGTTTTTTTTTGTGTGTGTGTGTGTGTGTTTTCATCGTGATAGATAATTATATCTATCGACAATGAAATGCTATTTAATTAATAAATTCATTCTTTTTTACATCTCACGTGAAAGAAATCTTGGGTGACAACTGGCATTTTAGAAATATAATATTAAATACATTTTATTGCCATAAAGCGAAACATCTAAGATTTACCCTTTTTAATCCTTTAAGGGGCAAGTAATTGTGTTTCTGTAATATGTAATTCACACCGACAATTTCGAAAAAAATTATTCCAAAATAGGAAAAAGCAATTTCACAACTTTATTTCACCAAAGCTATAAAAGTAAAATTTAATTACCATTTTCTGGTATAAATCTTGATTAAAAATAGTTGGGATATAATATATTCCACCGCCTCTTAAGAGGTTAATAATGTACAAACATATATAATAGTACGCATACTTTTTAATGTAACGTTTATAAAATTATTAAACCTGAAAATGCGTTGTGAGTAAAATTAATAAATGCATAAAAAACGTTATTTCATGACATTTTATTTATTCTATATAATATATGTTATGCATGGAGCTATTATCAGCAAAAACAGTATAAGGGGAACATATTTTATTGTTATTGAATATGCCGTAACAATTTTCTTCTTAATAACTTTTACTCCTCCATAACCTGCTTCTCTCAATAATCATCTGCTTCTCCAGAATCTGTTTCGAAAACAAAATGAATTATTAACTATTATTTTGATAATATACGTAATTACAATCGATTAACAATTTTTTATAACTACATAATTCTATAAAACTATATGAAAATCACTTGAATGGATCAAAATAAATTAATATTATTTAAAGTGATAAAATACTTTTAACAAGGCTAAATACTTTTATTTATTCATATTTGCCGTAAGTTTCATTTCGGCAACATTCTCAATAATAAATGTGATACAGATATTTCGCAAAAAAGTTAATTGAAAACTGGTAAACAAAAATCACGTGAACTCGAGCATAATGAAATTAACTGCAATATTAAAAATGGATATTTGTGAACGTGAATTATTTAATACAATTGTTTCATTTTTCTTTAGAGCATCTGTTTCCAAATTTTTGGAAGTTCCATGGAGGCTGAATCATTGCATATATTCTCACAGCGTAAGAAGATTTCTATTGCTTCTCGGGTAATGCATGGCAAGTAAAATCTTGATGGATAAATTATTCTACTATTTTTAAAATCAATCTGTAGAGGTTCTTTACTATATAGCCTAACTAAATCTGCAGTTTTCGTGTTGTATTTAGCTTTAGCTAGGCTGTATAATAAAGAACCTTTACAGATTAATTTTAAAAAGAGTATAATAATTTATTCATCAAGATTTTATTTTCCATCGATTACCCGAAAATCAATAGAAATCTTCTTACGCATTGAGACTATATGCAACGATTCAGCCTCCATGGAAATTCCTAAAATTTGGAAAAAGATGCTCTACAGAAAAATGAAACAATAGTATTAAATAATCCACGTTCACAAATATCCATTTTTAATACTGCAGTTAATTTCGTTATGCTCGAGTTCACGTGATTTTTGTTTACCAGTTTTCAATTAAATTTTTTTCGAAAATATTTGTATCACATTTATTATTGAGAATGTTGTTGTCGAAGCAATGAAACATATCTCTAATATGAATAAATAAAGGCATTTAGCCTTGTTAAATGTATTTTATCACTTTAAGTAAATATTAATTTAGTTTGATGCATAATTCTAATCAGAAAATCGAATGATATAAGGTTGAGTCAGTGGTTGTTGATTAGAACTAATTCCATACATTGAACTTTCTTGTTTTAAGATGGTATCAATGTTTGTTTGTTTTTCATGTTTATTCATTGTTTTGTGAAAAAAGAAATTCTAACCTATGCATGTTTAAGAGTGTGGAATTTAAAACTTGAGAGCTATTTCTTAAAATGCATTAAATTGGAATACTTAAAATCTTTTCTTATGTAATTTTTTTTAGGTTAATTTTTTAAGGCTTATTTTTCCTTAAATATCCTCATATTTGTTTTACCTTAAAAAAAAAAAAAAATAATAAAATGTTATGTTAAAAAGTCCAATATAAAAAAATCATGCCAATGAAATTTCATTTAATTATTATAAATATTTCAATAAAATTACGCATGCATATTTTCTTTGTTCAATAAAAATGTCAAGATTTATTGTGCAATAACCTTATTAAAAAGAACTAAGTCCAAAATTTAAAAGCAACATCTGTTTTTGTAAATATGACATCGGATGTTCTTTTTATTTTAAAAGTAGCTAAACACGAACAGAAATGGAAAAAAAAAAATTGTAAAATTTGTTATTTGATAGGCCAAAATTTTTTTTAACCCTCCAAAAAATGTCATTCAACAATCACTTACTTAAATTACTGACTTACATTTTTCAACCGATTTATGGAACCATTTGTTACTTTTATAAGTACTTATATTAGTTATTTTCAGATATCTTAGATTCTGTATTTTATTGCAGTTTCCTCTTAGCATTTACATTAGAAAATTAAATGATTCAATCATTTTGTCTGATTCAAAAATCTGCTGACACATTTGATTTTCGAAGGAAAGCAGTGGTTTCAATGACAACAATGCTAATTTTTGACCCCAAGTTTTATCGACAATACTTACAGAGGTGCCACAGGCGACTATTTTTTTATTCTAACTGGTACCATTTTCTCAAAACAAAAATTCTTAACACACAATTGACAACATTTGCAAGAGAAATATACATCAAAATTTATATTAGATAAATACTGGTGAGAACAGAATATAAAAATGGCAGCCCTGTATTAAGGATCAAGTTCATATTGCAAAGTCCATCAAATGACTAAAATACAACTACAATTAAAATTCATCAACTTTTTTTTATTGCGGTTATCAAATACTTCTTGAGATATACGATACATACATGTTTTTACTTTTTGAATGAGCCTGTGGACATTGTGTCAAGTACTACGCAGTCATATAATAAGAATAAATGAGATATAAACATGCTAAATAGAAGTTATGAATATAAGGAGTTGCTTTGTTTACGACTCCTGAAAACGGCAGTAGTGGGATAATAGGGGTTTGACGCCGTACGGCAAGAGGCCCGCTCTTAAGGTCAAATGTAGGTCATCCGGAAGTGTTTTATCTACTATACTGTTATACTATAAGATAAAAATCTTATAGTATGAGGCTGATAAGAGCGTCACAGAGCGGAAGTAGGGCGGAAGTGATTGTGGATGTGGAGGTGGAAATGCGAAGTGATAACAAAACGTGTTGTTAGATAAGAATGTTTCAGTAGAGGGGTGTTGATAAGCGTCTTGGACTACACTGCTATTTATTTATATTGCGAACTTAATTTATTGAAATTTTCAGAAAATAGAACATGTTTTAGAGAAATGCTTTTGCGAACTTTACTTTAAATTTAGAGGAGATAGCATAATTTTGCGGCGAAAATTTTTATTTTGGGAACTTATCTTTTTTCTTAAAAATTAACAAGAGATAGATTTTTTTTTAACGACTTAAAAGAATGAGAAGCATTAAAATAATTTTAACAATTTAGAAATGAACAGGTGTTAGAAAATTTTCTAGGAAAGATATTTTAGAAAATGGTGTTGCCACTGAATTACGCGGAATGTACATAGCGAAATAAAACGAAAAGATCTTGCCACTGAATAAAGTGAAATTTGTATATAAATAAATAAAATTAAAGGATGCTGCAACCGAATAAATATAAATGTATTTAACGAAATAAACGGTGTTGCCACCGAAATGAGGAAAATAAAGTGTTGCCATCGAATAAAACGAGAGAGAGAGAGAGAGAGAGTTGAAATACATTTTTAATGATTCAATAATAAAATAAAGTAAACATTAAACATTTTTTAACAGCACTTTAGTAAAAGAAATGTAAAACTTGCTTCACATATATTAATGAAATTCTTGAAAATAGATTATATATAGTGGGTGCAAACATATATTTAAAAAATAAATACGTCAATTCTAATATGATATAATTGAAATAATAATAATAACTATAACATAATAATAATAAAAACAACATTGATTTTTTTAGTTAAAATTAAATAGAAAGAAATTTTTATTTATGCTTTATTGTGTCAGTAAATTGTCAGTTGATATTTAGCGAATCTATCCTATATAAATATAAATGATTTCATTAAAAGTATTAATGACAGAATAATTTTCCTCGACATTTTAATACATCAATCGAAACAAATCATAATGCATATATTATTACATGTATGTATTAAGATAAATACAATTTCTTTCATATTTAGTTAAAGATCACATAAAATACAATAATTGCTTATTTCTTTCCAAAACTTTTTACGGTAATGATTTTTTTGGTAGTTATGTGCTCAGTTCTTCAGAGGAACTTTATAAAATCTACCTGTTTTTTGTACGTTCACTTCAGTATTGCATCTTTTAAAATGTAATAATGAACATAATTCTGAAAGCCAATTTTCATAGTAAGAAAATAGCTCATTATTAAATAATGCATTTTAGAATTTTTAAAAAATCGCAAATTTCCTCACGCATATTCATTATAAAAAATACAAATGGTTCTTAATATCGGAAAACACAATAAAAACACAATCAAAATTTTACAATAATCTCTTTCGAGTTACCTACGATTCATAAATGCACTCTTTATCTTTAGAAATCATGCCATGTTCGGCATCGAAAATTACGTTTGAAACATTTACGGTTCATATATAGGGACACTCAAAATAATTACGTTACATTACGTCTTACGGAAAAAAAAGTTTGCTGTGTATTTTAATTATATTAGACTATTTTAAACAAATTTAAATTGTTATATATCACTGAAGTGTACTACAAGTTTCTTACTATAGAACATGGTCAGCATAGAATTTATCGTTCATTTACTGGAACTCACAAAAGAATTTGTCTACCAGAAGAAAATGAACAATAAGTGATTGAACTATTGAAGCCTACGAAAAATAATCCCTGAAAGTGCGTTTTCAGTTGTGGTATGCGTTTTAAATTTAAATATTTTCTAAATATTGCTTGGTGTGTATAAATTCTATAGATTATATGACACACAAAAGTTTTCAACAACATCCATTTCTTGGCGGAAAATGCTGAATGGAAATTTTCAACTATCCTATGCGTTTACTTGAACTCACTTTTGCATACAAAGTAGTATGCATACCTATCTATAGATAATACACACTGCTGCGGAAACGAATAGTATATTTTCAAGAATATTCATGGTAATAGCAGTAATTGTGTTTTCAAATGCATTATGTGTTTTCCAAATTATTCATTTAGATGTCATCCTTCACCTTAGTAAACTATGAGGTTTTGTTATCGTATTATGAATATGTTAGAAAGTGTTTCATAATCAATGCTGTACGCATGATCTTTCGTTCTTGTTTTAGAATAGAGATATATTGCATTTAAAAAATACTTAAAATGTATAAATATGTCCCTATGTAAAAAAAAATAAATAAATAAAAATTTCACCAGACTAAGCTAAAAAATGCTATAAAAGTGGTAAAATTCCTTAAAATACCAAATTTTTTGCGAGAATATTTCTATCAAGAATGATTTTGAAAATGTCGCTGTTTGTGCGATGAAACGTACGTTAAGGGTACAGATCCCCTTCAACCGGTCAAAAATGCTAGAAACCAATATCCCTACCTTTTTACAAACTGACTAATAAAGCAAATTCAATGCATTTTTTTAGATTGTTAAGTATAGCCTTCATGTTACAATGAGCAAAACAGACTGATGAAAAATAGCTATGAAAACTGAAGTAACTTTACTGTTTTTTTTTTGTTTTTTTTTTTTTTTGTTTTTTTTTTTTTCGTAATTTCTATATATCAAAGCGCGCGTGATATCTCGTGTTCATTTAAATTTATTAACTTTAAATAGATTTTTATTTAAAAATAGCATTTCGCTTAACATAAAGAACTATAATCTTTTAATTATCTTCATTAATAATATTTATAATTAATAATAAAAAAAAGAAAATCGGTAAAATTTCTTGTATATTTTTTTAAATAAATTTTTTATTATTTAAAATCATTCTAAGATTTTAGTACGTTTTATGCATATGTATAACATTAAGGCACACAAAAAATTCCAAACCATTATCTTTAATAGTTTTTGAGAAATCATGCGCGCAGTGATATATAGTAATTAATAAAACAAATAAAACAGTAGGTTACTTAATTAAGTTTTCCAAATTAATTTAAATATGTTTCATCAACCTGTACTATTTATTGTAAGAAATAATGCTATATTTAACAATTAAAAAATGATTGAATTTGCTTTATTATAAAAATAGCAAATAAAGCCTTTGTGCAACAATATAAAAAAGCAGAAAAACAATGTTTAAAAATGCACATGTAATACATGAAAAGCAGCAAACAGTTGTTTCGAATCTACTAGCGAGATTCTTCTTCAGTGCAAGATAAGGAAAAAGGAACAGCGTTCTAAAAAAGTGGCTTAGCCTTGCTTTTTCTAGCATGCTGTTCCTTTTTCCCTATCTTGAACTGAAGAAGAATCTCGCTAGTAGATTCGAAATAGCTGTTTGCTACGTTCCATGTATTATATGTGCATTTTTAAACGTTGTTTTTTCTGCTTTTTAATTTGCTTTATTAGTTAGCTTGTGAAAAAATATGAAAATTGAATCAGTTTTCTAGCATTTTTAACTGGTTGAAGGGAAACTGCCCCCTTAATCTATATATTTTTACTTTTATATCATTTTTCGCTTAGTCTGTTTCATTATAAGTGATTATCATACATATTGTTATAAAATATGTTACCATTTAAATCCTTGAATTTTAAGAAGATCTCATGTTTTCATATATCCATTTCAGATGATACGGAACTGAGGTGTACATAATGTATGGAAACTTAATATTGCAGGTACCTGATGTTAATACACCAACCAAGTAATATCTGTCCTTATATTGATAAAACGCAGGTCCACCGGAATCACCCTAAAAGTATACAATAAATAATATAAATTATTTCTGTTCTCAACATACCTTTTTCTAAGCACATACACAACACACAACGATGAATGAGATAGCATGTGAAAGATTTCTGAACAGGCATCTGAAATTGCACGCCCACATTTATTTAAAATACATTATTTGTTTAAAAATTACAGTTAATTAAAAATTCTAATAAGCAAACCTGTAATAGAAAACTAATTGGATCTGCCAATCCCAAAACTTTCTTCTATCTCATACATCTTAATATTTCAAAAAAGTAGTTACAAATGTTAGTATTTTGTTATTATTAGTTCGATACTAAACCAACTTTGACTTTCATCTTAGATTTCTGCTTCAGTCAATTAATCGGAATAAAAACGAGTGAATCTCGATCATGATATTTATTAAAATCTATAGTTTTTCGTTATTCAGTTGTACATCAGTTGTTTGTGATTAGCTGGCTTATCAGGATGCGATGTTCCCGACGCTTCACGAGCCCCTGATGTACATACAGTAGAACTATGGAAAATCGCGAAAATTATACAAAAATCGCTATTACTTCCAGCGGATTATTTTCAAATTGAAAGACGACCTGCTGCCCACAGCCAAAAACATACACAAAGAATTTGGTTAAATTCTATGCAAAACTTGATACACTTCTCGATGGTACAATAATGAAAATGGCACAAAAACAGATATTACAGCACACCGTTCGGCGGAAGACTTCCAAATTGAAGGAGGACCTGCTGGCGATAGCCAAAAACATAAGCAGAAAGTTTGGTAAAATTCAATGTATAACTTATGCACTTTTTTTGTACAACGGCAATACACGGACAGACAGACAATTTGTATAAACATGTTTTTGGGAATATCTGACCCCTAAAACATGTAAATCCGTCGAAAACAATTTCGATTACAATACTTTCTTCTATTGAAGATAGAAGAGAGTAAAAATGTATTAGTTTAAGCCTAGCCAATAGCATCATTTAGGAAAATGACATCATCAACCAGTTTCATGAAAACGGCTTAATTAATTTCTTTTAAACTTTCTAAATAAATGGACTACAACCAAAAAAAGAAGACAAACAGCATTTTAACCCAATTAAATTCGAAGATTTGGAATAAATTGAAATTGTCGTTATTTACTTTCAGAATAATTAAAATAAATCATAACAGTCATAATTAAAATGAATCATAATAATCATAATTAAAGTAAATCCTAATAATCATAATTAAAAAAATCATATAAAATATTTTCATATACGCTGCTGCCACATCTTAGAAGGAAAGTGAGCAATAAAAAAAAGTTGTGATAGGCGTGACGTCATATTTATTTATGAGGCGTGCATGAATTTTTTAAATAAATAAAATCTATAATAAAATATGAATTTAAATTAATAAAGCAATGTTTTGATTGCGTTAAACGGCGTAATTTCCAATCATTTTCCCTTTCACAATTATGAAATGATTCTACTATCTATATATTAAACATAGTATTCGTTTAAAAATATATTTTTTATTCGATTATTATGACTTAAAAAAAATTAAATAACAGGAACTCGAATTCGTGTCTTAGAATGTGCAAAGTGAAAACTAAAAAAAAGTCATTTAATTCAATTGTCATTCTAGATTTCGTAGACATGGGGCTGGCTGGGTTTGATCCTGAAACTTATTATATGGAAGGCGAACGCCGTAGTGCAGAACAAACGGCTAGCTTCTGTGCCAGTGACTCATTCGTTATATATTGTTTGTTGAAGTTATTATTGTGATAGATGGTGCCACTACATATTCCACTCCCTGTGAAAGCATCTTATATTTAGAAATTGGATTGCGCTCTCTCGCTATTTGTTTTATAATTTGCCAATTAAGAGTGAATTCATTGTGATGCTGACATATGTTGTGAAAGTTGCGTGTTTCTTTTTCTGATCACCAATGTAGGTTTCGAATAAATGGGGTTAGATGGATTTGAACCTGGGATCTACTGAGCGGAAGGCGAGCGCCATAGCACAGAGCAAAATGCTATCTAAAGTGTTCTTTGCCAGTGATTCATTAAATATTGCTTGTGAGAGATGATGTCACTACGCACTGCACCCCCCAGTGAATACGCCTTATAAATAGAGATTGGGTTGCGCTCTCTTGCTATTTATTGTGATGCATTGCCAATTAAGAGGGAATTCGTTGTGGTGCTTCCATCTGTTGTGAAGGTTGTGTGTTTCTTTTCCGAGTCACTAAATTTTGGAATAAAAATTTGGAATTAAACTGTCAAATTTAATGATTAAAATCACTTACGATACTCATCAGTGTACAAAAAATATAAAAACACTATTAAATGCACATTGAAAATACACCGAACGTTTCAGAAACGTTCAGGACGTTTCGTGCTCTCACTAATGTGGGTTTCGAAGAAATGGTGCTGGCTGAAGAACTACTGCACGGAAGGTGGGTGCGGTAGCACAGAGCAAAAGGCTAGAATTGTTCTGTGCCAGTGACACATTATACAGGGTGTCACAGAATTCATGGACCAAACTGTAACGGAAAGTAATGTACAGTGTACATTACCTTCTGTGGGTACATTGTACGCACAAAGAAGCAAATTTTGGTATAGCAATGTAAGATCAGAAATGAAATTTTTTGGAGAAAATCAAGAAATGCGTAGGAAATGAAAATTTGCGTTTTATTGACATAACAATTACAGTAAACGCTCCAATGTGCCACTGGCAGATTCTAGCAAGTGACTGGAGTACTTTTTCGAAGATTCCAAATGTTCCATTCGTGTTTCAAGTACTCCTTGATTTTCTTTTTCATTTGATACTTAGAAGTATGAATCGAAACACTTAAAGAAAAAAAAACATATCATGGAAACACTTCCTGTGTCTTCTTCATCCAGCAGAGAATTTCCGCTCTTTTAAATTGTGTAAGCCATCTGTATACGGAGGCACGAGATGTAAATTTATTTCCATATTTAATTTTCGACGTTGAAAGTATTTTTTTTCATTCAGCCCCATTTTAAAATCGTAAAAAGTCATAGCTCGATAATGCTCTCTCGTCAACTCAATTTTTTCTTCTTTCAAAATTTATTCTAGGTGACTAGACTGCAATTATTGCCACAAATTATCGTCTGTGGACATAAAAGAGTACATAAATTTAAATAATTTTCTTTGGCGCATATCGTCTACCATTGTCTTAAAAAATACAGTGTTACCCTTGTATATCAATGTACTGGGTTGCAAATTTCGTCCCCTGTTTCATAGATGGCAGAAATTTTGACTGTACCGATGTCTCCTTTATAATCATACTAGCTAAAGTATCCGGTGTTGCCCGTAATTTTAAGAACGTTGCTTTGAAAAACCAATTTCAAAATTTAACATACAACATAAAAAATATAAAAACAGTCGAAGTGTACACATCAATCAAATGAAAATCCAATAAAAAAATGTATAAATTTGTATAACAGACGCAAAATAATACAGTTATAATTGAACTTATTTCCATTCATCACTGGAGCAATAAAGTTAAAATATGCCAATACTTCCATAATCGAGTTTTTAACATGCTTCAATACGTTTTTTCACATTTATATGATGTTATATATTCGCCATGTCGTTTATATTTCCAGTATGACGTAATATTACATTTTTTTATTCGTCAAATTAATTAGATAATTATAACTTTTCACATGGAAATCATAAAACAGAAAAATTATGAAGTAAAATTCGCTTTTATTTTTAATTCGTCAAACTATTTATTTCATTTTCCTGTTTCGCGTGGAAATCTAGCAGTAGAAAAGTTATGATGCAATATTCCTTTTTTTTTAAATTCGTCAAACCATTTATTTAATTTCGTCACGTGGAAATCTTGGAATAGAAAAGTAATTGTTGTGGTGAGAATTTTATTGTGGATTTTTAATTGTTGGCAACAGCTATAACGAAAAATGTTTTAATTTGATTGGAAATTGCTGTTAAATTTGTGGTTTTTTATTAATTAAAAATTAACTATAAGTTATTCCGATTCCGGATTACTTAAGTTGCTTCGCCTGTGTTTTAATACACATGTACGTAACATTTCACAATTCTGGATTCCAAACTGTGGATTTGTATTGCATTACAATCAGACAGATAGACAAATTTTCATTTTTATAAATTAGATTATTAACTGACAGTTATCTACATGTGTCGTGAGTGAGCATAACGTTAGAAAAAGTTTTTCAAATTAATTTGTGTGCAAAGTTAATATTCAAAATGGAAAATGAAAAGTTACATTTGCTATATGAGTTTAAACAAGTTGGAAATTGTACGTCAAACATGGCATATGACGTGCGTTCGAACTATAACTAGTTTTATAAATATTTTTTGCACCTCATATTGTACTGAATGTATATTTTAGTGCACTTCAATAAGTGCATATCAATTTCATTCTGTTCGAAAGCCTGTAAAATCATTAAAATGCACTTGAAATAATTTTTTCCCATTGGCCGTAATTTAATGGAAAACTTTTAACTGCCCCTCTCATTAAACTATACATCCTATTTTCATGAAATCTGAAATGACACGACAAAATTCTGCAATAGTTATATATTTAAAATTTCAGACCGTTCGGTTGAGTAGGTTTTGCTCTGTTATATGTTGACGGACAGACAGACAGACAAACTGAACGACTACTATAGATACTACGTATTTATATAATTACGAACGCACCTAAAAAAGAGTGAATGCTGGTCGTGCTACACAAAATATTCAAAACGTTTATTTGGATCGTGCTCCCGCTCTCAAGACAGTTAAAAAGTGATTTTCTCGATTTCGAAATGGTAATTTTTATCTAAACGATACAATTCCACCTGGGCGAACTTCTGGAATTGATAATTACTTAATCCGTGAATTAGTGAATAATAATCCACAGATTACTACTGAATGGATTGATGAGAGACTAAATGTTGACAATTCAACTGAATTTTGCCATTTCAGTTCTAGAACACTTCGAAACCCGATTCGTAAATCGGGCACGAACTTTTGTAATCATCGAATATTTTATGAGGATACTCACGCTGCATGGGACCTGTGTCTTGTGACCTTTCGTACAGTAGTGCATTTCTTTCACCATAGTGGAAGGGGTTGGACACTTATCAATCCTTTCCACCTTAAATTGGCCTTCTTTTAACTTGTCTGCTGCAGCTGAAATAATTATAAAAAAGTATCAAGTAAATTAACATGTAATAATTCATAATAAGAATGAGATAGTTCCAGCTTCGGAATAGCCTTAAGGGTGCTAGTCACTTAGATTCCGAGTTCCCTTCGATAATATTAAGCCTATGGGCGTATGATGCATGCTTATATTCAAAATATCTCCTCAGGAAATTGATATTTTTAACTTCTTCTTTCAGTGTCCTCTTCTTAAAGTATGTCACTTTTTTTCTTGGTTCTCAAAATATTTGTAAAATTTATGCTCAATTTAATATTTTATATTTTAAAAACTGACGAACTGGAAGTAAGATTTTAACACTTCATATAAAATTTAGCTTAGATTTAGAAATATTTTGAAATCTAAGAAAAAAATAAACCTTCTTTGAGAAAAGTACCCAGAAAAAGAAGTTAAGCATATTAATTTCCTGAGGATATATTTTGAATATAAAAATGCATCAAACACCGATAGACTTAACATTACCGAGGGGAATTCGAAAGCTGAGTGACTAACAGCCTTAAGATTTTATGTACACAGACAACATTGGTCTGCAAAATAATAAACATTTTACATATATTCGACACAAATACATGAACTACATATATCTAACATTTCAAATTTAAATATGGTATCCAAATTGTACCAGCACGGTTTTTTTTTATTTATGGCATAAGACTGGTATAAATAAAAATATTTTCGAAGCAAAATTTTACAAAATATTTTTAATTTTTCAACTAAAAGCTCTTTTAAAGATATTTTTACATTTTACAATAGCCTCTGGCGTTTTCTCAAATATGTTGAAATAGGTATGTTTCCAATCTTTGTAATTCACATCAAATAATCTTTGATAGCAATCTTAGAATAATATATCTTAGAATAAGAGAGCTTGAATAAAGTTGCTTCTTCAAAATCCTATTTTCTAGAAAAACATTTGAAATCTGCTCTCGTTGATACTAAGAATTATTAACTGTAAAACTTTTCATTCTAATTTCTTCTTTTTTTCTGCATGTTAGCATATGAGAATTTTTTATATTGTAGAATCATTCGTAATGAAATTTTTTTTTTTAATTCTAAACTTTGAAGGGTTTTCACTTTCGACGGCGCTACGTACGTTAAGCTACGTCTGACCTCTACTTTCTCCCCCCTGCTCTCTAACAATATCTACACTTGCAGGAACTCTTATGAGTTTGTTAATAAACTTCGTAGCTTCAGTGGTACTCAAAACAATAGTATGGTTTCATTCGACGTTAAATCACTATTTACTAACGTACCGGTTCAAGGTGCTTTAAATTGTCTTAAATTATGCCTACAAGAATTTCATTATTCATATTACGAAATTGATGAGCTTATACATCTTACTAGCATTTGTTTATCGCAAAACACATTCATTTTTAATGGTAATTTTTATTGCATGACTGATGGTTTGTCCATGGGCTCCCCCCTCAGCCCAATCCTCAGTGATATTTACATGCACTATTACGAATCAAACCTTTTCAAGATATTATCCTTTCCATTTTACAACAGCTATGTCGATGGCTGCTTTGCATTATTGAACTCTGATGATCTTAATCTTACTAATATTCTCGATATTATGAATTCTATAGATGAACATATTCAGTTCACTTTCGAATTCGAAAAAAACAGTCGTTTGCCCTTTCTTGATGTTATGGTTTTCCGTGAAAATAATTTATTTCACACCACTGTTTACCGTAAACCATTCGCAGTATCCTTACCCCCACATCGCCTTTCATCCCATCCACCTAATCAAAAGTTGGCTGCCTTTAACAGTTATGTTTACAGGACTTTAAATATTTGTTCTTCCGACAGTTTACTAAAAACAGAATTAGACTACATTAAATCCATTGCCATTAATCGAGGTTTTACAGCTGAAATCGTCGATTCCATTCATAACAAACTAAGTAAACGTACAAAACCCAGGGCTAATACTGTCGGTAATGAAAATTTAATTATACTCCCATATTTTCCGAAAATAAGCCCTCAAATTTCTAAAATCTTGTCAAAATTTGACTTTAAAGTAGTTTATACTCCTTTTAATAAAATTCAATTCACAAATCTGAAACATCCTATTGATAGTTTTTCAAATTGGGGTATTTACAGGATATCTTGCGAATGCAACAAAATGTACATTGGTCAAACGAGGCGTGCCTTTAAGATCCGTTTGGGGGAGCATAAAACTTGCGTTAAAAATTGTGATATTAAACGTTCCGCTATTGCCAACCACTGCTGGCTCAACAACCATAATTTTAAATTTTCCGAAGCCTCCATAATACAGAAATGTACTTCAATCTATGATCTGGACTTCTTTGAAGATTATCACATATGGAAAAATTCAAACAGTTTAGTTAACGATTTATCCAGTACGCCCAATTTTTCAAAGATATGGTTTAATTTTCTATAATTCTCTCCACTCCCTCCCCCCCTTTTTCTCCTTCTAAGTTTGGACTCTTCCAGAGCAATTGGGTGATTTTGATTGGTCTCCCTGAATATGCGCGTGAGATCAACTCCGTAGCTGTTTGTCAGCCGTATGTCGCATTTCACCGTTGGCAGTAGAGCTGAAAGGTACGCTTTTCTGACTCTCTGTCCACCCCCCCCCCCCTTTTTACACAATGTTTTAGTTTTAATTTAACTTTTATTTTAAGCATGATGAGGAAACCTTAGAGGTTTTGAAACAGCTGTATGCTTTTAAACACATTTTATTTGTGCCCTTATACGTTGTTTCTTTTTCTTAATATATTGGCACAAAGTACAATCCTTCCCCACTTTTTAAATACTTTTATTATTGAATGTAAATAATTAAATTTTCACAAATTTTAATTCGTTAAAAATATGCTACAATTTTCATGAAAAAGTTATTTTAAAAATTTCTTAAAAGAAATCGTGAAACTATTATATGATTAAAAGGAATGAGCACCAAAACATGCGCCATTTCCAAACAATTTTAATAAAATATTCTATTGAAATGTATATTTTCCTCTCAAATAACATAAATTTTTAATATAAGAAAGTTTAATGTTCTTTTAAGATTTGAAGTATAAATTCTGCAGTTATTTTCAATATTTAAAATATTTCGTCTTCGCAAAATGCAGATATATAGATTCCTTTCCGTATTTAAATAATTTAAATAAAATGAGAAGTTTTGATGCAACGATAATATTTTACGTACTTAATCATTCATGACTTTATTTATTTTCACTGACTCAATGATATTTATTTACTGCAAGAAATAAGCAGGTTTCATTATCGTTTACAAAAATAAATCCGTATAATGGAAAAATATATTCAACAAAATAGTAAAAATGTTTTTTGTTAAATCATTCGTTAAAGAATAATATTGTCAGAATCTACAGATCATATTTTATTTCTATTAAGTCCAAAAATATTTCTTTCCTTAATTAAATTTAAAAAACAATTTTTGAGATATTTTGGCGGAGTAATGAAAATATATTATATTTATTTAATTAATCATAATTCTATCTATAATTACTAACTCCATGATTTATTTTTTCTTCTGAAAATATACTAATTTCATTTTTTATTTGCAAAAATGCGTCCGTAACGGAAAAACATGTAAAATAAATTAATTAAAATAATAATTTATTAAGGTTATTCTGTAAAAAAAATAATATTGTGCAAATCTACAGATCATAATTTAATTTTATGTTTAATTTCAAGTCCTACTTAAATTTCATTTTAGTCATGCCAATATAGTAACTCTTTTATCCATTAAGACAATTCGTCATTAAAGTATAGAAAAAAGAAGTACGTAGTTGATATTAAATATTATAGAAAAACCACAGCCCTAGCAAGAACATATCAAGAAGATCATCTAAATAAATGTCAATGAAAGTAAAATAATTTTTTTCTCTAGTCAATACTATCTATTATAAGAGAAACCTCAGAGATTGTACAAGGTAAAAATCCAACATGTAACGACGCAGCATCACTTAACTTACCAAAATCATTGCTCGAGCTACTCGCTGGTTACAAAAATAAAATAAACAGCAAGTAATGTTTTTTAAAATAACCTGATTTATATGAAAGAATACGTGGGTAATTGGATGATGGCGATTCATAGACCGTGCAATTTTAGAATATTTTTATTTATTTATTTTGGAAAATGATTTGGGTAGAATCGAAATATGTAATAAACAATTAAATTTTAAAAATAAAAAAATCCGACTGCGTAAAAAGCGAACAAATTAATTATTTCTCATCAATGTGAAACTATTTTTTTTATTCCTACTATTAGCTCACACTCTCGCTATATATATCGTATTAAAATTTTCAATCGTTAATAAAATAGTCATTATTCATCCAATCAAGCTCAAATAAATTTTTTTAAACTTGTAGTGGATGACACTTGATGTTAATCCAATTTTTTTTCAAATATTAATTCATTAATTAAATTAACTGAATTAATATTCAATAATTGAGAGAGCCCTCTTCTTGACCAAGGTATTTTAAGACCGAGAGAGCCCTCTTCTTGATCAAGGCATTTTAAGCGCCACTCAAGAGGAAAGAATAATGGGCGAAAAAAATTTCTCTTATTGACCTAAGTAAGAATTGACTTAATTTTTTTTTATATATTACTTAATTATATTACTTACCTATTTTTTTTATTTACTTGTATTGATGAATTTGAAGTTGTGTTTAAGTGTTAGCTCCTATCTATAAACACTGTTTTGATGAGGTTTATAGATGTCTATGAGGGTTAGAGTTGCAGTAAAGCTAGAGATCCTACCTACACAACTTCCAGGTTTTATAATATTTTAACGGAACTTCTGACTGTAAAATAGTCAATGAAACATCGTCTTCATTTTGAAGGACCTATCCAATGATATTCCACTCAATAGGGTGCGTAATTTTTTTCCCGTCTCTACCGCCATTTTGCATTTTACGGCCGCCATTTTGAATTTATAAAAACAAAACCTTGCCTATAACTATCGGACCGTTAAGACGAATTGATAGAGACCACATTCATTAAAATCCATCCAGCCGTTGGGACGTTTCGAGGGTATAAAGAAATCCATATACACAGATGCGCGTGAAACACATAACCCTTCTTTTCAGTCGGGTAAAAATTCGAAATAAACCTATTTTCAATGCTTTTAAAGCTTTAATTTACACCTTTTAGGAACTAAAATTAGTATATTATTACAAGGTGTTAATTTGCTATATACAAGGTATCCATAATTAAACGATAATCCATAATAATCCAGCTTTAAACTTGTCTGCAGACAAATCTATTGTTCATAAAGTTATGAAATTTAGTTAAAGACATAATAAAGATATGGGAAATTGTTTAAGCAAAAAAAAATAGTTCAAAATTTCGCCACCAGAAGGCAATTTTTAATAAATTACACATTTAGCATTGCGATATTTTAGAAAATTTATTTACAGAGTGTGCATTATTAAACGACTCTATTTTAAAGTTGTCTACAGACAGAACTAGTGTTCAGAATGCTGTGAAATTCTGCGGAGGACATAATAAATGTATGGGAGTTTGTTTGAGCCGAAAAAAAGGAGGCCGTTTTTTAACGAATTACACATTTAGCATACATTTACGATAGTTTAACAAATTTTGTTATGCCAACATGCACCGCATGACGGTTATCATTTTCTGATACTATCTGGAATCGTAAGATAGCATGTTTTTATTTTATTTATTTATTTATTTATTTTTTTTTTTTTTGCTTAAACAAATTCCCATTCCTTTATTATGTCTTTCACAAAATTTCGCAACTTTTTCAACAATAGTTTTGTCCATGGACAACTTTAAAGTAGGGGAGTTTAATTTTGAACAAAAAATTAAAGTATTTAATTATAAAGTATTTACAAAATGTACTGTTTATAGTATTCAACCTACATGATTGATCTCCCATTACAGTTAAGCCCCATCCACTGCCGGTCAAAATGGCGTTTTCGGGAAATTCAAAGAGTGGTGGTGGAAGGCATATCGGCATTGTAAATTTATCGCAGGTTATCTTTTTCTTGAATTTCAACAGGGCTATGTCATGTTTCACGAATTTTTCATAATTTCGATGAGGAATGACCTTTTTTACAGGCGGACCCTTCCTGAGCTTGTAGGTGGCTGTCAAAAAAGAAACCTCCACATTTTCGGGTTCAATAAATTCCAACGGTGACCTGTTTCTGGAAAAAGAAAAAGAAATATGATCAACATGTAAAAACAATGATGATCAGTAAAATTATTTAAGAGTACGGTGGACGTTACATTTTTCTTTTCTTTTTTTTCATCATAGGGCAATTCCACAGAAAATAATCATTTTGTGGGGGGTGGGAGCAGGGAATAAAATGTATGATATGTTTGATTTAAGCCAGTGGTTCCCAACGTGGGGCGTACGCCCCACAGGGGGGGTGGGGGCAATATGACTTTTCAAGGGGGCAATTTCAGATTTCTTATTAACAAATTTTCTGTCATTTTTTTCTAATGAAAGTAGTGTCATAGTCTAAAAATAGAAATAATAAATGAAAAAAAAATTAAATAATTGAATAAAAATCAATTTTCGAAACGTTTTCGAAGAATAGCCAAATGTATTCTGTACAAATTGCTTTAACTTGAATTGGAGAAATAAACGATGAATTATTTACAATTCCGTAAATCCTTCATGTGAGAAAATTGCTGCAGACCATGAAACAAAGATGGCCGCCATGCACAAAAAAAAAAAAAATTAATAAAATTAAAATAATAGTCATTTTGAACTTCTATCATGTTAGGATTGTTGTACAAAAAATTTCAGATTTTTTAAAAATGATCGAGCAACCAGTGCTGGACCACTTGAAATGGATTGAACCGGGTTTTAAGTTCCCAGTAAGAAATATTTAAAATTGAAAAAAATTGTTCTAGCTTTATTAGTAAATTTTCTACGTAGTTTTGAAAACAAAATTCGATGATCAAATGTTACGTCAGTTACGACGGAATTTCTCCATAGAGATATGAAATTTTGAGCAAATATATATTTCATCATAAATATATAGAACACCTTAAAAGAAATTTCTAATCTTATTATAATTTTAAGAAAAAAAATAAACGAAATTTTAAAATGCTCCATGCGTCTTAAATTTTGAGATATTTCCTCGATTTTGTTTTTTAATCACTTAATTTAAAACTAATTTTAACTAATCTTTTAATCACTATTACAAACATATCTGTGAATCAATTTTTTAATCTCTTGAATAATTAATTTTTCAGGGATTTTCTTCTGAATTCCATCTCGATTTTCATAAAAATTTTGCCTTTTAAAATCAAAGCTAAAATCAAATTTAATTATTTTAATGAAGTCGAATTTTAAAATGAATACAAAAATTTTTATAAGCAATGTCAAGATTATTCATTATCAATTTCACGAATTTTGATCAAAAATTAAGACGTATGAGCATTTGAAAGAACTAAAAAAGTTGAAAATCAATTTTGATTAAAACAGATTTAATGTATATTAAAGGGCCGAAAACAGTTTGTGAATAAAAATTAAAACACTTGTAACTTTGCGAAAAATAATCTCATCTGCATGCGGTTTTTCGCAAATGTCTCAGAACAAACTGGAGAATATATGATATGCACAATTTGCCTAAATAAAGATCCACGGTCCATTAAAATATCAAATGTACAGTTGATCAAGTAAGGAAAATAGAACCCCTATACTATTTTATCACCAAAATATCGCAGATAGATGCAAGCGATACAGTTCGGCAAGGAATAGTGTCTACATTCTGAATATGAATACAGTTTTTGAAATAAGGTTCGTCTATATAATAAAATTGGACAAAATTTAATATTCGAAGAGTGTTTCTGATCTATAACACATTTTTAATTATGAAACTTTTTATTATTTCATATTTAAGAAACTTTGAAATTCGACCTGCGTTTATTGTTACAGAAATAATAAGAATAATAAAAGAGCTAGACATTTACACCATGAAAGTTCAATATTAACGTGAAAATGAAAAAGAACTAATTTACTATATAGTGTAGGGTAACTCCAAAGAGAGTCGCTGCATACGGGATAGATGCCGCACCCGTTCTATTTCTTGTAATTGTCAAACGCACAGTATAGGTGCACAATGAGATTATTTTAACGAGTGTATAGCGTGAATCCCATTTCGATGTTTACTTCTAGAAGTACAATCTTTAATTTGACGTAAGTGCATGATTTCACTGTCCAAACTTTTAAACACGTTATGTTTAAATACTTTTCATACACTAATTACTAAATGCATGCATGATTTCGAAGTCAAAACTAGGTGTAGCGTTTGTATAGAGTACTGTGTGTATGATTACGCCATTCCCCTTATCGATGGCAGGTAACTATGATGGCCGACGTCTGCACCATGCAAAATGGGATACATGCTGCACTGCTAGTCCGGTATACATGCCGCAGCTTCTATTGTACGGGATCATTAAGTGTTATTAACTTTTACTTTTCTTTTTGCACAGACTATCCATGTTAGGCATGTTATCAAGTTTACTAAAACCAAAGGAGAAAAAGGGGAACATAAAATGTAAGAAGGGCAAGAAAGATGCAAGTCAAGATGATAATAATGAAAAATTGGATTACGCGTAACGCAGACGTTTTTTGCAAACTACTCCAAAAAAGAGGAAGTGTAATTGGCTTTCTTGCATCATGTGTTTAAATGTAGTTACATAAAGATTGTACTTTTTCGACACTTTTTCTGTAGATTGAAGTCAATCTCTTAACCCATTCGGGACCATACGTGCATATAAGCACCTTCATAAAGAGTTTACAAAATTTTTTTCTGGCAGCAGTAAAAAAGAAAAGTAATATTTGCTTTGTTTAATTAGAGCATTTTCATGATTATTTAAGTAAAGGTAACTTCTTTTAAAAAGTGGTACCAACCGAATAAAATTTGTGTAAAAGCTACCGGTCCCAAAAGGGTTAACAAATAAATTATGTAAACACTATTTTACTTTTTTTTTCTTTTCCCTTTCTAATACGATTGATGTTACGTTGTTGCTGAAATAACAATTAAAATTTAATGTAAAAACAATAAGTCGATACTTTTAATAGTGAATGTAGGCAACAATTATTAATTTGATTCTACTAATACGTTTCATTGTACTCATTTAGATTCATTTTGTTATTACATCCATAATTATAATCCAGATATGAATGTATTTTTTTTTATATTTTTATTTATAACTTAATTCTGTTCTTATTACAAGCGCGGCATAACTACCGCACAAGTGCAGGGTTCGTACGGGTGCTTGAATTTCATGACTAAAATATTCTTCGGTACCAGTATTTTCTTATGGAAAATCTCTCCTGAAATAAGGCGACATTTCGTCCGTTTAAACTAGATTTGTTTTTCTAAAAAAAATTCTGATATCGGGCCTTGAAAATAACGGTATCCGTACGAACCCTGAAGTGTGGCGTCTCAGCCTGAATGTGCGGGTGACGCGCCGCAGTGTAATGTTTTAGAAAAAAATTGTTAATAAATATTAATAATTTGTTTTGAATTTTTTTGTCTCAGTACACGCGTTGTATATTTAACATTAAATAGCACAGCATGATTTTTTTTATTTTATGTCCATCATGGATCTTTATACACAAATTCAAAAAAATGTGCGGCATAAATCCCGGAATTACCCTATACAAAATGTTGTAAAATAGGATTATGTCACCGGTAATTGTGGTAATTTAAAAAATATACATATTATACCTTGTTGTTTACGTTGCGCCATTTAATATTTTCAGGTATCGTACGCTTCCTGGAATTTTTTAGGACAAAAATCAATATTTTTTTATAGAAAAGTAAATCTAGGTTAAAGACGCAAAATTTCGCCCTATTTAAGAAGATATTTTCTATAAGAAAATACTGGTACCCACGAATTTCCAAGTCTTGAAATTTCAGGACAAATACGACCCGTGTATTTTATAATAAGGAAGTTCTACCAAATAAGGCCATGCTTATAATAAGGACACTTGCTTATATCTTGAAAGGCAGTTGTCTCGAGCCTACAAATGACAGTATATACCTGATAATTTATTTGTCCTTGACATGTGTATTTTCGACCCCAAAAGATACCGGCTTCGTCGTCATTTTTGCAGCACTGACTCTTTCCAAACTTCGTTTATAAAAACACCTTATATTGAAATATTGAAGTATACCTTAATATTGAAACACAGAAAATTACTGATTGAATTTTACAAACTTTGCATGAAGTTTGAGGTAATATAGCAAACTTTTATAATTTATGTAGGAATATTCTATATTTTTAATTCTGTTTGTCTTTAAAAGTAAAATATATATATAAAAAAAGAAATTCTATAAGGCCAGGCAGCATAAGGCTGGGTATAATTAAGAGACGCTTCATTTTTATTGTATATTACCGTTAACAAAGTTAAAGGGACGATGAACGTTCAATTTTTTTTTTTAACTTTTATAAATTTGAAATTTTGTGCAAATATACATTTCACCATAAGTATATAGAACACCTTAAAATTTCCAATTTTATAATAATTTTAAGATCTTTTAAAAAGTTTAACATTTTAAAATGCTCCTTGCGTCTTAATTTTTTAGATATTTCTTCGATTTTGCAATTTAATCACGTAAAACTGTATTACAAACAAATCTGTATATCGATTTTTTAATCCCTTAAATAGTTGATTTTTTAGAGATATTTTTCTGAATTACGTATCGACTTTGATCAAAATTCTGCCTTATAATAAGTTAAAAATCAAATGTAATTGTGTTAATGAAGTCTAATTTTAAAATGTAAACACAGTTTCTTTTTAAGCAATACAAGGATTCTTTCTTATCAGTTTCGGGAAATTTGATCCAAAAATTAAGCAGCAAGGAACATTTCATAAAAAAAAGAAAAAAAAAAACCCAAAACACTGAAACATCAGTATTGAGAAAAAACAGATTTAAAGTATCTTAAAGGGTCATAAAATTAAAGCACTTGTAACTTTGCAAATAGTAAAACACTTGCAACTTTGCGTAAAATAATCGCATCTGCATGCGGTTTTCCACGAATGCCGTATTACAAATTGGAGAATAATAATGCACATAAAAAGAAATGTCAATTATGGAGTGTATTTTTGCTCAAATAAAGGTCCACGGTCCACTTACATCTTCACAGGGTTCGTAAATATCATGATGTTTTCGAAAACATAAAAAAATATCTGATATTTTGATATATATCCGATATTTTTTATGCATCTGATATTTCCAAAATAGCCAAATTACTGTTGGTAGTAAAGATTTTCATGCATAATATAAATTAGAAACTAAAACATATTGTACTTCATATTCATGGAAACTTAAACAGTATTCTAAAAATGCATTTCTCTTTTCCCCTTTTTTTTTTCACTTAGAACAAAATTGAACATCAACTAATTGAAAAGATACAATTTGTTTTATACATTTATATATAAATAAACAATAAGATTTGTATCAAGTGTCAAGAAAGTTTTATATGTCATAAAACAAAATTTTAAACACAAAATAGCTTTTTCAATAAAAGAATCTTAACATAAATGTAAGCTTGTCTTATTTTTTATTCCCTAACCTGTTCTACAGTTTAGACTCAAGTAAAACAAAATCAGAAAATACTTTTCCAATAATACTGTATACATAAATGATTATCTAAATTATAGTTTAACTTTCAATGGCTGTTCTGAATTAATTGCCTTCTATTATTATTAGCTCTACATTTAAAAATAAAATTTAAAACATAAAGCTTGGACAAGAAATTTGTTTTCTTCTTTGGGGTGGTCCATAAATGATGTCACACTTTTTTTCAATATTTTTTACCCCTGTCTCCCCCTTTGTCACGAAGTGTCACACTTCACCATACCCCCCCCCCCCTTGTCACATGTCACACTATGTTACATAAACATATACTTGCAGTTCAGAAACAAAGCACTACGTTGCAGATTATTTTTTTTTTAAACTTTAACTATATGTTTTAATGACATTTGTGAGCATAACAATAAAAATGATTCGTGCACTTATTTTGTATGAAATAAGACTAAGGTTTACAACAAAAAACATAATTAATATACAATAGTAATAAAATATTAATTTGAAAGAGCAATTGAAAACAGTAGCATTTTGGAATTTGAAAAGGAATTTAATATATTTGGCTTTAAATCCTATCTTTACTTTATCAATATAAAATACTTTAATTTCAAAATAACTTCAAATTTAATCTGCTGATTTTTAATGTTTCTATTTTAACCAAAATGTGTGATGTCACATTTCTTCTTACCCCCCCCCCACCCCACCCCCTTGTCACAAACTGTCACAATTTCACGAACACTCCTCCCCCCATACAAGCGTGACATCATTTATGGATGATTATGGATGATTTTAAGGCAAATTGCCTTAAAAAGTCACTGCCAGAAACAAAAGTTTTTTATCTACAGAATGACATAGTCAATAAATGTTGAAATTTGCAATTACACTTATTTTGACTGAAGAAAATGTCAAAATTATCTTGCATGGCGATATTTTGAAAATAAATATCCATATACAAAATATCACACATCTTGATATTTTGCAAATAAATATCAAGAATTTGAAAATATCGAAAATATCAAAAAGCTTGATTTTTTTAAAAATAAATGCCGGAAATATATCAAGATGTATATCATAATATATATCAAGATATATATCCATTGATATATATCAACGAACCCTGCATCTTCTAAGTCAATATTTGTAGAAGACTACGGAATCGATAACAGCGGGGGTAAAGAGAACTCAATCAAATGAAGCGCAAATACAATCAGTAGTTTTCGCTTTTCGAAACGATATCTCCGTAAATAGAGCACCCGCAGAATTCTGTACTACAACGAGAGCCCTCTTTTAGTTCCATTCGTAATTATATAAATACGTAGCAGCTGTAGTCGTCGTCTGGTCCGTCCGTCTGTCTGTCCATCTGTCCGCATATAACATACCCAACAGAATGATTTGAAATTTAATATATATAATCGTTGCAAGAATTTTGTCGAGTCATTTCAAATTTAATGAAAATCGAATCAAAACTTAAAAGATATTAATAAACATTTCTTCGTTCTGTTAAACCTATCATACGTAATTAATTCAATGATATCTCACAATAGGTAATGATTCTAGGCTGGCATGGTGATTATTCTATTTAATCCTATCATACGTAATTAATCCACTATATCTCATTATAAGTAGGGATTCTAGATCGTCATGGTGATTTCGTCCTATTTAAGATGGGGTCATATTCTTTCCGTATTACTGAACTTAATATATATATATATAATCGTAATAAATTTTGTATTCATGAATCTTTTAATAAGAGTGCAACAGCTATTGAACCAAGTTTTGAATATTTGTAAAACTAATTATAGTGCGAATTCATCTGATTTTCCATGTTTGAGATACAATTTCCGACTTGTTTTACATTAATTTACCCATATGTTAACCCAGGTTTCCCGGGTTTTTTTTTTTTTAATTGAAAACTCTAATACTTTCCCACATAGTAATTTTAGTTTGCAGAAAAGTTGCAACAGTTTTGCTTTGCAAACCTGCAAAGTTGCGGCAAGTTTAGTATGACAAGACTGAAGTTCATAACCCCAGATAGCATGCACTTTGGCAGCAAGTTTGATTTTTTTTTAATATTATCTTGCCGTGTCGAATTTGTCTTGGCAAATTCACAGCAAATCTCCCGCAAGATATACCATCATCCACTTGCGTGAGCAGTTTGTTGTGAAACTGATGCAAGACTGTCTTTAATTCCCAAAAGAGACGCAAGAAAAAAATCCCTCTATTCAGAGAATAGACAATCAGCACAAGCGCAGAAATTGCAGAAATTGTGTGCTACTCAAAGACAAGACACACGCATCATTGTTACTGTTATATAATCTCATTTTCATTCATTGGTTAAGTTAAGGAACCCATAAAAATGTATTTATTATTTTAACACTTCAAATGTAGTTATTTTTTGTACAGTAAGCTTTTATCCATAATCTACAACTTATTTCGTATAAAAGTTCTTACAAATTAAAAAGTTATGTTTGCGTCTTCGGCCATTTTAAATTTATATTGAAAATTTTAATTTTTAAATGAATTTTTCTCAATATTATTGGATTTTTCTAAAATATCGTTTTAATTGATATTTCTTTCTTTCTTTCTTTTTTCCTTTAACACCATTAGAGTCTATGATTTTTAATCCTTTCGGGACTGTATCCCTTGTACAAATTTTATTCGGTTGGCACCGTTTTTTAAACGCTATACTTATCAAATACAAAAAAAGACTCGAATTAAAAAGTACAAATATTACCTTTTATTGTCAATGGTGATAAAAACAGTGCATGCACCTTCTAACAGCGCGTATGCATCGATAGACCTGGCCAGGTCTTTTGACCCCTTCGAAGGGGTTAAACTTGCAGTGCAACAGTTGTACACAGATAGTGTGGCTTGGCAAAATTACAATGTAATAAGTTTGCAGTATTTTTGAGTACTTGTTTGCCGTTAATTTGCGATAAATTTGATACAACAAGAATTTAACTTACACGACAAGTTAACTACAAGTTCAAAGTGTGGTGACTTCGGCGTTTGCGTTATCTTGCTACAGTCTTGTTATGAACTTTTAGTCTTGTCATGCTAAACTTCCTTTAACTTTGCAGGTTTGCAAAGAAAAACTGCAGCGGATTTTCAGCAAACCAAAACTGCCATGTGGGACAAGACTTGCCGCAAAATAACACAAATGCCGAAGTCACCACACTTTGAACTTGCAGCTAACATGTCGTGCAAGTTAAACACTTGCTGTATCAAATTTAGTGCAAATTAATGGCAAACAAGTAGAAAATTTAGTTCTGTCATGACTAAAGTACTGCAAATTGTTGCAAGCTAGTAGAAAATTTAGCTTTGTCTGTTGAAAAATACTACAAACGTATTGGAAAGTAGTAATCTTGTCATGCCATACTATCTGATTACAACTGTTACACTATGAGTTTAACCCCTTCACGTCTATTGATGCATACGCACTGATTTATATGCAACGTCAGAAGGTGCATGCATCATTTTTATCACCATTAACAAAAATATATAATATTTTTTCTTTTAAATTCGGTTCTTTTTTGGTATTTTATAAGAATAGCGTTTAAAAAAAGCGGTGCAAACCGAAAAAAAATTGTGTAAGGGATGAAGTCCCGAAAGGGTAAAAAATCATAGACTCGAATGAGGTTAAAGTCAAAAATAAATAAATCAATAAAAATTAAAACGATATTTTAAAAAAATTCAATAATATTGAGAAAAATTCATTTAAAAATTAAAATTTTCAATATAAATTTAAAACTGTCGAAGACGTAAACATAACTTAATAAATTTACATAACTTTTTAAACAAAACTATATGAAAATCACTTGAATACATCAAACTAAATTAATATTTACTTCAAGGGATAAAATACTTTTAACAAGGCAAAAATACCTTTATTTATTCATTTAGATATATGTTTTATTGCTCCGGCGGCAACATCCTCAATAATAATTATGATGCAATTATTTTCGCATAAAATTTTAATTGAAAACTGATAAAATATTATATAATTCACGTTCACAAATATCCATTTTAATATTGAAGTTAATTAGCTCATATAAATCAGGACATAATAGATATAAATCTATCAGAAAAAGTGTAGGTTGCAATTCATAATTTTTCAAATATTAATTTCATAATTCATAATTCATATTATAATTTTTTTTAAACTACAATTTCAATGTATAAGTTTGGGTTATGAAAATGTAATTTAACATTAGAAGCTCTAAATTTTGAATGTTTTTAATTCAAAAACTTATCATCCAAATGACTTAAAATTTCGTTTTTAGGCATAGCTTGAAACAAAGATTTAAAATATGTTGTCAAAATTGGGTATTGTCATTGAAAACAAACAAACTTTGATTTAATTTTGATTTGTAGATGGCCCCCTCATCATTTATAACGCAGGATTTATTTCCAATCGTTTGGTACCAATAATTTTATTCTATTATAATTACTTGCGGAATTTGTAGGGGTGTTTACTTTTTTTCCAGGACTGTACCTTAAATATTAAAGTTTGTATATATATAATATATTTTACAAATGTTTATTTCTTTCATGTTTTATTCTAGTCAAATAATTGTACCGGATGAATATGTGAATTCTTACTTACGCGTTAATACTTACTTTATTACACAATGAGTAGCTGTCAGTACAAAATATTCATTTAATAAAGCACCACTACAGTATCCAATAGAAGATTCTTTATTTACCTTTACATACTTTTTGATATTTGCCTAAAGAAAAAAATCCATATAATAAAAGTTGAAAAAAGTTACACTTCACTATGAGAAAACTAATGTTCTTAACTTAAAGAATGAATGACACAAATGTCTTTCGGATAAACCAGTTTAATGCAAAAAATTCTCGATTTATCAATTGGAAATGTATATTTTGCGGTAAAAAGTCTCTCAAATCTATCTTACAGTTTGATTTTAACTCTGCTGATGTAATTCAGTTGATATAAGTTTATGATTAAAAACAAAACAATCAACAGTACGAAATATGATTTGCAAATTTCATAAGCCGAAAAACTGCCAACAGAAAAAGTATATTTATACAGTAAAACATTATAACAATGAAAAAAACTTAATTATTATAGCTGTAAAAGATTAAGAACCCCAGAAGCTTATCTGGTTCCAGATTCCCAAAGAAATGTCACTTCTGCTGATGTTGAAATCTGAGAAATTTGTAGACTTAGCACGTGTATATCAGAGTAAAGGGGTGTGAAAAATACATTAAAGGTTGTTACAATGGTGCAACCATTATTCGAAATGTAAGCAAAAATCTTTATATGAAAAAGTATATTTTAAAAAGTATTTCAGAACAACAAAATTCGACTAAAAAATCGATTTTGTTTATTTGATCAATTGTGAAACTAAATTCTCAAATTGATCTGATACAATTTTTTGTTTTGAATTTCTACGCCGTTTAGCAGATATATAATCTGTCATATTTTCAATCAAACTATATATATAAGCAGTTAGTTATATTTAAAATGCTGTTTTTTAACTCAAAATTTCGCACATTTCCAGATTTTGAATCATCCCATACGCATTTCTAATGTTCCCTAGCGGTGCAATGTGTACCTAAAGGATTTTGCAGCGCATACGCATCACGCCTGATATACGGTGCCGGAATCAACAGAAACACGAGTCGGAAATTCGTTAGGGAGCTGGATTGTTTAGAACAGAATACACCCCTTAGCAGTAGGAAGTAGAACTAACAGATTTCGCAGCGCGTGCGCAGCAGATATAAAATTATACATATTTAAGGCTTATTTAAGAAAATTATCATGGCCCGGGCAACACCGGGCAGCTTTAGTTTAAATATTTGTTTTGTTTGATTTGTCATTTTAATCAAACTCTGTCATATTATCCTACTATTTATTGTTTACCTTAAATAATTATCCTATCTTAAATTTTAAGTGTAAATACTCACATTTTACATGTTAAATTACTAAATAATGAGTTGTAATTAAGTACCTATATCAACTTTATTTTATAACATAATTTTAATTATTCATCATCAAGTATAACTGTAAAATTTCTCGGATTTGCCCAATAGTAAGTAAGTAAGCACCCACCCTGGGAACCCGCTTTTGGCTTATGGTTAGGTGTAACCCCCAAGCCCAGGGCAGGGAAAAGTTTTACTACCTGCGGAACTCCTTCAATGATTTTTTTTTTTTTTTTTTTTTTTTAGAAGAAATAACAATGTCAGATATATGACAATTATTGAAAGTGTGTGCAATAAATATTTATAGATGACCCCTATAATTACATTTGAGAGAAATATTCATTATTATAACATATAAATATGCATAGTTTTTAGAATTTGATATTAAACTTTTTTGATCACAATTACCTACATATTTACAACACTTTTATGTTATTTTCAGGATTCACAATGCTAACATCAATTTAAACCATGTACAAATGTGATATTTGCAACACTTAAAGCTATTTTCAAGGTATATGATGCAAAATTATTTTTAACTCTATACTAAAAATAAGTATTAAGGTACAAGATGTAAATAATAATTAATATTATGCACTATTATGAAAGTATAAGTAATTGCAGATAATAATTATTTACAAATTTACAATACAATGATACTATGTTTGAGATATTATGTAAGATACTTGATACAAAAATTATTTTTAAATCTACACTAAAAATTTAGTATTAAGATACAACATGCGAACAATAATTAATATTATGCACTATTATAAAAGTATAAGAAATTGTGTATAATAGTTATATCTAAATTTACAACACAGTAATACTCCAATAATAATTAAGAATCTGTACTGGAATAATGAAAGTTGCTATTTACACTTTATACAAAATAATTGGTATTTGAAGATGACTCAGTCGAAGAAAACTTACCAGGAGTATAAATTAATTACATTTTATATAAAATATGACCACACCGACACGAATACCCCAGACCACAGCCAGAACTACGTTTGGAAAAGTTAAATATTATAGAATTAAGCTAGAAATTTATAATTTATAATTGAGTAAAAACTGTTGAGAATGTTATAGTTTTCATATAACTTTTTGTGCTGAATGGGATCATTAATAATCTTAAGAATATCTGCGAAGATTGAAGGTCCTGTTCGCTTGAATTTAAATTTCATAAATTTGCAATTGCCAAATAGATAATGTAGTGGGTCTCCTCGGACACCACACTTGCAGAGATCGTTATCTTTCTTGTTTATGCGATGAAGAAAAGATGGAAAGCTACCGCAGTCCGTTAGGAAATAAATGGAAACTTTGTCGTTAACAATTAGCTTTTGTTGAACCTTTGGCACAATCTGATGCGTAAATCGGCCGCTCCCTGAGTGATCCCAGTTGTGCTGCCACCTATCCAGTAATTGTGAATTGATGCATTTTAATAAATATGATCGAGGTAATCTAATACTCCGATCTACTGGAAGGTTGCAGTACAGAGCAGCGACATTCGCTCGCTTGTCCGTCAGTTCATTTCCTGCTATTCCAATATGACCTTTAATCCAAGTTAAGTAAATTAATTTATTTTGATGTTTTTTAATTTTAATTTGAATGTTATAGATATCGGGATTTGTTGGGAATAATTTAAGTAATGCTTTAATTGCCGACTGGCTGTCAGAGAATATTTGGAATCTGTTGTGAGTAGAATTTATTGCCCAATTAATGGCTGTGATGGCTGCATGCAGCTCCGCCTGAAAAATAGAATTATCTGTACGTATTTTAACAGCTTTTCAAAAAACTTTGTGTTTTGAAGGTAGGTCACTACAGCATATGCCGTGCCAGAGTCCACCTTAGAACCGTCAACACATCGTGAATTACCTGTAATAATCATATAATTTTCATTAAGCAGGGTCTTCCAGTCTGCTGGAGCTTCCGTGATCGTTCGCTGGTACTGGAGTCTCCGCGGGATAGTGGACATGTGTTTTCCCCTCGTGGACTAATCAGCTCCTATACCGAAAGGTTGGCTGTCCACGAGTGGCTGATTAGTGATTAGAGATTAGCTTTAATTGGTTTGGTTTGGTTTCTTGATACTGTGACTTTTGCTATGTCATCGAGGATAGCTTATGTCACGAAAATCCGGGTCCAAGGACCAGAGTAATACATATAATTTAAAGACACGCTGACAATCTTGACAGCACACGAAGAGAAAATAATACAGCTTTCAATCACGAAATACACAGAGAATACACAAGTCTTCAAAAAATAACACATCAAAACCACAAAAAAGTGACGAGAGCGATCCGACAAACACGTCGGCTCCATGGAAACGCCGCTATATTTGCCGGGATATTCGGCAACTCCTCAAATACTCGACGTCTTGTTAAAAACGCAGTTTCCTGCAAAAGGTATAACGTAGTTTTATATAAAATAGTTTCCATAACATAAAAGAATTCTAAACGTGAAAAGAAAACCGTGTTTCAAAAAACACTCGTATTTTAAGTACATCCAGAAAAATCTGTGAAAGTCCTTGGAGCCACCTTCCTTCACGAGGAAAAACGGGAGACCGAGATTAGCTTTAAATAAAAGTTATTTTTAAAAGATTTATTTCAGGGAAATTTTAGCATTGAAATCTATGCGCATATAGGTACTTAAAAAAAAGGGAAAAGAAAAAAAAAAGCATTATTTTTTTTTTTTTGTCTTACTAGGGGGCTCGGCCCCCTACGAGCTACGCTCGCCAACCCCCGTCCAGACACCGCAGGCTCTAAATGCACGCTAATTTGATCGGCTTTAAAAAGATTTAGAAAGATTGAATTATAATTTAAAAAACAGTGGCGATCTCCCTATAAACGAATTTCTATTCATTTCTCTTTGATTGGGGAATTTTATCGCCAAATCCGCTGCGGTACTACTTGATTATCCTGTCAACCAATTTCGCCAAATTATACAAATTGATATAATTTTTATTAAAAATAACGAAAGAACAAATAAATTCGTACAACATTAATAAAAACACAAATAAAACGTAGAAATAAAAATAACTTGATGATGTATACACGGGTAACAACATTTCAAAATAAGCCAATATAAAAGGAATTAAGTAAAGAGAGTCTTTGTCTCCTGGTATTTTTTAACAAAGCGAAAAGAAAGTTCTTTTAAATGAGACATTTTAAATTAGTTCTCAAAATATCAAATAAATGTCTAGCGCAATTTCTAAATTTAAACTTTTTTGCAATATTATTTTGTGTTCATTTTATGTAATAACTATAATGTGACGTAAATATAACGTAATTTCTCCTAAGACTTCTAACGCATGTTAATGAATTTATTATTTTACAATATCCTTTCTCTTTTAAAATTCACGTGTATACTTTTTATGACGTAATTTTTAATATGTTCCTGCTTTTTATACGTAATTATTTAATTCTAATTTGAAATTTTTTTTCCTGTTTATAATAGTCACGTGTAAATAAATTTTTAATTTGAAGCAAACATTATTGCTTGCGCTTTTTATACAGTTGACAACAGTTTAAATTAGTACAATTTTCTGAAATCTGTAAAAAATATCTCTAGAAATGCTGAAAATTTGAATTTAAAATAGAAATAAAACCTAAAAAAATGAGTCAAAATAAAAAAAATTAATGCAATCTGCACTCCGGCAAATTCTAACGCATAAAATGATCTAAAAATGATTACACTGCCATGTATAGTTTTTGCTGCTATAAAACTTTTTTAGTGGAACGATTTTGTCCAGCTTTAGAATTAAATAACTCTTAAAATAATTCTTCGATTTGATAACTGTCTGCATCAGCGTGTTTATCAAACATTTCTGTATAAAACCACCGATTTTCATATTTTTGTATGCATTATTTTTGTTAATATTAACGAAGAAAGGCCTCCGGTCACAAAAAAATCAAAACCGGCGGCGGCGGTGACAGCGGTATTACTTTTTTTTTAGAATAGAGAGAGAGAGATACATTCAGTGATCATTTACAATTCATACCAACTTCAATTGTGATACATAAATGCATCTCCTAAGTAAATAGTATCAGTTCATGGCGGTGAGAAGGTTAAGTATTGAATAGAAATCAGTTTAATATTAATAAATGTAATATCTTATATCGTTATGATAGGTTATAATTTATTTAGTGCTTTTATCACTAGCATTTTTGCCTGTTGAAAATTATTATTTAAATTTCTATTGTATGTGAAACTTATATCAAGAAATTTTACTTTTGAGGCCACCCTAGATATTAGTTCTACTTTAGATATGGAATATCACCTGAACTAACCACAAGCATTTATATTGCGTTAATATTAAACCCGTAACTGGAGACATGAATTTTCTTACCCGTTCAGAGATATAATGTTATTTTCCTTTTTTATCTTTTGTAAACAGCATTCAAATTATTTTTAGAAACACAATATATTCTGGAAATCATGTAATGATAAAATAACTACTTGTCGGTACTGAGGAATGATTTTATTCAAGGAGAAAAAAATATCTAATAATCAGAGCCAAAGAACAACGCGGAGTCATTCTGACTCCATTCTCCATTTACTGGTTAAAGAAACACTATTGAAAATTATTTGTATCACAAAACCTTTTTTTATTCTCATATACATATAATTCGAATTTCTTAATTATACACCAATAATCTGCATGTTTAGAATTTGGAATCCGATTAAGTTGTTAAAAAATTAAACTTAAAAATTTCGAATGGCGACACTATATTCTTACAAATTATATTCCTTCCTTGATTATATTTATTCCCATAAACTATATTTGAAATAACCTGGAAGAAAAGTTTCTTAATTTAATTATTGAAGAATATAACTTTCCAATGTTAAATTGATTATATACATTTTTGAAACGTATTTCATAAAAGTTCTAAAAACGTACTAATTTCTGTATAAATATTCTACAAAAAATTCCAGATTAATAATTTTAATTTTAAGGGGTCTTTTTTGCCCATGATTTTAAGACATTAAATAGGATGTTAAATTTAAAAGAGATAAATATTCGAAATTACAAGTACATTTACAAAATTTTGGTTCCTTTCGTTAAGTTGTTTGTGGGTTATTCATAAAAAAATGGCAGCACTTTTTTGTTTGAAGGGCATACAATTCCTTTAAAAAATATTAGTCACATAAAAACTATTAATAAATTTAACATCGTTTGAGACTATTTATAGCTACGAACTTCGTTGTTTATGATTATCAGTCATGACTGACTCAACACGTGAATGCAACTTATAAAGCAAGCAATGCATATATAACTAAACTTTTTCACCTAAAAGCTCTAGACATAACAGTAATTGAAAATTTTTAGTTTGAAACCGCAGAAGCGTTTTGAATATTCTTTGAGAATGTTCTCGTATAGCAGATGATCATTTACAGAAATCCTTATAAAAGATAAATCGAGGTGTGTATACATAAAACTAAAATATTTTTTAATGAAATGAAGTTCTTATAATTAGAAAATCTTTCTGTGTCATTGATGACATAATTACGTTGTATTTTATATAAAAATAAAAAGTTTTGGGTCTAAGGTACAGAGAGACAATTTGAGCCACGCGTATAATTAATTAATAATTATGTATATTTAATAAATACGTATAATTATCTTATAATTATGTATATTTATGTATGTATTAATTACTTTTATACATGCAGTCATATTACTTTTTAAAAAAATTGGACCTTTTTGTTTTCGGCCGAAAATAGGAAGATCAGAGAAATCCGGTTTCGGTTTCGGCCATAAAAACCTATTTCGGTCGATCCTTTCTGAAAACCATTATTTAAATTTCTATTTAATATTAAACTTATATCAAGAAATTTTACTCTTTAGGCCAACATCACCTTATTTCTATTTTTGATATGTAATATGGGCAGAACAGACCACAGATATTTATATTGCGCTCATGTTAAAGAAATACTATTGAAGCTATTCTATAGCAGTCACAGACCTTTCTTTTATTCTAATAAATATATCATTGGAATGCCTTAATTTTACACCAATAATTTTGAATATTAAATATAGTATATTTCTTTGAAATTAACTCGCAGTTACACTGATCAGAGAAATACAAAAATCGCAGTACAATAGCAGCCCCTTCTGAATGTTCAAATTGAAAATTAGATTAACATTATACAGGTATTTATATTATACGGGTGTTGTAATTCTGGCTTTTAAGTCATCAGTTAGACATGATGGAAAACTTCGTATTTCCACAACTAGAAGAGCTTCAGCTGCCACATGTCATTTTGCAACAAGATGGCGCACCACCTCATTGGGGTACCATCGTTCGTACTTCTTTGAATGACCATTTTCCAGGAAGATGGATTTGGCGAGGAGGTACAATTCCTTGGCCACCCAGATCACCTGATATATCGCCGCTGGACTTTTTCCTTTGGGGATTTGTAAAGGACAATGTTTACAGGAGGAGAGTGTCGAACATTGATGACTTAAAAGCCAGAATTACAACCGCAGTAGCCTCTGTGGATGCCGACATGTTTGCCGCTACCTGGCGTGAAATTGACTATCGACTTGATATTCTCCGTGCGACGAAGAGGGCACACGTTGAAGTTGATTGACAAGGGTCATGAAACTTTTTGAGTCTGTCAAACCATTTATGTTATTAACTTTAATCTATCTTTATTATTTTATGAGTTATTAAACATCAAAATGGGTCCGGGATTTTATAAACACCCTGTATTTTTAATAAATAACCTCAAATACAAAATTTGTTTTATTTCTACTCAGCCAAATACAGTCTGCATGTAACTTTTCGAGCATTAAATCTTCATATATAGCAATCTCAAAATTTGTAAAATATACAGTGTAAGCAACTCCACCCCTTTTGTGATATTTAGTCTTGCACAATTGCTTTACAATACATATTATTGAGAAAATAATTAAAGTATGTAATTATACATTTCACAATAACTTTAAAAATCGCTGATACTTCAAATATCATTGTGTATTATAGTTTTTGAAGTATTTTAAATATATATGCCTTTATATGTCTTTAAACATATGAATATTTACTTGAAATTAATTTGCAAAATTTGTTGTAGCTATTTATATGTAATATGTAATTTCGAAATTTAGAAAACGGGGTTTTTCTTCATAAAAAGAAAATATTATTTTCTTTTTCTTCATGGTGCATAAAATTTACGCTCCATTTACATTTAAGCATCCATAAAGTACCTTATCGTTTCGCTCTTTTTTTTTATGTTTATCACACGACTGACTATGTTGATTGCTAAATAAGAAAGTTTTCTGTAGCTTAAAATTACAGTTCTGCAGTAAACATCTCACTAACATTACACATCTCAAATGTGCTCACATTTTTCTGTCACGTAGTAGAGAGTTAGACACATGTCATGAATTTCAAATAAAAACATATATATATGGTTCAGTGATGACTAATTTCAAGTTAATGGAAATTTACTTCTCTTCTTCAGTCCTGGGGTACGCAAATCTGGAATTTCTATTTTTTTCCTCATAAAAACTAAATTCTTTCGTTTTACTTTTTAGCTCACAGGCTATGGGAGAGCTAATTTGTCCGCAGGTTCTGTATGTAAATAAGTATGCATGTATGTACGTAAAGTGATAATTCTTAATAGAAATATCCGATTTGCTTCAACTTTTCCCCAGGTTTATTCTGATAAGGCGCCATATGATTAGTTTTTTTTTTTGGGGGGGGGGGGGTGAGGGGCTAATCCCCCTTAATTTAGACAAATGGGTTTTTCATGCAGAATTAATGTTAAAAAATGATAACAATACTTAGGAGTGTATGTAACATAAGTAATATTTGATATATGTGTAAAGTTACAAGTGTGTAATTACTTATAGAGAGTTTATGAAATATTTAGTGTTTGTGTGAGGCTAAGTGTTATCCATTGTTTATAATGCAAATGTGTTAAGAAGTTTATGCGGTTTGATCCTATTATCACTCATGGGGAATGGATCTGGTACAAGGAAAATTAAATGATAACCTCCACTTAAGGACAATATCGACTTATTAAGGTGAAAAAAAAACTGTTGTTATGGACTGATATCATGATATGGACTGATACCATGACTTCATAGAGTGATTACTTAGTGACTTTCCGTTCATCGTTTGAAAACAGATGTGAGAAAGTGGAAGGGAGGTGTCAAATTCGTGGTTCCAAACTGCCGCTACCTTGCACCACTAATGCATCGTGAAGGGGACTGTCCGTGTATGCCAGATAAGAGGGGAGTTGGAGAAAATAAAAACTTTACGGAGAGAGCAGTAGCGGGCCCTTGACCTGGAAGGGTGAAAAGATGTTTTGGCAGCTGGTCGCCGAAGCTTATATTTTTAATTATTGAATGCTCTCAGAAACACAGGATAGATGGGCAGTGAGCTTAGCCCCGTTGATGTACTAGAAAACTGTAAATATATATTGTTCTATTAAATGTTTTTTTTCTGTTTAGGGGCATGCTTCATCATTGGTCTCATCAGTACTAATTACTATCGGGAACCATTACACGAGAAGACGCCTCGTGACAAAGAGGATTAGTAATTTTAGATCCATATTTGGGAACCTAAATTACCAGTTCCCTAAAGTATCAATTTCGCAAAAAGGGGCTCTTCCTGTCATCTATGGTACATTTTGTTTCTTCAAAAGCAATCAATGTGTATTTGTGTAATGTTATTTTACCTTCAGGACTCAAAAGACCATTATTAAAAAAAAAAAAAAAAACTTTTGCATGAATTTAGGTTATTGATAATGAAATTGATATTTTAAGGGGATTACTAATTTTAGATCCATTTTTTAACCTAAATTACCAACCCCCTAAAGTATCAACTTCACAAAAGGGGGCTCTTACTGTCATATATGGTGTATTTTCTTTCTTCAAAAGCAATCAATGTGTATTTGTGTAATGTTATTTTACCTTCAGGACTCAAGTGTTTATTGATAATTAAATTGATACTTTAATGGGGCTAGTAATTTTAGATCGATATTTGGGAACCTAAATTACCAATCCCCTAAAGTATCAATTTCAGAAAAAGGGCACTTTCTGTCATCTACGGTGCCAATTTGTTTGTGCAAATGCTAAAGAAATTAATGTGTATTTGTAATGTTATTTTACCTTCAAGACTCGAGAGGCTAATATGAAAAAATCTTTTCTGTGGATTTAGGATATTGATATTTTAAGGGGATTAGTAATTTTAAATCCATATTTGGGGACCTAAATTACCAGTCCCCTACAGTATCAATTTCAGGAAAAGGGCTCCTTCTGTCATCTATGGCTTCATTCCGTTTGTGCAAAAGCAATGAATGTGTATTTGTAGCGTTATTTTAAGTTCAGGTCTCAAGCGGTTAAATAACTTACCATCCAAGGGTACTTGTATGGTGGAGTAACATCATCCCCTCTGACTATTGCAGCTTCAATTTTTTTTATATCTTTAGACAATCCGCAGCCTATAATGTGTAAGATATTTAATTAATAATTTGTAATGTATTAAAAGACAGAGAAAAGGTGGAAGAACAATTAACATCTCACATTAAACAAAAATAAATAAAAGAATGACAAAATAATTTCTACGGTAATCATACAGTTTGTTTGGTAATTCTTCTTCTTCGGATCAGGTCCATTACGTGACCCGATCTGAGCTGGGGTCTTCATTCTTTTCTTTCCTGCAATGCACGGTCTCTCCCTCCAAGATGTAATTGGCACTTTTACTTGGCGCGTTCGAGATGCGTAAGATAATTATTTTAACCTTCCACCGTGAAGGAAAAGCAGTGGTAAGGTTTGTTTAGGGGGTTGTATTCTTATTAAAGTAGAATAACAAGCTAGTAGATTGTCAAGATTACTATATCTAATTAGATTGTATATTCAGTTTATAATACCATAGAATATTTACATTTCGCGATTGTTTAAAAATTGTTTTCGGGTCGTTTACTTGTCTCCGAAATTTTGTCACATTATAATTTTCATGTACAGTAGTATCAAATAACATTTTCAGAAATAGGAGGTCTTTAGAAAAAGTGAGGTAAAAATAAATTATGAGATTTTAAAAAGGTACTTTAGCTATGTCAATTTTAAAGGGGTGGGGGGGGGGGGGCGAAATCATAAGAAAAAAATATAATCCATTTAATAAAGATTACATCAAGCACATTTTTTTCTTTTAATTACTTTATAATAATGCTAGAATACTCACAATTTATTCGCTACTTATAGATTCAAATTCTCTTGCATCACTAAGACCACTAAACTTAAAAAATGCACAGAATTATAACACTTTGTTCTTACCTAGATATTTCTTTTTAACACACTTCCCAGAAAAATTAACAGTTAACTTCCACAAATAGTAAACTGAAAAAAAGAATACACTTTTTGTTATATTTTACTCTATTCCTGCTAAGCATTCTTTAAAGCATTTTTTACTTTTTGCTTTGGCAAAATATTTAAACTGTATATTTGCATTTTTATATAAATACAAAAGATCTATCTGACAATGTCAAAGTTGACTATTTCAGCCGAATAGACAGGAAGTGACAACGTGGCAGGCAAGGTAGGAAAACTGCCGTTATTCAACAACAATCCTCATAATTCAAAATGAATTTATCGAAAATGATTATTAAAAATATTCGATGACAAACCACTTCAATAGTCATATAACGATTAAATTGATTGATATAAAATTAATGCATATACTTTTTTTTTTAATTTTTTCCTCACCAATTTGAAAATGTCTTCATCAGTTAAATGAAGTATTTTATTTTCTCTTTGGGACTAAAAAAGAAAGAAAGGAAAAGAAGAAGTACAGAAAAAAAGAAAGAAAGAAGAAGGCATATTTGAATTTGGCTTAAAAATGAATGCAAGCAAAAATATATAAATAATTTTTAAAAGGTTATTTTCTCAACGACAAAAAATTTGGCCCACCACCTTCCTCCAGTTGTAGCGTTATATATCACTAGGGGAACCATAACAGGCTTCCCGGGTTATAGAGTATAGATTAAAACCATTTTTTTAAATTGAAAGCTCTAATAGACCTTTTATATTTGATTTGTTTTATTTTAGATTCCACCTAACAATACGAAAAATTTTGGAATTCAAATAAGGATCTGAAATTTATTAAAAGCGATAGTTCAGTATTGAGCTGGTGCCATGAATTAACAGCCGATATGTATAGTAATATGCCTATAGTAATATGTATAGTAATATGCATATATATGTACAGGTATATATGTTAAATAAATAAAAATATCAATAAAACAAAAATCTAAGACATTTAATCAAATTACGCGCTTTGAACCACTTAAATTATCAGAATAAATAAATAAAAAAAACTCCTATAAATAGCGATTTTTGGCGATTTCTTCGGCTATTAATTCATGTCACCAGCTCAATACTAAAGTATGGTATATATATATATATATATATATATATATATATATATATATATATATATATATACATATACATTTTTTTTATTATTTATTTTTTTTCTATTATATATATATATATATATATATATGTGTGTGTGTGTGTGTGTGCGTGTGCGTGTGTGTTACATTATTAGATCTAATTCCGCGATTTCCTTATCTTATTCTAAATTACTACTTTATATTAACTAAATCCTTATTCTTAAATAATCTCAATCTTTAATTCTGTTAAATTCCCTTTAATTTAATGTCTCACTTGTCTAAATTACTTAAATTTTACGCTTTTAGTATTCTTAAATTAAATGTTCCATTTCCGTTCTTTTTTTTTAGAATGTTCTTTTAGCTTCCATTTTATTTTCCCTCGCGTATTCCAGGATTATCCTTTCGAATTCACCCACCCGCTCTGTCAGCACTATTTCCATGGCGTGGTATTCTTAATTATTAACTGATCGAGAACGCGACCTATGTCATATTTGTATTCCTACACTTGACACACAAAAAGCCGATGCTCACTGTGTTTCAGCAGATTCTAGTAGTTTTTCCATTTTTCATACCACCCCCTGGTCACCGTCCACGTATTCGATTATTTAAAACTTGCTTACTCCCACTTAAATTTATACACTTAAAATTATTACTATGAAGCGATGGCTAACATTCTTGGTGGAAACTTCGCCGCCGATAGATGTTTTCATAAAATGATGAGCTGTCTTTACGTTTTGTCTCAATTATTTCTGGGGAAACTTTCACGGAAAAATGTATTCCATGGCCTTCACTCGTAGACTGATAATCATCATATAACATCAATGTCGTAGTCTTTAACACGACAGGATTCCAATCTTCGTTATACTAGTACAACAGGATTGAATTTACCTGTTCTGACAACTTATACTACTCTACTACTGCTGGACGTGATCCACTACTGATATCGTGACAGCCAGTTACTTCATTCCAACTAGGAAAATAATCCAATGTTGCTTTAATGCAACATATATATATATATATATATATATGGGGCATTCTCACAATCTTTTGACTTTTAAGTCCCTGAATAATAATTTTTATTTTAGTACATATTCTTGTGATTTTTTTTTAATTTGATACACTGTATACACGTCATTGCATGATTGCATAACAATATTAACGAGATAAATAAGTTTTGGACGATGTTGGGATCCAAAAATCCAGGGAACTCCTATACCGTCCCGTGTCCTTGATGCGGATTTTTAAGTTTGGAACTGTCTGTATAAAATTGTTTTAATAAAAGTAATTCGATGTAATTTTTTTTTTCGAAATTGGGATTATTGTTTTATATAATAAAAAGCAAAAATTTAACCTGCACACCTTTTTACGGTTGTTATTATTTTTTAAACTCTGTCCCTGGGTTTCAGATTCCTTACCATCCCTCTTCTAAAATTATACAGAAAATCACTTCAGATGCTGCCATAGTATTTTTTTTCAACTTTTTTTCTCATGCAGAAGTATGCTAGAGAAAGAATGTCTAAAATTCTTTGACAGGAAATTTACTGCAGAACTTAAATCAGCATTTAAATATGAATTTCATGCATCGTGGCTTTATCGGTAGTCTTACCGTCCCCAAGGTTTATTCCTGCACTTTTGGAGGTAATTTTTTTTTAATTTAATCCAATGTAAATAACTGTTTCTAAAAATCAATGAACATTGTGACTATCACTTAGTCTTAACATGATATGCCTAAAAATAGGTAGTAATTTTGATTACAGTCCCATCCTTACCATCCCTTTTTTTCCGTACCGTCCCTTTTTCCTATACTTTCCCCTTCTTTTCCTTACCGTCCCTTCTTTAACACCCCTTTACGACAATGTTATACCAAAATTTTGTACTAAAAATACTACATTGTTATTATTTCTTATTTGAATATCCTGTGTGTACTATGCAAATTTATTATAAGTAAAAACTTAGAAGAAAATAAAAAGTTTTATGGGTAAAATGGTAAGAAAAATTAAACCCGCAAGTTTAACTTAAACCTCAGTTAAATAACAAAAAAATTCGCTGCTGACCATTTTTTCTTTATTTTGAATCATTAAGGCATTCATCTATCAGATTAAAATGTTATTTTAGCAAGTTTAATTTCACCAGATTTTTATTCCTGAAAAACAAAAGATTGTGAGAATGCCCCATATATGTAAATATAGGGTGATTCAGTAATCATGAAAATATACTATAACAGAGAGTTGGGCATATATTTTGTATTTGTAATCACGTTCGCTATCCTATTATTCAATTAAAAGTACACGGTTTCTCAACCTAAGCCGAACCAGATTTTCGTTCCCATATCCTGAAATTCTTTTCAACGATATGTTTAACAGACTTAGTTTGTAGTTAGTTAAACGTGTTGGCATTATGAAATGTGATAGAATTGACTACAAATTTAGTCCAAGTAACACAGACCTAGACATTCAGACTGTACATATGGTGCCATTGAATGATCTGCAGTGATGTTATGATTTCACATTATGTCATCGCATTTGAGACAAACCTAACATATTCAGCAGACAAGTTCGAATGCCTTCATGATTGTTAAAGTTATGAAGAAAAATGTGAATTACACTTAAGGGAGAAATTTTTTATTTTCAAATGAGTGATAGCCTCGCGACCATGTTTTCCTTTCCGAAATAAATGTAGTATCTTGAAATTTGTTCCGTAAAATCACAATTATACACCGTTAAAAATTTCCGTTTAACGTTAAACAATATATGGAATAAAATAATGAGGATTTATGTGTTAATTTTCAAAAACTCCATTTCATGGTGTAATCTTGGAAGTTACGCTGAATTGAACCACATTTTGGTAATAAGTTGAACCAAGTTTTCGAACTACTTATCAGCTAATCAGAACGGTACGTCTTTGTCTATGACGCCATTATAAGATAAGTGAAACTGTTGCACTTCGTCCGTCATTTAAAGTTTAAACGAAAGAGATATTAAAAGGAATATTTATGGAAGGTAAGTCTTATTTAATTTTAAAGTTTCATTCCTGTAGATATTGTATTTATGTATAAGTGTTAAATAGTTTTCATGTTTTAAAGAAAAAGATTGATTTAGTTTCCCTGATTTCACAAGCGAATGTGTGTTATATTCGTTCTTTATGTAACGGTTTGAAATATAACTGCTTTAACAATTAAATAACAAACAGTTCTTAGCAAAAATTAATCACAACTTCATTCGTTTTGTCTATTTAAATAAAAAAAAATGAGTGTAAACATTTCATTCTTCCTATTCAATAGTGAGATGTGAAGTACTATAATTGGTCGCAGATTGAAAGCAAAAACAAAACGTGAAGTACTATTTTAGTTTTAAAATGCTGACACCGAGATATGTTGATTCATGGCTGCATTCATAGTAGTGGATGTAAACATTAATTTCCAGTGATTTGAGATTCTGACTATTTATACTGGAATTTTTGGTTTCTTTACTATTTCGTGATTGTAAAGATTAACAGTCAATGAATTAGTATTTATAATTATTAATATTTTGGAGTGAAACATTATACTAAATTATTAAGATAATAAGAAAAGATTTCATATTGAAAAATAGATTTATACTGGGAAAATATAATTAAACATATTACAGTTTTCAATTTAAAAGGTGAAAATAAGCATTTAAATAAAATATTGTTTATGCCGATATAAAGTTTATGTATAAATCTGCTTTAGTATATTTTAAGTTTATATTTATATTTTATTTATATAATGAAGGATTGAATATTTATTAAAGACATTAATAACTACTTTTTACATTCAAAGTGTTTTTCAAACAATGAAGAACAGTACATATGCAATCATTTCTTTTCTTTTATATTTCTTTCTTTTTTTACTATTTCCTAGATCAATCTTTTTTTGTAAAATATATAAAATGTATTTAGCTTATGTTTATAAAATGTAATGTGTACGGGAATAAAATATTAAAGTTGAATATGGCTTATCATGTCGTTCCATAATTATTAATAAGAATTATTAAGGAATATGTTTAAAGGAAAATTATATACATATTCCCTTAGAATTTAAAAATTAGACTCCGTGATGATGTTCACATTTAATAAAACAATTTCAAATCACCCTACTTATAAAAAAATACACAATTTAGATCATGCTTAGAACTTATTTAAAAAAATTATGTGAGTTTATAAGCAATGCTTTTTGCTCCCACCCCCCGTTTGACATATAGATTTTTTTTTTAGATGCTGTCATTGTTTCAATGAAATTTAGGATTTATATTTACTCTTTCTCTGGTTCATTTTTGTTTAAAGATTGATTACATGCGTCATACAAAATCAATTTTATAGTATTATTTAGCAAATTGTAATGCATTTCAATTAACTCAATTTGATGAGTTTATATGTATATATTAAGCCCCATAGCATCATCGTATCCTTTCGTATGCATTTTAATATGTAAAATTTTATAATGTAAGATATTTAAAATAACAATTGTATTATCGTATAATTAGACTATTTTAAAATTTTCTAAATAGATTTCTGATCTTGAAAATTATTTTCCAACAAAAATTAATTGGAGAGACCGTAAATATTTCACCTTAAATTATATTAAAGCAGATTATCTTAAAAAAAGCAAACTATTTTACCTATGAAGGAGGAGGGTGGGGAGACAAAAATCATTGCTTCATCAACATTTCAGAAATTTATGGTTCAACATTTCGCCAATTCGCGGTTAAACGTTTCACCAACTTATGATTCCTCCTTAGAAACAATTGTAGGAACAATGTTTCACATCTTATGGTGGCAGCTACTGCAGCACTTAAAATTGGATCAACGTTCTACCAAATTTTTAACAGTGTATTGCATATATATTTCCAGACATACACACGCTAGTCTTTACAGTAAAGCCTCTATTATGGACATCCCTAAACAACACTGTATTTAGCGAATGCTATTTCAATCCACAAAACAACATATATATGTATGAATTTACCGCTAAATAGCGAACAAATTTCGTCTATCCTAGGTGTCGGATACTTGGAGATTTTGCTATATGATACTATACTATATAATTACTATATAAAAATAAATTAACATTTGAGAGATGACTTGCACTCAATTATGTATATATTCTGAGATAACTTAAGTTGAAATTAGTTTGGCCCTCTCCCTTGATAAGTAAACATTCGTTTGTATCGCATTCATGTGAACTTTTCGGCTTTGCTGGAGCCATCTATCGGTAGTTAAAATAAAAAAGAAGTTTCTTTTGAAATTCTTTCTCTAAGTTCAATTGTTTCTTTTTATACTCTGAAAACATTTGGGGGAAAATAAATAGTATTTCTTACAAAATATAATTAGACTATCAGGGATACTTAATGCCGTGTAGTATATATATATACTAGCTGTTACCCGTGACGTCGTTCAAGTAACATAAAAAGAAGAAGAAATTAATTAATTAAGCAAAGCATTTCCCTTCTGATAATTAAAAACATATATAATAAACCAATTCTTTATCACATTTTGTAATAGATAATCTATTTATCTATCACGCTATCGTACGTGGCACAGAAATCGCAATTATTTGTTAATTGTTTAATGGCAACACCCAAATGAAACGCATCTTATTGGTTATTGAACATTGGTTATTGATTTATTATTATTGGTTATTTAGTGCATCCCCATATCTATAATAGGGTTACCATAGGGGGGACCCTGTTCTGTCACCAAATACCGCCAAAAGTGATGCCAACTTGGCGATATCTCTAATATTTCGTCAAATTCCCATAGACTTCCATTGTAAACCAATAGGTTTTACTTGAATACAGAAAACCAATAAATTGAGATATTTTAATGCAACAAAAACAAATATTAGCTTAAGGAATTATATTAATTATATTTACCCCTCTCGCTGCGTAATTTTTTTTATTCAAATTAGTTTCAAAAATTGCACATTTTTTATTATATATTTCAAATCTATACATGTTTTAGAGTAGCATATTAAGCTAAGGCATATTTATCTCAACCTATCATACTTCACAAAAAACTATTATAAAAAACAGCATCTTTTAAAATGTCAACAAATATTTTACGCTTATTTATTTATTTATTGAACAGCAAACATATGACTTGTGTGCTTGACACGAGAGCCCGCTTATAAGTCCGAGAAAAGATAGCACAAGGAAATATTACAACACAAGAGAAATACATCCTAGGTGTTCCGCTCAAAGAGCGTGTGCAATGGAACCAGCAGAAATAGAACCCACAATCTCCTACGCTCGTAAGCGATTAGCAGCGTGGTGCTTTGACCACTCGACCACAGATACCACATTTTACCCTTTTAAAGCTAAAAGTCATATTAAACATTTATTTTCTTTGAACGAAAATGAAAATTTCTTTTAAAAATAAAGTAATTTTTATTTAAATTACCGGAAATGAACGACTTTAAGAATTAAAACTCGCAAATTTTTTTTTTGTTCAGGTAACCTAGTTATTTTTTTTTTACTTTTTAAGAATAAAAATACACATTTCTTGCTAATCATTACGTCATTTTCGTCATTGATAATTTTACTGTGCATATTATTGACATTTGCTATCCATTTGCTCTTCAAAAAATTTTTTTTAATTTTAAATTAAAATTTAAATCTTTATGTTAATCGTGCGCAGACGATAAAACGTAAGCATTGATAACAATTTTTTTTAAATAATAAGAATTAATACCATAACACAATCTCATTTTATTTCCACATCAAAGCATATCCGTTTTATTTTCCATATATGACGTCACATTTGCCTTCTGTCCCGCAGTTACTCAAAATTCATGAACCTTGTATTATTAAAAATACTTGAAACTTTCCATTTTAATCTTTCAATTGGAAATTAAATTATTATCCTGGGTTTTTATTTTTTGGCAACGGAAAAAGGAAGATGGTTAAATTTTATCGAAAAAATGACAATTCCTTGTGTGTGAAAAATAACGATTTATTAGGCAAAATATTTGAATAAAATAAATTAAACATAGCCTATGTTCATTTCCGGGTTGTAATCAACCTATATTCAAAAATACAAAAGCATTAATTCATCCGTTTAGACGCTGAATTCATTCAAACTTTCGGACACACATTGACATTTATAATATTATAAGGATATACTACATATATTGATATACTACATATACTGATATATATATATCAATGGAAATAAAATTTTGCATTTTTGTATTTTGTAGGGAAAATAAATTTATAATTTAATAAAAGAATTTGAGAAAAAAATCTGCTAATGCAGTTAATAGTTGCAATTTACTTAAGTGATAAAGGATCATTTTTAATCATCAAAATTTATTATAGGTTTCTTTATGCATGTTTAAAAAAATCAGGATTTAGTCCGAGTTAAACTTTTTAAAATTTAAGTTATATAATTATTATTTTGGCGTCAGCTATCGGCAATTAATCCGTGAAAGACTCTTATTTTTTTTTTTTATTCTGATTTATAAGGAATTGAAGGTTATTGATTTTTTTAAAGCTATGAACGAAGACGAAAGTTAATTCACAATATATTTTGAAATAGCATTATTAGTTCTAATTTCCATGTTTTTTGTGAAGTAGTTCTTTAAATTTTGTGAGTGTATTTCTTGCAAATTAAGTTTCAATGATAAATGGGCTGTTTTTATAAATATTTCACTCCCACCTGATCCTATTAGTACATGAGATAAAATGATAACATAAAATTTATTACTTCATAATTCTTTTTATAATGCAATGCTATATCATTCTTTTGAAATACAAACACGTCATTATGGCGGTCTATCTTCTAGTATATATATAATGATCCTGTATATTAACGTAAAGTATGATAACGAATACGCGCCTTATCTTCACCAACCATCAGTTATTCCGGAGAATAACTATATTGCACTCGTAGGTGGCGAAAGTGGAAGACAGGACTTAATATTGACGTTGGGAAGAATTTCCCTTTCGATCAAATAATAGAGGCAGCATAATCATTAAGTAGTTCATTGTAAAACCATCTCATGACAGTTCCACTAGTAACTCAATTGGCTCTCGTATCTAGCTGTACCACTTCATATTAAAGCTTGATGATGTTAAAAGGCATTGGAAACTCACAGTTTGAAATCCATTCCACCAAGTGACAGGTTTTTATTAACAAAACGAAAAACATACAAATCTTCCCTTCCAGGTCAGTGTACGCTATTAAATACTAAGAAAACAAGAGCAAAGTTACATTGACTCGCTCTACTCAGGGCCAATTAAACCACGTTAGGGGAGACGAGAGAAGAAGGGGGCGCTAAGCGATCGGACGAAAACAAGAAAGGAGGGGGGGGGGGGACCTTTGACGTAAGACAGAAATCTTTATTGAAAGCGGAAACTTTTAAAGGGAACAAACTAAAAGCGCCAACACTCTCGCAAGGCAGCAATGGGATATCGAATGTTATTTTAATAAAAGATAAAATAATATTAATAAACATCGTAAAGAAATAAGAATTTAATGTCTCAAAATATGAAAGAATAAAATAATTTAGTGAGTTTTTTACAAAGAAGTGCAGCTATTAACATATTAAAGTTTTTAGAATAAGAAATAAAAGAATACGTTGAATTAAAGGTATGGGATTAAAATATAAAGGATATTTAAGATATTATTAAAAGACAGGTACAAATTTGGAATAAATTAACTAAGGTAAAAGGGCGAAAATATTTTATTATTACATATAAATGTATATACACACATATCTCTCTCTCTCTCTCTCTATATATATATATATATATATATATATATATATATATATATAATTCCCGTCTGCATATGTATTCATTGTGTACATATTTGTAAGAAAAAAGGCCAATAAGGATTTTATGAATCATGATAATTGTACAGTAAAATTCAAGAAAACAGCTTCGAAATTTCGTGTTAAATTGTCTACACATATAAATGTGATAAGCATGCAACAGAGAAAGACATTAGTCAGAAATACCTTTAAGAAAGTATATTTAATTTATCAAGACTATTTAAGGAGAAGTGCTGACCACCTGTTCTGCTATTTGTATTGTTTCAGGTTTTCGGACACCACCATGGCGGTTTTAGAACCATCCACGCTCACAGAGACTTCGGCCGTCATTATCAGCAATAACATGGCTAAGGAAAACATCTCCTTTATCTTCCATAGCAAAAGTATCATTATGCTGTCAGTAGGTTTCCTTGGTATGGTTTTAAACGTATTACATTCGACTACCAGCTCCAGGAGTGTTTTTGGTATTATTCTAAACATCGTTTATCTATTTTCTGATTAAATTGGATGTATTCGAACTTTCTGTTTTGTTACACAAATCTACTTAATCTATTTTCTAGGCTAAAGTTTTAATTATTTTTTTTTTCATTTTTATAAAGATTAGACCTTTAACAATATATCCTAGAAAGAAAATTTTAAAATTACAATAATTTTCGGAGTTAAGATATTTTAGAGACTTACCAACTAAACCCGTCACGCCGTAGAAAATTGAACAATACACGGTGGACAATGCCCGACTACCCGACTGTTTTTGATATTCTAACAACTTGATTCTTCAACAATGGATCCATGTGTAAATCATTTAAATAAGCACTATGCTTAACATCTGCACACTTGAACGTTTATTTTTTTCACTATACTACATTACTGCGTTTATCCAAAAACTATTTTTTCAACATGGTTGACATGATATCTCAAGTTCTATTTAACCGATGTACTTAATGTGTTGTACCGACCTTCGGTGTAAAAGTTTCCATCGCCCCTACCACTTTTGCATATAAAACTTTTTACTTGCAATATTCATTGCAATTATTCTAAATTTCCGGCAATTGATTCTTTCCATATTTCTTAATAATTTCTATTATTTATTTCTAGTTAAATTCTTATAAACTTAAAACGCGTATCTTAATAATTAACTTATTCGAAATCTTAATCTAAACTTTTAAACCCTTCATTATTTTTTATCATCTACCAAAACTGTCCTATTCTGAGAGAAGCTGCTTTTTATTTTTCGAATGTTTTTAAAAGTAATTTTACTATTTCTTATTTATTCCATGAATCAAGTTACTGCGCATCTGTCTGGCGTTGGCCGTATTACATAGAACTCCCTCCGTGAGCAGATACGGAACTCATTCCATATTATGCGCCTTTCTTGCTCTCCATTGGTTGAGTAACCGAGCGCATTTCATTCTGTCTCGTTCCCGAATCTTATTGTTTCGTCATGGAGATTACATCTCAATCTAACTTCCTACACGAGTCCTGAAAAAAACTGTCGTGCTTGAGGTCAGAAAGAGAATTCTGTGCTGTTCAATTGTTTTACAACTCTGTTACAAGGTGTCTTATCGTCAAGTAGAACGTCTAAATTTGTCATTAAAAACTTTTTAGCATGAAGTACTAATTCGTGATCTAGCCTGAAGGCTCTACGAAAACTCTCACAATGTGGGAGTTGTTCACGTTTTTATGTGTGGCTGAATAAACAATTTAACCCTTCATCTACTGACGGTACTTATAAGTACCATTGAAATAACTTGCTATAAAATTCATTTAATACATCGATTAGTAGTAATACAGTTTAGAATGAGTTATAGATACATTAATTTATCTTGCTCCAGAAGCATTATTGGTTACACAAAACAGAAATATTTTAAAAGGATGATTTCTTTTCCCTTTGCATCTTTTCAGCTTTCTTGGCTTTGTGGGGAAGGGGAGATTTTTCAATTCGGAAATACTTCTATATTTCCATTGTAAACACATTATATTTGTACATTTCCTATTTCTACAAAATACGAAGGAAAATATTTAAAATAAAACATTTGAGTGGGGTTATAAATATTAAAAGTAATATTAATACACAAAATAACTATAAATTCAAATTTAATGAATCCTTGTAAATCCTTCAATCTTTCTAAAATCCTTCTAAAATTTATTAAATGATTTTGTAAATCTTCTAATGTAGTTTATGTTCGAAATGGTTCCGCTAATGGTTACCCGCTAATTAGCGTATTTACTGTACCTTTGGGTGTTTCTTTTTATATTTGAAAGAGATTTTGGACAGTGAACCTGATTGCAGAAGACTACATAAAATTTGTACTTAGCGATTAGTAAATTCATGATTTTTCATTATTACTGAAATTATTGTGTTTTATCATGAATCAAACGAACAAAAGAGGTTTTGTTATCATTTATTCATTATCTCAAATTATTTTAACTCATAAAAACAATACTTTCAATGGAGGGGGAAAACTTTCAATGGTGTTGGTTATTCCAATTGTTATTCCAATGGTGGCAAATGTAATAATATCTGTCGACTTAACATTTTAGCCTACATAGGATAAAATCATCTCAAATTTCGATCATCATAAAGCATATTCTCCTGACGCACACCCTAGCAGCTAATCGTAGCAATAAATTAAGTGTTATTTTCATAATCTGGGTTATTTACACAATAGACGGAAGTTTAATTTACTCTTGATAATATAAATATCAAGCCTAGTTATATCTCCGTGTTAATCGGCTCTTTAGAATAATGCAAAATAAATCTTCAATCCGGATTGACCAAAATGCATATTGCTAAAAAATTTGTATAACTAACTTTATTTATCGTTGTCAGTCCTATTTAAGGTACGGAGATATGTTGGTAAAATATTTATAATTGAATCAATAAAAACTGCATTATTTATTGGAACGTAATTTGGCGGGTAATTTTATTTTGCAATTACCTCTGGTGCATGTGTAACAATATTGATGCATCACTTTTAATGTTTGTCCCAACCCTCACAATGAGATCGATCATGGATGATTGGAAATATTTTATTAAATGCAGGAAGTTTATTTTTCTAAGTCGTAGAGTTTCTTCCCTGGTTAACGGTTACATGATTTCAACTGGTCTACAAAATGAAAAGGTAATGAAAATGACATTATCATAGAAACTCGACAGAGTTTCTCGCCAAGCAAAAGAAACAACAGTGCAATGAGCCGTAAATGAAAGGAATTTCCGCCAATTGATGCCAAACGATTTTGTAAAATTTTTTTAGTACTTTGTCTAGTTTATATTTTCCGGACTGACCAAAACGGGATTTTGACACATCTATAGCTCAAGAACTATTTATGATAGAAACAAAATTCTTGTTCCTATGGAATGGGGCGTACCACGTGACTCAGAAAACGAAAGTAAAGTGGAATCCGGCGAATAGGTTTTTAGTAAATGCGATTTTAAAAGTGCTGTTTTTTGCACTTTTTAAATTCTTGTTCCGACCAAATCTGTTGACAGGGCTACAGCAATGTGTAATTATCGGATTTTTACGTGCTTTACGGCATTTGAACTGTTTTTATGAGTAGTTCAAACCTTTGAAAGTTTCATGTAAACATATTAATTAGTTTTTGATTTATACCAGTTTAAAGTAATTTACTCCTATATATCAGCGTGGCGTACGTAATAATATCTCTACTTATATTTCCATGTGAGCTCAGCGTGACGTACGTAATATATAAGGTCATTGTACCTAAATGAGACGCGATTCCCCATAGTTTTCTCGCATTTAGGGTATACAGTGAAACCTCCATTAAGCGACCACCTTCCTGAACGACCATTTTTTCATGGAACGAAATTTATTCCCATAGGATCAATACTAATTTTACCTCCATTCAGAGACCATCCCAGTAGAACTACCTCCATGTGCGACCCATTTCTTTGAAGAAAATAAAACAAATTCCGCTTTTTCCTGGTCGCTTGAAGAAGGTTTTATTAGAAAAATAATTCCGGAGAGCACATTATTCATCAAACTTCTAAACTAAGTTTAGATTTTTTTTTATCCCAATAACTTTTAAGTGTTTAAACACCTTTATGCCTTTTTAGGCAATGAATTTAACTCTGATGACAAATTAAGAATGACGGTCAATAAACTCCCCTACCCTATTCTGCCAGGAAACGAGGAAACTCTCAAAGAAATAGATAAATTAATGAAATCGTCATTATTTGTTCCCGCCAAAAAAAAAAAAAAAAAAAAAAAATGTAATTTAATAGATTACAACGACCATTTGGATTTTTTTTTTGACTTAATATTTACTTAGTTTTAATTTTGGGGCATTTCGACAAGAGAAGCCAAGAAAGGTAAGAGGTTAAAAATCGAAAACAGTTCCATCGAATCATCCACAGATCGCGACTAATCACCTTCGTAATAAAATTTAACCTAAAAATCTAAATTTCGTCCACCAAATTCCGTCGCATCCTGTTCAACAACAGATCGCAAAGATCAAACTTCAGACGACCAAAACCTTCATCGATAAAAACTCTCCAAATCCCGTTTCGAGAAGTTTACAAATTACCTTTACAAATTACCAAATTACAAATTACAGATTACCCGTTTACAAATCGAAAGCAGTTCCACCGAATCATCCACAGATTGCGACAAATTACCTACGTTGAGCTGAATTTTTCCCTGTTAGAATCGACCGATTGTAAAACGCCGTGGCTAGTGGATTGGAGCCCCTCAAGACATGGCCTTTTACTATCAATCGATTAAACATTAGATTGTTTCCTTTTTCGCGTTCGTCTTTTATTCTGTAATCGATTTTCATGGGCTACATAATCAGTTGAAGATCTCGATTTTCATGGGCTACATAATCAGTTGAAGACCTTAATTTTTACTTTGCAAGACGATTTTCATTTCGGCGTCGCTCTTTGGGTTTGGATTTTTCCATATCTGATAATTTGCGCATACCCATTTTGTAACTTTTTCAATTTTTAACGATTTTATGCCTTTCGATTACCTATTCAAACAATTTTTAACGATTTTATGCCTTTTGATTACCTATTCAAATAAAAATTCTTTTAAAAGTAAAGAACATCGTTGAATTTCGTTAAATAAAAAAAAAAAAAAAAAAAAAAAAAAAAAAAAAAAATAGAATGCGAGCATCATTTGGCCCCATCCTCGACCGAAAACAACAACCATTTTCCAAATGGTTGAAAAAAAAAAACATTTATTTACTGAACTTTGAAAGGACTTGGTAATAAAAGTTATAAAAGGTAAAACGGTAAAATTAAAGCAAATGTATTCATTTTTTAAACTCTGCAGTAGTTAATTTATCTAATTAACATTTGTTCTTATGCTCAAATTTTCATATTTTTCCCTACTGTGAAAAATAAATTTTAGTAACATTAGTTGTTACCTTTTTTCAAACAGTTAAAATCTAGATTTTAAAATGACCTCCATTAAGAGAACGTGGTCTCTTTAGGGAGGTTTTACTGTATTTGGCATTTTATTATATAAACATACATTTTATTAAGCAGCAAATTACTGAATACTGTAGCTATAGTTCAAAACTAACTTGTTTTGTATAAATTTAATAATTATCTGTAGTCACCACAATATACGATTGGCGGTCGCATTTAGGTAATTTTTGTCGCATTTACGGCAGTTAAAACCTGAATGAGATGTCCATAGTCCTAAATGTAATAATGCATTTTACACATGAGAATTCATCTGAAAAAATTCATTTAACCCTTAACTGCTGTTGCAGAAAATTGCCACATAACAATTCAGAAAGGTTTGCGAAACTATTCGATTGAAAGATGAATAAAAGTCGCAATTAATTATAAAATACTGTTTTTGCACTAAACAGTTTGTAGAGTAATATTTCTAATAAAATCTTGCTTTTTCAAACATTTCAAACAATTGTACTTGGACTCCAAATGAAGCAAAATTTTACTGTATTGATAGTTAAACTGGAAATTATAAGTTAAACTGTGAAGATTAAAAAAAGCAGCACTAACAGCAGTTGAGGGTTAATTGCAATTATTTTTTGGAATTACTTAACCATTAACTGCTGTGACAGGAATTGTCGCATAACTACTGCGTGTGTTCTCCGAGACCGTTTGATTAAAAAATGAATGAAAAGCTCTGTTAACTCACAAATACTGTTTTTGTACTAAACTAGTACAGGACTATTATAATTAAACTAAAAATATTTAGAATGTCTAGCAATAGTTCTAGAGCTCAGAATGAAAGAAAATTTCACCAGTGTACATACCTTAACTGGAAATTACAAGTTTAATTGTAAAAATTGAAAAATGTAGTGGTCTGCGAGATCGCTAACAGCAGTTAAGGGTTAATAAAGAGTTGAAATACACAAAATTGAAAGATAAATAGCTTATTATTGAACTACTAAATAAATTTTATTTAATAGTAATTTAGGTCCAATCCAGTTTTCTACTTTATGAAACATGTTTCTATTATCCACTTTATTAAAGATACTTCTAGATTTTAGCACACACCCTTTTAAAATTCCAATACTATGGGTATTTTTGCACACAAAATTTAGGTCACAATTAAATGAAATTTTATTTTGCACGAAATCGGAATGATTTTTGACGAAGTTACTGCGCACAGTAATCATCGCGGAATGTCCTGCTGATATCTGAGGAGAAACTAGATTAGAAATGTGCCAGTGGACGTCGATTGTGGAAAGATTCTAGGTAAATACCGACTACGGAGGAACCACAGAACGTGCTTAGAAAGATAATATAAACACTTTAGGGAATCACAGATTACTTATAGTCATGAAAACAATTCGACAGAATTTTAGGAATACTGTCTATTGTGTATCATATTGAAATAAGCGAGTAAATGTTCTCTTCTGTATTGCTTTTATATTAAAACGCACATATACTCAAATATTTTTTTTTCAAAATTCCAAACTTTGCAATTTATTCAATTTAAACCATTTTACAAAGGTAATACAGTCAGTCTGTTTTTTATTACACAATTTTTTTCATTTTTTTTTAAAATCCTTTTATATCAAATTAATTTTTGGTAGTTTTATTGAAATTTTTCGTTTTACTTTTCATTTAAAAAGATTAATAAGGGGATTTATTAAACTAATCGACTCTTATATTGGACTTGGTAATTAAATAATGCTATCAATATGCTAATAGCTTTTAGTTAATTTTTAATCAGATTATAGAGCTACTTAAAAATTTACAAATATGACAGAAATTAGGGAAAGTCATTTCATAATGATGGAATATCGAATTCTGAACTTTTATTGAAATAAATGTAATTTATCGGATGAATTATCCGAAATACATGAGAAAATGCACGGAAAGCATACAATTTAGTATATCTTGTTAGTCACGTAAAAAACAATTAGGGATTTAGAAAGTACATGCATTGAAAATTCAGAAAAATTCAACATATGTTAGAGCTTATGAAAATATTTAAAAATAAAAAAATAAAAGCTTAATCAGATAATCTGAGTTTCTGTCGCGCTTTTCGGAGGGACGTTGGATTTCCTGAGATAAAAAAAGTAATTTTATTTAAAAATTACTTCAAGCACGCGCAGTGATAAAACAAATGATCATTATTCAGTCTGTTTTTAAGTCTTTACATATTTTGTGTAAAATGATGTCAATTTTGAGAATGTAAAGATAGTTTTTGAAAAGTTATTAGGATAAAATCCTTGCTGAGTTAATTAATGAATAACCATATAGTTTATTGAACAACAGAAATAAATATTCCCTGTTAGTTCGACAGATTTTAACATTTCTAAAAAATAAATGATTTCTTCTGAGATTTGAAAGATCGATAAAATGGTTTTGAATTATTTTTAAAAAAGTCCAACATTATGTCTTACTAGATATATTACACTTTTGAAAAGTTTATAGCATCACTATTAAATTATTTTTTTACTTCTATCGTCTTTCGTTTATCTTTTCTTTTCTGAATTAAAATGGAATATGTATAATGCAAATGAAATACCTTACAAAAAAAAGTGATATCTAATCAAAAATAACTCGTTGTAAATGATCCCGCCAAGCCACAAACCTAAAACGTCGGTCGGTCATAAAAAGAAGTGATATCACATAAAAAGAAGCGATATAGAAGTGCATACTACGAGTGCCGTGTAAAAATCTATCGCTACTCATAATGTTTCCAAAGGACTCGGAGTGCGGTACAGTATGTGAAAACTGCTTGGCGACCTGCAGGCGTATATTTAATATATGCAGTACATACATCAATTTCGAAAAATTGTGAAAGTCAAAAAAATTAATTTAAAAATCTCATTACATAAGTCTTATAAATATTTGTAGGAGGAAGATCTTAATAAATCAGAAAGATTTGTAAGGCAAGCAGAAAATAGTATGTAATTGTGGTAATCATCGATTTTTACAATTATACTTTTCACTATTTTAAACATAATGTTTAATTACATAAATACGTTTAATAATACACTGTTTCAAAATGAAAGGGAAAATTGGTAAAATGAATACTGTTTGTGACAGAATTAATTCTTAAACGTAAAACGTCATGTTTCCGACATAATGAATATTTTAAAATACTATTGGAACAAAGCCTTACTAGAACAGATTTTTCCCCTGTCATGTGCATGCACGCAAGCTTTACTGCAATATATCTTAGTTTAGTTAACGTCTATTATTAGGTGCATTGTTAGTAATATTCATATGATCATTATTTTTTATTATTATTTCACAAACTCAAAATGTTTGTTACATGTTTACTTAGAAAATCCTCTGCGTAAAAAAAAGTGGCCTTTCTTATTCAAATGATGGTAAATAAAATCAACAAATCAATCCCATGATGTTAAATAAGAATGAACATGTAAATACCAAAAGCTTCAACTTTTCACAGTTTAATGGGATCAATAATTCAAGAAGAAAATTGTTAAACAAATAGTCATATGTAAGTGCAGGTCGCAAGCAGTTTTCACATACTGTACCTCACTCCCGAGTCCTTTGGAAACATTATGAGTAGTGATAGATTTTTACACGGCACTCGTAGTATGCACTTCTATATCGCTTCTTTTTATGTGATATCACTTCTTTTTATGACCGACGTTTTAGGTTTGTGGCTGGCGGGATCATTTACAACGAGTTGTTTTTGATTAGATTTTAATTTTATTCAAACGATTCATATTTAAAAACACACATTTTTATGCGTCACTTTTCTGTTAAAAATGAAAGCTAAACACTCCTTTTTGTCTGCAAATCATTTAATAAAGTACATGCAATCATCTTAATACATTTTTGACGGTATTTACTCTACTAGAATTTCAAAGAGGGAAAAAATAGTAATAGAACTGTCAAGAGAGGACATTTATTACGAAGTATAACGTATAATTCAGTGAGATTGTATTTAAGCTACCAAAACCACATAAGATCAAGCTGAGAGACCAGGATTTCAAGAACAAGCACCCAAAAGGTAACTATTCTAACATTATTCGTATTCAATCGTCAATATCTGTAATCATTGTAATGCTATCTAATTTAATAGTGTCAGATTAGAGAACATTTTAATTCCTGTTGTCATAATGGCTTCATTTCGCTACTAAAATGCACTGCAAATGATCAGCTGAAAGCATTGCTCCTTAATAGCTCAAAATTTCTGCAATTTCTGCAATACTATAATATCGCAATGACGTTCGCATCGTTTTCAGCATTGTGGAAGGATATCCCAGGTGAAGGTCCACATTGTTTTAAAATACAAGGTCTAATTCACATTTTGTTTGACTCAAGTTTCGTTTGGAAAAATCGACCAGCGTAGCGGGAGTAGCCTGCTAGTAAAGAATAAAGCCTCAGTTGTTGTGTGTATTATTAAATATAACAATAAAAATAATAATTAGATTCAACCAAACTAAATGTATGATTTATCTTTAATAATATCACAATTTTTATTCAAAATTTATTTTATTGATGTGTATTACTTCGTTTTGAAAATAAATCATAATTTAACAAAATTATAATAAATATCTATTTAAAATGAGTAAAAATATATAAGCCCAGTTTTCTAACACTTTATTTTAAAAAAATCGTCAGGGTTACATTCTGTGATCGGAGTGCTTTTATTGTAAATGGAAAAATAAACAAGTGAATAAATAAATAAAAATCGAATGATTGAAAACAATATTCATTCTGTCGTTTGATGAAGAGGAAATTTAGCTTCTTACTTTTGCAAGATCCTGGCTTCATTCCGGATCGTCGTTTTGAACGCTTTTTAAAATGTTCGGGAATATTTTCAGAGTTATTTGTAAACATATTTCCGTCATATTGTCCCAACATCGAAGAGCTAAGCTAAAAAAGATAAAAAATTAATAGTAGTATTTCCTAAAAATATTATATTGTGCGAAAATATAACCTTTAAAAGCAAAAATTCAAACAATTTAAGAATTTTAAGAGTGTTAACTCTTTTAGTTTACCTGAAATACACAATTGTCTTCTGTATGATGTGTGGGCTCTAAAGTCTTGTAAAAAGATCTGGTTTAGAATGAAGTTTAACCCTTTATCTACTGAATTATGAATTCATGAAAATTTTATCTTCTAAAGCATTTTTCGTCAGGAGCCTTGCTAAGGGGGGAGGGGACGGAGGGGAGCCTCCCCCCCAAACATTCGCGAACGTTATTACACTTGGCAAATTTACAAACTTAGTTGGCAAATTTCTTTTAAACTTTAATAAAAACTACAATATATTTTCTATTTCTGATAGAGTTGTCAAAAATTACAAAACTAATTAGGAATATTATTAAACTTTTAACAAATAAGAACTATATTACATTTTCTAACTGTGGTAAGTTGGCAAAATTGTAAAATGAGTTGGCAAATACTGAAATTTGACTTGGCAATTTGAGGTTTTCTCCCCCACCAATAAAAAGTCGTAGCGATGGCGCTGTTTTTCGTGAATTGTTTAAACAAAATTAGAAGATTTACATAATCATTTAATAAATTTTAGAAGGATTTTAGAAGGATTGATGGATTTAGAAGGATTAATTAAATTTTAATTTATAGGGGTTCTGTGCAATATTTATAATCCTACTAAAATCTTTTATTTTAAATATTTTTCTTAGTATGTTGTAGAACTAGGAAATGCACAAATATAATGTTCTTACAATAGAAATATAGAAATACTTCCGAATTGAAAAATTCCTCTCCCCTCCCCCTCAGCGCTAGAAAGCTGAAAAGACGCAAAGGCCAAAGAAATCGTCCTTTAAAAAATATTTTTGTTTTGTGTAACCTATAATGCTTTTGGAACAAGATAAAGTAATGTATCTATAACTCATTCTAAACAGTATTGCTACTAATCGATGTATTACATGAATTTTATAACAATTTATTTTAATGGTACTTATAAGTACCGTCAGTAGATAAAGGGTTAAATAGATGGAGGCTTGCAGACTAGGATTTGAAAAGTTTTTGAATTCGGATGCGGGAAGAGAATTAATGGTTTTTCTGTTATTAGCAGGTGAAGGATATTATGCAGGTATTTCTGTTTCATGTTTTTGTGTTTTTTTTCTTGTAGTTTTGGGTAGACGCTCGTTGTTCTGCATTCATACATGTTAAGATAATTTAATTTGCTTATCTTTTAATAATATTTAAGTTGCAATTTTAAATTAACCTTTTAAAAGATATTTTTTAAAGCCTGTTTGTTTTGTAATTTAATTATGCTTTGTTTATACTACTTTTTTGTTAAGTTTTGTTTATTTACCTTTTAAATTTTCCTTTTCCTTTTCTTGGTTTATTTACCTTTTAAATAAAATTGGATTTTAAATAATATCCAAAATATCAACAGTTAATTTTTTTTTCTGTTGTTTTGATTGAAGGATGGACGTGTGTTTAGAAACCTGCAAGTTTTAAGAGTGGAGGAGGAGTTAGGTATGTCTGTCCACCCACTGATGAACAACAGACAGTTTTTACCTGTGTTCTTTACCTGTGTAATTTAAATTTGAAGGCTTTTTAATAGTTCAATGTTATAAAATATTGTTGATGTGCACCTTCTTTCCAAAATTATAGTGCATTTGCATTTTTTATTTATTGATGAGATACATTTTGTTGCATTTAATATGAGCGGCTTTTAGTACCTGTTATGCAATAACTTTTCATTAATTATAATTACTATATATATATATATATATATATGTGCGTGTATAACCATTAATTAAACAATACCGACCACCTACAAAAATTGTGATAGTAGTAATGAAATGACAATAATACAGTATCCCCAAACACACTGAATGGATACTAAAAACATATTAAACAAGCTTCTATGTATAAAATAAAGTCCCTTGTACTATATTACAAGAATTAATATGGAAGAAAAAAAGTAGAATATGCGTACCGATAAAAATAATTGAAAAACTTATATATTGAATTACGTTATCAAGAGTACAGAATTCAATCATATAAGCAAATTAGTCATTTTCTGTGAGATAAAAAGCTAAAAGCTGAAAAAAGAATTTCTCCTGTACTCGAACGACTAAAATATCCAAGAGAATAGTTTCAAGATGAAAACAGAATAATATTAAATGCTATGAAATGGAAAAAGCAATACAACCGTTTAAATATTTAATTTATAGCAAGGAAAAATAGTAGTATTACACAACATACCAAATAAAATCCCAGTTTTTTTATCCAAATATACTCCTGCACATGGTATCATATATATATATATATATATATAAAGTAAAAGTGGATGTATTGGAGTGTAAAGATTATGGTTGTGATTATAGTGAGATTAGTGAGAAGAGGGGAAAGGTCATGTATGCAACTTTTATAGCATGCAGAGTTATATAGATGATAGTATAGTAATGAAGAAAAATTGTGAATCGTTTTATAAGTTGCATGAGGAAAAGTGTGTTTACAGAGATACAGAGGTTGTAAGATATAGGATAAGATATGTTTATAATACAAATTTATTGAATAAATATAAGAAAAACACAGATTGTATCGATATAGTAAAAAGGTATAAAATAAGATGGTTTTATAATAGGGGTATAAAATATGGACAAGATATTAATAGAATAAACTTAATAAAATTCAGTGACAAAAGATGTAGAGTATGCATTTGTGCCGATATAGATAATGGTGACAAAGCGATTGAAAAAAATCTTTAAAATTTTGTAAGGTATATAACTGTGTGTATTGTTTAAAATGTAACGTGTACAATCAAATGTATATAGGAGAGACCTCTACTCCTTTAAATAAGAGATTCAACAATCACAAATCAGACATTAGAAATCTTAATTACAGAAAAGAGGATCAAGAAATAGAAATTTCACATTTTTCAGAACATGGCATAGATAAAATAAGGATTTCTATATTGAGTATTATACCTAATAAAATGGAAAGAAAGATTCGTGAAAAGGATATGATGATAAAGCTTGGTACGGTATATCCATATGGACTTAATGTTATGTTTAACCATAATAAAATAATAAAAAACTTTAAATCTAAAAATTTAGATGATACAATTTACGACAAAATTAATCATGACTTTAGAAATGTGTTGATTAGAAATAGTAATCACTGTACTAAGATGAATTATTTGAAAAAATTAAATACTTGTACAGACATAGTAAATGCAATAATTAGTTATAAAGGTGAGCGAAAAGTTAATGCTATTAAAGGCTTGATTTTCAACATTAAAAAGAAATTAATTCCCGTAACTCTAAGAACTTTACAGTCTAGGGTAGAAAATGGGAATGTTGACTTAGGTTTGGATTTATTGAGGTATAGAATCAAGACACAAAAATTACAAATGTATTGTAACATTGATTACGGCCAAGTAAGTGCAGTAAATAAAATCTATTTTATAATGGATTATTTGGGTGATAGCCATAGGGGAGTAAATTGCAATAAAATGTTGTACAAATACAATGAATTACTACCTGTCGGAAAACTAAAAATAGTTAAGGCATTTACATATGATAAGCCTTTGGGGAGAACTATTTTTAATTATAATGCTTTTGCTAAATATCTTAAGAGAAGTATGGCAGGGAGTATCTGCCATTGCAATGATTCTGAATTTGTTAATTATATAGACAAGTATCATGGACATGTTATTACTGGAGATCTAAAGATAGTAAAGGATGAGGAGTTGAAGAGGTTAATGGAGTACGGCACAAAATATCATGTGAAACGTACTGTATCTAAAAATGTTGCAATTAAACGTTTTACAATTAACATAGATATATTTATAAATAAACTAATGTATAGATATAATTTGCCTTCCAGTGTTTTTGACGAGTGAAATTACTATATATTAAGAGATTTTAAACGAGAATTTTCCAGAGATCTTGACGGAATTAATAGGGAGAAATACAACAAACTTACACATTCAATTAAAGAAATTCAGGAAAATTTTATAATCACCTACGTGGATAAAGCAAATACAAGTTATGCTCTGATATGTAAGGTACTTTATGGTAAACTTTTGAGTGATGGCTGCAATAATAAAAATAACTATTTACCTTTAAATTCGAAAGCTGCAGTTATAGAAAATAGGATTAAAGCCTTCTACAAAAAAGTTAAGCTGAAACAAATGAGTCAAAGTTTCCCTTATCTCATATTAGTGCCTAAATTCCATAAAACCCCTATCAAATTCAGAAGTGTGACTTGTGGTTTTGGATCATATATTGGTGTTGCTAGCAAGGCATTGCTGGGGGTATTGGAAGGAGTGTTTGACGGAGTGATGGGGGGAGAGACGTCTTTTATTATCAAAAATAGCTATACACTATTAGATAATCTGAATAAATTAAAATATATTACTAGTTTATACGCTTATGATTTTACAGACCTCTATAACACAATTGATTTGACAGATTTAAAAGAAAAAATAGTAGATTTTTATAATACAAATAGTACTTTGGATGTTCATAGAGATTTTTCCATGAATTTATTTCAGTTGGTAGTACAAGAAAACTACCTCTACGAAGGTAATACAATATTTAAACAGATTCGGGGTATTCCAATGGGGGGGGGGGGGAGTTCCATTTTGGCAGACATCTATTTACATATATATGAAAGAAATAATAATTTAAACAGTAATACATTAGCCTATAGATATATAGATGATGTTTTAATAGTCAAATTACATAATGATATTGAAAAAATTGATTTTACATATTATCCTACGTCTCTGAGTCTGGAACCCTCCTCCCAGAATTGTAAAAATGTTAATTTTCTAGATGTGAACTTAAACATAGAAAGTGAAAATTTGATATCTAAGCTATTTGACAAGCGAAATGATTTTGATTTTAATACCTTAAAGTTGATATATTTTGATTCAAATGTTCATGTATCGGTTAAAAGAAATGTCCTAAGAAACGTCTTAATACTAATCCAAAGACTGAGTACTAGAGTTAAAGATATGATTAATGGCATTTTGGATTGGTATCGTCAAGGATTCAAAGAGGGTTATCCTCGCAATTTCATCAGGAGAATAACTAGTGAATTTATTAAGAGTAGCAGTTACAGAACTGAACTGAATTCAGTGATGGATGAGAATGGTGGTTTTGATGCGTTGATTGATCTAATGAGATAGAAAGATATTTTGTTGGATTTGGTAGATCAGTTTAGTTTTTCATGGGTTTTCATTTTTGGTCTCGGCGAGTGAAGGGGGACGTAGCATGCGTAAAGTCTGACTTAACCCTGCAGATCATGTCGTTAGCCATGCCGCTCTCTTTCTGTTATAAATATTTTCCTTAGTTTGGTTCTAAGTATTAATGTTTATGTTTGCTGTTTTAATATTTTTGATGTAGAGTTTCAGTTTAAATATGGTGAGTGATGAAGTTTGATATTTGTTTGTGGTTTTAAATATATATATATATATATATATATATATATGGACACGATAACTTCCATAATTCAGAACAAATCTATTCCAAACTGAATTTAGCTGTAATAACGATAAAAGTAGTGTTTTTCTTGAGGTTTGTTCTACTCGTAAGCAGATTTTGCCGATTAATAAATCCTGTGCATTTCAACCTGAATATGCAGTCTTGCTTTGGTATAAGTTATATATAGTTTCTGTGATTTAAACGTTATTAATTATTAACTGTTAACATGAAGTGCAGTTGTCTAGTCAACTGTATGTTATTGCACTGATGAGGAGCTAAAACTTAGCACTAAGTCTGCATTTTTAATTGTATATTTATGTAATTTTAACTTGTTTGTCAAATTAATTGTAATATTTTAACTTTTAATAAATACATAAATAAAAAAATAGGGTGTGCCTACTTAAGAAGATCCGGGTTTTAAAAGTCTTAATAAAATGGGTTTTATTTCTCTTACTAATAAATATTAGGAAATGTAAAGAAAAAATATAAAGAAAATCGCGTATTTGCACGATGTAACTCACCTATTTCGCGTATTATTACTGCAGATTCTCCATTGCTTTTGATGTAATATCAACTCCCGTACATAAATCTTTAAATCGATATATCTCATAATGTATTTTTTTATATTTAGTCATATTTAAAAAGATACTTAAACTTTTTTTCCAATATATGTGCATGAATTGTTGTACAAAGTTTCTATATTATATTTATTCAAAATTACCTTCAGGATTTTTAATTTCATATGAAAAATTTCAAAAGTAAATTTTCGAACTAAAAACCACTCTCAAAAATCCTCTTTGTTTACTTTTAATTTTATTATGAATTTTGTAAGTAATATTTTTATAAATCCCGAAAACAAATTATCAAGAGTACCGCTCTGCATGCACCGGCGGGCACAGTAGCTCTCAGGCTTTCATAGCTAGTGAGCTAAAAAGTAATGAAATATGGCAAGAGGTTAATGTGTTGTATAAAAAATTAAATATATTTTTAATTAAATTTTTTTATTTTTAAAAAATCAAACTTTTCTAAAAAAAATTGTCTGAAAAGTAATATTTATAGAAAAAAAAAACATTTTAGGGAAAAAAGTAATTAAAAAAGACCTATAAATAAAAGAAAAATTAGCCCCTGAATCCCCAAAGTAACTATTTCACTCACGCGAAAATATTCGCTTGTTAATTTTAATCTTATGGAAAACATATTCTTAATATCTAGTAAGCATTTTAATATTTTTAAAAAAAAATTTATTTTTTTTGCATTTGCGTAGCAGAGGTCTATCTGTACAATGGTTGTTTTATACTTTTTCGATTTTGTTTAAAGTTTTTATAGTTTTTAGGATATTTTACCTTTTGGAACCGGTTTCAAAGTTTAAAAAATAACATAATAATTAACAATTAATTTTAAACCGGAAAACCCATTTTCAAATTTGATTAAATACTGCAGCAAGCCATTCAAAATATACATGCTTTGCGTTTGTTACATATTGCTCTTTCCGTTTACTATTGTATAAATGAGACCAACTTATGTGCCATGTAGGTTAAGGTAGTACAGTCGAACCCGGTTAAAAGGCATTTCAAGGGAGTGAGCTAAAGCCGCCTATTAAGCGGGCTCATGTATTAGACGTGATTTGTATAAAATTGCAAAAACTGGGCTTATTTCCACACCTTATCGTCTATATGAACTTTAGAGCTTTCATTTATAAGTTTCTGGTCATAAATCGTGTCTTTTACATATAAGGTTAGTTGGGGTAACTGGAACCACGAGGTAACTGGGCCATAGGCTATTTTATAAAAAACTGTTGGTGTTTTTTAAGTTTTAGCTTTTGTGAACAATGCCCCTTAATCTCTACTTCCTAAAACAACGTGTATCAACTCAATCATAACTCTCACTTTGCTGTGATAGGTTTTCAAAAATTTACGTTTCTTTTTTTTTAAAAACAACGTCTATATGGTTGAACTTCCTCATCTGATTATTAAAATGCTGTAAGTACTTTTATTAAACAGTCATTTTTTTTTAAAGATTAGACATATAACTACATTAATATTATTAGATATCTATACATATTTACTTCATGTTTCACATGTAAGCCCAGTGTCCCAGTTACCCCATAAATGTTTCAAGAATGAGGTAACTGGGACATGTATCCGGGGTAACTAAACCATGCTGGATCCTGTTACCCCAATAGTTATAAATATTTTTTTTTGTGTTTCTCTTACTACGGGGAGTAAATTTCTCCATTGATTTTTGCTCACAATAAAGAAAATGATAGAATGCCTTATTAAAATTATGTAATGAAATTAAAAAAAAGCATATTGAGTGGTATCAAACCAAATTTCTTGGCCCCTTGAGAGGCGGTGATGCCGTTATGGCATCACTTAATTTTAATTCCTAATTGCCACATTGGCACCTGAATTTGATAATGAAAATTTGACCTTTATTAAGTACGCGAAAATATACTTTTACTTGTTTTCAGATAGATTCTCTTGTAAATATTGGTGTCATTAAAATATTTCAACATTTTACGAATGCAAGTACCTTTCCCCTGAAAGCGAGATAGCCAGACCTTGAAATTGTACTATACACAGTGGTCGCATTCTATAGGGAAACTGTTATCGTTCCTACCACTATTTTCAAAATAATATCTTCATCTCACCTTTCTGTAATGGTTCTGGTAGGAACAATAAAATTTTTCCTATATAATGCGACCCCTAGATAAAGTACTTAAGTACTTACGTAGCCGTTTGTTCATAGATTTACCTTGCTATTTTTTTCCTTAAAATACCCATGTGACTTTTATACTTATTATCTATACTAAAGTACATAAGTACTTCCTTAAGTTTTAAGTTTTGCTATAAATAAATCTAATATTTTCACTTTTAGTGCTTTTTTAGACACATTGACAGCAAAGGTTTCCCTTACAACGCTGTTTATTGACATATAATTTACATGATCTGCCTGGTTTAATTTTTTTTAAGTTGTTTACACTTTTTCAAACAGGACTTGATATCCGATATGAAAAAATATGAACGCGTGTGGAACACAGACCACCCTGGTCCAATTATCCCATATTTTGGGGCAACTGGACCCATGAGAAAAGAAAGATGAAATATGCATATTTTTATATTTTTAAATATTAAAATGTAATTTTGAGCATTTTTGTCTGATAGAGGGAACCTAACTGAACACATTTACAGAAGTTCAGACTTTAATTCAAATGAACATTTGTTTTTTGAAACTGGATTGTCAGAAGCTCCAGAGTCACATTGTAAAATCATGTCCCAGTTGCCCCAACTAACCTTATTTAGATTAAAATCTGATTCTATTTAACTTTAACTTATTATTTATTTTACAGGACCGACTAGAATGATAACGAAAAAAAAAATATATGGATACAAACATGGTTTTATTGTCGATTAATATACGTGAAAACAAAAATAAAACCAGAAAAACAATTTTACTGCTAGATTAATTTTTAACACAAAGAAGCACAATCCAGTTATTAAAATTACATTTAGTACATGGGATAATGAGTACCAATGTTATCTAACCTCCATTTTTTAATTCCTACTATTAGTTCACACTCTACCTATACTTATTTATATATCTTGTTCATATTTTCAATCGTTAATAAAATACTTATTATTCATCCTCTGAAATAAATTTTTTTAAACTTGTACTGGATGACAATTGATGTTAATACAAATTTTTCAAATATTAATTCATTAATTAAATTTTAATTAATTAATTTTAGTTTTATATGGGTGACAGAATGGTGGCCATTGGTTATTGAACAGCATTTAATGCATCTTCACATCTATAAGGGGGGTTACCATAAAGGGGACCCTGTTCTGTCGCCAACCTGGCGATATATCGCCAAATTTGGCGAACAGAAACTAATATTGCTTATAGAAAATCAACGAATTGAGATAGTTTAATGGAAGAAAAACTAATATTAGCTTAAGGTTTAAATTTTTCTTTGATGACCTAAGTAGGAATTGACTTCAAAAACAAAATTTTTATATTACTTGTTGATATAATAAAAAATAACTATTATTTTTTATTTTTGTGTAAAACAAAAATAAATTGTGTTAGCAAAGCAAAACATAGAAAAAAAAATAAAAAATATATATACAATCGAAATCGTAATTTTTTAATCTTCATGAGTTTATTCTCTTTATTATTATTTGCGTATAACATCCATTATAAAACATAGAAAACATATGAGACATTCTCACAAAATTTTAACTTTCAGAAAAAAAAAAAAAATCTGGTAAAATTAAATTTAATAAGATAACATTTTAAGCTTATAGACGAATGCCTTAATCATTCAAAATAAAGAAAAAATAGTCAGCAGCGCAGATTTTTTCTTTATTTGACTGAGGTTTAAGTTAAAATTGCGAGTTTAATTTTCCTTATCGCTTTACCTCCCTAACTTTTTTTTCTTCCAAATTTTTACTCATAATGAATTTGCATAGTACCCGCAGAACATTCAAATAAGAAACAATAACAGTCTAGTATTTTTAATACAAAATTTTGGTATAACATTGTCTTAAAGAGGTGTTAAAAGAAGGGACAGTAAGGAAAAAAAAAGGGGGACGGTAAGGAAAAAAAGTAACGGTAAGGAAAAAAGGGATGGTAAGGATGGGACGGTAAGGAAAATTAGCACCTATTTTTAGGCAAATAAAGTTAAGACTAAGTGATAGCCACAATGTTCATTGATTTTAGAAACAGTTATTTACACTGGATTAAATTATTAAATTAAAAAATAATTAATTTACCTCGAAAAGTGCAGGAATAAACCTTGGGGACGGAAAGACTACCAATAAAGCCACGATGCTTGAAATTGATATTTAAATGCTGATTTAAATTCTGCAGTTAATTTCCTGTCAAATAATTTTAGTCATTCTTTCTCTAGCATACTTCTGCATGAGAAAAAAGTTGAAAAAATTCTGTGGCTGCATCTGAAGTGATTTTCTGTATAATTTTAGTGAAAAGAACGGCAAGGAAGCTAAAATCAAGGGGAATAGTTAAAAAAAATTATAATAATCGTAAAAATGTGTGCAGGCTAATTTTTTGCTACATATTTATATAAAACATTAGTCTTAGTTTCGAAAAAAAAATAGATCGAATTAGTTTTATTGAAACAATTTTATACAGACAGCTACAAACTTAAAAATTAGCATCAGGGTCACGGTACGGTATAGGAATTTCGTGGTATATTTGGAACCCCAACATTGTTCAAAATTTATTTATCTAGTTAATATTGTTATACAGTCATTCAGTGGGATGTTTTCCAGTATAAAAAATTTAAAAAACCCCTCAAGAATATGTACTAAAATAAAAATTATTATTCAGGGTCTTAAAAGTCAAAATTATGTGCGAATGACTCATATACGTATATTTAAATCCTTACTAACAACATGTAACAACTAACAACATATAGCCACCTCTAATCATAATAATTTTTATGACGTATATGAATATTCTGAATTCGTCTCCCTCTATTTACTACAATAAAAACACACACGAAGCGAGAGACAAAGAATGTTAAAATTACAGTATGGCTAATTTAGCGTGTTTTTTAATATTCATATATCTACCACTATTTTCGATTAATAATGTTTGCCTTAATTAACATGATATTAAATGACGCAGATATGACTAATCGGGAAAATTTGTTTTTATTGGAATATAAATATCCCTTAAATTGACAACTTTGAAGAAGAGAAAAGTAATTCGTATCTTGATCTAAGAAATAGCGTCCTAAACCTTTCGCGGGCAGTGTTTACGAAAAAGGACACTTAATTTTAAGTTTTCTGGCGCCCAGAATATCTATATTATAAAGGACAAACATATCTGTGCGTAACGCATACGTCATTCTGCGAATGGCAACACTTTGAAATTTGAAATAAAATTTTGGTTTTGCAATTTTCTCTACTGCAAATTTTTAAACTTCTAAACATCGCACATTTAAATTTTTTGCACCGTCGTATAACAAAAAAAATGCTCTTTTAAATGCAATTTGTTTGAAAGCTGTATCTCAATTTAATTTTGAGATATTAATATTTTTGTAGTTTTTAATACATTTTTTGTAATTGTGGCAACTGAAGAACTCCATTTCTGTTGAAAGTCGTGGAGGATTGAAAGTAAAGGGAAAATAATCACGGAGGAAAAAAATAATATATTACTGTACCTTTTTTTTGCCATTTTCTCATAAAAACTGAAAAAAAAAAATTGAAATTAAAATACGTGCTAAGTCAGCGATTATTTAAATTTCTAAATATCGCACCTTTTAAATTTTTAAACCGTCAAATAGAGAAAAAAATCTACTTTCAAATTCAATTTGTTTGAAAATTGTATCTTAATTTACTGAGTTGTTATGGTTTTTAAAATAACTAGCCGCTCGTGGCGACCAGTTTGGTCTCCCTTAAATGTATGCTAGACATTGTATCATGCTATTATTATTCATAATTTAATTTACTTGCTCAATCCTTTGCCAAATTTGAAGATTCTGATAGAGAAATCGAGAACTCGCTACTTTTATGTTAGTCGGGCACAGGTGATAAATCGCCAAACATTCTACCCGTCGCATTTCTTTTTCATATTTCGTTAATTCAGATTAAAATATAATCCTTTCACTCATTTTATTTAGAATTTATAACTTTAATTTAAAAATGAAACCTTTAAAATTCACGACCTTCACTTAAAAAAAAAAAAAAAAAAAAAAAAGAAAAAGATTAAATAATACCATAAACCATTTAATTTCAACATCAAAACATTGTTTTAATTTACCCCTCGAAAAATAAAAAATGCTGCTGGAGAGTTAATAAAATGCTATTGGCGAGAATTGCGCCCAGCTAACATAAAAGTACGAACTCTTTGCGATCATTGCAATTTTTATGTAGTTTTATTTGAAAAAAAAAAATTTTTTTTCATTAAATCGGTTGCCAGAAAAAAATTTCTTTTCTCGCCATCGACCTTTTCTCTATTTCGCCAAGTACCTATACTGGAAAAGCACCTTCATTCATTTATTTATTTATTTATTGTATTTTAAATTAGATTAATAAAAGACGGCACAGGTGTCATATACGCACTACGTTGGCGCGACTTTTTTCTGACGCCAATGTCATATACGCACCGGGGTACTTAACTGGCTCCAAAGTGTCGTTATTTTGCTTGATATGGTAACCTGGATGTTGTTGTTTATTTGCTAATAAATTGTTTATTTACTTTTATTTTATTTTTCAAAATTATATAAATTGTATTGTTCAATAGTTATTAATTAAACTTTCTATTTATTTATTGTTATTCACTTAAAAATATTACACAATAACAAATGAGATGTGTTTCAGTCGGGCGTTGCCATTAAACAATTAACAAATAATCGCGATTTCTGTGCCAGTACGATAGCGTGATATATATAAAGATTTTCAAGCATAAATTATTTTTTAATTTATCTCTATCACGTGTAGCTCGATTACGAAAGGTTAATCCGCTTGCCCTTAAAACAATGTAAAAAGTTCAGTATTTGTTTCCGTCTAATGTTCCATAACAAAATTAAAACTTCCTCTATAGAAAAATAAATAAATTAATGTAAATAAGAAACAAATTTGACAGACATGTGATTGAGCCACACGCTTATGCACCGAAATGACCGGAAAGACTGACGTAAGTCCCAAAATCTCAGGTTAATAACTCATGGCATGCGGTGACATGTGAAATTATCGCTTTTAATAAATTTCAAAACTTTATTTGATTGCATAATTGATATTTTTCATATAAAAAAATTTTTCAATGTTAGTGGGCAATCTAAAATATATATTGCGTGTAAAAAAATAATTACACTGTAAATTAAAATGTCTGAAATTCAAACACTTAAGTGTCTGAAACGGAGTGTTCAGTTTTCAGACATTTTAAAATGTCTGAATTTTTTCAGACACTTTTTGTGTCTGAATTTCAGACACTTCAAACGTCTTAATAGCATCCATTTTTTTCTTAAGCATCATACGTAGCCATGTTTGACCACCTTGAATCCTGGAAAAATATTTGGCTGCGGTCCTGCCCCCCCCCCCCCCCTACAACTTGATTTTTTTGGTGCTCCCAATTTTGGTACGCAATTTTTGTTAAGCTGATAATTTAAATCTTTTACGACATTTTACTGATTATAATCAATATTTTGAAATTCAGGAGTAGAACAAGATTAAAACAAAAAATATTTATCTAAATATTAGATTTTGAAAATTTGTTTTATTTTTAATCTTATTTTACTTTAAAAGTTCAAAATATTGATTATAATCAATACAATTTCGAAACACATTTAAAATATAAGCTTTACAAATATTGCACATCAAATATGTGGGCACTAAAATCGTAGGGGGGCGGGGCACTGCCCAGTATGCCCATTCTTTAATCAAGAAGTTCTTTTGCAAAAAATGCAACCCTGCATTATTGTTATCTAAATTGAGATGTCCGGTATTCGGGAGTATCCGTTGTGGAGTTTAATGGACATTCCCGAATAGCTATTCTGAAACATCTATTTAGCGAATACTTTTTTAATCCGCATGGCATACATATGTGTATATTTTTACCTCACAAAAGCAGACATCTCCGATTATCGGACAAATTGAACGGCAAGGGCTATTGAGGGCTTTTAAAGTACATGGATAAATATATATATTTCTTATAATCTTGTCCTACTCTACTTCATATAATTTAAAAATAGATTTTTTAAAAATTTATATTGCCACATAGGCAATTTTACGTATATATCAGATGATAATCACAACAGCTATTTAACTATGAATAAATAAATAAATATTCTACTTTATCCCTTTGCACTCGAGGGCTCCGGAGCGGAGCCATTTAAAATTTGTCTTCAACCTCGAGGGCTCCGCTGCGGAGACAATGCAAATAATTTTGTGATACCTGTCTAGAAAAGCCAAGATTACATGGAATCACAAAATTATTTGCATTGTCTCCGTAGCGGAGACCTCGAGTTTGAAGACAAATTTTAAATGGCTCCGCTCCGGAGCCCTCGAGTGCAAAGGGTTAATATTGAAAAAAAAAATTACTTCGGTATTTTGTTTATTTATATTTTGTGTTTTTTAATCTTGTCCTACTCTAAAAGTTCAAAACTTTCATTATAATCAGTGCAAGATTTAAGGTATCAGCTTTACGAAAATTTCATACAAAATCCCCCCCCCCCTCCCCGAAAAACAAATGAAAATCCTTATCATTTAAAAATTAGATTTTAAAAAAAATTATATTACCACATGGACTTATTGTTATCATTCCTATGAACTACTAAACAAGACATCTTTAAAGCAAAATAAAAACGCAAAAAAAAAAAAAAAAAAAAAAAAAAAAAAAAAAAGTTACCACATGATATCACTATGATACACACTTGCGATGCTTATCAGTAAAGTCTAATTGGAAAATGACCTTCGAATCCACAGGAGATCTTTTAAAGTTTTTTTTTTTTTTTTTTTCATTTCCTTCTGGTCGTTTAGTATGAGATAAGCATTAGCCATTGAAACTATGAACTGCCATATTGAAAACAAAACAAAACAAGAGAATGAACTTAACTTTTAAATATATTTGTTTTTTAGTGATGTTATTACTTTAAATTTGAGAAAAAAGATGAGAATAAATAATATATAATTTGTAATAAAAGACAATGTCATAAATTTAAAATATATACTTCTAGAATTAGTGTTTATTTATTTATTTATTTTTTTTTATTTTTTTTTTTTTGCAAAAAGATTCAAAACTAATTAAATTTCATGTCAGATTTTGTTTAGTACAATAAATAAAATCATAAAAGACACTAATTTTAGTACTATAAAGAAATTATAACACTTACTCAAACACTGTTTGCAAGAGGTAAGAAAAATTCCTCGATTTGAAATTTTAAAAACTACCACAACCACAGTGAGGGAGAAAGACTTTCATCAGTTTAAAAGGTAATCCCATAATACATCCGACTAGCCATATTTAAAGAATGAGATGTTTCATCCTCAAAACAGGGCCCGCCAGACAAAAGTTTCTCTCTTTTTTTGCCAGCTTCGACAGGACGAAGATGAATAACACAATATTATTGATATAAATTAATACGAGTTAACACTAAGCCCATTGCACACGCTTTGTAGAATTTCCGGGTGTAATCTTCAACCGTCGTCTACTTCTGTTCTGTGTCTATCCCGCCCTTATATCGACGACAGCTTCTAAGAGACATTTGATGTCGAGCCCACACGTCAGATGTAGGTATTCAATAAATAAATAATCCAAGTTAATACGAATTAAAATCACAGTACTTCACATTTCGTAAAAAACGAATTAAAATACACGCGTACATAAAAACAAACTTTGTTTGAATTACAACGTATACCATTTCGAACGAAGACATCTAAAACGCATGCGCAACTGGGAGTGCTAGTGCCCCCTGGTGGTGATTGCGTCGGAAGAATCAAAATGTCTTAAATTAAGACACGTTTAAAGCAATGAAGTGTCTTAAAATAAGACGTTTGCGGATATTTTAGACATTATTCTCAGTTCGTTTACACCATGGTCATAGTAAGACACGTATGTATCTTAAATTAAGACATCTATAATGTCTGAATTTTCAGATTAAGACACTTAAGCGTCTAAAATTCTTTTTCAGTCACATATGTGTCTAAATTTAAGACGCTTCTATTTGCAGTGTAGAGTTAAAAAAATTGTTTTCACCTATATTGTGTAACCCGAGGAGCTCGGGTTCGATCCCCTAGTTGAAATAAAATTTTCCTTTTATAACGTACCTGAAATAACTATTTTCTAATAAACTCTTTTGCAAATTATGGTGTCAGTCAATCATTTTACCATTTTACAAACAGAATTACTTTGCGCCGGAAAGGGTTAAGTGGGAATTTTTTAATCAAAGGGCCAAAAATCTGTCATGTATTAAGCGGGATCGCGTAATAAATGTTTGCGCATTATACGGGATATTTTTGAATTAATCTTATGAGCGATGTTCAAGAGATCACGTAGTAAGCGGGATCGTGTATTAACGGTGAGCGTCTTAACCGTTATCAACTGTATATATAGATTGTTCACTTTATTACAGGTTTAATTCCAGATAGTTTTATGCGTCTTTTAACATAATTATAAAACATAAAAGAAAAATATATTATAAACATTTAAGTAGCTATTTGCGCACATAGTTTACATGTTTTATGTTTATATGTGAGATGTATGTATATGTATGTACAGTTGTGGAAAAAAAAGGAAACACCCCCTATTAACTCTGCAACAAATTATGGTAGAAGAAAGTTACTGATATCAAACGATAGGAAAAAAGGTGTATTTTTAAATGATGTATATAAAATTTGTTTAAGCGTCCATCTACATATCAAAACAAACTCAAACTATATTTTTTTCAATAGCAATACCCAAGTTTGACCACATAAATAAATTTTGAACTCTTGTAAATGGAAAACTTATTATCCAAATGACTTGAAATTTCATTTCTAGGCATAGTTTGAACCGAAGATTTAAAATATGTTGTCAAAATAGGGTGTTGCAATTTAAATAAAAACAAAATTTGGTATGGATTTGATTTGTATATGGCCTTCTAAGGCAATTTTACATACGTCATTTAAAAGTAGACTTTATTTCCAATCATTTGGTACCTGTAACTTTCTTCTACAATAATTTGTTGCAGAGTTAGCAGTGGGTATTTACATTTTCTTCCACGATTGTGCGTATATGTCTTATATAAAAATAAAGAAACTTTTCTTACTTTCTGAAAACCATCGTCTGCATTTGTATGATTAAACTTGCTTAGAATGACGAAAAACAAAGCTCCGATAAGTAACTTCATTACCATATCTTATCTCTTACAGCAAGCAAAGACTATATTATCGAGTAAAAAGAAGAGAAAAACATTAAACAAGTTCTGAAAAACTATAAATAAAAGTAATTAATATGACAAATAAAGAAATATCAACACAATGTCTGTGTCAAACCAATATTTCTTACATATTTAAAAATTAACAGGAAAAAATATACTGAACTTAAAAAGTCCCTCTCAAACAACAAGCCCGTGTTAATACGTTCGCTAAGCTCAGGTTTCACTGCAATAAGCATTATTTAACCTCTTATCCACTGATGGTAGTTATAAGTACCATTAAAATAACTTGTTATAAAATTCATTAAATAGATCGATTAGTAGTAATATAGTTTAGAACTAGTTATAGATCAATAAGGGAGCCAACATATTTGATAGTTAAGGACTTTAATTTGCTCCAAAAGCATTATTGGTTACACGAAAAATATATTTTTTAAAAGGATGATTTATTTTGCCTTTGCATTTTTTCAGCTTTTTGTCGTTGGAGAGTTAGGGGGGGGGGGGGGATTTTTCAATTCGGAAATATTTCTATATTTTTATTGTATATATTTGCACATTTCCTAATTCCACCAAATACTAAGAAAAATATTTAAAATAAAAGATTTGAGAGGAGTTATAAATACTGCCCCATAAATCCCCATAAATTCAAATTTAATTAATCCTTCTAAAATTTATTAAATGATTATGCAAATCTTCTAATGTAGTTTCAAAAATTCGTGAAAAATGCTTTAGAAGATAAAATTTTCATGAATTCATAATTCAGTACATAAAGAATTAAAGTAATAAAAATATGTTGATTTAATGCATTTTTAATGTGCTGAGAAAAAAATAAAACTGTCAAGGATTACATTCATTTTTGTAATTAAGTTTTTTATATTCAGTGTTGATAAATTAATTTTTCTTAGCATTTAAAACAAAATTCAGAGAAAAATACATTACAGATTTGCAGTTTAGCAAGCCTGTCAGAGGGTTAAGGAAAAATATTTTAATCCGTAATTTATACGTTTTCACCTCTATATTAAGACTCTGATCATGTAAGGACATGAAGATATTTGAATATGTGGTGTTATCAGCAATAATTTTGTGCGCAAGCTATTTTCTTGAATCTATTCAAAAGCTGCAAAATGGTCGTTTTGAATTAAATGACTTAATGACTTTAAAAATAAACATTCCCGATGCAGTATGTGCCATTAGGATGAATGTAATTTTATCCTTATATTTATTCTAACGCAATTTTTGCACTCTATTTTTATTTTTTTTTTTTTCAAAATAACTAAATCTTTAAATGGTTCAATAAGAAACCCAACATATTTGATAATTATAAGTTGATTTACTAGCTTTTAAACTGATTTATGAATTTCCCTGCTCTAGACGTCAATTAAAAGAAGATAACTTACGAGAACTGTTTTTATGCCTGGTGTCTCAAAAACTGTGCAGTGAATAAACGAGTGAATCTAAAACTAGTTAATTTTTATAAGTTAATTAAGATATCTACAGAAGACGGGTGTAATAGAATATCCGAAAAAGAGAATAATAGAATATCCATTTATAGCTCTATTATATTATCATAATCTGATTGATAATGCTGACGGAACAATACTTGAACAAAATAATGGAAAATTAAATAAGGTATTTTATCTCTTTGAATAATTAAGCATTGTTTATCTTCAAATTAGTCTAAGGTTGAATTACACTTAGAACTTTACGATAAATTGAAAAAAAAAACTGGTTCTGACATATTAAGATGTTAGATTGTTCAATTATTTATAGAGAATAAAGCTTTTATGATAGATTAGTATATTACAAATAACATATTTATTTCCTTAATATTATCATTCCTCGTGGACTCATATATCAACTTAGACAGTTTAAATTTTGTCAACTGGTGGTAACAATTGAATAGCTATGTCATCTGTTTTATTTGAAATATTCGCAAGTAATGCAATAATCTGGCTACAAAATATGTCAGCCTGTGCTGTTTTTATGTAATTGCTAGTTTATTAAAATACATGTCTATGTAAAACTTTGTAAGGTGCAGATTTACGGTCGCCAGTCGCGACGTGGCGACTAAATTTTTTGATGTGCCGACTAACTTTCAGTGTCTTAGTCGACAGAGATCAATTTCTAGTATTCACAATCCCCATCGCGGAATTTAAATATATTTTTTCTTTTGCAAATAGAAAAGCACCTGCTCTTTTCACTGTCCGAGATCTATCGTGATCTGTCTGATCTGTCGAGTTCTATCAAGACTGGACGAGTACGACCTTGATAAAAAGTCAGGGAATGTTTGCGATCTCAGATACCGTCGTGAACGCTGCGCCTGTAATGTACCGCTTTCTTGCCGACCATTTTGTTGTAATTAGTCCATGTTTATTAACTAAACTAAGATTTTCCCATATAAACACTATAGTTTTATGAGTTTGTTTCACAATGTGGCCACTAGATTTTGGTTAGGAGCCAAAGTTGCGAGTGGATTTTGGGGGTTTAGGAGCCACTGGCTCCTTAAAAATTTTGGGAATCTGCACCTATAATGTAAACCCATGTTGTTTAAAGGAGGATCTATAATTTGGTACAATGTGAATGACACTGTAAACATTATAAAAATATACCCACTCTTGTGCTTTCATCTGTGATGCTTTTTTTTTTATCAGGATTGTTAAATATTTGTGAAATACAGACTGATTTCTTCGCTTCCTCAGAATTTTTAGAATTGTCAAATAATAATAAAACTTGTTTAGATACCAAAAACTCCAAACCTTAACCTGATTTGATAGTTCTTCTATAATTATCTCATGTTATTCGACATTCTTCATATGAATATTATGTGATCTTTTCTCTTTTTTTTTAGTCGTATTTCATATTAACCCTTAACTGGTGAGGAGGGGTGTTTTGCACCCCAGAGAATTCTTTAATTATCTGATATTATTCGACATTCTGTATATGAATATTACGTGTTCTTTTCTCTTTTTTGAATCGTATTTCATATTAACCCTTAACTGATGAGGTGGGGTGATTTGCACTCCAGAGAATTCTTTAATTATCTGATATTATTCGACATTTTTCATATGAATATTATATGATCTTTTTTCTTTTTTGAATCGTATTTCATATTAACCCTTGACTGGTGAGGTGGGGTGTTTTGAAACCTAGAGAAATTGTACATGATCAAACAAAAGTTTTGTGATGTTTAGATACATGAATTTATATGTATATGTATGTACATTTACAATACTTTTTCAGTTGTTTTTATACAAGTAAAAAATTCACAGGAAATTTTCTTATTTTCATTCACTAAATTTTAAGGAGTTCACAAGAAATTTAATTTTGGAGTTACATACACCCCCACCTCACCACTTACGTTATAAAAAAATCACCTCACCACTTAAAGGTTAATAAGGCCGCATATGTTCTAGGAATTGTTATTTAATAATTTCATATAAAGTCATAATTCATTTCCTTTCTGTGCAAATTCAATGCTTTCATTCCACGATTAACCTAGTACACCTGTTTGCAGAGTGCGGGTAGTTTTGTTACCGATAATACTTACGCATCAGATTTGTTGTGTAAAACGTAATATAAAAAAGATTTCTTATTGTTGTTGTTGGATAATATTTACTCTAAGTTCAGTGTTGCTTGTTGCATCTGCCTAGGCTGTTCGTGCTCTAATGTATAATAACTGAAGAAAGCAATCTGCATTTGGTCGCCTCATTATTTAAGAAGCGCTATAATAAACAGGAATAGTACCGTAAACCGGGGGGGTGGGGGCTACTTTGGGCCACTTTTTCCTGTTTACACTCACATTTACATTATTAAAAAAATCATATACGTAATTTTTCAACGTCGAAATGGAGTTGTAAACAATTAACATGAAACAATGAAGCAAACTGCATGGTTTTAAAAAGGAATTTCTTTTTTTTTTTTTTTTTGTAATTATTTTTAAAGTTTTGGAACAAAGCAGCCCCTGCTGGGGGCTTCTTTGGTCCATTCACTTAGTTTCATATAAAATGAACACATTTCATATGTAAATGATTGCATTTTTATTGAAACCCGCTTTCAATACCATTTGCTAATAAATTAACTCTGCAAACCCGATAAACAAATGTTTTTTTAAACATTTAAACACAATAAACCGATTGTTAATATTAAAGAAACGAGAAACAGTTTTCGTCATGTTATCCTCAGCAACTGGAACAAAAACAATTAACGTAACATTTTGCTGCGGTAACATTTGAAAGAAAATGTTACTTAAAAATTGTTTTAAGAAATTTGATTGTATAAAAGGCATTTCTAAGGATTTGGGGCTATTTTCGGACCCCAAAAAAACCTGGCACAAGGTAGCCCCTAAATACTAGTTATGTTGTTAGCTTCAGGAAAACGTAAACATTTCCTGTCAAAATAAAAAGTTAAAGGAAAAACTATGACCACACATGGGTTACAGGTTACTAAAGGTAATATTTTGACACTTACTTTATTTGTAGCTCTTATCCAGATTGTTTCACTATAGAAAGTTTGGAGAATTAAAATTTACACACGAAAACAGTTGCTTACAAACACATCCAGTGTTGGCACTAAAAAATTTTAAGTTACCCCCAAACTATTCAAATACTCTATTGTAGGGTATAAAATAATCTGGAAGGGCAAAAACTCCAAATTATCTTGTATTGTTTGTTTAATACAAAGAATAAAACCTTCTTTTATGGGATGGACCAAAGTAGCAAGTACCAAAGTAGCTCCGGTGACGGTTTAGATTTTTAATAATAATTAATTTAAATTTAATAATAATTAATTAAAGTTATTAATCAAGCAATTAATCAAGGACCAAAGAGCCCCGATTGACGGTAATCTGAAAATTATTAAAATATAGTAAGACCCGCTGGAATGCAGAAGAAAATTGTATGAAACAAGTTTTAAAAGGCTTAACAAATTATATATGTCTACATACAATCTATATTATAAAGGACAAACGTGTCCGTGCGTAACGCTGACATTATTTTTACTGTGGCAACAACCGACGATTAAATTTAACTTTTATTAAGGGGACCATGGACCTTTATTTGAGCAAAAATCGACTCAAAAATCGAAAATTATATTTATGCGTATTATTATTCTCCCATTTGTTCTGAACAATTTGCGAAAAACCGCATGCAGATGCGATTATTTCTCGCAAAGTTACAAGTGTTTGAATTTTGTACACAAACAATTTTTCGATATTTAACATACACTGGTATGCAAAAATTAAGGACCAATCACAAAATGCTAATTTTCAAATACGCGAACACTCAAAAGGAAATAATATAATTCAAGTAATTACTATCTCTACAACACAGCTGGTCCATATAACATCTCATTCATGTCACACATGTCCACAAGTATCACAGTCACTGCGGTGAAGCAAAAAAATAGGAAATTCCATACATCTCATTATGAGTCTCAAATGATCACTATATGTGGCTCCACTGAGACGTCATTGTGACTGCTGCTTTGTGACGAGTCACCATGTGACTTTACAATGCAGTTACATTGTGACTTTCGTGTAACTGTCATCTGTAGACTCAATTTCAAAGTCTTCGTGATTGCTGCATTGTGATAAGTTACCAAATAATATCACATTATAGTCACATGATGACTTTCAGGTGAGAGAGAGACTACTGTGAAGTCACCATTGTGCTCTTTTGGGAAAAGTCTCCATGTGACTACATGATAAATATGAAGTCGAACACATTCTTCATAATCCTGAAGTTACAGAAAAATCCGACAAATATATTTTTAAATATTCGACAGAATGTCTAAAATTGAAATTGTCTGGTCATTAATGGCCATATAGTGTATAAGTATACTTGATCCAAAGTAGCTTGCAGAACCTTTCGAAAAATACCTCATTCATCGCTGAGCACCATATGTGAAGACAAAAAACGATGTTAACATAAAAAATAATGTATATGTGATGGTTTTCATCTATATTCTGTAACCCGGGAAGACCGGATTATTCCTTTGTAAATATAACACTGGTCAACAGTGGTTTTGTCCTAGAACTAAAATTAGTTGATTCTAGATCAGCTTTTGGTGCTGATTCCGAATATGCTTTTCGTTTATCTCTAGGTGGTCCAGGTTTTGAAAAATTTGCATATTTAAATTTATGCAAATTTAAGCTTTTTTGTGCTATTTTATGCAAATTTTAGATACAATATATGTCACATCTAATTCCGTTTTCTAGATAATGACTACTTGACTATTTGCTTCAGATAAATGTCACGATTTGCATATTCCTAAAATTTATTTATCTGTTATTAAGCCTAATTTGAATATTTTTCAATGGTGTAATGTTTACATCACTATCAACTTTAAAATAGTTGCCACAGAATTGACGTAATGTTTTTCTAGACTAGATTTTTATGCTGATTTCAAATCTGCAGCCTGTTTTCTTATGTCATGTCTACTTTTTGAGTAAGATGAATTTCTACTTTTGCACGGCATTAACACAGGTTTGATATAAGATGCTTTTTAGGGGTGTGTAATTCATTGACAAGAAGGTGAACAGAGTCAGATTCATATCAGAGACATAAAAAAAAATTATATAATCGAAAAAAAAAATAAGTAGTAGAATCTTTCCTAACTAGTTGAAGTTTATCATACAAAGTATCATAAAAAGCTATTTCTGGTTTTTTTGACCAAAAAGCCAGAAATTTCACTTTTCAAAACTAAAATTTCACTTTTTTTCAAAAACTAGACGTGATAGAAGAAAACAGATATAAGATTTGAAATCAGCACAAAAAACTGGTTTAGAAACATATTAGCGTACTCGTGCGGCAGAAATATTTGAATGTCAAGAAACATTATTAGAAAACATGAAAAATATGCAAATTAGGTACAATATTTCACTGTCACATGTCAGTATAATCACAACGTTTTGTGACGTAAATTAGGTAGTAATCATAACATAAAACAAAAAACCCTGTCTGATACTGCTTTATACCTTAAATTTGCAAATAATTGTATAAAATTTACTAAATATGCATGAATTGAAATATGCAAATATCTCTCAAACTTGACGTGCTGGAGTAAATCTAAAACTAGATTCGGAATCAGCCTAAAAAACAACTAATTTTTGTTTTAGGGCAGAGCAAAAGTTGAAATTTGTTGACCAGTGTAATTGAATGATTTAATTTTTCAAACTTTGAAAAAGACGAATTTGTTTATTTGTAAGACAAAAATATTTGTTTTATAAAAACTGTGTTGTATAAAATATGTTCTATGCGATAGTAAAATTTAGAAAACTGGTGCAATATAGGATACTTTATACCTTCATTTTTAAATTAATAGGATAGGACAAAATATTTCGACAAATTTTAAATTCAATAAAAAAGTGCATACAATAGTGCGTGAGGTTTAGATGAAAAGGATTCTATTGATCTAACTTTTTGTGCAAATAACCAAGACAAAATTGCAGGTAGATGGTGCTAAATTTTAAAGCTACAAAAAAAGCGTAAAAAACTGAAAATAATTAGTTGCAGAACTCTTATGCAATCTAATACCATAGTTGGCTGTGTAGAATGAATTAGAGAAATAGAGCAAAGAAATTAGATTAAAAATACAGAATTTTTACAGTTTTTTAATTTGTTTAATGATGTCAGAAAAAAAAGGAAGCAGGGGCTGACATTTTTTTCAAAAGTTTTAAACTGTTTGGTTCTATGTAAATGTTTATATAAATGTAAAAAGGAATTTTTATGAACACATAATATACATACGTTAAAGAAATTGTTGTTTTTTTCCTTAAGCTTCACATTTTAAATAAGATCAGTAAGGTATGTGCAGAACAGAACACTGTAAAAAAAAAAAAAAAAAAAAAAAAAAAAAAACGTTAAAATACGGAAATTGTACTGGCAATCGAGACGCCGCACAGTGTAAGATTTTACGAATCTAGGGATCAAAATTCAATTTATGAAAATTATCGATATTAAAGTAAGAAAATTGATCTCGCTAGAGATAAAATTGTTCTGTATTATGAAAAAAATATATCTTTACTCATTGCATTGTACAATTTACGTCATTGTTATTCCATCTTCATAATCATAACAAAAACATGTTTTGTCATTTTCATACGTTGACATTTGCGTAGTGTTATTGTAATCAGTCAGATTTTTAAAAATGTAGTACATATTTATTTTCAACAAGAAGAGTTTTCCTGTAATAAAAAAATAGCAATCAATTTATTACATACTGCCATAGCTACCAATATTTTAAAGTGAATCACTGCCATTTTTAGTTGTTTGCTATTCTTTTATTATTTGTATATTCGGTGACCGTATAAATTTTAAACTTTCAGAGTGAATTTCAACGCTTTATAACTTTACTAAGATTTTAATGCCTTGATTAGTAATGCTTAAAGGCAGATATATTTATCTCGTATCCACATGTCATGTAAAATTATATAAAATAGCTCAATAAAAGCTTATGTAACCTGTTGCGCTAGTAAACAGGTTATTCAGGACCCGTAACATTAACAGGAACATTTTCGTCTGTTATGTAACCATATAGCGGCCGCAGCAGCATTCTTGAAAAATCTTCTTTTTCGCATTTCTACACTGCCATTATCTTTCATTGTTTTACAGTTTTAAATAATAATTCTCTTTCAAATCTAAATCTTTCAATTATATTTTTTTCTTTCTACGACACTTCACTTTTCTTCAGGTTTTCGGAAATGCTATTTCTTTACATCAAATCTATAACCAATATGTAAGAAGTATTCCATAAATCTTAATTGTGCATGTAGTGACGATAAGCCCAAGAAAACTTTATGAGTATTATTTTCATTTGATGGAATCATTTTTAAATTATTCATCACCTTAATTTTCCATTACAGACATTGCATTTTTAAGTTGATTTATTTGAAGGTAGAATGGTGCACATTGTGATATTTACCACTGTGTCCTCAAATTTTTGCTCTATGTCATTTGTCTGAGCACTGAATTCTACTATAGTTAGTGCAAGAGCTATAAATATTTAACTTCTGACAATTTCAAATTCTTTTGTTATTGACTGATCAGTTTCCATGATGATCTAAAACTTTATGGGTCTAGAGTAAGAAGTAGAAGATAGGTGTAGATTTAGCCATTATAAAATTTTCATTTTCTTCATTACAGCCCTTTTTTATATGACGGGCTTTTTGAATGATATTTTAAAATGTCGTTACTCTTTTAGAGATTTCAGATATTTTATTTAACACACCCTCAGCATCCTTTCGACCAGACTGTCTCAGTTTAAGCAAGTGGCACGTGTTAATTCATTTGTGTTCCGGGAATAGCGAGTCTCTAATTATTTGCATGCAAGATAAAAGAATTATCTTAATACCCGCTACAGTTTCTTAGTATTGCAGCGTGGCGTGCTAATATGTATATCTCGCATTGCAGTAAATATTTAGAACTGGTTAAAACTCGCGCCATTAGGGGTTGAAATATAAAAAAGCAAAAATTCGTCAAAAACAAAAAAAAAATATTTAAATTTGCGATTTTTTTGCCTCAATTGTTCATGGGCCCCTTACCAGTAACCCGTGTGCCAAATTTCGTAGCCCTGCGTCCTGTGGTTTCCGAGTTTTTGAGGTTACATATATACGTGCACGGTTCTTAATAGGATAGATTCAATAATACTGGTGATTTTTGATGCATTGACAATAGCATAGAAATTCAGTATAAATTAAAAGAAACTCCCACTCTGCATATGATTTCGAGAATATTTTTCCTAATATACCTTGTTTATTAGAATTACATACCTTGCAACGCTTTAAAAAATGTCGTTCATTTATTTCTCTTTGACAAAGAGTTGATGATTAGAACACATTTTTCGGTAATAGTTGATTATCCCGTCAAGCAAAAATCTGACGCCAAACTGTAAGATTAAATACCAATAATGCATGATCGTAAACTGCATGATTATGTTCACTTGACATTAAGCATGTTACACGTGTTTGTTATGTCATAAAGTCTTTTTAATTCGACGTTTTATTTGTATTTTATTAATGTTTTACTAATTTATTTATTCTTTCGATGTTTAAAATTACTGCAAATTTCGATTTATTTATTTATTTTTTTTTTTTTTGCTTCAAACCTATATGTAACGTTTACATGTATTTTATAGGTAAGTCTGTCTACGTTTTTTGACTAAGTAAAGAGCATTAGGTTCCTTACAATTTTCCTTTATCATTGATCATGTGTCCCTTAATGAATTCTATTATTACATTGAAAATACTTTCATTTTATTCACAAATACAATATCTTAACAATATTTGATTGTTTATGTTTTATTTTAATAATTCAGCATTTAAATACGTTAACTATTAGTATTCTTTTGTTTGGAATTATTTAAACAAATCAAGTTTTACATTTGGTGTGTCGCTACGCCATAAGTGAACGTCAACATTCAAGTAACCATATTTTTAGAGAATTTTTAATTTAAATTCATTAATTTTCCTATCTTAAAATTTTAGAAGGGCAACACACTTCCATTTGCATAATTTGGCGAATAGTTGGCGATTTGTATATTTTGCCAAAATTTATCGACGGAATATTCAAGTAGTACCGATTTTTCTTTAGTTTGAGTAATTTTTTTAAGTGACAAATTTATTAAAATTAATGGTTATAAAAATATTAAGATTTGCAGCATTGGTATGGGAACTGTCTTTTCTAGACCTGCTGGGATTTGTTTTTTATTTTTTATCTAAATATATCTAATAGATTCTATAAAAATTTAAAGGTTTGTGATATTATGTCTTAAAATAGGAAATGTACAATTACGCAATGCCAGATTGCCAACGATGAAAACTTCCACCAGTAAATAAGAACAGAAAGTTTTGCATTATTCATGATAGTATTTTTTCATGAATACGGCGTTTATACAGGGTGTCCACTCTCAGAGATCTCCAATGGCTAAGTTTTTTCTCATGCAGAAGTATGCTAGATGAATAATGTCTAAAATTCTATGGCAGGAAATTTACTGTAGAATTTAAATCAGCATTTAAATATAAATTTCAAGCATCGTGGCTTTATTGGTAGTCTCACCGTCCCCAAGGTTTATTCCTGCACTTTTCGAGGTAAATTAATATATATATTTTTTTAATTTAATCCAATGTAAATAACTGTTTAAAAAAATCAATGAATATTTTGGCTACCACTTAGTCTTAACATGATCTGTCAGAAATAGGTGGTAATTTTCTTTGCTGTTCCATCCTTACCGTCTCTTTTTTTCCTATACCATCCCCCTTTTTTACATTACCGTCTCTTCTTTAACACCTATTTAAGACAATGTTATACCAAAATTTTGTACTAAAAATACTACATTGTCATTATTTCTTATTTGAATGTCCTGTGGGTACTATGCAAATTCATTATAAGTAGAAATTTAGAAGAAAATAGAAAGTTATAGAGATAAAATGGTAAGAAAAATTAAACTCGGAAGTTTAACTTAAACCTCAGTTAAATAAAAAATTTTTCACTGCTGACCATTTTTTCTTTATTATGACTCATTAAGGCATTCGTCTATCAGATTAAAATGTTATTTTAGCAAATTTAATTTCGCCAGATTTTTTTCCCCAAAAGTCAAAAGATTGTGAGAATGCCCCATATGTGAACCTCTGTTCTTTTCCACATAAAACTACACTGTTTGATTTTTTTTTTTTTAACTTTTGACTTCATCTCTTAATAGCTCAATCTTTTTTGCTTTAAAAGCAAACCAATAAATGGCAACACCTATGCTGATTTGCTCATAAAATAAATGTTTTTTTCATCGGCGTTTGCAAAATGCCCTGAAGACAGTGTGGCAAGAATTTGAGACATTTTCGTACTTGTTTAACTTAAAACCTTTAAAATAAAATGTTTTGAGGATTAGTATATCATTCACTTGTTTAAAGGCCTTAAATTTGCGATTGTGTGAATTTAGATAAGTGATAATTAAATTGATGTTTTAAGGGGATTTTTAATTTTAGATCCCTATTTGTGAACCTAAATTACTAATCCCCTAAACTATTTCGAAATTTTCCAAAAAGTTCTTTTTTCTATAGCAAATTTAAGTTCAATTGCTAAAAGGTGTAAATTAACAGTTTATAATCAGTAAAAATACGTTTATTTTGACTGTTTACATGTTTCAACTCTACCCGAGTTATTTTTAAAACAAATGAAAATTGAAAAAAAAAGAAAAAGAAAAAAAGCAATTTATCAAATTACAACGACCATTTGGAAAATGATTTTTTCAAAGACTAAAATTTAAGGCATAAAAAATCGCACGGAGTTGACCATACATTACGAACGCCATGAATTAAACATTAACATTCTTGAACCCATCATGAACAAATTTTAAAAGAAATTTCAGTTTTACAATTTTCGGTACTGTAAATTTTTAAACCTCTACGGAGCTGGTCATACCCCATGGATTAAACATTAATATTCCTGGACCGATTTTAAATGAGATTTCATACATTACGTACGTCATGGATTACATTTTTCGGTGCTGTAAATTTTAAAACTTCTACGGAGCTGGTCATACATTATGTACGCCATGGATTAAACATTAATATTCCTGGACCCATTTTAAATAAAATTTTATTCTTAAACTTCTAAACATCCCACAATATTACTTTTTACACCGTCGTATAGAGAAAAAAATGTACTTTTAAATGCAATTTGTTTGAAAGCTGTATCTCAATTTGTTTCTGAGTTATTAATCTTTTTTGTAGTTTTTATTACTTTTTTGTCATAGTGGCAACAGAAGTATCCATCTCTGTTGAAAGTAAAGGGAAAATACAGATTACTGTATAGACCAATCAGAAAACGAATAAAATGGGGATTAAACCAATAAAACGCTTCAGGTGTGTTTTTGATTTCGACCCTGACAGAGGACAATAACCATTTTTCCAAATGGTTAATAAAAATATTCTAAAATTTCACGGTCTATGAGACGACATCATTCAATTTTTCACGTATTCTTTTCATATTATACACGTTACTTTTATTTTACTTCTATGCTTATTTTGTTTTCGTAAACCTTGAGTAGCTCGAGCCATAACTTTGGTGTGTTGAATGATACTATATCGTTACATATTGACCATCCAAATAATTTTCAATTACAGTAAAATAATTTTTCCCTCCTGCCAATACTATTCATCCATTATAAGAGAAACAATAGAAATTGTAACACGCAAAAATTCAATATCTAACGATACATCATCATTCAATACACCAAAGTTATGGCTGGAGCTACTCAAGGTTTACGAAAATAAAACAAGCATCCAAGTAAAATAAAAATAAGGTGCATAATATAAAAGAATACGTGAAAAATTGAATGATGACGTTTCATAAGACCGTGCAATTTAAGAATAATTTTGTTTGTTTTGTTTTGAAAATGCCACGGAAAAATGTGATCTTGTTGATGACCTACCTAGTTGCGTGTGCAACTTTACATCCACTTGAGAGGTGGTCGTGTTGCAAGAGCATTAGGGAGCCTTAAAAAAATAATGTTTAAACATGGCTGGTAGCCACAATGAGAGAAATAACTGTAAAAAGTTAAGAAAAAGAATAAGATAAAAATAAGCACTAAAATTACTCCATGTTTAACAATGTAGGAGAAAAAAAAAGTGAAAATTTTGAAAATTTAGATAAAAAAGAAATTCCATTAGTTCCAAAAGGGAAGACGAAAAAGCTGCCGGGGATACCCCATCTAAAAAAAAAAAAGACTCTTTACAAAGACCATACATTAAGTTTAAGTTGGTAAAATGCTAATTATGTAGCAGAAAAACAAATTAGTTTTCTTTTAACAAAAACAGGACAGATCAAACAGAAAGTTTAAGTTTAGTTGAACGGTGAGGAAATCTCAGTCTTCATCGTTAAGCAAAAGCGAGTAATGAGTATTTAGGGCGTGTTCTATCAGTGGGGTTGGATACCTCATAGTCGGGTAATTCCGCAATGATTTAGTTTCATAGATTGTATATAGTTTTATAAAACTGTTTAGATAGTTGATTAATATGTTTTTTTATGAAGTGGTTTTAAGATCCCTGAGGATAATTGTATTGCGTAGGTACCGGTGACCATTACGGATATTTCGAAGACTTTTGTTGTGAGCATGGTAAAGGTAGTCCATACTAGTTTTGTATGGGAATCCCCAGATCGGACAGGCATAGGTTAATACTGATCTGATACAAGCATTATATAATATTAGTTTGTTTTTGATAGAAAGTGTGTTACTTTTAAGAAGAGGTGCGAGCGACTTGGAGAGTCCAGCGACTTTGGCACGAACGTTGATGAAGTGCTTTTTCCAAGTTAATCTTCTATCAAGGGTAACCCCCAGATATGTAGTGTGGTTAGTCCAGGGAATGGTAGTGTTATTAACAGTTATACGATTGGGCAAAGTTAATTTCCTGGAAAAATAAACAGCTGCTGTTTTTTGTTCAATAAGTTTAATAAAATGACTCGGGTAGAGTTGAAACATGTAAACAGTCAAAATAAACGTATTTTTACTTGTTTTAAAGTGCTAATTTACACCTTTTAGCAATTGAAATTAATGTTCTTTATTCTGTCATTTGTTTATTTAAAAGCAATGAATGAGTATTTGTAGTATTATTATGGGGGCGAGACTCCATACATAACTCTCAACTCACTTTTAGGACGAGCACTGACATTTATTGGGACGAATACACAACAAAAAATACAGATATAAACACTCTTCTCGTTCTTTAATTAGCTTAAAGTCTATAATTTAGGACGTCGTTGAATATATTTCTGAGGTTTTCTTACGTCGTGTAAATATTCAATCTTATTTCATCGAAATATGTTCTGTTCTTTATTAAAAAAACCTTCCGTCGTCGAACTCATTTCGTTCTCTTTACTTCTTCTGCATTTCCACTTCACACAGCTTCTTTAAGGCTCGTTTCCTTTTTAATCTCGAAGCGGAAAATACGAAGACACTCAGTCTAATGCAAGTGTTGCTTGCGAAATCTCCACCCTTCCGTCTTCGAACTCATTTCGTTCTCTTTACTTCTTCTGCATTTCCACTTCACACAGCTTCTTTAAGGCTCGTTTCCTTTTTAATCTCGAAGCGGAAAATACGGAGACACTCAGTCTAATGCAAGTGTTGCTTGCGAAATCTCCACATTATTTTGGCTCCGGAAACGAAGAGGGTAAGGATAAGAGTGCAGTGAGCGTCGTATTGTGAGACGAAAGGTGTGTTTTCGTCGACATGGATGTAGAGCCCATAAAAGACGTCGAAAAACTTGATATTTGGTAACTTTACGTTGTTAAATGTTGGAAGGCGAATCTGAAGTCAGAATCAGAAGATTTTATGACAAAATGGAGAAAATCCACAATCGAATACCTGGTATTTCCGAAATTACAAAATCAACGCCAATCATGTTAAGAGCCATTATTTTGAAATTCAGACAAAAAAGTGATATTTTGATAGCTGTATTTTTTAATTGGCTTGATATTTTTTATATTGAAGTAGATCATATTTAATTAATAATGTGCAATTTTGAAGCCCTGAAAATATTTCCTGTTTCCCGTAGAAAATGTAAAAGTTCAAGATCATGAGTTTCATTTTTCATGAAGGTTGAAATTGCAGTATGCTTGGATTGCTATATTTCTGGAAAGCAACAACATCCCAAAATTCTTTTGTCTTATGTTAGTATAATATACTTAGTAAAATTTACTTGGTTCCATGAAGCATTGTTAATTTTCCTTCTTATGTTGCCACAAAATGCAATCAAAATTACGTTATTGTCCGTTTTCTGCACTTGTTTAAGCAATAGTACCCCACAATTTTTCTTACAGAATATGAAGTTTACTATTAGGACAAGCTAAGTAATATAAAACTTTACCGGGATACCTATGCTGTTAGCAGATATGATCTGTTAAATATTCAAAAGTTTCAAAATCTGTAACTTTTGAATTAGTCCTATCTCAAAAAAGCATATCAGTTGAATAAAACAAAGTATATCAGGTAGTAGTTCAACATATGTACACAAACATAGAAACCAAAAGAAGTGGGGTCTCGTGCTATTTTCAGAAAACAAAAGGACAAAAGTTAGAAAAAGGCAGTGTCAATATCAAGCTTTTTCCCTATCAGTAAATGAAATATCCCGTTTCTCTTTCCTTTCCTATGTCTTTCACCTATGAAGAAATGGAATATCTCTTTTCCTTTTCTCGTTCTAGGGGAAAAGCCTGATCAATGCACTGCCTTTTTGTAACTTTTGTCTTTTTTCCCCATGTGCGTAATTTATTTATTTTCATTAATTTTCGCCATGATTTAGCACTATATCAAATAAACAGAAGTTCCTTTAACCATTTAAACGTCCTAACCGGGTTTTTCCATCACATAATCTTTGAAATCAAGGGCTGATTTAAAACAAAATTGATATAAATGTTATTTTTTTTGTAGTGCATAAGATAATTAAATATGTAAGGTAATCATAAACAAATCGCCTTACAAATAGTTTTCATAGGAATTATTTTATGAATCATTAAAGTAAGAAATAGGCCGAACGCTTAAGGGTTAAATACTTTAAATTTTAACTAAATATATATATATATATATATATATATATATGATGATTTGACGAAGCGCAGTTGGCGTTTATCGGGTTTATTTGGGTTTCCATATTAAATGCACAGGCGTTTTTGGCCGATTGGTTTCTTGAAGAAGAAAAACAGATGAATGAAGAGCACAAACGGTGCATTAGAATGAGACATTATCCAGCTTTATTCACAATCAGAAATAGTTCTAGGAGGAATGCTCAATTTAGTCGATGAAAAAAAAAATAGGATTCACTAGCATCAAACAACTCGCTTAAACCACATTCCACCCCTCTGCTGCTTTCCACACGATAATCTCATGCTCCTCTTACTACCACTCTGCTCATTCTGTTTCGTACACATTTCACCTTTTTTACACTATTCCGCTGTTTTTTTACGCATATTTCTTCAAATATCCCTGCACACAGCTCTACACTGTTATTCTCTTACATCTGCACACCGTATCTGCCTGCTGCATCACCATTTAAACTATATCGGCGCACAGTTACAATAAGATCAGCTGATTCTTCTCTCCCAATCATAAACGCTTTTTAGACGGTTTATTGTGATTTCTGGTCGGATTAATATCGAAGTAAAAAAGCTTCCTGGCACGAAAAACATTGTTCAAGAATTCTCTATAATCTGAAAACCAGACGCATAATGCGTAAATACAGTTTAGTCCCTGCTGTCGAGATTGCAGCTAAAAATAGCTTTTACCCCCGTCAGACGATAAATTAAAAAGAAAAAATGAATTTATAGCCGCGGAATAAGTTTTAAAAGCATTGAAATATTCTAGTAGACATCTTGATATTTTTTAATAAAAGAAGGATATTAAATAAATAGGTTTTTTAGATGGGATAAATTATGAATTATGGTATTTTAGCAATTAAATAAAGAATTTAGAGAAGTTTGATTTATTGAGAAACAATAGCTAATTTTAATAAAGATTTAAATAATAAAAGGGGTTTTATTAAAGAAATATAAGTAGTTATCGCCATTTTTAGATTTACGCAATTTGGAATAAATATTATTTGATGGATTAGGATTATATACCTTTACATATGGAGATTAATAGACTAGTTTAAGAATAGGTTTTAACTCAATAAGCTGGTATAACTTATGGATCATTATAAAAAGGGAATTTTATATAGAATAATTTTAACCTTGAAGAAAAATTTTAAATTTTGTAATATATATATATATATAAAATAATCTTAGTTTTTTTAATCTAAAAATACAATAGTTCTTCACACAACAAAATCATGGGAAATCTGATATGTGAATAAACAGAACTAAATTTAAAATTTCTGCAAAGATAATTGCTAATATAGTAACTTCCAATACCGAAGATTATTTTTCGAGCTTGACATGAAAACTTAGCTAAAATACACATTCGTGGGCGGGATAGAAAAGCCACGCGTGAAAAGAAAGTAAATTTACTCGTTCAATTTATTTTAGCAAAATGGTAGGAAAAAAAATCACATAAAGGAAATGAAATTTGTCTAAAATTTAAAAACATGTATTACTCCAGCAGTTAAGTTTACAAAGAAAATGTTATAAACAGTTTCTTCGTTAGTGATATTTATTTTTACTTTCAATGAAATTATGTTTAATTGATACATTGATCTTTTGTTAAATTTTAGTGAACGAAGTCATTAGGGATAACTAATATTTCATAAAAACAATATCAAACCCATTTTAGTGTTTTGAGGTGAAACATTTAAACTTTACGTTTTTATTAATTTGTAAATATAAATATGAATATATCGTTAATAAAATTCAGAAACATGAAAATATGTTTTATGTATAATATTTAAAAATTTAGGATAACCATTGTTTCGTGATTTCTAATGCTTAAAATTATGTATTAATATATCACTGTTTTGAGGTTAAACAATTAAAATTTACAATTGTATTACTTTATAAATATACATAATATGGATATAAATATGGATATATCGTTAATAAAATTCAGAAACATTAAAATATGTTTTTGTGTAACATTTAAAAAATTAGAATAAACATTGTTTCATGTTATTTTATTTAATCTATTAAAATACATGCTATGCACAGAGCTTCTAATGCTTAAAATTATGTAATGCGAACAAAATCAACAGTTTTTGAACAACTTCGAAACTTCTGCTAATCCGTAACTTTCTACTTCTTCATAACTTTCAGTTCTTCAATAAACAGCTTCTCAATAATCAGCTCCTCCATATCCTCCATATTGTTTCTGTCCAAAATATCCTCCGTCTGTTGCTGAAAATTAAATACCATAATTCTATTAACACATGTAATACACTATTTAAAGAGTTTAAAGAAAGTTTTTAGATGCGTTCGTAATTATATAAATACGCAGCACCGTCGTCTGTTCCGTCTGTCTGTCTATCTGTCCGCGTATTACAACGCCTAAACTACTCAACCGGTTTGAAATTTAATATATGTAATCGTTGCAGAATTTCGTCGGATCATTTCAGATTTTATAAAAATCGAATAAAAACTTAAAAATATATTCATAAAAGTTTTCTTCATTCTATTAAATCCTATAATATATAATTAATTCAATGATATCTCATGGTAGGTAGTGATTCTAGGTTACCATGATGATGACGTCTTATTTAAGATGGAGTCCTATTATTTACGTATTACTGAATAATAAATTTTGTATTCATGCATTTTTGCATCAGAGTGCAACAGCTATTGCACCAGGATCTGAATATTTATAAAACTAGTTATACTATGAACGCATCTCATTTGTCACGTTTGACGTACAATTTCCGACTTGTTGCAGGGTTTTTCCAGTAAGTAATGAGACTGATTGCAGAAAATTCGTTAATTTGAAGATAATTTAATCCTTTAAAGGTCGGTGATCATGCGGCGTGACCACCTAAATTTAATTCCAAACCTAACAAACGGTGCTAAGAATATTTTGATAAAAGTTTCCTTTTATACTGAAAGTGTAGAAATGCAGGATTTTTTTTTTTTCGTTTGAAAATTCTGGTGTCAGTCAATTATATCAATATTTTACGAACCGAATTTTTCTATCCCTGAAAGGGTTAACAGACACTTAATATTCTTCAAAACAGCCTCCTCCTGCATTAATACACCGTTGCCAAAGACTCTGCCACCCATTTATGACCGCCTAAAAGTCTTGAACTGGACTGCTGTTCAGAACGCGAGTTACGTTTATCTGCAAGTTTTCCAGATTGTCAAAACGATGACCTTTTAAGCTGGATTTTAACTGAGAGAATAGAAAAAATTCCCGTGGAAACAGATCGGGGCTGTACGGTGGTTGGGGCATCGTTGCGACGCTGTGTTTTGCCAGGAACTGATCCAATTTGAAAGATGTGTTGGAACCAGCTTGGTACAATTTTTCTACATTTGAAGTTCTTCCGTAACGATTTGATGTACAGTCGATTTTGTAAGTCCCAACGTCTCCGCAATCATTCAAGACGCTCATCCGACGATAAGAGTCCTAAAGCACTTTAATTTTAGCCACATAGTCTAAAGTTCGAGAACTTGATGGACGTCCAGCGCGTTATTCGTCATCGGCGTCCTTTCTTTCGTCTTTGAAGGCTTTGTGCCACCTAAACACTTGAGCCCTATACAAAGAATCTTTCCCGTAGGCTTCGCGTAACATCGCAAGCGTTTCAGTAGCCTATTTGTTTAGTTTTACATAAACCTTTGTGGCGTATCGCTTCTCGACACTCCGCTGCAGTCTAAAAACCTAACGCAACTTCCAAACATGTGTCTGCTTCACGAGCGATTCGTGCGCTGAAAATGCTTAAGGCCAACTGACTTCCTCCAGACTCTGTAGCTGTCAGCCTCCAGCGCACGTACCGCCCGCAAACTCCGCACCTTTAGCCTTCTGCTTGACGAGAAAAATTCAGTCTCATTACTTCCTGGACAGACACTGTATAATTTTATATAGCTTAATATATGCTAATTTGTACTTCACACTTCTCCAAGTATGACATAGTTGTTTTACAGTATTAGCCATCAAGCCGCGGGAAACTCTCATATCGAGTTTCACATACTCAATACAATTCCGCGCAACGCGCTATTTTCGCGTTCCAGTGGTCTACTTTAAAAAAATTCAGATTGCTTGATTCCCAACACTTTTTTAAAAGCATATAATTCGGCTTATTCTCGCATTATTTAATCTGTAATTAAATAAAGTGAATATTTCTACTTCAAAAAAGTGGTGGGAATCTACAATCTGAAATTTATAAAAGTAAAAATGTGCCGCGGTTTTAATCAAGAAGATGAAAAAGTCTTCCGCGACTGGAGGGTTAAGGAGCAGGATCACGTGACTTTCGAAATTACATTAAGTGCAAATTAGACAATCAATGATGTTGTGATTATTGACGTTGTCATAAAGATATAACAAGAACGAAAAAATATGTACAGGCATAGATAATAAAATAACTTCGAAACCTACGTTATTATCCGGTATTACGTGAGTATTTTAATACGTTATTATCATTAAGAAAAATAATCTTTTTCCTACATTTAAATCAAATATCCAGATTTAGACACAAAACGAATTGAAACACAAAAGAATTTAAAAATTCATTTTCAACAACTACTATCCATAAGCTAATGTAATCGAATTCCTTTACTTGCGTTGTATATGATATAGAGTAGGGGTGCACAACCTTTTTAAGAGAAGGGCCACTTACAAAAATATCTGGGTTGTCGAGGGCCATCAGTAACATGAAGACTATTCTATTTCGGGGAGGTGATCTGTGACCTATAATCAGATAAAAAATACGGTTTTTTTTGTAGGGGAGGGGGCACTCTTCTAGGTTCCCCTACCCAGTCAACATATCCAGCTGGCAAGGATATATCAACAGTTTACGTTTGTATATATAACAAGGATTATTTTGAAGGAGTGATAATATTCCTTGACTTTATTCGGGGGGAGGGGAGGATTTTGTTTTGTTAAAAGTGCTAGAAAATAAACATAAGCATGAAAGTGGCTGCTGCCAAAAAAATGTGAAGTTTATGAACGAACGAAGGAAACGTCCCAGATCAACGAAATTTGCGATTTTTCCACACCTAATCGACAAAATTTGCTACTTTTTTTGTACTCGATGAACAAAATTCGCTATTTTTCGGAGCCCGATTGACAAAAACTCGCGATTTTTTCCGCGCAAGAACGACGAAATTTCCGATTTTTCCTCACCTGATGGACGAGATTCGCGATTTGTCCACGAACGATCAACGAAATTCACGATTCTTAATTGACTCTGACGAAATTTGCAATTTTTTCAAGCGGCAAATTAACGAAATTCGCGATTTGTTCTCGCGATAAACTGAAGAAACTCGTGTTTTTACCGCAGCCGATCGACGAAATTTTAAATTATTCCGCGCATCATCGAGAAAATTTTCCGCGCATCATCGAGAAAATTTTCCGCGCATGACAACGAAATTTGCGATATTTTCGAGCCTGATCGACAAAATTCACAATTTTTTTCGGGCCCGATCCACGAAGTTTGCGATTTTTCCGCTCCCGATCAACGAAATTCGAGATAAACAGATGGAACTCGCGATTTTTACGCATCCGATCAACGAAATTTTCAATTTTTCGGCGCATCATAGAGAAAATTCGCAATTTTTCGCTGTCTGACAACGAAATTTGCGATTTTCCCGAGCCTGATGGAAAAATTCGCGAATTTTTTCGCATCCGATCAACAAAATCAACGATTCTTAACTGACTCTACGAAATTTGCAATTTTTAACGCGGCGAATTGCCGAAATTCGCAATAAAAAGACGAAACACGTGATATTTCCGCAGCCGATCAACAAAATTTGAGAGTTTCTTGTTCCTAATCCACAAAATTCGTGATTTTTCCTCATCCGATAGACGAAATTCACGATTCTTAGCTAACGAAATTTGCTATTCTTTCCTGCGGCAAATTGACGAAAATCGCGATTTTTTCGCGCGACTGACGAAACTCAGGATTTTTCCGCAATCGATCAAGAAATTTTGCCATCTTTCCATGTATCATCAAAAAAATTGACGAATTTTTCGCGCCCGATCAATGAAATTTGCGGTTTTCCTGGGGCCGATCGACAAAAGTGGCGATATTTTCTTGCCCGACAAAGTAAATTCGCGATTTTTCCGTGCCCGATCGACAAAACTCGCGATTTTCCCGTGCCTGATCGGCGAAATTTGCAATTTTTTTCCGCGCCTCATTTCGTGATTTTCCCGTGCCCGATCAACGAAACTTGTGATTTTTCTGCGCCTGACCGACAAAATTTGCGATTTTTCCGTATCCGATTAAAGAAATCCGCGATTTTTCCAAGCCTCATCGACGAAATTCGCGATTTTTCCACACCCGATCAACGAAATCTCAGATTCTTAACTGACGAAATTTGCAATTTTTTCCCGTGGCAAATTGACGAAATTCACGATTTTTTCCTGCAACTTTTGGACAAATATTGCAATTTTTTTCAGTTATAAATTGACGAACTTCGCGGGCCACACGTTAACCCATCGCGGGCCACTTTTGGCCCGCGGGCCACAGGTTGTGCATCCCTAATATAGAGGGTGGTTCAAAAGGTCATGTCCAAACGCCACGTATGGGTGTGTGAGGTCATGAGGAGCAAGAATTACACAGGAACTGGGGATCGGAAACCCGATAGTAACACTGTAATTTCATCATGAACGTGACACAAAGAAAAGATAAGAAACGTTGTAAAAAAAAAAAACCTTTATTTTACAAAAAACTTAATCGAAGTACAAAACACAAATGAAAAATTTTACAACTCATAACAACGAGACACCCGTTCTATCGGTTTAAGGTCACAGATAGCTGAAGCGGCGGCACGTGTCTGGGAGACTACTGGCCAATTGGAACGTGTTCGCGATTTCATGCGGCGCGGTGCCAATATGAAGCATGCATCACAGCTAATGGGGCATGTTTTGAACTCTTGTTATGAGTTGTAACATTTTTCATTTATATTTTGTACTTCGATTAAGTTTTATTGTAAAATAAAGATCTTTTTACACCGTTTTTTTATTCTTTCTTTGCGTCACAGCGCAATTGCACCATCATGCTCGCGTTTCCGACCCCCAGTTCCTATGTAATTCTTGCTCCTCATGACCTGACATACCCATACTTGCTGTTTGGGCATGACCTTTTGAATCACCGTGTTTTGAGTTCTAATTATATAACATAGTAAAAAAATTTCTGCTATAATAATCATAAAGAATTAAAAATCACTTTTGTATTCAAATCTGATTTCTCAAATCTTTTAACATAATTACTGTGATCTCTATTTCTATTAATACTCTACGTGTCTAAAAACTCAGTAACTAAAATATTAGTACTAAAGTATTAAAAAAGTAGAAAATAATAAGATTTTCACCGCCAAATGTAACTCTATCGGCGGGGAAGAAGAATGTTATCGCCAATACTACCGAGCAAGAGTGTAATCATAAGTGTACATAAGTGTTAATACAAAAAAAAAAAAATAAATAAAAAAAACACATGCAACCTTAACAGTTATTTCTGATGTATGTACTATTGGTATTTCATGAATTAAAATAATAGTTAATTCAGTCAAAATTTACTAAAAGATGTTTAATACGTTGTTAAATATAAAAAATATAAAATAAAATACAAAACAATTGTACATCTGAAAACCTAGTACTTTCAATTATATGCGTACTCGTCATCAGAGTTCGAAAAAAAAATTAAATAAAGAACTGAGTCCTTTGAAGCCAAAAATTGCGGTTGATTGTTCCAAAACGAAGGGTCTACCCCCATCCCCCACTGTGCAAAAAACTGCTCATAGAATACAAGATGAACGATCTCCTGGCAAATTCATACACATTGCTGACAGGTAATACCACAAGCTTTTGTATTCCCCTTACACTCATAATTAACTACTGCAAAAAAATCATATTATATTATGCAAAGCTACGAGTATATACTCTAGAATGTAAGCCAACTGCTAAAATTTCAACAATAATTGTCCATCTAACTTTTACCCTTGCAAGGAAAATCTCGTCAGTTGCTTCTTAAGTTTCATTAACACCTTATTACCATACGATATTAAATATATTGTATTGTTTCCCGTGTTCTTCGAGAAGCTTATCCGTGGTGCAACTAGGATTATTTTGAAGATTAAATACTACTTCCAGTTTCAATTTAGTAGTTAATATTCAATAAATATTTTTATTTAAGCATGTTCTTATTTCAGCAAAATTTTTGATTAAATTCTGCAGTTCGTGTTTTCTAGGTGTGTTAGTAATTATTTAAATACGTAGCCCTTATAGTCGCCGTCTGGTCCATCCATCTATCATTCCGCATATAACAGCGTAAAAACTACCCAACAGAATGGTTTAAAATTTAATATATAGAATCGTTCCAGAATTTTGTCCAGTCATTTCAAATTTTGTGAAAATCGAATGAAAACTTAAAAATCCTATCATACGTAACTAATTCAGTGATATCCCATGGTAGGTAATGATTCTAGGTTGTCATGGTGATTATATCCTATTATGGATCCCTATTATTTCCATATTACTGAATTTAATACATAGGGAAGAGTGAGGTAGAATGGGACAGTAGGTTTTTCTCTTTGTGTATCATTCTAATCATTTCATCAATCACACATTAGATGTAGCAGTGGTACCCCAATCTTCAGCTAAAAAAAGTTGCTGATCTGCATAAGCTTTCGATTGTATAAAGAAAAAGATTATTTCAAGAATCAAAAGTAAATTTGCTTCATATACTTTTTAATTTTTTTGTTGTATGTTAATGACTTGTTTATGTGTAGATGCAATAGTTTTCCTATTTATGAAACATTATACTGTATATTATCCATAATTTAAACCATGCTTAAAAGCTGAAATTTTGTTTATACAAGAAGTTTAATATAAAAGAAGTTAGAGGGATGAATGGGACATGTCTAATTCCTTCTTTTTAATAAGATGAATGTAAATTGCTAATAAGCAAATATTTTTAAAGGGTAGTATGTTAGTTATAACATTATAAATATATTCATTTACTTCAAAATGTAAATAAATTGAACTGATGACTTTTTAATGTCATCTCTGACTAACAATCCTGAATTTTCCTTCTAGTGATGAAGGTACTAGAATTTGACAGTGTAGCACAGACATTATCAACCTACAATCTTTGTTAGACTGTATATATAGCTGACACTAAACTATTTGTGCATTATCATACATTGTATTATAGATGTCCCATATCTCCCTGTTAGTAGGGAGGTATGGGACACATTTTGAAATTTACAATTTCTTTATTTATAAAATTGTTTCTATATTGTTCAAGGACATTAGAAAGTCTTTCATTTTGTATTCTATATATCAAAATTTTTGTTTTTGTGTGAAACAAAGTTGATTTTTTTATTTTTGTAAAAAATGTCCCATTCCTCCCCACTCTTCCCTATTATCGTAACAAATTTTGTATTCATGTATTTTTGCATAATAGTGCAACAGCTATTGCACCAAGATATGAGTATTTATAAAATTAGTTATAGTACGAACGCACTTCATTTGCCACTTTTGACGTACAATTACCGACTTGTTGCTTTACTTGTTAGTAACTATATTTTCAAGTATCGTGAAATAAGCTGTTAACAATCACTTGTTTTTTTTAATTAACCAAAGCGTCAATTTTACTATAAATTTTCCATAGAATACATCATTAAATAAAAAACAAGTAATGTAAACATTTTGTTTTTAAAGTCAATTCCTACTTAGGTCATCAAAGAAAAATTTAATATAATCCCTTAAGCTAATATTAGTTTCTGTTGCATTAAAATATCTCAATTTGGATTTTCTATAAGCAAGTAGGTTTACAATCGAAGTCTATGGAAATTTGGCAAAATATTAGAGATATCGTCAAGTTGGCGACTCATTTTGGTCGCCAAATTTGGCAATATATCACCAAATTGGTGACAAACTTGGCGGTATTTCGCGACAGAACAGGGTCCCCCCTATGGTAACCCCCCTTATAGATATGAAGATGCATTAAATGCTTCAATAACGAATGGCCGCCATTTTGCCTCCCATGTAAAACTAAAATTAATTAATTAAAATTTAATTAATGAATTAATATTTGAAAAAATTGTATTAACATCATTTGTCATCCAGTACAAGTTTTAAAAAAATTATTTCAACTTGATAGGATGAATAATAAGTATTTTATTAACGATTGAAAATTTGAACAAGATATATATATAAATAAATAAATAAATAAATAAATATAGGGAGAGTGTGAACTAATAGTAGGAATTGAATAAAGATGTGTAGAGATAATGCTATTTAACCCTTTGCACTCCGCGTTATTTTGAGTATGGGCTACCAGCCACTCCGCATCGTTACACAAATACTTTATTCGGTTGGCACCACTTTTTAAAAAGAAGTTTCTTTCAAGTATACAATCTTAAAAATGCCCTGATTAAATGAGGCAAATTTTATTTTCCTTTGTTACTGGTGCCAAAAACAAATTTTGTAAGGCAAGATGACGTCAGCGCAGCGGCGACAACGGAGTGCAAAGTGTTAAAATGTAGATAAATGTTTTTACCTTTAAAAGACATGGGTTTTTGAGATGATGACCTCATGTTTTCATGTATCCAGCTCAAGTGATGTGAAACTGACGTGTAGTAAGATAATGGATTCCTAATACTGCATGGCGGACCAGCTGATAGCACACCAATCACATAAAATCTATTTTCGTGTTGATAGAACGCAGGTCCACCGGAATCACCCTAAAAATATACATTAAGTAAATAGACAAATAAAATAAATAATGAGCTATCAATTGTTTACTTCTGTTTAAATTTAGTTTAATTAATTTACTAAAATAATTAAATTTAGTTAAATTCTCTTTAAATTCAGGAAATCTTGCCAGTCTTCAAATGGACTTTGTAATGCAGGGTTGCAGATTAGGTGTACCTCTCCATAGCTACCGTTAACCGGGGCTACTTTGGTCCTTGCGGGGTTACTTTGGTCCATCCCATAAAAAAAGATTTTATTCTTTGTATTGAACAAACAACACAAGATAATTCGGAGTGTTTGCCCTTGAAATATATTTTATACTCTACTATAGGGTATTTGAATAGTTTGGGGTAATTTAAATTTTTGTTAGTGGCAACGCTGGATATGATTGTAAACAACTGTTTTCGTCTGTAGATTTTAACTCGCCAAACTTTCTATAGTGAGACAATCTGGATAAGAGATACAAATAAAGTAAGTGTCAAAATATTACCTTTAGTAACCTGTAACCCATGTGTGATCATAGTTTTTCCTTTAACTTTTTATTTTGACAAAAAATGTTTACGTTTTCATAAAGCTAACATGAAAACTATTTTTTCAGGGCTACTTTGTGCCACGCCTTTTTTGGTCCGGAAGTAGCCCCAGTTACTTAGAAGTGCCTTTTATACAACCAAATATCTTTAAAAATGTATTAAGTAACATTTTTTTCAAATGTTACTGTAGCAAAATGTTACATTAATTATTTTTGTTCCAGTTGCTGAGGATAACATGATGAAAACCGTTTCTTGTGTCTTTAATATTAAGAATTGGTTTATTGTGTTTAAATGTTTAAAAAAAATTGTTTATCAAGTTTGCAATGTTAATTCATTAGCAGATCCTATTCCAAGGGGGTTTCAAAATTCCTACATATGAAATGTATTCATTTTATATGAAAATAAGTGAATGGACCAAAGAAGCCCTCAGCAGGGGCTACTTTGTTCCAAAACTTTAAACATAGTTAAAAAGTAAAAAATTGCCTCTTTAAAACCATACAGTTTGCTTCATTGTTTCATTTTAATTCCTTACAACTCGATTTCGACGTTGAAAAATCATATATTTTTTAATAATGGAAATGTTAATGGAACCAGGAAAAAGTGGCCCAAAGTACGGTTTGAAAGGTCACGGTACCAAATCTGTTAATAATAGTAATATGTATTAACCCCATATGTATTAACCCCTTGAATGGCGGTGATGCCACTATGGCATCCCATAATTTTAATCCCAATTTGCCACATTGGCATCCGAATTTTTTTATGAAATTTTCCCTTTCATTAAGTACGCGAAAATATACTTTTACTTGTTTATAAATAATTTTCTTCTAAATACTGGTGTCATTCAATTATTTCAACATTTTACAAATACAAGTACTTTTCCCTGGAAAGGTTTAAAAGGCTGAAAACCAATTTAAAAAAATGCACAAATAATAGACAAAAAGCAGCAAACTGCTGTTTCTAATCTACAAGCGAAATTCTTCCTCAGTGCAACTTACAGCAAGACACAGTGAGCTAGAAAAAGCAAGGCTGGGCAAAGCGACAGAGAGGTGCTGGCTTATATACCCGAATACGGGTAACTAACGTGCCAAAAACAACCAATGAGAGAAAAGCAGCATAAAACAACTGTGTGGACAAGTAGCGACATCTACTGGAGAACGAAAAAAAAAAAAAAAAAAAAAACGGGAAATTAACTGATGCTTTCCAAATACTTGGAAAATCAGGAGTACTAGATAAGTCATTGGCTAAAGGGTGAGATTTTTAATGATGTTGTAAGCTTTCCAAAAACCAAGATCACGGATAGAAGAACGTTTTTGGATAATGATCGCTAAGAAAAAATTAAAACTATGTTGAAAAGAACAACAATGTTGAACAATAGAAGACCATTTAAGCTCCTGATTTTAACATAACCTTCATGCTCTTTTAAATGAAATCTAAGAGCACGTTTAGTCTGGCCAATATAAGAAAGACCACACTGGCAAGAGATTTGATAAATACCCCAGTTATCTATACGACCTATCTATACGATATATCTATTTTTATAAATAGTAATATGTTCACAAATAAATAGCTCAGATGGCAGAGCACTGGCGGCTTCAGCCAGGAGATTCCGGGTTCGAATCCTGGTCCGGACATTTTTCGCCCAGTTGGAGATTTACATCTAATATGATTTATTTACCAATTAGAATAATTGTGTTAAAATTAATCTAGTGCTATAAGAAGTGTCAATTTTCTTTTAACCGCTTACCGTATTATGTCAAGTTAACCCCGGTTCTCTATATGTGGAGCAAACATGCAAACTATGCTTTCTCCTTCAGATACAAATTTTCAAAAAACTGATAAATAAGAAAATAACTTGTATTTAATTGTCATTTTTATTGTGTATTTTTATTACTGTTTATTAGAAAGAATTGCAAGCATACCTAAGATATTAAACATAAAACAAATTAATAAAATGCATTTAATATTTGGAGAAATCACGTTTTGACCGAATTCAGAGGAGGAAACATGTTTTGATTGTTTGACAAGTGGATAAAACGCTTTTTGAATGAAATAAGTTCTAACTCACAAATAATACAATAGCATTATTTTATTTTAATAAATACCGAATTTCAGTTGATTATTGTTAAAATAAAATGACAGATTATGGTACCTAGTAGTATTCATTAAATATTTACTAAATAAATACTCGTTTGCCAGAAATCCACTTCAAATTTTAAAACCAATATCTTCATCTAGACAGTTATACACATATCCCTCTTCTTTATTGCAGGCTTATCAATCATGGATAATGTGGTTGTATCATTTGAATATATCATCAGGTTGATTTTGCCACTGTTCACTATACATTACCTTCAAAAGTTTTTTAACATCTTTGTTCTTTTCAACAGGTATGGCGTGGCTAAGAGGAAGATATTCTAAAACAACCCTTTGAACAAGGCATCAGTAACTCCCTTTTTAAGATTTACATCATATTCTTCATTTAGATCTTGAAATCTATAATTCTGGAAGCCTTTAACTTTAACAGTTCTCTTATTTTTTTCTAAAACAATCCGTTTCAATTGTGATATGTATGGTAGGTTTCGAAAGTACACATTAAGTGACAACTGTGATTGGCAGACTGGAGAAATCACTGCTTGATTGAATGCAGGCTTTGGAGGAAACACTCTTTGATTGAAACGTCAAGTTTTAAAATTGATTTATAATCGGAGAAAAAAATTTTTTAGTAAAAAATACCATTTATGTCTGTGCAATTTAACACAGAGTTCATAAAAATAACAATAACTCATTTTTTATTTTTTTGTGAGAAAACACGGTTTGAATGTTTGCTCCACATATTACAATTAAAAACTATCCCTAGAAAACTCGGGCGTAGCAGAATTTCTCAGTACGATGTCCAGGTCTAAAAATGTAATTAATTCCAATGACAAACTTGGTGGTGTGGATAAAGTCTACCAGCATTTAGCTGCTTACTCTACACAAAGCAAAAAGAGGAAAAAAATATTATAAGAAGATTTTCTTTCATTTATTTGGTTTGGCTTTATGAAAATCCTACATTTTTTATAGTTAATCAGGAGGTTCACAATCACCTAAACAATTTAGAATGGAACTTGTTGAAAAAGTAATTCCAGAAAATCACTGTGACAAGTTTTCTGCCTCATCAGGAAGACACATAATTAGTCCTTTACCGCTGAGGATAACCTTAAGGCATTTTCCATACATTAAAGGCTATGCATATATATCGTTATCGAGATTTTGCTATCTTTGGACCCCCTTGCCCCCTTACGATATCATACTTAATCATTCGTCGAACTCCTCCAAGTCCCCACCTGATAATATCGTTATCAATGTTAAAAATTCTTTTATTTTTAGATTTTTTTTCTTTTTTTTCTAAAATTTTAAAGATTTTCCAGTGACGCACACATATGATTATACATTTATTAGTCGCATACTATACAGATTCAAGAAATCAATAAAATATCAATACATGAAATAAATTTATATCAAACTAGTATATAATTTCCATCAAAAATGACGGAAAGTGAATGATAAATATTTAAAACAACAGTTAAAAAAATATTTTTCTGACTTAAAAAAAAAGAAAAAAATAAGATGCCTCATGCATTTTGTCAATCAAAACTATTATCCTTTGATTTTTTATGATTAGAACAAAGAAATTGTGTAAACTACAATTTAGTCACCAGTGCATAACGCGCTATTTCCAGCTACACATTCTATGACGAAAATGCTTGTTTAGGTTCCCTCTACATGAAAATTTGTTGTTTAGCGTGATTTTTTTTTCGCTACAAGCTACGTTAAAATTCAAAATTTTATCTGCAAGATAATTAAAATATGTTGTACCGATAAGAAATATTCATTTTATTTGCAACGTCTTCAAATCTGATAAAATGCATTGTAAAAAAAAGTACGATTACAACAGAAAGTTGGCGCCAAAAGAATTATAGAAAGAAACATAAGCTCCTAATTAATTGGGAATTAAAACGGCCTACAGAGGCGCTGCTCGCAGCCTTCGGTACAGAAAAAATTGTCCCTTTAATTTCCCTTTAAATAATGCTAAAGTGCCATTGAAATAATTCTTTATTTTATTGTAAATGCATTCGAAAGTTTTAGATATTCAAATTCGGACAATTTTTACTTTGCCATATAAGACAGAAATCAAATGTTACAGGAAATCTGAAATTGAGCAAAAGAATAATCATTCTGAATAAATTACAAATACATGTAATGCAATGTGCTTGCATGGACCTTCTTAGAGCGAAAGCTATATCTTTTCTCCACCAGATGGCGATAGTTATCCGTTATTTTTGAATTATAGAACTTTTTTGTTGTTGTTGTTGTTGGTTTGGCTCTGAAATTTAGAACTTAATCGTTAAACTTAGTTTTTAAAGGTTTTAATAAAAGTTTTTTTTTTAAGAAGGTTTTTTCAAATATTTTAAGACCAGCATCGGCGTTAAACTGTATTTTTTTTTTATGAAGCGTTCAAAGAGTCATTCATTTGATTGTAGATCTGCTGGAATTTGAATCTGAATGGCAACAGTATCGTTTGTTTAGATCTGATTTCTATGTTTATAATAGTTTAATTTTAATTTAGATATAAATACATTATAAATGGATATGATAAACATGTTTTATGTGAAAATATGCTTAACAGACATGATTTCAAGTAGAAAAAATTATCATTTAGCTGTCATATGTTAGGATATGTTTTTCATTACGCCTAACATGGCGTTTAGCTACGGTCAATTCGCAAACGAGAGTGGTTCGCACCGACATCGTTCCGACAGTTTCCTGCACTCAGATTTTATTATAAGTAGATAACATTTAAAAGAGTTAGTTACTATTGAAAAGTATTTAATAATAGCTTATTGTTAGATAATGCATTCAAAAGTAATATTGTCTTCTTGCACTTGCCCCCAGCCCAAGGAGGTTAAAAGCAGAATTTGTCAACAAAATAGTGGACAACATTCTTTTTTCTTTCTTTACTGGTAAACGCAAGTATGACTTCCTACATACTGTGCTCCTGATTTCTATAACAGCGAAATATATGCGTATAAAGTAGTAGAACTGGAATGTCAAAAGTTGGGGTATTCCAAATTTTGGAATGAAATGATTTTATAAAAATTTAATGGCTTTAATAAGAGATTTGTATTTTCATAAAAAGATATAAAATTAGTAATAATAAAAAGGCAACAGACTATTTGGATGTAAAGAAAAACTCACTGAAAAAAGAAAAATATGGTTGCATCAAAAATGATAACGATATCAAAGAAATCTTACCATATCAAGTGCAAGACCCACCCCCCTCCCCCCTAAAGTGATAACGTTATATATGCACAGCTCCTTATTCCTGCTATTAATAAAAAAAAAATCAAATCCAGCGAGACAGTCTGCTCTATGTTTCCGCAAAAGGGATTCCAGTGGTAAGACAGTAAAAAAAAAAAAAAAAGACCAGATATCAGGGTTCCGAATGACGTACCAAAAGTCAGGTATTACTTTGTGTTGCTTCTTGTTTAAAAAACTGTCACACAAATACTAATATTTAACTTTTATCATTTGCCCGAGATAACTCGAGATAGTAAACTTATGAGGCTAATTGGTAAATGTTTTCACACCTACAAAAAAATCAACTTAAAACTTATGTATTGTGCTTTATTTCAGTTCCTTATATTTAATAATTGAATTTTTTAAAAATATTATGATTTTTTGCAATTTGTTTGCAAAAAAAAAAAAAAAAAAAAAAAAAAAAAAAAATGGTAAGGGAAACGGCTAATGCGACCGAATCAGCTGGCTTGAAAGAAAAAAAAATTCCTACATTACGGATTTATAGTGTGGATAATTACCTTAAATTAGTTTTCCATTTCCAAATTGTAGGGTACACTAACAATTTTTATTGTTTTATACTGTTTTGTGCTAACTTTCTTTAATCTAGTTACTATACGTAAGCTATAGCTAATAAGAAAATAATAGATTCCGTAATCCGTGACACTAAATAACCGGTCTACACTTTAAATATATAATTCTAGGCCTTTTCTGACCACATAATTTTCATACAGGGATAATTGATGTAAAACAGGTGACATTACCCCCAATGCTTTAACGAAGTGAATATATTATAAGTATAATTTCAATTTTGGAAATACATTGGAATATTGTGATTTACAATATGTTCCATTTAACCCGGGAGGACGCGCGCCGGGCCTGATAGACCAGCGCGCGTACGGATAACCGGACCGGCGCGCGTACGGTTTTTACAATTGTCTCCACTATCTTTTTAAAAGCACTCTTCAACTTCTTTTATCACAAAATTCTGTCCGATTAATTAAGGTGACGATTATTATTTGTTTTTATTGGTGACAAAGTAAAAACCATTCACCGTTAACGCTCGTGAACAGTGGTAACACGCGCGTACCGTGGGTATGCGCGCGTTCTCCCGTGTTAAACACTTTTGTTTACATCACAGCATAAAGCTGCTGATAGCAATAATAAGTACGTTTTCTAATTTATTTTCACTGAACCTACATATATACATTTGTATAAATATATTTTAACACATCAAGTTAATTTTTTTTGTTGTTGTTCGGAAAAGACTATGCATATTCTATGACTTTCTAGTTCTAGTACATGTATTTAAATTTTTTTCACTGAATCTACATATATACATTTGTATAAATGTATTTTTACACATCCAGTTAATTTTTTTTTTGTTCGGAAAAGACAATGCATATTCTATGACTTTCTAGTTCTAGTAAATGTATTTAAATTTTTTTCACTGAATCTACATATATACATTTGTATAAATATATTTTTACACATCCAGTTATTTTTTTTTTGTTGTTGTTCGGAAAAGACAATGCATATTCTATTACTTTCTAGTTCTAGTACATGTATTTAAATTTTTTTCAATGAATCTACATACATACATTTGTATAAATATATTTTTACACATCCAGTTAATTTTTTTTGTTGTTGTTGTTCGGAAAAGACAATGCATATTCTATGACTTTCTAGTTCTAGTAAATGTATTTAAATTTTTTTCACGGAAATATTTGATAATGCTGTACATTGCACTGGCTGAAAGGCTATTCGCACTCAAATTAAACACTTTAACTTAAAGGCACATGGAACATCTCGGCAAGTAAAATGAAGCAGCTTCTACGAAATATTTAACATCATATATTTTACTTAAAAATAGAGATGGAAATGAAAGTTTTTTTTACAGTAAATATACACTTTATAGACACTTTAAATCAAAAGAAATCAATTTCATGCATAAATTAGTTTTCAAGAACTAATTAACTTTTTACATATCTCAATGAAATTTTTTGAACAATATGTCTGTTCGGTATATTTTTCTAAATAAGTTGTTGATTATATCACTTTAAAATTTGTTGTGGTGTCAGAAAACATACCATTTGAGAATAATAAGAAGTAATTTTCATTTTGGCTTAAAAGAAATAAAATTAAAAATATTTTAGTAAAAAACTTTGAAAATCCTAAAAATTTTAAGAACATATTTTTCATTATTTTAAAGAAAATTTCACTCAAACCTATAATCTTAAATATTTTTAAGAAAGCAAGTTAGTTACACAATTTTAGAAAGTTTCAACTGTTTCCCTAAAATAGAATTTTAGAAAAATGTACCAAAGCATAAAAAACACATTTTGAGAAAAAGGCAAAATCTACAGTGCTTAAAATATGTTATTTTAAAACCTTCCAACACCACATCTTTGAGGCCCATAATCATTTAGCACGATAATCTTTTAGCTCTATTTTGTAGGAAACTCAAAAATTTTAACCATTTTATGTTCCATGTGCCCTTAAGCTTTGAATTCAGGTATATCTACGAATATGAAGTGGAAATTTTATATACAGTATTACTGAATTTTCCAGTGTATAATAGAAGTAAACATTTCTATAATTTTCAGTGATATTTCAGTTGTTTTAGATAGCAAGTAAAAGTTTTTTTAAGTTATGCTTGTACAATTTGATAACAATCCATAACCGTTAAAACTTTGGAACTGTAGATATTCTGTAAGTTCAAATTAGTCTTCCACTCACTAGTCATATTCGTTTTTTAAAGACCTGTGCTGTTGGTAGTTATGCACCAAAAAATTTAAATTGTTAAAAAGTAGAAAAAGGAACATGAGACAAGCTTCCGGAAAATAACCCGAGAAAAAGGACTACGTGCATACGTAGGAAAAATAGAATTGTGAAACATTTTAAGAACTTTATTTTTCCTCACAACGGAATCTTTCTAAAAGGAATAATTCGAGAATTTGGGAAGAACTATAGAAATAAATTTGTAATCATGAAATACGCCCGAAAGATTGAACTTTATTAATTGGATGAACTTCTGCATGAAGAACTAGGTGTAATATCAACAGAGTGAAAATGTGCCCGGGCCTCGAACATCATCAGCTAAGATGCACGTGCGGTACCCAGACTGGCACCTGTCAAGGATATATGTTGGTAAGGTTCCATCTGCAGCACAAGAGGATTAATCTTTGTATGACTTATCTCTGTAGCAAACATGAGGCGAAATTAATCTCAGAATCGGTGAAATCGGATATAGAAATAATTTTGTAGTGCTGAAGTACGCCTTAAAGATTGAATTGCATTAATTGCATGAATTTCTGCATTACTAACTAGGCGTAAAACCGACAGAGTGAAAATGCGCCCGGATTCAAACATGGATAATTTGCATCATCAACTGAGATACACGTGCGATACCCAGCCTGGCACCTGTCAGTGTTATATGTTAGAAAAGTTGCATCTGCAGCACAAGAGTGAATATCTTAATGAGACTTACCTCAGTGGCAAACATGAGACGATATTAATATCAGCATCGATGAAATGTATAGGAATAATTTTGTAGTCATAAAATACACCCGAAAGATTGAACTTCATTATTTCGATAAACTTCTGCATGACTAACTAGGCGTAATATCAACAGAGTGGAAATGTGCCCGGGCCTCGAACATCATCAACTAAGATAAACGTGCGGTACCCAGCCTGGCACCTGCCTGTGTTATATGTCGGCAAGATTGCATCTGCAGCACAAGGAGGAATATCGTTATGAGACATATCTCAGTGGCAAACATGAGACGTGCTGTACCCAGCCTGGCGCCAGTCAGTGTTTTATGTCGGCAAGGTTGCATCTGCAGCACAAGAGGAAATACCTTTATGAGACTTATCTCAGTGGCAAACATGAGACGAAATTAATCTCAGCATCAGTGAAATCGTGTATAGAAATAATTTTGTAGTCGTGAAATACGCCCTAAAGATTGAAATTCATTAATATCATGAATTTCTGCATTGCTAACTAAGCGTAAAACCAACAGAGTGAAAATGCGCCAGGACTCCAACACGAATAATTGGCATCATCAACTGAGATACACGTGTGATACCCAGCCTGGCACCTTTCAGTGTTATATGTTGGAAAGGTTGTATCTGGAGCACAAAAGGGAATACCTTCATAAGACTTATCTGTGTGGGAAATATGAGGCGAAATTAATCTCAGCATCGGTGAAATCATGCATAGAAATAAGTTTGTATCTATGAAATACAACCAAAACTATAAATTTTATTGATAGCATGAATTTTTGCATTGTTAACTAGGCGTAAACCCAACATAGTGAAACAATGCCCAAGCCGGAACTCGAAACCGTGTCATTGGTATAACGTCCGTGTTGATCAGAATGCCAATGACCCGGGTACGGGTTCCAGTTGGGCCCTTTTTTCACTCCGTTGGTTTTCGCTCAGTTAGAAATGCGAAAATCCATGCAATTAATTAAATTAGGAAGAAATATTTCTATTTACTTTGTTCTATCTTTATAAGAAGAAAGTATTCAATTACTAAAAATTTCGACTTCCGGTTTGCGATGGATTTATACGTTTTAGAATGTCCTGAACACGATTTGATGGTTTTTAGAAAATGCCTGTCAGTCACTCTCTGAGTCTGTATGTGGCAAAAAATTTGTGTGCTAGAACTCTCAAGAACTAATGCACGGAATTTCACAAAACTTGATAATCAGTTAGACATTGATATAAACTAGTGCTGATTACTTTTTGGTGTAAATCGCTCTACAGGTGGCGCTACTAGGCTGCATTTTTTATGATTTCCGCAATAGCTATATCTCTAGAACTAATGCACGAATTTTTATAAAACTTCAGAGTCAGTTAGTCATTGACATAATTTGCTGCTGATTACTGTTTGGTGAAAATCGCTTAACTGGTGGCGCTGCAATGCTGAATTATTCATGATTATCGCAATAGCTTTATCTAAAGACTTAATGCACGAATTTTCATCATACTTCAGATTTAGTTAGTCCCTGTTATAAATTGGTCCTGATTAGTTTTTGGTGTAAATCGCCAAACAGATGGCTCTGCTATGCTACATTTTTCAGGATTTCCGAAATAGCTATGTCTCAAAACTAATGCATGAATTTTCATCAAGCTTCAGATTCAGTTAGTCCCTGGTATAAATTGGTCCTGATTAGTTTTTGGTGTAAATCTCCCAACAGTTGGAGCTGCTATACAGAATTTTTTGCGATTTCCGCAATAGTTCTATCTCAAAAACTAGTGCATTGATTTTTATCAAATTTCAGACTCAGTTAGAAATTAATATAAGTTGTTGATGACTGGATTTCGGTGTTAATCACCTAACCGGTGGGCTGATATGCTGCATTTTTCAGGAAGTATTAACATATATGAGATAGGAAAAAGTTTTAGGATTGCTACATCCGACTAGTTTTTTCACGTTTTCCTTGTTCTTGCGCCTTTCTACAACGGAGGCTGGCAAAAATGGAGCAAAAATCAGAATGTCACCATATATCAATGATGTAACTGAGAATCCTGGAGCAGAACATTCTCCTTTTACATTAGCCTGTGAGTAAATAGAAAATCCAAGTATGGAATGTAACTCATCTAAGGCGTCTACTGAATCCGGAAAAAAAGCTTTAAAAATTCCTATCCCTGATTCATTCAACACTGATTATAGGTACAGTCGTGGGAAAAAAAATAAACACCCCTTACTAACTCGGCAAAACATTATTGTAGAAGAAAATTACTGGTACCACACGATTGGTAATGCAGTCTACTTTTAAATGATGTATATACAATTTGCTTAGGGGGCCATCTACATATTAAAACGAACGATAAATTTATTTATTTTTTTCAATAGAAGTACACAATTCTGACAGCATAAATGAACTCTACACCATTCAATTAGCCCCAAAACAAATTTTTATGTAATTCGTACCATACGTTTCCGAGAAATTATTTATTTTAAAAAGAGCGTATTTTAAGGGCTGTATCCAAACTGAAGTTCCCTACTTGATTGTTAACGGAGAGAGCCCCCTTCTTGATCAAGGCACCTGAAGCGCTACTCAAGGAGTCAATGAAGCCTGTTAGATTAAAGGATAGTAGAATAAATTTCAAAATATCTAGTCACTTCTATCATAGACGGCCCCTTAAATCATCATTTTGCCGTTTTTTAAGCATAATTTGAAAACTACTTGGAAGAAAAATAGGAAATTTTGGATTTCCATAAAGCAGGACTTAATAAATCTATATCCATCAAAAAAATTGCAGGTTGCAATTCATAATTTTTTCGAATATTAATTTCATAATTCATATCATAAAATTATAAAAAATGCAAATTAAACGTATTTATGTTTGAGTAATTTAGTATTATAACTACACAAAAAATTAGCACATTAGGAGTTTAATTTCAAGAGATATTAATAAAAATATGAAAATGTAATTTAACATTAGAAGCACTAAATTTTGAATGCTTAAAATTCAAAAACTTATAATTTGAAATCACTTGAAATTTGATGTCTAGTTATAGTTTGATCTGAAGATTTGAAATATCTTGTTAAAATTGGGCATCGCCATTGAAAAAGAAATTAACTTTGGGTTCGTTTTAATATCTAGATGGCCTCCTAAGCAAATTTTATATACATCATTTAAAAGTAGACTTTATTTCCAATCGTTTGTTACCAGTAACTTTCTTCTACGGTAATTTGTTGAGGAGTTAGTAGGGGTGTTTACTTTTTTTCCCACGACTGTACATTTAAGTCTGCGCCGGTCTTTCATTTAAAAATATAAAATCAAAACATACTTGAGCGTACGTAAAATCCTAGGTGTACGCTGCCGAATCAGAGGGGCCACAAATACTAAGTTTGTTTGGATAGATTTTCATTTTAAAACACAAAAAATCATTGAAAATCGAGGATGCATATAACTGAAAGCAGTGGAGACCACAGCATTAGGATCGTTTAAAAAGATTTTCGCTTAAATATATAAAATCATTTAGCATTGATTTTAAGTCTATTTTAGGTACTATTACGGGACCGAGGAAAGACGTATGGCTCAGCTAGTGCAGAATTTCACCCGATTCCATCCCCCCCCCCCCCCAATAAAAAAAAACGAAATAATGCATCCAATGCAAATTTAACACATTGGTTTTCCAAGCAGTTAGTATATATGCATATTCTGTGAAGATACTCACTATTGGGAATATAAGTATAGATTTACCTTATTTTTAAATGAGTACATGATACTAAAATTACATCACATGCATAAGATTTAAAAGTAAATTTATTCCCAGTCAGTTCCTATCAGTGTTTTATTTATAAGATGATTTCGGGTGAAAATTATTGAAGAGATTTTTATCTATATTTTACTATATATATCAATATATTCTCTAAGAATACTCACGTTGCAGGTGACCTGTCTATTTATGCCTGTAAAGCATAAGTGCATTTCTTTTACCATCATTCGGGGAAGCCGACAATCATCGTGCACCTTGATTGTAGACTCTTTCAGCTTTTCGCTAATCGCTGCAATAAAAAATAATTATTATCGTGAATGTTATCCTATGATAATTCAGAACAACATAGATACAATTTAGCACATGAGTGCTTTTAAATTTTTGTGTACACCGATAAAAAAGAATTTAATTAGTTGCTATCCGTTTCATGAAATTAATATCGAAAAAAAATTCAGGCTTTAAGCATAGATTTATAGACACTTTCCAATACATTCAGAATAGTGTAAAAAAATCTTGATCGTTCAATAATGGCCCGGGAACCGGTCACACGGAAAGCCCCCATCATCGTGGAATTGCAAATTTCTTATGTAAATTAATAATAAAAAGACAAACGAGCAAAATGAACTAGGAATGACTAGGTTTGACAAGCAGAAAATTATGTTTAATTAAATTAATTATAATTTAAAAGCTGTAATGTTTTACCATCATCGCGGTTATTGACCACTCTTAGTACATATTATAGAAAATACTTTATTCTGCCTCAAAAGTCTGTCATACCTATTTTAAAGGGTCTCAGGACTCTTAAAGCTTTAAAATTTTCGAAAATTTAATTTTTTTTTTTAGATGTTAAACTTTTATGTTTTCCGAACATTTTGATATAATTTTTATCTTGAAATTCCCATTAGAACAGAAGTTATGGCATTCAGAATTATACTCGCTCAATAGCTGAAGCGGCGTTTCCAAAACTTTGAAGTCATTTTTCTCCAAAAGGCGTTTTTGGGCATACCGCGCACGATATCTCAAAAGCTTCTGAATATTTTGTCATGAAATTTTCAAAACATATGTTTAATGTTAGTCTGTATAAGGTGAACCTAAAATTTCCTTTTTATTGTAAAAAGAAAATATTTTTTAAGGGATTATATTGTTGAAATTTTCTAAATTTTACATTAGCTAAATACAACTTTGTATTAAAAATATAAAAGTACTTTAAATACAGATTTATTTAGGTTCAGTGTAATTATTATAATATGAGGTATAAGTAGGCACCAAAATTTTCATTCGAGTTGCAAAATTTATTTTTTAATAGTGCGCATAAGCTGTTATGCCGATGTTCGGCTCGTCAAATGTTTAACAAGTTAGAGCCCCCTGTAAATGCTAATTCTGCATCTTGCAATTTTTTAAATATTTTAAATGAAAGGACATACACGTATCGTTCATTCCCATTTAAAATTGTGTCTTAATATCAAATACATTTTAAGATATTCAATGTTGAAAATGGTCTTTTTTTTTCGTTTTTTCCAATTTTAAGAGTCCTGAGACCTCTTACGGAGACGGACGGTGATAAAAATTCACATTTATTTTGCTTTGAATTTTTATCTGTGGCTAATTTATTTCGCGTCTGGAAGCTGGCCAAGTGTGGGCTTTCTGCGCTGACGGTAAATCATTACAGTTTTTTAATAATAATTAATTTAATTTAATATATTTTCGGCTTGTAAAACCTAGTCATACTTAGCTCATTTTGTTCGTATGACTTTATACTATCGATTTACAAAAAAAAATTTCAATTCCGCGATGGCCGGATTTTCAACGTCACCGGCTCCCGGACTATAAGGGGAAATAGAAAGTGTATGTAAGCAAGTCCAACTAGGTGGGGAAGCCTAACTAAGGGATAAATCTCTAGTAGCCTTATACAAGTATGTAAGCAATTAATAAAATGCATAACACTTTTTAAAATACGATTTGAGCAGTTATCATCTATAGTCAGAAAAAAGACCCGATTATTTTGTGCAGCCCTGTATATAAGCTATTGATTTGTATGTAAACTACATAATATCCCGAAATTTAGGCTAGGAAGCTTTTAACACAGTTGAAAATTCCTGCTCATGAATTTCAGCTAATAAAGTTAATATTTATACTGATTCTGTGAGTTTAAGATTTGTCTGTGACACCAATCACGCGAAATACAAAGAACTGGTGCCACTAATTAATGAAGGAATTCACTCTATGTGCCTTCTAATCGATTGGGTACATACAGGGTGGTTATAATTAAACGTCCCCTATAAACAGCATCCTACAGCGCAAACGGGGTAACGGAATGCAATGAAATTTGGTATATAGACTACACACGAGATGCGCTCACTGAATTTCGAAAAAAAAAATTAGTTCCAAAATTTCCACCAGATGGCGCTTTTTCAGGAAAAAACATTAAATTTAACACGATAAAAGGCCAAAACAGCCGGTTTTACATTTTATTTCTGATAATTTTTGTTCTGGATTGTTAATACTGTTTTTGTATTCCGTTATGGTCGTCTATTGTGTTAAATTTAATGTTTTTCCGGAGAAAGCGCCATCTGGTGGACATTTTGGAACTAATTTTTTTTTCGAAATTCCTTGAGCGCATCTCGTGTATAGTCTATATACCAAATTTCATTGCATTCCGCTCACCCGCTTGCGCTGTAGGATGCTGTTTATAGGGGAAGTTTAATTATAACCACCCTGTATGTTGTAGGCTAATTGAGAAATTCGTCTCTTTGCAAATAGCCTAGGGTGTTTGCAAAAAGCCTAGACAGCGTTAGGCTAATTGAAACATGACCACTTGTTACTCAATCAGCTTGAATTTTTCAGGTTTATAGCAAACAGTCTATGAAGTTTTAGGCTAATTAGAAAATGATCAGCTTTTAGTCCAAATATCTTGCTTTACCCGACCCGAACATGAAAATTCCTTTTGAAGCCAACTTGAAACCCGAACCGAACCTGACAAAAAAAAAAAAAAATCCATCGAACAGCAGCTCATCCGAACAGGACAAATTGACATTTCGTCGACATGTAACCCGATCCGAACCTTAAATTTCAATTTGAATTTTATCCAAAACCCGATCCGAACTTGGTAAAAAAAATTGCATCGAACAGTAACCCGATCCGAACACCGCAAAATAATTCCTGTCAACACGTATCCCGACACCGAACACAACAAAAAAAAATTCCACCACCCGCAACTTGCTCTGAACATGACAAAATAATTCCCGTCTGCACGGAAACTGACCAGAACCTGATAACTTCATTTGAAGTGAACCCGAAACCCGATCCGAACATGGCGGAAAAATTAGTTTTCGGGTTCATTGTTGACAGTCCTACATACCATAAAACTGAACTGACTCAATGTAATAAGCCTGGAAAAATCAGGCTGATTAAGAAACGAGTGCTTATTTTTCAATTAGCCTCACGCTATCTAGACTTTGTAAAAAGCATAAAAAATTTTCAGGCTGATTGAGAAATAAATGTCCATATTCCAATTAGACTAATTCTCACTGGTCTCATAATCCTGAAAAATGTCAGGCTGATTGGAAAAATGTAGATGATTCTCCAATTAACACTCTTTGCAAACAGCATAGGCTCATTTTTACTATAACGAGCGCAATTTTACGAATATGTTGATGCGGTTTGCGGCAAATTGTTCCAAAAAACTTTAGTTGTTAAATGAATTAAAAAATAAAAAATCGATTTTTTAAAGATTTTAAGAGTCGTTAAGGGTCGCCTTAAGCAAACGTTTGTGATATAATAAAGTAAAAAAAAATCTTCTTAATAACACCATAGAATTGAGGAATGCACTTTGCCTTTCCAAAAAAAGATTGACTTTCTTCTTCAGGCTCAAAAAAACCTGCTATACTAGGAAGGCAGGTACAAAACTGAAAGGAAATGAAAGGAAAAAGGACAAGTCAAAAAAGACAGCATACAGGAAAACAGAAGTCATCAGCCACCCACACAAAAGCAATAAACTGCCAGGATAAGATTGTAAAGCAGGAAAATTATGATGTAAACTGTATAAAAACAGACGTAGAAAAGTTAAAAGGATTTACAAGCGAGTATAATAGGGGTATCCCAGAAATGACAGGTGCATTTAAATTATTAATTAAATGAAAACGGAAAACGATATAAATCACTGTTTGCTGCATTCTACTTGGGAAAACAGTAAATCTTTAGTCACACAGAATTTCAAATAAAGTTACGAAGCTCGACAACAGATGAAGCCACCAATGACATACGAAATCTCAACATAAACGCACTCCTTGAGAACTCAATCTTTTGCTTCGCCACCCTGTTGCTATTAACAGTTACTCAGACACACAAGTTGCTTTGAAAAATGATTTATTCATCAGAACAGCGAATATTTCTAGACTTGGAATTTCACCGTTTGCACCGATGTATTGTTACAACAAGGCGCAGTTTTCAGAAATAAATTAATGTCACAAAAAGAAGAAATGGCATACAATAAATGATCTGAGTGAAAATTTTCAACAGTCTGGATACGTTAATGATGGTCCTGTTAGAAATGTCGGGCACCCGCGTGCAGTAATTAAAGATGCAGATGTTGAAGCCGTTCAGCAGTGTGATGCAGGAGCGCTTACGAGTTAACGTTCGCAGTTTAACAGCTCAGGCTGGAATACGAAGCATGCCAACGCACTGTATCATGCGTCACAGCTTCTATCTGTTTCCATACAAGATTCAGCGTCACACCCTCTTTCTGTTTCCAAGCGAGATTCAGACCTGCCATCCACTTAGTGCTGCTGCCATTAATGCGTGCCAGCGTATTTTTCCCTGGACGGCTTAGTCAATAAGCAAAACTGTCAATAAGCATTTGGGGAAAGGAAAATCTTCATGTTGCCTTACATCATCTCCTAAAAGCCATGGTTTGGGCCGCAATGTCCTCAAAAGAACTGGGCAATTTTGATGACGCCAAACAATTACTTCAGAAATTTTACCTTGACATTCTGTGTCAATTTGTGGCGGTACAAAATGCTTTCCACGACCCTCGGAACACCTTTGGTACATGCAAGACAGTGCCCGCCCGCATCGAACAGCCGAAGTGTTCAATTTATTTTACGAACATTTCAATGATCGTGTTATTGCCTTAAATTATTTAAAGCATTCAGGAAGCGGATTGGAAAGGCCTCCCTATTCGCCAGATTTAATTCATTGTATTTTCTTTGGGAAAGTGGGGGGAGTACTTCAAAGACCAGGTGTACCGCCAAAATCCGCAAACTACTGCCGAGCTTGAACAACACATCCCTGCTGTATGTGAGAGAATTCAGGCTGTAGCTCTGGCACTTGCTTCTGGCTATTTTGTTCTCAGACTGCGCCATGTTGTTACTACACATAGTGGAAATACTGAAAATATCGTTATTTCTTTTTTATGACTGTCTTTAGCAACATATTTATATAGTATTTTTTTAGTTTTACCACTTTGTAGCACCCATCTATTCGAAAACTTTGTAACTATATTTTAAATTCTGAGTGATTGAAAATATATAGGTTTCATCAGTAGAATGCAGCAAACGGTGCATTTCTATCTCTTTCCGTTTTGATTTAATTATGTTTTTCAATGCACCGGTCATTTTTGGAACACACTGTATATTTATATATTAATAATAATAAAGAAGAAAATAATAATGTATTTACAAACTTGAGAATTAAAATTACTTAGATGTAATGTTAATAATAATAATAACAAAATGTTGGAAAATAGTAATATATAACAATATATAATTAAATACCAAAATATTAATAATCATTTTTAAAAAATTATAGTGTGCTTCAATTGAACAAGTGAAAAGAGTAAAGTGCAATTATATTTCCCATTAACTATAATCTCACCATGAAAATAAATAGCTATAATCTTAATCGTGATCTCATAGTTTTCGTTTAGTTCGGATTTCCGCTATTCACATGTACAGTCGTGAAAAAATAAAAGTAAACACCCCCTACTAACTCCTCAACAAATTATCGTAGAAGAAAATTACTGGTGCCAAACGATTGGAAATAAAGTCTACTTTTAAATGATGTACATAAAATTTGCTTAGGTGGCCATTTAAATATTAAAACGAACCATAACTTTGTTTTTTTTCAATAGCAGTACAAAATTCTGACAGCATAAATGAACTCAATTAATCCTTCAATTAGTCTAAAAACAAATTTTTATGCAATTCGTACCATAAGTTTCTGAGAAATTATTTATTTTAAAACGAAAGTATTTTAAGGGCTGTATCCAAATCGAAGTTTGGTATTCGATTGTTAACCGAGAGAGCCTCCTCCTTGATCAAGGCACCTTAAGCAGTCAATTAAGCCTGTTGGATTACTGGATAGCCTAAGAAATTTCAAATTATTTAGTCACTTCTATCGTAGACGGCCCCTTAAACCATCATTTTGCCGTTTTTTAAGCATAACTTGAAAACTACTTGGAAGAAAAATGTGAAATTTTGGATTTCCATAAAGCAGGACTTAATAAATCTGAATCCATCAAAAAAATTGTAGGTTGCAATTCATAATTTTTTAATATTAATTTCATAATTCATAATTCATATCAGAAAATTATAAAAATTGAAAATTCAACGTATTTATGTTTGGGTATATTACTATTATTGCTACACAAAAAATTAGGACATTAGGATCATAATTTAAGAAGTTATAAATAAAAATATGAAAATGTACTTTAACATTAGGAGCACTAAATTTTTAATGTTTATAATTCAAAAACTTATCATTCAAATGACTTAAAATTTGGTGTCTAGGCATAATTTGAACCAAAGATTTGAAATATTTCGTTAAAATTGGGTATTGCCATTGAAAAAAATGAAGTTTGGATTCGTTTTAATATGTAGATGGCCCCCTAAGCAAATTTTATATACGTCATTTAAAAGTAGACTTTATTTCCAATCGTTTGGTACCAGTAACATTTGTCTATGATAATTTGTTGAAGAGTTAGTAGGGGGTGTTTACTTTTTTTTTTCCACGACTGTACAATTGTTGCAGATTTTACACTAACTAGTATTTTTCATATTAACATTATATTGTCCATTATTATGGTGATCACGTTTTTAGACAACATTTTTTATTAATGTAGAAATTTTATTTTTCATCTCGCTTTTCCGTATTTTTAATCTCCTACTTTTAAAAGAGGCTTATAACGCGCATCTGTAAATTTTATCTCTTTTCTTCTATAAAAAGTAGCTGCTATACGCCGCAATGCGAAATGAAATGCAATTACTGATTTTACTTGAGACTACATACAAAGAAAGGCCAACGTTAAAGAAGCATTGCCAATACACAAGAAATATTTTCAATATAAAATGACGAAATCTATTTATATAAAATCCAAGTCTCAGTGTGTCCCTCACAATTCCGGTAGGACCACCTCATTGTAATAATAATTGTTGAAAATTACTAATGCAGTGTTCCCACAGTAACGCCAAATGTTGACCAACTTGGCGAAATATCGGCAAATTTGGCGACAAAAATAAGTTGTCATATATGAAATTTACTTGGCGATAGCTAGCCAATTTGGCTAAATTCCCATTTAAAACGATTCATATTTCATAATCGAGGTTGCCGCAATTTACTTTAAACCCCGTGCTTTTAAGGGTTTTTTTTTTTTTTTTTTTTTTTCAAAATCTATGGTTGGGAATTTGAAGTGTAATATACAAAAATGTACGTCTTTATATCTTCATCCCGATGTTATTAATAACGTAACAGCCAACAACCAATAGACTGCGCTGTGCTGTCTGAGCTCCTAACTGCCCGATTTTAATGTGCTGTAGGTACTTTTCCAGTATAGAGGCCTTAGTGAGATACAGAAAATGAAATTTTGCAACATATTTTCTAGCAACTTATTCGCTGTTTCATACACACAAATAATTTGTCAATATTTATACAATTTATTTAATATCAAGAAGCCATTTAACTATTTTTGTATACAAACTGGAGTAAATTGTATATAAAAAAAAACAACGATAACATAGATATAAATAAAATGTTTACAGATTATATAAATAAACTTAAAAGTTCATTAATTTTGTTTTCATAGTTGTTTATATCATTTAGAAAAAAATCTCACTTCTGAAGCCCAAATTATGATAAACCTTTAAAAAGTACGCCAAGGCCCCTATACTGGAAAAGTTAGCACTTTATATAGTCGGATACAAAAGTTAAATTCTCGGTACTTTTTCACTTTAGGGGCCCTGGCGAAGGAGAAAAATTGGCAACCTATTCGCTGTTTCTTTTCATATACACACGCATTTTTTTCAATATTTATACAATTTATTTAGCATAAAGAATTTTATAATACAGACATGACCTTTAATCCGCAAAAAGCCTCAAATCCGCACAGCACTTCGAAACAAACTGTTCGGATTAGTGGTCTTCTATTGTATTACAGTTTTTCATAAATAAGTTTCGTTTTTAAAATATGTTATTTTCATCTATCACGGCGGAACAAGCGGGAAAAAATTATATTCTTGCACATGTATATATCTTTATATCTCACATAACGGGCTATATATCTAGTACTTTTATATTCATCATATTAGTGTCGTAATATTAGCTAAGTTTAAATACTTGGCAATATTGTACAATACAGCAATATTGTACAATACACAGGATGTCCAATGTCATCCAAACCTTGCACAATCAAGATTCCTCACTTTCAGCACAACAAAATGCCAAAAATCATACATCTACGACCCATATTTTTTAAGAAAAAGGCAAATGAAAAGTATGATGTCATATCTGGTGCAAGAAAAACACTGTTATGGAAACATGAACATACAGGTATACCCAGACCACTGGATCGAACGTGCGGGTCTGGTTCTATGGCTCCTAAGATCTTCAGATCGGACATTTTAGGATTTTTTCATGGGTCGTTTGAAGGAAATGGTCTATCAAGCGCTAGTTATTATAAAAAGTGACACCAGGGGGACGCAAAGTGCGCAGTCAACCATTCTAGGGCGCACGCATGCATGCCTCTATATGCGCGGGGGTATTTTAAATATATTTCTAAGTAAACATATGCAAATACCGATGCTCATATTTCCAATAAATTTACTTTTTCTTGCACCGGATAAGAAGCATCCCTTTTCTGTTGCAATTTCTTTAAAACTATGGGTCATAAAGGTATAATTCATTGGGAATATTTACTCCAAGTAAACAATTTGGCTGAGCACAGTTTTGACGGTCTTAATTCGGCACCCTGTATGGTCATATTATAGTAAATGTCGGACAACGCATAACCAGTGAGAGCAATTTTGCTCACATATAGTATTAAATTGAAATTCCATAACCCTTTATATCCTGAATTTTGAACAGAAAAATTACTTCAACTCAATAATTATTTACGTTAATGTCTAAGATAGTCTGAACAAGATATGTAATAATAATAATAATTTGATTTTTAGATAATATTTTTAATTTAAACTGATTTAATATATCGGTAGTTAGAGCTTTTTTTGCAAAATATTTACCAGAATAATAAGATTAATTAACAAAAAATACTGTTATGAAAATCTCACAATTCTTATGAACAGTATAAGGGGCTGTGCATATATAACGTTATCAACATTTTTGAAAATTTGGACCCCCTCCCCCCCTTACGATGTCAAACGTTATCATTTCTCAACCTCCCCCCCACCCCACCCGGTAATGATATCGTTGTCAATGTCTAAATATTCTTTAGATTTTTGGATTTTTTTTTTATTTTGCTTGGAGTGATATACAAATATGGTTTAATTTATTTTCACATACTTTATTGATTCAAATGAAGAGAAGTCGATAAAATGTCACTTTATATATGTAATAACTTTATACTATATAACACTTAAACGAAATAGTTAGTATTTAATTCAATAATATCTTTTTGTTACACAATGCATTCAACAGTAATAATGTCTTCTTGCAACTTTCCCGCAGGAGATAGAGCAAACAGAAATTTTTATAAAAAAAAAAAAACAGGTGGTCAGAATTTTTCTATTTTATTTAGTAGTAAACACAAGTACCATTTCAAACATACTTCGCATATGGCTTGTCGAGCAGCAGATTATATATGCATACAAAAGAATAAGAATTTCAAAGGTTGGGATTTGCCATATTTTGGAATTAAATAATTTTATAGTCATTTCATGATTTTAGTAATAATTTTGTATTTTCATAAAAGTAGATAATAGACTAAACAAAGATAATTACTGTAACATGTGTTTATGACAGTTGTAAAAAATAATCGTAATGAACATACTATTTTGATGGTAAAGACCAAGTTACAAATAGAAAAGTAAAATTTTGGTTGGATTAGAAATGATAACGATATCAAAAGTCAACCCCACCTCCCCCTAGAGATATCTTACGATATCATGTACCAGATCCCCCTCCCACCCTAAAATGATAACGTTATATATGCAAGCCCCTAAATAAATGTATTGTGATGCTATCTGTAATTGAGAAGCGTTTTGTAGTTGCGAATTTTTCGTATAACTTTTTTTAATAGGATAAAAGCTACACCTAGGTAAATGGTTGAGAAAATAACCACATTAAAAAATATTTAGCATCACTGTACTTTCTATAGGATTGAGCAAATTATTTTGTATGTAAAGTGAATGATTCAATCTACTTTTATTAGTATACGAATTAAATAAATTTTACATTGAATTTTCTTTAATGGTACTTAAAGGGTCTCAGGACCCTTAAAATTGGAAAAAATGAATAAAAAAGACCTTTTTCAACACTTAATATCTTAAACTGTATTTGATTTTAAAACAGAATTTTTATTGAGATGAAAGATATAAGTACGTTCTTTTATTTTATGTCTTTAAAAAATTGCAAGGTGCAGAATTAGCATTTACAGGGGGCTCCAAACTGTCAGATAGTTGACGAGCAGACATTTGTTATAATTAGCTTACGCATACGATTACAAAATAAATATTGCAACTAGAATAAAAATTTTGATGCCTACTTATACTTCAGATTACAGTAACTACCCTGAACCTAAATAAATTTGGATTTAAAGCATTTTTTCTATTTTTAATACAAAGTTGTATTTAACTAATAAAAAAATTTGAAAATTTCAACAACATAATCATCTGAAAAATTAATTTTTTGAACAATAAAAAGTAAATTTTACGTTCAGTTTATACAGATTAACGTGAAACATATGTTTTAAAATTTTTGTGAAAAAATATTTAGAAATTTTTGAGATATCGTGTGTGTTATGACCAAAAACGTCATTTAGGGAAAAATGGCTTCAAAGTTTCGGAAACGCCGCTTCAGCTATTAAGCTGGTATAATTCTAAAAGCTATAACTTTTGTTCTAATAAGAATTTCAAGGAAACAATAATGTTAAGAGGACGGTGGAACTTCAAAAAATTTCTTTTAATTTTCATAATAGAGATTTGAAATTTTGTACAAATATACATTCCACCATAAGCATATAGAACACCTTAAAAGGAATTTTCAACCTTGTTATATTTTTAAGATCTTTTCAAAAATTTAAAATTTTTAAACGAAATTTTAAAGGCTCCTTGCACCTGAAATTTTTAGATATTTCCTCAGTTTTGGATTTTATTCACGTAAAAATACACGTTGTAATAATTTGTATCGATTTTTAATCCCTTATATTGTTAATTTTTTAGAGATATTTTTCTGAATTCCATATCGGTTTTCATCAAAATTCTGCCTAATAATAATTTAAAAATCAAATTTAATTGTGTTAATGAATCAAATTTTAAAATGTATACGTAGTTTCTTTTTAAGCAGTATTAGGATTCTTCCATATCAGTTTCATGAATTTTGATTAAAAAAAATTAGGTAGCAAGGGGTATTTCAAAACTAAAAAAAAAAAAAAAAAAAAAAAAAAAGCTGAAACATCAGTATTGAGAAATACAGATTTAAAGTATATTAAAAAGCCAGAAAATTGTTTGTGAACAAAATTAAAACACTTGTAAGTTTGCGGAAAATAACCGCATCTGCATGCTGTTTTCCACGAATGACGGAGTACAAATTGGAGAAGAATAATACATACAAAATAGAATGTAGATTTTGGGGTCGATTTTTGCTCAAATAAAAGTCCACGATCACCTTAAAATGTTCAGAAAAGATAGTAGTTTAACATCTAATAAAAATAACATTTTGGAAATTTGGAAGCTTTAAGAGTCCTGAGACCCCTTAATGGACATGATACTCAAAATATTTACGTTACACCAATTAACGTACAAAATCTTCCTGCCTCAGTAAAGCCCCAACCACTGGCAATCACAATTGCGCCTTTCGGAAAGACAAACTCGGGTGGAGGAAGGCATATCGGTCTTTTAAATCTATCGCAGACTATCTTTTCTTTGAGTTTCAACAGGGCAATGTCATGTTTCACAACTTCTACATACTCTGGATGAGGAATGACCTTCTCTACTGGAGGACCCTGCTGAACCTTGTATGTTGATGTCACAAAAGTAACATTCACCAATTGCGGATCAAAATATTCCTGTGTATATCTGTTTCTAGAAAAGAAAAGAAAAGAAATATGATGTACAGTCGTAGAAAAAAAAAGTAAACACCCCTTACTAATTTCTCAACAAATTATCGTAGAAGAAAGTTACTGGTACCGCACGATAGGCAATAAAGTCTACTTTTAAATGATGTACATAAAATTTGCTTAGGGGGGCATCTACATATTAAAACGAACCCAAACTTCATTTTTTTCAATGGCAATACCCAATTTTAACGAAATATTTCAAATCTTCTGTTCAAACTATGCCTAGACACCAAATTTCAAGTCATTTAAATAGTAAGTTTTTGAATGATAAACATTCAAAATTTAGTGCTTCTAATGTTAAATTACATTTGCATATTTCTATTAATATCTCCTGAAATTATACTCCTAATGTGCTAATTTTTTTGTTTAGCAATAATACTAGAATAGCCAAACAAAAATACGTCGAATTTGCAATTTTTATAATTTTATGATATGAATTATGAATTATGAAATTAATATTCGAAAAAATTATGAATTGCAACCTACAATTTTTCTGATGGATTTAGATTTATTAAGTCCTGCTGTATGGAAATCCAAAATTTCACATTTTTCTTTCAAGTAGTTTTCAAATTATTCTTAAAAAACCGCAAAATGATGGTTTAAGGGGCCGTCTATGATAGAAGTGACTAGATATTTTGAAATTTTTTATGCTATTCTGTAATCTAGCAGCCTTCAATAGTGAGGCTTAAGATGCCTTGATCAAGAAGGGGGCTCTCTCGGTCAACAATCGGGTACCAAACTTCAGTTTGAATACAGCCCCTAAAATACACTCGTTTTAAAACAATTACTTTCTCGGAAACTTATCCTACGAATTGCATAAAAAATTGTTTTTAGGCTAATTGAAGGGTGTAGAGTTCATTTATGCTGTCAGTATTCTGTACTGTTATTGAAAAAAACAAAATTATGGTTCGTTTTAATATGTAGATGGCCTCCTAAGCAAATTTTTTATACATCATTTAAAAGTAGACTTTATTACCAAACGTGTGGTACCAGTAACTTTCTTCTACGATAATTTTTTGCAGAGTTAGTAAGGGGTGTTTACTTTTTTTTCCCACGACTGTATAGTCTGGCAGTGCTGGACATAATCCATTACTTTTGCAATTAGATTAATAATCGCGATTGCAGTAATCGTGATTTCGAATAATCATGATAACTTTAAGGGGGTCCGAGACTAAAATTTTTCAAAAAAAAAGGCTTTTTTTTTTTATTACTTAAAACATACCGAGTTTTTAGCGTTAAATATCGCAAACCGCATGTTTTTTATCTTCATTATATCCAGAGATATTAAGCTCCTTTTTCCTTGAGAAGGGTGCATCAATTACCTTTTGACGAGAACTTTAACTTTAAAAGAATGTATCTAAAGTTCCTTGCAAGATATGTGTATGAAATTTTCAACAGAGATTTTATGCTGTATTTCTAAACATATTGTCTTCAGGATTTTTAATTTTGAGTGATAATTGTGAAAATATGGTAATTAATGAAAAACTCACTCATAAAAAAACTTCATTTTTTTAGTTAAATTTTTTTTTATAAAATTCATAATCAATATTTTAAGAAATCCTAAAGACAAATTAAAATGGCACCTTTTCTGTACACAAAAGTGTAAAAAGTTTGTAAATCGAGTAAGTACTTCCAGAGTTATATCAAAAATTAAATATGTTTAAAATTTTTAAATTTACATTTTTTTTAAAATTATTTAAAAATTTTCAGATTTTTTTTTTTACATACAATATTCTTATTATATTAAAATATATTTCAGAAAAAAAAATTCATAACAAAATCTCTATAAATAAAAAAAAATAATTGAGCCCCGGACCCCCTTAAATGATGAGTACTTCATAAATCTTTTAATCATGTCTACTCATAATATACTAATAATACTAATTCCAATAGTGATTAGAGTAATTCATTAATCAAGATTACATAAATTACAAGAATTTGAAACGAAAATTGTTGAATACATTTTTAATTGTCATTTCTTATAATATGGGCTATGAAGGACATGTCTGTTTTTAAAAAGTCATTAAATAGTTCTATTTTCCAAACCAATGTCCCTGGGAAAAAAAATTCTTTTGATTTGCAGGTGAAGTTTGATAAACTTATTGAACACTATTGGAATAAAATTAATTCAAGTAATTTCTTATTGCAAAAGTTACGTTTACAGTCCCATTTCTCTTATATAAAAAAAAAACACATCACTCATCATCAGCTATTCTACACACCCCTCTTAAAAAACGAGATTAAATATTTTCTTGGTTTTTCCTAAAGGTATAAGATTTAAAGATTATACATTTTATCTTACATATTTGCAAAATACACTTTTCTCTATAGCAATTAATATGAGGATGTGAGTTGAGTTTCTAAACTAGCTTATCCAGAAAATCAAATTTTGGGATGTTGCGAAAAACCTCTGACTGCGTCCATTGGCTTTTATTGTAAATCAAGATTTTTTACAATGCCAGAAATACACAATATAACTAGTTTTTTGCAGACTGTAGTGTGTTTTCGATGCAGTCTCATCACTGTTTCCTAGAAATCCGCACAAAATTTTCTTGTCTGGGAAGCTATGAAAAAACGACACAAAGAACACAAATGGGCACTATTAGGTAACTTTAATAACTACATTACTCTGTAAGACTGTCATCGGGTTTCAATTAAACCGTTTCGTAGGACATTATCGATTTTACTTTTGGTGGTACTTTCTGGACGTTGTACAAAATTAGGTTCATAATTTTGAGACAGTACTTGATTCGATTCATCAATTTCTGGAAGTTATCTGCTTTTCAGCCTTTAGCACACACTTTGGACATAAGATATTCTCAGAGCCGCTCAATTAAGTGAATTTTGGGAACGTTAGTCGGAAATGAAACAAAGAACACAAATGGGTACTGTAAGGTAACTTTAATAATCACAGTACTCTGTAAAACTGACATCGGGTTTCAATTAAACCATTTCGTCGGACATTATCGATTTTATTTTTGGTGGTAATTTCTAGACGTTGAACAAAATTAGGTCAATAATTTTGAGACAGTACTTGATTCGATTGATCAATTTCTGGATGTTATCTGCTTTCCAGCCTTTAGCACACACTTTGGACATAAGATATGCTCAGAGCCGCTCGATTAAGTGAATTTTGGGAACGTTAGTCGGGTTGTCGGCTTTCTCTATGATAGTGATGTTTTGCTGGTAGGAGTGCCTGAGAAACATTTTGCAGTAAAGACTGCTGGTCAAGTCTAGCCAGAAGACATAATCACCACCGTTGTAATTGCTACAGATGTAGGGGATTAGACGACGTCGAATGTACTTGCTCAAATGTCGTTACCCCTTGACAGCGAACCCAGACATTCGGATGGACAGACGACTCAAGTTTTCTGGACCCATCGCAATCTAAACGAGGATCTTGTCTTCGAACTTCGCTTTAGTAGCGAATTTTATAATAGGTTTTGTCGTGGGGAAGTCAAATGTGTAGTAGCTACCATTATCGTTAAAAGTGGTGTGAATGAGCTTAAAATATGACTCGTCATCCAAGATGAATCCTCGTGACAGAAGGATTTTGCGAATGATTTAAAGATTTAGCAGAAGGTTTTGTTAACAATGATAAACTGGTAATAACCTAAATTGCTGATATTTAGATGAATCATACTATTATATTGCAGTAAGCTGTGATGATGGCAATCTCAGGGGTGGGGTGGGGCTACATTTATATGTCTGACATTACAGAAAAATGAACAAAATTGTTCGCCATCAGTTGGTAATTTGTTACCATTTGAAAAATAAGACAGATTTTGGAAGATTATGTGCCTTACAGATTTTGAGCATTTGTACTCTAGAGTATGAAACTCCAACAAAATCGGCTCTTGATTCGAAAAATTTGCGAGAGGAGTTTTAGTAATTTTCATGGACTTGATTTTTGCTTGAAGTAGGAAGATAGGGTGAAATCTCGAAAATGCAGAAATATCATCTTCACGTTTACACTCTTTTCAGTCCCGATGGGATATTTTAACCCTTAAATGCCGGGTGTTGCTTTTCGGCAACATACCCAAATTAGATTCTAAAATACTATTAGAGTAATATTGAAGCTATAATGCCTAATGTTGCTAATAAAATACATTCTGAAAATATTATTAAATCGATTTTCAACATGTAGATGACAACACTTGTGCTGTTTAAGAATAAAGATAGATTTATTTTTTCAATTGTTGCTACTTGTTCTTTTTGTTTTGTTAGGAAGCTTGCGAAATACCCTATTTTGTTCTGCACTGAAATTTATTTCTTATTATAGTTCCTAAAATTCTCGTGTGTTTAATATTATAGAATTTTATCAAGGAAAATTATTTTTTCAATTAAAGACCAGTATTGCCGATTAGTATTAAACTGTTTTTTAGCCGTGAACCATACTATTTCACCATACTTTTTCTAATGAATAATATTGTTTATTTTGCACTTATAAACTTTTCTGACATGTGTTTTGCATTTTTTTTTATTACGGAATAAGAATATTTCTCCTCGGAAATTAAAAAGGCTAATCCTCTGATCCACAGCTTGTTTACATGCGCCATTTTGAAAGAAGTATAAATTTGAAAGTATCAGACGATAATTGTTGCTAGCAGTTTAATCCTCAAAATATTTGCATTTTTTAAATGCTTTATTGAAATCGTTAGAAAATTGTGTGATAACTTTTTTGCATGTTTTAGTACCTTTTTACCCGACTGCCAAGAAAGGTTATGTATTTCAAGCGTATCTGGGTATGTGGATTTCTTTATACCCTCCATCCCAACAGCTGGAAACATCCCAACAGCTGGATGGATTTTAATGAATGAGGTCTCTATCGATTTGTCTTAACCGTCCGATGGTTATAGGCTAGGTTTTGTTTTCATAAATTCAAAATGGCGGCTGTAAAGTACAAAACGGCGGTAGAGACGAAAAAAACTCTTACGCACCATATTGAGTGGCATATCATTGGATAGGTCTTTCAAAATGAAGACGATGTTTCATTGACTATTTTATGGTCAGAAGCTCCGTTTAAATATTACACAGCCTCGAAGTTGTGTAGTTAGGATCTCTAACTTTACTGCAACTCTAACTTTCATAGACATCTATAGGCCTCATCGAAACAGTGTTTATAGATATGTACTAACAATTAAATACAACTTAAAAGTCATCAATACAAGTAAATAAAAAAAAATAGGTAAGTAATATGGTGGAGTGAAAAAAATTATTTTTTTAAAATGAAAAACGGGTAGGTGCCAAAAGTTGTCTTTATATTAGTACATCATCTGCGTGCAATATTACTGCTGAAGAAAAAATGGCTTGAGTCTGCGCTTTTGGTCCAAAAGTCGAAAATTTGTGTAAAATTTGATATTTTTTCAAAAAAAAAATTAAAAAATCTATAGAGATGATTATTATTTAAAAGTGTTATTTAAACCTTTATTATTAATTACTTAACATTTTTAAACAATAAAACGATATCTTTGTTCTGTATAACTGGAGGAAATTTGACAACTTTTGGTAAAAAAAGATATTGCCACTCTGTTGTGTCATACAACTAATTGTTGTTTAATATACAGCTCTTACGTAGTTGCTTTCAAAACTACCTAGGAGGTACCACGTGGAGTTGGCTGCATTTCATGACACAACAGTGCATAGCTCAACCACCCTTCCATCTGAGCACAACGTTTTATTTATGCACTAAATTGTGATTTTTTTTTTTTTATCAAAGACTGATATATGTTTTCTGTGTATCAACCTAGTCAATACTTTGTATCCACAGACGTTGGGTGATGGTGCTGTGACACTCCTTATCATATTATATGATAAGGTAAGCAGAGTAATGCAGTGGAATTAATGGAATCTTTTCAGCCGTCTAATATCTTCACCAAAATTGCATCCAGTTACTGCATAGTGATTGGAAGTTCTGTTGCTAGACCATTCTACAACATTTAGGTATTTCATCTTTGAGTATGCCCTCCTTTACTCTACCTCTTGCATTTTTTATATGCTGATAAGCTTGTCGTTTAATGTATGGCGATCGCCAGAGAGCATTGCAATAAGAATTTGCTCCCGATGTGAAAAGAAACCGTTGTGCTAAATAATTTTTTTTAGTATTTGTTTTTTGTCGTTTTCTGTTATGTTTAGTAGCCGAGTAGTTTCCCGTAAGTTTTTAGATCAATTTTTTAGATGTGGATTACATTCGGTGTAAACCATCTTGAAGTATAAACTTGGATTACATGCTTAGTGAGTGAACCTACAGACTCTGATGGTCAATCGGCGCTTATATAAAAGCGAAAAATTTTATTCGCCTTTGTGAGCCATTATGCGTAAGATAAGTTTCTTGGCTTCCTATTCGCTAGTTCTTCTGATCAATATCTTGATGAAATAACTTTGAAAATGTCTAGCAGGTATTTCTGGTATGTACTAAGTACCCTTTTCTCGATTTCAGGAAATACAGTCGGACCTCTATTTAACGAACCTCTATTTTGCGAATTTCTCTATTTTGCGAACTTTTACTTGGAACGAAGAACATTTTGCAAATTTCCTCGTAAAATAGCCTCCAAATAGCGAAGTGCATTCTCTATTTAATGAACTTTTTCTTGGGATCTAAATTATTTTACTCCCTATTTCGCAAAATATTACTGGACATTTCAAACTTATTCTGTCTTTTAACACATTTTTTGATGATCAAATGACCAAGACCAGGTCTTTCCAGGCACCTAACTCACCGAGAACAGTAAAATCGCTGTGATTCTTTGCTTCTCATCCAAGAAGTGCAAACTTCAATATCCCCTTTTAACTCTCAGTGGAGCTGCCCGTGTCCTTAGAGTCTCCCGTTTTCTAGATTGTTGATGATTATCAGTCATGTTGGTAATTTCGGTTCTTGTAGCTCGAAAATGTCAAAGCGAAAGTGCTTGAGCATCAAAGAAAAAAAAAACTCTTGATGACGTGGATAAAGGCGTGAAGAAAAAGAATGCTGCTTTAAAATTTGGTATTCCTCCAATCAGCTTATCAACCATAATAAAAAATCGTGATTTTAATGTAAGATCATTTTTTTAAATGAAAATACAATGTATTTGCAAACAATGTTTTGTTTCATTCTTATTTCCCTTGCAGTTTTGATGGGTAAAATAAATAAAACAAATAGATGTTATTTATAAAAATAAGTGTGGTTAATTACTTTTTTAAATTATATATTGTGTTTATGGACACGTTTTATGTAGTTTAAAGTGTTCTAAAAGGTGACTCTCTATTTAACGAATTTTCCATATAACGAACTTTTTTTCAGGATTTAGCGACTTCGTTAAATAGAGGTCCGACTGTAATGCTTGAAAATTACCCTCTATGGCTTCAAAATTTGAAATTAGAAGGGAATGGCACTGGGACAAAGATTTTCCCATTGGTCCGGCGAATCCCTGTGGGTTAGAATCTAATTTTTGCCAAAGATCTTGTCTAATAAATGATGCAAAGGAAATTCACTGTACTTCGAGATGGCATATGGTCATTTGTAATGGTTCATTCGAAACACGTACCTCGCAGACTGGATGACAACGACAAACAAAATCATCCGCCTTTAAATGATCACTCACTGCCCATCAGAATCTCTACGTTCCCTCAAAAAGTACTATCTAATCCAAGTTCGACACCAAGATAGTTTACAATCAAATATAATCCACAGCTAAAGAAGGGATCTAAAATCTCATGGGAAATTACTCGGGTACTAAACAACACACAAAACGGAATAAAACAAATACTAAAAAAAGGTTATTTAGGACAATGGTTGCTTTGCATACGCAGAGGAAATTCTGATTTCAATGCTCTTTGACGATCGCCATCACATTAAACAGCTAGCTGCTCAGCACATAATAGTTGAAAGATGAGAGTAAATGATGGCATACAAAAATCTGAAATATCAGCAATCAACTTTGAAGCGGATAATTATATAAATCGAATTCATTGGAAAAGTGTTGTGGTAACAGAACCCATAATCAATATGCATTTATCGGGTGCAATCTTGATGAAGATAATAGACGGCTGAATAGATTACATTAACACGTTCGCTGCCAAGCTACGAGTATACTGGTAGCTTTAATATTCGTGGCTTTAATTTATTAATTACTTTGTCACCATTAATTTAGAATTTAAAAAAATCCCTGCCGGCTCGGGCCTACAGGCGGAGGTAGATTTCGAAGTTAAGTACTAAATTCACCAACAAAACTTAAATCAAGATTAAAGATAAACCCAGTTCCTTCGTTAAGAATGAGCTCTAGGGAGCTAAACATTTTGTGAAAATTCTAATATACACACACGCATGTATATGGAATAGGTTTAAAAATGGCTAAATCAAATTCAGAGAACCTCAAAGTGTTAAAATATGTTAATATTTCCATACTCGGGTTTTTATCATGTTTTAATACGTTTCTTCAAACTCAATGACGTTACATATTCACCTGCTGTGGTCCATTATATTTTCAATATGACGCAATATTTTGTTGTTGTTTTTTAATTCGTCAAACTATTTATTTCATTTTGAATTTTCATGCAGAAATCTTGCTCTAGAAAACTTATGACGTAATATTCAATTTGTTTTCAATTCGTCAAACTATTTATTTCATTTTGAATTTTCATGCAGAAATCTTGCTCTAGAAAACTTATGACGTAATATTCAATTTGTTTTGAATTCGTCAAACTATTTATTTCATTTTGAATTTTCATGCAGAAATCTTGCTCTAGAAAACTTATGACGTAATATTCAATTTGTTTTCAATTCGTCAAACTATTTATTTCATTTTGAATTTTCATGCAGAAATCTTGCTCTAGAAAACTTATGACGTAATATTCAATTTGTTTTGAATTCGTCAAACTGCTTATCTAATTTAATTTTTCACGTGAAAACACTGCATTAGAAAAGCAATTGTTGTGGTGAGAATTTTATTGCTTTTTTTTAATTGTTGGCAACAGCTATAACGAAAAATATTTTTTTTTCCTGCCATTGTTGTGTAAAAGCTGGTTTTATCAGAATCATGTTAAGACGGTATTCAAAATTTTAAACCTTCCCCATTCCCATTCCCTTGGACCGATTTTACTCATTTTCAATCCCCGCCGAGAAATTAGCTATCTTAAAGTTGTTGGCGAGTTTAAAGGCGTTCCGTGCATAATTGCGACTTTTATCGTGCGGACAAAATTTAGTACATACATACATACATACATATATATATATATATATATATATATAAACTTTTTAGGTGGGGGTGGTTTTGGGTTCCTGGGGTCATGTAATAAAAAGTTATGAAGGAATTTTTCAAAAGTCGCACCATGGTAACGACTGCAATAGGTAGTATTTCTTACGAAATCTACCTAAAAAATTGCCTTATTTATTGGCAGAAATTTCGCTGTATTAGTAAAGCGAAATTTACATTTCTGAATTTGTGGTGGCAAACGACTTTCAAGAAGAAGTTTGAAAATTTTTACTTTATAGGCATGACAGTTAACGTGTTAATATCATCCGCACTGCATGCTTCTCTTATGGAAGCAGTAGAAAAATATGTGAAGGTGATCACAGCAGCAGCAACTAAAGTCTGTGGATACAAAGAAGAGATGTACTAGGTTCATACATAGAAAATTTATGCCAGTCTTTGATTAAAAAAAAAAAAAAAAAAAAAAAAAAAAACACACAATTCAATGTATAAATAAAACATTGTGTTCAGATGGTAGCGTTGCACTGTTGTGTCATGAAATGCAACCAACTCCATGTGGTACCTCCTTGGTAGTTTTGAAAGCAACTACGTAAGAGCTGTATTTTAAACAAGAATTAGTTGTATGACATAACAGAGTGGCAACGTCTTTTTTTCACCAAAAGTTGTCAGTTTTGGTCCAGTTATAGAGAGCAAAGATATCGTTTTATCGTTTAAATATGTGAAGTCATTAATAATAAAGGTTTAAATAATACTGTTAAATAATAACCATTTGTATAGAAATTTTTTTAATTTTTTGAAAAAACGTCAAATTTTACCCAAAATTTCGACTTTTGGACCAAAAACGCAGACTCGAGTCATTTTTTTCAGCGGTTTTATTGCTGCAGATTATGTAATAGTATAAATGCAAAATTGGCGCCTACCCGTTTTTGATTTTAAAAAAATAATTTTTTTCGCTCCACCCTAGTGTAAGTAATATAACAAATAGTTTCACATTGATGAGAAATAATTAATTAGTTCGGTTTTTTGATTTTTTAATTTTAATTTTTACTTGTTAAACATATATTGCAATATTTTTTCACTATTCCTTCTTTTTAAGGTTTTGTTGCGTTAAAAAAAGAAAACGAATATAACAATTCTTACTTATGTGGCAATACTTACTTCACTATACAATGAGCAGCCGTCAGTATAAAATATTCACTTACAATAGCACCAGCACAAAATTGAGTTAAATATCCTCGGCCATTTTTTATATAAGATTCAATTTTAACCTAAAGTAGAAAATATATGTTACAAAAGTTGAAGAGTTTATGATGGTTACCTATGCCAGACACAATGTTTATAATTGGAAAAACAAATGACAGAAATATCTTTAGAATAAAACAGTTGGTTGTAAATATTCGACAATTTGTTATAAAATGTTTTAGATCTTTCTGGCAGCAGCTTTAGTTGAGAGTGAAGCAAATTAGTTGATATGAGTTCAAGAATAAAATCAAAAAGATCAAAAATACGAAAGAGTATGTAGTACAAAGTTGTAACTGCGTACTTAATTGTGGTTGTAAAATTTGTTGTAGATATTTATTTAATATGTGCGCTATTTTAATACTTCTCCGATGTACATAGAAGACTTAAGGTTTAAATTTTATGTATATGTTGTTCTTCATTGCTGATAAAATTTCCACTCCATTCATACTGAAACACATATTTAATTAAACATACAATAACACTATATGCAAAGTAAGATGACAAAAATGTTTAAAAATACGTTGAATTACTTTAATTCTTCTTATTGCTTTCAGCTATAAACACAGCCTTCATCAGAGAAAAGAAAAATACTGTCACTGACATCTTATTTTTCAAATTTCACGTAGTTGGTATCGAAAGGAATGAAAGTGAAAGTCAATTTTTAGATCCGGGAAAATAAAACATAAATATAGAGGGAAGTGGAATATTGCTTGTTTTATGATTCTTTAAGCAAAATGAGCCAAATTCTGGGTATGTTGTAGCATAAAACGTCAATACAAACAGTATTTTCTTTAATAAAAATTTCTATTGATTCACGGATAATTAAATCATGGTAATTCTTTAAGGGCTTATAATTTTTGCATCTTCGAAATTAAATTGTATTCTGCTTCTGGTTATGTGTTGACAAGGCTGTTGTCGGCCGGTTGTATTTCAAATCTCCCAAATGTTCTTTAATACGATCTTTAAGTTTACGAGAAGTCATTCCTATGTATTCGAGATAAATATTTTCTGTTTTCAGTGGAATTACATATACTTCAGAAACTCCATCTTTCGGGATCGGGTCTATTTTGGCACTAACCAGATCTTTCAATTTTATTGGAGGTGTGGTGATTAAGTTTACGACAAAACGAAAAAGTGTATGTCTGAGTTTTTCAAAAAGTCCCGTAATGTACATCCTTTTGCAATATCTCACATTACTCAGTGGAGTTTTTTGTATTTTCATGTGGTTTTTGTGTGAGTTGATTAATTTAAATGTGTATTAAAAAACCGTTCTCAACTGCAATGTTTCTAAGGATATTTAATTCATTTTCAACATGATCAATAGAGCAAACACTAAATGCTCGTCTCATATAAAAGTTGAAAGGAGCACGTTTGTAGTTGAAAGGGGATGTACAGTCGTGGGAAAAAAAAAGTAAACACCCCCTACTAACTCCTCAACAAATCATCGTAGAAGAAAGTTACTGGTACCGAACGATTGGAAATAAAGTCTACTTTTAAATGATGTATATAAAATTTTCTTAGGGGTCATCTACATATTAAAACAAATCCAAACTTCCTTTTTTTCAATGGCAATACCCAATTTTAACGAGCTATTTCTAATCTTCGGTTCAAACTATGCCTAGACACCAAATTTTAAGTCATTTGAATGATACGTTTTTGAATTATAAACATTCAAAATTTATTGCTTCTAATGTTAAATTACATTTTCATATTTTTATTGATATCTCCTGAAATTATGCTCCTAATGTGCAATTTTTTTTTTTTTTTTTTTTTTTTTTTTTTTTTTTTTTTGTAGCAATAATACTAATATATCCAAATATAAATACGCTGAATTTGCAATTTTTATAAGTTTATGGTATGAATTATGAAATTAATATTCGAAAAAATTATGAATTGCAACCTACAATTTTTTTGATGGATTTAGATTCATTATGTCCTGCTTTACGGAAAACCCAAATTTAACATTTTCCTTCCAAGTAGTTTTCAAATTATGCTTAAAAAACGGCAAAATGATGGTTTAAGGGGACGTCTATGATAGAAGTGAGTAGACATTTTGAAATTTTTTCTGCTGCACTGTAATCTAACAGGCTTCATTGACTCCTTGAGTGGCGCTTAAGGTGCCTTGATCAAGGAGGAGGCTCTCTCGGTTAACAATCGAATACCAAACTTCGGTTTGGATACAGCCCTTAAAATACGCTCGTTTTAAAATAATTAATTTCTCGGAAACTTATGGCACGAATTACATTAAAATTCGTTCTTAGGCTAATTGAAGGGTGTTGAGTTCATTTATGCTGTCAGAATTATGTCCTGCTATTGAAAAAAAAACAACATTTGGGTTCTTTTTAATATGTAGTTGTCCCCCTAAGCAAATTTTATAATACATCATTTAAAAGTAGACTTTGTTTCCAATCGTTCGGTACCAGTAACTTTCTTCTACGATAATTTGTTGAAGAGTTAGTAGGGGATGTTTACTTTTTTTTTTCCCAAGACTGTACTTTCAAAAGGAATGGTGCTGTTAGACTTATTACGAAAAAGAAACAACGTATAAAGGCACAAATAAAATATGTTTAAAAGCATACATCTGTTTCAAAACCTCTAAGGTTTCCTCATCAGTGCTTAAAATAAAAGTTAAATTAAAACTAAAACATTGTGTAAAAAGGGGGGGGGGGGCAGAGAGTCAGAAAGGCGTACCTTTCAGCTCTACTGCCAACGGTGAAATGCGACATACGGCTGAAAAACAGCTACGGAGTCGATCTCACGCGCATATTCAGGGAGACCAATCAAAATCACCCAATTGCTCCGGAACAGTTATGCTTACAGGGCTTTAAATATTTGTTCTTCCGACAGTTTACTAAAAACAGAATTAGACTACATTAAATCCATTGCCATTGATCGAGGTTTTACAGCTGAAATCGTCGATTCCATTCATAACAAACTAAGTAAACGTACTCAATCCAGGGCTAATACTGTCGGTAAGGAAAATTTAATTATACTCCCATATTTTCCGAAAATAAGCCATCAAATTTCTAAAATCTTGTCAAAATTTGACTTTAAAGTAATTTATACTCCTTTTAATAAAATTCAATTCACAAATCTGAAACATCCAATTGATAGTTTTTCAAATTAGGGTATTTACATATCTTGCGAATGCAACAAAATGTACATTGGTCAAACGAAGCGAGCCTTTAAGATCCGTTTGGGGGAGCATAAAACTTGTGTTAAAAATTGTGATATTAAACGTTCCGCTACTGCCAACCACTGCTGTTCCAACAACCATAATTTTAAATTTTCCGAAGCTTCCATAATACAGAAATGTACGATCTTGACTTCTGAGAAGCTTATCACATATGGAAAAATTCAAACAGTTTAGTTAACGATTTATCCAGTACGCCCAATTTTTCAAAGATAATGGTTTAATTTTCTATAATTCTCTTCACTCCTTCCCTCACTTTTTCTCCTTCTAAGTTTGAACTCTTCCGGAGCAATTGGGTGATTTTGATTGGTCTCCCTGAATATGCGCGTGAGATCGACTCCGCAGCTGTTTGTCAGCCGTATGTCGCATTTCACCGTTGGCAGTAGAGCTGAAAGGTACGCCTTTCTGACTCTCTGTCCCTCCCCCTTTTTTTACACAATGTTTTAGTTTTAATTTAACTTTTATTTTAAGCACTGATGAGGAAACCTTAGAGGTTTTGAAACAGCTGTATGCTTTTAAACATATTTTATTTGTGCCTTTATACGTTGTTTCTTTTTCTTAATATATCGGCACAAAGTACAATCCTGTTAGACTTATTTTCTTTCCTGTAAACTATGCGCTCAAGTTTTAAATTTGATAATTTTTTTTTATTAGCATTACGTCAAGAAATGACAACTCGTTATTGTTTTCCATTTCGATGGTAAATTTTATGTTAGGATCCATATTATTTATTCTGTTAAGAAATACATACAGTTCATATAAACCATGATCTCATACTATGAAAATGTTGTTCACATAACGGTACCATATTGACGGAGTTAAAACGCTGTCTGTTAAAATTCTTTCTTCAAATGGGCGTAAACTGAATTCAAATAAAATACTTGAGATTGGGGAGCCTACTGGTGTTTCTTTAGTCTACTTACAAATTTTCTTAATAAAAATGAACAATCCGACGCATGCCCAACGTATTACATTGAAAAAGCATTTGTTCCTTCTCTGAACCTTCATATACCACCGTCTAACCATAGTTTAACATCGACTACTGATTTCATTAACCGGATTAAAGATTTGAAGCTCAATAAAGATGGTGTTTTGACAAGCTTTGACATTATTTCACTTTTCCCATCAATCGACGCGACGTTGACGAAGTAAAAATTTTCATTAATAACTTTATAGATAACGAGCTATCATAAAACTCAGAAATGTTGACCACCGTAAAATCTAGTCTTAACCCAGTAACTGGAAATAATATTTTCATTTTTAACTTGAAAATTTATAAGCAGACTAATGGTACACCAATGGGTTCCCCCATCTCAAGTACTTTTGCTGAATTCAAATTACGTCCATTTGAAGAAAGAATTTTAACCGACAGCGTTTTAACTCCTTCATTATGGTACCGTTATGTAGACGACATTTTCATTGTATGGGATCATGGTTTATTTGAATTGTATGCATTTCTTAAAAGAATAAACCTGTATGTTGTGGCCATTACAAAACTTTCTTCTATATAAATTACGTCAATTAAATCATTTAAATGGTACAAGAAATTACATCTATTTAGCACCAATTCATATCAAAGTATATCTGAATTTGAAGTTTGATAAAAATTCGTGCATTAGTTATTGAGATTGAGTTATAAGGGAAATTCTGAAAAATGCAGCATAGCAGCGCCACCTGTTGAGCGATTTGCACGAAAATATAAACAGCACAAATTCATATCAAGTTATACCGGAATCTGAAGTTTGTTGAAAATCCAAGAATTAGTTCTTGAGATAGAGCTATTACGGAAATCACAAAAAATGCAGCATAGCAGACCCACCTGTTGAGCGATTTACACCAAAATGTATAAAACGTCAATTCATGTCAAGGACTAATGGAATCTGAGTTTGATGAAAATCCGTGCATTAGTTCTGGAGATTGAGCTATTGTGGAAATCGTGAAAAATGCTACATAGCTGCGCCATCTGTTGACCGATTTACACCAAAACTTAAAAAGCACTAATTCATATTCAGGAATATCTGAATCTGAAGTTTGTTGAAAACTCAAGCATTAGTTCTTGAGATAGAGCTATTGCTGAAATCACAAAAATTGCAGCATAGCAGCGCCACCTGTTGAGCGATTTACACCAGAAAGTACAAAACATGAATTCATGTCAAGGACTAACTGAATCTGAAGTTTGATAAAAATCCGTGCATTATTTCTTGAGATAGAGCTATTACGAAAATCGTGTAAATGCTGCAAAATGCATCATAGCAGCGCCATCTGATGGGCGATTTATACCAAAACATTACCAGCCCCAATTCATATCAAGGAATAACTGAATCTGCAGTTTGAGGAAAATCCGTTCATTAGTTCTTGAGATAGAGCTATTGCAGAAATCTCGAAAAATGAAACATAGCAGCGCCACCTGATGGGCGATTTACACCAAAAACTAATCAGCACTAATTTATATTAGGGACAATTCCGTGCGTTAGTTCTTGAGATAGAGTGCCCACAAAATTTGTGTCACAGACAGACAGACAGAGTCACAGACAGACATTTTGTAAAAACATGTTTTTCGGAATCTCTGATTTCTAAAACCTGTAAATCCGTCGAAAACCGGAAGTCGAAAATTTTTACGAATCCAATACTTTCTTCTTGTAAAGATAGAAGAAAGTGATAATATGGATCCTAACGTACAATTTACCATCGAAATAAAAAAATAATAACGAGTTGTCATTTCTTGACGTAATGCTAATGAGAAAGTTATCAAACTTAACAGTAGAGTGCACAGTTTACAGGAAAGTAAATAACAAGCACCACTCCTTTTGAAAGGACATTACCTTTCAACTACAAACTTGCTCCGTTCAACTTTTATATAAGACGAGCATTTAGTGTTGGCTCTATTAATCATCTTGAAAATAAATTAAATACCATTAGAAACATAACAGTTGAGAACGGTTTTCAATGCGGATTATTGATAAACTAATCAATTCACGAAAAACCACATGAAAATACAAAAGAACTCTACTGAGTAACATGAGACATTGCAAAATGAAGTACATAACGGAACTTTTCGAAAAACTTAGATATGCACTTTTTCGCTTTGGCGGAAAACTTAATTGCCATTCATCCAGTAAAATTGAAAGATCAAGTTTGTACCAAAATACACCCGATCCAATAAGATGAATTTTCTGAAGTTTATGTAATTCCACTGAAAACAGAAGATATTTATCTCGAATACGTAGGAAAGACTTCTCGTGAACTTAAAGGTCGTATTAAAGAACATTCGAGAGATTTGAAGTACAACCGGCCAACTAGAGCTCTGTCAAGACTCAACCAGAAGCAGAATATACGTTAATTTCGAAGATGCAAAAATTATATGCACCTTAAAAAATTACGAGGGCAAATCAGTCAGTAGGTCACAAAAGCCAATAAAAAAGGGAAACCAAGATACATACTTAAAAGGCATGTTTATTTCTCTATGTAATCGTCATTTACATTGATACATTTGCCCTATCGCTATATGAGTTTTCTAATACTTGCTGCATAAAAGTCTTTGGACTGCACTCTCAGCCATCGGTGTACCTCACATTCAACATCTGCATCAGTCGGATGTAGGCTAAACCATGTGAACACCCTGTTGCAGTTGCTAATGCTGTCTATTTCCTCAACCTTCGCACTGCTTCTTCTGTCGCAATCTCAACAGAACCACCATTTCGTTCTTCGTCAACAACATTTGAACTCCCCTGCTCATTTTGTACAACTGTTGTCTCATAAATTCGAGATTTATATCATACGATTGTACAGTGCTGCCCCCTATTAGCATATTTGGAAACAATTTACTGCTAAATTCCGACCTCTCATGCCCTACTTACTGAATTTCCCTTGTACCGTGATTTAATTAACCGTGAATCAATATAAATTATTACTGAAGAAAATGTCGTTTTTAATGACTTTTTATCCTACAACATACCCAGAATTTGGCTCAGTTTGCTTAAAGAATCATAAATCAAGTAATAAGCCCCACTTCTCTTTATATCCATGTTTCATTTTTCCAATGTTTTCCGAATCTAAAAGTTGACTTTCACTTTTCCTCCTTTCGACACCAATTACGTGAAATTAAAAATAAGACGTCAATAACAGTATTTTTGTATTCCCTGACGAAGGTTATGTTTATAGCTGAAAGTACTAACAAATTTAAGAATTAAAGTAATTTAACATCTTTTTAAAACTTTTGAAGTATTTTGCACGTACTGTAATTTTATGTTTAAATTTTTAAAAATGAATTTAGCATTCTATTTATTTATTTTACTCATATATTTAGCTTTCCATAGTTTTCTTTGTTCTTGTTATATTGTCATCCGATAGTTTATTGTTAATAGCAAGGATATATGCAGCTAAAAGTTCATGTTATGCAGAAACCAACCATACATGGTTGGCACTTTGGTGTTCAAACACGCGCCTTCGCGCAATTATAATTTTTGTGTAATTTTTATATACCTTTATCCTTGTTTAGTTTAGTTTTAGTTTAGTTTTTTAATAAAATAATTTACTTTATGTAACGCTAGCTAAAACAGCCGGCGTTGGAATTTTAAGAATTTTTGTTTTGAAAACTTAATTTCAAAATTAAACATACAGTATAAAATAAACAATGAGAGAAATCAGTAAAGCTATCTCTATTTCAGTTCTTCATTAAGAATGAGCTCTAGGGACCTAGAACTTTGAGTAAATTCTAATATACATGCATATACATGCAATGGATTTTAAAAAGACGAAAAGAAATGCAGAGAACCCCAAAATGTTAAAATATGCCACTGTTTCCATAATTGGGTTTTTATCACGTTTCAATACGTTTTTCGAAACTCATGTGAAGTTTTATATTTACCTGCTGACGTCCTTTATATTTCCAACAAGACGTGATATTCACTTTTTTTAAAATTCGTCAAACTATTTATTTCATTTTAATTTTTCACGTGGAAATCTTGCAATAAAAATGTCATGACATAATATTAACTTTTTTAAAAAACTCGTCAAACTATTTATTACATATTCATTTTTCACGTGGAACTCTTGTACAAAAGTATTAGTTGTGGTAAGAATTTTATTGTGAATTTTTAATTCTTGGCAAGTACTATAACGAAAAATGTTTCAATTTGATAGGAAATTGCTGTTAAATTGGTGGTTTTTTTATTAATTAAAAAATAACTATAAATTATTTCGATTCCGGATTACTTTAATTGCCTCGGCGGTGTTTTAACACACATGTACAGTTGTGGGAAAAAAAAAGGTAAACACCCCCTACTAACTCCTCAACAAATTATCGTAGAAAAAAGTTACTTGTACCGAACGATTGGAAATAAAGTCTACTTTTAACTGATATAGTTAAAATTTGCTTAGGGGGCCATCTACCTATTAAAACGAATCATAACTTTGTTTTTTTCAATAGCAGTACACAATTCTGACAGCCTAAATGAACTCTACACCGTTCAATTAGCCTAAAAACAAATTTTAATGCAATTCGTGCCATAAGTTTCTCAGAAATTAATTATTTTAAAACGAGCGTATATTAAGGGCTGTATCCAAATTGAAGTTCGGAACTCGATTCTTAAGCGAGAGGGTCTTGATCAAGGCACCTTAAGAAGTCAAGGAAGCCTGCTAGATTACGAGACAGTAGAAGAAATTTCAAAATATCTAGTCACTTCTATTATAGCGGCCCCTTAGACCATCATTCTGCCGTTTTTTAAGCATAATTTGAAAACTACTTGGAAGAAAAATGTGAAATTTTGGATTTCCATAAAGCAGGACTTAACAAATCTAAATCCATCAAAAAAATTGTAGGTTGCAATTCATAATTTTTTCGAATATTAATTTCATAATTCATAATTCATATCATAAAATTTTAAAAATTGCAAAGTCAGCGTATTTATGTTTGGTTATACAGTCGGACCTCGTTATCCCGACACCCCGTGTTCACGTCACTCCGCTTATGACGTCAGTTTTTCAAAGTCCCGATTCTCTTAATGTAAATAAACTCCGGATTTTACGTCGTTAAATAATTTCCGATGGTTTAGGAAATTTGTCCATTTTTCATAATTCATCTTGTAAGCACGGAAATTAGGCGGTAGAAATATCTTGGCCAAACTTTTCACAAAATTGTAAAATTGTCTAAAATACCCATTGAGATAAATGAGAAATTTTAATTCAATCTTTTATCTGAATAAATGATGCTTTCGTGTGGTGGTTACACGACGTTTTTTATCCAACTAAAACCGAAGCATTGCATTGCTTTGAAACGATCAGAAATTATCTAAGATCCGTTTCTGAAGCAACGAATACTGATTACAATTCATTGTATAATATTGAAAAAAGAATTGTAGGAAACACATCTAGGAAAAAGCAAACCTTAATTCATCAATATTTCATATAACAATAAAAAAAACAAGTCATCATAAATCTGAATTGTATTATTTTCAATTTTGTTTTTGTATCTATTTTGTTTAATTGTTTAATTATTTGTTTGACTGTTTTATTGCTTAAAACTGCAAGAACAGTTATGAATTTAAAATTGTCTTAAATTAATCAAAAATACAGCTTTTTATAAACATATTTTTCTCCAACTCCGGTTACCGCGACACTCCGCTTATGACGACACTTTTTTCTGCACATTAGAGTGTCGGGATAACGAGGTTCGACTGTATAGTATTATTGCTACACAAAAAATTAGAACATTAGGAGCATAATTTCTGGAGATATAAATAAAAATATGAAAATGTAATTTAACATTAGAAGCACTAAATTTTGAATATTTATAATTCAAAAACTTATCATACAAATGACTTGAAATTCGGTGTCTAGGCATAGTTTGAACCAAAGATTTGAAATATCTCGTTAAAATTGGGTATTGTCATTGAAAAAAATGAAATTTGGATTCGTTTTAATATGTAGATGGCCCTCTAAGCTAGTTTTATATACATCATTTAAAAGTAGACTTTATTTCCAATCTTTCGGTACCAGTAACTTTCTTCTACGATAATTTGTTGAGGAGTTAGTAGGGGGTGTTTACATTTTTTTTCCCACGACTGTTCTCGGTCTAGAGAAGGCGTTTTACTTATGTGTGAAAAAATTGAGTTTTCATTTGTAGTATCGGGTATTTTATTATGTTATAAAACATTCTGCAAATTACTGGGTAAAACCTAAATGTAGAAATTTGAGTTTACAAAAATTAACGTAAAATATCATCGTGAAAGAAGATTTTAAAAGGGATTCAAACGGACATATTGAATTTTCAAATATTAAGATATTTTTGTGCCGTCAGGTATCTAGTTAGTTGTATTTCATGAAGAGAAAATGAAGTTTATTGTTATAGAAATGATTGAGAAGTAACAATGTATGTATAATTATGATTGATTTTCAGTTAACGGGCATTTAGTTTAAACAACTTACCATCCAAGGATATTTGTCTGGAGGGCTAACATCATCTCCGCCGACTATTGATACTCGTATCTGCTTCTTAATATTAGCAAGCCCGCAACCTATATAGTGAAAGATTATTTTTAATATTTTAGAATGTAGCAAAAGCCAATGAAAAAGTGGAAGAGCAATAAACAACTCACGTTAAACAAAAACATTTAAAATAATAATAAAATATTTTTCATGTTATTAATAATTATTTAGTATTATGCTTGCATTTAGATATATATGTGATTCAAAAATCTGGAATCAAGTTATAATAGATCGTAGAGCACGCTAAATAAAACTTTTTTTTTTTTTTAAGAAACCAAGTCTGCAGGCAAATATTTAAACAAATGACACGGTTCCCATACCCGAACGCGAATTATTGTTTCAATATGAAGATTTTATTTTAAACGACGCTTTAAACACACTTACTTTGCATTCTGTGAAACGTGTTGGCATCATGGAATGTGCTGGAAAGGACCACAATTAAAATCCTAACATAGCTGAGCGAGAGATTCTAAATGTACATAATTAGGATGAGCGAAACGAATCCTCTACTAGACTAAACAAATTACATTTTGTCGTACACTATTCAGTATTTTGACTCGAAATTAAACATAAACATAAATTATGATCTGTAGATTTGCACAATATTATTTTTTTTACAGAGTAACCTAAAAAAAATATTATTTCAATTAATTTATTGTACATGTTTTCCCATTAGGACGCACTTTTGCAAATAAAAGATGAAACACGTCTATTTTCAGAAGAAAAAGTAAATCACGGAGTTAGCCATTATAGATAGAATCATGATTAATTAAATAGTTTCATGATTTCTTTTATGAAATTTTTAAATATGAAAATTTATGAAAATTATAACATATTTTTAAGGAATTAAAATTTGTGAAAATTCAATTATTTACATTCAACTATAAAAGTATTTATCAATGTTAAGAATTCAAATACACAATTTTTTCTTATTATGCGAATAATTTACGCAGACGTTACTTACGCATTTCAAAAGAATCATATTATGATTTTTTTTTTTGTCAAGTGGCAACAAAAGAATATTAAACAAATCAATTTAATTATTAAATTCGTTATATAAAGCGTTATTCGAAGTCGAAGGTTGAAAATTGACCAAATGAAACGTATTTACTATTAGGACGTAATTACTATTAGTATTATTTTTAATATATTTGCCGTTTAAAAACAATTTATGGAACGTATTATTTCTATTATAAGAAATATCGAGAAAACGTATACTTACTGGTTGAAAAGACTAATGCTTCGCGAATCCAAACAAAGCATGGCTTATGCTAGTTGTATATGTGGTTCTGTTAAGTGATATTTAGTGAACACTTTAGCATTTCACATGGCGTCACCAGATTTCACACAAAGTTATCGAGTTGAAAATTTCGAAACAATATCTTGACAATTCTTAAACTTATAAGGAAAAAAAAAACAAAAAAAAAAAACAGCATTGCGACCCTGATTTACTCTTCGAAAAAGTCTGGGCTCTATCGTTTCTTGAATTTTGTTCAATAAGTTCAAAATGTTCATTGTATTTACAGGGTGTTTTTTTTAGCATGACACCATTCAAAGCCATCTGTAGATCGATCTAATAACCAGAATGGCAATAAACTTAGTAAAGTGACTAATGACACCATGGAAAAAAATTCCGTGAAAAACAATTAGTTTAAAACATCACCAATAGGGGAAATGTGAGGCTGTTGCAGTCTGCGCAGTCGAGAATTAGCATAAAACACGGAGAACAAATAAAAGTGCAAATTTATGCCTATGTATGCGACAACAGTGCCAATAATTTGGGCTATAAACAAATGCGAAAAGATCCGAGAAACATTTTTCGCTCAGGGTCAGTATGAGTCTCACGTTACCGCAGCGCGCGTATAACCCAAATTAATGGCGCTGTTGTGGCATAAGTGAGTATAAATTTGAATTTTTATTTATTACTCGAGTTTTATATTCGATGCAGCTGAGAATGAGTATAAAACACGAGTAACAAAAGAAAATTCAAGTTGATACGCTCTTATGCGACAACAGCTCCGTTAATTTGGGTTATACACGTGCTGAGGTAAAGTGAGACTCATATTAAACCTGAGCAAAAATGTTTTTCTGAGTTTATCGCATTTGTTTATAGCCCAAATTATTGGCACTGTTGTCTCATACATAGGCATAAATTTTGCATTTTTCTTTGTTACCTGCGGTTTTTGCTGATTTTTGGCTTCACAGACTACAACAGCTCCACATTTCACACTATCGGCGTTATTTTTAACTAATTTTGTTTCTCGATTTTTTCCCATGGCGCTATTAGTCCCTTTACCATGTTAAGTGTCATTCCCGTTGTTAGAAGGAGTTACAGACAGCTCTGAACAGCGTCTGTTTTAAGAAAAATACCTTATATTTCCGAATATACATTCACTCACTTAGTAAAGACTCCATAACGGATACCTCTGAAGAGCATATTCTCTATTTAACAAACAATTTTCAAACCCGAAAATCTATATATTGTATGATTTTCTTTTAGAATGTGACCTTCTTCATCTAGCGGACATTTTCCGTGGTTCTTTAACTGTCCGATAGCTTGAGATTTAACTATGTCTACCCTGTATATATAAAATCCTAATGAAACGAATTTATGAAACGATTTTATGAAACAACTTTATGAAACGAATTTATGAAACGACTGATTAAAAGACTGATTATGTTTCATGGCTACTTCTCCGAAAATATTGGATATTATGCGGTGAAATTAACACCAAAAATTCGTATTGATCCGCAGATTTCAAAACTGGTATTAGAATTTCAAAATTTGAATTAGTTTTCGAAATATTAATTTTTTCCTAATTTGAACTTAATTATTCTAATGATGGCAACCAAATTTACTCCATTTTTGTGAAAAAAGGGAGAAAACGGATAACGATAAGGATTATTAGATTTCTTCTTTTTCGCCATTTTCAAATTAAAATTGAAATTATCTTTTATTTCAATCGGTAGTGAAGACAATATTGTGATTAAATTAAGTTTTTCATGAAAATTTGAAAAATAATTCATTAAATATTAATATTATTATTATTATTATATAAATAATAATTTCTTATTTAGTTTAATTAAATTTTCATTATTTTAATAGATATTTTTTGCATATTTTATAAAGGTTATCATTTCAAATTGTTGCCAATCGTAGAAAAACTGAAAAGAATAATATTTCCTGACGATGAAAAATTTATTTGCACGTGACTATTTAAAACAGAAAAACTTCAGAATTAAAGGATTGCATGTTAAAAGCAGGAAAATGTTCAAAATTACGTCATAAAAATTGTATTTACTATGACTATTAAAAAAAAAAGAAAACTTTAAAATAATAAACTCATTAATATGCATTAAAAGCAGTAAATGCGGTAAATTACGTCATATTTAAAATGTGCAAGTAATAATTCTGCCAAACAGTTTAAATTTAAAAATATATTTACGACACTTTTATTTCATATTTCGAGATTTTTTAACGTTTGTCGTCAATTTTAAGGCAGCTCAAATAATAATAATTCATTTCTAACAACAAAACTATTTTCTCATGAATATTAAAAAGTGAAAGAAAACTTTAAAATGATGAATTCATTAATATTCGATAAAACCAGAAAATGGGAGTAATTACGTCGTATTTAAAATGGGCAAGTGGTAATATTGACGAACAGTTAAAAATTAGAAATATATCTTTGCGAGACTTCAATTCCTAAGATATTGTTTATTTTTGTGTGTGTGTTCCCATAACAACAATTAAATTTCAATATGAATAATAACGTTTTTTTACAAGTTCATTTAAGATACACACTTTTAAATTAAATAATGTATGTACCCGGGAATCTTAAAAGAGAAAAAAGAACTTAAAAATAAATAAATTATTGCATGACAAATGCATTTAATATTGAAAATTACGTCATATTTTAAAATTATACATTTAAAACGGCTTTAATTCAGAAGAATTTTAATGTGACGTCACATGATATAAAAGAAATGCGGCTAGCAAATTTATATTACATCACTTGATGCAGCATACATACAGGTAAATGTATTCACAAAATACTTTACATTAAAATTCGATAAATATATATTAGAAAATTCGGATATTCTTATTAATTAATATAAACAGTATGCAATGAATAAAAAACATAAAAATCTGTGTGATGGTGTATCAAAATATAGAAAAGAATTCATGAATAAGTTATACCTGTTCCTGAAAATATCCAAAACTCGATCAAAACATATGATATAAGCGCAAACACAATGGTTTTCAATACCGTCGTTCTTGAAAGCTGTTCCCAAGCAGACGAACTTGAAACATAAAGGAAGAATATTGTCCATAGCGTCTTTAAAAAAGTCAGAACGATAGCGACATATTTAAAATAGCATTTTATACAAGCTGATTTTCAAATGTGTAATTGATCTTATCAGCTCCACAGTCATCAGTTATTACGACAATAATGGATGAGGCCATGGTAACAGAAAAATTCCCCATTCAAACGGGGAAGCATGGCAACCCGATTACAGAAGATAGCCACCGTTATGGTGATAATACAATCCAATCTTCCGCAACCTGGTAACATTTTTTAAACAGGGCAGATTACCATTTTCAGAGACTGCGAAGTCTGAACGGGGGTTGGCAGGCGTAGCTCGCAGGGGGCTGACCCCCTAGTATATATATCTGTGTATCCTAGTATATATATATATATATATATATATATATATATATATGTATATGTGATACATATTAATTTTATTATTTTTTAAGAAGTGTAACATCATCGACATACTGTGTAAATAATTTTCACATCATATCATAATCTATTGAAATTACTTTCTACGTCTCTATAAAGCGATTATATGTACAATTTCAGGGTGTCTACAGAATTTGCAAATCAGGGAATCATGGAAAAATCAGGAAATAATCAGGGAAGTTTGTAAAAATACCCCAAATTCAGGGAAATTTGTCTATATGCGGAGATATTTCCATTTTAACCTTGCCAACGAGACCGATTCGTCAATTTTATATACCCTATTTTTTCACATATTTCCCAATATTTTTAAAAAGATGCACATGGTATGAGTTTTTGATATTTAATATAAATTAAGGGGATCAGATTTCCTCATTTTCTGTGGAGAGCTCTTATATAGAAGGCAATGTACCCATTTTTGAAATTTTTAAATGATACATTAGCATAACCTGATCACGTGGCCATCTTAATCCAATTAGCTATCCCGTCACATGTAGATATGGCATAGAATTGAATATTTTCCAGAAAATGAGGAAATTATCTCGTCACCCTATATCCATTGGCCACTGTATGGTGTTGAACTACATTTTGAGTTTGGATTTATAAAATTTTCAACCAATACTTTATGAATGTTAGGAAATATTTATGTTTTGTTTTTTCTCCCAAATGAGATATTAACAAGCTGGATAAGTGTGTTATATGAGGAAGTAGCATACATGAAATTTACAGTATGTGTATTGTTAATAATGGAAATTAGGGAAGTTTGATAAAGATAGTCAGAGAAATCAGGGAAAAATTAGGGAACTTTTTTTTTACAATTTCTATAGACATCCTGAATTTACTCTATATTTATTATAAAACAAAAACACCTCTGTCATTAACTAAAGAGAAAATTTAATTTCTTACTTTCACAGGAACTTAGTTTTATTCCCTTGTCGCTTGAAAACATTTCATAATCTCTGATACTCCTTTCAAAAGTGTTCGCTAAAAATGGTCTGTAAAAATTTTCCAAAATTCTGGCTCTAATCTGAAAAATATTTAAAAATTAAGAATGATAAATCAATAAAATTTAATGTTATATCAATATAATTTTCTTTAAAAGAAAATTATAATCATAATTTTTTATGAAGCAAAAATACAAGCAATCCCTCTTATTGTAAGGTATCCCAGCAAAGAGGAAATTGATGGCCAGCAGCAAGATAGGTGCTGGCTAATGGTCTACCACTGCATGACCACAGCTGGGCAGCTTCAGTCAACTTTGCTGTTGGAAATCATCAGATAAAATTCTGGTGGGCTTCCGTTTTATCTCATGCGCTGGCCCACCACAGCATGGAAGTGCACGAACTTTTAGAGTATTATTGCTGGGAACCCTTACGCTAGGTGGCGTTGCGAATATCGAAGACACTAAGTATTTGAACACAAATCTGAAATGAATATCTTAACACAATTTATGCTGTGAAGCTAATTTTTTTAAAACTGTAAATAACATAGCACCATTGCCACCAACAAATTAAATAAGTAAATGAATAAATAAATAAATTCTTTAATTCAACGCACTTATTTTTCTCCTTAAATCTGGTTTAACTAAGCTACAAAGGATTTCGCTTTTCATAATTTACACAGTTGACAATCAATAATAAAAAAAATTGTATAAAATATATAGGTGTGATTTCTATACAATACAATAATTTCTATACCAGTTTAATGATTGGGAACGTAAATCACAAAAGAAACAAACTTGAAATAATGTAATGAGAGCTGGAAAACTACGAGCGGTCGTAGAATACGCTGGAAGTACTTGTTCATGTCCGATCACGAAAACCAAACAGCAAAGAGCGCGGTTAGTAATTCGGAGGGTGACCACATGGAAACAGCTGCAAGTTCAAATATTTCTATAGACATTTCTGTTATAGACTATTCTATAGCTCTTGGTGAAACTAGCTTACAGTAAAAAGGACCATGATTCTGTAATACTTTGTTTTTATAGAATTCTATAAGAAATTTTTGTAAGGGAAAGTGCTGGGCCAGCAAAGGAATAACAGTGGGATGGGTGTTAGCACTGCAGGAAAAGTGCCGGATTGAAGTAATGTGATGGCATACCAATGCTGGCCTGCTGTTGGCCATCAGTAATGGGCCAGCTGCATTCCGCACCGGACACTTTTGTACTGATTTAAGTAATGGCACCATTGCACTTTACCGCTGATGGTAGTGCTGGCTGCCATCTTTTTTTCCAGCTGATGGCCCACTGTTTCTTTGTTTGCTGGGATATCTCTATAAAATCTAAAATTGTGCTAAAATATCCAAACAGTGGCAGATTACGTCTTTAACAATACAGCCAAAAAGAAATTCAACGTTTGCTGTAGAATATGTTTTTATAAAATGGACAAAAATGCTTTAAGCGTTTTTACAAAAACCTTAAATTATGGGAACAAAATCGTATAAAAAAGATACCGGCACCAATCGAGCAAACATTATAAGTATTGTTCAACAGCATACATGGAAAAAAGTTTCCAAATAAACTTTATATTAAGTTTCAAAATACACTGCTCAAAAAAATTAGTGGAGCAAGCTAAAAAGTGAAGAGAACAGTGCAAGACAGCCACGTATGGGCATAAAATGGGTAGTACACGTATATCAATGCGCAATATAGAAAAAAGACGCAAAAAAAAAATTGTAAGGATCTTTTATTCTTTGAAAAGATGGAAAAAACATGAAAAGATGGTTTAGGGCAACAACTTGGTTTCATGTAAATCATAAGAAAAAATGTTGTTTAGAAATGATGCAAGATTTTTAATATGGCGTGTTGTCTCCTCGAACAGCTAAGATTGCTGCACACCTGTTTTCCATGGATGCAATGAGGTTATCGATAAGACTTTGGGGAATATGTTCCACTGCTTAAGAATTGTAATCTCCATGTCCCGGACAGTAAAAGGAGGCCTTGGTCTCGCAGCAATGCGTCGTCTGAGTATGTCCCAGACATGCTCGATCGTATTTAGGTCAGGAGAGCATGCTGGTCATTCCATACGCTGTATTGTTTTAGCTTCGAGCATGATTTCCATAAGACGAACTGTATGAGGTCTGGCATTATCATGCATGGACAAAAGAAATCACTAATTACTGCAACAAAAAATACGACATGAGGTTTCAGTATCTCGTCTGTATAATTTCGGACCGTCAAAGTGCCATTCCGAATGATATGCAGGCCCGTACGTCCACCTATGCTGATTCCAGTCCATACCATCAACTCACCTCGTCTGTAATGTGATCTTTCACGAAAGAAAGTCGGATTATTTTGAGTACCTCTTTCTCTCCATGCCAAAACACATCAGCAGTCACTTCCAGACTGAATCGGGACACGTCTGGAAACAGAAATTGACTCCAACAACGTTGCCTCCAAATTCGATGTTCAGTTACCCACCTTCTTTGGGCCGCACAGTTGCTTGAGATCAACGGAATACAGATCATTGGCTTACGTGCATAGAGACCACCCAGATGAAATCTATTTCGGATTGTTCTGCTGGACACCTTTCGTCCTGTGGCCAAGAACAACTGTGTTTGCAGCAGAGTAGCATTGCCCGTTCCGTCTCGACATGCTGTTAACAGGATATATTGGTCCTCAGTTTCTACGGTAGCACATGGCCGACCTTACCATTGTCGACTTCGACCACTCCATGTGTCTTAGAATCGATTCCACAGCATTGCATTGACAGTTCTTGCAACTCCAACAGCGTCCGCTACACTTCGTTGTGTTCCCCAGATTCAATTGTCCCGATAACACGCCAAGCTATGGATTTCGTTAAATGACATTGTTGTGACATTTTCAAGTCACCTTTTCTCAAAACACAAGCTGAGCAATTGAATTTTACAACTGAGACAGTGAAACAGACGTTTCTGCAAAATCCCGATTTCTACACTTATCTACTTTTTGACGTCATAAACTTTAATTTGCATGCGAAATTTTTTTATCTGTTTTCTCAATTCCTTAAATTATGGATGTTTTATTTTACGTTACTTATCGGTGTAAATATTTGCGTAATTTTGTTAAAACCATGTGCTCCCCTAATTGTTTTGAACGGTGTATATTTTAATTTTTCATTATAAGCTCTCAGATTTCAGAAAATGTTTTGTTATGTTTACATTTTCGTGAAGATACCATGGTTCGTAAGAGCTTTGCTTGGGACCACATGTTGTTGTGCATGGGCTGGTTTATGTTGATTATTCCAAGGTTAAAATGTGAAATACCTTAAAAGTTCTTCTATCGTCACAAGATCTTCTTACTCTCCTAATAATCCGGCAGCCGTTCACGTCGAAATACTTGTCATCGCGGATTTCAAAATTTTATATTTAAATCGAACGTAAGAAGTGGTACGAACAAAATGAGTTAGGAATGGTTAGGTTTGACAAGCCGAAAATAAGTTTAATTAAATTACTGTAAAACCCCGCTAATCCGAACTAATTGGGACCGGTGCCAGTTCGGATTATAAAAAATTCGGAGTACCAGAGATTCTGATAAAAATAGAACAGAAAAAGATGCGTGTATAAAAAAATGTAAGTTATAAGTACTCAGTAGTATAGTAAACATCCTGTAATCCGGCACGTCTTTCGGAAAAAAATAGCATTCCTGTTTAATCATTTCCGGTGTTTATAATAATCCAATAGAATTTCAGAATGAGGAATTCCTCAAAAACCCATTAAAAATGGTTCAAAATCGTGAATCTATGAATAGCTCAATCATCACGTCGACGAGGGGTGAAGAATAAAAACCATTTCTGTCAATAATTTGCGAAGTGTACCTATGTTCTACTTTTACATTATTGAGTATTTTTGTTAATTCTGTTTTTTTTTTCTGTTCAAGTATAATTTTCGAAAATAAAATCGTTTCGGGTTAACCGGAATTTCGGAACAGCGAAGTTATACTATAATTATTATTAAAAAGCTGTAATGGTTTACCGTTTTCGCGGAAAGCCGACACTTGGTCAGCGTCCAGACTCTATATAAAGTGATCACCGGTAAAAACTCAAAGCAAAATAAATGTACAGTTTTATCACCGGTCGCCTTCTTAAAATAGGTGTGACAGACTTTTCCGGCAGAATAAAATTTGTCATACCAATGTTTTCTAAAACAGCACAAAATTTTCTATAAAATACTCTAAGAGTGACTAGTATTCGCAATGACGGTAAAACATTATAGCTTTTTAATAATAATTAATTTAATTAAACATATTTTCAACTTGTCAAACCTAGTCATACGTGGCTCATTTTGCTCGTATGACTTTTTACTATCGATTTAGATTTTTTTTTAAACTCCGCTATGACAGGGCTTTCGATGTCACCGACTCCCGGACTATAAATGTTGTCCTCGAAGACATTAAATACCTCAAAAACAATCCAACTTTGTACTGAACGATTGCAGATATAGTCCGTCTCAAAAGTTTATGCACTCTTGAAATATACAGCTCATATTCAAAATATTAGAATAATTACTTTTTTTTGCAAACTGAAAATATCGTTTGGCAAATTTAATGTATTATGTGCGTTTAATGTGAATTATGTTGTATACATAGAAAACATACTTTCATTGCTAAATAATATATTTTTCCAATCATCTTCGCTCCATAAACGTCTTGATTTACACCAATTGAATCTTATATGTTTTTGTTTTGCAGTCATGAGAGATTTTGTTTTCAGTATCCGAGATTCTAACTTAAATTTATGGAGGAATAAAAATTAATGTTCTCGATGTAGAAACTTCAACTCCATATTCTTTCCTTTTTCGGTGCAAGAATCGCACACTTTTAAATCGGTTTTCTTAACTATACGCTTCAGTTTCCTGTCAGCTCTAGCAGATGCGTTTGGTGTTCGGCAGCCATTTCGACGATTATTCTGAAATTTTCCATTTTTTGAATATTGTGTTAGTATTTTACTAACGCTTGATTGCGAACAATGTAAATAATTCCCTATATAACATTGATTTTTACCTTGCCGATACAAATCAACCATACGAAGTTTAATAGATTCAGGAATATCACCCACACGACCCATTTTAAGAAGAAAAAGCAAACAAACTGTAAAAAGAACACCAATTTTAAATAAAATCGTCTGAATTTAATCAATGATGCCACCAGTTATGAACTGGTGATAATTAAAGGAGAATTAATGCGAAATATTCTAATATTTTGAACTACTTGAATAAATATTCTAATATTTTGACTTTTCAAAATATTTTTTTTTCAATTAATCTTTTCAGAAATGATATTAATTTTAAGATAATAAATAAGTTTAATCAACAATAAGTTCTTAATAAAAATATCTTTTGCATATTTGCATTAAAAGATGTTAAATTACCAAACGATATTTCCATTTTGTGAAAAAAAAGTAATTATTCTAATATTTTGAATATGAGCTGTAGTTAAAAATAATTGAAGAAGAAAATATATGATGCCAATTTACGATAAATACTCGACATTTAATCAAAATAAAATAAAATAAACAGTCATGTGCGAGTATTACTCGCGCACAGAGGGTTCCGTTCAATAATATATGAATTAGTAAGTGTATTATTAAGAAAATACCTTTGCTAAAAGAATACTAAGACTTTGTAAAAACTATACAACGTAGGGTTGGGTATAGCTGTATAGTATACAGAGTGCAAAGGAAAGTCCCTTTAACCTGAAAATACTTGCGAACAGCGATAGCTCCAGCTATGCAAGTGAGGTAACGATACAGTAAAGCGACTACGCCCGACATAATGCAAACGACAGCAGAAACCCTAGTGGCGAAATTTGGAAGATAGCTATTGCAAATCGAAAACGAAAACAGGTAGAGCAAATTTTCCAATTAAAAAGTTTTAGAGCATCAATTAATTAGTACGAAACGACATTTGGTGTACACGGATAAAATAAATCGTCGCATACTCAAATATGTCCGAAATCGATGAGTGACGATTCTACTTTGCCTATTCACATTCCGGAAGTGTAGTAGTGCACAATTGCAGATTGTGACTTTGTACTGTGCTGTAATGTCTGTAAAGATTTAATTTCCAATGCATTTAAAATTTTAGAATAACTCTTTCAGGGCCAGAAGAATTCTGTTCGTAAACTGATGAAATAATTGACTGACACAAGAATATTCAAACGAATTTCTCAGAAAACAAAACCCCGCTAATTTGTACTTTCATTACAAAGTAAAATTTTATTAAAATATACTTGGTGCGATTTGTCAGTTTTGGAACTAAAATTAGATGGCTAAAACGTCTAGCCAACGCCCCTGAAAGGGTTAAATCTATGTCGTCGTATTGAAGAGGCTTGCAGTAGACGTTCCATGCTGAGAAATGTGCATGCAGAATTACTCACGAATACAAAAGTGTATCGTGAGCAATGGCGAACTTTTCGAACATACTGAATATTAACTTTTTATCACTATGAGACAGTTTGTCTTTTATTGTGTGTGTGATATTATCAAAATGTATTGGTTGGTTGTGTTTATGACGGCCAATTATCATCACGAGGGATATAGGCCCTAAGAGGGAGGAGTGCAGTTCGTGGGGGTCTTTCTAAGGGAACCTAACCCGTATTAACGCTTGGAAATCCAAGGTTCGAAAAAAACCACGAAAACTCCGAACGATTAGGCCGACGGGTTCGATTGGGTTCGAACTCAGCACTTCCCGTCTACCAGCTTCGACAAAATGTATTGAGATAAGTACGTATTTATTACATAAATTGTGCGTATTTCTTCATACTTCTGACTAGTCCATTCAAATGTTTACACAAAATGAAGTGCATCGATTTTGGACATTTTTGTGTAAACAGACGAAGATTTATCTTATCCATGTAAATCAAATATCGTATTCTATTAATTAATTGATGCTCTAAAAGTTTCTAACTGGAAATTTTGCTCTATCTCTTTTCATTTTCGATTTGCAATGGCTATATTACAAATTTCACTACTAGGGGGCGCTGCTGTCGTTTTCATTAAATCGGACGTAGTTGCTTTACTATAACCGTTAACTCACTTGCGTAGCTGTAGCTCTCTCCGTTCACAAGTATTTTCAGGTTAAAGGGACTTTCCTTTGCACCCTGTATACTAGAAAAGTATAAATGGATATACCATGAAAGTTCAAAGATATATGGAACCTAAATAATACCAAATATAGCGATTTCTGTATATTTGTTATTCCATATATGTTTTTAGTTAACCTTTAAAGACATAGTAGGTGCATTGAGAAAGCCACTCAATGGAATCTAGTCTCAAATCCCATAGTATTTATGTGATTCATTCTCCTTAAATTAGTCTGTTTTTAACAATTTGACGTTTATTGATTTTATACTGCTACTGGGCATTGCATTACATAAATATATCCTTAAAATTTGTTATCTAGGTTTTAAAAGCCGATGGAGCATAGAGTACACCGTCCCTGTCATTATGTATGTCCAAACCGTCCGTGTTTTTAAGGGTTAATATCTCGGCTAATTACCGATGATTTTTTCCGAAATTCATGATCAACAATGCGTTTATACTTCTGCTATGATAGGTACCTCCAGCTCTGCTCAATACTTTGCTGAAGCCCGTAAGTCGAAATTTCAGTGTAACGGAAAAATGCGATTTTCTCAAAAAACTATGTGACCTAGGGTAATCGCTATAATTTTCCTGCAAGGTTTAAAGTAATGTCTACTACCTCTAATTTTTTCATAATTTTAGTTTCAATAGATTCGGAATTAGATGTGTGTGGGGGGGGGGCATATTTTTGCACTACATTTTCCACCATAACTTTGAAAATATAATACCTAAAATTAAACGAAATATATTTTTGATTTCAGCGTTACGAAAGCTTTCACACGATACCCCACACGATATACAAAGAAAAGATTTTTTTTCAAGTAACTTAATTAGCCCCTGTACATTTTCCCTAAATATATTTATGAATATTTATTAATCTGTAAATATGTGGGTTAATAGTTTTTATTACTTCCCCCAAATTTGAACTTTCCACGTTGCATAGTTTACGAGCAAAAGGGCTGTGACAGACAGGCAGAAACAGGAGTGATCTTATAGTGGTTCCGTTTTTACTTTTTAAGTACAGAACCCTAAAAAGCAGATTTTGTTGGTTAAAATAAAAATTACAATAATTTGTATTCTTAAGATACACATACATTTTAACGTCTGAATTAAAATCTAAATTATCTAAATTAATCTAATTAATCTAAATTAGTACAGCATGACTTTGAAACGGACCACACCACAGACTTCAAAAATTCATTGATTTTGAAAAATAACTGCATTACTTATTATTATAGATTGTTCATGGAAAACTGGTTTACTAGACACCCTTACACGCTCAACGAATCTGGTACGATCCCGATGGAATATTTTGTGTTTTTGAAAGAGTAACTTTAACTTTGACTTTGACTGTGTCCAGGACATGTTTCGATATTCTGCTGTTGTGGATATGTGTACTGATGAGGCTGTGCATTGCACAGCGAAACGTCTAATTTTGTATATATTTTTGTTTTTAATTAAATGTTTTTATATATCTTTTAATTTAATTTGACTGTTTAATGTAGTCAAGTCTGTCTAGTGTATGAAAATTAGTTTAAATAATTTTTATTTAATGTTCTTTTTTTCTTGACGCAACACAGTCTCAAAAGTTTAAGCACTTTATGCAATTTTTTTTAGAAATATGGGATTGGACGAGTGTAATGAGGTTGTATGACGTCGTTTCCCAATTTTATAAAAATATAAAAGTGAAAAAATCATTTCCACTCGTTTTAAAAATACCGAAGGGTGCAAAATTGACAAAAAGTAAGATTTTAAAAGTTTTTAAATTGAAATCACAAAATAAAACTGTTTTTCAAATTGCAAAAATTTTAAATTGATCAAAACGATGTGTCTATATCAAGTACTCTCTAGAAATTATAATTTTAACAGTAAACCAAGATGTGGACGACCACGTCTGACGTTTTTTGAGACGGATCGGAGGATATGTAGATTCGTGCTTAGATTAAATATGCCCATATAGGAAATTAAAAATAATTTCGCGGTGCAGGTGTCCAAAGATATTGTACATAGACTTTTTAAAGAATGTGATTACATCGTACTAAAGAAAATGGCTTGCAAACCATATCTCATACTTCATCACTAACAGACAAGAATGAACTGGGCTAAAAAACACATGTCCTGTGGGCGACAAATGACTTACTGTTTTATTCAAAGATGAGAAAAATTGGAACACAGATGGCCCTGATAGGTGAACATGTATTGACATGATCTACGAAAAGAACCAGGGATTTTTTTTCAGGCAGCAAGGCGGTAAGCCTGTTATGGTTTAAGGGGATGGTTTCCGGTTTCAACAGCCTGACCACTCTGGATTTTCTAAAAGGAAGACAAAATTTCCTAAAATACCAAGAGACGCTGAACCAACATCTCCTTCCATTCCGTGACATTTTTTGGGGTGAGTGGGTGGGGGTGCGGGGGGTCCTGAATGGATTTTCGAACAAGGTGATGCCTCAATCTATATAAGGCATACTACATAATCGTGGTTTTCACAGAAAATATTTAAAAATTCGTGATCAGCCAGCTTTATGTCCTAGCATAAACCCGATTGAGAATGTCTATGGCGTTTTAACCCGTCAGGTTTACAGCAATGGAAAAAAGTATGACTCTCTTGAAGAATTCAATGAAGCTATACAGAAAGTATGGTACTTTTTGCCACCAGAAACCCTACAAAAACTAATAATTTCGATGGACGCGCGTTGACTTGAACTAATCTGAAATCACGGAAAAATAATTTGTATGTAACAATTTGATAAAAATGATAAATGTAGTGGTTTTTGTCATTGTGCATAAATTTTTGAGACAGTTTTGTTTGAACTTATTTTAAATTATATTTTTTACAAATATGTTATTTTTTTTTCGACTTTTGATGTCATTTATATAAATAAAATTAAGAAATCCACAAATAAAAAATTCTCTTTATTTTAACTTTTTATTATTCATTAAATATCAACATTTTATGATTGTCCTTAAACTTTTGAGACGGCCTATATATGTAACAAATATCCTAACTAGTATCTATACAGCAATGAAATGAACAGAAGTAGACTGAAAGTAAAAAAAAAAAAAAAAAGCCCAGAAAATGAACTGACGCTATTTGTTATTCTTTACTCTTATAAACTGGAAATAACATTTTTATGTAGAAATAAAATGTAATATACTTTCTTCAAATTAAATATAAAGTAAATGCCAGGGAAAATCCCGAAACAGGAACGTCGTAGAGTATTAAATAAGTATGTTTAATACTCTATACTGTATGTATTAAACAAAAAGAAAAAATCCTGTATCAAATATAGGTTACAAAACACTCTCTAACATGATCCAAATATGATATTTTTATGTAGAAATAAAATGTAAAATACTTTCTTCAAATTAAATATAAAAAAAAGAAATTTAACAAATTGCAACGACCATTTGGAAAATGATTTTTTCAAAGACTAAAATTTAAGACATAAAAAATCGCACGGAGTTGATCCTATATTACGTACGCCATGAATTAAACATTAATAGTGTTATTACACGTAAAAATTGCAAGCGACAGAAATCGCCTGCGACTCGTCAGATTTCCTGAAACTTACGTATTATCCACCCGAAACTTACGTATTAACCAAGAATTTCATTGTCTGTTCGGGAAAAGGCTTTTCCATCGTCAGATTTCTAAGAAATCTGACTACCAATTTTAAATGAAATTTCATTCTTAAACTTTTAAACATCCCACAATACCGACCGTATTACCGTCGTGTTTACACCGTCGTATAGAGAAAAAAATGTACTTTTAAATGCAATTTGTTTGAAAGCTGTATCTCAATTTGTTTCTGAGTTACTAATTTTTTGTTGTTGTTTTTATTACTTTTTTGTCATATTGGCAACAGAAGTATCTATCTCTGTTGAAAGTAAAGGTTAGTGTATAGACCAATCAGAAAACGAATAAAATGCGGATTAAACCAATAAAACGCTTCAGATATGCTTTTGATTTTCTACCCTGACGAGGACAATAACTACTTTTCCAAATGGTTAATAAACGAAAAGGGAATATATTCAACTAGGCTTGCCGTAGACTGCACTGTATGTATTAAAAAAGAATAAAAAATCATGTAACAAATATAGGTTATAAAACACTTTCCAACATGATCAAAGTATGATATTTTTATGTAGAAAATAAAATGTCAAATGCTTTCTTCAAATTAAATATAAAATAAACGAAAAGGGAATATATTCAACTAGGCTTTCCGTAGACTGCACTGTAGGTATTAAACAAGAATAAAAAATCATGTGTCAAATATAAGTTATAAAACACACTCCAACATGATCAAAATATGCCATTTTCATATAGATAACAAATGCAAAATATTTTCTTCAAATGAAATATAAAATAGACGAAAAGAGAATATATTCAACTAGGCTTGGCGTAGAATGTACTATATGTATTAAACATGAATAAAAAATCATGTATCAAATATAGGTTGTGAAACACTGTCCAACACCATCAAATATTGTAATGTAAGTTTCTTTTTATACAATCAAGGGCCATGTCTAAATAAATAATTAAAAAATGCATAGATCTCAGTGAAAATCTACCACATAGCTGACACATAGATGTTATAAATACTTTTCAACTGAAAAATATAAGTTGAACAAAGAGTGATTAAAAACATTAAACAAAAACCTAATTTGCAGAACAAATTAAAAAAACAAAATTTATTTCCTAAATTGTTTAAGCCCGAAAAGGGGCAGATATTAAGATATTTCATTCAATTCGTTCTACATTTAATGTTAAATTTTTGTAACAAATAAGTTTAACCAATTGAACATTAAAAAATAAAAATGAAATTCATACAATATAATACTTTAAACACCTGTATACTTAGATTCCGTTCAAATGAAATCGAAATAAATCTTAGACTTTTTTAAAGTTTTGTATTTTGCATGTATCTTATCATATTATGTACAATCGTCATAAACATAATGCAAAATCTGAAGTACAAATATTTACAACTTAAAAATGGAAAAAATCTAAGATTTATTTAGATTTCATTTGAACGGAATCTCAGTATATAGGTGTTTAAAGTATTATATTGTATGAATTTCATTTTTATTTTTTAATGTTCAATTGGTTTAACTTATTTGTTACAAAAATTTAACATTAAATGTAGAACGAATTGAATGAAATATCTTAATATCTGCCCCTTCCCGGACTTAAACAATTTAGGAAATAATTTTGTTTTTTTAATTTGTTCTGCAAATTAGGTTTTTGTTTAATATGTCAAGTTTTTTCATAACTACTGAATTCAGACGAACACATTTCAAAATTAATGGAGGGTATATCATCATCAGGCTTTGATTTGTACGATATCGCATCACAATTTGTGATGCATTTTACCTATGTATAATTCAAAATGTTTCACCAGTGCAGTAATGCAGGTTGCTGTAGTTTGGTCAAAAAATTACAATCTCAACTTAAACAAGTAATATAAAAATTTTGTTTTTAAAGTCAATTCCTACTTAGGTCATCAAAGAACAATTTAATATAATCCCTTAAGCTAATATTAGTCTTTGTTGCATTAAAATATCTCAATTTGTTGATTTTCTATAAGAAAGTAGGTTTACAATGGAGCTTTATGGGAATTTGGCGAAATATTAGAGATATCGCCAAGTTGAGATATCGCAAAGTTGACGTCACTTTTGGCGACTCATTTTGGCCGCCAAATTTGGCGATATATCGCCAAGTTGGCGACAAACTTGGCGGTATTTGGCGACAGAACAGGGTCCCCCCTATGGTAACCCCTTATTGAAAATACTTTCATTCATCTTCAATAACCCATGGCCGCCATTTTGTTTCCCATGCAAAACTAAAATTAATTAATTAAAATTTAATTAATTAATTAATATTTGAAAAAACTGTATTAACTTGAATTGTCATCCTGTACAAGTTAAAAAAAAATTATTTCAACTTGATAGGATGAATAACGAGTATTTTATTAGCGATTGAAAATTTGAACAAGATAAAAATATAAATAAATAAATATAGGGAGAGTGTGAGCTAATAGTAGGAATTGAAAAAAATCTGCTTGAAAATGTTATTTTTTATTTCCACTATGACGCCATATTCATCTTCTTTTTAATTCTTAAAAAAAAAAAAAACTATTTCAGTTTCTTCAGTTTCATGTTTCACGTGAAAATCATTCAACTAAATATAGGCAAATTATTTTACGGCTTTTGAATTATTTACAACAATGAAGGGAAAAAAGTTAAATTTTATTAGAAAATGTCCGTTGATTCTCAATGAAAAAAGCGAAATTTGGAATTATTAAGAAAAATATTTGAATAATGTAAATAAAAATTAGCCCATGTTACTCTCTAGATTATAATCCACCTATATGCAAAGGCATTTTATGATCCGTTTTCATCCTGACGTCAGGCAAATGTTTTTACACTTTGAATTTATAATATTATTAGAATTAGCAAAGAATTAAAAATGAGTGGCATCAGGGACAAAAAGGTGGGAAGAAAAAATGAAAAAGTTATCATCTCCATAGGCTTTTCTATGTTAAATTAACATTGAGAAGTGACACTGGAAATAAATAAGTATTGCGCTGCCGCGCAATACTTAAATACTTTGTTTACATTTATAAGGTAAACGCAATAGTCGTTGGCCACTTAAGGACATTTATCTAATTATTATCAGTTAGTGATTTCCGAAATATATATATTTATTTTAGCCCAGTCCTAACCTTCATGTATAAACATTCTAAGTTTAAAAACACATTCTTCGGAAAAAATTAAAAATAAACAAGTGGGAAATTGTACGTCAAACGTGGCAAATGCGGTGCGTTCGTACTATAACTAGTTTTATGAATATTCAGAGCTTGGTGCAATTATGAAAAAATGCATGAATATAAAATTTATTACGATTATATATATCAAATTCAGTAATACGAAAATAACAGGACTCCATCTCAAATCTGATGAAATCAACATGACAACTTAGAATCATAAAATATCATGGGATACCATTGAATTAATTATATATGATAGGATTTAATAAAATGAAGAAAACTTTTATTAATATCTTTTTAAATTTTGATTCGATTTTCATAACATTTGAAATGACTCCACAAAATTCTGCAAACGATTACATACATTTCAAACCATTCGGTTGATTTGTTATGTATCGACTGATGGACAGACAGACGGACGGGCCAGACGACGACTATAGGTTCTACGTATTTATATAATAAAGGCATTTCCTCAACGACCATAATGTATTGGAATACTTTTGAGTATCTCTGTAAATAAACTATGAACGCTACATACTTTATTTTCAATACCGAAATGGCATAGTAAATCTCTATAACATAAGTCAATTACAGAGCAATTAAACTATATTAAGTCGGTGTTCGGACACAAAGACAAACTGACAAAGATATCGAATTCAGAAACACTTTTTCAAATATGTTGGAAGGCACTAAAAACATATAATAGGTTGAAATTTTACTTTCAGCAATTTATACAAATAGACAGAAGCGTACTTGAATACTTTTGTACAGCCCTGTATTTTACCTACTATTTTTATATACACGCCAATATTGAGCTAAAATTTAATTAAGACTACACTTCCAGAGACTATCATCCGTAGACGACCATGTATCCAATTATTTCCTTGGCCCTGTATATCATTTTATCTATATTCTACAAACATATCTTAGTATACTAAATGTAGTTCAACGTAAAAATGCATAAAAGGTCTGAGCAGTCCCTCTTAGGCTGTCAAATAAAATCGAACATAATATGCAAAAATTTAGTTAAACCAAAAGACTCATATCACAACTAAGAATGCACTTCCAGCAATCGTCGCTAATATACAGTACTTCGGATACAGTACATTATCAGAACCCTTTCGAAAGTCCCTGTAAATACTGTGCACTTTCTGTTATACAGGAAGTAACTTGTAGTAAATTTCAATAATATTTATCAATTTCATTACATGTGAAATAGTTTAACATGATTAAAATACGCCGCAAACAATGTTTCCCCCTGTACCATTATGTAACGGAATTCTTTTGTATGGCCCTGTAAATGAATAATAAATATTCTTTGCACCGCATATTCTTCAGAATGTATATTTTAGTGCACTTCATAAATGCATATCAATTTCATTATGTTCGAAAGGGTGTAATATCTTTAAAATGCACTTGAAACTATTTTTTCCCATTGACAATAATGTAACGGAATACTTTTGACAGTCCTTGTAAATGAACTATACATCCGATTTTCATAAAATTTGAAATGATTCAACAAAATTCCGCTACAATTATATATTTTAAATTTCAAACCATTCGGTTGGGTAGTTTTTTAGCTGTTATATGCGGACGGACAGACACCCAGACAGACAGATGACGGACTTGTCGACTATTATAGGTGCTACGTATATATGTAATTACAAACGCACCTAAAAATGTTACCTTTCTCTGTGCTCCAGTAGTGCGCCTATTAAGTTTCTAATGCATGAAACTTTATGTTTTCGGCTTATTAACCCCTTGGGGATGAGCGACACGTATACGTGCCGCATGAAGCGCTCAGAATCCTTGTTTTTCCTCACCAGTAAAATTTTACTGTAAAATTTGCCTTATTTAACCAGCGCATTTTCTCCATTCAAGAAGACACAAATTTCTGTTTTTAAAAAACGGTGACAAAAGATTAAAAATTTCGTAAAATGCTCCCGTCCCGAAGGGGTTAAAAAATAATTTACTGTATAATAGAATATGTCAACAACAGTTTAATTCAAAATAAAAAATATTATTAAAGAAACAAAGTTTAAAATTAAAACTTATCTCTTAATGAAATCTCTAAGAATTTGGCAAATAAATCTGTTTTTGAAAACACTCTTGAAAGTAAAGAAATGTAGCAGCAGATAAAAAAAAACGATAATTCCAAACAGTTTGTCTAAAGTTAACATTTAAGGATGTTAGTCAATGAGAGTTATTTCAGTCATTTTTCAGAAATGCATTTTGAACTTGTTTTTAATTTTTAAATGTTAGTGGCCCACTACTGGTACATGGCACACCAAAAGTGCATTTATCTTATGTACATATATATATATATATATATATATATATATATATATATAAGGGGGCTCAGCCCCCTGCTCGCTTCGCTATTTATGTCAACTCTAGCCAGAATGGGTGCTATCACAAATCATTACAACGTATTAAATTTAGAAATATTTAAAAAAGTAAATAAAAATGCATTTATCAAAAGTTTGCCCTGTGACTTGTTGATCATCATTGAGAAACCTAAGCGAACTGGAAATTGACGCCGTTTAAATTTAAATGGCATGTTAGTGTCAGATAGGGTCCTTCTCTTTTCATTTTGCTATAGTATTGAAAATAACGGCTTAAATTCATTTAAAACTATAAAAATGCTACGTATCACGCTATCGAACTGTAAACAAAACGTTTTTGCATGTGTCTACTCTAAATACAACCTTGGATCAAAAAGCTGATTCGCTGATTTCTGTACGTCACCGTAAAACGGACCAATAGCAATGGTCATTCATGTATTTCTCAAACGGTTTGCGTTAAAAGAGAGATTCTTTCTGGATTTTGATTTGCTGAGTGGGTTAGGACATGTGGCGGTAACTTAACCACTGATAATTGTCGCTTTGGCTGTTGCCAAATAGCAAGCTACAAATATAGCTTTTTTTTAGCGCTACGTAAGAGAAATATATAGAGAGACATTTGTTGTTGTTAAATGCGTGTCGAAATTTGGGTACTAAAAAAATATCCAAGTAAAATTATATGGAAAGTCTGGCATCAGGTATTAAAAATGCGTTTTGCATCTAAAAACATGCCAAAATTTAAAAATTAGAATTTCATTATGTAGTACATTTACGGTATTTGAAAGTTTTGCCTGAAAAAGGTGACATTTACCAAAATATTATTCGATAGATACCCGTAAAATTACATTTTTTATAATGTCAAGTTAGAGAATACTTCAGAATGCATGTTCTAACTAAAGCTTGAGAATGTAAGAAATGTGTAATTAGAAGAAAATACAGGGTGTCTAAAAATTCTTGTACGCATTTTAAAATTTAATATAAAATCAAGTAATTGTCGTAAAGGATTGCGGTTTGGGCTAAAATGCTTCTCAGGGGAAAAGTTTTCTTCAAGCGAACGTGAAAACAATTACAGTTGAACCTCATTATCCCGACACTCTAATGACAAAAAAAAAGTGTCGTCATAAGCGGAGTGTCGAGTTAACCGGAGTTGGAGAAAAATATGTTTATAAAAAGCTTTATTTGTAATTAACTTAAGAGAATTTTAAATTCATAACTGTTCTTGAGGCAATTAAGCAATTAAAAATTAAGCAATTGTTTAAGCAATTAAAAATTATTATAAACAACAACAACAACAACAGCAACAAAAAACACAAAAACAAAATTGAAAAGAATAAAAATCAGATTTATGATGACTTATTTTTTTATTGCTACATGAAGAATTGATGAATTCCCTTACATGTTCTACCTACAATTATTTTTTCAATATTACACAATGAATTGTAATCAATATTCGTTGTTTCAGAAATGGATGTTAGATAATTTTTTATCGTTTCAATGCTATGCAGTGCTTCGGTTTTAGTCGGATGAAAAACGCCGTATAACCACACGAAAGCGCCGCGTGACCAGAACAAAAAAAACGCGAATAGACAGATACATCTATCTGATGCTTAAGTGGGTCATTCATAGTGTGTGGGTTTATTTATTCAGGTAAAAGATCGAAGTAAAATTTGTCATTTATCTCAATGGGTATTTTAGACACTTTTGTGAAAAGTTTGGACAAGACATTTCTTACCTCTTAATTTCCGTGCTTATAAGATAGATTATGAAAAATGGCCCAATTTTTCTAAACTGTCGGGATATCCGGAGTTGAAAATTATTCAACGACGTAAAATCCGGAGTTTATTTACATTAAAATCATATACAGAAAACCGGGACTTTGAAAAACAGACGTGATAAGCGGAGTGACGTGAAAACTGGGTATCGAGATAACAAGTTCCGACTGTAGTTCCACATTTCTATCCTAGATTCTATCATCACTTTTCCGTATGTTTGCTTTCAAACATGGTTTTCAGAAAACTGATCTTCAGATTAATTTTAACGCTGTAACATAGAAATGATGACTCCCAGCGCTGGAAGTCGTCATTTCTGTGTAAGAGCGTGAAAATTAATCCGAAAATCATGTTTGAAAGCAAACATACGGACAAGTGGCGCCATCTATGATAGAAATTTGGAACTAATTATTCTGATTCGCTTGCAGAAAACTTTTCATCCTGAGATGCATTTTAGTGCATATCGCACTCCTGTACGACAATTACTTGATTTTATATTGAATTTTAAAATATGTCTGTACTCTTATTTTATTTTAATTTTAACGTTAAAGGTCGGAGTAAAAACATATATCGCGTTAGGTTTATTGTAAATATAAAATAAAATTATATCGTAATAAGGAAAAAAATGCTTACCTTTATTTCAAATGATTACTCTATTTAATTTGAAGGAAAAAAAAATGTGAAAAAATGTTTCTTTCAACGCAAAACATAAACTTTACTTCCTAGCAGTTTAAAGCATTTAATTCTTAAAGGTATATATAAATATTATACAGACATACATACAATAATTACAACAAACCCAACTGGGGTGAAAAATTAGCCAGAGCCAAGGATCGAACCCGGGACCATTCGATTCGGTTAGCCCCCGATTCAGGCCTCGGTTCGATTCCTGGCTCTGGCTAATTTTTCACTGCAGTTGGGTTTATTGTATTTATTGTATGTCTGTATAATATTTATATATACCTTTATCTGTTGAATGCAGGCGGTATTTATGTGTGTATGTGTGTTGTAATATATATTGTAGTATGTGTGTTTTATTACATTTAATTCTTGTTTAATTTGCATAAACATACAAGGTGTTCATAAAAGAAGGTCCCAGTTTCAATGGATATTATAACAGTTTAATTTAGGCTATTTGCAACAAATTATGCATCCAATTGGATGTAAACTAACCTAGTTTTTCCTACAAATGTTCAATATGTGTACCTTTAGTTATACGGCGACCGCTTTTGATGGTGAGGTTGAGGCAATCAAAGTAGCCCTGGTTCAACTAGCTGCTTGTTATTCCCTTTTCAATCAGGTTGTCATTTTCTCAGATTCACAAGCTGCTATTTTGGCGGTTGCTAACTGCTCTCAAGCCCCTTGCTCTATGTCTGTGATGCAGTGTAGATCTTTAATAAGAGGGATGCGAGAAGGATATAAGACGATTGTCTTACAACGGATCCCTTCACACTGTGGTATTCCCGGAAACGAAAAGGCAGATGAATTGTTCAAAAAAGGTTGTTCTATTAATCAGGCCTCATGTAACTTAACTATAAGTCCGCCTGCTCAATGCTTAAACAAATACTTAAGACAATATGACACCACTAAAAGAACGGAGAAAAAAAATTGTGGAGCAATAGCATTCTTAACCTCCCAGATTGTCCAAGGAGCAGTGCTGTAGCTGCCTTTCATCTCGCGACAAAACATGATTGTTTATATGGTCACCTTTTGCTACTCCAGATAGTGGATAGTTCTGCCTGCCCCCTCTGCCGCAGTGGCGTGGCGATGACTGCTGATCATCTCTCTGACTGTTCAGTGCTTACGAAGAACTGTATTTACTTCCATTACTCAGAGGCCAGAGACTCTTTACGCATCTTAACTTCTTGATTTTATGTGTTTCTCACATTAATTATCCTTTACTTTGTTCCTCTGTTTGTGTTATTTTTTTACACATATTTTTGTTCTCTTTCGTGATATCTGTTCGGCTAAGGATGATGTCTGTATCGCTTGCTGCATTGGAAATTTAAAAAAAAAAATTATAAGGCACATATCCAACCTAAAGTCCAATTCTTCCCAGGCTTCGGTTAACTCCGGTGTAAGGGAAGCAATAGCTTCTTCAATTCAGTGTGTTTATTGCCACCTGGGGGATCACAATTAAATTCTAAATGAAACGCACGCTGAACAGAAATTACAGATTCACTCTTAGATAATTGCAGAACCTGTAAAGCGTCACCATTTTGCCCTGCAAGCGAGTCAATAACAAAGCAGTACTCGCGCATGCGCTTATCTAAAACGTTTTGAGTTACTCTTTATTTGTGAACTTGAAGTAACACCCTGCAACGCTTGCAGTTGATACTATTAAAATTTATAACTGGGACATTCCTTTATGAACAACCTGTATTCATCACAAGCACTTAATGTGCAATTTCCTTGACCATCTGGTTATAGAAATTGTGTTTTTTCTGTAATCTAATATACAAAAATGAAAATTTGTCTGTCTGTCTGTAATGCTATACAAATCCACAGTTTGGGAGCGAGAATTTGGAAATGTTACGTACATGCACTGTAAATTAAAATGTCTGAAATTCAGTCACTTAAGTGTCTGAAACGGAGTGTTCAATTTTCAGACATTTTAAAATGTCTGAATTTTTTCAGACACTTTTTGCGACTGAATTTCAGACACTTGAAACGTCTGAATCGCAGACATTTTTTGTAAGCATTTTATGTAGCCATGTTTGACCACGCTGAATACTCGAAAAATATCTGGCCTTTGTCCTGCCCCCTCTACCCCCATACCGCCTGACTTTCTGGTGCTCCCAATTTTAGTATGCAATTTTCATAAAGCTGATAATTTAAATCTTTTACGACATTGTACTAATTATAATGAGTATTTTGTACTTCAGGAGTAGAATAAGATTAAAAAGAAAAAATATTTATCTAAATATTAGATTTTTTTAAATTTTGTTTTTAATCTTATTTTACTTTAAAAGTTCAAAATATTGATTATAATCAGTACAGTTTCGAAACAGATTTAAATTATAAGCTTCGCAAATATTGCACATGAAATTTGGGAGAACTAAATTCGTAAGAGAACGGGGCACTACCCATGCTTTAATCAAGGAGTCAATTTTGCAAAAAATGCAACCCTGCAGTATGGTTAGCTAAATACAGATGCCCGGTATTCGGGAGTATCCGTTATGGAGGTTAATGGACATTCCCAAATAGCGGATACTTCGATTCAGCGAATACTTTTTTGATCCGCAAGGCATACATATTTGTATTATTTTTACCTCACAAAAGCAGGCATCTCTGATTATCGGACAAATTTCGCGGTCTCGAAGTATCCGCTATTAAGGGTTTTTAAGGTATATGGATATATATATATATATATATTTTATCTTGTCCTACTCTAAAAGTTCAAAATATTTATCATACTCGGTGGAATGTCGAAAGAGATTTAAAAAATTTCGTGTACGCGAAAATGGGCAAGAAAATTCCCCCTCGTCCCGCCCCCCAAAAAAGGAAAATTCATATAATTCAAAAATTAGATTTTGCCCCATAGGCAATTTTACATATGTATCAGATGATAATCACAACAGCTATATAACCATGAGTAAATAATAAAATAGTAAATAAATATTCTATTTTAATAGCATTGAGAAAAAAAATTATTTCTAATTTCACAACTTAGCCATTTTTGTATTTGTCATTTAAGTACATATAAATAAAATAGTTAAGTCATTTTAAGTAGTAAAAATGTGTAAGATTTTTTTTTCTTTTTAAATGTGTGGTAATTTGTCATTGTTTAGTTAAAAGTAAACACCAGTTTGGTATCTAATTCTATATATCATTCTTCGGAATATGTATATAATTTTCTTTAAACATATTCCGTATTCAATTTAAAATTTTCACCCGTTATTGCTTAAAAATGTATATCATTATTATTCTTTTTTATGGAACAACACGATATAAGTCATATTTAATTTATTTTATTTTTTATTCCTGTAAACTTTGTATCCTTTGAATATGAGCTAAATAGATTTTATGTATTTGATAAGAAAATATTGATCTAAGAAATAGGAAAAAAAAAAAAAAAAAAAAAAAAAAAAAAAAAAAAAACAGAAGAAAATAGAAAGTAAAAAATATATATATATATCAGACAGTATATGTACTATTCTTAATTATTTGAAAAATGTTTTGAACATAAAAAAGCAGTTACTAAATGGCTTAAAAATATATTTAATACTGTATCATATAAGTAAATACGAACTTTTAAAAATATAAGTCAGTTTTATACATAAACTTCATATCAAGGCATAAACAACTCTTTATTTATGTCTAAATTATCATGTGTAATTTTTTTTTAGTGCCAACAATTACTTGTACCAGAAACGTTGCAAATTCGATTGCAGTAAAAGGAAATTTAATAATTATTTCTCGCATTACTCAATTTAAAAATTTTAAAATCATGAACAAAATATCGCAAAAAAAAATGCTTGCATATAAATAAAAAAAATTAATATACCAATTTAAAAAACACAAAAAATATTAATTAAACTTTATAATTATGCTGCTAAACAGCAACGTAAACTGCAAAATATGAATAAAATGTTTCTCCGTTTGTTTAATGTTTCAAAAATTTTACTGGATGATATAAAAAATTCATATTATTTTTAGAAATTTGGTAAATGTTAAATCTGAAACATTGGATATCAAAATTTATGATTTTCAATAATAAATTAAAAAATCAATAAGAATAAATCTTTATAAAGTTTCAGTTCCGTGATTAAAAACTGCAATATATACAGTCAAATTTCACAATATCAATGCTTTTTTTCAATCTGAAAACTTTTCCTAATATCATAATAATATGAATCATCATATTTAGCTCCAAAATAATAATAATAACAAAAAATAAAATAAATGCCTGATGTCATATACTACAAGCGTTTATAGTCAGTAAACAGTAAAAAACAAACATAGAATAAACACAGTTACAAATGTCTTCAATTTAATGTTTTTATCTCTGATAAATGAAGCGATGAATCATTCAACTTTTCAAACCTATGTTGCAAGTTTTGTTTTTGAGCAAAGACAAATTATAATTATTTCACATCACCCTATCGAAAATGAAGATTAAACTATCACTCATTTGTTTATTTACAAAGGTCAAGGAAATAGAATTACAGCATTGCTATTTAATTTTCAAAACAATTATATTTCATTCCGTTACATTAAGAAGGCATATAACAGACGACCGTTAGTGAAATCAAAAATTTAGCATTAAACTACAGAAAAGAGATAAATTTTTATAAACGATTTCACTCATATTCAAAGGGATAAAAATCTATCGGAATAAAATATTAGAATTAAATATGACTTACTCCTTCGTTCAATAAATACGCAGATTAACAATTTCCTTTTAATCCAAGCAATGGCGGCGGTGAAAATTTAATTGTTTCTGTTCTTATCTCATGAAGGTGCTGTAGATGACACGCGCGGAAATCAGCGTTCTGATTGGCTGTTAAGAATAGTACCAAAGATGATGCTTAACTATCGCTTGGAGCGTATTGTCTTAAAATCAGACGGTTGTTGGATAATTTACACATGTTTCTCGGTTCGTTTATAGCATGATCATAGTAAGACATTTATGTGTCTTAAATTTAGACGTCTGTTATGTCTGAATTTTCAGATTCAGACACTTAAGTGACTGAAATTCATTTTCAGTCACATATGTGTCTAAATTTAAGACGCCTCTATTTGCAGTGTGTGTAGTAAAACACGGCCGAAGCAATTAAAGCCGTAGGCAGCGGGTACCCGGTTCTACTTTCGTTCGAGCTTGATTGGCTTTTTAAAAAGTGTTTGCTGTGCGTGTGCAGCACGACTGCTATACGGTGCCGTAGGCAGCGGGGACCCGGTTCGAGATAACTTATAGTTAATTTTTAATTAATAAAAAATCACCCATTTAACAGCAATTTCCTATCGAATTTAAACATTTTTCGTTATAGCAGTTGCCAAAAATTAAAAATCCACAATAAAATTCCTACTACAACAATTACTTTTCTATTGCAACATGCATTGCATATTACGTACGCCACACTGCAATACTAAAAAGGTGTAGCGGGTATTACGATAATTCTTTTACCTCACATGCAAATAATTAGAGATATACATATTACGTACGCAACGCTGCAATTCTAAGAAGCTCTAGCGGGTATTGCGATAATTTTTTTTCCTTCACATCCAAATAATTAGAGATTATTTAATTGCGCTTAGTTATTATAAATTTTTAAAAATAAAGAAACACATTTTATCACAAACATCAACCAAACTTTTATTCTATTTATTCCCTTATTCCAAAGATATCGTTTTATCGTCTGCTGCCATAGTAGATAAATTAAATTTCATTAAAAAAAGGCACAGTAGTAGAAAAATATTTTACTAAATCGAATAGTTATTTTTAATTTTGGTTTTAGAATTAAATTCATGAACACCCGTGCATAGAACGCGTAATACAAATGCTAGTGTCAAATATAAGCTTAAAAACACGTTATATGGGTAAACATACCTGAATTTTAAACATTTCACCTCAGAGTGGATTTTTTCTATTTTAAAGGTTTTCTTAAACAAGATATTTGTAAAAATTGTTTTAAAAGAAAATAAAATATTTTGTTCTTACTTCCTCAATATCATCATCTGCTTTCACACGGTTAACCTTGCTTAGGATAAATATGAACAAAACTCCTAAAAGCAACTTCATTTTCATATCTCCTGCCTTAAAAACAGTAAAAAATAATATATTGAGAGGAAAGAAATAATTAATTAATAAACAAAATCAATAAGATATCACTTAAAAGAAGTTTATAAACATTTTTATTAATGTAAAGTTACATTAAAATACTTACGAAGAAAGTAGAAAATATTATATGTTCGGGATATTTCCACAAAAAGGTGAAGTCCTTCTTTTTTTATGGAGTATAAATTTCATTACGAAAGACTATAAACTGTCACGAATATATATTTTGAGTTGAATAATGATTTGATTTAGGATAAAATTGTATTTTTGCATGGATTTATGAATTCATAAAATTAAAACGCTGCGTCCATTTTTGCTATATTAATTCCTTCTTTAAAAATATGCAATCTCTTTTCAAAAACCCTACGTTACAGATAATGGAATAATAAATGTAAAAATAAATTTTATTTTTGAATTCAGCATTGAAAGTAATCTAAAAATTAGTCATTAAAATGACAAGGAATTAAAAGGAATTTTTTTTCTAGCCTAACTTCATAAATATTTTTTAATGTCAAATTCTTGCATGAATATGAGCGAAAAATATAAGGACAGGTGAAAAAGTAAATTCTTTACTTAATTTTATATGTATATATATACACACATTTAAATTATGCAGCTCACTTTTCTATCATCTAGTACAAAGGAGAAGAATCCTTTAATATGGAATATAACTCTTTTGTTATGCCCATGGGGTTAAACCTTTTGTAACGAAGTATTTTGTGATAGCACGAACTTCAATTTTTTTCCATTTTTTGAAAATGTCAAAACTTGAATACTTTATTTTATCGCCAAGCAATAACCAATAAACTCATGCGTCTGAAACTTTGCAGCATGGCATCTAAAGTATCATACTTTACAAACATCATTGTCATTTGGTCATACTGTGTCAGGCCGAGGACTTATGGAACTACCCTCGTACATTAGCTTGAGATATCCATTAAGTTAAAAATTCCGTAATGGACAGCTTTGTGATATTCTGGTACAATCTTTAGAAAAACAAAATTAAATATTTGCAATTAATCAATTTTTACCCGACTACCAAGAAGAGTTATGTGTTTCACGCGTATCTGGGTATGTGGATTTCTTTATACCCTCGAAACATGCCAACGGCTGGATGGATTTTAATGAATGACATCTCTATCGATTCGACTTAATCATCCGATGGTTATATGCTAGGTTTTGTTTTTATAAATGCAAAATGGCGGCCGTAAAATACAAAATGGCGGCGTAGGTGGGATCTGCTTTACTGCAACTCTAACCTTCATAGACATCTATAGGCCTCATAAAAACAGTGTTTATAGATTGTAACTAACAATTAAACACAACTTAAAAGTCATCAATACAAGTAAATAAAAAAAATAGGTAAGTAATATAAAAAATAATTTCACATTGATGAGAAATAATTAATTAGCTTTTTACGCAGTCGGGTTTTTAAATTTAATTTTGATTAAGTGCGAGCACAGATATTTTTGAGCTGTCAGATATCTTTGAAATCTGAAAAGTTTTTTAACAAACTATTTTAAAAATCATTAGACTCATTGATTCGAAAACTTAAAGAAGTATTTAAAAGCACTTTTCGTTTAAAAATCACTTTTTCAAAAACTATGCATATTTATTTTTTTTCACTTTAAGTTATAAGTAAACGCATATTGCCTAAGAAATAATTCACTGTGCAATGGATAATATTTTTTTCATTATTTTAACACCTAGTACCTAATCAAAACGACATATTGTAGAAATAAAACTTTTATTCTTTTTATAATGAAAAATAAACAGATCATAAAAATCAAAATATAAGAAACTTTTGACATACATCAACAAATGATTTTAATGTATTAATTGAGAGATAAAAATTTTAAACTATTACATATGCTTTCTTTTAATGTGAAGGAATTTTTATATAAATCTAGCAAGCTTTTCTTGCAATTGTTCAAAAGCCGTACTGGAATCGTTTTGAATAAAATGACTTTAAGCGTGAATATCCTTATTTATAAATTGAATATTTCAAACTAAACAAAAACATGCCCAGGTTTGGAATCGAATCCAGATCCTTGGCTTACAAGGCCAATGCCTTACCTTTTAAACGAACTGAGCCGACAACCAGCCAGCATATTTCGCTCAGATAACCTTATTGGTAGTAACATCTGGTATGTCATATAGACTGCTCAACAGAATAAACCGCAGCTAAAGGAACTCCATATGAACGATGGATACGTAGAACGATGGATACGGCCCAGTTAGCTTAAACGGTAAAGCATTGGCCTTATAAGCCTAGGATCTAGGTTCGATTCCCAGCCTGGGCATGTTTTTGCTTAGTTGGAAATATTCAATTCGTGTGATAACTTTAACAATCAGTTTGGTTGTGTTAAAATAATAGTTTATCCTTATTTAGTAAAATGAGTAAATACCCAACATGTTTGATAGAATTAACTTTTAAAATAAGTTATAAATTTCTATTTTTTCAGGCGTCAATTAATAGAAAATAACTTACTACAGCTGATTTCACACCTGGTGACTCAAAAACTCTCCAGTGGATCTGAAAATATGTCTTGAAGCAAAGTAAAAAATTCTTAAACTAAATCAAGCAATCCACAGCAGCAAGGTGAATACAATCTCAATTTCTTGCTGTATTATTTCGTCATATTGTGATTGCCAATGTTGACAGAACAATGAAGGCAGTTATAAAACATTAATTAATGCATTTATTCTTTTGATGTAATTCAGTATTGTTTATTTGAAAATTCATCAAAAGATTATCTTGTAGAAATTTATGATAAATTGAAAAACATGGCTGTGACGTATTCAGGTGTTAGATTGTATAGTTTTGTATTGAAAATAGATCATTTGTAATAGGTATTGCAAGTGATCTATTGCAATACCTATAGATCACTTGCAACATAATATGTAATTCCACTTTTATTTCTCTGATATTATCCATCTTACTCAGACACTCACACATCAAAATAGGCAACATTTACTTCATTATTTAAAATATTCGAAATAATGGAAATACCGTAATTACAAAATATGCCGGTTGAATCTGCTTTTATGTAATTGCTATTTTATTCAAAGGCATGTCTGTGTAAAGGCCGCAATGAAAACTCATTTTCCTTGAAAAATGACAGCTAATGTTTTGTGAAAGACACTGTAAACATTGTAATACATACCGAATCCCCCTTTTCCATCTATGAGGCTTTATGATGCTTTTTTATTTTCTGAGATCGTTTATATATTTCTACAATGTAAGCTGATTCCCTTTCTTATTCAGAATATTAGAGTTTCCAAATAACAATGACAATTGACCAAATAACAATGTAGTTATATCTAATCCTTCTGGGCTCAAGCTGTTTTGAATTGTGTTATTTAATTAACTTATACTATACGAAAATTTTCATTTAAAAATTAAATTAATTTCTCTTTTTAACACTTTCCAACAAAGTTGAAAAGTGTTTATGCATTCGGTTTGTCTGTCCATCTGTCCACGCTCTAACTACCGTAAATATACTCAGATTTTCATGCAACTTATAAAGTTTATTTAGTGTCACCAAAGCATGTTGGGTATTATATATGAAGTATCTAAGATTAATAGTTCATTTACAGAGGCACTCAAAAGTATTGCATCACATTATGGTATAGTGGGGAAAATCCTTTGCAGAGTATTTTGATGACATTACGCATTTCAAATGCAATGAAACTGATATAAATCACTCAATTTCACTACGATTACGTTAGAATAGGGCATTCATAGCATTTTTTATTCATTTACAGGGACACACAAAAGAAATCACTTACAGTATTGTCTTTGAATAATAATTGCTGGAGTGTACTGTTTAAAACTCGGTATGCCCTTTTAAATTTAATAAATTTTTTGTTACTTGTTATATATAAATCTATATCTTATATACAGGGTTGCACAAAAGTATTCAAGTACCAGAACGTCCTTATTAGCTGAAATTGCTGAAGGGAAATTTTCAACTGAAGTACATGTATTTCTTAAGTGAATTAATTTTTGGCATGCATGTAGTTCATAGCTACAAATCTATATATGATATATAGGTCTGCTGAAAAAAATCGGATAATTTTCCGATTGTAGATAAGAACAGCTTACATTGGGTTTTGGTTCGTATCCATATGGTTGAGTTACACGTAATTTTTTTAATTTTTTAAACGGTGCAGTTTTCTTACATTAACCTGATCGTGTTGGAAAGCGTTTTTTAATCCACGCTTGACCCATTATTTTTTTATTTGTTACTTTTTAATCACATTTCATGTCAATATGGCCACACATGAACTAGAATTTTGTTTATTAACCATTTGGAAAAATGGTTATTGTCCTCTGTCAGGGTAGGAAATCAAAAACATATCTGAAGTGTTTTATAAGTTGAATCCCGCATTTTATTCATTTTCTGATTGGTCTATACAGTAATCTGTATTTTTCCTTTACTTTTAACAGAGATGGATACTTATGTTGCCACTATGACAAAAAAGTAATAAAAACTACAAAAAAAAATTAATAACTCAGAAACAAATTGAGATACAGCTTTCAAACAAATTGCAAATAAAAATGCAATTTTTCTCTATACGACGATACAAAAAGTAATATTGTGGGATGTTTAGAAGTTTAAAAATGAAATTTCATTTAAAATTGGTCCAGGAATATTAATGTTTAATCCATGGCCTACGTAATGTATGGCCAGCTCCGTAGAGGTTTAAAAATTTACAGTACTGAAAATTGTAAAATTGAAATTTCTTTTAAAATTTGTTCATGATGGGTCCAAAAATGTTTAATCCATGGCGTACGTAATGTATGATCAACTCCGTGCAATTTTTTATGTCTTAAATTTTAGTCTTTGAAAAAATCATTTTTCAAATGGTCGTTGTGATTTGTTAAATTGCCTCTTTTTTTTTTTTTTTTAATTTTGATGTCAAGTCAAAATTCAATTAGTTCCCGTGTATTTTCCCGTGTAAATTCAATACTTTCTTTTAGCAACATTTCCTCCTTAAACCTGCTTTAATACTTCAGGTAGTTTTTTGTCCGATAATGGTGCTACATCATATTTACTGTGTATTGTGTAATACATAATTTTTTTGTAGTTGTAGTTGTTGAATAACATTCACTCCTAGTTCAGTTTTGCTTGCAACCGCTTTGATTGTTTGTTCTTTGGAATTTATAATGCTAAAAGAAGTAATCTGCGTTAGGAAGCCATATTAGCTCGAAAGCGTTATAAAACATAAGAAATTGTCCGCGTTAGCTAAAAAATGGTATGGGAAGACTGAAGAAAATTGAATGAAACACGATAATGGGACAATTAATGTAGTTCAATGTCTTATAAATGCAATAGAATTATCTGAATTTTCAGCTTCTAACCAGGCGAATTCCTTTTTTTGTTCTGCAATGATATGTGTTCTAAAAAATAAAAAGTAAAATTTAAAAAAATAACAGCTGCGGTTGAAAGTACCTTATTCATTCTAAATGGTTAGGGTGGCTTAAAAACCCTTGATACATTTTAAAATTCCTTAATTTAGGAGAGTTTTATTCGAACGAAAATGCTTAACTTGTTCGAAAGTTTTGCTTAAACAAACAAGACAAATTAAAACAAGTTTACAAATAGGCGGTGGGAAATGTTTGGCAACTTAACTCACTTTTGGCGTGAAATAAACAAATAAAAATGTAATAATAAAACATTAAAAGCACATAAAAGAGGATTTTAACAGTGAAACTTTATCGGTTCTCTAACTTTTATGTATAGGGCTACAAAATGCACCAAGTCTCGATGCTAAGTGCGAGAAGCACCAAAAGTGGTTCCCTTGTTAGTGTTAATTTTACGCAAAGTTGCGATAACTTTAAGGCGAATGTTTTAGTGCCTTTCTTTAGTAGCATCGTTTTACTTTTCTGTTTCTCTTTATGCACGAGTTTGTATGAGTTTGTACAATAACCAAGTATTAGAGTAATTAAATCCTAAAAGTGATAGAACATGTAAATAGACAATTTTTGGTTCTCAGTAATATATTTTTCCTTCCCATAATACTGTTTATTAAATCTACTGCATCCATGTATCTGTTATTCTCAGATACAACAAAAGGTGGTCTATCTATGTAAGTTTTTGTAGATTTGTCAGACACTCGAACTTTTGATTTAGGTTTTTCATAGGCAAAGGATAACGCTTAAATGAACTACTTTGTTCTCTTTTCAAGATGTTGTTGAAACATCCAACTCTTCAACTGTTCCCCAGTATTCAGTAGATGATCAATGTTCTTTTTTTCTTCATATTTCTATTGTTAGGTGACTTGTAGTGAGATATATGATTTCTTTTTAATTGTTTCTAAGTTAGAATGCCCTTCTTCAAATGTACAATCAAAGAAAAGGAAGTAAAAAAAATATCAAAGTATATTATTTAATTCTTATGTCGTGGATTCTCCAACATGATCTATCTCACCTGAGTTTATAACATTTTCTTTGCTTTGTGGTTTGAATTTATAGCAAATCCAGATGCTATACAAAAATAAATATAATTCAATTAACCCTTAGAAGAAGTTTTACATATTGCTCTACCAATATTTTAAAAACTTCAGTACAAGGATAGAAATTACGCGCTGCTGCATATATTCTACAAACAAAAAATAACGTATTTCTTATAAATATTGTAAATTTTATAGCTCAAAAATTGTCTTTAAATAAATAATTAAAGTTTACCTTTGTAAACAGTCTACTTGTGGACGTCTCCATTCTTTTTAAACCCACTAGTTCGAAGTTTAATTAAATAAAAATGGCGTGCAACTCATTAATTGAAATATGAAATTTTGGTATGAAAATTAAACTTAGTATAGCCATCGGTTGCGATTCTCTGAAATAATTGTGTTAATGGTAGTGTTATAGAATAGAAACAATCGATAAAATTGTCTTAATTTTAATTAATGTCGTAATTAATAAAATTGTCGATAAATGTGTCGAAAAACATTGAGCTTGAAGATCACTGTGGAAATAACATTGACTTTTTGGGTATGTTGCAGATATGCAACGCGGGGATACAAAGGGTTAAATATTTTAATTTGGACGTTAAAATTGTATGTGTATCTTAATAATAATACATACTTCAGGATACAAAAATATTTGTCAAACATTTCGAAAATATTTTATTTATTCACCTAACATTGCAATGTTGTAGTATTGCGCGTTTTATGTATAGTTCCAATATTAATAAAGTATTACTGCTGAATTTAAAATGTATACATTACGCATCATTAATAAAAATGCATACAAATACATCATTAATAGATCGCAAATCTTAATTTTTTTGACAATATTTCGATTTCTACATGAATATTTATGCACAAATTAGGAAAATATAAGCATGTACATATTTAAACAAAAATGTGCAATACTGTTAAAATATTTTTCATTACTTTAAGAATGTTACTCGCTTCTCTACTTAAATAACTTTAAACTCATTTCAAAGCTATAAGAAACATCTAAATGCGAAGATTTTTAATTTCATCTATATGCGTAAAAAGCAAGTATTGCAATGGCAAAAACTTCCGTATAATTTATGGATTTACACGTTTTAGGATGTCCTGAATACGATTTGGCTATTATTGGAAAATGTCTGTATGTTTACTAGTCTGTGCGTGACACAATGTTTGTCGCCGCTTTATCTCAGGGATTTTTCAAAACTTTATCTTCTGTTAGAGCTTGACATGAACTTGTAACTATTAGTTTCGACCCTAGATCTCTCAACAAGGGGCGCTGCTATGCTATATTTTTAAGTGGATCTTAATAGCCAGGGCTCGCACGCTATTAAGCCACGCCCCATCTTGTAAGTATTCTACTACCAGTATTATTATAAAGATAATTTTCTTCAATATTCATTAGCTAGAAGATAGTTTTAACGCGATTACTGGTGATATATTGTTTTCCCTTCTGCCGTTCTTGTGATTTAAATGGTCGTTTCTGAAAATTATATGCCTGCCTCTATGTCTGTACCACCCATTCGTTGTCTTCCAGCTGTGTGTCCTGGAGGCAAAGCCTCTAGTCCAATATTGTAAATCTAATGTCCGAACATTGTCGTAAAACTGTCCGTTCGTAAAATTTATTTGTTATAGTTCTGCTTATTTGTAAATGGTGATTGTAAAAATGTGTCCGATAGTGATTTTTACTACTGGGAGGTCTCCTGAACGCTGGAGTTTTCTCTTTTATTTTCTTTTAAATCAATGGTTTTGATGATGTGTATTTTAATCACATCAAAAGGGATGGGAATTTGTTTAGGCTAAAAAAATTGTAAATAAAAATAATTCAAAATTTTGCCACCAGACGGGGTTTTTTAATAAATTACACATTTAGCATTTCGAGAGTTTAAAAGTTTTATTTATTAACTTAACCTTACTCTACAGACAGCTTTTCACGACATTTTCCTAGCTGTTCCCTGAACATACTGCCCTCAACTGTGGAGCAGGCTATCTTACGATTCAAGATGGTGTCTGAAAATGATGAAAATCATGCAGAGCATGTTTGGTTACAACAAAATTTGTTAAAGCATCGTAAATGTATACTTAATGTGTAATTCTTTAAAAAATGGCCTTTTTTTTTTTTTTTTTTTTTTCTCACACATTTTCCCATACTTTTATTATGTCATCCAAAAAATTTCACAACATTCTGAACAACAGTTTCGCCTGTAGACAACTTAAAAATGGTGTCGATTAATTATGAACATCATGTAAAAAAAATTTCTAAACTATCTTAATGCTAAATATGTAATTTATTAAAAATCGCCCTCTGGTGGCGAAATTTTAAACTATTTTTATTTATACCTTTTTAGCGTAAACTAATTCTCATCCCTTTATTATGCCTTTCCCAAAATTTCACAACTTTATGAACAATAGTTTTGTCTGTAGACAATTTTAAAGTAGGGTCGTGTCAGGTAACCTTTGAACCAATAAAGTACATGGAAAAGTGACCTCTGTAAGAATTGCAGTCATTCTTTAACTAATGAACTTTTAATTATAAAATTGAAAACACATGTTAGGAACGATTTATTTTATCAATCGAAGTTGTTAGAAAAGGTATACACATATATAGATTTTTTTTATTTACTTTTAAAGATAATACAATTTTTACGAAAGAATTATTCTTGCATGCATTGCGCGCATGATTTTTTCCATTTCAATGGCTGAAACAAGCCAAGATTTTTTTAATGAGTACAGATAGGAAGTGTTTTCAGAATGACCTACAATGAAAAAAATGAAACTTGTAGATCTCGAGAAAAAAAAAAATTTATAGAGAAATTCGAAATATCGAGATTTTTTTTTATACAAAAGTAGCCGTGAATTCTAAACTTCTTGCTTGAGAAACATAATAATAGGTCATTTTGTGCTTCTGTATGTTTAATACATCCACCAAAAATTTTGTGAAATTCTAGGCAACCCTTTTTCAGAAATCGTGCGCGCAATGATCAAAATCGCTGTTTTGAGAAAATTGGCTTTAAAGATTGAAAAACGCGTTGATCATATAGCAAAAGCTCAAAGTGTTTTAGACACAACTTCTCTTCTAATGCGAATTTTTGTATGGGGTTAATCATATTTAATTATGAGCTATTTAAAAAAAATACGATTTTTGGACGCTTCAAAGGTTACCTGACCCCTTAATTATGGACACCCGGTATATTATGTTGGTCCACTTTTGTGTTTGATTTCCTAACGTTGAACGCTGTTGATCTGTCTCTTTTTTAAATCACTGATCACTGTCACTCCCAGTTAAATTTTTAAAACAGCACTTTACTTCGTATATGTTGGTGAGTATCAGTGCTATTTAAATTAATGCCTTCGAGTAATAGACGCGAAAATTTTGGAATGGTCACAGCATATAACTTAATCTATACTAATATTATAAAGTAAAGTTTGTTTGTTCCTTTGTTTCTTTGTTCGGGGTAATCTCTGGAACTACCGAAACGATTTCAAGAGTAATGGTATCAAATCGATGGTGTTAGTCCCTGATCCAACATAGGCTATATCTTCTGTCTATGCCACTACCCAAAAGGTGGGGCTGGAACAAAAACCTTTCTAAAAAATGCGATTTTTGTGTTACTGAAAAGCCCAGAAACATGAAATTTGAAATAGAGTTACTTATAAGGTATAAGTGATCTCTAAGAACATTTCTTAAACAATTCAATATTTAAAAGGTATGAAAATGCGCAAAAGGCGTTCTAAAAAACGTTCTAAATGGCGATTTTTACGCAATCTCAGGAAGTACCAAACCGATTTCTAAAATAATGGTATCGAAATGATGGTGATAGCCCTTGCTCCAAAATTGGCTATATTCTATGTCGTTGTCACTACCCCAAAGAGGGTTCATGAGCAAAAAACATTCTAAAAATGCGTATTTTTGTGTTAATGAAGAACCTAGAAACAACCAATCTGGCATTGTATTTACTTATTAGATATAAAGACAGAATTATTATTAGAACATTTCTTTAAAAATTCGAAATTTAAAAGGGGTCATAATGCGCGAAATGCGTTCTAAAAAACGTTCTAAATGGCAATTCTACGAAACCTTAGAAAGTATCAAACCGATTTCAAAATTAATGTTTGGAAATTGATGGCTAACATAGGCTATATTTGACTTCGGTGCCACTACCACTAGAGGGTTGCAAAAGCAAAAAACGTTCTAAATTGCTATTTTTGTGACACTGAAGGGGCTGGAAACTTGAAATATGGCATGGTAGTTACTTATAAAATATAAATGCTCTCTAAGAACAGTCGTAAACAAATTCGAAATTTAAAAGCGGTGAAGCGATGGAAAGAGTGAAAAGCGTTCTAAAAAAGTTCTATATTACGATTTCTATGGGATCGTAACTACGTTATAGACTAGCGTCCACTAAGTTACGATTCTCAGAAAATAATTAATCCATAACAAAAGTAATAGTTGCGAATCAATAGTGACAGTCTCTGATCCTACAAAGACTATATTTTATGCCGGTTCCACTACCATCTCGGTTTGGCAGGAACCACAAAAAAAGTGTTTAAACCTCAACATAGGTATTTTATTTTGGAGCCACTACCACCAGAGAGGTGGTAGACCCCGTTAGACTAGAAGCTCGGAATTTGAAATGGTAGTTAATTTTAAGATATAAATCTGTTAAGAAGATGGTTTCTAAAAAATTCAAAACGACAAATGAATACTGAAATGAACGGATGAAATGGGCGTAAAAGCTTCAAAATACTTTCTAAATTATCATCTATTATTAATGTAAGTTTAATTTCTGCCGAATGCTGTATAATAATGAAGTTCAGTCAAACTGTCGCTTAATTGTATTTTTTTTTTTTATTATTCCTAAAATTATAATTTCTTCTAATAAAAATTAGACATACAAATGTCACTTGTCGTATTAAAATTATTACGCGAGCAAAGTCGCGGAGTTTACTAGTAATGTATAAACACATAAAAAATGTATATAAATCGTGATATATTTTTAGAGAAACATTAACATGTGTTTTGTGTGCAAAGTTTCAATTAAATTACAATCAACTTTTTTTAATAGTATTATATTTATTCTACAGAAACATATGTTCTGTCCAGAGTTTCGAATGCTTAAAAAGATATAATGCAAATACAACTAAAGGCAGTACAAATTTTTTCTTTTCGTGTAGCATATTCTTCTTAGGCATCCTATAAATAGAAATAAAAGAGATTTAAAATGAAAACAAAATGTCAATAGAAGAAAGAAGTATTTTATGATAAAAGTAAAATATAAGTAAAATATTAAATTACTTCATTCTACATTGCAAAAAAGAAAAAAGAAAAGAAAAACAATTCATCTAGTATATTCTGGTATCGTATTTCTGTTATCCGAGTTCATATTTCTGGTACCGTTGTATACCGTTTATGAGAGCATTCAGTATTAGGGCTACGGGCTGAGTTTACTTTACCTTTGTAACAGAACATACATACGCACGGGTGCACGCTCATAATCATAATTTTCGTATAATCTATAGCAACTGATTACACTATTGTAAATACTCGTTTAATAAGGTTTTTCTTGAAGTGTATTACTTCAACTTTTCCACTTAAATTTATTGATGAAACTTTCTGTATTAGATTTCGTCAGAAATTATGCCGTTATCATTTCAAAGTATTTTCTAATGACAAAACGTATTATTAATAATATGTTTAGTAACAGTACCGTATAATTTATAAAAATATTTTAATAATTATTTTTTGTCAAGGTTTGTATGCCTGAGGGGATACCAGATTACAAGTCATAATTGCCTTATCCAAAGAAAACAAATTCTCTGCTTAAATAAGGGGAGAATTATTTTAAGAATTTTCCTGATATTCAAAGCTCTTAAATCCCTGAATACCTGGAAGCGTACGAATCCTGTTTGTTATCCTGAGATAATTTTAAGTTGTAAACTATTGTGTTTTGAAAAAAAGTTTAGTCAAATATCAAACATCCCAAGGTTAATTCGCAATTATACATACTTCACAATAAGCATACACATTTTTCATAGAAGTGTTTTTTTAAGTAACATACATGTATTCTACAGAACTATGGCGATATTATGGTAATATCGGATATAAGTTAGAAGTTTCGGTACAAAATTTGTAAAAGGTTGACAAAACGTGCTCTATATCAACGAGCTATTGAGTTAAAAAAAACATTCATGCTGCTATCTAGTGTCATATGAGGAAATAAAAGACATTTGTAACCAGCGTCGAATTCAGACATTTTTCTCGGCGAAGAATTTCTGCGGCGTCGGAGGGGCGGGGGATGGGGTATTTTATAGATCCTGTGAGAAAATTTCACTTTTGTTCATTCAAAAGAATAAAGTCTAAAATCGGAGGGGGACATTTCCATGTTCGGGGGGGGGAGACCCACCTAGGGCTAATCCTCTGAATTCAACGCTGTTTGTAACAGAGAACATTACTGAAATATTTCACGATGCGAATGATATCCTCTCACTGCCCCCAGATTGAAAAGTACTACTTTATTGGAGAAAAGGTTCCTGGGCGAAACTCTAAATTTGATACATTGTCTGGCCATTAAGTAATGAGACTGAATTTTTCGTGCCAAGCAGAAGGCCGAAGGAGGGAGTTTGCAAGCGATACCTATCGTGGGGTCTGTCAGCTACAGATTCTAGCAGAAGTCAGTGGGCTTTGAGCCTTTGCAGCGCACGGATCACTCATGAAATAGACCACGTGTTTGAAAGGTGCTTTAGGTTTTCAGAATGAATCAAGCTGTTGAGTAGAGATACGCCATAAAGTTTTGTGTAAAACTAAACAAATTGGCTACTGAGAGGCTTCCCATGTTACAAGAAGCCTACGGGAAGGATTCTTTCTCCAAGTCTGAAATAATTAGGTGGCACAAAGCCTTCAGAGGCGAAAGAGAGGACATCGATGACGAACAACGTGCTGGACGTGCACCAAGTTCTCGAACTTCAGACAATGTGAATAAAATGGAACTGCTTTTGGTCTTTCATCGTCGAATAAGTGTCTGAATGTTTGCATAACCATTGGGACTTAACAAATCGATTGTGCATCAAATTGTCACGGAAAAACTTCAAATGTGGAAAATTTGTGACAAGCTGGTTCTACAAAATCACCCAGTTCACACAAAACCCCCAGAAAAACACAGCGTCGCAACACTACCCCAAACACCGTATACCCTCAATCTGAAATCGCCTGACTTTTTTTTATTCCCTCGGTCAAAATCCAGCTTAAAACGTCATAGTTTGGATAATCTGGTGAACGTGCAGAAAAACGTAACGCATGTTCTGAACAGCCTTCCAGTTGAAGAGTTCTAGGGGACATAAATAGGTGGCAAAGTTGTTGACAACGGTGTATTAATACAGAAGGAGGCTATTTTGAAGAATAATAAGTGTTTGTAAAATTTTCTTCAAATAAATGAATTTCATGGAATCAGTGTCCTTAATTACTGCACAGACGTAGAACCTATAACACCTCCCCAAAAAATAACTTCATTATCTGAAACAAAGGAAGAGAAAATATTTACTTACTTCTTTTACTCTTAATTATATTGAACATTTTTGCCTGGACACTGGCTGACGGGGACGCATTTCCTGTCCATTCCCCTTACCAAAGGTTGTTTACAAACACATTTTTCGAGGCACATGGATGACTTACGGTTTTGTGAGACTCCGAAGGAACTATGAATGTTTGGACGATGACAAGTAGCTTCACAATTTGGGGGGCAGCATGATCCGAGAGTTTCACCTTCCCTGCAATTCACACCATTTATGTTCACACTTCCTTGTACTGATACCTCTTTGGCGATTTCACCTATATGTAAACAATAAAGAAAAAGCATGCGTAATGCATAGATTTTGAAGTACTTTCCAACACATTCAAAATTCCGTAACAAAACTTCACCATGTAATAACGCGAATTATGATCTATATTAAACTATTTGAAAAATACATAGCACATTTAAAATCGCAATCTCCGCAGTTACCTCAGTAAAAATATCTAAATTATTTTGTTCAGCTCAAGATACCATCTATAAATTTCTACATACGCTGCATAGTACGAAAAGTTTTATTTCTGTTATCAACAGTTGAAAATACCCCGTCAACCATTTTCGTCAATAACCGGAAATGAACTCGAATTATTTTGTGTAGCCCTGTAATTATCTGTTTAAATTATACACACCACGTAATATGAAAAGTAAATAAAAAACTCATATCACATTTGAAAACACACTTCCAGGTTTTTTTTCTCGTAGACAGAACTGTAACCGAATTCTTTTGGGTTTTTTCCTGTAAGTCAAGAATAAATGCTGTATGCAACATACTCTTTAGGAAGCATTTTATAGTACATCTGAGTGACTTATATCAATTTTAATATAATTTAAATAGTATGGCGTTTTTAAAGTACACTGAAAATATAAACATAACACATTTGAAATCCCAATTTCAGCAGTTACCTTCGGTAAAATATCTAAATTATTTTGTTCAGCCCTAGAAATCATCTACAAATTTATACATACACTGCATGGTATGAAATATTTTACTTCTGCTTAAAGAAGTTGGAAATATCCCATCAACAATTTCTTTCAATAACCGGAAATGAACCCGAAATTTTTTGTACAGTCCTTTATATGATCGATATAAATTATACAGACCAAGTAATATGAAATAGTAATAAAAAAACTGATATCACATTTGAAAACACACTTCTACCATTTCTCGCTCAAAGGCAGTTCTACACTATATGGCCAAAGGTGACTGGCCATTTGAAAATTTTGACGTTTTCTTAAATATCTAGAAAAGTACAGGAGGACTTATCCTAAAACTCTAGGTATGTAAACAGAATAGTACAGGTCATATATTTCCCTGAAGATTTTTTGCCGAAACCCCATAGAGAGCCTTCAACAAATTGAAAAAGAACGAATATCTTTTGGACAACCCTGTAAGAACTAATGTACCAAAAGCGCTCAAACTGTAGATTATGATTAAGTTCCTTATTGTAATAAATTTTGTTCATTTTTATGAGAATAGCATGCATATTCGTAGAGAAATTAAAGTTTTTATAAAAAGAGTCCCAAATTTTGCCAAGTTTTTTGCTTAAAATTTGTAGAGTTCTTAATATAAAAAAAAAATTATTTTTAGAAATTATGACAAATAATATTGTACACAATACCCTGCAATCAGAATGAAGAAATAATAAAAATTGTATGAAAATGAGCAGTTTTACTAAATAATGATTCACTGCGCATGCCCGAATGTAAACAAAATATAATGTACATAATGTATTAGCTAAATATATAGAGCAATGTTTGTGGAAATCTCAAAAGTATAGTTTGAAAAGTCTGAAACTTATTATTTATTGAATAAGCTCAAAATCCGTTATTCCAAAAAGGAAGCAAAAAGATGAGGGGTTGCAGGGCTGTATCAAAATACAGTAGTACGTGCAATATTGTGTATGTTATACTGGCACTAATCAATGGATATATGGAAACAACCCCTCATCATTTTGATTAATTTTGGAAACAACGGACTTTGAGCTTATTCCATCAACGATAATTTTCAGAATTTTAAAACTATGTTTTTGAGACTTTTACAAAAGTTGCTCTATACATTTAGCTAGCACATTATGTACATTATATTTTGTTTACATTCGGTCATGCGCAGTGAATCATTATTTAGTAAAACTGCTCATTTTTCATACAATTTTTATTATTTTTTCATTCTTATTGCAGGGTATTGTGTACAATGTTATTTGCCATATTTTTTTAAAAGAACGTTTTTTTTTATATTAAGAACTCTACACATTATAAGCAAAAAACTTGGCAAAATTTGGAACTCTTTTTATAAAAACTTTAACCTCTTCACTCCCAGGCTTAATTTCGCTGTTGAAGGGCTATATACCAGGCAGTGCGGTGTAAAACATTTGTGTTATAAATCATTTCATAACTTCCGTGTTATAATAATAATGAATTTAAGGTCGTTAAACGATTTACAACATTATCATAATACGTATAAAATAATATATAAAACTTGCACATTATGTACATATACTGACATACCTACGTACAGTATATACCTAAAACTCAGGAATTTATTTTAAGGATTTATGATATTGATCAAAATGACTTCAACTGCACAGTCCTGGAAAATCTTCACAACCAGAGCACATTAGCGGAGTATCTTTCGTAACATGTTTAGTTGTACAAATACGGAATTGCTTTTGGGGGTGTTTCTTTCGATCTGTGCTTGGGTTGGGTTGGGTTGATTTTTGACGGCCAATTATCTACACGAGGGATATAGGCCCGGGGGGAGTGCCCTCCGTGGGTGTCTTTCTAAGGGAACCTAATCCGTATTAACGCATGGAAGATCCACGGCTCGAAGAAAACCACGAAAACTCCGAATGATTAGGCCGACGGGCGCGATCGAACCCAGCACCTCCCGTCTACCAGCTTCGAGAGCAGAACCTCTCGGCCACTCGATCTGTGCTTGGAATCTGAACAAGTTTATGGAGAGTTTTAGTTTCGTCTCCTTTACTACTACAACAGAAAACATTTCTTTATAACTGTCACTGTACTCTACAAGTATTTCTTCGAAACATTTTAAAATAAATTCTTAGAAACTAACATATTCACCACCAGCATTTCTATGAATAACAAGACAATTCAAAAGCATTCTATTAGCCTGAAATGACAGGACGTACGCAGCGTACGTCCTGGGAGTGAAGAGGTTAATTTCTCTACGAATATACCTGCTATTCTTATAAAAAATGAGCACAATTTATAACAATAAAACACTTAGTCATAATCTACAGTTTGAACGCTTTTGCTACGTTAGTTTTGACAGGGTTGTCCATAAGATATTCGTTCTTTTTTCAATTTGTTTACGGTCCCCTATGGGTCATTCCATGCAAAATGAGCAAATCAGCTTGGCACACATGTCACAGATTTTAATCAAAATCAGTCTATAAGTAGATCATATCTATTTATGAGTAAATGTAAAATAATAGATTTCTGGATTGTTCATTTAAGTATTAAAATTTACATTAAAAGTGAATGTAAAATCGAGGTATTGTCTACGTGCTTAAAATTTCAATTTCAATTATTAGCCTTAGTAATGGAAAGAATATATTAAAAATTATTTATAATTAGGAATGAATGATAATTAACAGACTGGCGTAAGTTAGTAATTGTATTTTTATTTCGTATCGAGAAAAAAATTATTTTTGAAAATTTTTAAGGGAAAAAAGCAATATTTCTATTAATCCTTTACACACGAAGGACAGCTTTCACAAGCTGCAAATTGCTACACCTTATAGCTAAAAGTATATATTTGAAATATCGGAAGTTTCATTCATGCCTTTTTTATTCCTTAATGAGAAAAAAAAATAAATAGTAAAAAATGTTGAGGGTAAAATGCAATATTTCTATCACTTTTTTTTGTAAGTCAAGGAAAGCTTTATTAAACTTTTAAATTGTTTTATATTACAGATAAATGTGTATACTTTAAATGCAGAAACTTTTATTCTTGCTTTCAGTTTATTTTTGCCTCAAGAGAATTTTAAATTAGAGTAGAAAGAACAGACTGAGCTAAACGAAAAACTATATATCAATTCTAAATTCAAATAAAAAAACTAGATGGCAGCACTAAATTTTTTTTCCCATGCAATCGTGCAATATTTTAAGATACGCGGGCGAATTCAAAGAGGTATAGCTAATGGAATGCAGAAAACATTACTATTTTGAACCCATTTTTCTTATGTTAGGAATCAAAAGGCAATCTTGAATTTTTTTTAACGTATCATGGACTTATTAATCTTTATGTCTGTGCAATATTGTTAATGTCGGGCCTGTCCTTTATTTATGTTTTGCTTATACAGAGGAGGAAAAATCATGATTTTGTAATTTTTTTTAAAGTTTCTAAGTTTTTTTGAAAATGAAGGAAATAAATGGCCACTTTAAAACTTGGGGAATTCGATCTATATATGACATACTACATCAGGCATTAATTTCACAGATGTTTTTTAATTCCTTTGATTTTTATAACGTTTCTAATTTTCTCAAAATTCACAAATTTTCAATTTTTGCAACCAATTTATAAATAATCATGGTGTTACTAGATTATTATAACTCAGTAAATAAGAAGATAATTTTTCAGAGTTTACAAAATTATAAAAAAAATTCCTTTCTGTTAAACAGTTTTCAAGATACAGAACTTCAAACTTGCAACTTTGGACGATTGCGCACATGTCATTCTATATCACAAGTTTTTTAAATGTCCAAAACTGCTAAAAATATTTATTTTTTGTCAAGATATTTTGCAGAGCATTACTTGAATATGAATTGAACCTGAGCATCGAATTTTATTAAAATTGGTTAGTATATGGCCACGATTTTTTTTTAATTTTTGCTCATTTTAATGGAATGACCCCTATAGGGTTGGAATGGAATCATTGGAATGACCCCTATAGGGTTTTGGGAGATTTTTTTCACGGAAATATATGACCTGTATGTCGTGTAGAAATCTACACAACAAGGCTTGTTATTAATTTAACTAAGTAAATAATTTTCGCACGATCCAATAACATTTAAAAATAATTGAATTCTCGGAAAACAATTCTTTAGTAATTAATTTATACAATAAATTAAAATAACATAAAAAATACTCCAAAATTAAAGTATATTAAAATGAATAATTATATAATGCGTAATAAAAATAAAAATATATATGTTGTTTGGTATTGGTATGTTTAGAAAAAAATAAGGAATATGAATTGTGAATTTATTTTGTATTAATATTGAAAATTAAAAATTTCGAATTGTAAATATTTATATGTGCAAAAAACAGTGTAATAAAATAAAACTCCCCAAATAAGACCAGACAGAAAATAGGAAATTACAGATAAAGCGAACAGTACTGACGCCAGACTTGGACAGAAAATGTATAGCGAAAGAATAGAAAATTTACGATGTTGAAACCATAAATTTTCTATCAATTAAGATGGTTTTACAACACTCGACGTGGGTGGTGATTCCCATGAGAAACCTGACGCAAGGGGCAAAAATTAAGTTAATGCTATGCAGTGAAAAATAAATGGGCATGCCCATAGATGGGGATGTCTAGAGTACCAATAAGGGACCAGAAGTAGCCTCCAATCAGAATGACAGCTCTGGGTTAATTTAGCCCTCCCAAAAAAAATAGTTGGATCTTGGAAGATGGAATGAGAGAAGATTATTAAGTCTTGTGTCTCGTCCTCAAGCGGTTCTATAACATTTTTAAGATGTGACTTTCTCTAAGACGATCCAGATACTTCAAAATTTTACATCAAGTTCCTTCGCGGCAAATTTTAAGGACAATACAAAAATTAGCGATTGAAATGAATGCTGAAAGCAGACAAGTCTTTGTCACAAAAAAATCATTGATGCAGAAAAAAAGGAAATGATGATGGAAATTAATGCTGAGAGTAGACCTATCCTTGTCAAGATCTATTGACGAAGATCGCTGAGAGCAGACAAGTCTTTGAAAATAAATTGATGCAGAATTTTACAGAAGAATTCACCTGATGTGCAAATATAATCTAAGTGGATAGTAGAGAGATGTATGAAGTGTCTGCAGATTTTGCCAATGAAAGCGTACATTGTGGAGTTGGAGCTCGGATAATTTTCATGCGTCATAGAGTGCCTAAAGGAAGTGAAATTGGTTGGTGAAAGATCCCCATGAACTCTACATATATAAAAGAAAAAAAACTTTATGCCCAGATGAACTTATTTGTGTTTGCTTTGGATTCCATGAGCTATGATTGAACTGTATAATTTGGATGATTACAGAAAAGATCGAAGTCTATTTGGGTGAGAAATTCCTTATATTTATTTCAATATATACTCGTGGCTATTGTTTTCATGTTTTCTTATAATGTGTACATTTAATATTAAGCTACTAATTTTCTAAATTTTCACTAAAGTACATAATCTTATGTCATTGAATAATATGATTGTTTATGATAAAGATTTTAATGATAACGGGAATATTACTTTTCATAAATAAAATTTTGATTAAAATTTTGGCAAAAGCCCCATCATCGGATCGTGCTGTGAACGAAAGGGCAAGTATAGGATAACATAAATTAATAAAAAAAATAAGTAACAAAATATAATTTTGATGAAAGTTTTGCTGTTCTAATGAGAATGGAACTATGTTATATTCTGATAAAATAATAGATAATTTGAATCTTAACTTGAAAAGATTATTGTGATATAACAAATCATATTTGAGTTATGAATTTTATATAAATGAAAATAAAGTTTGTTTATGTATGTATACTTATATGTCTTTCCTTTGAACTCCTTCCTTGTTCCCTTTTAGATAATATTCATAATTTATGGTATCTAAAGAACTAATATTTTGAAATTATTAGAATTGGACGTTTCTCTATGCAACCTGCAAGTTCGATATTTCCATTTCAACGTTAAATAAGGCGTCCTTGAGTTATTGTCAAAATTAATTTTATTCCAAAATTTTCTTCTCTCCTAATTTATTAATTAACATTATCCCATTTGATCTTTTCACAACGCAGATTGGGATAATTGTTTCTATTGTACTAACCATTTTACTGTCGCGTGACCCTGTGTTGTTATGACGTCCAAATCGTCACAACACTGTACTATTCTGTTTTTCTGTCTGTCTGTTTCTGTAAGAAATCGTCAAAAATAGCAAGTGACTGGTCACCTTTGTCCGTATAGTGTATAACCAAATTCTTTTTTTTTTTTTTTTGCCTGTAAGTCAAGAATAAATGCTGCGCGCAACATACTCTTTAGCAAGCGTCTTGCTGTACATCCTCACCTGTGAAGAGAGATACAGCACTTAGATGACACATTTTAACTTTCAAGGATGTTAAGGCCTCTTCAGATTTCTGAAGGGGATCCTTTTTCAGAGATTATTCTCTTTCAGAAATCTGATATTAAAAAATGGATGTGATGGTTATGTTTTTCTGCTTTCGATAATTGGTTCTTATGAATTTGTTAGTGCTGAATCCAAAAATGACCTTCATTTTTTGCCATAGCATCACGTCAGGATTTTCCCTAAATCGCAAATTTTTAAATTTTAAAAAAGTCGAATTATTGTGGGAAAATCTGCTACTATAAAATAGACGTAACTTTTTTTCATAATAATTTATTCATTTTTTTGCTTATACTATGCATTTTTACAGTTAAACATGTAAAATATTGTGTATTTAAAATTCTTATAATTTTTATTCCGTGCGTGGAAGTTTCTTTGAACCGCTCATGCTCTGCTTCGCGCTTTTCCTTTTATCTTCTTTATGAAGTTCATCTCGGTATTCTCTTGTATTTTGGCGGTAAATAAGACTCGGAAATTTTTCGCAGATGTATTTAAAACATTTATCTTCTTTTGTTAAGGCTTTAACAAATTGCTTTGAGAGATTGTCGCTATTTTTTTTACTTTTGAACTTTGAAATTTACGATTTGTGAAAATCGTGACGTGATGGTTAAAAATGAAGGTCATCTTCGGATTCAGTGCTAAAAAATACATCAAAATCAATTATCAAAAGTTAAAAATCACAATCATCCAGGCTTGTGTTATTAGCGTTGTTAAAACTTCACTATAACTAAAAGAACAAAAAATAAGACAAATAATTACCACAGTACCAGAGTAAAAAAAAAAAAAAAAAAAAAAAAAAGACATTAAATAAATAAATTTTTTTATAACGTTTTAATTTTTTGACCTAATAAGTAACAATAAACCATATTTTGAGGGCGGGATTATATAATGAGTGTTGGATAACTGAATGTTTCGGTTAATCGGACGTCGGATAATCGAGAGTCTGTAATATTTTAGAATCGCATTAATTATTTCATATTCATTTAATAATTAATTGCAAGGAATGATTTGAGCGACAGAAATTATGACTACGTTGATTATATGTCACTCGGTATCGCCCCCCCCCCCCAAAAAAAAAAAAAAAACGATTCTCTAGATCTGACCCTGCTTCCTCGAAATTGTTATTTTAGATTCGGGAACAAGAAAAAGTCACACGGGGCCATATCAGGCTATTACGATGTTTGGTCGATTATATTCGCTACGTTTTAGACCAAAAACGCATGCAAAACGATAAATTTGTGCGATAATGCATTACCGTAGTGCAAAATTCACACGAAATTTCGGGGATTTTTAATATATTCGGCTCCCAAAATTTATCTGAAAACAAAATTTAAGCAAACTCTGTGTTCAACTAATTTTCTATTACCAAAAACTGCAGAGCAATCAAAAGTAATGACATAAAAAACAGGTTCTATCAACGCACTAAGTCACAAATAGCGTTCGGAATCCGCTTTATAACTCGGTACAGTAATACCTGTTTACAGAGAAAAAGAATTTCTTGATTGCTTTTACGAGAGTCTTTTCAAATGATAAGTTCCGGGTACTTTTTATGAAGAATATATCAAGTAACTATTCAGAAATTAAGAAATTGTTTTTATTATTTCAATTTAAAATTTCAAACGAAAATACAGTTTTAGACCAAAAGATAAGAAATATATATAGAGAGAAATTTATTATCTTACCACGTTTACCATATTTCTCATAAACTTCGGCGTCAATAACACCACTTAACAAAACAATCACCAAAATTACGGAAAGCACCTTCATAGCTACCTTTAAAAATATTAAAAAATATGGTAATATAAATAAAACTGTACAGTATTAAACAATGTTAAAGAAAAATAAAAAATAATGAATTTATCATCAGAATATCAAAAGTAAATGTCGAAATTGAATATATACATTAAACCAGAACTTTCTTTTAAATTTTCATTCCCCATTTTTAATAAACCTATGTAAGCAGTCCGATTAAAATCTGAAAAATTAAAATTTAAAGGTCTTTTGTCTTCGTGGATGCTCGTTGTTGAACGTTTATTATACGATTACAACTTTGCTTTATACCACAAAAGAAAAAAAAAAAAAAAAAAAAAAAAAATTGTTTTTCAAAAATATTTTTCAAGTTACGAGTGAAAATAATAAGATTTCTGATAATAAATTTATAAAGTAATTAAAAATTATCTCATGAACATTTTTTTTTAATTCTGTTTTATAAAATTTAGATAATGAATCACTGTCTGGAACGATCTAAATTTTAAGCTTGGATAAGTTTAATTCAAGATTAAAGTGGCTGGATATATAAAAATGGTCCTTGTCATGTAAACATGTTCGGAAAAAACAATCACATCTTTGTACGAAATGAAAAATAAATTAAGAAGAATATAAAATTAAATATATGAATATTTCTAAATCTTCGGCAAAAGTTGCAGTATACATAAATTATATGTAATAAAACTTTCCCAAATCCGGTAAGGAGATGCAGACAGTCTTCCTTCGTCCGTCCAAAACTTTTTCACTTGATATTTGCATGCAATAGATCCCATGCCACAGATTTCCAAACCTATCCACATACACAAACGCAAAATTAAAAATCATTTTAATTATACAGCCCAGTGCAGGGGGGCAAAAAAAGGCCGAATTCGGAAGTAATTAGGGGAAAGCTGGAAATTATTTTAATCCATTTAGTTTAGGTCTAGAATGAATATGCTATGTTTTACCCCTCGTACAAGGTGAGCGTTCGGAAATATGTATAGATTTACAGTAAAGAAACAGTTTTTTTTTAAATACCATAACAATATCTCAAAAAAACTAACCCTATCAAAAGCATTGTCGTTACAAATGTTATAGAACTTAAAATTCTGAATAAAATGAGTACCCAGACTTAATATTTTTGTTCAACATTAAGCTCACAATTCTACTTCAAAGTTTAGCCTAAATCGCTAGTCAAGAGCTTGAAGCCAGAACAGACCCGGTAATCAGTCGACACTGCTTCTAATTTTTATATACATGTAATTTTTTGTAATTTATTGAGGCATTTATGATGTTTTGTAATTATTTTAGCTCATTATTTTCGATATTTTAAGAATCTTTAACCTCTTGATTACGCACCCAGTGGTAGGGGATGAAAAAAGGCCAAATGCGAAATTAGCTTGGTGAAAGCTAAAAATTGTTTTAATCCTTTCGACATATGTCAGAAATTAACAAAAATGCATATATATAAAAATTGGAAGCAGTGGGGATTGATAACTTGATCTCTCCTGGCTTCAAACTGTTAATTAGTGATTAAGGCAAACGTTTGAAATAGAATTGCGTGCTTAATATTGAACAAAAAATATTAATGTGGGTACTCATTTTATTCAGAATTTTAGGTTCAACAACACTTGTATTTACAATGTTTTGACAAAGTTAGCTGTATTGAGATATTGCTAGGCGAACTTGGTATCTTCTCTCTTCAAGCTCTTGATTAGCGATTAAGGCGAAATTTTAAAATAGAATTTCGACCTTAATTATGAACAAAAATATTAATGTGGGTACTCATTTCATTACGAATTTTAAGCTCTACAACAATTGTACTAACAATCTTTTGATAGAGTTACCAGTTTTGAGATATTGTTAAGGTAACTTGGTTTATCCTGGCTTCAAACTCTTGATTAGCAATTAAGGCAAAATTTTCAATTAGAATTGCGACCTTAATGTTGAACAAAAATATTAATGTGGGTACTCATTTTATTCAAAATATTAAGCTCTAAAACATTTGTATTGACAATGTTTTAGATAGAGTTAGCTGTTTTGAGATATTGTTAAGCGAACTTGGTATCTTCTGGCTTCAAGCTCTTGATTAGCGATTAAGGCGAAATTTTGAAATAGAATTGCGACCTTAATGTTAAGCAGAAATAATAATGTGGGTACTCATTTTACTTAGAATTTTAAGCTCTACAAGATTTGTATTGACAGTATTTTTGATGGAATTAGCTATTTTGAGATATTGTTAAGGTAATAAAAAAATACGTGTTTTTTGAAAATAAATATGTACATATTTTCTAACATTAACCCAAGTACGAAGAAGAAAACACAGTACGTTCATTTTAGACCTAAATTGAAGGGATTAAAACAATTTCCAGTTTTCCCCTAATTAATTCTGAGCCCAATCTCCTGACCACGGGTCTAAAACTTTGAAGTAGAATTATGATCTTAATGTTCAACTAAAATATTAAGTGTAGGTACTCATTTTACTCAGAATTTTATGCTCTGCAACATTTGTATTAACAATGTTTTTGATAGAGTTGTTTTGTGATAGTTGTTCTGCGATATTTTTATGGTATTTAAAAAAACCGTGCTTTTTTAATATAAATCTATACATATTTTCTAACGCTCACCCAGTACGAGGGGAAAAACATCGCATATTCATTCTAGACCTAAACTGAATGGATTAAAACAATTTCCATTTTTCCCTAATTAATTCCTGATTCAAACCCTAACCACTGTGCTAATAGCCATATTTAATAAATTAAACTATCCGAAAAATCATAGCTCAACAAAGAACATGATGTACTAATTGCTTTCCCCTACAGTAGATGTAACGAGGACTCCAGCATATCATTTTTGATAGATGCTCAAAATAATCGGGTTTTTTAATAATAATTTTTATTGTAACATAAAATTTTAAATGCGGTTTTGATTAAAATACTGGAAAGCAAATGAATTTAAATATAATTAAAGAACGCAATACGTTTGGACGAGTCAAGTATATGATCTCCAAAACTGATTTATGAACTTTTTTCAGAAGTTAATTATAAAAAAGAGAACTTACTATTACAGACTGCATCCTTGATATCTCAAAAGTTTTGCAGTGGATGTACCAGAAAAAATTTAAAAAGCGAAAATAGTTTGAAAACTTACTTAACTAATCTAATTTGTCACGAAATTACAAACTCTATTTATATCTATAATATTTCTTCATATTACGAATGGCAATGTTGACCGAACAATGAAATTGATTGAATAATATGACGGTGATATGTAATATTTATTAATGTTTTTATTAATGCGAGGTAATTAATCATTGCTTGTGCCAAAACTCAAAATGTTCAAAAAGGTACCATGTAGAATTTATGATAAATTGAAATACTGGCCTGTGACATATAAATATTATTAATTGTGTAGTCATCTAAAATGTAAAGCATTTATAATAAATTAGTATTTTGGGAATGCCGCACTTATTTCGCATTTAACGTTATCCATCTTACTCATAGACTGAGTAATTTCTTCAAACAATGTAAAATTTGTCAGCTGAAGAGATCTGTCAAATTTTCATATCATTCATTTAACTATATTGAATGTTCGAAACTAATGAATCGACTCTCGGTGCTTTTTTTAAATGACACGTCTGCGTGGGTGGTATTTTAACATCCGATTCTTCTTAAAACAATATCACTAATGACTTACACCGTGAATCACCCTATAAACACAGTAAATAGTAGATAACTCACTCACCACAACCAACGAAAGTGAGTATACTTTATTTTTCTCTCCTTTTGGCTGTCACACAATGAAGAAGGCTCGAATCCACATTGTGAGTTACCATTTGAGCTAGGTTGATTAAAAAGCAGTCGAAATCGGTGAAGTACCGCAACCTGTCTCTTTCATTGGTTGCGTCTGAGTAATTCTTCAAACAATGTAAAATTTGTCAGTTGAAGATATTTGTCAAATTTCTACATCATTTATTTAAATATAGTAGACCTCGATTATCCGAAGTAATTGGGACAGACTCTCTTTCCGAAAATCGAAATTTTTGGATAATCGAGAATGCTTCAATTTTAAAATTAAGTAGAAATGTATGCGCTATTTCTTATTAGGTTAACACGTGCTTGATAAAATAAAGCAATAGAACAATAGAAACATCAAAAAATTACCTGAATTTAATTTTGAAATTAAGTACCTTTTACAAGGGTTAAAACAATGTTTTGTTTGCCGCAGTTTCGATTGCCTTTGCTTTGAAGCTCTATCACGAAGTTTTTTCAATATCACTGACTTTCTGCTTCTCCAGCCATGCCAAACCTTTTGCAAAGCATTCAAAACCTTCAGAATTGCTAATTTGTTCGTTCTACTCCGCAGCTTACGGGAACTCAAGATAAATTCAAAAGAATTCTAAGAAAGGTGATCGAAAATATGTATATGCACTCGTCGTCCAGAATCTATCTAACTCCCTAAAACTATCATATTCCTTGCACACAAGGAATATGATAGATAAAAAAAAAAGAGCTTTCAAATGGATTTTGCACACAAGGAATGTGATAGAAAAAAAAAAGCTTTAAAGATGGATTTCTGTTAACCGAGAGTTCAACCGAGAGTAACGGAGAGAGAGGAATATAAAGAGTTTCGGATAAAAGAGGTTAAACTGTAGTTTAAATGTTCAAAACAAAAGAATCCATTCTGAGTGCTTTTTTAAATGACATGTCTGTGTGGGTGATAATTTACAACCCCATTCTCTTTCAAACAATCTCACTAATGATTTACAATGTAAGCCACCCTATGAACGCAGTAAATAGTAGATAACTCACTCACATCCAACGAAAGTGAGTAGACTTGATTTTACTCTCCTTTTGGCTGTCGGACAATGAAGAAAGGCTCGAATCTACATTGTTAGCTACCATCTGAGCGACGTAGATTGAAAAGCAGTCGAGATCGGTGAAGTACAACAGCCTGTATCTTTCTTTGGTTGCGGCACAGTCTTGAAATTTATCTGTAATTTTGTTTTCATTTAGACTAGGTAATTTCTTCAAACAATGTAAAATTTGTCAGTTGAAGATATCTGTCAAATTTATATGTGATTTATTTAAATAATTTAAATGTTCGAAACAAATTAATCGACCCTGAGTGCTTCTTTAAATGGCATGTCTGTGTGGGTGGTATTTTAAAACTGGATTCTGCTTAAAACAATATCACTAATGATTTAGACCATGAGTCACCCTATAAACACAATAAATAGTAGATAACTCGCTCACAACCAATGAAAGTTGGTGGACTTGATTTTTCTCTTCTTTTGGCTGTCACATAATGAAGATAGGCTGGAAAGTTAATTGTGAATTATACCTCTGGAGGTGCCTTGCCAAGTGAAGGACTCGTCACCTGATGAAGGTTCTAAATTACGAGGCCAACTTGAGTAGCAAAGCGCAGGTACGAAACAACAAGATCAAAATGTTAAGTAACCGTTTTAACCAGGATTTGTAAAAACCCGGGTTTTTTGGGGGGGGGGGTTGTGGTTTTTAGTTATTTTTCTGTATATTTATATATATTTATATAATATATATGTGTACTCATTTAAAAATATATTTAGTATGTTACATTTTTTTAAATTGCATTTGATCTATTTATTACTAATAATATTATTTATAATATCAGTTAATAAATTTATTCTATTCTGATATTAGTATTAACTTAATACTAATATCAGAATAAATTTATTAACTGATATTATAAAATAATACTAATAGTATTAATATTAATACTATTATTATTAATTATTATTAATACTATTATTAATTAATAATATTATTATTATTTCTATTATAATTAACTGAATACCGTGTTTATCTCGTGTAATAGTTGCACTCCCGATTTGAAGCAGAAAAAATCGTCAAAATATTTTCTCCGTATAAATTGAATGGATGAAAAAAGGATAAAAGATTGGGTTCGCAATGTTTAGAAGAAAAGGTCTGGATCATTGTTCAAAAAACCAGCCATGCTGGTACTCGAAAGCTTCCGAGGACAGCTTTTTGATGATCTAAAGAAGGAACTTCCAGAAGGCAAAGCAAAACAGATCTTTCGATAATATCTGAAGGACTCGCATCGATTCTGCAACCGTTTAAAGACAGTATAAGACGAGTATAGCTGAGATTGGATTGTCAATGGGAACAAAGAAAAACTCCCAGTGGAACAGTAAGGTGTCCATCCCTGGAACTAATGTGTTGTTTGATATTACAAAGCTTGACTTTAATGACAAGCGATCTAATTTCAAAAAGCTTTAACAAGACGGTTATCTCCGATGCTTTGGACTGAAGCGAAGATGACATTTTATGGAATGACGGAGATTTTTCAGACACCGATTCACATTACAATAGTGATACTGATACATTCAGCGAAAGTGATTTATTATGAGAATTTTTTGCCAAAATTTTCACAAAGATTATTTGTAAATTTTACGTCTATAAAAATATTACCATAAAAAGAAAAATTATATTTAATAAACAGCACATAATCTGGAAGCATTTGGTAAGTTACTAATTTTATTATAATGTGTTTTTTTATACCGGTGATGTTTTAGCATTAGAGTGTACGATATTGTGTAGTAGATTTCCCCGCACAATAGTCGTACCTAGACTTTCACAATGAAAAATTGGCAAAAAAAAAACTATTACAAAAGTAAACACGGTACTATTAAGTGATAAAAGTGAGTTCTTATCTTATCACTTTTAAATACATTTTAGTTGTCTTAAATGAGTAATTAATTTTTATTTTTGTAGTAGCTATAATAATTAAAGTTGCTATAATAATAAGTAACTATAATAATTAAACTAGCTGGCTTCGCACGCTAGCGGGCCCCTCCTTTTATCGGGGCCTCTAATAATATGAAATCTCGACGCGAACAAACCTCGAACAGTGTCCCCGCTGCCTACGGCACCGTATAGCAGGGACACAAGGAAGTTATACTGAAACGCTACAAACAGGTTATCGGGTCTGAGCATTTTTTAGCTAATATAATGGATGCAAAGTTTAGTAGGGAAAGGCTTAATTCAACGGAAGAGGAAGAAGCATGGTAATGCAGTATTATTCAAAGTGTTTACCTGCAATGTTGGCATTTAAAATTAAAGACATAGACTATTTTCCTAAATCACTTCTTTTCTCAGAAAATATTGTGTCAGTTTTTTAGCTTCAAAATGGTGGAAAATTCTGAAAGAAAAAGTACAGAAAAAGAAAAAACAACAAGTTAGATTGGGATTTTTGAAGTTTTTTTCCGATCTCTGCATTCTGTTCTATCTAGTTCTGCTTCCATCGAGAAAATTTTCTCTACATTTGGATTCATATGGTCTAAATTGCGGAACAGACTAGGCTCAGGGCAGTGTGAAAAACTAGTAAAGATTTATAAATATTACCATAAAAATCAAAATGAATGTGATTTTGATTGGTAAACTATAAAAAAGATCAATAATAATTATTTTAATTATATTACATTGTGTAAGTTATTTGAAATATTTTTAAATATATATATATTCTGAAATAAACTACCACCTGATTACAACACATACGACTGATTTTTATTTAAATATTTTTAAGTAATTTTGATAAAAGAAACCACCTAGGATTTGGGCTTAAAAGGTAAACTTGTTTTTTGTATTTTTAAATACTATAGGAGAGATTTGCAGATTCAGAAAGGATTTTTAACAAAAACCCAGGCGGGTTTTTGTTGGTGGACCCGCCCACAAAAACCCGGGTGGGGTTTTGTGGTCTGGGTCCACTTTACAAACCCTGGTTTTAACTAAGTTCACATCTAAGATGTAGGCACAGGTCGATCGGATGAAGATCTAGCCCCTCGTCAGATTTATTGACGCTACGCGGTGATTAGGCGACCACCGCCCCGGTACCAGTTATCAAACCCGTTCAGCTGGGGAGACCCGTCAGGTAGGGGCCTGGTCATCGGTGAGAAAGAAAGAAAGAAGATAGGCTGGAATCTCCATTGTGAGCTGCCATATGAGCGACGTCGATTTAGACCGGAGCTGGTAGCAAAGACAATCACCTCATCAAGTTCACGGCTGAAATTCCAGAATTAGTTAAAACTCGAACGCATATTAAAACGTAATCAATCAATCTACCAAGTCATATAGACCGGGAGCCGGCAGCACAGACACATGGTTCGTAGAGATACCGTTATTTCTCCAGGACAACTACCAGTATATTTTTATAGAAAAAGAAATCTAGGTTAAACGCGCAAAATTTCGCCTTCTTTTAAGAAGAGATTTTCTATAAGATAATACTGGTGCCAAAAAATTTTCTTGTCTGCAAAATTCAAGGAGGCGTACGAACTATGGGACAACCACCTCATCGAGTTGGAGGCTGAAATTTCAGAATTAGTTAAAACTCGAACACATATTAAAACGTAATCAATCTACCAAGTCATATAGACCGGGAGCCGGCAGCACAGACACGTGGTTCGTAGAGATACCGTTATTTCTCCAGGACAACTACCAGTATCTTTTTATAGAAAAAGAAATCTAGGTTAAACGCGCAAAATTTCGCCTTCTTTTAAGAAGAGATTTTCTATAAGATAATACTGGTGCCAAAAAATTTTCTTGCCTGCAAAATTCAAGGAGACGTACGAACTATGAGACAACCACCTCATCGAGTTAGAGGCTGAAATTCTAGAATTAGTTAAAACTCGAACACATATTAAAACGTAATCAATCTACCAAGTCATATAGACCGGGAGCCGACAGCACAGACACATGGTTCGTAGAGATACCGTTATTTCTCCAGGACAACTACCAGTATCTTTTTATAGAAAAAGAAATCTAGGTTAAACGCGCAAAATTTCGCCTTCTTTTAAGAAGAGATTTTCTATAAGATAATACTGGTGCCAAAAAATTTTCTTGTCTGCAAAATTCAAGGAGGCGTACGAACTATGGGACAACCACCTCATCGAGTTGGAGGCTGAAATTTCAGAATTAGTTAAAACTCGAACTCATATTAAAACGTAATCAATCTACCAAGTCATATAGACCAGGAGCCGGCAGCACAGACACGTGGTTCGTAGAGATACCGTTATTTCTCCAGGACAACTACCAGTATCTTTTTATAAAAAAAGAAATCTAGGTTAAACGCGCAAAATTTCGCCTTCTTTTAAGAAGAGATTTTCTATAAGATAATACTGGTGCCAAAAAATTTTCTTGCCTGCAAAATTCAAGGAGACGTACGAACTATGAGACAACCACCTCATCGAGTTAGAGGCTGAAATTCTAGAATTAGTTAAAACTCGAACACATATTAAAACGTAATCAATCTACCAAGTCATATAGACCGGGAGCCGGCAGCACAGACACCTGGTTCGTAGAGATACCGTTATTTCTCCAGGACAACTACCAGTATATTTTTATAGAAAAAGAAATCTAGGTTAAACGCGCAAAATTTCGCCTTCTTTTAAGAAGAGATTTTCTATAAGATAATACTGGTGCCAAAAAATTTTCTTGTCTGCAAAATTCAAGGAGGCGTACGAACTATGGGACAACCACCTCATCGAGTTGGAGGCTGAAATTTCAGAATTAGTTAAAACTCGAACACATATTAAAACGTAATCAATCTACCAAGTCATATAGACCGGGAGCCGGCAGCACAGACACGTGGTTCGTAGAGATACCGTTATTTTTCCAGGACAACTACCAGTATCTTTTTATAGAAAAAGAAATCTAGGTTAAACGCGCAAAATTTCGCCTTCTTTTAAGAAGAGATTTTCTATAAGATAATACTGGTGCCAAAAAATTTTCTTGCCTGCAAAATTCAAGGAGACGTACGAACTATGAGACAACCACCTCATCGAGTTAGAGGCTGAAATTCTAGAATTAGTTAAAACTCGAACACATATTAAAACGTAATCAATCTACCAAGTCATATAGACCGGGAGCCGGCAGCACAGACACATGGTTCGTAGAGATACCGTTATTTCTCCAGGACAACTACCAGTATCTTTTTATAGAAAAAGAAATCTAGGTTAAACGCGCAAAATTTCGCCTTCTTTTAAGAAGAGATTTTCTATAAGATAATACTGGTGCCAAAAAATTTTCTTGTCTGCAAAATTCAAGGAGGCGTACGAACTATGGGACAACCACCTCATCGAGTTGGAGGCTGAAATTTCAGAATTAGTTAAAACTCGAACACATATTAAAACGTAATCAATCTACCAAGTCATATAGACCAGGAGCCGGCAGCACAGACACGTGGTTCGTAGAGATACCGTTATTTCTCCAGGACAACTACCAGTATCTTTTTATAGAAAAAGAAATCTAGGTTAAACGCGCAAAATTTCGCCTTCTTTTAAGAAGAGATTTTCTATAAGATAATACTGGTGCCAAAAAATTTTCTTGCCTGCAAAATTCAAGGAGACGTACGAACTATGAGACAACCACCTCATCGAGTTGGAGGCTGAAATTTCAGAATTAGTTAAAACTCGAACACATATTAAAACGTAATCAATCTACCAAGTCATATAGACCGGGAGCCGGCAGCACAGACACGTGGTTCGTAGAGATACCGTTATTTCTCCAGGACAACTACCAGTATATTTTTATAGAAAAAGAAATCTAGGTTAAACGCGCAAAATTTCGCCTTCTTTTAAGAAGAGATTTTCTATAAGATAATACTGGTGCCAAAAAATTTTCTTGCCTGCAAAATTCAAGGAGACGTACGAACTATGAGACAACCACCTCATCGAGTTAGAGGCTGAAATTCTAGAATTAGTTAAAACTCGAACACATATTAAAACGTAATCAATCTACCAAGTCATATAGACCGGGAGCCGGCAGCACAGACACATGGTTCGTAGAGATACCGTTATTTCTCCAGGACAACTACCAGTATCTTTTTTATAGAAAAAGAAATCTAGGTTAAACGCGCAAAATTTCGCCTTCTTTTAAGAAGAGATTTTCTATAAGATAATACTGGTGCCAAAAAATTTTCTTGTCTGCAAAATTCAAGGAGGCGTACGAACTATGGGACAACCACCTCATCGAGTTGGAGGCTGAAATTTCAGAATTAGTTAAAACTCGAACACATATTAAAACGTAATCAATCTACCAAGTCATATAGACCGGGAGCCGGCAGCACAGACACGTGGTTCGTAGAGATACCGTTATTTCTCCAGGACAACTACCAGTATCTTTTTATAGAAAAAGAAATCTAGGTTAAACGCGCAAAATTTCGCCTTCTTTTAAGAAGAGATTTTCTATAAGATAATACTGGTGCCAAAAAATTTCCTTGTCTGCAAAATTCAAGGAGGCGTACGAACTATGGGACAACCACCTCATCGAGTTGGAGGCTGAAATTTCAGAATTAGTTAAAACTCGAACACATATTAAAACGTAATCAATCTACCAAGTCATATAGACCGGGAGCCGGCAGCACAGACACGTGGTTCGTAGAGATACCGTTATTTCTCCAGGACAACTACCAGTATCTTTTTATAGAAAAAGAAATCTAGGTTAAACGCGCAAAATTTCGCCTTCTTTTAAGAAGAGATTTTCTATAAGATAATACTGGTGCCAAAAAATTTTCTTGCCTGCAAAATTCAAGGAGACGTACGAACTATGAGACAACCACCTCATCGAGTTAGAGGCTGAAATTCTAGAATTAGTTAAAACTCGAACACATATTAAAACGTAATCAATCTACCAAGTCATATAGACCGGGAGCCGGCAGCACAGACACATGGTTCGTAGAGATACCGTTATTTCTCCAGGACAGCTACCAGTATATTTTTATAGAAAAAGAAATCTAGGTTAAACGCGGAAAATTTCGCCTTCTTTTAAGAAGAGATTTTCTATAAGATAATACTGGTGCCAAAAAATTTTCTTGTCTGCAAAATTCAAGGAGGCGTACGAACTATGGGACAACCACCTCATCGAGTTGGAGGCTGAAATTTCAGAATTAGTTAAAACTCGAACACATATTAAAACGTAATCAATCTACCAAGTCATATAGACCGGGAGCCGGCAGCACAGACACGTGGTTCGTAGAGATACCGTTATTTCTCCAGGACAACTACCAGTATCTTTTTATAGAAAAAGAAATCTAGGTTAAACGCGCAAAATTTCGCCTTCTTTTAAGAAGAGATTTTCTATAAGATAATACTGGTGCCAAAAAATTTTCTTGCCTGCAAAATTCAAGGAGACGTACGAACTATGAGACAACCACCTCATCGAGTTAGAGGCTGAAATTCTAGAATTAGTTAAAACTCGAACACATATTAAAACGTAATCAATCTACCAAGTCATATAGACCGGGAGCCGGCAGCACAGACACATGGTTCGTAGAGATACCGTTATTTCTCCAGGACAGCTACCAGTATATTTTTATAGAAAAAGAAATCTAGGTTAAACGCGGAAAATTTCGCCTTCTTTTAAGAAGAGATTTTCTATAAGATAATACTGGTGCCAAAAAATTTTCTTGTCTGCAAAATTCAAGGAGGCGTACGAACTATGGGACAACCACCTCATCGAGTTGGAGGCTGAAATTTCAGAATTAGTTAAAACTCGAACACATATTAAAACGTAATCAATCTACCAAGTCATATAGACCGGGAGCCGGCAGCACAGACACGTGGTTCGTAGAGATACCGTTATTTCTCCAGGACAACTACCAGTATCTTTTTATAGAAAAAGAAATCTAGGTTAAACGCGCAAAATTTCGCCTTCTTTTAAGAAGAGATTTTCTATAAGATAATACTGGTGCCAAAAAATTTTCTTGCCTGCAAAATTCAAGGAGACGTACGAACTATGAGACAACCACCTCATCGAGTTAGAGGCTGAAATTCTAGAATTAGTTAAAACTCGAACACATATTAAAACGTAATCAATCTAGCAAGTCATATAGACCGGGAGCCGGCAGCACAGACACATGGTTCGTAGAGATACCGTTATTTCTCCAGGACAACTACCAGTATCTTTTTATAGAAAAAGAAATCTAGGTTAAACGCGCAAAATTTCGCCTTCTTTTAAGAAGAGATTTTCTATAAGATAATACTGGTGCCAAAAAATTTTCTTGTCTGCAAAATTCAAGGAGGCGTACGAACTATGGGACAACCACCTCATCGAGTTGGAGGCTGAAATTTCAGAATTAGTTAAAACTCGAACTCATATTAAAACGTAATCAATCTACCAAGTCATATAGACCAGGAGCCGGCAGCACAGACACGTGGTTCGTAGAGATACCGTTATTTCTCCAGGACAACTACCAGTATATTTTTATAGAAAAAGAAATCTAGGTTAAACGCGCAAAATTTCGCCTTCTTTTAAGAAGAGATTTTCTATAAGATAATACTGGTGCCAAAAAATTTTCTTGTCTGCAAAATTCAAGGAGGCGTACGAACTATGGGACAACCACCTCATCGAGTTGGAGGCTGAAATTTCAGAATTAGTTAAAACTCGAACACATATTAAAACGTAATCAATCTACCAAGTCATATAGACCGGGAGCCGGCAGCACAGACACGTGGTTCGTAGAGATACCGTTATTTTTCCAGGACAACTACCAGTATCTTTTTATAGAAAAAGAAATCTAGGTTAAACGCGCAAAATTTCGCCTTCTTTTAAGAAGAGATTTTCTATAAGATAATACTGGTGCCAAAAAATTTTCTTGCCTGCAAAATTCAAGGAGACGTACGAACTATGAGACAACCACCTCATCGAGTTAGAGGCTGAAATTCTAGAATTAGTTAAAACTCGAACACATATTAAAACGTAATCAATCTACCAAGTCATATAGACCGGGAGCCGGCAGCACAGACACATGGTTCGTAGAGATACCGTTATTTCTCCAGGACAACTACCAGTATCTTTTTATAGAAAAAGAAATCTAGGTTAAACGCGCAAAATTTCGCCTTCTTTTAAGAAGAGATTTTCTATAAGATAATACTGGTGCCAAAAAATTTTCTTGTCTGCAAAATTCAAGGAGGCGTACGAACTATGGGACAACCACCTCATCGAGTTGGAGGCTGAAATTTCAGAATTAGTTAAAACTCGAACACATATTAAAACGTAATCAATCTACCAAGTCATATAGACCAGGAGCCGGCAGCACAGACACGTGGTTCGTAGAGATACCGTTATTTCTCCAGGACAACTACCAGTATCTTTTTATAGAAAAAGAAATCTAGGTTAAACGCGCAAAATTTCGCCTTCTTTTAAGAAGAGATTTTCTATAAGATAATACTGGTGCCAAAAAATTTTCTTGCCTGCAAAATTCAAGGAGACGTACGAACTATGAGACAACCACCTCATCGAGTTGGAGGCTGAAATTTCAGAATTAGTTAAAACTCGAACACATATTAAAACGTAATCAATCTACCAAGTCATATAGACCGGGAGCCGGCAGCACAGACACGTGGTTCGTAGAGATACCGTTATTTCTCCAGGACAACTACCAGTATATTTTTATAGAAAAAGAAATCTAGGTTAAACGCGCAAAATTTCGCCTTCTTTTAAGAAGAGATTTTCTATAAGATAATACTGGTGCCAAAAAATTTTCTTGCCTGCAAAATTCAAGGAGACGTACGAACTATGAGACAACCACCTCATCGAGTTAGAGGCTGAAATTCTAGAATTAGTTAAAACTCGAACACATATTAAAACGTAATCAATCTACCAAGTCATATAGACCGGGAGCCGGCAGCACAGACACATGGTTCGTAGAGATACCGTTATTTCTCCAGGACAACTACCAGTATCTTTTTTATAGAAAAAGAAATCTAGGTTAAACGCGCAAAATTTCGCCTTCTTTTAAGAAGAGATTTTCTATAAGATAATACTGGTGCCAAAAAATTTTCTTGTCTGCAAAATTCAAGGAGGCGTACGAACTATGGGACAACCACCTCATCGAGTTGGAGGCTGAAATTTCAGAATTAGTTAAAACTCGAACACATATTAAAACGTAATCAATCTACCAAGTCATATAGACCGGGAGCCGGCAGCACAGACACGTGGTTCGTAGAGATACCGTTATTTCTCCAGGACAACTACCAGTATCTTTTTATAGAAAAAGAAATCTAGGTTAAACGCGCAAAATTTCGCCTTCTTTTAAGAAGAGATTTTCTATAAGATAATACTGGTGCCAAAAAATTTTCTTGTCTGCAAAATTCAAGGAGGCGTACGAACTATGGGACAACCACCTCATCGAGTTGGAGGCTGAAATTTCAGAATTAGTTAAAACTCGAACACATATTAAAACGTAATCAATCTACCAAGTCATATAGACCGGGAGCCGGCAGCACAGACACGTGGTTCGTAGAGATACCGTTATTTCTCCAGGACAACTACCAGTATCTTTTTATAGAAAAAGAAATCTAGGTTAAACGCGCAAAATTTCGCCTTCTTTTAAGAAGAGATTTTCTATAAGATAATACTGGTGCCAAAAAATTTTCTTGCCTGCAAAATTCAAGGAGACGTACGAACTATGAGACAACCACCTCATCGAGTTAGAGGCTGAAATTCTAGAATTAGTTAAAACTCGAACACATATTAAAACGTAATCAATCTACCAAGTCATATAGACCGGGAGCCGGCAGCACAGACACATGGTTCGTAGAGATACCGTTATTTCTCCAGGACAGCTACCAGTATATTTTTATAGAAAAAGAAATCTAGGTTAAACGCGGAAAATTTCGCCTTCTTTTAAGAAGAGATTTTCTATAAGATAATACTGGTGCCAAAAAATTTTCTTGTCTGCAAAATTCAAGGAGGCGTACGAACTATGGGACAACCACCTCATCGAGTTGGAGGCTGAAATTTCAGAATTAGTTAAAACTCGAACACATATTAAAACGTAATCAATCTACCAAGTCATATAGACCGGGAGCCGGCAGCACAGACACGTGGTTCGTAGAGATACCGTTATTTCTCCAGGACAACTACCAGTATCTTTTTATAGAAAAAGAAATCTAGGTTAAACGCGCAAAATTTCGCCTTCTTTTAAGAAGAGATTTTCTATAAGATAATACTGGTGCCAAAAAATTTTCTTGCCTGCAAAATTCAAGGAGACGTACGAACTATGAGACAACCACCTCATCGAGTTAGAGGCTGAAATTCTAGAATTAGTTAAAACTCGAACACATATTAAAACGTAATCAATCTACCAAGTCATATAGACCGGGAGCCGGCAGCACAGACACATGGTTCGTAGAGATACCGTTATTTCTCCAGGACAACTACCAGTATCTTTTTTATAGAAAAAGAAATCTAGGTTAAACGCGCAAAATTTCGCCTTCTTTTAAGAAGAGATTTTCTATAAGATAATACTGGTGCCAAAAAATTTTCTTGTCTGCAAAATTCAAGGAGGCGTACGAACTATGGGACAACCACCTCATCGAGTTGGAGGCTGAAATTTCAGAATTAGTTAAAACTCGAACACATATTAAAACGTAATCAATCTACCAAGTCATATAGACCGGGAGCCGGCAGCACAGACACGTGGTTCGTAGAGATACCGTTATTTCTCCAGGACAACTACCAGTATCTTTTTATAGAAAAAGAAATCTAGGTTAAACGCGCAAAATTTCGCCTTCTTTTAAGAAGAGATTTTCTATAAGATAATACTGGTGCCAAAAAATTTTCTTGTCTGCAAAATTCAAGGAGGCGTACGAACTATGGGACAACCACCTCATCGAGTTGGAGGCTGAAATTTCAGAATTAGTTAAAACTCGAACACATATTAAAAGGTAATCAATCTACCAAGTCATATAGACCGGGAGCCGGCAGCACAGACACGTGGTTCGTAGAGATACCGTTATTTCTCCAGGACAACTACCAGTATCTTTTTATAGAAAAAGAAATCTAGGTTAAACGCGCAAAATTTCGCCTTCTTTTAAGAAGAGATTTTCTATAAGATAATACTGGTGCCAAAAAATTTTCTTGCCTGCAAAATTCAAGGAGACGTACGAACTATGAGACAACCACCTCATCGAGTTAGAGGCTGAAATTCTAGAATTAGTTAAAACTCGAACACATATTAAAACGTAATCAATCTACCAAGTCATATAGACCGGGAGCCGGCAGCACAGACACATGGTTCGTAGAGATACCGTTATTTCTCCAGGACAACTACCAGTATATTTTTATAGAAAAAGAAATCTAGGTTAAACGCGGAAAATTTCGCCTTCTTTTAAGAAGAGATTTTCTATAAGATAATACTGGTGCCAAAAAATTTTCTTGTCTGCAAAATTCAAGGAGGCGTACGAACTATGGGACAACCACCTCATCGAGTTGGAGGCTGAAATTTCAGAATTAGTTAAAACTCGAACACATATAAAAACGTAATCAATCTACCAAGTCATATAGACCGGGAGCCGGCAGCACAGACACGTGGTTCGTAGAGATACCGTTATTTCTCCAGGACAACTACCAGTATCTTTTTATAGAAAAAGAAATCTAGGTTAAACGCGCAAAATTTCGCCTTCTTTTAAGAAGAGATTTTCTATAAGATAATACTGGTGCCAAAAAATTTTCTTGCCTGCAAAATTCAAGGAGACGTACGAACTATGAGACAACCACCTCATCGAGTTAGAGGCTGAAATTCTAGAATTAGTTAAAACTCGAACACATATTAAAACGTAATCAATCTACCAAGTCATATAGACCGGGAGCCGGCAGCACAGACACATGGTTCGTAGAGATACCGTTATTTCTCCAGGACAACTACCAGTATATTTTTATAGAAAAAGAAATCTAGGTTAAACGCGGAAAATTTCGCCTTCTTTTAAGAAGAGATTTTCTATAAGATAATACTGGTGCCAAAAAATTTTCTTGTCTGCAAAATTCAAGGAGGCGTACGAACTATGGGACAACCACCTCATCGAGTTGGAGGCTGAAATTTCAGAATTAGTTAAAACTCGAACACATATTAAAACGTAATCAATCTACCAAGTCATATAGACCGGGAGCCGGCAGCACAGACACGTGGTTCGTAGAGATACCGTTATTTCTCCAGGACAACTACCAGTATCTTTTTATAGAAAAAGAAATCTAGGTTAAACGCGCAAAATTTCGCCTTCTTTTAAGAAGAGATTTTCTATAAGATAATACTGGTGCCAAAAAATTTTCTTGCCTGCAAAATTCAAGGAGACGTACGAACTATGAGACAACCACCTCATCGAGTTAGAGGCTGAAATTCTAGAATTAGTTAAAACTCGAACACATATTAAAACGTAATCAATCTACCAAGTCATATAGACCGGGAGCCGGCAGCACAGACACATGGTTCGTAGAGATACCGTTATTTCTCCAGGACAACTACCAGTATCTTTTTATAGAAAAAGAAATCTAGGTTAAACGCGCAAAATTTCGCCTTCTTTTAAGAAGAGATTTTCTATAAGATAATACTGGTGCCAAAAAATTTTCTTGTCTGCAAAATTCAAGGAGGCGTACGAACTATGAGACAACCACCTCAGCGAGTTGGAGGCTGAAATTCTAGAATTAGTTAAAACTCGAACACATATTAAAACGTAATCAATCTACCAAGTCATATAGACCGGGAGCCGGCAGCACAGACACATGGTTCGTAGAGATACCGTTATTTCTCCAGGACAACTACCAGTATATTTTTATAGAAAAAGAAATCTAGGTTAAACGCGGAAAATTTCGCCTTCTTTTAAGAAGAGATTTTCTATAAGATAATACTGGTGCCAAAAAATTTTCTTGTCTGCAAAATTCAAGGAGGCGTACGAACTATGGGACAACCACCTCATCGAGTTGGAGGCTGAAATTTCAGAATTAGTTAAAACTCGAACACATATTAAAACGTAATCAATCTACCAAGTCATATAGACCGGGAGCCGGCAGCACAGACACGTGGTTCGTAGAGATACCGTTATTTCTCCAGGACAACTACCAGTATCTTTTTATAGAAAAAGAAATCTAGGTTAAACGCGCAAAATTTCGCCTTCTTTTAAGAAGAGATTTTCTATAAGATAATACTGGTGCCAAAAAATTTTCTTGCTTTCAAAATTCAAGGAGACGTACGAACTATGAGACAACCACCTCATCGAGTTGGAGGCTGAAATTCTAGAATTAGTTAAAACTCGAACACATATTAAAACGTAATCAATCTACCAAGTCATATAGACCGGGAGCCGGCAGCACAGACACATGGTTCGTAGAGATACCGTTATTTCTCCAGGACAACTACCAGTATATTTTTATAGAAAAAGAAATCTAGGTTAAACGCGGAAAATTTCGCCTTCTTTTAAGAAGAGATTTTCTATAAGATAATACTGGTGCCAAAAAATTTTCTTGTCTGCAAAATTCAAGGAGGCGTACGAACTATGGGACAACCACCTCATCTAGTTGGAGGCTGAAATTTCAGAATTAGTTAAAACTCGAACACATATTAAAACGTAATCAATCTACCAAGTCATATAGACCGGGAGCCGGCAGCACAGACACGTGGTTCGTAGAGATACCGTTATTTCTCCAGGACAACTACCAGTATCTTTTTATAGAAAAAGAAATCTAGGTTAAACGCGCAAAATTTCGCCTTCTTTTAAGAAGAGATTTTCTATAAGATAATACTGGTGCCAAAAAATTTTCTTGCCTGCAAAATTCAAGGAGACGTACGAACTATGAGACAACCACCTCATCGAGTTAGAGGCTGAAATTCTAGAATTAGTTAAAACTCGAACACATATTAAAACGTAATCAATCTACCAAGTCATATAGGCCGGGAGCCGGCAGCACAGACACATGGTTCGTAGAGATACCGTTATTTCTCCAGGACAACTACCAGTATCTTTTTATAGAAAAAGAAATCTAGGTTAAACGCGCAAAATTTCGCCTTCTTTTAAGAAGAGATTTTCTATAAGATAATACTGGTGCCAAAAAATTTTCTTGTCTGCAAAATTCAAGGAGGCGTACGAACTATGAGACAACCACCTCAGCGAGTTGGAGGCTGAAATTCCAGAATTAGCTAAAACTCGATTCCCATATTACAACGGTCTGCTAAGTCATATCTTGGTGGAAAACACCTAAAACCCGATTTTACCGGTTGATTCGTAGGTTTACCATTGTGTTTTCTTGCTCCCAGTCCGCCATGTTTTCATACCTTTAGGTGCAGGAAAACGCAATGGTAAACCTACGAGTCGACCGCTAAAATCAGGTTTTTAGGTTTTTTCCACCAAGATATGATTTGGCAGACCGATTGCCTTTTAATATGGGAATCAAGTTTTAGCTAATTCTGGAATTTCAGACTTCAACTGGAAGTGGTGGTTGCTGTGCTGGTATAATACCTTAGTGGAAAACACCTGAAAACCTGCTTTTAGAGGTCAACTCGTAGGTTTACCATTGTATTTTCCTGCATCCAAAAATATAAAAACATGGAGGAGTGGGAGCAGGAAAACGTAATGGGCGATTCTCAAAAAGTGAGCACTGGACGCACGTCATAACTTTAAGCCTTTCAAACATAACTTTAATTATCATTGACTTTATTATTATTATTTTTTTTTTTTACACTGAGTTTTTAATTTTATTCAGATACAGAAAATGACATAATTTATTGTAAAAGCTTTGTATAAATATCTTAAAATTTGATTATTTTATGCTAAAGAGGCCAATTTCGGACATTCATAACGTTAACTGCTCCAATGTACCACCAAGAAAAAGAGTTTTAACTTTTTTCCAGGTGGTTCTAATGGTAAACAACGAATGCATAAAGGAAACGGATGATTTTTTGATAATTTCGTTAAGCGATGGCAGGTTGATTTATTGCTTTTTTGAAGATAGAAGGACTTTTCTATAAAGAATTTTTCTGTATTTTGTTATGTCCGAAAGTAACGTACGTAACAAAGCATTTGATTTTATTATTATTATTACTGGATAACAAAAAGTTAATTATGCTTATATATATGTATACAGACACATTTACTACATTCTTAGTCTTAAGAATTTTTTAAACACTAAGAGCAACGTCCAAAATCTGTAACGTACGTGCGAAAAAATGTCCAAAATTTGTAACGTACACAACTGCTAATTAAATGCTTTATTCATTAATTTTCCAGATAAGTTGCTGTCTTTTAATGTTTGTGTATAATTCTGTAGACATACTATTAATAATATTTATATATTATATTTATAGACAAAATAAAATACTATTAAAAAATTGACCTTAAATTTGAAAATTTTAAAAATTACATATAGTTAACGTTTAATGATCCCACCTTTTGAGAATCTCCCTAATAGTAAACGTACGATTCAACAATGGAGTTATGAATAAGGAGGAGGTGACATATAATGTACTGTCTACCAGTTGCAAGTGAAGTAACTGAGGAGGTTGTCACAAGATGGCGGCTGCTTTTTACTTTCTTCTATCTTTACAAGAAGAAAGTATTGGATTCGTGAAAATTTTCGACTTCCGGTTTTCGACGGATTTATACGTTTTAGAATGTCCAGAACACGATTTGATGGTTTTTAGAAAATGTCTGTCTGTGAGTCTGTCTGTCACTCTGTCTGTGAGTCTGTATGTGACACAAATTTTGTGGGCGCTCTATCTTAAGAACTAATGCACGGAATTTCACAAAACTTCATATTTAGTTAGACCTTGATATAAACTGGACCTGATTAGTTTTTGGTGAAAATCGCCCAACAGGTTTCGCTGCTATGCGGCAATTTTCACGATTTCTGCAATAGCTATATCTCAAGAACTACTGCACGGATTTTCATAAAACTTCAGATTCTGTTAGTCCAAGATACAGTTTGGTGTTGATTACTTTTTTGTGAAAATCGCCCAACAGGTGGCGCTGATATGCTGCATTGTTCATGATTACGCAATAACTCTAACTCAAGAAAAAATGCACGAATTTTCATCAAACTTCAGATTCAGTTTGTCCCTGATATAAATTAGTGATGTTTAAATTTTGGTGTAAATCGCCCAACAGGTGGCGCAGCTGTGCTGCATTTTTCACGATTTCTACAAGAACTGTATCTCAAGAACTCTTGCACGGATTTTCATCAAACTTCAGATTTACTTAGTCCTTGACATGAATTGACGTATAAATTAGTGCTGTTTGATTTTTGGTGTAAATCGCTCAACAGGTGGCGCTGCTATGCTGTATTTTTGCGATTTCCGCAATAGCTTTATCCCAAGAAATAATGCTTGGATTTTCAACAAACTTCAGACTCGGGTATACCTTGATATCGTTTAGTGCTGTTTACTTTTGGTGCAAATCGCTCAACAGGTGGCGCTGGTATGCTACATTTTTTCAGAATTTCCGCTATAGCTCTATCTCAACAACGAATGCACGAATTTTCATCCAACTTCAAATTCAGATATACTTTGATATGAATTGGTGCTAAATCTTTGTTATTTCTTGTACTATTTAAATCATTTAATTGACGTGATTTATATAGAAGAAAGTTTTGTGATGGCCACAACATACTAGTTTTAAATCGGACCTGCAGTTTCAAAATACCGCCGGAGCAAACTTCCCACCAGTATAATTCAATAGAAAAATTTGTCTTATTTAAGGGGTCTCAGGACTCTTAAAATTGGAAAAAAAGAAAAAAAAAGGACCATTTTCAACATTTAATATCTTAAAATGTATTTGATATTAAAACACAATTTTAAATGGGAATGAAAGATACGAGTATGTTCTTTCATTTCAAATATTTGAAAAATTGCAAGATGCAGAATTAGCATTTACAGGGGGCTCCAAACTGTCAGACATTCGACGAGCAGAAAATCGGCATAACAGCTTATGCGCACGATTACAAAATAAATTTTGCAACTAAATTAAAAATTTTGGTGCCTACTTATATCTCAGATTATAACAATGACACTGATCCTAAATAAATTTGTATTTAAAGCATTTTTATATTTTTAATACAAAGTTGTATTTAGCTGATGCAAAATTTAGAAAATTTCAAAATATAAACCTCTAAAAAAATATTTTCTTTTTACAATAAGAAGGAAATTTTAGGTTCAGTTTATGCAGACTAACATGAAACATATGTTTTGAAAATTTCATAAAAAAATATTCAGAAGTTATTGCGATATCGTGCGCGTTATGCCCAAAAACGTGATTTGGAGGAAAATGACTTCAAAGTTTTGGAAACACCGCTTCAGCTATTGAGCGAGTATAATTCTAAATACCATAACTTATGTTCTAATGGGAATTTCAAGATAACAATTATATTAAAATGTTCAGAAAACATAGAAGTTTAGCATCTAAAAAAATTAAAATTTCGAAAATTTTAGAGCTTTAAGAGTCCCGAGAAGCGTCTTATTCATGGAAATATTTTCTCACAAATATTTTCTGGTGTCAGCTTGACAGGTAAAACAGTCAGACTGCATCACCGGTTGTCACAATATGGCAGTAATGAAAGACCTGACTACCGCAAAAGTAAACTTACACAAGTTAAAATCTTTTTCTGCCATTATTTATGACTGAAATTTGACATTAATAAGGCCTTTAAATACGGAGAAAATGTCTATATAAATTTACTGGTGGAAAATTCGACCAGAGGTAATCAGCCCTTGTGAAAGCGGTTACTGTTGAAGCTTCACTACTTTAAGGATATGTCATTTTCCTTTTTATTAATAGTTCCATGGAGTCAACAGTTAAAATCGGATTTTCAGGTTTTTTTCCGTCAAGATATGATTTGGCATACCAATTGCGTTTTAATATGCATATCAAGTTTTAACTAACTCTGGAATTTCAGCCTCCACCTCGATGAGGTGATTGTCTGTGCTGCCGGCTCCCGGCCTAATTGAAAAGCAGTCGAGATCGGTGTAGTACAGCAGCCTGTCTCTTTCTATGGTTGCCAAACAGTCTTGACTTCCGTCTGTAAATGGTCACTTTTTGCAGAGCAATAAATTATCTTGGCAATGAAAACAGCTCTCCTCTTTAATTATATTCTTTAAAATGTACGTAAATATATCTGTAATTTAAAAAAAAAAAAAAATCCTTATTCAAATTTTCCTTTGGTTTACACAAACTCACTCAACTCGTGTTAACTCTTTGTGACTCAGCAACTAAAATATTTATTAAGATAATAGAATGCACCATGTTAAAAAAAATAAACAAATAAATAAATAATAACAATAAAATAAATAAGTAGAGGCTAAAAGGTGCTTTTTTCACATGTACAAATAAACAGAAAATTACACACTTCTCATAAATATGGTTAATTTTCTAATACTAAATTGTAAAATATACGAACTTATCACTGTAAAAATCTAATTGTCTGAGCGAAGCGAAGGCTAATACTCAGCGAAATATTACTGTCCGGACACTTTACTACTACGATGGATATTAACGCCATGTCCTACTAAAAAAAAAAGCCTAATAAAAACCTTTCGTCAAGCGTAACTCAAAAAATATTTGTCGGATTTCGTTTCTGATTGCACCAGAAGGTACCGATGAGGGTCGCCTACTGAATGCACCTACTATGAAAAATAAGTTCCAAACCGTTTAAAAATTATATAGAAAAAACTCTTAAAAAAGCACAATTTTTCTCCATACGTCACAGAAATTTGGTGTGCGTCACTTTCACCGGTTGATGTTTTCGTAGACAACTGGTTTGAACACATGGAGCAAATAAAAAAAAATACGCACTCAGTAATATTGAATAGATCAGTTTCAACCACGTGATCACAAACCTTGCAACAACCCGTGGCAACTTGTTTTGGTGGGCAAACAAATAATAATACAGTATTCCGTACCACGGTGACCGTTTTTAGCCTGTTGTATAAAATCTGGCATGTTGTATGACATACAATTGGGGATGATTAAAACAAAAGACATGAGTGTTTATTGATCCGGGAGGTTATGTTTCTCTGGATGTCTGTCTGTCTATCATGCAATTTTCTTGTAAAGGATGATATTATTATGCAGTAAAAACTTCCATAACGGACACACCCGATTAGTGGACACCTCTATTTAGCGGGCATTTTTTCGATTATCAACCCTTAAATAACTGTGCATTTTTTACTCTCAGTAGCGGACACCTCCAAATAGAGGACAAATTCTGCCCTCCCGAGGTGTTCGCTATTCAGAAGTTTTACTGGTAAAACCTCCATAGCGGACACACCCGATTAGCGGATACGTCTATTTAGCGGACATTTTTTCGATTACCAACTCTTAAATAACTGTACATGTTTTACTCTCAGTAGCGGTCACCTCTAAATAGAGGACTAATTATGCATTCTCGGGGTGTCCGCTATTCAGAGGTTTTACTGTATATAATATTGATAATTTTTTTACTGGGCCGCACAAAAGAATAAAAATATATGAAACGATTATAAATTTAATTCGGGATTGGTAGATCGCTGATGGTAATGTAATTTTAGGATGTTGTTACAGTCATCCGCAGCATGTTTGTAGAGTTTTGTTCATCTAACGAAACCCTACCTGTCTCACTCCTTTGTCTGTCTATTTGTCCGTCTGTCACAGAGACCGTTCTCAGAAACTATATATGTCGGAGACTTGAAAATTTGCATACTTATAGCTGAACACCACACATCAAATGGCAAATAATAAAATTTTGAAAAAGTCTAATATTTAACCCTCTGGCCTCTAACTTGTGTATTTTAAGTAATTTTTCTAACTCAGCCCCTAATTTAATTAAGTTGGAGACATGAAATTTCGCATACTTATAGCTGAAAATCTCACATCAAACGACAAATAATAAAATTTTGAAAAAGGCTTAATATTTAACCTTTTGGGCTCTAACTTGTGTATTTAAAGCAATTTTTCTAACTCAGCCCCTAATTAAGTTGGAGACATGAAAGTTTGCATACTTATAGCTGAACACTTGCGATAACACGATAAATCATAAAATTTTGAAAAAGTCATATTTAACCCTCCGGTCTCTAACTTCTGTATTTTAAGCAATTTTTCTAATTCAGCCCCTAATTAAGTTGGAGACATGACATTTTGCATACTTATAGCTGAACACCTCACATCAAACGACAAATAATAAAATTTTTAAAAAGTCTAATATTTAACCCTCTGGGCTCTAACTTATGTATTTTAAACAATTTTTCTAACTCAGCCCCTAATTAAGTTGGAGACATGAAATTTCGCATACTTATAGCTGAAATCCTCACATCAAACGACAAATAATAAAATTTTGAAAAATGTCTGATACTTAACCCTCTGGGCTCTAACTTATGTATTTTAAGCAATTTTTCTAACTCATCCCCTAACTAAGTTGGAGACTTGAAAGTTTGCATACTTATAGCTGAACACTTGCGATAACCCAATAAATCATAAAATTTTGAAAAAGTCATATTTAACCCTCCAGTCTCTAACTTCTGTATTTTAAGCAATTTTTCTAACTCAGCCCCTAATTAAGTTGGAGACATGAAATTTTGCATACTTCTAGCTGAACACCTCACATCAAACGACAAATAATAAAATTTTGAAAAAATCTATTATTTAACACTCTGGGCTCTAACTTGTGAATTTTAAGCAATTTTTCTAACTCAGCCCCTAATTAAGTTGGAGACATGACATTTTGCATACTTATAGCTGAACACCTCACATCAAACGACAAATAAAATTTTGAAAATTCTATTATTTAACCCTCTGGGCTCTATCTTGTGTATTTAAAGCAATTTTTCTAACTCAGCCCCTAATTATGTTGGAAACATAAAAATTTGCATACTTATAGCTGAACACCTCACATCAAACGACAAATAATAAAATTTTGAAAAAATCTAATATTTAACCTCTAATATTTTGTCTCGCGCAATTTTTAAATTTAAACTGTTTTGCAATACTATTTTTTGTTCATTTTGCATAATAAGTGTAATGTGACGTAATTTGTTCTATTTCAGATTTCTAACGCATGTTAATGAATTTATTTTACAATATCCTTTCTCTTTTAAAATTCACATGTAAATATAGATTTTATGGCGTAATTTCCAATAAGTGCCTGCTTTTTATACCTAATTATTTAATTCTAATTTGAAGGTTGTTTTTTCTGTTTATAATAGTAACGTGTAAATATTTTTAGGTAGATTTCGTATGAAATACTACCTATTGGGATCGTTCCCATGTTGGAATTTCTGAAAAATTTTTGCAGATCTACACCGATCATGACCCCTAGAACCCAAAACCACCCTCAGTAAAAAACTTTATATCTATCTATCTATCTATCTATCTATCTATCTATCTATCTATCTATCTATCTATCTATCTATCTATATCACTTTCTTCTGGACACGATAACTTTCGTAATTCTGCATCAATCTCTTCCAAACTGATACATAAAATCAATGGGCATAAAATCTCGCTCAAGTTCGTTAATGGGCAAAATCGGACCAAGGGGATGGAAATAGGGAGGGATTTTGCGAAAACCGAAAACCCCCCATAACTTCTTAATTTTTATACATATAAAATCAGTTTAAAGTTTTTATTACTTCTAAAAATAGGGCCAAAATTTTATGTATCACAGATTTTTGATAAAGTTAAAAATGCGCTCAAGGGGCGCAAAAAATAGGGTTTTTGGGAGAAAAAAATTCATAACTTCGTCAATTCTTAAGATATCAATTCCAATTAATTTTATTATAAATCTCCTTAATATTATCTACAACTTTTATATTCACAAGTTTTTGATAGGACCAATTCGTACCGCAAAAAAAAATTAAAAACGAAAACAAAAAGGGGGTTTGAAGAAGTAAAAAATCCATAACTCCGTCAATTCAAAAGATATAAAATCCCCATGAATTTATCATATATCTTCTTAATATTGTCTACAACATCTGTATAGACAAGTTTTGGATAGGACCAATTCTTACAGCAAAAAAAAATTAAAAATACATAGCGGTTGAAGAAAAAAATCATCTAAGTAAGGGTGTATTCAAATCCAAACTGCTTATTTTCTGACTCATTTTACAATTCATTTTTGCTCTCAAAGGCTTCCAATTGTTACGTTTTCTTACTCAGAAACAATATAATGTACCGAAATGATCGATTTTTTGATAGAGGCAGAATATATTTAAAAAAATGCTGTTAAAGTGGGCATTTTGAACCGAATTTCCCGAAGCGGATTGTGTTGGAAAAATCATTGCATTAAGGATGCACTCAAATCCAAACTGCTTATTTTGTTACTCATTTTTAAATTCATTTTTGCTCTCAAACGCATCCAATTGCTAGATTCTCTTATTCAGAAACTATATAATGTAAAGTAATTATCGATGTTTTGATAGAGGCAGAATATATTTCAAAAAATGATGTCAAAATTGGCATTTTGAACGGAATTTCCCGAAGCAATTGTGTTATCACTTTCTTCTAGACACGATAACTTCCGCAATTCTGCACAAATCTCTTTCAAACTGATACATAAAATCAAGGGACATAAAATCTCGCTCAAGTTCGTTAATGGGCAAAAGCGGACAAAGGGGATGGAAATAGGGAGGGGTTTTGTGAAAACCGAAAAAACCCCATAACTTCTTAATTTTTGTACATATCAAATCAGTTTAAAGTTTTTATTACTTCTAAAAACAGCGCCAAAAATTCATGCATCACAGATTTTTGATAAAATTTAAAATAGGCTCAAGGAGCGCAAAAATAGGGTTTTTGGGAGAAAAAAATTCCTTACTCCGTCAATTCTCAAGATATCAAATCCAATAATTTTATTATACATCTCCTTAATATTATCTACAACTTTTATATTCACAAGTTTTTAATAGGACCAATTCGTACCGAAAAAAAAATTAAAAACGAAAACATAAAAGCGGGGTTGAAGAAGAAAAATTTTAATAACTCCGTCATTTCACAAGATATAAAATCTCCATGAATTTATCATATATCTTCTTAATATTGTCTTCAATATTTATATAGAGAAGTTTTTGATAGGGCCAATTTGTTAAAGCAAAAACAAATTAAAAATACATAGCGATTGAAGAAAAAAATCATCTTATTAAGGGTGCATTCAAATCCAAACTGTCTATTTTCTTACTCATTTTTGCTCTCAAACGCATCCAGTTGCTAGATTCTCTTATTCAGAAACTATATAATGTACAGTAATGATCGTTTTTTTTTTATAGAGGCAGAATATATTTCAATAAAGGATGTCAAAGTGGGCATTTTCAGCAGAATTTCCCGAAGCGATTGTTAGAAACGAAAAATATTGCCCTACTGAGAAAATAATTGTTTATTAATCAAGTTTTAATTAATTGAAAGAAAAATAAAAACACAGGTCGCTTATGAATCTTTTCAAAAATCACGTCAGCATGTTTCATATTTTTTTTTTTTTAATTAAAAATGAATCTGAAAATGTGCCAGAAAATTTCGAGTTGTTGAGTATGGAAAAATATTTTTTTTAATATCGCCTTAACATGATTCTGATAAAACCAGCTATTTTATAAAAAGGAAATAAAAACTCGTCAAAAGCAGACAGATAAAACTGTTAAAGTGGATTTATATCTAATAATGATTTTGTTTTTGTTGGTGAAATTAGTATACTTAACTTCGAAATCTACCTCTGCCTGTAGGCCGGGCCGGCAGGGATTTTTTTTATTTGAAGCAAACATTATTGTTTGCGCTGCTTATACAGTTGGCAACAGTTTAAATTAATATCATTTTCTAACATATGTAAAAAATATCTGTCAAAATGCTGAATATTTGAATTTAAAATAGAAATAAAACCTCAAAAAATGAGTCAAATTAAAAAAAAAATTAATGAAATCTGCAGACCGGGATCTTCTATTGAATAAAATGATCTAAAAATGATTAAATTCCCATGTATAGCTTTTGCTCTTATAAATTCTTTTTAATGGAACGATTTTGTCCAACTTTAGCATTAAATATCTCTTAAAATAATTCTTCGATTTGAAAACTGTATGGATTAGTGTGTTGATCAAACATTTCTCTATAATACCACCGATTTTCATATATTTGTATGCAATAGTTTTCTTAATATTAACGAAGAAAGACCTCCGGTCACAAAAAATTCAAAACCGGCGGCGGCGGCGGCGGCGGCGGCGGTGACAGCGTTAGTTACATTTTATAGAATAGAGATATATATAAAAATGAAAACTTGTCTATCTGTCTGTTTGTAATTCTATAAAAAATCCACAATTTGGAAGCCAAAATTGTGAAGAGATACGTACATGTGTATTAGAACATGGCCGAGACAACTAAAGAAATCCGGAATCGAAATAACTTATAGTTAATTTTTAATTAATAGAAACCCACCAATTTAACAGCAATTTCTTATCAAATTTAAACATTTTTCGTTATAGGAGTTACCAACAATTAAAAAACACAATAAAATTATTACTACAACAATTAATTTTCTACTGCAAGATTTCCACAAAATGAAATAAATAGTTTGCCGAATTTAAAAAAAGGGTGAATATTACGTCATAACTTTTCTATTGCAAGATATTCACGTGAAATATGAAAATGAAATAAATGGTTTGACGAATTTAAATGAAAGTGAATATAACTTCATAACTTTTCTATTTCAAGGTTTCCACGTGAAAGAGGAAAATATTACGTCATATTCGAAATATAAAGGGCATGGTGGATATAGTATAACGTCATATGAGTGTGAAAATGTATTGAAGCATGATAAAAACCCGATTAGGGAAATATTGGCGTATTTTAACATTATTGCTCCAATTACAAATTGAAATAAGTTCATTTATAGCTGTATTCTTTTGCGTCTGTTATATACATTTATACATTTTTATATAGCGTTTTCATATGATTCATTCAACAACATTTCGACTGCTTTTTTTAATGTTTGTTTTGTGTTGTATGTTAAATTTTGAAATTGATTTTTCAGAACAAACATCCTTCAAATTCTGGGCAACGCCCGCACTTTAGTTTGTAACAGATAAATGGCTTTTGTATCTGTACATCTAATGCTAATATTATAAAGCGTTATAATATTATAAAGTATATAATATTATTAATGCTTGTACGTTTGTGAGGTGTTATCTCTGAAACTACATAGCCAACTTAAAAAAATGTTGGTGGCCATCTCTGCTCCGAAAAAAAGACTATTTTATGTCAGTGCAAGAACCTACATCGCTGCCGGAGCAAAAAAGTTCTAAAATTGTGATTTTTGCGATATTGATTGGGTTAGAAACTTTAAATTTGGTGAGGTAGTTACTTTTAAGATGTAAATACTCGTAATGAACGCTCTCTAAAAGGTTCAATTTGACGGATAAACGTAAAAATTTCTAGAAAGGTTCTAAACTATGATTTATTTGGAATACTGAAATTTTTGGGATACTGTTGGGGTTAGAAACTAGAACTTTTGCATGGTAGTAATTAATAAGATGTAAATGCTCGTTGTAGAACGAATTCTGAAAAATAGAAAGACTAAACAAAGCGGAAAAAGATCTGAAGATGATCTAAGTAACGAAGAACAGGGAACTGTTAGGAATATAAACATGAAAATTGACATGGCTGTATTTATCATGACGTAAATTCTCGCAATAGAACAATTTCTAAAAATGTCGCTATATAAAACAGTGCAGAAACAAAAAACTTTCAAAAATTTTCTATTTCTCTGTTATTGCTGAGCCCAAAATCTTGAAATTTTGCTTCGGGTTAGTTTTAAAATATACAATTGTCTCTATGAATGGTTTCTAAAAGATTTAAAATTTAAAAAGATTAAATTAACGGAAAGCGATCTCAATTACCATTAATTTGGAATTATTAGGTACAGCAACTTTAAATATTTCATAATGCTCAATTTCCTCCGCAAAACATGCGATTTAAATGCAACAAAACTGATAGATACCCACCTAGCATTAAATAAATTGTGTAAATATGGAATAAAGACCTGTATGAAACAGTGAGTAGGTTGCCCGAAAGTACTTGTTAAAGTGTTCCTTCTCTAGGCTTTTTTCTCTCTCGCCAAGGCCACTAACAGAGGGAAGTGCCGTTTTAAATGTGAAATGAATTTTTTATCCGATTCATTTTTCTAGACATTTTATCATAAGGTCATATTCTCAATTATCATTAGTAGATTTTTTATATATTAACTTATTCTGGTGAAATTTTGTAATCGGGTTCATATTGGCGTATGTTAGCTTGCATGATTTGCTGAATAAATATTTATGGATTTGTAAATTACTTCAAATGACGTAATGCGTAATATATTCAAAGGACGTAATATACGTAATGCAGACGATATATTCAGATCTTGTGTCATACTTTATGTTGTAATCATTGCCGATTTCTTTTATTGAATACATGCTAAATACAGCTCAACTTGTGCAGAATATGTTTGAAAACAAAACAATACAGCGTATGTAGTGGCCAGCATACACTCATCATTTAAATCCGATCGAGTATATCTAAAACACACTCTGACGAAGCATTGCATGCCACTTTTGATGTATTCGGTACTTTGATACTGTATTAGATTTTGAGAAGAGAATTCCTTAAATGTTATCGATAACCTCATTGCATCCGTGGAAAACAGATATTGTACAATATTAACTATTCCGGGGGAGCACACACCATATAAAGTATAGTCCATTCTTTTTAAACATCATATATTTGTCATTTAATGTTACTCAAATTGGTGCGGAGCGTCTGATTATGCTCTTGACATCATTTTATACAGTTAAAATTCCGATATAAGTAAATTAGTGTTTCATTTTCTATTTTACTTTTAATATATTGCGTACTTTCAATTTTATATCCATGCATGGCTGTCTTGAATGGTTTGATTTCCTATTTTTTTAAACAGTGTATACGAATTTATATATAAGATTTTGTAATTCTACAATTCGTTTATTTTCATCATTTCAATTTTTCGCAGTATATGGACAATTAAAGATAACATCTCATTTTCTTTGCTTCCACATGTTATTATTAAATCTATGTTCTCAGTAATATCGCTCAGACTAATCCCTCTGAGGGAAGTCCTAGTATTAGACGTCTAATGTCTTTTTAATTTTACAATATCGTACTCTGTTGAGAATTCTATGACCAAATTATTTTACCTTATGTATTAGGAGATAGCAGCAATTGATAAAATCTTCTTTAAAAACACACTGTGTAACTACTATTGACTCTTGTATAGTTGCAGACATGCAACGTGATAATATAAAGGGTTAAATCTTAAATTGTTTGGAGGAATCATTAATTATCAAAGGTTTTAAAATATTTTTTGAAATTGTCCGTTTTCCAATTTACTGGCATCCCAATCTTTTCGTTGATTGATCGTTGAATCTAATAATTGTGTTGCATAAAATGTAACGTCTGTTTTCCTGTAGTGATTGTGGTGTACCTTTTACCATATCACAGATATATTGAGTACAACAGCCGTAATTGCATCTTTGGGTAAATGTTGCAGTTCTGTTATAGAAAGAATATATATACAAGGTGATTAAAAAAAAAAAAGTTTAAAAATGACACGGCAAATCAGGCATACAACAAGGATAGGAAAAATCACACAGGAAACATAGGGTCGCAAACCACTTATTGAGTAACAAATACAGGGTGTTTCATTCAAACTGAACCCGGGTAGACGGTAATAATTTCGAGAAAAATAAAAGCATTGTAATAAAAATGCAACGATATGTACCTTGTTTTGTGTGAAATGTGATAACATCACGAAAAGATCTGGAAAAACATGTTGCTCAAGTAATCGATGATACCGTATGAATGGATCCTCTCAGTCCAAAATGTGGAGCGTCCAGGGCATACTGATGGCGCGTATAATGCAAACTTCTGCCACTTTTGTTTGGTGTTATCAAATTTACAACAAAGATGAGAATGTCTGTTAAATGTTTCATTATAATATACTTCAGCTTTCTGAAAGTTATTACTGTCAACCCGAATTGAGTTAGGATGAAACCCTGTATTTGTGACTAAATAAGTGGTTTTCGACCGTATGTTCCTGTGTGATTTTTTTATCCTTGTTGTATGGCTGATTTGCCATGTCATTTTATAAACTTTTTTTGAATCACCCTGTATATATATATATCTTGCGAAACCTGTGAGGATCCAATTTTTTTGTACCTGTTTTTTTCACTCCTCCCACTTTCCGAGGAGCAAGGAGTGGTTTGTTTATTGTTTTTTAGTTATAAATTTTCATTGATTTTTTTATTGTTGTTTTGCACCCTCTTTTTCATAATTTTCATAAATCATTTACTTTTGATAGAGCTATATTCACTTAGTGCATATAAGTAGCTGCGTTGCGCCTGATGCACTGGGTTGTTTGTTTTACACCATTTAAAAGCATTATATATATATGTATATATATATATAAGCTAAGAGTTCCACAGTCTGGGGAACCCTTTATACCTCACCGCTACCAACAGTTTATGCATCATTTAGATATAATTAGCCTTCATACACATGTTTTACTTAACATGGATATTGTTTGTAGAAGATTACGTTTGAAACTATCATGTTCATAAAACAATTTTAATAGAACAAGTAATATGAAAATTTTGTTTTTAAAGTCAATTCCTACTTAGGTCATCAAAGAAAAATTTAATATTAAGCTAATATGAGTTTTTGTTGCATTAAAATATCTCAATTTGTTGATTTTCTATAAGCAAGTAGGTTTACAATGGAAGTCTATGGGAATTTGGCGAAATATTAGAGATATCGCCAAGTTGGCGTCACTTTTGGCGACTCATTTTGGCCGCCAAATTTGGCGATATATTGCCAAGTTGGCGACAAACTTGGCGGTATTTGGGGACAGAACAGGGTCCCCCCTATGGTAACCCCTTATTGAAAATACTTTTATTGATCTTCAATAACCAATGGCCGCCATTTTGTTTCCCATGCAAAACTAAAATTAATTAATTAAAATTTAATTAGTTAATTAATAATTGAAAAAACTATATTAACATCAATTGTCATCCAGTACAAGTTTTAAAAAATTTATTTCAACTTGATAGGAGAATAATGATTATTAACGATTGAAAATTTGAACAAGATATATAAATATATAAATAAATATATATATTAATAAATTGACTTAATAAAATAGTCCAATCTTGAACGCCAGATTCACCTTTGTTTATATAAAAACATGGAAACATTCAAATGCTTCATTTAAAACACATTACTAAATAGGTGTGACAAAATATATACAAATGTTTTTTTTTTAAATTAAAAACACTAGATGTTAAAATGAATACCTTTCATTGAATTCATTTTAACATCTAGTGTTTTTAATTTAAAAAAACATTTGTATATATTTTGTCACACCTATTTAGTAATGTGTTTTAAATGAAGCATTTGAATGTTTCCATGTTTTTTTTTTAAATATATATATATAAATAAATAAATATAGGGAGAGTGTGAACTAATAGTAGGAATTGGAAAAACAACGTTAATATAGCCGGAACTTAAAAGTACCATCTTCAGTGCAAAGAATGAAGGAAATTTTTTCAAATGTATACGAGAGAAGAGGATTCTAGTGAAAAGTTTAAATTTACAGTTCTGGTGATATTAACGCTGTTTTTTATATTTATATTATGTTTTTAAATTTAAATTTCTGGCGATACTAACGTTGTTTTCTATTTATGTAATATTTCTTTATTTCTTCTAGCATTTTTCACAATTTCCTTTCGATTGCCTACGCTATTTTTCTATTGGCTGTTACCCATAATCTTCTGTTTTCCTATTTGTTAGTAGACTTTTCACTTGAATCCGCTTCCCTCCTGCATATTTAAGCAAATTTCCGTTATTCTTCGCGCTGAAGACGGTATGCTACATGCTTCCAAATCTAGTATTCTTTTAAACTTAAAGTTCTGGCTATATTAACGTTGTTTTTTTAATTTATATGATGTTGCTCAAAGTATCGGTCATATTTATAATCACTCATAAAACAATTGTCTAGGTAGAATAATGGTGATAGTCTCTGTTTAAAAATAAACTAATTTAAATCTTGGTTCTTCTCTCCTTAAGGTAGTGCAAGAGAAATACATTCAAAAATTAAAATTTCTTTAAAATAGTTAAAGGCAAAAACTTTCAATTTAAAATGGTGTTCCCTGTTAAGTAATAAGTGCTATTCAAAAATTGTTTGTAAAAAAGTTTGATATTTAAAAGAGAGCTTAAAAACTTCTAAAATCACGTTTAATCTGAAATTACCTAATCGAAATTTTAAAAAACTTGTTATAATCGCAACTATCTCATCTTAAACACAGTCAACTATTTATTGCGGAATTCGAGACTAAAAATCACGCAAGTCAGAAAAAGTACTCTAAAGTTAATTTTTCTCTAAAACTGTTGAACTCCTATTCTACATGGTGTTTACATTTTAGACATAACCGGTCGTTCAGGGTCGTTTTAAATAGTCTCAGGACTCTGAAAGCTTTGAAATTTTCGAAATTTTAATTTTTTTAGATGTCTTCTCCTATCTTTTCTGAACATTTTGATAATACTATTTCCTTGAAATTCCCATCAGAACAGAATTTTTGGCTTTTAAAATTATACCCACTCAATAGCTGAAACGGTGTTTCCGAAATTTTGAAGTCATTTTTCTCTAAATGACGTGTTTGGGCATAACGCGTACGATATCTCAAAAACTTCTGAATATTTTTTTCCTGAAATTTTCAAAACATATGTTTCATGTTAGCCTGCATAAACTGAACCTAAAATTTCCTTTTTATTGTTCAGAAAAGTATTTTTTAGGTGATTATACTGTTGAAATTTTCTAAATTTTGAATTAGCTAAATACAACTTTGTACTATAAATATAAAAATGCTTTAAATACAAATTTATTTAGGTTCAGGGTAATTATTGTAATCTGAAGTAGGCACCAAAATATTCGTTCTAGTTGCAAAATTTATTTTGTAGTCCTGCACGTAATCTGTTATGCCAATTTTCTGCTCGTCAATTGTCGGACACTTTGGAGTACCCTGTAAATGCTAATTCTACATCTTACAATTTTTCAAATACATGAAAAGAAAGAATATACTTATATCTGTCATCCCAATAAAAATTGTGTCTTAAAATCAAATACATTTTAAGACATTAAATGTTGAAAATGGTCTTTTTTTGCTTTTTTCCAATTTTAAGAGTTAACTATAAAACCTTCTAAAAGCTTGAAGACATAGAAGCTATAGCTGTTAGAAAGTTTAAATTTAATATACACGTCGCTTTCAGAATGCGATTCTTCTAAAAAAAGTTTTCTTAATTCAAATTTTGAATGAATTAAATGGTATGGAATCGTTCTACAATTATAGTTTTAATATGATTTTTCTGAAACTTTAACGCTTAGAAACGTTGATAAATTCTAAAATTCGAACTTTAATTTTTTTCGTTTTTGGTCAAGAAAAACTTTAATATTAAAAAAAAAAAAGTCATACTTAATCTATATTTTACTTACTATATTGCAATTAGATACAGAATTATGACTTTATGATATTATGCGAGAGATTAAACATAGAATTTAACTTTTAGCTTATTAAAGTTCGTGTTTTGTGTACCAGTAAGCAAGATTGTGTGTCTTTATTTATTATATTTTATGGTGCAATTGTCCAGTATGCGTTAATTGTGGTTTTGTTTGTTAAAATTTGGGTAATGGAAGATATCGCATTAGCCACTATTACCTATCATTTATCTATTGCGTGTATTTAAATTTAATATATGTATGCGTTTTTATAAGATGTACGTAAGATTTATGTAAAATTATTCGGAAATTTTCGATTTTGAATGTTTTGTCGAAAAACAAAAGAAATGATTTGTTCTTGAACCTCGAGGATGTAAAGAAAATATTAGAGCCAAAATTTTAAGAGGAAATTTAGTGAGTAGGTAGGCGATTAGGATATACACAACAAACAAAATAAAAGAAATATTTTTATGTGATCTCATATAAAAATCTTGAATATTCTGTAGATTTATGAAAGATTAAAGAGGTGTTCTGTAAATCCTATATAGAGATGTATACTCATAACAGACGTATATTTATGAAGATATACGCATTTCTCTGACAAAAGAATTGCACATATTTCATAAAATGAATTTCAAACTAATTGCTTAAAAGGCGCAAAGGCTAGCCTAGTGATAAAGATTCTATGCTGGGACTCGAACCCGTGCCATCTGTACAGCGCACTGACATTCTACCGACTAAACCACATGGAACGATACCCAGCCTGGAACTTCTCACTATTACAAATTGGCAAGTCTACAAACGCAGCACAAGATGGAACACTTTTCCGTGAGCCACCGACATGGATCAAACACGAAACTTATTTAAATCCAGCATACTAGATTTAATTAAGTTTCGTGTTTTCCTTTTCATGTAGCCTTTCCAACATGCAATACTGAGAATTCTAGACTGGATATCGTTCCATGTGGTTTAGTAATATCATTGCACTATACTGATGACCCGTGTTCGAGCCCCGGCATGGAATCTTTTTCACAAGGTTGACCTTTTTGCCTTTTAAGCAATTCATTTGAAATTTGATTTTCATTTGAAATATTGTATGCAAGGCGAATGGTTCTCTCTGGAAAAAATTCCAAGTATTAAAATTGCACATGTTTTGTATTTAAAACTTGCAAAGTTTTCAACAAAACTAACACCACTTTTAGAAAACATGATAAAATTCTGGATAAACACTACACTGTATTTAGAAAATATGCAAGGTGTTGCCGAATTCGACCGGCAAATTCAGGAGTATTATAGTAGGCATCAATAGTAACAAAATTAAAATGGAACATGATATCGCAAACGACGTATTTAATCAAAAATACAGGTTCTTCTAACCTAACTCAACTTGGATTACCTGTATTAAATTTCAGTAAACTGAAGTATATTATAATGAAACTTCAATTAGACATGCTCACACTTGCTGTAAATGTGATAACATAAAAAGAAGTGGCGGAAGTTTCCATTATACGCACCAGCAGTATGCACTTGAAGCTTCACATTTTGCAATGCGATTAACAATTTATACCATTTCATAAGATTGTGTGAGCACCCTGCTTTTCCAGAGATTTTTGTGATGTTGTCACAATTCATACCAAACCAGGTACATATCGTTACATTTTTATTGCAGTATTTTTATTTTTATTAAAATAATTAGCACTATCCCGAGTTCAGTTAGCTTGAAACACCCTGTATTTTTGACTAAATAAGTGGTTTTCAACGCCATGTTCTGTGGTAATTTTTCTTCCTCTTGATGCTTACTTATCACCCAACTGAATTTGTCGGTTGAATTCGGTAACACACTGTATATTTTGAATGTTTGATGAAATGTGAAATTTTGTCTGAAATGATGTTTAACTGCACATGTGAAAATTAAAGCAAATTTAGCAATCGCCCACATTGTGAAAAACAAACAAGTGTTTCTTAATTTTGGAAAACATAATAATAACTACTTACAAAATTACACAATAAGCTGTTCTTATTTACCCATGATTCAGAAAAGTGCTCTGTATCTTTAGTAATCTGAGAAACCAATATACAGGACTATTACAAATGATGGACCCGAATTTTTAAAAAAGAACATATTTTCGAAACTACTGCACATATTACAATAAGTTATACATGAATTTAAATAGAAATATACGTAGAAATATAAGTTTTTTTTCAGTTACAAATGTTCGATGTGTGGCCCTGTTGTTACACGGCATACGTCCAATCTGTAATCGAGTTTGTTTCAAACATTTTGTAGCATCACTCTGCCAGTGGTTCTGAAAGCTTCACAAATGCGTTCTTTAAGTTCTGAAGTTTGTTTTCGTCATTGGTGGTACATAAGCAATGTCTTTGATACTGTCAGAACTAAAAGAACACATTTGTGCAGAATTCAGTACCATTGCTACAAAATGTTTGAGACGAACTGGATTACAGATTGGACGTATGCCATGTAACAAGAGGGTCACACATTGAACATTTGTAACTGAAAAAAAAACTTGGCATATTTCTCTTTAAATTCATGCATCAGTTATTGTAATATGTGCAATAGTTTCATAAATAGGATTTTTTTTTAATCAGGTCCATAATTTGTAATAGCCCTATATACTATTTTGCAGATTCCCTCATAGCATGCATGGTCACGGTGACGTCATTGTGACGTCACTGTAAGTCACTGTGGTCACGTCACATCTGTGACCAAAATGCCACCACTCAGTGATGTCACGTTGTGACTGAGATGTGAACTTCTTAGAAAACTTTTAAAAATTACAAAAATTCTTTAAAACATGTTATTTACTGTAAAATTATATTTTTCTATCAATTAAAAAAAAATTGAGACGTCATTGTTATGTCATTGCATGTAACGTACATCATGTCATATATGTGACACAAAAAAAAAACAAAAAAAAACACCATAAACCACACCGTCACAGTGTGAAAAAAATATGAACTTTTAAACTCTTTGAAAAAGAAGAGAAATATTTTAAACAGTATTTTAAACAGTCCCGAGTTACAGCGGCATGAGGAATGAAAAGATATTAGTGGATAGCAAATGGTAAATTCTGTCACGAAGGGGGGGGGGACATAATATATAAAGTGCACGATACAAGCATTAAAGCAATTTGGATAACATATTTAGAATTAGGAGTATTAAATCTGTACAGTATTTAGTTTGCAGAGAGGAAACTATTTTATTTTTTTTTTGCCAACCAGTGGTATTCGAAACACTTCTGTGGTTTCAAACTAAAAATTTTCTATTACAGTTAAGTCTGCAGCTTTTAATGAGCACGTAGAAAGAGTCTTCAAAGTTTAGTCGGAGTTTTTTTCTTGAGAGAGTTTTTTTTCCTGACAACTATTTAACTATTTTAAGTAACTATTTTTGAAAAATTTCTACTTCTTTCAGACTTTTCAAATAAATTAACATTTTCCGAAAATAAAAAAAAATATACAAAATTTATGCAAAATGCATGATAATAATTAATTATTCGTATTTCAAATTTGTATTTTACAGATATGACTTTAAAAAAAAGTTATTTTACAAATTGTTTTATTTTACAGAAAATTAATATGAAAAGATTGTTAGATTGACAAAGAATTCTTTTATTTTATCCTCGAAAATCCTTTTTTATTTATTAAGAACATATCGCTCACCCGCAAGAAAAGTGACACATCTTACAGAAATTCATTTTGCGTTTTATTCCTCTAAAAGATTTGTCATAGGTGCGTCTTGCTACACAAACAGTTTCATAAGTTTAGCTACATGAAAAATCACGTTATTATGCTATATGTCCATTTGTAACCAAAGAAGAGGGGTGGATTATGTAATGAGGTAAAATTATCCAAACCTCCAAACCACATCCTAAGTTTTCATTCTTATGTGCTTTACGCTTTTATGCACTTTTTAATTCTTGTATGCAAAGCTGAGTGCTATAATTTCATGTTACAGTAAAATCATGCAAATTTTCTTTTGCCTCTCCTGTGAAATTTACTTTTGTCGAGATGTGTCACTTTTCTTGCGGGTGAGCGATATTTTGTATTTATTACGTGTGAAACAAATTTTACTTTAAGAAAAGGGGGGTGGGGGTTCATTATTACCATTAAATTGATATTTACTCATTTTAAAAATTTAAGCAAAGTTTTATCTAATAAACTCTAATTATTATTATTATTATTATTATCATTATTATTATTATTATTTACAAACAAGTTGGAAATTGCTCGTCAAACGTGGCAAATGAGGTGCGTTCGTACTATAACTAGTTTTATAATTATTTTTTGCACCCCATATTGTACTGAATGTATAATTTTTTGCACTTCATAAAGCGCATAGTCTGATACATCATTAAAATGCACTTCCAATATTTTTTTCCATTCCCCGTAATGTAACGGAACACTTTTGACTGTCCCTGTAATTAAACTATACATCCGATTTTCCTAAAATTTGAAATAGCTCAATAAAATTTTGCAACAATTATATCTTTAAAATTTCAGACCATTCGGAAGGCTGTAATATCATTAAAATGCACTTGCAATAATTTTTCCCATTGGCCGTAATGTAAAGAAAAACTTTTGACTGTCCCTGTAATTAAACTATGCATCCGATTTTCCTAAAATTTGAAAGGGCTCGACAAAATTTTGCAACAGTTATATCTTTAAAATTTCAGATCATTCGGAAGGCTCTAATATCATTAAAATCCACTTGCAATAATTTTTCCCATTGGCCGTAATGTAAAGAAAAACTTTTGACTGTCCCTGTAATTAAACTATACATCCGATTTTTCTAAAATTTGAAAGGGCTCGACAAAATTTTGCAACAGTTATATCTTTAAAATTTCAGATCATTCGGAAGGCTCTCATATCATTAAAATGCACTTGCAATAATTTTTCCCATTGGCCGTAATGTAAAGAAAAACTTTTTACTGTCCCTGTAATTAAACTATACATCCGATTTTCCTAAAATTTGAAAGGGCTCGACAAAATTTTGCAACAGTTATATCTTTAAAATTTCAGATCATTCGGAAGGCTGTAATATCATTAAAATGCACTTGCAATAATTTTTCCCATTGGCCGTAATGTAAAGAAAAACTTTTGACTGTCCCTGTAATTAAACTATACATCCGATTTTCATAAAATTTGAAATGGCTCGACAAAATTTTGCAACAATCATATATTTGAAATTTCAGACCATTCGGTTGGGTAGTTTTTGCTCTGTTACATGCGGACAGACAGACGGACGGACAGACGGACGGACTGAACGACGACTATAGGTGCTACGTATTTATATAATTACGAACGCACCTAAAAAGAACCTTTACAATCCATTGTAACTTAAATTGTTTGGAACCGATAAAAAGAAAAGATAAAATACATTGGAAAATTCTCCAAAAAGAAAATTTTAATTAAAGACAGTCTCATAAAATTATTGCGCATCTGAGTTCGAAATCTTTTGTATTCAAAAACAAATAACGATAAAAAAGAACATCTGCTGAAAATCAAAATCGTCTGCGCACAGAAGAGAAGATGCCGGAAGTTTACTCTGTTTAGAACATCACGAAGTCTACAACACTTTTTTATAAAATAAGAGAAAGGAGCCCGCCATTTTAAAATATTACAAATACACGGATATTATAAATGGGACGTAAATGTAAGTCTTATTTAATTTAAATGTTTTATCCCTGTTTTGTATATTATGATGACTTAAACAGTTTTATGTTATATTAGTAAGGGACTGTTCTGCAATTGTTTTCGGAAACATTTTCCTATTCGATGCTGCGTTGAAAAATATCTTAATCTGCGATCACTTAAAAAGAAAAGAAAAAAAAAAACAGCTGCGCAGAGACTGATTCATAACTGCATTCAGAGTGGAATTAATTTAAAGATTAATTTGCTGTTACTTGAGATTGAAAATATGTTGAGACAATGATTTGGAATTTTTTTCGGCTTCTTACTGTTTTGTGTATTCCTGATTACTAACACTTACAGTAGTTATAGACATTATTATTTTGGAGTTAAATATGATTTTTCGATTATTATGATATTACGAAACTATTTCAGATTAGAAATTAACATTATATTGGGAAAATGTATTTTTACGTATTACACTAGTGAAACTTTTCAAAGATTTTTCTTTTAGTGCTAATAATATTTTAAATTATTATTTAAAATCATAAATCTTCATACCAATGGTTTTCAGATTTAGCATTTGCCAAAATTATAAAATAATAGAAATTTCTTATAACATATGCAAAGATTTTTGAGATATTGTTAAATCTAATAATACATTTAATTCATCTATTGTAATTTATTGTTGTTTAATAGTACAATTATAAATACTAATTATTATTTTTAGTGTTTTTCAAATTGGTATATTTATTTTTTTTAATTGTATATAAGCATTTTTTTTTTGTTTGTGATTTTAATCTAACATTTAATTATGGACATTCTGAAGCGGTTATTAAATTTTCGTCTATTATAAAATTATTTTCTAAGTTTATGATATACGTAATTATTGGCACTAAAAGTAAAATATGATATTTAAACATTGAAATAAAAAGTTTTTCGTGTCTAATAGGAAGTTTATAAATTAAACTACTTTAGTATATATATATTTTTTTAAGTTCATATTTATTTACATAATATAGGAGTGAATATTTTTTTAAACAGATTAACAGTGTTTAACTTCGGTTTGCCTGTCCGTTTTTCTGTATGGCGGTCTGTCCGCGGTCTAACTCTCGTAACTAAACTCGGATTTCCCTGAAACATTTAGATACTGACGTTTACCATAACACGTTCCTTATTTCTAATGAAGTTTGTAGCATGTTTAGTTCATTTACAGGGACAGTCAAAAGTATTCCGTTACATTACGGCCCATGGAAAAAAATCGTTTCAAAGGATTTTTAATGATTTTACACGCTTTCAAACAGATTAAAATTGATATGCATTTATGAAGCGCATTTAAATATGCATTCTGCTGAATATGCGATGCATAGAATAGTTATTGTTCATTTACAGGGCTAAAAAAGGAATTCCAATACATAATGATATAGGGGTGGAGGGAATTGTTTATGGCGTACTTTAATTATGTTAATCTATTTCATATATAATGAAATTTATATACGTCGCTGAAGTTTACATACTATAAATTATTTCATGTGTAATACGAAGTGCATATAGCATTTACAGGGACATACAAAATATTTCAATACTATATTGTATCCGAAGTACTGTTCATTAGCGATGATTGCTGGGAATGCATTTTTAATTATGATATGCGCTTTTATGATTCACTATATTTATGCACAGTATATGGTGTATATAAATGCTACAATTCGTATACAGGGCTACACAAAAGTACTCGTAAGGGTTACTGCGTATGGGCGCAAATTGTTTAAAGGTGGTTTTTAAATGAGTTGTTCTTTTTTACGCTGAAATGCATTTAATGTGCTAAGAAATGTTTGTAGAATATAGATAAAATGATATACAGGGTCACGTAAAGAATTGGATACATGGCCGTCTGTAAATCATAATTTCTGGAAATGTGATTTCAGCAGTTTTAAAAGTGTCTTAGTTTGAATTAAATTTTAACTAACTAGTGGCGTGTAATAAAGGTTCTAGGTAAACTACAGGATTGTACAAGAGTATTTAAGTATCCTTCCATTTATTAGTATAAATTGCTGAAAGAGAATTTCAACCTGTTATGTTTCAATTGCTAAACTAAATTTCCCCATTATATAGTATATATATCAACCTACAGATCAAATACAGGACTGTTCAAAAGAATTAGAAAACATATTTGGCTATGGACGGTAACTGCTGAAATCAGTTTTTCAAATGTTTTATGCGTTTTCTAAAATGTTTACTTAGTTATCTTATTTACGTTATTTCCCTAAATTACGATGTCTTGTTAAAGCATTCGGGAAGCATTGGAAAGTGTTTTATAATCTATGCTTAACGCATGATTTTTCTTACTTGTTTTTTTTCTTTTTTGCAGATCAGTCTTTTCCTATAAAACATACAAAATCTATTTAGGTCATATTCACAAAATACAATATACACGGGAATAAAAAATTTAAATAAATATGGCTTATAATGTCGTATTTAATAAAGCAATGACTAATCATAACACATTAAAATCTTACACATTCTTAATATCGAACTTGTACTCAAGATCAAGCTTGGAATTTAATAAAAAAAAGATGTCAGTTGATAAGCATTGTTTTTTAAGTGAAAAAATTTAAAATATTTTAGAAGAATAGGACTCTAAAATAGCGATATTTTGCTAAAAAGTATGGTAAAAATATAAGATTTTACATTTCAAACAAAACTTTATTTCAAAATTGTGCATTTTAAAATACATCACAGTGCTTATGACAAGAACCATCACAGTATTAAAACTTGGAAATTTTTCCAGAGAGAAACATTCGGCTTGCATACAATATTTCAAATGAAAATCAAATTTTAAATTAATTGCTTAAAAGGTGCAAAGGCTAACATAGTGAAAAAGATTCCATGCCGAGACTCGAACCCGGGCCATCAGTATAGTGCACTGACATTCTCCCGACTAAACCACATGGAACGATACCCAGCCTGGAAAATTTCTCACTTTTACATGTTGGCAAGGCTACAAAAGCAGCACGAAAAGGGATATTTATCGTGAGCCACCGACATGTGGCAAACACGAAACTTAATTAAATCCAGATTCGATTGAAACTACATTAGTACTGGGAAATTTTTCCAAAGAGAAACCTTCGCCTTGAATGCAATATTTAAAATGAAAATCAAATTTCAAATTAAAACTGCCTTTTAAGCATGTAATTTGAAATTTGATTTTTATTTGAAATATTGTATGCTAGGCGAATGGTTCTCTCTGGAAAAATTTCCAAATATTAATATAGTTTCAATCGATGCTGGATTTAATTAAGTTTCGTGTTTGCCCCATGTCGGTGGCTCACGATAAATATCCCATTTTGTGCTGCTTTTTTAGCCTTGCCAACATATAATAGTGAAAAATTTTCCAGGCTGGGTATCGTTCCATGTGGTTTAGTCGGGAGAATGTCAGTGCGCTATACTGATGGCCCGGGTTCGAGTCCCAGCATGGAATCTTTTTCACTATGTTGGCCTTTGCGTCTTTTAAGCAATTAATTTTAAATTTGATTTTCATTTGAAATTATCACAGTGTTTATGACAAATTCGTCACAAATGACACATATTTCACAAATTGGTCACAATGTGACTTCAAAACATTGTCACATTCGTCACAGGTTCGTCACAAAGTTAATGCCAAATTAGTCACAAATGACACACTTTTCACAAATTAGTCACACCGTGACTTCACAGAGAGGTCACAATGTGACGTCACAAACGACCTCTAAAACGGCCATAACGACCTCGCATTCTAGTCACTATGACGTCACATCGACGTCACATCGACGGTCACAAAATCACAGCGTGACTTCACAACGACGTCGCCGTGACGTCACCATGCCTTACGGGTTTAAAGAAGCATTTTATAAGAACAGTTTCTTTTGCATCCACATATTTCGGTAACGTTTCTGACTAGTTTTTATTGTGTATTAAATATAATCAGTTTTCTCGAACCCGAATATCGGTTTTCAAATTTTCAAATAGACATTTTCAGCTGCGGATCATGATTCATAAATGCACAAGAAACAAATTATTAATATTTTAAATGTTAAGTTAATGCTGTCAACTTGCCATGTATATGTATAAAAAGTGTTTGCTTACAGAAAAACATGAAATTGTTTACTTGAGAACTGACAGAATCCAGAAAACATATAATAGAAATTTTCTATTCCGGATTAAATACAGTACAAAATGCACACGGAAGCGTTTCTGAAACTCAGTGACACAGAATGAAATTTTGTATCTGCTGTAAACGTTGTTGAGTGCTGGTTCAAGGTCACACTTAACGGGTAACTCAAATAGTTTTACAGAAGCGCATGAGGCATTACTGCTTTGTTATTGGGTCGCTTTCAGTACCACATACGCAAAATTCCGATTTCTGAGCATAAAGCGCTATTGCTGGGCTGAAGATATCAAAGCCGTTAGAGCCACGCGATTTCTTCCTTTGGAGCATTGTAAAAGATCGTGTCTACGTTCCGTCGCTACCCAATGTTTAGCCAGAATTGATACACGAAATTGAAGAGCCTATTATTGCTTGAGGGATGTACTTCTAAATATTTGTAACTATATCTTGAATAATTTTGTTGTTTTTTTACAACACTTGCATTACTTTTTGTATATACATAAATACACACCCTGCATATACATAAATAAAGTGAATTTATTTATGTCGCTCTATCTGACTAACCCTCATCCCCGAAACCTGTCTACATACTACCGAAGTGTCAATGGACTTTAGTTTAACGGATCATATTTTAAAAGACAAATTATATGGAATTTAAAAATAATAAACTTCAATATTCATTAATCAATATAAATATACATATTTAAACTACACATATCATTTTCAAAATACTTACAAAATTACATGCTATAGAATAAGTATCTAGTATGTAAATAAAGAGAACAAATAAAATGAAACAAAGGTTTCTAAATTATCATTTGAAATTCAAAAGTTAAAATGATTCGAGCTGTTATGGATTCCATTATTTATAGTAGCTGAAAAGATAATGAAGAGTTTGAGATGGAATTGTTACGTATGAATTTAGTAAATGATAAAATTTCATGCATTCATATTTTTTTAATTCTAAGATACGCAATTTCAATTGCAATTTCATTATTTTTTATTCTGAATGTCCCATCAAAACTAGTTTATCAAATCCTACATACATGCATACTTGTTTATACAGGGTGCAGCAGGTTTTTAAGAACACGCATCATAGGGTATATATGAGGACTCCAGATGCCAAGGTGTATAAGAGACAAAATTTCAAAAACTGAGCTAAGTGCACAGACTGCCTGGAAATAAGACTATTTGTTATGTAATAAAGAAATATTAGTGATTTTCTAATTATGTGCTGCGTTCTAGAGGTCAACTACTAAAGCTCTTTAAATCACTTAACCTCTTTAATTTCTACTTAAATTTAAAAAAAAATATATTGTGCTCCATTTTTCTTTCACAGTTATTGAAATAAGAGTTCAAAGACCGCTGTGAAATAAGCAATAGTTTCATATTTTAATTAAGTCAATAATTATTAATGTTTAACTTTGAACTCAATTTACTCCAAATCTAAATTTTGTCACTTGTATCCCTTGGCTTCTGAGGTCCTCATATCCCCCTGAACATAACAGTTACAAGCCATTTTCTGCTAGATGCGAACATGCTATAATCTAGACATGGGGCGTCGCCATGGGGGGGTATGGGGGGGGGAGCCTCCCCCCCCAATATATGTGAAGTTGGGAAATTTGAGCTTAGAGTTGGGAAATTCTAGATTTTTGAGACATTTACTTTTTTTAAAGTAATAGTAGACAATTTACGAAATTTTTATTGTTTTGGTGATTATTTTGAGTACTGCAACAGTAAACAAGTTAAATTATCAAAAGAAATACAAAAAGAAATCAGCCACACTCAATCTATCATTGTATTTTTCAGTTCTACAAAAATATTGTACATCTACCAGACCTAAATTTCTCTACTCCTGTCCATCAATAACTGACTAACCAGTTCCTTTATTTCCTCCAAAACATTGTTCCTTTCTCAATAATTTCACCCTACCTCCCCTTCTCCTCCCAAAAGAAAATCCAGCTATTTTAATCCAAAGGAATTGCAGCTTCTTTTGAAAATTGGAGATCACTTGTAGCACAACAGAAAGGAATGTGGTAACCAACATGAAACACAGTTATGGGCAAGAAGATTTGATGAGTTTTCACAACTTTTTTTTACTAATTTTGCGATTTTTGGACAATATTTTACTCATTCTCGTGATTTTTTTTGCCGCAAAAATTAGTTAACCCTTCGCTGTCAAGTAAAAAGCGTTATATGAGCAAATGCGGATATAAGAAGTCGTTAGTTTAGATAAATTTGTCACATTTTACTTTTATTTGCGTGCGGAAATATATATCAGTCCTGTTCGCTTATATTCATATGTGTTTATAAAATTTTAAACCAAAAGTCCAGTGTTCTGTGTTTAAAGCTGTTCTAAAAAGTTACTATAAATCTCAGCACGAAGAAACCCTTCATAATAAGAAAAGAGTTTTCGTGCAAGATTTTGGAGCATCTAAAAATCCATTCAAGGTGAAAAAGGTAAAAAATGGACGATTTTAATTTGGAACAGAAATATGACCATGAAAGCAGTCCGTCAACTGAAGAAAAAATCGAAATGCACTGTAACACTGGCACGTTGCACTTGAATAAAATTTTGAAAAAATAAAGATTTCCTTACAGACAAGCTCACAAACAATTATGAATACTAGGATGTGACTGGAGAAGCTGAGTTCCGAAAGCACCGTAAGAAAACGGTTTCACCAAAGGCAATAGATAAAATTAATAGCACAGCAATGGACATTGATACACATAAGTTTTACAGTAAAGAATTATAAGAAATACAAGAATATTTCGGGAATTTAGTAATGGGCTTAAATGACAATGTTCCCTATATCAAGAGAATATTGCAGCAATGCATTCGATATTTAAATTACAATCGTGCAAGGGAAAAGTTAATAATGTTTCCACTTGTATATGAGTAACCGGATGTACATGACTTGCAGAGTCAAATAGAAATAAACCAAATCCCAACTCACTTAACAAACCTTTTACTCATGCCATGAAATTCACAGACTATTTGGGTCACGCCGTCAAACTATATACTCGTACCTTAACATTCACAGCAGCTTATCTTTATGGCGTTGCATCTAATGAAAGAATCTTTAGTCAAATAAAAATTTTAAAAATATATATTGCAAGCTACAATGATGGATGACAGACTTTACAGCCTATGAAAGTGAACTAGGAAATTTTATTAAGCTAAGCGATGTTATTAAGAGGTGGGCTTCTTTGAAGACCACAAGAATGAATATTAAGTGAAAACTAGTCGGATGTGCCAATCCCAAAATTTTCTTCTACTCCATACATGTTAATGCCTCAAAATTTGCAATCACAGTGCCAAAATTAAATGACAATTCTTTGCCTATAATAACAAACTCTAAAGGTATAGATTTGTTGAATTGTGTGCATTTAAAAAAGAGATATAAGCATAGCATTTTTCAAACAAATCATTGAATTTTGGCACTCAGCCTCTTAGATGTCTGCAACCAAAATTCCTTACTCAAAGTGCACAAAAGTGATAGCTTTGGACAGTATAGACCCAAGCCTAATAAGGATCTATTTATGTGGAAGTACTACTTATGTGGAATATGAAGTTTGACTAAATTCCGTGCATTAGTTTTTGAGATACAGCTATCGCAAAATCGTGAAAAATGCTGCATAGCAGCACGACTTGCTGTATGATATACATAAAAAGCTAATCTGCATCAAATTATTTCAAGGTTTAACTAATATGACGTTTGATCAAATTCCGCGCAATAGTTTTTGAGATATAATTATCGCTAAAATCATGTTAATCGTGAAAAATGCCGCATAGCAGTGCCACCTGTTGGACGATTTACACCAAAAACAAATCAGCACCAATTTTTATCAAGGTACAGTCAAACCTCGTTAACACGAACTGTTTCCGATTGCCTCGTCCAGTTGTATGTAATGTAGTTAAGTTCCGATAACACGAACTACTTTTAATACGAACAAAAAAAGTTTCCCCTTGAGTGTTCGCGTTAATGAGGTTCGACTGTATAAGTGAATCTCTAAAGTTTTATTAAATTTCATGCATTAGTTCTTGTGTTAGAACGCCCACAAAATTTGTATCACATATAGACAAACAGATATTTTCTAAAAACAGTCGAATCGTGTTCAGGACTTACTAAAACGCATGAATCAGTCTAAAACCGAAAGTCAAATTTTTTCACGAATCCAATACTTTCTTCTTGTAAAGATGGAAGAAAGTAAAAAGCGTATTTATTTTTTTAGTAAACAAACCCATAATTAGTATTTTTATGTTTTCAGTTTCAGAATTTTTCTTTGGAAAGGAATTTTTTATGCAAAAGTATCATTATAATTATTACACACGTTGTGCATATCATTTTAGTCGAAAATTGGAGCAATTTGTTTCAAGTTGGGAAATTTTCGAATTCTCCCCCCCCGAAAAAATATCTGTGGCTACGCCCCTGATCTAGACTAATTGTGGAAATGAAGGGGCATGCTGTCATTTTCTCATTGATTGAAGAAAACTCCCATTTAGAGATTATCGGATCCTTGAAATTTACCCGGTCATTGGTTTTTAAATCAAAGAGAGAAGTGATGTCTGCCAGGTTAAATTTGACAACCGTTTCATATAGAAAACCGACATTTTTGTATATATGACACTATAAAGACGTCGGTATTCGTCAGTCGTGTTGATAAAAATCCTAGGAAGTCGATGGGGGCACTCACTAGGAATCTGCAGGTTGATGAGGCCCCCTTCAATGTGTGATTCGTGAAGGCCTTCGCTACAGTTCTTATGTGTTGAGAAGAGGAAAGTTCTTGTCCGACACAAGCAGGGATAACCGCCTGCTCAGACCCAACCGCCTCCTTAACAAGCTGAAACATCAAGAAGACCCAAAATTCTGTTTTTTCCTTTCGGTGAAAAAACTTTGCTCAAGTCCAAAAAGTGAACCGCAAAAAGATAGGTGGCTGTGCAAAATCTAGGAAGAGACTTCAACCGACATCCACAGAAAATTTCCAGCCTCATTGTTGATTCTGAGGGCCGTGAGCAATGAACATGACCTGATGCCTCCACATTTCTTTCTTCAAGGTGCCAGAGTCAACTCTGTTGCTTATATCGAGGTTTTAAAACTCTGGGTTACTTTTGTAGCACGTACAATTTTCAACAAGACTCTGCACCATTCCGTAGATCCCATAAAAACCAATAATGGATAGCCAAAAACTTTCATAAGCATGTCATCCTCAACGTGTTGCCACCCAGTTCCCCAGATATTAACCCGATAGGCTTTTAGAAATGCAGTGAGGCTGAGAGGGACTCCAACAGTTATCCACACAACACTGTTGCGGCTTTCAAAGCAACCGTTGTGTAGGCAATGACAATTGTTCTGTACACCCATCTGATTATTACCTTCAGTCACTTTCGGGAGCGTGTAGACACGGTTATACAGCTGGCTGTGATTTTAATGCATGATGTCATCCATTGTGTATCTGGTCACGGGTACAAAAAATCAAAATGTCAAAAATGATCTATCTCTAGTGTCTGTTGCTATTTGAAAGCAGGCGTTATTTTGTTCTCAAATACCTGCCGCACCCTGTAATAGAATTTTGAAATTGGTGAATATTTAAAATATTATTTGTTGATTACAAAAAATATTGGAAATCAAAGATACTTTTATAGATTGATATAAATTAGTTATGAAAGTTATTCATTGTGACTGCATTTTTATAAAGTCATGGCTGAAACGTTTATTTTTCAACGCAATGCTCCTCTCAAAATTAAATTTCAACGTTTTAGTGGAAACGTTATGTTGTTAAACATAAGGGACCTTGAAACTCATTTTTTTGTTTCACTTTAAATACCATTCAAGGGCCACACTGTATGCATTATGGCATATATTTATCCCAAAAGAATTTTAAAAAAATTTTGGGGGGATATAAATAAGGAATTTTTCTGAATATATTAAGTGTTATGAAGAACTTTTCAAAATTCGCCATGCACATTCCATATGAGTTAAAATTCCAAATATTTTTTTATGCAATTTTGGTTTACATATACAAATAAAACTGTGCGTAGTTTTTTTTAACTAAATATAACTGGAAAAGTTAAAGGTAGTTAATTGCAGAAATAGGATGAAAAAATACGGAAATTTTGATAAGATTTAGAAAATATTTTTTTTGTACCTTTATATTCAAATATAGAAAATTCGATGCACAGTTTTATGTGTATATATTAACCAAACTGGCATAAACAATATTGCGATTTTAATTGATATGAAATGTGCATGGGGCATTTTGAAAAGTTCTTCATAATGCTTAAATTATTTAGGAAAATGCCTTATTTTTATTTAAACATTTTTTTTTTTACTTTTTATGTGATAACTATATGCCATAATGCATATAGTGTGCCCTTTAGTATTTAAAGTGAAACTTAAAAAAAAGTCAAAAAATGAGTTTGAAGGTCCCTTGTCCCATTAATCTGAACGGGAGTTTACTCAAGCTACGCACACACACACACACAAAATAAAAAATAGTAGTTCGCCTAACGCGCAGTATATGAATCCCAAAAATTACGAATTCAGTTGCGAGTGAAATTCGATCTTTCAGTAACACTACTATAAAAAAAGCTTTATACAGTCGTGGTAAAAAAAAGTAAGTACCCCCTACTCTAACTCCGCAACTAATTACACTGGCCTCCAAAAGTTAAGGTGCAGGGACTGGATGCATTCGATTGCACACTGTTTGTCGAATATCTACCAACATTACTGACGAATTGTTCTTGAACATCTGGGACGTAAAGAACATGTTTGATTTCATATTTCTCGATGAAGATTTAGTCGGGCCGACAATTAGGGTCTAATAATAAATTTAATAACAAAATAATATTTGCGATGAGCTATGCAACAGAAAATGATGGAAATGGTTTGTCACTGCGTTAAATGACTATTTGGATCCTGTTCAACGTTTATGTGCATTTGTGTAAGCCACTCACATTCGTAAAGATGTTAACGTTTTTGTGAAAAATTCAAAAGTTTTTTGTTTATAGCATGCAGAGTTTTCAACCAAATTTAACACAACTTTTCGAAAACCTGACAAAGAACAGTAGCAACAGTACACTTCAATTAAAACGTGAATATATTGAATATTTGATGAGATATGAGCACTTGTATGAAATAATTTTTACTGCGCATGCGCGGAAAATTTCAAAATTTTTATTTCATAATTTGGTAGCTAGCTATTTAGAACAACTTATCTAAAATATCCAGTCAAATATCGAGAAATTTCACAAAGATAGGGGCGATATCGTGAGTTGCTCTCTAACAAGTAATATAAAAATTTTGTTTTTAAAGTCAGTTCCTACTTAGATCATCAAAGAAAAATGTAATATAATCCCTTAAGCTAATATTAGTTTTTGTTGCATTAAAATATCTCAATTTGTTGATTCTCTATAAGCAAGTAGGTTTACAATGGAAGTCTATGGGAATTTGGCGAAATATTAGAGATATCGCCAAGTTGGCGTCACTTTTGGCAACTTATTTTGGTCACAAAATTTGGCGATATATCGCCAAGTTGGCGACAAACTTGGCGGTATTTGGCAACAGAACAGGGTCCCCCCTATGGTAATCCCCCTTATAGATATGAAGTGCATTAAATGTTGTTCAATAACCAATGGCCGCCATTTTGTCTCCCATATAAAACTAAAATTAATCAATTAAAATTTAATTAATGAATTAATATTTGAAAAATCTGTATTAACATCAATTGTCATCCAGTACAATTTTAAAAAAAATATTTCAACTTGATAGGATGATAATAAGTATTTTATTAACGATTGAAAATTTGAACAAGATATATAAATATAGGGAGAGTGTGAACTAATAGTAGGAATTGAAAAATAGCTTTATTATAAGGGTTTTCCACAACTCTTCAATTAACTCTCTATATCTTTCTGAGTTTTCACAATATTTGATTGGACTTTTTACAGAAGTTACCCAAAATTATGAAATAAAAATTTTGAAATCTTACACGCATGCGCAGTTAAAAATTATTTCATACAAGTGCCCATATCTCATCAAATATTCAATATATTCATGTTTTAATTGCAGTATACTATTTCTACTGTTCTTTGTCAGGTTTTTGGAAAGTTGTGTTAAATTTGGTTGAAAACTCTGTATGCTATAAACAAAAAACTTTTGAATTTTTCACAAAAACGTTAACATCTTCACGAATATGAGTGCTATGATTACACAAATGCATTCAAACGTTGAACAGGACCCAAATAGTCATTTACCACAGTGACAAAACATTTCCAGCCTTTTCTGTTACATGGGTGATCGCAAATATTACTTTATTATTAAATTTGTTATTAGCCCCCTAATTGTACCCCCTATAAATCTTCACCAAGAAATATGAAATCAAACATGTTCTTTACATCCCAGAAGTTCAAGAACAATTCGTCAATAATGTTGGAAGATATTCGACAAACCGTGTACAATCGAAAGCATCCAGTCTCTGTACCTTAACTTTTGGAGGCCCGTGTATAATAGAAAAAAAAGTTACAGGTACCAAACGAAACGATTGAAAATAAATTCTACTTTTAAATGATTATATAAAATTTGCTAAGGGGCCATCTACAAATCAAAACCAGAACAAACATAGTTTTTTTCAAAGGCAACACCCAAATTTGACAATATATTTTAAATCTTATGTTCAAACTATGCCTAGAATTTAATTTTTAAGACATTTGAATGATAAATTTTTGAATTATAAATACTAAAAAGCTTAGAGCTGCTGATGTTAAATTACTTTTTCATATTTTTAATAGTATCTCCTGAAATTATAATCCTAATGTGATAATTTTTTGTTTAATTATAATACTAAAACCCCAAACATAAATACATTGAATTTGTAATTTTAAAAATTTTATAATATTAGTTATGAATTATGAAATTAATATTCGAAATTGCAACCTACAAATTTTTTTATAGATTTATATTCATTTTGTCCTGCTTTATGCAAATTTTTATTCCAAGTAGTTTTCGAATTATGAGTAAAAAACGTCAAAATGACGGATTAATGTCCAGATGTCTATGATGTCCAGAAAAGCATAATTGGAAAAAAATATATTTTACTCATTTTAATGAAAGATTTGGGCTATAAATAGCCAAAACACATTAAGTGAGTGAGATGCTTATATTGGCAAACAATAATCCATTAATAGAAATGACATAGTCATCCTGTAGCATTTCAAAAATCGAGTACCGAACTTCAGTTTGGGTACAGACCCTAAAATACGCTCATTTTAAAATAATTAATTTCTCTGAATCTAATCATACGAATTCCATGCAAACTCGAATTTAGGCTAATTGAAGGGTGCAGAAACTGTTTAATGGGTCAAACTTGGGTATTGCTACTGAAAAAAAAAAAAAAAACAAGTTTGGGTTCGTTTTGATATGTAGATGACCCCTTAAGCAAATTTTATATAGATCATTTAAAAGTAGATTTTATTTGTAATCGTTTGGTACCAGCTACTTTCTTCTACAATAACTTGTTGCAGAGTTAGTAAGGGGTGTTTACTTTTTTTCCCTCGACTGTACGATTCGCGAACATGAAATTACAAAAACAAAGAAAAATCAAAAGTTTATTGCGGAAATAAAATAACAACTGAACAAAAAGTTTTGAAATCAGAAAAAAAAAAATTCTCTTGAAAAAGGCCAACTAATCTACAGGAAAAAATATTGAATATAAAAAATAACCAGATGTACATTTTCTGCGTTAAACTCCGAATCTAGTATTTTATAAAAATACGGTGAAAATATATTAACCCTTTATGTCCTGAATTATGAAACAATCAAAATTTAATTTTCTAAAACATGTTTCCTGAAATTTTAAAAATTCATTAGAAAATTTACAAAATCAATTATAACGTTTTAGAGAGATATTGGCAATTAAGGTTAATCAACGCAATATTTATTTATAGGGATTTTGTAGAATGTTTATGACTCTGCTTAAACCTTTTTTATGAAATCTTTTTTAAAGGATTGTTTAGAATTAGGAAATGTACAAATATAATTCCCTTACAGTAGAAATATAGAAACATTTAAAAGGTGCAACTTTCTACCCATAACCTTTCAATATCAAGAAAACTGAAAAGATGCAAATGAAAGAGAAATAAAAACTTTTTTTGCTTTGTGCAACAAATAAAGCTATTGAAACAAGATAAAGTAAAGTATCTACAACTCATTGCAAATTGCATTACTGCTAATCAAGATACCACAGTGGTGGCCAAAATTGTGGACATTTTTTGAAATTTTCATGTTTTATAACATTGTTTGCTTATAGAATATGTTAATTTTCACTTGTTTAGAATTAGGAAATGTACAAATATAATTCCCTTACAGTAGAAATATAGAAACATTTAAAAGGTGCAACTTTCTACCCATAACCTTTCAATATCAAGAAAACTGGAAAGATGCAAATGAAAGAGAAATAAAAACTTTTTTTGCTTTGTGCAACAAATAAAGCTATTGAAACAAGATAAAGTAAAGTATACACAACTCATTGCAAATTGCATTACTGCTAATCAAGATACCACAGTGGTGGCCAAAATTAAGGACATTTTTGAAATTTTCATGTTTTATAACATTGTTTGCTTATAGAATATGTTAATTTTCACTTGTTTAGAATTAGGAAATGTACAAATATAATTCCCTTACAGTAGAAATATAGAAACATTTAAAAGGTGCAACTTTCTACCCATAACCTTTCAATATCAAGAAAACTGGAAAGATGCAAATGAAAGAGAAATAAAAACTTTTTTTGCTTTGTGCAACAAATAAAGCTATTGAAACAACATCAACATTGAAAGTGACATCAACTGGTCAGATTATATAAATCTAAAAAGTATTTAGAAAACGGGTCTTGTTGGTTAAATCAGCAATACTTATTACCAGTGGTGTAGTCGTAAAAAAAACAGAGGGTATACCTTCTAAGCAGAGGGTATACGCTCAAGGCAGAGGGTATACCCTAGTGTATATATACTATAGCTTTCTTGAAAAACAGAGGGTATACGGTGTTCCTTAAAAAAATCCAGAGGGTATACGGCGTATACCCGCGTATACCCTCCACTACATCCCTGCTTATTACCGATGAAAAAAAGAGGGTTTCGCCTAACACACTGAATATGAATCTAAAAAAAATGCGAGTTTAATATGGTATTTGAAATTTAGTATAAAACTTGTTTTGTACTATTCGCGCATATGAAAAAACAAAAGCTAGTAAAGCGTTAAGAGGGTAGGATACCTTAAAACTTCAAAAATTTCGAATTTTTTTAAATACATATTTTGATTCCGTAATCATTTCTGAACAATATGCAAAAAAATATTAAAAAATTCCCATTAGTTTACTAATTATGGCAGTTTCATTAAGACTACATATTAAGACTACATAGGATAATTAAACTTTGCGTTGCGTTTATTCAAAATGATGAATTTTGATACTGCGCGCAGTGTTATTAAAAAACTATGCATAGTAATCAAAAGAAATTTTCAAAACATATTCATTTCTGTATTATCTACAACTTAAAATTAGAAAATGTAAGATTTTATTTTTATTTTTTCTGTTTTTTTACTTTGAAAATATTTTTCTAAAAGTGAAAGTTTTTAATTTTCTGTTAATTTTTTAATTTAGTCAATATTTTTTTCAAATATTCTGGTTTTAGTATAAAGGTAACACTATTATGCATTTATTTTCACCAAAATTTCATCTTTATTTGCCTATATTCAGATTTTATCATGCGCACAAGATTTTTTTCTCTTATTGTCATATATTTTTAAACTTATCAATTCAATATTTATTTCTGAATTTACAAGTATATATATTTTTTTTAGTATAAATTTAAATATGAGCTTTATATTTAAATGAAGTTCGATTTTTATTTTTGACTTATTACACAAGTTTGGAAGCTTGGAAAATAGTGATATTTTTTACTTTTTCGACGTGTTCGAAGGTATCCTACCCCCTTAAACTTATTCAAGCTATACTTATTCTACATAATAAGGCTAAATTTTATTGGAAATGAAAAATAACTGCAGATCTAAAAGTGATGGAATTATTTTAACCCTTTATACCACGACGGTAGTTTAAAGTACCATTAAAATAACCTATTATAAAATTTATTTAACACATCAATTAGTATTAATACAGTTTAGAATGAGTTATAGATACTATACTTTATCTTGTTCCAAAAGCATTATGGATTGCACAAAACAAAAATATTTTTAAAAGGATGATTTTTTTTTTTTCATTTGCATCTTTGCAGCTCTCTTGACGTTGAAAAATTGTGGAGGAAAAGTTTCAGTTAGGAAATATTTGTATATTTCTGTTGTAAGAGCCATTATATTTGCACATTTCCTAGTTCTATAAAGTACTAAAAAATAATTTTTAAATAAAAGATTTGAGTGCAGTTATAAATATTGAACACAATCACTATAGATTCAAATTTAATTAATTAATTTTAATTAGAAAAATTCTTCAAAATACATTAAATGATTGTGTAAATCTTCTAATGTAGTTTCAAAAATTCATGAAAAATGCTTTAGAAGATTAAATTTTCATGAATTCATAATTTGGAATTTAAAGGGTTAAAATATTCTATTAAAAATGGTAACAAAAAATATTTGAAATATAAAATAATGTTATTGTTCAGATAAACTTTTCCAACTCTATTATTTCATAGGTTGATGGAGTAAATGCATTGAAAGAAATTACTCAGATTTGAACTTAGCTTGTTTTTTTTTGTTGTTGTTTTTTTTTCTGTTGTTATTGTTGCTGTTGTTGTTGTTAATAAAAACTATAATAACTGAAGCAATGTAATGCTTGAACATTATTTTACCAGGATTCAGTTTTTGTTGTATCATACAATACAAAAGATATTCATCAAATTTTGCTGGAATGTTTTATTTATTCACGTAACGTGAAAAATATTTACTGTCAAGCTCCATATAAACGAGAAATTACTAAACCGTTTAAAATGTTTATAGTGACTAAAGATCTTTAACTTGTATATCATGTATTCCCACTGCTACATCAGCATTTATCAAGTATTTCGAAAATGAAAATATCTTTTTATTTAACATATTGAACCAACATTTTGCTATTATTTTTCAGATGCAACAATTACACATACTCCTAATAGGTGAAATTTCTAAATTTTTCACGTTTTCCGATTAAGTAAACACATAAAAGATACAAATAAATGTTACTTTCTTTCCTTTATAATGTTTGTAAAAACTTAGAGGCATTAAGAAATGTTTCGTGTGTTACTATTAGAAAGAAGCTGGGGTAAACTTTATTCCATAACATAACATTTAATCTTAATAATTTGCGTTATACATCATAGAATTTTTAACATCAAACTGTAAGAAATCCTAACACATTTAAAGGTTGTTGGAATTTCTTCTTTTCTTTTCTTCTTAGAAATCCTGTCAATAAAAATGAAAAAACGATTAAAAATGATTAAAAATTCCACAGACAGTCACTAATATCAACACTATATCACCTTTAAAACTCTGGCAGTTTTATGCCTTATAAGGGGTCTTAGGACTCATAAAATTTGAAAATATGAAAGAACAAAGACCATATTCAACATTTAATGTATTAAAATGTATATTATTTTAAAACACAATTTTTATTGGGATTAAAGATCTTTCATTTCATGTGTTTAAAAAATTGCAAGATGCAGAATTAGCATTTACAAGCCGCTTCAAAATGTCAGTAATTTCGCGAGCAGAAAATTGGTATAACAGCTTACGCGCAGGATTACAAAATAAATTTTGCAACAAGAATGAAACTTTTGGTGCCTACTTATACTTCAGCTTATAGTACTTACACTGAACCTAAATAAATTTTTATTTAAAGCATATGTATATTTTTAATACAAAGTTGTACTTAGCTAGTACAAAATTTTTAAAATTTCAATAGGTTAATCACTTAGAAAAATATTTATTTGAACAATAAAACGGAAATTTTAGATTCCGTTTATACAGACTAACATGAAACATATGTTTTGGAAATTTCACGAAAAAACATTCAGAAGTTTTTGAGATATCCTGCGAGTTATCCCCTAAAACTCATTTGGAGAAAAATGACTTTAAAGTTGCGGAAACACCGCTTCAGCTATTGAGCGGGTATAATTCTGAAAGTCATAACTTCTATTCTAATGGGAATTTCAAGGAAAAAATTATATCAAAATGTTTGGAAAAGATAGGAGTTTAATATCTAAAAAAATTAAAATTTCGAAAATTTCGAAGCTTTAAAAGTCCTGAGACCACTTAAACAAGAAAAGTCGTAAATAATAGTTGCGCATAGTTTTAGTTCTGCATAAAATGCTTTATATTTTGTTAATGCATATCTACCAAAAACTAATTTCCTCAGAATATTCCACAAGTCGTAAATTGTAATCCAAACGTAGCAAATGAGGTACTTTAACTTACGCTTTCGTACTATAACTAGTTTTATAAATATTCTGGTCAGTGCAATAGCTCTTGCACTCTTATGAAAAAATGCATCAATACTAAATTTATTACGATTATATCAAATATATGACAAAATTCTACAACGACTATAAATATCAAATTTCAAACCATTCAGTTGGGTAGTGTTTGCGCTGTTATATGTGGACAAACGAGCAGATAGTGGACGGATGGACCAAACGAAGACTATAGGCGCCACGTATTTATATAATTACGAACGCACCTAAAAACGGATATTTACCACATTTCTAAGAATAAGAACAAAAAGTATAACATCAATCAATATTACATATAACTTGTAACAAAAAAAAAACTGAAAAGGATATACAGCTAAAACTTTTTAGAAGCATGTACTGGTGCTTTATGGTAACAATAAATATGCTAGCACTCATGTACCATAATGTTCTTTTTTTAGCATTAAAGTGTAAAGTCTCATTTTGTATTTCTTTACAGGTTACTCTAATGCCAGACGCCTGTTTTTATCTATTCTGTGCGGACAAAACCTATAAATGAAATTAAACTCTAGGCTTTTTTGCTTAGGTATTATCCATTCACAATGCTATAGCATTGTGAATGGATAATACTTGTAACAGAGAATATGAATTAAAAATTTACCATTTCACACAAGCCACACTTTTTAACACTTTTCCACATAGTTGAAAAGTGTTTATGAATTATGTTTGTCTGCCCGTCTGTCTGTACGTGCTCCAACTCACGTAAATATAGTCCGATTGTCATGAAATTGATATATGTTATTGGAGATTACTATGACATGTTCGGTATTGAAAATTAAGTGCGTAACATTTTCGGTTCATTAAAAGGGACCCTTAAACGAATTCCATTACATTACGGTCTATTTGGAGAAACCGTTCTCGGTATATTTTAAAGTATTACACTATTTAAACATATTGAAATTGGTATATATCACTGAAGTGCACTATAAGGTTCTCACTATAAAACGTGGTGAGCATAGAATTTATCGTTCATTTATAGGGACACACAAAAAAATTCGGTTACAGAAGAAAATGAACAATTGAACTATTGAATCCTACACTGTAAAAAAACCACTGTAGATTTGCCAGAACAAACTCGATCACAGTGAATGTGCTGTATATTTCTTTGGTTTCCTGACTATATAAACATGGAAGATACAGTAACCAATACAGTACATTCACTGTGATCCAGTTTGTGCGCGAGATGAACTGTACTTTGTACTGTAAAAATGTCGTTTTTTTTTTTTTTTTACAGTGTACGAACAATTTATTGCTGGAAGTGCGTTTTCAAATATGGTATTCGTTTTTATATTTAATTATTTTTTAAATATTACTTGATGTGTATAAATTCTATAGATCATATGCTGTGCTGCACAAAAATTTTCCTCACCATCCGCTTATTTCCGGAAATTGCTGAATGGAAATTTTCAAATTTCCTATGCGTTTAACTGCAGTGACTTTTAGAATACTATTTAGGATATATACATATCTATAGATCATATACATGACTGCACAAGTAAATCGTATATTTCCCCGACTATTCATAGTAACAGCAGAAATTTTGTTTTCAAATGCATTATGCGTTTTTTAAATTGCTCGTTTAGGTATTATATTTCACCTTATTAAAATGTGAAGTTTTGTTTCCGTATTCTGAACGTGTTGGAAAGTGTTTCATAATCTAAGCCATACGCCTGAATTTTCGTTCTTTTTTTAAATTCAACAATATCATTGGATAAGAGATTTATTGGACTACAGGTTGAATAAAAAAACACAAAAGAATTGCAAATTACATAATTCGAAAAGTATGGAGAGTAGCACAAATCAGTTTTTACGTAATCACACAGAAAGACAGGGAATTTTTTCATTGCAATAAAAAAATATTATCAGAATAGCTGCATTTATCAGCGACATTTATTTTAGCATTGGTACCAAACCTACTGCCTGTTGCTATTTAATTCATCATATGAGAGGAATTACAGCAGAAATCCTTTCTTGTGCTCTGAGTATCTTGGTATAGGCATGGGAAAAAAAGTAAATGCCCCCTACTAACTCAGCAACTAATTATAATAGAAGAAAGTTACAGGTACCAAACGATTGAAAATAAAGTCTATTTTTAAATGATGTATACAAAATTGTCTTTGAGGCCCATCTACAAATAAAAAACTCGAACAAACTTTGTTTCAATAGCAACACCCAATTTAATTTTAACAATACATTTTAAATCTTCGGTAAAAACAAAGCTTCGGTTTAAAATAATTAATTTCTCTGAAACTAATCTCACGAATTTCATGAAAATATACACTTAGGCTAATTGAAGGGGGTAGAATTTATTCATGGTGTCGAACTTGGGTTTTGCTATTGAAAAAAAAAACAATGTTTGGTATCCTTTTAATTTGTAGATGGACCCCTAAGTAAGTTTTATATGCATAATTTAAAAGCAGACTTTCTTTTATATCGTTTGGTGCCAGTAACTTTCTTCTACAATAATTTATTGTTGAGTTAGTAGGGGTGTTTACATTCCCCCCCCCAACTGTACATTGAGTAAGTGGTGAAGAAATGACGTCACATTTCCACAAAATGGATACTCCACAGGAGAAGGCGCGCTGTACATCTATCAGCTATTCTTACTAATAGCATCAGTCAAATTGAACAGATTTTAAACCTAATAGCGTATGAACTTCTCTGCTGTTCTGCACATTGTGCTTGTGTTGATGTGTGCACTTGTTGATGGAAAATGTGATTACAAAGACACTCAAAAGTTTTCCGTTACATTACGGCCTATGGGAAAAAATTATTTCAAGTGCATTTTAATGATGTTACAGCCTTCCGAATGGTCTGAAAATTTAAATATATAATTGTTGCAAAATTTTGTCGAGTCATTTCAAATTTTATGAAAATTGGATTTATAGTTTAATTAGAGGGACAGTCAAAAGTTTTCCGTTACATTAAGGCTAATGGGAAAAAATTATTCATTTTAATGATGTTACAGACTTTCGAACAGAATGAAATTAATAGGCACTTATGAAGTGCACTAAAATATACATTCAGTACAATATGCGGTGTAAAAGATATTCATAAAACTAGTTATAGTACGAACGCACCCCATTTGCCACGTTTGACGAGCAATTTCCAACTTGCTGTTTCTTTTGTGAGTTTTAAATAACCCCGTAATTTGATAACATTAGTAATCGATGCATCAATAGAAACAGAGCTAGAATAATTCTTTACTTACTTCTTTTCCTTTTGGTGATTTATACCTCAACACTGGCTTTGTGGGACGCATTGCAGGTCTGAACCCCTTCGAACCAAAGGTTTTTCACAAACGCATTTTTCGATGCACACAGCTTCTCTATATCTCAGTGATATTCCGCGATTTGGAAATATATTTGGACGATCACAAGAAGGTTCACAGGGAAATGGTGGGCAGCATTCTCCACGTTTTTCACCACTCCTACAATTCACCCCTTGTACATTTATCATTCCTCCTTGTACTTTTTGAACCTCTCCGGGTACGCCTATATGTAAAAAATATAAATAAACTGGTTATGATGTGTTTTTGATTGAAGTGCTGAATAAATTTAATTCACAATGTCATAATCTAACGATAGTGATGCTGTTTTATTGTCTCGTTTTTACGTTTAATGAGAAGAAAATTAACTAAATCTAAGCTGTATTTGGCATGTTTGTGCGATAATGTTAGGCAATTTTCATTTTTATGTTGAATATTTAGTTATGTTTAAAAGGGAGATTCTCAAATGTTGGGATCATTAAACGTTAACTATATGTAATTTTTCAAATTTTCAAATTTAAGGCCAATTTTTTTAATAGCATAATATTTTGTCTATAAATATAATATATAAATATTTTTAATAGTATGTCTACAAAATTATACACAAACATTAAAAGACAGCAACTATTCTGGAAAATTAATTATTAAAGCATTTAATTAACAGTTGTGTTCGTTACAAATTTCGGACATGTTTTCGCACGTACGTTACAGATTTTGGACGTTGCGCTTAGTATTTAAAAAATTCTTAAGACTAAGAATGTAGTAAATGTGTCCTGTAATTGTATGTGTATACATATATATATGTATAATGAACTTTTTGTTACCCAGTAATAATAATAATAAAATCAAATGCTTTGTCGCGTACGTTACTTTCGGGCATAACAAAATACAAAAAAATTCTTTATAGAAAAGTCCTTCTATCTTCAAAAAGGCAATAAATCAGCCTGCCATCTCTTAACGAAATTATAAAAAAAATTATCCATTTCCTTTATGCATTCGTTGTTTACCATTATAACCACCTGGAAAAAAGTTAAAACTCTTTTTCTTGGTGGTACATTGAAGCAGTTAACGTTATGAATGTCCGAAATTGACCTCTTTAGCATAAAATAATAAAATTTTAAGATATTTATACAAAGCTTTTACAATAAATTATGTCATTTTCTGTCTCTGAATAGAATTAAAAACTCAGTGTAAAAAAAAAAAATATATATATATATAAAGTCAAGGATAATTAAAGTTTTGTTTGAAAGGCTTAAAGTTACGACGTGTGTTCAGTGCCCACCTTTTGAGAATCGCCCAAAAACGGGATTATAAACATGGTGAATTATATTACAGAGGTTATTCAAACATTAATTTAAAGAACATTTGATGCTTTAACCCATATTGGACCGCTGTACTATAAATAGGACAGCTAATAAAACATTTTATAAAATAAAATTGGTAAGGATTTTCTGGATGCATTTTCTTATGACGTCTTTAAAATACATAAAAGTATAACATATAAACAAAAAACAAATAACCAATTAAAATTTAATTGATAAAAATCTATTTAAAAAATTCTTTATAAATTGTGATTTTATAATCTAGAATTTTACTGTTGTTATTATCTTTTTATTGGAGAAATCATAGAGTATTTTTGTACAACATAAACAGTATTTTAAAGTAAAATAAAATATTTGCTCATAAAATTAGTTTATGTATGCATTTTATATGTCCTTACTATGTGTCCTACTAATATGTCATGTTTATAGGACAGCTGGTTACTTAAAAAATTAAAACTTTTTTTTCAAAATTTTGTTAGTATCTACTTAATTACATCATATTAATCATATAATCGAAGTTTTAAAAATTTTCAAAAATATTTCATCGGTATGGTCCAATATGGGTTAACTCTAACCCATAAGGCAAATTTTAAAATAGTTGAATATTTAAAATGATCTAAGCCGAAGCGACAGCGCATGTCGCGGAATCTGATGATATTTTAGTATTTAGCATAAATGATATAAGTTTGTGCGCAAATAAATTCAAAATAAAAATTTTAAAAGTTTGAAATAAATCATTTGAATCGGTTAAAATAATTTTGCATAAGTCATTTTGTGATTTTGCAGTAAAATTTAAAAGTTTTATTTAAAGAATTTGCTCTTACGCGTGTTATTCAGATATTAAAAGCAAAAATTACAATCTGCTACATTTACAGATTTTATTTATGCGTCTAAGTGTTAAAATAGAGTATATCAGATTGTAACGAAAGTTTCCAGCCAACGCTAACACGGTCTGTGCAAACAGTTCGCGTTGACTGTTTGCTCATATTTTTTCAAACGATTTTTGGCATTTGAAAGAAAGAGACTTGCTTTTTAACACTGTGTTGTGAAATTTGTAAAGCATATCGTTATTATTAAGTACAAACTGTCTGAAATGGACCTATCACGCTACCAGATTAGAACCATCATTTACTTCCAGTTCTGTTGCAAAAAGTCAGCTCAGAATGTCACCGAATAAAGGGTACAGCTTTAGGTACTAGTGCTGTATCATATTACACTGTGGAGGTTTAGCGGAATGGTGGATGTATATAATATTATGGTTAACTATATATGTTATTATTAGCATTATGTAATGGTGATTTGGCGGAAAACTTTCGTTACAACCTAATGTATAGACCACTATACACTATACAGTATACCCACTAAAGTCCCTTGAGACCCTCTTAACTTCGGAACGGCTGCTGCTATTTTCAAAAAGTGGTGTCTAGGTATAGTAAAGTAGCATCGCGCGACTGAATGAAACCGCCTACGGCGACACCTGGTGGAGAACTACGTATTGAGCATTTCTATCTCAAAAACGGAAACAGATACACTGTAAAAAAAACGACAATTTTACAGATACAAAGTACTGTTAATCTCCCGCACAAACTCGATCTCAGTGAATGTGCTATATATTTCTTTAGTTTCCTGACTATTTAAACATGAAAAATACAGTAGTTGGGTAAAATTAACAGCACAATGAACTGGCAATTTGGACGCCAGCAGTTTGTGCTGTAAAAAAATGCTTCCAAATTGCTAGCACATCGTGCTGTTAATTTTACGCAACTACTGTATTTTCCATGTTAATATAGTCAGGAAACCAAAGAAAGATACAGCACATTCACTGTGATCGAGTTTGTTCTGGCAAATCTACAGTGGTTTTTTTACAATGTAGGGGAAAAAATGATTTACAAAGTTCTAGAGCATAATAATTTTAGTAAGAAAAGAAAACTTGTGGACATTAATGCGAACAATAAAACGGTTAAAACGCGCATTTGTGTTTTCGTGATTTCCTACACTGTGACGTCACGAAACTTGAACGGATGGAGAATTGATTATCGTTCGGACAAATGTGTACCCAAATGTGCATTGCAGCTGACAGTGAGAAATTTGAACATATCAAATAATGATATACTGTTATAACAATTTTTTTTTTTTTTTTTTTTTTTTTAAGATCGTTTTGTCGCTGTTTGCCACTTCTCACCCTCTCTCCCCCGTCTTTTTCAATAGGATAAAATTGGTTCACATCATGTTGTAGGCCCTATTACATTCTTTTTAACACATAGGCCAATGTTACCCCAATTCAAGGTCACATTTGCCCAAAATTTTCAAAAACACTTTTTGGAAGAAAAAAATTCAATGTCGACAAATTTATGATAATGTGGTGTGATTCCATATGTTCTTAACCCTCTCGGTACCGAAATTCTTTCCAATTTTGGAAAAAGTTACTTTTACGCTAACAAAATTAAAAGTAGCTATCGAAATCACAGAAGTTACAGTTTACTGAAATTTAACGAATGTATTCTTTATAGAAACCTAACGAATGTAGTTATGTTGCGCGTTTATCATATAAAAATAGTCTAAAGAAGAATTTTTTAAGACTTTTGGAAAATGTCGTATTACAACCAAATTAAACAAACATAAACAAATTAGTAGTATTATTTATCTTTTATAACAATTTACTAATTCGGAAAAGGAGTCCCTAATTTAAATTTAAAGAGTGAAACATATGTTTGAAGTAAAAGAAACGAGAACGGTTTACTAATAAAGTCATAATAGTAAATGTATCGAAATATGCTATCACTATTAGGTGCTGGAATTAACAAAAATAATGTTTTTCTTTCAAATATTGCAATTTGAAATAGTAGCCTCATATGAGGCTCAGGGTGACGAGAGGGTTAAGCAACCAAAAATTAACATGATATTCATTTTTTAAATAAAATAAGTGAATGGGAATGATGAACATGCCATGAAACAGAGAAATTTAGGCGAAAGTTACCCCAGATGACGGTATCTAAAAGGATTGCGAAATTGCTGAGATTTAGATAAAAAAAATTATAAAAATGAGAAAAACTGTTCTTACTTTTAGAAATTCCTGCATATTCGTTACCATGTGCTTGAACATTTTCAAAGCCACTTAATAGGAAAACCAAAAAAAGTGCAAAAAGCATCTTCACAGCAACCTTTTTAAAAAATGAAAAAGTTACAAATATAATAAAAACAGTATAGCATTGAACATTGTGCTAAATGCATTGGAATACGATAAATGAATTATGAGAATAAATGAGAAAGTAAATGATATAACCAATTTTTCTATATTAAACAATGATTGCATTGTACTTCATTTTAACCTATATATACCTAGCGTCCCATTTTTGGGACGTTTTGAACTTTAATGAATTTTTGTGATTTTCTTTTTCTTTATAACATGAAAATTTTATGAAGTAATTGCCTATAGATGTCTTTTTCTATTACCGAGAGATGACAGCATAAGATTTATATTTATTTGCTTAAATGAAGGCCTATTTTCTGTGTTTGTAGATTTTTCATTTTTTAAGATTGCGAAATGTAAAAAGTAAGTTTTTTTTTTGTATCAAAAATCCAAATAAATAAGTCATAATCTTAGCTTGTGAGTTCTTTGAAATAAGTTTTTTTTTACCCCTTGAGGGGTGGGATATATTATATCCCACCTAATTTTAATCAAAATTCGTACAAAAAACTTTTAACTAAATTTTATATTTTGAACTTTGGGCGAAAAATGTTGCAAAATTGCTTTTCATTAATTTAAAATAAAATTTTTCAATTTTTCAGGTGGGAATTCAACATTACAGAGACATAACTACTTGCCCGGTTAAATTGCGAAATTATATGTTCAAACCTATTTTTTATCCATGTTTGTAACGTACAAAATATAGGACGCTAGGCGCAAATAGATAGATATTTCGATTAGCCATTTTAGGGGACAGTTATTTATGTAAAGTCATTTTCAAGATGATTTTGAAATAAATTGTTTTTTAGCCTCAAATACGATTATTCTTAATTTATTTTTAATAAAACTTATAATGTTATTAGTATGAGTAAATAAATAAATATATTTTTAATAGTTCATAAAAATACTAATTATACTATATAATATACAATTTAAAAGCTTAATTTATATAAATTTACACCAAACATATAATTATGCATTCTACCACATATGGATATTACCATCTTTAGTACGTTTATATTTTATCAAATAAATACAAAAATATTTTAGCGTAATTTTTTTTAGTATTTTTTCATGTCATTTTGCAATATTTTAAAGTGATTTTTACCAACAAATTTGAAAAAAACAAAAATTCAGGCATAAATGGGTTAAAAGTTATAACCACGTTTTAAATGAACATATATGTAACATTAAAAAAACCCTGTATAAAACTATACCAAATTCACATTTTATTGAAAGCATGGTGCAGTATACCACTATAATGCATATCATTTTTAATCCATTTAAAGTATTGTAACATATTTAAAATTCAGTTTAACCCTTTTTATCCCAAATTATGAATTCATGAAAATTTTATCTTCTAAAGCATTTTTCGTGAATTTTTCAAACAATATTAGAAGATTTGTCGAATCATTTCATAAATTTCCGAAGAATTTTAACAATTAGAATTAATTAATAAAATTTGAATTTATGGAAATTTTGTGCAATATTTATAACTCCATTCAAATCTTTTGTTTATAATATTTTTTAGTATTTTATAGAATTAGGAAGTAATATAATGGTCTATCAATAGAAATATAGGAATATTTCTAAACTGAAACTTTCTCCAAACAATCTTACAATGTCAAGAAATCTGAAAATTTGCAAATGAAAAAGAAATAATTATTTTATATATTTTTGTTTTGTGAAACCAATAATCCTTTTGGAACAAGATAAAGTAAAGTATCTACAACTATTTCTAAACATGTATTACTACTAATCGATGTATTAAATTAATTTTATAACAAGTTATTTTAATGGTACAGTAAAACCTCGATTTTCCGAAGTAATTGGGACCGACTCTCTTTCGGAAAATCGAAATTTTCGGATAATCGAGAATACTTCAATTTTAAGATTAAGGAGGAATGTATACAATATTTCGTATTATGGTAACAAGTGCTTAATAAAAATAAAGCAATAGCAAAATAGAAACAAGAATAAATTATCTGAATTTTAATTTTGAAATTAAGTCCCTTTAATATATCACAAGGGTTTGAAAAAAATGATTTGTTTATCGCACTTTTGATTGCCTTTGCTTTGAAGCTCTATCACGGAGTTTTTTAATATTGTTAGTTTACCAGTATCACAGTTTTTCTGCTGCTCCAGCCATGCCAAACATTTTGCAAAACATTCAAAAGCTTCAGAATTGCAAATTTGTTCGTCTTCTTCGTTCCACTCCGCAGCTTATGTAAGCTCAAATTAAATTCAAAGTAACTCTAAGAAAGGGGATCGAAAATATTTAGATGTACTCGTAGTTCGAAAAGGACCGCTTACATACAAGGAATATAGTAGTTAAGAAAAAAAACTTTCAAAATGGATGTGATAGTAAAAAAAAAAAAAAAAAAGAGGCTTCAAAAATGGATTTCGTTTAATCGAGAGTTTCGGTTAAAAGAGTTTCGGATAAAAGAGGTTCTACTGTACTTTTAAGTAACGTCAGAGCATAAATTGTTAAACAATTTTTACCTACAGACGATCATGTAATGACCATGTTTAATAAACTATAAAATCTACACATCACGGTTTATTCAGAGAATCCCCCTTAATAAATCTAAAAAATGTTTATTAATAGCGAGGAAATACGAGAAAATTTAAGAAAACAAATAAATAAACAGACATATAGATGGCATAAAAATGTTCATATATGTTGTAAAACAATGCAAAAGTATTTTATAACTATATAGGTCAGGAAAGTATGAACCCCCGATCTTTCAAATTGAACTTTTAGGGTTCCATACTTATAAAGTAAATGCGAAAGCATTATAAGATCACTCGTGTGTCTGCTTGTCCGTGTGTCACAGCCCTTTTTTTCGAAAATTATGGAACGTGGCAAGTTCATACTTGCCAGAGTTATAAAGGCTATTCTCCCATAGATTATTATTCATTCCCAAATATTACTATAAAATATTTAAGGGGCTAATTAAGTTACTTGAAAAAAATATATATCGTGTGCTGTATCTTTCAAAGATCTCTTAGCACCGAACTCAAATGTATATTTCTTTCAATTTTAGGAATTGAATTTTCAGAGATAAGAACTGTTTCTTAGAAATTCACACAAACGTTGCAGTTGTGCAAAACAGCAAAGGAATATGAATCAGGCGAAATCTGCGCGTGAAGTGCTGCGTCATTGCATATGAGGGCGCGCTTGTTAGCCGAGAATTCATTATGTAATCTGTGTTTTCTGAGAATGGAGTCGAAAGAGCAATGTCTGCGTAGATGTGTGTACAAGTTATACGAAGGCAATGTTTATCATGGGAAGAAGTTCATTGTGAACCATTTTTCGCCAAAGATATCCCACAAACGAACGATATACAATAATATACAATGTTACGGACACCTGGCCAAAAGACAACCGAGATCAGGTAGGAAGGCCCACAAATCTTCAAGGCAAAGTTACAGCAGCTGAAACGACTATTTGACAAGAGCAACCGAGTAACCATTCGTCCAATGGCTGCCAAGTTCATTGCTTCACTCGGCAACAGACATAAGACAATCACCAAGAAGCTTAACATCAAATATCACAAGAAAATGGTCATACCAAAAGAAACAGGAAAGCAAATGGTTGCAACGAAAATAAAGTGTGGTCATTTTTTTTCCAAAAATTCACTGATCGATATTTCATTTTAAATGGCGAGTCATATTTCATACTCACTCACTCTACTGTTAACAGTAATGGTGCCTACTACACATCTGATGTCTCCACGATACAAGCTATCATTAAACTCGCTACTAAAGCGAAATTCGAAGGCAATGCCCTCGCTTGGATTACTATGGATACAAGAGGCTTGAGTCGTCTGTTCATTCGTAAGTCTGGGTTCGCTGTCAATGGGCAACGGTATTTGAACGAGTTCATTTGCTGTTGTCTCATCCCCTACATACGTTCCAATTAAAATGACGCTGATTACGTCTTCTGGTCAGACATAGCCAGCAGTCATTACTGCAAAATCGTTTTAAACCCCTTTCGCTAGCAAAACATCGCTTTCACAGAGAAGTCCGACAAGCCCGCCTACGTTCCCGAAATTCCCCCAACTGAGCAGTTCTGGACGTATCTTAAGTCTAAAGTGTATTCTATAGACTGAAATGCAGGTAACAACCAGAAATTGATCAATCGAATCAAGTACTGTCTCAGAATTAGGGACCTATATTCTGTACAACGTCTAGCAAGTAGCACCAGGAGTAAAATCGATAACGTCCGACGAAACGATTTAATTGAAACCCGATAACTGTTTCATAGAGTAATGTGATTATGGAAGTTTCCTTAAAGTGCCCATTTGTGTTCTTTGTCTCGCTGTTTTCATAGCTCTCCCATCAAGAAAAGTTTTTGCGGATTTCTAGAAAATAGTCCTTATCGTCGAAAATGTACTGCAAAAATATGTTCTTCCCCATCCCCTATTTCAGAATCTACCGGAACTAAAATTATGGAAATATTACGGCAAATAGAAGTTTATTTATACCTTACAGGAAAACTAAAGCAATGTCCTACACACACAAAAATATCCCTGTAAAATTACGGGCAGAGGCCGGCAGCAGAGGTTCCAGTCATACACCGTAAAAAAATCCTTATCCAATTACCAATCCGTATTTTTGCTAACAGATGGGCCAGAAATGTAAAAATCTTTGAATTGCCCTTAATTTTCTAAGGGATAAGGCCATTTATTTAATGGATCAGACCGTTTTTCATCAAATAAGGCTGTTGCCCGTGAAAATTGAAAGGCAAACGCTCATAAATTTGCAGTTTTTACTGAGACTGTAGGTCACATCGTTTTTGAGAAAGTCGGAATTTTCCTCTTATACAAAACTTTAGTTTGTGGGCGCTCAGCAAAGGGAGTTCAGGGGCGCTTGAGATATCTATCGACGCGGAATCATCTAAGGATTGTTAAAAAGGATTTTTGAAGAAACTTGTTGGTAATTGACCTAGATATTAATTAAAAACATATCTAGAAACAGCGACAGGGATCAGCGGGCGGCATGGCAATTTTGTGACCTTCTTTCGAAGCGAGCTTGACACAATGCCAAGCTTAAACTTTTTACAAGGTTTTCGTTCCAAGGAATATTTTGTGCGAGAGGACAATTCTCACTTGATAGATTATTCGGTTAAAAGAAAAGAACTGATCGTGCGCTTATTGCAATGGTAATTCTTCGCTGGATCGTTATTGTACGATTACCAGTTGGATTTATGCCAAAAAATATTTTTTTCACTGGATTTTATTCAACGAGTGAAAAGAAAAACCATTTTCTGATAATACGCTGATAAAATTAATAAAAATTATCCAATGAATATTTTTGAAACAACTTCTCTTCTCCTTTTTAGACGATAATTAAAAGTAAATACTCACGGAAAAGAAAATCATGCTTGAAGTCTCAAACAATATGCAATAGATATAAAAATAACGAATGAAAATCAGTTGAAAACTAAAGTAACCAATTGCTAGCTGCCAGGAAAATGCAAGGTTTATTTATAGCTGCATGACTGCGCTATATTGAAACTGTTAATTTGACAGAACAATGACTGACTAGATTGCATAAAATAACAGTGATATGAAAAATTAAATAACGCATCATTCAAACGAGACAGTTCGGTATTGTTTATCTCAAAAATTGTCAAACAACTCTCGCTTAAAATTTATGATAAATTGGAATAAATGACTGATATATTAGGATAATGATATGTAAAAATATTTCACAGAATTAAACCATTACTAATAGATTAACAAATTTAAAATGCCACACTAATTTTCTCCCTTAATGCTATCCATCTTATTCATAGAATCATTCATCATTTTAAACAGACAAAAGTTCGTAAGCAGAAAGGTATTATCGAATGTAGTCCGCACTTATTTGATAATTTAAAGTTTTCATAAACAGTTCATTACAACTGGGTAGAAAATACACTAGTTGAAGAACTCTTTTAATTTTTCTGTTCTTCTTTATTCATGGGTATGTCTCTACAAGGGATAATTTAAATAATCTCTGTTTCGTAAAGCAAGATCGCTAAAGCGTTACATGCTGTATGATATCGTGAGCACTGCAGATATGTGCCTAGTCTTGCACTTTCCCCATTTGTTTTTATTTCCTTTTGTGATGGTTTTATACCTTTTGCAGAGCGGTTAAGTATCTAGCTGAGGAAACTGATTTTCACAGTGCTTTTCAATTTTTAGAATTTTCAAATAGAACTGCACTGTAAAAAAAATTCATGGACTTTCCGTTTTGGAAAAGGCAACTAGTTGCCTTTTCTGAAACGAATAGATTCTTTTGAGAATGAAAAGTTTTAATTTACAACACGATTAGTTTCACATCTGCAATGAAAGTAATCTTTTTGGTAATGAAAGATGTCACTTTCATTTCAGATGTGAAACTAATCGTGTTGTAAATTAAAACTTCTCATTCTCAAAAGGAATCTATTCCGTTTCAGAAAAGGCTACTAGTTGCCTTTTCCAAAACAGAAAGTCCATGGATTTTTTTTACAGTGTGGCCATGAACTGGAATCTGATAGAATGCTAATTCTGCAATTTTGTTTAGGCATTCTCTTACTTCTTTTAAATTCTTTAATTTTTTCGTAATCATATTTACCTTCGATCTACGCAAACGGATTTAACTCATTTCAGAAATTTATTTTTTGTTGGATTATCAATTCCCTGAAGTATTACTAATCCGAGCATAAGAACTGAACGTTATCGAATAACTCTGTTGTATAAATTTAATGACTAGTTTCCTATAGAAATTTATCTGATTAAGGGGTCTCAGGACTCTTAAGATTGGAAAAAATGAAAAAAAGACCATTTTCCACATTTAGTATTTAAAAATGTATTTGACTTTAAGACACAATTTTAATTAGGAGGAAAGATATAAGTATGTTCTTTCATTTCATGTATTCAAAAAATTGCAAGATGCAGAATTAGCATTTACAGGGGACGCCAAACTGTCAGACATTTCACGAGCAGAAAATCGGCATAACAGATTACGCGCAGGATTACAAAATACATTTTGCAACTAGAATGAAAATTTTGGTACCTACATATGCTTCAGATTGTAATAATTACCCTGAACTTAAATAAATTTCTATTTAAAGCATTTTTATATTTTTAATACAAAGTTGTATTTAGCTAATGCAAAATTTAGAAAATTTCAACGGTATAATCACCAATTTTTTTTTTTTTTTTTTTTTTTTTTTTTTTTTTTTTTTTTTTTAAGCAATAAAAAGGAAATTTTAGTTTCCGTTTATACAGACCAACATGAAACATACGTTTTGAAAATTTCATGAAGAAATATTCCGATGTTTTTGAGATAGCGTGCGTATTATGCCTAAAAACGTCATTTGGGAAAAAATGACTTCAAAGTTTCGGAAACACTGCTTCAGCTATTGAGCGGGTATAATTCTAAAAGCCATAACTTCTGTTCTAATGGGAATTCCGAGGAAACAATTGTATCAAAATGTTCAGAAAAGATTGGAGTTTAACATCTAAATAAAATAAAATTTTGTAACTTTTAAAGTTTTAAGAGACCTGATACCCCTTAAGAACTTAAAAAATGGGTACAAGGTCCATTTCTGCAGTCGTGCTAAAATGTTTTATATGTTTTTATTACAGTAAAAAACATGAAATAAAAGATAGTAAAATTATTGTTGCACAGTCTAGAAAATCTCTTATTTCTCTTTCCTCTCTTTTGTCTTCATGTTTAACAAAATGTTTGCTAAAATGTTTATATGTTTTTATTACAGTAAAAAACATGAAATAAAAGATAGCAAAATTATTGTTGCACAGTCTAAAAAATCTCTTTTTTCTCTTTTCTACTAACATCTTATGCACAATTTAGTGATTAAGTAAACATGCAAATGCCCATTGTTTTGAATATTATTTTTAAACTCTAAAACTATTATGCCGATTTAAATTTTTTAGTAAAACTGACAGTCCATGCTTAAACATATACCTTTAAAAAAAAAAAAAAAAAATTGTATCCCTGCCCGCAATTGCAAGGGCAAAAAACATGGATTTCCTAGACACTATAGGGACTATAAACATGAAAGTTGACACGGTAAGCTGCTTTTTAAACACGAAAGCCAACTAAGAATAATTTTTTAAAGACATTTGAAATTTAAAAGACAGCAGTGAGCTTAAATCATTCTAAATAGTTGTTGCACTGAAATGACCGAAACAATGTGAAAACTTACTTCGATATCGACATGACATACAAAGGATACATGTCGTAATTTACTATTTTGGTAAAAAAGAAAAAAAAGTATTTTCAGAAGAAACGACTTTACACAAATCTTCGGATACCTTAACCCAGTTTTGCCACAATTCCTGTTTTCTCAAATTTGTTGGTAAAATCAATTTAAAATGTTGCGAAATGAACTGGAGAAATACAAAAAGAAATATATGCTAAATTATTTTTGTATTTATTTGATAAAATGTAAATGTACTAAATATGGGAATAGACATATGGGAATAATATATATTATAGTATAATATGCATAATTATATGTTTTGTCTAAATTTATATAACATATGCTTTTAAATTGTATATTTTATGCTATAGTTAGTATTTTTATGAACTACTATAACAATATATTTATTTCTTTACAGAGACTAACATCATTATACGTATTAGTAATAATAAATTAAGAATAATCGATTTTGAGGCTTAAAAAATGTTTGTTTCATAGTCATCTTGAAAAGTACTTTACATAAATATCTATCCCCTAAATGTCAATTAAAAATATGTACCCATTCGTGCCTAACACCCGATATTTTGTAAGTTATAAAAATGCATACAAAATACTCTTGAACATATAATTTCACAATAAAAAAAATACGTATTTCAAAGAAATCTACGATCTACGATTATGACTTATTTATTTGAAACCTTGGTAGAAATAAACGGTCAAGTGCGAGTATTACTCGCGCACAGAGGGTTCCGTAGAATAAGTATAGGAATTTGTAATTGTATTATCAAGAAAAAACCGTCACTAAAAGAATACTAAGACTTTGTAAAAAAATATACAACGTAGGGTTGGGTATAACAGTATATATTAGAAAAGTGTAAATGGATATATCATGAAAGTTCAAAGAGCTATGGAACCAAAATAATATGAAATATAGCTATTCTGTATAACTCATTTTTTAATATTATCCTAATCTGTTTATGATGAACTTAATTCGGTACTGACAATAAAAGGAGTCCATATTTAAACTTCATTTGGCATTTCATAAAACTAAATTGGCCTAGAAATAACCTTTATTTCTACAGTGTGGTTAAAACAAAATCTTTCTTCAAAGTTTAAATTTGGCATTGTGCTAAGCGCGCTTCGAAAGGAGGTCGCAAAATTGCAACGCTGCCTTGGTCAGTGCCGCGCTTTTCCAGATAGGTTTTTAATTAACTTTTAAAGTCACCCGAGGCGTAGTGAGAGATACACTCAATGCAAATTAGCCGGTAATCCCACAGTATTTATGTGATTCATTCTAATTAAACCTTTCGAGGGCGGTGTCCTTAAAAAAAGAATACCTAATTTTAATTCCACAACAGACAAACGGCACCAAGAATATTTAATTAAAAATTTCCCTTTATCATGTACGTGAAAATAAGCAAGTTCGTATTTTCTAATACATTCGTTTATAAATTCTAGTGTCAGTCCATTATTTCATAAGTTTATAAACAGAATTCTGTTCTGAACATTTTGATATAATTGTTTCCTTGAAATTCTCATTACAACAGAAGTTATGGCTTTTAGAATTATACTCGCTCAATAGTTGAAGCGGCGTTTCCGAAACTTTGAAATCATTTCTCTCCAAATGTCGTTTTTTGAGTATAATGCGCAGGATACCTCAAAAACTTCTGAATACTTTTTCATGAAATTTTCAAAACATATATTTCATGTTAGTCTGTATAAACTGAACCAAAAATTTCCTTTCTATTGTTCAAAAAAAATATTTTTAGATGATTATACTGTTGAAATTTTCAAAATTTTGTGTTAGCTAAATGCAACATTGCATTAAAAATATAAAAATGCTTTAAATACAAATTTATTTAAGTTCAGGGTAATTATTACAATCTGGAGTATAAGTAAGCACTAAAATTTTCATTCTAGTTGCAATGTTTATTTTGTAATCCTGCAAACTGTTATTCTAATTTTCTGTTCGACGAATGTCTAACAGTGTCGAGCCCCCTATAAATACTAATTCTGCATCTTGCAATTTTTTAAATACATGAAATGAAAGAACATACTTATATCTTTAATCCCAATTAAAATTGTGTTCTAAAATCATATACATTTTAAGACATTAAATGTTGAAAATGGTCTTTTTTTTTCTTCTTCCAATTTTTAGAGTCCTGGGACCCCTAAAATTAGTATGTTTTTAACAATTTGACATTTATTTCTTTTATACTGTTACTGGAGATTACATTACAAATATATATCATTAAAAGTTGTTAACTAGGCATAAAGTACGCCTCCCCTCTCATCGTGTATGTCCAAACTGGCCGTATCTTTAAGGGTTAATATCTCGGCTAATTACCGATGATTTTTTTTTCGAAATTCATTATCAACAATGCTTTTATACTTCTGCTACGATAGGTATATCCAGCGATGCTCAACAACTTTTCTGAATGCCCGTAAATCGAAATTTGTGTGTAACAGTAAACTGCGATTTTCTAAAAAACTATGTGACCTATGGTGATCGCTATAATTTTCCGGCAAAGTTTAAATTAACGTCTTCTATCTCTAATTTTTTCATAATTTTAGTTTCAGTAGATTTGGAATTAGATGGGGGGGGACATATTTTTGCGTTACATTTTCCACGATATCTTTGAAAATATAATACCTAAAATTAAAAGGAATGTATTTTTGAGTTCAGCGTTACGAAATCTTTCACACAATATACAAAGAAAAGATTTTTTTTTTCAAGTACCATAATTAGCCCTTCTACAGTTTTACTAAATATATTTATGAATGTTTATTAATCTGAAAATATGTGGGTCAATGGTCTTTATTACTTCCCCGAATTTGAACTTTCCACGTTCCATAGTTTACGAGTAAAATGGCTGTGACAGACAGACACAGAAGTGATCTTATAATTTTCCGTTTTTACTTCTTAAGTACAGAACCCTAAAAACACAAATAATCTTACTTTTTACATTTGACTATTTTGAAAAATGAAAAATCCATCATTTAAAAAAAAAAAGTCTTCATTTAAGCAAATAAATATCCATCTTATGATGTCATCTTTCGGTAACAAATAAAGACATACATATATAACTATTTTATGCAATTTTCATGTTATAAAACAGAAGAAAATTATAAAATTTATTAAAATTCGAAGCGTCCTAAAAATGGGACGCTAGGCATAAATGGGTTGTTTCAAAGGCTGTCGGAAGAATACCTCCCACATAATTTTAATTCCCAACGACCGAGATTGTAGAGGAGTGTTTATTTTTTTTTTTTTTTTTTTTTTTTTTTTTTTTTTTTTTTTTTTTTTTTGCTAGCATAATGCATTTGAAGAAAAACCTTTATTTATTTTAAAATAAATTCGTTCGTAATTTTACTGATAGTCAACATTTCTACATTTTAGCAACATATATATGTTACCCATGAAGGTTTTAAAAAGTTTAGAGCGTTTATTTTAAAAAGTTCCTATTATTAAGTTTTTCAAAAACCGTTTGTTTTTTAAATACACACAATATAGCCATTAATCATCAGTGATTAATAACAATTTGTAGAAGATCCCTTATCATTCAGCTGATTTTAGAGAGCAACTAAAAATCAGCTCACTGTATTGCCGATATCTTTCTGAATTTTCATAATATTTGACTGGATTTTTTAAATTAGTTGCTCCATAGAGTTGACCATTAAATTATGTAAAAAAAATCTTTGTTATCGTTCGCTATGCGCAGATAAAAATTATTTCATACAACTGCTCATACTTCATAAAATACAGTCACATCTCACTTATGCGCCTCTCATTCATACGCGTCTCTCAGTTATACGTGATTTTCGTAAGGTCCCGTCACGAGGAATAGGAAAATAATACTGCAGATTTCTCACTTATAAGCGCCACATTGAATTGTACCTCTCAGTTATACGCGGAAATAACAGACTATTTTTAGACATTTTGAAGGAATTTGATATGAAGATGGCTAAAAAAAGAAAGAAAAATTCTGCTAGTTATGGATCAGTCTCCCGTCCTCCTTCATATCCACTATTGCTGACACATACATGAGTTATATTTTCCCCTGTAAATTCTACTGGAATACTCCAGCCATTAGATCTATTTATAAGGCCAGTTAAAGCGTAGTATAGGAACGATTTGATGCGAAGAACGTTTATATACCAGAGCAGAAAAAGAAATCCAAGAAAATTTGGATTTCTTCTTTGGATGTTATGCATATGTTCGTTTCCACTTGGAATAACGTAACAGCCACAACAACTTCTAACTGCTTTAGAAAAACGAATTTTGTTCATTCAAATGATGCTGAAGCTATTCCAATACAGCGAAATGAAAACAACAGCAATGATTTTAAAATAGACGAAGAAGAATGGAATAGCATAAGCCAAGATTCTTTCTTTTCAAGATTTCGTGAGTGTTGATATAACGGCGATAAGAGATTTTGAAACTGCTTTTGGTGACATGTCAGCTAAAAAAGAAGAAGAAGAAGATGATAATGATGAAACTGATATTGTAACTGTCCCATCTTATACTACTGCTTTAGGAGCCCTGGACGCTTTGAGATGTTACCTTCAATATGCTGATGTAGTATCAAGTACAATGACGCACTTTAAGACGTTAGAAAAGGTCGTTGTACAAACGCGGCTTAAGCAAAAACAAACTAGCCTCGATGACTTCTTAAAAGAGGACTAACTGGCATATCTTCTTCTATGTAAAATGAAATTTTACGTTTATTTTATTTTTTAAACTAAATTTTGTAGGGAAAGTGTAAGGATTTTCAGTACACTATACTAATATTACGCATCTTTTATTTTATAAAATGTTATTAATCATAATTCTTATATTTAAGACTGTTTTTTTCCATAATGCGTATAAAGAATTACTACATACAACATCCTCTCAATTATGCGCGGCTCTCAGTTATGCTGTTTCAGTTATTATGTTTTAAATAACTCCCTTCAAACGCATATAAATCAGAGGTGACTGTATTTAATCTATTTATATTCTAATGGCACTGTATTGCACTGAATTTTGATAATTTTTCTAATATTGGCGTTAAAATTGATTGAAAACCCTCCTTGTTATAGGCTAAAACCATGAAAGAATTTTTTCAAATTTAAAAAATAAATCGTTATATCTCTATAAATATAGACGTGTTATTCTTACAAAAATCATTCAAAGGATGCTAATGACGTCATTTTATATAAAATAAGAACGTGTGTTTTAAGTCTTAAAACTGAAATATGTTTTGTATTATCAATATTTATATACATATATTTTTTTTTTCATCGGGGGCGACACAAAATTCTGAAAAATCAGAATTCCTGTTTTCTAGTGTTTTTTTTTTTTTTTTTTTGCAACTTAATTGGCCTTTTTTATCAAATCGACGTTGATAAATATGATGTAAAACATTCTTTATAATCCCGAAGTTCCAGAAGAATCAGACAAGTATATTTTTAAATATTCGACAAAATGTCTAAAATTGAAAGTGTTAGGTGATTAATGACTATATAGTGTATGTAGTATTCAGTTGGTTATTAGCTGTCCTCCAAATTATGATAGAAAGTGCTAGAATATTTTTAATTTCTCTATGATTTCGAAATGTCTTTCACAATGAAATCCCTCGCTGTAATCGCAACTTGTCATTTTCATGATAGATATGATGCATATGTCTTTGGCAAGCAGATCGTATATAAAAATACAACAATATTTACCGAATTATTTCTGTCATTTAAAAGGAAATAAAAGTTATTCATAGTGATGTATGATATAATTCATACATATGTCAGGTAAAAAGACTCCTGTTATTAATATAACATAAGCTAACTATCACTTGTTAGTCCAGTCAAATTGCCAGAAATAGATGCAAAAATTGTGCTAGAATATTGTATGTTTTTAAAGTGTTTATTGGGATGCTAATAACAAGAATTAATTGTTTTCCAACAAAATATCTCGAGGATAAACTTTGTGAAGACAAAAAACCACAAAATTTTTGGACTTTTTTCAGCTTTTTGCCTATAACTCGAAAATTATATATTTTTTTTATCCTAATATCATCACACTTCTGAAAAGGCTTATAAAGAAATGCTGTTTGGAATGCCAGCAGAACCAAGAAAATTCCCCCAAACAGTCATATACAGAAAAAAAAGGTGGTACTCACTAAATAACATTCAACAGATGGATATTTCAAATCTAAAATAAATAATTTTTTTAAAGCTTTACAATAAATTGCTAAAATAAAATAGTCATTTAAAATTCATATCTGTTAAATTGAGTAACAGTTCAGTCAAATTGTCAGAAAATAGGGCCGATAGATGCAAAAATTCTGCTAAAAGATTTTATGTTTTTAAAGTGTTTATGGGGATGCTAATAATAGGAATTAACTGTTTCCAGCAAAATATCTCGAGGCTAAACTTTTTGGAGCCAAAAAAGCACGAAATTTTCGTACTTATTACAGTTTTTTGCCTATAACTTGAAAATTATAAATTTTTTGTTTACCATACTTAGTAACAAAAAGAAAGAACATTAAATTCTCTACAAATTTCATTATAAAAACGTTTTTGTAAACCCATTACTAAAAGCGCTACGGCTTTTTAAAAAAGACACTTTTTTCTAACTTTGTGGAAAATCTCAAAAACCAACAATTGACGCCAATTTTTATTTATTTTATCCTCTTTAATGTAACTTGTTTATATTACAGGTATTTGCATAATAGCAATAATGATTAATTACAACGGTAACATTGTAAAAAATTTTTACAACATTGTAAGTTTGTTTTGTATTTAGAACTTAAGTGGAGAACATTAATAGTAGGTATATACATGAATTACGGTAAGAGTTACGGTATAAGACTTGCGGTAACTTTTTTAATGTATTTAGTAACTTCAGTAGCGTTTGCGGGTTGATGGGTTTGGTCTCTGCCGACCTCAGCTTGAGAAGCAAATTAGCAGGTTGCATGTTTTTCAACAGCTTTGATCTTCTTTGAGCTTGTTGCGACAACATCAACCTGGTTGCCAAAGTCATCGTCGTTGCTGGTTTGGTCGATGGTTTCACAGGCATCAGTTTCACCATCCTCTTCTTCTGAGTAGATAATGTCGTCCACATTTTCTCAGTTGACACAGTTACAGTTTTTGCAAATTCCCGAGTATTTGAGTCCTGATTTTTGTCAAGAACATGCTTTGTTGCACCCTTTTATACAGCTACATGACACAACATGCAGCAAGGATTCAAGTGCTGGGTTTTGGCATATTTGAACTGGCTGAAAGAGATCGTCGGGCCTGCGAACCCATCCCCATTCTTCAGGGGGATGCTATTTCCTAGCCAAGCTTGTACCTGATGATAACATCGGAGGAAATGTTGCTGCGCAGCCTCTTGCGTTGCTGGTAGCCTTGCAAGATGAAGTTTGCTTTTGGTGGAAGATATAGCAAATAACTGGAACCCCAAGGTGTTCAAAGTCTGTGTGGTGTCTATGCATACACTGCATAGTGCAATAATATATTTTTCTCCAGCCTTGATGATTTCTTGACGGGTTGACTCTGGTTTAATGAACGCACAGGCTATTTCCTTAAGCTGATCATGTTTTTTTCAAAGTGTTTCAAAACTTTGACTTTCCTTGCCCAAAAAGAGCGGATGTTGTATCGCATCCCCCGATTGCATGAGTGGAAATAATATTGCTGTATTGTATTTATATGACATGGTTGAAAACCACTTGGTTTCGATGCTACCTCGTCCTGGTTTTGGGAAAAACAGATTTTTGTGTTGATATCCCAAGCTCGTCATGATCACGAGAAAATCAATGTCTTCTCCAACAGTACTACACTTTAAAATGCTTCGACTCTAGAAATGGCTGGGGTAACAATCATGACATCAGAGTCTTCTTCTGCCTGGTCAGCTTGAATTCTGTTGTTTTGAAACTCTGTTTTAAGCAGTGAAATGAAGAGATTCTTGTTTCTGTCTTTGGTTAGAAATTTGTCGTGGCGGAAGAATTTGATTGACACTAGTTAGTTTTTGTTTTATCGCGCCATCGTCCTTTTTCGTACTTTGCTAAACTATGTTGAACGTGTCAGTAATGTTTTCGTTAACGAATTCGTTTAAAAAGTGGTTATTATTAATTAGTCGATTTAATCATTATTATTCAACTATATTTGTATTACATTATTCTGTTGACATGCTTTAACTAATTTTGCAGTCATATCCCATTATGAATGAAAAATTAATTGAATTGTAAGAATAAAGTTACATCCTACAATTCAGTGATGATCAAGAAAATTTTAGCAATGGACACCCTACAAAAATAAATATTTTTATTTACCCCTGTCATTGTCGCGCCCGATACATTCACGAACAAATTGCCCATAATTGTATCGGGCTCGACGATTAGGTGTTAAGCATAAAGGGTGATAATAAATCAAACAAAATATCTAAACTTAAGATACAGTTATACTAAATTAAAAATTTTATAATGTGGATATTTGTAATTTATAATAAGGTCAAGTTCACATGATCTAATGCTACAGCCAAATGCGAGTTAATATTACACAACTTTCCCAAGATTTTTGTATTACTGATCTGAAACAAACCGTTTTTACATTTGGTGTGCATGTGTATAACGTATTTTTGGCAAAAGGTAAAATTTTAAAGCAAACTGGAAAAGATTTCTTTTTAAACTATCAAAAGTAAGACGTGGTAGAAAAATGGAAGAAATCGTCGAACGGACACATTTAAACGTACACCTAATACATAAAAAGCAGTAAAAATCTTACAACTTACAAGAGAAACGTGCAATTTAGCAAACCTACCTTCTGCCTACCCTTCTTGAAAATTTCTCTCCCCACGTTATCATCAATAGGTACATTTCCTTTCCACAGTTAGTGATGAAAAGAAATTTCCTTGGGAAGGGAGGCGAAAAATAGGTCACTTTCTGTGAAGTTGAAAAAAAGTGTTGATTTCAAAAATCCTTAGCGCGCTTAGTATTGGCTACAGAAAAATGTTTTTATTATGAAATATTTATAGAAAATTTAATGCTTTTTCTTTTTGTAACTAATAATGGAACACAAAAAGTTTATAATTTTCGAGTTATGGGCAAAAAACTGAATAACGTCCGAAAATTTCGTGTTTTTTAGGCTTCACAAAGTTTAGCCTCGAGCTATTTTGTTGGAAAACAATTAATTCCTGTTATTAGCATCCCCATAAACACTTTAAAAACATAAAATATTCTAGCAGAATTTTTGCCTCTATCGACCCTATTTTCTGACTATTTGACTGGACTATGTAATACTCTTTCGTTTTTCTTCAGAAATGCATATAAATTGATTGAATTAGGATATCATAAAAAAATTTTAGTTTCATTATTTGATTAAATTCTTTCGATAAAGTTTCAATTTTATATTCGTCGGGAAGTTTATATTCAAGAGTAAGAATTTTGTTCCCTACACAATCAGAAAACCTCGTCAATATACACAAAATTATTCCTCATTTTTTAACAAATAATTTCCGTACTCCTAGAAAACATGTTTTATCCGTGAATGCTTCCAATAAGTCTGAAAAAAAGAGAAATTCTGTTCATTCCTAGCACGCATGCGCTCTATTATTAGTAAAATCCGTATTTATTTAAAAAGGAAAAACCAAATACTATGTAAATTAAGATTTATAATTTAATTAAAAAAGAGAAAATGTTTTCAAATTTAAAAATATATAACAATTACTTTTCTCATTCATACAAAAGTACTCACAATTTATTTTTTTTAAGTCGAATAAAGTGAAAAAAGTTTTTAAAAATTAATTTATAAAGTTGCTTATAAAAAAATATTCGCATTTAAAATATATTTTAAATGAACACATTTAATTATAAATATTAAATGGGAAGAAAAATCGATCTTACTAAAAAAAAATCGTATCGAATAAAAATATAATATTCATATTTTACAAATAGCAATCTACTTAAAAATACTTATAATTCATATTTTTATCTTCTTTTAACCAATATTGGACCGCTGTTCTTAAATAGGACAGCTAATAAAACATTTTTTTTAAATAAAATTGGTAACGATTTTCTGGACGCATTTTGTTATGACGTGATTAAAATACATAAAAGTATAACATATAAACAAAAAGAAAACCAGTAACCAATTACAGTTTAATTGATAAAAATCTGTTTAAAAAATTCTTTAAAATTGTGATCTTATAATCTAGAATTTTACAGTTATTATTATCTTTTTATTGGAGAAATCATAGAGTATTTTTGTACAACATAAACAGTATTTTTAAAGTAAAATAAAATATTTGCTCATAAAATTAGTTTATGTATGCATTTTATATATCCTTACTATGTGTCATACTAACATGTCCTGTTTATAGGACAGCTAGTTACTTAAAAAATTAAAAACATTTTTTTCAAAATTTTGCTAGTATCTGCTTAGTTAAACCATATTAATGATATAATCGAAGTTTTAAAAATTTTCAAAAATATTTAATCGGTGTGGTCCAATATGGGTTAAACTAGAGTATTAAAACCCCAGCCACAATCCCGTTAAAGTCGAAATCTACCCGAAATGAACTTCAAACTTCAAAGCTTTTTAAAGAAATTAATCAAACCATTGAAGCAATCATACTTAATTCAAAGCATTACACTTCTGTCTAACTGTGGCGTGGTCGTTAGTGTACACGTCTCGTAACATTGGGATGGCTGTTTCGATTCCAACGCCGACAAATTTATTTTTTCCAGATTTTCTTCAATTGACGGATATTTTACCTCCTGTAACGGAGAAAAAATTAACGGATATTCATCAATTAACGGAAAAATCCTGCCGGCAGTGCTGCCAGTATAATTTTTGTGAATTGAAGAAACTATTTCTGAGAGTGAGGGACATACATACGAATTTGGCTACAGTAGTGCATACGAACAATAATTGCTGGAATTTCATTTTCAGTTATGATACACGTTTTAAAATGTATCTATTTTTTTGTATGACACTTTATGATATAAATCCTATAGATCATATACATGGAAGCACAAAAGTTCTGAAGTGCATTTCTGCTTATTGAAGGAATGTTGGTGAATGGGAATTTTCAGCTGTGAAATGCGTTTAACTGAACTAAATTTTAGCATAGTATGTAGTTTACACACAAATCGATAGATAATGTTACAGGGCTGCACAAAAAGATTCAGATATTTTCCGGCTATTGATGGTTATTGGAGAAATTGGGTTTTCTTTGGGAATCTTTCAACTTAAAAAACTGTGTATTCGGAATGTGTTGGAAAGTGTTTAATAATCTAAGCTGGACAAAAGATTTTTCATTCATGATTATTGCTTTAATGTCTGAAAAAAATTATCTGTACTACAAAATATAAAATGTAGATGTAAATTCATAATTTTATTCAGATGAAAATGTCTAAATTCAATTGGATTAGTGACGCATAACTTTTATTTTCTAGTTAATTTTATTTAAATCTAAGCATTTTAAGCAAATGAAAATCTTACTGTAAGGTAAAAAAACAGTTATCTGCAAACTTTCATTGATGGAAATGTTTTGATGTTAAACATTATAAACATTACATTTATTCTATTTATATTTCTGACACTTTTCCGATATTTCCCCGATTACTGATAGTTATTGGAGAAATTGGGTTTTGTAAGCCGTTATACGGTTTGCTAATTGTTAAATTACACATCATCTTATACCTTAATAAATTGTGCAGTTTTGTTACAGTGTTATGAATGTGTTGAAAAGTGATTTATATTCCAAGCTGGACGCATAATTTTTCGTTCATGTTTATTGCTTTAGAGGTTTTAAAAGAATTTTTCCAAACTCGGAATAAAAATTGTAGATGTTCATATATAAAAATTCCTTCAGACGAAAATGTCTGAATCCAGCTGGATTAGTGACACATAAATTTCATTGTTTAATTAATTTTACTTAAATCTAAGCATTTTGAGCAAAGAAAAATCTTTCTGAATTAAAACAATTAGGTGGTACAATTATCTGTAATGCAGACTTGCCAAGTCTCCTTATTTTGGCAGGAGACTCCTGATTTTCACATGTTTTCCCAAACTCTTGATTTTTACATATTTCTCCTTGTGACGTTCTCACATATTTTTCAATATTCTATTATTTTACCCCCAAATGTACTGCGATTTAGGGGTGAAAACTGCAATACAAGTATTTGTTCATTAGTATGATTAATCAATAGTATTTTTGTGATAAATTACACCCAGATTCATTACAAATGATGAATTTTCAAAACTTTGCGACTGTTATTATGTACATATGTTACTGTGAAAGACCGAAATCTAGAGAATGTCGACTTTCACCGGTGAATGTCAACATTCACATAGTCACTTGGTGTGTGTCAGAAATATTTGCTAAATATCCTTATTTCTGACTTACACAGGCAAATGTCGACAATCACCATGCAGTAATGGTGAATGTTGAATATGTTGAAGATTTTCAATTTTCTTCTCCGTATTTTAAGCGAGACAAAACGTCAGAAGGGTGACGTAACTTTTTCGCTTCTCTTGTTGAAAGAAGTGACCAGGTACGATGTGGAGATGTGATCTTTACTCTGTAGAGGATTTTTCACTGCGGGACTAACCGCAGAGAATTTAAATGCCGTGATAGATTTAAAGGACAGTCCCGAATTGGGTTTTTTTTGGACATGTAGCTTTAGATTCGAGCGTGAGAAGAAAAAGTGATGCTCGATATTACTTCTCTTCTTAAAAATGATAGCATTTGTACTTGAATAAATGTTAAGCAGTAAGATTTGGTTTTAAGGTTAGCCAATAAAAAACTTGGCATTTATACCGTACTGGACGTTTTTTCTATAAATCAGCACTTATTATTAAAACACATTTCGATATATGTCAAAATAGGAGAAATTTTAAGTAACAGAACATGAAAATAAACTGTTAAATTTAAAACAAACAGTACATTCTAAATGAGGAATAAAATAATACCAATAAAATGATTATTTAATTATGTGATTGAAATTTTATTTTTTGCAACAAATTAAACTTTTATGAAATTTTGAATTGCATAAGAGTCCCTTGCTTTTATAACTGCATTTGTTTGTGGAACGCTTCCTTTTGCAATGACAGCGTGTATAGCATTGCCCTGCATTTCTCGAATTTACTGCAGCTGCTTCTCTCAGCGACATTTCTTGAAAAGAAATCTCATCTATGGAAAGTAACTTTACGTTACAAATTACGAACTGATTACGGATATAAAGCTTATTGAGGGTAAACATTTTATTTTCTAGTTTATAAAAGTCGGGGTCTTCCTATTCCAACAACAACTGCCAATACATTTGGGCCATCTGTACGACCACGGTTGACATCAGAGACTTGTATTCGTTAGGTATCCCCAGTTTGAGCACGATGATTTTTTTTTTTAGGTTTGTAAGATTTTCGTTGATTGCAGTAGAAGATTTTCATTCGCAGCCGCTCTTTTTCTAGAAATAAACTCGTATTGCTTGGTCAAGGCTTGATATGAAGACGTGGTAGGTTGTAGGTCCTCATTAATATTTTCGTTTGAAATATGGTTTTCGGCATGGCCACTGCTCAAATTTTCTTCAAATGTATTGTTTCTTCAAGCTGTTCTTCGATTTCAAATGTATTAACAATTTCTTTGATTTGTTCTTCAGTTTCATTATTTGCGATTTTTTCGTTAGGCAAAACTGTTGATGCTATGCCTCTTTTTGGTTTAACGCCAAACACAGTTTCAGACGGACTTTGGCGTATTATTTAGTGGTATGTAGTGTTCTTTCCAAATTGCACAAATGGCAAACCATCTGACCATTTCTTGTAACTTTATCTTGTATACATGCAATTAACATATTCCGTATACACTGATTTGCTCTTTCAATTGAGCCTTGTGTTTGACTATGATGTGGTTTTCCATAAACTACCTTAGCATCATTCGACATACAGCATAGTTCGGATATGACTTGATTACTGAATTCCCTACCGTTATCTGAATGCAATATAGCTGCAGCACCAAACGTTAAAGATATTGGAAAAATGTGATATGCTACTTCTACAGCTGTCTTAGTTTTCAAAGGTCGTAGCTGGACATATTTAGTTAGATGTTCTTGATACACCATTTTGAAAGTTTATTCGCCCTCCCTGTGTGACTGCAGGTGTATAAGATCAACTTGACATCTTGAATATAACTCAGAACCGACTTCTGGTTTCTCAACAATAACTTTCTTAGAAGCACTATGTTTCATTTGACATTATTTGTATAAATTTAAATACTACATTACAACTTCATATGTAATATTTCTGTATTTAACTTGCAAACCTTTAAGCATACATGTTCTTCGAGAGTCTATTTTTGTATGAGTTTCAAATGGTATACTAAATAAATCATCTTTGGTAACATAATAATGTATATTCTTTTTTCCTGGTTTTAATGATACAATTAACTTCTCTTCATCATTAATTTTTAAAACGTCAAAACATTTTAATCGTCTGTAGTTCAAAGGTGTGCTGCGCTTAGTTTTAGCAGAAATCACTTTAGAAAGCATATTAGAGTACTTTCCTTTTGAAAAATAAAAATAATTGTCTTCTCGTTTTACTCGTAATTAATGCAATTAGCTTTTCAAGGGGGAAAAAATCACGATTCACTGCAGTATCTATTGAATATAAATTAGGGTATCGAATAAAAAAATAAAATTTAAGAAAAAACGTTGCGCGTACAGTCAAACCTTGCATAAAACTGACAAAGCTGACTTACTCGCAGCAGAACAAAGGTTTAGCAAGAGACTACCGCCTCTCTGTTGACCTAGGCTTCTCTTTTCGACATCCACCAAATCATATCTGTGCTTGTCGACATACACCTGTGATGGTCCGAATATACAAGAATATAATAAAATATTCGGTCTTTCACCGACGTATTTGGTATATGTTGACACACACCGGTGAAAGTCGACATTCTCCAATTTCGGTCTTTCACAGTAACATATTTATTTTTTTTCAATGAGCGAAATTTTACCTTTAGTTAATAAATTTAACTTATAGGAAAACATTTTCAGACTTTCACATTTTGAATATTATCAGGATTAGGATACAATCATTACCACATGGAGATAATAGCATAACTAATTGTTAAAACAAAATACCAGTCAATGAAAAGAATCGTTCCATTAATAGGATGCTAGATCACAAACGAACGGATTAAATAATAATTTCCTACCTCTGTGACATAGCCTTCATAAATGTTTCAGAATATTTAAATTATATCCAAGAAAAATATGCTGACAAGGAAGATCTCCTTACAGGGCATACTCAGAATATTTTGAAAAAAATACTAAATAAACTACTTATATATGTAATAAAGGATCAGTCAAATTTAGCGGCGGAATTACAATAGAAAGTCTGTAAAAAAATTAAATAATTTCGAGTATTTGGTGTGAAAAGACGAAAACGTCACGCGATTTGGCGAGCAGTACTTTTCCTCAACAAAAGCAAACGATTTTAATGCACCTGAAAATTGCTTGTTAATTGATTTTTAGAATGCGAGTAAATAGTATTTAATGAATTTAAACTTACACAATGAGAGAATTTAATAAATACATTTTTTTGTATTGCATATTTATGTTGCTTGTTATTTAATTTTATTACTTTAAAAACAATTTCATATATAAAAATATTTTCATATATTTAAGTGTATTCCAAAATAAAGGCAAGATGAAGAATGCTGCAGTTATTCATTTTCAATATCAAAGAAACCATTGTTTCCTTAGCAACAAAATTAAATCGACAGTGCTCAATTGGGTTTAATTTTGAAATTGAAACAATTTTAATTCATTTAAATTTGGTTTTAATTCATAAAATTGGATAGTTAACTTTCATTATAAATATATATATATATATATATATATATATATATGACAAAACTATAGTTAAATCAAACTAAAACAGACAAAACTAAAGTTATTTACATTAAATTCATTTAATCAAGTTCAACATCAAACATTTTTATCTTAAAGAGTATTTGACATAAAAAAGTATTTTTTGGAATTTTATTCCACCGCCCACAGGTTATAAATCGCCCAATATTAGAATTTTTATTATTTTTTTACGGACGCTCTGTCGGGTTTCCGTCGAAATTTTTCTTTATAAACATATCTATCCTCGTGAGTAGAACTTTCTATAATTTTTCCAGATTTTTCGGAGTATGCCCGTATGGAGACCTTCCTTGTGAGTAATAACAATGTCTAATCTGAACCGAGTAGGTATTGTGAATATGCATATGTGTAGTATTATAATCTTTGTCGCCTTTTGAGTAAAACGGTGAGCTTTTCAAGGTTCATATTGTGTATTTTGTGATCGAATCAAGGTGTAATATTGCATTTCATCTTATACCAAATTTTAGTTTTGAATATTTTCGTATAATTAAAAACAATTGCTGAATACGACAGATCCCTTTAAATGACAAAATAGTTGAAAGTAGGCTAAAACCGTATAGTCGATTAAAATAGGCAAATCGATTTTGAATATTTGAAATATCTGTGTCTTAATTTGAGTAGTCCTGTAACGGTTGATAAGCAAAAAAATACTTAGCTATACACTGAGAAAAAAATAAGGTTTTGGCATCTATAATCTATATTGTGGCTCTATAAAATGTAGTTCGATGTCAACCCTTAAAATTCTAGTTCCCTTTGCTAGAGAGTTCTAGTGTCTCCTACTAGAACTCAAGAGCGTTTTCCTATATTATCGTGTTTAAACTTATTTAAAAATCTCTGCAAATAGATGTGAACTCAAGAGGTTAGCTTTAGTAACTATAATTCTAGTTTATGAAACCATTTCAGAAATCAAGAGATAATTTCTCGCTACTGAAACTGTTCATTATCTTTTCGTCACCTAGAAAACAAGAGATAAGAAATTATAGATCATTTCGTGTGTTCAGCTTAGTTGTTTGCCCTATTCGCATAGCTCGGAAATCTATATTTCTAGTTTAGGGATTCAGAAAATGACTACCTATTTATTCTAGGTGAAGGCGGAATTTTTTTTCTCCGTATAGGCAAGAAGATGAATCAGTCATTAGAGTATTTGCATACTGGCATTTGTGTAGTTTCTCTGTTGGAAAGTATATTTAACGTTTGTCATTTTAATGTTTGATAGCTTTCAATATTCTTAACTCTGAAGATGCTTACAGCTATTGAAATATTTTGCGTTATCGTGTGTGGCATATTTAATTGGGATATATTTTCCACAATCGGATGGTTACTAGCATTTATAGATGAATTTTTACGGATTGCTTTCTGATTCTCATTCTGTTTTGGGTAATCCGGATATTCTACGTGCACACTGTAGAATACCACTTGTTTAACCTACATTTCCCTTCAATATTTTTCCTATTTACAAAGGTTGCGTAGCGCATATTGTTTGTTTGACCTACTAGCTTTAAAGCCCCTATCATCAGCCAGTCGTTATGACTTCAACGGGACACAGAACGATAGCATAAATCGCAACGCTGTCAAAAAAGTAACATACTTAAATTGTCACATTAGGACTTTCGTATGACTGATATTTGGTGACCCCACTTTGAAATCACCGCGATCGTTGTTTTGTGACGCGTCACTAGCTGAAGTTAGTTTAAATGGACCTGTTGGCTTTCAAGTGATCGCGATTTGTTGACCTTACTGCAATAGCACTAAGAACTTTGCTTTATGACACATTACCTATTACATCACAGTGAAGTCACCTGATATGATCATTTTCTGGTGTCTCAAGTGTTAAGAACATACACAAGTCACGTGAAGACATAGCGGAAGCGGTATATGAATATCGACTACAATTTTTGAACACAGAATGACGGTTTGCACGGATATAGTTAGAATATATTATAACATTTTAGGAAAGAAAGACTTTCAAAACTTTTATGAGAATTCAAGGTGGAAGGCCTTTTCCAAAAGGGCGACTTGCGGCGAAATATTTCGAAAAACATTCACATCGTGTCATGTTTCGTATCGTTTTATACGTCATGTTCTATAAGAGACTTTTAGTATATCAAACTCACTCTAAATAAACGGTTGTTATGTTTATTTTCTTATTTAGTTTGCATGTCACAGCTATATTTAATAATTGGCTGGTTGTGTTTATGACGGCCAATTATCAACACGAGGGATATATGCCCAAAGGGTGTTGCCCTCCGTGGGTGTCTTTCTAAAGGAACCTAACCCGCATTTACGCAAGGAAATCCAAGATTCGAAGAAAACCACGGAAAACTCCAAACAATTAAACCTACGGGCGCGATTGGGTTCGAACACAGCACCTCCCTTCTACCAGCTTCGACAGCAGAACCTCTCGGCCCCTGGTGGGGCTCTATATTTAGTAGCTATGCATAATAGCCAAGTGCTTTCATCAGAGCTTCGAAATAATAACAGCTTCGCTGCCTGTGCTCTATTGGAAGAATGTCAGGACTTGGAGAATATTCTATGTATAGCCGTTGATTGACGTGTTATGCTAAGTCAAAATTTATAATCTATATTAGCGATTGATACAATTGATATTTTGTAACATTTTCAAAATCACTGAGGAAGAATCGAGTCATTTTGAAGTGCTACCAGCGTGCGTCCTTGATGAGTTTTGAATCCTTCAAGCGTTGTTGAACATATCGGGGGTTGTTCATTTGCACATTTCAGTTCGTTTCCAAAAATGGCGTGTTTTAATGCAACTGCCATTCCAACTTGTTTTTAGAATAACTGCTACAAATCACAGGGTATTTCTCTTGGCCAAGATATAATTGACATCATACTCGAAGGACTCAGCTGTGGGTTGACATACGTGGTTTTGAGTCTTGTGTGAACTGTGGATTGGCATACGTATCTTTGAGTCGTTTGCGAACTATGGGCGGACTCATTATAAGCCTGAACTTCACGAGGCAATTTTTCTTTAGAATCAACAATGGTAGATCATGACAACACAAACGAGTAGATATACAATGAATTCTCGTTCTTCAGTGAATTACAAAAAAGTATACAGGGTGATTCATAAATATCGAAACAATAGACTAGCTCCTTAAATATTTCCCCTAGGCACATACTTCCAATTGCAAAGTTTCATAAAAAAGTGCCAAATTTAATTACATAAGTTGTAACTCCATGGAAGGGTCTATTTGAGAAAATACAAAAACTAATTTTTTATACAACACCCGTTGGATAAAATTTCCAATTAGGAAATTTTCTCCTGTCTCTTCCTGAATTAAACAAAAAAAATTTCATCTCGGTATCTACAAAACTCGCAGAGTTATTAAAATTCAAAATTCGCGACTTACACCATTTTCCCATGCCCCTGAACGACGAATTATTGACTCATTTTGAATGCAAGATAGGGATCTCCACAAATTGTATGCTATTAAAATTCGATTTAAGACAGTGCCTCTCCTTTGGACATAAAGAGCAGCGTATAAATTTTAAGTTAAACCTTCTTTCAAATTATGTTGCAGGCCTTTATTAGAGGTCTGCACGGATCGAAATATCAAGACCCGGTCTCGAGCCGACCCACAGAAAAAAAGTTCGTCCCGGCCTGGAAAAATGTTTAAATCTTAGCCCGAGTCTAGTCCGGCCTGATTGAATTTCTAGAAAACATAGTTTTTTACGTCGATATGGTTAAAAATTGTTTCGTGTGAAAGAGCTCTGACCCAAAATAACCTTATAGATTTATAATAGATTATAGATCTTCTTTTTATTTGTTTATAATCTTCATTTTTAAAGAAGCGTCAAAGGCTGTGATATTTATTTTTTTTTAATGAATCTCTATTTGTATGTAAATGTTTCACTTACCATATCGTTAATCTATAATCCATGTATTGGAGATTTTCAAAAAATGATATACAGTAAAACCTTCTCAGACGGAATCACAAAGACATGAAAAAAATGCCTTATAGACAATTTCCCACCTTAGGAGGTACAAATGTATGCTCTTCATTTCTCAAGAATTATTTTATTCCTTTTGCGTGGATAAAAAAATTGTTCCGTTTCAGACAGGATTACGTAATAGACAGGTTCTTTTTCACTAGTTTTACTGTTGTTGTTTTTTTTTTTTTTTTTTCGTTTAAATCTACTATCCTTTAAAAATGATTTTTAAAGTTTAATTGTAAATGGTAATATGTTTTAATTGTAATGGCGATTTAAAATATATGCATTTTTGTAATTTTTTTGGGTTGAGCCAAACTTTACTGATTTTTGCACGGATTAGGTGTGTCAGATATAATGATTTTAATGCGGGTTGATTCGAGATCGGAACTGAAAATTTTGCCCCGTGCAGGCCTAGGAAGTCCCGGTTCGGTATGAAAAATATATTAGACCCGGTATAGACTGGCCCGGCCCCAGAATACAGACTTTTTTTAACCCCTCGCCTGGACAATATAAAACCTGAAGTTGTGAGGGTTAAAACTATGAAAACACTTTTAATCGGTATTTTAGAAAAAACGTTGTTTTAAATAGTACAGAAAGAATGTGGAAAGGGCAAAGGTTAAACTGAATCGGAAGTTTAAGCTACAGGAAAGAGTTACATACTCACATGCAATTTTTTAAAAAGCATTTTAACATTTCATTAAGAGCCAATCTTTGTTTAAAACTTTAAATGCGTTTTAAATTATTAATCTAAATTGTTCAAAATAATTTAAATTTATTAATTTAAATGTGTAATTAAAATAAAAATAAATTTAATTTAAATTATTAATTTACATTTTTAAGTCCAGAATTGTTGAAAAAAAGGGTGCAAACTCGGAACATGAACTTTTGATTATTTGGCGTTAATTTTGTTTCAACAAATTTGAAAATGTATTTACTTTTTAAAATGTGATTTTTTTAAAAATAAGTTACATATTTTTATTTGTGTTTTTAATATTTTTAATATTAATATTTACAAAAATCCTGAAACAAAATTAAAATTATATTTTCTTCTTTAATTAAATGAAAAGAAGTTTTAAATTCGACAATAATATTTCGAGCTATAATGATTTTAAATTACCTCAATTAAAAAAAAAATAATAATTTTAAACATTTTAAACTTTCTGAGAACTTTTAGGATGTGATTTTATTTCAAAATTATATGGTTAATCATCACACAAAAAAAAAAGAAAAATCTAACTCTAACTCAATAAATATATTTTTTACATGTATCCTGGAACTTTTAAAATAATATTGTTTATTGAACAACACGCATTTTAATTTGTGTCTAATCCCTTAAAACCTGATGAATTATTTAAACAGGCATAAACACCATGCGTTTTGCAGATATGAAGATGGAACTTTTTGTGTTTAATTCAGGAATTAGAAATTTTTCCCTACGGGGGCCGTATAAAAATTTATTTTTTGTATTTTCTCAAATAGACCTCCCATGGCGTTGTAACTTATCTCATCAAATTTTCAACCTTTTTTAATGAAACTGTGCAGTTGGAAGTATGTGCCTAGGGACATTAATTAAGGAGATAGCCTATTGTTTCGATATTTATGAATCACCCTGTATAATAATGTGTAATTTAAATAAACGTGTCGAAATAACAAAATATGTTTAGGTTCGATTCACTTGAAAAATATTTTTAGGAATTCTTTAAACAACTTATTTGTTTGCTGAGACGGAGAAGTTAGCACGAAAAACCATTAACGATTCTGGTTTCTCTACTGTTGGTTGCTATCTTTAACAGCCATGAGCAGACGTTACAATAACTATCGCAGCTATGTTGTTGCTATAAATACGCTAAAAAAAAACCCGTTGGTATTAATGACGGCAATGCGATTCTGCAGAGTTAATCGAGTACTACGCTAGGATTATACGCTAGGGTTATTGTTTCATTGTTAATACATTGAAACTAAAATTAGTTTTTAACAATAGCATCATCTTCTATCGAATAGGAACCCGATATTGTGATCTAGGATGGAAAATTTATTTGCGTTCTGTTTAACTATAGAGCTTAACGCACGTCAAAATCTCATGGCAGCAGTACAAGTACAAAAAATCACGTTTTTGAAATGCTTTTTCCCGGCAGAATTTCTTTCCGCAAAAAATGTAATCTTAATATTTATTTCGAATTAAGAAGTTGTCAATGTCTGCTTGACGACATCAAATGAATATTTGTTAATTGATTCGTTTTCTTCAGACAAAATTTCTTTGCACAATTAATGCAACCTGAATGTTTATTTCAAATTCAGAAATTATCAATATCTGCTTGACGACATCAAATGCATATTTGTAAATTGATTAGGTCAGCTCAGTTTTCTGCACTTTTTGTTTGCGCTTCCCTAAGTGCCTCACAACAGTAACTGAGTAATGTAATAACCACAATTACAGAAATTTATTGCAACTGTACCAAAAATAATATTCATGACACTAATTCAAATTTTAAAAATCTGACAGTTTATCTTCAGTACATATATAGATTCATGCAAATAACTGGTGTTCAATCGCAATTTTTAATGTATAGAAGGAGTATAGTTGTAAATTACAAATAGACAGTCAGATTAAAAAAATAATGTATCCTATTTTTATTGGTTCTTTGTGTTTTATGACACAAGTAATTGGAATAAAAAACTTCCCAGCGAGTATTATTTTGAATGGATTGCTGTTAGTTTTATTTATCATTAATTTAGTTATTATAAACCATTATATGTATATACTGGGTGTCCCAAAAACATTGACATCGGTTTTTATTCCTTAAATATTGATCATGGACACGTATCATAAATTACAAAATTACGTAAAAAAGGGTACAGAATTTTATGAAATTGATTAAAAAATTCAGGGGATTAAATTTAAAGGGATGCAAAATTTAAATTTGTATGCTGCCTCCGTGCGAAAAATTTCGCAATGAATGAAATGTACCCCATACATTAATATGGCCATGTACAAAGTTTCAGCATTTTATCATTAAAAGTCGTACCGATATGAAAATACACAAATGCTGACTTAAACAACTTATCGATGCCTGAATATGAATTCGCAAAGGAGAAAAATCATGTCAGATTATTGAGTCTCAGGGGTGGTATCCTAATTATGAAAGAAAACAATGATTACAATGCAGCTGTAAACATTTACATTTAATTTATAATTAACCACTCACCAACTTTGATTAAACATATCTTTGCTACTTTTTATGCTAAAATGATGACTTTTGGAGATGACCTTATTAGAGTACGGGGCACATTTTATTCACTGAGAAATTTTGATGTCCGGGGCCGTATAAAAATTTATTTTTTGTATTTCTTCAAAATTAATATCCAGAAAATTTTAATCGATTTCATAGAATTATTTTACCTTTTTTTACGTAACTTTTTAATTTATAATATATATCTATGATCAATATTTAAGAAATAAATGCCGAGGTCGTTGTTTTTGAGACACCCTGTATATTGGTTTCTAATAATTCAGAAATAAAATACCTATAAACACTGATCTAATATTAATACATGATGAAAAAAAATCACACAATTTGTATGCATTGCTTTTATAGAATTAGTCAAAATAAACGATATTTCTTTACAATATATTTATTCTGCGGAAATGTACATTTTACTCGGAAGATCTGACGCCCAAAAGGACATAATTAATGGTTGTGGTTTTACTACTTTTATTCATGCATATCCGTCGTTCAAAACCTGTAAATAAAAAATAAAATTAAATTAATCAAAATATTAGCAATTTTGCGAAGAATCTGACTTATCTAATTCTCCCACACGATGATCTTTCGGTGAGAACGAGATTTCATCGTAATTCTAGGACTCATAGGTGAATGCGACAAGACTCTTAGCTTGGGAAGAAACACAGATATTTACATAATTTTTACATACATTTGTAAAGGATATTTTATTTTACAGGTACATTGGTTTTATTAATTGATTAATTTAATGAATGTGTTATGATATTTTATTTGTACCCTTAAAAATTTTTTTTTGCGTACTAGAGTTTATTTTATTAACATAATTGAAGGCATTATAGCCTTGTAATTTACAATCGCGGGGAAAAGGAGTCTTGAGGGATAATGAGTCATCTATGGATATGATACAACAGATCCACGATTCAGGTGAAGAGATACAGGCACTACAAGTACCTATAGTTGGGCCTTATAACCTTTAAGTAGGGAAAGGCCTTGCGAGCCCCTAAGTAGTATCTAACTATGTGAATATCATTAATACAAACAAAGAGTCAGAATACTTTTTTTTTTTCTGAGATTTTTTTGTTGTATTGGAGATGAGGTTCTATCAAGGTTGTCTCTTCGGGTTTTACTACAGTCGAACCCCGATTTAACGAATCGTTCGGGACAAGAGACTTTGTTCGTTAAATCGAAATTATTCGTTAAATCGGGATAATCAAAAGATTATATTTATACAACAGAACATGTTAAAAGAAATGGCAATAAATACGAAGAACAATGCTCATTTACCTTAATAATGATGTTAAACATTTGTTGCTTTAAGAAAAAACTCTGTATAAAAATTCTTTTTTTACGTACTACTATAAATCAAAAGCATTGTAATTAAGAAAAAATCACATTTATTCAAATTTTATCGATAAATTATAAGACATCTTTTATAGATGTTTCTTTGCTTTGTTTCGATTTTGTATTCGAGCTTCTTTATTGAATTTTTTCTGAACTTGTGAAAACAGTGTCATCAAAATTATGAGCCGCCAACTTTTGTTTCAAAGTATCCAAACTTCTAACTGCTTTTTTTGAACGTTACATGCTTCATCTCTATTTCATCTTCTTCATCTGATCCATTACTATTGATATTAATAACCTCGGTGGAAAGTGCATTTTCGCATGTAGATATTTCTGCATCACAGGATACAAATTTAGAAAATTAACAATCAGGGACATTGGAAATTTGTAATAAATATTAGAAAATTTCTCCAATTTTTCATTTTTTCATTTTTTTACATCGAAAATTATACGTTAAATCGAAGTATTTTTGTTCCATTTTCGTCGGGACCATAAAAATTTCGCTAAATCGAGAAATTCGTTAAATCGCGATTCATTAAATCGGGGCTCGACTGTATTTGAGTTGTAGTTAGACTTATTCCGGAGCACTAAGCAGCATTATTGAGCATTCACTCAAGCTGGTACTTTGCTAATTTCTGGCTTATTATTATGGTCGTATATCATGGCATGTTTATACATCTAAGTTAAAAGTTCAAAGATGGATGAACTTTATATTGGTCAGAAAGGCCCTTGATAAACCGCTGATTAAATTAATGAGAGTGTGTGTCAAGCATGGAGATTATAAATCCTCTGATGAACACTGAAAAAAAATTCTGCCACTGGCTTCTAGAAAATAAATTTTGTCTCTTGAAAAAAATAGTTCCATGTCATCTTTATAAATTCAACTTCCCTTTGCTAGAGAATTCTAGTTATCCCTATTAAAAATTAAGGGCGTTTTCCTGTATTATCATGGTCAAACTTATTTAAAGAATCTCTGAAAATACATGCGAACACAAAAAGTTAGTTTTAGTAACTATAATTCTAGTTTATGTATTAATTCTAGAAATCAAGTGATATTTTCTTGCAATTCAAACAATTAGTAATATAATGTATCGTTTCATCACCTAGAAAACTATAGACTAGAAATTCTCGATCATTTCGTCTATTCAGTTTATTTGTTTACCTTATTCACATAACTCGGAAATCTATATTTCTAGTTTAGTGATTTAGAAAATGATACCTATTTGTTCTAGATGAAAGCGGTATATTTTTTCATTTCGGAAGCACCAGCACTGTACTTGGTGTCAGGTATTCTTTCACCAACATTTGGCTCAAGTAATAAATATAATAATATAATGTTTAATTATCAATACTTATGTCTACCCAAGGTAGGCTCTTATTGGTAAACGATAGGCTAAGATATTTAATTGTATGGTTATCTGTTAAGATACTTCAATAAGTATAAGCTAATTTTAAATAGTCGCAAAAGTCCATTTGTAATCAATATTATTTTAAAGTAATTAATCAATGTTGAGGTTCCACTGAATTGTAATAATAAAAGTAATCCGAGCAAAACTTTTTCTTGATTATATAATTTAAGACACTTTTATAATACTTCTATATTAAGAGCTCAACAACAGACTGTGTATTAAAAAATGATGTTCACACCATTTTCTATAGAAAGCCTGTTGTAGCGAACTAAAGTAAGGTATACCAATTTCCTTATCTTTGCAGTAGTGTAATATCATTAAAACAGCTCAAAACTGTTATCGTCCCCCCACAGATCATAATGAAACGTACTAAAACTGATTCCCAATAAAAGTTTTTTTAAGCAATAACCTTATTGTCGGTTTTACTACAATTTTCATCTTAGAATACTGATATTTAAAGAATGAATTACATCTCATAAATTACTCAGAGCGAGAGCTTTAACCCGTTATTTATGAAATTATTTATCTAGATATTGCTTCACCCCAATAATTATCATCTTTAATATATGAAGATATACTGGAGGAATTTTTAAATAATAATAGTGTGGAATTTGGATATATTTTTTCATTAGAACTGATTAAATCTATCGGTAGCTATAACTTTTTTGTAAAATATTTACAAAAATAATTAGATTAATTACCACAAAAAATTGTTATAGAAATTTCACAATTCTTATGAAAGCAATGTATTTAAATGTATTATGATCCCCTTTGTAAATGGAAAGGCTTTTGATGTTGAAAATGTCGCATATAACTTATTTTTAGAAACGAAAAGCTATACCTATGAAAATTATTAAGAAAATTACCACTTTTTGAAAATATTTATCTTCGCAGGTTTCTCTTCTCTATCTAAATATTATCGATCAGAGTTTATTGTGTGGAAAGAAAAATACACTTTTATTAATAGATCGAGTAAATAAATTTTATATTTAATTTTCTTCAATAGTACTTAAAAGTACTGTCAGAACATCAAGGATTAAGTGGAAAGAAAACTTAACAAGCTTTATGATACACAGTCGGTTTTTTATGGACAACTTCAGATCCCTTTTTCGTGATTATTTTTAATCGAATATTTATTTTTAAAGAATAGAAAAGATTTTCACCATTTCGTGCACATTTCTTTCGTAAGACAATTGCATGTTTTCGTATATCCAATTTATATGCGCAGGAACTGACGTGTAGAAAAATGGATGCGTAGAAAGACAATGACCATATGATGCCACACCAATTATGTAAGCTTTATTTCCGACCTCATAAAACGCAGGTCCACCGGAATCCCCCTAAAAATATACAATAAAAAAGAGATAATTTACAATATTATCAAACATTACGACTGCGATATGAATATAAAATTCTATGTACAAATTTTTACATTGTTTGTATATTTTATACAGGGTATGTCACAATTCCGTCCGGTGTCTGGAAGGATTATGGAAAAAAAAAAAAAAAAAAAAAAAAACTTTACCAATAAAGCAACAAACTTGACTTTACTGGAGAAAGAAACATTACAATTTTTGTTTCACAAATGTTCAAAATGTGAACCTTTGGTGATGCGGCACATATCAAGTCTAATCCCCCGAGCGTTTTGAGGGTTTTCCTGCGTTTTCAGAAAAATCATTATAAAAATTAACTTAATTAAAATTTTCTTTCCTTGTTTGTTTCTAAAATACACTTCTTGCTCCTGTATTTGATATACATCTTGATATACAATTCTGTTTAAATTTTTTTGTGTAAAACAGATTAAAGTTGTTTTTGAGAAACGGAAAAGTACGGGCAAACCGCTCAGAAGGCTTTTTCAAATTCTTCTTACAATCGCTTCAACATGTCACGATCAATGGTAGTGAATGCGATTATGATCCTTCCTCGGGCTTCGTACAAACGCATCTCCAACACGAGTAACCATTTCCTCCGAAGGGCCTAGACGATCAGTTAATGGTTCGTCAGTAATGATACACAGTTCGTCATACAAGCAACCACTTTTCTCAAATTTTCGAAACCATGCATGAATTGTTTTGTCCGTTGGTGGTTGAATTTTGTATTTTGTTGCCCTGCAATTCCCGCGGACATCGCCAGAGAATACACCTTTTAACCATTTGGAAAAATGGTAATTGTCCTCGACAGGGTTGGAAATCAAAAGCATATCTGAAGGTTTTTATTGGTTTAATCATCATTTTATTCGTTTTCTGATTGGTCTATACAGTAATCTGTATTTCCCTTTACTTTCAACAGAGATGGACAACAGAGTGTTGCCACTATGACAAAAAAGAAATAAAAACTACAAAAAAAATTAATAACTCAGAAACAAATTAAGATACCGCTTTCAAACAAATTGCATTTAAAAGTACATTTTTTTCTCTATACGACGGTGTAAAAAGTAATATTGTGGGATGTTTAGAAGTTTAAGAATGTTAGAAGTTTAGAAGTTTAAGAAATGTTAATGTTAGAAATTTAAGGAGTTTAGAAGTTTAAGAATTTCATTTAAAATTGGTCAGCAGATTTCTTGGAAATCTGACGATGGAAAAGCCTTTTCCCGAACAGCCAATGAAATGCTTGGATAATACGTAAGTTTCAGGTGGATAATACGTACGAGTCGCAGGCGATTTTTGTCGCTTGCAATTTTTACGTGTAATAACACTATTAATGTTTAACTCATGGCGTACGTAATGTATGACCAGCTTCGCAGAAGTTTAAAAATTTACAGTAACGAAAATTGTAAAACTGAAATTTCTTTTAAAATTTGTTCATAATGGGTCCAGGAATGTTAATGCTAATGTTTAATTCATGGCATACGTAATGTATGATCAACTCCGTGCGATTTTTTATGTCCTAAATTTTAAACTTCGAAAAAGTCATTTTCCAAATGGTCGTTGTAATTTGTTAAATTGCTTTTTTTTAATAATTAATTGTTGCCCCATTAATACAAACGCGTCATTTCGCTTGAAATGGGAGTTACAATAATTATTAGCTGTAGCTGAAAATAAAATTAGCAGTGCCTTGTATTAAACTTATGTAAAGAAAAATGTTTAGCTGCAGTTCCATTTATTTTTTTATTATTATTACATCACTTTGTTCACTTACGATATTTTCATCTTTAAATGCGTAGCTGGACAGTGAAAGTAGCAGGTTTCGGTTAAATTTGCCTTGAATATTTAACCTGCCGTACCATTAATTTTAATACTTCACGTTGCTCAAGTTTTAATGATTTATTTTCATGTGACGCATTTGTATGAATGAAACAGCAATTAATTATTAAAAAAAGTAAATAAATAAATAAAAACTACTCTCTGACGATGGCCAAGGGAATTGCAGCCGAAAGTACTAAGAAATTTTAAATAAAATGTATATTTTTAACTTGTAATATATATTTGTTTATTTTCGTCGCCTTTTAATTAAAACGGTGAGCTTTTACAAATTCATATTGCGTATTTTGTGATTCAATCAAGGTTCAATATTGCATTTCGTCTTATCATTTTATTTACAAATCGGAAAAATTTCCGAAAATTACGAGTAAAATTGGTTTCAGAAATGCTTCTTTAAATTTCGGAAACCTGGCGGTTTATGAGGTTTCTAAAAATATACGTTTTACAGAATTGTAAGCAAGTCGGAAGAGCATATATTAGATTATAAAGAAAATTTTCCGCCAAATTACCATTACATAATACTAATTATACTATAGATAATTAACTGTAATTTTGTATATAACCACCATTGCGCCAAACCTTCACAGTGTCATATGATACAACACTAGTTCCTAAAGCTGTATCTTTGTTCGGTGACATTCTGTATGTGACTTTTTGCAACAGAACTGGAAGTAAATGATGGTTCTAATCTGGTAGCGTGATAGTTCCATTTCAGACACCCTGTACTTAATGATAACGATATATTTTTTTTTTTCAAATTTCACAACGCAGTGTTTTAAAACAAGTCTCTGTCTTTCAAATGCCAAAAATCGGTTGACAAAATATGAGTCAACGCAATCTGTTTGCATAGACCATATTAGCTGTGACGGGAAACTTTCGTTACAACCTGATATTATATTTTCTTCAGTAATCTTACTACATCAAAAAGCATTTCTCCTTTTTGCTGAGTATGAACATAAAGCTCTACACTGTCAGAAAAACTTGTCTATATACACTAAATTATTCCTCATTTTTATACGACTGACAAGAAGAATTATGTGTTTCACGCGTCTGGGTATGTGGATTTCTTTATACCCTCGAAACATCCCAACGTCTAGATGGATTTTAATGAATGAGGTCTCTATCGATTCGTCATAACCGTCCAATGGTTATAGTGTAGATTTTGTTTTTATAAATTCAAAATGACGGCCGTAAAATACAAAATGGCGGTAGAAACGGAAAAAAAATTACGCACAATACTTAGTGGCATATCATTGGATAGGTCTTTCAAAATGAAGACGATGTTTCATTGACTATTTTTCAGTCAGAAGCTCCGTTTAAATATGACACAGCCTGGAAGTTGTGTAGGTAGGATCTCTAGCTTTACTGCAACTCTAGGCTTCATAGACATGTATAAGCCTCATCGAAACAGTGTTTATAGGTTATAGAACTAACAATTAAACACAACTTAAAAGTCATCAAAACAAATAAATAAAAAAATAGGTAAGTAATATAAAAAATAGTTTAACATGATGAGAAATAATTAATTATTTCGCTTTTTACGCAGTCGGGTTTTTTGGTTTTTTAAATTTATTAAAAGTTATTTAAAAAATAATTTCCCTGCTCTAAGAAAACATGTTTTATACGTGAATTTTTCCCGGAAATCTGAAAAAGAGGGGAAAATTCTGTTCATTTCCAGCACGCATGCGTATTCGCCCTATTAATACTAAAATCCGATTTCATTTTAAAAACGGAAAACCAAAAATTCTATAAATTAACACTTCAAATTTAATAATAATAATAATAATAATAAAAACAAAGAAAAGAAACGTTTTCGAATTTAAAAATAAATAAAATAAAAAGCAAGTTATCAAATTACAACGAACATTTGGAAAATGATTTTTTCGAAGACTAAAATTTAAGACATAAAAAATCGCACGGAGTTGATCATACATTACGTACGCCATGAGTTAAACATTAATAGTATTATTACACGTAAAAATTCCAAACGACAAAAATCGCCTGCGACTCGTACGTATTATCCACCTGAAACTTATGTATTATCCAAGCATTTCATTGGCTGTTCGGGAAAAGGCTTTTCCATCGTCAGATTTTTAGGAAATCTGATGACTCATTTTAAAGGAAATTTCATTCTTAAACTTCTAAATATCCCACAATATTACTTTTTACACCGTCGTATAGAGAAAAAAATTTACTTTTAAATGCAATTTGTTTGAAATCTGTATCTCAGTTTGTTTCTGAGTTATTAATTTTTTTTGTAGTTTTTATTACTTTTTTGTCATAGTGGCAACAGAAGGTATCCATCTCTGTTGAAAGTAAAGGAAAATACAGATTACTGTATAGACCAATCAGAAAACGAATAAAATGCGGATTAAACCAATAAAAACCTTCAGATATGCTTTTGATTTCCCATCCTGACGAGAACAATAACCATTTTTCCAAATGGTTAATAAAAATTAATTTTCTAATTCATTTAATTAAGATATATTTTAAATGAACACATTTAAAATAGATATTATAAATAAATATTAAATAGAAAAAAATTAATTTTACTGAAACAAAAAAAATTCTCACATAAAAATATAACATTCATATTTTACATCTAATAATCTACATGAAAATATTTCTAATTCATATTTTTATTCTATTTTAATACTAAAGTATTAAAACCTCAGTCACAATCTCATTGAAGACGAAATCTTCACGAAATTAACTTCAAAATTCAAAGCTTTTTAAAGAAATTAATGAAGCCGTATCCATATGAGGCAAACATATTTACTTCAAACTGTTTCGCCACTGTACAACTGTAGCCGAGTGGTTATTCTTTTTTAGAATAGAGAGGTTCGTACCACTTTTTGAAAAATAATCTCTGCTATACACATAAGGATAGTTTCAAGAAATGAAAACTAAGAATGAAAAACGCTGAGAGTCCAGAAGAGGAAGTTTTTCAAGAGAACAAAAAAAAAAAAAAAAAAAAGAAAAAAGAAAAAAAAAAAAAAGAAAAACTCCAAATGCCAAAAAGACTTTTTAAAAATCTAATATTACCATTTTACTTACCCATCATACGTAGTGTAGGGTAAGTCTTGTAATCGTTTTAAAAATCGAAAAAAAATTTTTTTGACGGATTTACACGTTTCAGACATTGGAGATTCCGAAAACCATATTTTTAGAAGAAAAAAATTTGCCGTCCGTCTGGGTGTGTGTGTGTCTGTAAATGCTCTGTCTCCGGAACAAATTGAGATATAGACTTGAAATTCGATGCGTACTTAGGAAGTAACAATGGTACGAAGCCTATTGAATATCAGTAACCTCGATTATCCGGAACAATTTTTTTTCGGACTCTCGAAATATTCGTTTTGATAAAAGGTATACAAAAATTTTCGAAATTTTTTATTTGAAGGAGTGAATATGAAAGACAATGACAAAACATAAATTTTGCATTAAGAATGAAGTCGATTGGAGAATTAGTTGCCGAGATATTTGTAATCATATTTTTCACACTTTTCGATTTTTCATGACCCTGTATTTCTTTCAAATTTCAATTCAAAGATATATTTTATTGGAAATGAGACGCTTAATCCAGCGCAGTAAACTGTTAGTTAATATGATTATAATTTTTCGAGTTATAAGGATGTTTTTTTACGCAATTCGGTACTATTCGATTATCCCGCCCACCCAAAACCATCGCCAAACTATAAGATAAAATGCCAATGATGGCTTATCGTAAATGTCAAGCCTTTAATGCATCTCCATACCTATAAGGGGGGTTACCATAGGGAGCACCCTGTTCTGTCGCCAAAAGTGAAGCCAAATTGGCGGTATCTCTAATATTTCTCCAAATTCCCATAGACTTCCATTGTAAACATAGTGTTTACTTGCTTACAGAAAATCAACAAATTGATATATTTTAATGCAACAAAAAGTAATATTAGCTTAAGGGATTATATTAATTATATTTAAGGGAATCCAAGTAAAATAAATTATGAATAAAGTAACATGATACAATACTTAGCATGTATCACATGTTTTATTTTCATATTTTATATTATGTATATCCATGATGGGTAAGTATTAATGTAAGTAAGTATCCATGATGGGTAAGTAAAGTCATGGGGGGTGGCCCCCAACGACTAGTTTATATACGTGTCCGCAATTTTTTCATTGGTCTACAAACTAAAACATTTTTTTGTCCTTTAAATAAACGATATTTTTGGGTCACAGAATATGAATTATCCATTGAAATGTTAGTGTTAGCTCTTGGTGTAAAAATACAGTTGCGAAAATTTAAGATTTCCCACAAAAATATGTATTTTTAAATTAACGTTCAAACAATATAGAAAATTTAACATTTTTTTAAATCAGAAATCGACCTCGAGGAGCTTCAAATATGTGAATCTAAAATTACATATCATTCCATTAAGTAGTTATAAGGGGTCGTCCATAAATTATGTCACGCTTGGAGGGGGGTGGGGGGTTCGGGAAATTGTGACAGTTTGTGACAAGGGGGTAAGAAGAAATGTGACATCACACAGTTTGGTTAAAATAAAAGCATTAAAAATCAGCAGATAAAATTTTGAAGTTATTTTGAAATTAAAGTATTTTGTGTTGATAAAGTAAAGATACGATTTAAAGCCAAATATATTAAATTCCATTTCAAATTCCAAAATACTACTGTTTTCAATTGCTCTTTCATATTAATATTATATTATTATTGAACATTAATTGTGTTTTTTGTTGTAAACCTTAATCTTATTTCATACAAAATAAGTTCACGAATCATTTTAATTTTATGCTCACAAATGTCATTAAAACCAGTGTTGGGCACGCTCACAAAAAAAAAAAAAAAAAAACGAACTAATTCAAACTCAAACTCAACTTCTCAAAAATGATTCAAGTTCACGTTCAAATTCAAAAATTTTCAAACGAACTCGCTCAACTCAAACTCATCTATGAAAGTGAGCAAAATTCACTAAAAACTCGTTTTTTTTCTTAATTAGAACTTTATTGTCCAAATTTACAAAATTTTATGAAATAATCTTTTGGTTATTCGATGTAAGTGTCTTCATGGGCCCGGCCCAATTTTCCTTCCCGACATTGTGTCCGAGCTGGGTTTGATTATTACTTTTTTCTAGAGCTTCAGACCGAGATGGCCGGGACTGGGTTTATTTTCCGGCCCAAGTCGAGGCTGTACTGAATTCGTCTTGAGGTCTGAACAGGCAGAAATTTTCATTCCCAGTTCCAACCCAGCTCGTATGAAAATCATTGGACCGAAAAATAACAATAAAATTTGGCCCGACCCAATTTTTTTTTAAATGCACGTATTTTTAAATCGCTATTATTCCACAATTAAAATTGATATATTTATTTTTATAATTTTTTAAGGTGGGTTCTTATTGTTCTATTCTAGGCAATAAAATTAAAATACGGTAAAACCTGAGAAAAAAACCTGCCTGTTACGGAATCCAGTGTTTAACACAATAAAACAAAAATGTTGATCTATTTAAAATGAGAATAACAGTACTTTTAAAAAGAATTTAATGCATTTACAACAGACAATGAACTTGCTCATAGGGGAATCAGCCCATAACGGATTTTTCTTCTTTTCTATGCAATTCCGTCTAAGAATATTTTATTGTATAGACTTTTTAAAATTTTTAAATCTCCAGGCCATAGAATGTTGGATTAACGATATTAATGGTAACTGTGATATTCACATATAATCATATGCATTAGAAAAACAAATACCACAGCTCAGAAAACTTTATTTAAAATGAAAATATAAACATGATGTAAAAAGATAAAATAAGTATTTTTAGTTAGGACTTCTCGAACAAAACAATTTTAACTTTATAGGCGTGGGCCTAGCCGAGCCAATTAATTTTTTGTGCAGGCTGGGTCGAAGTTTTAGTTTTTATACCGTGCTTGATCAGTAATTTTTTGGAACGGGTCGAGTAGTGCTCGGAGCAGTTTTGGCCAAACTTTGAACTTTGTTACCGGGGCAAAATAAAAATTGTCTACGGATCTACTCTATACGAGTCGAAACAATAATAAATTTAGTTATGCGCCAATAAATGTCGAACTATACCGAATGACTGTAAATTTGCAACAATGAATCATTTTACAGGCTTAAAAGTAACAAAAATTGTTATAAATAAAAAAAATAAAGTGTGTGATTTAATAATAATAATACCCTTTTATTAATAATCACAGTTTACCATCATTAAATTTACGATTGCACATTGAGAAATCAATTTAGAGATCCTAAAAAGATAGTTTAAATAATGTTTATTTTGTTTATTTCTTATTGTTCTATCTTAACTCATTATCAAATTCCCTGTTCAACTGCACGAAACTTTCTGACAGGTTCTGTTACTAATTTTTAAAAGTAAAAAGCATAAAATTGGTAAGTTTGACTACTGAAGCGATTTCGAATCGAATAGCGTTTTTCACTTTTTCATAAATGGGTTATAAGTGATTCTTATCACGTGACGACAAGTTCTTTCCCTTTCATTCGTTGCTGTGTCGGGAATACGGTTCGAAACTCCCACTTTGACAGTATTTTTTGGAAGATATTCTGGCTTTACCAAAAAATGAAAAATGCTATTCCCTTACATAATTTCTGAATACTAGCCAATTTCATGCATTTACGAAAAAAAAAGGAATTAAGAAATGTCACAGAAAGTAGCTCCTTTGGAAAACAGCCTTAAAAATCACAAGAAAAGTTATATATTTTTCAATAAATTCACTTGCTTGCGCTTTCCATCAAGCGCGTAAAATAAGCGTGAATTTTTCATAATTGAGTTCGGTGCCCACACCAAATTAATGTATTATAACGGAAATTTTTAGGAAAAAACATGAATTGCTGTCAAAAGATAAGGCTTAACTTTCAAGATGAGCATTAAATGCTTATAAAAAAGTGTTTATAAAAAAACTATTTTTACTCTTATGCTTATTTGTTTATGGGTATTTGTGAGTGAGATCTTAAATTCTCTTCATTAATGTTAAACCTATTGACATGGAATGCATTAAAAAAAAAATAGAATATATTTCACCAGAAAATAAGTAACTTTTTTTCTGGGTAATTTTCTTAAAGGATTTCTCTTTTTTCTTTTTTTGCTTACAAGCAATCGAAATTTTATTACTGAAATACACATATACATATATATATATATATTAGGAAAAACTTAAGCATGTTTTAAATATTTTTACAGCTTTCATTAATTTAAAATAAATGAGATGTTCTGAGGTTTATAAATTTTACACATTTGGTAATATGTTACCAGATTTCGGAGGCCAGATTTCGAGGCATTGATTTCTAAAATTAAATGGGATAAAAATAAATCTCAACTGCATTCTTCATAAAATGCCTTTATTTCTATTTTGTTATATTTTTTACGACTGAGAGACATTTGAGGCAGTAATTCACTTATTTTTATTTACCTTTCAATTTATACCTTTAATTTCTTAAATCACTGTGTTAGAAATTGTGAAAATGAATAGAAAATAAAGAAAAAGAAAAAACGAAAAGAAAAAGAAACGATTCTTTGAAAAGACGCTATATTTCCTTTTTCTTTTCTTTCTTTTATATTAATTAAAATTATTGCAGCTTTTTAAATCAAATTCCATATATCGATTTGTAATCCCTTGCTCATACAGGATTTATTTTAAAGATATTCTTGTTACTGTAAAATCCATGAGAGTATACGGCCAATTCTCTATCTCTTTGCTTTTATTGTTTAAATAAGAGTTATGCAGAATTGGAGGGATAGTGCCGTCACAAAAGCTGTCTATGACCTTCCGCCGCTCGAAAATCGTCACGGTGCCAGGGTTCCTTGGTAGAACCACTACGTTTTATGATACCCATGTATCGAAGAACACAGATAAAGTTACAAACAATCAAAGGCCACGAAGATCATGTACTCGCGGCTATACCCGTCCTGAGTTTTGTTTTTGCGCTTTTGGGAAGAATTCACCGAAAATAATCAGAATGAATGTAAACATTTTTCTGTCCCTTCCCACAATGAAATAACATGTCGTTTGAAAGCCAATAACATGAAGATTTCTATAATAGAAAAGCTGTCTCCTCCGTTTTGTTGTGTCATTGTGAAATTTGGTGATTAAAAAACGTATATAAATATATAAAGAAATTATCTGTCAAAATTTAACCATGACAGAAAGTAAAACACAAAATGCTCCTTTAAAAAAAAATAATGACCCTTACAGTTAAATAAATTCAGATAAATATTTTTTCCTCAATTTTAAGATATCCTTTTGCAAAAATCTATGAGATTTTATATCAATGGTATTTTAAACGAAATTAAAAGAATTTTTTACCTGAAGACTTTACCTAATTTTAGTTTGAACAGTTTAATAATGTTCTTTGTAGAGTTTTTCATATTAAATAATACACACCAGATAAAACATGAATAGTGAACAATGAAATTGATAAAACATGAAATTTTGTAGATGTTTGAAAAAATAACTTAACGAAAAATAATTTATTTATATTTAAACAAAAGAATCTAGTAAATAGACTTTTTCTGTTAAGATTAAAAATTTAAAGTTTAATAAAGTTAAAACAAACACAGACTAGTTTATTAAAAAAATATTATATATTTGTATTGTTATTTTTCGATTACTGGATTAACATAAATGTGATTTTGATATAGGAAGATTCGCTTCTGTCCCATCAGCTCCCCCACCCCCCACTCCCTCCTTCCTGTGGTTGGCTGGTTGTGTTTATGACGCCCAATTATCAACACGAGGGATATAGGCCCTAAGGAGGGAGTGCTCTCCGTGGGGGTTTTTCTAAGGGAACCTAACCCGTATTTACGCATGAAAATCCACGGTTCGAAGAAAACCACGAAAACTCCGAACGATTAGGCCGACGGGCGCGATTGAGTTCGAATACCGAACTTCTCGTCTACCAGCTTCGAGAGCAAAACCTCTCGGCCACTGGTGGGGCCCTTCCTGTGAATTAGTAGAACCCGACATCGGCTCGGGTTATCCGCTTTTATCCAAACCCAGCTGCGAGTCTGGTGTGCAATATACTTTTTCATTGCGGGTCGGGTTGAATTCTACTATTTTGCTGCGGGTTCGGCAACTTTTATTGTTTAGACATTGGTTTAGATTACTGCGGGTTGGGTTCGGTTTTACCCAACATTTCAAAAGGATGCCGAAAATATTTTTTTAATATTAAAAATCTATAAACAATAAGATCTTCATGATGGATATAACCGAAAAGTACACATCTATTCAGCGAGTACTTTTTCAATTCTTAATATATTTATACACTTATATCTCTGAATATGGGCCCCTTCCAATCTACATACATATAACGGGTGTGTGCAAAGACTATCACAAACACTATATATGTGTTTTGTGTGTGTAAAAACGAATTGTTGATCCCATTTTTCATATTCCAAGAGAAGAAAAAATGGTTCTTAACTGTACCGTAAAGAAAGAATAATCTATGATCACATTTCTTATACATTTTATTTCTCCTGCAGTAATTTGAATATATAATCTTCAACCTTATTTATTTTCATCTGAAACATAGTTTTGCTGAAACATTTTGTGAGCATCCAAACAATCCAATTTGAAAAAAAAAAAAAAAAAAAAAAAAAAAAAAAAATCCTGCAAGAATTATTCTAGGTTAACCCAATCGGGAAAAACAAAAATTAATATCATTAAGGCCAGAAACAGAAATTTATGGACAACCTGATCCGACATAGGAATCTATTTGATGATCCCACCATCTCTACTATTCAGAGGTTTTAATATATTTGAATATTTAAATAATGAATTTTATGAATATTTGAATATTAAATATTTGTACTCTTTTCTATAAAAAAAACATAAGATTGGCAGTGGAGGTATAATTATAGATTACTTTTCGCAATTGCATTAAAACATAATTTACTTTCCTTTCATTTCGGGTTCGATTCGGGTTGCTGGTTGCCGAAAATTATTTTGGCGCATTCAAGTTAGGTTAAATCTAGCTTTTTTTTTTTTTTTTTTTTTTTTTTTTTTTTGTTGTTGTTGTGTTTGGATCGGGTTGACTTCAAATAAATTTTCGGGACTATCTCTGATGAATTAAAAATTATAGTAAAATTTACTCGTCGTAAATGACGCAAAAAAATTAAACACTTAGAAAACAAAGAATGAGAAATTTGCGCCTTCAACACCCTGTGGGAAACATTTTTTTTAATTATGTTTTTCTTTTTATGTGTATGCGTTTAATATTTATCTTAAACAGGCACTTCAGGAGGCCAAGTAGCGTTCTGAGCGGGTCGGGTTGTACCAGAACCGAACCCAGACATTTCATATGAAGACAAGTCTACCATCAACCCCACCCGAATCTACCAAAAAAATTTCTTGATTTGCAACCCGAGAAAAAAATTTTCGACGATCGCAAGCCCACATATTTCAAGCCGCACCTGTTCCGAACTCGAAATACTTCAATCCAGAATCCGACCGAATCGAACACGAAATGAAAGAAAAATAAATCATTTTAATGCAATCATTGAAAATAATCCATTATTATATGTTTAATATCAATTTTATCTTTTACAGAAAGAAATGGACATATTTATTATTATTCTTTAATATTCAAATATAGTAAAACCTTTGAATAGCAAACAACTCGGGATCGTTGAATAGAGTCCTGCATCGGATCGGTTTCTACCTTTTTTTGTTGTTGTTATTCGGGACAGGGTTATTCTATTTAGAGGTCTGCACGATCCGAAATTCCAACACCCGGAACCGGCCCGCACAAAAAATATTGGCCTGGCCAGGCCCGGTATAACATCTAAAACTTCGACCCGAGCCCGGTCCGGCCCGAGTGAATTTCTACAAAACATTAATTTTTACGTCGATTTGGTAAAAAATTTGTCTCGTACAAGGAGTTCAGGCCAAAAATATTCATCTTAATTTTTTTTTTCATATTCATAATATTAATTTTTATAGAAGCGCCGCAGGGTGCGATATTCATTTTTTTAATGAATCTCTATTTCTTGTATGTAAATGTTTCAGTTATATTAATATTGTTAATCCATATTCCATGTATTGAAGTGTTAAAAATCTGAAAAATGCTATACAGTAAAATCTAAGGCGGGATTGCTTAGAAATGAAAAAAAAAAAAAAGCGTTGTAGACAAATTTCCTTCTTAGCAAGTGTAAATGTAGTATATATTCTTTTCTTGCGTATTAGTATATTAATTTTGGATGGATGAACACGTTTTTCAGTTTAAAACAAGATTCCGTCATAGGCAGGTTCTTTTTCAAATGTTTTACCATATTTTAATAAGCGTAGAAATCTACTATTCTTTAAAAAGAATGAATTTTAATGTTTAATTGTAGTATAATGGCGATTTAAAAATGTATGGATTTAAAAAAAAAATTTTTTGGCCAAAACTAATTTTACTGACTTTTGAACGGACCAGGCCACGCCGAGACAATGATTTTCGTACGGGCTGGATCAAAACTAGGACTAAAAGTTTGGGAATTGAAGACTAGAAATGAAACCAGCCCCGGCTCTCTACAGAAAAAAATAAGCTAGGCCCGTCCCGAACCTTCAGGAAAAAAGAAGGGCCCGAGCCTTCAGAAAAAAGTATGGCCCAAGTGCCGTGAAGGAAAATAGCCCCGAACCCGGCCCGGGCCAGGCTCGGGCTTCGGGCCACGGACCGGCCCGTGCAGATCTCTGATTCTATTTTCTTTATATGGGTTGGTTTCACTCTACAATAATTCTTAGGGGTCAGATTTAAGTTTTTTGCAAATTGGGTTGTTGGGATTTTCATAAAAAGTTTGAGCAGAATTATGTTCTGGATGAAAATACATATGCATTTCATACGTATGAGCGTATATTCAATTTACTGCTTGTGAAATAAAATGTATATATGAAACGCAAATATAGATTATTCTTTCTTTACGATACAGTTAAGAACTATTTTTTCTTTTCTCTTAATATGGAAAATATCATTTAACAATTCGTTTTTGACATGCACAGAACGCATATACAGCGTTTGCGAGAGTTTATGCACACGTAGACGTGTCTATAAATTACAAGATGTGTAGTATACAGCGGTAAAAACGTATAATACAAATATATAATTGTGTTAAAAATTGGAAAGTGTTTGCTAAATAGAAGTATCCGTTTTCTGTGTGTGTGTCTGCTATGTATGTCTTATTGCATATGGATTTTTAACCTTTTTATTTTCGACATTCTTTTGAAAAAACGATTTAGCCTGCAGAGAAAACAAGACCTGGGCGCGACCCAGAAAAAGTTATGATCAGATTCGACCCGTCCCGAGTCCGTGTAGATCTCTAAATCGTATTTGAATGGGAAAAACGTGTTCTTAACGGCTGGAAAAATTTAAAATAAATTATGAAAAAAAGTGAGTTTGAGTTGTAAATTTCGTTCAAACTCACGAATTTTTTGAGTTTTCGTTCAGCTCACGTTCGTTTATCAAAAAGTGAGTCGAGTTCAACTCAAAGTTCACAACAAGTGAACGAAACTCGTGAGTTTTCGTTCAGTGAACACGCTCATACCCAACACTGATTAAAACACATATTAAAAATTTTAAAGTAAAATTTGAAATATAATCTATAATGTAGTGCTTCGTTTCTGAACTGCAAGTGCATGTTTATGTATTAAGGCGTGACATGTGACAAGGGGGGGTGAGGGGGTATGGTGAAATGTGACACATTGTGACAAAGGGGGGAGAGGGTTAAAAAATATAAAAAAAAGTGTGACATCATTTATGGACCATCCCTAAGATATGTTTATAAAAATTTGTTAGAAAAATACATACCTAACAACATTTGGCGCAAGTTTCCACGCTCCTCAATTAATTAAATTCCATGAACTTAAATATCCTACTGTCTCAATACAGCAAAACAAGAGGAATTAATATTACCTTTATATTGATATCCATGTCATACTCCGGGTAGTTATGGGATTAAAGATATCGTGGTGATACTTTATCATTCCTTTAACAGGGTAATCCGTTTTGGCAGTTGTCCATCGTGCATAATCGTTTATTTTACTGTAGAGTGTGTGATGTCGTACTTTTAAATTATCTACTTTTGGTTGAAGGAAAAGAAAGGAGGAAGCTTAATAAAACATATTAAAAAAACAGCTTAACATTTCGACTCTCTAAGCCGAGAGCTGATGAAAAAATGAGTTACAAAACACATTTGGCTCACATGATTAATTTTAACGAGTATATATTTTTTTACACTTTGTTGCAACCGTCCAATTAAATATAATTGGGTATTTATATTATATTAGAGTCACAGGAAATAAATGGTCAGCATAAGTCAAGAAATAAATGGTCAGTAAGTTAATTATAATGTTTATACGCTATCCAGAAGAAAAAACACGTGAGCATTTGTTTGTTGATATATTACAGTTCAACATATTCCACATGATATGAAAAAGAAGAAATACAGACTTTTTGGTTGCTTTATCACGCGAGGCGAAGTGCTCTTAATGCTTTCACTTTTTATTAGGTTGAGCAAAAAGTTCTGGGAATTTTTTAATCTAATAGTTGCCAGAATTTGTATCGTATATAGGAGTACTAGTGGTATAGTCCAGACGCGGCTGCATCCGAATATGGTCTCTTTCGATCAATGCAACACTTTTTCAAAGGCCGTCGATTTGAATCCTTTAATGAAATTGAAGAAGCATGTCAAGAGTTTGTCGATTACAAGGAGCCGCCATAATACTTCCAGCAAATTCGGAATCTGGCAGAAAGTTGTGGACTATGATGATCTCTACTTTGAAGAATAGTCCTTGTTGCTTTTGTTGTTAACTTGCGCATACCAACGTAACTTTCACAAATTGCCTAGAACTTTTTTCTCAATCTAGTAATTATGTTATTTTCTATAGCAGATGGGGAGAAACGTTTCATATCTTAATTAGGGGATTATAAATCGAAATATCTTTCAACAAAATTAAGGGCCTGTGAGGTAACAAGATTAACCCGTTCGGAACTAGCATATCTTACACGAATTTTATTCGGTTGGCATCACTTTTACTTGTATTTCGACAATATTTTCAAAAGAAATATACTGAAAAATGTATTCTAAATGTACAGTGGTACGAAAATATGAAATAGTCGGCAGTGGCAGCCCTGATAGTATAGCGTCCGATAAGGGTTAAGAACAATGTTTGACATCATATTTGGAGCCTCCAATAAAGTTATTTTTTTAGATATCAGACAGGAGATAATTTGATGAAGTAATTTGGATATATACAGATGTAATTTCTGAAACTCCTAATATTAAATGCCTTTTTAATATTGTTCCAAAACAAACTGCAATGCGGGTAATTTTTTAAACATAACTTAAAAACTACTTGGTGGAATGATCTGTAATTTTAGGTTAACATGTTTGAAGCTTCTAGAAATCGATTTCTGTAAAAACATTATGTGTTACGCTTCATATATTTTTTTAAATATTAATTTAAAAATATCTATTTTTGAAAAAAAAAATCTTAATTTTGTGCATTTACATTTCCAAAACAAGAGCTAATGAAGGTTTTTCATTGTGATATTCATGTTCAATGGGTTAATTTCATACAGAACTGCACACTTTCAGTTCAAGGACAATTTCAATGTTGACCAGAGTAATTTTTATATAGTAAGATGAAATCAGTGTATTGTTTGATAATACTTACGTAGCATGCCGCCTGGTTTGTCAAGCCTTTCATACAGTAGTAAAATTCCTTCATGTAGTTGGGACCTCGACAGTCTTCAAACCTTACTGGCTTGACTTTTGCTTGTTGTAATACGTAGTTATAATCTGTAAAGACATCAAAAGCATTTTCAAATGATTTATCCTCCAATAGTTCACAATTTCAGACAGGGGCATGTATAGATGTGGATAATTTTTTTTTTAAGATAAAGGAAATGTTTAGCTTCACGTTGCTAAGTAAAATTATTGGAACATAGCTTTTAAAATTTCTCTGCCTGTAAACAATTTATCTCTCAATATTATTATTACTGACATTTCTGAAATATCTTATAGACTGAGAGGCAACACATAGACAATCACCTCATCGAGTTGGAGGCTGAAATTCCAGAAAACCGTTAAAACTCGTCTTCAGCAATCTTCAAACCTTAACTGTCTTGACTTTGCTTGTTGTAATATGTAGTTATAATCTGTAAAGACATCAAAAGTACTTTCAAGCGATTTATCCTCCAATAGATCAGACTTTCAGACATGGCCATATATAGATGTGGCTTAATTTTTTAAAGATAAAAGAAATGTTTATCTTGCATTTGCTAAGTAAAATTATTAGAACTTGGCTTTTAAAGTTTATCTTCTTGTGAACAACTTATCTCTCATTATTATTTACGTCTTTCATTATTATTATTACAGACATTTCTGAAATATCTTATAGACGGGGGGACAGCAGCACAGATAATCCCCTCATCGAGTTGGAGGTCGAAATTCCAGATTTAGTTAAAACTCGATTCCCATATTAAAACGCGATTAGTCTACTAAGTCATGTCTTAGTGGAAAATACTTGAAAACCCGATTTTAGCGGTCGACTCGTAGATTTTCCATTGTGTTTTTCTGCTGCCAGTCCTCCATGTTTTCAGACCTTTGGGAGCATCAAAACATAATGGTAAACCTACGAGTCAACCACTAAAATCGGGTTTTCAGGTGTTTTCTACCAAGATATGACTTGGAAGACCAATTGTGTTTTAATATGCGAATCAAGTTTTAACTGATTCTGCAGTTTCAGCTTCCAACTCGATGAGTCGATTGATTGTCTGTTGTGCCGCCTCCCTATCTATTATATTTCTCTAAAAATGAATATTTCGCTAAAAGTATTGTATTAAATGGCACAAAACTGTTGGTAATCTGCATTATAAAACAAAAGTATGTCCGTGAGTAATGTTGACGTCGTATTAACGATAGCAATGACCTAAGTAATCAATTTTACTAACGGGAATTTATTATCTTCTAAAAATCACACAGTTTCATTCTTTACACAGTTGAATAGAATAAGGGAAAAATGTAATTTCTAATGAAGCTTCTTTCAAGACTGTATCTCAATTTACTGAATGTTTACAGTTTTTCAAAGAATTTGTAAACATTATTTTTAGCCCCCGGTATGCTATTTCTTTCTCCCAGCAATTAAGATGTCGTCTCTAATTTCAATTTTTATACCGTCGTATTGGGAAAAAAGTACTTTTAAATGCAATTTGTTTGAAAACTGCATCCCAATTTATTTTTGAGATATTAATTTTTTGTGGTTTTTAGCGTCATTTGTTTAATTTTGGCAACTCATGTACTCCATTTTTATAGAAAGTAAAGGAAAAATAGTTGAAAAATAGCAGACAATTATATCTTTTTGTTGCCATTTTCTCATAAAAACTGAAAAAAATGCAATTAAAATACGTGCTATTTTTAAAAAATATAAATGACTGATTTCTGATAAAACATGGAGCTATTATAAACTAGATATAATTTTAAGTATCTATATTAATATTACAAAGAAATGAAGGCGTGTGAATCATGAGATAAGCATCACGTTTTTTTTGTGCGTGTGTCAAGTTCTTAAATGACGAAATTTTTTTTTTTTTTTTTTTTTTTTTTTTTTTGTGTGTGTGTGTGTGTGTATGTATTATTCAGCGATAGTCACATTCTATGCATACTTTACTGTAGATGTTGTTTAAGACTGGATTATAAATAAGGAATTCTTCAGTGGATGCAATGACGTCATTTTATATTAAATAAAAACGTGTGTTTTAAGTCTTAAACTAAACTACCTATATTTATATACGTATATGCTTCAATATCACAAAATACGGAAATTGCAGTCCGCACCATAAAATTTGTATTTAATATTATGTAATGCAATTTTATTTTTTACATTCTAATAAAAAATATTCTTAGAAGTATTTTCAAGAGATATTATATTCATAATAACACAAAAATAAAGCAATTAAATGACTTAAAATTTCAGATTGCCATTTTCCAGTCATGTCACACTGTGATGTATGCAAAGTAAAAGGCTTCCTGCTATCTTGTACAATTATATTTTTCTAGTTCTTTTAATTTCTAATTAATAAGCATAACTTAAATAACACATACACAGGTGTGCAAAAATTAAAGACCAGAGTGTTTTTCTAAAGTAACGTCATGCAGAAGTTTTCCACATCAACCAAAATCATAACATAAGTTCTCCAAGATGTGCAAATATGGGACAAGTGATAAAAATCCTCTAAACAAGGAATCAAAGGATACAAAAGCACTTTATTAAAAAGGTCACTTGGAGCACAATTGTAGAGAAAACAGAAACGTCCCCTTTACAAGCCCCTGGCAGGAAAAATTCAGTCTCTAATAAGGGATATGGTCACCCCTGACAGCGATGCAGGATTTACAATGTCTGTCCATGCTGATGACGAGGTTGACAAGGAGCCGTTGAGGCATTGAGTTCCATTCCTCTTGTATCGCCAATTGCAGATGAGGAATCGTTGCTGGAGCCTGGTCACGTGCTACCAAGCGTCTACTGAGAAGGTTCTATACATGTTCTATAGGATTTAGGTCCAGGGAATTTGCAGGCAAATCCATGCGTTGAATATCTTCACTCTCCAAGAGCTCTTCGACAGTCGCTGTACGATGAGGGGGAGCGTTGTCGCCATTCAGATGACGTCTGGACCCACAGCACCTCTAAATAGACGTACGTGAGAAAAGAGAATGTCGGCGCAATAGTGCATACCAGAGACTGAACCCCTTGGAAGACGTGGAGGTTCGTACGTCTACCATGCATGATGCCGCCCCAAACAAGTACTCCGGTACGTCCGAAACGGTCCCTTTCGATAATGTTGGAGGAATAATTATGTGTTCCCCGGTCTCTCTAGATGTGTTTACGTCCAGAATCGCTCATCAGACTAAATTGGCTCTCATCCGTAAAGAGTACTTGGCTCCAACCCTGTTGTGTCCAGTTCTTGACCACAGAAACCGGCATCTCCGATGAGCAGGCGTTAATGGTACACACCGTACTGGACGTCATGCGTATAGACCACCTTTGTGCAGCCTCCTGGTGACGGTAAAACGTGATATCCGACGTCCAGTAATCTGCTCAATCTGCCTTGCGATTTCTCCAGCTCTCTGCCGCCTGTTTCTTTACGCCTGTAGGACAATATAACGGTCTTCCGCTGTTTTTGTTGCTCATGGGCGACCACCGCTGAATGCTCGGACAGCTGTTCCCATCGTTTGAAATGCACTCCAGGATCGTGAAATGATGCTGTGAGCAATCCCGAACTCTTCTGTCACACTTCGGCCTTCTTCCAACTTCCCAATGATGCGACCTCGTGTAAGGTCATCCAGATGACATCTCCTGGTTTTCTTCTTGGCCATGTCACACAATAGTCTCAAAAAATTAACAGTTGTTGAAATTAATGTACATCGTGCACTAGATATCACAGAATAGCTGATCGTTCACCGCCTCTGTGCTTTATCCCCTTAGAACCTCCTCTTTTTACGTTATATGCCATATATGCGCATGTTCTATAACATTTGTTCCAGATCTATACCTGATTGGTCTTTCATTTCGTTCTATTAGCTTTTTCGGCTTTTATGCTAATTTATGTGTTCCGTCGTTAATTTTTGCTCACCAGGTGTACATGTGAAAGGTAACAAGTTCTGTATTTTATGAATAATTTGCCATAATTAAAATATGATTGTCACTGAAAATAAATGTCATTGCCCTGGCCTGCTCATTTTAATCCTTTATGAGTTATAAAGATGGCGCTGCAGAGTAAATCTTTATGTTCTTGACATATTTAAAGTCAGAAGTAGTAAAATCATTGCTACCAGCAAGATCTTTTAGATATTTCTTTGAAAATAATGTGTTTAAAGGCTTTGTAAAAATTGAGTAGAATTTTATTATGTTATTTTCCTGGCTTCTGTAAATTACAAATAAAACTGAACATTACACTGAATTTGAGGTACTATAGAGGAAACCTGTTCCTTTAAACAAAATTAAAATGTTAGATCTAAAATTAAAAAATAACAAGAATGTGAAAATTTTTTTAGAATGAAATTGTCATTACCCTGGCATACATATACCAAAAAAATGACACATAATTATAATTACATAAAAATAAACTTAAGCTCTTCAAACTTTAACAATTTTACATATAAATTCCTTTATGTATCTGTTCAATCAACATTTTAAAACAAATCAGAACCTTTGAAACGATTTAAATTTTCAAAATTTTTGTTTTCAAAATCTCACATTTTGTGACATTTACTCATATATTTTTTTCATCGGGGGCCACACTAAATTCTGAAAAAGCAGAATTCCTATTTTTTAGTTATTTTTACTTATCGCGTGCTGCTCATTTATGGAAGATTAAACCTTTTGTAATTAAATAATCTAAATAGTTCAGAGTGTGTTTTCGGATAATATTTCGCTAAGAAATTAAACCTTCATGAGTAAATAAATCTACAATTAATATTATAAAGCAGAAATGCCTTTTGTTTCTTTGTAGCAAGTAATCTCTACAATTAACAAGCTGATATATATTAAAAAAAATAATGAAAGTAAAATGATGGTGACAATCTCTTTTCTAACATAGGAGAGGTAGGCATAATTGGGATCAGGGGCAATCTGTAACAGATAAAAGAATTGATCATGCTAATTATGAAGTTATATATTAGATGCGCAATTTTTTTGAGTGAAAATGTATGTTCCTGTATAAGTAATCACTGTAAGTAATCACTGTTTTCCCAGAACACCAAGAAAAGCGTTGTCCGTCAAAGTGATAATGTTTTAGTTAAAAAAGTCCTGTGTAAAAAATTGTAGGAATATTGAAATATAGCTACGGATTTAAATTTAGAAAGAGGAAATGGTTACGTTTTGCAACACACGAAGCAAAATGTTAATAGTTTGCATATTTCTAATTACCCAAGAAATAGCATTTTCGGGGTAAGCAGGATAATAGGATTTTTAAGTTAAGGGTAAATTGGGATCGAAAAACTTTATTTCTATTTAAAACAAATTGTGGTTTAGAATACCTTTTTAATTTTTCAGTTTTCAGATCCTGTGAAATACCCCTAATTTAGTTTACTTTAATGAACATTTTGTGTCAGCAAAACAATTATTTTACAATTTTATTTTACATGTATTCCAAATTTTAGAATTAACTGCATATTTAAGGTCTAATTAGGCCTCAACACTTTCAATTTAAATAGAAATTTTCCTCTTTCACAACATATGAGCTTTGACTGAACCTTTTTTCCTTGTTGCTTGCATTTCATGGTATTTTGAAAAAAAAAAATGAAGTTTAAAAATGTGTTTTTTATTAATACAACAAGGCTATTAATTTCCAATAGAAAACTTTGCATTTGATTTTGTTTTGTAATATATGTAAAATATATGAATATTGAAACCCCTCCCGTCTAACAGCTTCGAGAGCAGAAACTCTCGGTCTATGCCTTTCAGGGCATGAAAGAGAGAAAATCATTCTAAAAAAATAAATTTGTTTAAATATTGTTAGTGCTAGAAAGTGAAAGTTAGCATTTAGGTTACTTTTAAAATATAAAATGAAAGGTTTACCGAAAATTCTAAATTTAGAAGAGGGAGAGGAATTGAAAATATTGTAAAATAGCGAAGACTATCCAACCGATTTATAAAATTGTTTCATAATTATAATGTTGGCTGTCTCTGCTGAAAAACAGGCTACTTTTTATTTCGCGATCTTTCCTTCTTAGAACATGCAAGAAAGAAGAAACATTTTAAAATTTATAATTTTTGTAAATTTTTGGAGATAGAAATTTGAAAGCTGATGTTGATTACTTTTAAATTTTAAACCAAGTTGTATTACGGTTAAAAAAAAATAATAAGGATATAGAAGTTGAAAAAGACTAAAATCACAATAATTCTAAAACTATTCAAGCGACTTCAATGATTCTTTCAGTTTTATAATAATGACTGTTTTTGCTTAACCCATTGCCTGTGACGTATGAACTCAGTTCGCGCAAAGCAAATGCGCCAATTTTGGGATGCCCGACCTGAGTTCAGGCAAGAGAAAAATCGGTGTTTAAATTCCAACGGAGAAAAAGGCTACTCCAATCAGACAATGTTTGATGAAAAGGGAAAGAGGATACGACGCGAGACTCGAGTTCATTGTAAAGACTGTAATGTAGACTTGTGTGCCATGCCACGTTTGCGTATATACCATACTGTAAAGGATTTGTGAAATTCAAAGGAATCTGGGTGACATGGAATTCATGACAGTTGATATAAATAATAATATTGTTGTATTAGTTTATTTAAGTATTGCGCGGCAGAGCAATACCAATTTATTTCCAGTATCACTTCATAATGTTAATTTAACATAAAAAAAGCCTATAGAGCTCATAACGTTTTCATTTGTTTCTCCCTACCTTTTTGTCCCTGAAGCCACAATTTTTTATTGTTTACTAATTCTAATGATATTTTAAATTTAAAGTGTAAAAATGTTTGCCTGACGTCAGGGTCAAAACGCATGATAAAATACCTTTCCATATGGGTGAATTATAACCAAGAGAGTAACATGGGCAATTTATATTTACATTATTCAAATATTTTTCTTACTAATTCCAAATTTCCCTTTTTTTCATTGAGAATTAACGGACATTTTTCATATAAAATTTAATGTTTTCCTTCATTGCTACAGATAATTCAAAAGCCGTGGTAATAATTTACTTCTTTGTAGCTGAAAGATTTCTAAGTGAAAAATTAAACTGAAATAGTCTTTTTTTAAGATCTAAAAAGATGAATATGGCGTCAGAGTGGATATAAAAAGGACATTTTCAGAATAAGTTTTTGCTTTGGTCAAGTTTATATTTCAGTTTAAAGTTTCAAAAGGATAGCTATTTTTAAGCAAGTAGCGAACTTGGGGAGGAATTACGTAACTTAAATTTTAAAATGTATTTTTTTCCCCCAAGATGAGAACTATTTATATCCTAAGTTAAACTTGGGTAATAATTTTCTCTTGTATTTAAACATAACCCCTTGTGAGGGAATAACGTAACAAAATAGAAGTAATTTTTTTTATTTTTTACTGTATCAGAGCTATAATATTGTTAAATATTAGCAGTAAGGATTCAACACAATTTATTTTTGCATTTATAGCGTTGCGATCTAAATTTAAGTGAAATTACTTTTTTAGCTCACAGGCTATCAAAGCTTAAGAGCTAATGTGCCTGCTGGTTCTCTATGTATGTACGAATATACGTAACGCGATAACTCTTGATAGAAATATTCGATTAGCTTCAGATATATTTTTCTAGGTTCATTCTGATAAGGCGCTTCCCTTATTAGTTTTGGGGGTTCATTGTTTAGGCATAAAGGGGGAACACCTTCCTTAACTTAGATAAATAGGTTTTCCATGCAGAATTATCAGATTTTCTTCAAATTTAGTATAGAGGTTAATTCTGATAAGGTGCTTCCCTGATTAGATTTTAAGGTTCTTTGTTTAAGTGTAAAGGGAGGCGCGGGGGGCAAATAACCCACTTAATTTAAATAAATGAGTTTTTCTATCCGATTTGCTTCAAATTTGGTATACTGGTTTATTCTGATAAGGCGCTTCTCTGATTAGATTTATAAGCTAATTGGTTAAATATAAAGAGGAGAACGAGGGGTTAAGACCCCCCTTAATTTAGATAAATGGGTTTTTCTATCCGACTTGCTTCCAATTTGGTATACCGGTTTATTTCGATAAGGCGCTTCCCAGATGACATTTAGAGGCTCGTTGATTAAGTATAAAGAGAGGTAACGGGGGTGGGGTATAATCTCCCCCTTAATTTATTTTTCGAGGGGCATTATTCGTGGAAATAAGAGTATAATATACAATTAGTGTGAATAGCCTGTGAGCTCAATGCCATCAGCTTAACTGGGTACTTTTCTTTTTTATTATGATACCCTCCATTATTTTTTAAATGAGTTCGCCTAAATGCAGTAGTTATTAAAACACTTGGCATATTAAACAAAAACGTACTTTGAAGAACAAATAATAATAATAATAATAAAAGATATTTCCCACATTGTTTAAGCCGGAGACGGGACAGATATTAAGATATTTCATTCAATTAGTTCTGCACTTAATGCTAGATTTTTGTAACAAATAAGTTAAGCCAATTGAAGATTAAAAAATTAAATTAAATTTCACACAATATCATACTTAAAACAGCCTAAAAAATGAGAATCAGTTCAAATGAAATCGAAATAAATCTTAGACATTTTTTTTTATAGTTTTGTATTTTGCATGCATCTTATTATTTTATGTACAATTGTCATAAACATAATGTAAAATCTGCAATACAAATATTTTCAATTAAACATGGAATAAGTCTAAGATTTATTTCGATTTCATTTGAACGGAATCTAAGTTTTTAGGGTGCTTTAAGTATTATATTGTATGAATTTTATTTTTATTTTTTAATCTTCAATTCGCTTAACTTATTGGTTACAAAAGAGGATAAAAATTTGCCCTAGAACATAGGGTTCCAAACCACTTATATAGTCACAAATACAGGATATTTCATCCGAACTAAACCTGGGTTTGCGGTATTAATTTTGAGAAAAATAAAAACATTGCATTGAAAATGCAATGATATGCAACTTGTTTTGTGTGAAATGTTATAACATCATGAAAAGTTTTGGAAAAACAGCGTACTAAAGCAATCGATGATACCGTATGAACTGGTAATCGCAGTGCAAAATCTGCAGCGTCAAGTGCATATTGCTGGCGCGTATAATGGAAACTTCTACAATTTTTTTTTTATATTCTCACATTTATAACAAATTTTAGAATGTCTATTAAAAGTTTTATTTAAGTATTGCATGGCAGCGCAATACTTAATTAATGTTCATTCAATTAGTTTTGCGTTTAATGTTTCATTTTTGTAACCAATAAGTTAAGTCAATTGAAGATTAAAATAAAATAAAATTCATACAATATGATACTTAAAACACCCTAAAAAATTAGATTCCGTTCGAATGAAATCGAAATAAATCTTAGACTTTTATTAAAGATTTGTATTTTCCATGCATCTTATCATTTTATGTACTTATCGTCATAAACGGACTACAGAATCTGCAATATAAATATTTTCAATTAAAAATGGAAGAAATCTAATATTTATTTCGATTTCATTTGAACAGAATCTAAGTTTTTAAGGTGCTTTGAGTACGTATTGTATGAATTTTATTTTATTTTTTTAATCTTCAATTGGCTTAACTTATTTGTGACAAAAATTTAGCATTAAATGTAGAACTATTTGAATGAAATATCTTAATATTTTTCCCTTCTCGGTCTTAAATAATGTAGGATTTTTTTTTTCTTTAAATTACGTTTTTGTTTAATTATATTTATCTTGAAAATTATGTCATTTGATTTATTTTGCTGCAATTTGAGCAAAAGTTAATGTAATACATTAACTTTTTCGATGTACGGGAAATTATTAAATTTAGTGGTTATTTCATTTAAAATCTTGTTTTTTTTTTTATAGTAATATGTTTCTAACATTTTGATGATAATAACGAACAAAATTAAAGATAAATTTTTCCCCATTTTCGTCACTTTTTCTCAAATAATCAGGCAAGGGATTAAACATAGGCTAAAATGCATTAGCTCGTTATCCCTTCATCTCAAGCAGTGCACGACAGGAAAACGAAGTTACAGTTTTTTAAACGTATTAGAACCAGAATCTTGAATGTTGACATATTGGTTACTTTCAAGATAAAAGTACTCACTAAACTGTAGAAAAAGACAGATGTTTCTTGATTTGCAAAAATGCATTATAATCCTTAGCGAAATATATACAATAGCCTCTTTCGAGTAACCCAAGATCCCTAAAACTGTTCCTTTAGCTTTAAAAACCTCAGAAAACTATTTCTTTTCGAAATTTAAAGGGGAATTTATAAAAATTAATTTATATTAGCTGTCCATCCTTTTCGGAAACTTTTTTGGGCAGGTTTGACAATGTAATAATCAGTTTTCTGAAATCGGAATAATATTTTTTGGAATGCTATCCATTCTCGGGTAAATATTTTGATGTTCAGCAAACATCTTTAACAAACATACAAAATTAACAGCATTAACATGAATATTAAAATTAACATTATTTTGTTACAATTGCATGTACAAATTCAGTTATGCAACTGTAAATGTTTACTTGCGAATGGATAGAATCCGAAAAACCTATTTTCCGGGTACAAAGAAATGATTAAAGCATTGTAAAAGGTACTCGGAAACGTTTCCGAAAATGACTGGCAGCTAATAAAAATTTATTTTATAAATTCCTCTCTAAATTAAAAAAAAATGTTTTATGAGGTTTCTAAAGATAAAGGAACGCGAATCATTTTTCCTGATTTTTCATTCCGTAATACAGACGTGTGAAAATTATTAGAATAATTGAGAAATTTAGAATAAAAACTTGTTATATTAAAAAAATATTTAAAAAATATTTAAAAAATATTGATACATTTAATATTTAGTGTGCATCCTCTTGTTTTTTATTAAAGAAATGATAGCATACTTGTCTTGGCATACTTTGTATGGGTTTTTGGAAATTAATTTGTATTTCGTTGTCATGATGCCAAATTTGGATGAGTGTTTCTATCAGACTAGTCTTGTTTGTGATGTTGTATTTCTTTAATTTTTTCTTTATAATGGCCCAAAGTTTCTTTATGTGTTTCATATGTGGACTGTTTCCAGGCCATGAAAGTGTTTTCTTTAGTTAAATTAAAGAACAAGACATCACAAACAAGAATATTCTGATAGAAAAATTCATCAAAATTTGGTATCATGACAACGAAATACAAATTAAATGCCAAAAACTCATACAAAATTATACCAAGACGTATTGAATCTTTAATAAAAAACAAGAGGGTGTACGCTAAATATAAAATGGGTCAATATTTTTAAATGTATTACTTCTTTAATATAACAAGATTTTAATGTAAATTTCACAATTATTCTAATAATTTTCACACGTCTGTACCAAGCACAAAAACCTCAACTGATAACCTTATCATAATTACTCATTTTGATTATATGTTACTGATTACGAATATGAATAATGTTTCATTTTTCAATAATTTTATCATAATTACTTATCTTGATTATATGTTATAGATTACTTATACGAATAAAGCTTAATTTTTCAATAATTTTAACAGTAGAAGTTTATGAAAATAATATTATGTTAACTTTAGGTTAAAATATGTGATTGGACAATTAGAAGAACCAGTCTAATATGCATTTTTATTGTAATTATTTTTGTAGGTTTATTATAAATTTAATGGAACAGTTATCTTGTAAGCATTTTCTATCGTCGAAATTCGGCGGGTTCCAACTCCTATATCGTTAGTCATAGGCATTTAGTTCCAGTCACAAAATGTTTAAAATGAAGTAAAGAAGTATTTTAAAAGCGATTTCGGTTAATAAAAAGATTTCTTAGAAAATTACGAAATCTAAATTTTTATATGATCTTTCGGTCCTATAAGTTATATTTAGTAAAGTTTTCTTATTACAGTGACAAGTAAGACAAAAAAAGTCCCATTATTCTACGATTAAAACTGACCTAATAGCTGTTTAAAGTTGGAGCATATTTTTTGCTGCGAAATAGGGGTCATTCACAAATTTAGCAGAAATATAAATAATCGTCAGATGTATTAAAAATAATTGAAAGTAAAATTAACATTGCAATACAAATTTGAAATCTATAATCATTCTGACGTATTACTGCAAAATATACAATGTGTACTAAACATATTAACGGAAAAGAATAACATAATTTTTGCTAAAAAAAGGATGAAAAGGAAAAGCTTCATTTCTTTACAAAATGACACATTTTTTAAAATGTTATTAGATTACACTAGCCTGAAAAATTTGGGCCTCATGTTTTTTGGCTTTTGGTAATTGATTATTATGTATTTTGTAATACTACTCTTAGGCCAAAATTATTTCATTAACTATATATAATAATAATAATAATAATAATAATAATAATAATAAAGAATAAAAATAGTCATAACTAAACATATTACCATTGTAAATACTTAAAAGTAGTTCATCTTAAACACACATATTTGTTTAGTATCTTTGCCAAATTTCATAACAATCCATACATACTTTCTCAAGATATCATGCGCGCAAAGATTCTGGAGTAAAAAAAAGAGCTATTTTGATTTCAATAATGCATAAATTCTGTAAAAGGCTAATAAATTTCTAATGATAGCATATTACAAAGAACAATCTGTTACAATATCCAAAATTTCATGTTTATAGATAAAAATTTTTTGAAGATAGACTTATTCAAACTTTGAAGTTTTTCGTTAATTTTCGACGCGTTTAAACGGTACAAGATCCCTTAAGATAATCAAGAATTGGCAAACGACAAAAACAGTATTGACTTGAATTGAAAAATATTATAGACTCGAATTGAAAAACAGTATTGGCTAGAATTTTAAACTTAAACTCCATATTTATTTAACACCTTAACCCACAACTACGTGTGAGACACGTGGTCTTGTATTTGGGCCAAAACTGATTATTACGGGCCCGGTCCGTAGTATATCGGTCGGGCCAAATGTAAATATTACGGGACAATTATCCCTGGCCCCTGGTACAATTATCAAGCCAAATGTAAATTCTTCTTACCACGAAAATTTTATAGTAAATATTGTCTTATTTAATCGTCGAAATCTCATGATTAAACAAGGCAAAAATCTCTATTAAATTTTAGTGGTAACAAAAAGCGTAAAAGTTAGCAGCTATGGATTTACCGAACCGTAGAATGGCTCGAAGGCTGCGCGATACATAAAAGGTTTATTTTACCTTCTGACTTTCCAGTAGTTGAGCCCCAACCACTGATGGTCTGAACTGCGTCTTCAGGAGGAGAGAAGCCGTATGGAGGAAGACATATCGGAAGGTTAAATGTATGACAGATTATTTTTTCCTTCAGTTTCAACAGGCCTATATCATGGTTAAATTCCGACATAGTAAACAATTGATGAGGAATGACTTCCTGTACGTGTGGACCAGTTGCGACCATGTACGTAGAAGTCACAAAAGCAACACCCATATCTTCTGGATTGAAGAATTCTAGTTTTGCTTTTGGAGGTTCAAAAGCTGTGTGTTTATAACTTTCTCTAAAAAATATCAAAAATTACATCATTATCAGTTTAGTTTATAGATATTAAATAGGGACGTGAGTTTCAAAACTCGCCTTATCCAGAAAAATAAGTTTTGGGAAATCGTGAAAAACCTCCGACTGTGTCCATTGGTTTTCATTGTAAACCAAGTTTTTGCAATGCCAGAAATACACGATAAAACAAGCTTTTTGAAGATTGCAGTGTTGTTTTCGATGCAGGTTCAACAATAGAATAGATTGATAAAGAAATCTCGATTTTTTAAATTTTGGATAAGGCGGGTTTTGAAATACACTTCCTCAAATCTATTGTGTGTAAAATTTGGAAATGCATGCTAAAACTTGAGTTTCAAAAACACGCCAATAGGAAGCTAAATATATATATATATATATATATTATTGTATGTGGCATAAGTGTCTAGAATTGGTCTAGACACTCTCTTATGAAGATAGTCTAGGCTCAAAGGGATTTTTGCGTTTTGTGTGTGAACGTGTTGTCCTGATTCTAACAACTGCGCGCGAGCAAGCCACTTATTCTGTCGTTCTTTTAATTTCCGCGTGTGTCTGAACGTCCGAGAATCTCTATTTTCTCCATTAATCCCTTAATTCTCGCTCCCGTGATATTCACGGGCTGTGTATTTTATTCAGATTGTTTGATTCACACCAGTTTTATAAAATAGTGTTATTGGCTTTATTATGGTATCATTTTACCTGTCGTTAAATAAGGTGAATATTTCTTTTTCAAAAAAGTGGTGCCAATAGGCAATTTGAATTTTTAAACCGTAATTTAATGCGACCGTTAAGGAGTTAACTGGAGAAATAATATGAGGACGTGAGTTTCAAAACTCGACCTATCCAGAAAATTAAAATTTGAGAATTCGCGAAAAATTGCGTACATTGGTTTTCATTTTAAACTAAGATTTTACATTGGCAGAAATGCAAGATGAAACTAGTTTTTTTGCAAATTGCAGTGTTTTTTAGATGAAGGTTCACGAATAGAACAGATGGATGGAGAAAACTCGATTTTTTAAAATTTTTGATAAGGCGACTTTTAAACTCACGTCCACATATGATAACTAGGTATTTGTGCTGGTCTAGCTCGTATAATGTGGTGGTAGAATTTAAATCAAACTAAATTTAAATTCATAGTATTATGCAAATCCAGACTGGTGTTTTCATTGCCTGCGGATTTTGAAGGTAGATATCTGCCACGTGCTGATTAGCTGATGTCCATTTTGAGCTGTAGTTTGAAAATGAGTCTTCGACAGAGAGCTTTACTTTGACAGCGTGGCAAAATATTAAAACTTGGTATTTTCACTTTTAAAAAGTTGAGATCCACAGGGTTCCATTATTTGTGCTGTTGCAATATTGTAAATTTACATTTTTTGTGTTTTCAGTGACAGTTTACAGTGCTGACAATAGTATTCCCAGGGTTGACAACATCTAGGAAAGGTTTTATTGTTCCTCCTAATTAAATAATCCTCAAAATAAATTTCTTTAACATATACAATAGAAAATGCATGAAGATAATTATTTTAAAATAGTGGTAGGAACAATAAAAATTCTCCTATACGCTACGAGACCTGAGTTTAGTGATCAGATCAGAGATGAACTATTCATTTGTTACTGTGAATTATCAGAGTAGCTATTTTGTTATAAATTAGTGGCTGCTTTTAGAAAATTTCTTGGGAACAGCATTTCCTCACTCAGTTTTTAATGTTTAAAGCCAAATTTCAATCAAGATATCTTAAAACTTCCCCAGGTGTACTACCACCCAGCTTCATTATTTCTTTAAATAAATCGTTGTTATTGAAAATTTCTGTGTTGCGGCTACTTTCTTAGATGATGGACCTGAAATATCAGCCATATGTATCTAGAATGACCTACATCAAACATAACTCTCCAGGGCGGTTTTTAATTCTTTAATGTAAATATGTGATCGTGAATGCGGTCGGTAAACACCCTCAATAATAAACCTGTGAAAGCAATGATAGTTAAAATGAGTGCTTTACGAAAACAAGGCGTAACCACACCTGTATACAAGGAGAGGCGTAAAAGATACAGAAAATTCTAGAAATCCTTTAGTTGCAGATATAAATATTACATAAATATTAAAGGATAAATAATTAAATATGTAGAAGCAAAGGGAAGAACATTATTAAAAACAAATGAACTAGGAAACATGGTACATAATAATAATTACTGAAATACAGTCAAATTATTCAGCTGATAAAAGGATTAATACAGAAATATGAAGGCGAAAAAAATACTGTTAGCCAAGATCACGGTTTAAAATTTAGGTGTCGAGTCAGTAAAAAAGACTGTCATTTTGTATTTTGCAAGGTTGTCTGACATTGCTTTCGCAGATTTATTATTTAGGGTGTTTTTCCACCGCATTTACGATCTCCTATTAAAAGGGAATTATTGTGGCAAAGATTTTTTTTAAAGACAGAAGTAGGAAAATTAGACTCCTGTCTCATAACTAAGATGTAAAGAAAATAAATACTTTGCGATTAGCCTTCTGGACTTGTAATTATGTCCCTGTATGCACACAAAGCGCTAAAGATTTTCATTTTTTGGTGCGTTCGTAATTACAGAAATATGAAGCACCTATAATCGTCGTCTGATCCATCCCTCTGTCTGTCCATCTGTCCGCTTGTAACAGCGCAAAAACTACCGAACCGAATGGTTTGAAATTTAATATATATAATCGTTGCAGAATTTTGGGGAGTCATTTCAAATTTTACAAAATTCGAATCAAAATTTTAAGACATTAATAAAAGTTTTCTTCATTCTATTAAATTCTATCATACGTAATTAATTCAACGATATCCCATGACAGGTAGTGATTCTAGATTGCCAGGGTGTTTACATCCTATTTAAGATGGAGTCCCGTTATTTCCATATTACTAAATTTAATATATATAATCGTAATTAATTTTGTATTCATGTATTTTTGCATAAGACTGCAACAGTTATTGTGCAATGATCGGAATATATTTAAAATTAGTTATAGTACGAATGCACCTCATTTGCCAAAATTGGCGTACAATTTCCGACTTGTTTTAAACTTTTGGGGGTTTTCGTTATTATCACACTATTTTTACGTACGTCTTTAATTTAAAGCAAGTTGGGAACCATTTTCTAATAAAGCTGAAAAACTGAAATACATATGAAAATTCATTGATGACGTAATGTTGAAATGAGTATTGTACTAAAAGAACAAATATAGTTATCATTTTCTAAATCCCTGAACTAGAAATATAGATTTCTGACTTGTGCGAAAAGGTAAACAAATAAACTGAATAGACGAAATGATCGAGACTTTCTAGTCTATAGTTTTCTAGGTGATGAAACGATACATTATATTATGAATCGTTTGAATTGCGATAAATTGTCCCTTGCTTTCTAGAATTCATTCCTTAACTAGAATTTTAGCTACTAAAACTCACTTCTTGTGTTCGCATTTATTTGCAGAGATTTTTAAATAAGTTTGACAGCGATAATACAATGTGTTCCAAAAATAACGATCCGTTTCTATGAAAACACTAATCTATTGATTTCTTTCATAGGTGTTTGAAGAAATTCTCTACTTAGAAGAAAGATTAGCCATCGTTTCCGATAAACTGAGTGATAAAACATATGACAAGGTGCGTCAACTGTACCATCGAAACCATCAGACGAGGAACAGAAGCACGTGGGCTCGTTTCAACTGCCTCACGAATGCTCCTGACGGTATCGTCAGATGCTGATCATCGTCCAGGACGTTTTTCATAGCTACGCTACCATTTCGTCTGAATTTGTTCACAAGTAGCCTGATATTGGCCCTTGTTGGTGGCTGTTTTCCGTATTTTCGATGGTACAGCTGACGCACTTCTTCATATGTTTTATCACCCAGTTTCCAGGAAACGATGGCTATTCTTTCTTCTAAAGAGAGCACTTCTTCAAACACCTGTGAAAGAAATCAATAGATTAGTGTTTTCATAGAAATGGATCATTATTTTTTTAACACCCTGTATAGGAAAACGCCCTTGAATAATAATAGGGATAATTAGAACTTTCTAGCAAAGGGAATCACATTTTATAAGAATGACATAGAACTATTTTTTCTAGATGCGCAATTTGTTTTCTAGATGCCAGTGGCAGACATTTTTTCAGTGCGGTTAGATATGTTTATGGAAGGAAATGCAGCGCCTATGTATTCCTATGTTGCAAGTTCCAAAAAGACATTAATTTAAAACAATGCACAGTGGTTTTAAATGCAAAAAACCTGGCCATAATATGAAAATATCTATCAATAAAGGTTTAACTAGCAGGAATGACCGAGCTTAGCTCGGCCAAAATTGGCCTTGTGTGCAATTCAATATATAATTCTCACTGTATCATTGTTGCTGTTTAGATTCAGTTGCCAAGATCCTGAGACATAGTGGCCTACAATGACCCATTAACCGAAGTTTTTCGAAAATGCGACCTAACCAATGCTCTTCTCGAACTCGAAAACGATAGAATACAGAATTTAGTCAAAATTGTTAAAGTCGTTTTATAGATAAAATTAGCTTTACCCACTGTAACCCAAAAGGAACCCACCTATCCCAATGGTCTTCTCCTGCGGGGAAATGGTGTAATAAAAAAAATTGTCGAAATCGTTTGAGCCGTTTTCTAGATACAATTAACTTGACCACAGTGACCCAAAAATGACCCACTAATCGAATTTTCTCGAACATGCGACTTAGCCCAATAGTCTTCTCAAGCCCAGAAACGGTGTAATACAAAATTTTGTCAAAATCCTTTGAGTCGTTTTTTAGATACAATTATCTTGACCCACAGTGACCCAAAAATGACCCACTAATCGAATTTTCTCGAACATGTGACTTAGCCCAGTGGTCTTCTCACGCTCAGAAACGATATAACACAAATTTTTGTCAAAATATTTTGAGTCGTTTTTAGATAGAATTAGAATGACCCGCAGTGACCCAAAAATGACCCAGTAATCGGATTTTCCCGAACATGTGATTTAGTCCACACGTGCTCTCCTGCCCAGAAAAGGTATAATACAAAATTTTGTCAAAATTGTTTGAGTCGTTTTTAAATAGAATTAGCTTGACCCTGACACATTATGACCCAAAATGACCCACTAATCGAATTTTCTCGAACACATGACCTAGCCCAATGGTCTTCTCGTGCCCGAAAATGGTAAAATACAAAGCTTAGTCAAAATCGTTAGAGCCGTTTTTAAGATAAAATTTACATACACAAACCAATTTTTGCTCGTATTATAATATAAGATTTAATAATTTGCGGCCTTACCTATTACAAATCTGATATCGAAAACAAAAATTCAATATGGCAGAAAAAACTAAAAAAATCAATCAGATAGAATCGAATTATAATATGTAGTTTTTAGCACGAGTGCATTTGAAGTTTTTTAAAGGTACTTGGTTATAAATCCGACTTTAAAAAGAAGTTCGAAATTGCGGATCTTAAATCATAGGTTTAAATGAAGATTTTCTTTAATAAACTAAAACAATTGTATGTTTGTATGATTGGTGCAGCAAATTTCTTTTTTGAGTTAAAAATAAGAACAGCTGAAATGAGAGATTCAAGAAATAAATGACACATTGATAAAAATTCTACTTGTACTAACATGTTTTGAAAATCTAGCAAATAGTTTGAAATAATCTGGAATATAAAATCTATGTAGTATTATTGATATTATTATTAAGATATTGTATAGTTTCTTAAAGAGATAGATAGGTCAATAATATAATAAAACAACAACATTATAAAAATTATTTCGATTGAAACTAGAACTAAATACTTTCAATTTTATGTATATTGTTCTATTCGAATCGAATTAATCTAAATATTCATTTGAAAATCTAATACATCTAGCAACTGGTTCTAAATCACAAATAATAAGTATCTTTTACGACAAAAAAAAAACATACATTTAACAACAAAAGAACATAAAAAAGAAACTTTTAAGCGCCATTCGACGCGATACATGTATAGAATTCAAATATTAAGAACAGATTAGTTCGTTTCAGTTCGGAAGTAGTGAGTTTAATCAGAGCCTGCGCTGGCTAAGTAATTGTTTAGAAAATTAGACAGAAGAAATATTATATTCGTGAATTATGAATAAATTAATTGTATAATTTTTTTTTTAAACTAAGTAAGGTTATATGAATAATCGAAGTAAATAAATGTGTATTTATCTTATTTAATTCAAAACAAATTGTGCAAAAAAGGGATGATTATGTAATTTTAGGACTTCATGAATGAAATGAAATTATGACAATTTAGAGAAAAAGTTCACCAAAGGCCGAGAAGCAGCTAGCTATCGGCAATTGTTTTTTGGTAATTTAACAAACAAATAATCTACAGAATATAAAACATTTAGCTTCAGCAGAGAATTCTGCTGCATTTATAACTATTTTCGTTATCTAAACAACTATCTTATTATATGTTTCAGTTAAATATTATTTTATTAATTTAAAATATATATTTTCTTAATTTTGCATATTATGTTAGATGTAGTTATTAATATTATACATAATATTAGAAGTTGAAGCTATTTTAAGACAATTAAAATTTATTAATTCTATGGAAAACTGTACATTTAAAAATAAAAGCGTATTTTTTTTTATTATTATACATTTTATTTTTTATTTATCTTTTATTTTAAAATCTTTAATGTTTAAAATATATTTTGCTGTTAAAGTTTCACAACTAGCTGATTTATTTAGCGAGCATGATTTAGACACACAGCTAACTCCATTGTTATTGTAGCTCATATACACTTGTAACCATAAATATTATTTAGTGATTTATCTTCTGCGACCGAATAACAGAAAAAATATCTTCAAATTGATTTAAGAATTTATAATTAAGCTCTAAAAATATCAGAACGTTCTTTTTTCATCGACAAAACACCTATGTACATGTTTTTATATATCAGGAAATGGGTAAAAAATCAATTCCAAAATTGCGTATTTACACACAAAAAAAAGTTATGCAATAACGTGCAAAAACACATTGCGATATCATCGATGTCTTCGCCAAGTGAACGGTAACGGTGTGCCATATTCACATTGACCTGTGCAAGTTTTGAATTGGACTGTCTCACATTTGTGTCGCACAGTTCCTTAAGCGTTTCTATAACCTACGGGGACAGATAAAATATCTAAATAGAAACTTTATTTTTCGAATTTAGGTCATATTTTAACTATCTGAAACCACTGTGCAATTGAATAGTATAGCATTACGAAAGTTGCATTTAATGCCAATTGAATAGTTACTTCGTATTCTCCCCTGCAACATAATTCTGAAATCTAAGAATAATTTTTGCTTGTAAGTATTGAGATTTATTTCTGAAAATAATCTGCGAGAAAACTCTCTAAAATGTTTATGTGAATCATTTTGAAATGTGTATTCAAACTTATGAAAAAAATTCTTTCAGAACATTTAGTCTTACCGAAACATTCGTTTTATTATGTTGTATACAGTCATGATAATACAACTGTAAATATAACTTGATTAAGTTGTTTTATAACTTTTTATGTTTTTTTTATAAGTGATATTTTAATTTTTTCCATTTCTTTTGAAAGAAATTATTTTACGAACTATTTCCAGAAATATCACTTTTCTTCGAATTTGATCTAAGCTTTTACATTACATGCGACAAATCAGAGCAGCAGAATGTCATACTAATTAGCTGACTTAAATATTAATTGAAACATGCATACGAAAATGAATGGTCGTAAACTTTTGTCGTTAAATATATTTTCATCATACTACATAATGTAGCAGAATAAGTATAGTCCTTAATTATTAGTAAAACTGTATCCAAATACTAATTTTTCCCTTATCATTTTTCGGAAAAAATGAATAAATAACTGCGGTTAAATAATATTGTGCATATGGTTTAAAAATAGTTGCAACATACTCTTTGGAAATAGCAAGGACAGTACATAACGTTGCGTCGTGTAATATTTTATAGAGTGTCTTACTTTGCTAAATAAAACGTTATTTGCACAACGTTATTTGTTAATATATTTTTATTATCATTTTTCAGAAAAATTAATAAATAACTGCGGTTAAAAAAGATGTTGAATACGGTTTAAAAATAGTTGCAACATACTCTTTGGAAATAGCAAGGAGAGTACATAACGTTGCGTCGTGTAATATTTTATAGTGTATCTTACTTTGCTAAATAAAACGTTATTTGCACAACATTATTTGTTAATATTATCGTATATCATAATACGAGCAAAAATTGTGTGTGTGTTTGTGTGTGTATGCAAAGTTTATCTTGAAAACGGCTCTAACGATTTTGACTAAATTTTGTAATTTACCATTTTCGGGCTCGAGAAGACCTTTGGGATGGGTCACATGTTCGAGAAAAGTCGATTAATGGGTCATTTTGGGTCATAATGGGTCAGGGTCAAGATAATTATATCTAAGAAACGGCTCAATTGATTTTGAATAAATTTTGTATTCAACCGTTTTCGGGCACGAGAAGACTGATGGGCTAGGTCAAATGTTCGGGAAATTTCTATTAGTGGGTCATTTTTGGGTCACTATGGGTCAAGCCAATTTTATCTAGAAAACGGCTCTAACGAGTTTGATATAATTTTGTTTTCTATTGTTTCGGGCTCGAGATGACCATTGGGTTAGGTCGCATGTTCGAGAAAATTAAATTAGTGGGTCATTTTGGGTCACAATGTGTCCGGGTCCAGCTAATTGTATGTAAAAAAAGGCTCAAACGATATCGGCAAAATTTTGTATTCTATCGTTTTTGGTCTTGAGAAGATCACTGGGCTGGGTCACATGTTCGAGAAAATTAGATTAGTGTGTCTTTTGAGGTCACTGCGGCTCATGCTAATTTTATCTATAAAATGGTTTAAACGATTTTGACTAAATGTTGTATCCTACCGTTTTTGATTACCAGAAGTCCATTAACGTAAGTCATATGTTCGAACAGATTTAAGTAGTGAGTCACTACAGGTAAAGTTCACGAAGCCGCGAAGTTGGCAATATTTGGCGAAATATTGGAGACATTTGGTTGAAAAATCAACTTTCAAGATTACGGGTACCTAAACACATACTTCTCGCCAAATGAACGAATGTCGCAAAATTTGACTATATTTGGTGAAAAAAAAATGGTCTTTCAGAATGTGAAGTGATGTTTTAGAAATTCTTATTAGGTCTCGAGATACATGGTTAAACAAATCAGAGTCGATTTAAAAATGTAATTTGGATTGATGTTCTTTCGTTGCAAATGTGTAAATAATGTAAAATTTAGAAGCACGTACGTACATAGTTTTCCCGTTGTTTGTTTTTGTAAATAATACTGTTATGAAATAACATGCTTTATAGCAATAATACAGAGAGAATTATACAATAAGAAATATAGTGTTGAACACAAAGGTAATTTTGACCGAGCTAAGCTAAGTCATCCCCGCTTGTTTTTATTTTATTACTGTAAATTAAAAGTTTAGGATTAATCAAATAAGTCAATTTTTACTTCTGTGTTATTACTTACTTTACCAAACAATGAGCAGTTTTCAATATACGATATTCACAAGTATACGCTTGCAAAAAAATAGTTAACTTCTATGCATAGTTTTTGATCATTTAAAACTTATGTAACTGAACTATCATGACCGATTTCAACACTAAATAACGCTTCAAACAATTTTACGATTTAAAACTGTCTCCATCATACATTTATCAATAAAAGTATTAGTTTTCGTCTTTTTACAGGCTATACTATTTACAGCATATGCCGAGAAAGTAAAAATGTCACAAAATTTTCACTTAGGGCTGTGGAAGCGTTAGTTACTTTAAAACAAAAATAGAGAGATGACTCTAAAGTAAAAGTACAGGATAAAGACAATTTTTTTAAATCTGTTAATACATACTTTACTAAACAATGAGCAGCTGTCAATATATGATATTCACTTATTATAGCACCAGTACATGTTTTCCATCCTTGCGCATAGATAGCAACCTGTAGAAAAAAATAATTGGTATAATAAATCTGCAAAACTTTATACATAACTGTCGCAATCATTCTAAGAAAGTCCGATCATTCAGTTTTATTATAACAGTGCACTGTTAAAAAAAATTCTGTGAAATTACAGAGAATCTACTGATAATCCATCATCTTATGTCTTATGTAAAATTACAGAGATTAGAAAAACAGGGATTCTGTTAAATAACAGAGAAGTTATTCGGTAAATTTACAGTAAATTAACATCATTAAAAATACACAAGGCTCCATAAATTAACCTTGTTAAAAATACACAAGACTCTGTAAATCAATTTATTTTTAATGAAAATAATTTAACATAGTTTTTGAAATTAGTGAATTTTAGAACTTCGAAGTTCAGAATTTTTCGTGTAAATTTGAACTGCTGTACTATTTAATTTTTTACACAATTTGTTTCTAGCCAGCCTGGGGATTGAACCCTAGACATACGGGCAAGAGGAACTCACCTTACTGAGTGTGCATAGGAACCGTTGTTGGATATTTCTTCACTCTGATGACTTTACGCCAATTTAGCAATGCAAAAATACATGCAATTGAAAATACAATATTTCGGGCGTATTTCATAGCTACAAAATTACATCTATATATATCATTTCACATGTGCTGGGTTAAACTCTTCTCATGTTTGTTACAGGGTTGTGGCTCATGAAGATATGCCATCTTATGCTCCAGATTCAGCCTTGACAACATATAAGACTGAGGGATGCCAAGCTGGGTATCGTCCGTATAGCTCACTTGGTAGAGCATGGGTGCACTACACCAATGACCGGTGTCCTGACTTGGTCACTTCTTCACTCTGTTAGCTTTACGCCAAGTTAGCAATGCAAAAATTCATGCAATTAAAAATTGATCTATTACTGTATATGCATTTTAGAATATCAATTTTAATTAACGCTAAATGATCCGATAGAAAAACGATTGGAAATCTTACAAAAAAAGGAAATGTATGACTATACGGAAGAATACGAAGGTTGAAATCTAATTCCTGCTAATGTAGAAATCGCTAAAATATCGTCTATATCTAATTTTATATAAAAATCCTACTGAAGTTGTCTGACAAAATATATTCAAGAGGTTTGGCGCAACTGTGTAACCACAATCATAAACTTTTTTTCGAAGATGAATTTTAATTAACCCGAAAATCCACAACATTGTAAAAACAATTAAGTATGAAGAATAAATTCCAGTAGATCATACCCTTACGAAAATATCATAGAGCTGCATAGAATAGCTATAGAATTCTTTTCAAGTTTTATAGAATGGCCTTTCTATAGAATACTATTTCTATAGAGTTTTGAAGTATTCTATAGGATACTTTTTCTAAAGAAAATGATTTTTATGGAATAGCCTTTTTCATAGAATATTATTTCTATAGAGCTTTGAGGAGTTATATGAAATAATTTTTCTAAAGAAAATGTTTCTATAAAAATCATAGAAGTGCTATAGATTTTTTTTCTAAAGAAAAAATTTCTATAGCGTACAAAGTTCTTACATAATTTCTATAGATTAATGATTCTATAGATTTTTTTGTCCGGGTGCCGGTGACATCGAAAGTCCTGTCATTGCGGAATTGAAATTTTTTTTCATGTAAATCGTTAATAAAAAGTCATACGAACAAAATGAGCTAGGTATGACCAGGTTTGACCAGCCAAAAATATGTTTAATTAAAGTAATTACTATTAAAAATCTATAATGTTTTATCGTTATCGCGGATATTTATCACTCTGAGAGCATTTTATAGAAAATTTTGAGCTCTTACAGAAAACCTTGAATTGACAGACTTTATTCTCCCGGCAAAGCATGTCATACCTACTTTAATGAAATGGACGGGGATAAAATTTCCCGGTTATTTCGTTTTAAATTTTTACCGGTGGCCTCTTTATTTCGCGTCTGGACGCTTTACGCGATAAGGGTAAATCATTATAGTTTTTTAATAATAATTAATTTAATTAAACATATTTTTGTCTTGTAAAATCTAGTCATACCTAGCTCATTTTTTTCGCAGGGTAACTCTAGGATAGATCCCAGCAAAGAGGAAATTGCTGGCCAGCAGCAAGATAGGTGCTGGCAATGATGGAGAAGTGCTGGCTGATGGTCTACCACCGCATGACCACTGCTGGACAGCTTCAGTCAACTTTGCTGTTGGAAATCATCAGATAAAATTCTGGTGGGCATCCATTTTATCTCATGCATTGGCCCACCACTACATGGAAGTGCACGAACTTTTGCAGTGTTATTGCTGGGAACCCGTACGCTAGGTGGCGCTGCGAATATCGAAGACATTGAGTATTTGAACACAAATCTGAAATGAATATCTTAACACAATTTAAGCTGTGAAGCTAATTTTTTTTTGAAACTGTAAAAAATATAGCACCACTGCCACCAACAAAATAAATAAGTAAATGAATAAATAAATAAATTCTTTATTTCAACGCACTTTTTTTTCTCCTTAAATCTGGTTTTACTAGGTTATAAAGGATTTCGGTTTTCATAATTTACGCAGTTCAGAATTAATAATAAAAAAAAGCGTATAAAATACATATAGGATTTCTATACAATAGAATAATTTCTATACCAGTTTAAAGATTGGGAACGTAAATCACAAAAAAAACAAACTTGAAATAGAGTAATGAGAGCTTGAAAACTACGAGCAATCGTAGCGTACACTGAAAGCACTTGTTCATGTCCGATCATGAAAACCAAGCAGCATCGAGCGCGGTCAGTACTTGGGAGGGTGACCACATGCAGTTCAAGATTTCTATAGACATTTCTATTATGGACACTTCTACAGATGTTTCTATAGCTCTTGGTGAAACTAGCTTATAGAAAAAAGAGCCATAATTATATAATACTTTGTTTTTTTATAGAATTCTATAAGAAATTTTTGTAAGGGAAAGTGCTGAGCCAGCAAAGGAATAGCTGTGGGATAGGTGCTAGCACTGCAGGAAAAGTGCCGGATTGAAGTAATGTGATGGCATACCAATGTTGGCCTGCTGTTGGCCATCACTGATGGGCCAGCTGCATTCGGCTCGGACACTTTTCGACAGGTTTAAGTAATGGCAACCTTGCACTTTACCACTGATAGCACTGCTGGCTGCCATCTTTTTTCCAGCTGATGGCCCATTGTTTCTTTCTTTGGTGGGATGGCCATAGTTTTTAAAGATTGAAATAAAAATTCTTAGAATACAAATGCAAGAAATATTTATGCATATTTGAAATTCTTATACATATACTCATCATACTTTGGACAAAAAATAATTAAATATCGGGACCAAAAAGTGGGAAATAAAACTGAAATTAAAATGGCAGATGGCCATCTCTCCTTCAAGCCGAGGAGAGATTGCCCTTCAATACAAGAAAGAAAAAATGAAGTTAAAATAGCAAAATATAACACATTTCATGTAGTTAATCATGAAAAACACATAGAAATTTGTAAAGATGTAATTATATCACGGAAAATCAATGAATAAAATTTGAATAAACAAAATTTGAAGTATAATTTCAATCCTTCTCTTTTCGTAAAATTTTACCGCATTTTCAGCAAAGATCTTGATGGTTTGCACACGTTTCATGGGACCGCTTCTGACACCTTATGCATTGTATCCAGTAATTCTTTTTGGTTATGGTATTGTATTATACTCTTCTCTACAACCAACACAGTGATACTCATCCAATTCTATTCTCTCAGAATCTGTAGAATCTAATAATTTCAAGTGTATTCCATCTTCTTCGCTACTGGAAGTGTCATGTTTTTTTTTTTTTTTTTTTTTTTTTTTTTTTTTTTTTTTTTTTTTTTCTCGCTTATATATGAGATTTTTCACGGTTTTAAGTTTATTTATCAACTTTATCTGTTTCTGGGATGAACGTTTCTGAAACAAAAATACATCATTTGGCCCTATTACATTATTGCTATTGACGTATTTATATTAGTTTAAATAATTATATCAATTTAAATAATTATATCAATTAAATATAATTATAAACATAAAAATTACATAATTATTTTAAAATAATTATATTTAGTTAAAATCCTCACTCCGTATAATTTTAAAATATTGATTATAGGTGACCATCCCTTCTCGATTTGATGTGGCCATCTCTCCTAAATTCGATGGACAGATTGCCACCCAATTTAAAGGGTCATTCCACCATTGTACGTCTTTCTTTTAGACTTAAAAGCAAAGATTGGATTATATACGTACCTTAAAAGTCCTTATAGTAAAAAACAATATGCAACATAGGTACTGCAAAACATTCAGATACCTAACTCAACAAAAATATCCACGCACTAAATTAAATAAACATTAAAATTATACTTTCTTTTTATAATTGAAAAACACAGCTGCACGTCGCAATGAATGAACTCTTTGAACTATTTCTTTTGAACAAAGTTTATGCTGGAATCAATGGTATAGTTTTTGAAATATTTAGACTGGCCATCTATCCTAGAATTACCCTATGACATTTTACTACCGATTTACATAAAATTTCTTCAATTCTGTGATCACGGGGTGTTCGATATCACCGGGTCCTGGACTAATATAAATCATTGCATTATAAAACATCCATTGCGATGAAATGCTAGTACACAGGAATGCAACGCAATACAGAGTGTCACAAATCATATTTAGACTTGGTGAGAAATGCGAAATGACCTTCAATTATTTTAAGCGCATCTGCATAGCACAGACACACATAAAAAAATCCTTGCCGGCCCGGCCTACAGGCAGAGGTAGATTTCGAAGTCAAATATACTAATTTCACAAACAAAAACTAAATCATGATTAGAGATAAATCCACTTTAACAATTTTATCTGGCCGCTCTTGATGAGTTTTTATTTCATTTTCATATAATAGCTGGTTTTATCAGAATCATGTTAGGGCGGCATTCAAAAAAAATACTTTTCCATGCTCAACAACTCGAGATTTTCTGCCATAATTCCAGATTCATTTTTAATAAAAAAAATATGCAACATGCTGACGTGATTTTTGAAGAGATTTATAAGCGGCCGGTGTTTTTATTTTTTGTAAATTCCGTTCAAAATGTCCACTTTGACATCATTTTTTGAAATATATTCTGCCTCTATCTAAAAATCGATTATTACGGTACATTATATAGTTTCTGAATAAGCGAATCTACCAATTAAATGCGTTTGAGAGCAAAAATGAATTTAAAAACCAGTAATACAATGATTTTTCCAACACAATCCGCTTCGGTAAATTCGGTTCAAAATGCCCTTTTTAACAGCATTTAAAAAAATATATTCTGCCCCTATCAGAAAATCGACCATTACGGTACATTATACAGTTTCTGAGTAAGAAAACGTACCAATTGGAAGCCTTTGAGAGCAAAAATGAATTGTAAAATGAGTCAGAAAATAAGCAGTTTGGATTTGAATACACCCTTACTAAGATCATTTTTCTTCTTCAACCGGTATGTATTTATAATTTGTTTTTGCTGTAAGAATTGGTCCTATCCAAAACTTGTCTATACAGATGTTGTAGACAATATTAAGAAGATATATGATAAATTCATGGGGATTTTATATCTTTTGAATTGACGGAGTTATGGATTTTTTTCTTCTTCAAACCCCCTTTTTGTTTTCGTTTTTAATTTTTTTTTGCAGTACGAATTGGTCCTATCAAAAACTTGTGAGTATAAAAGTTGTAGATAATATTAACGAGATTTATAATAAAATTAATTGGAATTGATATCTTGAGAATTGACGAAGTTATGAATTTCTTTCTTCTTCAAACGCCCTTTTTGTTTTCGTTTTTAATTTTTTTTTGCGGTACGAATTGCTCCTATCAAAAACTTGTGAATATAAAAGTTTTAGATAATGTTAAGGAAATTTATAATAAAATTAATTGAATTTGATATCTTGAGAATTGACGAAGTTATGAATTTTTTTCTCCCAAAAACCCTATTTTTTGCGCCCCTTGAGCCCATTTTTAAATTTATCAAAAATCTGTGATACATAAATTTTTGGCCCTATTTTTAGAAGTAATAAAAACTTTAAACTGATTTGATATGTACAAAAATTAAGAAGTTATGGAGGGGTTTCTGTTTTCACAAAACCCCTCCCTATTTCCCTCCCCTTGGTCCGATTTTACCCAATAACGAACTTGACCGAGATTTTATGCCCATTGATTTTATGTATCAGTTTGGAAGAGATTGGTGCAGAATTACGAAAGTTATCGTGTCCAGAAGAAAGTGATATATATATATATATATATATATATATATATAAAGTTTTTTACTGAGGGTGGTTTTGGGTTCTAGGGGTCATGATCGGTGTAGATCTGCAAAACTTTTATAGAAATTCCAACGTAGGAACGATCCCAATAGGTAGTATTTCATACGAAATCTACCTAAAACCATACACTGTCAAAAATTACTTCGTGTTACAAACATTTTGAAGATTTTCTTGGTAAGGAAAAAAGGTTTGTAATATTTCTTGTAACTTCGTAGTAATCAACAATATTAAAAAACTTTATCTTATCTCCAAGAAATTTTTGGAGAAGAGGCACTTCCTTATATTAGAAAATAATATACTTTTGAAATGCACAGAAAGATATTTTCCAAAATTTACGAACTGCAAATATTGAAAATCTGAATCAATTGTTAAATACTTATATAGTAAAATCACGCTGTCGGCCCTTCTACTGATCATTCCTTACAATAACGCGGTCATCTGTTGGTCAAAATCTCTGTTATTTGCCAACTTTATGTGACTTCACCATGCATTATAAAATTCCCTCTGCACTGTAAAAAAAATCTGTAATTCTACTGATGTCAAGTTACAGAAATCTGTATGCTTATAAAATTTTATCTGTACACTGTATAAAATAAGATGTAAATCTACAAAACTAGTTTTTATAAAGCTATAGAAATCTGTAACTTTACAAAAGAATCTACTAAAATTACAGCAATCTTATTAAAATTTTATCTGTAACCCGGATTGCAGTTGCATAAAAAGTTCTAGGTATCTGTTTCCTAAAAAAAAAAATCTTAGTAACCTTGCAGAGTTTTTGATTTTCAATGCAAAAGTGTATTTGTTACATGAATTTTTGTTGTTGCCGTTACATAAAAAGATCTAGGAATCCCAGTTTCCAAGAAAATTCTTAGTAACCTTATAGATTTTTTTACAGTGTTTTAAGTAGCTAACCTTTAATTGTAAACTATAATCATTGTTATTCGTTTAGAGACTGATTTCCAGTTAATGATCTACCTGTACAACTTACCATCCAAGGATACTTGTACGGGGGTGAAACATTATTTCCTTTGAGTATTGAAGTTCGAATTTCTGCTTTACGATTAACCAGTCCGCAGCCTATAATGTAAAAGTTTATTTTTTAGGATTTTTAATATAATAAAAATGCGTGAAAATGTGGAAGAACACTAAAAATTTCATGCAAAACATAAACAAATAATATAAAAATAAATTCCTGTAATGTTATTAATTCGATTGTTTGTTATTCTTGCAGTATGCCTGATGTCTAAAAAGTCCATGTCTGATTAGAAAATCTATTTTTACTGACTATAACTGGCTGAATATAAACTGACTGAATATTTTTACTGACTGAATATAAACATGTGAATCTCGTACAAAAATGTTGAGAAGTAACCACATTTTTGTTTCATGTTTTCGTTATATGGCTGTAGTGTAGCAGTGTTAGTGCCCAGAAAACCGGAAATGTTCGCAAAATGTGAAATTAGATTTTTTTCATAGTTATGTCAAGAACAATGTCTACAGAAATCCTGCATCACATCTAGTAACTATTCGACAACGGATAATCCCAGTTATTGCATTGATTCCTACTGTGATGCTGACTAATGTACAGACAGACTATCTGACAATCGACTACGTGCTTCCAAAGACACTCACGTGCTCGTGGAAATTTCTTGATTTGTGTCTCTTGTTTCCTATTAAATGTTGTTAGTTTTACAAGATTTTTGCACCAATTCCACATATCTACCTTATATATAGAGGACATGAATAAATTTTGTGAACAGGGAAAGACTTTTCCGAAACAATGTGTATGTAAATACATTGTGATTCAGAGCACCTGGAACAAATTCTGACAGATGGTAATGCGCACAGTGCACACTAGAATAAACATTATTGTATAGAAAAGCAATCTTATACCCTACCAACAATAGAGAGCGTCTTACTCCACTTCCTTTTACCGATGTATTTAAGTGACAATTTTTTTTTTTTCGAAACGAGATGATATAATGAAAAAACTTAAAATAACCACCATTTAAGTTCAAAGAACATAAGGCTAGGCTTAACATAATTGGAAATGTTGCTTAAAGCACATAAAATTTCACTGGTTAATTTAACATCCACGTTCAGCAATTTCCTTAACATTGTAATATTTCATAGAAAACAAGGGTATTGAATGGAAAATTCAGTTATAAGGAACTTCAATGTATAAAATTCCAAGTTATCCACTTTTCCTATTTTCTTCAAAAGATTGAAATATAAACTCAATAAATATAATATCTTCCTTATTTCAAAACCTTCCGTAAAATTAAAAAACACAGTTAAAAAAACATCTATAAGAAAATAGATCCAAAACAACCAAACCAATTATCAGGGGTATATGAAATACCTTTTACCAAAGAGGATGGATCAGTGCAATTTTTTATAGGATTGGCCACCAGAAAGCAAAGAGCATAAAGAATAGGATAGAAGCATAGGATCAAAGAGCATATACCAGACATCAAATACAACAAAACAACTACAGCTTTGACCAAACTATATAATAACGAATTTTTACAGATTGTTTTTAAAGCTAGTAGAATAATTTATCCATCAAGATTTTAATTGCCATCCATTATCCGAGAATCAACACAGATCTTTTTACACAGTGATAATATGTGCAATGATTCAGCCTCCATGGAGTTTCCTAAAGTTTGGAAAGAGACGCTCTGCAGAATAAGAAACAATAGTAAGAAATAATTGATGTTCAATACTATCAATTTTCATTTTTGCACTTGATTTCATTATACATGAAATCTCATGATTTTCTTTACAGTTTTCAATAAAAAAATTTTTGTGAAAATATTTGTATCTTTATAGATCTTGAGAATATCGCCGTTTGAGCGATGAAACATGGGTGAGTTGGTTAAAGTCCAAAATATGCTTTTAAACGCTTCTACTTCGAATTTTTACCGAACCATTTCGGTAAATGCTTGGATTTACCGATTAAAAAGTTTAAGGTTATATAAAGTTAAATTTGATGTTTCTATAGGTTTTGTTTAAATTTAATATGAAAGGGAAATTTAATATTGCAATTTTAATGAAGAAAGAGTGTAATCTGAAATATAAAGTTATTTTAAGGGATCGACAACAGTTTCAAAATCACATGTAATAACCTGGTATTGATGCGGTTCTTTCTCTGGAATTACTGAAAAAATTTCAATATTTTTTTTATGATTTTTGGCGGTGAATAAACTGTAAATTAATCATACGATAGATAATAAATGCAACAGCTATGTTAAATTAAAAAGTAGGGTTTTTTTCAACATTGTGTATCTGTTTTTGTTTCTTTTCTTTTCTATCTTTTCGACGAAAGATCAATTTTTAGTTTAGCTGCTTCCAAAACCATTGAAATAATATTGAAATTGCATGAGTACTTCCCGAGAAAAAAGTAAATCAGTGTTAGCTGTTTAAGATGGTCCGGGACACAAGAATCTTCAAATTTTCAAAAAGAAAATTTATTGTATAAAAAATTTCTCTGGTTTTTTTTTCTGTTTAAAATGTAGTTTAAATCATGTTTCTATCTTAATTGGAATAGAAAATATAATTTGTTTTCGTTTTGGTTTGGTTTGAAAATCTAGCTTTCAAGCAATAGTTTTCATGGAAACGACTTCTTGTGGAAATGCGTTTTTCTTCATCATGTGTTTTTTCCTCATTCCTCGTATTATAATTGTTATAAGTCAAGAATCGTTAAAGATAAACAGTTCAAACTTGGAACATGTCTTTTTCGATTATTTTAATTTATTTTTGATTCAGCAAATTTGAAAACAATATTTACTTTTGAAAATATGATTTTTTAAAAAGAAGTTTCACCATTTTTTTTTTTTTTTTTTACATTTTTACATTAAATATTTTTATATTTCATTTAAATTAATATTTTTAAAAATGCTGATTCAAAATTAAAACATATATTTCTGTTTATCTAAATGAAAAAATATATATATATTCCACAAATAATATTTTGAGTTATAACGGTTTTAAACTACCCCACTTTTAAAAAAAATTTTAAATTTAAAATTTTTTTAAAAGAATTATGGTAAGTTTTATCATGTGATTTTGTTTGGAAATGATATGATTAACCATCACAAACAAATTCAAAATTTTAACTCAATAAATAAAAGTTATTTTAAAATGTATCCCGGACCTCCTTAAAATGGTATTCCTCAACTGTTGTCGTTCCCTTAATTTACCGATCAACTCATATATTATTACAAAAAGTAAAAGTAAATACATGTTCGATTTAATGTACAGTCGTGGGGAGAAAAGTAAACACCCCCAACTAACTCCTCAACAAATTACCGTAGAACAAAGTTACTGGTACGAACGATTGGAAATAAAGTCTACTTTTAAATTATGTATATAAAACTTGTTCAGGAGCCATCTACATATTAAAATGAACCATAACTTTGTTTTTTTTTTTCAATAGCGGTACACAATTCTGACAGCATAATGAATTCTACACCATTTAAGTAGCCTAAAAACAAATTTTTATGAAATTCGTACCATAAGTTTTCGAGAAATTAATTATTTTAAAACGAGCGTATTTTAAGGGCTGTATACAAATTGAAGTTCGGTACTCGATTGTTAACCGAGAGAGCTAACCCCCTTCTTGATCAAGGCACCTTAAGCGTCACTCAAGCAGTCAATGAAGTCTGCTAGATTACAAAATAGCGTAAGAAATTTCTAAATGTCTAGTCACTTCTATCATAGATGGCCCCTTAAACCATCATTTTGCATTTTTTTAAGCATAATTTGAAAACTACTTGGAAACAAAATGTGAAATTTTGGATTTCCATAAAGCAGGACTTAATAAATCCGAATCCATCAAAAAAAATGTAGGGTGCAATTCATAATTTTTTCGAATATTAATTTCATAATTCATATCATAAAATCATAAAAATTGCAAATTCAATGTATTTATGCTTGAGTATATTAAAATTATTGCTACACAAAAAATGTTCACATTAGGAGCATAATTTCAGGAGATATAAATAAAAATATGAAAATGTAATTTAACATTAGAAGCAATAAATTTTGAATGTTTATAATTCAAAAACTTATTATTCAAATGTCTTGAAATTTGGTGCCTAGTCATAGTTTGAACCGAAGATTTGAAATATGACGTTTTTTAAAACAAATCCTGGTAGGAAATCGAGCATGCGGCTTACAAGCGGGAAATTACGGTACATGGGGCATTCTCGCAATCTTTTGACTTTTAAGTCCCTGAATAATAATTTTTATTTTGTATATATTCTTGTGTTTTTTTCTTATTTCATGTACTAGGGAACATCCCATTGCATGACTGCATAACAATATTAACGAGATAAATAAGTTTTGGACGATGCTAGGGGTCCAAATATCCAAGAAAATCTTATACCGTCCAGTGTCCGGGTGCTAATTTTTAAGTTTGGAGCTGTGTGTATAAAATTGTTTCAATAAAAGTAATTCGATGTAATTTTTTCCGAAACTGGGACAATTGTTTTATATAAATATGTAGCTAAAAATTAACCTGCACATATTTTTACGGTTGATATTATTTTTTTTAACTCTGTCCCTGGGTTTTTCATCCTCACCGTCCCTCTTCTAAAATTATACAAAAAATCACTTCAGAGGCAGCCACAGAATTTTTTTCAACTTTTTTCTCCTGCAGAAGTATGTTAGAGACAGAATGTCTAAAATTCTTTGACAGGAAATTTACAGCAGAATATAAATCAGCATTTAAATATCAATTTCAAGCACCGTGGCTTTATTGGTACACTATTAAAAATTTGCAGCATTCTGGCAGGTCATTTGACCGTTTTTTCCGAAAACGGTCAAAGTCACCGTAATTTAACACTATTCTGACCATATTATTGGCCATTTTATGGTCAGAATATAGTTAAATTATGGTTATGAAACCGTTTTTTCGAAAAACGGTCGAATGACCTGCCAGAATGCTGCAAAATTTTTAACAGTGTAGTCTTACCTTCCCCAAAGTTTATTCCTGCACTTTTCGAGGTAAATTATTATTTTTTTTTTTACTTAATCTAATGTAAATAACTGTTTCTAAAAATTAATGAACATTGTGGCTATCACTTAGTCTTAACAAGATTTGCATAAAAATAGGTGGTAATTTTCATTACCGTCCCATCCTTACCATCCTTTTTTTTTTTCCTTCCCGTCCTTTTTTTCCCCTATACCTTCCCCTTTTTTTACCTTACCGCCCCTTCTTTAACACCCCTTTAAGACAATGCTATACCAAAATTTTGTACTAAAAATACTACATTGTTATTATTTCTTCTTTGAATGTCCTGTGCGTACTCTGCAAATTCATTATAAGTAAAAATTTAGAAGAAAATAAAAATTTATAGTGGTAAAATGGTAAGGAAAATTAAATTCGCAAGTTTAACTTAAACCTCAGTTAAATAAAAAAATTTTCGCTGCTGACAATTTTTTCTTTATTTTTTAGCAAGTTTAATTTCACAAGATTTTTATTCCTGAAAGTCAAAAGCTTGTGAGGATGCCCCACATACCGTTGCATTTTCATTGCAAAGTTTTTATTTTTCTCAAAATTATTACCATCAACCCGAGTTCAATTAGGATTAAACACTCTGTATTTGTGACTAAATAAGTTGTTGGCGACCCCATGTTCGATGGCAATTTTTCTGCCTCTTGCTGCCTACTATCCCCCCTCTGAATGCGTCGGTCAAATTCGGCAACACCTTGTAGATAATATTTTTTAAAACCTAGGTATAATTAATTTGATTAGAGACCCCGCTGATTGACGGAATTTATTAATCTGCAGTGTTCGAGCCTTAAGGGGGCTTATGGCTTGAAAACTTTCAAAAAATCGACTTTTTTTTACCCGACAGCCAAGAAGGGTTATGTGTTTCACGCGTATCTGGGTATGTGTATTTTTTTATACCCTCGAAATATCCCAACGTCTCGGCGGATTTTAATGAATGAGGTCTCTATCGATTTGTCTTAACCGTCCAATGGTTATAGGCTAGATTCTGTTTTTATAAATTCAAAATGGCGGCCGTAGAATACAAAATGGCGGTAGAGACGAAAAGAAGATTTATGCACAATATTGATTGGATAAGTCATTCAAAATGAAGAGGAAGCTTCATTGACTATTTTACAGTCAGAAGCTCCGTTTAAATATTACACAACCTGGAAGTTGTATAGGTAGGATCTCAAGCTTTACTGTAACTCTAACCTTCACAGACATCTATAGGCCTTATCAAAACAGTGTTTACAGATAGGAACTAACAATTAAACACACCTTAAAAGTTATCAATACAAGTAAATAAAAAAAATAGGGAAGTAATATAAAAAATAGTTTCACATTGATGAGAAATAATTAATTAGTTCGCTTTTTACGCAGTCAGATTTTTTAAATTTAATTTTTATTTGTTTAAGTGTCCATTTTGATTATTCAATTAATTTTGAACACGGTGCAAAAAAAAGCGCATAAAAATATTTGCATTTTTAATGGAGTTATAAGCGTTTATGTAACAATCACTCTCAAAGCCGCACCCATTTAATTGCAAATTTAAGTCGCGTTTTCTCACAACTTGATTTTTGATGACTATCCGTAAGATTTATAAAAACTATTTTATGGAATGGCTTAAAAAAAATTTCGCATGCATATAATGCCATTATCTATAGAATGGATTAATATATTTTAGATAGTTTAATACTTTGAGTATGTTTAATGAAAAGATATTGTATTTTTTAAGGTTTTTTAAATTTTCAAATTGGCGAGTTTTTTTAATAAGGTTTCCTTTGCTTGATAGTTATATCCTTAATTCATTCTATAGAGTAAAGTTTCCTGATCATTTTAAAGCAAAAATTAGGTTCTTGTGTCAGTTCAACGTTAAGATATCTTACGGATGGTGATATGAAACCTAAATTATTTTTCGAAAATTGTGTTACATAAATTTTGATATATTATTGTTTTATTACATTGAAGTACTTCATTTTATAATTTTATAAGACTACAAATATACATTAAAAATATCAGAAAGTTTAAATTAGTCATATTGAATACTTTTGTTTTTATATGGACTCGAAGCGAGAGTTCTGTTTACATGTTTTTCGGTATCGATCAAGCCCTGACCCCCCTTAAATATTATTTAAAAACTTGCATTGTTATCAAGCAGGCTGACTAATCCTGCAATTTCCCTAAATCTGCAATTCTGTGAGTGATCTCGATTTTGATCAAGAAGTATTTTTCAACAGGTGGAAAACATGTCAATCATAAAGAAAGTTAAACCTAATTGGTTTAGAATTTTTTGATTGATATCTATGTTTCGGTGCGCAATCGAGTTCTAGGCGCAACTTTTCCGAAAACTCAAATAAATAACCACTTAGTTTTCGTTTTCAATCTTATAGTTAGATAGAACTTAAAATATGAGTGTAATACTTGTTGGGTCAAGAAAACTTCTTTCCAGGGACAGATAATAAAAATCAGTAATTAGATAAAATTTTAGATTTAAAATGTGATTTAATATTTTAACCTATAGCGTATATGGCTTAGATGTGTTATTATCCCTCCATCTGCCATCTTGGATTTTTTTCTTGCGTGAAAACTCCTTTTCCGGCAAGTAGTAAATGTCGCCAATGGTTAAATATTGTTGATAGATTAATATAATATTAAAAAAATTGGAATATAATAATTATAACTATTAATTAAAAAACAGTTTTTAATTCACGCCCCCCAAAAAAATCCAAGATGGCCGATGGAGGGATAATAACACATCTGTTCCGCGTATATTTATAATATATCTTCTTGTAATTGACAAACATCCAATTTTTTAAAAAGCAAAATTTTAGATGTATAATTCAAATTGCAATAATGTTTGATATGTTGATTTATATAAGAACTCCATGTACGTCAAAATAGAAATTTTTTAAAACTTACGAAATTTATATAAGAGTACAGTCCCTCTCTCCTATAAGCTACATTTAAAATCTTCCACTTTGTTTTAACAAGTAAAAGATTCAAAATTCAAATTTTTAATGGCCAAAATTTACCTAGTTATTATTCTTTGAGTTTTCAATATTAATTTTGCACTAAAAACGAAAATACGACGTTTTATTTGAGGTTTCTTTTCATGCTGTAGAATATCTTGAAAGTGGTATATTGAAATTAAAAATAAAAAAACTCATTATAATTAAATAAAAAAGTGGTATTTCTTAAAAGAATACTAAACTAAATAGAGTTTGTCAAGTGTCCGTATACTTTTTCCATAAATTTAAAGGTGATATAAAAATAAAAATGCATGAATACAATAAAACTCAACGTTTCGGTTTAATCTTCAAAGGCATCTTCAGGAATAAATTTTTCCAAAACAAAAATCAGCAGGAAACAATATACATGCTACATCGTCTAAAATTATATTCAAACTGCAAAAAGCAACCGACATTCACAATCCTAAAAACTACTTCAATGGCGCCATCTGTTATCCAAAATAAACAAAAGAAAGATTGCACACTTCACGGTCTTTTCAAAATGCTGACCCAGATTTCCGGAATAAGAAAGGAAACACTATCGTTACTTAAAATAAATTGCGCTTTTTTCCCCAAAAAAAATTTCATTTAGTTCTTATGGAATATTTTCTATTAAAAGAACCCTGATTTATGTTCCTTTCCATGATCGGGGTGTTTATATTATAACCTTTATAAATAAAAAAATTCCAATGAGCGAAAATGACAGCTATTCTGTTATTAATGGAAAAGAAAATTCAGTTTCTTACTACTGCAGTATCTTCGTTCCCATCCTGGAGATTGTCTTCTGGTGCGTTTGAGAGTCGTTTCAGAAATATTTGTTAGAATTCTTCCATGGTATTTTCTTAACCTCGTGGGAACAACCTGTAACATGTGTAAAAGATCAAGAATGAAATTTTCAATGAAACAGTAGGGGAAGGCGTTATTCCCCCGTCCTATTTTAACAGTTTAATTTTTAATTTAATTAAAATATGTAACTATTGAAATATCATGTTCTGCTTCCCTCATAATTTTCTTGAACTCTAATTTTAGGCCTATCATAGTTTTCTTTTGATTAAAATAAATAGTAATTTTAGAACCAATGTATAACAGACATGTTGTATATAGCTTGACACTAAGCATCTTTTACCATGGACTATGCTTCATTTTTCTATGAAAAATAAAGTAAAATAAAATTGACAAAACCTTTTTAGGAAGTATTTGAATTAAATTTTTAAAGTATATTTAATAACAGATTTTTCATAGATACCTATTTAAAATTGTTTAAATTATAAAACAAAAGGTGTAGATGGCGGATGGGGATAATTCCAACCACAATAGATATCAATTGAATTTTAAATGTTTTATGCCATTTTTATAAGTTTTTTTATACATGTTTGTTTTATCACGATGAAAATTCACCAACAGACAGTTACGTAAAAAGTTGAGATTACTTTTCAAAAACCGATACTAAACCAGGAAATATATAAAAATACAATATATCTACTTAAAATAAAATCTGAGTGCAGAACAGTGTAGGTAACCTGTGCGGACTACTCCAGTGTGCGAATCGACCGTAGCTAAACGCCATATTAGGCTTTATGAAAAACAATTCTTAACATATGACAGCTAAATGATATTTTTTTTCTACTTGAAATCATGTCTGTTCAACATATTTTCACTAAAACATGTATATCGTATCCAATTATAATGCATTAAGTTCCAAATTAAAAATAAGCTATTATAAACATCAGATTACTAGATATAAACAAAAGAACACTGTTGCCATTCACAATTTCCGAATATTGAAACAAATGAATCACTCTTTGAATGCTTTATTAAAAAAAATACAGGTTAATTATCTGATTTTGTTCTTAAAATATTTGTAGAAGCATAATAAAGTCTTTAAATATTTTATTTTTGTTTAAAACCTTCAAAAACTATTTTTGCACCCATCTATCGTCAATTAATATAAACAGTCTAAGTTTGTTAAAAATACAAGTTAATATTTGCATATAATTAACATATTAAAATTTAATGTGAAATTTTCAGAAATTACATTTCACTTTGCTAATCATTATTATTATTATTGAAAAAAGTGGGCACTATAATAGCGATTTTTGTGTAATTTTCTTAATATTTCGTAGTCATATTTTACACCGGCGTCTCGGGAAGCGACGGGTACTTTCCATCCTGATAAAGCGACTATTCGCGTTCAACTGATATACAACAGAATAACGGAAAACTATTGATTTTAATAAATATCATGATTGAGATTAGCTCGTTTTTACTCCAATTAATTGACTGAAGCAGAAATTTGAGATGAAAGTCAAAGTTAATATAGTATTGCACTAATAAAAATTAAATATTAACATTTGTAACAACATTTTGAAATATTAAAATATATGAGATAGAAGAAAGTTTTGGGATTGGCACATCCAACTAGTTTTTAAATATTTTTTTTCTAAAATTCTGATGTGAGTTTAACATTATACAAACGGGATTACTTTCCTCCTAAATGCATTAAAAGGCGAAAGCTCCAATCAACCGGCAATCTTCGTATAGTGATAACGTATTCCTTTCGTGAGTCTTGCGATATGTACAGTCGTGGAAAAAAAAAAAAAGTAAACACCCCCAACTAACTCCTCAACAAATTATCGTAGAAGAAAGTTACTGGTACCGAACGATTGGAAATAAAGTCTACTTTTAAAGGATGTATATAAAATTGGCTTAGGGGACCATCTACATATTAAAACGAACCACATCTTTGTTTTTTTTTCAATAGCAGTACCCAATTCTGACAGCATAAATGAACTCTACACCCTTCAATTAGCCTAAAAACGAATTTTTATACAATTCGTACCATAAGTTTCCGAGAAATTAATTATTTTAAAACGAGCGTATTTTAAGGGCTGTATCCAAATTGAAGTTCTGTACTGGATTGTTAACCGAGAGAGCCGCTTCCTTGATCAAGGCACCTTAAGCGCCACTCAAGGAGTCAATGAAGCGTGTTAGATTACAGTACAGGAGAATAAATTTCAAAATGTCTACTCACTTCCATCATAGACGACCCCTTAAACCACCATTTTGCCGTTTTTTAAGCATAATTTGAAAACTACTTGGAAGAAAAATGTGAAATTTTTGAATTTCCATAAAGCAGGACTTAATAAATCTAAATCCATGAAAAAAATTGTAGGTTGCAATTCATAATTTTTTCGAATATTAATTTCATAATTCATAATTCATATCATAAAATTATAAAAATTGCAAATTCAGCTTATTTATGTTTGGGTATATTAGTATTATTACTACAAAAAAAAATTAGCCCATTAGGAGCATAATTTCGGGAGATATAAATAAAAATATGAAAATGTAATTTAACATTAGAAGCACTAAATTTTGAATGTTTATAATTCAAAAACTTATCATTCAAATGACTTGAAATTTGGTGTCTAGGCATAGTTTGAACCGAAGATTTGAAATATCTCGTTAAAATTGGGTATTGCCATTGAAAAAAATGAAGTTTGGATTCATTTTAATATGTAGATGACCCCCTAAGAAAATTTTATATACATCATTTAAAAGTAGACTTTATTTCCAATCGTTCGGTACCATTAACTTTCTTCTACGATGATTTGTTGAGGAGTTAGTAGGGGGTGTTTACTTTTTTTTTCCACGACTGTATTTTATGTACGTTCAGTGCAATGTGATGAGCTTTACAATTGGCTTGGAAATATATGCCTCTATGCTTTTGCTTTTGCTTTTTTCTCAACAACTGTGCATCGTCGAGGTGTGCTTCTTTAGACATTTTTTGGAGCGTTCGTAACTATATAAATAAGTAGCACCTATAGTCGTCGTCTGGTCATTCCGTCTGTCCACATATAACAGCGCAAAAACTACTTAACCGAATGGTTTGAACTTTATTATATGTAATCGTTCCAGAACTTTGTCGAGTCATTTCGAATTTTATGAAAATCAAATAAAAACTTAAAAATATATTAATACAAGTTATCTTCGTACTACTAAATCCTATCATATGTAACTAATCCAATGATATCTAATGATTCTAGGTTGCCATGATGATTAGTTATATTAATTTCATGTTATAGAATTTAATATATAGACTCGGAATAAATTTTGTATTCATGCATTTTTGCATAAGAGTGCAACTGATATTTCACCAAGATATGAATATTTATAAAATTAGTTATAGTACGAACGCACCTCATTTGCCACATTTACGTACTATTTCCGACGTGTTAACGTTATTATTAAACATAAACTAAAAATACACCATTGGCGCTTAAGTAGCTTTTTGTGTTCATTCATCTTAAAAAATATTTTGCGTACTTCCAAAAATATCACAATACAGCATTACTGTATAGTATTATAGATATAAACTAGGTGCTCATCAAATATTTTATCACATAACTGCGTTTTTCTACTATAACAACATTTTATTTAAATCATTTGAAAACATTTTATATAAATATGAGACAAAATTGTGTTCTTACTTGCGCAATTTCATCTGTTCTGATATCGTTAAATTTGCTTAGCACAAAAATAAACAGCACTCCTGGAAACACCTTCATTTTCATATATCCTGTCTAAAAACAATGAAAAAAAGTATAAAAATATATACTAATCATGAAATATAATATAAAATATATAATAAAAGCATGCATTTTAAGTCTTAAAAATGAAATATGTTTTGTGCTATCTGTATTTATATATATAAATATTTTCATCGGGAGCGACAATAAATTTGAAAAAGCAAAATTCTTGCTTTCTGCTTCTTCTTTAATATTCGTATCGTAATATAAGGTGAAACATATCTTTAAAAGTTCATGTAAAAGTAGTTTAAGGGGTCTCAGGGCTCTTAAAGCTTCAAAATTTCGAAATTTAAATTTTTTTATTGAACTACTATCTTTTCGGAACATTTTGATATAAATGTTTCCTTAAAATTCCCATTAGAACATAAGTTATGGCTTTTAGAATTATACCCGCTCAATAGCTGAAGCTGCGTTTTCGAAAGTTTGAAGTCATTTTTCTTTAAATGACGTTTTTGGGCATAACGCGCGTGCTAATTCAAAAACTTCTGAATATTTTTTCATAAAATTTTCAAAACGTATCTTTCATGTTAGTCTGTATAAATTGAACCTAAAATTTCCTTTTTATTGTTCAAAAGAATTTTTTTTAGGTGATTATACTGTTGAAATTTTCAAAATTTTGCATTAGTTAAATACAACTTTGTATTAAAAATATAAGAATTTTTTAAATACAAATTTATTTAGGTTTTAGTTGGTTTAGTTAAGTTTTAGTTAGGTTAGGTTTTGGTCATTGTTATAATCTTTAGTATAAGTAGGCACCAAAAATTTCATTCTAGTAGCAAAATTTATTTTGTTATCCTGGGCGTAAGTTATTATATGAATTTTCTGCTCGTGAAATGTCTGACCGATTAGAGCCCCTTGTAAATGCTAACTCTGCATCTTTAATTTTTTTTAAATACATGAAATGAAAGAACATACTTATATCTTCCATTCCTTTAAAAAATTGTGTTTAAAAATCATATACATTTTAAGATATTATTAGGTTGAGCAAAAATTTCTGGGAAATGTTTAATCTAATAGTTACCAGAATTTGTATCGTATATAGTAGAAATATATTTATAGGAGTTCAGGAGCTTTGGCTCCGAAATGCCCATTGAACAGTATGATTTGCGTGTGTTGATCCGGCATTATTAGAGAAAAGGCCAAACGATTCTGAAAGCCGACGATGAGATTAATGAGAATGAAGGTGCTGGTAACGGCGACAAACTAAGCCAGCAAATCCTGAATCTGGCAGAACGGGGACAGAAAGTCATGGACTATGATGATCTGTACTTTAAAGAAGAGTCCTTGTTGCTTTTGTTGTTAATTTGCGCATAACAACGCAACTTTTACAAATTTCCCAGAACTTTTTGCTCAACCTAGTAAATGTTAAAAATGATCTTTTTTTTTTCTTTTTTTCCAATTTTAAGAGTCATGAGACCCCTTAACCATTAAAATATTTGAGCCGATAAAACAAAATGGAGGGAAAAAATATATTACCTTTTAATACGAACTTTCTAATAAGTTCAGATGTAGTGCTTTGTAGTGAGTTAAAGCAAGTTATAAAACTCAACAATGTCATGTTATCCTTGTCCAGTTATTTTAAATGAATTTATGGAGATAAAGAATGAACCATTTTTTAGATCACAGTTACATTAAAAAATTCTCTTGTGAAACACATTAATAACAGAAATATTTTTGCTTGACATGTGTATGTCTATTTATTGTACAACATTTGATAACACGTATTTTTTTTCTTTTGAAATAAGATAAATAATGCTGTTAATATTTTCCTATTCTACTGTAAGTTTTAATTTTCCAAAGAAAGGAGTGATATATCACATATCACCTTGAAATTGACAGCTGAGATTGTATGTAGCAAAACGAGTAAAAATTAAATTTAAAAAATCAAAAAACCCGATTGCGTAAAAAGCGAACTAATTAATTATTTCTCATCAATGTGAAACTATTTTTTATGTTACTTACCTATTTTTTTTTTATTTACTTGTATTGATGACTTTTAAGTTTGACGATGATGGTTAGAGTTGCAGTAAAGCTAGAGATCCTGCCTACACAACTTCCAGGTTGTGTAATATTTAAACGGAGCTTCTGACTATAAAATAAACAATGAAACATCGTCTTCATTTTGAAAGACCTATCCAATGATATGGCACTTCAATATGGTGCATAAAAAGAAAAAAAAATCGACTCTACCGCCACTTTGTATTTTATGGCCGCCATTTTGAATTTATAAAAACAAAAGCTAGCCCATTACCATCGGACGGTTAAGACAAATCGATAGAGACCTCATTCATTAAAATGGCATTGGGATGTTTCAGTTGTATAAAGAAATACACATACCCAGATACGTGTGAAACATATAACTCTTCTTGGCAGTCAGGTAACTAGTAGAGCACCTAAAACATTTCTAGCACTTTCTGTGCAATTATGTGGAAAAGCTTAGCCAATTAAGTGCACGTGGAACATAAAATGGTTTAAATTTTTGAGTTTTTAATTTAGTTATAAATTGATAAAACAGAAAAAAGTTAATGATGAAATGTTAAATCAGTATGATTATGATGCTGCAGGTTTTAAAATAATACATTTAACCATTGTGGATGTGTGTATAGTTTTTTGCCTTTTCGAAAAAAGTGATTTTTTGGTGCTTGAGTGCACTTTTCTAAAAATATATATTGTTGGCAAAAAGTTGAAACTTTCCAAAATTGTGTAACAAACTGTATTTAAGGATAATAAGAAGCAATTTATATTTTGGCGTAAAAGTAAGAAAATTAAAAATATTTTATTAAAAAACTTTGAAAATCCTTTTGAAATTTTTTTAGAATCGGTTTATCGCGTTGCTGAATATCGCGACTTATCTCGGGTTCGTTCAATTAATTATTGTCCCGAGAAAACTCGGGCGTGGTATAATTAATCACTACGATTTTTTTATCCTAATTTTCTTCTGCCTGAAGCTTAAAAAGAAAGAAAATAACCTTATATAATGTAATAAAATATATATTGTAATAAATTATATATAATATTTCATTTGCAGTTGTCATGTTTTGCGATGTGAAATGCAAATGATGAAATGCAATCATGTGATTAACAAAAATGTGATGATTTTTTACATATTCTGAAAAAAAAAAAACAGGTAAGGGAAGCGGTTATTGATGTTTACCTTGCTATGGCTGGTATTGAATATGAAGTGTGTAGAAATAATTGTTCATTTACATGGGATTCCGTTACATTACGGACAATGGGAAAGAAGCGTTTACAGAGTATTTTAATGACATTACGCTATTTCAAATGTATTTAAATTGCTATAAATCACTGAATTTCCCTAAAAGATGATTGCTGTAGAACAAGGTAATCATAGCCATTTATCGTTCATTTACAGGGAGACGCACACACAATAAAAAAAACTGGTTACAGTACCGTATTTCAGCAATAACTGCTGAAAGTGCGTTTTCAATTTCTGTATGCAATTTTAAATTGAACTTTTTGCGTGTTACTCGTTGTGTTTAAATTCTATACCTCGTATACAGGGATGCACAAAATAATTCACGTACCATTCTCCTTGTTAGAGGAAATTGCTGAAGGAAAATCTAAAACTGTGATATATATTTCCTAACTAGGGACGCACCGAATAGTGATTGTAGCCGAATACCGAATGCCGAATATTCTGTCAACAGGCGAACCAAAAATCGAATATTCGGCTAGCCGAATAGTAACTGTTAGGCCAAATACCGAATATTCGGCCAGTCAAGTACCGAATAGTCGGCCGAATACCGAATATTCGACTTGCAGAATACATTTATATTTCAAAGTTTAAAGGCATTAAAATGTTAAATTTTAAAACAATTTTACATAATATTTAAAACAGAAACTTTCATTTTGATAAACAAGAGCTTTTTTCAAGCAAACTTAAATCTGCTTTGAGTTATTTAAGAAGAGGATCGTTATAAAACTTTTTTCATTAATAAAATTTTAAATTTCATAGCTTCTTCTGTGAATTAAAACAAATGAATAAAATTTTCTTACATTCTAAAACAAACGTTTTAAAATCAAAGAGAAATTGTGAAAAAATTGGAAGAAAAATTGTACAGGATCATATATCATTTGTTTGTCAGGAAGAGACTAAAAGTAAAAGTAAATAAATAATATAATCTATTCAAATTATATTTGTCGGCAACTCAGCAAGAATAACTGTTATATTCTCTTTGATTAATTAAGGAAGTTTTTAAATGCATCTTAGATCGGTGTCTGGAGTGGGCGATCGCTTTCAGAGATTGTAACCGTTGTTCTTAAAATCTTAGCAAGAAACAGGACAATGTTCAGGAACTTGCATTTCTACATAATTAATTCCTATGAAAATCCTCGTGATTGGTTAATTTTCTTAAATAATACTTAACAAACAACAAATAATGTAAAAACATTATCTTTTATTTAAATATGATTCTGTTTCTAATTATTCTGACTATCTTTATAAGTTGACTGTTAAACGTAGACGTTGTATAATATTTTAAAAAATATGTTTTGAACGTTTTTTTAAGTATTCGGTTCGGCCGAATATTTCGATATTCGGTATACCGAATAGTTTGCTATTCGGCCAAACCGAATATTCGGTAACATGGCCGAATACTGAATAGATACGGAATATTCGGTGCATCCCTATTCCTAACTGAACTAAATTCTTGCATACATGCACTGTTAAAAATTTTGCAGCATTCTGGCAGGTCATTCGACCGTTTTTTGAAAAAACGGTTTCATAACCATAATTTAACTATATTCTGACCATAAAATGACCAATAATATGGTCAGAATAGTGTTAAAATTACGGTTGTGTAACCGTTTTCGCAAAAAACGGTCAAATGACCTGCCAGAATGCTGCAAATTTTTAACAGTGTGTAGTTTATAGATACAAATCTATATATCATATACAGGGCTGCTCAAATAATTCGATAATTCTTCGATTGTAGATGAAAATTGTTAAAGTTGATTTTTTAGGTGCGTTCGTAATTACATAAATACGTAGTACCTATAGTCGTCGTTCGGTCCGTCTGTCCGCATATAACAGAGCAAAAACTACCCAAACGAATTGTCTGAAATTTTAACTATATAATTGTTGTAAAATTTCATCGAGTCTTTTCAAATTTTATGAAAATCGGATGTATAGTTTAATTACAGGGACATTCAAAAGTTTTCCGCTACATTACGACCAATAGGAAAAAATTATTGCAAGTGCATTTTAATGATGTTACAGCCTTCCGAATGGTCTGAAATTTTAAGTATATAATTGCTGTAAAATTTTGTCGCATCATTTCCAATTTTTTAAAAATCGGATATATAGTTTAATTACAGGGACAGTCAAAAGTTTTCCGTTAAATTACGGCCAATGGGAAAAAATTATTTCAAATGCATTTTAATGATGTAACAGCCCTTTGAACAATATGACATTGATATGCACTTATGAAGTGCACTAAAATATACATTCAGTACAATATGCGGTGCAAAAAATATTTATAAAATTAGTTATAGTTCGAACGCATCTCATTTGCCACGTTTGACGAGCAATTTCCAACTTGTTAAATGTGGCATGCTTTTCCAAGTGGTTCAATTAGACATCATATTTCAGCATATTAAATAGTGACGTTTTGTTACATTATTCTGAATGTGTTGGAAAATGTTTCATAATCTATGTTTGATGCATGATTTTTTTTTCTTGCTTCTTCTTTTAAATCCGCGTGATTTTTTTCTTTATGTGTAAAAAAAAAAGTTTTTAAAAATTGATTTCTACGTTTTCTTAAAAATGAGGTTTTTAACAGTTACGTTTTAGTGAATCATAGGAATTAAGAAAAATCATTAAATAACCTAAAAATTAGGTACGATATTTTAACTTTTCTACACCAGTTTAAATTTTGTTTTCATTGTATGTAGAAACAACATCGCAGCTAATAACAAATTTGTTTTAATATTTTCTAAAATTGGTATTTTAGCAGAATATTGAAATAAAAGATTTTTTTCTTAAAATAGCATGGAAATTGCGAAATTTTATCTTTTTTGAGCCTGCTTGCATTTTTTTTCTTTATATATAGAAAATGGGAGTTCAAAAACTGCTTTTAACCTTTTCTTAAAATACTAGATAGTGCCCGTCAAGGTTTGGCGGTAAATAACTTGAATGTTTCATTAGAAAAATTCATGATTTTTTAATCAGTTCCTGTTAAATTAATTATTGAATGACGAATTACGTGACGAATTTCTATATTACATAAGTGATTTCTATTTCTTTAAGGCGACAGATGGTGCCGCCCCTTTAATCTATTCAGTGAAGTGAAAGAATTTTAAATCTATAATTTATAACCAATTATGCTTGCTTTTTATCAGAAATTTACCTAAAAATACCGGATAGAGAATTTATTTTTACTTACTACGGTCACTTTTTTAAAAAATAACAATATTTATTTTCATTTATTTATTTAAACTGCACGACCAACCCTTTCACCGTCCGAGGGCTTTGCAGTATTTTTATAAGAATGCTTGTAAATCCCAGGATATATATATTTTTAAATCTCAGTTTGATGCTATAGTATCTTTAATATCACTACTTTCTATATAAGGTTAAAAATAGAATTCTGTTTAAAATATTTTGGTCTACAGCCAATTTAACATGATTTCTAGGAACGGAAAAATCCGGGCCAAACGGTTAAAGGGTTAAAAGCTGCCATGAATTTTATTTTTATCTGTTTCATTCTCTTAAAACCTAAATTTGAAACTTGATGCAGCTAACGATTTATAATATATATTTTTTATACTTGAATTTTATTTTACATTTTTTAAATATTAAACCTGGATATCAAGGTAATTTCTTTTACAGCTCTTATACGAATATTTTTTTTTCTTACCGTTTTATTTTTTACACAAATGAATGATAGACTTTTCTTTCTGACACGCACGCACACACACACATATATATATATTTGATAATGGTCAGAAAATATAACGAAAAATGTAGATCAACTCAATTTATTTAATTGATAATTACATGCAAAATATTTTAGCTTAAATATTTTAAATATAAAATCCTTATTTTTTCAAAATATTATTGAGTGTTAAATTTTATTTAATTCACTACCCAACATCAAAAATGTTTCGGGCTCGAAAATAGTTATTTCCGAAGTATTTTGTCTCGCTAAACACGAAAATCAACATAAAAAGTTGAGATTAGCTCTTGTTTTCAAGATAGGAACCAACTTGAGAAATTTCACTATGGCTGTTTTATGGGAAATTGAATGTTCGGAAGTTGGTACTCCTAATAGCTATAACTCCTCTCAACTGCATTCTCTGTGTGGAATCTTTTTGATGTTATTTTTCCTCAGCAGATGGAAGCACCTTCCCTGGGACTGACCGTCTTTTGAACCGGTGAGAGCGTCAGTAGAATGAAAAAAGATAACAGTGCACGATTTAAGTGACATTCTCTGCTGTTCGCCTTACAACTAAAGGTCAGCAACTTTTGTTACATCTGTAGTGAAATAACTTTTGAAGCCCAGAAGCGAACCATTAGCCCATTTGTAAAGACAGCATACTTCCATTACTTCGGTATGAAGGTAGGTGACCAGGATAAACCTTGGGCCCCAGATGTTTGTTGTAATTCTTGCTCATTTAGACTGCGAGAGTGACATAATGGGAAGAAATGAAAAATGAAGTTTGCTATACCCATGATTTGGCGTGAGCCAAGAAACCACGTTGACAATTGTTATTTCTGCATGACGCCATCCATGAATCGAGGTTGGACAAAAAAGAAGAAGGAATCGTTACAGTATCCCAGTGTTACATCAGCCATTCGGCCCGTTCCTCACTCGGCTAATCTGCAATTCCTGAACCACCTCAAAATTATGAGATTGAAGAGGATGAAGCTGTAGAAGAAGAAGTCACTAGACCTGGGACTTCCCATGACCTATATTTCGAGGCAGAAGATTTGAATGAGCCTCACAGACTAAATCAGACAGAACTGAATGATCTCGTAAGAGATCTTGACTTGCCAAAGGAGAAAGCAGAGCTTCTGGCATCAAGACTGAAGCAATGGCATCTACTCCAACCAGAAGTCAAGATCACAGAATACAGGACTCGTCACAAGAATCTTCTTCATTTCTTTGAGAAGAAAGAACATGGGTTTGCTGGTACTGATGTTAATGGTTTGACGAATTCCATGGACATAACTCATGATCCACGGAAGTGGAGGTTATTTGTAGACTCTTCCAAACTTAGTTTAAAAGCAGTCTTACTACACAACGGCAACGTTATTCTTTCCCTTCCCATTGGACATTCCGTTCACATGCAGGAAACTTACGGGAACGTGAAATTACTTAGAATCAATCAAATACGAGGATCATAAATGGCAGATTTGTGGTGACTTGAAAGTAATTGGTAAAGTAATTACTCCTAGGAATGCAATTAGGCTATACCAAATACTGCTGTTTTCTGTGTTTTTGGGACAGTCGAGATAGAAAATCTCACTGCATAAAAGATAAATGGCCTTCAAGAAATCTAAATCCCGGGGAGAGAAATGTCGAAAATGAGCCTTTAGTTGATCCAAAAAACATTCTGCTTCCACCCCTGCACATTAAGGTGGGATTAATGAAGAACTTCGTGAAAGTCACGAACAAGGATGGAGAGGCTTTCCAGTACCTTAGAGCGAAATTTCCAAGACTTTCTGAATCAAAGGTTAAAGAGGGAATCTTTGTGGGCCCTCAAATACGCACAATAATGAATTACCCTGCTTTTGATAAAGTTTTGGAAGGGAAAGAGAAAGCAGCCTGGGAAGCCTTAAAAGGTGTGGTACGAGGATTTCTAGGCAATAGAAAAGCTGAGAACGATCAACAGTTGGTGAAACAGCTCCTACAAAAGTACCATGACCTTGGATGCAACATATCTCTGAAACTTCATTTCCTCCACTCCCATCTTGATTTCCCCCCCTAAAAACGGTGGAGCTGTAAGCGATGAGCACGGTGAAAGGTTTCACAAAGATATGTCTGTAATGGAACGCACATATCAGGGTCGTTGGGAAGAGTCAATGCTGGCCGACTACTGCTGGACTGTTACAAGACATGTTTCGGCGTTGACATAAAAGAGGCAATTCAAAAGGAGACGTTTGCAAGAATAGGCTAAAAACAATCGCTGCTTTCTGAAAAATGAACATTGTTTAATGAAACATGCCTATTGTATTGTATTTATTACATATGAATTTTTTTCTTCTTCAATTTCCTTTTAAATCGATGTGTGGGATGTTGTGTGCCTTTCTGCAGTGGGCTGTATTGTATCTTGAAAACAAGAGCTAATAAAAAAATTTCCTTTAGATATTCGTTTTTTTTTCAACTCAAAATTAGTAAGAATTGACTATCTAGAACCAGGAAACTGACAAAAATATTTTTTTTGTTGGGTAGTGTTATAAAGCATTCAAATAATTATAATAATAATAATAACGATACTGTAACTTCTCTTTATGTCATTATTGAAATGAATTATCGGCAAAAATATTACGCATTTTGCCAAGCTTGGGCTCGAACCTGTGTGCTCTAAAAAAAATCGGAGCTTTAAACTACTGCTTTAACGCGCTACGCTAGCGGGAACACTTTTACCTTCCTTCTACACTGAAGATGTTCAAAAAACAGTTGACGCATACGCAGTTGTCTTGAATTTGAGTTCTACTCTTACAGAAATAGTTTTGCGTTTTAATATTAATGATACCTTATTTTTTCTAAGAAGTAGCTACAACTTAATATGCTAGTTTCCCAATCTTCGTGTATAACTATTGGCAATTCATAAGACGGATCACCAGCCATAATTTTTAGCCTCAAATGGCTGTGTTTAATATGACCAAAAAAATATGACACCACCGAAATAAACCGTAATATGAACCGTACCGTAACCTCTTAATATCGACGCAATAAATTTTTGAATTTTTAATAATGCCGAAAGAGGCAAATAATATTAACTTTGTGAAAGAAAGAAAATCTTGTTTGCAGTACGATCGAATAGCAGACGAATTTAAAACAACTTCTACCTGTGATGTGATAGTTCAACTGAGCGAGCATCTTTCAGCATGTGCGGTACGTCACTCCAAAGGCAGACTTGTACTTATATACTGCGCATGCGCAACTATGAAATTTTAATTTAAAATTAAGGCTAACTAATAAAATATTTCAACAAATGAATGTACGATAACAAATCTGTGGCCAAATATCTTTCATTTAAAAAAAGATTGGTGCAATTTGATTGTGTAGTTTCATCTCACGGACTGTTTAAAGAAAACGCTTAGCGTTTTAAATATATAGATGGGCTTTTTAACAGTTAAATTACAGTGAATCATAGGAATTAAGAAAAATCTTTAAATAACCTGAAAAGTACAATATTTTAACTTTTCTATACCAGTTTGAATTTTTTCATATTGTAGGTAGATACAAAATTGTAGCTATATTGTGGATACAAAATTGTAGCTATTAACAAATTTGTTTTAATATTTTGAAAATAAGCATTTTTAACTACACTGTTACAGCAGAATATTAAAATTGATATTTTTATGATTAAAATAGAATTAACATTATGATATTTTATCCTAAAGTCCGCTTAGAATTTGTTTTTATTATATTCAAAAACATATTTCTACTGTGAAAATACTAATAAATGCAGTGTATGATGCACATTTTATTTATAACCCTAAAACTAATTAAAAAAATTGTTACATCTCGCATTTAAAACGAAGCAGTCTGATTTAACAAACTGTTTAATGACTGTTAACAGTTATGAAAGATTAACATAATAAATTTTAGGATTAAAAATTCACTCCGATTTTTTTTACTCTAACTTAAGTTACCGTATTTACTCGCCTGTCCCGTGCCCTTATTAAGTTGCTATAGCAGCCCCTTTCTCTGAGTAGACACCACAATTTTAAATAATAGACACATTACTTCAAAGACACCCTAGACTTTAGTAGAAAAGAATGTTTAAATAATGTACTACACAGCATATATCTATTTACAGGATGGATGTACATAGTTTTAAAAAAATCGGAATGACAAAAGAAATCCTCCCGGGGAAAAAAAGCAACACGCATACATTCTCACCCCTCCACCTTCTGTCCGCTTCTCGTGAACAACTCTCTGAGTGGAAAAAATAACGCAATACGCGTTCATATCACAACCTTTACGATCGCGTCCCATAGCAAAACTCCGCGGGAAATCTGACAGTCTCTAATCCCGGAATGTGAGGGACTGCCGGCTAGTGTTGCCATCTAGTGTAATAATCTTTAAATATAAGATATTCGTTATAATGCTATAAAATTAACGTTTCGACAATCTGTACGTTTTTCTCTCTGAAAACTTCATAAAAAAAACATATCTATGTAACATTCATTAATTTGATACCAAAATGTTAAATTCAAAACAAAAATGTGTAGGCTGCACTGTTGTTAAGCTGGAATTAACATGAATTCGATAAAAGTTCGCAGGGAATATTTTTATTGGCAGTGATCAGTACACAAACTAAATTATAACTTCATAGTTCTTAAATTTCAATTTCTTTTCAAGGAAAAAAAAATATTGCCTAAAGCAAGAATATTTAAAACTCTTGTTGTCAAAAGAACACATTCTATTTTTGTTCTAAGAACACAATTATTCAAAATTAATTAAAATTACATTACTAGCAAAAATAATTCAAAATAGTTTTGAAAAGAACATAATCTACTTTTGCTGCGGGAAACAAAATTATTTTATCTTTTAAAACAAATTCAAATTTAAATGTTTAATATATATATGAAAACTTATTCTTTTAAAAGTTCTGTTCAGAACATAATTTCTTCATTTCATAAATCAGTCGTTACTCAAAACGAAACTCACACATAATAGAAAAAATATATACTCTATCGTAAATATCTCTCAAAATATACCATTTAAATAAACTATAGTTGATTTTATTCAAAACGATATGTTGTGTGAAATTAGAACACAACATATAATTTTCACATCAGTTAATAAAATAATGCTTTAATATATCAACTTTGTTCTTAAATTAATTACTCTTTTGGTTTAATCTGCGATTTTACTTTCAGAATTTAATTCTTACCTAAAACTTTTACGGTATCTAGATTTCTAACTTATTATGAAATCAGAACATTTTTACATTGTCTATGTCAGATGGCAAAACAGACACAATTCATTTTCTTTAAGAAAAAATAATAAACTTAATTTTTTTTTCTCAAAAAAAAAAAAAGTGTTTAACATCAAAAGTTACACAAAATAAAATAAGCATTATGAGAGTGCAATAAACAAAAGTTTACTAAAATAAATCACAGATACTTAGCTCTTGATTATTGCCGTACGCATACATATCTTTATAAAGCTTCAAGAATATAATACACTCCGTGTTCCGAGGTCGATGTTCTGTAACAGAGCATTAGAACACATTGACAGAACTGCAGTAGAATCTCTTTTATCCGAAACTCTTTTAACCGAAAATCTCGGTTGACCGAAATCCAATTTTAAAGATTTTGTAAAAATCTTAACTATCATATTCCTTGTGTGCAATACCCATTTTGAAAGCTTTTTTTTAAGCTATCATATTCCTTGTGTGTAAGCGGTCCTTTCCGAACTACGAGTATATATAAATATTTTTAATCCCCTTTCTTAGAGTTCCTTTCGATTTAACTGGGTGTGGAACGAAGAAAACGGACAAATTAGCAATTTTGAAGCTTTTGAATGTTTTGCAAAAGGTTTGGCATGGCTGGATCAGCAGAAAGACTGTGATACTGATGAACTAATAATATTAAAAACTCCGTGATAGAACTTCAAAGCAAAGGCAATCGAAACTGCGACAAAAAAAAAAAAAAATTTCAAGCCCTTGTGATCTATGTAAAAGGTACTTAATTTCAAAATTAAAATTCGGGTAATTTATTCTAGTTTCTATTTTACTATTGCTTTATTTTTATTAGGCACTTGTTACCATAACAAGAAATATTGCATATATTTCTCCTTAATCTTAAAATGGAAGCATTCTCGATTATCCGAAAATTACATTTCCAGAAATTATCTCCCATAGACGGCCATCCAACTCTTGCGTGTATCCAACTCTTTGCGTGGCCCTGTATATCATTTTATCTATATTCTACAAATATTTCTTAGTACACTAAATTCAGTTCAGCGAAAAATGCATAACTCCTTTAAAAACTCACCTTTAAGCAATTTATGCTCATACTCAGTAACCTTTACGAATTCAGTTCTGTAGCTCTGTGTATGAACTATGGCATTTATGCGCACTTTATAGTATGCATAAATATAGTGAAAAGTAGGTAAGTGTGATCAGAGATCGCACAGAGGGTTTCGTTTAATATTCCTTTCAAAACAGTTTATCCTTTTGAAAAATCTGTTAGTTCCACATTTCGCAACCAGGGGCGCACTCTAGCCAAACCTCTACCCGAACGAAACTCCGTTTTATATACTATCCGTAGATATATTAGTCGAGGGGTTTGGGCCGATAGCACCCGAAATAAGTAGGCGCCCCTGGCGGTAAAAAGTGGAACTAAAATATGTAAGGCTATGGTGCATAACATGAAAGAATGGTCAAAGGGGTTTCGGCAAAAGTTGGAAAAGTGCTCCCCGGGTGAAAAGGGCGGAGGTTAGAAAAATTGCTTAAAATACACAAGTTAGAGCCCGGGGGAGTAAATAATATAAGACTTTTTGAAAATTTTATGATTTGCCTTGTGGTCTGAGGTATTCAGCTATACGTATGCAAAAATTCATTAGTCCAACTTAATTAGGGGCTCTCTTAGAAAGAATTGATTAAAATACATCTGTGGTAGCTCAAAGGGTTAAACGTAAGACTTTTTCAAGATTTTATGATTTGCCGCCTGGCGTCAGGCGTTCTGCTATAAGTATGCAAACTTTCAAATCTCCAATTTAATAAGGGGCTCAGTTAGAAAGAATTGTTTGAGCCCAAAGGGTTAAATGTACAATTTTTTTCAAAATTTTATGATTTTTCGTATGATATGCGGTGTTCAGATATAAGTATGGGAAATTTCACGCCTCCAGCCTAGATAGGGGCTCACTTAGAAAGAATTGTTTAAAATACACATGTGGGAGCCCGAAGTGTTAAATGTACGATTTTTTCAAAATTTTATGATTTGTCGTTTGATGTGAGGTGTTCAGCTATAAATATGCCATATTTCACGCCTCCAACCTAATTAAGGATTCACTTAGAAAGAAATGTTTAAAATGCACGCGTGGGAGCCCAAAGGGTTAAATATACGACTTTTTCAAACTTTTACGGTTTGTCATTTGATGTGAGGTGTTCAGCTATAAGTAGGCAAAAAGAATAAGATAAAGAATAATATTGCCAATTTAGCGAATATTTTGTTCCGAAATTCTGTATTCATAAAAAGCATAATGAAACCTTATAATATTATAAATGTGAATGTGTGTCCTAAAGTTTGAATGGAGTCAGCGTCTAAACGGATGAATACGGACTCTTATATCTTTGGATATAGATGGTTTACATCCCAGAAATGAACATAGGCTGTGTTTAATTTATTTTATTAAAATATGTTGCTTAATAATCCAAAATTTGATTATTTTTCATACACAATGAATTGGCAATTTTCCTGTAGCATTTAACCGTATTCCTTTAACGTTGCCAAGAATATAAAAACCCGGAATAATACTTTATCCTCGACAATTAATTTTCTGAACAATTTCACTCACTTAGAAAGAATTGTTTAAAATACGCATGTGGGAGCCCAAAGGGTTAAATGTAAGACTTTTTCAAACTTTTATGGTTTGTCATTTGATCTCAGGTGTTCAGCTATAAGTATGCAAAATTTCACACCTCCAACCTAATTAGGGCTCACTTAGAAAAAATTGTTTAAAATACGCATGTGGGAGCCCAAAGGGTTAAATGTACGACTTTTTCAAAATTTTATGATTTTTCGTTTGATGTGAGGTGTTCAGCTATAAGTATGTAAAATTTCACGCTTCCAACCTAATTAGGGACTTACTTAGAAAAAATTGTTTAAAATACACATGTGGAAGCCCAAAGGGCTAAATGTATGACTTTTTCAAAATTTTATGATTTGTCGTATGATGTGTGGTGTTCAGCTATAAGTATGCAAAATTTCAAGTCTCCAACATGTATAGTTTCTCAGAACGGGCTCTGTGACAGACGGATAGACGGACAGACAGACAGACAGAGGAGCGAGACGAATAGGGTTTCGTCAGATGAACGAAACCCTAAAAAAGCGCATATCATAATTAAAAATGCATTTCGAGCAATCATTACTAATATACAGTAATTCGGATACAGTATAGTATCTGAAATCTTTTCAAATACACCGCAAACAATTTCGCCTATACCATTATGAACGGAATTCTTTTGTGTGGCCCTGTAAATGAACAATAACTATTCTTTGCACCGCATATTCAACAAAATGCATATTTTAGTGGGCTACATAAGTGAATATCAATTTTACTATGTTTGAAAGTGTGTTACACCATTAAAAATCATTTGAAACGATTTTTTCCTATTGGCCGTAATGTAACGGAAAACTTTTGACTGTCCCTGTAAATGAACTAAACATGTTACAAACTTCATTTGAAATAGGGAATGTGCTATGGTAGAGGTCACTAACTTCGAAAAATTTCAGAACGATCCGAGCATATTTACGAGAGTTAGAGAGTGGACAGACTGCCTGACGGACAGACGGACAGACAAATCGAAGTCATAAACACTTTTCAACTTTGTTGGAAAGTGTTAAAAACGGCAACAAAAATGTATAATAATCCCAATATTTTCCTTTCATTTTTAGGTGCGTTCAAAACTGATTTTCTGGGTGCAGAGAACTGATGAATGCATCGTAAAAGATACTAGAAAACGTTTCCGAAAATTACGGACAGCTAATGGAAATTTATTTTCTGTAAATTTGTCCTTAAATTTAGAAAATAAATTGTTTTCTGACGTTTCTAAAGATAAAGGAAAACTTTTCGGAATCTTGGGTAACTCGGAAAAGATTATTATATATTTGCTTTCGTGATTATTGTACATTTTCGCAGATTAAGAAACATCTCTCATTTTTAGGTGCGTTCGTTATTATATAAATACGTAGCACCTATAGACGTCGTTCTGTCCGTCTGTCTGTCTGTCCCCATATAACAGAGCAAAAACTACCCAACTGAATAGTCTGAAAATTTAAATATATGATTGTTGCAAAATTTTGTCTAGCCATTTAAAATTTTATGAAAATCGGATGTATAGTTTAATGACAGGGACAGTCAAAAGTTTTTCTTTACATTACGGCCAATGGGAAAAATTATTGCAAGTGCATTTCAATGGTGTTACAACCTTCCGAATGGTCTGAAATTTTAAATACATAATTGTAGTAATATTTTGACGAGCTATTTTAAATTTTATGAAAATTGGATGTATAGTTTAATTACAGGGACAGTAAAAAGTTTTTCTTTACATTACGGCCAATGGGAAAAATTATTGCAAGTGCATTTCAATGGTGTTACAACCTTCCGAATGGTCTGAAAATTTAAACACATAATTGTAGTAATATTTTGACGAGCTATTTTAAATTTTATGAAAATCGGATGTATAGTTTAATGACAGGGACAGTCAAAAATTTTCCATTGCATGACGGCCAATGGGAAAAAATTATTGCAAGTTGCATTTTAATGATTTTAAAGCCTTCCGAATGGTCTGAAATTTTAAATATATAATTGTTGCAAAATTTTATCGAGCCATTTCAAATTTATGAAAATCGGATGTATAGTTTAATTACAGGGACAGTCAAAATTGTTCTGATACATTACGGGGAATGGGAAAAAAAAATTATTGCAAGTGCATTTTAATGATGTTACAGACTATGCACTTATGAAGTGCAAAAAAAATATACATTCAGTACAATATGGGGTGCAAAAAATAATATAAAACTAGTTATAGTACGAACGCACCTCATTTGCCACGTTTGACGAGAAATTTCCAACTTGTTATTTTCGCGCGGCAATGGAGTAATCTACTTGCTTACCATTACGGTAATTTCTGAAAAATTAATGTCTACGATAGTAAATAAAATGTTTAAATTCTGAGAGTTTATTTGTCATCCTCAGATCCATGCGGATAACGTGTTAATTTAATTGCAAATGTTGGAGTATTGTAGAAAAAGGAGCTGAGAATTACAAACAGACAGTGAAATTTTAATATAATGAAGCCCATTTCTATTGGTGCTTTATGTTTTATGACACAAGGAATTGAACAGTTACTTTTATTCAGAGTGTATAATATTTAGCATGGTCTTTTCTTAGTTTTATAATTTTACTGCTATCAATTTCTATCGATATATACACACACACACATTTATATATATACATATACACTATAATGCAATGCATGCTTTTCTCAATTAAAAATCAATTGTGTTTTACTGATATTTGTGAGATAATGCCCATGATGAAAAATTTCAAAATATAAGTGTTATTCACTGCAAATAGAGGCGTCTTAAATTCAGACACATATGTGACTGAAAAAGTAATTCAAACACTTAAGTGTCTGAATGAGAAATTTCAGACATCATAGATGTCTAAATTTAAGACACATAAGTGTCTTACTATAATCATGCACTGCAAATAGAGGCGTCTTAAATTCAGACACATATGTGACTGAAAAAGTAATTCAAACACTTAAGTGTCTGAATGAGAAATTTCAGACATCATAGATGTCTAAATTTAAGACACATAAGTGTCTTACTATAATCATGGTATAAATGAACTCAGAAAAATGTCTGAATAATAGTGACATGTCTGAAATTAAGACATTTAGAAATTCAGACACTTAAGCGTCTGAATGCGATACAATTGTATCATATATGTGATGACTGTACGTACTATTGTATTGCAATATGTATACCAATACCATCAGAAAATATTTCCGAATGGATGAAAGCTGTTTAAAATACTCTTTCATCCACTTAATTTAGTATTACTTTATAAAAGAAGTAATCGTGGGACAATTGTAAAAGTTCGCGTAAGGTTTGCGGCTAAGTTATTTTTGGCGCAATAAATAATTAAATATTTGCTTTTCATAATATAAAGTGTTTCAAAAATTACTTGTTATCATAGGCGTACACAGGAAGGCCCTCTCCCCTAAATGCGAAGAGTTATGAGTTTGGACAGAAAGAAACGTATTAAGGAGCAAGAATTTAGGATAGATATGCCTGGATTCCACTGCCTAGTCCGCTTTTCTAAAATGCAGAATGTAAACACGAAGCTAAACTAAGAATATTTTGTCATAACTCCTCCTCGTGTGAAAAATGTTTAAGGGTGTTCTCAAATCCAAAAGGGCAAATTTCTGACACAAGTTTTAATTTATTGTTGTTCGAAAATGCATTAGCTGGTGTTGTTGTTCAGAAACTATGTAATTGAGCTGTTTTTTCCATTTTTTTGCAAACGCATTAGATCTTTCAGAAAATAGTGTCAAAGTGGGCGTTTTGAGCCAAATTTCCGCGCGAAGGAAGAAAGAGCACCCAAGAGCGTGCGAAAAACGTGTTTGTCATGTGATCAAAATCTCTTATAACTCAGTAGGTAATTGATTGATCAAAAAATGGAAAACACAGTTCAATTCGAAATCGCTTCCATGGCTAGGCTTTACAATTTTATACCTTTCCGTTAAAAAATGAATTTGTGAATGTGTAAAAAGGTTTTGCACTTGTTGAGCAGAGCAGTTAAGAACAGCCTTAAAGATATCAACATAATAAGAAATTCAAAAATTAAGAAATATTAATCGTTCAATGGAAAACTGGATTTTTTCTCTCCTATTTCTTTTCTTTTTTTTTCTTCAAAAGGGATTTTTTTTTTCTGAATTTCCCTTCTCCATCTAAGATACATTTGAAATATATGAACACCAAAAGGAGAACAGAATTAAAACTGTCTTCTACAAAAAAGTTTATGGTGGTGTGTGTGTGTGTGTGTGGGGGGGGGGGGGGGGGCTCCTCTGAAGAAAAATTCTTAGCAACATTTTCTCTTAGCGTTTAATTAATATATTGCTATTTGGAAGACAAAAAAGTATATTTTTTAAATGATTAGACATAACGAAAATTTAATTAATTAAATTTCAGGTAGGGACAATGTACCTCCACCGCCCTCCTCATCAAAATTCAATATGTTATTTGCTAGTTTTACTACAAAATCTTTATTTAAAGTATGTTTTCTATATGTCTGAAAATAGAAAAACTGCAAAAATCGCACTCAAATAAATGTAGCATGTTAAGAAAAATAACTAAATAGATAAAATAAAACGTTTCTGATTTCTTCTAATTCAATGATCTACTTCTCGCTGATAAAAAATTTTATTACTCATCAAGCCCATTATAACGGTTTGTAAACCGCAGACTGGATAAACCACTGCACAGAAAATTAAAATGATGACTTCGCGTATTTCGCTTTGTTAGAAGTCAAATGGCGATTGGCGCGTTAAAACGGAATATTCTTTCAGTCAGTTATTTTCTTGTTTAACAAAGGCTCCCGAGATTTTTTATGTGTAAAATTCCGTAAATGCATATTGTGACTGTGTATTCTACATAGATCTATATACAGCTACGTAGCTATTAAGTAAATTTTTGGAATTTCGACATTTGTTCCTCAGAGATTCTAGTATAAGAAAGTATGTATGAAAAATAAGCTGATACAAAATGGATTGAATTTAACTTATAGAGTAGTAGGTACATATGCCTACGCAGCTGTAAAATGCATTTTTTAGAATTTCGATATTTGTTCTTCAGAGGTGGTAGTATAAGAAAGTACGTGTGAAACAACAAAGTGGATTGAATTCAAGTTGTGGAATATGCGTTTTATGTTGTTATAAAAATAATATATTTTTTAATAGTGTGATTCTATCATCTACATAGATCTATACGCAGCTATAAAGTGCCATTTTTTGGCATTTTAATATTTGTTCTTCAGAGACTGAAGAATAATTGTGAAATATCAGCAAACAGATGTTGAGTAGAATTAATCTGTGCAGTAAATTTAAATTATATTCTTATAAAAATATATGTGGGAATAATGACAAAAAAATTTCTTCTATATGTTTTTCAATTTTCAACATCATTCTGAATATTTAGTAAAATACATAAGAAAGTGTGTTTGTTTTTGTGTTTGTATTAAACGGATTTACTTTATTAGATTTAAGGAAAATAAAAAGGTAAGGATGCTATTATTTACAACAATATATTTTTATTTCGAAATAGAACTTTTTCTTGAACAATATTACTTACGTAATATTAATTATTTAATTTACTTTTTTAAGAATATATGTATTTATCATATTTGTATCTTTTTATATACAATAAATATTTTTCAGTGTTACAGTGTTTTTTTATCAAATTTATCAAATTTATCAGTCAAATTTATATCATTTTCAGGATTAATTAACTAACTTGCTTAATAATTCTTAAAGCTTCCGCTTTATAAAAAAATGTTTTTTTATATCAAATAACCCCATCATTTGTTTAAATAAGCATTAAAAGTTATTGCTTGTGTACATTGACACCCAACTTTTTCAACCTTTTTCGTGTTATATTTTTTGTCCAAAAAAGCAGTTGCTGCACTATATATTTTTCTTGTGAATACAACTTATTAATCAGACTGTAAAAATGTCAGTGAATATTACATAAAAAATCGCTTAGTATAATCTCTCTATAGAAAATAAAGCAAAATCGCAAAATTCTCGAATCTTTTCCTGAAAAAGAAATACTCAGTTTTGGTTGAGAAGCTTTTTTTTTTTCACTATGGTCTGTTACTAAATTTAATTAATATATAAAATAATTCAATCAATTTAATCAATGGGTTTTATCAATATGTTTAATTCCTTATAATACTTTCTTTCACGGTTAAAACAACATTTTATTTACCTGAATTTTAATTAAATTGTCTTTTTGCTGTGTAGAACATATAATAACTCAATATTTAACCCCTTGAGGGGCAATCGATTGTATTCCTGTAATGTTGAATTCAAACCGGAATCTTTGAAAAAATTAGTTTCAAAATATGGAAAAGCAATTTTACAACTTTTTTCCATCAAAGTTACAAAAATAAAATTTATTTAAAAGTTTCCGGTGCGAATCTTGATTAAACTTAGGTGGGATAAAATATATCCCACCGCCCCTCAAGGTTAATATTAGATGAAAATTGTAAAATAATCAAACACTTATTTTGATTAATTTTTTGTATTATATAATAAGATATGTACATTTTAGGCGGGGAGGGGGGTTATTAAATTAAAAGTTTGTCAAAATGGATTTATGCGAAACAAATTTTCAAACTGAAATAGCTTATTTAGTAAAACATTTTTTTCCCTTAATTCGGAAATGCCAACTTAAAAAAAATCTTCATAATATTATTTGTATTGAAAGCAAATTTTAATTATTTTGCGTTGTCCTATTTATGTATTCTAAACAATATACATGTTAGTTAAATCAAACAAATTATTGTAACTTATGATTATTACTAATAAAATTAAAATGTTCCATTTTTTAATAGATAATTTTATTTAAAAAAATTCTAGATAGATAAGGATTTACTATAAAATAAGTAAAAAAATAAATCATGATTTACTTTGTTTAATTGCTTAAAATTGTATTTAAGTTTTGTACAAAAATTTGAAAATCGAAAAATTTATTAATATCGATTTATTGACTGTTAAAAAGTGATTACAGATTTAGAACAGAAATTAGAAAAGATAGTCTTTTTATATTTAATATGTATAACTGCATTTTTCACATAAAATTGCTGGGGATTTTTTTCAAAAGTTTGTGAATTTTTATAAAAAATACAGAAATAAAAATTAGATATGTATTTTTAAGGCAAAATAAGTTTTGAAATTAAAAGTTATTATAAAAGGAATTGCCCACATGGTAAAATGTAATTAAAAAGATCAAGTTATTAAATGATATTAATAAATACTTCCATTGTATTACAGATATTATTGGCATGGTTTCGCATATGAATTTTTATTTTTAATGACAGATCATTTAATTCTTTTACACATTACATTTTCGAAGTTAGTGTTTTCATGTAACAAAATTAAATTTATGTATAGGAAATGCTATGAATGTTTTTGCTTCAGATGGTGGACTTAAAACTTGAAAAATAATTATAAGAGCATCAGAATTGAAGTTATCGGGAAATTTTTAATGTTTTATAAACAGTGGTGTAGTCGTAAAAAATGCAGAGGGCCTACGCTCTAAGAAGAGGGTATACCCTACAGTGTATACACTATAGCTTTTTTGAGAAACAGAGGGTATACGGTGTTCCTTAAAAAAATCCAGAAGGTATACGGCTTATACCGCCGCATACCCTCCACTACATCCCTGTTTATAAATGCATTTTAAATTGTTCCTATGTAAAGTAACGCTTTGTTAAAAAGTTCGAAATTTCTACAGTATTTAATTGCATGATGAAAGAATTTTTTTAGACTATGAAAACTTTTTCAAAATATAAAGAACTACATTCATATGTATTTCCTGTATTTCATCTGTATTACATATTTAAATATTAAGACAGAAAATTTCTGACAACTTTTATTGCCAAAATTTTTCTGATTTTTTACAGGATTATTTTTTATTATCATCGGAGAATGCATCCATTTTCGCAAAACAATTTATTGTACTGATTATATATCATATTGCATATACTTGTAAAGTAGAATGAAGTAAAAGGAAAAGGATATATTTATCCAAACATATATTTACATGTTCACACACATATATATATATATATATATATGTTAAGTCGTCAATGTGTTTAATTTTTTGTGACTGTATATGTAGTAGTATGAAGGGGGGCTAATGAATGTAAGCCGCTGGCACTGGAACTTATAAGAATCACATTTCCTATACTGTCAAAAAAAAAAAGAAAAAAAAGAAAGATAGAAAAGAAACATTTTCTGACTTTTTTTTAAATATATTTATAACTAGATATATTTAATAAAAACTCTCAATAGAAGACACCCTAGGACCGCAGAATTTTCCCGCTATTTAGAGATTTTATTTTCATATGTAGAAATAAACAGTCCAGAGTATACAAATACACAGTATACAGAGTAAAAAGTACACAAAATCTGCTTCAATCTACAAATGTGCATTGAAAAAAGTGATCGCTAAATAGGTCTCTGCTATTCGAGAATGTCCGTTATTACAGTAAAACTCCCATAACCGGTCACTCCCGAATAGCGGACAGCTCTATTTAGAAAAATAAAAAGAGGGGTAGTGTTTCTTCTCGAAGCAAGACCTGATTAGAGCATGGAAACTGATCCGCGGTCCCGCCCCCTCCCCTTCCCATTGATTTTTGGGCCCTCAAATTTGGTATGCAATTTTACAAATTCAATGTCTTTATGTTTGGGATTTTCAGTATTGTATCCACATACAAAATTATCACATTAGGATTATAATTTCAGGAGATATTAATAAGAATATGAAAATGAAATTTAACATTAGAAGCTCTAAATTTTGAATGCTTATGATTCAAAAACTTACCATTCAAATGACTAGAAATTTCGTTTTTTGGCATAGTTTGAGACGAAGATTTAAAATATGGTGTCAAAATTCGGTGTTGCCATTGAAAAAAAAGAGTGAATCATTTTATATAAATGGTAATAATTTGTTATCATGCAAAGATGATTGCAGCATGGACAACTGGGCTCTTTCTATGAGCCTTTTGGTTTACAGGGCCCCAAATTTGATATGAAATTTCAATAAAGCTGATATTTTAAATTCGTTTTGATCTTATATTTATTTTAATAAATATTGTGTGCTTTTAGAACATGATATGGTTAAAGAAAAGGATATATTTATCCAAATATGTATTTGACAACATCGAATAGGGTTAATTTTTTCATTTTATTTATTTATTTATTTATTTTTCTTTTGTAACAGTATATGAAGGCGGTGGGGGGGGGGGGCGAATGAATACCAGGTCTCTGGCCTAGCATTAATTTGAAGTTGTCATTAAAAGTAATAACATTTTTGATGCCGTAGGACAAAATATGATATCATATCAATACATATTTAGGTGAATATATCTCTATATATATGCGTATATTATATATATTATCTTATTCTAAAACTACAAAATACTGATTATAATCATCGCAAGGTTAAAACAAATTTAAAATATCAGCTTTATGAAAATTTCATACCCAACTTGGGGGACCCTAGAATCAGGGGGCAGAGAAATATCCCAGTTTTCCACGCTGCAACAGATCTGATTTATAGTAACAAATTATTCCCATTTATAAAAATGATTCAATGTGGTCAAATATGGCTGCATATATGGCTTAGATAGAAAAGTGGTCAAAGATGGCTTCATGTTGGTGAAAAAAAAAGGGTTCAAAGATGGCCGCAATTAAGACATTTGAAATGTCTGAAATTCAGACGCAAGAAGTGTCTCAAAAAATTAAGACATTTCAAAACGTCTGAAAATCGCACACTCTCATTTCAGACACTTAAGTGTCTGAAATTCAGACGCAAGAAGTGTCTGAAAATTTTCAGACATTTTAAAACGTCTGAAAATTGAACACTGCGTTTCAGACACTTAAGTGTCTGAATTTCAGACATTTCTGTTTAGAGTGTGGTATAAATGAACTCAGAAAAATGTCTGAATAATAGTGACATGTCTGAAATTAAGACATTTAGAAATTCAGACACTTAAGCGTCTGAATGCGATACAATTGTATCATATATGTGATGACTGTACGTACTATTGTATTGCAATATGTATACCAATACCATCAGAAAATATTTCCGAATGGATGAAAGCTGTTTAAAATACTCTTTCATCCACTTAATTTAGTATTACTTTATAAAAGAAGTAATCGTGGGACAATTGTAAAAGTTCGCGTAAGGTTTGCGGCTAAGTTATTTTTGGCGCAATAAATAATTAAATATTTGCTTTTCATAATATAAAGTGTTTCAAAAATTACTTGTTATCATAGGCGTACACAGGAAGGCCCTCTCCCCTAAATGCGAAGAGTTATGAGTTTGGACAGAAAGAAACGTATTAAGGAGCAAGAATTTAGGATAGATATGCCTGGATTCCACTGCCTAGTCCGCTTTTCTAAAATGCAGAATGTAAACACGAAGCTAAACTAAGAATATTTTGTCATAACTCCTCCTCGTGTGAAAAATGTTTAAGGGTGTTCTCAAATCCAAAAGGGCAAATTTCTGACACAAGTTTTAATTTATTGTTGTTCGAAAATGCATTAGCTGGTGTTGTTGTTCAGAAACTATGTAATTGAGCTGTTTTTTCCATTTTTTTGCAAACGCATTAGATCTTTCAGAAAATAGTGTCAAAGTGGGCGTTTTGAGCCAAATTTCCGCGCGAAGGAAGAAAGAGCACCCAAGAGCGTGCGAAAAACGTGTTTGTCATGTGATCAAAATCTCTTATAACTCAGTAGGTAATTGATTGATCAAAAAATGGAAAACACAGTTCAATTCGAAATCGCTTCCATGGCTAGGCTTTACAATTTTATACCTTTCCGTTAAAAAATGAATTTGTGAATGTGTAAAAAGGTTTTGCACTTGTTGAGCAGAGCAGTTAAGAACAGCCTTAAAGATATCAACATAATAAGAAATTCAAAAATTAAGAAATATTAATCGTTCAATGGAAAACTGGATTTTTTCTCTCCTATTTCTTTTCTTTTTTTTTCTTCAAAAGGGATTTTTTTTTTCTGAATTTCCCTTCTCCATCTAAGATACATTTGAAATATATGAACACCAAAAGGAGAACAGAATTAAAACTGTCTTCTACAAAAAAGTTTATGGTGGTGTGTGTGTGTGTGTGTGGGGGGGGGGGGGGGCTCCTCTGAAGAAAAATTCTTAGCAACATTTTCTCTTAGCGTTTAATTAATATATTGCTATTTGGAAGACAAAAAAGTATATTTTTTAAATGATTAGACATAACGAAAATTTAATTAATTAAATTTCAGGTAGGGACAATGTACCTCCACCGCCCTCCTCATCAAAATTCAATATGTTATTTGCTAGTTTTACTACAAAATCTTTATTTAAAGTATGTTTTCTATATGTCTGAAAATAGAAAAACTGCAAAAATCGCACTCAAATAAATGTAGCATGTTAAGAAAAATAACTAAATAGATAAAATAAAACGTTTCTGATTTCTTCTAATTCAATGATCTACTTCTCGCTGATAAAAAATTTTATTACTCATCAAGCCCATTATAACGGTTTGTAAACCGCAGACTGGATAAACCACTGCACAGAAAATTAAAATGATGACTTCGCGTATTTCGCTTTGTTAGAAGTCAAATGGCGATTGGCGCGTTAAAACGGAATATTCTTTCAGTCAGTTATTTTCTTGTTTAACAAAGGCTCCCGAGATTTTTTATGTGTAAAATTCCGTAAATGCATATTGTGACTGTGTATTCTACATAGATCTATATACAGCTACGTAGCTATTAAGTAAATTTTTGGAATTTCGACATTTGTTCCTCAGAGATTCTAGTATAAGAAAGTATGTATGAAAAATAAGCTGATACAAAATGGATTGAATTTAACTTATAGAGTAGTAGGTACATATGCCTACGCAGCTGTAAAATGCATTTTTTAGAATTTCGATATTTGTTCTTCAGAGGTGGTAGTATAAGAAAGTACGTGTGAAACAACAAAGTGGATTGAATTCAAGTTGTGGAATATGCGTTTTATGTTGTTATAAAAATAATATATTTTTTAATAGTGTGATTCTATCATCTACATAGATCTATACGCAGCTATAAAGTGCCATTTTTTGGCATTTTAATATTTGTTCTTCAGAGACTGAAGAATAATTGTGAAATATCAGCAAACAGATGTTGAGTAGAATTAATCTGTGCAGTAAATTTAAATTATATTCTTATAAAAATATATGTGGGAATAATGACAAAAAAATTTCTTCTATATGTTTTTCAATTTTCAACATCATTCTGAATATTTAGTAAAATACATAAGAAAGTGTGTTTGTTTTTGTGTTTGTATTAAACGGATTTACTTTATTAGATTTAAGGAAAATAAAAAGGTAAGGATGCTATTATTTACAACAATATATTTTTATTTCGAAATAGAACTTTTTCTTGAACAATATTACTTACGTAATATTAATTATTTAATTTACTTTTTTAAGAATATATGTATTTATCATATTTGTATCTTTTTATATACAATAAATATTTTTCAGTGTTACAGTGTTTTTTTATCAAATTTATCAAATTTATCAGTCAAATTTATATCATTTTCAGGATTAATTAACTAACTTGCTTAATAATTCTTAAAGCTTCCGCTTTATAAAAAAATGTTTTTTTATATCAAATAACCCCATCATTTGTTTAAATAAGCATTAAAAGTTATTGCTTGTGTACATTGACACCCAACTTTTTCAACCTTTTTCGTGTTATATTTTTTGTCCAAAAAAGCAGTTGCTGCACTATATATTTTTCTTGTGAATACAACTTATTAATCAGACTGTAAAAATGTCAGTGAATATTACATAAAAAATCGCTTAGTATAATCTCTCTATAGAAAATAAAGCAAAATCGCAAAATTCTCGAATCTTTTCCTGAAAAAGAAATACTCAGTTTTGGTTGAGAAGCTTTTTTTTTTTCACTATGGTCTGTTACTAAATTTAATTAATATATAAAATAATTCAATCAATTTAATCAATGGGTTTTATCAATATGTTTAATTCCTTATAATACTTTCTTTCACGGTTAAAACAACATTTTATTTACCTGAATTTTAATTAAATTGTCTTTTTGCTGTGTAGAACATATAATAACTCAATATTTAACCCCTTGAGGGGCAATCGATTGTATTCCTGTAATGTTGAATTCAAACCGGAATCTTTGAAAAAATTAGTTTCAAAATATGGAAAAGCAATTTTACAACTTTTTTCCATCAAAGTTACAAAAATAAAATTTATTTAAAAGTTTCCGGTGCGAATCTTGATTAAACTTAGGTGGGATAAAATATATCCCACCGCCCCTCAAGGTTAATATTAGATGAAAATTGTAAAATAATCAAACACTTATTTTGATTAATTTTTTGTATTATATAATAAGATATGTACATTTTAGGCGGGGAGGGGGGTTATTAAATTAAAAGTTTGTCAAAATGGATTTATGCGAAACAAATTTTCAAACTGAAATAGCTTATTTAGTAAAACATTTTTTTCCCTTAATTCGGAAATGCCAACTTAAAAAAAATCTTCATAATATTATTTGTATAGAAAGCAAATTTTAATTATTTTGCGTTGTCCTATTTATGTATTCTAAACAATATACATGTTAGTTAAATCAAACAAATTATTGTAACTTATGATTATTACTAATAAAATTAAAATGTTCCATTTTTTAATAGATAATTTTATTTAAAAAAATTCTAGATAGATAAGGATTTACTATAAAATAAGTAAAAAAATAAATCATGATTTACTTTGTTTAATTGCTTAAAATTGTATTTAAGTTTTGTACAAAAATTTGAAAATCGAAAAATTTATTAATATCGATTTATTGACTGTTAAAAAGTGATTACAGATTTAGAACAGAAATTAGAAAAGATAGTCTTTTTATATTTAATATGTATAACTGCATTTTTCACATAAAATTGCTGGGGATTTTTTTCAAAAGTTTGTGAATTTTTATAAAAAATACAGAAATAAAAATTAGATATGTATTTTTAAGGCAAAATAAGTTTTGAAATTAAAAGTTATTATAAAAGGAATTGCCCACATGGTAAAATGTAATTAAAAAGATCAAGTTATTAAATGATATTAATAAATACTTCCATTGTATTACAGATATTATTGGCATGGTTTCGCATATGAATTTTTATTTTTAATGACAGATCATTTAATTCTTTTACACATTACATTTTCGAAGTTAGTGTTTTCATGTAACAAAATTAAATTTATGTATAGGAAATGCTATGAATGTTTTTGCTTCAGATGGTGGACTTAAAACTTGAAAAATAATTATAAGAGCATCAGAATTGAAGTTATCGGGAAATTTTTAATGTTTTATAAACAGTGGTGTAGTCGTAAAAAATGCAGAGGGCCTACGCTCTAAGAAGAGGGTATACCCTACAGTGTATACACTATAGCTTTTTTGAGAAACAGAGGGTATACGGTGTTCCTTAAAAAAATCCAGAAGGTATACGGCTTATACCGCCGCATACCCTCCACTACATCCCTGTTTATAAATGCATTTTAAATTGTTCCTATGTAAAGTAACGCTTTGTTAAAAAGTTCGAAATTTCTACAGTATTTAATTGCATGATGAAAGAATTTTTTTAGACTATGAAAACTTTTTCAAAATATAAAGAACTACATTCATATGTATTTCCTGTATTTCATCTGTATTACATATTTAAATATTAAGACAGAAAATTTCTGACAACTTTTATTGCCAAAATTTTTCTGATTTTTTACAGGATTATTTTTTATTATCATCGGAGAATGCATCCATTTTCGCAAAACAATTTATTGTACTGATTATATATCATATTGCATATACTTGTAAAGTAGAATGAAGTAAAAGGAAAAGGATATATTTATCCAAACATATATTTACATGTTCACACACACATATATATATATATATATATGTTAAGTCGTCAATGTGTTTAATTTTTTGTGACTGTATATGTAGTAGTATGAAGGGGGGCTAATGAATGTAAGCCGCTGGCACTGGAACTTATTAGAATCACATTTCCTATACTGTCAAAAAAAAAAAAAGAAAAAAAAGAAAGATAGAAAAGAAACATTTTCTGACTTTTTTTTAAATATATTTATAACTAGATATATTTAATAAAAACTCTCAATAGAAGACACCCTAGGACCGCAGAATTTTCCCGCTATTTAGAGATTTTATTTTCATATGTAGAAATAAACAGTCCAGAGTATACAAATACACAGTATACAGAGTAAAAAGTACACAAAATCTGCTTCAATCTACAAATGTGCATTGAAAAAAGTGATCGCTAAATAGGTCTCTGCTATTCGAGAATGTCCGTTATTACAGTAAAACTCCCATAACCGGTCACTCCCGAATAGCGGACAGCTCTATTTAGAAAAATAAAAAGAGGGGTAGTGTTTCTTCTCGAAGCAAGACCTGATTAGAGCATGGAAACTGATCCGCGGTCCCGCCCCCTCCCCTTCCCATTGATTTTTGGGCCCTCAAATTTGGTATGCAATTTTACAAATTCAATGTCTTTATGTTTGGGATTTTCAGTATTGTATCCACATACAAAATTATCACATTAGGATTATAATTTCAGGAGATATTAATAAGAATATGAAAATGAAATTTAACATTAGAAGCTCTAAATTTTGAATGCTTATGATTCAAAAACTTACCATTCAAATGACTAGAAATTTCGTTTTTTGGCATAGTTTGAGACGAAGATTTAAAATATGGTGTCAAAATTCGGTGTTGCCATTGAAAAAAAAGAGTGAATCATTTTATATAAATGGTAATAATTTGTTATCATGCAAAGATGATTGCAGCATGGACAACTGGGCTCTTTCTATGAGCCTTTTGGTTTACAGGGCCCCAAATTTGATATGAAATTTCAATAAAGCTGATATTTTAAATTCGTTTTGATCTTATATTTATTTTAATAAATATTGTGTGCTTTTAGAACATGATATGGTTAAAGAAAAGGATATATTTATCCAAATATGTATTTGACAACATCGAATAGGGTTAATTTTTTCATTTTATTTATTTATTTATTTATTTTTCTTTTGTAACAGTATATGAAGGCGGTGGGGGGGGGGGGGGGGGCGAATGAATACCAGGTCTCTGGCCTAGCATTAATTTGAAGTTGTCATTAAAAGTAATAACATTTTTGATGCCGTAGGACAAAATATGATATCATATCAATACATATTTAGGTGAATATATCTCTATATATATGCGTATATTATATATATTATCTTATTCTAAAACTACAAAATACTGATTATAATCATCGCAAGGTTAAAACAAATTTAAAATATCAACTTTATGAAAATTTCATACCCAACTTGGGGGACCCTAGAATCAGGGGGCAGAGAAATATCCCAGTTTTCCACGCTGCAACAGATCTGATTTATAGTAACAAATTATTCCCATTTATAAAAATGATTCAATGTGGTCAAATATGGCTGCATATATGGCTTAGATAGAAAAGTGGTCAAAGATGGCTTCATGTTGGTGAAAAAAAAAGGGTTCAAAGATGGCCGCAATTAAGACATTTGAAATGTCTGAAATTCAGACGCAAGAAGTGTCTCAAAAAATTAAGACATTTCAAAACGTCTGAAAATCGCACACTCTCATTTCAGACACTTAAGTGTCTGAAATTCAGACGCAAGAAGTGTCTGAAAATTTTCAGACATTTTAAAACGTCTGAAAATTGAACACTGCGTTTCAGACACTTAAGTGTCTGAATTTCAGACATTTCTGTTTAGAGTGTTCATGTTCTTGATATTCATGATATTCATTCTTCTTTGCATTCCTTTCGTAAATTTTTCCTCTCACAAATATTGCTCGCTTGATTTTTTAAAATTATTTTTTTCTATTTTTGTTTTATTCAACTATTTTATAAAATTTACGATATTATAATACGAAACTATTTAGGTTTTACAATATTTTGAGATTTCTTAGTGGCTTTTGTATGCCGATTAGCATTACTTTAATATACTTTTATAACGATTAATGTATTAAATTTTAACATGCCATATTCATTAAAAATTTTTGTTAACATCGCTATATGAACTTGTAAGATAAATTTTGATTCAAAGGTATTCGAAGAAGAAAATTTAACATACGTATTGTAAGCATTACTTTTGTAAAATAAGCACAATAAACATTATGTCTTAGCAAAAAGTTTAATCTTACGGAAATATACATTTTACACAAAACATCTATTACCCCAAAGGACATTATACGCAGATATTTAACAAATGCTGCTTTTCAATTGTCATTCATGTATTTTTGTCTTTGAAATCCTGTAAGTAGAAAGAAAAAAAATAAATCAAAATAAAATATCAACAGAAAATAATGTTACTTTGGAGCTAAAAATAAAACACTAAAATGACGATTTATCAAAAGAATGTTTTTTGCGGCAATACTTTTTGTTATCCACGTTCACTTTGAATTTCATTCAAATATCATTCATTTTGATGTGCAGTAGAAAATCATAATATATTATGATATTATATTATTATTATATAAGGCAACAAGAAAAATTCCTGTAACAGCGTTTGTTACAGGAATTTTTCTTGTTGCCGTTACATAAAAAGTTCTAGGAATCCCTGTTTCCTAGAAAAACTTTAGTAGCTTTACAGATTTTTTTTTTTTTTTTTACAGTGTACATAAAAAAATGTTATTATTACCATAAAAATGAATTAATGAAGAGAAAATTTATATTTCATCTCCTTAGTTATGGACAATTTATGTAAATCCGGTTTATACGAGTTTTTTGCTTATCCGAGGTGAGCTTGGTCCATATTAACTCGGATAATCGGGACACTACTGTATTGCTGTGTGACTATACTGCGTGTATCGTGACTATACTGCAAATTTATATTTAACCGTAGAAAAACCAATTTAAAAAACTGCATCCAAGATTCTAAATAATTAGAAAAAAAACTTTACAGAGAGCATGGAAAAATATATAATGTATGAAATTTTTATAATATTTTTTAATAATTCCACGAACCGGAACAATATTTTCGATAATTTCACGAACCGGAACAATATTTGTCACAATTTCACGAACCGGAACGTCGTTCCGGCTTGCTCCGGTACATTTCGAGCCCTGATGATATGACATTCTCTTTGAAAAATAAAACATTGGATTGTGTACCTAATCAGAATCTTGAAATTTCACACGTGTTGGATAATTTTCGCGAAAGTTGCAGCGTATAAAGTCCAAAAAGACTAGTCATGGGATAAAGAATAGTGATAAGAGCAGAAACAGTCCATTTCTAGAAGCTAATGAAATCTATGAAAGACCGCTTTCAAAAAGCGCTATTTTCAACAAAGAAAGAATTTTAAAAATTGTAGTATCCATTCAAAAGTCATTCGTGGACATAAATTAATATACCGGGTGTCCCAAAAATGACTGATGCATTTTAAAATTCAACAACTTCCAAACGGGGACAGATATTTAAAAAATTCTTGCAGGAGTGTTATGTAAGATGTCCGGAGATTTTATGCTGCGATTCTCAGTTTTAGCTACAAATAGCATCGACAGATGGCGCTGAAAGCAATAATCACTAAATCCGGTTTCGATTTTTCGGCCTCTCTCTTCTTCCATGCGAACAAAGCAGATTAAAATGTATTGAATGGATCCCGAAGTACCAAAAATCGGGTCTGGACTGAGCACCTATTTTTCTCAACGCCATCTAGTGTCTAAAATTCGAACTAAAATCAAGAATCACAGTACAGAAACTCCTGACATCATACATAACCCTCCTGCAAGAATTTTGTTAATATCTGTCACCGTTTGCAAGTTATTGAATTTGAAAATCCATCAGTCATTTTTGGTACACCTGGTATGTACTAGCTGTTTAACCCGTTCTACGCACGGGAGTTCATGAATCTAATTCTGAAACCAAAATTAAAAATAACTATTCGATTTAGAAAAATATTTTTGTACTACTGTGCATTTTTTTAAAATGAAATTTAATTTATCATGTTGCTATGGCAGCAGACGATAAGACAATATCTTTGGAATAAGGGAATAAATAGAATAAAAAGTTTTGCTGATGTTTGTGATAAAATGCTTTTCTTTATTTTTAAAAAAAGGTAATAATTAAGTGCAAATAAATAATCTCTAATTATCTGCATGTGAGGCAAAAGAATTATCGTAACACCCGCTACAGCTTCTTAGTATTGCAGCGTGGCGTCCGTAATATGTATACCTCACATTACAGTAAATATTTAGAACCCATTAGAACTCGCGCGATTACGGGTTGAACATTAAAGGCAAAATTCGTCAAAAACATAAAACAAATCTTTAAAATTTTAGATTTTTTTTTGGCCCCAATCATTCATGATCAACGTTGCAGAATTTGTCGAGTCATTTCAAATTTTAAGAAAATCGAATCAAATTTTAAAACTATTAATAAAAGTTTTCTTCATTGTATTAAATCCTATCATACATAATTAATTCAATGATATTTCATGATAGGTAATGATTCTAGGTTGCCAGGATGATTAAGTCCTATTTAAGATGGCGTCCTATTATTTCCGTATTACTGAATTTAATATATATAAAATTACCAACTATTAATTCATTACCGAAATTTTTACGAAACCACACAGCGCATGTTACTACTGATGCTATTAATCAAATAATAAAACTTTGTATAAATCACTATAGGAATATAAAAATACACAGTTGTTATATATATCACCATAGTTTTATATTCGTATGGTGATTTATACAAAGATTTGTTATTTAATTGTGTTTTGTCGCCAGGTTTTAGGTGCTGTTTAACTGATGCTATTAATTTAACAGTGTATGGTGTGTTACTCTGGATATTTTGGTTAGAATTTAATGATTACATTTGTATTAATTGGCTGCCCAAGCTAACCACCAATGTAAAACTAGGGCTAGATGTTTTGGCATTATCTAATTGGGAAAATCGTAACCAGACATAAACTATGCCTGGATCCTCCCAGCAGAAGAGAATTTTTTACACATCTCTGAAAGAAAGCTATACATGATGCGACTTTCTGTTTTATAAATTTCAAATGGGACTGTATATAAAAACAGAATACTCAAATTTCGATTGGTAAATTTTTATAAAACTTAGACGGCATAAAGTCAAAAAGACTAATTGACAGAACAAAGGAAACTGACATAAAAATAAACATTCGATTTCTGGATGTTGATGAAATCTATGACTCCGCCTAAAATGAAATCTTTTCTATCAGAAAGATTTTTCAAACTCGAAGAATCTATTCACGAGTTGTGAGTGGGTATATATTATTGTATATATACACACTAACATTACAAAGAAAAGATATTCCATAGGCCATGTTCAGATTGAATTCCAGTTTTGAGAATTTCGATCTTCTGTCATGTAGTAGAGAATCAAAAAAAGAATTTTCGACGTATTCCTGTAAGAAAACTATACATGTTATGTCTTTTTATTTTATAAACCTAAAATGAGACTGTGTATCAAAGCAGAATATTCAAATTTCAATTATGCAATTTGAAGAATTTGGCGCAGCATGTTCCTTAAGGGATTTTGCGCCATAAAACCTCATACAATCAACCAACCAACCAACTTGAATAAGTACGAACTAAAGGTATACACACTTTTCAACTGACAAGGAAGGTCTCCATACGGGCATATTCAAAAAATTCTGAAAAAATTACAGAGTGTTCTTCTCATGTGGATATATATGTTTATAAAAAAGTTTGTGGCGGAAACTCGATGGAACGTTCGTAAAAAAATAATGAATATATCGTTTATTTGGCGATTTATCATCGGTTGGCGATAATATGAATTTTCGAAAAATACTTTTTAATGTCGAATACTCTTTAAGATAATAATGTTTTATATTGAACTGGCTTAAATAAATTTAATGTAAATATCTTTAGTTTTGTCATCAGTTTTAGTTTGATTTAACTATAGTTTTGTCATATATATATATATATATATATATATAATGAAATTTAAATATGAAATTTTATGAATTAAAACATGTTTAAAATAAATTTAAATTTTTTCAATATCTCAAATTTAAGTCCAATTGAGCACTGTCGATACAATTTTGTTGCTATAGAAACGACGAATTCTTTGATATTGAAATGAATAACTGGTAAATGAATCTTGCCTTTATTTTGGAATACGCTTAAATATATGAAAGTATTTTTTATATATGAAATTGTTTTAAAGTAATAAAATTAAATAACAAGCAACATAAATATGTAATACGAAAAATGTATTTATTAAACTCTCTCATTGTTTATGTTTAAATTCATTAAATACTTTTTACTCGCATTCTAAAAATCAATTAACAAACGGCTTTCAGGCGCATTAAAATCGTTTGCTTTTTGGCAAGGAAAAGTCCTGCTCGCCAAATCGCGTGACGCTTTCGTCTTTTCGCACCAAATACTCGAAAGTATTTTATTATTTTACAGACTTTCTAATGTAATTCCGCCGCTCAATTTGACTGATCCTTTATTACATACATAAGTAGTTTAGTTGGCATTTTTTTTTCAAGATATTCTGAGTATGCCCAGTAAGGAGACCTTCCTTGTGAGTTGAAAACACGGTACTTTTCCAGTATATGGACCTTGGCGAGAGCAAGAAATTTGACAATGTATTTTCTAGCCTATTCTCTGTTTATCCATATAAAAGCAGTTTTTTTTTTTTATATTTACATAATTCATTTAATAAAAAGAAGCCATTTATCTGTTTTTTACATGCAAAGGGAAGTAAATTGTTTATAAAAAACAATAATAATATATGTTCCAAATAGCAGTGATAGATGGCACTGCACGCGATAGGGGCTAAATAGAGGTCCATTATTTTGATATCGCTCGTCTCCCACCATCGATGTGAAAGAAGAAGGTTAAATATATGGAGCAGGTCTCCGTCGCCAACGCAATCTTGTCCTTAGGAACCCATTCTATATATTTAACCTTCTTCCTTACCATCAAGGCTGGGAGAAGAGCGAGGACAAAAAACTCGGACCTCGTTTTAGCGCATATTGATTGCAGCGGCTTCTATTGCTGCTATTTAGAACTAAAACGGAAAATCACAATAAAAACTCTGGAAATCTTACACAACCTTCTTGCAATATATTTTGTTTAATAACTGTCAGTATTTGGAAGTTATTGAATTTTAAAATCAGTCAATTCCTTTTAGGACATCTGGTATATAAACAAGAATAAAAGTTCGCTAATTTTGTTTTCATAGCTATTTTTATTATTTGGCTATAAATCTCACTTTCTGAAGCACGAGTTGAGCCAAGCATCTTAAAAATCTCCGAGGCCCCTATTTTAGAAAAGTACCGAAAACACACTTTATAACTATATTGAAAAGTGTTACAAAATTTGCCAAAAACATAATATTAATTTTATAATTAAAGGCTCGTTTGCACTACACTGTACTCAGGGATCACTATATGGACCATTCTTGCAAATCTTTTGACTTTTATGTCCCTGAATAACAATTTTTATTTTAGTACATGTTCTTGCGGTTTTTTTTTATTTTCATATACTGGGAAACATCCCATTGCATGATTGCATAACAATATCAACGAGATAAATAAGTTTTGAACGATGTTGGAGGGTCCAAATACCAGGAAAACTCCTATAACGTCCAATAAAAATAACGTTCAATAAAAATAATTTGATGTAATTTTTTTCCGAAACTGGAACTATTGTTTTATATAAATATGAAGCAAAAAATTAACCTGCACACATTTTTAGGGTTGTTATTATTTATTAAACTCTGTCCCTGGGTTTTAGATTCCTTACCGTCCCTCTTCTAAAATTATACAGAAAATCACTTCAGATGCAGCCACAGAATTTTTTTCAAGTTTTTTTTCATGCAGAAGTATACTAGAGAAAGAATGTCTAAATTTTTTTGACGGGAAATTTACTGAAGAATTTAAATCAGCATTTAAATATCAATTTCAAGCATTGTGGCTTTATTGGTAGTCTTACCGTCCCCTAGAATTCCTGCACTTCGAGGTAAATATATATTTTTTTTATTATTATTACTTAATATAATGTAAATAACTGTTTCTAAAAATCAATGAATATTGTGGCTACTACTTAGTCTGAACATAATTTGCCTAAAATTGGTGGTAATTTTCCTTACCGTCCCTTTTTTCCCATTCCGTCCCTTTTTTTCTATACCGTCCCCTTTTCTTACCTTACCGTCCCTTCTTTAACACCCCTTTAAGACAATGTTCACCACTGTTATTATTTCTTATTTGAATGTTCTGTGGGTACTATGCAAATTCATTATAAGTAAAAATTTCGAAGAAAATTAAAAGTTTTAGTAGTACAATGTTAAGGGAAATTAAACTCGCAAGTTTAACATAAACCTCAGTTAAATAAAAAAAAATTCGCTGCTGACCATTTTTTCTTTATTTTGTATCATTAAGGCATTCTTTTATCAGATTAAAATGTTAATTTAGCAAGTTTAATTTCACCAGATTTTTATTCCCGAAAGTCAAAAGATTGTGAGAATGCCCCATACATCAATTATAGTATTAAGTGTGTTTAACAATCAAATTTTTTTTTACAAATAACATTATTCTTAATTCTCAGAGCGAGATAATTTTAATGGAAAAAAAAGGTAACATTTTAGCTTTATTATGCATACTCGATTTTTTTTAAGGACAGCCTAAGACACCTTTAAAATGATTTCTTTTACGGATATTCATATTTAAAGAATAAATAATTTTTTTTTACCATTTAGTGCACATTTCTTGAAGATGACGATACTATGTTTTCATATATCCACTTTAAATGCGCGGAAACTGACGTGTAGAAAAATGGACGCCTAGGAAGACACTGACCAAATGATGCCACACCAATTACGTAAACTCTTCCTTTGTTTTTATAAAACGCAGGTCCACCTGAATCACCCTAAAATATACAATTAAGAAAGAGATTATTCACAGAATATTATCAAACCTTTCTCCGGATATGAATATAAAAATTATACGCACAGTGTCACATAATTTGAGTATTTTTTTTTATAAATTTACTTTTCATTTATGTTTCGTGCTGTTATGATTTTCAATGGATCACTTTGTGTTCAGTTTAAGCACTTTTTTTTAATTCCTAGACATTTTGGTCTAAATTTCTAGCCAGTTTACGATTGGCGAAAACGCACGAAAAATACAAGCTTCACTTTTAACTGTAAAAACACTTAGAAAATGAGTGAAAAATTAGTCTTCTAATTCCCAATGTTTATTAATATAGATTAAATTTTCAAAGAAGCTATTTCGAGGAAATTTGCCTAATGCAAGAGAAAATCTACACTATTTCCTAATGTTTTGTGTTATCTGAACCAGATATGGCACCCCGGTGTCCTGTTGAAAAGCTGCCCGGTTAAGAAAACATACAATAAATGTATAAATTCCCACATACAATACTCTGTGGAATTTCTTTTTCTCTCCACGGAGCATACAAAATAATGTTTAATAAAGTGTACATTTTGAGGAGATATTGCCAGGAGTAATATTCATGAGACTAAAGAGATTCTGTGTATGAAGAATTAAGAGGAGATGGACGTCAAATTGTAAAAAAAGAAAAAGAAAATTGCCCAGTTAAACTGATGGCATTGAACTTTCAGGCTATTCACACTAATTGTATATTATACCCTTATTTCAAAGAATAATGCCCCTCAAAAAAAAAATGAAGGGGTATTAGCCCCATTTCCCACCTTTATACTTAACCAATGAACCTCCAAATCTAATCAGGGAAGCTCCTTAACATAATAAACTGGTATACCATATTTGAAGCAAATCAGATAATTCTGCATGAAAAAAAAAAACATTTCGCTAAATTAAGGAGGGTATTAGCTCCCCCATTTCACCCTTTATGCTGAACGAAAGAACTTTCATATCTCATCAGAAAAGCTCCTTATCAGAATGAACCTAGAAAAAAAATTAAAGTAAATTGGATAATTCTGCATGAAAACCCATTTATCTAAATTAAAGGGGGGGCTAGCCCCCCTTTATACTTAACTAATGAACCTCCAAATCTAATCAAGACAGCTCCTTAACATAATAAATCGGTATACTAAATTTGGAGCAAATCGAATAACTCTGGATGAAAAACCTATTTTTCTAAATTAAGGGAGGGTATTCCCCCTTTATACTTAACTGATGAACCACCAAAATAATCAGGGAAGCTCCTTAAGATAATAAACCGGTATACCAAATATGGAGGAAATTTAATAATTCTGAATGAAAAACCCATTTATCAAAATTAAGGTGGGGGGGGGGGGTCTAGCACCCCCTTTCCTCCCTTAATACTTACATAATGAACCTCCAAATCTAATCAAGGTAGCTCCTTAACATAATAAACCGGTATACCAAATTTGGAGCAAATCGAACAATTCTACAAGACAAAACCCATTTATCTAAATTAAGGGGTTGCGGACTAGCCCCCATCTTCCCCCTTTATACTTAAACAATGAGCTTCCAAATCTAATCAGGGAAGCTCCTTAACATTATAAACCGGTGTACCAAATTTGGAGCAAATCGAATATTTCTGCATGAAAAACCCATTTATCTAAATTAAAGGGGAGGATTAGCCCCCTTTTCCCCCTTTATCCTTAAACAATAAATCCCCAAAACTAATCAGGGAAGCGCTTTATCACAATGAATCTAGAAAGAAAATTTGAAGCAAATCGGATATTTCTATCAAGAGTTATCGCGTTACGTACATACATACATGTACACATACAGAACCGGCGGGCACATAAGCTCTCAGGCTGTGATAGCCTGTAAACTAAAAAGTCCTTCCGGCCAGTGCCGGGAGGAAGAGGTAGCTTTCATATTCCTTATTTTAAAAAAGCCAACTTATATTATTCAAACACACGAAGCTCAATTAAGGGGAAACCGAATGTAGGAGATTCAATTTTAATTTTTATCAATACTAAATCATTATGAATGAGAATTTCGCGAAATTAGTCAGCTTTATCCAAGCTGCTTTTATTTAAAGTAACTTATATTTGGCTGCTAAATTCGGCGATTTCTTAAAGTGCCTGCCATTTTAAGACAACATGGTGGATGAGGCTAACCAGTGAACTTGGTCGAGACCTTAGTAATTGCTGTGCACATGCTCACTCGCATCGGAATCGGTTGATATATACGAGTGCTGCAGGCAAAAAATCAGATTTTCCAAAATGTCACCCACGTTAAAAATTGAAACTGCTATATATGGACCATTTTTAAGGTAAAGACAAACAAAAAATGCTCCTGAATCCTTATATCAAGGTCAAATACTTAAGAAAGAAACCTTTTTCAATTTCTAATTTTTTTGCACCTCACTTTAGATATAATTTTTTTTAATTTAATGGCCGACATTTTGAAACAAGATGGCTGATGAAGCTGGCCAGCGAACTTGGTCGAGATATTGATGTATACTATCCACATGCCTTCTTCCATCGAAATAGGCGAATACGTGTGGTATCGCGTGACAAATACAAGATCGTTTCAATGTGTTAGCCATGATAGAAATTCAAAGTGCTATAATTCAACCACTTTTTAAGATATAAACAAAAGAACAAATTTTCAGAAACAAAAACTGCTCCAAAATCTTTGTATCAAGGCCAAACACACAAAAAAAAATCTTTTTCATTTTCCAATTTTTTAATACCTCATTTTAAATTTTAAATTACATTTAAAAAAAAAAATGGCAACCCTTTTGAAACAAGATGGCGAATGAAGTTGGCCAACGAACTCGGTCGAGACATTGGTATGCACTATGTACAGACCAAGTTACATTCAAATCGGTTCATAAATACGCCTGTCATCGCGTGACAAAAATCAGGTCGTTTTAAAATGTCAGCCACAATAGAAATTCAAAATGTTATAACTCAGCCATTTTTTTAGATATAGATGAAACAAAACCTGTTCCGGAATCTTTGTATTAAGGTCAAACACATACAAAAAACATCTTTTTCATTTTCTAATTTTTTGGTATCTCATTTTAAATTTAATTTTTTTTTAATTTTTTTAAATGGCCGCCATTTTGAAACAAGATGGCGGATGAAGCTGGCCAACGAACTCGGGCGAGATATTTGTATGTACTATGTACACACCAAGGTATATCCAAATCGGTTCATAAATACGTCTGTTATCACGTGGCAAAAATCAGGGCGTTTCAAAATGTCAGCCACGCTAGAAATTCAAAATGCTATAACTCAACCATTTTAGGTAGCTTTCTTTACAAAAAGCTACCTATTGCAGCCGTTCGGAGGAAAGCGATTTCAAAAAATTTTGGTATATTTTCATCGATCATGACCCCCAGACCCCGAAACCACCCTCCGTTCAAAATTGATATATATATATATATATATATATATATATATATATATATATCAATATATATATATATATATATCTGACCTATGTCACACTGTAACTCTCGTATTTATGAACCGATTTGGATGTAATTCGGTGTGTACATAGTACATACCAATGTCTCGACCGAGTTCGTTGGCCAGCTTCATCCGCCATTTTGAAACAAAATGGCGGCCATTTAAAAATTAAAAAAAAATTTAAAATGTGAAATGTGGTACCAAAAAATTGAAAATGGAAAAATATTTTTTTCTTATGTATATGACCTTTATACAAAGACTCCGCAGCAGTTTTTGTTTTGTCTGTATCTTAAAAAATGGCTGAGTTATAGCATTTTGAATTTCTAGCGAAGCTAACATTTTGAAACGTCCTGAATTTTGTCACGCGATAAAAGGCGTATTTATGAACCGATTTGGATGTAACTTCGTTTATACGTATACTATACGTCGTATATAGTACAGACCAATGTCTCGACCGAGTTCGTTGGCCAGCTTCATCCGCCATTTTGTTTAAAAATGGCGGCCATTTAAAATTTTAAGAAAAATTTTAATTTGAAATGTGGTACCAAAAAATTGAAAATTGAAAAAATATTTTTTTCTTATGTGTTTGACCTCAATAAAAAGATTCGGGAGCAGTTTTTGTTTCGTCTATACCTTAAAAAATGGCTGAGTTATAGCATTTTGAATTTCTAGTGTGGCTGACATTTTGAAACGCCCTGATTTTTGCCACGTGATAACAGACGTATTTATGAACCGATTTGGATGTACCTTGGTGTGTACATAGTACATACAAATAACTCAACCGAGTTCGTTGACCAGCTTCATCCGCCATCTTGTTTCAAAATGGCGGCCATTAAAAAAAATTTTTTTTAATTAAATTTAAAATGAGATACCAAAAAAATGAAAAATGAAAAAGAGTTTTTTCGTATGTGTTTGACCTTAATACAAAGATTCCGGAACAGGTTTTGTTTCGTCTATATCTAAAAAAATGGCTGAGTTATAACATTTTGAATTTCTATTGTGGCTGACATTTTAAAACGACCTGATTTTTGTCACGCGATAACAGGCGTATTTATGAACCGATTTGAATGTAACTTGGTCTGTACATAGTACATACCAATGTCTCGACCGAGTTCGTTGGCCAGCTTCATTCGCAATCTTGTTTCAATAGGGTTGCAATTTTTTTTTAAAAATTGTAATTTAAAATTTAAATTGAGGTATTAAAAAATTGGAAAATGAAAAAGATTTTTTTTATGTGTTTAGCCTTGATACAAAGATTCTGGAGCAGTTTTTGTTTCTGAAAAATTGTTCTTTTGTTTATATCTTAAAAAGTGGTTGAATTATAGCACTTTGAATTTCTATCATGGCTAACACTTTGAAACGATCTTGTATTTGTCTCACGATACCAGACGTATTCGCCTATTTCGATGGAAGAAGGCATGTGGATAGTATACATCAATATCTCGACCAAGTTCGCTGGCCAGCTTCATCAGCCATCTTGTTTCAAAATGGCGGCCATTAAATTAAAAAATATATATATTTAAAGTGAGGTGCAAAAAAATTAGAAATTGAAAAAGGTTTCTTTCTTAAGTATTTGACCTTGATATAAGGATTCAGGAGCATTTTTTGTTTGTCTTTATCTTAAAAAATGTCTCAGATATAGCAGTTTCAATTTCTAACGTGGGTGACATTTTGAAAAATCTGATTTTTTGCCTGCGACAGCACTCGTATATATAAACCGATTCCGATGTGAGTGAGCATGTGCACAGCAATTACTAAGGTCTCGACCAAGTTCACTGGTTAGCCTCATCCACCATGTTGTCTTAAAATGGCAGGCACTTTAAGAAATCGCCGAATTTGGCAGCCAAATATAAGTTACTTTAAATAAAAGCAGCTTGGATAAAGCTGACTAATTTCACGAAATTCTCATTCATAATGATTTAGTATTGATAAAAATTAGTATTGAATCTCCGACATTCGGTTTCCACTTAATTCAGCTTCGTGTGTTTGAATAATATAAATTGGCTTTTTTAAAATAAGGAATATGAAAGCTACCTCTTCCTCCCGGCACTGGCCGGAAGGACTTTTTTAAGATATAGACGAAACAAAAACTGCTCCCGAATCTTTTTATCAAGGTCAAACACATAAGAAAAAAATATTTTTCCAATTTTCACTTTTTTGGTACCACATTTCATATTTAAATTTTTCTTAAAATTTTAAATGGCCGCCATTTTTAAACAAAATGGCGGATGAAGCTGGCCAACGAACTCGGTCGAGACATTGGTCTGTACTATGTATAAACGAAGTTACATCGAAATCGGTTCATAAATACGCCTTTTATCGCGTGACAAAATTCAGGACGTTTCAAAATGTCAGCTTCGCTAGAAATTCAAAATGCTATAACTCAGCTATTTTTTAAGATATAGACGAAACAAAAACTGCTACGGAGTCTTTGTATAAAGGTCAAATACATAAGAAAAAAATATTTTTCCATTTTCAATTTTTTGGTACCACATTTCAAATTTAAAATTTTTTAAAAATGTTTAAATGGCCGCCATTTTGAAACAAAATGGCGGATGAAGCTGGCCAACGAACTCGGTCGAGACATTGGTATGTACTGTGGACACACCGAATTACATCCAAATCGGTTCATAAATACGAGTGTTACAGTGTGACATAGATCAGATATATATATATGTAAGAAAATTATAAAGATTGGACCTATTGATTAGTTTTTGTAATGAATCGTCCCTCAATTTGGATACGGGCCCAATGACTGATAATCACGGGTTTGGCGGGGTAGCCAACTAATCCATTTTATCGTTAAATTAATAGAAACACATGGCCCTTTTTAACTGGTAACCCTAGGAGATGAGCAATTTCAGAGATATACCTCTACGCCACTTGGTATCTGAAGTCTAACCTGTAGGCAGCTATGGAAATTGATTGCCACCTTTTTGATTATTTAAATAAAACTTAATAAAGTTAATTTCAGTGAATACTGTCATTTCGTTAAAATGTGACAGTATTATGAGTCGGCTGGATAATACTACCTGCTCAGCGGGAAAACATGAGAAGTGAAGAAAAGAAAAAAAAAAGAATTCTTGGTGCTACACGGAATAAGCTCCGATTGAACATTCAAAGAGGCCCCAATTGGGTGCTGGGAAAGTGTTCACTATGCTCCTTCAAGTAGTGTAAATACAAGAAGTTCGCCTCATCAAAGAATCTGTCAGCAGTGATATGCTTTTAACTCTTCAATTCCATTATAGAAAGTGTCTTCCCATTTCTTCTACTATATTTTGAAGAATATCATCTTAATTAAAATCGATCAAAATGTAGATCATTTTCAACATATTCTGCGTTTTAAAAGTCAAATATTTCAGCAGTGATATCCGCATTTTGTTTTAACAGTGCAGTGAAAGTTTCACAACATGAAAACTGCAGTCTCTAAGTGGAATTCATCTTCTTCAGTTGTGTTGATGATTTTATAGTGATTTTCTTCAGAGCATCTCTAAAAGTAAATTTCATGCAGTGAAAGATAGCATCGTTGCTGTCATTGCTTTTTATTTCATGATAAGTGCGCACTACAATTGCTTAAATACAGAGATATAAATTTTTTCCTTCTCCGTTTTTGCGGAATGTTTTTTTTCTTTTATTTTGTGTGTGTGTGTATGAGCTCATGGGGTACCCTAGTGTTATTTATTTTTATATAATATTATTATCCATATTATTTTTTATTTTTATTCTGATTACATAATTTAAGGTAAGTGATTTAATAAGTAGTATATCTCCAGTGATGTTTTCATTTTTGGTATTTATGAAAACCATGGTTTTAAAGCATTGCAATCTTTTGAAAAAAAAAAAAAATGATTCATGTTTTCTATATTTATTTCTTTAATTATTTTTAACTATTTTATTCTTTTTATCAATTTTATGCACATGCTTATATTATGTTGAGAATGTTTAAACATTTTGACGGATATTAAGAGTGTTATAATATTTAGATTATTAAAAAGTTATCTTAAAATTAATTCAAAATGGAAAATATTAAGAAACAAAAAACTGTTCTCAAAGCAAAAATTACCCGTATAAAAAATATCATAAATCCCAAAATTGATGATCAGACGATAACTCTAGAAGAGTTAGATTTGTATCATGGTCAGGTGCAAGATATTAGTACAGAATTAAGTAAAAATCAGGAAAACGCCGTTCTTGAGAGCGATACAACAGAAACGGAAGCTATAATTGAGGAATACAATGAAATTGCCCTTAAATTGGATGCATTAACTATCGCAATAAATACATCACGTAATAAATTAACTAAGAGTTTAAGCATTAACGAGGGTGGTTCAGAGAATAACAATAAAAATACAAGTAATGTTTTTGAAAAAACAGTCAATCTTCCCAAATTTGAATTAAAACCCTTTTACGGAGAAGCTGATCAGTGGCTCTCTTTTAAGGAGATTTTTACCACAACTATAGATCGAAATCCAGATTTGGGAGCCGTTTCTAAATTGCAATATCTCTTAGCTAGTGTAAAGGGTCCTGCCCATAAATTGATTTCCGGATTTCCTCTTTTGGAGGTCAATTATAAAAATGCATGGGACACCCTTTGCGCTCGCTACGATAAGATTAGGGATTTGGCCATAGCACAAATAGGCAAGTTATACAATTTAAAAAATATGAAAAATTGTTCCACTTCCTCTAAAGCTATTTTCGATATAATAGATACCTGCAATGAATCATTTCGAATTCTAGATTCTTTAAAACTTACTCAAAATGCTTTAGTGGATAACATGATAATTTATACCATAGTTCAAAAATTAAGCGATAATCTCAAAGAGCGATGGGAACTATCCCTTACCCATAATAATATGCCTAATCTCACGGAATTTCTAAAATTTTTAGAGATTCAAGCTAAAAGCTTGTTAACTTTAGAGAACCCAACTAAAACAGATGTAAGAAATATAACTTATGTCAGAGATTCTTCCGATAGATCGAAAGGCCACAAAAATTTAGAAAATAGTAAATGCGGTGTTTGCTTTGATTCGCATGCCACCCACACTTGCAGAAAATTAATAACTATGCCTGTAGATAGCAGATGGAGAACCATCCAATTGAATAAGTTGTGTATAAATTGTTTGCGTAGTGGCCATTTTGCAAGTAAATGTGCATCCAAGATGAGTTGTAAAAATTGCCAACGAAAGCATCATACTTTACTACATAAATATGATGTTCAGGGAAATGCAGGAGCAACAATTTCATCCAACTTAGCAACCCACAGTAATGAGACTCAACCCCAAAACGCCCATGGGTATTCCCCTGATCAAGGAATACACATGAATTCTTTATGACGGTTTATTGTGCCCGGGTACCTCAAATGCAAAAATTACGAAAACCATAGAAACCCAAAAATTTGTCATAATGAGGTTCAAATACCCTTTTTATTGGATAGCGGAAGTACTCTGTCCCTCATTCCAGAAAATCTAGCTACAGCTTTGGATATGACGTCTATTCAAAGTTGCCATCCTCTTAATGTTAACCAAACCCAGGGACAGGTACAGATTTCCGAAAAAGTTCAAGTACCCCTCCAAATAGGGAATATCAGGCAAAATAGCTCCTTATATCTAGTAAGGTCTTACTTGCCATATGCGATACTGGGAACCCCAGAATTACAAAAATTCCATATCTCGATGGATTTTTGCTCAAATACTCTGACTCAAGATGGAGTCATCATTATGAATGACCAAAACGTTTCCGGTCAAATTTCTCATGAAAGTTCATTCAACCACACCTTAACTTTAACGGGTGATATGAATTGCCAGAAGCCGCTTAGTTTTCCTTCCAAATCAAATCAAGCAAGTTTGTCTCAAGAGGGACATTGTTGCCTTGATACTCAAACTCTCTCGGATTATGATGATATAACTTTTAATCATTATACTACTGAAGAGAACCTACAATTGGAAGGGCTTCTGAGCGACTTCAAAGATATTTTTGCACGCAATCGGTACGACGTAGGTAGAGTCAGATGGGAACCCCAGCGAGTAACTCTCACCTCGGAACTTCCTATCTCGCTTAGGCCTTACCGTACATCACCTAAAGATAATGCAGAAATTCAAAAACAAGTACAGGAGTTGCTGGATGCTAAACTCATTAAGGAATCCTGTAGCCCCTATTCCTCTCCCGTGACAATGGCACATAAAAAAGGAGAAGGTAAAACGCGTCTTTGTATTGATTACAGGAAAATCAATGCCATTACGAAGACAGATTCAGAGCCTTTGCCGCGAATAGACTGGCTTTTAGACAGACTTGTCAATGCCAAATATTTTTCCACGCTAGATTTAGCCTCTGGCTACTGGCACGTCCCCCTCCATCCTTCAGACACAGAAAAACTTGCCTTTGTAACCAATCAGGGACTTTACGAGTGGTTGGTCCTCCCATTCGGATACAAAAATGCTCCGGCTCAATTCGCAAGAGCTCTCAGAAGGATCCTAAATAAACATAAGGTCAACTTCGTTACCAATTATTTCGATGACTTTATAGTTTATTCGGACTCCTATGCCGAGCATTTGGTTCACCTTAAAACTATATTCAATATTTGCCGTCAAGAAAATCTAAAACTAAAACTTTCCAAATGTAATTTTGCCAAATCTCAAATTGACTTCCTTGGCTATGAAATTAGTAATGGCCAAATAAAACCAGACAATGCTAATACCGAAACCATTAAAAATTTAATTCCTCCAAAAAATGTTAAAGAATTACAAAGATTCCTCGGATCCATAAACGTATACCATAAATTCATTGACAAGTATGCTAAAATTAGAGCCCCTCTAAATAAATTATTAAAGAAAGACACTCCGTGGGAATGGTCAGAAATCTGTCAGCAATCATTTGAACTACTTAAAAATGCATTAATTTCTAGACCTATTTTGAGATTATTTAATCCTAATCTCCCATGCCATGTTTTTACTGATGCCTCGAAGGAAGCTTTAGGTGCTGTATTGAAACAAATGGATGAAAATGGAGATTTACATCCCATTGCATTCCACTCAAGGCAACTAAGGCCCTACGAGCGAAATTACGCTATCACAGAATTGGAGTGTCTAGCCATAATCGATGCTCTTGACAAATTCCATTATTATCTTCATGGAAAACCTTTCACAATACATACCGATCATGCTGCTTTAGTATGGCTTAAAAAGATAAAACATTTAACCGGTAGATTATTCAGATGGTCACTAAAATTAAGCATGTACGATTATACCGTAAAATACAATAAAGGGTCCACAAATTTTGAAGCCGACATGCTCTCAAGAAATCCCATTTTATCAAACGTAAATCCCCACATTCATTTATTAACCTTAGATGAAATTAAAGAACACCAAGAGTTAGATAATGTAACAGGACCTAAATTTCAAAAATTTAATGACATTTTGGTAATTCACAAAAAGGGTTTTCAAAAAATTGTCGTACCTTTCTCCTTAAGAGAAAAATTATTAATAACAACCCATAATCAATTTGGCCATCCAGGAATTCAAAAAATGCTAAATTTAATTTCACCACAGTACTACTGGAGCAGCATGACACAAGATATTACGCAATTTGTCAAACATTGTGAAGTCTGCCAACTAAACAAGAAATCCCACCAACCTAAATTTGGCCTTCTTGAAGCCTTACCTCCTGCAGAACAACCCTTTGATATAATATCATTAGACACAGTAGGGGGCTTCAATTATTACAATTCAACAAAAAAATACATGCACTTAGCTATTGATCACGCTACTCGTTATGTTTGGGGTTTTACCTCTAAAAATGTTACAACAGAAGTTTATATTAATATTCTAAAACAGATTTTTAGCATTCAACTTCCCAAGAAAATTTTAACGGACAGAAACCCTGCTTTTACAGCGTCTAAACTGCGTAAATGGGTACATAAACATAATGTAAAAAAATTACTTACTTCATCTCACAGGCCCCAGTGTAATGGGAAAAATGAACGCGTAAATCAGTCCATTTGCACTCGACTAAGACTTAAAATCAATGCTACACCTTCAAACATTCCATGGCCCAAAATTCTGGAGGAGGTGATTAACGAGTACAATAATACACCGCATTCAGTAACCAAATACCCCCCGGCATACTTAATGTTTGGCCAATTTCCTTATCCATCAGTATTAGGCAATGAAAACTATTACCCTACGGTTGAGGAAGCCAGGAAAGAGGCTTTCCAAAGAACTGGTGAGCACCATTTAAAAAACAAAGTCAGATATGACCTAAAATTTGTGGAAGCACCTTTCAAACCTGGTGATCTCGTAATTGCAGAAGAATTTCATTATCCGAACACCAGGAAGTTAAGCCCGCCTTTTTCTGGTCCATATCAAATTATTGAAAAGTTGTCTAATGTAAGTTTTAAAATAAATAAACCTAACTGGTTGACAAAGAAGGACTATGAAGTAATACATGCCTCCAAACTAAGGTACTTTTTGCCCAACGATCAATTTAAGTTAACACCATCTATGTAAAGTATCAGATATCATATGAACTGTTATGGGATGATATTTGATAGTTGAATTTACATCTTTATGAGTATAGTATAATTGTATTTTGAGAGTCTACACTCTACTGAATGAAGTCAAGACATTTTCATTCAAGTTTGTATTTTATATGTAATGTTGGACTTAGCAATTCTAGAATATATTTCCTATTTTGATTATTTTATTTGGCATATAATATTACCAGTGTCTTGCATTTATTAATATAACTGTTTTTATCATGTTCAATTGTTTATGGTATTGAAAATTTTAGTGGTATTATTCTTATTATTTGTATTATTTTTACTATTTTTATTATTGTTGTGATATCACATGTTAACTATACGAAAGAAATAACTCATCTCCAGGCAGCTCGATTAAAAGTAATTCACTTCCAAAATTTTAACATCCCTTTAATAAAGAATGCTTTATACTTTCCAGGCGACCCTCGTGTATGGAAGCCGGCCCATCCCCGGGGACTTGTCTGGAAAGGGGGGAAATTGTAAGAAAATTATAAAGATTGGACCTATTGATTAGTTTTTGTAATGAATCGTCCCTCAATTTGGATACGGGCCCAATGACTGATAATCACGGGTTTGGCGGGGTAGCCAACTAATCCATTTTATCGTTAAATTAATAGAAACACATGGCCCTTTTTAACTGGTAACCCTAGGAGATGAGCAATTTCAGAGATATACCTCTACGCCACTTGGTATCTGAAGTCTAACCTGTAGGCAGCTATGGAAATTGATTGCCACCTTTTTGATTATTTAAATAAAACTTAATAAAGTTAATTTCAGTGAATACTATCATTTCGTTAAAATGTGACATATATATATATATATATATATATATATATATATATATCAATTTTGAACGGAGGGTGGTTTCGGGGTCTGGGGGTCATGATCGATGAAAATATACCAAAATTTTTTGAAATCGCTTTCCTCCGAACGGCTGCAATAGGTAGCTTTTTGTAAAGAAAGCTACCTAAAAGTGTTTTTATTTTTTAATATATTGAATCCTTTATTTTTCCCCAGTTGAATGGTATATTACTTTTGTTTCTACGACGACAAGAAGTTCAAAATTGTAATTAATTCCTTTTGTTTACATCATATATAGACATTACATACGTGAATTTTAAACTAAATTTTCTCAAAATGTTGCTTTTTTAAATTCGATGTACCTTTTTATAGAAACTACTACATATTATTGTTTGCAATCTTGCCTGAATATTTCACACATATCTCTGATCAATATGAAGTGAACTTTTGATCCAAACATTTGTACAAAATTTTTATAAAAGAGATTTCTTTGGCAAAAAGCAAGTTTTTTGTTATTTAGAAGCGGTTTTTTTTAATTAAAAAAAATAACTAAAGAATATCTGTTTATAAAGTTGACTTCACTTTATTAGGAATTATTCATATATTGCACAGTGGTGGAAAAAAGTAAACACCCCCTAACGCTGCAATTAATTATAGTAGAAGGAAGCGACTGGTACCAATCGATTGGAAATAAAGTCTACTTTTAAATGATGCACTGAAGAACCTCGTTTATCCAAAGTAATTGCGACTGACCATCTTTCGAAAAAATCGAAATTTTCGGATAATCCAGAATGCTTTAATTTTAAGATTAAGGAGAAATATATGCAATATTTCTTATTGTAACAAGTGCTTAATAAAAATAAAGCAATAGCAAACTTGAAACAAGAATAAATTACCTGAATTTTAATTATGAAATATAATTATTCTCAATAATTTGAAATGTATTATTCTCAATAGTTTTGTTTCTAATTTAAATTTTAAAAAAAAGAAGTAGGTAGATGTAAAAAGAAGTGTGTGTTTGAAAAAATATATTATTTACTCTTTTATATACGTGCCTGCCAGTTTATTATTTTTATACAACCCTTTGTGTCTCAAGAACCCAGATTTGAAAAATATTTACACAGATGTTAGAATATATCATTTTAAGTATGTAAAGAAATAATTATAAAATTTAGAACATGAAAACGAAAAATATTGACTAAAAGATGCTCTTTCCATATCTGCAATTAACAGAAAATTACATACTCCTCATAAATATTGTAAATTGTCTAATACAAAATTGTAACGTAAACGTACGCATATTCTTTGTAAAAAATATATGTGATGTCTGGAGGACGTTTTTAGCCCTGAGCTGGCCCGTCGCTAGTCACATGACACGCGGGCGTGGAAGAGAAAGAGTGAGATTCTGTTTGAGAGAGGTAGAGGTAGTATGCCGGCCTGTGTGCTTGGCGGGTTTTGAGAAACCGAAAATTGGTTATTAAATTACACAGGTGCTACGGGCACCAGAATATGCTAAATATAATAGTGTAGTTAAACTGAAGATTTTGTAGTGAAATATATAGTGAGTTAGCAGTGCACAAGGTGATCGGAAAATCCCTTTAAGGGTGTATTCGAAAAAATATTTTTCCACCCTCAACAGCTCGAAATTTTCTGAGACATTTTCAGACTCATTTTTAAAAGAAAAAACATGAAACTTGCTGGGGTGATTTCTGAAGACATGTTTAACATGCCGTGTGATTTCATTTTCATCTCAATTAATTAGAATTTGATTTTTAAACAATTATTTTCTCAGTATGACCATTTTTTTCATTCCCAGATCGCTCGATTCGGAAAATTCGGTTCAAAACGCCAACTTTGACAGCATTTTTTACAGTATTTTCTGCATTTATCAAAAAATTAAGAAGCATGGCACATTATATAGTTTCTAAATAAGAGAATTTCTCAGTTTGATGCGTTTGAGAGCAAAAATGAATTTTAAAATGAATCAGAAAATAAGCAGTTTGGATCGGAATACACCCTTAATATATATTTCGTGTGCTGTATTAGGGCAATTCCACCGATTTTTTTTTTTTTTTTTTTTAGGGGGTGGGGGGAGTAAAATATGTTTATATATATTTATATAATAACATATAAGTTATATATATGTTTATATAATTTATAATATGTTTAATTTAAGGGTATGATTGAAAAACTCGATATTTTTATATTCTATAATAAAATCCTAATAAAAAGGCATTGTAAAATACTGTTTAGAAACTAAGTTAAATACCATTATTGTCTTTGTAAAGTCATAAAGTTAGGTCAGTTACACAATAAAAGTTATTTGAGTTACACGTGTAAATGCCATTTTCTTCTTTTTTTATTATTTAGAAATTAATTAAACAAGTTAATATTATAATCTGGCATTACTTAGTGTTGTTGAGAACATTAAATGATTTTTTTTAACGGGATAATTTTGATAATTTTTTACACTCCAATGAAGACAAAAAAAGAAAGAAAAAAAAAGCAATTTAACAAATTACAACGAGCATTTGGAAAATGATTTTTTCAAAGACTAAAATTTAAGACATAAAAAATCGCACGGAGTTGATCATACATTACGTACGCCATGGATTACATGTTTCGGTACTGTAAATTTTTTAACTTCTACGGAGCTGGTTATACATTACGTACGCCATGGATTAAACATTAATATTCCTGGACCAATTAAAAAAAAAATTGCACGGAGTTTATCATACGTCACGTACGCCATGGATTACATTTTTCGGTACTGTAAATTTTTAAACTTCTACGGAGCTGGTCATACATTACGTACGCCGTGGATTAAACATTAATATTCCTGGACCAATTTTAAATGAAATTTCACTCTTAAACTTCTAAACATCCCACAATATTACTTTTTACACCGTCGTATAGAGAAAGAAATATACTTTTAAATGCAATTTGTTTGAAAGCTATATCTCAATGTGTTTCTGAGTTATTAATTTTTTTTTTTTTTTTTTGTAGTGTTTATTACTTTTTTGTCATAGTGGAAACAAAAGTATCCATCTCTGTTGAAAGTAAAGGGAAAATACAGATTACTGTATAGACCAATCAGAAAACGAATAAAATGCGGGATTCAACTAATAAAATGCTTCAGATATGTTTTTGATTTCCTACCCTGACCGAGACAACAACCATTTTTCCAAATGGTTAAAAAAAAAAAAAAAAAAAAAAAAAAAAAAAAAAAAAAAAAATGTTTGTATATTTTATTTTACGTCAGTTACAGAATTTTTAATTGCAATTTTTAGGAGTAAAAGAGTGATTGAAATAATCCGCAGGTATTTGGGTATTAAGACCTTAGTAAGAGATACTTTAAATTGCAAAAATGTATTCTAGCTTTATTAGTAAATTTTCTACATAATTTTAAAAACAAAATTCGTTGATCAAATGTTACGTCCGTTACGATGGAATTGCCCATTATCGTCTGATGTTCTTCTCAACTGTATGTAGTGTCCTACTGCACATTTGTAAATAAACTAAGTTTTGTGTTAAAAAGCTAGTGATATATGAAAGACCGTACAGACACATTATATAAGGAAACAACAACAACAACAAAAAAGTAATCGTCTAGGAGGGTACATCTCACAGCAAGGGGAAATGCCTTCACAATATATTTTTGAACTTTTCCAGGCTTTTTGGTTTTACAAAATTTACGAAGTTCATTTTAGCAATAATGATGTGAAATACTCAAATAATAAATAAAAATTTAGTATGAAAAATTAACTGAGTATCGTCGTCTGTTGAGAATTCCATAAATAATTTATATTAACTGTTATGTTGGGTGATAGCAGAGATAAAAATTAAATTAAAAAAATCAAAACACCCGACTGCGTAAAAAGCAAACTAATTAATTATTTCTCATCAATGTGGAACTATTTTTTGTATTACTCACCCATTTTTTACCCGACTGAAAAGAAGGAATATGTGTTTCACGCGTATCTGTGTATTTGGATTTCTTTATACCCTCGAAACATTCCAACGGCTGGATGGATTTTAATGAATGAAATCTCTATCAATTCGTCTTAACGGCCCGATGGTTATAGCTTAGGTTTTGTTTTTATAAATTAGAAATGGCGGCCGTAAAATAGAAAATGGCGGTAGAGAAGAGAAAAATAATTAAGAACCCTATTGAGTATCATATCATTGTATAGCACTTTCAAAATGTAGACAATGTTTCATTGACTATTTTACAGTCAAAAGCTCCGTTAAAATATTATACAACCTGGAAGTTGTGTATGTAGGATCTCTAGGTTTACTACAACTCTAACCATCATAGACATCTATAGACCTCATCAAAACAGTGTTTATAGATAGGAACTAACAATTAAACACAACTTAAAAGTCATCAATAGAAGTAAATAAAAAAATAGATAAGTAATATAAACAAATAATATAAAAAAATATTTTAAGTCAATTCCTACTTCGGTCAATAACAGATTTTTTTTTTCTCTCATTCTTCTTTCCTCTTGAGTGGCGCTTAAAATTCCTTGATCAAGAAGAGGGCTCTCTCGATTATTGAAAATTAATTAATTTAATTTAATTAATTAATTAATATTTGAAAAAAAACTGGATTAACATCAAGTGTCATCCACTAGAAGTTTAAAAAAATTATTTGAGCTAGATTGGATGAATAATAAGTATTTTATTAACGATTGAAAATTTGAACAAGATATATATAGCGAGAGTGTGAGTTAATAGTAGGAATTGAAAAAAAAATAGTTTCACATTGATGAGAATAATTAATTAGTTTGCTTTTTACGTAGTTGGGTTTTTTGATTTTTTTAATTTAATTGTTTTTTATTTACTTATTCCTATCTATAAACACCGTTTTGATGAGACCTATAGATGTCTATGAAGGTCAGAGTTGCAATAAAGCTAATGATCCTACCTACACAACTTCAAGTTTGTGTAAGATTCAAACGGAGCTTCTGACTGTAAAATAGTCAAGAAACATCGTCTTCATTTTGAAAGACCTATCCAATGATATGCCACTCAATATGGTGGGAAAAAAAATTTCGTCTTACCGCCATTTTGTATTTTACGGCCGCCAATTTGAATTTATAAGAACAAAACCCAGCCTATAACTATTGGACGGTTAAGAAGAATCGATAGAGATATCATTCATTAAAATCCATCCAGCTGTTGGGATGTTTCAAGGGTATAAAGAAATCTGCATACTCAGATACGCGTGAAACACATAACCCTTCTTGGCAGTCGGGTAATAAATAAAATCGTCTTCTAAAGGCCGCTGCATAAGTAACATATACTTTTGGGTATGTTGCAGATATGTAACACAGTAATACAAAGGGATAATACTGTAACATTGGTATAGTCTGGAAAATTACATACATAGCATGCCGCTTGGTTTCTCAGACCTTTCAAACAGTAGTACATTCCTTTCATGTAGTCGGGACCTCGACATTCTTCAAACTTTTCCTCTTTGACTGTGGCTTCTTGTAATATATAATTAACATCTGTAATGAAATTAATAATATTATCATGTGGTTTATTGTCGAATATTTCAGGCTTTCAGACATATCCAGTCCCATAACCTGCGTCGGAAGATTTGGCGAATTTTTTGGCAACAAATGTTTTAATGTGATTGCTTAAATATTTATTTCTAAAAAAATTATAATTTACGTCTATTATTTTAAATTATATTTTTCTGTAATGTTATGTAAATATATTTTTTGCATGTTTATAGGTATTTTTCTTTCTTACATGTGTATATGTATATTTATATTTATATTATTTTAAATGCATTTATCACGGTATTTCAAAATAGATTAACTGTATCTATTAGGTTTTCAAATCTGTGTTAACTTAACTGTAAAAATAACCTTAAACTTATGGAGCTTTTGGATACCATGTGCTGATGTGTATTTGCATAAAATAGCTTGGATTTTATTAGGTATTTTGAGTAATATTACTATTTTTCCTTGCTATAAATTAAATATTTAAAAGGTTGTATTGCTTTTTCCATTTCGTAGTATTTAATTTTATTCTGTTTTCATCTTAAAACTTTTCTCTTGGATATATTGGTCGTTAGACTACAGGAGAAAAAAAAAATTCAGCTTTTAGCTTTTTTTTCTCACAGAAAACGACTAATTTTGCTTATATAATTGAATTATGTACTCTTGATAGCGTATTTCAATATATAAGGTTTTCAATTATTTTTATCGAAATCCATATTCTTCTTTTTTTCTTCCTAATTAATTCTTGTTATATAGTACAAGGGATTTTATTTTATACATAGCAGCTTGTAAATTATGTTTTTGGTATCCATTCAGTGTGTTTGGGGACACTGAATTGCTGTAAATTCATTCATACTATCAAAATATTTGTTTGTGGTCAGTAGTGTTTAATTAATGGTTATATATATATATATATATTTGTATTTCATGTACCCCTGATGAAGTGAAATACAATATAAGCTTCCTTATACATCCATACAAGTGATATTTTATTTATTTATTATACGTCTTTTATTAGTTTGACATTTTCTAGATGGATTTTTGTATCTTTTGCCTTTAAAGGGTTATTGCATCAAATTTGACAAATTTTCATGTGTTTATGGTTTAATCGTCCACAATTTTTTAATGATTTCGTAATATTGCCCATTATAATTAGTTACCAGTCATTAGTTCCAACTTTATTTTGTATAGTGTCATTGTAATGTGTTGATGCCCAATTTATTATTTTATTTTTAGCAAAAGGAAAAAGAGGATGAATTCTAATTATATAATGGTTATATATATATACTGTAATGGCAATTGTGATGGCAGTTCCATAACTTACGTCGGAAGATTTGGCGAATTTTTTGGCAACAAATGTTTTGATGTGATTGCTTACATATTTATTTCTAAAATATTTATAATTTACGCCTATTTTTTTTATTATATTTTTCTGTAATTTTATGTAAATATATTTTTTGCATGTTTTTAGGTATTTTTCTTTCTTACATGTATATATATATAGGGGAGACTAGGGAGGGTTGACTCACTTTTTACAAAATGATTTTTAATTTTTTTAATATTGAACGTAGAATAATGTTTTATATATCATTTTATTTGTTATACAACCAGTTATCAAAATAAAATTGCTACATAAGTGTAATATATAAGAAATTTGAAAAATGATCGATTTTAACCATGAGAAAATAATGGGTCAAGGCTCCCCACATATGGGAGGCTTGATCCACTATATGGGAGGCTTGACCCACTTTGTTTTAAATTGAAATATTTGTGAAAAGAAATAAAATCTGTTTAAAAAAGGCAATATAACTTTATGCTACATGCTTTAATTATCATAAAAAATATTTTTGAAAATATGACGCTTAAACAAACCTGTTTAGACGCAATCACAAGTCAGGGAGAAATTTTTTTTAAACAGAATTTCGTCTGAGCAGGTACAATTGTACAGCAGGGAAAATGAAATTTTAACATTTAAGACAGGTTCCGTTGTCATAGGGTTTCATGTATTATTATGCCCCGAATTTATAGCCACTGTTCCGCTTTTTTTTTCTTTTTTCTTTTTTTTTTTTTTTTTAATCATTTTACTACTTTTTGGGACATTCGACCTGACAACTCTAATTGTCACATAGTTTCGCTTCATCTCACTGTATTCATGCTGGTGAAATTTGTCTACATATCTTCCAAAAGGTTTTCGATCAATGCTATGTTCTTTTGCAACCGCATGTGCACTTAATTGATCATTATCTTCTTTATCACTCTCAGTGGCAAAGTACTTTCAGTACTAAAATGTTGAAATAAATGATTGGCACCGGCATTTACGAACAAATTTCTTTGGAAATAAGAAAAAGGGTATATATTCACATACATATTAAATGGAAAAGATTTTAGCAAAATTGTGGTGCCATTGTGGCGTTTGGGAATTAAAATTAAGTGGTTTCATAAGCATACGGCTGCCCCTGAAAGTGTTAAGACAGCTGCTTTCATACTTTCTATTAGTTTCTACGCTTTTACACTGCTTCTATTTACTTATTGTAGTAATATTTAAATGGAAAAATTTTCTATCAACTTTCTCATTTATATTTCATTATTTTTTTATTTTTTTTTTTTTTTTGCCGCGAATACTATAGCAATTTTTCACATCTTTCTTTAATCTAAACATTTTCTTTTCCATCACCCTATTTACTGTGGCTTTACAGAATAAATTTACATTCTTTTTTATATATAACCTTTAACATTTCATTATGCATAGTGTATCATAAAATGATTTCATCTGGTCAACCCTCCCTCACATTGACTGGGTCAAGCCTCCCCACATAGCCCTTTTCTAAAGAATAGCATATTGTTATGTTAAGCTTAACTTACTGTACAATCTTTATGCCTGGAATAAAAGCTCGATATTTCTGCATTACTTAAAACCTACTTACTTAAATTTCTATGATATATTTTATCTGAAAAAAGCTTACAAAATATTTCTAAAAAACGCAACTTTCAGGTTGAAAACGCTTCACAATTGATTTTTCCACACCTATTTCGATTATCTGTATGAAACAAAAACTATTGTTTGAACGTTCCAGTAGCTTTGCTTGACACCTAATAATAAAACTGTGAAATTCTTTTAAATATGAAAACTGATGTGTGTGTCAAGCCTCCCGTATGGTCAACCCTCCCTAGTCTCCCCTATATATATACATATATTATCTGTATTTCATGTACCCCTGATGAAGTGAAATACAATATAAGCTTCCTTCTACATCCATACAATTGATATTTTATTTGTTTATTATACGTCTTTTATTAGTTCAACCTTTTTTAGATGGACTTTGTATCTTTTGTTTTTAAATGGTTATTGTATCAAATTTGGTAAATTTTCATGTGTTTAGGGTTTAATCGTCCGCAATTTACTAATGATTTCGTAATATTACCCATGATAATTAGTTATGACAATTGTGAACGAGATTTATATCTGTGCTTTCGGAAATACGAAACGAAGATTTTTATGAATTTTATTATTGTTTTAGTAATTTTCATATAGACCTTTTCTTCATTTTATGATTTTTAAGTACTCTTTAGATGAGATTTTATTCCCACAAGTTATTTTTAGTAAATGTTTAGCCCCAGATATGCTATAGTTTAATAAACGCATGTTTATAAATATTTAATAGCCACGTTTTCCCACTATCTTGAAAATTTGGTAAGATACTAAAACGGCCTTTTGGTGCCATTTTGGAATTTTTTCTCCGACCATGCCAAGTGGCATAGGATACGGTACTCTCCCAATGCCAATTACGGACGGGGCTCAATTTTTTGGGTAAAGTATTAGCTTCTCTTCACCAAGTAAGACTATTAGAAGTTGTCATTAAACTTTTGTCTTCCAGTAAACAATTTAACCGGTGTCCCAAAAATGAATGATGGATTTTAAAATTCAATAACTTGCAAACGGTGACAGATATTGAAAAAATTCTTGCATGAGGATTATGCATGATAATTTAATAAATAAATTATATATAAATCAAATAATATATAAATTATATAAATAAATTATATATAAATCAAATAATATATAAATTATATAAATAAATTATATATAAATCAAATAATATATAAATTATATAAATAAATTGAGATGCAGTTTTCAAACAGGTTGCATTTAAAAGTACTTTTTTCCCAATACGACGGTACAAAAATTTAAAATGTGCGATTCTCAGAAGTTAAGAAAATTACAGCAGAGAGTATTTAACAATACAATGATGCATCTGCTTTGTTTTAAGGCTGGCTTATACAACGGAACTTTATTTTTTGGATACGACACTTTAATAGTTGGGAGAAAGAAATAGCATACCGGGGGCTAATAAATAATACCAAAAACCATGACATTTAATTTCAACATCAAAGCATTGTTTTAATTTACCACGCGAAAAATAAAAATTACTAACTGGAGTGAAAAAATGCTATTGGCGAGATTTGTGCTAGGCTAATATAAAAGTTTCAAGAATTCTTTGATATCATGGCAACTTTTCTGCAGTTTTATTCGAAAAAATAATTTTGATTAAAAATGGCCGCCTTGCATATGATAAACGAAGATGTCAGACCGTATTTTTTTATGACAGTGACATGACTTCGACTATTATAATATAGATGAAATGATGACTATGATACAATATTTGGCGATTTATCACGTGCGCCCGGCTAACATTAAAGTACCAATATTTTCACCTGACATATAAAAGGGAAGAGGTCTGCCCAGAAATGTTGATGACAGTCTCTTGACTAAGGCTATTATTATTGAGATTATAAAACAAAAACGTGTCCGTGAGTAACATTGACGTCATATGGACAGTGCCAACGGCCTGAGCAATCAATTTTGCTTTTTTCCGAAATTTATAAACATCGCGCAATTTCACTTTTTACACCAGTGATTGGGTGGCTATATTATTGAAAAATGCATCTCAATTTACTTTTTTTACAGCTTTTTAAATATCTTTTAAACAAGATTTTTTTAATCTGCTTCATTGATTATGGAAAATTAAACCGCTTGCACTTAAGGGGTCTTTTACCATTTAAACGTGTCAAAAATTAGCGGAAAACTTCAAAGCTTGAATTAGTATATCTTCCAAAATCTTTTTATGTATAAACATGAAATTTTGGTTATTGATTAAACAGATTATGCTTTGTAATATGCTACCATTAGAAATTTATTAACGTTTTACACAATTTGTGTATTGTTGAAATCAAAATAGTTCTTTTTGTTACTCCATAAGTCATTGCGCGCATGGTATCTTGAAAAAGTATGTATGAATTGTCATGAAATTTGGTAAAGATACTAAACAAATATGTGTGTTTAAAAGAAACTACTTTTAAGTATATACAATGGCAATATTTTTAGTTATGACTATTTTTATTCATTAAAAATATGAAAGTTTTATTTTTTTTACAAAAATAATTTTTTATATAGTTAATGAAATAATTTTGGCCTATGAGTAGCTTATTTTAAACACATATATATGGTTAGTATATTTACCAAATTTCATGACAATCCATACATACTTTCTGAAGATATCATGCGCGCAATGACTTATGGAGTAAAAAAACGAGCTATTTTGATTTCAACAAAACATAAATTTTGAAAAAGGCTAATAAATTTCTAATGACAGCATATTACAAAGCACAATCTGTTTAATCAATATCCAAAGTTTCAAGTTTATACATAAAAAGATTTTGAAGATAGACTAATTTAAACTTTGAATTTTTTCGTTAAATTTCTTCGCGTTTAAAAGGTACAAGACCCCTTAAAGAAATATAAATAATTTTTAATTAAATATATAAATAGTTTAGCACTTGTATTTGGCTAATATTCCAGAATTAAATTAAATTTTCATCAATAAATAAATCTATTCTAATATTATATTTAAAAAAAATGTTCGCATGCAGGCGGTAATTTCTGAAACTGCCAAAACGTGTTTAATAACAGTGAATGGTTGGTTGGTTGGTTGGTTGGTTGGTTGGTTGTGTTTATGACGGCCAATTATCAACACAAGGGATATAGGCCCTAAGAGTGGGAGTGCCCTCCGTGGGGGTCTTTCTAAGGGAGCCTAACCCGTATTTACGCTTGGAAAACCAAGGTTCGAAGCAAACTACGAAAGCTCCGAACGATTAGGGCGACGGGCGCGATCGGGATCGCACCCAGCACCTCCCGTCTACCAGCTTCGAGAGCAGAAGCTCTCGCCCATTGGTGCGGCAATAACAGTGAATGTAAAATGATGGTGGCAATCTCTTCTGCAAAATAATCTATTTTATATCCCAATATGCATTTACTGCAAACTCTCGGATGCTACTCTTGTAAGATTTCTTTAAAGTATACCATTAATTTGTGCAAAATTAATAATAAAATAATAATAAAGATCCATTTAATTTTGACAGAAAATTGGCGCAATATTGTTAAATATTTCAGAAGTGAAATAGAAAATAATGTCTCTACGGAATATATGGTGCTACAATTAACCTATCATGTATCGGTTATTCATTAAAAGACCAGGCATGCTTACATCAGGTCAATCCCTTAAAATCATTTCTTGGCACTACGATTACACGAACAAGTATTGAGTTGGCACAACTCACTCCTTGTGTAATGGAAAATACTGTATGAAATACTGGAACTATGTACTTTTCAGATCGTTACAGAGTTGTCAACTAGTATAGAGGTATCAGATTAATCCCGGTTCCGGTTTTGATGTTCTATATTAATAAAAAAAAATTTTTAAAAAGAAGTGTCGTTATTTTGTCACAGTCCTAGATAGCATATTATACATTGGATTACGAAAAAAAAAGTTGTTGTGCCATTTCAAAATGCATACAATCATATGATATATAACACAAAATGTAAAAATTTAAAAATTAATAAATAAACACACTGCAGAATGAAAAAATGTGGTTTATATTCTTTTCTGGATTCAAATATTGCACAAATGTTTCATTTTTTCTACACACTTCTAGAAAAATACCATTGCAGATGACATATCAATTTAAATTGGAAATATTTGCAATTGCACAAATATAGGATTTAAATAGGGAATATTTTCTAAAAAATTTCAAAAATTTTAAGAATTACGTGCCAATTATTTCAATTTAAGAAAAAAAATACTTTCTGCTTATGTTAGTCCAAAATATGTTAGTTATGTCCAAAATAGGCAAATATAAATATTTCACAATTTTGAATATATTTCCTGCCAATTGTGCCAATACTATAGTTAAACAAGAAAGAAAAAAATCATGCGTCAAGCATAGATTATAAAACACTTTCCAATACATTCGGAAGAATGTAAAAAAAAAAAAAAAAAAAAATACGCAGTTAAAAAAATTAAAATATTACCCAGATTCAACCATATGGAAATACATAACACATTTCAAAACCCAAATTCAGCTGTTTCCATATACAATCGGAAAATTATCCAAACTTTTCAGCAGCCCTGTATAGGATATATAGATTTGTATCTACTAACTGCATGCATGCCAAAATTTAGTTTCCTTAAGAAATACATATACTTCAGTTGAAAATTCCCCTTCAGCAATTTACCCTAATAAAGAGTGAATACTGAGAATACGTGAATACTTTTGAGCAGCCCTGTATATGAGGTACAGAATTTATAAACAGTGAGTAACATGAAAAAAAAATTAATTACATTTAAAAGCGCATACCGAATTTTAAACCGTGCACATCCGAAATTATTACTCAAAGACAGTATTGTAGCGGATTTGTTTTAGTATTGTAACAGATATCTTTTATGTGTCCCTGAATAAAAAATGCCCTGATCTAATGTGATCGTAGTGAAATTAAGTGATTTATATCAGTTTCAATACATTTGAAATAGCGTAATATCGTTAAAGTACTCTGCAAACTATTTTTCCCCAATATACCATAATGTAATGGAATATTTTTGAGTGACCTTGTAAATGATCTATTAATACTACATACTTCATATACCATACCAAACATGCTTTGGTGAATCTAAATAACCTTTATCAATTGCATGAAAATCCGAGTATATTTACGGGAGTTAGAGTGTGGACAGACGGACAGACAAACCGAATGCATAAACACTTTTCAAGTTTGTTGGAAAGTGTTAAAATATCAAGTACTGGCAAACAATTAAAACGATATTAGCTATGTTCAATTCTGTATTTATTTAAGTTGATGTGATACATAAAAACTTTAATTTACCTTCTACCCTTCCAGTAGTCGAGCCCCATCCACTGATGGTCTGGACTGCGTTTTGGGGAAGAGACAAGCGGGGTGGAGGAAGGCATATGGGTAGTTTAAATTTATCGCAGACTATTTTTTTCTTGAGTTTCAACAGGCCTATATCATAGCTCATTTTCGACATTGTGAACAATTTATGCGGAATGACTTCCTGTACATGTGGACCAGCTTTGATCTTGTAAGTAGATGTCAAAAAAGCCACACCCATATCTTCCGGTCTGAAAAATTCCAGTTTTGCCTTTGGAGGTTCAAAAGCTGTGTGCTTGTGATCATCTCTAAAACATATATATTAAAAATGATGTTGTTGTAACTAGCTTAATTTTAACACAATTATTCTAATGGGTAAATAAATCATATGAGATGTAAATTTCCAACTGGGCGAAAAATGTCCCTACCAGGATTCGAACCAGGGATCTCTTGTCTAAAGCTGCAATTCTCTGTCATCTGATCTATCCCGAACGAATCTGGAGAACCTAATTCACCCAGCTAACCTTATTGATCATAGCATCTGGCATCTTTTGCCAAGAGATCGCTAGTTTGAATCCTCGTCCGGACATTTTTCGCCCAGTTGGATATTGTTGTAAATTTTATTATCTAAATATTTAACCCATATTGGACCACACAGATTAAATATTTTTAAAAATTTTTAAAACTTCAATTATATCATTAATATGGTGCAATTAAGTAGATACTAGCAAAATTTTGAAAAAAGTTTTTAATTTTTTAAGTAACTAGCTGTCCTATAAACAGGACATATTAGTAGGACACATAGTAAGGACATATAAAATGCATACGTAAACTAATTTTATGAGCAAATATTTTCTTTTACTATAAAAATACAGTTTATGTTGTACAAAAATACTCTATGATTTCTCAATAAAAATATAATAATAACGGTAAAATTCTAGATTATAAATCACAATTTTAAAAGGATTTTTTAAATACATTTTTTTCAATTAAATTTTAATTGGTTACTTGTTTTTATGTTTATATGTTATACCTTTATGTATTTTAAAGACGTCATAACAAAATGCATCCAGAAAATTCTTACCAGTTTTATTTTTAAAAATGTTTTATTAGATGTCCTATTTATAGGACAGCGGTCCAATATGGCTTAATGTATTGTATGCAAAAAATAAAATCAAACTTAAGCTAAAACGTAAGTTCCAGAAACCACCAGTAGAAAGCAAAGAATTTCTTTATGCAAAATAACATGACCTATAAAATGTATCTCTCAAATGAGCATAAAATGTGTTTAATATTATGGCTATCATTATCACCAGCTGGATTCATAACTCATCGTATTCAATGGTTTATGTTAAGGTATGTGCCTACCATCGGGGCACTTTTTTTTTATGAAATTTTTATCAAACACATGCGTTTTCAGTTAAAACAGGGAATAAAATTATGAATTCATATAAATTTTAAAAGGAATTTTTATTAATTTTTGAAGTTCCGGCAATATTTAGTCAAATTTTAGTAAAAAAATGCGTTTATGCCAAACCTTCTGTAACGAAATCTATTCAATATATTTCACTTTTTTTTTTTTCAACAATATATTAGCAAACCGCTTACCTGTGTTATGAAGCAAAATATTTGCAAAACCTCTTAAATTTACTAACTTATGACAAAATATTTTATACAAAACATGATTTTTTTCTAAAAAAAATGTGTATTTTTCAATAAAAATGGCTCTTAAATTAATATTACGTTGAGTAAAAAGTTTTCCGCCAAAAAAAGTTTCATTGTAAAATGATAAATACGTACGATATCATCAAAGCTAATGAGGATAGTAATCTCCGTTTAAACCTACAATCGTTTGCTAACGCTTTAGAAACTTTACAATCCTTTCTGCGAAAAATTGTGGCGTGCGCGGGTCCAAAAGATATCGACCTCATTTATGACCTCCTCATTTGAATCGAAGATTGCGCCATCAAGATACAGCTGCTGATGGAAAAAGAGATAGATATCTGAAGGGGCCTTGTCGGGGCTGTATGGTGGTTGTTGTATCAAATCCCACTCCAGCTTGTACAGCGTCCAGCCAGTCATCGTACTAACGTGTGGCCAAGCGTTACCTTGATGAAAGAAAACTCCCTTCCTTCTGAACTCGTTTCTTCGTTTTTCGCGAATGGCATCGCGAACTTTGATTTGCATGTTGCTGTATATTGCACTGTTGATAGTCTGTCCGCTTTTTATATACTCTTTGTACAGAATTCTTTGTCAATCCCACCAGATGCAGAGAAGCACCTTCTTGTTAGGGCACGTCCTGCAACCGAGCGTGCTGATTCCCCAGGTGCTGACCATCCACCTTTATGGCTTGTATTGTTGTAGAACATCCATTTTTCATCACAGGTCACAATTCTGTCCAAAATGTTCTCTTTTTTTTTTTTAAATCTCTGAGCATAGCCAAGCAACAGTTTTTTTTCTCTTGCGCCTCTCTTCAGCGGTCAATTCGTGAGGCTCCCAGCGGTTGAACTTAAACGTTAGATGATTTATGTGTTTCAGAGTTTTAACTACTGTTTTTTGGCAAACGTTGAGCACTAACGCAATGGTTCGTGTGGAAACATTTCTGTCTTGATATAGGATTTGCTTTAACTGCTCTCAATCAACTTCAATAGGGCGGCCAGAACGTGGTTCATTTTCAATGTCGAAATGTCCAGCTTTAAACTTCCGAAAACAAACTTTGACTTTATCATAAGAAACAGTATTGGTGTCTAAACTTTCACACATTTTTCTGTGGCATTCAGTCGCACTGAGCTTGTTACGGTACTACTCATAGTACATAATCGTTCTGAACTGCTGATGTGATAGCTCCATTTTAAACCCTTTTTTGAAGCACAATATAATATATTTTTAACAAACAAAATACATAGTCATGTAGTTCTTATGCTCTACTTTCGAATTCTTAAATTGGTTGGCTGAAAAACTAACAACCGCACAAATGACAGCGGTTATTGCGAAGGTATCTTTCCTTGGCGGAAAATTTTTTGCTCAACGTAATATATACAAACTTACAAGCTATATTTTGCTTCATAACATACCTATAGATGAGCAGAACCTTGTCACAAAATTTTATTTCAATATCTAAAAAACTTTTTAAGAAATGATGTTTCCCACAACCGTACACAATGAAAAACGCAGTTTTCCAGAAAACGCAAATTAAGATTTTGATAGAGTACAAAGAATTATGCATAAAGTTTACAATTTCGAAACCCACCCTATTTGTAGGAGTTTATATATTTGTGTATATGTTACATGTTATGTATTTGTGTATTAAAATGTATTCCTTACATTTCTGTGGCTCTTTAAACGGTCACTTCCGTATTCAGAAAGTTCATTTCCGGTTTATATTCTGGGCTATAACTTTGCTTCTTATCATCGCTGAACCAAAACTAAACCATTTTTGGAATCCTAAATGTTTCATCTTTAATTTAAAATAATAAAAAAAAATCAAAAAATTTCGCAAAAACAGCGATTTGAGGGTAGGCACATACCTTAAAGCAAGGTAAGTATAGTCCTTAACTTTAGAACCACTGTTTAAAAAGAACTAAACCTGTGGCAGCACGATCAATGAAGAAACAGGGTCTACAGAACCTAACTCTGTTTACTTGACCCTGGGCCCCGAGGTGCTATGCAGCATGTGCCCCGGACAGGTGGTCAGCCCAACGCGAGACCCTCAGTGTTTAGTTCCTAAGCAAGTTTGGTACTCATTTTATCGACCCCGAAGGGATCAAAGGTTGAGTGAATCTTGAGAACTACTGTTTACAGATAGTAATTTTTGACTTATTATTATGCAGAAACAAGAAATAACTACCGTTAAATAATGTGGATGTCACTGTTCAAAAATAGTGGCAATATACTGCTTTAAAATTGAAAAAACTTTGCGTTATTTATAGTTTATCGTGCATTTTACTACAGTATATACATCGCTTTTCTGCTTTTTTTTCTTCTTTAACTAGGGGATTTTAACTCCCAGTGAGCTACGCCAGATAAGTCCCATTCAAACTCCCGCAGATTCTAAAAACACTCTAGTTTTCTCTGTTTTAAAATGATTACCAAAATGAGGAATGATATTATTAAGGCTATTGGCGATCGTCTGTAATCGGGTTGCATTCATTTTCTTTTGATTAGGGAAATTTTTGGTAATTTAAAAAAATCTAGTAAACAAAACTTTAAAAATTACTACAAATTTTAAAAATGATTGAACACAGTATACCACAATCTACTCAAGTACAAGTCAGCAAACGATGGTTAAATTGTTATGCGTAGAATTTTATTTTATAAAACTTATGTAACTGAACTATATTGACCGATTTCAACATTAAATAGCGCTTACAATAATTCTTCGATTGGCTAAATATCTGCTCCAAAATGTTTGTCATGCATTTTTCTATAAAGTACCAGTTTTCATATTTTTGTATTTCGTATTTTATATGTCTGCATCATATTTTTATATTTTATATTTCTGTATCATATTAATATATTTTAGTTTTCCATTATAAGCAGAGAAATTGAAAGGGTCAGAAACATATCAATTAGGGCAGCATTAGCGTTAGTACTTAAAAAAACTAGCATGTTGTGGCCATCACAAAACTTTCTTCTAAAAAAACCTAATGCCTGGACATGTCAATACTTCAAAATTCACTATCTCAGTGCCAAATTAAATGGCGATCTGTGTTCATCATGAGAATTCTAAAAATACGAAATTCCTATCATTAGTTCTCGAGGTATGACTGTCACTGAAATCGTGTAAATCCAGCAAATTGCAGCATAGCAGCGCCACCTATTGGGTTATTTACACCAGAACCTAATTATCACCAACTTATGTCAACGTCTAACTGAATATGAAGTTTGAGGAAAATTCGTGCATTAGTTCTTGAGATAGAGGTATTGCGCAAATCATGACAAATGCAGCATAGAAGCGCCACCTGTTGAGCGATTTGCAACAACACATAATCAGCAGCAATATGAATCAAGTTATACTTAAATCTGAAGTTTGATGAAAATTCGTGCATTAGTTCTTGAGATAGAGCTATTGAAGAAAAAGTACAAAATGCAGCACAGCGGCGCCACCTATTAGGCGATTTACACCAACACGTAGTCAGCATCATTTCATATGAAGGACTAACTAAATCCGAAGTTTGATGAAAATGTGTGCATTAGTTCTTGAGATAGAGCTACTGCGAAAATAGTGTAAATCTTACAAAATGCAGCATAGGAGCGCCACCTGTTGGGCGATTTACATCAAAACGTTAACAGCATCCATTCATGTCAAGGACTCACGGAATCTGAAGTTTTATAAAAATCCGTGCATTAGTTCTTGAGATAGAGCTTTTGCGGAAATCCTGCAAAATGCTACATAGCAGCGCCACCTGCAGGGAGATTTACACCGAAAACTAATCAGCACCAATCTATATCAGGGACTACCTGAATATAAATTTTTATTAAATTCTGTGCATTAGTTCTTGAGATAGAGCGCCCCCAAATTTTGTGTCACATACAGACAGACAGACGGACAGACAGACAGACAGACAGACTCACAGACAGACATTTTGTAAAAACATGTTTTTTGGAATCTCTGACCCATAAAACATGTAAATCCGTCGAAAACTGGAATTGGAAAATTTTCATGAAACCAATACTTTCTTCTTGTAAGGATAGAAGAAAGTAAAAATAGACATCACTGCAAAGTAAAAGCACAGGGTGAAGTCAAATTATACTTACTCTATATTAATACTTACTTTACTAAACAATGAGCAGCTGTCAATATGTAATATTCACTTATTATAGCACCAGTGCATGTTTTATTTCCATTAGTATAGAGAGCAACCTGAAGGAAAAAGAATTTGCATGATAAAAGCTGCACATGTTTATAGGTAATTAGGTCAACATTCTTAAGAGAGCTTAACCACACAAAGAAGGTGCGCGAATCTCTATTCTATTCCTTGGCTTAAAATTTACATGTTTTTTTTTTTTAGTTTTTTCTGTTACAAAAAAAAAAAAAAGGTATCAGTTCCGGACTTTTATTATTATACTAGCTCACCCGCCCGGCATTACCCGATCCCGTAGTAATTATCTTAACCCTTTATATCCCAAATTATGAATTCATGAAAAATTCATATTCTAAAGCATTTTTCGTGAATTTTTGTAACTACATTAGAAGATTTACACAATCATTTAATAAATTTCAGAAGGATTTTCCAAATTAAAATTAATTAAGTTTGAATTTATAGGGATTTTGTGCAATATTTATAACTCCACTCAATTTTTTTATTTTAAATATATTTTTTAGTGTTTTGTAAAATTAGGAAATGTACAAATATAATGTTTTTATAAGAGAAATATAGAAATATTTCCGAACTGACACCCCCCCCCCCTTTTCAATCTTTGAACGTCAAGAAAGCTGAAAAGATACAACGGCAAAAGAAATCATCCTTTTAAAAATATTTCTGTTTCGTGCAACCAATGATGCTTTTGAAACAAGATAAAGCAAAGTCTCTAGAGCTCATTCTAAACTGTATTGCTACGAATCAATGTATTAAATGGATTTTATAACAAGTTATTTTAATAGTACTTTAAAGTACCCTCGGGGCATAAAGGGTTAAATGAAACTGAAATTTGTACGATTTTATATCTTCAGATTCATTCTGTCGGAAGTTATATTTTTTAATGAAAAAATCGCGAACAAATATTTAATTGAAAGTATATGGTATTTGGTAATTTCTGTTTTGTGTTAACACAGCAGAAAATGTTTCTGTGATAACAAAACACCAAATGCATCCAAAGAAATACCATTACATTCATCTAAGGTACACTGAGAAAAAAAAATATGGTTCTTGCATCTAGAATCTAAATTGTGGCTCTAGAAAACATAGTCCCATGTCATCCTTATAAATTCTGGTACTCTTTGTTAGAGTGTTCTAGAGTCTCCTACTAGAATTTAAGAGCGTTTTTCTATATTCTCGTCATTAAACTTATTTATAAATCTCTGCCAATAGATGCGAACACAAGAGGTTAGTTTTAGTCACTATAATTCTAGCTTATGAAACCGTCCCAGAAATCGAGGGATAATTTCTTGGTACTGAAAGGTTTGATTTATTGTTTCGTGTCCTAGAAATAAAGAGTCTATAAATTCCAGATCATTTCGTCTATTCAACTTGGTTGTCTACCCTATTCACATAACTCGGAAATCTATATTTCTAGTTTAGAGAGTTAGAAAATGGCTACCTATCCATGAAGGTGGTATTTTTTTTCTCAGTATAACTGTTTGGCGTGGTTTCACATCGGAAATGATCATAGGTCCAATCTTCTATGAGAACATTACGCCGGCAGAACCGGTAACTTGTTCTGTTATGGGAAAGGAATATCGCCAAACATTAAACAACTTTGTCATTCGAGCACTTCATACTCGATAATGCCTGGATAAAATCATTTTTATGCTAAAATGGAACCTCACCATACATCGATTTGCGGGAACAGCAGATGCTACGACAGAAATTCACAACAGAAATAATCATTATCCGCTGCTTTTCAACTGCATGGCCACCTTGGTCCCGTGATCTTGCCCCATGCGACTTCTGGCTATGAGGTTACTTAAAGTCCAAGGTCTATCACGGAGTTGTCCAGCACTTAGCTATTTTGAAGGATAACATAACATGGAATGTTCGGGAGATTCCTGCAGACATCGTACTTTCTGCTGTTGTGCATGCTGTGCATAGAATGCAATATGTGGTCCACAAAAACGGCGGCAACATCGAACCTGATTTGAATGTGCTAAATAAAAGGTAATTTTATTTCAGTATCGATTCTACATTTTAAATAAAAACTCTCTTTTCTATTACACAGCGCCACATATTCCCCTAGCCGTGAGTTTTGGAAGTAAATCTTTTATCGCGTAATCCTTCGTTCTCCGTTTTGTTTAATCTTCCCACAAAATTTAGCGCCATTCTCTCAATTAGATTGCTTTATAGAAAATTCTGAGCACTGTCAGTTTAATTACAGCTACTCTGTATATCACTGCAGAGTAAAACATTCATTAAGAAAAAACAATATCGTACATAAATGCAGAACAATGCAGAATAGCACAAAAAATATTAACATATTGTGAGAAATAGAGAAAAAACTATTAATCACCTAAAATTATTGTATGCACATACGTCCACAGAAAGCATACACTGTAAAAAATTACTGAGCGTTACAAACATTGCGAATATTTTTTAATGTGCACTCTAAAAGAAATCCTTGAATAGACGATTTTTCCCTTTACTCTTTTTTCGTTAAAATACGGAAATTTCCACATGGATACACATCTTCCCTCAAAATATTGATATTTTACCGATGTAACGTAAAACGTAAGTGAAATCCTCCAATTTAATCTGCACTTTCGTCAAATTACAGGGGTGTTCCGGCAACTTCGCTGCCAACCCTTTTTCGTTTTAGAAAAGGAGTTTTTATGTACGTCCTTTTTACCTCAAATCACCAAAACCTCACGAATTTAAGTTCAAAATATGTTGAATTCCTCCTAACAAAAGATGGAAATTTCGTGAAATAACAAAAAAAAAATTTCAAATCACAGGGATGTTCCGGCAACTGTGCTGCCAGTACTTTTTTGCGTTTTCTCACGAGCAGATTTTTGAGAGGGTGATGAAAGACTTTGCAATATTTTACGTAACTTCGTAGTTATAAGCAATATTCGAAAACTTTCTTTATCTCTTAAACTGTTTCTGAGAAGACTCGGAAAATAATATCCCTTCGAAATGAACAGAAGTGTCAATATTTGAAAACTGGACAATTTCACTCCAGAATTTGTATTATTATTTTTTTTTAATTAAAGTAGCAACTTCCAAATACAATTATATACTATGATACACGTTTTGTCATTTGAATGCTGTAGTGTTTTGAGATCGAGGATGTATATTTTATGCGTAGGATAAACTTTTATGGAAGAAAGTGTCTGTTAACACCATAATCAGTGTCTAATAATTGGGACTGAGGTGGTGGGGATGTTTTTCTCTTAAAAGCTGCACAGCCATTTTGTTGAATCATTTTGCCCGCGTGTAAATTATTAAATATGCCATGTGACATTAGTACGTTACGTAAATAACGTTTCAATAAACTTTTTGTTTATAAATAGAAAGTTTAATAGCGGGACATGTTTGATGCTATAAATAAATACTCATCCCTATTCAGAAAAAAAACTAAATATTTCTAAATATGAAACAAAGAGAAAAACAACTTACCTTCATCCACGGTGGCTAGTTGAACTTTAGTTGCTGTTGCAATGGAAATGATTCTGCCAGCGCCCCCTAGTATCTGTTAACCTAAATGTGTGTTTAGAGGGACTGAGATGATGGTCAACCTCAAGGACAAATATATTTACTACAGCATTTTACTATACCATCTAATAAAGGAGAAATGTATTTTCCAATACTGTATATATATAGGTATAAATAAATAATAGCAAAAGTTAATAACATTTATAGAACTGTTTACAGCATACATTTAATATTGGATATTTGCACCAGAGGACAGGGACTGAAATGATGATTTCGCTTGTTTAAAGCTTAAAACTAACTATTTATACATCACTATATGTCCATTTATCATTAGTAATTGTTATAACAAATGTTACAGTATATTACGTTTTTCAGTTTTTGGTTTTAGTATAATTAATGAAATATTATTGGCAGTGAACACAAATTGTCCAATTTCCAGATATTGACCCAGAAGGACGTTTTACAATCATAAAGAAACAAGATCGAAAAATCATGCGTACAGAATAGATTATGAAACACTTTCCAAAGCATTCAGAATACCATAACAAAACTTGACAATTTATTAAGGTGAAGGATTATATCTAAATGGACAGTTTGGAAAACGCATAACACATTTGAAAATCCTATTTTCTGCTATTACCGTGAATAATCGTTTTAAAATGTATGACTTTTTTATGCAGCCCTGTATATGATCTACAGATGTGTATACATGTTACATATTATGCTAAAAATTAGTTCAGTTAAACGTATAGCACAACTGAAAATTTTCATTCAGTAATTTCCACCAATAAACGGCTGTTGTTGAGAACTTTTGTGAGACCCTGTCTATGATCTATCGAATTTATACACACCAAGTAATTTTTAGAAAAATAATTAAATTTGAAAACGCATACCACAACTGAAAACGCACTTCCAGCAATTATTGTTCGTAGTCTTCAATAGCTCAAGTATTGCTCATTTTCTTCCATAGCCAAATTCTTTTGTGTGTTCCAGTAAATGAACGATAAGTTCTATGAGCACCCGATTCTATAGTAAGAACCTTGTAGAACACCTAAGTGATGTATATCACTTGTTATACGTTTAAAATACTGTAATAACATTAATATACACGACAAAAGATTGTTCCCTAGAGACCGTAATGTAACGAAATTCTTTTGAGTGGTCCTGTAAATGAATAGAAAATTCTACACACTTTATTTTCAATACCGAGCATGCCATAGTAAGCCCAAATACCATATATCCATTTCATGGCAATCTGACTATATTTACGTGAGTCAGACCACGGACAGACAAACCGAATTCCTAATCGCTTTTCAACTATGTTAAAACTGACACCCTACATCAATTGTAAAAAATTTACATCGTGAAACCTCACTGTTCGTCATGCCGCCTCATAACTGATTAGAGCAGAGAAGTTGCCTTTAGCTCAAATTTCCTGTTCGTTGCCAAATGTGTATAGCTCTACTTCGCATTTTAAAATTTCATCCTGTAGATAAATAATCATATGGCTTCCATTTTAAACTGTAACCTTTCTTATCCATTTAATGACAACTAATTTGCAGTAAATGAACATTTACCTATACAACTTACCATCCAAGGATATTTGTATGGCGGCGTAACATCGTCTCCTTTGATAATTGAAGTTCGAATTTCCTTTTTACGGTTCATTATTCCACACCCTATAATGTAAAAGTGTATTTTTAGAATGTTTTATATGGTAAAAATCAATGCAAAAGTGGAAGATCATTCAAAATTTCACGCAAAACATAAGCAAGTAAACAAAAAATAAATGTTTGTAACGTTAGTATTGCAAATGTTCATTATTCTTGCAAAACGTCTGCTAGAGCTGTCCATATTTCAGTAGTATCGCTGGTGCTATGCGATATAGGTGCAGATTTACGGTCACCAGTCGCCACGTGTGGATTAAAATTTTTGCTGTGGCGACTAACTTTCAGCGCCTTAGTCGCCAGAGATCAATTTCCAGTGTTCCCAATCTTCGTCGCGGAATTTTGATATTTTTTTTCTTTTGCAAATAGAAAAGCACCTGCTTTTTCACTGGCCGAGATCAAGTATGACCTTGATAAAAAATCAAGGAATTTTAAGCGATCTCAGTGATTATTTAAGGGTTTTGAACCATGGAGTCGTGAAGATAGATGATTCCGGACTCTGAAGAAAAAAGAACAAAAGGAAAAAGAAACTGCCACGAAAAAAATACTTAACGCGAGGTATATTCTTCCTCTGTAAATGTTTTCTGCAAGTGCGAGATTTTTATAATGCAAAATAATCGTACACATTCCTAAATTTTTTTATATGTATACTTTTATATGACAAAATCAAAATAAGAAATAAAGTTTTCCTAATATTTCCCATTATCATGACTGATTTGCTTATACATGTTTTGTTATTCAATTGTATCTTTTCCCACTTTATCTTCTGATTTTTCCAGATTTATATTACACATTTTTAATATCAAAGTTTCAAGAATTTTAGGATTAAATTAAATGTACACATTAGTCTGTGTTTTGTTGTACATGTGTATTTATTAATTAAACTATTTTTCATTTTGAATTCCTGAGTTTTTTTGTTAATTTTTTAATTATAAACACTATTGTTTCATGAGTTTGTTTCACTGTGTGGCCACTAAATTTTGGTTAGGAGCTAAAGTGGCGATTGGATTTTTGGGGTTTAGGAGCCACTGGCTCCTTAAAAATTTTGGGAATCTGCGCCTATACTATGCGACGTGCTTTCACACCTTTCTTCAAAAGCATCGCAAAAGTGCTCAGTAGGATTTCCGTCTGGGCTTCTAGGTAGCCAAACCAGGGCTTAATTTGCGTCGGAGCCCACCGGAGCTCGGGACCGGCACTTCTCTGTTTTCAGTAAATATTTAAATATTGGTCGGAATTCACCGGAGCTGATAAATACAGTGCTCCGGAGCCCAGTGCCATAGCGCTTCGGAAAAACCGAAGCCTAAATTACCTATTCTTTTCCTTTCCATCTCCAAGCTTTTGCATTCATTTTTATCAAAACACTTATATGTGACGTAATGTGTCGCACACGTAGGAGATGGAGATAAAACGGACTCAATTTTTATATCAGTTTTTGGGCTTGGACTGACCCGATCTCAATCTATATTACATTTACAATTTTATTTCTTCATGTATAGAAAAAAAAACTTTATATTGGCTGGTTCTTTTTTTTTTTTTTTTTTTTTTTTTTTTTTTTTTTTTCTTAGATATCTAACCTGAAAAGAATATTTTCTGTTTTAGCTAATGAGCATCAGCTTGAAGTTTTTGTTTGTTTGAGGTTTCTGTCTTCTATTGCGTACGAGCATAAAATTCACGTTAGTGATTTTTCTATTTATTTTGCATCATGATCGATACCCATCCTAAGGCTCTGCACATTTAAAAAGTTACTTTCATTTGTAAGTAGATATAATTGTCATGTATTGTTTATCCTGATAGAAAGCCATCGAGCAGTGTTTCCTCTTTTTCTATAAAAGCATCGATTCTTTCCAATAACGGTGTCAAATTTGTAATTTAATCTGATTTTCAGGGGCTCATCACAAAAGACTTTTATGCGGAAGGAATCGATTTTAGTTTCAGACATGCGCTTTTTATGCAAAATTGTAAACCATTGTTCCATTCTTCAGCATATAAATATTAATTTCTGCAAATTTCATTAATTTTTTCTTAAAAATTGCATAGCTGCGAGCTATCTCTTTTTTGTGTTAACACTATTTCCTAATTATAATCCTTACCATATTTAATCGCAGAACTCTACATCATTAAAATTAGACAAAGATTACCATTCAGAAGGAGTGATAACTAAAAAGTGGAATAGTTAACAGCTAAGTATATGCTGCTAGATATATTTCATTTTTTTATTTTGCTAAAGAAAAAAAATGCTTTAAACTTTGCAAACAATGTGCGACATGACAAAGAAGTCAGAGGAATGTGTATCCAACTAAGGGGGCAGTAGCCAACTGGAAACTGTGGAGGAGGTGCCTTGCTGGAATACTTCAATTCCATGTGGTGGACAGGAAGACATAAATGGATGGAGGTGATCGCCCAGCAATTCTACGTACGGAATTGCATTGAGGGAGGTTGGTACAAGTACAGTCGTGGAAAAGAAGTAAACACCCCCTATTAACTCCTCAACAAATTATCGTAGAAGAAAGTTACTGGTACTGAACGATTGGAAATAAACTCTACTTTTAAATGATGTATAAAAAATTTGCTTAGAAGGCGATCTACATATTAAAACGAACCATAACTTTGTTTTTTTCAATAGCAGTACACAATTATGACAGCATAAATGAACTCTACACCCTTCAATTAGTCCAAAAATAAATTTTTATGCAATTCGTACCATACGTTTCCGAAAAATTAATTATTTTAAAACGAGCGTTCTTTAAGGGCTGTATCCAAATTGAAGTTTGGTACTCGATTGTTAACCGACAGAGCTCCTTTCTTGATCAAGGTACAGTCGTGGAAAAAAAGAGTAAACACCCCCTACTAACTCCTCAACAAATCATCATAGAAGAAAGTTACTGGTACCGAACGATTGGAAATGGGAACGGATGATCTACTTTTAAGTGATGTATATAAAATTTTCTTAGGTGGTCATCTACATATTAAAACGAATCCTAACTTCATTTTTTTCAATAACAATACCCAATTTTAACGAGATATTTCAAATCTTCGGTTCAAACTATGCCTAGACACCAAATTTCAAGTCATTTGAATGATAAGTTTTTGAATTATAAACATTCAAAATTGAGTGCTTCTGATGTTAAATTATATTTTCATATTTTTATTTATATCTCCCGAAATTATGCTCCTAATGTGCTAATTTTTTTTGTGGTAATAATGCTAATATACCCAAACATAAATAAGCTGAATTTGCAATTTTTATAATTTTATGATATGAATTATGAATTATGAAATTAATATTCGAAAAAATTATGAATTGCAACCTACAAGTTTTTTGATGGATTTAGATTTATTAAGTCCTGCTTTATGGAAATTCAAAAATTTCACATTTTTCTTCCAAGTAGTTTTCAAATTATGCTTAAAAAAGGCAAAATGATGGTTTAAGGGGCCGTCTATGATGGAAGTGAGTAGACATTTTGAAATTTATTCTGCCGTACTGTAATCTAACACACTTCATTGACTCCTATAGTGGCGCTTAAGGTGCCTTGATCAAGGAAGCGGCTCTCTCGGTTAACAATCCAGTACCGAACTTCAATTTGGATACAGCCCTTAAAATACGTTCGTTTTAAAATAATTAATTTCTCGGAAACTTATGGTACGAATTGCATAAAAATTCGTTTTTAGGCTAATTGAACGGTGTAGAGTTCATTTATGCTGGCAGAATTGGGTACTGCTATAAAAAAAAACAAAGTTATGGTTCGTTTTAATATGTAGGTGCCCCCTAAGCAAATTTTATATACATTATTTAAAAGTAGACTTTATTTCCAATCGTTCGGTACCAGTAACTTTCTTCTATGATAATTTTTTGAGGAGTTAGTAGGGGGTGTTTACTTTTTTTTTTTTTCCACGACTGTACCTTATGCCTGTGAGATTACAGGATAGCATAAAAATTTCCAAATATTTACTCACTTCTATCATAGATTCACAGGATTCTATATATCTCCTTAAACCATTATTTTGCCGCTTTTTAAGCATAATTTGAAAACTACTTTGAAGAAAAATGTGAAATTTTGGATTTCCATAAAGCAGTACTTAATAAATCTGAATCCATGAAAAAAAAATTGTAGGTTGCAGTTCATAATTTTTTTTAATATTAATTTCATAATTCATAATTCATATCAGAAAATTATAAAAATTAAGAATTCGACGTATTTATGTTTGGGTATATTAGTATTATTGCTACACAAATATTAAAACATTAGGATCATAATTTCAGAAGATATAAATAAAAATATGAAAATGTAATTTAACATTAGAAGCACTAAATTTTGAATGTTTATAATTCAGAAGACTTGAAATTTGGTGTCTAGGCATAGTTTGAACCAAAGATTTGAAATATCTCGTTAAAATTGGGTATTGTCACTGAATAAAATGAAGTTTGGATTCGTTTTAATGTGCAGATGGTTCCCTAAGTAAATTTTATATACGTCATTTAAAAGTAGATTTTATTTCCAATCGTTCAATACCAGTAACTTTCGCCTACGGTAATTTGTTGAGGAGTTAGTAGGGGTTGTTTACTTTTTTTTTCTCCACGACTATACCAAATATCACAAAAACTCTTAAGGGCAGTTGGAAGTCAAATTTATGAAAAAAATCCTTTTTTTTTTTTTAATATTATGAATACTTTATTTTTCCCTATTTGAATGATATATTACTTCTGTTTTTATAACTACAAGAAGTTAAGAAGTTTTTAGCATTTCAGTTTGTTTACATCATACATAAGCTTTACATACATGAACTTTAAACACTATTTTCTGAAAATGTTGTTTTTCGAACTTTGAGGTACCTTTTTATAGAAACTACTACATATTATTGTCTGTAAGTTTTACTGAATATTTTACACATATCCCAGATCAATCTGAAGTAAACTTTTGTTAAATACATACGTATAAAATTTTTATAAATATGGTTTTCTTTGGAAAAATGCAATTTTTTTGTTATTTAAAAGTGGCTTTTATTCCAGATTTTTTCTAAAAATAGCTAAATAACATCTGCTTATAAAACTGACTTCACATTATTAGAAATTATTTATATTATGCATATGAAAAATTTCAAATGAATATATTTGGTAGTTTCAGAGAAAAGGTATATTAATTTAACAAAGTAGGTATAGGACTTTCCAACTCCCCTTAAGGGGGTCTGGGGATCAAAATTCTATATTTTTTTTTTATTTATAGAGATTTTTTTATGAATTTTTTTTTCTGAAATATCTTTTAATATAATAAAAATATTGCATGCAAAAAAAAAAAAAAAAAAAAAATCTGAAAAATGTAAAATATTTTTTAAAAAATATTTAAATTGTAAAATTTTAAACATATTTAATTTTTGCTATAACTCTAGAAGTACTTACTCGATTTACAAAATTTTCACACATTTGTGTTCTTAAAATATTCATTATGCATTTTATAAAAAAAATTAAGCATAAAAATGAAGTTTTTTTATGAGTGAGTTTTGCATTAATTTGCATATTTTTACAATTATCACTCAAAATTAAAAATCTTGAAGATTGCTAGAAATATAGCATAAAATCTCTGTTAAAAATTTCATACATATATCTTCTTTTAAAGTTGACAAATCGTGAAACAATTCATTCTGAGATAAATGGAGCTAAAATTCTCGTCAGAGAAGAGCTGATGCATCGATTCTCAATGTAAAAGATGTTATGTCTCTGGATCTAATGAAGATAAAAACATGCGGTTTGCGGTATTTAACGCTAAAAACTCAGTATTTTTTTAAGCCAATAATTATAAAAATGTTATTTTTCAGAATTTTTAGCCTCGGACCCCCTTAAGAGAAAAACTTCAGTCCATGACTGAACCACCATGACCATTTAAATTTGCAATCTGGCACGCAGGATTCATGGCTTCATGGCCTGGCGCCATATTCTCAACCTCCCATCGGTGTGAAGTAGTCGTAATTGAGACTCATCACTCTATGCCATTTCCAGTCCTCTAGAGTCCATTTTCTGTGTTATCTTGCACAGACAAGACGTACAGTCCGATGGTGTGCATTAAGAAATGATACTGTCGTGGGTCTACTGCTCCAGAAGCCCACACGGTGAAGGGAGCGTTGCACAGTCGGTTTACTGACTGTACGACTTCAAGTTGCGGAAAATAAACAAAAGTACGTGTTCAACTTAAAACAAAAAAAGTTTTGCTGCGGTATGTGATAGTTTACAATGGGTTAGTTAAATAGGTTTGTTTAAAAAAGAGTGTACATCCTGACGGTGGAAAGTTGAAGTAAAAGGTTTTGCAGAGCGTGCGCAGCACACCTATTATGCGCAGCCGCAGACAGCCGTGATCAATGTTGGATGCTCGTATAAAACATATTGTGCCCCCTGGCGATGGAAAGGGGAACTAAAGTACTTTGCAGGCGGGCATGGTTACGATACCGTTAGGTTGCGATTAGGGTTAAGTTACAGTTAAGTTAGAGTTAGGTTACATTTAGGTTATATTTAGGTAACGATTAGGTTATGGTTACGTTGCATTCAGGTTTCTGTTAGGTTATAGTTTAGGTTTCGGTTACGTTCTTGGGTACAGGATGAAAATTACGCATATCATACAATAACTCTGAAATTTTTATGCTGTAAACTAACCATTTATGGAATGATCGAGTATCGATTTAATTCACGTATTGTTAGATTTAAGGGTGATATAATTAGTTGAAAATTAAAAAAAAAAATCACTCAGGATTTCGATGTGAAAAAAAATAAATAGTTACGTGTATAACAGTGATTTTTACGGTTAAATATCAATATTTTAGCACGAAAATTATGCAATCAAAAATTATGATGAAGAAATTATGAATAATGGGCGCCAGAATATTAAGCAGTTCTTTTGAATACGCATTTTTTAATGTTAAAATGTGAGAGTTTATGAAAAAATATTTTAATGAAAATAGGTGCAGTAATTGAAATATAAATTTTTAAACTATGAACACAGCAACACTGGAACATCAGTACAGGAATGTACAAAAATCTGCCCTTAGCTCATCAGAAAGTGGGAGAAGCAACATATGTATCAAAATAGGTCAAAGCCTCACTTGTGTCGAAAGGCACAGCCAGCTTGCATACTACATCTGTGCATACAATCCAAAATTTTATTTTTTATACGAGTATAAGTATATATATATATATATATATGTACTAATAAAAATTTTCGCCCTTTCATCTTAATTTAACTATTCAAAATTATTATAATATCTACCTTTTTTACTTAGCTTTAAAAATATCTTAAATATCTTTTATCTTTATTCCATGCTTTAAATGCGTATTTTTTTATTATTCTAAAAACCTTAATTCCGTTCGTAGCTTACTCTTAAAAACCCATTAAATTACTTTCTTTCATTTTATTTTGAAACTAAATTATTTTTGTTTCGAATATATTTAATATCATTTGTTCCATTTATTCGATATACCATAATTCCTTATCAAGCCCGCCAACATTTTGATTACGTTATAAATCTGACACCGAGAATAAATAGTTCATCATCGAAGTCACGCGTACTTCCCCATTCCCCCGGAGCTAAATCCTCGTAGCCTGTCTCCCGCTCCGTCCTTCCGGCTGTTTCGTTGGGGTCGGTTCTTCACTGATAATGTATCCGTCCGCGTGTCTTTTTCGCAAGTATTTAACCTGTTGCATTGGCTGGGACAGAAAGAATTTTACGATTATTGCTTTGCTTCAAAAACCCATGTCGCCTGGAGAGCTTTGTTTCCTGTATTTTCATGTTGATCTAATATTTAACATCTAGCGGTCTACATTTTTAGACGTAGCAACGACCCGATTATGGGTAGCATCTAGTGTAGAAGGTGCATTTTACGATCATCTAATAAATATTTAATGAATCTAAAGGCTTCAGTTATTATTTCTGGGAAACTACCAATGGACGTCGACCTGATCTTCCAATTTGATCTGATTTCACAACTGCAAAACTTTGGTTTCTCGGTTGAGTTAGATAACGAGTGTATGGCTGCTGCTTAAGACCGATATGTTTATATCATACTAGTGAATTCATATCACACACACATATATATATATATATATATATATATAGGTAGATAGATAGATACGTAGATAAATAGACAGTTAAAGATAGATAGACAGACAGATAGATATAGATAGATAAACAGGTTGTTTCTTCTTGTAACTGAAATAGCTAATTCGGAGACACTTATTTCGGAGGTCCAAGTGCAATAATGTTTCATAACTTTTTTTTATTATTTGTAACTCCCGTTACGCCAAAATAGATATTTTTAAAGAAATTACGAAATTATAGTTTTTATGGAGTTCCTAGGTCCTTTGAGTTACATTTCAAAAGCCACTGTGCTTTAAGAAGTAGATGACAGAAAAATTCGTTTTTCTAAGTCCAAACTTTATTGAGTGATAATATTTGTATTGATTGATTGATAATTGGAGCTTAGGCTCGATGATGGGGTTTTTAGCTTCGCTTCGCTTGGCAGCTGTGTATCCCTAATCCTCTAAAGTTTCTAATACAGTTCTTTATGAAAGAGTTCTTTTGTGTTTTCGACTTTTTATTTCACTAAAAATAGACTAACGCATTTTCCTTTCTGATTCCTTTCCATCCTATAGAATATCTAGCAAATAATATTATAAATGTAAAATTTAAAAAGCTCGTTTTAATAAAATTAAAAAAATATATATATCATATATCTTAAATAAAATAACACGTCTTTTTCTTCAAAATTAAAATTTATTGCTTGTGGAATAATTTGTATAAAAAAAATCTTGATTATACAAGACAAAATAAATATTCATTTAACCTCAAAAATTCTCCATAAGCGTGGTATCCTATAATTTTTATGAAGAAATATTTGTGTTCTTTTCCATGATAGATTTGTTGTACTGGGTTCCCAGTTTCGTCTCTACTTTCAATTTAAAAACTTCGAATTCACATAAGAAATTCTGAAGGAAGAATTTTTACTTTAGGTAACGAAACGTCTTTCATTAAAAAAAGAAAACAATATTGCACAGAATTTCTGGTGTGAATGTAGTATTTCTGAATTTAAAAAAAAAAGGCCAAATCTGGCAACCCTGTTGTTCTAATCTTTAACTATGAAAATATTTTCCAATAACAAAAAATGATACCTATTCTGTTACCGAAAGAAAAGCCAATTAATTTTCTTACTACTGCAAGATCTTCGTTCCCTTCCTTGTTGATGTCTTCTATAACGTTTGGGACTCGTTTCAGAAAGAATTCCTCCATTATATTTTATCAACATCGTTGACTTGGCCTGAAACATTTTTAAAGATAAATAATGAAATTTCCTATGAAATACTATATAAAAGTATATACTACATAAAAATACCGCACAAACTTTTCGTAAGAAGAATTCTTGATCAAACTACATGGGGTCCATAATTAAACGACCCTACTTTAAAGTTGTCTAAACACGAAACTATTGGTCAAATGTTGTGAAATTTTGAATTGGACATAATGAAGGAATGGGAACTTGTATGAGCGAAAAATATTTAGTTCAAAATTTCGCCACCAGAGGGAAGTTTTAAATAAATTACGCATTTAGCCACCGCCCACTGAATACTAGGCCTGAGCTCTCTGAAAAAAATGGCGGCTGTCGTATGCAGATTTTTTTTCCAGAGTTTGTACGGCCCGTTCAATTCGAACACCAGTAATTTTTAATTGTTTTCGCGCTTTATTTTTTTCAGGGGGCGGTCTGCATATTTGTCTTATTTAACCCTCTCGCTGCGTAAGTAATTCTTCGTGATGAGCGACTTTTACAGAATTTTTAATCTTTTATCACCAATTCTTTACAGCAGAAATTTTTGACTATCGTAATCGGAGGAAATGTCCTGATTAAATCAGACAAAGTTTTCGCTAAAAAATAACTGGTGGGAATAACCAAATAGTATTAATTTGACGGAAAAATGCATGCCCGAGCATATCTCGGGCTGCTCAGCGAGAGGGTTAATCTCAGAAAAATAAAGCGTATAAACTTTTTAAAATGTATAATTCACTAAAAAGGCTCCCTGGTGGCAAAATTTTGAGCTAAATTTTTTTCGCTCAAACACATTCCCATTCCTTCATTATGTCCCTCCCAAAATTTCACAATTTTCTGACCAATAGAGTCTTCTGTAAACAACTTTGAAGTAGGGTCGTTTGATTATGGAGACCCAGCATATGAAAAGTGTGCGACGAACCAAACCTCTAAAATGCATAGTTTTCGAAAAAACTGGTCATTTATAGTGATTATGAACACTATCCGGGAAGACTATTCTGGTGTTATCGGATAATAAAGACAAATAGAAATCGAAAACTCCGTTTCATAACAAGTAGCAGAACTAGTTGATGCGAAGAACAGTTCTGGCCTCCCGTCTTTATACAACGCCCCTAGATAAGGGAAAAAGCCTTGGCACACTTTGTTGTGACATTACGAAACGTCACACGAAGTAGGGAAAACACTAATCACTAATCACTAATCACCCACTCGTGGACAGCCAACCTTTCGGTATAGGAGCTGATTAGTCCACGAGGGGAAACACATATCTACCACCCCGCGGAGACTCCAGTACTTGCGAACAAGCCCGGAAGCTCCAGCAGACTGGAAGACCCTGCTTAATGAAAATTACATAATTATTACAAGTAATTCACAATGGGTTGCACTATTGAGCAAACCCGAGAAATTTTACAGTTATAGTTGATGATGAATAGTTATGTTATAAAATAAAGTTAATATAGGTACTTAATTACATCTCATTATTTAGTAATTTAACATTTAAAAAGTGAGTATTTACACTTAAAATTTAAGGTAGGAGAATTATTTAAGGTAAACAATAAATAGTAGGATAATATGACAGAGCTTGATTAAAATGACAAAACAATCAAAATGATTATTAAACAATATGACAGGAAAAATCTATCAACTTAAATTTTTCGATTTCGCTGGCTCGTGGAATTATGAATTATTCAATAATTATTATTAGTTCCACAAGCCAACAAAATCGAAGCATACAAGTTGTTCGATATTTTCCCTTTGTTTCTCCTGCTTTGTGTGACGTTTCGTGACATCACAACAAAGCGCGTGTCACGACTTTTTCCAGTATAAGAGACGCGTAGGTTGTTTTATCCTACAGTGGAGAATGGAATACAGAATATACTTTAAGCTCAAATGGACACGATTGCAGCTAATCGGATGCAACTGCGCACGCGTTTGGGAGGGAAAGTCAGATTTTTTGCTTTGTCCAGAAAAGTAGGTTATTGTAATTTAGGTGAACGAATGTTTAAGTTATATAAAAAAAGTGTTATGTTGCGAATTAACTGAATCATTAATCCTTCCATATTACGTCATAAGAACACCTGCTAGATGAATGCGTGGGCGGGAAAATGCTGATGCAATAAAAACTGACTGTTTCATCATAGACTTTCCCTTTCAACACGGAAGTGATTTTTTTAATTAGTTTATTAGTTTATTAGTTTTATTAGTTTTATTACTTTAATTTTTTTCTTATTTTTGGTAGATGTAGTTTGATTGTTGTGATTCGTAGACGCAGCTTTGAAAGCTGCGAGATTGTACCATAACGTAATAGAGGATTTATACCAAACATGGGCTTTAATCAATTTTATGCAAAGACACATCTAATATTTCTTACTTTTCAGAAATAGAAATAGTACTCACCCCGCCTTCCCAAATTAGTAAAACGGGCGGCGGAGCATTTTATAGAAGCTGAGCAGAATGGTGTATCAAGTGAATCCAACCAATATAGCTCTTGGCGGAGGATCGTGATTCCGTCTCTTGGATTATTTAAGAAGGTAAGAGAATTTGAATTCTTACCTGAATTTTGAATATAGATTTTAGTTATTCTAGTTTTAGAAGTCATTTTACATGACTATATTTTATGCGGTAGCTTTAACAGTCAGGGCAGTTGGAGTTGCCACATAAAACCTGGCTTCTCTGCCGGGATCCGAGTCCTCCGTATTAGTAGATAAACTTAGTAGTAATTTTGGGGAAACATGGAAAAATTAAAAAAATCTAGGACACCAGTGCGTACTAATTTTACCAAACTGGTAAAAGAAATAGAAGAATTCTTACTCTCCAATGAAACTGATTTGGATAAATTGTCGACTGTTTTAGATAGACTGGAAGCTAAACAAATCGAGCTTTCTACGCTCGATAAACAAATTTTGGAGAGTTTGTCTGAAGACCAGACCTGTACACAAGATGCCTTTGACTCCGAATATGAGTCTATTGATAAATATACCACTAATTATATAGAAATTAAAAATAAATTAACTCGCTATATTAATAAGTTAGAGAACAGCCAGACTCGGGAAGCTTCTTTGCTATTAGATGCCATGGCTACTAGAAGAAAATTCAAACTCCCTAAGTTGGAGCTTAAACCCTTTAATGGGGAAATTAAAAATTGGCTATCTTTTTGGGGCCAATTTGAAAAAAATTACGAAGATAATGAAATCGCAAACGAAGACAAAATGCAGTATTTGATTCAGGTCACGCAAAAGGGTTCTCGAGGTAGGGAAATTGTGCACTCCCCCCCCCCCTACTGCCGATAGCTATCCAGAAGCGATTAAATCGCTGAAGGCCCGTTTTGGCAGAAAAGATATTTTAATCGAAGTACATATACGTGAAGTCCTGGGCCTTGTAATAAATAATTCTTTGGGACAAGGTCAGAGACATTCGCTTGTTAAATTATATGACAAGATTGAAACTTATCTTACATCACTAAAAATGTTAGGAGTTTCGACTGAAAATTATGCATCCATTTTGTACCCATTGGTCGAATCAGCATTACCTTCGGACATTCTTAAATTATGGGAGAGGTATCTTGGCACTTTAACAGTTAACGAGGAGAAAGATAGTGAAATTAATAAACTGGATATATTAATGAAATTTTTACAAATTGAAGTAGAAATGGAACAAAAGGTCAAATTAGCTAAGAGTGGGTTTTCCTTAGATAAAGAGGTCTCAGTAAATAGAGAAATTAGGATCGAACGAAAAGAAAAAAAATTTCCCCTTCCTACGGCGGCCGAATTATATAATGCGGTTGATGGAAAATCAGAAGAACAGTGTGTGTTTTGCGATAATAAACACCGTAGTCAAAATTGTAGAGCGGTATAGAAAATGACACTCGCTGCGAGAAAAGATGCTTTGTTAAGAAAGGGGGCATGTTTTCGTTGTTTTAATGTCAATCATGTAGCGAAATTTTGTAAATTCAAAATTAACTGCACCCATTGTTCAAAAAATCACCACCAGTTTCTGTGCATAGAAAAGAACAAAGTTAAATTGGGAGATAATTCTAAAAAGGATTCTGCGGTTATGCTTGCGAATACAACTTCTAGAAAAAAGGTTTTAATGCAAACATTGGTCGTACGTATATACAATGGGAATATAGTACGAAATGTCAGAATTTTATACGATACAGGTTCACAGCGTTCATATATATCGAAATTTGCTGCCAAAATGCTAGGCTATAATAGTATAAGGCAGGAAAGAGTAGTGCATAGTTTATTTGGGGAGCAACAATGTGAAGAACTACGCGATAGTTATTTAATTAATTTGGGAAATATGGATAATAGTTTCCGATGTAAACTTGAAGTATTAGCAGGGGCGTAGCCATGGGGGGGGGTATGGGGGGGAGCCTCCCCCCCAATATTTGTGAAGTTGGGAAATTTGAGCTTAGAGTTGGGAAATTCGGGATTTTTGAGACATTATGAAATTTTTATTGTTTTGCTGATTATGTTTCTGACTGAGTATTGTAACAGTAAGCAAGTTAAATTATCAAAAGAAATACAAAAAGAAATCAGACACACTCAATCTATCATTGTATTTTTCAGTTCTACAAAAATATTATACATCTACCAGACCTAAATTTCTCTACTCCTATCCACCAATAGCTGACTATCCAGTTCCGTTAATTCCTTCAAAACTTTGTTTCTTTTTTAAAATTTTCACCCTCCCAAAAGAGAATCCAGCTATTTTAATCCAAAAGGATTGCAGCTTCTTTTGAAAATTGGAGATCACTTGTAGCACAACAGAAAGGAATGTAGTCACCTACTTGAAACACAGATGGGCAAGAAGATTTGATGAGTTTTCACAAATTGCACTAATTTTGCGATTTTTGGACAATATTTTACTCATTCTCGTGATTTTTTTTGCTCCGAAAATTAGTTAACCCTTCGTTGTCATGACAAAAGCATTATATGAGCAAATGTGAATATAAGAAGTTGTTAGTTTAGATACATTTGCTACATTTTACCTTTATTTGTATGCGGAAATATATATATGTCCTGTTCATTTATATTTATAGGTGTTTAGTAAATTTTAAACCAAAAGTCCAGTGTTGTGTGTTTAAAGCTGTTCTAAAAAATGACTATAAATCTTAGCACGAAAGAACCCTTCATAATAGGAAAAGAGTTTTCATGCAAGATTTTGGAGAATCTAAAAATCCATTCGAGGATGAAAAAGGTAAAAAAGTGGATGATTTGAATTTGGAACAGAAATATGACCATGAAAGTAGTCCATCAACTTAAGAAAAAAATCGACATACAGGTTGACATAAACACTGATAGGTTGCACTTGAATAAAATTTTGAAGAAATAAAGATTTCCTTATAGAGAAGTTCATAAACAATTATGAATATTAAGATGTGATTGAATAAGCTGGCTTCTGAAAGCGCCGTGGGAAAACGGTTTCACCAAATGGAATAGATAAAAATAATAGCATAGCAATGGACATTAATAGACATAAGTTTTACAGGGAAGAGTTATAAGACATACAAGAAAATTTCGGCAATTTAGTAATGGGCTTAAATGACAATGTTACCTATATCAGGAGAATATTGCACCAATACATTCCATATTTAAATTGCAATTGTGCAAGGCAAATTTGAGTATCACTAACTGAGAAAAGTTAATAATGTTTCCCCCTGGATATGAGAAACCGGATGTACATGACTTGCAGAGTCAAATAGAAATAAACCAAATCCCAACTCACTTAACAAATCTTTTCTGATGCCATGAAATCCAAAGACTATTTGGGTCACACTGTCAAACTATATACTCGTACCTTAACATTCACAGCAGCTTATCTTTATGGCGTTGCATCTAATGAAAGAATCTTTAGTCAAATAAAAATTTAATAAATATATATTGCAAGCTACAATGAGGCCTGACAGACTTGACAGCCTAATGCTTTTAAAATGTGAAATTGAAATAGTGGATTTTATTAAACTGGACGATGTTAGGTTAGCTTCATCAGAGTTAGCTTGATTGAAGATCAAAAGAATTGATGTTAAATGAAAATTATTTGGATGTGCCAATCCCAAAACCTTATTCTATCCCATACATGTTAATACTTCAAAATTTGCAATCACAATGTTAAAATTAAATAACAATTCTATGCCCATAATAATGAATTCTAAAGGTTTAATTGTGTGCATTTAATTTATAATATGTTTAATTGTGTGCCTTTAAAAAGGAGATAGAAGCATCGCATTTTCAAACAAATCATTGAATTTCGACACCTATGCTCTTAGATGTCTGCAACCAAAATTCCAAACCCAAAGAGCTCAAAAGCGATACCTTTGGACAGTATACACCTAAGCCCAATAAGGAAGTGTAACCGAATATGAAGTTTGACTAAATTTCCGTGCATTAGTTTTTCAGATATAGCTAACGCGAAAATCGTGAAAACTGCAATACAGCAATGCCACAGATATATACAAAAACCTAATAAGCACTAAATTATGTCAAGGTTTAATAGCATATGAAATTTGATCAAATTCTGTGTAACAGTTTTTGAGATATAACTATCGCTAAAATCATGTAAATCGTGAAAAATACAGCATAGCAGCGCCACCTTTTGGGTAATTTACACCAAAAACTAATCAGCATTAATTTTTATCAAGGTATAACTGAATCTAAAGTTTTATAAAATTCCGCGAATTAGTTCTTGAGATAGAGCACCAACAAAATTTGTGTCACATTCACACAGACAGACATTTTCTAAAATCAGTCAAATCATGTTCAGGACCTTCTAAAACGTATCAAATCGTCGAAAACCAGTTGTAGATTTTTTTTTACGAATTCAATACTTTCGTCTTGTAAAGACAGAAGAAAGTCAAACGGGTGTTTGTTTTTTTATTAAACAAACCAATAATTAGAATTTTTATATTTCTAGTTTCAAAATTTTTCTTTGGAAAGGAATTTTTTATGCATAAGCTTCATTATCATTATTACACACTTTGTGCATATCTCTTTAGTTGAATGTTGGAGGAATTTGTTTCAAGTTGGGAAATTTTCGAACTCTTCCCCCCGAAAAAATATCTGTAGCTACGCCCCTGAGTATTAGATCAACAAAAGATTTGTCTGAAATTGCCTCTATACCAGAAGGACTTTTTGTTAATGAAATAAAAAGTTATGGAATTTTATGGACCGATAGAGTCACTAGAGCTAACGATTTATTATACGAATTTTTCCCTGATGAAATTCACGTGTTAATTGGTACGGATGTCGCCTGCAAATTATTTACCCGACATTTAAAACAATTACAGGGAGGATTGGTTTGCATGAGAACTCGTTTAGGATGGACAATTCTCGGAAAAACTGAGGATTATGAAAATAAAAATATGAATAATCTCATTTTCTCGCTCCATGTCAAAGAGGCAAAAATTACCGAGTTATGGCACCTTGACACTTTAGGAATTCGGGATCCTGGGGAGAAAAAAAGTAGAGAAGAGATAGAATTAGCCACAAAAGAACATTTTCTCAGTAGTATAAGAGTAGATGACGAGGGTAGGTATGAAGTTAGTCTTCCATAGATACAGGGCCACCCTCGTTTGCTCAGTTGCGAAAATATTGCTCGACGTAGATTAAAAACCTGTGTCGATTCATTGAAAAGGGTAGGAAGATTATGCGATTATAATCAAGTATTTGAGGAATGGTTAGATGAAAAAATAATAGAAAAGGTTGATCAGAGAAAAGCAGTAGGTAGTGAGCATTTCCTTCCTCATAGAGCGGTGTTTAAAGAAACCTCCACTACAAAGGTGTGGTACAAAGGTTTTTAATGGTTCCGCTCAGGAAAAGGACTCACCATCGATAAATGATTGTATTGAAAAGTGGCCTAACCTGGTTTAACTGATTCCTTCTATTTTAAATAGATTTAGATTAGGGAAAATAGTTGTAATTGCTGACATAAAAAAGGCTTTTTTACAGATTGGCATTACAGAAAAAGATCGCCCCTACTTGAAATTTTTATGGTATGAAGGGGGTGGGACCCTCAAAAGTTAATAACGCTTCAAAAACGAAGAGTAGTATTTGGCATTTCATGTAGCCCTTACCTTCTAGGTGCCACGTTAGAATATCATTTGAAAAACGCACCTGAGCATTTTAAAAACACCGCGTTTAAGTTGTTAGAGTCGTTTTATGTTGACAACTGTGTTACGAGCGTTAATAATATAGAAGAGCTGCACCGCTTTATCGAAGAGTCAAAACCCCTTCTTAGTACTGCTAAATTCGAGCTTCGCGGTTGGGAGTATAGTTTTCGAGAAGTTTTGACAGGGGAAAATGTCCCCGTTTTGGGGTTAATATAGGATTTTAAAAAGGATACATTAGCAGGTGATTTAAAAGATATTTTGGAAGATGATCGAAAAGTAACTAAGAGAAGCATTTTATCGGCTGTACATAGAATTTTCGACCCTATCGGGTAACCTCTAGATTGTTAGCACTAATAACAGTCTTTCTTCTTTCTGCATCTATAATTTCAAAATCGGGAAAAATTTCTGATTTAGGCCACTGATCCATTGGTTCTCTTAGCCATTGTGGTCCCTTCCACCATTTATCTCGGGCTAAAACCTCAGCGGTACAACCCCTTGAAGGCAGGTCAGCGGGATTCAATTGGCCGGAAATAAAGTGCCACCTTTCAGGATCACTTAATGAGCGAATTTCTGACACCCGGTTATAAACAAAAGGTGCCCAATTTTCATTTCTTTTTATCCAATAAAGTGCATTGGTCGAATCAGTCCAATAAAAAATTGCAATGTCATCTAATTTTAAGTCAGTTATAAAACTGCTTGCTAATCTAGCCCCTATATTACAAGCCAACAATTCCAACCTCGGAATGGAAATTGGTTTCATAGGCGCAACTCTACTTCTTGCTTGAACCAACTGACAGAAATTACCTTGCTCATTTTCGGTCCGTATAAATATGCACGTAGCATACGCTATTTTGCTAGCGTCACAAAAGACGTGCAAAGAATGCAGCTTATCTGCATCCCGTGAAAAACACCTAGGTATTTCAATAGTCTTTAATTTTCCTAATTGGTTTTTCCATTTTTCAAATTTTTTCCTGATAGAAACAGGCAATACCGTGTCCCATGTTATTTTAGCTTGCCAAGATTCCTGTAATAATATCTTAGGTTCTAATGTTATAGGACCCGGTAAAAACTTTCTTTTAATATTTAATTGTATCGCCACTACACTTTATAACATCAAATACAAGTTCTTCCGTAGAATTCACTAAGCATTGCGTTACAAAAGCAGGTATTTCATACCACGCATTGTCAGTTGCAATTTTTAAGTCATTTACACATTTATATTGCTTTCCATTTTCATACATTTTACGAGTTAAAATCCTCCACATGTTCTCCATCGGATTCTAAAGTCTGGACTAAGTGTTGGCCAGTCTAATAGTGTGATATTGTTTTGCCTAAACCATGTTTCAATGACGTTTTTGTATGGATTGGTGGCTCATCTTGCCGCAAAAACACAATCAGGTCCTGCTAGCAAATCCATAATTGGTAGTAAATTGGTACGTAAAATATCCTGATAATCCTCTGCTTTCATTTTTCCATCATCTGCGTTCATAAATCCAAAAAATGTTTATCCGTTCAAAGAACACCCTCTCCAGGTCACTACGGATCCCCTACCTTGTTGCCTGCTGAAACAGTTCTTGCGTTCTTTTTTAGGTCATGCCAGTAAAATTTATGACCATCAGGGCCGTCTAAATTTCATTTCTTTTCGTGACTGAAGATGACAGAAATCCATATTTAACCGTATGACATATGATTTCTAGCCAACTTTAGACGTGTATATTTATGTCGCTGCTTTAAGCAAGGTTTTGATTTTATTCTCCTTTAAACAATATTTGTTGAATCTTTAATTCTTCTGCGTACAGTAGTTTTTGAAATTCAGGAAATTGATGCAAATTCACGCACAGATAAATTATCCACTGAAACCATTTTTAATAACATTCTATTATCACGTAACAGTTGTTTTCTTTGGTCTTCCAACTTGCTCACGAATTTTAATTTACCTCATTACTTTTTATGTTAATGCAAATTTTATTGATTGTCTAAACTTTTTGGACACGGTGTAGCTTCATATTTATCCCAGCCGCTTGTTAAAGTTATTTTTATACTCATTAAAATTATTTTCTGAGCTTTAAAAGGTTCTAAAGACAACGTACTTCAAAGATTATTTTCCCTTAATTTTTTTATTTATATTTTAAATACTTAAACTGATCATTAATTCGTTTTATTACTTATGTAATAAATAACTTAATATATTAATGAAAAATTACTATTATATCTTTATAAAATGGTTCAAAATTGTAGTTCTTTGTGAATATAATTTAAATCGATTAAATAATTAAATTTAAAAACAATTATTAAATTTTACTAAATTAAGAATAATGTAAAATAGTTCTAAAAAACGTTTATACAGCAATGTTTTGCGCTTTGATTTTGTTTAAATGCTTATTTTATAATTATCATATCCTTATTATATAAAATTTGAATGGTAAAATTAATATTTCATGAAATTCTGATTGTAGTATAAATATTTCAAATAATTCGGAATTATAATCTAAATATCAATATTTCAAAGAATACGGAATTATAATCTAAATATCAATATTTCAAAGAATTCGGAATTATAATCTAAATATCAATATTTCTAAGAATTCGGAATTATAATCTAAATATTTTTTTTATCGAATTTTACTCATAAACATTTTCTATACTTTCCAATGTTTTTTATTTATATACTAAAAATTGTTTTTGTATTAGAAGTTTAAAGGTAGATACTATAATCAGTACTTTAACGTCATGATTAAACACAGAATAAAATACACTGTGTGCAATTAAGTAGATTTTAGTGATTTTACTTTTAACAAATAGGTTGTATCCTTCCTTAAATTTTATATTAAAGCGTAACATGACATTAAAGGTATCCACTAACTACTTGGTCTGTAAGCATTTTGGCGCACAATGAAGTTTTACTATTACTAAGCCATTTTATATAAATTATTTTTCGAACACTTTATACAACGAGAAGAAAACACATTTGTTCTTACTTGGTCAGTATCATTTGCTCTGATGTCGTTAAACTGGCTTAGAATAAAAATGAACAACACTCCTAAGAACACCTTCATTTTCATATGACCTGAATAAAAAAATGAAAAATAAGATGGATGTAAATAAAATACAGTCGGACCTCGTTTTCCCGATACCAGGTTTTCACGTCACTCCGCTTATCACGTCAGTTTTTCAAAGTCCCAATGTTCTGTATATGATTTTAATGTTGATAAACTCCGGATTTTACGTCGTTGAATGATTTTCAACTCCGGATATCCCGACGGTTTAGGAAACTTGTCCATTTTTCATAATCCCTCTTATAAGCACGGCAGTTAAGCGGTAAGAAATGTCTTAGCCAAACTTTTCACAAAAGTGTCTAAATTACCCATTGGGATAAATGAGAAATTATACTTCAATCCTTTATCTAACAAGGAGAGGGCCAACCTTGTTAATCACAGATTTTGATTATTTTAATATATGTTGTAGGGTAGAGACCCCTTAGTCTCAGGTTCAACGGATTTTATACAACGCTTCTTAGTTCTTGAGAAACCAGGGTGTCTAATATTAGCACGCAACTTAAATACTTACTTTGTAAAGAAAGGGACAGGTTGGGCGTAGCTCAGTTGATATGGCGTTTGCGGGCTGATGAGCGGGCCCGGGTTCGATACCCGAACTCGCTACATTTGTCTTTCTTACTTTTTATTTTTATAAATATACTTGTAATTATAATTTAATGATCTCAATTAAAAATTTTAATATCGTACATTAATTATAATGTTGGAAAATTTTTATTTTATTTTATCATTTTTTAATTAACTATTATTTCTCATCCTTTAAAGAGATTTAAAAAGAAATTGGATCTATTATTGAATAATAAAAATTCCAAAATCGTTACAAATTTGTTGTAGCGACATCTATTTATGATAAAATAAACATATTCAAATAAAATAAAAATAAAAGCAGAAAGGAGATAAAGGGGAAAACAAAATATTTGAAAGCGCAAGCGTACGTATTACAAATGTAAAAATCTTTAATATGCAAAAAATCCGTTGTATTTTTAATTCCTATGCTAATTTTAAATATAATTATGCTTGTTACTTTAAAAACAGAGTAATAGTATCATCGTATTGACTTCCCTTGTTAAAACAATGCACAAATGATTTTTCTTTAAAATCACGAATTGACACAATTGTTCAATATCATTGCATCGATAAAGAATATATGAAATACATTTTAAAAGTGATTTTTAAAAAATTAAGAGTTTTTTGAAGTTTTATACAACTATTTAGTTAAAAATATTAAATAGGCTAAAATTATAATTGATATACAATATTATAAATTTTAATTGACAATGAGATTATTAAGTTATAATTACGAGCATATTTATAAAACAAAATATAAGAAGAATAAATTTAGCGCTTTCGGGCATCGAACCCGAGGATCAGCCAGCAAATGCCGTACCAACTGAGCTACGCCCAACCTATCCTCTTTGTTACAAAGTAAGTTTTTATGTTGTATACTAATATTAGACCCCCTGGTTTCTCAAGAACTAACGAGCGTTGTATAAAATCCGATGAAGCTGAGACTAAGGGGTCTCTACCCTACACCATATATTAAAATAATCAAAATCTGTGATTAACAAGGTTGGCCCTCTCCTTGTAAGTAAATAAACCCACGCACTATGAATGTACCACTTAAGCTCCAGATAGACGTATTGTCTACTCACGATCATTTTGTTCTGGACAGGCTTTCTTGTGGTACACAGCGTTTTTCATCAAACTAAAACTGGAGTATTGCATTGCATTGAAACGATCAGAAATTATCTACCATCGATATCTGAAAAATCTATTATAGATTACAATTCATTGAATAATAATGAAAAAATAATTGTAGGAAGCACATCTAGGGATAAGCAAACCTTAATACATCAATATTTGATGTAATAATAAAAAAAAACCAGTCATCATAAATCTAATTTTTATTCTTTTAAATTTTGTTTTTGTGTTTATTTTGTTTAATAATAATGTTTTACTGCTTAAAACTGCAAGAACAGTTATGAATTTAAAATTCTCTTAAATTAATTAAAAATACAGCTTCTTATGCACACATTTTTCTCCAACTCCGGTTACCGCGACAGTCCGCTTATGACGACACTTTTCTCTGGACATTAGAGTGTCGGGATAACGAGGTTCGACTGTATATATATAGTAATATATTTTATAAAATAAGAAAAAAGTAATTAAATTTGTAAAGGAGAGAAAGCAAAGTGACCCAAGCCTAAATGGTTCAAACCAAGATATCCTACATATTTTCAAAAAGTCGGAAATTGTACATCAAACGTGGTAAGTGAGGTGCGTTCGTACTATAAGTAGTTTTATAAATACTCAGATCTTGGTGCAATAGCTGTTGCACTCTTATGCAAAAATGCATGGATACAAAATTTTTTAAGATTCTATATAATAAATTAATAAATACGGAAATAATAGGACTCCGTCTTAAATAAAACGTCATCTCCATGTCAACCTAGAATCATTACCTGTCATGGAGTATCAATGAATTTATTACCTATGATAGGATTTAATAGAATGAAGAAAACATTTATTAATACCTTTTTAAGTTTTGATTCGATTTTCATCAAATTTGAAATAACTGGACAAAATTCTGCAAAGGTTGGTTGGTTGGTTGATTTTGTGACGGCCGATTATCTACACTAGGGATATAGGCCCGAGGGGGAGTGCCCTTCGTGGGGGTCTTTCTAAGGGAACCTAACCCGTATTAACGCATGGAAATCCATGGTTCGAAGAAAACCACGAAAACTCCGAACGATTAGGCCGACGGGCGCGATTGGGATCGAACCCAGCACTTCCCGTCTACCAGTTTCGAGAGCAGAACCTCTCAGCCACTGGTGGGAAACTCTGCAAAGATTATATATATTTAATTTCAAAACATTCCGTTTGGGTAGTTTTTGCGTTGTTATATGCGGACAGACGGACGGACCAGACTACCACTATGGGTGCTGCGTATTTATATAATTACGAACGGCACCTAAAAAAAACAAAAAAATGTTAAGGTACCTACGCACTTTTTTTGACAACTTTGCAAAAAAACCTAGTTTTAATAAACAATAATAATTTATCTTTAAAATTTTATAATAAATCTATGAATTTACAAAAATCTGAAATATTAATGGAAATTTGAAGACATTTTTCGAAACTAGAAAAAATGATAAATGAAAAACAAATAAACTTATTAGAAAAAAAATTACTACTAAAGTAAACTATAAGCTTCTATCTAGTGCATACGCTACAAGTTAAATGATATTTTAGTATATAAAAAATCTAGTCATGATCGAAGAGTCAATTATAAGATTATCAACAGTTTCACCATGTTTTTGTTCAAATAGTAGGCCGTAATTTTGAAAATATTCATGCAATTAAAATTCTTTTGGTAGATGCACTAAACAACACTATAGAATATAATAAAACACTCATACTACAATATATATTAAAACACACATACACACATAAATAACGCCTGCATTCATCAGTTAAAGGTATATATAAACATTATACAGACATACAAACAATAAATACAATAAACCCAACTGGAGTGAAAAATTAGCCAGAGCCAGGAATCGAACCCGGGACCACAGTATACAAGACTGCTGCTCTAACCACTGAGCTACTCCGGCCGATGCCTGAGTCTGCAATTTCTCACTAATAAACCATGTTGGGGAAGTCACCAGCCATCTATACGACAGCCTTGGATGACCGGACAACGATGAATAGATTTTACTATTACATCGATCTACGATAATTATAATAAAACACTCATACTACAATATATATTAAAACACACATACACACATAAATAACGCCTGCATTCATCAGTTAAAGGTATATATAAATATTATACAGACATACAAGCAATAAATACAATAAACCCAACTGGAGTGAAAAATTAGCCAGAGCCAGGAATCGAACCCGGGACCACAGTATACAAGACTGCTGCTCTAACCACTGAGCTACTCCGGCCTAGCAGAGCTAGAACTAGAGCAGCAGTCTTGTATACTGTGGTCCCGGGTTCGATTCCTGGCTCTGGCTAATTTTTCACTCCAGTTGGGTTTATTGTATTTATTGTTTGTATGTCTGTATAATATTTATATATACCTTTAACACTATAGAAGCTGTTCCAAAATTCGACCGTCAAATTCAGAGAGGTGACAGATGGCATCAAGAGGATGAAAAATTACCATAGAACATGGGGTTGCAAACCACGTATTTAATTAAATTTTAAAAATCAAAAAACCCGAAGAAAGCGATCAAAAAGCGAACTAATTAATTATTTCTCATCAATGTGAAACTGCTTTTTATATTATTTACCTATTTTTTTATTTACTTGTACTGATGACTTTTAAGTTGTGTTTAATTGTTATGTCCTATCTATAAACACTGTTTTGATGAGGCCTATAGATGTCAAAGAAGGTTAGAGTTGCAGAAAAGCTAGAGATCCTATCTACACATCTTCCAGGTTGTGTAATATTTAAACGGAAATTCTGACTATAAAATAGTCAACGAAACATCGTCTTCATTTTGAAAGACCTATCCAATGATATGTCACTGAATGTGGTATGTAAAAAATTTTTTTTCGTCTCTACCGCCATTGTGTATTTTACGGCCGCCATTTTGAATTTATAAAAAAAAAACAAGCCTATAACCATCGGACCGTAAAGTCGAATCGATAGAGACTTCATTCATTAAAATCCATCCAGTCGTTGGGATGTTTCAAGGGTATAAAGAAATCCACATACCCAGATACGCGTGAAACGCATAACTTTTTTTGGCAGTCGGGTAATAAAAAGTACAGGTTGTTTACTAACTAACTAAACTGACTTACTAATACTAACTGAGTTTGGGTTGACGGTAATAACTTTCAGAAAATTGAAGTATATTATAATTAAACATTTAACAAGCATTCTCACCGTTGTTGTAAATATGATAATACCACACAAAAGTGGTAGAAGTTTGCATTATACCCGCCAGCAGTATGCTCTTGACGCCTTACACCTTGGACCGTGATTATCAGTTCATACGTTATCATCGATTGCTTGAGCAACATGTTTTCTAGATCTTTAAGTGACGTTATCACATTTCACACAAAACAAGGTACATACCGTTGCATTTTCATTGCAATGATTTTATTTTTCTAGAAATTATTACCGTCAACCTGAGTTCAGTTAGGATGAAATACCCTGTATTTATGACTAAGTAAGTGGTTTGCGATCCCATGTTCTATGGCAATTTTTCATCCACTTGATTACCTATTAGAACCCCCTATGAATTTGTAGGTCGAATTTTGGAACACCCTGTATTGACAAAGCTCACAAAGTTTTATGGAAGAATGATAATAATATTTTAAGCTATCATTTTGGAAGTGAGTTTTTTCTTTTGTAAAAATTAATTTTGAGAAAATTGCATTTAAACGCTAAATTAGTATATTTTTGCTATAAATAATAGATTGACTTCTGTTCTAGTTCTAAGTATGGTAGAAACAAAAACAAAGCAGTTTTAGAATCGTAAAATGTTGTATGTTCAAATGAAATCTCTCTATTCTAAAAAAAAGTAACTACCGCTGTCACCGCCGCCGGTTTTGAATTTTTTGTGACCGGAGGTCTTTCTTTGTTAATATTAAGAAATATAATGCATACAAAAATATGAAAATCGGTGGTTTTATACAGAAATGTTTGATAAACACGCTGATGCAGACAGTTTTCAAATCGAAGAATTATTTTAAGAGATATTTAATGCTAAAGTTGGACAAAATCGTTCCACTAAAAAAGTTTTATAGGAGCAAAAACTGTTGATGGGAATTTAATCATTTTTAGATCATTTTATACGTTTGAAGTTCCCGGTGTGCAGACTGTATTTCTTTTTTTTTTAATTTGACTCATTTTTTGATATTTTATTTCTATTTTAAATTCAAATTTTCAGCATTTCTAGAGATATTTTTTACGTTACTAGGGGGCTCAGCCCCCTACGAGCTACGCTCGCCAACCCCCGTTCATACACCGCAGACTTTAAAAGCACGCTGATTTGATCGGTTTTAAAAATATTTCGAAAGATTGAATTATAATTTAATAAACAGTGGCGATCTCCCTATAAACGGGTTTCTATTCATTTCTCTTTGATTGGGGAATTTGGCCAAATCAGCTACTGTTAAAAGATACAATGGCTGACTCCGTCTTTGATTAAATAATTTTAGTTAAACATTTCAAAATAAGCTAATATAAAATGGATTAAGTAAACAGAGTCTTTGTCTCCCGGTATTTTTTAACAAAGCTCAAACAAAAGTTTATTTAAATAAGACATTTTGAATATATCGTTTATAATCTGACGTAATTTTCACCAAACTTTTCTTTCTCTTTTTAATATTCGTGTGAAAATACTTTTGTTATGAAATGAAATATTTAAGCTGTCCTAACAAAAATAGTTGAAAAATATCAAATAAATGTATCGCGCAATTTTTAAATTTAAACTGTTTTGCAATATTATTTTTTGTTCATTTTACATAATAAGTGTAATGTGACGTAAATGTGACGTAATTTCTCCTATTTAAGACTTCTAACGCATGTTAAAGAATTTATTATTCTACAATATTCTTTCTCTTTTAAAATTCACGTGTTAACATATTTTTTATGACGTAATTTTCAATGAGTTCCTGTTTTTCATATTTTATGCTTACAATAGTCACGTGTAAATAAATTTTTAATTTGAAGCGAACGTTATTGTTTGCGCGGTTTATACAGTTGGCAACAGTTTAAATTAATACCAGATTGTAAATTATGTAAAAAGTATCTCTCAAAATGCTGAAAATTTGAATTTAAAATAAAAATAAAACCTCAAAAATTGAGTCAAATTAAAAAAAAATTAATACAGTCTGCACACCGGGAACTTCAAACGTATAAAATGATCTAAAAATGATTACATTCCCATGTATAGTTTTTTCTGCTATAAAACTTTTTTAATGGAACGATTTTGTCCAACTTTAGCATTAAATATCTCTTTAAGTATTTCTTCGATTTGAAAACTGTCTGCATCAGCGTGTTTATCAAACATTTCTCTATAATACCACCGATTTTCATATTTTTGTATGCAATATTTTTGTTAATATTAATGAAGAAAGACCTCCTGTCACAAAAAAGTCAAAACCGGCGGCAGCGGCGACGGTGACAGCGGTAGTTACTTTTTTTTAGAATAGAGAGATTTTAGAAAATGGTATTAATTTATACTGTTGCCAAATGTATAAACAGCGCAAACAACAATGTTTGCTTCAAATTAAAAATTTATTTACACGTGACTATTATAAACAGAAAAAATCATTTGGAGATAGAATTAAATAATTATGTACAAAAAGCAGGAACTTATTAAAAATTACGTCATAAAAAGTATACACGTGTATTTTAAAAGAGAAAGGATATTGTAAAATAATAAATTCATTAACATGCGTTAGAAGTCTTAAATAGGAGAAATTACGTCATATTTACGTCACATTACAGTTATTACATAAAATGAACACAAAATAATATTGCAAGACAGTTTAAATTTAGAAATTGCTCTAGAAATTTATTTGATATTTTGAGAGGATCTTTTCAACTATTTTTGTTAGGAAAGCGCAAATAATATTTCATTTCTAACAAAAGTATTTTCACGTGAATATTTAAAAGAGAAAGAATAGCTTGGTCAAAATTACGTCAGATTAAAAACGATTAATTTAAAATGCCTCATTTAAAAGAACTTTCTTTTCGCTTTGTTAAAAAATACCAGGAGACAAAGACTCTGTTTACTTAATTCCTTTTATATTAGCTTATTTTGAAATGTTGTTACACGTGTCTACGTCATCAAGTTATTTTTATTTCGACGTTTTATTTGTATTTTTATTAATGTGTTACTAATTTATTTGTTCTTTCGTTATTTAAAATAAAAATTATGTCAGTTTGTATAATTTGGCGAAATTGGTCGACGGGATAATCAAGTAGTACCGCAGCGGATTTGGCGGTAAAAATTCCCCAATCAAAGAGAAATGAATAGAAATTCGTTTATAGGGAGATGTTTTTAAAATTATAATTCAATCTTTCGAAATCTTTTGAAAGCCGATCAAATTAGCGTGCATTTAGAGTCTGTGGTGTCTGGACGGGGTTGGCGAGCGTAGCTCGTAGGGGGCCGAGCCCCCTCGTAATAAAAAATAAATAAACGGTCAAGTGCGAGCATTACTCGCGCTCAGAGGGTTCCTTACAATAGATATATGAATTATTAACTGTATTATTAAAATAAACCGTTGCCAAAAGAATAATAAGACATTGTAAAAAACTATACAAAGTAGGGTTGTGTACAGCTGTATATACTAGAAAAGGGGGCGAGATTGAAAACAATAATATGAGGGTCTCACAACCATAGTAGACCAAGTCCAATTTTCTCTATTGTGAATAATAACGCTTTAAAGTTCTAAATAAATAATTAATTCAGGCCAGGTGATTTATAAAGATTATGTGTGTCAATATTCAATTTAAAGCATCATTTTTATAGTGCCCTACTTTTAGAAATGACAAATTAATATTTCTATTGCAAATTTATACGTTTTCAAAAAAATTAGGACTTGGTCCAGTATGGTTGCGAAACTTCCATGCGTAAATAAAGACTTGTTTATTATGATTACAAAAACTCTTGATTTTGATTTATATATACTTATTCTATTTTTTACTCTAAATTAAACACAAATAGTGAAACATATTACTAGTTATCGTAAACCATTCACTGTACACAATACTATCATCATCATCATCATCATTGTCATGATGATGTACTTTAGAGGAAGTAGCTTGGAGCCTGGTATTGACATCTACTGGAAGGTTCTTGAAGTATACATGATGAATTGGCGGAATAGCCATCATATCTTTCTTTTTGGCCAAAGTGATTTTTCAACGGCCCGTGTATAAGGCATCTTGACTGACATTTGACAAAGAAAGTAACTTGCGCCCAGGAACCCATTTATTTTGCGAAAAGGTTGATCCTCATTGAGGGTTTCTTTGAACAGTAACATGAAGGGAGAATGTCTCACAACTCGCAACCATCTAATTTACATCCAACTGAAACAAGCTTCCTCAGTATCCTTCTTTCTCCTTGTGATATTTTATTCCAAATCTGTAGTAGAAAGAAAGTTGAAATTCTTAACTTCAATAATATCAAATTTAGGACATTTCCTCTTTTTATTCATAATAGTTTCCTTCCAGTCCCCAGGAACATAGCTGTGTTATTTCTAGCGACTTGCTGCTTCAATCAGACGAAATTCTGCGTCATTCGGAACGAAAGAGTCGCCGGACACCATGAATTTAGGGTCAATTTTCTCTGCTGTTATGTTTGTAGTCTTAACTTGTTTCAACAGTGTAAGAGACATTTTGATGTTCCTATTTTGGCAATTTCTGGCATCAGAATATCGAATAATTTTGTTATGTGTAGAGGCTTTCTCTCTTAGGTGTCTTGCAACGATGCTAGAAATGTGTCTTGGGAACCTCTTCCTGTTTCTATTTCATCCCAGACGTACATGTATCCCACATTATTATTAAAGGAATGCAACCCAAAGTTATAAACATATAGATTGCGTTTATAATAAGCTATGGATCTTGACAGCTTAGGAAAGGGAAGTGCTTTTTGCAAGTCAAATGTACAGCGGTAAGTTTCATCTGAGGCTTTAATTTTATCAGATTTCATTTTCTCTCTAGTCTGTTTAGATTTCCAGAAGTTGAGCTCTCCTTCGGTTCCAAAACTTTTTCTAGTTTTTTCACCATTTTCTGACGAATGCTTGATTGATATGTCGTCACATAATTTACATGTATCTGTACTTGACGGCTTAAAGTGTAAATTAATCTTTGTGCTGAAGACTTTGTAATAGAATTTATTTTCAAGGGGACCTTAATCTTTGTCGTACTTACATTATTCTCTAGGTCAAAGATCGAACCATGTAATTAGAGTTTTTTTTTTCCTTGTAATGATTTTTTTTAAAGAAAAGCGCTGTCAGTACGTTTACCGTTTGTTTACCGAGAAAAGGGGGTGGGAGGACTCATCAAAAACAATATTACTTTCCATTTATAGTTTATCCATCTGGTGATTCACGCACGTTTATTTTTCATCAGAAGTTTTGAAATCGTTACTTATTTAATCTACAACATTTTTTGATAAACATGAGGTAAGACTTAGACAAGAATGGACCACAGATGGAAGAGTAGTACACTGATGAATGGACTTGATTCAGTATGGTTGTAAAGGTTGCTTGTATTACTTCACCAACTCTGGACACAGATGCAATCTATGAGAAAGTATGTGAACTATAGATTTGGTGCACTATGGCAGTAGATAGACAACAGTTTACTGCATGTTCTACATGAACTATCTCATTTTTTTTAAGTGGACTTGGTCTACTATAGTTGTGAGCCCCTCATATGTAGTAGTTTCTATCAAAGGTACATTGAAGTTCGAAAACCAACATTTTGAGAAAGTTGAGTTTAAAGTTTACGAATGTAATGTTTATGTATGCTGTAAACAAACTGAATTACTTAACATTTTTTAACTTCTTGTTGTCGTTGAAACAAAAGTAATATAACATTCGAAAGGAGGAAAATAAAAAATTCAAAATATTTAAAAATAGAAAAATAAACGTCTGTTTTCACGACTTTTACCTCCAACTGCCCTTAACCCTTTATCTAATGCATTATGATCTACTACAATTTTTTTCATGCATTTTTTTTTCAGTTACTACAATGAAAATTAAAGGATAAAAAAAAATACTCACCCGTGAAAAATTTAATTAATTAAAGGTAAATAATTAAAGTGGTACTTTAAAGTACCGTCAGTACACTATGACTAAAATATCCTAACAGAAAATGCACAAGGTATTTTAAATGGCACCAGAATTCTGGTAAAGTATTTTCTGTTTGATAAGTATGTGAAATATAGCCTTTTTCATATTCACAAATGACTTTTATGGCAAATTCCGGTGCCAATCCTTTATTTCAACACTTTACCATTGAAAATGCTTTGCCCCTAAAAGGGTTAAAAAAACTATTTTTTTTTTTTTAGGTTTCGATCTTGTCCTTTCGAGCAGTCCTTTAGTTATGCGAGGTCTATATTCCAGTGACAACATGTTCTCTCGCATCTCCACATATTCAACATATGAATTTACATATGCCATTTCTAGCATAGCAAAAAAGAGCCGGTGCCACCACTTTTTCGATTTCCTATGAAAGTAATAATGAAACAGAAAAGAAATACGGGGAAAATTATTACTACACTATATTTTACTAATTCCTTTTTAAAGCTGATGAAAATGATGGATAACTACACAGACGAATAGTAAATAAGAAGTTTTTCTCCAACACCCAGTGTACTGACGGTACTTATAATTACCGCTGAGTAATTCAACCGTTAAATCAAATACATACACCGTTCACTAAAATAGCTAGTAAAATTGTATTCTAAGAGCATAATGAACACATAAAAGAAATCCAACACTTATCTTATATGCTTTAGAGTGTTTGCAGCAATAAAAAGACGAGCGTGACAATCTGTAAAAAATGGCGGCACATAACACATGGATTGTTTCAAAGATACGCTCTTTCCTCGCTAAAATAACAAACCTAGAACTACTGCTGCCATGTATCCGGATAAAGTGTAGTTAAAAGAGTGTTTTTGCAAAGTACCATTAAATATTAGTAATATTCACTATGGGATGAAAGTTTAAAGTGAGTGGTACTTATAAGTACCGTCACTAGATAAAGGGTTAATGTACGTTTTAAATCGTTTAGAATTTTTGAGCTTTAGCTTTTTCACAGAAACGTTAACACCTTCACGAATATTCGTGCTATGCTGAAACAAATGCACACGACTGTTACACAGTACGCACCTACATAGTCATTTGCTACAGTGACAAACATTATTTTATTATTAATTTTTTCTTGACCCCGCGACTAAAATCTTCACTGTAAAATATGTGTCAAGCCTTTTCTTTTAATCCTCAAAGTTTAAGGACAATTCTTCAATAATTTTGGTAGGTATTCGACAAACTGAGTACAATTGAAAGCATCCGGTCACTGTTCCTTTATTTTTGAAGGCCAGTATTAGACCTTTAAATTTTATGCAGGAAAGAAAAAATATATACATACTTGATAAATAGCTGAATTTATTTTATTTCAGAAAGATTGTAAATATATATAATTTTATTAAAAGGACAATGAGGGTAAAATAAATTTTACTTCAGCTTATTATAACAAGCTTACAACAAATATACCATATGTTTTTCAGATGATATGTTTTGAAGAGATAAAAAATACTTTTTCTATCATTTATTAATTAAAAAAAAAACTTTTATAAAGTTGGATTTATTTAATTTTTTGAACAAATTTTATCTTTAGTCTTATTTTTTATACTAATAGAATCCACTTTTGTTTTTTAAATTATAAAACTAAGTTATCCAAATAACTATAGACACAGCTTTAAACAAACTATATTTCTAACTATAATTGAGTAACATAAACTTTTTTATATAATTAACAATTTTAATCGGAAAATAAAATATTATGATAAATAAAAAAATCCTTAATTCCGTGCAATTAATTATGTTATTACTAAAACAATTTCTATTAAAATATTGAACATGAACTTTTAATCTAATACTTTATATATAAAAAAAAAAAATCTCTTTCAAGTTTACAATCAAAACATTTTTTTTTAATTTTAAAATTGACTTTTGATTTCTAGTTGGTTCAAATTTTATAGCGATTACATATCTTTTTAAACAATAATTCTTTTATTCATTGAAATCGGTATCGTAAAAAAAATACTAAAAGTAACATGACAAAATACTTTCACAAGTAAAAAGGTTTGAGCAGTTGAAATAGACTTGAGTGAACAAAACATCCTTACCCTTTAAGACAAACTTTCCGATATGTATTAATGTAACGCTTTATCAGAACAGATTCAGCAGGTTATAAAGCTGACAAATATCATGATATCCTAATGCAATCAATTCATATTCGTATTATTCATATTATTCGTATTATTCGTATTATCATTATTCATATATATAATTCAATCAATCAATTCGACAAAAACAAGGAAACATTTTTCAGGTGACAGTTGCATTAAAAAATGTTCTTGTGAAACCTATTAATTACAGAAATCGTTTTACTTGACATCCGAATAAAATATAGAATAATATTTAATTATGTTTCAATTATATTTCCTTTTAAACAATAAAAATAATGTTGTTAATGTTTTTTTCTTTTCTGTTATAAGATTTGATTTTCTGAAGAAATGGGTGATACATCAGTCTATTTACATCCATTACGAAATTGACGGATGTGAGAGTTTCAGAAATATCGATATGGAATGATATGTCGAAACAATAGTGCTTCTAAAATGATTTTAGCACTATCTGTCAAATTATGGGAACTGCTATTCACTAATCGAGCGTACCATCGCAGCAAAGGGAAAACGTAACAGGAGAAAATGCATGTCTGACATTGTAAAAAAAAATTATGTGCTTTTTCCTGCACTTTATGTTGTAACTTTTCAAGCACCAATGCTGAGAAATCGAATTCAAGCACCGATAATGTAAAAGCGAATTCAAACAACAACTGAAGTAAAAGTCGAATTATTTGTATCACGTGCACCCTGCACCCAATAGGAACGCGACTTTCCCTTGAATTGAGAAAATTTACAACACTCTTAATGACAGCAGCTTGTAAATTTTCCAGCAACTGTTTTGGCAGCCGGGGTGACAGCACCTTTTGTTGTAAAATAGAGTGGTTTTTACTGCACTTTATATTGTAATTTTTCAAGCACCAAGGCTGTGAAAGCTAATTCAAGCAGCAGGTGAAGTAAAAATGGAATTCTTTTTGTCACGTGCACAACGCAGCTAATAGCAACGCGACATTTTTTTCAGTGATATTTATGGTGTTCAAAGTGTGACACATTAAGGGGGCATTAAAAATCAAATCCTTCAATTTTCAAACGATTCATTTGAAGATTGGAAGACTCGTTAATGACAAGCTCAAAGGGTTATATTCAAAATTTGGTGTTAGAATAAGGAAAAGCTTTTAAATTATTCAATATTAAATTTTTTTAAATAACGAATGATTGTCATATTTTAAAGCGTCTCTTACGCAGTTCTTTTGCATAAATTGGACAATATTTATTTATGATGTATATATCATACTTTAGAATGGAAATTGGCATGAATTGTACAAGTAAAAGTTTGCTGAAAATATAAGCCATAGCGTACACAACCTTTACGCTTTTTTCCTACCACTAAAATTTTCTTGTAAATATTGCTTTATTTAATAGTCGAAATCTCACGATTAAACAAGGCGAAAATCTCTTCTAAATTTTAGTGGTAGCAAAAAAGCGTAAAGGTTGGCAGCTATGTGAAAGCAAAAAAAAAAAAAAAATATATATATATATATATATATAATTTTGCTTTGTTTTTTTCTACAAAAAGCAGCTATATATTTTCCCATGCATATAAATTTCAATACAAAAATACCTCTGAAATGCAGCTGTTTATACTAACATTTATTTACTATTACATAGAGGATATACAGTCTAAATTTCAAAAGAATGTGATAATTAGGAATGCACCTGGAATTTTTCTAAAGTTCGGAAATCAGCATTTTAAGTAAAAAAAAATGCATAAATATGTACAGTTTTTACAAATATAAAAGCTTTTAACCCTGAAAAGGCGCATTGAAATTGTTAAATTTCATCAGATAAATTTCAGCATCTATTTTCGTAATCCTACAAATTAAAGAAAAAAATCGATTTTTTACTCGAATTTCGTGATTTTGAAATCCAACTGTCCCCTTAACGATCTTAATTTAAGTCATAAAGTACACTTTGCATAATACATATGTCTTTCAATAAAAGGACAATTAAAATAATATTAACCCAATATATTTACGATATGTAAAGAAACATTTTCGAAACAACAGTTTCTTTTGCAGCCCGTAATTTATGAAAACGTTTCTGTGCAGTTTTTGCTGTGTATAATCAGTTTCTTCATTCCGACATCAACACAAAATATCATTTTTTAGGTGTTATCATTTCTGGAGTAAACGTTTTTTGCAGCTCAATAGAATTTACAACTGTATTGTATACTAAATTAATGTTTATTTTAGACTATTAATTCAGCATGCTAGCCTATTGAACGTATAAAAATATTTATTTGTGACTTAATATTATTCCAAACACCGATATTTCGTGTTGATTTCGAGATGAGAAAACTGATTAATACGAGGGTAGGCTGATAAGTAGTAAGTCACACATACTTTTGTATAGCGCGAACGAAATGACCTTCAGAAGCACGGCCGGCGGCATCTGGAAGTACCATTCCAAAGCCGCCTAAAGACTACAAGCCAAACACAAGGTTTCGTGACGGTCACTTCGCGGGGCTTAAGCCAGCAGAGATGAGCACAGACTTATTTAAAACATATAAATACTTCCCTCACCATTCCAACTTAATTATCACAGCATACGGAAAAAATTATATACACACTTGTAGTTTAAAGACACTAATTAAGCGCTTTTCATTCATTTTCGATTACTCCTCAACAGTAAAAATAAACATAATAATATTTATGAAATAATATCACTGTGTCAATGAAAATGTGCCTCAGTATTAAAGTTAAGAGTACATGAAAGAAAACTGGATCGTTAATAACGAAAAAAAACCCCCAAGTATTAAATGTATTTTAGTGAACAGTTTTTATTATATTTATTCTACTTTGAAATTTAGAAACAATATCAATCATCTACTTTCTATATATTCAAAAACAAGACATTAATGTATATACATATATAAATTTTCAGTTTAAACACATATCAGCTGAATTATTTTGCTTTCAATTATTTCACTTTCAAAAATAAATAAATACTAATAAGTGTGCCAATCAAAACCCGCATTTAAAATTAAGTTAAAGTGAATGTCAAATAAAAACAAATTCAATTTGTGTGCTATTTTTATTATTTATTGTGGCCTGAAATTATACAGTAAATATTCTATTAAATATTTAGTGATTTGAAACCTTCATATAACAAATTTAGCATAAATAAATAGTAAAATTAAAGCATGTATGAAATTAAATATTCATACAGATAAATTTTTCGTACCTACTGAAAACTTTACTTATCAGAAATGGGTTATTTTACCATAAAATCCATTAGAATTGAGAAACATAAAACTCTCATAATAAAACAAAACAAGGTCATGAAACAGAAAATTATTATTATTATTTTAATTTTGTGTTAGTTTAACATATTATGCAAGGTACAAGCAATAGTTTTTTTTTAAGTGTACTGAAACATGACAGAGGGGGGGGGGGGGGGAGAGAAGAAAGAAAACACTTTCATCAATCCAAATTACAATTTTCCTAACTTATGTTCATTTTTCTCGGATATTTGAGATTTAACTGCTAAAAAACATAGAGAAACCCGAATCCTTCCACGAAAAAATTTCATTTCCAAAAATAATGTTGTATGGGCTGTTTAAATGATTGTTCACATGTTTTAAGCTTAAAATAATCAATATTTATGAGATGAAAAGTATAAAGGGCCATGACTAGATCGAAAAGCAAATTTATAATTATAGAAAAATTATTTTATTTATTGTTATTTTTAATTAAACATTAAAATGTATATAAAAACACTCACAATTTTTTCGAAGAGGTGGTGGTGGGGGGGGGGGGGGGGGGGGGGGCTCGCCAACATCTGTTTTGCCTTCCAAGTCTTATGAATTAATTGTTTACAGTGGTCGCAAAAATAGAGATTCAAACACATTATCCCCATATCTCCAGTTTTCACGTATAAGCATGGTTTATGTAACAAATATTACAAAAGGAATTTTTATCAAGATATTAAGAGTTTAAGATTAAAACACATTATCCCCATATCTCCAGTTTTCACGTATAAGCATGGTTTATGTAACAAATATTACAAAAGGAATTTTTATCACGATATTAAGAGTTTAAGATTAAAACACAACAATAAATTCGTACGTATACAGGGCTGCCACCGGCGAGTATTTTTCTATTCTATTCGCACCGCTATTTAAAGAAAAAATTAAATTTTGTAGTATATTTCTCTTGCAAATGTTGTCAAACTGTATGTCAAAGATTTTTGTTTCGAGAAAGTGGTAAAAAAATAGTCGCCTGTGGCAGCCCTGCGTATATTGACTGGACTTTAAAAGAAGTAAACAATATAATATGTGTCCATCGCGACTTTGCTGAAAATTTCTAGTATATTTAAATTTTTAGTATGAAAATACCCATAAAAATACATAAATTTTATATCATATTAAATCCCAATCAATTCTGCTTACAAAATAATTAGTTATTATTCACCTGACAAGCGTTTTCTAATAAATAGACGTTTATTAAAAGTCACTTTAATGAGAAAAAACAGAACAAATTAAAAAGGGAAGGTGTGAAAAGTTAGAAATTACTAAATAATTAGGCTTGTAACTAAGACTTTTGTCTGAACATTTTTGAGTAGGATTAGTACCCAAAGAACCCAGTCTGACATAAGTTTCAGCTGTCTGGTGCCAATATTTCCGAGTAAATAAAATTCAGAAGTTTTAACCAAAATTTTTGAATAGCAAGAAAGGTAATGTTGCAAATAGCTATTACCAAAATGTAAAATTTAAATAATAATATTTGTACTGTACTATAGACAAAATTTCACCAGTTTTCAGTGATAAATTACCGAGTAATAATGATCTTAAAGTTTTTTTATTAATTTGTTTAAATTAAAAGAACTAATTAAAATTTCCACTTGAAAATATAATAGTTGAGGTGGAAAAATATGTCGCATAGGACATTAAAATTTCAAACTGAATTGGCCGTATAGCTTCCAAATTATAAGGAGAAATGTGTTGGCACCAACAGAACTGTCTAGCTCTAGCACATATTAAAATGAAGCTATTTTTACATATTTACAAAGAATATAATTAAACAATGGAAACTTTATTAATTAATAACTTTTGAGATAATTCACCGATTCACACCGTTCAAGCACCAATTTTTAGCAAAATTACGAGAGACAGGGAATGATGTAAGTCTCGATACGATTTAGTGGTTTTGCCACTTTAAACTACTGCTGTTTTTGAAATGAAACAGAAGTTTTCGTTATGAACATATCGTTATGTTTTGAGTCTTGCACACGGGATTATTTACAATACGATACGGGGCTTTAATAGTTAATTTATTTTAAGGAAGTTAAAAATAAAAGACATTCTGAACACAAAGAATAGAGCTAGTACTAATAAAATATAAGTAGTTAATTTGAAAATAAAACTTACCTTCAAAAGAATATGTTCTATTCTTTTAAATAAACAGCACGTGCATACGTTACATTTTAATTCTAAACAACCAGATACAACTTTCAAATGCTCGGCATTGGCGCCAGCCCCGGGTCGTTACGTCACATATGTGGGGGAATGAAATCGTGTCTGGCTTGATAGTCTTGAGAAGGCTTTGACCATTCTCCCTCTATACGCATGTGTAGATTTGAAGTCGCTGAATTCATCCAGTGCGTTTTGATAAACGAAAGTATGGAGACGAGTTCCTGTGCTAGATCAACGCGAGTTAAACAGCGTGCTGTTATCGAATTTTTAACTGGTGAAAAGTGACTCATGCTGAGATTCATCGTCGTTTAAAGATGATGATGCTGTTGATATATCTACTGCAAATCGATCGCAAGTAAAATTTTGTGATTGTGAGCCTAGAAAAGCCATAATTGTTGAAGAAAAACGCAGCGAATGTCCGATCAATGCCCAGACGATAAACATCGCAAACTAGTAGGCGATTTGATTCAAAATGACCAGCGAATCATTCAAAAGTGTATTGCAAACCATATCGGAATATCGAAGGAACGTGTCGTCTTCATTATTGAACAGTTGCGATACCGTAAAATCCGCAGGTGCAGAGGCACTGTGAAACCTGAAATTTAAACTGATTCCACATCCTCCTTACTACCCAGATCTTGCACCTTTCGATCTTTGTTTTTTTTTCATCTACCCAAGAGATACCTCAAGGGTAATCATTACACCTCGGGCGATGAGGTTAACCCCTTGGGGACGAGCGACACGTATACGTGCCGTATGAAGCGCTCAGAATCCTTGTTTTTCCTCACCGGTAAAATTTTACTGTAAAAATCGCCTTATTTAATCAGCTCATTTTCTCGATTCAAGAGGACACAAATATCTGTTTTTAAAAAACAGTGACAAAAGATTAAAAATTTCGTAAAAGGCTCCCGTCCCGAAGGGGTTAATGCAGCTGTGAAGTCTTGGATTCGAGAAAATTCGGAAGAAATTGTCAGTGACGGGATAAAAAAAAACTTGTTACACCTTGGGAGGAATTTGTGAGCCTTAACTGTGACTATGTTGAAAAATAAATATATGATTTTGAAGCGTAATAATTACACTTTAATGTAGTTTTTGTCCGATCTTGCTATTTTTTTTATTCGTGTTCTATAATCGTGTTCTATTTTTTTTATTCGTGTTTCCGCCTACCCTCGTACAATGTAAAAAAAAAAAAAAAAAAAAAAAAAAAAAAAAAACACGAAAACGTTTTTAAAAATTACGCATGGAAGTAGGAACAGTTGTTTCGGAAAATGTTCTTTAAATCTCTAAAATTTCTTTATTTTTTTATTTTTCTAGGGATAAAGGAACACTTTTCTGAATGGTTGGTTCCTTTGAAGAGGCTATATCATATTGTCGTAAACCTTCTAGATAGATGAAGTAATATTTCTCCTTTTTTATAGTGTAGTAAGAATTTGCCCGATATCATTATACGTCAATCTATTACGAAATAGTTTATTCTGAGCATATAACAATGGAATCTATCATCTTAATATTGCCACAGTAATGTTTTTCAATTTATCCTAAATTTCATATAAGTTTTAGACGAATTTCGTGACAAAGACTCTTCAATTACTCTGTCTGAATAAAATGTATTACTTAATTTTTCATGCTACCGTCGAATTATACAATCAATCCATTGTTCTGTCAACATTGAATTTAAAATATAGCATAATATTAGTGTTATAAATAGAGCATGTAGTATCCTGTCTGCATGAAACTACTTAAGTTAGTTTGTAAATTCCTTTCACTGCTTTAAGATCAATCCGTATACCAACGGAAGAATTTTTGAGACACCGGGCATGAAATTTGCTCTCGTAAGTTCTATTCTTTTAATTAAGGGCTCTGAAGACTCTTAAAGCTTCAAAATTTTCGAAATTTTAATAACTTTATATTTCAAACTCCTATCTTTTCTGAATATTTTGATAGAATTGTTTTCTCGAAATTCCGATTACAACAGAAGTTATGGCTTTTACAATTGTACCCGATCAATAACTGAAGTGGCTTTTCCGAAATTTTGAAGTCATTTTACTAAAAATGACATTTTTGGGCATAACGCGCAGGATATCTCAAAAAATTGTGAATATTTTTTCATGAAATTTTCAAAACATATGTTTCATGCTAGTCTGTATAAACTGAAACTAAAATTTCCTTTTCATTGTTCAGAAAAATAATTTTTTATGGGATTACACTGTTAAAATTTTCAAATTTTTGTATTAGCTAAATGCAACTTTGTATTAAAATTATAAAAATTCTTTAAATAGAACATTATTTAGGTTCAGATTAATTATTAGAGTCTAAAGTATAATTAGGTACCAAAATTTTTATTTTAATTCCAAAATTTATTTTGTAATCGTGCACGTAAGCTGTCATACCAATTTTCTGCTTTACAAATGTCTGATAGTTTGAAGACCCCAATAAATATTAATTCTGCATTTAGTAATTTTTTAAATGTATGAAACGAAAGAACATACTTATATCTTTCATCTCCCTAAAAATTGTGTTTTAAAATCATATATATTTTAAGATCTTAAATGTTAAAAATGGTCTGTTTTTTTTTTTTTTTTTTTTTTTTTTTTTTTTTTTTTTTTTTTTTCTTTTAAGAGTCCTGAGACCCCTTAACATTCAAAAAGAAGTTTACAAATCACTTAAAAAGTTCAAATATTAGTATGCGTTTCAAGATGAATTAAAAAATAGTATATATGCACTATTGTTTACGTGATATTCTATGGTTATATCATAACTACACAAAATAATCCAAACTTCTTTTGAACTATGGGCTATAATTGCTTCAATCGTGTTTAAAACTGTGTTATGTATTTTCTAAATTGTTTATTTAGATATCTTCTGCCACCGCAAGAGAAAAATGGTTCAAATACTCTAGAAATTTTGGAAATTGTTACATAATCTATGCGTGACACAGGATTTTTTTCTTGTGTTTTTAATTCCGTTTTAGGGTACTTAGAAGCGTACTTACTGCATCGTTACCGTGAGGGTCCCATTTGCATTAATTGTCGCTTTGATGTTCTATGAGCGGGAAGCACGTAGGAATCCGTTATAGTGAATATTGTTTTTAGGAATTCAATTACAATTTCCATATTAACGTTTACAGTGCGCAAAATGCAAATGTCCTTGTTAGAGTGATTGCAATGTAATTTCAGGATATTATATTTTTATATATTACACCAGGAATATCTCAAAGATAACCATGGTCAAGGACGAATTGTTCTCCTATTATGCAATAAACTTATCAAAATTTTGCACAACCGGGAATCTGCCGCTATGCATTGACGTGTTATAATGCAAATGAGTATTTTGTAGTTTTTAGCTCACAGGCTATCAAAGTCTGAGAGCTTACGTGCCTGCAGGTTCTGTATGTAGTATATATATATATACCCTGGAGTCTGAAGAGGTTAATTAGACTCTCGATATAGTTTTATAAAAACGTAGTGGACTTTCAAAGTAAAGGAAACAAAAATTCTGGATTAACTTACATATTTGGTTATAACATTTATCTTCGCTGCTTTGATAATAAACTTATTCTGTTTTAATACTTTAATATAAACGCTATGTATAATATTGTAACGTTTTTCTCACACTGGTGTTTTTTTAAAGGTGTGTAAGGTGAAGATGCTTTCAGCAGTTATGTTGATTTTTCTGTTAAGTGGTTGTAATAATGTCAAAGCAGATGATATCAAAGAAGGAAATTCTGTAGATCAGAGTTCTTGCAGAAGTAAAATAATAGAGTTTCTCATTATATTTTTGCTTTTTACATTGCATTTATGATTTACGTAATACTTTATAATTTTTATATTAAGGGGGTCCGGAATACAAAAATCTCCAAATTTTCTAAAAACTTTTATTGCATTAAAAATTTTACTGTGTTGTTCTGCTTAAAATGTTTTGTTTACATTTTGTTTCTATCTCAATTAGAACAGGAAATATTAAATTTTTCGTTTTGGTTTGTTTTCAAAACCTAGCTTTCAAGCAACGCTTGTCATGAAAACGATCTCTTTAAAAAATGCTTTTTCTTCATGATGGATTTTTTCACCATTTCTAGTATTTAAATCGTTGTAAGTCAAGAACCGTAAAAATAAATGGTTCAAACTTTGAACAAGTTTTTCAAATTGTTTTACTTTAATTTTTATTCAGCAAATTAGAAAAAAATATTTACTTTTGAAAATATGATTTTTTTCTTTAAATTTTTATTTTAAATATTTTTTTAATTAATATTTTTAAAAATGCTGAATCTAAATTAAAACTTATATATTTCTGTTTATTTAAATGAAAAAAAATGGAATTCTTCAAATGATATTTCAAGTTATAACGATTTTAAATTACCCCACCTTTTTAATAAATTTTAAATTAAAAAAAAATTATATATATGAGAAGTTTTATCATGTGATTTTGTTTACAAATACCATTGTTAACTATCACATAAAAATTCAGAATTTTAACTCAATAAATAAAAATTATTTTAAATTGTTTCCCGGACCCCCTTAAGAATGTAATTCTTTTTCTATTATTCTAAAGATTTATTTGATATAATATTGGCAATAAATTTTAATAATTTTAATAATTTTAATTTATTATTTAAATAATTAAATATTTAATTGAATCATAAATTAATTATTTAAATAATATTTAATTATTTTAATAATATAAATAAATATTGGGAACATGCGTCATAAATAATATATTGTGCATAAAGATAAAAAACACGCATTAATTAACGCAAAGAAACGTATTAATAATACTATAAAAGTAAACAAAAATCTTTTTAATAACACCATCTAAATTCTATAGTTTCATTAAGATTATTTTTTGGCTTTATTTGCGTACACTAGTTTGTTCAACATTTTAATGTAATGCGCATTATTTTTATAACAATTCTGAACTCTACAAATGCGAAAATGTTCAGTCGTTATTTAGATTTTTTTTTTAGACAACAAAATCTAAAAATTACCATGTACCAATGAAACAACGAGTTAAGCGGTGTTTAAATTTGAAATTGTAGTATTTCTGGAAAAAAAAAATGATTATTTTTCGTATGAATATTTTACAAAACAAGTGACATATGTCATTATAATACAGAATTAAAACACAAGATTAACAAAGAATTAAAAAAAAAAACCACATTACCTATCCAATGAAATATTTTACAATCTTTTAAATTAAAAAAATTATTAGGTGTAGAATAACTTGCATCTAAAATGCTTCATGTGGTTTCATGATTATCATATGCCAAAAGTAATATTAGAATCAAAGGAAGCTAGAATGCATAATTCACACATAAACATGTGAGGATATTCATTAATTATTTAGAATTTTTTCAGGCGATTAAATCCAAGAACTATTATGTATTCAATTAAATAACTAATGAGTTAACAGGTGTTTAAATTATAATTTTTAGTATCACTTGGGAAAAAATATTATTTCGTATATGATTATGTTACATTAACCATAACATTTTACATATGTCATTATAATATAGAATTAAAAAGAAAGAATAACAATTGATTTAAAAAAAAAAAAGTATTATGTATCCAATGAAATCTTTTACAATTTTCCAAATTAAAAGTTAATGAAGTGTAGAAATAACTTGCAACTGAAATACTTCGTGCGGTTTCATGATTATGATATGTTAAATGTTACACTACAATCAAATGAAAATAGTATGAATAATTCACACATACAGTGCGTTAAGAAATTATAAGACCACCAACGGATTGGCGCACTTCTGAAGGAGAAGACACAATATGCAAATTTTTAGAGTGTGTATTTAAAATTTATAGCATAAATTGATATTTTGATATTTTATTATTGATATTTTTTCAATAATTGATACATTAAAATTTAAGTTACATTATTAAAATTTTCTATTTTTTTAAAACGTAAATAAGGTAACTGTTACGAAGTTATCAGACCACCTGAGGAAATTAGCATATTAAGCGTCACATCAGGATCATTATAAAACTTACTCGTTTGTATATCGTGAAAGTATTGCCGAGGAGCAAAGGTGCAGATTTAGATAGTGTTATTCACGATGTATCTGAAGATGCCGCGGGGTAAAAGAGTTGTCTGCGACCGAAGTAAGAAAAATTTCGTTTTATAAGGGTCTGGTAAATCTGAACGAGAAATAGCTCAATTAATGAAGCGTTCTAAAACTGTCATTCACAATGAAATAATTAGAAAAAAGGATTCAAATAAAATTAAACGATCTGGAAGAAAAAGGATTTTGACAGCACGGGATGATCAACAAATATTTCGATTATCAACTCAAAAAGGTCTTTCAACTCGGGAAATTTCGAACCGTTTCAGCAAAAGAACCTCACACGTAATAGTTTGGAAGAATCTTAAATTAAATAGTAATGCAAAATGTATGACACTGTTGAAATAACCGAGTTTAATGAAACATCATAAAGAAGAAAGACAGAAATGGGCTAAAAAATGTCGTGCACTGTTAAAAATATCCCTGTAAAATTACGGTCAGAGGCCGGCAGCTGAGATTCCAGTCATATCCCGTAAAAAAAATCCATGCCCATCATTTTGTGCGGCCCGTAATTTTACGGGGCAAAGATATAATGCACTTCAAAACACAATAAAACTTTACTTACTTTTTCGTAGCACGTAGCACGTTAGATAATCATCACAGAATCGCTTTTTTGGCGGATTGAAAAATATGTTACAGTCGCGGTTATGTGACATTATTTTTCGAAACACGACTAAAATGAAGGGTTACACCCTAGCGGATGATAGGAATTTCACGTCTAAAATTCTAAGATTAGAGCGATTAGCATAGCTGGATTAGCATATTAAAATACATTGTGTCAAGTCATATCTTACAAGGGAACCACTTTAGGTGTTGCTCGCACCTAGAATCGAGACCTGGTGCATTTTGTAGCCCTATGCACGAAAATTAGAGAACCGATAAAAATTCTTTGTTAAAATCATATTTTATATATTTTTTTTATATTTATAATTTTTTATTATTGGATTTTTATTTGTTAATTTTACACCAAAAGAGAGTTAAGTCGCCAGATATGGCACTTCAAAATTTTCACTAGCTTTACACTTGTGATAGGTTTACGTCCAAACCATTACAACACGGTGCGTAGCGAAAATACTGAGCTAGGGTTGCCGGAAAACTGTACGGGATGAAAAAGACGCCAATCTTTCCCCGCCAAATATGTAAATATAATACTGTATTTTTTTTTTTTTAATCAAATTCGTAGGTTCTTGAAGGAATTTTAAAACTTTTTTCAACATTTTATAGTTACTATTGACTAATTTATATTTTTAACTATTTTTTTTTTTAAACTTTTACTTTAACAGCCCGAAAAGTGGTCTCGAAAATTGCATTTTCAGAAAGTTAATCGGCTGTAAAATCAAAAAATATTATTTTAACAAAAAAATTTTATCGATTCCCAAACTTCCTAATATAGAGCTTTAAAATGCACCAGGTTTCAATACTAGGTGCGAGCAACACCTAAAGTGGTTCCCTTGTTAGTAGAAACCACCCGAAGACCCGATTTCAGTGGTTCGTCGGTAGGTTTATCATTTGCACACAAAGATATGAAAACATGGAAGACCCGGAGTAGGAAAACACAATGGTAAACCTACCAGTCAACCACTAAAATCGGATTTGCATGTGTTTTCCAGGAAGATATGACTTGCCGGACCAGTTGCATTTCAATGTGCTGATAGAGGTCTGTCTAATACTGTAATTTCAGCACCAACGGTTTGTGCAACCGACTCCGGGTCTGGTCCAATTTTGTTGCGGCTGACATAGACATCGAGGCAATAGGAGTCATTGATGTCGCAAATAATATACTTACTAGAAAGATAGCCCATCAAAAATGACGGAATATGAGATATAAAGATATATACAGCACATATGCAAAAATATGAGTTTTCCTCACTTTTTCAGCTGTGATAGATGAAACTAACAGATTTTAAAAGCGAAACACATTTATGAAAAACTGTAATACAGTAGAAGACCACTAATCCGCACAGCTGGGTTCCAAGTGTTATGCGGATTTGAGGCTTTTTGCGGATTACAGGTCATGTCTATATTATAAAATTAGATATATGGCTTCTTTATGCTAAAAAAAAAGTATAAATATTGAAAAAGAAAATGTGTGTGTATATAAATAAAACAGCGAATAGGTTTCCAGAAAATATGCTGCCAATTTTCCTCCTTCGCCAAGGCCCCTAAAGTGGAAAAGTACCGAGAATTTAACTTTTGTATCCGACTATATAAAGCGTGGTACTTTTCCAGTATAGAGGCCTTGGCGTACTTTTTTAAAGTTTGTCATAATTTGGGCTTTTGAAGTGAGATTTTTTGCCAAATGATATAAACAGCTATGAAAACAAAATTAATGAACTTTTAAGTTTATTTATATAATCTATAAACATTTTGTTTATATCTATATTATTGGTTTTTTTACATACAATTTACTTCAATTTGTATACAAAAATAGTTAAATGGCTTCTTTATATTAAATAAATTGCATAAATATTGAAAAATTACTTGTGTATATGAAATAGTGAATAAGTTGCTAGAAAATATGTTGCCAAATTTCATTTTCTCTCTCTCACCAAGGTCCCTATACTGGAAAAGTACCTAAAGCACATTAAAATCAGACAGAAACTCAAACAGTGCAGCGCAAAATATTGACTGTTATGTTATTAGTAGCATCGGGATGAAGATGTAAAGAGGTACATTTTCGTATAATACACTTTAAATTATTACCCATAGAAAAAAGCTCTTAGTAGTGCGGAGTTTAAATAAAATTGAGGTGACCTTGATTAATGGTTTTAAATGGGAATTTCGCCTAATTAGCTAACTATCGCCAAGCAGGCATTAGATATAACAACTTATTTTTGTCGCCAAATTTGGCGATATTGCGACAAGTTAGTCAACATTTGGCGCTACTGTGGTAACTCTGCATTACTAATCTTCACCAATTACTCATTACAATGAGGCGGTCCTACCGGAATTGTGAGGGACACACAGAGACTTGGATTTTATATAAAAAGATGGATGTAGCAGATGTTTTCCAGTAATACGTGTATGATCCGTGTATTTGTCTTCAAATGCCTCTCAACGTTATAAGCAGGATAATGAGATAGGCCGTATAAAAGTTACACATATGACACAGCGGCATATTCGCGACAACTGAACGTCAAAGATTATAATAATATTGTGAATTCTTACAATATTTCCCCAGTTCTTTCTAATTTATGTTTCACAAAACATGATGTTTTTTCCTACAGAATGAAAGCTTGTATATGATTACCATCTTTATTGCGTTTATTAAATAAAAATTCAAAATGCATATATAAAACTTTTCTGTGATATGTTATACTTTTAACGTATTTCTCCATTAACTGGACTAAGCTAATGATTCAGCACCTAAAAAACTTTTTCCTTTCCAACAAAGTTGAAAAGTGCTTGTAGATTTCGGTTTGTCTGGCTGTCTGGCCGAGCTCTAACTCTCGGAAATATACTAAGATTACAATGAAATTTTTGGATGTTATTAAGGTTCACCATAGCGCAATCACTATTTCAAATGTAGCTTGTAGCATGTTCAGTACATTTACTGGGACAGTCAAAAGTATTCCGTTGCATTACGGCCAATGGGAAAAATCGTTTCAAATGAATTTTAATGATATCACACACTTTCAAGCATAAAATAATTGATATGCATTTATGAAGTGTACTAAAATAGGCATTCCGAAGAATATGTAGTGCAAAGAATACTTATTATTCATTTACAGGGCCACACAAAAGAATGTTCCTGTTAGATTACAAGCACCTATAAGGACTGATACAAAGGAAGCTCCAGAAAAGCCTGTTTGCATATACAAATGTGTATGTCCAGAAAATTTGGTGAGGAGAGAATCGGATCTTAAATGCGTTCCGGACAGCCAGTGTACGAATTAATAAAAACATCCTGAGTATATGAGGTTTGTAAAGTTTTTTCTTCTCTCTTTCCGTTAATGAAATGATTCTGTATGTTACTTAGAGACTTGGTACCCTTTGAACTGTTTTTTTTTACTAAAGCATTTTCACTTATCTCTAACACGTATTATTAGAAGTTGTTGGTAAATTTAATTTTTTTTTTTTTTTTTTTTTAAATAATTCGACTACTTTAAACGATTCGACGATTCTTGTACTTCAATTTGTAACAATAAACACTGATTTTTTTTATATGTTTATAAAAGCCTAATCTATAACTTTAAAGATCGATTCTTTAATTAATTAATTAATTTTTGAGAAAAAACGCATATGTCTAAGGAAAAATACTGTAAAAAACACAGATTCACTTACATTTTAGGCCATTAAATTTTTAGCCATAAGTGTTACCTAGCAACTTGCTGCCTGTACTTTTTACATTTTTTGACGCATTGTTTTTGAGAGTGTGATTTTCAAAACTCTTTTTAAACTCACCATGCGCCTGGTGCATATATTATTATGTTAGGAACCCAAAACCACCCACACCTAAAAAGTTTATATATAGAGGCTATACATATATAGCGTTATCAACATTTTGAAATTTTAGACCCCCCCCCCTCCCACCCTTACGATATCATACGTTATCATTCGTCAACCCCCTCCCCCACCCGGTTATATCGTTATCAATGTCTAAAAATTCTGCTATTTTTAGATTTTTTTTCTTTCATTTTATACGCTTGCAGTGCACACATATGACTATACTAGAGGTCTGCACGGGCCGGAATTTCCAGGCCCGGGCCCGGCCCGGCCCGTACGAAAGCTATCTTGGCCCGGCCCGGCCCGTGTAAAAATTGGAAGTTCGGCCCGAGCCCGGCCCGGCCCGTTGTAAAAATTGGAAGTTCGGCCCGAGCCCGGCCCGGCCCGTTGTAAAAATTGGAAGTTCGGCCCGAGCCCGGCCCGAGCCCGGCCCGGCCCATACAAAAATCAGTGAAAACGGGCCCGGCCCGATACAATTTCTACAAAAAAAAATCCGTTTTTTCTCAACATACAATTAAGATTCTTTTAATGAATACTACATACATATTTATGGGAACATTTTACAGTATATTTTACTTTACTATGATGTTCGCAAAACAGAAAACGCATAATAGTAAACATTAACGATTACTTACAGTCATCGTGTATACAGACATTTCAAAATGGAAATAAGGATTCATTAAAAGATAAATGTAGTTCAGAATAAAGGATTAAAAACAAGATAACATTTGAAGCTGGATAATAAAAAGTAGATTTGTGAAAATATTTCTCTCATTTTTAAGACTTTTCTCAAATCCAAAGAGCTACATTTCGACACATTTATGAAGTCTTTTCTTTTCGGAAACGTGTAAAATTGGCAGGTATTCTTATTCAAAAGCTATGTAAATGTCGTTTTTTTTCATAGATAAAAGCAATATATCTTTCTGAAAGTACTGTCAAAGTTAGCGTTTTGAATCGAATTTCCGGAAGCGATAGCACGGGAAAGGAGAAAAACGTACAGTCACGTGACAGGAATCGCTGTTATCTCTGTAAGTAATTTATTAAATATGGGAAAAGCTATTCGTTTCCAAATGCCTTCAATAGGCAGGCCTGTCAATTTTATGCCTTTATAGTTAAAGTTTTTGTCAGAAACATGTGTCTGAAAGCTTTGCATTGTTGAGCAGTGAATATGAGAACCACCTTAAGGTATATTTCCAAAGATACTGTTAAGAGAAGTTCATTATCACTATTAATATTACAAAACAAAATAAATGTTCTACACATCCTGAGATCGATTAAGACCACTTCCTTCCCGGCACGAGTCTGCTGAAAAAAAATTAAACTCGGAATCAGACATCTTGTAACTGTACGATGCCTATCTCTACGATGGACACGTTACATTTCTGTATTGATGTTGTTAAACTCGCATTGGCTCGTGACGCACATTTATACGTCTCGAGAAAATCATCATTGAAAATAGCTTGTATTTTATCTGCTTCGCTAAAATTCTTATATCGGGCCGACAGGCCCGATTAATTTTTTTGCCGGCCCGGCCCGTTTATTTTGTCTGTCGGCCCGGCCCGGCCCGTTGAAAAAATTGTCCTAATTCTGCCGGCCCGGCCCGGCCCGTTTGAAAATTCGCCTTCATTCCGCCGGCCCGGCCCGGCCCGGCCCGCGGGCCGGGCCGGGTACGGGCCTCGGGCCAAGCCCGGGCCCGTGCAGACCTCTAGACTATACATTTATTAGTCGCATATTTTTCGGATTCAAGAATTCAATAATATATAAATACATTAAGTAAAGTTGTATCAAATAACATCTAAAAGAATTAGTTACTATTTAAAAGCATTTAATAATAGCTTATTGTTACATAATGCATTCAAAAGTAATATTATGTTATTGTATTTGCTCCCTCCCCGAGGAGGTTAAAAGCAGAACTTATCAACAAAACAGTGGATAATATTGTTTGCCTTTCATCACTGGTAAAAGAAGCATCACTTCCTATAAATTATGCTCCTGATTTCTCTTAACCATTAAGAACTTTTTGACGTGACTGTTTTTAAGAAAAATATGCTTTTAGAAATATTAGTAAATTTTTATTTTTATTGTACCAGTACGAAATACTGTTTTTACATTTAAAGTGTGGAAGAAATTTTTCTGAAAAGCAAGTGAAGGAGTTTTTTATATGATTAATTAAAACTTTTTCTTAATAACTACCTTTAGCAGTTGTCAAATAACACAGACATATATAAAAGATTTCATTTTTAATGAGAAATACCTGATGAAAATTGTTAATATATAAATGTATAGTATTTAAATTATTGTTGTATTTTTTTCTCCAATGTATTCAATGTCAGAGGTTGAGAAAATTCATTATATCATACCGAACGTTTCATACGCACTTCTGCTTCATTTTGCTTTTTATTATCACATACTGGTGCTTATTTTTTTTTTATCTTAGAATATGAAAAATCCAAGTTGAAACAGTTTTTTAAATTTCATAAATAAAACTTTTTTTCCCTTTTTAATATTTTTCATTTCTTTTTACAGGACATCAAACAAGGAAATGCATGAAATGTTTATTCAGGTTATACCGTTCATTTTGACTGTTTGAAATTCTCTGGATACTCTATATTTCAAGAGATTAAATATAATATTATACAATAATGTTTATTGTAATGTATCTATTAGAGACAAGCATATTCTCAAGTTTCTCAATATTTATTAACGTTACATAAATATTCTTATATATTTCACAAGTCTTAATATACTATTACTAAAAAGGTGTACAATTCAGATGTTCATGGCAGATATTTGTTCACTTTGTTTCATATTTTTTAAAATATACAAGTGATTATACTTCATAAATACTGTATAAATGTTGATATGATAGTGGGTATATTTGCACCAAATTCAAGTGTTGTCGTTGCGTACAATTCAGATGTTCATGGCAGTAAATTGTGTTTAATATATTTTTTAAATTAATAACAAAGTATAACATTGGCGCGACAAAACAATTGCTCGATTTGCTTCATATTTAAAAAATATATACAGATGCTTTAACTTCATAAATACTATATAAAGGTTTATAATAATAGCGGACAGATTTGAAAAAAAAATCAAGTGTGGCCGTTGAACAAAATGTTCCGTTATTATTTTTTTTATTTATGTATTTATTTTACAATTTTATTCATAAGAGAAATTTTAACAGCAAGCAGCATTTAAATTTCTGATTTTGTGAAATTTGTACTTAAAGTATATCTAAATACCTAGATATAGACCACTGCCAGAAAAACTCGTCAATTTACACTAAATTATTCCTCATTTTTCGTCAAATAATTTCTGCACTCCTAGAAAACATATTTTATCCGTGAATTCTCCTAAAAAGTCTGAAAAAAGAGGAAGAAAATCCGTTTATACCTAGCATTCATGCGCTATATTAATACTAAAATCAGAATTTATTTAAAAAAATGAAAAACCAAAAATTCTATATATTAAGATTTATAATTTAATTAAAAATGACAAAAAAGTTTTCGAATATAAAAATGATTAACAATTACTTTTCTCATTCATTCAAAAATACACACAATTGATTCTTCTAAACTTGTATAAGTTGAATAAAGTTAAATAAAGTTGAATTTATAAAGTTGTTTAAAAAAAATCGCGTTTAAAATATATTTTAAATTAAAAGATTTAAAAGATATTTTAATTTATATATTAAATGGAAAAAAATTGATTCCACACAAAAAAGAAACTAGTATGTTGTGGCCATCACAAAACTTTCTTCTATCTCATACATGTGAATACTTCAAAATTCACTATCTCAGTGCCAAATTAAATGACAATCTGTGTTCATCATGAGAATTCTAAAAATATGAAATTCCGTGCATTAGTTCTCGAGGTATGACTGTCACTGAAACCGTGTAAGTCCAGCAAAATGTAGCATAGCATCGCCACCTATTGAGTTATTTACAGCAGAACCTAATTATCACCAACTTATGTCAACGTCTAACTGAATATGAAGTTTGAGGAAAATTCGTGCATTAGTTTTTGAGATAGAGGTATTGCGCAAATCATGACAAATGCAGTATAGAAGCGCCACCTGTTGAACGATTTGCAACAACACATAATCAGCCGCAATATGAATCAAGTTATACTTAAATCTGAAGTTTGACGAAAATTCGTGCATTAGTTCTTGAGATAGAGCTATTGAGGTAATAATTCAAAATGCAGCACAGCAGTGCCACCAAGTGGGCGATTTACACCAATACGTAATCAGCATCATTTCATATGAAGTAATAACTAAATCCGAAGTTTGATGAAAATGTGTGCATTAGTTCTTGAGATAGAGCTACTGCGAAAATAGCGTAAATCCTGCAAAATGCAACATAGCAGCGCCATCTGTTGGGCGATTTACACCAAAACGTTAACAGCATCCATTCATGTCAAGGCCTAATGAAATCTGAAGTTTTATAAAAATCCGTTCATTAGTTCTTGAGATAGTGCTTTTGCGGAAATCCTTCAAAATGCTACATAGCAGCGCCACCTGCAGGGCTATTTACACCAAAAACTAATCAGAACCAATCTATATTAGGGACTATCTGAATATAAAGTTTTATTAAATTCCGTTCATTAGTTCTTGAGATAGAGCGCCCACAAAATTTGTGTCACATACAGACAGACAGACTCACAGACTCAAAGACAGACATTTTGTAAAAACATGTTTTTTGGAATCTCTGACCCATAAAACGTGTAAATCCGTCGAAAACTGGAAATCGAAAATTTTCATGAAACCAATACTTTCTTCTTGTAAAGATAGAAGAAAGTAAAAAAAATTATCGAATAAAAATATAATATTCATATTTTACATCTAGCAGTCAACTTAAAAATATTTATAATTTATATTTTTATCATATACTAGTACTAAAGTATTAAAACACCAGCCACAATCTCAATAAAGACGAAATCTTCCCGAAAATAACTTCAAAATTAAAAGCTTCTCAAAGAAAATAATCAAGCCATAATCATTTGAAGCAAACATATTTACTTCAAAGTGTTTCACTACCGAGCAATTGTAGCCCAATGGTTAGCGTACTCGTCTCGTAATGCTAAGATAGCTGACTCGATTCCAGGTCAACAGATTTTACTTTTTCCCCCACTTTCTTTAATTCATTTATATTTTACCTGCTGCACTGTAAAAAAAAAAAAAAAAAAAAAAAAAAAAATTGTAAAGTTACTAATGTTTTTGTAGGAAACTGGGATTCCTAGAACTTTTTATGTAAAGCTACAGAAATCTGGTAACCCTGGTTACAGTTACATGAAAAGTTCTAGGCATCCCAGTTTCCTAAAAAATTCTTAGTAACCTTACAGAGTTTTGGATTTTCGGTGCAAAAGTGTATCTGTTACAGGAATTTTTCTTGTTGCCGTTACATGAAAAGTTCTGGGAATCCCAGTTTCCTAGAAAAACTTTCGTAACTTTACAGATTTTTTCTACAGTGTGTAACGGAGAAAAAATAAACGGACATTCGTCAATTAACGGGAAAATACTGACAGCATTTCTGCTATGAGGATTTCCGTGAATTGAAGAAAATGTTTCTGAGAGTGAAGATAATGGTGTCCATCTATTTAAAAAACGTGTTAAACACACTAAAAATAAGTACAGCACTACGCATTTAGAAATATGCCTTTCATCATTAGGTGCAAGAAAAGCATGCTACCATTTTAAAAACAGGGGAAGACTCAAAACTTCTCAGTAAGACTCTCTTGCTCCTGCTTCCAGAGTGGTAGTCCATCTCTTTTGGATCTAATGGCGAAAGACAAAGCTTTATCGAAAGGCGTACTGATTTGCTTCCAATTATGGTGTCTAAGAAGTTAATAAATTATGCTATCCACCATTTTTATGTTATGGATCCACTTTCTATGTAATTTTATTTCAATAGTGTTCATGTTGAATACCCTGATTTAAAAGTTCTTTTTTGGAAATAACTTTTAATCCATATGTTCTGTGTGGTTCTTGAAATGTTTAGTTTCGTTTTACGAAATTTGTAAAAGCATGGTTTGGCGCGTAAATTTGATTTGTTATATATTAGTTTTAAAACCTTAGCATTTCAAACAAGCGAGAATCGCCTTTAACAAATGAAAATACAGTAAAAATTTTTGCATTAATATTATGACAAAATTTTCTTTTATCTTAAACACAACAGTGGGTATGTTTAATTTGGTTTTACCAATGAATTTGTAAAAGCATGATTTTGCGCGTAAATTTGATTTGTTGTATATTAATTTTAAAAGCTCAGCATTTCAAACAAGCGAGTAACAAAGCCTGTAACGAAAGAAAAGACAGTAAAATATTTTGCATTAAGTTTATGAAAAATTTTTCTTTTATGTTAAACGCAACAGTGGGTTTTTTCCTTACATAACAAGGATTCAGGTGTGAAACGAGTTAAACAAAATTGTGTTATTCACGGAACCACTTTTTATATGCTTTTATTCCAATATTGACCATGTTGAATGTTTCTGCCTTATAATTTCTTTTTTGAAAATAAAGCTTTTAATCCAAGTGTTCCGTTTGGCTCTTGAAATGTTTAATTTGAGTTTATCTATGAATATGTTAAAATATACCTTGGCGCGTAAATTTGATTTGTTATAAATTTCTTTTAAAAGCTTAGCCTTTCAAACAAGAGATAATCGCCTATAACAAAAGAAAAGACAGTAAAAATTTTTGGATTAATTTTATGACAAAATTTTCTTTTGTGTTAAGCACAACAGTAACTTTTTTCCTTACATATCAATGATTCAGATGTAATACAAGGTAAATAAATTTATTTCATTCACGGAACCACTCTTTATATAATTTTATTGCAATATTGTTAATGTTGAATGTATCTGATTTATAAGTTCTTTTTTGGAAATAACTTTTAATCTAAATGTTCTGTTTAGCTCTTGAAATGTTTAATTTGGTTTTAGCAATGAAGCATGATTTTTAGCAATATAAAAGCATGATTTGGCATGCATAACGTGGATTTTTTCCTTACCTATCAAGGATTCAGATGTAAAACAAGATAAATGAAATCATGTTAATCATGGAACCACTTTTTATGTAATTTTATTGCAATATTGTCCATGTTAAATGCCTCTGATTTATAAGTTCATTTTTGGAAATAACTTTTAATCCAAATGTCCCGTTTGGATCTTGAAATGTTTAGTTTGTTTTTATCAATGAATTTGTAAAAGCATGATTATGTGCGTAAATTTGATTTGTTAAATATTAGTTTTAGAAGCTCAGCATTTCAAACGAGCGAGAATCTTCCTGTAACAAAGGAAAAAACAGTAAAACATTTTGAATTATTTTAATGACATTTTTTTTTTATTAAACATAACAGTGGGATGTTTTCTTACATATCAAAGATTCAGACATAAAACAAGGCAAGTAAAATTAGGTTATTCACGAAACCATTTAAAAATACTTTTATTTCAATAGTGTTCATATTGAATGTCTCTGACTTTTAAGTTCTTTTTTGGAAATAATTTGTAACACAAATGGCCCGTTTGGCTCTTGAAATGTTTAATTTGTTTTTACCAATGAATTTGTGAAAGCATGATTTGGCGCGCAAATTTGATTTATTACATATTAGTTTTAAAAGTTTAGCATTTCAAACAAGCTAGAATCGCCTGTAACAAAACAAAAGACAGTAAAACATTTTGAATTATTTTAATAACAAAATTTTTTTTAATGTTAAACATAACAGTGGGTTGTTTCTTTACATATTAAAGATTCATATGTAAAACAAGATTCAGGGAACCACTTTTGATATAATTTTATTTCAATATTGTCCGTGTTGAATATCTCTGACTTATAAGTTCTTTTTTGAAATAATTTTTAATCCAAATGTTCCGTTTGGCTCTTGAAATGTTTAATTTGGTTTTACCAGTGAATATGTTAAAGCATACCTTGGCGCGTAAATTCGATTTGTTACGTATTAGTTTTAAAAGCTCAGCATTTCAAACAAGCAAGAATCGCCTGTAACAAAAGAAAAGACAGTAAAACATTTTGCATTAATTTAATGACATTTTTGTTGTTGTTGTTGTTAAACATAACAATAGGTGTTTTTCCTTACATATCAAGGATTCAGATGTAAAACAAGATAAATAAAAACATGTAAAACTCGAGATATATGCGTTTTTGAAAACAATCTGCAAACAAAACCATTATGACTGCTTTCTCCAAAAAAGTGGATTTCGTAAAACTATTCGGTTAAATATGCAATTAAATACAGTCCATCCGAAAAGTTTATGCACTCTTCAAATATGGTTAACAATAACTGAAAAAGATAATGCATGAAGTCAATTTACAATAAATACTCGATATTTAATCAAAATAAATTAAAATAAGCAATTTTTGTTGGTTAAAATAATAATTACATTAATTTTTATTTAATTTACTTGTTTTCTTGAAGAAACGCAGGCCAAAAGTTTAATCACTTTATGCAATTTTTTTTTAGAAACATGGGATTGGATGGGGGTAATGAGGTTATATGACAGCATTTTTCAATTAAAAAAAATATACAGGGTGCAATATGTTATCTATCGCCGACCTTTAATTTCTCAACCGTTGGTCGTAGACATATAGTTCCAATTACAAAAACGTTTTAAATGAGGTAAATATTCATGTTGTGACATTATTTAAAGTAAAAAATCAATTTGATAAAAATTACAAAAACTAACTTTTTATACGGTCCCCCAGTCCCTATAGTTATATTTAGTAAAAGTTTACGCATATCGTAACAGATATAACACAAAAAGTTTGACATCTGTACTACAAAAATTGACACAGTTATTAAATTTCAAAGTTTGAGATTTTTCCACATGATTTTGTCTTTCATTGAGGGATCATTTCAAAGATGATTTAATGTAATTTGAGATCAAAATCAGAGTGCAATGTCCTTTTTAGGGCGAAACCACCTTTAGCCGGTATCGCCTAATTGGGGAATCGCCAAATAGGATTATTTCCTCTAAAAATTTGAGCTAACTTTTATGGATCGAACAACATTCAAACGTACCGACGATACCGGCTAAAGGTGGTTTCGCCGTAAAAAGGACATTGCACCCTGATTTTGATCTCAAATTACATTAACTCATCTTTTAACTGATCCCTCAATGAAAGACAAAATCATGTCGAAAAATCTCAAACTTTGAAATTTAATAACTGTGTCAATTTTTGTAGTACAGATGTCAAACCTTTTGTGTTATATCTATTATGATATGTGTAAACTTTTACTAAATATAACTATAGGGACTGGGGAACCGTATAAAAAGTTAGTTTTCGTAATTTTTATCAAATTGATTTTTTACTTTAAATAATGCCACAGCATGACTATTTACCTCATTTGAAACGCTTTTGTAATTGGAACTATATGTCTACGACCAACGGTTGCGAAATTAAAGGTCGGCGATAGATAACATATTGCACCCTGTATAAGTAATAATATCATTTCCACTCGTTTTAATACTATCGAAGGGTAAAGAATTCACAAAAGATGAGATTTTAAAAGTTTTAATAATATGTATGTAACAGTTTGGTAAAAAAGATAAATATAGTTGTTTTTGTGCATAAATTTTTGAGAGAGTTTTGTTTAAACAAATTTTAAATTACATTTTTTACAAATATGTAACTTAATTTTTTCTACTTTTGGTATCATTTATTTAAATGAAGTTGCAAAATACACAAATAAAAAATGCTATTTGTTTTAATTTTTTATTATTCATTAAAAATGAACATTTTATGCTTGTGCTTAAATTTTTGAGACGGACTATACTAATATTATTTGTCTGAGAGATTTTATTTTTTCGGACTGGCTAATATATAATAACAAAGACTTATTCCACTGAACTAAAGTTCATCTTTGATTAAGATGTCATCAATTGAGTAATAAATAAATCTTGTACAGTCCTGAAGAAAAAAGTAAACACCCCCTACTTACTCTGCAACAATTTATTGTAGAAGAAAGTTACTGGTACCAAACGATCGTAAATAAAGTCTACTTTTAAATGATGTATATAAAATTTGCTTAGGGGCCATCTACATATCAAAACAAACCCAAAATTTGTTTTTTTTTCAATTACAATACCCAAGTTTGACACCATAAATAAATTCTGCTCCCTTTATTTAGCCTAAATACAAAATTTTCATGAAATTCGTATGATTAGTTTCGCTGAAATTAATTATTTTAAAATTAGCCCATTTTAGAGGCAGTAACCAAGTTGAAATTCGGTACTCGATTGTTGAAATTCTACAGAATGACTATGTTACTTCTATTAATGCATTATTTCTCTGCGATATGACAATTTCACTCAGATAATATGTTTCGAGAACTTGCAGCCCAAACGTCTAAAAACAAGTGGGTAAGTGTGATCACAGATCGCACATGGTGTTTCGTTTAATATTCCTATTAAAACACTTTATCTTTTTGAAAAATCTGTTAGTTCCACATTTCGCAACCAGGGGGAGCACTCGATTCTAAACAACCATCTATCCGAACGAAAACCCGTTTTACATACTATCCGTAGATATATTAGTCGAGGGGATTGGGCCCATAGCACCCGAGATCAGTTGGCGCACCTGGCGGTAAAAAATGGAACTAAAATATGTAAGGCTATGGTGCATAATATGAAAGAAGGGTCAAAGTGGTGTCGGCAAAAGTTGGAAAATTTCTCCCCTATTTAAAATGGTGGAGGTTAGAAAAATTACTTAAAATACACAAGTTAGAGCCCGGAAGGGTAAATAATATAAGACTTTTTGAAGATTTTATGATTTGTCGTGTGGTCTGAGGTATTCAGCTATACGTATGCAAAATTGCATGTCTCCAACTTAATTAGGGGCTCTCTTAGAAAGAATTGCTTCAAATACATATGTGATAGCTCAAAGGGTTAAACGTAAGACTTTTTCAAGATTTTATGATTTGTCGCCTGGCCTCAGGTGTTCTGCTATAAGTATGCAAAATTTAAAATCTCCAATTTAATTAGGGGCCCAGTTAGAAAAAATTGCTTAAAATACACGAGCTGGAGTTGAAAGGGTTAAACATAAAACTTTTTCAAAATTTATTATTTGACGTGTAATCTGGGATGTTGAGCTATAAGTATGCAAAATTTCACGCCTCCAAACTAAATAGAGACTCACTTAGAAATAAATGTTTAAAATACACATGCAGGAGCCCAAAGGGTTAAATGTACGACTTTTTCAAAATTTTATCATTTGTCGTATGATGAGTGGTGTTCAACTATAAGTATGCAGAATTTCACGCCTCCAACATAATTAGGAGCTCACTTAGAAAGAATTGTTTAAAATACACATGTGGGAGCCCAAAGGGTTAATTGTACGACTTTTTCAAAATTTTATGATTTGTCTTATGATGTGAGGAGTTCAGCTATAAGTTCCCAAAATTTCATGCCTCCAACATAATTAGGGGCTCACTTAGAAAGAATTGTTTAAAATACACATGTGGTGGTTACCGACTCGTTTACCGACATTAATTCTTCTGCGAGTTAAACCGATTAATTAAATAATAATTAATATTTCAGCTTGTAATTAAGATAGGACTTAGAAATACGTATCAATGAAATCAGCGAGAAATTTGACATCGGGATGCCAAAATTTAATCAAAAAATTTTATATTTAAAAAGTTAAAATTTCGTATTAAAATATGCTATTATGAAAAACCGCAGCGTCGCCATGTCTACCTGCTTTCCCGCCGAATTGAAATCTTTTTTTCTTGTCTTTCCAATTAAAGAAATAAAATTTTTATCGATCGATTTTTAGTGGATATTTTAACTTATACATATAGCAGAAATGTGAACTTTATACCAAATGAAAGTAGATTTTTTTCTGCGTTTGTCTATTCCATTTACAAATTTCTCGGACCAATATTTTCTGATATGCGATTTCGATTTAAAATGCCCACTTCATTTTTCGGCTTAATTTCCTCCGTGGTAACCATGCATCGTCTGATTTTACTGGCAACCCTTAGGAGAAACACGGATGATTTGGAGAAAGTTCATTTGAATCTGCGTTAAAAAGGTGGATTGGTTAATTTTAGAAGTTAATTGCCCGTAATTCAGTTAATTACCAACTTTTTCAAAATTGTATGATTTGTTATTTGATGTGAAGTGTTCAGCTATAAGTACCCAAAATTTCAAGTCTCTAACATGTATAGTTTCTGAGAACGGGCTCTGTGACGGAAAGACAGACGGACAGACAGACAGACAGATAGACAAAGGAGTGAGACGAATAGGGTTTCGTCAGATGAACGAAACCCTAAAAATGACTAAAATATTTTTTTTTCAAATTATGCTTTTCTGCACGTCATAGAGGGCCCTTTAACCCTTTCAGGGGCAGTGTTGGCATTTGCCAACACCATGTATTAATTGACAAATGCCACAATGACACCGGAATCTTGGAAAAAAAAATTAATTTTATTAAGTATATGAATAAAAGCTCTTACTTGCTCTGGAATAAATTAGTTTATAAATTCTGGTGTCAATCATTCATTTTAGAATTTTATGAATAAAAGTACTTTGCCCCTGAAAGGGTTAAACTATCGTTTTGACGTTTTGTAAACCTAATTTGAAAACTACTTGGAAGAAAATTTTGAAATTTTGAATTTTCATAAAGCAGGACATTATAAATATAAATCTATTAAAACAATTATAGGTTGCAATTCATATTTTTTTCCTAATATTAATTTCATAATTCAAAATTAATATTATAAAAAAATTTTTGAATTACAAATTCAATGTATTTGCGGTTTTAATATTCTTACTAGCTGTTTAACCCGATCTACGCACGGGATTTCATGAATTGAATTCTAAAATCAAAATTAAAAATAAAAATCAGTATTCGATTTAAAGTGCATTTTTTAAAAAATGAGATTTAATTTATCATGTTGTTATGGCAGCAGACAATAAAGTTATATTTTTGTAATAAGGGTATAAGTAGAATAAAAAGTTTTGTTGATGTTTGTGATAAAAAGTTTTCTTTATTTTTAAAAAAAGGTAATAATAGAGCGCAATTAAATAATCTGTAATTATTTGCATGTGAGGTAAAATAATTATCGTAATACCCGCTACAGCTTCTTAGTATTGCGGCGTGGCGTACGTAATATGTATATCTCACATTGCAGTAAACATTTAGAACTGGTTAGAACTCGCGCGATTACGGGTTGAACATAAAAAAAAAAAATCGTCAAAAAATAAAAAAAAGTATTTAAAATTTTCGAAATTTTTGCCCCAATCGTTCATGGGTCCCCTACCAGGAACATGCGTGCCAAATTTCGTAGCCCTGCGCCCTGTGGATTAAGAGTTTTTAAGGTTACAAAGATACGCGCACAGATTTTAATAAGGTAGATTATTATTACCACACAAAAATTTACCACATTAGGATTATAATTTAAGGAGATATCAATAAAAATATGAAAACTTTCTGTTACTATAATTTGACGTAGAATTAGTAGGGGTGTTTGTTTTTTCCACAACTGTATTTTTAAAAGGATGTCATTGTGAAATTAAACGATTTTACATGAAAATCAGAAAATGTTTTAAAAATGCCCATCCAGAGTCTCTCATACATAACATTCCTTCAGTATTTTGTAGCAATACCTCACAAGGAAGGTCTCCATACGAGCATACTACGAGAAATCTGAAAAAAATTACAGAATGTTCTCCTCATGAGGATATATATGTTTATAAAAAAAATTGGCGGAACCTCGATAGAGCGTCCGTAAAAAATAACGAAATTTTCGTTATTTGGCAATTTTTTATCGGTTGGCGATGGAATACGATTTCAAAATATAATTTTTTATGTCAAATGCACTTTAAGAAAAAAATGTTTCATGTTGAACTTATTTAAATAAATTTAATTTAAATAACTTTATTTTTGTCAGTTTTAGTTTGTTTTAACTATAATTTTGTCATATCGATATTTATATGTATCTATATTGAAATTTAACTATCAAAAATTACGATTTAGAACGAATTTCAAAATTTAAATTTAAATTGTTTCAAGCTCAATATTAAGTCCAAAATTGAGCATTGTCGATACAATTTTGTTGCTTTGGAAACGACTTTTTATATATTGAAATGTATAACTGCAGCATTCTTTATCTGGATTTTATTTTTGAATACAATAAAATGTATGAAAATAATTTTTTTAATATGAATTTTTTTTTATATGTGAAAATATTTTTTTCAGTGATAAATTAAATAACTGCAGCAACAAGCAATGTAATACAGTATATATATATATATATATATATAAGTTTAAATTCATTTAATACCATTTACACGCATTCTAAAAATCTATTAACCAACAATTTTCAGTTATATTAAAATCGCCTACTTTTGGCGAGAAAAAGTGCTGTTCGCCAAATCGCGTGACTCTTTCGTCTTTTCACGCCAAATATTCCACAGTATTTTATTTATTTACAGACTTTCTACTATAGTTCCGCCTCTAAATTTGACTGATCCTTTATTGCATGCATAAGTAGTTTAATTAGTTTTTTTTTTTTTTTTTTTCAAAATATTCTGAGTATGCCCAGTAAGGAGACCTTCCTTGTCAGAGTTTATTATAATTCCTTGAAACAATAAAGGTGAATCATCTTCTATTCCACATATGCCATGTACTCGTAAAGGTAATCCACCCATTTTTCCATCGCGGGCTCTGTTGCCTTCCTCCTTCCCATCTCGGGCTCTGTTGTCTTCCACCTTCCCATCTCGGGCTCCGTTGCCTTCCACCTTCCCAACTCGGACTCTGTTGCCTTCCATCTTCCCATTCCGGGCTCTGTTGCCTTCCTGTGCAAAAAAGATTGATATTTTCTAGTTAATTATAACAATAAAAATAAAAGGCATGGTTAAAATGTTATAAATAATATACTAGTATCATCTAACCATCGGAAAACTTTTTCTACATTTTTCTAATACCATAATAAATTTCCCAATTATAAATTTTAACAGTATCAACGGTAAGAGCTATAGAATGTTGGTTCAAAGTCACAAATAAAGCGTACCTCAAACAGTTTTAGATACGCGCATGCGCGAGTACTGCTTTATTATTGAATCGCTTGCAGTGGCATACACGCAAAATGCAAACTCTTGAGCGTAAAGCATTATTGCTGGTCTGAAGATTTAAAAGACGTTAGAGCCATGCGATTTTTTTCTTTGGGGCTTTATAAAAGATCTTGTCTACGTTTCGCCGCTACCTAACGATTTGCTAAAGTTGAGAAATTGAATTGAAGAGTCTAATTGCTTCCAATACTTCAGACTTGTTAACCAAAGTGTGGTAAGAATGGGACTTTAGGTTGGATGTGTGTTGCATAACTAAAGGTGAACATATTGAACGTTTGTAAGAAGAACTAGGTTAGTTTACCTTCAGTTTGATGTATGATTTGTTGTAAATAGTCAAATTTAAACTGTTATAATATACCATTGAAACTGGGAAATTCTTTTACGGACGACATGTATATTAATTTAAATGGCGCGGTTACATACCAACAATTGCCAAGCATACTGCATTTCTTAGAATTTAACTTGGAATTGCAATGATTAGCTTATAAAAAATGGGGTTAGACAGCACCTATTGTTGGATATTCAAATAGAAAATTGGGGCATACTATATATTTTTAATTAATAACTTCAAATATAAAATTTGATACATTTCTGCCAAATAAAAACGGATAAAGTATGTTAAAGAAAACAGACTATATTTTCCTTTATAGTAAAGCAGTTATCATAACATTGGAAACGATCGATGTTAAGTTGTAGCGGATTGTAGTGAAAGTATTATAAAAGCTGCCAATAAGCAGGCAATTTTGTTTATTTCCCGCCTCTCTTTGTTACGAATAGACTTAAAAAAAACACTTAACCCTTTGTGGGACAAGCATTAATGTCTCTGTAATATTGAATTCTCACCGGAATAATCGGAAAATTTTAATGTAAAATAAGGAAAAGCAATTTTTCAACTCCCCCCCCCCCCCCCAAAAAAAAAAAAAGTTAAAAATATAAAATTTAGAAGAAAGTTTCTGGTGAAAATTTGTTTAAATTAGGTGGGATATAATATATCCCACCGCTCCTCAAGGGGTTAACGAATTTTCCGATAGCAATGCAGTAAGTCGTCAATTATTGTGCTAGCAGTTATTAGAAAAATTTTACAATGTTTGAGTTTTGTGTATGGCGGGACTGTTGGGATACATCCGAAAATTTAATACTGATCTACAACATTATATTTCAACATTTAATTGGGGGCTTAAAATATTGTTAATTAATCCAGGGGCTTGCCATATTTAATTTAATTTCTTTTGCATTCCTTTGAGGTTGTTTAAATTACATAAATTTTACTCAACGAGATAAATTGCTATACATTTTTATGTTCCGATAAGCAATTGTTTCTCTCTTTTTACCCGACTGAAAAGAAGGGTTATGTGTTTCACGTGTATCTGGGTATGTGGATTTCTTTATACCCTCGAAACATCCTAACGGCTGGATGGATTTTAAGGAATGAGGTCTCTATTGATTCCTCTTAATCGTCCGATGGTTATAGGTTAGGTTTTGTTTTTATTAATTCAAAATGGCGGCCGTAAAATACAAAATGTCGGTAGAGACGAAAAAAATTTTTACGCACCTTATTGAGTGGCATATCATATGATAGGTCTTTCAAAAATGAAGACGATGTTTCATTATTTTACAGTCAGAAGCTCCGTTTAAATATTACACAACCTGGCAGTTGTGTAGGTAGTATCTCTAGCTTTACTGCAACTCTAACCATCATAGACATCTATAGGCCTCATCAAAACAGTGTTTATAGAAAGGAACTAACAATTAAACGTAACTTAAAAGTCATCAATACAAGTAAATAAAAAAAAATAGGTTTGTAATATAAAAAAAATAGTTTCACATTGATGAGAAATAATTAATTAGTTCGCTTTTTATGCAGTCGGGTCTTTTGATTTTTTAAATTTAATTTTTATTTAATTCACAGTCACACTTTTTCAATACTCCACGAGTAAACACTATATGAGAGTAGCGACAAAAATACAGGGAGCATGCTTAGATAATGTTCACACAGAAATTTTTGTCTAAACTATTTATTACACCGTGAAAAGTCAGCACAAACCATCACCTCATCGAGTTGATGGCTGAAATTCCAGAATTATACGGAACTCGATTCGCATATTAAAATGCAACTGTTCTGCCAAATCATATCTTGGTGGAAAACACCTGCAAATCTGATTTTAGTGGTTGACTGGTAGGTTTACCATTGTGTTTTCCTGCTCCCAGTCCTCGATGTTTTCATACCTTTGGGTGCAGGAAAACACAATGATAAACCTACCAGTCAACCACTAAAATCGGATTTGCTTGCAGTTTCCACCAAGATATGCTTTTGCAGACCAGTTATAATTTAATATGCTAATATCATGTAATATGCTCTAATCCTGGAATTTCAGACGCAAACTCTATGAGGTGATGGTCTGTGCGGACAACTCCTGGTCTATATGGCAAACCTGCATTCCAAAACTATGTGATATTGGTCTGGACGAAATCGATTAAGGGGACCGGGAAAGCCCTAAGTATTTTTGGTAAGATTTCACTGCCTAAAATAAATAATTCTCAACAAATCATTAAATCCCTGTGTTATAGCATACATTATAACATAATATTAGTATTAAATAAAAATCTGAGTTCATAAGTTTAATAGATATTGGAAAAGGGAACATAAACATGAAAAATACAAGTTTTCAGAAAATGTCAATTAAAGATTTAAATGGCCATTAAGCTGTGAAGTACTCTTAGAAAGAATGATTAATTTCAATGCTTGTTTTTTTTTTTTATATATATAAACATGTGTGACACATCGTTGGAAAGACAAAAGTTTAAACTATTTAATGATATAAAAAAGTAAAAATCGATTTTTTAGTTGAAGTTTGCTTTCCCGGTCCCCTTAAAGCTACACAGTACCCTTTTTCAAAAAAAAAATTTTTTTGAGACAGTTACATTAAAAATAATTAATGACTTTGTTTGCGATTATAAAATTAAACTGATTCTGGAAAAAAAAAAAAGTCATTTTAGAAATCACCATTTTTCTTTAAATTTAAAAATTTTTGTTTTTAAAATTTAGTTTTAATAGTTTTTAAAAAAATTTATAGCATTTTAATTTTTAATATTTTTAGTGATTTTAAGTGATTTATATTCAGTGGCTTATTGGGAACAAAAGTAGGTATGGAATTAAAGATCTAACTTTTATTTAAATTAAAAAAAAAAAAAAATTGTACCGCGAAACCTGAAAAAAACACGAAAAATTTGGAAATATTAACTTTGACATTCAAAAAAAAAAAAAAAAAAAAAAAACTATGTCCCTCAGACCTAAATTCATACTAATTATTGTAGTACATATATATATAAGTGTCTACAAAAAATTTCAAGACTGTATCTGCAACAGAAAAAAATTCTTAGGGAATAGCAAACACTAACATCAACAAAAAAAAGTCTGAGAAAAATGCATTTAAAGTTTATAAAGGAACACTCAGAACACTTTGAGAACACTCAGAAAAGTTCAAATATCTTTAAAACTATTTGGATTTTAGATCTACAATTTGGAGTCATGATTCACAACTATATGGACCACTAAAAATTCAATAAAAAAATATTCGATATTTTTGTCATTTTTAGGGTACTGTGCAGCCTTAAACGAGAAAAACAACTTAAAAAACCTTAGCTTAGCGATAATGACAGGCTCGCCAAGATAGTAGGATATTCTGTTTTGTCCGAAATCCTCTCAAGCAACCAAATTTTATACCCGATTTGTCGCAACTGTCATCTAGTGTCACTGTAACATTAGTCGTGTTTTGTAGAACTATTAAATGTAAACTAAAAATTTTCAATTAAAACATCTCTTATCGTTTTAATCGAAGTTTTCCTCACCTCTTGGGAAATTAACTGTTGTTCCTTTCTCTTTTTGTATCCAATTCAGAAACTTGACAACATCCGTGAAAATCATGGGCTTGTTTAGAGCACAATTTGTGTTCGTTTCAGATGATGCTATTCCCACGATGTAGTATTTTTGATTGATTTTTTTCATTAAAGGGCCACCTGAATCACCCTAAGAAACGGATTAAAAAAAAGGTACTAAGAATTATAATAAAAAACCTTATAGTTTCAGTAAATATCAGCATTATAAAATGCATTTGAGACTTTGGCCCCCACTCTTGGTCAGAAATTTTCGATTCACACCAGAAAATACAAAAAGTATTTCCAGATTTATATAATGACATACTTATCTTGATTACTTAAAGTAAAAATTGTTCTTCAAAAAGTTCCGGTCTGAAGTCGCAATTTCGGGATAAAAATGGGGTCCAAACGGCAACCCTGCTTGCGAGTAAAATAAGGGTCAAGATGCAAATGATGATATAGTCTCAAATTAGTTATTAAGAATCATTTTCTTTTACATCAGAGGACGTCTTATCTTGAATTGTACTGACCTGTTTTCAACTGTCTGTTTCAAAGGGTTGTCTTCATTTTTTCGTCGGTTAAAAAATTACAGTACGCCTTACAAGCTATCAAAACTGTCACTTTTTCAAATTTTGAAAACAATGAATAGTCGTAGAAAAAAAGTAAACCCCCCTCCCCCCCCTACTAACTCTGCCAGAAATTATCGTAGAAGAATTTTACTAGTACCAATTGATTGGAAATAAAATCTAAATTTAAATGATGTATAGACAATTTTCTTAGGAGTCAGTGTACATATCAAAATCAGCTCAAACTTTGTATTTTGCAATGTCAGCACCCAATTTTAATAAGATATTTCAGATTTGCATTTCCAACTATGTCCAGGCACCAAATGTCAAGCCATTTGGATGATAGGTTTTTGAATTATAAACATTCGAAATGTGCTTCTAATGTTAAATTACGTTTTCATATATTTATTAATATCGCCTTAAATTATAATCCTAATGTGCTAATTTTTTGTGCAGTTATAATACTAAAAAACCCAAACGTAAATACATTGAATTTGCTATTTTTATAATTTTATAATATGAATTATGAATTATGAAATTAATATTAGAAAATGTAATGTATTGCAACCTGCAATTGTTTTCGTGTATTTATATTTACACTGGCCTCCAAAAGTTAAGGTACAGGGACTGGATGCTTTCGATTGTACACGGTTTGTCGAATAACTACCAACATTATTAGCGAATTGGTCTTGAACTTCTGGTATGTAAAGAACATGTTTTATTTCATATTTCTCGGTGAAGATTTATCGGTGGTACAATTAGGTGGCTAATAATAAATTTAATAATAAAATAATATTTGCGATCACCTATGTAACAGAAAAGTCTGGAAATGGTTTGTCACTGTGGTAAATGACTATTTAGGTCCTGTTCAACGTTTGTATGCATTTGTGTAAGCATAGCACTCATATTCGTGAAGATGTTAACGTTTTTGTGTTAAATTCAAAAGATTTTTGTTTATAGCATACAAAGTTTTCAACCAAATTTAACACAACTTTCCAAAAACCTGACAAAGAACGGTAGAAACAGTATACCGCAATTAAAACCTGAATATAGTGAATATTTGATGAGATATGGGCACTTGTATGAAATCATTTTTAACTGCACATGCGTATAAGATTTCAAAATTTTTATTTCATAATTTGGTAGCTTATTATTATTATTATTATTATTATTATTATTATTATTATTATTTTGGGTAACTTCTGTAAAAAGTCCAGTCAAATATTGTGAAACTGAAGTATATTGAGTTGATTGAAAAGTTGTAGAAAAACCCTTATAATAAAGCTATTTTTAGAAATCAACTCACTATATCGCCCCTATCTTTGCGAAATTTCTCGTATTTGACTGGACATTTTAGATAAGTTGCCCTAAATAGCTGACAACCAAATTATGAAATAAAAGTTTTGAAATATTCCACGCATGCGCAGTTAAAAATTATTTCATATAAGTGCCCATATCTCATCAAATATTCAATATATTCATGTTTTAATTGAACTGTACTGTTGCTACTGTTCTTTGTCAGGTTTTCGGAAAGTTGTGTTAAATTTGGTTGAAAACTCTGTTTGCTATAAACAAAAAACTTTTGAATTTTTCACAAAAACTTTAACATTCTTACGAATATGAGTGATATACTTACACAAATGCACAAAAACGTTGTACATGACCCAATTAGTCATTTAACGCAGTGACAAACCATTTCCAGCATTTTTTGTTGCATAGCTGATCGCAAATATTATTTTATTATTAAATTTATTATTAGCCCATTAATTGTCGGCCCGACTAAATCTTCATCGAGAAATATGAAATCAAACATGTTCTTTACATCCCAGATGTTCAAGAACAATTCGTCAATAATGTTGGTAGATATTCGACAAACCGTGTGCAATTTGAAAGCATCCAGTCCCTGTACCTTAACTTTTGGAGGCCAGTGTATTATGTCCTGCTATATTGAAATAAAAAAATTCAAATTTTTCTTCCAAGTAATTTTCAAATTATGCTTAAAAAAGGCAAAATGATGGTTTAAGGCAGCCATACTCAATCTGCGGCCCGCGGGCCGCATGTGGCCCGGCGACCCTTTATGTGCAGCCCCAGAGACATAATCATTAATCAATATATTAAGGAGATATATGTGCGTGAAAAATATTTAAGACCTTAAATGTTGTTTTATTTATTTTCATGGAATCACAAAAGCTGCCCTGATATTCTTAATTAACTTAAATTACATTAAAACTTCTGAAACGCTGTTTGCTTAGTCAAAGGTTCTTTTTAAATGTAGTTCTAATTGTGCTAAAGTGGTATATATATTTCTTAATCTTGAATACTGATCAAACATTATTGCAAACTAATTAAATTTGCAATACATGTTTCTACATTTGCGGAAAAAAAAAAAAAAAAAAAGATTATGCATTGAGCAATAGACCGATTTATTAGAGAAAATTTCCTGATCATTTTTTCTTTAGAACTTGAAATTGTGCATTGTTATATTATTGCGTTTTATACTTATTACATAGCTAAAAGTGCTTTTTATGGTTGAACGTTTGTCGTGAAAAAAACTTCCACCAAAAAAGCTTTACACCACTATTTACAAACAAAGCCTTCAACAAAACCTTCCTCTGCAACATTTGCAATAAATTTTTATCACAAAGTTTATTATTTGGAACTAGTGGTGTTAAAATTTTACGGTAACATTTCTTCCGCAACAAACGTTCAAACCTACTGGTAATATTAACTTTGTTATATTGCTTTGCTATACTATACTTATGTTATCTTGCTATTTTAATTACTCTTTCTTTTTCGCTATTTATAAGTGTGTTGCGACCCGCCTAGCGTTACAAACATATGAGGTATATCCACAAAGTAAGTTCCGTTTGGTTATATATAAAAAAAAAACGTGTACAGATGCAAAAAAAAAAATATTTATTGTACAAAAATCTACATCTGTGAAACTACTTTTCTACATAGCTTCCGAAATTTTGTAGACATTTGCGTGGCGTGCCACAAGGTTTTGTATGCCTTCTTCATAGAAGGTTGCCGCCTGTGTTTTCAACCATGTGGTTACATGTTCTTTCAGCTCGTCATCATCGGTGAAGTGTTGACCCCAAAGAAAGCACTAGTTGTAAACTTACGGTTTTGCTTAATCTTCTCTTCAATTGCGTGAAACAGTTCATGAGTAACCAAAGACGGGCGTCCACTTCGTACTTCATCGTGCACTTGATCACGTCCTTCATTAAACTGTCTGACCCATCTTCTAACCATTGGAATCACTCATAGCGTTTTGCCCGTAAACCTCGCAGATTTGCCGATAAATTTCACTTAGTTTAACTTTCTTTGCATTGAGAAAACGAATCACAGATCTGATTTCACAAGCGGCGGCATTTTCAATTAAGGCTGACATTCTAAAGAAGCACTACAAATAACACGTTGGCAGCAGCGATCTGAAGATGGCGTACATTTATTCTCCTTCAGTCAGAGTAACTGCCGCGCATGCTCGGAACTGCGATCGCAGAGCTGCGGATAGAAATAGAAACGGAACTTACTTTGTGGATATACCTCGTATGTTTGAGGCCCGCGAGAAAAAAAGGTTGAGTATGGCTGGTTAATGGGGTCTTCTATGATGTGCAGAATTGCATAATTTAAAAGATATATATTTTACTCATTTTATTGAAATATTTCTGCTTGGTAAAAGTCGAAACATATTAAAAGAGCGAAATGGCCCTATTGGCAAGAAATAATACATTAATAGAAGTGATTTGGTCATTCTATAGTACTTCAACAATTACCAAACTTCAATTTGGATACAGCGCCTAAAATTCGCTCATTTTAAAATAATTAATTTCTCCGAAACTAATCGTTCGAATTTAATGAAAATTTGTAATTAAAGGATGCAGAATTTATTTATGATGTCAAAAATGGGTATCGCAATAGAAAAAAACCAATTTTCAGTTTGTTTTGATATGTAGATTGCCCACTAAGCATATTTCATATACATCATTTTTGCTGAAGCGTCAGTTACTCGTTAACAGTTAATAACTATGGGTTTCAGACTGTCCGTTATACTCGTATGACATAATGAGAAATTTTATCTTATAGTGACAAATTAAAAAGGGCTTTGAAGCATGTTTTAAAAATGTACGGCATTAGAAATAATACTTACGTAGCACATACGATGTCGAGTTCCACCTTGACATAGCATGTGATTTTTTATCGTTCTTGTTTCAGGAACCCCTTTGATGCATTCCGAGAAATTTAAATTTTTGATATAACTGTGACGTAGTAGTTCAGTGCGATCTTGATGTAAAAGAAAACATTAAAAATTATGCTTTAAATTTTTTCATTATAATGATAATGAGGACAAAATTATAATAATGATAATAATAATAATAATAATAATAATAATAATAATAATAATAATGAGAATTTTTAAAAATAATAATAATAACAATAATAATAATAATAATAATAATAATAATAATAATGATAACAATAAATAGGCAAATTTTGTTACACGCCAGAGTGGTTGATAAGTAATAATTTATTTTTTCAATTCCTACTATTAGCTCACACTCTCCCTATATTTATTTATATATTTATATATTTATCTTGTGCAAATTTTCAATCGTTAATAAAATACTCATTATTCATCCTATCAGGTTGAAATAAATTTTTTTTTAACTTGTACTGGATGACAATTGATGTTAATAAAGTTTTTTCAAATATTAATTAATTAATTAAATTTTAATTAATTAATTTTAGTTTTGCATGGGAAACAAAATGGCCACCATTGGTTATTGAATTTCAATGAAAGTATTTTCAATAAGGGTTACCCTAGGGGGGGACTCTGTTCTGTCGCCAAATACCGCCAAGTTAGTCGCCAACTTGGCGATATATCGCCAAATTTGGCGGCCAAAATGAGTCACCAAAAGTGACGCCAACTTGGCGATATCTGTAATATTTCGCCAAATTCCCATAGAGTTCCATTGTAAACCTACTTGCTTATAGAAAATCAACAAATTGAGATATTTTAATGCAACAAAAACTAATATTAGCTTAAGGGATTATATTAAATTTTTCTTTGATGGCCTAAGTAGGAATTGACTTTAAAAACAAAATTTTTATATTACTTGTTTATTTTTTTGGTTAGATAAGCTTGCTCAGTAAAATTCGCAAATATTACATTTTATACATTCAAACGGGATTTTAGGAAAAATTAACTTTAAGTGTTAGCGACGTAATTTTGACACCATTCTTTTAAATACCTATAAGTGTGGCGAAAATTCGGTAGGTGGCTGTCTGTGTATGTCTGTGAGAGCATACGTTTACATATATATATATATATATAGCTAATATTTGTCCAAATGACGTAACGTCATGACATCAGTGTTAATTATGGTTATGCTTTTGTCAATGCATTAAATGAAATTTCCAGATGAGAAAAATTTTAATGTTTAAGTAGACAATCGCTTTACAATTTTTTTCTTTTCAATAATCCACTGCAATTAGTGCTATGATGGTTATTCACTCTTTCCCATTAAGTTGAAAGAAATACATGTCTTTAAAATTATTTAAGAATAAAAATAACATTTACTAGAAATATATGTCATATCTTTAATAAAATTACAAATTACGTTGAAAATTTTAATTAAATCTGTGTCGATTAATTTTATTTAATCTTCCAGCTGAAAAAACTTGACTTTTATGAAATTTTGTTCTCACAAATTGAACTACACTTAACATTCAAATTTTAGTACTCATATGCACAATTGCTCCTTAAACGTATTTCTTAGTACTGTCTTAAAAATTCTTCCAATTTTAATAGTTTAATTATAGTGTCTTTTTTCTATACGCTGTAACGTACCTACGCTACACAAAAATACGTCATGCGACCGCTCGTGATAAAAACTTTATTGCGACCGTTGAAAGGATAAAAGAATCCATGATTAGCTGAACCTTAATAAACATTTTGTTCTCGAAGAGGCTTATAATTTTCAGCAAAGGTTCTACGTCAGTAAACAAAAAGATTAGATTACTATGATATAAACATATATTATGCATAATTTATTAATTTAAATGTGTTAAATTTTAATTAACTTTCCTCTCTTTTATTATTAATTCTTTCAGGCTTTTTTCTTAAACGAAAATCCTCTTTTGCTTAGTCAAAATTCAATATATTTTAGATTATTTTATGCCAGTTAAAAAGCTCATTCTTTCAGGCAGATATTTTAATTTAAGTCGTTCTTTGAAAATCAGTTTCATATATTTGTGGTTTTTTAATCATAAAATAAAATAGTTTTCTGCCTTGCCTTATCATAACATCAAAAGCAAAAAATATTAAAGTTCGCCTGGTGAGCCATCTGACTTTTTCAGCTACTTAAGTTTAGTGCTGTCTGTCTCTGCTCGCTATGTTGGTTAAAGACGAAGGCGTCAATTCTGGTTGACACTTGACATGCTTTGTTTTAAAATTTAAAAGGAATTTCTTCTAAACGCAATTTTCCTTGGTACTCCATTGGTGACTCGATTTGGAAAAAGATTTATTGGGTTTGTAAAGGACACTTCGCAATTTGCTTTTGTAAGGTAAAGTCGTAATTTTGTGCTCATGTAAGGGCGATCACCTCACCATGTCTTATCTGATTCTAATAAAAGAAAACTTCCATGGATATATATTTCTTTAATCTGTCTTACTTCTTGGTTCTTGGTATTTTATTTCAGGAAACGAGCTGGAGTTATTACCTTGGTTTATGGAAACACAAACTGCTGAGTATTTATCTACGGCCTAAACAATACTTTAAATATACAGGGTGTCCACTCTCAACGGTGTATAATGGCTAATTCCTAAAACCTTAGTCATAGGCATATAATTCCAGTTACAAAAATGTTTTAAACGAGGTAAAGAAATATTTGCGATAAAAGCGATCAATAAAAGCGATTTGGGTCAATAAAAACATTTCTTAAAAAAATTACGAAATTTTAAATTTTAAACGGTCCCGGTCCTATAAGTTATATTTAGTAAAAGTTTGTTATTTCCCTGACGAGTAAGACAAAAGAAGTCCCGATCATACATCACTAAAATTGACCGGGTTATGAAACTTTAAAATAGCATCTGAACACAAATGTGTTCGACCATGCTTTGAGGGGGTGAAAATGCATGTGCACAAACAGTTCAAGGGGCCCAACACCGGACTCTATGGGACTCTAGAAAGACCGAGGATTTTAACTGGAATGTAGAAACGTGAGAATAACTAAATGGAAAAGCGGTTCCAAAAATGAGTATCGGGTTAAGAGGGAGCAATTTACTAACAATTTATGGTGCTAAAACTTCAAGGGTCCCTGTAACTGGCCCCAAGGGGCCAGGAACTTAACTCGGTTGTAGTTGGGTATAAAGATACTTTTTAGTATATTTTTAAATAGTCGGAGAACGCTAGAACAATGTTAAAGAAAATTGCAAGCGATTCGGAATATTTTTAATGGAGCTGCACTAAGTGCTCAAAGAAGGCGATTAATATTCAAAACTTATGGTAGCTGAAGTCTGAGATTTTTTTTGTCTTTCTTGTAGTAGCTGGAGGACTTAAGAAGTTATTAGAAAAAAAAGGCTAGTGAATCGGACCATTTTAAGAGAGATATAATAGGGGTCCCAAAAGGGGTCAACTGATAGTTGAAAGCAGGGCCCTAACATGAAAACATGTTAAAATGCCTTAGTACTTATCGCTTTAGATTTTCAATTATTCAAAATTAAGCATGGGGTATGAGTTATTCATTAGAATAATACTTTAATGGAATGCGCCAAATATTGGGCAAATGTTTTAAAAGGGTCCAAGGGCCCCAATAAAAATATGAGGGTGTTTATCCGGGGAGAAGAGTCCACGACTCAACTTTAAAATTAGGCACTGAGGAGGTGATAAAATTAGGGTGTGACAAATGCATGGTGCACAAAATGTTCAAGAGGTCCCGACCCGGATCCAACGAGACTCTAGAGGTCCCAGAGACTTAACTGGAATGTGTAAAACGGAGAATAACAAAATGGAAAAAGGGTCAAAAAATGAAGGATAAAAAAAATGAAGATCGCATTAAAAGGAAGCAATTTATTAACAATTTAGTGTGTAAAAACTTCAATTGACCCTGTACCTGTCCCCAGGGTCTTAACTGGAATATAGAAATGGGGGAATAACTAAACGGAGAATTGACCCCAGAAAAGAAGAAGATCGTATTAAAAGGGGGCATGTTGTTAACAAAGAAGGGCATAAAAATTGAAGGGGCCCTAGCTCTTAAAAAATTAAAAATATGTGCCTCAGATGCATCAGGACCTGTCTTGATCTATCCTCACTTACATTTTCAGACTACATCGCAGACAGACAGACACACAGAGAGAAACTTTGTTTTATTAGCATAGAAAAATTATCCAGAATATTTTGCATCCGTGCACTAAAATGGGTAGGTGAAGCTGTCAAAAGACCACTTTCAAGGTTATTAATATTTTTGATTGATTTATATATGGTACATAAAAAACTCCCAAATTTAGTTTCGACGTGTTGTTACTTGTTGTCATTCTGCTCAATAATTTTATACAGATTTTCAGTTGTAACCTTTTATTATACACATTTTTGCTTTATTTAAAAAAAAAATGGGTGTGAAACATATGAATATTTTAATCACACTAATGAAAGAGCATTTATTAAAAATGTTTTTACTTTTATTTTCAAATTAGTTACAACTTTTTCAAATAATAGACACTAAGATCATAACTTACATTTCGTGACTGGATCTGATAAGCCCCACCCCGTATAAATATTTCTGGCAAGGCAGACAAATTGAATTCTTATATTTGTCACATTGCATTCTCTGATTCAGCTTCACTTAAGCAATGTCATATTTGGAAATATTGGCAACTGTTTGGGGACTTTGGCTTCATATTTGACAACGATTTTTACTTTTATTTCCAAAGTAGAAGAAAGTTTTGCAAATAGCAGTCGACTGGATCTGGTAAAACCCACCCGGTAAAGATATTACTGCCAGCGATGCAAAATTTGAAGTTAGCAATGAGGTATAAAAATTGGATTCTAATATTTGCAATAATCAACTATATTTGACGTCTAGCTCTATATAGTAAAACACAGTGTAACGCGTATGGGGCGAACCCATCCTCGAAAAAAGCAATTATCGCGGCCATGTTAGGCATAAATATTCAAGAGACTGTAAGTTTGCCGATTGTTCAAGGTATGGAAATATACACATAATCTGCTTTATATCACATCTATTCTTCGTTATTTTCTTTAAAACGTTCAAAATCTATCAAATTATGTTTTAAATTCTAAATTAAACGATCGGATAAATAGCTATTTCCATGTAAACAACGGATCAAAAGAGTGCAAGATGAGATTAACTTTGCTTTGACGCCATCTTTCAGCAATATATGAAATCTTTTGATATCGATTTAATTTAGAGTTTCTTATAAGAAAAAAAAATTGCAGACCTAATGGTGTAATTCGAGATCAATTTTTTAAAGCTTCATTTATATAATTTTGAAATTTCATTCAATATAAATAAAATGAATATTATTTTTATTATGATGATGACTTTGATAGAATTTTAATTTAGTTTTATTTAGCTTAAAATTTATCTGCTTATTTTTTTTTAAATTTTGTTTGCATTATAATTTTTTTTCCAGATGTAATTGATATATAAGATGTTATGATTGCATTAGTATGGCTGAAAATTATCTTTTCACTTATTAAATTATAATTTTGTTTGTTCAAAAGTTATTATGTTAAAGATCGAAATTTTATCTGCATTGATATAATTAATATATGTAGTACATAACATGGTATTGTGTATTCCTTGCATTTTAATTACATTTGATATAAAATATAAAATTTACTTTAATGCAAGTCAATTTCAAGTGGATATAAGCTAAGTTCTTAAAAATTAATAAAATTAAATTAAAATTTTACGAAAGAAATAATAATAATAATAACTTTTGATTTTATTTATACCAAATGAAATTTTAAAGTTATATAGCTGAAGATTTCAAATATTTATCTTTAATTAAATCAATGTGTCCTGCGTATTTTCTATACAAAAAAAAAACCCTACAAATTTTAACAAACGTTCCTTTGTTTATATTAATTGATGATAAATGACGCCAAGTCCATACTTAGAAATGAAACGTAAAGCTCCATAGATGAGTAAAACCCGTGGACTTGATCCCACAGAATTCTAATACAGTATATCTATCTCTTAACTCCGTGCCTTGATCCAGCCCTAAAGAAAAGCGGTGGGACATTCATTATTCAGATTCGTTCATTTTTATAAAAATAATATATTTAAAAAAAATCCTTTAACGCATTGAATATTTAATTTTAATATTTTGTGAAATCTCCAAAAATTGTCTTTCACTTTGCTAATTATTATTATTGTTGCAATAAATACTGCTGTTTGTTTTGTCTAATTGTTAACGCAGATCAATATTTCGTAATTTTTGACGGGGTTATACACAAGTATATAATAAACTTGGGTTTCATATGTGGAAACTTTTTACTTCTATTTTCAAATTAGAAGCAACTTTTACAAATAATAGATAATAAAATCGGAACTTACGTCTCGTGGCTGGATCTGGAAAGCCCCACCCGGTAAAGATATTTCTGGCACCAAGAGAAAATTTGAAGCCATGACGAGGAAGACAAATTGGATTCTTATATTTGTCACATTTTATTCTCTGTTTCAGCTTCACTAAAGCAATATCATATTTGGCAATAGTCACCCCAGTACTCTCCGAATCCATTAAACCAAATTGTGGATGAACTATAATCTTATCGATAGTGTAGCCATCGTTTCTGCCAATCTGGGGTTGGTTTCGAAAGTGGATTTTGTCATAATATTCAAGTTCTCCCTCTTCGCTGTAAAAAAATAGACATACAGTTACAAATTCAATGAGTAGAACGTATGGATCAATTTCCCCGAAACGTAGATTTTTAAGTATTAAATTTACTGAAAAAAATCAAATTAACGATAAAACAACGTGTTTATAGTGCTTTGGACTTATCATACGTGATTGCATTATTTCACCAATTAAAGAAATTAATCATGCAAATAAGTTCTCTATTACAGTTCTCTCTCATCTCTGTAAATAAATTAAACTTACAATCACAAATCCAATGATTTGAACATCTTGGTCATTTTCCCAGAAATGTAGATTTTTAGTATTACACTTACTGAAAAAGAATCAAATTCAAGGTTAAAAAAATATATATAGTGCTTTGGATTTATCATCATTGCATTATTTCACCATTCAAAGAAATTAATAATGCAATAACAAATTCAATGAGTTAAACATCTGGGTCATTTTACCAGTAAAATAGATTTTTAGTGTTAGTCTGTTCTGGAAAAAAAATTAACAATTTAAAAAAATGTTTTTATAGTGCTTTGGACTTATCGTACATCTCGACAGTATTTTCCCAAATAAAGAAATTCATCGTGAAGGCACAAATTCAATGAGTTAAACGTCTGGATCATTTTACCATAAACCTTGATATTTTTATTGTTACATTTTTCAGAAAAATAAAATATTATTATTTTTAATGTGTTTATAATGCTTTGAATTTATCAAACATTATGGCAGTATTTCCCCAAGTAAAAAAACTAATCATGCAAACTGAAATTCAATGAGTTTAAACGTCTGGGCTTTCTTGATTCTCAGTGTTATATTTTTTCAAAAAAATCAAACTAACAATTACAAAAAATGTGTTTATGCTAATTATACATCATTGCAGTGTTTCCCTAGAACATGTGAATATTTTTATTAAAATTGCATTTTTGCAAAATGTGCAGACTTGCACAAGGTCGTTTTGTTTTGTAACGTTTTGCTCGTTCGTTCAAGATTTGTAAGTCTAACACGAGACTTGCAAAAGTTCGTAACGATGATGTCCACAAACATTGCTTTTTTAATAAATTATTCGTAACACCTACATATTACACTGAATTGAATGCTACTGCTGAATTAACTTTTGTATGATTAATATTACAAGTTATTATATTTTACTTTACAACTTGATATTCATTACCTGTGTTTTTCTTGTAGGAAATAGTGGCGTGATACTAACGTTCATGATTTTTTTTCTCAGTTTTAGTACAAGAGCCGACAGCATAAAAACCTATGTTATCGAACACAAGGAAAAAAACCTTTCTTTTATGGAAGAGTAGAAATACTGGAATCTAATTATCCATGTCTGCCGGAAGTAAAGTGGTGCATAAGCCAAAAATGAATACCACCAGTGGTTTACTCGTAAGTTTATCATCGTGTCTGTCCTACAAACAAAGGTATAAAAACATGGTGAATAGTTTTAGGATAAACACAATGATAAACCTATGAATCAACACTGCTGGTATTAATTTTTGGCTTATGCACCTCTTCACTTTCCGCAGACAAGGATCATTAGATTCCCCTACTTCTACTTACCCATAAAATAAAGTTTTTTTTCTCGTGCTTGATAACATAGGTTTTTGTGCTGTCGGCTCAGTAATCATTTGTAACACACGTGTAACACATTTTTTTTATTCCGTCACTGAAACATTCTTCCGACTTTTCTCGAATCAAGGACTTGACTACTGACTTCACCTCATCGTGAGAGGTGTAATGATTACTCTTGAGATCGCTCTTGCGTAGAGGAAAAAAATTAAAATCTCGAGGCGCAAGATCGGGGGAGTAAGGAGGGTGTGGAATCGATTAAAAAAACTTCAGGTTTCACAGAGGCCTTTGCGGTTACGTGTGAAGTGTGTAGACGGTGTGCAGCCAACACGTTCCTTGGATATTCCAATATGATTTGCGAAACGCTTTTGAGTTATTATCCGGTCATTTTAAATCAAATCGTCGACGAATTTGCGATGTTTATCGTTTGTGGCAGTGACCGAACGTCGGTTGCTTTTTTCATCAGCAATTATGGCTTTTCCAATATTGAAATCACGAAATTTTATTGCCCATCGATTTACAGTAGACCTATCAACAGCACGGTCACCATAAACAGCCTTAAGGGTGTATTCGAAAAAAAAAATATCCACCCTCACCAGCTCGAAATTTTCTGAGACATTTTCAAGCTCATTTTTAAAAGAAAAATCATGAAACTTGCTGAGGTGATTTTTGAAGAGATGTATAAGAGGCCGTGTGATTTCATTTTTCCCTCAATTAATTAGAATTTGATTTTTAAACAATTATTTTCTCAGTATGACCAGACCATGCTTTTCATTCCCAGATCTCCCGCTGCGGAAAATTTGGTTCAAAACGCGAACTTAGGCAGCATTTTTTACAATAATTTCTGCATTTATCAAAAAAATTGAGAAGCACGGCACATTATGTAGTTTCTAAATAAGAGAATTTCCCAGTTTGATGCGTTTGAGAGCATAAATGAATATGAAAATGAATCAGAAAATAAGCAATTTGGATTGGAATACATCCTTAAAACGACGATAAATCTCAGTCACTTCTTCAGCAGTTAAATATTCGATAACCGCACGCTGTTTAACTCGCGTTGACATAGTACTAGAATACGTCTCCATACTTCCGCTTCTCAAAACGACTCTCAACGACCTGAAATCTTCGTATGCGTAGAGAGGGAGGATGTTACTTTCACATGCTACCAGGCTCGCTTCTGAAGGTCATTTCTTTCGCGTTCTACATGCATGTGTGCATTTCTTATCAGCCTATGCTCGTATCTTTCATGATTTATATCTGTAGTAGTATGCAGTTAAATATTATCTATTTGTTTACATTCTACACTGCTCAAAACAATTAAAGGATATTGCAGTTTTAGGTGGATTTTGTATCTGGTAAACTGTTTAGCTGATTGATACATGGTCGACAGACATAGTAGGTTATACGAGAATAAATTACACATGTTTGGCAGAAAAAAATGCATTTTATTGCGCATTTGTGTACTAAAGGAAAAAAACACAATTTGTGCATATGAGAAAAAAAGAATAAGAAAAGGTGTTTTCTTCAAAGAAAATCATTTTCAGTAGGGGGTATGGTTTCCACGGGCGGCCAGCAACGTTGAACACCTTTGAGGCATGGACTCAATGAGGCTATTAATGACGAGTTGGGGTATTCTGCCCCACTCTTCCAGAAGAGCTCTTTCCAGTTCTTGGAGAGTTTGTGGGGGTTGTTGGCGGCCAGAAACTCGTCTTCCTAGAGCGTCCCAAACGTGCTCGATTGGATTCATGTCTGGAGAACACGCTGGCCATTCCATCGAACGATTCCTTCCTCGAAAAGGAAATCCTCCATCAGGTTTGCACGATGTGGCCTGCAGTTATCGTCCATTAAAATGAAGTTATCTCCGATTGCTGCAGCGTAAGGGACTACAATAGGTCTGAGGATCTCATCCCTATATCGGCGACCAGTCAGAGCTCCATCTCGAATGATGTAGAGGTCAGTGCGCCCGTAAATGGGGATGCCACCATACACCAACACTCCTCCACCGCCAAATCTGACACTTTCGTGCACGAACGCAGGATTATTCCTACTGCCACGGTCCCTCCAGATGAAAATACGCCTATTATCCGGATGCACAGAAAAACGGGACTCGTCAGAAAACAGAATATTGCTCCATTCATTTCTCCTCCAGTTGACATGCTCGGTTGCCCACTCCCTGCGGTCGCGACGATGCCTTGATGTTAATCTAACACATACCATCGGTCAGCGAGCATACAGACCTACAGCATGGAACCGGTTTCGGACAGTCTGAGTTGAAATCGTGGTGCCTGTAGTCGAAAGAAGGCGTTGTTGGAGAAGAGTAGCGTTCATGGTTGGGTGTCTCCGAGCTGTTAACGCTAAATACCGATCTTCATTGGGCGTTGTTGCCCGTCTACGACCTTGCCCTGGTCTTCGGCCTGCACATCCACTCTCCAAAAAACGGTTCCAGATCCTGGAAATGACACTTTGTGACACTCCAATGGCTTGCGCTACTTCGGCTTGAGTTTGGCCCCCTTCTAACCTACCAACAATTCTCAAAGCTTCTGAATCTGTCAAATGACTTCGCTGAGACATCGTACTCATCGAAACAAAGCAATCACTGAATGCCGATCATCCTTGTCTTCATTCTCTTTTATCCAGTTGAAAGTCAAATTTCATTCGCTGCCGCTGAAGCGACGTTTTTGACGTCGAACTCAAAGTTTGCATACTCCACAGTTTAAAAACCAGAAAAATTTGCATTTGTGATTCTCTTCTTCTATTTTCGGCAAAAAAAATTCGTTTATATCTTTATTTTATATAAAACTTCAAATATCCTTTAATTGTTTTGAGCAGTGTATTTGCGATTTATGCACCACTATACTATTTGTTTCTATTAGCAATGCAAGTAAATTTAATCAATCAGTATTCCAGCTAGTTAAAACAGTTACAAGTATTTATGAAGTTTTCAGTTTCTAATTATCTGAAATATCAATACATTGAATATTTAATAATGAAATAATATTGAATTAAAATAATATAATACTTAATATCTTAAAGGGTTATTAAGACATTGACTAATAACATTTTGTGTTGAATTTATCATTATTAAGAATTTTTATTTTCTCATTTAAGTGCCCTTTATTTATTATCGAAAGCTATTGGCATCTGAGGTTTCTCCTAAATGTTTCTAGAGTTAAGTGAAGGATTTCCCGTATATAACTAAGAGGTTACAATGTAATTCTCTAAATGCTTTTTATATAGCAAGAAACCTTTCTTCAATGTTTAACGGATGAAAGGGAAGTAGAAAATATCATCTCTAAAAATGAGAGACACCAGTACGTTATAACAATCAATTACACTTCTTAAAATTTTAAACTTCCACTTATCCATATTTAACTTATACTTTAATCATATCTCATCTTTTTTACAAGTGTTCTGGGATACCTTAAAATTTTTTAAAAGTTTGTCTGTAGAGTTATTTATCAGGATGTAAAAGCATAAAATATAAACTAAATATGTATAAGGTACCTGTACTCAATATGGACACCCTAAGGAAAATTGATTTTTTTTCACCCCCGTTTAAACGTCATAGGTCTCCAAAAATATATGAGCACTATCCCTGGACTGTTGACTATCATTATTAACCACTTCACCGGCGAATGGTATGGGGAAACAGTGCTTTTACCCCCGAGTAATCTCGGGGCAGCCGGTGAAGTGGTTAAAATTAGCGACCTTGTAATTATTCTGGTTTAATTTTAATGATAAAAACAAAAAAAACGTTTACAAATGTCCATATAAGGAACAACCTGCCCTTATTATGGACATGCATGTCCATATTAGGGACAGTTGGCTCCTTGTTGACTTACTACACAGGGTGTATGGAAGGGTCACTCTTCCAAGGGATTTTAGAGGAGAGGGGATAAATGAAATATATCTTAATATATTGCAGGGGAGGAAGGGGGGCACTGTAAATATCTTCAGAACATGCACTTTAGAAGGGGGTGGTCGTTTTCGGTTGTGGCTCTTCGAAGACTCATGCAAATCACCTCAGTTACTACTAAATATTAAGAAATAATAGACTTGGTTAATTTTGCTTAGCTTTATTGCATCTGTCTGCAGAATTTACATAGGTTATTACTCAGTCCTCACAGGATGAACAAATAAAAACTTTTTCATCATGGGCGGTAAGTCCTACACAGTCCTCATGGACATATCTGCCGCATGTCTGCAGCAGCATCAATACTGAATAAGAAGCAATACCAGCTCTCCTCTGTTGAGGAAGTCATACCGCTGGTACCTGCGATTTCGCCAACAGATACCCTACTGAGGGGAGGCTTCTTTTGGTTTTTCTGCAAGGGATTTTTGAAGGATTTTTTTCTTGGAGGATTGTTCAGATGACATTAAACAGATATTTTACAAATTTGTGAATCTGAAGATTCGCTGTATTTGCAATGTGGACATAAGGTGTCCATATTGGGAATCGGGCATAATTTTACTAAATCTTGTAATAAATAAACAAAGAAAACATTTTTATGCAATATATGCAATAGCAAGCGAAAATATGTTTTATCAGCTTTCTAAAACACTCCACTTTTCAATATTTAAAGTAATTTTACCATATCTAATGAGAATTTAAACTTACCTGTAATTAAGATCAGCACACCACGAAACAACAAGTTTCCTTCCAAATGGCGAACAGCGCGCTTTTTTGCACTTTCCAGACTTAATTATCATCAACTGCTTTTCTTCGCGGATATGTAGCGCCATCTCTGGATCAAAATTGTTACTTTTAAAGATATTAGGGGGGTTCATATTGAGAGCACTGTCCATATTCCGTACAAGTACCTTATTTCTAAAGTAAAATTAAAATACACTTACTCTTTAACACAATGCGCAGCGGTTATTATATGATAAGCATCTATCATTGTCCCAAGACAGTTATGAGTGGAGTAATCCCAGCCTATCGACACCTGAATTAAATAAATTAAGAATAGCCTGATTGCAAAAAATTTCACATGTAATCTAGGAAGTGTTTTCGAAAGGTAGACTAATGAAAAATACATAAATAAACATCCAGCAAACACTGTCTTATACTTTTCCAAAATACTTTCCTCACATGTTACCAGGGCCTGACAAATGCAAGGGCATGATGGGCAGCTGCCCCGGGCACTCATTTATGGGGAGTCTTTGCGAAAATCATGATTTTCGTTAAGTGTTCCAAACGGATAAAATTGTTCAAGAATGGCCAAAATTCTTACATTTTAAAAGATTTAGTAAGGGAGTGCGATTCCCCCCTCCCCCTTCTCCTCGAAAGAGAAAGAATTATTAAAAATCTAATGATTAAAATTTTATTATAACAACTTAGTATTCTATTGTTTTTAAGAAAAATTCATTATTGGAGTTTTTTTTCGTAACGAGAAAAATTAAAACCATTAATTATGGCCAAATGAGAGCTTTTTCCATTTGGACTATATATGATATACGTATGACGATTTATGACACATAGAGAAAGAGAAAGTTTGAAAACAATTACTCCCATCAACTAATCCACCATTTTTTCTACTATTTTCTTACAAGTATTTTTTCTTAAAGTTTTGACTATCTGTTTTGTGAAGTCCTGTACGCAGATGTGAATTGCACCAGTTACAAAATTTACGTGTATATACAACAGGTATGAAGTTTAGCACCAGCTACTTCAGCAATATTTACGAATAATTTCTATAGATAGACAGAAGGGGATCCCCCAGAATTATGCTTGCCCCGGGGCCCTAGATAGTCTAAGTCGGGCCTTGCATGTTATGCAATGATTTCATCGTTCAGATCCTTTTTTAAGATAGGACAAAGGCCGTTTTAAAATGCACAGTGGCCACTTGTCAAAATATTCCTGAATTTATATTTCTGTACCTTGGAACAAAAAGGGCCAATGTCCAAAATTCAGAAATTTGAGTTAAATGCACGAATGAATTCAGGATGCGATATAAAGTAATTGTTAAAAGAGCCAAAGTTCTCCCAATATTAGATCCTTGAAAACAAAATATTTTGTCGAGGCCAGTGTTACTTACTGCCAAGGTAAATATAGCCAATTTAAAATGTAAAAAGAAAAAGAAAAAATCAATGTAACATTAGATTGTAGTGAGAAAAACATTACTGAATTGAAGGTGCAACTTCGAAAAATAATAGTACAGAAATCGCAGCAAGATTCTTAAAATTCCTCAAACTTAAATTGGGTTTCCTGCCATTTGAGAAAAATGGACATTGGCCCTTTTTGTTCCAAGGTACAGATTTGTTCATAAAAATATGAGTTTGGCAGCTACTTTTATTCAAAAACTATGAAATATAATAGTTTTTTCTTCACAATTTTGGATAAAGGCAGAGAATATTTCAGAAGATGCTGTCAATGCTGCCGTTTTTAACCGAATCTCCCGGTGCGACAAACTCATGAAGGCCATCATGAGGCAATAATTGCTTGTTACTCAGGGTATAATTTATTTATAGATTTTTTTTTTTTTAATGGGTCCATAAGTGTATCAAAAATTTTCTAGGGGAAAAATATATTTTCTAGAACACTCTTGGTGTTTCTTGACGATTTAATGGCTTGTTGACAAATGCGTTTTGTTGAAACTACATCAAGGAACGCTACACAGATTTATGTATATGACAATTACTGCGACAGGTGTGGAATTTTCTGTTTGGATAGTTCGAAAAATTTGAAGAAGCGGTTACTGTTTTAAGCATTGAATCGACACTGAAAACAGGATGGTTGTTATTACTATTATTATTATTGGCTATTGTTCATCAGTTTCACCCTTTTACTCATTTTTCTTTAAAGAAGGGACTTATTTCAAATGAAAATCAAATTTCAAACTAATTGCTTAAAAGGCGCAAAGGCCAACCTAGTGATAAAGGCGAATGTTTCTCTGTGGAAAATTTTCCAAATATTAATATAGATTCAATCGATGCTGGATTTAATTAAGTGTCTGTGTTTGCCCCATGTTGGTGGCACACAGAAAAAAGTTTCATCTTGAGCTGCGCCTTTCCAACCTGTAATAGTGAGAAGTTCCAGGCTGGGTATCGTTCCATGTGGTTTAGTCGGTAGAACGTCAGTGCGCTATACGGATGGCCCGGGTTCGAGTCCCGGCATGGAATCTTTTTCACTAGGTTGGCCTTTGCGCCTTATAAGCAAATAGTTTGAAATTTGATTTTCATTTGAAATATTGCATGCAAGGCGAATGTTTCTCTGTGGAAAAATTCCAAATATTAATGAAGGGACTTATGTTGTAAAGCTTTGAAGTAGTTATATGTTTGAATTTGCCGCTTGACTGTTTATCCTTTTCAACAGACGCCCCCCCCCCCTCCCTCGACTAGGACTTTTGAGACAGTGGACAAAGACTTTACGCGGGTGCCATGTGTATACTATGCAGTCAGATGAAATAAGTTTTATGCATGTACCTCTTATATAACTTTTAAATGTAATCCTCACTAGACATTTTTAATATACTAAAGAAGTCTTTTAAGTTTTTAACAATAAAGTATCAGGCTTATTACCGTAACACAATTACGCAATGATAGAATATATTAATCATTGAATTAGAGTAAATTCATTTGAGACCCACAATTATCAAACTTATAAAAAATATCAGATTTATATTTCGCAGCATAAATACACAATGATAGGATATATTAATAACTGGAGTAAATTCATTTCTGTCCAGCAATTAGTGAACTTTTTAAAATGATAAAACTGAATTGAGTTAAAGGCTTGAGTACATTAAAAGTACATTTGCCTAATATATTCACATCACAATTTAAACTTACAAAATTTTCAAGAAAAATGATATACGATAAAAAATTTTGTACTAAAATCTAACAAAAAGTAGACAAAGATGCAGTATAATTTATAAGTTTTGCTTATTTCAATCCCTTAAAGATGAACTTTAAAAAAACTAATTATTAAACAGTCTAATCATTTTCTTGAATAATAATAATAATTTAAACAAATTGAAGGTTAGGGATACTTTACAGTAGAGTCAGCTGTCCCCTTGTTACTAACAAATTACGCATATAAATGTTTCTTTAAGGAAAAATTAGTATTTAAAATTTTTAAATTGAAATATTAAGCAACTATTAAAATTAAAACAATGGTACTACTTTACAGCTATGTAAAACGTCTAAAAAAATGCTTATTTATTTTGGGCTGTAATGAGAACATTTGAATGTACAGTCGTGGAAAAAAAAAAGTAAACACCCCCTACTAACTCCTCAACAAATTATCGTAGAAGAAAGTTACTGGTACCGAACGATTTGAAATAAAGTCTAGTTTTAAATGATGTATACAAAATTTGCTTAGGGGGCCATCTACATATTAAAACGAACCATAACTTTGTTTTTTTCAATAGCAGGACCCAATTTTGGCAGCATAAATGAACTCTACACCCTTCAATTAGCCTAAAAATGAATTTTTATGCAATTCGTACCATAAGTTTCCGAGAAATTAATTATTTTAAAACGAGCGTATTTTAAGGGCTGTATCCAAATTGAAGTTCCTTACTGAATTGTTAACCGAGAGAGCCCCTTCCTTGATCAAGGCACCTTAAGCGCCACTCATAGAGTCAATGAAGCGTGTTAGATTACAGTACAGCAGAATAAATTTCAAAATGTCTACTCACTTCCATCATAGACGGCCCCTTAAACCATCATTTTGGCGTTTTTTAAGCATAATTTGAAAACTACTTGGAAGAAAAATGTGAAATTTTTGAATTTCCATAAAGCAGGACTTAATAAATCTAAATCCATCAAAAAAATTGTAGGTTGCAATTCCTAATTATTTCGAATATTAATTTCATAATTCATAATTCATATCATAAAATTATAAAAATTGCAAATTCAGCTTATTTATGTTTGGGTATATTAGTATTATTACTACAAAAAAAAATTAGCACATTAGGAGCATAATTTCGGGAGATATAAATAAAAATATGAAAATGTAATTTAACATTAGAAGCACTAAATTTTGAATGTTTATAATTCAAAAACTTATCATTCAAATGACTTGAAATTTGGTGTCTAGGCATAGTTTGAACCGAGATTTGAAATATCTCGTTAAAACTGGGTATTGCCATTAAAAAAATGAAGTTTGGATTCGTTTTAATATGTAGATGACCCCCTAAGAAAATTTATATACATCATTTAAAAGTAGACGTTATTTCCAATCGTTCGGTACCAGTAACTTTCTACTACGATGATTTGTTGAGGAGTTAGTAGGGGTGTTTACTTTTTTTTTCCACGGCTGTACATACAGAGTGTCCATAATTAAACGACCCTACTTTAAAGTTGTCTGCAGACAAAACCCTAAGTTCATAAAGTTCATAAAGTTGTGAAATTTTGTGAATGATATAATAAAGGAATATAAATTTTTTTAAGCTAAAAAAATATAAATAAAAATAATTCAAAATCTCGCCACCAGAGGGCGATATTTAATAACTTACGCATTTAGCATTACGATAGTTTAGAAATGTTATTTAAAGGATGTTCATAATTAATCGACCCTATTTTAAAGTTTTCTGCAGATGAAACTATTGTTCAGAATGTTGTGAAATATTTTGAAAGACATAATAAAAGTATGGGAATTTGTTTGAGCGAAAAAAAAAAAAATTAGAAGACCATTTTTTAATGAATTACACATTTAGCATATATTTACGATAATTTAACAAATTTTGTTATAATGAATTAATATAATTTTGTTCTGCATGACTTTTATATTTTGCAGATACCATCTGGAATCGTAAGATAGAATGTTACACAGTTGAACGCACTGTGTTCTGGAAAATGCAATGAAAATGTCGTGAAATGCGGTCTTTAGAATAAGGTTAAGTTAATACATAAAATTTCTAAACTATCGTAATGCTAAATGTGTAATTTATTATAAATCGCCCTCTAGTGTCGAAATTTTGAACTATTTTTATTTGTAATTTTTTTTTTAGCTTAAACAAATTCCCATTTTTACTTTCTTCTATCTTTACAAGAAGAAAGTATTGGATTCGTGAAAATTTTCGACTCCCGGTTTTCGACGGATTTACACGTTTTAGAATGCCCAGAACACGATTTGATGGTTTTTAGAAAATGTCTGTCTGTGAGTCTGTCTGTCACTCCGTCACTCTGTCACTCTGTCACTCTGTCTGTGAGTCTGTATGTGACAAAAATTTTGTGGGCGCTCTATCTCAAGAACTAATGCACAGAATTTCACAAAACTTATTATTTAGTTATACCTTGATATAAACTAGACCTGATTAGTTTTTGGTGAAAATCGCCCAACAGGTGGCGCTGCTATGCGGCATTTTTTCACGATTTCTGCAATAGCTATATCTCAAGAACTACTGCACAGATTTTCATAAAACTTCAGATTCAGTTAGTCCAGGATATAGTTTGGTGCTGATTACTTTTTTGTGAAAATCGCCCAACAGGTGGCGCTGCTATGCTGCATTATTTATAATTATCGCAATAGCTTTAACTCAAGAAAAAATGCACGAATTTTCATCAAACTTCAGATTTCGTTAGTTCCTGATATAAATTAGTGCTGTTTAATTTTTGGTGTAAATCGCCCAACAGGTGGCGCTGCTGTGCTGTATTTTCACGATTTTCGCAAGAGCTGTATCTCAAGAACTATTGCACGGATTTTCATCAAACTTCAGATTTAGTTAGTCTTTGACATGAATTGACGTGTAAGTTAGTGCTGTTTAATTTTTGGTGTAAATCGCTCAACAGGTGGCGCTGCTATGCTGTATTTTTTGCGATTTCCGCAATAGCTTTATCTCAAGAACTAACGCTTAGATTTTCAACAAACTTCAGATTCAGGTATAACTTGATATCATTTAGTGCTGTTTATTTTTAGTGTAAATCGCTCAACAGGTGGCGCTGCTATGCTACATTTTTCAGAATTCCCGCTGTAGCTCTATCTCAAGAACTAATTCACGAATTTTCATCCAACTTCAAATTCAGATATACTTTGATATGAATTAGTGCTAAATTCATGTAATTTCTTGTACTATTTAAATGATTCAATTGACGTGATTTATATAGAAGAAAGTTTTGTGATGGCCACAACATACTAGTTTTATTATGTCTTTCACAAAATTTCACAACTTTATGAGCAATAGTTTGGTCTGTAGACAACTTTAAAGTAGGGTCGTTTAATTATGAACATCCTGTATATCAATATTTATAAAAATATGCGACGTTATTGCATATTGTAGATGCCGGGATTAATGCAGTATAAGATTTAAATATAATGTATGTGCTGTGAAGTGGGTACAGGCGGTGGTGCGACATTGGCTTGCATTTTACTTTTAAATTCATTAATATCGCTCACCCGCGAGAAAAGTGGCACATCTCGCAAAAATTCATTTTGTGTTTTATTCCATAAATAGGTGTGTCATACGTTCGTCTTTCTACTGGCAAAGTATTATTCGTGTCGTTATACGGAAAACCTCTATATTACACCATGTGTCAGTTTTCCATTATAGAAAACGCGCAGTGGTGACACAAGAAAAACGACGCGTCTCGCAAAAAATTTTCCATAAGCTCATACTCCAGCAATTTGTAAAAGTCTTTATTGCCTTAGTAATAAAAATATGAAAATTTCCTTATTTGTCGAAATGTTGATGATTAATATATTGTCAACTGATTAATAGATAGGCCATAGATTAATAGTTATAACTTTACAATTTGTCAGCTAGGTAGGGATGTTGCCGAATCTTGAATGTCAATTTGGAATGAATATGGGGGTCAACACTAGGAAGTAAAATTAGTGCTTGTTTGTGGATGTATTTACAAGACATTGCTTCAGGTGTTGACGATGAAAATTTGGAATGAACTTTTTACTGTGATAACTGCGACGGACAAAATAAAAATAAAAATATTTCATTATTTATGCATGCTGTTAAGGCGCTAATAATCAATGTAATAACAGTAAAATTCTTGAAATGTGAACACACGTAAAATGAAAACTATGCTGTCTATTCAGTATAATAGAGAAACAAAGTTTTTTTTTTTTTTTTTTTTTTTTTTTTTTTTTTTTTTTTTTTTTTTTTTAAAGCGGTCAAATTTGACCGCTTAATCCACATAAGAAAATAGTAGGAAGAAAGCAAGAAAACTGGTTTTGTAGCAATAGCAATACTGTTTTTCTACTGCTAATGAAATGCTTGCTATGTTTGGAAGGGAAATATCTTTGAATTTGCTCTATCTTAAAGAAAGTAAATAGGCACTTTCGATACCAATTGTGATAGATTAGTTCCTGCATCTAGTCATAAAAAATGAAAAAAAAAATCTAAACAATTTATTTACCTCTGCAAAATTTAGATTAAACCTGCATGACTTTAATGATTACAAATAATTAAGGATTTATTAACTACCAGCTGTACCCGGCCACTGTGGCCGGGTACAGCTGGTAGTTAATAAATCCTTGGCTAATAAATCCATTGGCTAAATGGAAAAGAAAGAAAAGAGAAAGTGAACGTTTCTCATATGTTTAATTTCATGATGCTCGTTGATATACAATATTTTTTGTTGTTACATTGTCTGTGCAAATATAGAGATTGGTTTGCCGATTCTAAACACGAAACATATAATTGTCCGTGTGAGTAGCAATCCGTGTCTAGATTTAAACCGCAGAATTCTAAAGCTTGGCCCTAAGGTTTGTTGATGGAGATTGCAAACGCCAATCAAATTGGTAATTGCAATATCTCAAGTTGAAATGGCACATCCATTGGAGTCAAAGGAATGCGATGAATGAGGATATCTTCACCTTTGAAAGGTCCTGTCAAGACTGTTATTTCTACGACGTTGCTCATTATTTTTTTACTGCAAGCCGCGGGCCGTTGCAAAGATTTGGCTTGTGAATATTTCCCAACATCATAACTGGCAGGCCGATCGTCAATTGCAGTACGTGCGGTGGCAGCCCTGGCAAATCGAGTGAATTAAAAAGATATGTGCCGAGTTAAACTTATGGCATTGAGCTCACAGGCTATTCACACTAATTGTATATTATACTCTTATTTCAAAGAATAATGCCCATTGAAAAATAAATTTAGGAGGGATTACCCCTCGTTTCCCCCCTTCATACTTAACCAATGAACCTCCAAATCCAATCAGGGAAACACCTTATCAGAATAAACCGGTGTACCAAATTTGAAGCAAATGGGATAATTCTGCATGAAAAACACATTTATCTAAATTAAGTGGGGATTAGCCCCGGTTCGTCCCTTTATACTTAATCAATGAACCCCCAAAACAAATCAGGGAAGCGGCGTATCAGATAGAACCTATTCACAAAATTTGAAGCAAATCGAAAAATTCTACATGAAAAACCAAGTTAACTAAATTAAGGCGGGGAATTAGCTCCCGTTCCCCTTTGCACAACCAATAAAACACCAAAACTAATCAGGGAAGCACTTTATCAGAACGAACCTATTTATAAAATTTGAAGCAAATCAGATAATTCTTCATGAAAAAACCATTTATCTAAATTAAATGGAGATTAGCCCCCCCCCCCCCACGTTGCCCCTTTTATACTTAACCAATGAACTCCCAAAACTAATCAGGGAAGCGCCTTATCAGAATCAAACTACAAAATTTGAAGCAAATCGAATTTTTCTACCTAGAGTTATCGCGTCACATACATACGTACATACAGAACCTACGGGCACATTAGCTCTCAGACTTTAATAGAATGTGAGCTAAAAAGAAAAAAACACAAACTGAAAAAACAAAGAAAAACAAATATCATAAAAAATACTGACGAAATATTTCAGCAATGTGTACCTCCGGAGGGCATAGTGAGGGGAGATGCATAATATGAAAGAGTGGTCAAAGGGCTTTCTAATGATATACCACATAATAGATGTCGAAAAATATTAAAAAAAGTGCCTCGGGAATGAAATTGGGGGAGAGGGATGCGAGGTTCATAATAGTAATATAAAATTACGAGCGCAATCAAATGCAACGCAGTCGGTGAATTTCAAAGAAATCGGTAAAATCTTTCGAGGTTTAAGATTTCGTACATAACGAACATTTACATTTTTTAATATAGAAATGTGCCCCCACGGGGGAAAGTGGGATGAGGGGGATGGTAGGTGCATAATATTGGGTGAGTGCAAAAGTTCTGCCCGTTTTTTAGTGAAAACAGAAAGGCGGAAAACACAAAAAGTTAAGCATCTATGAATTCCATCACTATGAAGCACCATCAATATGTATGATCTCTTCCCATCTGATTGGCAGTAAGTTAATCCCACGCCTATAAAACCCCTCTCTTTTAGATGAAAAATACTGTTGTAACGCCGTTTTTACAGTCTGCACATCATTGGAGGTTCGGCGAACGAAGGCATTCTGTAAAGATCAAAAAGGGTGATAAATCAAAGGTACAAGGTCAGGGCTATACGCCAGCTGAGGTAAAACTTCCCAACCAAGATCCAGTAATTTTTGCCGAGTCCTTAAATCAATATGAGGCCTGGCTTTATCGTGATGAAAGAGAACCCCTCTGCGATTGCTGAGTGCTGGCCGCTTAGACGTAAGTTTTACTCACAGTCTGTCCAGCTGTTGTCAGTAGAGGTCTGCATTGATCTTTCGGCTCGGTACGAGGACCTCCTAGTTAGTTATTCTCTTGGCATCCCACCATACACTGAGCGACAATTTTTGGAATGGAGTCCTGCTGTTTAAGTCGATGGAGTACCCTGTGCAACATCGGCACACGGTCCTTCGACTCTCCACATTACGGTACAATATCCACATCTCATCACCCGTCCCAATTCGGTTCAAAAATGGTTCCTTACTGTTACAGGGAAGCAAAGAAACACAGGTGCTTGTCCTCTCTTCTCGTTGTCTTACTGTAAGTTAGTGTGGTATCCATTAATCGAGCTTGGGGATGAAGTCAAGCGCATGCATTTGTCTTTCGACTGTTGTTCTGTGTACCAAGAACGATTCCGCTAATTTTTCGACTGTTCGATGAGGGGAATTTGTTATTGCTGTGTTGAGATCCTTGTCGGAAACCACTGATAGGCGTCCCGAACGGGAATGGTCTTTACAGCTCCTGTCTCCGCCCAGGAATTTCCTAAACCAACGGCAGCAGGTGCTATCGCCCACGGCATCCTCCCACTACACTTGAAAAATGCTGCGGCAAGCTACGGCAACTGTAAAGGCTTTATCATACTCATACAGTAAACAATATCTGATGTGGTCTTTCTTGCTTGCCATGTTGTTTCCCGTTGGGTATGAATTCTTCTGAGAAACGTTGTACCTATGCATATTTTAGTGCTCCACGCGTTATTGGCCACTTTCGTGTCATCGAAACGTCAGCTGTAGCGTCCGTACTCCACTTGATATTTACATACCTTCAAAACGGGTAGAACTTTTGCACTCACCCAATATGAAAGAGTAGTCAAAGGGCTTTCTAATGATATGTCACATGACGTGTGTCTGAAAAAATTAAAAAGCGCCCCCTGGTGGTGGCAAGGAAATTGGAGGAGCTAGGTTTGTGATAGGTATATATAAACACGCGCGTATTCGAATGCAACGCAATCCGTGAATTTCAAAGCAATCGGTGCAGAACTTTCGGAGGTTTATGATTTTCTACAAACGAACATTTATATTTTTATTTATATAGAAATTTGCCCCCACGTGGGGTAAGTGAGGGCAGCGAGATGCGAGGTGCATAATATGAAACAGCAGTCCAAGGGCTTTCTAATGATATATCACATGATGGCTTTTGGAAAAAATTTTAAAAGCGCCCCCTGGTGAGGGTGGTGACAAATGGGGGAGGGAGCGAGGTTCGTGATAAGTATATAACAACACTTCCGTATTCGAATGCAACTCAAAGCAATTGGTGAAGAACTTTCGGATATTAGCGATTTTTAAAAAAAGAACATTTACATTTTTATTTATCTAGATTCATCATAAAAGCATGCATTATTAAATTTTTTTTTTTTTTAATCATGCAACAATCTATTTTCAGTTTACCATATCCTATGCAAATAGGGTTCAGAGTATTTGTGCAGTTTATATGACACAGCTTTAATGTATTCCAGTTTTATTTAGAATTTATTGATTAAAGTCTATCTAACTCTGCTAATTCTTTTGATATTATTTTATTAAATGCCGTTTTTGACACTTTCTGACATTTTTGACATGAAGGTTTTTGACACTACGGTTTAAACCATGGTTAAAATCGGTTTAAACCGTCGCATGTCAAAAACTTGCCAACCCTGAGCATTTCAAATCATTTTTAACACTTCACGGACCAATGCCGCCATATAAGCGGAATTGGCACCGTAACCAAATTTATTCGCACCACTTTTTTTTTTATTTAGAAACATTTTTACTTGTATTTTGACAACATATGCAAGAGAAATGCACTAACAAATTTACTTAAAAATTATGTATTTAAAGCTACCGCCCGTTAAGGGTTAATGTGCCAGAAATTCGGTCCAGATAGACATTCCTGATGACAATGCAATATTTTCATAATTAATTATCAATTAACACATCAATATAAATAAATTATGTTTACACGACCAGAAGTCAATTTATAAATCTTCAATAGATAGTTCAAAAAAAATTTTTTTTTCATTCGTGTTGCCATATCTTAAAAAAAAAAAAACAGACCTTTTTTTTTTTTTTTTTTTTTTTGTCATAAATTCGATAGTTTGGAATATCTACCGAGCATAAATAAAAGCTATGACTTTTCGCAATCTCGAAAACACAGTCAGGTCTCATCCCATATTCATGTATATTAGCAGAAATGTTTTGAAACAAAAGTGACTGAAGTCATAAACATTTGTGTGATTTTAACGATAACGGTTGAATGCTTGTAAAAGTGGTTTTTTTTAAACCTATTTTTATTTTTTTTTTTTACCTATTTAATTGTAACATCTCTGTCAAATTGTTATCATTCTCTTTAAGGGCTTTTTTTTTTTTTTTTTTTAACTATATAAAGAAATGATTTATACTTACCATCCACGGATAACTGATTCCATTTTCTGGAGGTGATCCACCTCGACCTCTCTCCCCATTATTTTTTAAGCCAATGCCACATACTTAAATTAAAAAATGTATATATTAAAAGTGATTGGTATTTAACTATGAAATATACAAAAGAAAATTAGAAAAGTAATAAAAGTCTTAATTAGAGTACCTATTAGTTGTGTTTTATACAGTGCTTTTAAAAAAATTAAACAACCATAAATACTAATCCAATATATCATTAATACGTATCTTCTTAAATTCTCTGTCACCCCAATATATTAAATTTGTTATTAGCTATTAAATTACCACTGCATGTTATTAGTAATTACCACTTACAGCGTCTTCAATGGGCAAAAGAAATATCGTACTGATCTTGAAATTTTTACGAGATTCAGATAAACAATCCGCTACAAAGTTGTTCAGAGCTGAATCTATTCAGTATTTTCCAAAAGTTGGAATATTAATATATATCCTAAAACAAAAATATTACGAACATAACGCGTACAATACTTTTTTTTGTTAGTCAGACCCAAAGGTAATAACTCAGGAAAGGAATCAGAAATGAGGTAATATCTTCTTTCAGTAAACATTAATATAAAGATTCTTGGTACGGTGGCATTATTAGGGTTCCGTACTTAAAACGTAAAAACGGGACCATCATAAGATCAGTCCTGTTTTCATCTCTCTTTATGTCACAGCCATTTTACTCGTAAACTATGGAACGTAGAAGGTGAAGTTGGCTGAAGTAACATAGACTATTGACCCTCATATTTAGAGATTATTAACCATTCGCAAATATACTTAGCAAAAATCTAGTGGAACTAATTAAGTACCTTGAAAAAAAAGATCTTTTCTTTGTATGCCGTGTGGGGGATATCGTGTGAAAGCTTTCGTAAATCCGAACTCAAAAATATAGTTCTTTTAATTTTAGGTACTATATTATCAGAGATATCATCGAAAATGTAATGCAAAAATATATCCCCCCCCCCACCACACACACACACCCTCTATTTCCAAATCTAGGGAAACTAAAATTATGAAAAAATTAAGGGTAGTAGAAGTTAATTTAAACCTTGCAGGAAAACTATAGTGATTACGCTATGTCACATAGTTTTTGAAAAAATCGCATACACACAAATTTCGATTTGCAAGAGTTCAGCAACGGAGTTGAGGAGCGCTGGTGGTACCTATCGTCGCAGAAGTATAAAAGGATTTTTGATAACGATTTTTGAAGAACAATTGTCTGTAATTAGCCGAGATATCAACACTTAAACACACGGATAGTTTGAACATACATAAAGACACGGGTGGCGTACTGGCTTTTAAAGCATAGATTGATATATTGATATATATCAATATATTGAGCTTTTATTGATATATTTGTGTAAAGCAATGCGCAGTTACTAATTCCTATATTTGTTGTACGCAAACCTCTGCGCGCACGTAAGACTCGCACTTGATCGGTTATTTGGAATTTGGTTCGATTGTTGTCGGTTGCTTGCTGCAGGAGACTGATACCCCAAAGTTATTGTAAACCTCAACGTTTTCAAGCGAATAGCAAACTAGGGCAGTGGATGCCATATTAGTTAACGGATGAACTTTTAGGGAAACTGCTAAAGCTTTTAATATTCCTTCGAGAAGCCTAATCTGATATTATCAAATTACGCAAAATGAAGTTCAGTCGAGTGACGGTGTTCATAACTCACCGATATCATGTGAGAAGCTGGATGTTCAAAAGATTCAAAAACAATTTTTTTTTCTTATCTCCAGCAGTGACAGGACTGCTGAGATTTCGGCTCAGAATGTTAGATCATTAAATTCTGGAGATGTTATACTATTAAAAAAGACAGAATCAAAGAAGAAAATAGGGAAAAATAGACGTAGGAAAAGGGGAACCACAGGAATATTGACAGATTCACCAAATCTAAAGGCATTGAAAGAGGAAAAGGAAGCTTAAGAGAGGAAAAAGATGAAGAACAAAAAAGAAGACAAGTAGAAATTAAATTTTAAAAATAAAAAAACCCGACTGCGTAAAAAGCGAATTAATTAATTATTTCTAATCAATGTGAAACTATTATTTTATATTACATACCTATTTTTTTTTTTTTTACTTGTATTGATGACTTTTAAGTTGTGTTTAACTGTTTGTTCCTATCTATAGACACTGTTTTGATGAGGCTTATAGATGTCCATGAAGGTTAGAGTTGCAGTAAAGTTAGAGATGCGACCTACACAACTTCCAGGTTGCGTAATATTTACACGAAGCTTCTGACTGTAAAATAGTCAGTGAAACATCGTCTTCATTTTGCAAGACCTATCCAAAAATATGCCACTCAATAGGGTGCGTAAATTCTTTTTTTCGTCTCTACTGCCATTTTGTATTTTACGGCCGCAATTTTGAATTTTATAAAAACAAAACCTAACCTATAACCATCGGATAGTTAAGACGAATCGATAGAGACCTCATTCATTAAAATCCATCCAGCCGTTGGGATGTTTTGAGGGTATAAAGAAATCCACATACCCAGATACGCGTGAAACACATAACCCTTCTTGTCAGTGCGGTAAAAAGTAAGGCAACAGTAAAAATTTACCAAAGGCAATGAGATAATAAAAAAACTTTGTGTCCACATACAAAAATAGAAAACTTGTAATTGAGAAAAGCACGAATATTAACAATAGCTCAGATGATGAGGAGTGTTATTGTCTCGTCTGTGCTGATAATTTGAAAAACAGCAAATAAAGAGAAAAGAGGCTGCAGTGCAAGCTTTGGGCACATGAGGCCTATGCCCAAACGAAGACACTGTATTTTATATTTGTGACAACTGTAACTCTGATGATGATATCGAGTAGGAAAAAAGTTACTTAGTATTAATATTTTATTCATCATATTTATATCTATATAATTTAGAATTTACATTATACAGGTATAATTCCTTTGTTTAAATTTGATGGCATTAACAAAATTGATTTCACTTAACTGCGTGTTTTATTTGAGTTCCATTTAACTTTTCATAAGGCGTGTGCCAACTTACCCCCTTAGGTATAGGCAACTTGCCCGCGACGGGGTAGATTGGCGCACATTTTTTCTCTTACTTCAGGCTTCCGATAAAGATACACTACAAAAGCTACAAACTCAGGACTTTGTGCATTTATAGCCAAATGCCTATGCTTTAAAGTGCGCTAAAATTTTGTAAAAAGACTTAAACAAAAAAATAGAAATATCTATAAATAAAACTGCGATTACTATCCCCGAACTCCCCTACGTTTCTGAGTTTGCCGTTACGGGTATGTGTATGCAGTATTGTGGAATATCGCAAAGCCACTCTAAGACTGCGCTCTTATATCTATAAATTCCGGTTTTCAAAAATTAATACAGTGAAAATGAGTTTTATTGGATATTTAGTATAAAGGAATAAAATACCTGAGCAATCTTCATGAATCTTCTCTGCATAAGCCGTGATAGAAATCAGCCAGTGAGCCTGCATAAAAAACAAATATTTCTGTTAATTAAATTATTTTTAGCAATCTATGTTATAAAGCAAAAAAAGTCCCTCAACAATGCTGAGGTCATATCGACGTTGGCAACGATGTAAGCAACCCATTTTCTTTTTTTCAGAAATTTAATTACTTCTAAACATCGCATAATTTTAATTTTTACGGTACCGAAAATGAAAAAGAATACATTTTCAAATGTTGTTTGAAAACTATATCTCAGTTTACTGATTTTGTACGGTTTTTTTAAATAATTTTCAAGCTAGAAATTTTAAAAATCTATATTGCGTGAGCCTGATTACGGGAAATTAAAAAAATTGTACTTAAAACACTGTAAAATGAGCGGCGTTGGTTTCCGTCTGATATTCCATAACGAAATTTATACTTCATCAAACAAGCAATGAAATAATATAAATATAAAACAAATTTAACAGATATGTAATCGAAATGCGTCCTTAAACACTGAAATAATAATAATGAAAAAGGATGCTGTCTGTAGCAAAATCTTTAGCAATTTCTTTGGCTACTAACTTTTGGCATGAAACTAATACAAAAGTATCGCTTTTAAAAAATTACAAATGTTTAGTTTAATACCTAATTGATATTTTTCATATGAAAATACTCTTTGCTTTTCTTGGTAGTCAATCTTGAAAAATATATTAAATTAAAAAAAAAACTATTAAAGTTTTCAACTAAAAAGTGGTTTACACCTTTGTTTTGTACACCAAGCAGTATGTTGTGTAACCCCAGGTGTCCGGGTTGGTTATTTTAACCCCCTCACTGACAAGCCCGTGTTAATACGTTCACTAAGCTCCAGGTTTCACTGCAATACAAGCAATATTTAAAGTAATATAATTCTATTGATTTAATGTATTTTTAATACATTGAACAATGATTAATACTTCCAAGGATTGCATTCATATTCGTTATTAAGTTTTTTTATAAAATGTTCAAAGAATCATTTTTTTTTAAGCATTTAAAACAAAATGCAGAAAAAACAACATTACAATTTTGCCCTTTTACAAGACAGTCGGAGGGTTTTAAAATACATACTTCTGTAACGCATCCCTTCTTTTCAAAAAACGCCCCTTACTCAAAATTATACCTAGGATTGGATTTTTAAAAGGTTAGACGCTACGTACAGAATTAATAGAATTTTTAATACCTGGTAAAGGTTTCTTTCTGGCAAGCATTCAGATTGTTGTTAGTTTATCAGTTCTCTACCAATGTTTCAGTAAAAGTTTCGCTTTTTACTTTTCACATCGCTATACGGAATTACGTTTAATTACGCGGGTGTATAAAACTTAAGCAACAATCATAAAATGCTAATTTTCGAGCACGCGAATACTCAAAAGAAAATAATATAATTCAAATATGTACTATCCCTACAGCACAGCTAGTCGATGTGACATTTCCTCCACGTCACACATGGTCACAAGTGTTGCAGTTACTACGGTGAAACGAAATGTGGGAGCTTTCATCCGTCTCATTATTACCCTCAAATAATCGCCATATGATGACTCCACTGAGAATTCATTGTGACTGTTGTTTTTTGATGAGTCGCCAGATAAAATTACAATGAAGTCACCTTGTGATTCTCATGTGACTAACATTTGAAGACTCAATTTTGAAGTAATCGTCAGCATTGAATTATAATGAGTTACTATATAATGTCTCAGTGAAGTTATGTGGTGAGTTTCAGGTGAGCGAGACTCTTCTGTGAAGTCATCATTGCGCTCCTTTGTGAAAAGTCACCAGATAATTTCATTTTCTGTCACTTGGGAACTCGTCACAAAACAACTGTCATGATGACTTTACAATGGATTCTCAAAATGACGGTCACATGAGAGTCACTAGGTGACTTCATTGTAAAGTCACTTGTTGACTCGTCATAAAATAGCAGTCATAGTGACTTCTCAGTGGAGTGACCAATTGAGAGTAAGAATGAGATGAATAAAAGATATCACATTTCAGTTCGTTGTAGTGACTGTGACGCTTGTGACCATTTGTGACGTCAAGGGGAGTTCACATGGACAGCCTGTGCTGTTAGGTTAGTGCCTATTGTCTACACTTGATGTTTGTAGAATTTTCTTTTGAGTACTCACCTGTTCAGAAATCAACATTTTGTGACTGTTGCTTAAGTTTTACACACTAGTGTATATTCTTAAAGACATTGGCTTTTGTTTGAAGCCAACCATTGTAGAGCTTCTCGACTAAGAATAATGTCACAAAGTTACATACCAGACCTATTTTGGTTTCTTTGTATCCAATATAATGAATTCCAAATAAGTTGTATCAGCAATATGTTTTTCTCCATTCTCATTAATATACTCTCCAATCTTCAGTAATAATCGGGAAAAGTTTATGACATAATTTATTTTTTTATATTTTTTACCGTCATACTTGACAGAGTTTTACATAGCATATTAGAAATTTTTATGCAGTTCTGTAGAAACAACAATGAGCGATAGAGAATTTTTTCTCAAATTGACTAAAATTATATTGTCTCAGAATATGACATTTCGTAGCATTTGAAAAATTTATCAGATATAATATATTCTAAAACTTGTGTATAACTATACGTTTATTTATTACAAACTCTTGAACTTCATTGTAGTTTTGCAGTAAGAATAAATCTAATCTAAGAACGGATCATTCTAATTATAAGGCTATTGAGTATCACGAATCCAATAAAGAGAAATTCCATGCGGTGTATGATGGTCCTTCTCAACTTATTTAAAAACCCTGCCGGCCCGGCATACAGGCGGAGGTGGATTTCGAAGTTAAGTAGTATACTAATTTCACCAACTAAAACTAAATCATAATTAGAGATAAACCCACTTTAACACTTTTATCTGATCGCTTCTGAACGAGTTTCTAATTTCATTTTTATATAAGATCTGGTTTTATCAAAATCATGCTAAGACGGTATTAAAAAAATACTTTTCCATGCTCAACAACTCGAAATTTTCTGGCACATTTTCAAATTCATTTTTAATCGAAAAAATATTAAACTTGCTGACGTGATTTTTGAAGATATTTATAAGCGACCTGTGTTTTTATTTTTCGTTCAATTAATTAAAACTTGATTTATAAACAATTATTTTCTGAGTAGGACAATATTTTTCGTTTCTAACGCAATCCCTTGGGGAAATTTGGTTCAAAATGTCCACTTTGACATAATTTTTTTTTAAATATATTCTGCCTCTATCAAAACATCGATCATTACGGTACATTATATAGTTTCTGAGTAAGGGAATCTACCAATTGGATGCGTTTGAGAGCAAAAATGAATTTAAAAATGAGTCAGAAAACAAGCAGTTTGGATTTGAATACACCCTTAATATCATGATTTTTTTCTTCAACCGCTATGTATTTTTAATTTGTTTTTGCTGTAAGAACTGGCCTTAATCAAAAATTTGTCAATATAAAAAATGTTGTAGACAATACTAAGAAGATATATAATAAATTCATGCGAATTTTATATCTTGTGAATTGACGAAGTTATGGATTTTTTCTTCTTCAACTCCCCCCTTTTTGTTTTCGTTTTTAATTATTTTATGCGGTACGAATTGGTCCTATCAAAAACTTTTCAGTATAAAAGTTGTAGATAGCATTAAGAAGATTTATAATATATTTAATTGGATTTGATATTTGAGAAATGGCAAAGTTATGAATTTTTTTCTCCCTAAAACTATATTTTTCGCACCCCTTGAGCCCATTTTTAATTTTATCAAAAATCTGTGATACATAAATTTTTGGCCAATTTTTAGAAGTAATAAAAACTTTAAACTGATTTGATATGTACAAAAATTAAGAAGTTATGGGTTTTTTTTCGGTGATTTTCACAAAACCCCTCCCTATTTCCATCCCTTTGGTCCGATTTTGACCATTAACGAACTTGACCGAGATTTTATGCCCCTTGATTTTTTGTATCAGTTTGTAAGAGATTTGTGCAGAATTATGGAAGTTATCGTGTCCAGAAGAAAGTGATATATATATATATATATACATATAAATAGATAGATAGATAGATAGATAGATAGATAGATAGATAAAGTATTTTTACTGAGGGTGGTTTTGGGTTCTAGGGGTCATGATCGATGTAGATCTGCAAAACTTTTTCAGATATTCCAACATAGGGGAGAGTGTAATAGGTAGTATTTCATACGAAATCTACCTAATATTTTTTAATTTCTTATATTTTTTAACTAATTTATTTTTTAATATTTTTACCCGTTATACTTTACAGGATTTTACCTAGGATATTAGAAATTTTTATACAGTTCTGTAAAAAAATAATGAGGGATAGAGTTATTTTTCTCAAATGGACTGAAATTGTACTGCCCCAGACTGTGACATTTAATAGCATTAGAAAATGTATTAGATATAATATATTCTAATACTTGTGTATAACTATATTTTATTTATTACCCACACTTAAAATTCATCCTATTTTTGCAGTAAGGATAAATCTTATCTTGAATTACATTGTACTTTAACCTCTTCACTGCTGAGTATTAATGAAGCATTATTAATTATTACTGAATTATTTCTTCTCCCATTTGACTTCAGAGCAAGATTTTTATTTTATTTGCATTGGTTCGAATCTTATACTTCGAAATATTTCATTCTGATATCGAAATTGTAATTATGTTCGAGTACCATTAATAGGGACAAAACGAAGGTCCCCATTTTGGGACCCAGGGAGCGAAGAGGTTAAAACATGAGACTGTATTTGTCTGATAAGTATTTGTCATTTGAGAATTTACTTTATGGCAATTAACTGAATGTATAAAATTAACCAGTGAATTTACATTAACCTGTTTAGTAGTTCAACAGCATTTCTGATTAATCCGAAAGGTAAATAATTGTTGCTTATAAATAAGAAAACTTAAGATTATAAAACTTACATCAAGTGAGACAATAAGAAGGCATCCAATATTGCGAATGAGCACGACTCCAGCAGATGACGTCATCATATATGTGCTTACTGTTCTTGGAAAGATAGAAAATAAATATGAATCAACCCTAAAACAGAAAAAAAGAAATGTCTTTAGTGAATTTTTTAAGAAATGATTTTAACTGTACGGCAGTGACATTGTTTTAAAGTTTTATAAAAACTATCATACTCCTAATAGTATGTAATATCCGTAATAGATATAAGAAATAATTGTTGATTTTCATTTATGATTCGAGGCTAGAAACGTGAAACGAAAATTATATTTAAATTTCATGGGGGTAGTATCACAAGGAAAACGCTGGAATTTTAAAATTCAATAATTCATTAACGGAATTTGGAAATTAAATAGTAAAAATTCGGACTTAAATAAAGGGAAAACTCAATTTGAACTTACTTATTGATAATTAACAGTTATTCTAACCTTATTTGCACATACTTTAATACTTAAATTTCAAACTTAATTCAATAATTAAAACTCAAAATTCAATAATTCATCAATTTAACAATTCCTTTTAAGTTCAATAATTCATTAGCATATGGCTCAATAACTCATATCTATCTATCTATCTATATTATAAAGGACAAACATATCTGTGCGTAACGAATACGTCATTTTGCGAATGGGAACACTTTGAAATTTGAAATAAAATTTCGGTTTTACAATTTATGCTACTGCAAATTTTTAAATTTTTAAACTTCTAAACATCGCATATTTTAAATTTTTACATCGTCGTACAAGGAAAAAAATAATCTTTTAAATGCAATTTGTTTGAAAGCTGTATCTCAATTTAATTTTCAGATATTAATTTTTTTTGTAGTTTTTGTTACTTTTTTTGTAATTGTGGCAACTGAAGTATTCCATTTCTATTGAAAGTAAAGGGAAAACAAGTAAGAAAAATCATGCGTTTAGCATAGATTATGAAACACTTTCCAACACTTCCTGAATACTTTAACAAAACTTCGTTATTTAGAGAAATAGGGTATATAAGAGAACCAAGTAAACATTTTAGAAAACACATGAAACATTTGAAAAACTGATTTCTGCAGTTACCGTATATAGCCAAATATGTATTCCAATTCTTTTGAACAGCCCTGTATTTGATTTGTAGGTTGATATATATACTATATAATGGGAAAATTTAGTTTAGCAAGAAAACTCATAACAGGTTGAAATTTCTCTTTCAGCAATTTATACTAATAGATCAAAACATACTTGGTTACATTTGTACAGCCTTGTAGTTAACCTAGAACCTTTATTACACGCCACTATTTAGCTAAAGTTTAATTCAAAGTAAAACACTCTTACAACTACTGAAATCACATTTCCAGAAATTATCATTTATAGACGGCAATGTATCCAATTCTTTGCGTGACCCTGTATATCCTCTTATCTATGTTCTACAAACATTTCTTAGTAAACCAAATGCAGTTCCCCGTAAAAATGCATAACTCATTTAAAAATCACTTTTAAGCAATTTGCAATCATACCCAGTAACCATTACGAATTATTTTGTGTAGCCCTGTATATGAATAACAACATTTATTCGCACCATATACTATGCATAAATATAGTGAAACATAAAACCACATAACATATATAAAAATGCATTTCCAGCAATCATCGCTACTGTACAGTACTTCGGACACAATATAGTATCTGAAATCTATTTATTGTGTGTCCCTGTAAATGCTATGCACTTCGTACTATACACAAAATAAGTTATAGTAAACCTCAGCGACGTATATCAATTTCATTATACACGAAATAATTTAACATAATTAAAATACGCCGCAAACAATTCCCTCCACCCCTATATCTTTCTGTAACGAAATTATTTTGTGTGGCCCTGTAAATGAATAATAACTATTCTTTGCATCGTATATTCTACGGAATGTGTATTTTAGTGCACTTGATAAATGCATATGAATTTATTATGTTTGAAAGCATGTAACATCATTAAAAACCATTTTAAACGATTTTTTCCCATAGGCCATAATGTAACGGAAACATTTTGACTGTCCCTGTAAATGAACTAAACATGCTAGAAACTTTATTTGAAATAAAGATCGTGCCATGGTAGAGGTCACTAACATCCAAAATTTTCAGAACGATCCGACTATATTTACGAGAGTTAGAGTGCGGACAGACGGACAGACAAACCGAAGTCATAAACACTTTTCAACTTTGTTGGAAAGTGTTAAAAAGGAAAATAGTAGATTGCTCTATCTTTTTGCTGTCATTTTCTTATAAAAACTGAAAAAATGGAAATTAAAGTACGTGCTATGTCAATAATATCGTCTGTGTTATAAAACCCGGTGAGTTTTGGCTTTATTTCGTTTTTATTTATCAATTAAATGATTTTTAGTTTATTGCAATTTAACTTTACAAACGATACAACATTTTTTCTTTAGAAAAATGCATTTTAAAGAATATTTGTGTCACTTATTTTCTCCGCATTTATTTAATTCGTATCAAAAATCTGAAAGAATGCAATTTTATAAATCCGTGTGTAATTACATTTTCGGAATTTTGAAAAAATATAAATGTATGGCTTCTGATAAAACATAGAGCTATTATAATTGATTGTATAATTCATATTTTTCATATGAAAAATGTTTTTTTTATTTTTTATTTTCAGCGAGCAATCTAAAAATATATTGCACGTAAAAAAATATTACTTTCCTCATAGCATGCATGGTCACGGTGACGTCGTTGTGACGTCACTGTAAGTCACTCTGGTCACGTCACATCTGTGACCAAAATGCCACCACTCAGTGATGTCACACTGTGACTGAGATGTGAACTTGTTAGAAAACTTTAAAAAGTTACGGAAATTCTTTAAAACATGTTATTCACTGTAAAATTATATTTTTCTGGCAATTAAAAATAATTGTGACGTCACTGCTATGTAATGTACGTCACGTCACATATGTGACAAAAAAACCACCATATTGTAAGTCACAGTGTGACAAAAATATGAACTTCAAAAGTCTTTGAAAATGAAGAGAAATATTTTAAACAGTCACGAGTTACAGCGGCATAAGGAATGAAAATATATTAGTGGATAGCAAATGGTAAATTCTGTCTCTAAAGGGGGGGGGGGGCATAATAAATAAAGTACACGATACAAGCATTAATAAACTAAATTTTCAGGCTATATTTTATCAATTTGATATCTAAGACAGTGAATGTATACTTTTTCATGATTTCAATTTTATCTAGCATTTGGATAATATATTTAGAATTAGGAATATTAAATTTATACACTTTACATATTTAGTTTGCTGGGAGGAAATTTATTTATTTATTTCTTTTTTTACCGACCAGGATTATTCGAAACAATTCTGTGGTTTCAAACTAAAAATTTTCTATTACAGTTAAATCTGCACCTTTTAGTCATCTATGCATTTCTTGCTTTAGAATATTTTTATAATTTGTATTCAACTCATAAATTCTACTTCTTTCAGACTTTTTAAATAAAATTAGCATTTTCCGAAAATAAAAGAAATATACAAAATTTGTGCAAAACAAACTTTACTTTAAAAAAAAAAGAAAAAAAAAGAGGGGGGGGGGTCGTTATTACCATTAAATTTATTTTTACACCTTTTAAAAATTTAAACAATGTTTTATCTAATAAACTCTAATTATGAATATTATTATTATAATTATTTAGAAAAAAGGAACTTTACAATACATTTTAACTTGAATTATTTGGTACGGATAAAAAGAAAAGGTTAAATACATTGTGCATTTCTTCAAATACAAAATTTTAATTAACGATACTTTCAGAAAATTACTGCGCATTCAAGTTCCATATGTCTTGCATACAAAAACAAATAATCTGTAACAGACCATCTGCTTGAAAATCGTCTGCCCACAAAAAATAAATAAATAAATAAATAAATATGAGAAGACGCGGGAAATAATTCACTGTTTTCAGAACATCACCACGTCTACAACACTTTAAGATAAGGAAATGACCATTTTAGGATACACGGATATTAATGGAACGTAATGGAATGTAAGTCTTATTTAATTTAAATATTTTATTCCAGATTTGTATATTATGAGTTAAATAGTTTTATGTTATATTTGTAAGAGACTGATCTTTAACTGTCAGAAGCGATATTTTCCAATTCGATAACTGTAAAGAAAATATCTTAATTTGCGATCGCTTGAAAAAAAAAAAAAAAAAAAAAAAAAAAAAAAAAAAAAACTGCGCAGAGACTGTTTCATGCCTACATTCATACTGCAATTAATATAAATATTAATTTACTCTTACTTGAGATTGAAAATGTATGGAACGACAATGATTTGGAATTATTTTATCGGCTTCTTACTATTTTTTGATTACTAACACTTACAGTTATTATTATTTTGGGGTTAAATATGATGTTCGATTATCATGAGATTACGAAACTGTTTCAGATTAGAAATTAACATTACACTGGGAAAATGTATTTTTACATATTACAGTACTGAAAATTTTGAAAGAATTTTCTTTTAATGCTAGTAATATTTTAAATTATCTTTTAAAATCCTAAATCTTCAAACCAATATTTTCAGATTTAACATTTACCAAAATTATAAAATAATAGGAATTCCTTATACCATATGGAAATATTTTTGAGATATTGTTAAATCTAATAATGCATTTAATTTATCTATTGTAGTTTGCTGCTGTTTAATAGTACAATTATAAATACTAATTATTATTTTTAGTGTTTTTCAAACTGGTATATTTATTTTTTTAAATTGCATGTAAGCATTTTTTCTGTTTGTGATTTTAATCAAACATTTAATTATAGACATTCTGAATCGGTTATTAAATTTCCTTCTATTGTAAATTCATTTTCTACATTTATGATACGCGTAATTATTGGCACTAAAAAGTAAAATATGATATTTAAGCATTGAAATAAAGTGTTTTTCATGCCTGATAGGAAGTTATAGATTAAACTGCTTTAGTATATATTTTTTTTTAAGTTCATATAATACAGGATACATAATATAGGACACAAGTTGAAAGTGCTTATGACTTCGGTTTGTCTCTCCGTCTGTCCGTCTAGCTGTCTGTCCGAACTCTAACTCTCGAAAATATACTCGGATTGCCCTGAAATGTTTGGATGTTATTGACGTTTACCATGACACGGTACCTATTTGTAATGAAGTTTGTAGCATGCTTTGTTCATTTACATGGACAGCCAAAAGTTTTCCGTTACATTACGGCCTATGGGAAAAAATCGTTTCAAATGATTTTTAATGATTTTACGCACCCTTTCAAACAGAATAAAATTTATATGCATTTATGAAGTGCACTAAAATATGCATTCTGTTGACTATGCGATGCAAAGAATAGTTATTGTTCATTTACAGGGCTAAAAAAGGAATTCAAATACATAATGATATAGGGGTGGAGGGAATTGTTTGCGGCATACTTCAATTATGTTAATCTATTTCATATATAATGAAATTGATATATGTCGCTGAGGTTTACATACTATAAATTATTTCATGTATAATTCGAATAATACGTATATAGCATTTACAGGGACACACAAAATATTTCAGATACTATATTGTATCCGAAGTACTGCACTCTAAATTAAAATGTCTGAAATTCAGACACTTAAGTGTCTGAAATGGAGTGTTCAATTTTCAGACATTTTAAAATGTCTGAATTTTTTCAGACACTTTTTGCGTCTGAATTTCAGACACTTCAAACGTCTGAATCGCATCCATTTTTTTGTAAGCATCATACGTAGCCATGTTTGACCACGTTGAATCCTGGAAAAATATTTGGCTGTGGTCCTGCCCCTCCCCCCCCCCCCCCCCCCAATACAGCCTGATTTTTTTGGTGCTCTCAGTTTTGGTATACAATTTTCGTTACGTTGATAATTTAAATCTTTTACGACATTGTACTGATTATAATCAATATCTTGAACTTCAGGAGTAGAACAAGATTAAAAAACAAAAAATATTTATCTAAATATTAGATTTTTTTAAATTTATTTTGTTTTTAACCTTATTTTACTTTAAAAGTTCAAAATATTGATTATAATCAGTACAATTTCGAAACAGATTTAAAATATAAGCTTTACAAATATTGCACATCAAATTTGGGGGCACTACAGTCGTAGGGGGACGGGGCACTTCCCAGTTTGCCCTTCCTTTAATCAAGAAGTACTTTTGCAAAAAACGCAACCCTGCATTATAGTTGTCTAAATTGAGATGTCCACAACGGGAGTATCCGTTGTGGAGGTTAATGGACATTCTCGAATAGCGAACACCTCTATTTAACGAATACTTTTTTAATCAGCAGACATACATATTTGTATATTTTTACCTCAAAAAAGTAGACATCTCCAATTATCGGACAAATTCCGCGGTCCCGAAGTGTTCGCTATTAAGGGCTTTTAAGGTACATAGAGAAATATATATATATATATTTTATAATCTTGTCCTACTCTAAAAGTTCAAAATATTTATTATACTCGGTTGAATGTGGAAAAAGATTTAAAATATCAGATGTACGAAAATTGCAAAAATCCCCCCCCCCCCAAAAAAAAAAATGAAAATATAAAAAAATATATTGCCACATAGGCAATTTTACATATACATCACTTGATAATCACAACAGCCATTTAACTATGAATAATGAAAATAAATAAATAAATATTCTACTTTAATAACATTGGGGAAAAAATGACTTTGGTATTTTGTTAAATATATTTGCGTTTTTAAACTTGTCCTACTCTAAAAGTTCAAAACTTTCATTATAATCAGTGCAAGATTTAAGATATCAGCTTTACAAAAATTCATGCAAAATCCCCCCTCCCCCCCCCAAAAAAAAAATGAAAATACTTATTTAAAAATTATGTTTTTAAAAAATTTATATTTCCACATGGGCAAGTTTTTATGTAGATCAGAGGGTACTCACAAAAGCTATTCAACTATCAATAAAAACAAATAAGTACATATTCTATATTAAAAACATGAGGAAAAAATAACTTATGATTTCCAAACTTCTTTCGTCTTAAATATATACAGTAACATCTGTCATTTTTGTATTTTTCGTATAAGTGCATATAAATAAAGTTACCACAATTTTAAATACGAAATCTAGTTAGAGGTTTTTACTTTTTTCCATTATAAATTTCAAATTACTTTTTTTATTAAAAATAATAAACAAATCAGTATTAGAGTTGATTGCAAATCAAATACATATGTATATTTTTACAGGCAGCTTCATATAATAGACCAGTCTCATTTACTTTATTTATCTTTTTTTAATCTGCGGTTTTATGCCAGGAAGTAAGAAAGCATTAGGTCATCTTTCAAAGTTTTTTTTTTCTTTACTTCCTTGTGGCCGTCATTTACTGCGAGATAAAAATTATCCATTGAAACTAAGAACTGACATTGAATATATAATTCGTAATAAAAAAGAACGTCATAAGTTTAAAAATATATACTTCTAGAATTAGTGGGGTTTTTTGCGAACAGATTCAAAACTAATTAAATTTCATGCAGGATTTTGTTTAGTATAATAAATAAAATCATAAAATACACTAATTTTACTACTATAAAGAAACTTACTTGAGTTGCTGCAAGAGGTAAGAAATATTCCTCGATTTGAAATTTTAAAAACTACCACAACCACAGTGAGGGAGAAAGACTTTCATCAGTTGAAAAGGTAATCCCATAATACATCCGACTAGCCATATTTAAAGAATGAGATGTTTCATCCTAAAAACAGGACCCGCCAGACAAAAGTTTCTTTTTTTTTTGCCAGCTTCGACAGGACGAAGATGAATAACACAATATTATTGATAAAAATTGATACGAGTTAACACTAAGCCCATTGCACACGCTTTGTAGAATTTCCGGGTGTAATCTTCAACCGTCGTCTACTTCTGTTCTGTGTCTATCCCGCCCTTGTATCGACGACAGCTTCTAAGAGACATTTGATGTCGAGCACACACGTCAGATGTATGTATTCAATAAATAAATAATCCAAGTTAATACGAATTAAAATCACAGTACTTCACATTTCGCAAAAAACGAATTAAAATACACGCGTACATAAAAACAAACTTTGTTTGAATTACAACGTATACCACTTCGAACGAAGACATCTAAAACGCATGCGCAACTGGGAGTGCTAGTGTCCCCTGGTGGTTATTGCGTCGGAAGAATCAAAACGTCTTAAATTAAGACACGTTTAAAGCAATGAAGTGTCTTAAAATAAGACGTTTGCGGATATTTTAGACATTATTCTCAGTTCGTTTACACCATGGTCATAGTAAGACGCTTATGTATCTTAAATTAAGACATCTATAGTGTCTTAATTTTCAGATTAAGACACTTAAGTGTCTAAAATTCTTTTTCAGTCACATATGTGTCTAAATTTAAGACGCTTCTATTTGCAGTGTGTTCATTAGCGATGATTGCTGGAAATGTATTTTTAATTATGATATGCGCTTTTATGATTCACTATATTTATGCATAGTATATGGTGTACATAAATGCTATAATTCCTATACAAGGCTACACAAAAGTATTCGTAAGGATTACTGGATATGGGCGCAAATTGCTTAAAGGTGTTTTTTAAATGAGTTATGCTTTTTTTCGCTGAACTGCATTTAATTTACCAAGAAATGTTTGTAGAATATAGATAAAGTGATGTACAGGGTCACGTAAAGAATTGGATACATGGCCGTCTATGTATTATAATTTCTGGAAATGTGATTTCAGCAGTTTTAAGAGTGTCTTAGTTTGAATTAAATTTTAACTAAATCGTGGCGTGTAATAAAGATTCTAGGTAAACTGCAGGGTTGTACAAAAGTATTCAAGTATGTTTCCATACATTAGTATAAATTTCTGAAAAAGAATTTCAATCTGTTAGGCGTTTTCTTGCTAAACTAAGTTTTCCCATTATATAGTATATATACACTTAAAAAAAATGGGTACTCAAAATTGAGTAAAAAGTACTCAATTTTAAATGCGTCACATACTCAAAATAGCTCCGATCCACATGCACTCAAAGTTGAGAAACACATGTACTCATTTTTTATTCCATGGTTGCGATCAAATATGAGTGATCCAACATAGTAAAAAAGATTCCATGCCGGGACTCGAACCCGGGCCATTAGTATAGCACACTGACATTCTACCGACTAAACCACATGGAACGACACCCAGCCTGTAAAATTTCCCACTATTACATGTTGGCAAGGCTACAAACGCAGCACAAGATGGAATATTTATCGTGAGCCACCGACATGGGGTAAACACGAAACTTAAATAAATCCAGCATCGATTGAAACTATATTAATAATTGGAAATTTTTCCAGGGAGAAATATTCGCCTTGCATACAACATTTCAAATTAAAATTGCCTTTTAAGCAATTAATTTTAAATTTGATTTTCATTTAAAATATTGTATGCAAGGCGAATGGTTCTCTTTGGAAAAATTTCCAAGTATTAATATAATTTCAATCGATGCTGGATTTAATTAAGTTTCGTGTTTGCATCATGTTGGTGGCTCACTCTAAATATTCCATCTTGTGCTGCGTTTGTAGCCTTGCCAACATGTAATAGTGAGAAATTTTCCAGCCTGGGTATCGTTCCATGTGATTTAGTCGGTAGAATGTCAGATGGCTCGGGTTCGAGTCCCAGCATGGAATCTTTTTCACTATTTGCGTCTTTTAAGCAATTAATTTGAAATTTGATTTTCATTTGAAATCACAGTGTTTATGACAAGTTCGTCACAAATGACACATATTTCACATATTGGTCACAGTGTGACTTCAATGCATTGTCGCTTTCGTCACAGGTTCGTCACAAAGTTAATGACAAAATAGTCACAAATGACGCACTTTTCACAAATTTGTCACACCGTGACTTCACAGAGTGGTCACAATGTAACGTCACAAACGACCTCTAAAACGGCCATAACGACCTCGCATTCTAGTCACTATGACGTCACATCGACGGTCACAAAATCACAGTGTGACTTCACAATGACGTCGCCGTGACGTCACCATGCCTTACGGGTTTTCAATTTAAAAAAATTGGTTTTCACCTATATTCTGTAACCCTGGAAGCCCGGGTACGAATCCCTGGCTAGTATAAAACAGAAATAAGTAACATGTTTATAGGAACCGCTCAAAATTTTGCATACAGGAAATTAAATAACAGTTCAGGTTAAAAGAATGCTTTTAAAGTTTAAAATTTGCTATAGCGGCAGTTAGTTGCAGGGGCATTTTCTACACTGTAAATGTCGAAATAATTCGAATTATTTTAAAAAAAATTGTTTTGGGGCTATATTTCTAGGCACTGTAAGCCATCAGAAATTCTGTCCACCCCGCCATATGGTGAAAGCTTCGAACTGGTGTCCCTCGTCTACGTTTACAAAGACAAGTAGTTGCATTACAGTACAGTTTAGTTCATACAAGTATTTTCAGAAAAAGATATTTGAAAATAAAGAAATGCAATTTTACAACTTTTTTCGACCGAAGTTATAGCAATAAAAATTTGTTCAAAGATGGTGGTACGAATTTTTATTAAAATTATGTGGTGTAAAAAATATCCCACAGACCATCAAGAGGTTAAGTTACAGGTAATTGGGGTTGAATACTTACACTATTTAATCAATGAAAAAACTATTTTTCTACAAAAATAAGAGTAATGACTAGTGAGGGATCTTCCCTAATGCAAATCTACAACAAAGCAATCTCTACAACAGTGATTTATTTTCATGTTTCACGGTGGTTTTATTATAAGTTAACAATTTTTTTTTTCAATTTGAAAACAATAAGCAACTGCATGTTAAAAGATAATTAGTTATATAATCATTATGTATAGTTCTTAATTATTGTGGCTTATTTCATAAACATTCAAAATTAAAATCAAATTAATTATAAAATAATTTATTCATAATCCAAGCAAAGATAGAGGGGGAAGGTGAAGAGGAAAAAGTAAATTTTATGAAATAGTGACCGAAATATAACATTTTTTCATCCGTGTTTGAATGTATTTCCAGTTACTAGGATAATGCAATCAATTTACCCGCTTAAAAAATTTGGTGTTCTTTTTACATTAGATTGGAAAGAAATTTAGAACGATATAGGTATTTAATTTTATAAAAATCATCATTAAAATTTCCATGGAGTCCAGGCTGTGGTTTCCGGGAATCTCAACACACCGCCCAATCCCGATAGCAGGAAGTTCGAGACGGGAGACGGGTGTCGTAGATTTTCTTTTCTCGTTTGCAGATTATTTTTCTATTGAACCTTTATTTCGCTTTATATTATGTTTAGCTCTTTATTACTTAATACAAAAACTTAAGATTATTATTAGTAAAATTAATAAAATGCATGGGAAATTCTCAAAAGGTCGGATCATTAAACGTTAACTATATGTAATTTTTTTAATTTTCAAATTTAAGGCCAGTTTTTTTTAATAATATAGTATTTTGTCTATAAATATAATATATAAATATTTTTAATAGTATGTCTACAAAATTATACACAAACATTAAAAGAAAGCAACTATTCTGGAAAATTAATTGTTAAAGCATTTAATTAGCAGTTGTGTACGTTAAAAATTTTGGACATTTTTTCGCACGTACTTTATATATTTTGGACGTTGCGCTTAGTATTTAAAAAATTCTTAAGACTAAGAATGTAGTAAATGTGTCCTATAATTGTATGTGTATACATATATATATATATATATAATTAACTTTTTGTTACCCAGTAATAATAATAATAAAATCAAATGCTTTGTCGCGTACGTTACTTTCGGACATAACAAAATACAAAAAAAATTCTTTATAGAAAAGTCCTTCTATCTTCAAAAAAGCAATAAATCAGCCTGCCGTCTCTTAGCGAAATTATCAAAAAACCATCCGTTTCCTTTATGCATTCGTTGTTTACCATTAGAACCATCAGAAAAAAAGTTAAAACTCTTTTTCTTGGTGGTACATTGGAGCAGTTAACGTTATGAATGTCCGAAATTGGCCTCTTTAGCATAAAATAATAAAATTTTAAGATATTTAGCTTTTACAATAACTTATGTCATTTTCTGTCTCTGAATAGAATTAAAAACTCAGTGTAAAAAAAAATAATAAAGTCAATGATAATTAAAGTTATGTTTGAAAGGCTTAAAGTTATGACGTGTGTCCCGTCTCCACCTTTTGAGAATCGCCCGCATAATAACAGGATTGTTTGACTAACGCTTCAATTGTAAAATATTTTACCTGCAGATTATTTTCTGCCCCTGAAGTATTTGCTGCAGGCACTTGGAGAATTTTCTGCTACTGAGCGCCCAATGCACATAAGTATTTTTTTTTCTTTTTTTTTTTATAGAAATTTTTCTAATTTAAAGGATTTTTTAAGCAATTGTTTCTGGAATGGGAATGCAGATTTTAGCTCTGGATTTTATATTTTATTTATTATCCTTTACGGAACATTTAATTTTTTTAAAATATAAAATCGATTATTTGGCTTGAGTTGCGCGGATGGATGCCCTACCGTTCACTTCCAATCGAACAGGACCCGATAGATCGCCAGAGTCGTCTGCAATCAATTTTCGTTTAGGATTATTAAAGCAGATAATATTGTCTGGAGCATGAATCGCTTTGAGGTTTAAAAATTGAAAATCAACAAAATGCATATGAATAAAATAATATGCCCCATATGAATAAAATGTCTATTTCTGACCCCGTTTTCCGCATTGTGGCGAGGTTCTTAAATTATTTATTTTTTATAAAAATGGCTGAAAATGCCCAAGCTTTAATAAATTATATTACCTTTAATAAAAAAAAAAGCAAGAACTGTTTAATAGTTTTTGAGTTCTGATCCTGCTCAGTTCGAAAAAAAAAATTGTCTAACATGCGTTTATAGTGCTTCAAAACTGTTCGATTTATTCAACCGAAAAAAGCAAATGTCTCCTTAATGTATTTTATTATCTTGCCCAATAACTACATCAAAAAGCATATTTATGTAACAAATATCAATTATGTATTCAAATAAAATTTCAAGATTTCTTAAAAGCCATACTTTCGTATTAGCCCATGCCAGGGTTTAGTAGTCGAGTAAACGGCCGAAAGATTTCATTTCTTTGTATCAGGCGTCTTGATTCTGATTATTTCAGTGTTTAAGCGTGTAGTTCGAATACATATCGTTTAAATTTGTGTTTCATTTATTTTATTAACTTTTTTACTTTAGGAATTAAAATTTTTTTTATGGAATATTAGTATTAAATAAATGCTTATTTATTTATTCCGTTTAAAGCGCAAATGAGCTAATCTTTAGTAATCGGACTGTTTGCCATACATATAGATTTTGGAAAATGCTTGAAAATATTTTCATTCTTTTCAATCTTTCATTTGTTTTTTCATACGTTCAACTTTATTTAGCTGGATTTTCGTATCTTCTGTCTATACATATATGTGTGTGTACATATACAGTTCAGATAATTAATTTTTTTTACAAAATTTTATAAATTGAAAAATAATAATGGCAAATAAGTATTTTATCGGTTTTTATTAAACATTTAAGCAGTTTGATTTTAATATTTGTTAGTATCTTTTTGCCTTAATAAATAAATACAGAAGGGTACACATTGTTTTCTTATTTTTATCATCATAATATAAGTATGGTTTATTTAACATTTTTCTCGTAAGAATGTAACCATAGACTAGTGGAGTGGTAACCCGGAGTATTATATTTGCACTGAATCGGATTGCTTGTAAAAAAAATTCTAACTTTTTTCTACAATTAGAAAAGTTAAAATTTTAACAGTAAATAGTATGCCTTGACAAAATATAATTATAAATTGCTTTATAAGTGTAAGTTCAATAATTAAATAAAAATAATGCATTAAAACATACTTTTTCAATTCGTTTAATATAAAGTGAAGTCAAAGTTAAACTAGTCGGATGTACCAATCCCAAAACTTTCTTCTATCTCATACATGTTAATACTTCAAAATCCGCTATCACACTGCCAAAATTAAATGGCAATCTATGCATCTCATGAGGATTCTATCGATATGAAATTCCGTGCGTTAGTTCTTGAGATATGACTATCGCTGAAATCGTCTAAATTCAGAAAAATGCTGCCTAGCAGCGCCACCTATTGGGTGATTTATACCAAATCCTAATCAGCAACAATTTATGTCAACGTTTGACTGAATCTGAAGTTTGGAGAAAATCCGTACATTAGTTTTTGAGATAGAGCAATAACGAAAATCGTGAAAATTCCTGCATAGCAGCGCCACCTATTGGGTGATTAACACCGAAACCTAATTAACAACAACTTGTGTCAACATACAACTAAATCTGAAGTTAGATGAAAATTCGTCCATTAGTTCTATTGATAGAGCTATTGAGGCAATCGTGAAAAAGGCAGCAGAGAAGCGCCACCTGTTGGACGATTTACACCAACACATAATCAGTAGCAAGTCATATCAAGGACTAACTGAATCTGAAGTTTGATGAAAATCCGTGCGTTAGTTCTTAAGATAGAGCTATTGGGGAAATCGTGTAAATCCTGCAAAATTCATCATAACAGCGCCACCTGTTGGGCGATTTACACCAAAACATAATCATCATCAATTCATATCAAGGACTAACTAAATCTGAAGTTTGATCGAAATCCGTGCATTAGTTCTTGAGATAGAGCTATTGCGAAAATCGTGAAAAATGCAGCATAGCAGCGCCACCTGTTGAGCGATTTACACCAAAAACTAATCAACATCAATTTGTATTAGGGACTAACTGAATATCAATTTTTATTAAATTCCGTGCATTAGTTCTTGAGATAGAGCGCCCACAAAATTTGTGTCACTTACACACAGACCGACAGACAGACAGACAGACAGACTCACAGACTCACAGAGTCACAGACAGACATTTTGTAAAAACATGTTTTTTGTAATCTCTGACCCCTAAAACGTGTAAATCCGTCGAAAACCGGAATTCGAAAATTTTCATGAATCCAATACTTTCTTCTTGTAAAGATAGAAGAAAGTAAAAATATAATAATAAAAGAAGTCCAGGTGGCCCCTCTTATTTTAAACCAACAATACTAAAAACTTCACTGCGCATTCGATTCGGCAGAAAAGAATAACGTAAAATAAATGTTAAAAAAAAAATAAATCCTCTTCTAAGAAACCAGAGTTGAAGTTCAAATCACGATAGACCGCAGACGACTTTTAATTAAACGAAATAGAATAACCCGAAAAGAATTTTACTAAAATACAAATAAGTGTACTTGGGATAAAATAATATTGATTTCATCAATTTTTTATCATAGAAGCATGAAAACTATTATTTTTATAACTTACACGGGAACCACTTTTGTTGTTGTTCGCACCTAAGCATTGAGACCTGGTGCATTTTAAAGCCCTAAATTACGAAGTTTGAGAATCGATAAAAATTTTCTGTTAAAATAATATTTCTGAATTTTACAGCAGCATAACTTTCGGAAAATGCAATTTTCGAGACCACTTATCGGACTATTAACATTGAATTTTTTTAAAGAAAAGCATTTAAAAATAAAAATTTGTTAATAATAAGAATAAAATATTGAAAAAAGTTTAAAATTTCCTCTAAGAACCCACAAATTTTATTTTGAAAAATTGCAACATTATATTCAGATTTTTGGCGGAGAAACGGAGTTTTTTTCTTTCAAAAGTAGAGCTTTCCGGCAACACTAGCCAAATTTCATAGCTGTTTGTCTTGTATGAGGAGTGGTTTGGACTTCAGTAGAAATTATAATGTCCGACATAATTAGCCACTGTAATTTTTCTAAATTGTGTAAAAATATTAATTCACTTTATAATTACTTTTACCAAAGGACCTTAATACAGCAGCATTTCATTTTAAACATTCGAAACTTTATTCCATTCGATTTCAAAAGAAAATAGTTTGCTTATTTTGTATTTCACTTAAAAATAGTTTGCTTATTTTGTATTTCACTAAAAAATAGTTTGCTTATTTTGTATTTCACTAAAAAATAGTTTTCAACGATCTTGGAAGCTTTTATAGAATTATTTTAACAATTTATATATTTATCGTCTGCACAGAAAAAAAAAGAAAGACCGAATATTTGTTTCTTATGCTATCAATTGAAGAGCTGAGTGGAAGAACATGTTATGGTACATTTTCTTAAAAATTATTTTATCTTTTGGACGAAGGTGTTATCATGTATTCTATCACATGGTAAAGCTAAAATACCAAAATTCTCTTTAACCTTGAAGATTTAAGGCATTATTCATTAATGTTTAATATTTTAATATTTAATAATGCAAATAATATTAATATTTTTTTTATTAAAAATTAGATATGAATAAGTTTTTTCGATGAGTTTAGTACCACACCTGTTTATATTTTAAACGCATGATATCAAACAGAAAATAAATCATTAAAATTGACAACAAAAACTTTCACATCAAATTTCTTCAAATGTAATTTTTGTTACTTAACTTGTTCTTCCACTCAGCTCTTCAATTATAAAAAAAAATCGCATTGTATAATTCTAGTAACAAATACTGCACATTGTACATTTACTCTTCAGATAAAGCGGGCGCAAAAATTTTAGCGTCATATTTGGCGACTTAACTCACTGGCGTGAAATAAACAAATAAAAATGTAATAATAAAAAATTAAAAGCATAAAAAAGCATATAAAATATGATTTTAACAGAGAAATTTTATCGGTTCTCTAACTTTTATGTATAGGGCTACAAAATGCACAGGCCTCGTTGCTAGGTGCGAGCAACACCAAAAGTGTTTTTTCTTGTTAGGTTAAATGAAAATTACAAAAATAACTTATGGAAAATTACGCCTATGAATGAGTCCGGTTCTGAAGGATTTTTTTTTATATATAGATTTCGATCTCAAAGGAGTCGTTGTTTCTCTATCTCTATTCTCTATTGTTATCTCCGACATCAACGGCATCATAATCATATGACAACGCGCAGAATCGGATACTAAGGCGATTCCGACCCGGCACTTTTAATTATTGTACTTTTATAATGGGGTTGTCAATTTCGCACCATGTTCCACTTTAGAATTTTTGACATATACTTTCTTTCAGAAATAATTTAATTTTCACTCGTTAAAACATATACTTTTAGGATCTTGTAAATTGTCTTAAACGCTATCGATTTTTCTGAATAATTGCAAAAATATTTTTTTAATTCAGCCTTTCATTCCTTTGGGGTTGATAAAATGAGTACCAAGCTTGCTTGGGAACTAAACACCGAGGGTCTCGTGTTATGTTGACCACCTGGCCGGGACGCATGCTGCATAGCACCTCGGGGCCCAGGGTTAAGAAAACAGAGAAGGGCACTGTCGGCCCAGATCCTTCTTGGATTGTATAGCCACAGAGTTTAGTTTAGTTTAGTTTATTTTTTTAATAAAAATTACATAAAAAGGATCTTATATTATGCATTTCTTATATTTTTCTACTTTTTGCAATAATTGAATAACCGAGTTATGCAGTCTTGTTTGATAAGGTCAAAGTGCGATAGCCGAGGTTCATCTCTAATATGGTCATATTTTACTTTTTCGATTTCGGTTGCAGATTTTTTTAATAAAAATACTTTCACTTTCGGATCTGGTTTTGAAAATAAAAGTACCTTTATTTAAAAAAATCTGCAACCAAAATCGAAAAAGTACAAAATGGCCAGATTAGAGATCGAGCTTAGCTATCATATGCAAACAAATCGTTTAAAAATATTCAGATTTGTATCAGAAATTCAAAAACAACCTGCCCATAGGTTTAGCTTTAGCGAGCGGCTGTTTTCAAGTGATTGAAGAATCTCCTTGCATATTCTACTACATTTAAAATGTTTATTGTAGAAGAATTATCCATTGTAGTACACATCCTTAAGCCATTTATGCCTAGCGTCCCATTTTTGTGACGCTTCGAATTTGAATGAATTTGTATAATTTTCTTCTTATTTATAACAGGAAAATTGTATGAAATAATTATCTATAATGTCTTTATCCTTTACCAAGAGATGACAGCATAAGGTAGATATTTATTTGCTTAAATGAAGGCTTTTTTCGGAGTTCATACACTTTTAATTTTTCAAGATGACGAAATGTAAAAAGTAAGATTATTTGTATTTTTTCTATCAATGATCCAAATAAATAAGTCATAATATCAGCTTGTAGACTTCTTTGAAATACGTATATATATTTTTTTTAATTGTGATATTGTATGTTCAAGTCTATTTTTTATGCATTTTTGTAACGTATAGGATGCTAGGTTCGAATAGATACATATTTTGGTTATAGCCATTTGAAGGACAGTTATTTAAGCAAAGTTCTTTTCAAGATGATTATGAGATAAATTGTTTTTAAGCCTCAAATACGATTATTCTTAGTTTATTATTATTGATAATACTTGTAATGTTATTAGTCTTTATAAAGAAATAAATATAATTTTTAGTAGTGCATAAAAATACTAATTACAGTATGTAATATAATATTTAAAAGCTTGTTTTACATAAATATAAACAAAACATATAATTATGCATATTATATTGCTATAAATATTATTCATATTCCATATTTAGTACGTTTGTACTTAATGGGATAAATACGAAAAAATTTTAGCGTAATTTTTTCCAGTATTTTTCTAGTTCATTTTGCAACATTTTAAAGTGATTTTACCCACAGATTTGAAAAAACAAAAATTCAGCATAAATGGGTTAAATATTAACACAAAACGGCCTAAATTTGGAAGAATCCAAAACGAGATTTCTATTTCATTTTTAAATCTTCATTTTTTATCTTCGATTTTTATCTTTATTTTTCTCCCGTCGATGTCAAGGCCGTGAACGACTGTTTTATCTATCGGAAGTGAAAGCGGGAAATTATCATCCGTTTTGAACTTGAGCTGCTCTGAAATATTTGTCACGTTTTGATATTTGGTTTTCTGGTAGATGACGAATTGGGTCGTTCAACTGCGGAGAGAGTTTAGTTTAAACACATGCATTGAATGATGTAAGTGATATATGATGTATGCAGCAGAAATTACGAATAATTAGAACATTCTTTAATTAATATCAGCTCGTGCTTTAACCCCTTGGGGAGGAGCGACCGGTATTCGTGCCGCGTAAGTTGCTCAGAATCAGTGATTATTCTCACCAGTAAATTTTTATTGTAAATTTTGCCTTATTTAATCCGAGCATTTTCCCGATTCAATTAGACAAAATTTTCTGTTATGAAAAACCGGTGAAAAAGATTAAAAATTCTATAAAAGACGCTCGTCCCGAAAGGCTTAAAGGAATAGTGGATATTAAAGAATACGAAATTCGATTAAAAAATCGATTATTTTTATTTTGTGAATTATGAAACTAAATGCTCAAATTCCTCTGATGGGAAAAAAAACCTTTAATTTTGACTCTTTTTTTTTTTTTTTTTTTAGATATAAACTTTAATATTTTTAAATAAAATATATATTTTTAGAGTTTATACTTAAAATGCTTTTTTCTAAAATTTGAAAAATTAGCACATTTCTAAATTTTGAAAACGTACCACACTCACGCCTAATAGTTAGATTATCTTGAAATGTATACTGTATATCCTCTATACCCGATGTTCTGAAACTATGGTACGCGTACCAGTACTGGTACGCGAATCTCTTGCTATTGGTACGCGAAATTTCATTACTGCAACTTGAAATGAAACGCAGTATCTTATTATGAAATCAAAAACTGCTCGAATTTATCGTTCTGTAAATTTTCTATTGCGATTTAGTAATTGTAAACGCTTTTTATTTATTTATTTCCTTTTTTATTTTTCTTTATTCGTTAGTAAAAAAGTTTACTACAACGAACTCGGTAGAATCCGCATTATTATGCTGAACATGAAGTGCGTTTTCCAGAAATAAAAATATATAATTAATAGATTTATATGGAAAAAATATCTGTAAATTAAGAGCTAATTTTAACATGAACCAATGAAACAGATTACAATGTTGGAAAAACTGTCTTTAAACTTTATGCTTATTATACACTCGATTTTCCAGAATTAAAAATATATAATTAATAGATTTATATGAAAAAAGCATCTGTAAATTAAGACCTAATTTTGAAATTAGTCAATGAAACAGTTTAAAATGTTAAAAAAACTGTCTTTAAACATTATGCTTAACATATAATCGGTAGAGGTCTGCACGGGCCCGGGCTTGGCCCGAGGCCCGTACCCGGTGCGGCCCGCGGGCCGGGCCGGCGGAATGGAGGAGAATTTTCAAACGGGCCGTGCCGGGCCGGCAAAAAAATTGAACGGGCCTGCAGGGCCGGGCCGGGCCGATAAAAAAAATTAATCGGGCCTATCGGCCCGATATAAGAATTTGAGAGGAGCAGATAAAATACGAGGTCATTTCCAATGAATATTACTTTTTCGAGAAGTATAAATGTGCGTTACGAGCCGATGCAAGTTTAACAACATCAATACAGAAATGTAACATGTCCATCGTAGAGATCGGCATCGTACAGTTACATGATGCCTGATCCCGGGTTTAATTTTTTCGGTAGACTTGTGCCGGGACGGAACTGGTCTTAATCGTTCTCAGGATGTGTAGGACAGGCATTATTTTTTGTAAAAGTATTAATAGCGATAATGAACTTCTGTTAACAGTATCTTTGGAAATGTACCTTAAGGTGATTCTCATATTTACTGCTCAACAAAGCGAAACTCTCAGACACATTTTCTAACTCATTTTTAACTATAAAGGCATAAAATTGACAGGCCTGAGTATTGAAGGCATTTGGGATCGAATAGCGTTTCTATTTTTCATAAATTACGTACAGAGATAACAGAGACTATTGTCACGTGACTGTACGTTTTCTCCTTTCCTGTGCTATCGCTTTCGGAAATTCTATTCAAAACGCTAACTTTGGCAGTATTTTCTGAAATATATATTACTTTTATCTAAGAAAAAAACGGCATTTACATGGTTTCTGAATAAGAATACATGCCAATCTCATGCGTTTCCAAAAAGAAATGAATTCATAAATGTATCAAAATGTAGCTCCTTTGGATTTGAGAAAAGCCTTAAAAATGACAGAAATATTTTCACAAATCTACCTTTTATTATAAGCTTCAAAAGTTATCATGCTTTTTAACCCTTTATTCTAAACTACAATAATCTTTTAATGAACCCTTATTTAAATTTTGAAACGTCTGCAGAGACGTTGACTAAAACACTGTAAGTAATCGTTAACGTTTACTATTGTGTGTTTTCTATTTTGCGAACACATAGTAATTTAAAATATGCTGTAAAATGTTCCCATAAATATGCATGTAGTATTCATTAAAAGAATCTTAATTGTATGTCGAGAAAAAACGGAATTTTTTGTAGAAATTTAGTCGGACCGGGCCGGGCCTGTTTTCACTGATTTTTGTACGGGCCGAGAACGGTAAAAATGTAAACGGGCCGGGACGGGCCAAAATAGCTTTCCTTCGGGCCGGGCCCGGGCCTGGAAATTCCTGCCCGTGCAGATCTCTAACAATCGGTTTTCCAGAATTAAAAATATATAATTAATAGATTTATATGAAAAAAAAATCCGTAAATTAAGACCTAATTTTAAAATTAATCAATGAAACAGTTTAAAATGTTCAGAAAACTGTAAAAATCGGTTTTCCAGAATTAGAGATATGTAATTAATAGATTTATATGGAAAAAATCTCTAAATTAAAACCTAAATTTTTAATTACCGTATATACTCGCGTATAAGTCGGGGAATTTGTGACAATTTTCGGTAAGCAAATTTAGGGGGTCGACTTATACGCGAGTCAATTAAAAATGCAAAAACAAAAACTTTTAATACTGCAAAGTTATGGCTTTTTATGTGTATGAATTAAAAAATAAAATATAAAATATACAAATAATAATAATTTATCAATTTAAAATATTTCAGTGATTTTTTTTTTTTTTTTTTTTTTTTTTTTTTTTTTTTTTACCTATTACCTTTTCGCATTGGCAAGTGAAATCTTTGGTTTGATTTTGTACAAAATTGAAGTATAAAGTTTGAGGGTCGACTTATACGCAGGTTTTTGATTTTTTCTAGAATTTGCATTCGAAAGTTGGGGTGTCGACTTATACGCGAGTATATACGGTAATCAATGAAAAATTTTTAAAAGTTGTAAATTCTCTTTAAACATGTTCGAAATTGAAATATCTGGATGCTTAGAAGTAGGAGGAAAATTGGGCGAATTTGAGGAGTTAAAGTTTTAAAAAATTCCAAGTATATAATTTTTAACATGTTTTTACTTTCCGAAATAGGAGAGCATAGTAATCATGATTTGTGTGTGTGTAATGTATGTCTGGGTGAAAACGATATCAACACATACAGGAATAAATTAAACATCGACTCTGACTTACAGCCAAAATAACTAATATTGAACCAGACATGGCGAAGCTGTGCTTGATTCTTCTCGTTAACGATACAATTGTGAATTAGTGCAACTAACCTACTATATGTGAATCAGTTTACGCCAATATGTCATTCGGTTATTATTTTTCTGACAAACAATGTATGTATTTATGTAATGATGATATTACTTTTTATTTGAATTTTAATATAAAGCGATTAATCTAAGTACAAATTTTGTAAAATAACCATGCATTTTTTAAGATAGTAAAATCTGTTATAGCAGAAGAAGAAAAAAAAATGGAGAAATATTCCATTTTAGACAGGTTTTCATGTATTAGCTTTATGTTTGTTACCTGGTGGTACGCGGAAGTATTGACTTCGATCTAGTGGTACGTCCTTCTAAAAGTTTGGGAACCCCTTCTCTATACAAGCCTCACTAAATATTAGCATAAAAAGTTCCATTTTAGCAGTATTTTGGAGTTGAAATTTATGTGCATGTGGAAATACATAACTACTTTTTAAGTTCCGGGTCGTGCTTGTCTTCACTAATGTAGCATGGGATGGACCGGATCGTGAACCACGAAAATACAAGCGGGTCGGCCAGGCTAGGCTGAACTTTTAGTTTTTGCAACGGGCCGGGTCGAGCCAAGTTACCTTTCGTTCGGACCACGATAGCTTTCGTTCGGGCTGCGATAGCTTTCGTTCGAACAGGTTTGAAATTCCGTCAGACTTCTTGCCGGCATAAATAAAAAAGATATATTTGAGTAATACATATAAGAATCGGCGAAACTATTTATTTGGATTTCATATTTATTAGTTTTCACGTTAATACTATATAAATCACGTTTATCCTCGAAAGCTGATAGGAGATCATCAATTGAAGTATTTTTTTCTCAGAGAATAGCACATCTGTGAATTAAATACACATTTAGCAACCCATTTCTAGAAACACAAATACGAAATAACTGATCAAGTGCGAGCATTAATCGCGCACAGAGGGTTCAGTACAAAAAATATACGAATTAGCAACTTCACACTGCTTTACACAAACATATCATTAAAAATTATTATCTAGGCTTTAAAAGCCAATGACGCATAGAATACGCCATCCGTGTCTTTATGCATTTCCAAACCGCCCGTGTCTTTATATATGTAAAAACCACCCGTGTCTTTATATATGTCCAAACCACCCGTGTCTTTATATATATCCAAACCACCCGCGTATTTAAGGGTTAATATCTTGGCTAATTACCGACAATTAAAATTAAGACATATTTTTGCATTACATTTTCGACGAAATCTCTGTAAATATAATTCCTTAAAGTAAATGTATTTTTGAGTTTGACGATACGAAAGCTTTCACATGATAACCCCCACACGATATACAAAGAAAATATTTTTTTTTCAAGTAACTTAATTACCCTCTCTACATTTTTTCCTAAATATATTTGTGAATGGTTAATAATCTGTAAATATGTGGATCAGTAGCCTTTATTACTTCAGCCAGTTTGAATATTGCACGTTCCATAGTTTACGAGTAAAATGGCTGTGACAGACGGACAGACAGACACACGAGTGATTTTATAATGATTCCGTTTTTACTTTTTAAGTATTCAACCCTAAAACTGTTAATCAATCCATATGTATTTCAAAATAATATAATATAATATTTTTATTTATTTGTATGAAGTTTTAAAAATCAGTTAAAAATTGTAAAATGAAATGAAAAATCTTACTTTGCTGAAATTTTGCTTAATGAAGAGTGTTGAGTCTTCCAGAACAATTTCTTTATAACTGACACCGTAGAAATCCAAATAATAAAATGTGGTTAAAGCTTTCAAGGACATAACAAAAATGTAAGCCAGACGAAAAAAAAAAAGTGCTTCCGTTTATTTGTTTGCGAAATAGGAGTGAATATTCATTAGAGATCGACCGGAAATTCGGTTTTTGTTCATTTTCGGCTCAAAATTTGAGCTTCGGAAAAAATGCTGCCAAAAATTCGGTTGGACCGAAACTATCTGTATTCCGAAAATCTCGTTTCTTTCTTTGGAAATTGTCAATATTACTCATTGATTTGAGCTGTATCGGTCAAATGAGAGATTCTTTATTTATTGCTATGAACGTCACTGTTTATAATTATCAGTCATGAATGATTCAAGACGTGGGTGCAAATTATAAAGCAAGAAATGCATATGAGGCATTTTCACAAAGTTTTAACTTTCAGGAATAAAAATCTGGCGAAATTAAACTTAGTAAAATATCATTTAATCTTATAGACGAATGGCTTAATGATTCAAAATAACGAAAAAATGGTCAGCAGCGAAGATTTTTTTTATTTAACTGAGGTTTAAGTTAAGCTTGCGAATTTAATTTTCCTTACCGTTTTGCATCTCTTACTTTTTATTTTCTTCTAAATTTTTACTTATAAAAAATTTGCATAGTACCCACAGAACATTCAAATAATAAATAATAACAATGTCGTATTTTTAGTATAAAATTTTGGTATAACATTGTCTTAAAGGCCTGTTAAAGAAAGGATGGTAAGGGAAAAAAAGGGGGCGGTAAGGGAAAAAAGGGATAGTAAGTATGGGACGGTAAGGAAGATTACCATATATTTTTAGACTGCATTTGTTAAAACTAAGTGATAGCCACAATTTTTATTGAATTTTTGGAACACTTATTTACATTGGATTAATTTTTTAAAAAAATTAATTTACCACGAAAAGGGCTGCTGGAATAAACCTTGCAGACGGTATGACTACCTTGAAATTGATATTTAAATGCTGATTTAAATTCTGCAGTAAATTTCCTGTCAAAGAATTTTAGCCATTCTTTCTCTAGCATACCTCTGCATGAGAAAAAAGTTGAACAAAACTCTGTAGCTGCATCTGGAGTGATTTTCTGTATAATTTTCGCAAGAGGGACGGTAAGGAATCTAAAATTCAGGGACAGAGTTAAAAAAATAATAACAACCGTAAAAATGTGTGCAGGTAAATTTTTTGCTACATATTTATATAACACAATAGTCCTAGTTTCGGAAAAAAAATTACATCGAATTACTTTTATTGAAACAATTTTATACAGACAGCTCCAAACTTAAAAATCAGCATCAGGGACACCGGACGGTATAGGAATTTCATAGTATAATTGGACCCCCAGCATCGTCCAAAACTTATTTATCTCGTTAATATTGTTATACAGTCATGCAATGGGATGTTTTCTAGTAAAAGAAATTTAAAAAAAAAACCCACAAGAATATGTACTAAAATAAAAATTATTATTCAGGGACTTAAAAGTCAAAATTATGTGAGAACGCCTCATATTTGACTACACTTTGAAAAAGCTTTTCACGTGCTCATTGAAAGTTGCAGACTTGACAGTAATAGAAATTTTTTTTTGTTTGAAACCGTAGATGTATTTCGAATGCTCTTTGAGTATAGTGCATCCGAGTATAACAGAGTAGTATAACAGTATATTCTAGTACATGATCAACGATCACTTAAAATTATCATTATCTAATATATAAAAATGAAAATTTGTCTGTCTGTAATTCTATACAAATTCACAGTTTGGAAGTCAGAATTATGAAATGTTAGGTACATGTGTATTAAAGCACGGCCGAGGCAACTAAAGTAATCCGGAGTCGAAATAACTTATAGTTACTTTTTAATTAATAAAAAACCACCAATTTAACAGCAATTTCCAATCAAATTGAAACATTTTTCGTTATAACTGTTGCCAACAATTACAAATCCACAATAAAATTCTTACCACAACAATTATTTTTCTACTACAAGATTTCCACGTGAAAAATTTAAATAAAATAAATAGTTTGACGAATTAAAAACAAAAGTGAATGTTACGTCGTAATTTCTGTTGTATGATTTCCATAGGAAAAATTATAATTATTTAATTAATTTGACGGATAAAAAAAATAGAATATTGTGTCATATTGGGAATATAAAAGGATGCGGTGAATATATAACGTCATGTAAGTGTGAAAAAATGTATTGAAGCATGATAAAAATTGATTATAGAAATATTGGCGTATTTTAACATTATTGCTTCAATGATAAATGAAAATAAGTTCATTTTTTAGCTGTATTATTTTGCTTCTGTTATATAAATGTATACATTTTTAGGTGCGTTCGTAATTATATAAATACGTAGCACCTATAGTCGTCGTTCAGTCCGTCTGTCTCTTCGTCTGTCTGCATATAACAGAGCAAAAAATACCCAACCGAATACTATGAAATTTTAAATACATAATTGTTCCAAAATTTTGTCAAGTCATTTCAAATTTTATGAAAATTGGATGTATAGTTTAATTACAGGGACAGTCAAAAGTTTTCCGTTACATTACGGCCAATGGGAAAAAAATATTGCAAGTGCATTTTAATGATATTACAGCCTTCCGAATGGTCTGAAATTTTAATGTATAATTGTTGCAAAATTGTGTCGATTCATTTCCAATTTTATGACAATCGGATGTATAATTTCATTACAGGAAGAGTCAAAAGTTTTCCGTTACATTACGGTGAATGGGGAAAAATTATTTCAAGTGCATTTTAATGATGTTACAGCCTTTCGAACAGAATGAAATTGATATGCAATGATGAAGTGCACTAAAATATACATTCAGTACAATATGCGGTGCAAAAAATATTTATAAAACTAATTATAGTAAGAACGCACCTCATTTGTCACGTTTGACGTGCAATTTCCAACTTGTTTAATTAGGTGAAATTCGTACAATAAGAAAATCATTTTGTATGATGATTTAATTAAATTTTATTTTATATAACAAAATAAAATATTTTGGTCTGAGGCACTTGATACACCCGTATAATTTTACATATAATTCATTAATAATTATGTATATTTATGTATGTCTTAATTTTTTTTTTTAATTGGGCATTTTCGTTTTCGGCCAAAAATAGGAATATTACCGAAATTCGGTTTCGGTTTTCTGTTTCGGCCTTAAAAACATGTTTCGGTCACTTAATATTCATTCCTGGAAGACGACCATCTCTTTTTGTAACAAGAAAGAATGCGCCACGTCTTTCAAGTCCAAAACCTATTTTCTTCGCGAAATACGCAAGAAATTATGCATTTTTATCAAAATAGTCTGTAAGGGAATTCTATTTTTACTTCTCGGTATTTTTGCTTACCCATCATACGAGGTGAGTCTTGTAATCATTTTAAAAATCGAAAAAAAAAAATTGACGGATTTACACGTTTTAGACTCTACAGATTCCCAAAAACATATTTTTAGAAAAAAAAAATATGCCGTCCGTCTGTCTATGCGTGTATGTGTCCGTGAATATGTGTGTCTGTGTGTCTATAAACGCTCTATCTCTCGAACAAATTGAGATAGAGATTTGAAAAGTGGTGTGCACTTAGTATGTAATAATGGGAAGAAGCCTATTGAATATCAGTAACCTCGATTATCGGTAACTATTTTTTTCGGACTCTCGAAATATTCGTTCTGATAAAAGGTATATAAAAATTTTCGAAATTGTTCATTTTAACCCTTTTCGACACGGGCAAATTTTGTTGTAAAATGAAGAAATGATTGGCTGACACCGGAATTTTAAAACGACTTTTTTAGAAATAAAAAACGGGTTATTTTAACTATTCACTGTAAAAGTAAAATTTTACTAAAATATTCTTGGTGCCGTTCGTAAGTTTGGAATTAAAATTAGGTATCCCGACCCGGGCTCAGTGTACCGGAAAGGGTTAAGGAGTGAATATAAAAGACAATACAAAAGCATAAATTTTGCATAAAGAATGAAGTCGAGCGGATAATTAGTTGCCGAAATATTTGTAATTATATTTTCCACACTCTTCTATTTTTCATGACCCTGTATTTCATTCAAATTTCAATCCAAAGATATATTTTAATTGGAAATGAGACGCTTAATCCGCTTAAAACTGTTAGTTAATAGGATTATCCTTTTTAGAGTTATAAGGATGTTTCTTTTACGCAATTTAGTACTGCTTGATTATACCGTCGGCCCGAAAACTATCACCAAACTATAAGATTAACACTTTCATCGCGGCAATGGCGCGCCTTTGTCCCACCCTTTGCGCTAAGAGCCTGAGCCGCTCCTTGCAGCGCTAAAATTAAAACAAAACACAAATTCATTTAAAATTTGTTTATTTTACTTTTAAAAATAATAATCAATAACATTTCGCACTCTAATGATTTGTTTGTCCTTACAAACATAAAAGAAAAAATATAATAATAAAATGTCGTGTCCGTTTGGGAAAATCAATTCGCACTTGAAAATTCTGCCCGGTAACTATTAGACATTAGATATCGGCATCAATGTCTAATAACTAAATGACAGGATTTTCCGGTAAAAATTTATTTTCCTTGATTGATAGCTAATATCCCTGGAAGACGAGTTATCGCGTCCCTCGTGATGAAAGTGTTAAATGCCAATAATAGCTTATTGTAAATGTCACTTTCACTTGACTTAAAACACTTTACTCGTGTTTGTTACGTCATCAAGTGATTTTTAGTTCGACGATTTATTTGTATTTTTCTTAATCTTTTACCAGTTTATTTTTTCTTTCGTTATTTAAAATTTAAAAAAATATGCCAAATTGTATAATTTTGCAAGAAGTTTGGCAATTTACATAATTTTCCGAAATGGGCCGACGGGATAATCAAGTAGTAAGTAGTACCCGCAATTCAGTAATAGAACATTAGTATGTATTAAAATTATTTAAATTTATTTTTGAAATTGCAATGCATTTTATAAATAATTTACACATGTTTTATTTTCATATTTTATATTATGCATATCCATGATGGGTAAGTATTACGGTGGCCCCCGACGACTAGTTTACTTCATTTAGTAGTTTCATAACTCATCTCTATAATAATAGCCTAAGTCATGTGACTGTCATAAACAATTACGCTTTTCATATCCGCAGCCATTTTCAATCAAAATTATTTCTTCGAATAAAACTAACATAAAAGTTGCCATGATCGCAAAGAATTCTTGGTACTTTTATGTTAGCAAGGTAAAAATCTCGCCAATAGCATTTTTTAACTCGCCAGTTAGCATTTTTTATTTCTCGCGTGGTAAATTAAAACAATGCTTTGATGTTTAAATTAAATGTCACGGTTTATGGTATCATTTATTATTTTTCTTTTCTTTCCTTTTTTTTTAAGAAATAAGTAAAAGTCATGAATTTTAAATGTTTCAATTTGAAATTAAAGTTGTGTGTTTTAAATAAAATGAGTGAAAGGATTATATTTTAAATGAAATTAATAAAATATGAAAAAATGTGACAGGAACAATGTTTGGCGATTTATCCCCTGCGTCCAGCTAACATAAATATACCGAGGTCTTGGTTTCTCTATCAGAATTTTCTGATTTAGCGAAGGATTGAACAAGTAAATTAAATTACGAATAAAAGTAACATGATACAATGCTTAGCATTACATTTAAGAGAGACCAAACTGGTCGCCAAGGGCGACTAGTAAGAAAATAATAATGATATTCAGATATTTCAGTTTCGTCTACTGAACACAATTCTCTTTGATAATTCTGCATCAACATTTTCTTAATCTTCGTAAAGTTCACACTTCAACTAGAAAGGTACGTAATCACGTCCTGTTATTTATGTAATTTAAATAAAGATGCAATTTCAAATTATACTGGGGATTCCAAAATTCCACCGACAAATTCAAAGAGGTGATAGTAAGTATCAAGAGGATGAAAAATTACCACAGGGGCTGTCCATAAATGATGTCACACTTTTTAGCCCCCATATGCTATTTCTTTCTCCCAGCTTATTTTGTATCGTGTTCAAAAAATAACGTTACGTTGTATAAGCCAGCCGCAAAAAACTTTTAAGCATCGCACATTTTCAATTTTTATACTGATGTACAGGGGAAAAAAGTACTTTAAAATGCAATTTATTTGAAAACTGTATCTCCATTTATTTTTGAAATATTATTTTTTTTTTAGTTTTTAGAGCCATTTGCTTAATATTGGCAACGGAAGTACTCTATTTCTGTAGAAAGTAAAGGAAAAATAGTTCTAAAAGAGTAATTATATATTTTTGTTGCCATTTTCTCATAACAACCGAAAGAAAATGTAATTAAAATGCGTGCTATTTTAAAAAATATATAAATGAATGATTTCTGTTAAAATATGGAGATTGTTATCACCCTGGTGTTTGTGACTAAGTAAGTGGTTTGTGACCCCATGTTCTATAGCAATTTTTCACTTTCCTCTGAATTTGTCGGCCGAATTTTGGAACATCTTGTATATTCGATTCTAAATAAAAACAAGAGCATGAACACCGGGCCTAATATGCTCTAAAAATTAATTTTCCCTAATGAAGCTGAAAATCCCTGTGATTGCTAGGTAGATAAATGATAATGCAGCTAATGAGTGACTGAGTCATTCTGATAAAAAATATGAATTACTGAAGTACATTTTTTTTCTTTGTATTAACCCTTTCAGGGGCAAGCAATTGTGATTTTGTAATGTCGATATCACGCATGAATCTTTCAAAATTTTTATTGCAAAAATAGAAAAAGCAATTTTACACTTTTTTTTCCACCAAAGTTAGAAAAGTAAAATTTAATAAATTTTTTCTGGTGCGAATCTTCATTAATCGTATATTCCACCACCCCTCAAGGAGTTAACGGCGGAAACGATCCAATGCGCATTCTACAATTAACCCTTTATGTACTGAATTATAAATTCATGAAAATTTGATCTTCTAAAGCATTTTTCGTAAATTGTTTAAACTACATTAGAAGATTTGCATAATCATTTAATACATTTTAGAAGTATTGAAGGATTTAGAAGGATTCGTTAAATTTGAATTTATAAGGATTTTATGCAATATTTATAACCCCACTCAAATGTTTTATTTTAAATATTTTTCTTAGTATTTTGTAGAATTAGGAAATGTACAAATATATTGTTGTTACAATAGAAATATTTCCGAATTAAAAAATCCCTTCCCCCCCCCCCCCCCCCAACGCCAAGAAAGCTGAAAAGATGCAAAGGCAAAATAAATCATTCTTTAAAAAATATTTTTGTTTTGTGTAACCAATAATTTTTTTGGAATAAGATAAAGAAATGCATCTATAACTTATTCTAAACTGTTTTGCAACTAATCGATGTATTAAATGATTTTTATAATAATGGTACTTATAAGTACCGTCAGTAGATAAAGGGTTAAATAAGTGCCTGACAGATTAGTTGCGCCCACACGGTGGAATAAACAATGAATTCTTAAACTTCATTGCAGTTAGAGTTAATACAAACTAATCTATGAGAAATGAATTAAAATCTTGAATAAAAGTGCTTTTCATTTAAGATGTGTGATAGATTTTTAATTGCGTCATTTATTTGTTAAAATTTTAATTAAAAATATATTTGCTCTACATGTTATTATACATTGCAGATTATATATTGCATACCGAGCATGAAAAAGTGACAGTTCACTTCGTTCTGAAATTTTAAAATACTTGAAAATTAAAGACATTGATTTTCAATTAAAAACATTAGTAATCTGCTTTTTCTTTTCTTATTTTGGTTAAAATTTGGTTTTTAGAAGTGCTAAGGAAATTTTAAAGCTTGCATTTTAAACTACATTTAGCATTCACTTCAATTTTAAACTATAAGTGAAGGAGCTACTCCAAACGAAAGTTAAATAAAACATGAAAAGAAAGCATTTAAAATTCACTTACCTGCTGTCGACTTTTTATCAAGCCAATAATTGTTAAAGTAAAAGCTTACAGGAGTTGCACGCAATTAACACTACATTAAATTTGCGTAGTGCTAATAACTCATACATTCACTTACGATCGTGAATTCTTAAACACTTACTATGCTTTCTTCCAAGAAATCTCAGAAATGAATGAATGAAAGTTTTTATTTATTTATTTAATTTAGTTTCATTTCATTATTTCGTCATATTTAAAGAAGCAATGTCAATTTTACTAGTTTGAGTAGTGCATGAACAAATGATTTTACGAAATAGTAGACCTTTTCGTGAAATTCAATTAAACTAATTGTAGACGTGTTTCATCATCATGCGTTGCAATATTTTAGTGATTTATTTCATTCTAAATTTCTTATGAGTTGCTGTCACAAATGTAATTTTAACAATACATTTAAAATGAATGCTTACATTTCTTGCGAATGGTATTATATCTGTAACCTTGAATTGGAAAATAATCTAGTGCCCGATGGCAGCATTTTGATAAAAAAGCTGTTTTAATTTTTTTAAATATTTTTATTTCTTTAATTCCTGTGATTTCAAAAACAATTTCTTTACTGAATGAGTCAAAGATATGATACCGGCATTTTTCTGATATACCAGTGTCTATTGTGATGTGATTGATAGACAAAGATAAAAAAAAAAAAAAGATGATGATTATTAAAAACCAGTTATTGTTAAACCCGTTTCCGTTTCTTATTCAGGAAAAATATCATTTGTCAAACGCTTTTATACAGTTGTTGAACACAATAACATAAAATTTATTCGGTTTGCATGAGCGAAAAAAAAAAGAACGAGTTAAAAATTATTTTTTCTTATTTATTTTATTCCAACAAGAAATTCATGCAAGTGAATTCAGTAAATATTTGAAAATTAAAATGCAACATATATTTAAAAATTATTTAAAGCGATTAATTAAATTTTAATGAAAAAAAATGCTTCATGCGTTCGAATTTTTCAAAAAAGTTCTGTTTTTTTCCCATTGAATTACTTAAAAAGTCTTAGGACTTCAGGTCGAGTAACTTTTATTGTTTGGGGTTCGGGTTGGGTTTTGACTCTTTCGACTTGGGTTTTGATTGGTCGAAGTAAAAAAAAAAAGTCCTGAATATTTTTCAAATTAAAAAAAAACTATACATTTGAATATTAATGAATGTAAATCTGTTCCTTTTTACACATTTAAAAAATAAAATTAATATTAGAGATGGAACGGTAGACTACTTTTCCATAACTGAAATAAACAATTAAATAAAAAAAAATAAAATAAACCCGACTGCGTAAAAAGCGAACTAATTAATTATTTCTCATCAATGTGAAACTATTTCTAAACTCACACTCTCCTGATATATATATTGTTCAAATTTTCAATCGTAAATAAAATACATATTATTCATCCAATCAAGCTCAAATAATTTTTTTAAACTTGTAAACTTTCCACACTTGATGTTAATCAAGTTTTTTTTTTCAAATATTAATTCAAAATTAATTAATTTTCAATAATCGAGAGAACCCTCTTCTTGATCAAGGTATTTTAAGCGATTCTCAAAGAGAAAGAAGAATGGGAGACAAAAAATTCTCTTATTGACCTAAGTAGGAATCGACTGAAAATATTTTTTTTATATTACTTGTTTATATTACTTACCTTTTTTTTTTATTTACTTGCATTGATGACTTCTAAATTGTGTTTAATTGTTAGTCCCTATCTATAAATACTGTTTTGATGAGGTCTATAGATGTCTAGATGGTTAGAGTTGCAGTAAAGCTAGAGATCCTACATACACAACTTCCAGGTTGTATAATATTTTAATGGAGCTTCTGACAGTAAAATAGTCAAAGAAACATCGTCTTCATTTTGAAAGACCTATCCAATGATATGCCACTCAATAGGGTGCGTACATTTTTTTTTCGCCTCTACCGCCATTTTGTATTTCACGGCTGCTATTTTGAATTTATAAAAACAAAACCTAGCCTATAACCATCGGGCCGTTAAGACGAATTGATAGAGACCTCATTCATTAAAATCCATCCTGCCGTTGGGAGTTTTCGAGGGTATAAAGAAATCCACATACACAGATACGCGTGAAACACATAACCTTTCTTTTCAGTCGGGTAAAAAAGGATTATTATTCTTTCGGGTCGACAAAATATTTTTCGTCGTGTTTCGGCTGAATTTAGGCAGAACTTTCGGGTTTGGGTTCGTTGCAACCTGCCCCGTGCAGTATTATAATCCACTTTTTATACGACAGGCAGTTGTTTTAAAATAAAAAAAAAAAAAACTGTCACAAAATTTAATTTTCATTAAAAATTTACACGTTAGCAGGCTTTATTACTAGTACTTATTTGAAATTTTAACATTTAAACGTCGCGTACAATAAGTGTAGGCTACTTTTTTAAAAATGGAGATTGTTAGATTGTCACCACTTTTTTGAAGTTGAAGTATTAACCTTATTTAATAGCCGATAAAATGATGCAAGAATAAAGCCAATTACACTAGTTTCAAAAACTGGTGGGAATCAAACAGTTTGAATTTTAAATAAAAAAGGAAAGTGACCAGTTAAACTGTTGACATTGAGCTCACAGTCTATTCACACTAGTTCTATATTATACTCTTACCTTAAAGAATAATGCCTTTCAATTGTTTGATTGCCACCACTTTTTTGAAGTTGAAGTATTCACCTTATTTAATAGCCGATGAAATGATGCAAGAATAAAGCAAATTACACTAGTTTAAAAAACTGGTGGGAATCAAACAATCTGAATTTTAAATAAAAAAGAAAAGTGACCAGTTAAACTGTTGGCATTGAGCTCACAGTCTATTCACACTAATTCTATATTATACTCTTACTTTAAAGAATAATGCCTTTCAATTGTTTGATTGCCACCACTTTTTTGAAGTTGAAGTATTCAACTTATTTAATAGCCGATAAAATGATGCAAGAATGAAGCCAATTACACTAGTTTAAAAAACTGGTGGGAATCAAACAGTTTGAATTTTAAATAAAAAAGAAAAGTGACCAGTTAAACTATTGGCATTGAGCTCACAGTTTGTTCACACTAATTCTATATTATACTCTTACTTTAAAGAATAATGCCTTTCAATTGTTTGATTGTCACCACTTTTTTGAAGTTGAAGTATTCACCTTATTTAATAACCGATAAAATGATGCAAGAATAAATCCAATTACACTAGTTTAAAAAACTGGTGAGAATCAAACAATCTGAATTTTAATTAAAAATGAAAAGTGACAAGTTAAACTGCTGGCATTGAGCTCACAGTCTATTCACACTAATTCTATATTATACTCTCACTCTAAACTGAAATGTCTGAAATTCAGACACTTAAGTGTCTGAAACGCAGTGTTCAATTTTCAGACGTTTTAAAATGTCTGAAAATTATCAGACACTTCTTGTGTCTGAATTTCAGACACTTAAGTGTCTGAAACAAGAGTGTTCGTTTTTCAGACATTTTAAAATGTCTGAAAATTTTTAGACACTTCTTGCATCTGAATTTCAGACATTTCAAATGTCTTAATTGCGGCCATCTTTGAGCCGGTTTCCTCCCCCCCACCACCACCAATATGAAGCCATCTTTGACCACTTTTCTTTCTAAGCCACATACGCAGCCATATTTGACCACATTGAAACATTTTTTATAAATAGGAATAATTTGTTACCATAAAGCAGAGCTGATCGCAGCGCAGGAAAACTTTGAAGCATCTGCCCCCTTATTTTAGGGTACCCCAAATTGGGTACAAAATTTTTATAAAGCTGATATTTTAAATCACTTTTGAACTTATGACGATTGTAATCAGTATTTTGTAGTTTTGGAACAGGATATTATATATAGGGTAGATGTGCCAGTAATGGACACCCTTCCAGTAATGGACACCCCTTGATGTTTTTGGTTCATAAAAAAATAACTAATAAATATTTAGCTTTAATTATTTTTTTTATAATTCTCCCTTGTATCTTTTATAAATCTATGTTATTGTTGACACTTTTAATCAAACCAATCAGGAAGCAGAAAATAATGTTTCAAAGTTTTGCTGTTTTTCTGTGAAAATCTTAATGAAGAGGTTAAGAGCTGGCTTCGTTTAATTAATTTATATATTATTTATTTTCTTGCAAAATTTGAATATTTTTGTTTGAGTAGCAATAGAAAACTTTGAATTTTATATACTAATGGCTAATTACAAAATTTCATTTCTTTTTAAGGTTTTAAGAGGGGGTGTCCATTACTGGGATGGTTAATTAGTCATTTTCCAGTAATGGACACCCCATGTAGACAATGCTAAAAATGAAATTTTAGTAATGTTTATGGTGCATAAAATACTTTCGCTTAACTGCAAACCTAAATAATCAAATTTAATTTTTAAATTATACTTACCAAAATGTAATAACACCAAAACTTTTATAAATAGCTGCTTTTAATTTATTTTATGTGATTAACAAAATTTTGATATTTTATTTATTTATTTTTTTTTTATGTAGTACATATATATACCTCATATATTTTATAATCTGCCAATCAAACCAGCCAGGAAGCAGAAAGTACTGTTTAAGAGCACGGTCAAAGAGGGGCTCATAGGGCTTAACCCTTCTCCGTTAAATAAAAACAATTAAGTTACAGAAGCTATTAAAAATCCTTTTTCTGTCTTAAATGTTTCCTTATTAAAAAAAAAAAAAAAGTAATACTATTAATGAAAGTTATAGGTAATATTCATGAAACTAGGTAAATCTGCAGATCAGTGGCCTCAAACATCAGTTCTACAGTTTTATTTTGAAAGTATTTTATTTAGTATTTAAAATATTCAACTCCCAATATCATTTCTTTCATATTTGTAATATTAATTATTATAAATGGTATATCAAGTAATCGCTGGAAGATTGTTAAAAATAGTGACACAAAACTAAACATTAATATTCCAAAACTTTTTTTTTATTACCTTTTAAATCAAATCCACCACTGTTTCAATAATTTGATAGCTGTAATTGACTGATATGTAGTATTTTAAACTATCCATCTAAAACAATTAAAACATCGATCTTCTGATAATTACAATAATTGATGCAAACAGTAAATGATTATCACAAATATTTTATTAATTACTGGTATCCTAATTGTTAAATTTATTTAAAAATAACTATTTTGTTTCATTAGTAAGTATTCATTAAATTCTGGTTCTAAATACAGTCATAAAAACAATTATATTTATTACTTTTTATTGGGTGTCCATTACTGGAACAGAGGGTGTCCACTACTGGGCCAGAGGGTGTCCATTACTGGGCTTTTGGGTGTTTTGATATATTTCTGTTATTTAAAATTAAATTTCTATCCATATGGGGAAATGAGGCTATAAAAATGGTTATATATTGTTGATAGATTAACATAATATTGAAAAAACTGGAATATAATAATTATAACTATTAATAAAAAAATAATTTTAAAAGAAATTCCTTAAGGGTGTCCATTACTGGCACATCTACCCTATATATACAATCACCTAAAAATGTATTTATGTGATATCATATATGCGAGCATAGAAAACGTTTATTACTTTCAGTGAGAACTTTAAATTAATTCTAGTCCAAAGATCTAGTATTCATTCGTCTCCCCGCGCCTTTCATATACTGTTACAAAAAAAAAAAAAAAAAAAAAAAAAAAATTAAGCCTGTTCAATGCCATTAAATACAAATACATATTTGGATAAATATTTCTTTTTCTTAACCTAATCATTTTCTAAAAGTACAAAATATTTATTAAAATAAGTATAAGATCAAAACAAATTTAAAATATCAGCTTTATAGAAATTTCATACCAAATGTAGGAGCACATAAAGCTAAAGGCACAAAGAAACAGCCCAGTTTGTCCATGCTGCAATCAGCTCTGCTTTATGGTAACAAATTATTCCCATTTATAAAAAAAAAATAATTCACTCCTTCAGAAAGAATCTTATCCCTGCTTTGTTGTTCAATTTTTTTTCCATTTAAATTAGATATCCCCAGTGACATTTTTATTTGTGTGTTAAATAAAATCTAACACTAGATTACACAAAATTTTCAGTATATGAGATCCCAACATTAAAAAAAAAAAAGTATGAAACTCTTACTTTTTTGTTGTTGTTGTTATTATATTATTTATCATTAGCAAGAAATATTGAAACATTTGACAACAGCACATTAATCAGCATAATGTTGAAAGACATTCAAAATATCAGTTTTACAAAAATAGAATACCAAATTTGGGACCACCAAAATACAAAGGGAAGGGGGCATCGCCCAATTTGCTAATGCTTTAATAAAATCCTGCGTCTGCAAAAAATCCAACCCAACGTTATGGTTCGTTAAATAGAAGTGACAAGAATTCGGAAGTGTCCGCTAATGAACATTCCCGAATACCAGATATCTCTGTGTAGCGAAAACCTTCTTAAATCATACTATATTACTCTAACCGTTCAAAATATTCATTATAATCAGCGTAATTTCGAAAGGTATTCAAAATTGCAGATTTACGAAAATTGTATCACCTCCCCCCCCCCCTCCCCAATAAAAAACAAAAAGGAGCAGGTACCCTTAGCCCATGTTTTAAGCAGAAGCCCTATGATTCGCTAAACAGACGTATCCCCTGTTCAGGAATGTCCGTTAGGCAGGTTTTACTGTGTGTATTTAAAGTAAAACCTCCATAACGGAAATTGCTGAATAGCGGACACCTCTTTTTTTTTTTTTTTTTCTTATCCCCAACACCTTTAAATCTGTACGTCTTCACCTCTTTAAAGTAGACACCACCAAATAGCGGACTAATTCCGTGCTCTCGAGGTGTCCGCTATTCAGAGGTTTTGCTGTATATTCATTTATATGCACATTCTAAAGGGTAAAAAGTATTTACCTTTTTTGTGACAGTATAAGAAATGTGTTCCAAATAAATTCTAGGTGCTATTCAATAATATTCTACAAACTAAATTTAAAAGATAACGTGTGTTGATATTAACGTTGTCATTAACGAACACAGGCACACACACACACACACCAAAAAAAAAAAAAATAAATAAAAATAAAAATAAATAAAAATAAATAAATAAATAAAACTTAAAATCCATAATTTTTTTTTTATGAGTTTCTGTTTTATTATTATTTTCATGGATTCTTTTTAGCACCCAGATATGCTTAAAAAAATTCTTTGAGGGTTGAAAAACACTTCTAAAAACATTTTTCTTCCCATAAACATCACAATAAAAATAATTTGTATTAAAAAATGTTATAATAATATGAAAATATATACATACTCGGAGCAAAAATAATTATAAGAATAATTAATCTTCAAACCATGTTACTTTTTCAAAATATATTAAATATCAGCATAGTTACACTTTATCAATCAGTCAGAATTATTGGCAATACTTGTTTGAAATCTTGCATTAGAAGTGTGTTTTCACATCATGTTTATTTAAGTCTTAAATTTTATTACAAAAATGAAAAATATCTCCTACTGTCATGGGCGAGAATTCTTATACCCATCTTCTTTTTTTTTTTTTTTTTTTTTTTTTTTTTTTTTTCATATTATTGAAATTTTTTGCATGATGTTATTTAAATTGATTTTTTTAATATTTTCCGCACATATTTAATTAATTACGCCGATTTTTATAATTTGTTTATAATTACTTTCAAGATCGCTTCATGTTTTAAAATTTAAGTATGGTGTTGAGATGTAATGCAGGAAATACATACTAGGTATATTCCATCTTGAAATAAATTTTCATAAGGATTATTAAATATATATATATAGTATCGGCGTACAGTTGAATACAATAAGAGTGATTTATTTCCAATAGGAGAAACTGCAAGTTTACAAATACTCCGAAATACACGATAACACAAACCCTTATACTTTCGAGATTTCTTTTCATACTCTATATCCACCATATAAAACAAAAAATAAAAAGTTCATGGTTTCTCAAAGATAAATTTAAATTTGTTAATATAAAAAAAATCACTTCAATAATATACTCTGTAAGATAAATAAATGGCACTCTTGTCACTAAAAATGAAAATTTGTATGTAAAATTATATCACTAATATAAAATAAAGGAATTCGCAAGGAAAGAACTTACTTGTGCAAAGTTATATAAAAATTAGCTTCTTTTTAAACTTATACTGAACAATTTTTTAATATGTTGCTCAGATGATACGAGCTATTTAACAATCATTAACAAAATTATAAATATTCTTTTTTAATAGCATGCAGGAAACATTGATTCTATAATTTCAAAACTTCTTTACATCTTACCAAATCTAATTGAAACTGTTGTATTTTTCACGTTATTATTCAAACAATAAATAGATTATTTACTACATGAAACTTTAATTTATAAAGTAAAGATCTAGATGAGAATTAAATATATTTATTAATACTGAAAATCATATGCACTCATTGAAAAGCATCAGAAATAAGCAAACAATTCTTTTCACACAAAATATATTTATTTGATAAAAAAAAGACAAAAATATTAAAAATGCAAATTAGTCTAATAAGAATAATTTAAATAATAAATAAATAATAATATGTATGTACGAACGTTCTGTGAATTATCATTCCAAACCTGTGGAATACCTTACCTTGGCGTAAATATCCAAAACTGTAACAGCTAATCCAGTTTGAAGGACATATTATTTTACGATATTGAACGCCATTTTAAAAATATATGCGTATTCATATTATTTTACCACTGTATTTTTATAAATATCATGCTATTCTTTTGAATATTTGGTGAGTCTTGAATAAAAATTAGCGTAGAAATATTTAAAATTTTATATTTCCATGAAAAATATTATTCCCAATTGATTTTTTTTTCGATCTCCATTTATAAGCACGTACTGACAAACCATTCCAATAAACTGAATATAAATTTTCGTCTAGTATCTATAAAATGACGACACAAAGATATAAAATACAGACATCGGATCACTATGCTAAAAAAAATTTTTCTCTAACGACTAACACACCAACGGATGTAGGTGTAGATAGATGTGCATACTATTTCACAAAAGAAAGTAAATGCTGCGTCACTACTTTCTCTTCATTAATGATGATACACTCACTTTCTGACTCATCTTCGATTTACAAGTAAGAGAATTCAAAGTTCAAATCTTCAATCAGTGTAATGTTTTGGAAATAAAGCAGAAACTTTAAATGCTTTATAAGGTTATAACGACGATGGACGATTCCATTTATTATGTGAATAACAAACGTCATTATAGAGATTTCGGATTGAGGAAAAATATATCGTCACACTTTCAAATAATTTATCAAATGTTGATAAATTTAAAAGCAATTTTAACACTTCAGACAAATTTACTGTACTGAGATACTTTAATTCACTTTAGCAAATGCGTTGAGTAAAAACCGTTGCCCGCCAAATCAGCAATAATCAAATCCGGTCGCGTTCTTCTCGCGCACCGTTCATGCTTGCAACAACAAACAAACCTACTCACTTCAGTTCATTTTACTTGGTGAGTGGTTCAAATGGCTGAATTCCTGAAATGTCTAAAATTGCAAGTGTCTTAAATTCAGACATATAATCATAATTCTAACATTTTTTTCAGTTCATTTATGCCATGATCATAATAAGACGTTTATGTGTCTTAAATTTAGACATCTATCACGTCTGAAATTTTATTTTCAGACGTTTAAGTGTCTTAATTGCTTTTTCAGTCACATATCTGTTTGAATTTAAGACGCCTCTATTTGCAGTGCTTACTTTAAAAAACAATGCCTTTCGAAAAAAAAATTAAGAGAGTAAGTGGGAATCAAACAATCAGTACACGCCCCCCCCCCCCCCGGTTCACATCTTTATACTTAACAAATGAGCCTCCAAATCTCACCAGGGAAGCACCTTATCAGAATAAACCGGTATACCAAATTTGAAGCAAATCGGATAGAAAACCCCATTTATTTAAATTAAGGGTGGTATTAACCCCCCGTTCCCTCCTTTATACTTAACCAATGAACCTCCAAATCTCATCAGGGAAGCGCCTTATCACAATAAGCCGTATACCAAATTTGAAGCAAATCGGATCAGAAAACCCGTTTATCTAAATTAAGGGGGTATTACCCCTGTCTCCCCCCTTTATACTTAAAGAATGAACGTCTAAATCTAATCAAGGAAGCCCTTATCAAAATTAACCGGTACACCAAAATTGAAGCAAATCTGATAATTCTGCATGAAAAACCCATTTATCTAAGTTTAGGTGGAGTAGACTCCTTAACCCCTCTTTATACTTAACCAATGAACCTCAAAAACTAATCAGAGACGCGCCTTATGAGAATGAACCTAGAAAAAATTTGAAGCAAATCGGATATTTCTATCAAGAGTTATCGCGTTACGTACGTACGTACACTACAGAACCTGCGGGCACATTATCTCTCAGACTTTGATAGCCTGTGAGCTAAAAACTAGCTTACGCAGCCCGTGATAGTCGCGAACGCGAGAATTTTGTGGTTAATAAACTTTTATTCCAAAACGGATGCACGGATATGTTGTAGCATGTATTAAAAATGATTTTAAGAAGACCTGTTAACCTATTTGGGCCGCTGTCCTATAAATAAGACAGCTAATAAAACATTTTTTTTAAATAAAATTGGGAAGGATTTTCTGGATGCATTTTGTTATGACGTCTTTAAAATACATAAAAGTATAACATATAAACTAAAAAACAAGTAACCAATTAAAAGTAACCAATTAAAATTTAATTGAAAAAAATGTATTTAAAAAACCCTTTAAAAATTGTGATCTTATAATCTAGAATTTTACCGTTATTACATTTTTATTGGAGAAATCATAGAGTATTTTTGTACACATAAACTGTATTTTTAAAGTAAAATAAAATATTTGCTCATAAAATTAGTTTATGTATGCATTTTATATGTCCTTACTATGTGTCCTACTAATATGTCCTGTTTATAGGACAGCTAGTTACTTAAAAAATTAAAAAAAAATTTCAAAATTTTGCTAGTATCTACTTAATTACACTATATTAATGATATAATCGAAGTTTTAAAAATTTTCAAAAATATTTAATCGGTGTGGTCCAATATGGGTTAACCTCTGGCTGCCTCAGCAAAAGGGCAAAATTGTAATAAAATTTTTGCTGTAATTTTATTTAAATGCTGAACATGTGCAACTTTTCCGATTTTGGTTGCTTTATTTTTCTTCTGTTGTTAAAAGTAAGTGATAAAAATAACATAACTCAAGGTATTTCTAATGTAATTTGTGCAAAACCAATTTTTAGCAATCTATACATTTTTAAAATGCTACATGCATTTAATTTTTTATTCAGAATTTTTAAGGCTCCTCGTAAATCGGAGTGGAAATTTCCCTCTCTAATGCTAAACCCATGGGATTAGAATGCATCCGTGTTTTTCATATTTCACGTCAGAAATTTAAAAAAATTTCCTTCTATTTTCTGTATACCCTTTTTGATTTTTTTTTATTGGACAAAGTTTTTTTTTTTTTTTTAAATACATTGTTAGTTTTATTTAAAGTGTTAAAATCTTCATTACACTTCATGCTTCCCTTATATTGTAATGCTTAAAATATAAAATTAAATACATATTTTATAAACATTTTGCAATAAAGAAAATCCCCGCCGGCTCGGCCTACAGGCGCAGGTAGATTTCGGAGTTAAGTACTGATTTCATCGACAAAATCTAAATGAAGACTACAGGTAAACTCGGTTTAACAATTTTATTTGTCCGCTTTTGACGAGATTTTAATTATATTTTTCTGTAAAAGCTGGTTTTTGTTGCATTAAAATATCTCAATTTGTTGATTTTCTGTAAGCAAGTAAACTCTATTGATTTACAATGGAAGTCTATGGGAATTTGGCGAAATATTAGAAATATCGCCAAGTTGGTGACAAATTTGGCGACAAAACAGGGTCCCCCCTACGGTATTACTTTATATGTATGGAGATACGATAGCGTAATATATATATATAGATATTTTTATTTTTTCGTGGAAATCTTGCCTTGCAATAGAAAGGTAATTGTTGTGGTAAGAATTTTATAGTGTTTTTTTTTTTTTTCTTTTTTTTTTTTGGCAGCTGCTAAAACCAATTTTTTTTTTTCATGTCATTTTTCTGTAAGAGCTGGTTTTATCAGAATCATGTTAAGCCAGTATTCAAAATTTTTAATCCTTCCTCATTTCTACTGCCTTGGGCCGATTTTTCTGATTTGCAATCTCTGCCGAGATATTAGCCATCTCAATGTGTTTAATTAGTTTGAAGACGATCCGTGCATAATTGTGACTTTTATCGTGCGGACAGAATTTAGTACATACATAAATAAATATATATATATACATATATAACCATTAAATAAACATTACCGACCACCAACAAAAACTGTGAAATTATGAATAAAATGACATTAACAAACAACGTTCCCCCCATCACACTTAACATAGATTCCAATAACATAGTAAAAAACAGCAGGAATTGAATATAACAAAAAAGGAATAATGGCAATTTGTAGAACTTAGACAGAATCATCAGGTCCCAAATGCCTTAAGTTCCACAAATAAAATGTGAGGTTTCATATTCATATTAGTCACAAATTACCTAAAGAATATTAATTTGGGATTACCACACACATAAAACCGAGAAATAAACCATTGAACGCCAATTAAGTTCAAAATGAAACAAGATTTAAAAGGATAGAGGAAAAAAAAAATTACCAAATTAAAATCCATACTGTCATAGCATTAGGTATAATGAATACACTCATTATGCATTTTATTCTCATTTAAGATCGTATACTATTAGAAATTAATATGATATTGTCCTGAGTAGGCTAAAATTTAAATACAAGTTAATCGTCAACTTTATTAAATATCAATGAATATGAATAAATTTAATAACTGATAAATATATATATATATATATATATCAACATCCATTATAAAATGTGTAATAGCAAAGTAATTACAAATCAAATGCTCCATTTTCTTTTTAAATAAATTAACCATTGCGTATTATCCAGACAACGCCACCCTCCTCCGTGCTCTAACATATACCCACCCAACCGTCCTATAATAATTTGTTATTATTATTTTACAATTTTTAATTTTTTATAATTATTTTCTTATTTTATATATTTTTTTGTAATTTTTTTACGCATGTTAATTTGTTTTTTAAGATAATTTAAGTACTAATTATATATTAAAGAATATATGAATTTTTTTTTTGGAAAACCATGATTTAATGCATCATAAATTAGTTTTTTAATATTATTGTTAATTAGATGAGAAGAACATAAACACTTTATTCTATATAAATGATTAAGGATTATATTACGATATACAGAATTATGAAGACAAAAGATTTAAAATTAGTAAATGTATTAACTTTGAATTTAAATTCTTTACCTTTATCATATAGATCAGTTATTGTTTTGTTTTCTTTTATTGTAATTTTAAGATCTAAGAAGTTAATTGTATTGTTTGATATAAGGTTTTTCGTATACTTTTTTAGTGGAGGTGGTTTTGGATTGCTGGGGTCAAATAATGAAAAGTTATGAAGGAATTTTTCAAAAGTCGCACCATGGTAACGACTGCAATAGGTAGCATTTCTTACTAAATCTACCTAAAAGAAAATAACATTCTTCAAGAAGAGAATACAGAAAACAGAAGGTGAAAATTTTAATTTTCCCAGGAGAAATTTTAAAAATACGGATGTATTCCAAGCCCATAGGTTTAGCATTAGAAAGGGGAAAATTGCGTCCTGGCTGATAACAAGCCTTGAGAGCCTGTGCTAGTAACGCGAAAACATTCGCAAGCTAACGTTAAAACAAAGCCAGGATTCCTTTCAAAATTCTCTTTTGAATTTTAATATTTTAAAATGTGTTCTATTGTGTTAAACAGCTGAATAAAAGCATTTGACAAAGGATATTGTTTTCTGAATATTGAACAACTGACAGAAACAAGTTTAACCCTCTCGTCACCCTGAGCCTCATATGAGGCTCCTACTTCAAATTGAATATTTGAAAGAAAAGAATTATTTTTGTTAATTCCAGCGCCTAATAGTGATAGTATATTTCGATACATTTATTATTATGACTTTACTTATGTTTCAGCATTTAATAATAATAATAATAATAATAGTAATAATAATAATAATAATAATAATAATAATAATAATAATAATAATAATAAACGTTTTGTTAATTATTAGTAAACCGTTGGCGTTTCTTTTAATTCAAACATATGTTTCACTCTTTAAATTTAAATTAGGAACTCTTTTTCCGAATTAGAAATTTGTGATAAAAGATAAAAAATACTACTAAATTGTTTATGTTTGTTTAATCTGGTTGTAATACGAAATTTTCGAAACGTCTTAAAAAATTATTCCTTAGACAATTTTTATATGAAAAACACGCAACATAACTACATTCGTTAGGTTTCTGTAAAGAACACATTCGTTGAATTTCAGTAAACTGTAGCTTCTGTGATTTTGATAGCTACTTTTAATTTTGTTAGCGTAAAAGTAATTTTTCCCAAAATTGGAGAAAAAAATTCAGTGCCGAGAGGGTTAATAATAACTGGTTTTCAATAATCATCATCCTTTTTTGTCTTTGTCTGTCAATCAACACGATAGCCACAGGTATATCAGAAGAATGCCAGTATCTTACCTTTAATATATTTAGAAAGGAAATTGTCTTTGCATAGAAATATTTCAGAGCAATTAAAGAAATAAAGATATAGAAAAATAGCTTTATCTCAAAACGCTGCAATCGTTTGACTTTTTTTTTTTTTTTTAATCAAGGTTACAGATATAATATCATTCGAAAGAAATCTAATTATTCATTTTAAATGTACTGTTAAAATTACATTTGTGACGGCCATTCATAAGAAATTTAGAAAGAAATATTGTTTAAGATACTTCAATTGCAATACTTGATGAAGAAATACGTCTACATTTATTTCCATTGAATTTCAGAAAATTTTCGTTTTATTATTTATGCATCGATCAAACTACTAAAAATGCCTTTTAAGTATAACAAAATAAGGAAATGAAACAAAAATAAATAAATAAATAAAAACTTCGATCAATTCTTTTCTGAAAATCCTAGGAAGAATACGTGAAATTAATCAGTAACGGATGTATCATTAGTGTTACGCAAATTTACTGCAGTGTTATTAGAGTGCAAGTCTTGTAAGCTTTACTTCAACAACGATTGGCTTGATAAAAGGTCGGCAGTTGGTAAGGGACTTTTAGGTATGTTTTTTTTTTTTTGTGTGTGTTTTTAACATTTTCTAACAAAGTTGAAAAGTGTTTATGCATTCGGCTTGTCTGTCCGTCTGTCCACGCTCTAACTCTCGTAAATATACTCGGATTTTCATGCAATTGATAAAGGTTATTTAGGATCAGCAAAGCATGTTTGGTATTGTATATGAAGTATGTAGTATTAATAGTTCATTTACAGGGACACTCAAAAGTATTCCATTACATTATGGTATATGGGGAAAAATCGTTTGCAGAGTATTTTAATGACATTACGCTATTTCAAATGCATTGAAACTGATATAAAACACTGAATTTTACTAAGATCACGTAAAAACAGGGCATTTATAGCATTTTTTATTCATTTACAGGGACACATAAAAGAAATCCGTTACAGTACTAAAATAAATCCGTTTTAATACTGTCTTTGATAATAATTGCTGTAGTGTACAATTTGAAATTCGGTATGCTCTTTTAAATTTAATTAACTTTTTGCATGTCACACACTATATGTAAATTCTATACCTCATATACAGGGCTGTACAAAAGTATTCCCGTACCAATCTCCTGAAGGGAAATTTTCAACTGAAGTATATGCATTTGTTAAGTGAACTAAATTTTGGTATGCATACAGTTAGTAGATACAAATCTATATATCATATACAGGGCTGGTTAAAAATTTCGGATAATTTTTAGATTGTAGGTACAAACAGCTGAAATTGGGTTTTGAAACGTGTTAAGCGTTTCCATACGATTGAACTAGATGTAATATTTTAATTTTTTAAACTGTGCAATTTTGTTACATTTTTCTGAATGTGTTGGAAAGTGTTTCATAATCTATGCTTGACTCATGATTTTTTTCTTTCTTGTTTAACTAACAAGGAAGGTCTCCTTACTGGGCATACTCAGAATATTTTGAAAAAAATACCAATTAAACTACTTATGTATGTAATAAAGAATCAGTCAAATTTAGCGCCGGAATTACAGTAGAAAGTCTATAAAAAAATTAAATATTTTCGAGTATTTGGCGCGAAAAGACGAAAACGTCACTCGATTTGGCGAGCAGTAGTTTTCCTCGCCAAAAGCAAACAATTTTAATGCACCTGAAAATTGTTTGTTAACTGATTTTTAGAATGCGTGTAAAAAGTATTTAATGAATTTAAACATAATCAACGAGAGAGTTTAATAAATACATTTTTTTTGTATTATCTATTTATGTTGTTTGTTATTTAATTTTATTATTTTAAAAATAATTTCATATAAAAAACGCTTTCATATATTTAAGCGTATTCCAAAATAAAGGCAAGATTCATTTACCAGTTATTAACTTCAATATCAAAGAATTCGTCGTATCTATAGCAACAAAATTGTATCGACTCGACAGTGCTCAAATAGACTTAATTTTGAGATATTGAAACAATTCTAATTTACTTTAATTTCATTTTAATTCATAAAATTTTATATTTAACTTTTATTATAAATATATATATATACATGACAAAACTATTGTTAAATCAATCTAAAACTGACAAAACTAAAGTTATTTACATTAAATTTATTTAAATAAGTTCAATATGAAACATTTTTATCGACATTATTTAAGAGTATTTGACATAAAAAAGCATTTTTCGAAATTTCATTTCATCGCCAACCGATGATAAATCGCCAAATAAATGAAATTTTCATTATTTTTTACGAACGTTCTATCAAGGTTCCGCCAAAAAAATTTTATAAACATATATATCTACATGAGAAGAACACTCTGTAATTTTTTCAGATTTTTCTGAATATGCCCGTGTGGAGACCATCCTTGCAAGCTTTATTTCGATTTCATTTGAACGGAATCTAATTTTTTAGGCTGTTTTAAGTATCATATTGTATTAATTTTATTTTCATTTTTTAATCTTCAATTCACTTAACTTATTAGTTACAAAAATTTAACATTAAATGTAGAACTAATTGAATGAAATATCTTAACATCTGCTCCTTCGCGGGCTTAAACAATGTAGGAAATAAATTTTTTTTTTTTTAATTTGTTCTTCAAATTACGTTTTTGATTAATTATAATATACTTCACTTTTCTGAAAGTTATTACCATCAACCCAAATTAAGTTAGGGTGTAACATAGATTAACATACAAGATGGGGCATTTAGGAAAAATCTGTAATCGCAACAGTACTAGCGTCACTACCGACAAAGGGGAGAATTAGCAAGCCTCCGAAATTTACCTATGTTGAAGAAATATGTTTACGCTCTATGTTTTGAATATCTATTCTTTCCTAAGCAGAGGCAGACGATATTCTATTAATGTTTGATTTATCTAACTGCTTTTTTTTATCGTACTTGTTCGTTCACTTTTAACTTACAAAATGATAATTATAAAAATAATATAAAAAAAAACCTCAGAAAATTGTATTTAAAACATACATATGTAAGTTAATGAGATAAAATTGTAAGAAATTAAATTCGGGTATTGTGTTAACCCTTAACCGGAAACGTGAAAATCCCGTGCACAAACAGAACACTTAATAATTTACCAAATAGTGAACTTAAACATTTAATCTTTGATAGTAATACATTAAGAGGATCAATTATTTAATATAACAGCATAAAAATAAGTTTAAAGTGTCGGAGAGAGAAAATATTAAGGGCAGATATGTAGACGCAAACATCTCACAGACGTACGTTTCCAGTTAAGGGTTAATTTATTCACATTGAACACACTTTTATCAAGTGTAATATCAGTATTTCTACGTCTTGCTTTTTTTTAACTTTTAGATTTATATAATTCTAAAAATTTGTAAAAAAGAATTTTTCCCTATCTGTAATTTTATTTCTTATATGTTAATACCATAAATATGACTGAACTGACTGTACATTATTTAAATTAAAAACGATCTTTCTATTTTAACTGTGAGAAAGTGAAAATGCGTAAATTTTAAAAGATTATTGTAAAGATTGTTTAAAACATTAAACTTCATAAATTAATAGAACATCGACTGTAAAAAAAATTCTGCCAAATGGGAATATTTATGAAATTTTCTAGTACTTGTACAGTGCAATATTTCGTATATTTTTACATTGCACCATCGCTTTATGTAGCTTTAAATCCAATTATATCATTTTTACTTGACGTATAATATTCAAGACGAAATTTTTAGCTTGATTTCCATTGCACTTAAATCGTTCACCCATCATGCACGAAAATATATATATATATCCGTGCATGAACATACAATAAATATTAGATATATCGAATAGAATATCTATTCTATTATCATGTATCGGTGTAATATTCTGTTGAAAACGTAAAAATGCAACATTAACACTTCACTGCAAGATTTTTTTCTATTTTTATGGAAAAAATTATTTGAAATTTATATACCGGTCTAATAATGGGAAAAATCGTAAAAAAAAAAAAAATTCAAATTTTCAGCTAAAATTTGATATTTTATGGCGTGTACCCTATGTACACAATTAGTGTTTTAAAATATTGTATTGCTATATATTTTACAACTAAATGAGCTTAAATTAATTAATTTTATCTGTTTAACACTCTGCAACTTTTATTATATTGATATTTTTAAGTATTCAGTAAAAATAATGAAAGTAAATTTTACATTAATTGCTTGATCGAAATTTTTTTTTGTTCCAGAAAAACAAATTCTAATATTTTGTATACTGCAACCATCTGACATGGACAAAATAAGTGTTATTCCATTCTTTGGACTGTTCTTGATCAGGGATAGAGATCATATTGGTCAAATTCACGGCACATAATAAGAATTACAGTGTTTTTAGGTATGTGCCACATGTGGCACGTGATGCAGTGAAGGGTTAAAAAAAGAAAGATCACTATAAGGTAGACGCTCAATAACAAAAATATTACAAGGATGGGAAGTTTCTTCCCCATTGTCACTAAAGGCACTGCGAACGCAATCGATTACCATTGCGCTCTATGGAAGTGTCCTATCTTATATGTTAATCTATGGCAGGGTCGGCGAACCTTTTTACATCCGCGTGCCAATATTTAAATTAAAATCCAAGAGAGCATGGCGTGCCAACAACGCCACCCTCCACGTCCCATTCCCGCAAAAAAATAGCGAATTAATTTAATAGTGAATTATAAATTTGTTTAATACTTATAATAATAAATAATAGTGTCAAAATTATTTATTTAAGTATTGCGCTGCCGCGCAATACTTATTTATTTCCAGTGTCACTTCTCAATGTTAATTTAACATAGAAAAGCCTATGGAGATCGTAACTTTTTCATTTTTTCTTCCCACCTTTTTGTCCCTGATGCCACTCATTTTTAATTCTTTGCTAATTCTAATAATATTATAAATTCAAAGTGTAAAAACATTTGCCAGACGTCAGGTTCAAAAAGGATCATAAAATTCCTTTGCACATAGGTGGATTATAATCTAGAGAGTAACATGGGCTAATTTTTATTTACATTATTCAAATATTTTTCTTAATAATTCCAAATTTCGCTTTTTTCATTGAGAATCAACGGACATTTTCTAATAAAATTTAACATTCTTCCTTCATTGTTGTAAATAATTCAAAAGCCGTAATAATAATTTGCCTATTTTTAGTTGAATGATTTTCACGTGAAACATCAAACTGAAGAAACTGAAATAGTTTTTTTTTTTTTTTTTTTTTTTTTTTTAAGAATTAAAAAGGAGATGAATATGACGTCATAGTGGAAAAAAATGACATTTTCATGCAGATTTTTTAAGTTCAGAGTGTAATTTTTTGACCAAACTACAACAACCTGCATTACTGAACTGGTGAAACATTTTGAATTATATATAGGTAAATTGCACCACAAATTGTGATGCGATATCGCACAAATCAAAGCCTGATGATGATACCCTCCATTAATTTTGAAATGTGTTGTCTGAATGCAGTAGTTATTAAAAAACTTGATATATTAAACAAAACCTAATTTGCAGAACAAATTAAAAAAACAAAATCTATTTCCTAAATTGTTTAAGCCCGAGAAGGGGCAGATATTAAAATATTTCATTCAATTCGTTCTACATTTAATGTTAAATTTTTGTAACAAATAAGCTAAACCAATTGAACATTAAAAAATAAAAATGAAATTTATACAATATAATGCTTTAAACACCTATAAACTTAGATTCCGTTCAAATGAAATTGAAATAAATCTTAGACTTTTTCCATTTTTAAGTTGTAAATATTTGTACTGCAGATTTTGCATTATGTTTATGACGATTGTACATAATATGATAAGGTACATGCAAAATACAAAACTTTAGAAAAAGTCTAAGATTTATTTCGATTTTATTTGAACGGAATCTAAGTATATAGGTGTTTAAAGCATTATATTGTATGAATTTCATTTTTATTTTTTAATTTTCAATTGGTTTAACTTATTTGTTACAAAAATTTAACATTAAATGCAGAACGAATTGAATGAAATATCTTAATATCTGCCCCTTCTCGGGCTTAAACAATTTAGGAAATAAATTTTGTTGTTTTAATTTGTTCTGCAAATTAGGTTTTGTTTAATTATTATTATTAGATTATTATAAATATAACTAACATACCTGCAGGTAATATCAACATACGCATTAAATTAAACAATATTTAATATAGAAAACTCGAACCAAAACATTTTTCACCTGAAAAAATTAATCAATCATAGAAACAGTTATAGAGAAAATATAATTATAGTTTTCATTTCATTTTACAAATGTTTTAGGAATCAAATTATTATTTTTTCATAACTTATAAAGAAAATTCATGTTTTCTTAGTTTTATTAATACTTTTATCATTTAAAAAAATTAAAGATCAATTAACAAATTCTAGAAAAAGTTATATAAAGCTCCGTGTGCTGGTCAAAACGCGTTAAATTATGCAGAAATATTACAGCAAAGAATAATTTGATTTGCTAGATTTCTATGCGAATCATAGGTGCAATCATAACAAAATCGAGGAAATGGAAAGTTGGGAAGGGTCAAATATTTCTAAGCGGGAAAGTTCAGTGATATAACAAGTACACAAGTACCTATTATAGAAAACAATGGCTATTTTCAATTAGGCTCCATGTATTAATAAAAAAAAGAATAAAGATAGGCGCAGAATTTTGGAAATTTGACTGAATTTTGATTTAGAACTTCAATCAACGGCGTGCCAAATATATCTTCCCACGTGCCAGTTACGACACGCGTGCCATAGATTTGCCAACCCTGATCTATGGGGTAGAACACCCTGTATTTTTAAGGGGACGGTGGAGCTTAAAATCCTTAAAAATATTTTTTTTATTTTTGTAAATTTCAACTTAAATATTATTCAAGGGTACATTATATGCATTATAACATGCATTTATCACAAAAAAATTAAAAAAAAAATTTTTTTTGAGAAAAAAATGGAATTTTACGCGTCGTGTTAGAAATCTTCGAAATGCCCCATGCGTCTTCCATATCAATGAAAATCCCCAATATATTTTATAAAACTTTGGTTTATATATAGAAATAAAATAGAGCATCGAATTTTATATACAGTGGACTCTCTCTATTCTGAACACGCATGGGACCGACCAAAAATGTTCAGATTACGGGATTGTTCATTATAGAGGGAGACTGGGAAATACATTACTACTACTACTATGATTGAGTTTATAGCCTGTATAGAATATATAGTCATGCCAGTTACCGAGATGGACGTACTGAATTTAGATTTCGCGACTGGTGCAATGTCAAACTAAATTCAGTCGAACCTGTAATCTAACGTCTCTTTTTGTATTAAAAAAGTTTTACATAACATACATATATACAATATATTACTTAAAAACAAAATCGGTACATTATTTAACAAAGTGAGTAATTTTAGTTTGTTTTTGCATTGTGTATGCTTGTGCAGTGTACATGTTAGTCATTTGTTTAAAAAGTGGAAAGACTTCCGGATGATGTTCAGCTGCATAGTTCAATATGTCTTGAATTCCTTGGCCATATTGCTTGAAGTTAATCGTACTTCTTGTTTCATCTGTCTCTTCTACTTTGGCTTCTTCTTCACTATCGTCTTCCTCTTCAACGATGTTGTTGTCGCTAACTAGAAGGCTTCCGTCGGCTTCGAGATAAGCTCCATGTTCAATTTCAGTATGGACCATTTACAGAATTGATCCGAAGTCACTCATAGCTGTTGCTTCTTATTCCTCCATTCTTAATTGTTCATTCTCACATTGGAACCAGCTTTGGAAGGCGTAGGGGCATTTTATTGCAAGCTGTTTATATCCAATGAACATCATCCATGATGTCCACCTTCTTCGTTAGTTTGGGTGCCTTCAGAAAATGGATTCGTTAGGGAGCTTTAAAGGTTTTGATTACTTCTTTTTCGGTTGGTTGGATTATAGAAGTACAGTTCGGTGGTCAGGAAATTCAGGCTCACGTTGCTCAGCTGCATATTTGTGTGTGATCTGACATTATCCACAAAAAGAGTAATTTTTCTTCTCTCTCTCTCTTCATCATCTCGTTAATGACCTCCAACCATTGTGAGAAAATTGTGAATGTCATCATGGCCATTTGATTTATAGTGCACAGGCGATGATGCGATTTTCACATTTTAGAAATATCGTGGTTTCTCACTTTTTCCGATCACAAGTGTTTTGAATTTTTCACAAGTAAAACTGGCAAAGAGGATGACGGCGTGCTTTTCTTTTAACTTTCCATTTTATGCACACGCCTTTCTCGCTTGTTTCTGTTAGGGTTTTATTTTTTAATCTAAAAAACAGGCCAGTTTCGTTGTCATTGAAAATGTCAGCGGCGTCAAAATCCTTCGTTATATACTGAAGATTTCTTTCCTTTACTTCACAGTGTCGATATTTACGTCTGCAGCTTCACCAGTGATTATTTTGAATACTATGTTATGACGACTTTTGAAGTGAGTCATTTTCTCCTTTTCTGTAAAATTCAGAGCAATCGGCTTCAGCAAGGGTCCAGTACAAGAAGATTCTCCCTTCTCATTTGGCAAAACACTTCCAGAAGCGATTGTTTATGTTCTTATTTCCCGTTTTTTTTTTTGAAAATTCTACAATTTAAAGAAAGTTCATTTGATTCGTTCAAAAGTGATTAAAATGTCTTCCTCTTTCTTGCTCATGGCGTTGCTTGCTTTACTGAAATTACTAACTCACACGCAATTTTCCTTTGACTTGCGTTTGATTTTAATTTTTGAACAACTTTGTATTTTTCCTGAAGCTTCGTTTCATTCCGTTTTTTCAATTTTCTACTTATTTCTAATATAGCTGCGTAAGTGCAACGCTTCTTTCCCTGCATATGTAGAGAAACGGCGAACAAAATTTTACCTTGCCGAGCAAAAGGAAGCAAGAAACAGAAGCGATAATCCTGCCCAAACAGGTGTGCAGAAAATAAACCATAATCCTTTTTTAGCCACTACCTCTAATATCTGTTGACTCTTATCTGTCACCGGTGTGGGGCCTTTCTGTTGAATAATCTTTCTATTTTCATCTCAGCTCGACAGAGGGGGATTCACGTGACATGGTTTTTACATTATTTTTTCTTGTATCCCTTTGCATAAAAATTGATTGTTTTGTTCATTTCATTTATCTGATTAACATGATTTACTTTTTCTGAAATGGCAATAGTTTTATACTTGAACTTTTTTGTTTCTTAAATATATAAAAATGTTCCAATTAGTTTAGATGTAGAACACTTAAAGACGTACCTGTTTGAAAAAAAAAAAATTCTTTCAATTTATTTATTTATAATAACATGTGTTTTGTTAACTGAAGACTTTATCTCATTTATTAAACAAATTGCAGCATCGAGTAGATGCATAAAATCTAGCAATGATTTTGTCTGTTTATTTTTAAATCGAGTTCATTGAATTTTTTTATTCTTCTGCAACAATTTCTCAGAATTTCCATGATGGAGGAATTCCTCGAATTCTGATTACAAACACGTTCAGTTTACAGAGAGGCGGAATAGAATGAGGATCAAAAGTAGCGTTCATAATAGTGGGGTGTTCACATTAGAGAGTGTTCAGAATACAGAAAGTTCATGTTATGTTAAGCCTATGGAGTTTCGCCCGGACCGTCGGAATGCGTTCATAATACCGGGGTGTTCACATTAGAGAGTGTTCAGATAGAGAGAGTCCACTGTATTTGAATTTAAAGGTTAAAAAAAAAATCAAAATTTCAAAAGTTTTTCGAAAAAATTTCAAAATTTTTCAAAAAAAATTTTTTTAACCTTTAAATTCAAATATATAAAATTCGATGCTCTATTTTATTTCTATATATAAATCAAACTTTTATAAAATATATTGGGGATTTTCATTGATATGTAACGCGCAGGGGGCACTTCAAAGTTTTCTAAGACGACGCGTAAAATTCCATTTTTTTTCTCAAAAATAATTTTTTTTTATTTTTTTGTGATAAATGCATGCCATAATGCATATAATGTACCCTTGAAAAATATTTAAGATGAAATTTACAAAAAATAAAAAAAAAATTGAAAAAATTTGAAATTTTGAAAATTTTTCGAAAAAATTTCAAATTTTTTTAATTTTTTTTCTTAACCTTTAAATTTAAATATGTAAAATTCGATGCTCTATTTTATTTCTATATATAAACCAAACTTTTATAAAAAATATTGGGGATTTTCATTGATATGGAAGACGCATGGGGCATTTCGAAGATTTCTAACACAACGCGTAAAATTCCATTTTTTTCTCAAAAATAATTTTTTTTTAAATTTTTTTATGATAAATGCATGTTATAATGTATATAATGTGCCCTTGAATAATATTTAAGTTGAAATTTACAAAAATAAAAAAAATATTTTTAAGGATTTTAAACTCCACCGTCCCCTTAGTTAAATACATAATTTGCGACCCCATGTTCTATGGTAATTTTTCATTCTATTGATGCCTTCTATCACCCCTCTTTATTTGTCTGTCGAATTCGACAGCACCCTGTGTATATTACAGATTTTACATACTATGGAAACAATTAGAGTATTTCTAAAGCTTTAAAACTTTTGCACTGGCGTAGAGTTTATAGAATTATTTCGTAAAAATTTCATTGAAGATATTCTTTTTATTTTGCAGGGTTAATTCATATTATTTACTGATTTTCCAAGAACAGCCAACACAAATATGATAACGATATCTGCATCAGTCGTGTTCATCCGCATTATTGCCTGTCTTGTTATGATCTCAATACATGTAAGTTTTATATTCTTTGATTATAAATAATCCTCTTATTTAGACATCAATTATTTCCCTTACGGATTGATCCGGATGTTGTTGATCCACTACACATGTTGATGTCTATTCAGTAATTAATATTTTACACTCAGTTAATTACCAAGTACGTTCGCAGACAACAAATACTTATCAGACAAATACAGTCCCATACTTTAAAGTACAGTGCAATTCCAAATATAAATACCAATCTTTCACAATGAAAACAAGTCAGAAATTGTATGTGAAACGTGACAAATGAGATGAATTCGTACTATAACTAGTTTTATAAATATTCAGATCTTGGTGCAATAGCTGTTGCATTCTTATACAAAAATGCTTGAATAAAAAATTAATTACGGTTATATACATCAAATTCAGTAATACGGAAATAATAGGTCTCTATATTAAATAGGAGTCCTAGCAACCAAGAATTATTACCTATCATGGGACGTCATTGAATTAATTACGTATGATAGGATTTAATAGAAAGAAGAAAACTTTTATTAATATCTTTTTAAGTTTTGATTCCATTTTCATAGAATTTGAAATTATACTGCAACGATTACATATATTAAATTTCAAACAAGTCGGTTGGGTATCTTTTGCGCTGTTACATGTGAACAGACGGACGGATCAGACGAGGACTATAGGTGGTACGTATTTATAAAATTACAAACGCACCTAAAAATGAGTTTATAATTATAGTATGGACAGAAAAATGTAATTTTATCCGTAATATGCTCCTGCTATATGTACGCATCCGTTATGTGCGTAAAGTGTTCTGTTGATTATGAAATATAAACATGTTGTTAAACTAAAAAGGAGTACTTATGACTTCATTTAGAAAAGAATATTTTTTCTTTGAAAACAGCCATCATACATCCCATTGGGATTTCTTTTTAACGGATTCGTGATACTCTGTGGCCCTATAATTAGAATTATTCGCTCTGAGATAGGGATTTATTCTTACTGTAAAACTTACGATGGTTTTCCAGAGCAGGTAATAGATAAACAGATAGACATATACACAAGTTTTGGAATACATTATATCTGACAGATTTCCAACATCTAATGAAATGTCACGTTTTGGTGCAGGACAATTTTAGTCCATTTGAGAAAAATTACTCCATTGCTCATCTTTTCAACGGAACAGCATGAAAAAATCTGATTTAATATGTAAAATCCTGTCAAGTGTGACGGATAAAAAATAATAAGAAATAAATTTATGTCATAAACTTTCTCCCTAATTACTGAACATTAGAAAGTGTCATAATGAGAATGGTGAAAAACAAAATGCTGATAATTCTTATGTGCAATTCGTACACTGAGAAAAACGACAATTTCAAATCTGAGTAAATCTATGTTTTCATTTTGCTATGAAACTTTTTGTTTCAAATATGACGAACCAATGCTTTTAATTCTGAAACACCAGAAATACTCAGTTTCAAGCAAAATTACTTTTCATTCGTTAAACGTAGTAAATTTTACCAGGGTAGTTGAATTTATTCATATTATATTATTTGTTATGATTTCGAACAAAACGCTCCTTTCAGTAATAATTTATAACATTAAATGTGGCGAATTACGTTTTTATCGTGTTCGCGGAAGAACACTTAAAAGCCGTCGTAATATATTACAGCATTATATATTACAAAAGCGTAAATTTTATTCTTCAAACTTCGAAATCGAAGAACGGATGAATTCGTAAAGGAAAGGCTTCTCAGGTGGGATTTGCAGGGGTCGTACTTGTCCTGAAATTTCATGACAAGGAAATTCTTCGGTAAGAGTATTTTCTTATGGAAAAATCTCTTCTTAAATAAGGCAAAATTCCGCGCGTTGAGCCTAGATTTATTTTTCTATAAGCAAATAATGATATTTGTCCTGAAAAATCCCTGAAGAGTACGATCCCTGGATTTGACAGCCATCAGCAATATATAAATACAAACATCATGTATAATTGTGAATAAATATCATGAATAAAGCTTTATGTGCTCATATTTGAGTATGGCCATGTTTTCAGAAATGAGTATATACATGTTTCAAACTTGAGTAATTTTGTTTGGGAGCCATTTTGACTATGCGACATACTCAGATTTGAGTATTTTTTACTCAGTTTTGAAAATGTCGTTTTTAGAGTGTATACTCGATACAAAGATACCAATAATGATCTTGGGTCTTATAGGGCAAATCCAGGTTAGATGTCCCACAAGGTTAGTTGCCTATTTACTGTATTTCAGCTACAAGACGTGTGACGGAGCTAGAAGTGTTCTACTATTCTCAATTATTATACAGAGTGGTTCAAAAGGTCATGTCCGAACGGTACGCGTGGGTGTGTCAGCTCTTGAGGAGCAAGAATTACATAGGAACTAGGGGTCGGAAACGCGATCGTGTCGGTACAATTGCATCATGACCGTGACGCAAAGAAAATATAACAAACGGTATAATAACCTTTATTTTACAAAATACTTAATTGAAGAACAAAATACAAATGAAATATTATACAACTCATTACAAGTGCTCAAAATGTTCTAAAAGCCATAACTTCTGTTCTAATGGGAATTTCAAGGAAACAATTATATCAAAATGTTCAGAAAAGATAGGAGTTTAACATCGAAAAAAAAATAAAATTTCGAAAATATGAAAGCTTTAAGAGTCCTGAGACCCCTTAAGGGGGCTGGTCACTCAGCTTCGGAATTCTCCTCCGTAATGTTAAGTCTATGGTCTTTTGATGCATTCGTATATTTAAAATAGCTCCTCGAAAAATTCAGATTTTTAACATATTTTTTCTGCGTACTCTTCTTAAAGCATGTTTCTTTTTTTTCTTTAGTTTTCAAAATATTTCTAAAATCTATGAATTTAATATTTTATGTGTTAAAAGCGAGCGAGCTGTGAGTAAGATTTTAACACTTCCTATAAAATTAAGTCTATACTTTAGAAGTATTTTGAGAACTAAGAAAAAAAGAGACATCTTTTAGGAAGTGTACACAAAAAATAGAAGTTAAAAATGTTAATTTCCAGAGGAGATATTTTAAATATACGAATGCATCCAATGGCCATTGACTTTACATTAGTGAGGGGAAATCGGAAGCTGAGTATCCAGTCCTCTTAACAGAAATATTTTCTTTATATGCAGGCTCACTGGCTGATTTCTATCACAGCATACGCAGAGGAAATTCCAGAAGATTGTTCAGGTATTGTATTTCTTTATACTGAATGTCCAATAAAATTAGTTTCGACGTTATTAAATTTGAAATGTCGAGATTTATAGCTACAAAAATGAAGCCTAAACTCATTAGAGTGGCTTTACGCAATTCTATAAGACTTCATACACTACCCGCCCTGAAACGGTAAAGTTAAAAGTTAGTGTGCCGATCCACAGAACTTATGCAGGAAAGAAACGAATTACAATATTGTAAAGCAGCATCGCTTAAATACAAAAAGACATCTTGCGCACACTAATTCTTAGAATTCCTGTTTAAGAAATTTATATATTTACTCGTGATTTTATTCAAAATTTCTGTCTTTTAACGGATATTTTTAATTTTGAGTGGAAATGGCACATTTTCTTGGAATAAACGGAAACTTATCTTTTTATCCTTACTCATTGGATGTTAAAAACAAAATTTTTCCTTTTAGGACAGACAAACGGAATTGTGTTTTTTCAGTTGAGACATTGAGATTTCATTTCAAATTTCTGTCTTTTAACGGAAACTTTTTACTTTGAGTGGAAATAGCACATTTTCCTGGAATAAACGGAAACTTTCATTTTTATCCTTACTCGTTGAAAACAAAATTTTTCTTCCAAAATAAACTGACAGAAATGTTCCTTTTCAGTTGAAACATTGAGATTTTATTTGAAATTTCTGTTTTTAAATGGCAGCCTTTAATTTAGGTGCAAATCGCACATTTTCCCGCAACCAATGAAAACTTTCCTTTGTATCGTAACTCGTTAAATGTTGAAAACAAAATTTACCTTCCAGGACAGACAAAAGGAATTGATCCTGTTTAGTTGAGACATTGAAATTTTATTCCAAATTTCTGTCTGTTAACGCCAACTTTTATTTTGAGTGGAAATCGCACATTTTCCCAGAATAAACGGAAACTTTACTTTGTATCCTTACTCGTTGAAGTTTAAAAAAAAACTTATCCTTCCAAGACAGACAAACAGAAGTGTTCCTTTCCAGTTGAGACATTGAGATTTTTTTTTTAATTTCTGTCTTTTAACGGAAATTTTTTATTTTGAGTGGAAATCGCACATTTTTTCGGAATAAAGGGAAACATTCCTTTTTTTCCTTACTTTTGATTGCTAAAAACAAAGATTTTCCTTCCAAGACAGACAAACAAAACTATTCCTTTTCAGTTAAGAATTTGAGATTTTATTTCAAATTTCTGTCTTTTAATCGAACCTTTTTATTTTGAATGAAAATCCCAATTTACAATTTTAGTGGAATAAACAGTAACTTTCATTTTCATCCTTACTCGTTGAATGTTAAAAACAAAATTTTTCTTTCCAAGACAGGCAAACCGAATTGTTCTTTTTCAGTTGAGACATTGAGATTTTATTTGAAGTTTCTGTCTTTTAACGGAAACTTTTTTATTTTGAGTGGAAATCGCACCTTTTCGCGGAATAAACGGAAACTTCCTTTTTATCCTTACTCGTTGATTATTAAAAACAAACATTTTCCTTCCAAGACAGACAAACGGAATTATTCCTTTTCAGTTGAGACATGGAGATTTTATTTGAAATTGCTGTCTTTTAATGGAAACTTTTTATTTTGAATGGAAATCGCTTATTTCCGCCTTTTTATCCTTACTCGTTGAATGTTAAAAACAAAAATTATCCTCCAAAAAGAGACAAACGTAATTGTCCATTTCCAATTGAGACATTGAAATTTCATTTCAAATTTGTGTATTTTAACGGAAACATTTTATTTTGAGTGGAAATCGCGAATACGCCCGGAATAAAAGGAAACTTTCCTTTTTATCCTTACTTGTTAAATGTTGAAAGCAAAATTTTCCTTCCAAAATAGACAGACAGAATTGTTCCTTTTCAGTTGAGACATTGAAATTTTATTTCAAATTTCTGTCTATTAACGCCAACTTTTATGTTGGGTGCAAATCGAACATTTTCCACCCATCAATGGAAACTAAACTTTCCTTTGTATAGTAACTCGTTAAATGTTGAAAACAAAATTTTTCTTCCACGACAGACAAACGGAATTGATCCTTTTTAGTTGAGACATTCAAATTTTATTTAAAATTTCTGTCTTTTAACGAAAACTCTTTATTTTGAATGGAAATCGCATACTTTTGTGTAATAATTGAAAACTTTCCTTTTTAACCTCACCCGTTGAATGTTAAAAACAAAATTTTTCCTTCCAAACCGAATTTTTCCTTTTCCGTTGAGACATTGAGATTTTATTTCAAATTTCTGTCTTTTAACGGAAACTTTTATTTTGAGTGGAAATCACACTTTTAACGGAATAAACGGAAACTTTCTTTTTTATCCTTACTCGGTGAATGTTGAAAACAAAATTTTCCTTCTAAAATAGGCAAACGGAATTCTTCTTTTTTGGCCTAGAGAAAACGAAAAAACACTGTTATTTTTTTGTAATTGATGTTTTGTTCAGTAAGCAGATCATTTTACCATCAGACCACGGGCCCTGTTATTACTTACTAGTGGTTACTAAAAGGAAATGTTACCTTAATTCTAACTCGTTACCTGAGATATTAGCTTTAGAGCAGATCGACAGACGAAAGAGTTTCGTAAACGTTCTGTTCTTATAATTTATGTTATAGTATGTACTGTAATATGTATGTTTAGTATGCTTAGTATGTATGTTAGTATGTATGTTTAGTATGTTTGGTATGTATGCATTAGAATTTTTTTCATACCGAATAGATGCTGCTGTACAACTTTGAAATGGATTTATCTTTTGTATTTCGTATAGATTTCAACATCAGTACGATATTTTTTGCCGATAGGATGTGCTTTAAATGGACTCATCTCACAGAGTAAAGAGAAAGAATACAGATGAAGTATGGTGGCTGGGCGTGATGCCGAAAATATAACCCTAAACAACGTGCTTTGGCGCGCCTGTCAATTCAGACATGTATTTCTTTCCTTTTGCTTTTACCCTTGCAAATTGTTATTCATTATCCCCGTGTTGGCTGTGGGTATGATTAAAACTTCGATTAAAAATGAGAATATGTGCAGTTATAGGATGCAGTATCTGTTCCCTGTTCCAAGTGCTTGTCTGGTTTGGGCCGAATGAGGGCGTTTCAATTTGAGCGATAACCGCCTTTATATTGCAAACCGTTTTTACAGCTTACTGCATCTCTATCTATCTCTTTCCTTCGTGGTCTCGTCTAATAGCTCATAACAAATTTAATATATCTAGAAACATTTTTTAGGACTGTAGTAGTTTACGTTTTAAATTAATGGGCTGACAGAGAAGTCCAGAAGAAATTCTGCATTAATCAAATATTTGAACAGCAATCCTAGTTATTTAAATTTTAAAAGAAACACTGTTTCAGGCACAGCTGATAGATACTTCAAATGAATTGTAATTTTCAAACAGGACGAAAATTGTCCGAACCAGGATTCGAGCCAGGGATCTCATGACTGAAGCTGCCAATATTCGGCCAACTGAGCTATCCCGGGTGAATCTGGAGGACCTAATTCCCCCAGCTAACCTTATTGATCCTAGCATCTGGTCTGATATATGAATCAGCTCATCAGAATAAATTGCCGGCAATGGAACTCCAGTAAACGTTGGATACGTAATTACACGAGATTAATTTTAACACAATTATTCTAATTGGTAAATAAATCATATGAGTTATAATTTTCAAACTAGGCGAAAAATGTTCGAGCCAAGATTCAAACCAGCGATTTCTTAGCTGAAGCTGTCAGTGTTCTCCTAACTGAGCTATCCCGGGTGAATCAGGAGGACCTAATTCACCCAACTAATCTTAATGATCATAGCATCTGGTCTGATATATAAATCAGCTCAACAGAATAAATTGCAGATGATGGAACTTTAGCAAACGCTGGACACGCAATTACACTAGATTAATTTTAACACAATTATTCTAATTGGTAAATAAATCATATGAGTTGTGATTTTCAAACTGGGCGAAAAATGTCCGAGCCAGGATTTAAACCAGCGATTTCTTAGTTGAAGCTGTCAGTGTTCTCCTAACTGAGCTATCCCGGGTGAATCAGGAGGACCTAATTCACCCAACTAACCTTAATGATCATAGCATCTGGTCTGATATATGAATCAGCTCAACAAAATAAATTGCAGATGATGGAACTCCAGAAAAAGCTGCACACGCAGTTACACTAGATTAATTTTAACGCAATAATTCTCATTTAAAAATAAATGATATGAGTTGTCATTTTCGAACTAGGCGAAAAATGTCAGGGAAAGAATTCAAACCAGGGATCTCAGCCAAGAGATCCCTGGTTCCAATCATGGCTCGAATATTTTCGGTCAGTTTGAAAATGACAACTCATATCATTTATTTTTAAAGGAGAATTATTGTGTTATAATTAATCTAGTAAGAAATACTTCATTTAAGTCTATTTTACGGTTCTGTACTTAAAAAGCGAAAACGGAACCATATAAGATCTGTGTTTGTCATAGCCATTTTATTCGTAAACTATGGAACGTGGAAAGTTCAAATTGTCTGAAGTAATAAAAGTTATTGATCCACTTATTTATAGACTATTAACCATTCACAAATATATTCAGGAAAAATATAGAGGAGCTAATTAATTTACTTAAAAATATCTTTTCTTTGTATATCGTGTGGGGTAACGTGTGAAAGCTTTCGTAACGCCGAAGTCCAGAATATCTTTATTTTAATTTTAAGTATTATAGTTTCAGAAATATCGTCAAAGATCCTAGGCTACATAGTTTTTGAGAAAATTGCATTTTCCCGTTACACACAAATTTCGATTTGCGGTCGTTCAGCAAAGGAGTTGAGGAGTGTGGAAGTATCTATCGTCCAAGAAATATAAAAGGATTGTTGATAATGATTTTTAAAAATGGCGGTCATCAGCCGAGATATTAAACATTAAAGACACGGGCGGTTTGGACATATATAAAGACACGGGCGGCGTAGTCTATGCGCCATCGGATAGATAGCCTAGATAACAACAATTAATAATAAATTTGTGTAATCCAATGCCAAGTTACTAATTCATATATTTATTGTACGGAGCCCTCTGTACGCGACTATAATACTCGCACATGACCGGCTGTTTGTTTTTGAAATCTAATTATGTTTTGTGCATTTCATAGTTAATTACCAGCCACTTTTAACATATTTTTTCTTTTATTTAAGTATGTGGTATTGGCATAAAAAACAATGGGGAGAGAGCTCCAGGGGGATCATCTCCAGAAAATGCAATCAGCTATCCGTGGATGGTAAGTGTAAACCATTTCTTTAGAACAAAATATCTTAATGAGAATACTTATAATTGTACTAAAAAAAGTTTTAAAAACATAAATGCAAAAATAACATTTTTTAAACACACTTTTATGAGCATTCACATTTGTATTTTAAAAAACACACTTAATTTCATGGCTTCAATTCAAATCTTTTTAAACACAATTTCTAAAATTCTAACCCATTAGAATATAGGTGAAAAATGAATTAGAAAGTTCCATCTTTCTATATATAAGCCAAGTTAAATTTTAAAAAGATGTAAAAAGCATGAATAATTTTTAGATTATATCCATAATAAATAAATAAAATATATAGAATAAAGGAGTAAGTTACTTAAATTAAAAAGTATTAAATAAAATTTCTCGTGTAACTTGTAAAGACTTGAGTTATATTTCCGGCCATTCTAATGAAACTTCTTCAGGACGTTCAATTTAAGGTTTGCATGGTTTTTATTTTAAGTACCAGAATATTTTTATCGTAAACTATGCTTATTTAATCGAAGAGTTCTTGGATTAAATAAGGCAAAAAATGCTGTGCGCAATTACTGGTAATAAAAAATCTAAATTTTGTTAAATGCTGCCCATCCTGAAGAAATTAAAGATATTTAAGATATTTAAGATTGTAAAAATGTATTATTGTCATGAGTATAGTTTTAATAGGAATAAAAGTAAGAAAGGGGAAATACATATTTCACATTCTAGCTAGACTAACTATAAGTTTATAAGGATCGTCGAAACCTGCAAAAATACCTAACAACACTATATAGCCATTAATCACCGGACACTTTCAATTTTAGATATTTTGTCGAATATTTAAAGATATACGTGTCAGATTTTTCTCAGGGTTATGAAGAATATGTTTAAATTTATATTTATCAACGGCGATTTGGGACTATTAGGGACGATCAGGACTATTAGGGGAGCAACAAAAAAATCAAAGAAAAATAAAAATGCTTACGATAACTCTGTAGGAAAATGCATAAAATGATCTATCGACTACGAATGATCTTACAAATATATGGGTATTGTACAATATATGTATTCATTTGTGTAAGAATAACACGTATATTCATGGAGATATATCTATTGTTTTTTAATTCAAAAAATTCTTGCATGTTTTTACCCGACTGAAAGAAGGGTTATGTGTTTCACGCGTACCTGGGTATGTGGATTTCTTTATACCCTCAAAACATCCCAACGTCTGGATGGATTTTAATGAAAGAGGTCCCTATCGATTCGTCTTAATCGTCCGATGGTTATAGGATAGGTTTTGTTTTTATAAATTCAAAATGGCGGCCGTAAAAAACAAAATGGCGGTAGAGACGAAAAAACAAATTACGCACCCTATTGAGTGGCATATCATTGGATAGGTCTTTCAAAATGAAGACGGTGTTTCATTGACTATTTTACAGTCATAAGCTCCGTTAAAATATTATACAACCTGGAAGTTGTGTAGGTAGGATCTCTAGCTTTTCTGCAACTCTAACCATCATAGACATCTATATACCTCATCAAAACAGTGTTTATAGATAGGAACTAACAATTAAACATAACTTAAAAGTCATCAATACAAGTAAATAAAAAAAATAGGTAAGTAATATAAAACAAGAAATATAAAAAAAATCAAGTCAATTCCTACTTAGGTCAATAAGAGAATTTTTTTCTCCCATTCTTCTTACCTCTTGAGTGGCGCTTAAAATGCTTTGATCAAGAAGAGGGCTCTCTCGGTCTTAAAATACCTTCGTGAAGAAGAGGGCTCTCTCGATTATTGAAAATTAATTAATTTAATTTAATTAATGAATTAATATTTGAAATAACTGGATTAACATCAAGTGTCATCCACTACAAGTTTAAAAAAATTTATTTGAGCTTGATTGGATGAATAATAAGTATTTTATTAACGATTGAAAATTTGAACTAGATATATATAGCGAGAGTGTGAGCTAATAGTAGAAATTGAAAAGAAAATAGTTTCACATTGATGAGAAAATTTAATTAATTCGCTTTTTACGCAGTCGGGTTTTTTGATTTTTTAAATTTAATTGTTTATTGGTTTATATCCTGCAGGGTTTTTTTTATCAAATTTTACGCCAGTTTCAGAAAATTTCTCGAAATGTGGTAGAAATAGATGTGGTAGAATATAGTGCAATTGGAATGTAAATATATTAAATATTTCTTGAAATATGAGCAGTTGTATGTAATATTTTTTATCTGCGCATGCGCGCGCAATAAAAATTATTTTTTTTTCCTGATTTGATAGCCAACTGTATGCAGCAAATAATAATAAAAAAAAAAGGCAATCAAATATCGTGAAAATACAGAAAGATATCAGCGATAGAGTGAATTGAATTTTAGTTCGTACCGTTCGTGAACGTAATTATCCGTGTTCAACGATTTGACTGGATTCGAAGTCCTTTCGTAGTTATTTTGTGCTTCAGTACAAAGCGTCCGTTGGCTTACACCAGGGTCGGCGAACCTATGGCACGCGTGCCAAACGTGGCACGCGAAAGAATAATTTTGGCACGGCGCGGCGTTGATTGTTTCTCTATATCAGGATACAATAATTTTACACAAAATACATGAACTTATAAGATCTGATTCTATTTTAAATTTGATAAATTGGAAATTGAAGAATTTTAACATTATTCAATATGGTTTCAAAAACTTATCAAAGAAAATATTCGGGAACTATTAAAAAGTAAAGATTATTATATATTAATAAAAATACTGATGGTAAATTATGGCGATTTGGAAATTAATTTCAGAACTATTTAAATAAACTTCCCTTTTCCATTTATTTTTCCTTTTCCTGCGAGTCATTGCTTTCGTAAATAAATAATATAAAAAATCAAATAGATAAATCCACTTCAGTTTGCATTCTGTTAAAATTAACTGAGCAGGAACACGATATATATTAATTTTCATCCAAGATACAACACAATTAATCACATATTTTAAAATAATTTCAAAAATATAATTGATTCGATAATTATTAGCGTGTAATACTTCATGTATGTTAACAATTTTAGAAAAAATCTTAAGTGATTTTCAAGTGGTTTTGACTCATTATTTTTCAATCCACTAAATTTTTCTTTTAGTTGGCACGTCAAGGCCATGTAAAATATTTTTTGAAAAAAATTGGCAATTGACTATAAAAAGGTTCGCCAACCCTGGCTTACACTCTCTTCGAGAACTATAAACGTATTTTACGTAAAATGACTTTCTTCAAACTGGGCAGGATCAGAACGCAAAAACTATTGAACCTATCTTGCTAATTTTTTTTTAATTAAAGGTGATATAATTTATTGTAGATTGAACTACTTCCAGCCTTTTTAATAAAAAATAAATATTTTTAGAAGCACTCCAAAGTTTTTTTTTTTTTTTTTTTTCAAATCGCTACCACTTTGTTAATTTTCAACTTTTTGATATCAGGGCGATTCTCAAAAGGTGGGCACTGGACACACGTCATAACTTTAAGCCTTTCAAACATAACTTTAATTATTATTGATTTTATTTATTATTTTTTTTTTTTTACATTGAGTTTTTAATTCTATTCAGACACAGAAAACGGCATAATTTATTGTAAAAGCTTTGTATAAATATCTTAAAATTTTATTATTTTATGCTAAAGAGGCCAATTTCGGACATTCATAACGTTAACTGCTCCAATGTACCACCAAGAAAAAGAGTTTTAACTTTTTTCCAGGTGGTTCTAATGGTAAACAACGAATGCATAAAGGAAACGGATGCTTTTTTGATAATTTTGTTAAGACATGGCAGGCTGATTTATTGCTTTTTTAGGGTTTCGTTCATCTCACGAAACCCTATTCGTCTCGCTCCTCTGTCTGTCTGTCTGTCCGTCACAGAGCCCGTTCTCAGAAACTATACATGTTGGAGACATGAAATTTTGGGTACTTATAGCTGAACACCTCACAACATACGACAAATCATAAAATTTTGAAAAAGTCGTACATTTAACCCTTTGGGCTCCCGCATGTGTATTTTAAACAATTATTTCTAAGTGAGCTCCTAATTATGTTGGAGATATGAAATTTTGGGTACTTATAGCTCAACGCCTCACATTATACGACAAATGATAAAATTTTGAAAAAGTCGTATATTTAACCCTTTGAGCTCCCGCATGTGTATTTTAAACAATTCTTTCTAAGTGAACCCTAATTAGGTTGAAGGAGTGAAATTTTGCATACTTATAGCTGAATACCTCACATCAAACGACAAATCCTAAAATTTTTAAAAAGTCGTACATTTAACCCTTTGCGCTCCCACATGTGTATTTTAAACAATTCTTTCTAAGTGAACCCTAATTAGGTTGGAGGAGTGAAATTTTGCATACTTATAGCTGAATACCTCACATCAAACGACAAATCATAAAATTTTGAAAATGTCGTACATTTAACCCTTCGGGCTCCCACATGCATATTTTAAACAATTCTTTCTAAGTGAGCCCCTAATTAGGTTGGAGGCGTGAAATTTTGCATACCTATAGCTGAACACCATCATGCCACAAATCATAAAAAATTGGAAAAGTCGTACATTTAACTCTTTGGGCTCCCACATGCTTTTTTTAAGCAATTCTTTCTAACTGAGCCCTTTATCAAATTGGAGATTTGAAATTTTGCATACTTATAGCAGAACACCTGAGGCCAGGCGACAAATCATAAATTTAGAAAAAGTCTCACGTTTAACCCTTTGAGCTACCACATATGTATTTTAAGCAATTCTTTCTAACAGAGCCCCTAATTAAGTTGGAGACATGAATTTTTGCATACGTATAGCTGAATACCTCAGAACACACGACAAATCATAAAATTAAAGTCTTATATTATTTACTCCTCAGTGCTCTAACTTGTATATTTTAAGAAATTTTTCTAACCTCCGCCCTTTTCACCCGGGGAGCACTTTTCCAACTTTTGCCGACACCCCTTTGACCATTCTTTCATATTATGCACCATAGCCTTACATATTTTAGTTCCACTTTTTACCAATAGGGGCACCTACTTATCTCGGGTGCTATGGGCCCAATCCCCTCGACTAATATATCTACGGATAGTATGTAAAACGGAGTTTCATTCGGATAGAGGTTTGTTTAGAATAGAGTGCGCCCCTGGTTGCGAAATGTGGAACTAACAGATTTTTCAAAAGGATAAAGTGTTTTGAAAGGAATATTAAACGAAACCCTCTGTGCGATCTGTGATCACACTTACCCACATGTTTGAAGATAGAAGGGCTTTTGTATAAAGAATTTTTCTACATTTTGTTATGTCCGAAAGTAACGTACGTAACAAAGCATTTGATTTTATTATTATTATTACTGGATAACAAAAAATTAATTATACATATATATATGTATACAGACACATATACTACATTCTTAGTCTTAAGAATTTTTTAAATACTAAGCGCAACGTCCAAAATCTGTAACGTACGTGCGAAAAAATGTCCAAAATTTGTAACGTACACAACTGCTAATTAAATGCTTTAATCATTAATTTTCAAGAATAGTTGCTGTCTTTTAATGTTTGTGTATAATTTTGTAGACATACTATTAAAAATATTTATATATTATACTAGGGGGCTCTGCCCCCTACGAGCTACGCTCGTCAACCCCCGTTCAGACACCACAGACTCTAACAGCACGCTAATTTGATCGGCTTTAAAAAGATTTCGGAAGATTGAATTATTATTTGAATCTGACAATTATAATCTGACGTAATTTTCGCCAATCTTTTCTTTCTCTTTTCATGTAAAAATACTTTTGTTAGAAATGAAATATTATGATCATCTTAAAATATCAAATAAATGTCTCGCGCAATTTTTAAATTTAAACTGTTTTGCAATATTATTTTTTGTTCATTTTACGTAATAAGTGTAATGTGACGTAAATGTAACGTAAATTCTCCTATTTAAGACTTCTAACGCATGTTAATGAATTTATTATTTTACAATATTATTTCTGCTTTAAAATTCACGTGTAAGTATAGTTTTTATGACGTAATTTTCAATGAGTTCCTGCTTTTTATATTTTCTATTTATAATAGTCACGTGTAAAATAAATTTTTTATTTGAAGCAAACATTATTGATTGCGCTGTTTATACAGTTGGCAACAGTTTAAATTAATACAATTTTGTAAATCTCTCTATTCTAAAAAAAAGTAACTACCGCTGTCACCGCCGCCGGTTTTGAATTTTTTGTGACCGGAGGTCTTTCTTCGTTAATATTAAGAAAAATAATGCCTACAAAAATATGCAAATCTAAAGTATTATACATCAGAAATGTTTGATAAAAACGCTGATGCAGACAGTTTTCAGATCGAAGAATTATTTTAAGAGATATTTAATGCTAAAGTTGGACAAAATCGTTCCACTAAAAAAGTTTTATAGGAGCAAAAACTGTTCATAGGAATTTAATCATTTTTAGATCATTTTATGCGTTAGAATTTGCCGGTGTGCAGATTGCATTAATTTTTTTATTTTGACTCATTTTTTGAGGTTTTATTTCTATTTTAAATTCAGATTTTCAGCATTTCTAGAGATATTTTTAACAGATTTTAGAAAGTGGTATTAATTTAAACTGTTGCCAACTGTATAAACAGCGGAAACAATAATGTTTGCTTAAAAAAAAAAAAAAAAAAATATTTATACGTGTAAATAAATTAAAAATTTATTTACACGTGACTATTATAAACCGAAAAAAACATTTGAAATTAGAATTAAATAATTATGTACAAAAAGCAGGAACTTATTAAAAATTACGTCATAAAAACTATAATTACACGTGAATTTTAAGAGAGAAAGGAATTTGTAAAGCAATAAATTTATTAACATGCGTTAGAAGTCTTAAATAGGAGAAATTACGTCATATTTACGTCACATTACAGTTATTACATAAAATGAACACAAAATAATATTGCAAAACGGTTTAAATTTAGAAATTGCGCTAGACATTTATTTGATATTTTAAGAGGATACTTTTCAACTATTTTTGTTAGGAAAGCGCAAATAATATTTAATTTCTAACACAAGTATTTTCACGTGAATATTAAAAAGAGAAAGAATAGTTTGGTCAAAATTTAGTCAGATTAAAAACGATTAATTTAAAATGTCTCATTTCTTTTCACTTTGTTAAAAAATACCAGGAGACAAAGACTCTGTTTACTTAATTCCTTTTACCGGGTGTCCCAAAAAGGACTGACTGATTTTAAAACTCAATAACTTGCAAACGGAGACAGATATTTAAAAAATTCTTGCAGGAGCGTTATGCATAAGGTCAAAAGTTTTTTTACTGAGATTTTCAATTTTAGTTCGAATTACAAACAATAGATGGCGCTGTAAGCAATAGTCACTAAATACAGGCTCGATTTTTGGTCCTTTCTCTTGTTTCATGCGGAAAAAGGAGATGGAAATGTATTATCCTGGCCACGAAGTACCAAAAATCAAGCCTGAATTTAGCGTATGTTGATGGCAGCGCCATCTATTGTTTGTAATTTGAACTAAAGTTGAAAATCACTGTAAAAAAACTTTTGACCTTAAGCAGAACCCTCCTGCAAGAATATTTTAAATATCTGTCACCGTTTACAAGTTATTGAATTTTAAAATCAGTCAGTCCTTTTTAGGACACCCGGTATATTAGCTTATTTTGAAATGTTGTTACACGTGTCTACGTCATCAAGTTATTTTTATTTCGACGTTTTATTTTATTTTTATTAATGTTGTACTAATTTATTTGCTTTTTCGTTATTTAAAATAAAAATTATGTCAATTTATATAATTTGGCGAGTGGTTTGGCGATTTATATAATTTGGCGAAATTGGTCGACGGGATAATCAAGTAATACCGCAACGGATTTGGCGTTAAAATTGCCCAATGAAAGAGAAATGAATAGAAATCCGTTTATAGAGAGATCGCCACTGTTTTTTAAATTATAATTCAATCTTTCGAAATCTTTTTAAAGTCGATCATATTAGCGTGCATTTAGAGTCTACAGTGTCTGGACGGGGGTTGGCGAGCGTAGCTCGTAGGGGGCCGAACCCCCTAGTTTTGTAAAAAATATCTCTCGAAATGCTGAAAATTCGAATTTAAAATAGAAATAAAACCTCAAAAAATGAGTCAAATTAAAATACTAAATGCAGTCTGCACAGCGGGAAATTCTGACGCATAAAATGATCTAAAGATGATTAAATTCCTATGTATAGTTTTTGCTCCTATAAAACTTTTTTAATGGAACGATTTTGTCCAACTTTGGCCTTAAATATCTCTTTAAATAATTCGCCGATTTGAAAACTGTCTGCATCAGCGTATTTATCAAACATTTCTCTATAATACTACTGATTTTCATATTTTTGTATGCAACAGTTTTTTATCGTAGAAATTATTATCGAAGAAAGGCCATGATTAAGCATTCAAATTGGATGCCGATCTGCCGGAAATATCTACGCAGATTTTCATTGGTCCATTTCCAAATCAAAACTTTTTTATATATATAGAAGGATTTATAGACAAAAATTAATAAAATGGCCTTAAATTTGAAAATTTTAAAAATTACATATATTTAACGTTTAATGATCTCACCTTTTGAGAATATCCCATCAAAGTGTTTGAAGATCCCTACAATATTATCTACTTTAATCCTTAACGGAAATTGATTGCAAACGACTCTGGTGGCGATCTATCGGATCCCGCTGGAACGATGGGAAAATTTCATAACAGGGGATGGAAAATGTCTGAAAAAAATTAAATAATTTTTGCTTAAAATATATAATGTGAACTTTAAAAAGTTCACTGCCTTATTTAAAAGGCGACTAAAACAATGAAAAAGATGTTACAAATTAAAAATATAGGTACGTTTTTATTTAAAACTTCTTAGTACTTTCAAGCTTTTCAAGTTCATCATCATAGAATATTTTAATAATATTAAAGTATTCTCTGACTAGCTGATAAGCCCGGCGATGCCGGTCTCGTGATTAATAACCCTTTAAAACCCTTTTCCGGCGCGGTGTCCCTAAAAAAGGACACCAAATTCAAAACTTTCAAAAGAAAAAAAAAATCGTAGTAAAATTTCTAAAACTGCAGAAAAAGTTGCAATTAGTTTCATTTTATCAAAATAGATGGCAGCACTAAGCATTAAGGTTTCTATTGTAGTATTAATCTTATATTTAAAATTGCTCTATTTCTAAACTAAAATATTGAATTTTTTTGAGTTCTTAAAAATTACGATTTTCGAAAAATGGGGGCTATTCGCTTTTTGTTTCTTTTAAATGTTATAATTCATCCTAAATATTTTTCTCTTTTATTTAGTCAAATTTAATTTTTAGTTTATATTAGAATTAAACTGAATTAGTTTTAATTTTGTTTAATTTACTTAATTTAGAATAATTTTTGTTGTAGATTTAAAAAAAATTTGTATTTTAAATTTTTAAAGCATTTTAATTTTCTTCGAATACAAATAAAATGTTTAAAAACTTAAAATAAAGAAATCCGTAGTAAAATTTCAAAAACTCCAGAAAAAGGTTGCAATTTGTTTAATTTTACCATAATAGATGGCAGCACTAAACATTAAGTTTTTTATTCTAGTAACATTAGAAAATGTTTAAAAACTTAAAATATACATAGTTACTGTTATTGTTATAAGAAATTTACGCAGTCCTTTCAGAAGATTTCTTATGTATTAAAATGAGCTTGCATATAAATGAAATTCATAAAATTTCAGAAAAAAAAGTGAAATTTCTTATATTAAAACAACATTTTATCTTTGGTAGTCTCGAGTATCGAAACAGGGAACTTCGCTTTGGAAGGTTGACGCTTTATCGAATAAGCCAAGGCGACTTGCGAAAGAATTCAAAATTTACATTCAATTTCATAGGGATGCATACTGGGCATGCGCGTTCATGACTGGAGATGAAATAGCTACTTTTTATGGGAGTGATGTTCGAATATAAATTAATTACTCAGCTAATAATTAGAATATTAAAATTCTGAAAGTATGGTGCATCATGAGACACTTTGGGCTAGCCTCAAAAAAATTTTGAGCCTCGTACGTTCCGTAGATTTTGCTAGCCATCGCACACGGACAGATAGACAGAGCGATTTGTTCTTTTATTAGTATAGATGATGAGCTTGGAAAGATTGAAAGTACTAAGAAGTTTCAAATAAAATGTACGTATATTTTTAACTTGTAAGATATTTTTCAATATTTTAGTCGCTTTTTAAGTAAGAAGTGATTTTTTTAAAGTTCACATTATCTATTTTATGTTTGAATCAAGGTGAAAAATTGCGTTTTGTCTTATGATTTTATAATTTTTGTTGTTTGTATTTTTGTTAATTTTTCTTGATTCAAGATACCGTCAGTCAATATCAAAAAAGCCTTGTAGATGACTTCTGAAAATATTTGCGTTTAATAATCTAAAATTGATTTAATACAGGTATCTATCGGCTGGCATTCCTATAACCGTCACTGTCTTGGAGCAATGATCGATTCATTTCATATATTAACGGCTGCGCATTGTCTTATCGAGTAAGTGCATTTTTGATATTTCAAAAATATGCATATATATATATATATACCGGGTGTCCCAAAAGCGACTGATGGATTTTAAAATTCAATAACTTGCAAACGGTGACAGATATTTAAAAAAAATTCTTGTAGGACTGTTATGCAGCGCCACCTGTTGGGAGATTTTCACAAAAAAATAATCAGCACCAAACTATATCCTGGACTAATTGAATCTGAAGTTTTATGAAAATCCGTGAAGTAGTTCTTGAGATATAGCTATTGCAGTAATCGTGAAAAATGCCGCATAGCAGCGCCACCTGTTGGGTGATTTTCACCAAAAACTAATCAGGTCCAGATTATATCATGGTCTAACTAAATATGAAGTTTTATGAAATTCCGTGCATTAGTTCTTGAGATAGAGCGCCCACAAACTTTTTGTCACATACAGACTCACAGACAGAGTGACAGAGTGACAGACAGACTCACAGACAGACGTTTTCTAAAAACCATCAAATCGTGTTCAGGACATTCTAAAACGTATAAATCCGTCGAAAACCGGAAGTCGAAATTTTTGCACGAATCCAATACTTTCTTCTTGTAAAGATAGAAGAAAGTAAAAAAGTGTTTTGTAATTTTCATACGTTTGCATTTGCGTAATGTTAAAATTCCAGGGTGAATTTCAGCCGCTCTATAATTTTATTGAGGTTTCAATGTCATTATTAGTAATGCTTAAAGGCAGATATATTTATCTCGCATCCAGATGTCATGTAAAATTACATAAAATCGCTGAATAAGAGCTTGAACAACATCTGTTATGCTAGTGGCCACAGCAACATCCTTAAATAGTTTTTTTTTTTCGATTTTCTGCATTACTATTATGTCATCCTTGTTTTTCGAGTTTCTAGTAATAATTCTCTTTCACATCTAAATCTTTCAATTATACTTTTTCTTTCTGCAATATTTCATTTTTCTTCGGGTTTTCGGCACTGTTTTACATCAAATGTATAACCAATATGTAAGAGATAATTCACAAATCTTAATTGTACATGTAGTGCCGATAAGCCCCGAGAAAACTTATAAGCATTATTCTTATATCATCCAATAATTTTCAAGTTATTCATCACCTTGGATTTTCCATTTCAGACATTTCCTTTTTAAGTTGCTTTATTTGAAAAATGAATGATGCATATTGTGCTTATCTGCCACTGTTTCTTCAAATTTGTGCTCTCTATGTTATGTATCTCAACACTGAATTCTACTACAATTAGTGCAACATTTAATTTCTGGCTATTTCAAGTTCTTCTGTTATTGTGTGATCAGTTTCCATGATGAAAGTTTATGGGTCTAGAGTAAGAAGTAGATGACGGGTATGGATTTAGCCATTATAAAATTTTGAATTTCTTCATTACAGCCCTTTTTTATATGACGAACATCCAGTTTTTTGAACGGTTTTCACTTTCTTCTATCTTTACAAGAAGAAAGTATTGGATTCGTGAAAATTTTCGACGGATATACACGTTTTAGGAGTCAGAGATTCCGAAAAACATATTTTTACAACATGCCTGTCGGTGAGTCTGCCTGTCTGTATGTGACACAAATTTTGTGGGCGCTCTATCTAAAGAACAAATGCACGGAATTTAATAAAAATTTATATTCAGTTAGTCTCTAATATAAATTAGTGCTGATTAGTTTTTGGTGTAAATCGCTCAACAGGTGGCGCTGCCAGGCAACATTTTTCTAGTTTTCAACAATAGCTCAATCTCCAGAACTAATGCACGGATTTTCATCAAACTTCAGATTCGGTTAGTTCTTGACATGAATCGACATTTTATAGATTTTGGTGAAAATCGCTCAACAGGTGGCGCTGCTATGCTGCATTTTTCAGAATTTCCACCATAGCTCTATCTCAATAACTAATGCTTGGAATTTCAACAAACTTCAGATTCAGGTATGCCTTGCCTTGATATCAATTAGTGCTGTTTATGTTTCGGTGGATATTGCTGAACAGGTGGCGCAGCTGTGCTACATTTTTCAGAATTTCCGCTATAGCTCTATCTCAAGAACTAATGCACGAATTTTCATCAAACTTCAAATTCAGATATACTTTGATATGAACTGGTGCTAAATTGGTGTAATTTCTTGTCCTATTTAAATGATTTAATTGACGTGATTTATATAGAAGAAAGTTTTGTGATGGCCACAACATACTAGTTTAAAATGTCTTTGCTCTTTTAGGACTTCCGGATACTTTCTTTAACACAGCATCCTTTTGTCCACACTGTCTCAGTTTTCAACACGTGGCACGTGCTAATTCGTGTTCCGGTATTAGCGAATTCACTTTTTTCTTTTGATTTCGGTTCACTTTTTAAAAAAATTCTTTGGTCGTCCAATTTTTTTCGGGTAGTCATTATTACTTCTGTCTCGTAAATATATATTTTGTTAATATTAGAATCTAACCATATCCTATTTTACTACAAAAAGCGGACCTTTCCTATAGCGGTGGCAGTTTCTCCATCTTTGATTATTGTCAATTATAAATTAATGGATCAGCCGCTTAATCTAGTCTAACATAACAGATGAGCAATGTTGACTATTATGTTTGTGTAATACATAGTATATCGGTATATTTTATACTATGGGAATTATTCATGTCCAGTAACATCATCTTTCATAATCTCATCGTGCCTGAAAAAAAATTACTTGTATTGAAGAGTTGCTAATAGTTGCAGCTGAAATTAATTTATTTTATATCTGTATGCCTACATAATTACAAAAAAATTGTGTTACAATGTACCAGTGTGTACAAAATTTTTGGCAGCTTTTTAAAAACTATGATATGCTATTAAATTTTCAAATATTTTTATGTATTTACTTTAAATTTTTTTTTTAAATAACACTTCTAAATAACTGTCGTAACTGTGAAATACAAAGTATCTAAGATTCCATACAATCATTAAAAAAATACTTTAATAATTTTCTGCATTACTATTATGTCATCCTTGTTTTTCGAGTTTCGAGTAATAATTCTCTTTCACATCTAAATCTTTCAATTATACTTTTTCTTTCTGCAATATTTCATTTTTCTTCGGGTTTTCGGCACTGTTTTACATCAAATGTATAACCAATATGTAAGAGATAATTCACAAATCTTAATTGTACATGTAGTGCCGATAAGCCCCGAGAAAACTTATAAGCATTATTCTTATATCATCCAATAATTTTCAAGTTATTCATCACCTTGGCTTTTCCATTTCAGACATTTCATTTTTAAGTTGCTTTATTTGAAAAATGAATGATGCATATTGTGCTTATCTGCCACTGTTTCTTCAAATTTGTGCTCTCTATGTTATGTATCTCAACACTGAATTCTACTACAATTAGTGCGACATTTAATTTCTGGCTATTTCAAGTTCTTCTGTTATTGAGTGATCAGTTTCCATGATGAAAGTTTATGAGTCTAGAGTAAGAAGTAGATGACGGGTATGGATTTAGCCATTATAAAATTTTGAATTTCTTCATTACGGTCCTTTTTTATATGACGAACATCCAGTTTTTTGAACGGTTTTCACTTTCTTCTATCTTTACAAGAAGAAAGTATTGGATTCGTGAAAATTTTCGACGGATATACACTTTTTAGGAGTCAGAGATTCCAAAAAACATATTTTTACAACATGCCTGTCGGTGAGTCTGTCTGTCTGTATGTGACACAAATTTTGTGGGCGCTCTATCTAAAGAATAAATGCACGGAATTTAATAAAAATTTATATTCAGTTAGTCTCTAATATAAATTAGTGCTGATTAGTTTTTGGTGTAAATCGCTCAACAGGTGGCGCTGCCATGCAACATTTTTCTCGTTTTCAACAATAGCTCAATCTCCAGAACTAATGCACGGATTTTCATCAAACTTCAGATTCAGTTAGTTATTGACATGAATCGACATTTTATAGATATTGGTGAAAATCGCTCAACAGGTGGCGCTGCTATGCTGCATTTTTCAGAATTTCCACCATAGCTCTATCTCAATAACTAATGCTTGGAATTTCAACAAACTTCAGATTCAGGTATGCCTTGCCTTGATATCAATTAGTGCTGTTTATGCTTCGGTGGATATTGCTGAACAGGTGGCGCAGCTGTGCTACATTTTTCAGAATTTCCGCTATAGCTCTATCTCAAGAACTAATGTACGAATTTTCATCAAACTTCAAATTCAGATATACTTTGATATGAACTGGTGCTAAATTGGTGTAATTTCTTGTCCTATTTAAATGATTTAATTGACGTGATTTATATAGAAGAAAGTTTTGTGATGGCCACAACATACTAGTTTAAAATGTCTTTGCTCTTTTAGGACTTCCGGATACTTTCTTTAACACAGCATCCTTTTGTCCACACTGTCTCAGTTTTCAACACGTGGCACGTGCTAATTCGTGTTCCGGTATTAGCGAATTCACTTTTTTCTTTTGATTTCGGTTCACTTTTTAAAAAAATTCTTTGGTCGTCCAATTTTTTTCGGGTAGTCATTATTACTTCTGTCTCGTAAATATATATTTTGTTAATATTAGAATCTAACCATATCCTATTTTACTACAAAAAGCGGACCTTTCCTATAGCGGTGGCAGTTTCTCCATCTTTGATTATTGTCAATTATAAATTAATGGATCAGCCGCTTAATCTAGTCTAACATAACAGATGAGCAATGTTGACTATTATGTTTGTGTAATACATAGTATATCGGTATATTTTATACTATGGGAATTATTCATGTCCAGTAACATCATCTTTCATAATCTCATCGTGCCTGAAAAAAAATTACTTGTATTGAAGAGTTGCTAATAGTTGCAGCTGAAATTAATTTATTTTATATCTGTATGCCTACATAATTACAAAAAAATTGTGTTACAATGTACCAGTGTGTACAAAATTTTTGGCAGCTTTTTAAAAACTATGATATGCTATTAAATTTTTAAATATTTTTATGTATTTACTTTAAATTTTTTTTTTAAATAACACTTCTAAATAACTGTCGTAACTGTGAAATACAAAGTATCTAAGATTCCATACAATCATTAAAAAAATACTTTAATAATTTTCTGCATTACTATTATGTCATCCTTGTTTTTCGAGTTTCGAGTAATAATTCTCTTTCACATCTAAATCTTTCAATTATACTTTTTCTTTCTGCAATATTTCATTTTTCTTCGGGTTTTCGGCACTGTTTTACATCAAATGTATAACCAATATGTAAGAGATAATTCACAAATCTTAATTGTACATGTAGTGCCGATAAGCCCCGAGAAAACTTATAAGCATTATTCTTATATCATCCAATAATTTTCAAGTTATTCATCACCTTGGATTTTCCATTTCAGACATTTCATTTTTAAGTTGCTTTATTTGAAAAATGAATGATGCATATTGTGCTTATCTGCCACTGTTTCTTCAAATTTGTGCTCTCTATGTTATGTATCTCAACACTGAATTCTACTACAATTAGTGCGACATTTAATTTCTGGCTATTTCAAGTTCTTCTGTTATTGAGTGATCAGTTTCCATGATGAAAGTTTATGAGTCTAGAGTAAGAAGTAGATGACGGGTATGGATTTAGCCATTATAAAATTTTGAATTTCTTCATTACGGTCCTTTTTTATATGACGAACATCCAGTTTTTTGAACGGTTTTCACTTTCTTCTATCTTTACAAGAAGAAAGTATTGGATTCGTGAAAATTTTCGACGGATATACACTTTTTAGGAGTCAGAGATTCCAAAAAACATATTTTTACAACATGCCTGTCGGTGAGTCTGTCTGTCTGTATGTGACACAAATTTTGTGGGCGCTCTATCTAAAGAACAAATGCACGGAATTTAATAAAAATTTATATTCAGTTAGTCTCTAATATAAATTAGTGCTGATTAGTTTTTGGTGAAAATCGCTCAACAGGTGGCGCTGCTATGCTGCATTTTTCAGAATTTCCACCATAGCTCTATCTCAATAACTAATGCTTGGAATTTCAACAAACTTCAGATTCAGGTATGCCTTGCCTTGATATCAATTAGTGCTGTTTATGCTTCGGTGGATATTGCTGAACAGGTGGCGCAGCTGTGCTACATTTTTCAGAATTTCCGCTATAGCTCTATCTCAAGAACTAATGTACGAATTTTCATCAAACTTCAAATTCAGATATACTTTGATATGAACTGGTGCTAAATTGGTGTAATTTCTTGTCCTATTTAAATGATTTAATTGACGTGATTTATATAGAAGAAAGTTTTGTGATGGCCACAACATACTAGTTTAAAATGTCTTTGCTCTTTTAGGACTTCCGGATACTTTCTTTAACACAGCATCCTTTTGTCCACACTGTCTCAGTTTTCAACACGTGGCACGTGCTAATTCGTGTTCCGGTATTAGCGAATTCACTTTTTTCTTTTGATTTCGGTTCACTTTTTAAAAAAATTCTTTGGTCGTCCAATTTTTTTCGGGTAGTCATTATTACTTCTGTCTCGTAAATATATATTTTGTTAATATTAGAATCTAACCATATCCTATTTTACTACAAAAAGCGGACCTTTCCTATAGCGGTGGCAGTTTCTCCATCTTTGATTATTGTCAATTATAAATTAATGGATCAGCCGCTTAATCTAGTCTAACATAACAGATGAGCAATGTTGACTATTATGTTTGTGTAATACATAGTATATCGGTATATTTTATACTATGGGAATTATTCATGTCCAGTAACATCATCTTTCATAATCTCATCGTGCCTGAAAAAAAATTACTTGTATTGAAGAGTTGCTAATAGTTGCAGCTGAAATTAATTTATTTTATATCTGTATGCCTACATAATTACAAAAAAATTGTGTTACAATGTACCAGTGTGTACAAAATTTTTGGCAGCTTTTTAAAAACTATGATATGCTATTAAATTTTCAAATATTTTTATGTATTTACTTTAAATTTTTTTTTTAAATAACACTTCTAAATAACTGTCGTAACTGTGAAATACAAAGTATCTAAGATTCCATACAATCATTAAAAAAATACTTTAATAATTTTCTGCATTACTATTATGTCATCCTTGTTTTTCGAGTTTCGAGTAATAATTCTCTTTCACATCTAAATCTTTCAATTATACTTTTTCTTTCTGCAATATTTCATTTTTCTTCGGGTTTTCGGCACTGTTTTACATCAAATGTATAACCAATATGTAAGAGATAATTCACAAATCTTAATTGTACATGTAGTGCCGATAAGCCCCGAGAAAACTTATAAGCATTATTCTTATATCATCCAATAATTTTCAAGTTATTCATCACCTTGGATTTTCCATTTCAGACATTTCATTTTTAAGTTGCTTTATTTGAAAAATGAATGATGCATATTGTGCTTATCTGCCACTGTTTCTTCAAATTTGTGCTCTCTATGTTATGTATCTCAACACTGAATTCTACTACAATTAGTGCGACATTTAATTTCTGGCTATTTCAAGTTCTTCTGTTATTGAGTGATCAGTTTCCATGATGAAAGTTTATGAGTCTAGAGTAAGAAGTAGATGACGGGTATGGATTTAGCCATTATAAAATTTTGAATTTCTTCATTACGGTCCTTTTTTATATGACGAACATCCAGTTTTTTGAACGGTTTTCACTTTCTTCTATCTTTACAAGAAGAAAGTATTGGATTCGTGAAAATTTTCGACGGATATACACTTTTTAGGAGTCAGAGATTCCAAAAAACATATTTTTACAACATGCCTGTCGGTGAGTCTGTCTGTCTGTATGTGACACAAATTTTGTGGGCGCTCTATCTAAAGAACAAATGCACGGAATTTAATAAAAATTTATATTCAGTTAGTCTCTAATATAAATTAGTGCTGATTAGTTTTTGGTGAAAATCGCTCAACAGGTGGCGCTGCTATGCTGCATTTTTCAGAATTTCCACCATAGCTCTATCTCAATAACTAATGCTTGGAATTTCAACAAACTTCAGATTCAGGTATGCCTTGCCTTGATATCAATTAGTGCTGTTTATGCTTCGGTGGATATTGCTGAACAGGTGGCGCAGCTGTGCTACATTTTTCAGAATTTCCGCTATAGCTCTATCTCAAGAACTAATGTACGAATTTTCATCAAACTTCAAATTCAGATATACTTTGATATGAACTGGTGCTAAATTGGTGTAATTTCTTGTCCTATTTAAATGATTTAATTGACGTGATTTATATAGAAGAAAGTTTTGTGATGGCCACAACATACTAGTTTAAAATGTCTTTGCTCTTTTAGGACTTCCGGATACTTTCTTTAACACAGCATCCTTTTGTCCACACTGTCTCAGTTTTCAACACGTGGCACGTGCTAATTCGTGTTCCGGTATTAGCGAATTCACTTTTTTATTTTGATTTCGGTTCACTTTTTAAATTCTTTGGTCGTCCAATTTTTTTCGGGTAGTCATTATTACTTCTGTCTCGTAAATATATATTTTGTTAATATTCGAATCTAACCATATCCTATTTTACTACAAAAAGCGGACCTTTCCTATAGCGGTGGCAGTTTCTCCATCTTTGATTATTGTCAATTATAAATTAATGGATCAGCCGCTTAATCTAGTCTAACATAACAGATGAGCAATGTTGACTATTATGTTTGTGTAATACATAGTATATCGGTATATTTTATACTATGGGAATTATTCATGTCCAGTAACATCATCTTTCATAATCTCATCGTGCCTGAAAAAAAATTACTTGTATTGAAGAGCTGCTAATAGTTGCAGCTGAAATTAATTTATTTTATATCTGTATGCCTACATAATTACAAAAAAATTGTGTTACAATGTACCAGTGTGTACAAAAGTTTTGGCAGCTTTTTAAAAACTATGATATGCTATTAAATTTTCAAATATTTTTATGTATTTACTTTAAATTTTTTTTTTTTAAATAACACTTCTAAATAACTGTCGTAACTGTGAAATACAAAGTATCTAAGATTCCATACAATCATTAAAAAAATATTTACAAAATAAGTATGTCTAAAAGGTTAAAAGAAAACTTGTTTTTTTACCCGATTTTTGATGGTGTTGTTATGGGGTTAGGCTATTATCACTCTATATATTTTTTCTCCAATGTGTTAATTATTATTTTAAATGCCTAAAAGTAAAATTACTGCTAGTCAATTTTTGGACTTCTTTCAGCTAGATTTGCAAAATCTTACACTGTGCGACGTGTGAAAATGGATCTTTTCTCACCAGAATTATTCAAAAAAGGTGTTGTGACGGACAAAATGGCTCTACGTTGGTCTGTTATCGATTTGATTACGGTCTGGATTATTCTCCTAATTTGATGGCCTAATACGTTTTGTTTTTTTGCAACATATCGCCATTCTGAAAGCCCAAAAGCACATTTTCCTATCGTTAATCTGATTGTTTTTTTTTTTTTTTTTTTTTTTCAGAAAATGCAATACTAAAAATCTACGTTCTCGGGAAAATGACCCAGACATTCACATCATCGAATTTATGATTGCATGATTAATTTCTTTACTTGTGGAAATACTGCCATCAATTGTCTACTTAGGCTATGGGGGGGTGGGGGGTGGGGCAAGAATCATTCTGAAGGCCCCCCCTTCTATCTATCTATAGATTTTTTTGTGGGAAATGTGGAAGCGGCTAGTACTAAACTTCATAGATATTGTATTATATGCATAAATTTTGTACCCGGTACTGCTCACATCTGTACACAGTACAAAGTGTCACAAAAAGATGGCCACATCATTAAGAAAAAATACTTGTAGAATAATAGTAGAATAAAATGATAGATTGGTTGATACGAGTATTTCTTTGCAAACTTTTACTTTGCTTATCTACGTACGTTATAAGATCTCTAAAGGAAAATGCTCCAAATTGGTCATAATTAATGGTTTTAACTTGTCACGTTACGAGGAAAACGTTAATAAAGAATTTCTTTTGAAAGCAATAGAATACTAAGTTGTCATAATAAAATATTAATCATTAGTTTCCTAATGATATAGTTTGTTTTTGTTTTTTGAGAGGGTACTGGAAGCAAAGAGGGCAAGGAGAATCACACGCCCTTCCTAAATGTTGGAAAATATATGAATTTTGGTCACTTTTGGCTAATTTTAATCATTTGGCACCTTTTAATGAAAATCCTGACAACTGTCATGGGGACCCCCTAAAAAGGGAGGCCCTGAATGCCCCTGCATAAGTGGGGCCCTGGCTGCCATTACGAACGATAAGCCCAAAGCTCCCTAAATACATTTTCGTATGAATAATCTGATTTTTTAACAGAAAATGTCACATTAAAAATCTACGTTCCTGAAAAATAACCCTGATGCTCAACTCCTTGAATTTGTAAATACTTCTTTACTTCGAGAAATAGTATCATGATATAGTACAGTAAGTCCAAAACACCATAAATGCATTTTTTTTTCAAAAAATTAAACAGTAAAATCATTTTGCGAACATGACCTAGACATTTAACTTATTTAATTTCTGATTGCATGATTAATTCTGTATTTTTTCAAATACTACAAACGTAATTTTAGTTCACAGGCTATCAAAGCCTGACACCTAATGTGTCCGTAGGTTCTTTATGTACGTACGTATGTACTTAACGCGATAACTCTTAATAGAAATATCGATTTACTTCAAATTTTGTAAATAGGTTCTTTCTGATAAGACGCTTCCCTGATTAGTTTTGGAGGTTCATTGGTTAAGTATAAAGAGAAGGAAATGGTGCAAATCCCCCCTTAATTTAGATAAATGGGTTTTTCATGCAGAATTATCCGTTTTGCTTCAAATTTTGTAAATAATTGGGATCGAACCCAGCACCTCCCGTCTACCAGCTTCGAGAGCAGAACCTCTCGGCCACTGGTGGGGCAGATATATATAGGGAGAGTGTGAACTAATAGTAGGAATTGAAATAAATGATATTAACACCTGAATAAATACATTATTTAAATTTTGTTTAATTATGTAAATATTTCGAATATTTCATGATTTTGTAAAAATATTGTTTTAAATTTTTAAAATAGATTTTCCCTCAAGATTCTTGATTTATAGTTACTGCCTAATTAATAACTAATTTTAGCAATTCAATATCGTTTTAAAACTTATTTTTAAGTACATAGACAGTTATTCTAATTATAAGCATAAGACTACAAGATTTAAAACATTCAAAAGTTAAAGAGCTAATTGTTAAAAAAAACGATACATTTTGAAACATTATTATTATATTAAAAAAAATTACTGTTTCAAAAATAAATAAAGCAGCGTGTTGTAAATTTATATAACCTATTTTAATTTATTTCACTGTGAAAAGTGGAAGCTTTTTATGTAAATAATAGTAAAAAAAAATTTAAACCAGCGCAATTTCGTGATCTATAAAATTACCAATTGACTTTTTTTAGCTTTTTTTTTTTAATTATTATTATTTTATTCTATCCCTACTGTTCATTAAATATAAAGACATGTAAAATTTCACATATAAATAAACTGTATTATATAAATATATGTAAAAAATTGAATTGGTAGAAAAATAATTACGTAGACACTTATTCTAATTAAAAATCAAGAATCCCAGATTTAAAAAAAAATAGTTTTAAAATTATAAAAGCATATTTTTAATAAACCATGAAATAAATTAAATATTTGCATAATGAAACAAAATTAACATAATATATTTATTCAAGTATTTTAATTTATTTCTCTTTTAAATATAGTAGATTACTTAAATATCTGATAATAATTTTAAATAACAGCAAAAAATTCCTGAACTAAAGACATAAATTAGCCAACTTTTTTTCATTTATTTTTCACTAAATATTTAAACATGCAAAATTTCATACTTTAAAATGTACTTCTATGATACAAAACATAGTTAAAAATGGTAGCTTATCCATTTAAATATCTGTAAACAACTTTAAATAATAGCAAAACATTTCTGGACTATATACATACATTGGCCTACATTTTTCATTTATTTTTCATTAAATATTTAAACATGCAAAATTTCATAGTTAAAAATGTACATCTAGGCTTACAAAACATACGTTTAATGAAAAATTTTCGTAAATTTCAATTATTATAGATAGCTTTTCAATTGCTGTACGAAAATAATTGATAAAAATTTTTGTTCCGAAAAAAAGTCTGGGTGAGATTCGAGCTAGCAAAGGAAATCTCAAAACCAGCATGCTTCCAACCACGCTACTGAGCCGCTTGCCAACGAGCGAAATTTATCTGTAGCGCAAACTTTGCGACGTATTTTATCAGGATAATGCGCTTCATGGTTGTCATAAATGTCACATTTCAATGAGATGACAGAATTCACTGCAATTCCCTTTACTAACAAGGAAGGTCTCCATACGGGCATACTCAGAAAAATCTGAAAAAATTACAGAATGTTCTTCTCATATGGATATATATGTTTATAAAATTTTTTTTGGCGGAACCCCGATACAGCGTCCGTAAAAAAATAACGAAATTTTCTTTTATTTGGCGATTTATCACCTGTTGGCGATGAAAAAAAATACACTTTTATGTAGAAAAAACGTTTTATGTTCAATTTGTTTATATAAGTTTAATTTAAATAACTTTAGTTTTGTCATTTTTAATTTGTTTTAACTACAGTTTTGTCATTTTTAGTTTGTTTTAACTATAGTTTGTCATATATATTTATATGTATTTATAATAAAATTTAAATATCATATTTTACGATTTAAAACAAAATTTAAATAGATTTAAATTGTTTCAAGCTCAAAAATAAGGCAGATAGAACACTGTCGATTTGATTTTGTTGCTATGGAAACCACTTCGTCTTCGATATGGAAATGTATTATGGCAATCTAATGTCAGCTGGCTCTAACTTAAAATAGATATTTGCAACTTGCAAAGCATGGAAAATATTTTTACAGTTATAAATTAAATAACTACAGCAACAATCAACATATATATGTAATGTAAAAAATATATAATAAGCTCTTTCATTAAGTTTAATTTCATTAAAAATCGTGCATTCTAAAAAACAATTAATATACAATTTTCAGATGCATTAAAATCGTTTGCTTTTGGCAAAGTAAAATCTTGCTCGCCAAATCGCGTGTCACTTTCGTATTTTTGCGCCAAATATTCGAAAGTATTTTATTTTTTTACAGACTTTCTACTGAAATTCCGCCGTTAAATTTAACCGATCCCTTATTACATACATGAGTAGTTTCACTAGTACTTTTTCAACATATTCTGAGTACGCCCTGTAAGGAGACCTTCCTTGTAAGTTTTAGTTAAATAATAAAAAATATAGCAATCACATTCCATAGCTGCCAACAGGATGGACTTCAGACAGCAAGTGGCCTAGAAGTATCTTGAAATTTCTCATCTCCGTAGGGTTGCTAGTTGATAGGGGCCATGTGGTGTTATTAATTTAATCATAAAATGGGCTAATTGGCTACTCTGTCAAACTCGTGATTATTAGTCATTGGGCCCGTATCCAAACTGAGGGGCGATTCATTACAAAAACTAGTTAATATATCTAAGTTTTATAATTTCTCTACATATATTTATGTACTAACTATATTCTATCGATACACAAACATTCACCGCATTCTGTGCCCTTGGAACGTCCCCTTGTTAGAGAAATATTGCCATGATGCACGATGTTTAAAGCTCTAGAAACACATTTTCAAAAATTGTTAATCTAATTTTTTATGTAACACTAAAAATCTGCGTTTCTGGGAAAATTACCCAGGTGCTTACCTCCTTGAATTTGTGATTGTATGATTAATTTTTCTTTCAGTGACGATGGAGAAGTACTAGACTATAACAAAGTCTACTTTCGAAATGAACCGCAGAATGATACAGACAGTGGCATCGATATCGATAAGATTATTGTTCATCCTCTCTATGGTTTAATAGACTCAGAGAGTACTGGGATCCTAATTGCAAAATATGACATTGCATTATTGAAGCTGAAACAGAGGATAAAATGTGACAATTATAAGAATCCGATTTGTTTACCTCGTGCTGGCTTCAAATTTCGCCTTGGCGCCAAAAATATCTTTAGCCTATGGAACTTGCCAGATCAAGTCACGAAAAGTAAGTTCTGATTTTAGTACCTACTATTTGTAAAAATTGTAACTAATTTTTTTAATTAAATAAAATAGCTTTAAACAAGAACAAAAAATTATTCGTCAAGCATAGATTATGAAATATTTTCCAAAACACTCAGATTACTGTAACAAAACTTTATAGTTGAGGCGACAGAAGATGTCTATGTAAACAATTAGGAAAACGCAAAACATATTTGAAAACCCAAATCCAGAAATGATCAACAAGAGTCAGAAGACTAGAAAACAGGAATTCTGCTTTTTCAGAATTTAGTGTCGCCCCCGATGAAAAAAAAAGTATATATATATATATATATATACAAATAGTACAAAACATATTTCAATTTTAAGACTTACAGCACACGCTTTTATTTTATGTAAAATGACGTCATTCGCATCCGCTTAAGAATTCCACATTGACGATCCACTCTACAGTAAAGTATGCATAGGACGTCACTATCGCAAAATAATACACAAATGCAGCAAAATGTTGCCGTCATTAAAGAAACCCGACAAAGAAAAAAAAAAAAAAAAAAAAAAACGGCTATTTTTTCATTCACAGGCCTTCATTTGTTTGTAACTTTAATATAGATATACTTAAAATTAAATATAGTTTGTCGGGATAGCTCAAATTAATTTCACACAGAAATTTCACATAATTTCAAGATAACAACTTCTCGGGGTAGCTTTTTAAATATCTTTTATTTAATCTTGGTAATACGGCACATCACAAATAGAACGGCACATAACACATATACACAAAATAATAACTGGCGCTAATATAACTTTTACATGTTAACACAACTCAAAACAGAACAGAACTACTACTAACTGCATTTCTTATTCGGCAAAGCTCACGGAAGTTGATCACGTGATTTCCGGTAGAGTCTATTTTTGAAACGGGTAGCGCGCGTTACAAGTTTATAATAGCTCCATGTTTTAACAGAAATCATTCGCTTATATTTTTTTCAAAATACCACGTATTTTAATTATATTTTCTTTCGGTTGTTATGAAAAAAATGGCAACAAAAATATATAATTAATATTTTACAACTATTTTTCCTTTACTTTCTACAGAAATGGAGTATTTACGTTGCCAATATTAAGCAAATGGCTCCAAAAACTACAAAAAAATTAATATTTTAAAAATAAATGGAGATGTAGTTTTCAAACAAATTGCATTTAAAAGTACGTTTCTTTTCAATACGACGGTATAAAAATTGAAAATCTGCGATTCTTAGAAGTTTAAAAAATTGCTATAGAGTATTTAATCGTACTGCTTTGTTTCACGGTTGGCGTCTGTAAGTAGCGTTATTTTTGGAAGACGAAACGAAACAAGCTGGGAGAAAGAAATAGCATACCGTACAGGGGGCTAATAAATAGAGTTAGTTTGTGCATCCTTGTATAAGATCTTTAGATCTGTATATTATACAGGGTGATTTAAAAAAAAAGTTGACAAAATGACATGGCAAATCAGGCATACAACAAAGATAAAAACTTACATAGGAACATAGGGTCACAAACCACTTATTGTGTCACAAATATAGAGTGTTTCATCTTAACTCAATTTGGGTTGACGGTCATAATTTTCAGGAAACTGAAGTATATTATAATAAAATATTTAACAGACATTCTCACCTTTGTTGGAAATGTGATAACACCAAACAAAACTGGTAGAAATATAATAAAACACACATACTACAATATATAATAAAACACACATACTACAATATATAATAAAACACACATACACACATAAATAACGCCTGCATTCAACAGTTAAAGGTATATATAAATATTATACAGACATACATACAATAAATACAATAAACCTACCTGGAGTGAAAAATTAGCCAGAGACAGGAATCGAACCCGGGACCACAGTATCCAAGACTCCTGCTCTAACCACTGAGCTACTCCGGCCGATACCTGGATCTGCAATTTCTCACTAATAAACCATGTTGGGGAAGTCACCAGCCATCTATACGATAGCCTTGGATGACCGGACAACGATGAATAGATTTTACTATTACATCGATTTACGATAAATATAAGAAAACACACATACTACAATATATAATAAACCACACATAAATAACGCCTGCATTCAACAGTTAAAGGTATATATAAATATTATACCGACATACATACAATAAATACAATAAACCCAACTGGAGTGAAAAATTAGCCAGAGCCAGGAATCGAACCCGGGACCACAGTATACAAGACAGCTGCTCTGACTTCCCCAACATGGTTTATTAGTGAGAAATTGCAGATCCAGGTATCGGCCGGAGTAGCTCAGTGGTTAGAGCAGCAGTCTTGTATACTGTGGTCCTGGGTTCGATTTCTGGCTCTGGCTAATTTTTCACTCCAGTTGGGTGTATTGTATTTATTGTATGTATGTCTGTATAATATTTATATATACCTTTAACTGTTGAATGCAGGCGTTATTTATGTGTGTATGTGTGTTTTATTGTACACTGTAGTATGTGTGTTTTATTATATTTATCGTAGATCGATGTAATAGTAAAATCTATTCATCGTTGCCCGGTCATCCAAGGCTGTCGTATAGATGGCTGGTGACTTTCCCAGCATGGTTTATTAATGAAAAATTGCAGATCCAGGTATCGACCGGAGTAGCTCAGTGGTTAGTGCAGCAGTCTTGTATACTGTGGTCCCGGGTGCGATTCCTGGCTCTGGCTAATTTTTCACTTCAGTTGGGTTTATTGTATTTATTGTATGTATGTCTGTATAATATTTATATATACCTTTAACAGTGGTAGAAGTTTGCATTATACGCGGCAGCAGTATGCACTTGGCGCCCCACATTTTGTACTGTGATTATCAATTCATACGGTATCATCGATTGCTTGAGCAACATATTTTTCCTGATCTTTCGTGATGTTATCCCATTTCACACAAAACAAAGTACGTATCGTTGCATTTTCATTAGAATGCTGTTATTTTTCTCTAAATTATTACCGTCATCCTGAGTTCAGTTATGATGAAACACCCTATATTTGTGACTAAATAAGTAGTTTGCGACCCTATGTTCCTGTGTGATTTTTTATCCTTATCGCCTGATTTGTCATGTCATTTTGTAAACTTTTTTTTAACCATCCTGTATACTACATAGTATGTCAAAATTTATTTAAGTTATGAAAAGCATAATACAGTTGAAAAATCCAGTATTTATTTAGGTTTAGAACCAGTGAATTACCGTTTTGAAATGGGGAGAATTTAGAGTTAACTTTGACATTAACATTCACTTTACTTATTACAAGAAAAAGTTGAGCAAAGTGTCTTGATGTATTACGCCAGTACCAATAGTTCTAACGAAATCAAGATAATTGTCAATAATCCAAAAATAGAGGTTTTTAATTTAAAATAATCAATTAGGGAAATACTCGCATTATAAGTAACCAATTAGTCTAAAAGATATTTTGAACAATCCAGTTAAACTCGTATCTGTTACTTCTAATTTTACACAAACTGTAGTAAATTTAAGGAATACAGCTTAACTTATTTAAGCATTAAATTTTGAGAACTGATTACAAAATTTACTTGAGAATAATCATAAGGAAATGTAACATCTTTTAATTTACTACATTACAATGATTTGTGGTCATATTGATTACAACGGATCCAGGGGTGGGGGGGGGGGCTTTTTTCTATTTCTACAATTAATACCCTTATGATTTTTATCCCTGAAGTTGAAACATCAAATATCAGACTTTCTGGATTTGTTCCAAAATTCTACAACAGGTTTAATTTTAATCCTGACAAAGGCTTCAGGTTTATGTGATTTCCCATTCTTATAATCAAATATCAATTTCTCAATAAATTTAAATGTTTTCTTAAATTGATTAATATTCTGAAGAACATACAAGAAAGTTTCTTTAAACAGACGATCTTCAATACCATTAATTACATATTATATGAGTGCAGATTTTCAACGTTACTCCGAGAACAAAACTACTGCTTCATACCGTCGATACTTTGGTCCAGCCCATAAAAAAAGATTGTATTCTTTGTATTGAAGAAACCATATAAGATAATTTGGAGTTTTTGCCCTTGAAAAATAATTTATACCCTACTATAAGGTATTTGAATAGTTTGAGGGTAATTTAATTTTTTTTTTAATAGCAACACTGAATGTGTTTGTAAACAACTGTTTTCGTGTGTAGATTTTAACTCTCCAAACTTTCAATTGTGAAACAATCTTGATAAGAGATACAAATAAAGTAAGTGTCAAAATATTACCTTTAGTAACCTGTAACCCATGTGTGATCATAATTTTTCCTTTAACTTTTTATTTTGGCCAAAAATGTTTACGTTTTCATAAAGCTAGCATGAAAACTAGTATTTCGGGGCTACTTTGTGCCAGGCCTGTTTTGGCCCGAAAATAGTCCCAATTACTTAGGAATACCTTTTATACAACCAAATCTCTTAAAACATGTTTTAAGTAACTTTTTTTTTCAAATGTTACTATTGCAAAATGTTACATTAATTGAAAGACATTAAGTTGAAAACTGGTTTGAATGAATAAGAACAAAAGAGCTTCTTAAAACACCGCCAAAAACTTTTAATTGCGCTAGGCCTTTCGAAAGATCTGAGTCTTCCTTCGTTAGGCGCAAAAAAGACGTGCTTCTACTATGAAAGCATTTTAGTCTTGCTGCTGCTTTCATAGTAGAAGCACGTCTTCTTTGCTCCTGACGAAGAAAGACTCAGATCTTTCGAAAGGCCTAGCGCAATTAAAAGTTTTTAATGGTGTTTTAAGAAGTTCTTTTGTTCTTGTTATATTAATTGTCTTTCATCCAGTTGCTGAGGATAACATTACGAAAACTGTTTCTCGTTTCTTTAATTTATTTAATATTAACAATTGGTTAATTGAGTTTAAATGTTAAAAAAAAAATTGTTTATCGGGTTTGCAGTGTTAATTTATTAGCAAATGCTATTGCAAGATTTTTCCATAAAAATTTATTCATTTACATATGAAATGTATTCATTTTATATGAAACTAAGTGAATGGACCAAAGAAGCCCCTAGCACGGAGCTACTTTGTTCCAAAACTTTAAAAATAATTAAAAAATAAAAATAATAATAAATTCCTCTTTAAAACCATACAGTTTGCTTCATTGTTTCATGTTAATTTTTTACAACTCCGTTTCAACGTTGAAAAATCACACATAATATTTTTTAATAATGGAAATGTGAGTGGAACCAGGAAAAAGTGGCCCAAAGTAAATTGTTCGACGGTACATATTATATGAGTGCAGATTTTCATCGTTACTCCGAGAATAAAACTGCTTCATAATTAAAAAGTATTCATTCAGCGATTCGTCTTCTTGACTTTTTCTTTTTGATAGCGATTCGTGGAGTTTTGACGAATTGCAAGTTGAGCCAAATTCAAAAATTAATAATGTTTTGAATTTATCCCATGAATTTATTTTAGTTTCACTTTGGATTAGAAATTTCTCTTTGTCTGTGCTACATCTTTTCACAAATATCAAATTACACAAATCACTCAAACTAAACAACGAAATTACGTCGTCAAAGTTTTTATTACTTTACAAAATTACGTTTAACCCTTTATCTACTGACGGTACTTATAAGTACCATTAAAATAACTTGTTCTAAAATTCATTTAATACATCGATTAGTAGTAATACAGTTTAGAATGAGTTATAGATGCATTACTTTATTTTGTTTGAAAAGCATTATTGGTTACACAATTTTTTTTTTTTTTTTTTTTTTTTTTTTAAGAGTGATTGCTTTTGCCTTTGCATCTTTCCAGTTTTTCCTGGCGTTGTGGGGGGGGGGGGGGGGAATTCGGAAATATTTCTATATTTATATTGTAGGAAACAACATTATATTTTTACATTTCCTAATTCTACAAAATACTAAGAAAAATATTTAGAATAAAAGATTTGAGTGGGGTTATAAGTATTTCATAAAATCCCTATAAATTCCTTCTAAATCCTTCAATCCTTCTAAAACTTACTAAATGATTATATAAATCTTCTAATGTCGTTTCAAAAATTCACGAAAAATGCTTTAGAAGATAACATTTTCATGAAGTCATAATTCAGTACATAAAGGATTAAATCAAGAAATGTTCATGTTCCGTATGTCATTAAAATAAATTGAAGGTGTCACTAAAGCACCGGAAATTAAAAATGCCACCTTTTCGTTTTTAGTGCTACCAGAATCATTTCCAAGTACAATTTTGTCATTTGAAATGCTACCGTTATAACTACTAGAAATTGTTCTCAATGCTTTCATTTAATAATTCTGTTTCATTATCGTTATTACCATTGTCTTGATGCAATATATTTGCTTTCAAAACATTTAAATCTTACAATCAAGAAATTATTTAGACATATATTTCATTAAAATAGATCCCCAATTATCTATACATAGCACATTACAAATTGTAATTAAATCATCTACTGAAAAAGCATCTTTAGTTTCTAAATTTTATCTTCATATTAGATGTTTTCTGTTTTTGAAAGGGATATTAGTAAATTCCCGAATTTTTTTACGGTATAGGGGAAACTGTCCTAAAATGACATACCCTAAGGAAAAAATGCTTCTGTTCATACAATTTTTTTCGCGTGACCTTTATTTTTTACAAGCTAATTTTTAGTCCAAGCGCCGACAGCACAAAAACCTATGTTATCAAGCACAAGACAAAAACCTTTATTTTATGGAAGAGTAGAAGTAGGGGAATCTAATGATCCATGTATGCAGGAAGTGAAGTGGTGCATAAGCCAAAAATTAATACCACCAGTGGTTTCGTAGGTTTATCATTGTGTTTGTCCTACAACTATTCTCCATGTTTTCATACCTTTGTTGAACACTTAGCACATTTTAACCATTTTTCCTTCGGTTTTGGGTGACTGGATAAATAATTGCAACAAAGATAGCCTTTATCATCATCATCGGCAGAAAGATTCATATCTTTGTCGTCAGCATTGGATGTAACAAAGCGAATTTTCTTTTTAGCTTGTAGTGCTGCATACATTGAGTGCGAATTATGTTTCTCAGCAGGCTTTGCTTGTGCTTCGGAAATATTAGGACTGCTAGTTAGAACTTTTGTACCATCATACTTCTTTATTTTAAAGGATTATCTGGCATGAGGTGCACAAGAAAGTGGAGATTCGTCAAATGGTCTGATAAATGAAGATGAACTTGAAGATGATGCCTGTTGAAAAGATACACACGTCTTTGGAGTCTCGGAAAGGGATGTTGTTGTAGGCGCTGGAATTGGAGGAAACGACATTGAAACTGCGAAAAATTCCGGATTAGGCCTAAACAGACTGTTATCTGTAGAAAATGTGTTGCTGTCGTTGCTTTCCATAGTTTCCAGTGGACGTTCTGTCACAACTGAAGCACAAATAACATGATCGGGAAATATCTCTCGGTTCATATGGGACTGATTCCAGTTTTCAAAAACAGGCATGTCTTTTTACCTACAACCGCCATATTTTATATACAAAGGCAGTATTAGAAAACACATGCATTTATAAATTTTTGCATCTACGGAAAATAATCTAAAAAGATATAAGTACTCACGTTATACTTTAGATACGTAATCACTGCAATAAAACAGACGGGAATTAGCACCAAAAAATAGTCCCAAGAAATTTCTGAAGATGATGTAAACAGTTTCTTTGTAAACAAGGATATATAAAAACTTGAAACCTCCGCCATTAAATGCTTATCCTTGCTGATCGATTCCACAACATAACTGCATATCGTTAAGTGTTGGCCACTAGGGACATTATTCAGAAACATATGGTATGTCATTTTACCTAAATATGTCATTTTGGGACAGTTTCCATTAACCATAGTTTCCGAAAATAAAATAATGTAATTTTTTATTTCTTGACGATTTTTCAGTTTTTAACGAAACTTCTAATTCGTGAAAGCTTATCAACTTGAACATAGTCACTATGTCGAACTATGTTTGTGTTTCAGACCTCACTTGTTTTTACTTTCCTGTTACTATTATTTAATTTGATTCAGTATTGTATTCGATTTTCATCTAGTAGATGCCGCCACTCCAGACTCTAACCTTTGATTGGTTGAAGACAAGGGCATGGCAGACATTGCGAACAATTCAATTACAGATGATATTCTTTCTGACTTTGATATAGTGTAACATAGTAATCCTGGTGGAGGTCGTGGATATCAACAAAAACGTCGATTTAAAGATTTTTGATGTGGTTTTAATGTTTGTATAAATTTTAATTACGTATAAGTGTTTGTACAGCATATAGTAATATTGTGATTTGTTTTTCACAAAAATTTTGCAATAACGTTTTCATGGTGTGATAGTCCAGCTTATTTATTATTTGAAGAAATATTGTCAAAACTAAGTCGCAAAAATTCAATGTTAATTTCTTACTAACTGCTGCATTGAATTTCGTTGTAATACAGGAAAAGTAATATTTGCGAGTTTACTTGCCCAAGCTTCCACAAAAAAAATTTAAACACAAGTCTATACTTATCACACACTCTAACGTGTAGTGTAGTAAACTTGCCAATGCAGCATCTTTATTATTATCATAATTGTGAATATATTTTTGTTTTTATTATTATCATTATTATTATTACTATTATTATCTAATTATTTTTATTTTTATTATTGTTACTATATTATTTTTATTATTACTACTACTGTTTTATCAGCTTTAGGCATAAAATTTTTACAGCATATTTTTTTTTCTTTTCCTTTATATCAAGATAGCACTTATCGACTACGTCATGGTTACATTAAAAATTTAAAAATATCAGAATGCATCAAAGGGGTTCCTGAAACAAGAAGGGTAAAAAATCACACTTTATGTCAAGGTGGAACTCAACACCGTATGTGCTACGTAAGTATTACAGAGAATTTTCACACATTTTTGTAACGATTTTGACTTTCTCTATGATTTAAATTTAAATGAAAAGATACAAAACCTACATGGCATCAATTAGAAATGGGATATAATTATCATCTGCATCATTAAAAACATTCTTTGCTTAATATGAACCTTATTCTTCCTTTCGGTTCGAGGCTATTAAAAATCGACATTTTACCAGTTGTGACGTCACACGAATACTGTTCATAGTACTTACCGCTTGCAGACGATTACAGAAAATTCCGCTTACACTTGAAAGAATATCAGTAGTTTAGCAGTTGTTTCCAGCTAATTATCCATAAAGAAATGGTCTATTTCTTCCTTTCGGTTCGAGGCTATAAAAATCGCCATTTTACCAATTGTGACGTAACAGGAATACTGTGCATTGTAACTGGGAAAATAAGCAATCGATCGAAGGATATGTACAGGGTGTTCCAAAAATAACGATCCATTTTTATGAAAACACACATCTATTGATTTCTTACACTTGTATTTCAAGAAATGCCCTCCTTAGAAGAAAGAATAGCCATCGTTTTCTGGAAACTAGGTGATAAAACACATGAAGAGGTGCGTCAGCTGTACCATCGAAAATACGGAAAACAGCCACGGCAGAGGATCACAGCGTATGTGGGTAGAGGTCTGTATGGGGCGACATTTCCAGGCCCGAGCCCTGCCCGCCTGAGAGAAAAAAAATTCGGCCCGGCCCGGTAAAAAAGGTAAAAGTTCGGCCCGGCCCGTAAAAACATTTATTGGCCCGGCCCGAAAAAAAGTTAAAATCTCGGCCCGGGCCCGGCCCGGCCCGAGTGAATTTTTACAAAACATTGATTTTTACGTCGATTTGTTTAAAAATTTGTCTCGTACGTGGAGTTCAGGCCAAAAATATTTATCTTAACTTTTCTTTTCATGTTTATAATCTTCATTTTTATAGAAGTACCGCAGGGTGCGATAGTTACTTTTAGGTAGATTTCGTAAGAAATACTACCTATTGCAATCGTTACCATGGTGCGACTTTTGAAAAATTCCTTCATAACTTTTCATTATATGACCCCAGGAACCCAAAATCACCCCCACCTAAAAAGTTTATATATATGTATATATATATATGTGTGTATGTATGTATGTACTAAATTTTGTCCGCACGATAAAAGTCGCAATTATGCACGGATCTTCTTCAAACTCGCCAACAACTTTGATATGGTTATTATCTCGGCGGGGATTGAAAATGGGCAAAATCGGCCTAGGGGAATAGAAATGGGGTGGGCTCAAAATTTTGAATACCGTCTTAACATGATTCTGATAAAACCAGCTCTTACACAACAATGACAGGAAAAAATAAATATTTTTCGTTATAGCAGTTACCGACAATTAAAAAAAAAGCAATAAAATTCTCACCACAACAATTGCTTTTCTATTGCAAGATTTCACGTGGAACATTTTGACGTAAAAATTCAAGTGAAAAACTGTTTATTTAACTTATAAACAGTTTGACGAATTGAAAACAAATTGAATATTACGTCATAAGTTTTCTAGAGCAAGATTCCTGCATGAAAACTCAAAATGAAATAAATAGTTTGACGAATTAAAATATATATATATATATTGCGTCATATTGGAAATATAATGGACCTCAACAGGTGAATATGTAACGTCATGCGAGTTTGAAGAAACTTATTAAAACATAATAAAAACCCGACTATGGGAATATTAACATATTTTAACACTTTGAGGTTCTCTGAATTTGCTTTAGCCATTTTTAAACCTATTCCATATACATGCGTGTGTGTATTCGTGTATATTAGAATTTTCACAAAATGTTTAGCTCCTTTAGATCTCATTCTTAGTGAAGGAACTGGGTTTATCTCTAATCTTGATTTAAGTTTTGTTGGTGAATTTAGTACTTAACTTCGAAATCTACCTCCGCCTGTAGGCCCGAGCCGGCAGGGATTTTTTTTTAATGAATCTCTATTTCTTGTATGTAAATGTTTCATTTATTATTAATATTGTTAATCCATATTCCACGTATTGAAGTATTAAAAATCTGAAAAATGCTATACAGTAAAATCTAAGACGGAATTGCATTGAAAAGGAAAAAAAATCGTTATAGACAAGTTCTCTTTCTTAGCAAGTGTAAATGTATTATTATTATATATTCTTTTCTTACATAGTAGTATATTAATTTGGCATGGATCAACACGTTTTTCAGTTTAAAACAAGGATCCATCATAGGCAGGTTCTTTTTCACACGTTTTACTATATTTTAATTTAACTATATTTTAATAATCGTAGAAATCTACTATTCTTTAAAAAGGATGGATCTGAATGCTTAGTTGTAGAATAATGGCGATTTAAAAATGTATGCATTTTTTTAAAAAAAATTGTGCCACGCCTAATTTTACTGACTTTTGAACGGACTAGGCCACGCCGAGACAATGATTTTCATACGGGCTGGTTCAAAACTAGGAATGAAAATTTTGGGCTGTGAAAATTAGGAATGAAACCAGTACCGGCTCTGTGCAGAAAAATAAGTTAGGCCCGGCCCGACCCGAACCATCAGGAAAAAAGTAAGGCCCGAGCCCGGCCCGTCCCGTAAAGAGTAGTGAATAGGCCCGGCCCGGCCCGAGTGCCGGAAATGAAAATAGGCCCGAGCCCGGAACGTGCAGATCTCTATATGTGGGTACGGAGGTCTCCTAACCTCTTCGGTCCCTGGGTCACCAAACGGGGACCTCTGTTCTTTTCTTTATAAAAACTAAAATGTCCATCTTTTTTACTTTTTCATATCGCTTCTTAATAGCTGAATGTTTTTTGCGTTCAAAGAAAACGAATAAATGGCAGCATCTAAGCTTATTCCCACATAAAATAAATGTTATTTTTATCTAATTTTGCAAAACGCCTAAAAATGCCTAAAAGACAGTATGACCAAGAAAGTGAGAAATTTTCGTAAGTATTTAACTTAAACCTGTTTCAATAAAAATGTTTGAGGATTTGTAGATTATTTACTTGTGTAAAGCTCTTAAATTTGTGATTGCATTAATTTAGGTTAATAATTATTAAATTGATGTCTTAAGGGGGTTTGTAGTTTTAGATCCATATTTCTGAACCTAAATTACTAAGCGCCTAAAGGATCATTTTCAGAAAAGATATTTTTTCTGTCTTTTACGATGTCAGTTTGTTTGGAAAAAACCAATGAATAAGCATTTGTATTATTAATTTAGCTTCGGAACTAAAGAGGTTAATCTAACGTCCCTTGACTTTTTCGCTTGGCGTTACATCAAATCCTTTGTGTACAGGGTTAAAGTCACAAGTCTGCATAACCTGCGTGCAAGGATTGCGGAAGCAGTCAACATCATCACACCTAATCAATTGAAGGATGTGATCCGTTCCATGGCGGAACGTTGGTCTCTATGTGTTGACGTGCAGGGTAGACATGTTGAACTTTATTAAATTCCTATGTATATATGTTCCTTGTTCTATGCATCTAATCATTTCCTTCATTAAACATGCTTATCATGAAAATGGATCGTTATTTTTGGAACACCCTGTATTTGTGCTTTACCAAGAAAAATACTCTTATCTACCCTACTAAAATCCGTGCGCGTATCCATGTAACCTCAAACACTCGGAAACTACAGGGCGCAGGGCTACGAAATTTGGCACACGGGTTTATGGTAGGGAGCCCTTGAAGGATTGAGGCAAAAAATTCGAAAATTTTAAATAGATTTTTTTTTATTTTATGACGAATTTCTGCCTTTTTTATGTTCAACCCGTAATCGCGCGAGATTTAACTAGTTCTAAATGTTTACTGCAACGTGAGATAGACATATTACGTACGCCACGCTGCAATACTAATAAACTGTAGCGGGTATTACGATAATTCTTTTACCTCACATGCAAGTAATTAGAGATTATTTAATTGCGCTAAATTATTATCTTTTTTTTTAAAACAAAGAAAAACATTTTATCACAAACATCAATAAAACTTTTTATTCTATTTATTCCCTTATTTCAAAGATATCGTTTTATCGTCTGCTGCCATAGCAACATGATAAATTAAATTTCATTACAAAGTGCACAGTAGTAAAAAAATATTTTTCAGAATCGAATAGTTATTTTTAACTTACTTCATGAACTCCGTGCGTAGAATGGGTTAAACAGCTAGTTATCTAGTATAAATTCTCCTCTCATGTTGTGAAAGAAAATCCAAACTTCCAAAGACCTATGGCAGAATCTTTAAAAGTCTCTATAGGAACTGTAAAAAAAAGTTATAGAAATTGATTTAAGGCTAATCAAAACAAAAAGTAACATGATGTTCATCTCTTAATATTAAAACATGTTTCTCAAACTATGCCTATGTGCAGATTGTTGAATAAAAATTATTTGAAAGGCGAAAAATGGAAATATGTAGTTATGATTGATGACGCTTGGATATATTTATCTGATTTCAATCGTAAGAGATCGATTTACTAACGAAAAAGTTGCGAAAACATCTAAAATTTTGGGTATGAGAAAACAAGGAAAGTTTTGATTCAATTCAGCTAAAATTCAGTTCGCATATCTGTGCCAATCTAATTGAGTTATAAATAAAAATGCATTTTCAAAACAATTTGCAACCAATTCTCTACAGAAAATAATCAAGGAAATACGGCAGTGTGTAAACGCTAAATAATTATTCTGGCTTTGCATCAGTAAAAGTTTTTCCCTCTTCAAAATCCCCAGTCATAATCTTGCCGTTTAATTTTCCCTTTGCGAATTAGCTCTTTCTCTATTATTCTAGATCTAGAACATTGCTTTCGCGCCAAAATAAAACCGCAATACAGCGTTTTGATTCATTCGCGATTTTAGCTTTTCTGATTGGATTTTCGCTTTGTCATAATACAGATATTTGTGTTCGTACGCTCTCCCTATAAAACATTCTGCGCTAGCTCGGAGAAGAAATTTTTTGAGTGAAATCGTCTGTTAAAAAATAACTGCGGTATCAGGAGAATGTCTTCTGTGTTAATAGAATTTCCGCATCAACGTCTTTTTACCCGACTGCCAAGAAGTGTTATGTGTTTCACGCGCGTACCTGGGTATGTGGATTTCTTTATACTCCCGAAACACCCCAACGGCTGGATGGATTTTAATGAATGAAGTCTCTATCGATTCGTCTTAACCGTCTGATGGTTATAGGCTAAGTTTTGTTTTTATAAATTCAAAATGGCGGCCGTAAAATACAAAATGGAGGTAAACACGAAAAACAAATTTTACGCACCGTATTAAGTGGCATATCATTGGATAGGTCTTTCAAAATGAAGATGATATTTCATTGACTATTTTACAGTCAGAAGCTCCGTTTAAATATTACCCAACCTGGAAGTTGTGTAGGTAGGATCTCTAGATTTATTGTAACTCTAACCATCATAGACATATATAGACCTTATCAAAACAGTGTTTATAGATAGGAACAAACAATTAAACACAACTTAAAAGTCATCATTACAAGTAAATAAAAAAAATAGGTAAGTAATATAAAAAATAGTTTCACATTGATGAGAAACAATTAATTGGTTCGCTTTTTATGCAGCCGGGTTTTTTGATTTTTTAAATTTAATTTTTACTTATTATAAAATGTTCTGTTGAATAATTGGAGAGTACACCATGTTTTGAGAGACGAGTATGTAAATAAAGAAATTGATCTCCAATTGCGCGATTCTTTCTCCGAAAAAACATTCAGGATTTCGACGTTTGCTATTATTATTTTGATTTGCTTTGCACTATGCGGCTAATGGTTGTTACTAATTGAAGAGCTGAGTGGATGAACATGTTATGCTACATTTTCTAAAAAGAAAAAAAAATTATCTTTTGGATGAAAGCGTTATGAGGTATCCTATCACATGGTGAAGCTAAAATACTAAGATTCTATTTAGTCTTGAAGATTTAAGACATTATTCATTAATATTTAATATTTTAATATTTAATAATGTCACTAATATTAATAATTTTTAATATTTGAAAATTAAATATGAATAAGTTTTTCTGAGAGTGTTTAGTACCATACCTCTTAATATTTTAATCACATGGTATCAAATAGAAAACAAATCATTAAAATTCAAAAACTTTCACTTCAAATTTCTTCAAATGTCATTTTTGTTACTTAACATGTTCTTCCACTTAGCTCTTCAATTGTGACCGCTCATTTAAATGAAGATATGCTGTTGTTCTTAAGTATGTAATTTGAGTATACCAATTTCTCTCCAGCACCAATGAATATATTATCGATGGAATGTGCCGGCCTTAATCTATTAGCTGTATCAGATTTATCATGCCTTTATCGGCATAAAAAACTTTGATAATCAAGTAGTTGCGTCTTGCTTAAATAGAGTCTCTTCATCTACATGTTTCATAAGTCAACAGATTCAATAATTTGTCGTACATACATATATATATATATATATATATATATATATATATATATATATACAGGGTGTTTCACCACAGCGGTTACAAAGTTTCAAGAGAGATGGAGTTGATGTAGACGATGGGAAACCACATAGCAATGCACGGCCGGAAATGCTTTCCTAGCGCGGTAGTGACAACTTAAAACACAAGGAAGGACGCGAACAAGGTGAGAAACATGTTTATTGTTCTTAGTACCGCAAGAATGCTGGGACAATGCTGGACAGTGATGAGGAACTTGTTGTACATATTGTGACAGCTGCTGGGGAAGCCCTATATTTTCGAGAGCATTAGATTTTCCATTCGCCGGAGATGTGAGACGTGTAGTAATTTTGAACACCTTTTTTGATGGCGATCGTTGTCTCTCTTTTTATTCTTATTTCTTAGTTTTTTGCTTCACTAGTAATAATAAACATTTTTTCTCACCCTGTTCGTGTCCTTCCGTACTTGTGTTTTGTGTTGTCACTACCGCGACAGGAAAGCGTTTCCGACCATGCATTACTATGTGATTTCCTATCGTTTAGGTATACTCTATCTCTCCTGAAACTTTGTAACCACTGTGCTGAAGCACACTGTATATATATATATATATATATATATATATACCGGGTGTCCTAAAAAGGACTGACTGATTTTAAAATTCAATAACTTGTAAACGGTGACAGATATTTAAAAAATTCTTGCAGGAGGGTTATGCATAAGGTCAAAGGTTTTTTTTACAGTGATTTTCGATTTTAGATCGAATTACAAACAATAGATGGCGCTGCGATCAATAGACGCTAAATTCAGGCTCGATTTTTGGTACTTCGTGGCCCGGATAATACATTTCCATCTCCTTTTTCCGCATGGAACAAGAGAAAGGACCAAAAATCGAGTCTGTATTTAGCGACTATTGCTTACAGCGCCATCTATTGTTTGTAATTCGAACTAAAATCGAAAATCACTGTAATAAAACTTTTGACCTTATGCATAAACCTCCTGCAAGAAATTTTTAAATATCTGTCACCGTTTGCAAGTTATTGAATTTTAAAATCAGTCAGTCCTTTTTAGGACACCCGGTATATACTTTATGCATATATATATATTACTTTTGAAATGCAAGTTTTCGGAATGGGGAGTGCAGATACTCACATTTTTTTACAAGTTAGCATTAAAAATATTGACATGATCAATAATTTCGGACAAAATTGTATGTATGAAAATACATTTACGTTATCATTCCGTCTTCATCGTCAAACATTCTTTGGAAACTAAAATGGAGAATAGGGGCAACGAAAATATTTAAAAAAATATTCACGATGAAGAAATAATTATGTATTTATCAGAATGTGCTTTTATCATACGGGAATCTCCATTTTGTGCAAACTTTAACACCCATCCAACAAAAGTTATTTAACTAGTGTTAGAAATCATCTTATCAAAACTGGGTAATCAAATGAAAATATGTTTAATACGAAAAAAGAGTAATAATGTACATGTACAAGCTGTCCCAAAAATTTCCGAACAACTTAAAAAAAAGAATAGGCCTACAGCAAAATTTCTTACAACAATAGATAGAATAATTCAAAGCTTTTTTTCTACGGCCTTAGTAAACTTCAACATGATATCGTTTTGTAGCACGAAGCCGATATCCCAATTCAATCCACGAAGGTTTTAGCATGCTAATATCAACAGTAGTGACAGCTGTTTGGATCTTTAGTTTCAATTAGGTACATGAATTGAGGTCAATCCATTTCAAGTGGTCCAGCACTGGTTGCTCGACCATTTTTAAAAAATCTGAAATTTTTTGTACAACAAACCAAACATAATGGAATGTCAAAATGACTATTATTTTAATTTTATTATTTTTTGTTTGTGCATGGCAGCCATCTTTGTTTCATCGGCTGTAGCAATTTTCTCACATGAAAGGTTTACGGAATTGTAAATAATTCATCGTTTATTTCTTCAATTCAAGTGCTTATTGAAGCAATTTGTACAGAATACATTGGGCTAAAAATTTGGTAATAGAGTAGTTTCCGAAACTAACTGCTTATTGGTGAAATTTAAGCATAAAGTTTCTGTTTTTTTCCAAAATTTGTCCGTTTACAAGACGAAATTTTTCTAGCAAGGAAAACTGTGAACATGACATATTTTTTTTTAGAAATAGGCCGAAAGTACTTGTACTCAGACGCCAAGTTCCAAATATGGGACTTGGTTTCTCTTCGTTAAAAAAAATCCCAAATTTTTCAAAAATGTCAAAAATCGCACTTTTTAGGCTTAGATATCTCTGGTGGGGCACGAGTTCTGGTTTCTGAGAGCATTGTATGGTAGTGCTAAGCACAAGAAATTTCAGGATGGAGATTTGACTACAAGCTGAGATATGGCAAGGGCAACATGTCAAAAGAATACTGCCAAACTATTGTTTTGCTGTAGTCACAGCTAAGTATTTATCTCAGAGTGTCATTTAAATTTACTTTTTATTATCTTTAAATAATAGTAACAGAAAATAAAGCCTTTTGCAAAGCTTAGCAATTAATTAAAAAAATAATTATGCCTAAGGCGTACATTTTGTATGGTTTCAGTAATGTTTTTTGTAATTTTAGTAACCAAAAAAAAACCTCAGCACATTTATATAAAGAAAAAAAATATTTTTATACAAGACCTAACACAAAAACAGAATAGGGAAAGAGAAAAGCTGTTATTGTTGGCATACTTGTTGAGACTTGATCAAATGTGTCAAAACACATTCCTGCTTGTTGGATTAAAAACCACAATTTTAATGCTGCTTGCCAATCCCTGAAACTTGTTCCTACCATAAGTATATTCCTGTAAATGAACCATTATACGACGTTACCATGCATCAGCCTCAAGAAATTTTTAGAAAATAAAGATATCCAAAGCCCTTTCAAAATTTATACTGCAGAAAATGACATTTTTGCATAAGAAGTAAGCTAGGAATTATTAATGAACTGAGATTTGCACATAGTGATTTCAAAGTTTATTTCTATGAGCCAGCAGGTCCAAGGTCTTCAATCAAGTTATCAAGAAATGACAAGACTTGGTACCTACAAATAAAATTTTGGGAAAGATCAAAATTGTGGTTTTTAAACCAACAAGTAAGAATGTGTTTTAACATGTTTGATCATGTCTCAGCAAGTATTACAACATTAAAAGCTTTTCTCTTTCCCTGTTCTGTTTTTTGTTTCAGGTCTTCTATAAAAATATTTTTTTTCTTTATGTAAAAGTGCTGAGATTTCTTTCAGTTACTAAAATTATTTACAACAAAAATTACTGAAACCATACAAAATGTAAGGCCTTAGGCATAATTATTTTTTAAATTAATTGCTAAGCTATGCAAAGGGCTTTATTTTCTGTTACTATTATTTAAAGATAATCAAAAACATAAATTTAAGTGGCACTCGGAGATAAATACTTAGCTGTGACTACAACAAAACAATAGTTTGGCAGTATTCTTTTGACATGTTGTCCTTGCCATATCTCAGCTTGTAGTCAAATCTCCATCTTGAAATTTCTTGTGCTTAGCACTACCATATAATACTCTCAGAAACCAGAACTTCAGATTTTTATCTCGTGCCCCACAAGAGATATCAAAGCCTAAAAAATGCAATTTTTGACATTTTTGAAAAATTTGGGATTTTTTTTAGCGAAGAGAAACGAAGTCCCAGGTCTGGAACTTGGCTTGTGAGTACAAGTACTTTCGGCCTATTTGTAAAAAAAATTATGTCATGTTCACAGTTTTCCTTGCTAGAAAAATTTCCTTTTGGAAACGGACAAATTTTTGAAAAAAAACTGAAACTTTATGCTTAAATTTCACTCATAAGGATTTATTTTCGGAAACTACTCAATACCATATTTTTAACCCAATGTATTCTGTACAAATTGCTTCAATCCGCACTTGAATTGGATAAATAAACGATGCATTATTTACAATTCCGTAAACCCTTCTTCTGAGAAAATTGCTGCAGACGATGAAACAAAGATGGCCGCCATGCACAAACAAAAATTAATAAAATTAAAATAATAGTCATTTTGAACTTCCATCATGTTAGGGTTGTTGTACAAAAAATTTCAGATTTTTTAAAAAAGGTCGAGCAACGAATTAATGATTTTCTGGACCACTTGAAATGGATTGACCCATTGATTATTTAGAGCTCCTAGAAAATGTTTTAGTGCTCCTAGAGAATTTTTCACGTACTCGTTCCACACATTCTTCTGTAGTGCTAGGGCGACCATTTTAAATAATTGAATTCTTTAATAATCGTTTACGTGTTAGCCCTATCTTTGACCAAAAACATACTGTAGAAAAACTTTTTTAACTACAGTAGAGCGCCGATTAACCGGACCGGTCGGGACCGGAGGCCGATCCTGTTAATGAAAAATCCAGATAATTGGACTACTTAAAAAAACAGCTATGGCAATGATTTTCAGGTAACTTCCTTTCGCACTTTTTCCAGGCCAGTAGGACTGCCAATTGTAGTGGTGCACGTTTTAGCATTTTATAAATGACATGTTTAGAAGTTATTTTGTTAACTTTTAAAACTTTTATTTTCTACAAAATTGGTACAAATTTATACATAGAAGTACACATAGAAATTATTACATATATATATATACATACACTTTAAAACAAACGCGAGCTGAGAGAGGGGACGGTGCCCTCTTTTCGAGGACACCATGTGACAAAAAAGGCAATTTCCCCGACCCCCTTCAGAGAATCGGAAGATAAAAAGGGATTTTCGTGGGAAAAAATATATATTCGTGGGACTCTCGTGCGCGTTAGAAGTGAAACTTATTAGATTCTAGAAAAGGTTGATTTTATGCATCGCTTTCTTTGAATATTTGTTGGCGATATGATTATTTCAGGATTAGGAAATGGTTATTTAACGGTTAACTTTCGTGACATCCAGTCGAATTTACCCTACCACGCTTAACCCGGGAGAACTCGCTGCATGAGATTTTCTGTCACAGTCACACCTTTTTAAGACTCTTATTTAAATCATTTTTCATTTTAATTAAAATTTCAAAATGTTTTTCAATTATTTTACCTATTTTGTGAATAAAAGTACTAAGCCAACCAAAAAAAGTCGATATTATATTAATGTAAAGTAAAAGAAAAGCAATTGGCCATTCTCACTAGCGAGTTCTCCCGGGTTAAAGAAGTTTCACTTCAATAATTTTGGAGAAGGTGGAAAAAAGTACGGTCCTTTATCGATCCGTTTAATTGGGCAATCTGGTTAATCGGCGTCCGGATAGTCGGCGCTCTACTATATTCTATCTATTGTTGTAACTAGTTTTTCTGTAGACCTATTCGTTTACTTTTAATGAAATTTTGAAGTTGTACGGATCTTTTTGGGACACCCTGTAGTTTAAAATAGACGGGAGACATCGGGAAATACGGTGATAGTCCATTTTTCCGAAAATATAAAAGACAATGCTGATATTTTGAAACGCGTTCTATCGCTTCGATCAAGCAAAAAATGAAGATAGTTCTTTGAAAAACACAGTTAGAAACAAAGTTGATAGACAGTTGAAGATAAGATGTCCACGGATGCAACTAGTGTTCATGGATGAAATACCGATCAAGGAAAAAATGAAGATAGTCCTTTGATAAACAAAGTTGGAAGCAAAATTGATACACAGTTGAAGATAAGATGTCCACGGAAAAAAACTAAGAATACCTAATATTTTTTAGACGATGAGTTACGCCCGAGAAATCTAAATTTAATTACGGGAATTTTTATTCACAATGCTAGCAAGGCGTAAAGCCAAAATAGTGAAAAATTATCCAGACCAGGGTTCGAACCTGTGTCTTTGGTTTAGCACACCAACGATCTTCCATCTGAGCCACCTAAAAATATATTATAGATGCTGTATTATTTTGGGCTCATGTTTACCGCAGGATTGTGGTTCATGAAGTTATTCCATCTTGTGCTGCGATTGCAGCCTTACCAACATTAAGAGTGAATCATACCAGGCTAGGTACATCGCTCTAGGTGGCTCAGATGGAAGAGCGTGTGTGCGCTGATCCAAAGACCCAGGTTCGAATCCTGGCCTGGATACTTTTTACCCGATTGCCAAGGAGGCTTACGTGTTTCACGAGTATCTATGTATGTGGATTTCTTTATACCCTCGAAACACCCGAACGGCTGGATGGATTTTAATGAATAAGGTCTCTATCGACTCGTCTTAACAGTCCGATGGTTATAGGCTAGGTTTTGTTTTCATATTTTCAAAATGGCGGCAGTAAAACACAAAATGGAGGTAGACACGAAAAACAAAATTTACGCACATTGAGTAACATATCATTGGATAGGTCTTTCAAAATGAAAACGATATTTCATTGACTATTTTACAGTCAGAAGCTCCGTTTAAATATTACACAACCTGGAAGTTGTGTAGGTAGGATCTCTAGCTTTACAGCAAATCTAACCATCATAGACATCTATAGGTCTCATCAAAACAGTGTTTATAGATAGGAACTAACAATTAAACACAGCTTAAAAGTCATCAATACAAGTAAATAAAAAAAATAGGTAAGTAATATAAAGAAATAGTTTCACATTGATGAGAAATAAGTAATTAGTTCGCTTTTTACGCAGTCGGGTTTTTTAATTTTTCAAATTTAACTTTTACTTGTTCGCTATTTTGGTTTTACGCCTTGTTAGCATTGTCAATAAAAATTCACATAATTAAATTAAGAATAGCTAGTTTCTGACTTTTATCATTTTGCCTCTTGATCTTTCATGTAGTCTTGAATGCATTTTATAATGCTGATTTTGTTTTAATGACAAAGTTTGTTAATATCATCCTTGAACCTTTTTTAACACTCTCCAACATAGTTGAAAACTGTTTATGACTTCGGTTTGTCTGTCTGTCTGTCCGTGCCCCAAGTCACGGTAATAAAGCCAGATCACCATGAAATTTATATATGTTATTGATATTCACTATAGCATGTACCGTATTGAAAATGAAGCATATAACAGTTACAGTTCCTTTACAAGGACAATCAAAAGAATTCCGTTCCATTACGGCCTATGTGGAAAAATCGTTTCCGGTGGTTTTTAAAATTGTTTCACAATTACAAACTCATTGAAATTTATATATAGCTCTGAAAGTACACAACAAGATGCATTAGAATATGGTATGGTTACCATTCATCGTTCATTTACAGGGACACTCAAAAGAATTCCATTCCATTACCGTCTAAGGAGAAAAATAGTTTGAGGTTTATTTTATTCATGTTACATATTAGAATTGATATATATCTCTGAGGTACACTGCAAGATATTTACTATAGAATATGATGTGCATAGCCTTTATCATTGTTATACAGGGACATACAAGATAATTCGGTTACAGTACTCTCTGTGAACAATAATTGCTGGAAGTTGTACGTTTTCTATTGTGGTACGTGTTTTCAAATTAAACTTTTTTTTGCATATTTCTTAGAGTGTATAAATTTTACGGAGCATATACAGAGCTGCACAAAACATCTTATGTACATTTCCGTTTACTGATGGAAATTACTGAAGGGATATTTTCAACTTTGATATTCGTTTGCAAATTGAACTAAATTTTAGCATACTAGTGATAAAGCTAAATTTATCAGATTTATCACAAGTGTGATAAATCTATAGTATAAAGAACAAAAAAAATATCAGATTTTAGTTTCGTCTTTTGATGAAAATTGGTGAAATTAAATTTAAAATGTGTTATGTATTTTACAAAATGTTAATTTAGACAACCTTTTTCACATTATTAAACTATGAAGCTTTATTATAGTATTCTAAATATGTTGGAAAATGTTTCATAATCTATGTTTAACGCATGATTTTACGTTCTTGTATATTCTTTTCATAGGGTGATTCAGGTACTCCTTTAATGAAGAAAATCAATCAAAAATACTACATCGTCGGAATAGCATCATCTGAAACAAACAAAGATTGTACTCTAAACAAGCCAATGATTTTTATGGATGTTATCAAGTTTCTGTATTGGATAGAGACGGAAACAAATAGTACAACACTTTTATCTCAAACCGGTGAGAAAACTTCTGTTTTCGTTTAAAACGATAAGGTATTTTTTATTTAAGGGAACCGGGAAAGCAAAATTCAACCAAAAAATCGATTTTTACTTTTTTATATCGTTAAATAGTTTAAACTCTTATCTTTCCAACAATATGTCACACCTGTTTATATACAAAAAAAATAAGTGTTGAAATTATTCATTCTTTCTAAGCGTACTTCACAGCTTAACGGCCATTTAAATCTTTAATTGACTTTTTCTCAAAACTTGGATTTTTCATGTTTATGTTCCTTTTTTTCAATATCTATTAAACTTAAGAACGCAGGTTTTTATTTAGTGCTTATATTATGTTATATTGTATACTTTAACATAGGGATTTAATGATTTGTTGAGAATTATTTATTTTAGACAGTAAAATCTTACCAAAAATGCTAATTTAAAAATGACTTTCAATAAATAATTAATAATTAATTTTGAGTTTCATTTAGAGAGAAAATGGTCTGCTAAAATTCGTAAATTATGTTATTTTAACTACTCTGAAAAATCTAGATCTCTATCTTTCACCATTTCTGAAAAAAAGGTACATAAAGTTGGTGAATTTAACATGGCGGAGATAGGGCTTTCCCGGTTCCCTTAAAATTGTCAGTTTGTATTTCATAGTTTTACAAACTGTCCCACGATAAGTGTTAGGGTGCCGTTGTATGAAAATGGATACATGCGGGATATAAAACGTGACTGATTAAGACAATTTTTGGCAAAAACAAATCGCCAAGTATCTTGGCAAACCTGCCATTATCGCCAAGCTAATGTTTGTTAACATGTATTGCTCGTCTAACTCTAGTTTACAAAATTTGGATGTGTCATGTTTTTTAACTTCTAATAACTGATTCTTATTTATTTTCTAGCACTGAATCCGGAAATGACCTCCATTTTTAACCATCACATAAGGATTTTTTGAAAAAAAATTGAAAAAATCACATAAGGATTTTTTAAATTTCAAAAGTAAAAAGTAAAAAAAATAGTGAAAATCTGATACTATAAAATAGATGTGATTATTGTGTTTTTTAACATTTGTTAAATCATTTTTATGTATTTTGTAGCGCTGAATCTGAAAATGACCTTCATATATAACCATCATGTGAGGATTTTTCTCAAATTGTAAATTTCAAAGTTAAAACATTAAAAGAGAGCCCCCTCTCCATCATCATCGGGCTACTGAGCTGTTTATCTGTGTGAATCCTTAGTATGAAACAAAATATTGAATAAAATAAAATTAAATAGAATAAAAAAGCGTTTTAGATCTATTTTATAGTATCAGATTTTCTATATTTTTTGCATTTTAACTTTTAAATTTACGATTTGCAAAACTTCTGACGCGATGGTTAAAAATAAAAACCATTTTCAGATTCAGTGTTAAAATATATATAAAAAACAATTACAACTAGTTGGATGTGCCAATCCCAAAACTTTCTTCTATCTCATATACTTTAATATTTCAAAATGTTGTTACAGATGTCAATATTTCATTTTTATTAGTTCAATACTATATCAACTTTGACTTCCATCTTAAATTTCTACTTCAGTCAATTAATCGGATTAAAAACGAGTTAATCTCGATTATAAGATTTATTAAAATCACGAATAGTCGCGAACGGTCGACTTATCAGGATGGGAAGTTCCAGTCGATTCAGGAGCCACTGGTGCACAATAGAACTACGAAAAATTAAGAAGGTTACAGTGGTGACCATCCCCCCCAAACCCAATGACGCAAATTCCCCCCCAAAAAATCTTCATACATTAACACTGAGTCCCCCCCCCCCCTAAACAGAAAATCAATTGCAAAATATATTCTTATTATTAAATTATTTAATAATAGTATTCTTACGTACTGTCATACAAACATGAAATAAAAGTTTTAACAGCGTAATAAATAATAAAAGATTGTTTTCACATTTATAAGTCCTGACTGACAAGCCCGTGTTCACTACATACGTTTTAATAAATAAAGCTACTTTTTTATGAAAATAAAGATTTACTTACAAGTATTTAAAATAAAAATCTTTTAAATTATTACAAAATAAATCTTAAATACAAAAATTGCATATTGTTTTAAGAAAACTAAAATATTAAAGACGAGTCGTTTATATCAAACGCATATCAAATATATTTGCATGTACATACGCCCTTGATTAAGATTAAACATTAAAATTTAAGATTTCCCAATCATTTTTTTAATACTATCTAGTCATACAGTTTAATCTCACCCTCCCAAAAAAATTCTCTAAATCACCCCCAACCCTAAAATAAACTGTGGATTGAAGCGTTTATATCAGTACAAGTGTTGCTTTATACTGCTTTAACAACATACAATATACTCTTATACAAGTACGGATTCTTATAAAATGGCAGACATTATACCATTAAAACATAGTCCTAATCTATTGTAAGCCCCTGTATTCTGTATAGGTATGTTTTTCTTTCACACTATAATTTTTCAGTCTTATTACCTAGTAATTAATCCTCCTTTCCCTCCCAAAAAATTCTAATTTTTCTATAAATTTATCCCTTCCCCCTAAAATAATTCGTGGACCAATAAAAAAAATCGTAATCGGTAAAAAACACAATCGATATAGTCATCGATTACTTCCGAGAACCTGCAATCCAGATGTTCTACAATCGTTTATTAAAATCATTGTTTTTATATGTTTATAAAGCAGTATTTAGCAAATACATGGTAACTGAAAAGAGATGGATTTAAAAAACAACAAACCGAAGGGAGGCTATAATGGAGCCATAATAGTGGAAAAGTCATGTAACGGCGTTGTTTGGTTGCAAAAGGTTGAAAAGTCGCGAGTAGGTATGAAACGGTAAGAAGAGTTTAATATCAATAATTAGATTTTTTCGACAATTAGCAGCAAATTGGCCAAAGAAATTAGAATAAAAAGCACCCCTAGTGGCAAAAACATGAACTGAAAAGGATGGTAAATAGTATCAATATTTTTTATTGATGGTTTTACGTCATTTGACATTAGTTCTATGATTTCCCCTTTTTTAGAAGACCATCTACTGGAATGCATTAAATGACCCTCCTGGGGAGGAAAGTAGGGGAGGAGCAATAAATGCATAATATGAATAAGTGGTCATAAAGCTTTCCAACGATATATCACATGAGGTGTTTCGGCTAGATTTAGAAAAGTGACCCCCGCGGGGTCAAAGGGGAGAAGGACGCGGGAGGTATGTACATGAAGTAATAGTCACAGAGCTTTCCAATGATATATCATATGAGGGGGTGACGGCAAAGGATAGAAAAGTGCCCCCAGGATTCCAACTATTGCGCGCTCCGGAATACGCCCTACCCCCTCTCTTTGAAATTTTAATGTATTATAAATTATTCATCTGAGGGTTCCGTAACAAAATCCGATCTAAAATGATAAAAACGCTACGATTTCAAAAAAGTTCGAAAAGCGCCTCACCCGGGAAGCCAAATTGGGGAGGAGGGAAGAAAGATTCATAATATGAAAGAGTGGTCCGAAAACTTTACAATGACATATCACATGATAGGTCCAAAATGTTTGAAATTTACCCCTCACCCATGGGTTCACTCTTTCTTACCAGAATACACCCGGAAATCACGCAACCCTCACTTTTAAAGTTTTATATTAAATAAATAATATTTACCGGAGGGCTCCATAAAAAAAACCACACTTAAAATTATATTTCTTGTAGAAATCGCAACGATTTAAAAAAATCATCCCCTTACTGCTTCCCCCTCACGAAATTTACTCCAAGAGGAGAAAGGTTCATAATATGAAAGAGTGGTCAAAGGGCTTTCCGATGATATATCACAGGAGGGGTTCGGTAAAAGTTTGAAAATTAATCCCCCGTCGGTCCATTCTCGTACCTTCCAGAATTCACTCACCTTCCTCTTCTGAAATTTTTATATTTGATCAATATTTATCTGAGGGCCCCAGATATGGGACAGCTTGACAGAGCTAAAGTTAGAGAAACATTGAAAATTCGGGGCAAAATGACACTAAATTCAACAGTAATTATTGAAATTAGGACTATACAGAACTGAATAAATAAACCACTATACCTCCTAACTCATATCGGTTAATAACAAAAAGAGATTGGATAAGCAAATGCACTCCTTCGAGAAACTATGACTTAAACCAGAAATGCGGTAAGTTGACTCTGAAAGCTTCATTTCTCTCTTTCTCTGGCATTTCCGCAAATCTCATCTCGATGATTTTTCACCGGCATCTCGACTTTTGACTTCCCGATTATTCCTCTCTCGCTTTTCAACATTTCGTATGTTGGCCGAGAATGAGAAATCAATTTTCCTCGCTTCTCGATATGTTGTTCTCGATTAGTGCCTTTTCATAGGTTGCCGAGAACGAGAATTCAATTTCTCGTTCTCGGCAGAGAAGAGATGTGAGAAGATTTATCGAGACGAGATAGAGAAAGAGGCATGACAATGAGCTGTGAAATGAAGCCGTAATATTCAAAGTTCCTCTTATTTTAGCCCTATCAAGCTGTCATATACCTGGAACCCTCTGTTAAATACTATTTATTAAATATAAAAATTTCAAAGAGGAGGGTGCGGCGGGGGGGGGGGCGAACAAATTTGAACAAATTTTTAAAACCGTAGTGATTTCTACAATGAATATAATTTTAGATGTGTTTTTTTTTTATGGAGTCCTCCGGTAGATATTATTTATTAAATATAAAAAATTAAAAGTGGGGCATGCGTGAATTCCGGGCCGAAAGAGTGTACAAACCGGGGGGGGGGGGGATTTTCAACCTTTTTTAAGCCCTTCATGTGATATATCATTGGAAAGCCCTCGGATCACTCTTTCATATTATGAGACTTTCTTCTCCCCTTCCCAATCTGGACCCAGTTTTTGAACTTTTTTGCGTTTTCATCATTTTAATTCGAATTCTTTAAGAAGTTTTCCGAAAAATATTATAATATATGAAATTTCTAAAAGGGGGCTGAATTCCTGGGGTTTGCGATATTTGGACCCCCGGGGGGGCACTTTCCTAATTTTTGCCGACACCCCTCATGTGATATATCATTAGAAAGTCCTGCAATCACTTATTCATATTAAGCACCTACCGTACCCCTTTCCTCACTTTGACACCCACGGTGGCACTTTTCTAAATTAACCGAGACCCCTCATGTGACATATTGTATGAAAGGACTGTGACCACTTATTCATGTTATGCACCTCCCCCCCCCCTTTTGCCCTCACGGTGGGAGGGCTATTTTTATAAATTTAGCTCGAGACAACTTATGTCACATTTGGTTGCAAAGGCCTGTGACCACTTACTGGTGTTATGCACCTCCGGTGTCCCTCCCCTCACTTTTCCCCCACGGGTGGCACTTCTGGAAATTTAGCTGAGACCCCTCGTGTGACGTATTGTTTGATAGGACTGTGACCACTTACTCCTGTTATGCACCTCCCGCGCCCCTTTCCCCCCACTTGGTCACCCCGGTGTGCATTTTTACAAATTTAGCTCAAGACCCCTCATGTGACATTTGGTTGGAAAGGCTTGTGACCACTTATTGATGTTATACCCCTCCGATGACCCTTCCTCCACTTCGCCCTCCCGGAGACAGTTTTCTAAATGGAAATTGAATGTTGAAAAGAAGTTAAAAGTGATATTAAAAAAATCAAAAACTTTTTAATAGTGAAAAAAAAAAAAGAAATAGTATTAAGATTTTAAAAATCCCCCCCAAAAATGTACTTTTTCTCTAAGTTCCCCCCCAAAAATAAATTTTATGACGCATTTTGCGTCACCAAACCCCTCTCTGGGCACCCCTGGAAGGTTACGCAAAAATTGCCCCTTCCGGCGATAATTTTCCAAATTGAGGGAGGACCTTCTTGCCATGGCCAAAAACATACACAAAAAAATTCGTTCAATTTTATGCATAACTTCATACACTTTTCGAAGCACTGTAAAAAAAATTCCGCAACGTTCCTGGGAAAAAATGGGCAGCTGAGTTGCCCATTATTTCCAAGAAACATTTCTTGAAAATGACTGGAACTTTACTGTATATGTTAAAAACTTTCTACAGAAATGCCAGTAAGTTTCTTGCGAAATACCAGGAATATTTCTGTTGACAGCAAAACATTACTGACATTTTACAGCATGCGGGATCCGCAGACGATTTTTACATTTCCAGTTGACAATTTTCGCTTTATTATCATTATTTGTTAGAATGAAAAAATATTTTGAAATTGACATCAAAATTATTATTTATAATTTACACGAAAAAATAAATTTTCAGTTAAAATTCAATAAAGTAAATATATATATGATATATTGTTTCTGAACTTTGCTTAAAATATAAAAATATGTAAATGTAAATAATAATTAGAAAAAAAAATCTAGACATAAAATATTTTGGATTTTCGTCAGTAATTATGTTAGTTTACAAGTTAGATAAAATGCATATAAATTTTCATGAAAAAAAAAAACCTAAACGTAATTGTATATTTTTTCCGAAAATAAAAAAAAATTCAAATTTGCAGCAATTCAAAGTGTCAAATATATATCAAATTTAAATCAAATTGTAATAAAGTGTTAAAATATAAAATTAATTAAAAAAAAAAAAGTCAAGAGGTAGCATCGAACTCGGGCCGTACGGGTGGCATGCGAGCTTTCTGCGTCCACACCACGAAAGACACGTTGAGAGCTGCAAACTAATGGGTATTTGAAACGTATGCTAAACCTCGGCATCTAATTTCTGAAAATCTAAGGCCCATTTGAAGAAATCCTTTCACAAGAATAATTAGAGATAAGAACTCTAACACATACTTTAAATTAATGAAAATCGGTGAGAATCATGTTTGATGGTCCCCTGGTTAATGGAGATCCAAATAATAGGTGTATTTTTTTTTTTTACACGGTCTGCTCGTTAAACATTCCACAGACAAGTACGAGAGATAATCTCTTAGCGATGTCACAGAGGTATTGTATTTTCATCTGAATTGTCTTGACAATAGAGACGTAAAGGATTATGTCGTCTATTGATTTATTTGCATTCCATATTGATTTTTTTATATTCATTTAAGGAATTCGTTTTCGACACTCGCGCGCGAGCAACGGATTATAGCAAAAAATTAATAAATGGCGGCCGCAGCGTTTTGCTGTTTCCAACTTTTGTTCAGGAACGTTTCAGATAAGAAAACCAGAATTTCACAGGAAAGAGCTAAATTATTCTGAAAACCTGAGAAAAGGCGAAACGTTCCTGGATTTTACATGGAACGTTACCATTTTTTTTTTTTTTTTTTACAGTGAGGTACAATATTGAAAATGGCACAAAAATCGCTATTACAGCGACCCATACCGGCAGAATTTTTCTAAATTCAGGGAGGATCTTTTTGACATGACCAAAAACATACACAAAAATATTTTTTCGATTCTATGCATAAATTCATACACTTTTCAAAGGTAAAATATTAAAAATGGCACAAAATTCACTATTACAGCGCCTCCTTCCGCGCGGAATTTTTCCAAATTCAGGGAGGACATTTTTGCTATGACCAAAAACATACACAAAAAGTTGGTTCAATTCTATGCATAACTTCGTACACTTTTCGATGGGCAATATTAAAAATGGCACAAAAATCGCTATTGCAGCGCCCCATACCGGCAGATTTTTTCAAAATTAAGGAAAATCCTGCTTGCCATAGAGAAGAACTTAAAAAAAAATTTGGGTTCAATTCGATGCATAAATTCATATCTTTTTGAAGGCACAATATTGAAAATGGCACAAAAATTGCTATTGCAGCGCCCCTTTCCGGCGGAATTTTTCAAAATTCAGAAAGGACCTTCTTGCTATGACCAAAAACATACACAAAATATTTGGTTAATTTCTATCTATGCATAACTTCATACACTTTTCGATGGTACAATTTTCAAAATGGCACAAAAATCGCTGTTACAGCTCCCTCTACCGGCGGATTTTTCCGAAATTAAGGAAAGACCTGCTTGCCATAGACAAGAACTTAAAAAAAATTTTGAGTTCAGTTCGATGCATAACTTCATACACTTTTGGATGGTACAATATTCAAAATGGCACCAAAATCGCTATTACAGCGCCCCCTATCGGCAAATTTTGTCCAAATTAAGGAAGGACCTGTTTGCCATAGCCAAAAACTTTAACAAAAATTTGGCTTCAATTCATTGCACAACTTCATACACTTTTCGGCGGTACAATATTCAAAATCGCACAAAAATCTCTATTACAGCGCCCCCTTCCGACGGATTTTTTTCCAAATTAAGGGAGTACCAGCTTGCTATAACCAAAAACATTTTTAAAAATTTAGTTCAGTTCTATGCATAACTTCATTCACCTTTTGATGTTACAATATTCAAAATAGCTCAAAAATCGCTATTACAGCGCCCCCTTCCGACGGATTTTTTCCAAATGAAGGAAGGACTTGTTTGCCATAGCCAAAAACTTTTTTAAAAATTTGGTTCAATTCTATGCATAACTTCATAACACTTTTTGATGGTACAATAGCGACAGACAGACCGACACACGGACACACGGGCAGTAGTAATTTTCTATAAACATGTTTTGGGGGATCTCTGACCCCTAAAACGTGTAAATCCATCAAACACGGGAAGTCGAAAAAAATTTCGATTACAATACTTTCTTCTATTGAAGATAGAAGAAAGTAAAAAGTAAAAAAAATCAACCATAACATCTATTTTCAAGTATCAGATTTTCGCTATTTTTTTTTTACTTTTTAACTTTGAAATTTACGATTTGCGAAAAAATCTCAAATGATGTTTAAAAATGAAGGTCATTTTCGGATTCAGCGCTAAAAAACACACCAAAATCGATTATCAAAAGTTAAAAGGCACAACCTAATTTATTGTACTTTTTGTGCTGTTTTATTGTACTATTTTATTGTACAACCTATTTTGAGCACAACCTATTTTATTGTACAATGTACATCTCTATTTTATTGTATCAGATTTTTTAAATTTTTTTACTTTTTACCTTTGACATTTACGATTTGCAATAAAATCCTGATGTGATGGTTAAAAATGAAGTTCATTCTCAGATTCAGAGCTAAAAAGTGCATAAAAATCAATTGTTAAAAGTTAGAAAACACAACCAGCGCAGGCTTGTGAAGTTGAATCTGTCCAGACGAGGATCAACAAGTTCGGGAATGTAGTAGTGCCATAGTTTTGACTAAAAAGTCTGAACACTGTCCGAACCGGCACCGCACAGTGTAAGATTTTGCAAATCTAGCTGGAAAAAAGTCCAAAAATCGGCTTGCAGTATTTTCACTTTTATACATTTAAAATAATAGCTAACACATTGGAAGAAAAAAAAATAGAGTGATAACAGCCTAACTCGAAAACAACATCATCATAAATCGGGTCAAAAACCAAGTTTTCTTTTAACCTTTATAGAATGGAAATTGCTGTAGATGTAATTGCCTGTAATATGTATGGCTGAAAACATACTTATTTTGTAACTATTTCTTTATGATTGTATGGAATCTTTACAACAATGTAGATTCTTTGTATTTTGCAGTTACGATAGTTATTTAGAAGTGTTATTTAAAAATAAATAAATTTTAAAGTAAATATAAAAGTTTTTCAAAATTTAACAGCTTATGATATTTTTTAAAAAGCTGCCAACAATTTTGTACACACTGGTACATTGTAACAATATTTGTTTTGTAATTATGTATGCATATAGATATAAAATAAATCAATTTCAGCTACAACTATTCGCAACTCGTCAATATAAGTAATTCTTTTTCAGTCACGGAAGTATTAATTTCGAAAAGATAGTATGAGATTTTGCAAAATGATGTTACTGGACATGAATAATTCCCTGTGAATTCTAAAAATATCCCGATAGACTATGCATTATACAAATACAATCTTTAGCATTGCTCATCTGTTATGTTAGACCAGATTAAGCGGCTGATCCATTCATTTATAATTGACAGTAATCGAAGATGAGAAACTGCCACCGCTTAGAAAACGTTTTTTGGAGTAAAATAGGTGATGGTTAGATTCCAATATTAAAATTAAATATATTTACAGGACAGAAGTAATAATGACTATCCGAAAAAAGTTGGAAGACCAAAGAAATTTTTTTTGTTTAAATGGACCGAAATCAAAAGAACAAAAGTGAATTCGCTATTCTCGGAACACGAATTAGCACGCGCCACGTGTTTAAAACTGAGACAGTGTGGACGAAAGGATGCTGCGTTAAAGTAAATATCTGAAAGTTCTAAAAGAGCAATTTCAAAAATCGTTCAAAAAGCCGGATGTTCGTCATATAAGTAAGTAATATAAAAATTTTGCTTTTATAGACAATTCCTACTTGGGTCATCAAAGAAAAATTTAATGTAATCCCTTAAGCTAATATTAGTTTTTGTTGCATTAAAATATCTCAATGTGTTGATTTTCTATAAGCAAGTAGGTTTACAATGGAAGTCTATGGGAATTTGGCAAAATATTAGAGATATCGCCAAGTTGGCGTCACTTTTGGCGACTCATTTTGGAGCAAAATTTGGAGATATATCGCCAAGTTGTCGACAAACTTGGCGGTATTTGGCGACAGAACAGGGTCCCCCCTATGGTAACCCCCCTTATAGATATGAAGATGCATTAAATGCTGTTCTCTAACCAATGGTCGCCATTTTGTCTCCCATATAAAACTAAAACTAATTAATTAAAATTTAATTAATAAATTAATATTTGAAAAAACTGTATTAACATCAATTGTCATCCGGTACAAGTTTAAAAAAATTTATTTCAAGTTGATAGGATGAATAATAAGTATTTTATTAACGATTGAAAATTTGAACAAGATATATAAATGTAGGGAGAGTATGAACTAATAGTAGGAATTGAATAAAAAATGGCTGTAATGAAGAAAATCAAAATTTTATAATGGCTAAATCCATACCCGTCATCTACTTCTTACTCTAGACCCACAAAGTTCGTCGTGGAAACTGAGCAATCAATAACAGAAGAATTTCAAAATAGCCAGAAATTAAATCTTTACAGATCTAGCACCAATTATAGTAGAATTCAGTGTTCAGATATATGTGACATAGAGCCCAAATATGGGACATAGAGCACAGTGTGCAGTATTCTATCTTCAAATAAAGCAACTTAAAAATGTAATGTCTGTAAAGGAAAATCCAAGGTAATGAATAACTTGAAAATTACTGGGTGATATACAAGTAATGCTCACAATTTTTTTATGATTATCGGCACTACATGGACAATTAAGATTTGTGGGTTACCTCTTACATATTAGTTATGGATTTGGTGTAAAGCACTGCCGAAAACCTGAAGAAAAATGAAGTATCGCAGAAAGAAAAAATATAATTGAAAGATTTAAATGTGAAAGAGAATTATTATTCGAAATTCCAAAGACAAGGACGGCGTAATAATAATGAAGGAAATCGAAAAAGAAGACTTTTTAAGGATGCTGCTGTGGCCGCTAGCATAACAGATGTTTATCAAACTCTTATTGAGCGATTTTATGTAATTTTACATGACATGTGGATACGAGATAAATACTGAATGATATACAAGTAATGCTCACAAATTTTTCTTAGGCTTATCGACACTACATGCACAATTAAGATTTGTGGGTTTCCTCTTACATATTAGTTATAGATTTGTGTAAAGAATTGCCGAAAACCTGAAGAAAAATGAAGTATCGCAGAAAGAAAATATATAATTGAAAGATTTAGATGTGAAAGAGAATTATTATTAGAAATTCCAAAAACAAGGACGACATAATAATAATGTAGGAAATCGAAAAAGAAGACTTTTTAAGGATGCTACTGTGGCTGCTAGCATAACAGATGTTGATCACTCTTATTGAGTGATTTTATGTAATTTTATATGACATGTGGATAAGAGATAAATATATCTGCCTTTAAGCATTACTAATCATGGCATTAAAACCTCAAAAATATTATAGAACGGCTGAAATTCACCCTGAAGTTTTAACATTTATACAGTCACCAAATATACAAATAATAAAAGAACAGCAAACAATGAAAAATGACAGTTATTCACTTTATGATAGCATTGGTAGCTATGGCAGTATGTAATAAATTAATTACCATTTTTTTAATACAAGAAATCTCTTCTTGTTAAAAATAAATATGTACTACATTTTTAAAAATCTGCACTGAACATAATAACACTACGCGAATGGAAACGGATGAAAATGACAAAACACGCTTTTATTGTGATTATGATGAGGGAACAACAATGACGTAAATTGTACAATGTGATGGGTAAAACTGTGTTTTTTTCATAATACAGAACCATTTTATCTCCAGTAAGAACAATTTTATTACTTTAATGTCGATAATTTTCATAAGTTGAATTTTGAACCACTAGATTCGCAAAATCTTACACCCTGAATGCCTCCATTCTAATGTAGAGGGACACTTCAGTGTTGCCAGATTGGGACTTTTTTGTCCCCAGATTGTTGATTGGTACTGCTTTTTTGAAATAGAAATATTCAGCCTATTTAAAAATAGATTAAAAATTCTGAAAAATAAAGTGAATTAAGCTATTTAAAAAAAAAGTGGTGACAGTCAAATAAACTTAATTAAAAAAGTCCCCAATCTGGCAACACTGGGCACACTATTAGTGTAGCCGCAGGAATAGTCGTAAAAAATTGCACATAAAATAATGTTTAATGTGATGCTTCTAATTTCTGGAAGCTTGGAATAATCTTATATGTTTATATACAGGGTATTTCAGAAAAGATGGGCAAAAATTTAAGAGGTGATAGTACACTTCCAAACATACAGCTTTGATCAAAGAATGCATGGTCGGAAATAAAATGCAAAGGTGCTGGCGTATTTGGAAACTTGGTCCATGCAAACGTTAAAGTTCCATTCCTGTTGCGAGTTATCGGGAGAAGAGCAATACTAATAGCATGCAAATGTGATATGGGGAAGAAGAAGAATGCGTATGAAAAATTTCCCCTCGATTGAAACATAAAATACGTTTAACCGAGTTTAAGACTGTCAATCGCGGTAGGGACGTATCGGAAGATGTTGCCGTTCTCTAAGGCTGCGAACACACCATCCTTCTAACTGTTATCAGTGTCGGCGTCGTTTCTTGTGGCCACGCGGTGTCTTTGATTTTTAATGACTTTAAAAGGAAAGGGACTGACGTCCTGCAAAAGAGGAACCTTTAATTCAAGTAGGGTTGAACTCCTTATCTCCTGACCCACTGTTGATTCCTTTCATTCTTTTGTGAATAAACCGCAGAAGAATCCAGAATAAAAGATTTCCATGAAAACTGGAGAAGGATGGCAAAACACGCGTCTGTGTGCAGCCTAATAGATACAAAGCTGATATATATTTTACCTACGGAACTGCAAATGGAAATTGCTCAGAGGCTCAACGATAATACAGAGAGCAGTTTTCCACCTTGCTTTTGCCACTTAATCGTTCTTTGTGTGTTTTGGCTTCGTATAATAACGACACCTTCGGCGCCATCTAGCACCTTTGCGTTTTAATTCCGAAAATGCATTCTTTGAGGAAAATTGTTTATTTGGATTTGTACTATCACCTCTTAAAATTTTGCCCACCTTTTATGAAACACCCTGTATCTACATTTATAACAAATATAAATTGCGGATTGTAGTACATTAAGTACAGTGAAACCTCTCTGTGCGACCACCTCCCTGAACGACCGTTTTTCCATGGAAAGAAATTTATTCCCATAGACTCAATACTAATTTTACCTCCATTCAGAGACCATCTCAGTTGAACTCCCTCCATGGGCGACCAATTTTTTTGAAGAATATGAAACAAATTCCGCTTATTCCTGGTCGCTCGAAGAAGGTTTTTTTAGAAAAATAAGTCCGGAGAGCGCATTATTCATCAAACTTCTAAACTAAGTTTAGATTTTTTTTTATTATTATTATTCCGATAACTTTTAAGTAGTTAAATCCCTTTGTGCCTTTTTAGACAATGAATTGAACTCTGATGACAAATTAAGAAGGACGGTCAATAAACTCCCCTGCCCTATTCTGTCAGGAAAATCTCAAAGAAATATATATGTCGTAGGCTAATTGAGAAATCCGGCTCTTTGCAAACAGCCTAGGCTCTTTGCAAAGAGCCGGGCTAATTGGAGAATACATCTCCCTTTTTCCAATTAGCCTGATATTTTTCAGCCTTATTGCAAAGAGCCTAGAAAGCGTTAGGCTAATTGAAAAATGACCACTTATTATCCGATCAGGGTGATATTTTTAGCTCACAGGCTATCAAAGCCTGATAGCTTATGTGCCCGCCGATTCTGTATGTACGTGTGTACGTACGTACGTACATATGTACGTAACACGATAACTCTTGATAGAAATATCCGATTTGCTTCAAATTTTTTTTTCTAGGTTCATTCTGATAAGGTGCTTCCCTGATTAGTTTTTGGGGTTCATCGGTTAAGGATAAAGGGGGAAATGGGGGGCTAGTGCTCCCCCCTTAATTTATATAAATGGGTTTTTCATGCAGAAATATGCGATTTGCTATAAATTTGGTATAACGGTTAATTATGTTAAGCAGCTTCCCTGATTACATTTGGAAGATCATTATTATGTATAAAGGGGGGAAAGAGGGGCAATTGCCTCTCCCTTAATTTAGATAAATGCGTTTTTCATGTAGAATTATTCGATTAGCTCTAATTTGGTAGACTAGTTTATTATGTTAAGGAGATGGCTTGATTAGATTTGGAGGTTCATTAGTTAAGTATAAAGGGAGCAAAGGGGGAAGGGGGTTAGCCCCCTCCTTAATTTAGGCAGATGGGTTTTTAATGCAAAATTATTCGATTTGCTCCAAATGTGGTATAGCGGTTTATTATGTTAAGGAGCTTCCCTTATTAGATTTGAAGGTTCATTAGTTAAGTATAAAGGAAGGAAAGGGGGCTAGACCCCCCCCCCTTAATTTACATAAATTGTTTTTTCATGCAGAGTTATTCGATTTGCTCCAAATTTCGTATACCGGTTTATTATGTTAAGGAGCTGCCTTGATTAGATTTGGAGATTTATTGGTTAAGTATAAAGAAGGGACAGGGACTAGTGTCCCCTTAATTTAGATAAATTGGTTTTTCATACAGAATTATTCGATTTGCTTCAAATTTGATGTACCAGTTTATTACGATATGGCTTCCTTCATTTGACTTGGAGGTTCATTGGTTAAGTATAAAAGGGGGGAAAGGGGGGCAATTGCCCCTCCCCTTAATTTAGATAAATGTGTTTCAATGCAGAATTATCTAATTTAGTTTAATTTTTTTTCTAGGTTCATTCTAATAAGGAGCTTTTCGAATTAGATTTGAAAGTTCATTGGTTCAGCATAAAGGGAGAAATGGGGGAGCTCATACACCCCGCCCCCCTTAATTTAGTGAAATGGTTTTTTCATGCAGAATTATCTGATTTGCTTCAAATTTGGTATACCAGTTTATTATATTAAGTAGCTTCCCTAATTAGATTTGGAGGTTCTTTGGTTAAGTAGAAAGAGGGCCAACGGGGACTAACACCTTCATTTACTTTTCAAGGGGCATTATTCTTTGAAATAAGAGTATAATATACAATTAGTGTGAATAGCCTGTGAGCTCAATGCCATCAGTTTAACTGGGCAATTTTCTTTTTATTAGGTTTATTGACGCATAACCCTATCCAAACCCGAAAAATAAATTACAACAGACCGTACCCCGATCCGAGCAAGACAAAATAATTTCAGTCTACATGCAACCCGACCCGAACCTGAGAGTTCCATTTGAAAAAACCCGAAATCCCGAACCAAATCTGATAACCGACAAAATTATTCCAAAGATCCTTAACCGGATCCGAACAAGACAAATTAGTTTCCGTGGACACGCAACGCTACCAGAACCTAAAAATTCCATTCGAAGTCAACCTGAAACCCGTCCCGAAACAAATCTTAACCGACAAAAATATTCCAAAGAACTATAACTCAATGCAAGCCAGACAAAATAATCTCCGTCCACCGGCAACCCGATCCGAACCTGAAAGTTCTAATTGAACTCAAACCGAAACCTGGTTGTGGTCGGGTTTCGGGTTGACTTCAAATGGAAACTTCAAGTTCGGATCCGGTTGAAAAAAAAATTAATCTAAATCAGATAATTCTGCTTGAAAACCCATTTATCTAAATTAAGGGGAGGGGCAATTGCCCCCCTTTCCCCCATTTATACTTAACCAATGAGCCTTCAAATCAAATGAAGGAAGCCATATCGTAATAAACTGGTATATCAAATTTGAAACAAATCGAATAATTCTGTATGAAAAACCCATTTATCAAATTAAGGGGACACTAGCCCCTGTCTCTCCTTTATACTTAACCAATGAATCTCCAAATCTAATCAAGGCAGCTCCTTAACAAAATAAACCGGTATACGAAATTTGGAGCAAATCGAATAACTCTGCATGAAAAACCCATTTATCTAAATTAAGGAGGGGGGAGTCTAGCCTCCCCCCTTTCCTCCCTTTATACTTAACTAATGAACATCCAAATCTAATCAGGGAAGCTCCTTAATATAAGGAACCATTATACGAAATTTGGAGCAAATCGAATAACTCTGCATGAAAAACCCATTTATCTAAATTAAGGGGGGGGGGTCTAGCCCCCTTTCCTCTCTTTATACTTAACTACTGAACTTCCAAATCTAATCAGAGAAGCTTCTTAATATAATAAACCGGTAAACGAAATTTGGAGCAAATCGAATAATTTGGCATTAAAAAACCATTTACCTAAATTAAGGGAGGGGCTTGTCCCCCCCCCCTTTCCTCCCTTTATTCTTAACTAATGAACCTCCAAATATAATCAAGCCATCTCCTTAACATAATAAAACGGTAAACCAAATTTGGAGCAAATCGAATAATTTTGCATTAAAAACCCATTTACCTAAATTAAGGGGGGAGGGGCTAGACCCCCTTTCTTCCCTTTATATTTAACAAATGAACCTCCAAATCTAATCAAGCCATCTCCTTAACATAATAAACCAGTATACCAAATTTGAACTACTCGAATATTTCTACATGAAAAACGCATTTATCTAAATTAAGGGGAGAGGCAATTACCCCCCTTTCCCCCCTTTATACATAATAATGATCTTCCAAATGAAATCAGGGAAGCTGCTTAACATAATTTACCGGTATACCAAATTTATTGCAAATCGCATATTTCTGCATGAAAAACCCATTTATATAAATTAAGGGGGGGGGGGACTAGCCCTCCTTTTCCCCCTTTATCCTTAACCAATGAACCCCAAAAACTAATCAGGGAAACACCTTATCAGAATAAACCTAGACAAAAAATTTGAAGCAAATCGGATATTTCTATCAAGAGTTATCGTGTTACGTACATACGTACGTACGTACGTACATACAGAATCGGCGAGCACATAAGCTCTCAGGCTTTGATAGCCTGTGAGCTAAAAATATCACCCTGATCGGATAATAAGTGGTCATGTTTCAATTAGCCTAACGCTCTCTAGGCTCTTTGCAATAAGCCTGAAAAATATCAGACTAATTGGAAAAAGGAAGATGGATTCTCCAATTAGCCCGGCTCTTTGCAAAGAGCCGGATTTCTCAATTAGCCTACGACATATACATTAATGAAATCGTCATTATTTGTTCCCGTCCAAAAAAAATTGCATTTATTTACTGAACTTCGAAAGGATTTGGAAATAAAAGTTATAATTGATAAAACCGTAAAATCAAAGCAAATGTCAATGTATTCATTTTTTAAACTCTACAGTAATTAACTTATGTAATTAGCTTTTGTTTTGATACTTAAATTTTCATATTTTTTCTAATGTGAAAAATAAATTTTAGTAACATTAAATGTTACCTTTTATACAACAATTAAAATCCAGTTTTAAACGTGACCTCCATTAAGAGACCACCTCTCGGAACGACCCATTTTTATTGGAACGGAACGTGACCGCTTTAGGTAGGTTTTACTGTATTATGTAAAGTGACATAGAAAAAAAACAATAGTATGCAGGACCCCTGATCTGCAGATTTACTAGTTAAGAATAAAAAATATTTTAAGTTTTACCTTTATTGTTATTTAATGCAATAACGTATAATTACTAATTCCAATTCAAATAACTAATAACCGTCATTTGAAATATACATTAAAAGTCTCCACAGCATGCGCTCAATACCTGAGGGGGGATAATAAAAAACAATTGGACAATAAAATGGATTGGCACCATCCAGAATATTAATCTTTGGGCCCTTCTGAGCTTATAAAAATTGAAAAAATGTCGTTGTCAGATTTTGTGCGCACACTCCCTGCTAGCGCCTCGCCTTATAAAAATGTACAGTAATTTCTTCGATTGTATTAAATTTATATAAATTATACAACCTCTAAGGAACGCGATGAAAAGTCAATTAAACATAGCAAATCCTTGGAATAATTAACAATATTGTAAACAATTTTATGTTTAAAAATGAAGCTAAAAATCATGAAAGACGTTTCACAATCTTCCCGCCATACATAAAACTCAAACATTGTCATTTTTTTCAAACATTGTCATTTTTCATAATTTATGATATTTTGCATTCACTGTAAATAATACAAGAGAAAAACTGCAGAAAATTTTGTACGTATTTCGTATAGCATCTAGAAACAATTGCTGTAATTTCCAGCAGCTACAGCTGTAATTTAGAAAGACCGAAAGCGATGCTTGCTATCATGTTGATTACATCCCAATGAGAATAGAAAATACAGTAAACTCTGTCTAAGGCGGAATCGGTCGGGACTGAGAAAATTTTCCGTGGTAGACAATATTCCAACTTATGCAAAAGAGTTCCCCTCGAAAAAAAAAAGCACAAATCGTATAATTTTTTACTTTCGTAACTTTTATTATCGTTCTTTAAAATGAAATTTTTATTGAAAACCGACTTGTTATTAAATTTATTGTTTTTAATAATTTCTTAAAACATTATTTAAACCCAATAATAAATATTACCAATACGAAATTGCTTTAATTCTCAAATTTATTGAAAATCATTTAATTTAACCAATACAATTACATACCTCATATTTCACATAGTAGTTCAAAGAATAAAAAAAATAATCTTTTATCGATCCTTGTTTTTTTTTTAGGTAAGTCTGTTATTATCGGTATTTTTTTTTCTTTGAACAAGCAAAATATTTTCGAGTCACCTAATTCTCCTCAAGCAGTCCTGATATGTTTAAAATCACCGCTGTCTTCAACGTTTTCAGAATCCTGAAGATCAGAATTCTTCATTTGCATACTATACTACAAGCATAATATAATTTACTTTAGACAATACATATTTTCATAAATGTGTATCTCTTCTTTTGAATTAACTTTTTTGAAGTATTACGGAATTTAATTATTATTGAGTTCGACATTGAGTATTTGACGTATATAATCAGTTTTAAAGTTTCGTATACGAAATGCCTTTCATTTTTAAAATATCCTTTTTTCCGCCTTCTGCAAAATTTTGGTTTCGGTGGGACCTCAAAACAGTTTCCGTTTCCGCGTTAGGCAGATTCCGGCTTATGCAGCAAGAATTAATGTTATTTTCTATGAATTCGCCGGGACTTGAAAAATTTTCCGCGGTAGACAGATTTCCGGCTTACACAGAGTCCGCCTTAGACAGAATTTACTATATAGGCAGGTGCAGTGCAGCTATCTCCGCTATCATACGCAATATTACATACGGGCGGATGCATTTAAAATTGTAAATGTAATAATTACAGCAGTTCCGTATAGATTACTACACGTATTTAATAAAAAAAAATTAAAGAAAAATAGGGCGGGTGGCGGCGAAAAAAATGACTACGTCATCTTGTTACGAGATGAAATCGTGACGTAGGACAAGCTTATTAAGAGAAAATGAAGGAATAAATGGTCTGAATTAATGATGTAATAAGAGATTATTAAGAGTAGATGAAGGAATGACTTGCCTGCTTCGGCATTTCTTGGTCCGATATGAGCCTCAGCGGCGCCAGCTCGTCATTTTGGTGTCATTATCACGTCATCGAGTTATGAGATGAAATTGTTGCCAAATTAAAGGTATTACAGTATTTTAAAGGTATTACAGTATTTTAAAAATATTCTGGTCTGTCTGGGCATATCTTGGTAGAAACATCCGGTAGACTAAAACTTATGACAAAAAATGATGTCATATATTACTATTAAGACCCAATAGACATAATATTTTGCATTACATTGTCCAACATGCTGCTCCATCGACTTTCAAGATGAATTAATAATTTCAGAAAAGCTTATTAATAGTAAGTGAAACAATGACAGATCCCGAATAATCTGATACAATGTGGGAAGAAAGGTGTGTTAATTCTACGTTTTGACGTTACTATCACGCCATCAAGCTACGGCCTGGCATTTTAAGCACATTAAAGATACCAAATAGTACAATACAAATATTTAAATCTGCCTCGTGAGATCTTTGTACGATATGAGCAGAGCGGGGCGCCAATTCTAAATTGTAGTGGTACTATAACGTCATCGAGTTACGGTCTAAAATTCAATTATAAAAGATATTGATTAGTACAATACCAATCTTTCAGCCTGCCTCGGTGTTATCTTGGTACGATATGAGCAGTGTGGGGCGCCAATTCTTAATTTTGGTGGTGCTACCATGTCAATGACTTATGGCCTGAAATTTCAACACATTAGAGACACAGATTAGTACAATATAAATATTTCAAGCTGCCTCATGAAACCTTGGTACAATATGAGTAACGCGGATTGAGCGTTAAAATAAAGAATTGGTGCCCTGCTCTTCTCATATCGTATCAAGATATCACAAGGCGGACCGAAATATTTTTATTGTACTAATCGGTATATTTAATATGTTGAAATTTTAGCCTGTAACACAATGGCATGATAGTACAGCTAAAATAAAGAATTGGCGCGGTTTTTCTCATATCGTGCTAAGATATCACGAAGCAAACTAAAATATTGATACTGTACTAATCGGTATCCTTAATGTGCTAAAATTCCAGGCCGTAAATCGATGGCGTGAATAGTATGACAGAACGTTGCATTCACGCTCCGCTCTTCTACACTTGTACCAAGTCATTCAGAATCAGTTATTCTTTTACGAACTGTTAGTACGGTTTTCCTAAATCGTTAATTCATCTTGAAAGTAAGGGCAATGTAATGTAATATATAGGACAATATAATGTAAAATATTATTTTTTTTGGATATTAATAGTAATATATTTATAGTAATAGTATTATTTTTGACATAAATTTTAGTCTACTGGGGGTTTCTATCAAGATATGTCTAGGCAGCCCAAAATATTTTTAAATTCTGTATTTAACCTTTAATTTGTCACCGATTTCATCTCATAACTCGATGACGTAATACTGACGTGATACTAGGTTCGAACCCAATCGCGCCGTCAGCTTAATCGTTCGGAATTTCCCGTGGATTTCTTAGAACTTCGCGTAAATACGGATTAGAATTCCTTAGAAAGACCACCACGGACGGCATTACCCCTCAGGCCTATAGCTCTAGCGTAGATAATCGGCTGTTATAAACAACACCAACTAGAAATAAGTAGTTATTAAAAATCATATGTTTATATATATTACTAGAATTATAGTATTTAATTTTCAGCAACAGATTATGAAAGATCTGACGATTATGGAGGAGATGAAGATAATCGAAGAGCACAAAGTTACGGAATGTTCCTGCTATATTATTTTTGGCCTTAAAAGTTATGTCCATATGCATTTCCATAGATTAAATAAAATGTTATAAAAAAGTGTTTCTTATAATTTTTGTAATTAATAAAACAGACAACATATCAAAGTTTCTCAATTTTATTAACCCTTTACTGCACGATTTCTTCTATTTTTAAGAAAAAAATTATTTGAAATCAATATATCGGTCTAATAATGGGAAAAATAGTAAAATAAAATTAAATTTCAAATTTTCAGCTAAAATTTTGTACTTTATGGCGTGTACCCTACGTACGCACTTGGGGCTTTAAAATATTGCATTGCTATATTTTGCAACTAAATGAGCTTAAATTAATTAATTTTATCTGCTTAACACTCTGCACCCTTTTTTTTATATTAATATTTTTAAGCATTCAGTAAAAATAATGAAAGTAAATTTTACCTTAACAGCTTGATCGAATTTCTTTTTTTTTTTTTTTTTTTTTTTGTTTCCGAAGAACAAATTCTAATTTTTTGTCAAATGCAGCCCTCTGACATGGACAAAATAAGAGCTATTCCATTGTTTCGACTGTTCTTGATCAGGAACAGAGATCATATTGGCCAAATTCATGGCAAATAATAAGAATTATAGTGTTTTTAGGTATGTGCCAGATGTTGCACATGGTGCAGTGAAGGGTTAACATTATTCTCAAATTTCTATACTTCTTATATGTGTTTATAATTTATTAAAATGGGTAAAGCTTATATTTTTCACCTTACGACAGTGAAATGTGTTTAAACTTGTTTCTATAAAATAGTAACTGTCACCCGTGACTTATTTTCATGAAAGATTGAAAAGAAGATCAATAAGCAGCTTTTCATATCATATAAATGTAAATATCCATAACCATTATGTATATTCTAGTGCATATCACTTCTGGAGTATTCATTTGGCAAATATATGCTTTTAAATTTTAAACAGATTCCAATTTTTAATGTGCATTCGTGGAAAAAAAGTAAACCCATGCTAACTCTGCAACTAATTATAATAGAAGAAAGTTACTGATACCAAACGATTGGAAATAAAGTCTACTTTTAAATGATGTATATAAAATTTTATGAGGCGGGGGGGGGGGCATCTACAAATCAAAACCAGACCAAACTCTGTTTTTTCAATGGCAACACTCCATTTTGACAATAGATTTTAAATCGCCGTTCAAACTATGCCTAGAAATGAAATTTTAACACATTTGAATGACAAGTTTTTGAATTATGAACATTCAAAATTTAGTGCTTCTAGAGTTAAATTACATTTTCATATTTTTATTTATATCTACTGAAATTATAATCCTAATGTGATAATTTTTTTTTGTGTGGTTATAATACTAAAAAACCCAAACATTGAATTTGTAATTTTAAAATTTTTATATTATGAATTATGAAATTCATATTCGAAAAAAGTGTGAATTGCAACGTACAAAGTTTCTCATGAATTTATATTTCTAATGTCCTGCTTTATGCAAATTCTCAATTTCAAATTTTTCTTCCAAGTACTTTTCTATTATATGCTTACAAAACATCAACATGGTGGTTTATGGGGCCGTCTATAATGTGTAGTAAAGCATACTTTGAAAAGAATATATTTTACACATTTTATTGAAACATTTGGGCTAGCAATAGTCGAAACATTTTAAGCGAGTGAAATGGCCATACTGACAAGAAATAATACATTAATAGAAGTGACATAGTTCATTCTGTAGTATATCAACAATCGAGAACTGAACTTTAATTTTGATGCAACCTCTAAAATAGGCTCATTTTGAAATAATTAATTTTTCAAACCTAATCGTACTAATTTATTGAAAATTTGTTTTGGGCTAATTGAAGACTTTTCTATGGTTATTCCACTATTACAGCACCCCCTTCCTTCGGAATATTCCCAATTTGAAGGAGGACCTGCTGGCCGAAGCCAAAAAAAAAAAAAAAAATTGGTTCAGTTCTATGCATAACTTCATGCACTTTCCCATGGTACAATAATGAAAATGACACACACATCGCTATTACAGCGCATCCCCCTTCCGGCAGAATATTTCCAAATTGAAAGGAAACCTGTTGACTATAGCCAAAAACATACACAAAAAATTTGGTTCAATTCTATGCATAACTTTATACACCTTTCTATGGTAGAACAAAACAAATGACATAAAAGTCCCTATTACAACGCCCCCTTCCGGCAAATTTTTTTCAAAGTCAAGGAAGCCCTGCTTGCCATAGATAAAAACATACACACACAAAAAAAATTGTTCAGTTCTATGGATAACTTCATACACTTTTCGTTGGTACAATAATTGAATTTAACACAAAAATCGTTTTTACAGCGCCCCGCTCTCCTTCTTTCATAATATTTCTAAACTGAAGGAGGCCAAAATGGCATAATTAATAATACAATAGCCACATAATAATATAATACCACAACGAAAAACATGAAAAAAAATTGGTTCAATTCTATGCATGACTTCATACACTTTTCGATGGTACAATGACGACACAAGGACAGACAGACGTTTTGTATAAACACATGTTTTATGGAATCGCTGAACCTTAATACGTGTAAATACGTCGAAAACCGCAAGTCGAAAAAATTTCGATTACAATACTTTCTTCCATTGAAGATAGAAAAAAGTAAGAAGCCTATAAGATGCAGATGTTACCTGAACACCCCTTACGATTTCCTTTTAAAACATCATATACTATAGGTGCAAAAAACATCAGAGTGATGTATTAAATGATTTTTTACGATATCATTACTCTAACGTTAGGTATATTTACGTACATTACATATATTTAAAAGTGGTAGGGATGTCCAGGCATAATGCTCGCGTCTGCCAATATTGCCGCCATGTTTAAATTATTGAAAGTTCAGTGTTATACGACACTGAAAGTGATATATTTTTAAAAAAGTCCTTCCGGCCAGTGCCGGGAGGAAGAGGTAGCTTTCATATTCCTTATTTTAAAAAAGCCAACTTATATTATTCAAACACACGAAGCTCAATTTAGTGGAAACCGAATATAGGAGATTCAATACTAATTTTTATCAATACTAAATCATTATGAATGAGAATTTCGCGAAATTAGTCAGCTTTATCCAAGCTGCTTTTATTTAAAGTAACTTATATTTGGCTGCCAAATTCGGCGATTTCTTAAAGTGCCTGCAATTTTAAGACAACATGGTGGATGAGGCAAACCAGTGAACTTGGTCGAGACCTTAGTAATTGCTGTGCACATGCTCACTCACATCGGAATCGATTGATATATACGAGTGCTGTCGAAGGCAAAAAATCAGATTTTTCAAAATGTCACCCACATTACATATTGAAATTGCTATATCTGAGCCATTTTTTAAGATAAAGACAAACAAAAAATGCTCCTGAATCCTTATATCAAGGTCAAATACTTAAGAAAGAAACCTTTTTCAATTTAAATATAATTTTTTTTAATTTAATGGCCGCCATTTTGAAACAAGATGGCTGATGAAGCTGGCCAGCGAACTTGGTCGAGATATTGATGTATACTATCCACATGCCTTCTTTCATCGAAATAGGCGAATACGTGTGTTATCGCGTGACAAATACAAGATCGTTTCAAAATGTTAGCCATGCTAGAAATTCAAAGTGCTATAATTCAACCATTTTTTAAGATATAAACAAAAGAACAAATTTTCAGAAACAAAAACTACCTCGGAATCTTTGTATCAAGGCCAAACACATAAAAAAAAATCTTTTTCATTTTCCAATTTTTTAATACCTCATTTTAAATTTTAAATTTATTTATTTATTAAATGACACCCCTTTTGAAACAATATGGCGAATGAAGCTGGCCAACGAACTCGGTCGAGACATTGGTATGTACTATGTACAGACCAAGTTACATCCAAATCGGTTCATAAATACGCCTGTTATCGCGTGACAAAATTCAGGTCGTTTTAAAATGTCAGCCACAATAGAAATTCAAAATGCTATAACTCAGCCATTTTTTTAGATATAGCCGAAACAAAACTGTTCCGGAATCTTTGTATTAAGGTCAAACACATACGAAAAAAATCTTTTTCATTTTCCAATTTTTTGGTATCTCATTTTAAATTTTAAATTTTTTAAAATTTTTTAAATGGCCGCCATTTTGAAACAAGATGGCGGATGAATCTGAACAACGAACTCGGTCGAGATATTTGTATGTACTATGTACACACCAAGGTACATCCAAATCGGTTCATAAATACGCCCGTTATCACGTGAGAAAAATCAGGACGTTTCAAAATGTCAGCCACGCTAGAAATTCAAAACTCCTTCCGGCCAGTGCCGGGAGGAAGAGGTAGCTTTCATATTCCTTATTTTAAAAAAGCCAACTTATATTATTCAAGCACACGAAGCTCAATTTAGTGGAAACCGAATATAGGAGATTCAATACTAATTTTTATCAATATAATGAATAAAATTTCGCGAAATTAGTCAGCTTTATCCAAGCTGCTTTTCTTTAAAGTAACTTATATTTGGCTGCCAAGTTCGGCGATTTCTTAAAGTGCCTGCCAGTTTTAAGACAACATGGTGGATGAGGCTAACCAGTGAACTTGGTCGAGACCTTAGTAATTGCTGTGCACATGCTCACTCACATCGGAAATCGGTTGATATATACGAGTGCTATCGCAGGCAAAAAATCAGATTTTTCAAAATGTCACCCACATTAGAAATTGAAACTGCTAAATCTGAGCCATTTTTTAAGATAAAGACAAACAAAAAATGCTCCTGAATCCTTATATCAAGGTCAAATGCTTAAGAAAGAAACCTTTTTCAATTTCTGATTTTTTTTTAAACTCACTTTAAATATATATATATATTTAATTTATTGGGCGCCATTTTGAAACAAGATGGCTGATGAATCTGGCCAGCGAACTTGGTCGAGATATTGATGTATACTATCCACATGCCTTCTTACATCGAAATAGGCGAATACGAGTGTTATCGCGTGACAAATACAAGATCGTTTCAAAATGTTAACCATGCTAGAAATTCAAAGTGCTTTAATTGAACCATTTTTTAAGATATAAACAAAAGAACAAATTTTCAGAAACAAAAACTGCTCCGGAATCTTTGTATAAAGGCCAAACACATAAAAAAAATCTTTTTCATTTTCCAATTTTTTAATACCTCATTTTAAATTTTAAATTTAATTTTCTTTTTAAATGGCAACCCTTTTAAAACAAGATGGCGAATGAAGCTGGCCAACGAACTCGGTCGAGACATTGGTATGTACTATGTATACACCAAGGTACATCCAAATCGGTTCATAAATACGCCTGTTATTGCGTGACAAAAATTAGGTAGTTTTAAAATGTCAGCCACAATAGAAATTCAAAATGCTATAACTCAGCCATTTTTTAAGATATAGACGAAACAAAAACTGTTCCGGAATCTTTGTATTAAGGTCAAATACATAAGAAAAAAATCTTTTTCATTTTCTAATTTTTTGGCATCTTATTTTAAATTTTAAAATTTAAAATTTTTTTTAAATGGCCGCCATTTTGAAACAAGATGGCGGGTGAAGCTGGCCAACGAACTAGGTCGAGATATTTGTATGTACTATGTATACACCAAGGTACATCCAAATCGGTTCATAAATACGCCTGTTATCACGTGACAAAAATCAGGACGTTTCAAAATGTCAGCCACGCTAGCAATTCAAAATGCTATAACTCAGCCATTTTTTAAGATTAGACGAAACAAAAACTGCTCCCGAATCTTTTTATCATGGTCAAACACATATGAAAAAAATATTTTTTAAATTTTCCATTTTTTGGTACTAAATTTCGAATTTAAATTTTTCTTAAAAATTTAAATGGCCGCCATTTTTAAACAAGATGGCGGATGAAGCTGGCCAATGAACTCGGTCGAGACATTGGTATGTACTATGTATAAACGAATTTACATCCAAATCGGTTCATAAATACGCCTTTTATCGCGTGACAAAATTCAGGATGTTTCAAAATGTCAGCTTCGCTAAAAATTCAAAATCCTATAACTCAGCCATTTTTTAAGATATAGACAAAACAAAAACTGCTACGGAGTCTTTGTATAAAGGTCAAATACATAAGAAAAAAATATTTTTCCATTTTCAATTTTTTGGTACCACATTTCAAATTTTTAATTTTTTTAAAATTTTTAAATGGCCGCCATTTTGAAACAAAATGGCGGATGAAGCTGGCCAACGAACTCGGTCGAGACATTGGTATGTACTATGTACACACCGAATTACATCCAAATCGGTTCATAAATACGAGAGTTACAGTGTGACATAGGTCAGATATATATATCAATTTTGAACGGAGGGTGGTTTCGGGGTCTGGGGGTCATGATCGATGAAAATATACCAAAATTTTTTGAAATCGCTTTCCTCCGAACGGCTGCAATAGGTAGCTTTTTGTAAAGAAAGCTACCTAAAATGCTATAACTCAGCCATTTTTTAAGATATAGACAAAATAAAAACTGCTTCCGAATCTTTTTATCAAGGTTAAACACATAAGAAAAAAATATTTTTTCAATTTTCAATTTTTTGGTACCACATTTCAAATTTAAATTTTTCTTAAAAATTTAAATGGCCGCCATTTTTAAAAAAGATGGCGGATGAAGCTGGCCAATGAACTCGGTCGATACATGGGTATGTACTATGTATAAATGAAGTTACATCCAAATCGGTACATAAATACGCCTTTTATCGTGTGACAAAATTCAGGACGTTTCAAAATGTCAGCCACGCTAGAAATTCAAAATTCTATAACTCAGCCATTTTTTAAGATATAGACGAAACAAAAACTGCTCCAAAATCTTTGTATAAAGGTCAAATACATAAGAAAAAGATATTTCTCCATTTTCAATTTTTTGGTACCGCATTTCAAATTTTAAATTAAAAAAAAAATTTAAATGGCCGCCATTTTGAAACAAAATGGCGGATGAAGCTGGCCAACGAACTCGGTCGAGATATTGGTATGTACTATGTACACACCGAATTACATCCAAATCGGTTCATAAATACGAGAATTACAGTGTGACAAATGTCAGATATATATATATATATATATATATGTCAATTTTGAACGGAGGGTGGTTTCGGGGTCTGGGGGTCATGATCGATGAAAATATACCAAATTTTTTTTTTAATCGCTTTCCTCCGAACGGCTGCAATAGGTAGCTTTTTGTAATGAAAGCTACCTAAAATAGCGACATACGCGGAGGAATAGCTTTCTACAAAAATACTACAGAAAGCTTGTTTGTGCACCCCAGATTTGCATACAAATTTCATTATGCTTGAGATATTTTAACATCATTAAAATACACCACAAACTATTTTTCCTCATAGGCCATAATCTAACGTGATGGTTTTGAGTATCCTTGTAGACAAACTATAAATGATACACACTCTAAATTCTACAGAAAACTTGTTTTAGTGCACCCAGATATGCATACAAATTCCATTATGCATGAGATATTATAACATCATCATGAAAATAAACCGCAAACGATTTTCCCCCATGGACATTAATGTAACGGAATTATTTTCAGGTTCCCTGAAGATAAACTATAAATGATACACACTCTAAGTTCTATAGAAAGCTTGTTTCAGTGTACCCCAGATATGCATACAAATTTATTATGATTGAGGTATTTTAACATCATTAATAAACACCGCAAACGATTTTTCCTCATGGGCCATGATCTAATATGATGGTTTTGAGTATCCCTGTAGACAAACTGTAAATGATACACAATCTAAATTCTACAGAAAGTTTGCTTTAATGTACACCACCAGATATGCATACAAATTTCATTATGCTTGAGATATTTTTACATCATTAAAATACACTGCAAACGATTTTTCCTCATGGAACATAATCTAACGTGATCGTTTTCAGTATCCCTGTGAACAAACTATGAATTATGCACACTCTAAATTCTACAGAAAGCTTGTTTAATGCACCCCAGATTTTCATACAAATTTCATTATGCTTGAGATATTTTACCATCATTAAAATACACCACAAACTATTTTTCCTCATAGGCCATAATCTAACGTGATGGTTTTGAGTATCCCTGTAGACAAACTATAAATGATACACACCCTAAATTCTACAGAAAACTTGTTTTAGTGCACCCCAGATATGCATACAAACTCCATTATGCATGAGATATTATAACATCATCATGAAATAAACCGCAAACGTTTTTTCCCCCATGGACCTTAATGTAACGGAATTATTTTCAGGTTCCCTGTAGAGAAACTATAAACGATACACACTCTAAGTTCTATAGAAAGCTTGTTTCAGTGCACCCCAGATATGCATACAAATTTATTATGATTGAGGTATTTTAACAACATTAATATACACCGCAAACGATTTTTCCTCATGGACCATAATCTAACGTGATCGTTTCCAGTATCCCTGTGAACAAACTATAAATTATACACACTCTAAATTCTATAGAAAACTTGTTTTAGTGCACCCCAGATATACATACAAACTCCATTATGCATGAGATATTATAACATCATCATGAAAATAAACCGCAAACGATTTTTCCCCGATGGACCTTAAAGTAACGGAAATATTTTCAGGTTCCCTGTAGAGAAACTATAAATGATACACACTCTAAGTTCTATAGAAAGCTTGTATCAGTGTACCACAGATATGCATACAAATTTATTATGATTGAGGTATTTTAACATCATTATTATACACTGCAAACGATTTTTCCTCATGAACCATAATCTAACGGGATGGTTTTCAGTATCCCTGTGAGCAAACTATAAAATATACACACTCTAAATTCTACAGAAAGCTTGTTTAGTGCACCCCAGATTTCCATACAAATTTCATTATGCTTGAGATATTTTAACATCATTAAAATACACCACAAACTATTTTTCCTCATAGGCCATAATCTAACGTGATGGTTTTGAGAATCCCTGTAGACAAACTATAAATGATACACACTCTAAATTCTACAGAAAACTTGTTTCAGTGCACCCAGATATGCATACAAATTCCATTATGCATGAGATATTATAACGTCATCATGAAAATAAACCGCAAACGATTTTTCCCCCATGGCCTTAATGTAACGGAATTATTTTCAGGTTCCCTGAAGAGAAACTATAAATGATACACACTCTAAGTTCTATAGAAAGCTTGTTTCAGTGTACTCCAGATATGCGTACAAATTTATTATGATTGAGGTATTTTAACATCATTAATATACACCGCAAACGAGTTTTCCTCATGGGCCATAATCTAACGGGATGGTTTTCAGTATCCCTGTGAACAAACTATAAATTATACACACTCTAAATTCTATAGAAAACTTGTTTTAGTGCACCCCAGATATACATACAAACTCCATTATGCATGAGATATTATAACATCATCATGAAAATAAACCGCAAACGATTTTTCCCCGATGGACCTTAAAGTAACGGAAATATTTTCAGGTTCCCTGTAGAGAAACTATAAATGATACACACTCTAAGTTCTATAGAAAGCTTGTATCAGTGTACCCAGGGGTCGATTTAGAAAAAGAAAGTTGCATAGCAGTAACTGCTATACAAAGTCAGTTTTGAATAGCAGTTAGACACTTTTGTATAGCAAGTAAAAAATAGCTAATGTAGCTTTTAAATCTTGAAACAAATTAAGTATTGCTCATAAAAATGTCAAAAAGATGTAGAAAACAACAAAATTGTTAAAAAGTATTCGAAAAAGTTTGAAAAAATGCTTCTAATATTAAGAAAAGTGCAGGACTCATTACTTGCGTGCATTGAAAGTGTGATGTGGTAGCAGCCGAAAGTGGATCGGTGAGTTGGCTCTCCGTATTATTGTAGATCTCAGTGCGTAACAGTGAGTGTTCATTTTAAAACTACTACAACACGCACGTCAAACTTCTTTGAGCAAACACCGTGATTAGCGAGTAACAGTGATTCAGTAATCAATCACAGCGTCAGAGCGGGAACAAATCATGTGTTTACTGGGAAAACTGCGCCCAACAATGGCGTCTCGCTGTACTTCCATTGTAAATAAACACTTGGGGAGGGTGAAAACATAATGTATGTCGTGTAAAAACACCTTTAAATTTTAACTTTAAGTGTACATGACATAACAAAGGGTGTGGGAAATATGCATCGCAATGATTGCGATTTAATGCATTTCTTGGATCGCATTTTAGTTAAATTTGAATCGCAAATTGCGATGCGATACCGCTTAAATCGAACCCTGAGTGTACCACAGATATGCATACAAATTTATTATGATTGAGGTATTTTAACATCATTATTATACACTGCAAAAGATTTTTCCTCATGAACCATAATCTAACGGGATGGTTTTCAGTATCCCTGTGAACAAACTATAAATTATACACACTCTAAATTCTACAGAAAGCTTGTTTAGTGCACCCCAGATTTGCATACAAATTTCATTATGCTTGAGATATTTTAACATCATTAAAATACACCACAAACTATTTTTCCTCATAGGCCATAATCTAACGTGATGGTTTTGAGAATCCCTGTAGACAAACTATAAATGATACACACTCTAAATTCTACAGAAAACTTGTTTCAGTGCACCCAGATATGCATACAAATTCCTTTATGCATGAGATATTATAACGTCATCATGAAAATAAACCGCAAACGATTTTTCCCCCATGGCCTTAATGTAACGGAATTATTTTCAGGTTCCCTGAAGAGAAACTATAAATGATACACACTCTAAGTTCTATAGAAAGCTTGTTTCAGTGTACTCCAGATATGCGTACAAATTTATTATGATTGAGGTATTTTAACATCATTAATATACACCGCAAACGAGTTTTCCTCATGGGCCATAATCTAACGGGATGGTTTTCAGTATCCCTGTGAACAAACTATAAATTATACACACTCTAAATTCTACAGAAAGCTTGTTTAGTGCACCCCAGATTTGCATACAAATTTCATTATGCTTGAGATATTTTAACATCATTAAAATACACCACAAACTATTTTTCCTCATAGGCCATAATCTAACGTGATGGTTTTGAGTATCACTGTAGACAAACTATAAATGATACATACTCTAAATTCTACAGAAAGTTTGTTTTAATGCACCCCAGATATGTATATAAATTTCATTATGCTTGAGATATTTTAACATCATTAAAATACACCGAAAACGATTCTTTTTCATGGGCCATAATCTAACGTGATCGCTTTGAGTATCCCTCTATACAAACTATAAATGACACACACTCTAAATTCTACAGAAAGCTTGTTTAGTGCACCTCAGATATGCATACAAATTGCATTATGCTTGAGATATTATAAGATCATTATGAAAATAAATCGCAAACGATTTTTCCTTAATGGACCTTAATGTAGCGGAATTATTTTCAGTTTCCCTGTAGAGAAACTATAAATAATACACACTCAAAGTTCTACTGAAAGCTTGTTTTAGTGCATCGCAGATATGCATACAAATTTATTATGATTGAGGTATTTTAACATCATTAATATACACCGCAAACGATTTTTCCTCATGGACCATAATCTAACGTGATCGCTTTGAGTATCCCTGTATAGAAACTATAAATGATACACAATCTAATTTCTACAGAAGTTTGTTTTAATACACCCCGGATATGCATACAAATTTCATTATGCTTGAGCTATTTTAACATAATTAAAATACACCGCAAACTATTTTTCGTCGTGGGCCATAATCTAACGTGATCGTTTTGAGTATCTCTGCACTCAAACTATAAATGATACGCACTCTAAATTCTACAGAAAGTTTGTTTTAATGCACCCCAGATATGCATACAAATTTCATTGTGCTTGATATATTGTAACATCATCATGAAAATAAATAGCAAACGATTTTTCCCCGTGGATCATATTGTAACGGAACTATTTTGTTTGCCTCTGTAAACAATCAATTAACGCTACACACTTTACATACATAATTTACATACTTTTCAATACATAACATCCCACGGTAAACATTAATAACATGCATCAATTACGTAGCAATCCGAAAATTTTAAGCGAGTTAGAGGACAGACAGGTAGACAGACAAACATAATTCATAAACATTTTACAACTACTTTGAAAAGTGTTAATAAAACAATTTAAAAATAGCTACGAGAGAATGTTAAGAATGCAATAAAAAAGAAATTTACTTGTTATCAGACTGTTTACCATAAGCTATGCCAATCGAATGAATAATTTCATTTTAACTCTAAAAACACTATCGTGAATGTTTGAAGTACATTTCAATATATTCCCACTAACCTTTTCATTTAATGTTTCGCTAGTAGCTGCAATGCATTTTTTTATACCTTAATAAAAGATACTATGAAAACGCAGAATAGACGCAAATATATAATTTATAATGATTACCGGGTTTCATGATTTCGTACGGATATTTCTCCACTTTCGAAGAAAACATTAAAGAAATTCAGTGTTCTAAGGTCACCAGACATATACTATTTTCTAACGATATTTTTGTTTTTAAAATATCATATGTTAGTAATTATTAGTTTCATAAAGTAGTAGTTCATAAAGTATTAGTTTCATAAAGTATTAGTTTCATAAAGTAGAAATTTCGTAAATGATGTTTTCTCCACAAAGTTAGCAGCGCTTAAATTACTGAATAAAGAATAAAGGTAACAAATACGAAAATTCATGCTTCAAGCACAGATTATAAAATCCTTTCCAACACCACTCAGAATTCTGTAACAAAACTTCAGCTTTTAATATGGTGAAATATGATAATTAAGTAAATAAATTGAAAAACACATAATAAATCTGAAAACCCAATTTCAGCAATTACTATAGTTAGTCGGAAAATTATTAGAATTTTTTTTCTGCAGCCTATATATGATGTGAATAGATTTGTATATATACTACATAGTATGCTAAAACGATTTTCTCATAATGTGACGGAATTGTTTTGAGCGTCCCTGTAAAAGACCTATAAAAGCTACACACTTCATTTTCAATGCCGTACATGTGATGGTAAACCTTAATAGCATATATCAATTACAAGGCGATCCGAGTATGTTTACGCGAGATAGGGTACAATCAGACAGTTAGAGTAATCGAGATTTTTGTACTAAGGAAAAAAATATGGTTCTGGCATCTAGAATCTAAATTGTGGCTCTAGAAAAAATAGTTCCATGTCATCCCTATAAATTCTAGTTCCCTTTGCTAGAGAGTCCTAGAGTCGCCTACTAAAATTCAAGACAGTTTCCCTATATTCTCGTTGTCAATTATCTGCAAATCTCTGCGAACACAAGAGGTTAGTTTTAGTAACTATAATTCTAGTTTAACAAACCATTCCAGAAATCAAGCGATAATTTCTCGCTTTGGAAACGATTCATTATCGTTTCGTCACCTAGAAAACAAGAGACTAGAAAGTCTAGATCATTTCGTCTATTTAGCTTAGTTATTTACCCTATTCCCATATGTGACCTTTTCGGGAGTCTATATTTCTAGTTTAGAGATTCAGAAAGTGACTACCTATTCATTCTAGGTGAAGGCGGTATTTTTTTTTTCTCAGTGTGAGAAGACTGGAAATAGAGATTTTTTGTGCAGCCCTTTGTAGGATATAGAATTCATACACACCCCGTAACATGCAGAAAATTAGTTAAATTTAAAGAAGCTTACTTCAACATAAAATACACTGCCTGCAATTATTGTTCATGTACGAGTAGCATACTGTAATCGATTCCTTTTGTGTGTCCCTGTAAACAAACGATGATTGCTCTGCACACCCCATTCTATAGTAAGCATCTTGTAGCCTACTTCAGTGATGTAGGTAGACTTTAATCTCCTTTAAGTAGCGGTACAATATTAAAATACGCTGCAAACGATTTTTCGCCATAGACCGTAATGTTACAGAATTCATTTAAGCGCCCCTGGAAATGAACTGTAAACACTACACACTTTTTTTTTATAGCAAACATTTCATAATAAACCTCAGTAACATTATAAATTACATGACCATCCGAGTACATTTAGGTGAGTTACAGCAAAGGCTGACAGACAGACAGCAGGAGATAAGACAAACACACAAACTGATTTCATAAACACTTTTCAACTTTCTTGGAAAGTGCTAAAAACCATTTTTAGAAGCAATCTTTTATGAACATTCAATGTTTTTATTAAATATCATGCCTAATTTCATAATTGAAATTCATGCAGTTTCAAAAAAAATCTGTTACAATACGATAACTTGGCTTGGGCTCCGATTAGTAACTAGTCGGATGTACCAATCCCAAAACCTTCTTCTATCTCATGCAAGTCAATGCTTCAAAATTCGCTATCACACTGTCAAAATTGAATTGGTATATATGCCTCTCATGAGGATTCTAATGATATGAAATTCCGTAAATTAGTTCTTGATATATGACTACCGCTGAAATCGTCTAAATACAGCCTAGCAGCGCCACCTATTGGGTGATTTAAAACAAAACACAGCCAGCAACAACTTATGTCAACTTCTGACTGAATATGAAGTTGGAAAAAAATTCTTGCGTTAGTTTTTGAGATAGAGCTATTACGAAAATCGTGAAAATTCCAGCATAGCAGCGCCACCTATTGGATGATTAACACTAAAACATAATCAGCAACAATTTGTGTCAATGTCTAACTAAATCTGAAGTTAGATCAATATTCGTGCATTAATCTTGTGATAGATCTATTGCAGGAATCGTGATTATTGTGATATCTACCTATTAGGCGATTTACACCAACACGTAATCAGCACTAATTCATACCAAGGACTAACGGAATCTGATGTTTAAAGAAAATCCGGGAATTAATTCTTGAGATACAGCTATTGCAAAAATCGCGAAAAATTCAGCACAGCAGCGCCACCTGTTGGGCGATTTACAAAAAAACTATCCAGCGACAATTCTTATTACGCACTACCTGAATATAAATTTTTATTAAATTGCGTGCATTTGTTCTTTAGATAGAACGCCCACAAAATTTGTGTCATATACAGACAGACGAACAAACAGACTCACAGACAGACATTTTGTAAAAACATGTTTTTCGGGATCTCTGACCCCTAAAACGTGTAAATCCGTCGAAAACCGGAAGTCGAAAATTTTCAGCTCGCACAATTGTATACGAGTTGAAATAACAATAGATTCAATGATGTGACAATAAGCGCTCACCAAAATAGGTCAAATGGCTGTGAAACTGCAACAATGCAATATTTGAAGGGCTAAAAAGTAGAAAATAACATAAATAAACTAGTATGCTGTGGCCACCACAAAAGTTTCTTCTCTGTAAATCACGTCATTTAAATAGTACAAGGAATTAAATCAATTTAGCACCAATTCATATCAAAGTATATCTGAATTTGTAGTTTGATGAAAATTCGTGCCTTAGTTCTTGAGATAGAGCTATAGCGGAAATACAGAAAAATGCAGCATAGCAACGCCACCTGTTGAGAGATTTACACCAAAACATAAACAGCACTAATTAGTATCAAGGTATACCTGAATCTTAAGTTTGATGAAAATTCGTTCATTAGTTATTGAGATAGAGCTATGGTGGAAATTCTGAAAAATACAGCATAACAGCGCCACCTGTTGAGCGATTTGCACCAAAATATTAACAGAACTAATTCATATTCAGGTATACCGGAATCTGAATTTTGTTGAAAATCCAAGCATTATTTCTTGAGATAGAGCTTTGTTGAAATTACAAAAAATGCAGCATAGCAGCGCCGCCTGTTGAACCATTTACACCAAAATGTATAAAACATCAATTCATGTCAAGAACTAACTGAATTTGAAGTTTGATAAAAATCCGTGCATTAGTTCTGGAGATTGAGCTATTGTGGAAATCGGGGGAAATGTTGCATAGCAGCTCCACCTGGTGAGCAATTTACACCAAAAACTAATCAGCACCCATTTATATCAGGGACTAACTGAACATAATTTTTTATTAAATTCCGTTCATTTATTTTTGAGCGCCCACAAAATTTGTGTCACATACAGACAGACTCATATTTTGTAAAAACATGATTTTCGGAATCCCTGACCCCTAAAACATGTAAATCCGTCGAAAAGTCGAAAATTTTCACCAATCCGATACTTTCTTCTTGTAAAGATGAAGAAAATAAAATTGAAGGGTGTAATTTTTTTTTTTTTTTTTTTTTTTTTTTTTTTTTTACAAGAAGAAAGTATTGGATTCAGGAAAATTTTCGAATTCCGGTTTTCAACGGATTTACACGTTTTAGGGGTCAGAGAACCCGAAAAACATGTTTTTACAAAATGTCTGTCTGTGAGTCTGTGACTCTATCTGTCTGTCTGTATGTATGTGACACAAATTTTGTAGGTGCTCTATCTCAAGAACTAATGCACGGAATTTAATAAAAAATTATATTCAGTTAGTCCCTGATATAATTTGGTGCTGATTAGTGTTTGGTGTAAATCGCTCAACAGGTGGCGCTTCTATGCAGCATTTTTTGCGATTTCCACAGTAGCTCAATCTCGGGAATTAATGCACGGATTTTCATTAAACATCGGATTCAATTAGTCCTTGACATGAATTGACATTTTATACATTCCGCAATAGCTATATCTCAAGAAGTAATGCTTGGATTTTCAACAAACTTCAGATCCAGGTATACTTGGATATGAATTAGTGCTGTTTAGTTTTTGGTGTAAATCGCTCAACAGGTGGCGCTGCTATACAGCATTTTTCACGATTTCCAGAATGGCCCAATCTGCAAAACTAATGAACGTATTTTCATCAAACTTCAGATTCAGTTAGTCCTTGACATGAATTGACGTTTTATACATTTTGATGTAAATCGCTCAGCAGGTGGTGCTGCTATGCTGCATTTTTTTAGATTTCCGCAATAGCTCTATCTCAAGAACTCATGCTTGGATTTTCAACAAACTTCAGATTCAGGCATACCTTGATATGAATTAGTGCTTTTTATGTTTTAGTGCAAATCGCTCAACAGGTGGCGCTGCTATGCTGCATTTTTCATAATTTCCTCTATAGCTCTATCTCAATAACTAATGCACGAATTTTCATCAAACTTCAGATTCAGGTATACCTTGATATGAATTAGTGCTGTTTATGTTTTGGTGTAAATCGCTCAACAGATGGCGCTGCTATGCTACATTTTTCAGTATTTCCGCTATAGCTCTATCTCAATAACTAATGCACGAATTTTCATCAAACTTCAAATTCAGATATACTACTTTGATATGAATTGGTGCTAAATTGATGTAATTTCTTGTATTATTTAAATAATTTAATTGACGTAATTTGTATAGAAGAAAGTTTTGTGATGGCCACAACATACTAGTTTTAATTAATTGTTTAATATTAATTATTTTCCTATTATACGTTGAAAATTTAATTTTGAAATCCTTAAAAGGTAGTTTAAATAACGTTTCTTTTTTTTCCTTTCCTGTTTTCATTTTTCCTTACTCTTATCTTAAAATAGAAACAGAGCAAAAATTATATATTTTTAATAATTTCACTGTCTTGCGCTTTCTTTGAAGAGTAAAAAAAGAGGTGAATTTTTCATAATTGAGTTTGGTGCCACAAGCCCAATTAATGTAATGGAAGTTTTGGAGTAAACCATGAATTGGAGTCAAACACAGTTAGGCGTGATTCTCAAGGTGAACGGTGTATGCTTATAAAAGGGTGTTTAAAAACAAAACAAAGAAAAAAATCTATTTTATTTTATACAGTTATTTTACAACGGCACTACAATTCCGTAATTTACATATAGTATTATTTCCCAAAGACTGTGAAATAAGTGATAACTATATATATTTCCTCGTTAAATTAATACAAAATATTACACTTATCGAAAAATCCAGAAATTTACGCGAAACACTTCATTTGATTTAATATTGTGTTTGAAAGCCGAAGCAGATGCTGAAATATTTTCATTATTGGTTTAATAGTTACTGAGAATTGTAAGTCATGAAATCTTTTTATAATAGTTCTGAGTTTTTATAACAGTTTCTAGTTCCTAAAAAATAATTTAAAATTTCTCCCAAAACGTGAAACGACTTTTCTCTGTAAATGACAATGTAACCTATAATTTAAGGTAAAAAAATTGTCATGTAATCGTTTCAGTAATAAGTAAGTCTATGTAGGTAGTTAACTATTTGTATGATATTGTAAAAGATAAGTAAAGTTTTGTTGTATTTCTATGATAAATATGAAGTAGTAGAACAAATATGTAATCAAAACACATAATTATTCTATATTTAATAGATTTGTGTTTTATTTATTTATTTTTAGCAAAGGTAAGTTCATTTGCTGTGAAGTTATATTTATTTATTTTATATTTAAGTTTATAATGTATGTTTATGTACTGTGCATTTATGATGTATCAACAGACTACGTAGGCCTATATAGGTTGTTAAGTATTGATATGATATTATAAAGGGTAGGTAAAATTTTGCTGTATTTGTATGATAAGTTTCAAGAAAAGTAGGACAAGTATATAAGGAAAATATGCAATTCTTCTACATTTAATAGTTTTGTGTTTAATTAATTTATTTTTAATAAAAGTAAGTTCGTTTACTGTAAAATTGTAATTATTTATTTTATATTTAAGTTTATAATATATGTTTATCTACCGTACATTTATGATGCATCAACATACTACGTAGATCTATATAGGTTGTTAACTACCGATATGATATTGTAAAGGGTAGGTAAAATTTAATATAAAATATAAAATAATATCAATATAAAATAATAACAAAAACAAGCTACATTTAAGACATTATACTTCCAGAGTGTTCAATTTCTTTTCAAAACATTTTACATATCTCGTGATTATTCTTCAATTTTTTTCTTATGATTTTAAATTATAGTTTGTTTGTTTGTTTGTTTTTTTTTTTCGAAAAAAAGTATAATTTTATATTTATAATATTTTAAAACTATAACTGAAAAGAAAATGGAATTGGATGCTTGAAATATCTTAATACTTTTAGTAGAATTCTTAAGCGAAAATATTTTCCTAGAATCCATATTTGAAATAATTCTATTCTAAACTTGCCGCATTTCTGTAAACGAAATTTCACACTAACTTTGATTCATAAAAAGATTATGTAATTACATTCTTTTTCCGTACAGTTTTAATGTAAGTTTTTAAGCAAAACTACTGAATTAGATAATATTTATAATATTTCATTTTGTACGTGAAATTTTACACCAACCTGTATTCGTAAAATGATTATATTCTTATTTCGTACAGTTTTTATGTATGTTTTTAAATAAAATTACTGAATTAGATATTATTTATAATATTTCATTTAATACATTTCTGTGCACGAAATTTTACAAAAACTTGCATTCATGTAAGGATTATGTAATTATATTCTTATTTCGTACAGTTTTTATGTATGTTTTTAAACAAAATTACTGAATTAGATAATATTTATAATATTTCATTTAGTACATTTCTGTATACGAAATTTTGTAGCAATTTATATTCATAAAAGGATTAAGTAATTACATTCTTATTTCGTACAGTAATTATAAATGTTCTTATACAAAACTACTGAATTAGATGTTATTTATAATATTTAGCATATTTCTGTGTACGAATTTTACAAAAACTTGTATTCATGAAAGGATTAAGTAATTATATTCTTATTTCGCACAATTTTTAATAATTTTTAAACAAAACTATTGAATTAGATATTTTTATACTATTTCATTTATTAAATTTTTGTGCACGTAATTTTACACCTACTTTTATTTATGAAAGGATTAAATAATTATATTTTTATTTCGTGCAGTTTTATGAATGTTTTTAAACAAACTTACTGAATTAGATATTTTTGTAATATTTCATTCAGTACATTTCTGTGCACGAAATATTACACCAACTTGGATACATAAAAGGATTAAGTAATTATATTCTTGTTTCGAAAAAATTTATGCATGTTTTTAAACAAATCTACTGAATCGGATAATGTTTATAATATTTCATTCACTTTTTATGCATCTTCTAATAGATTTATTTATTCCTAATTCAGTTTCAATGTTGTCAAAGATGCTCCTGGCTATTTTGATTTTATCAGGGATTTTGAATGAGATTCAAGCACATTATGCAAACGAAGTAAGAAACACATAATTTATTTTCCTTTTAAATTATTTTTTACTAATTTGAATGGATAAAAATAGGTTTGTAGATTGTTATTGATTGCGGTTAATGACAATTCTAAATATTTTTGGTATCCTTCAGATTCAACTTAAATGTGGTTAGAATACAAAACTAGACATAGGCCGAAAATTCGATTTCATTTTCGTTTTCGGCCCAAAATCTGAGTTTCGCAGAAAATTCGTTTTCGGTTAAAATGCTGTCGAGTATTCGGCCGCAACGAAACTTGACCGAAACTATCTGTATTCCAAAAATATCATTTCTTCCTTCAGAAATTTTCAACATGACTCATTGATTTGAGATATATCGTCTCACAAGGAGAGGGCCAACCTTGTTAATCACAGATTTTGATTATTTTAATATATGTTGTAGGGTAGAGACCCCTTAGTGTCAGGTTCAACGGATTTTATCCAACGCTCTTTAGTTCTTGAGAAACCGGGGGGGGGGGTCTAATAATAGTACACAACTTAAATACTCACATTGCAACCGCAGTGATAGGTTGGTCGTAGCTCAGTTGGTACGGCGTTCGCTAGCTCATCTGCGGGCCCGGGTTCGGTATCCGAACGCGCTACATTTGTTTATCTCATTTTTTGTTTTATAAATATACTTGTAATTATAATTTAATAATTTCAATTACAAATTTTTATATCATACATTAATTATAATGCTAACAAACTTAAATTTATCATTTTTTTTTAACTGTTATTTCTCATCCTTTAAAGAGGTTTAAAAAGAAATTGGATCTATTATTGAATGATAAAAATTCCAAAATCGTGACAAAATCTGTTGTGGTGCCATCTAGTTATGATAAAATAAAAGAATATTCAAATAAAATAAAAATAAAAGCAGAAAGAAGATAAAGGTGAAAGCAATTATAATTAAAAGCGCAAGCATACGTATTACAAATTTAAAAATCTTTAATATGCAGAAAATTGGTTGTAATTTAATTCTGGTGCTAATTTTTAATATAATTATACTTGTTACTTTAAAAACAGAATAATAGTATTGTCGCATTGACTTCCTTTGTTAAAGCAATGCGTAAATGATGTTTCTTTAAAATCACGAATTGCCACAATTGATCAATATCATTGCATCGATAAAGAATATATGAAATGCATTTTAAAAGTGATTTTTAAAAAATTAACAGTTTTGTGATGCTTTATACAACAATTTAGTTAAAAGTAAAAAATTAAATATGTTAAAATTATAATTGATATACAATATTATAAATTTTAATTTACAATGAGATTATTAATTATACTTACAAGTATATTTATAAAACAAAAAATTGAAAAAAACAAATGTAGTGCATTCAGGTATCGAACCCGGGCGAGCGGATCAGCCGACAAACGCCATACCAACTGAGCTACGACCAACCTGTCATCGCTGTTGCAAAGTAAGTATTTAAGTTGTGTACTATTATTAGACCCCTGGTTTCTCAAGAATTAAGGAGCGTTGGATAAAATCCGTTGAACCTGACAATAAGGGGTCTCTACCCTACAACATATATTAAAATAATCAAAATCTGTGATTAACAAGGTTGGCCCTCTCCTTGTCAAATGAGACACTCTTTATTTATTTCTATTAAGGCTTCCAGACTCTTAAAGCGACAAAATTTGAGAAATTTTAGTTTTTTTTTTCGATATTAAACTCCTATCTTTTCTGAACATTTTGATATAATCGTTTCCTTGAAATTCCCATTAGAATAGAAGTTATGGCTTTTAGAATTATACCTGCTCAATAGCTGAAGCGGCGATTCCGAAACTTTGAAGTCATTTTTCTCCAAATGACGTTTTTGGACATAACGCGCAGGATATCTCAAAAACTTCGAAGTATTTTTTCATAAAACTTTCAAAACATATGTTTCATGCTAGTCTGTATAAACTGAATCTAAAATTTCATTTTTATTGTTCAAAAAAATATTTTTTAGGTGATTATACTGTTGTAAATTTCAAAATTTTGTATGAGCTAAATACAACTTTGTATTAAAAATATAAAAATGCTTTAAATACATTTCTTTTAGGTTCAGGATGATTGTTACAATATGAAGTATAAGTTAGCACCGAAATTAACATTCTGGTTTCAATATTTATTTTGTAATCGTACGCATAAGCTATTATACCAATTTTCTGCTCGTCAAATATCTGACAGTTTGGAACCCGCTGTAAATACTAATTCTGCATGTTGCAATTTTTAAATACATAAAATGAAAGAACATACTTATATCTTTTATCCCAATAAAAACGGTGTTTTAAAATCATTTACATTTTAAGATATTAAATGTTGAAAATGGTCTTTTTTTTTTTTTCTTGTTTTTCAATTTTAAGAGTCCTGAGACCCCTTAACTTCACTATTTATAATTATCATTCATAACTGACTCAAGACGTGAGTGCAAATCATAAAGCAAGAAGTCCATATAGAACTACACTTTGAAGACGCTTTTCGCGCGCTAATTAAAAGCTGTAGGGTTAACAGTAAATGAAATTTTAAGTTGAAACAACAGAAGTGTTTCCAATACTCTTTGAAAAAGGCTCTAATATAACAGATGATCATTTACAAAAATCATTATAAAAAATAAATCGAGGTATGTATGCCTAAAACCTTTTTTTAATTAGATCAAATTCGTATAATTAGCAATCGTTGATGAATTAATTGCGTTTTATTTTATATGAAAATAAAAAGTTTTGGTCACAGAGAGCCAACTTGGGCCACACGTATAATAAATTAATAAGCCTGTAAATTTATGTATGTGTTAATTACATAAGAATGAACATATTATAGAATATATTATTTATATTATTTATAGAGTATTATAGAAGATTTTAATTACATAATTACAGAAAAATATTGAACTTAAACTTCAACCTAAAATAATAATCAAGTTCCCAGATGAAAATATTTTTTCAGACAATTTAACTATAAAATACAAAATTTATGAAAAATTTCAATAAATATTAATATATATATATATATATATATATATTACAGGTACTTGCTTAAAAATATGTAGAAGTTATAAAAAGATATAAAATACAGTATGATACAAATTACACTGATAAACAAATTTTAACGAATTTCCTGTTTCTCTATATACATTGGGTGTTTCTTATAGATTTCAAGCTGCTGAAAAAGAATATGTTTGTAAAAATTTTCTATCACCCTCCAATTTTGAGAAATTTCATTTATACGTTTCGGAATATGTAGGCATCGTATAAGCATTATAATTATATTACCTTATTCTATTACATGCATTTGATTCACACAAACATTCTTTTTTCTTATTACAAAGATAGAAGATACAGCAAGAAAGTAGAAACAGATGTCCCCCTAATAAATTTTATGTTAGCGACCTTGAACAGACAGCGCCAGCAGCCCCCACAGTATTTGGCTTTAATGCAAATCCGTGACAGTTGAAACTTATCTTTCGGGGCGAGTGTACTGCTATTTCTTTGTTCTGTAAGACTTTTTACTTAAATTTTGATTATAATTATCCTATTTTCCTCTAAAATATGTGAAAAATGTCTAGAGGATACGTTAATGAACCCGCTTCTTTTTGCTATGTGTGTGGGGAGCTAACTTTGAAAAAGCATCGATATGCTTTCACGCCGCTAATAAAGACTGCCTATCACATATACTTTGGATGTAAAGTAGGTGAACAAGATAAGAAATGGGCACCTCATTTTTGTTGTACACGATGTGCTACAGACCTCCGGGCGTGGATGAAAGGTACAAGAAAGAGTATGCCCTTTACTATACCCATGATATGGCGCGAGCCGAAGGATCATATAACTGACTGCTACTTTTGTATTACAAAAATTAAAGGATTCTCTGCAAGAAGTAAACATAAAATTAAGTACCCGAACTTAGATTCAGCAATGCGACCAGTATTACATAATGATTATTTACCAATACCGAAACCTCCAGAGAATTTTACATACGACGATGCAGCAGTAGAAATGGAAATTGATGAATCTGAAACTTCCTCTACATCTGATATGAACTATTCTCCTGGTATAAATGAAGAACCACACCTATTTACTCAAGAGGAATTAAATGATCTTGTGAGAGACTTAGATTTATCAAAGAAAAACTCAGAATTACTTGGATCAAGATTGCAAGGTTGGAATCTCCTGAAAAACGATACAAAGATATCTATTTATAGAGATCGACATAAGAAATATTCGACATTTTTTTCAAGAAAAGGTGATTTATGCTGTTGTAATGATATAAGAGGTTTGATGTCTGCTTTAAATTGTCAATATAACTCGTAACAATGGCGATTGTTCATCGATGGTTCGAAAACCAGCTTGAAGGCTGTGCTTCTTCATAATTGAAATGCCCTGCCGTTTGTTCCAATAGCATATTCTTGCATAATGAAAGAGTCTTATGAAAATATGAAGATACTGCTTCATGAAATTGATTACTCACATCATGAGTGGAATATATGTGCGGATTTTAAAGTAATTGCCATTCTTATTGGTATGCAACAAGGTTATACAATGGTATGCAACAAGGTTATACAAAATATTGCTGTTTCTTATGCGAGTGGGATAACAGAGCAAAGCATGAGCATTATATCAAAAAGAAGTGGCCAGAGCGCAAGCAATATATTGCAGGTGAAAAAAATATCCAAAACGTTCCTCTAATCGATAAAAATAAAGTTATTCTTCCACTTTTACACATAAAGTTGTGATTGATGAAGAATTTCGTTAAAGCTATGAATAAAGAAGGTCGTGGATTTCAATATCTGCAAGAACAATTTCCATCGCTAAACTATGCAAAAATTAAGGAGGGTATTTTTGTTGACCCACAGATTAGACACCTTATGAAGGACAAAAATTTTGATGATACATTAAGTGATTTAGTAAAAGCAGCATGGATCGATTTTAAAAATGTTGTGACACATTTCTTAGAAAATCATGGAAGTCCTAACTATGAAACATTAATTAAAGACATGTTAAAAAGTTAGAAAGATTTAGGATGTTCAATGTCGTTGAAAATTCACTTTTTAACATCTCATCTAAATTTTTTCCCCGAAAATATGGCAGCTGTGAGCGACGAGCATGGAGAGCGCTTCCATCAGGATATTTCTGCAATGGAAACCCGATATCAAGGCAGGTGGAGCCCTAATATACTCGGATATTACTGTTGGAACCTTATTATGGAAGCTAGTGATTTTGCCTATAAGAGAGCAGCCACAGATAAGACATTTACCACTACATAAAGTATGAAACTTCTTATTAATATCATTTCTTTTTACAAAAACTCTTCTACATTTTTCTGAAACTTTATAAACAATGCATATTTTCAGTGTCTTAATTATTAATTTTAAGCTTTATAAGTGTTTATTTAAAAGTTTGTCATTACTAAAATACCAAATGATAAATTTCATAAGGTATATGTGTTGAATAAATACTACAAAATTCAGATTTTCAAGATTTTGAATTTTTTAAAAATCTGTGGGTGATGGAAACTTTTTAATGGCATATTCTTTCACAGCACCACCTAAAATATAAAAGTCACCACATACTTAGTTGGAAACAGAAACCTTGTTTATCAGTGTTATTAAGTTTCTATGTTAGTTAGTTTAGGAAATATGTTGCAAGCTGCTGGACAGATAATTACACTTGTTATCTCATATTTAATTTCTACCCAAAATCGTCAATTAATCCCAATCATCCAAGCAACCTCATAGTAAATTGGTATATAAGTTTATATACCTTAAAATTTTAAATGAAATAAGTGATCGTAATTAATAAAATTCTAGTAGAAGAGCTATGCGAATAAATATCTTAAAATTAAACTATAATTCGCGTAAAATTGTAATTATCAAATTAATTAATTACAAATAAAAATTAAAAGGTTGCGTTGTGAATTATTTAGGTGAGCTCTTCCACTTATGAATTAAACTCAATTTAGGCTGTAAAATAAAATGACACACCTTAAACATTTATCAATTAAATAATTACAGAGATTTTTAACTCTTGATTAAATATTTTTTTTTTATTTACATTAAGCACAATTATATACATATACACATTAAATGGTTTAAAAAAAAAAGAAAGCAAAACTTTTGTTTGCTGATCATTGATATATGTAGATTTAATCATTAACAAAATGAGTTCATTTAGTCTTATTATTGTATATATATATATATTTTTTTTTTTATTAAAAGCAATAATTTTCTTATATTCTTAAACACCTTATATAAATTTAATGTTTATTTTGTTGGATCTCAGACAGCCATTTAGCATAATATATCATAAAAGGATATTTATAATTTCCAATATAATTAAAGTGGTATAGAAAAAGATTAATGTAATACCTTGTATTATATACGGGATGGTGGCCTTCATTCATCAGATTTACAACTGTCGCGATGCTAAGGATCATATCCAAACATCATCCAGATTCATCTCTTCATCAGAGCGGCGAAATCGGGATGACGGGGAGAATAGCTCCGGACCGCTGTAGACCAATCCATTTTATTTTAACACCAGGAAGACATCATCAGGTCAATTAGGCTTGCTTAGGCTCTATCCGATATGTCCATCTCGCCTGGGCATTACTAGGGCTCTATTGATGCATTACATGGGCTTTCAGGATCGCTCTTGCGTCTTCGGCATCTTTTCTTAGACTCTCTTTTTCCAAACTTTTTCCTCCTTCACACCATCTGTTGGAAGTGGGTGGAACTATTTGTATAGTCCTCCCTTATTGGATGTGAGAAGATTTTTTATTATCCTTAGATAGACCTATTAGCTAACAGTCTGCAATAGCCCCTTACATATACTTTAATATTATTATATGCCTTAAAGTTTGGGTAGTCTAAAAACCATAAATTTATTCCAACACTTTTATTAAGGCCATAAATTTATTCCAACATTTTTATTATTTTACGATTTCTAATTATACACCACTTTCCACTGGCTTGTCATAAAACGACACCATGGCGTCTGGCTATTGTTGTTATCTGAGATCCGAACTATATTCAACATTATACATTATTTTTACAATAAAACAATTTTTTAAAAATATATATTTAATATTTAAAATCAACTTAATAATTTTTGTATGAACTTACACTCCTATTTTACTCGGAAATATAATTATTATAATTTTACACTCATAATTATATTTTATAGAAAAATTTGTACAAACAGAAATAACAAATTACGCAACTGTACTTTGACTTAACCAAAATGGTGCGGAACATATTATTGTTATATGTTTCCCAGCACATGCAATGTGAAAAATATCTGTTTTGAGAAAAATAACTTTAAATCAAATCTTCTTCTGACTTCAGTTCAAATTTACCTCGATTTGGATTGGTATGATTCCACATATTTTATCATATAACCGGTTCTAACTGGAATATCGCACAATTTTTTTTTCTTGGTAACATGTTGCTTTTAAATAATAGACCAAAAAAAAAAAAATGTTTGACTCTTTTAAAAGTTTTAAGGTGATCTTCCCCTTTAAACTCAATATGAAACAAATCACAACACCCAAAGATAATATGAGGTAATTCCGGGATTTATGCCGCATATTTTTTTGAATTTGTGTATAAAGTCCCATGGTGGACATAAAATAAAAAAAATCATGCTGTGCTATTTAATGTTAAATATACAACGCGTGTACGGCAACAAAAAAATTCAAAACAAATTATTAATATTTTTTAACAATTTTTTTCTAAAACATTACAATGCGTTGCGTCACCCGTAGATTCAGGCTGAGACGCCGAGCTTGTAATAAGAACAGAATGAAATTATAAATAAATATATTTAAAAAAATATTCATATCTGGACTATAATTAATGATGTAATAACAAAATGAAACTAAATGAGTACAATGAAACGTATTAGTAAGTTCAAATTAATAATTGTTGCCTACTTTCACTATTAAAATTATCGACTTACTTTTTTACTTTAAATTTTAATTGTTATTTCAGCAACAACGTAACATCAATGCATTAGATAAGGAAAAGAAAAAAGTAAAATTGTGTTTACATAATTTATTTGTTAACCCTTTTGGGACCGGTAGCTTTTACACAAATTTTATTCGGTTGGTACCACTTTTTTAAAAGAAGTTACCTTTACTTAAATAATCATGAAAATGCTATAATTAAACAAAGCAAATATTACTTTTCTTTTTTACTGGTGTCAGAAACAAATTTTGTAAGCTCTTTATGAAGGTGCTTAGATGCACCTATGGTCCCGAATGGGTTAAGAGTCCTGTTTTTTTTACTACAATCTACACAAAAAGTGTCGAAAAAGTACAGTCTTTATGTAACTTCATTTAAACACATGATGCAACGAAGACAACATCACTTCCTCTTTTTTGGAGTAGTTTGGAAAGAACGTCTGCGTAATCCAATTTTTCATCATTATCATCATGACTTGCATCTTTCTTGCCCTTCTTACTTTTTATTTTCCTCTTTTTCTCCTTTGGTTTTAGTAAACTTGATAACATGCTTAACATGGTTAAAGCAAATAAGTTTAAAGTAAGTAAGTAAAAGTTTTTTATGGTGTTGTAAGAAGTTCTTTTAATACTTATTAACATGGTTAGTCTGTGCAAAAAGGAAAGGAAAAGTTAATAACACTTAATCATCCCGTACAAAAGAAACTGCGGCATGTATACCGGAATAGCAGTGCGGCATGTATCCTACTTTGCATGGTGCAGGCGTTGGCCATCACAGTTATCTGCCATCGCTAAGAGAAATGGCGTAACCATACACACAGTACTCTATGCAAACGCTACACTTAGTTTTGACTTCGAAATCATGCATGCATTTAGTAATTAGTGTATGAAAAGTATTTAAACATAACGTGTTTAAAAGTTTGGACAGTGAAATCACGCACTTACGTCAAATTAAGGATTGTACTTCTACAAGTAAACATCGAAATGGGATTCACGCTACACACTGGTTAAAATAATCTCATTGCGCACATATACTGTGTGTTTGACGACCATCTATCGATAATTACAAGAAATACAAGGGGTGCGGCATCTATCCCGTATGCGGCGACTCTCCTGGAGTTACCCTATTTAATTAGTTGCTAAAATATGTTAAATAAAAACTATAAAATTAGTAAAAAGGTTTTTAATAAACTATTTACATGTTTCGACACAGCCGAAATCATTATCAAAACAAATAAGAATAATCTATAATTGCATGATCAATAATGTACTTATTTGAAACGCCACAGAGTGGAGTAATTGAAGCAAAATCCTGGCCAAAATCATATTTCATGTGTTTTACAGTTAAAATCATTGCTGTTGACTTACTGTTAGTAAATACACTAAACTAATGTTATATACACATAAAAATATGCATTAGATTAAAAATAAATAAATATCTAATACAAAGTTTACTTAACTTTATACTGTTTATAAGAGGAAAATAATTGTTGATAGAGTTGTTTTATTTACAAGTCATGTTTAATTAAATGTGGTTAATTTTACTATATGTAAACTTTTTTTTTTCTTTTTATAAACCGATGTCTTAATTATATATTATTTGCATTTAGTATTTAAAAAAGTTGAGTCTCTAAAGTTAAGTTGTAACATAGAGATGCTGGTTTTTGATAGTTATTAAGAGATTATAAAAACAATTTATATTTAAAAATGGCAACTATATGCGGAAGATTTTTCTTAGTGGTCTTTAAAATTATAAGTAATACGACTATACAGGAAAAATAGTTCGGCAAGCCCAAGTACACCTTTAAAAAGCTATATATCTAAAACAAAATATCTATAGTATATAGATAACAAATTGTAAACTGCACGTCAAACGTGGCAAATGAGGTGTGTTCGTACTATAACCAGCTTTATAAATATTTTTTGCACCGTATATTGTACTAAATGTATATTTTAGTGCACTTCATAAGTGCATACCAATTCCATTCTGTTCGGAAGACTGTAACATCATTCAAACGCACTTGAAATATTTTTTTTTTCCATTGGCTGTCATGTAACGGAAAACTTTTGACTGTCCCTGTAAATAAACTATGCACCCGATTTTCATAAAATTTGAAATGCCTTGACAACATTTTGCAACAATTACATATTTAAAATTTCAGACCATTCGGTTGGATAGTTTTTGCTTGTTCTGTTATATGCAGACAGACGGACGGGCAGACAGGCAGACAGACGGACCGAACGACGACTATAGGTGTTACGTATTTATATAATTACGAACGCACCTAAAAAGTCTTAAAAAGGACAATTTTTAATTTTTCAATTTTTTTTCCATTAAAAATAAAGCTATATTTAGTTTAAAAATTCATGTAGCCACAAAAATATGCATTTAAACATAATTAAATATAATAACAAAGTTGAAACGCAACAATAAAGGCACGTTTTCTCGCAAAGAAACCTCCTCTTCAACTGAGCTAGCAGCCAACGGATAGGACTCGTGCTTCTGAAACAGACATAGATCGATGCAGCAGTTAGTCCTCTATTTAAAAATATGTTTTTTTATAATTGTTGAGTAAATTTTTATTTTTGCATTTTTGGCCAGGTTTTTGGGTTAAATACTCCACTGCGCGCCATCGCACTTGATCTCGCATCCTATCATTCCGTGTTTCTAGCTTCGTGTATCTTTTTACCCGACTGAAAAGAAGGGTTATGTGTTTCGCGCGTATCTGTGTATGTGGATTTCTTTATACCCTCGAAACATCCCAACGGCTGGATGGGTTTTAATGAATGAGGTCTCTATCAATTCGTCTTAACGGCCCGATGGTTATCGGCTAGGTTTTGTTTTTACAAATTCAAAATGGCGGCCGTAAAATACAAATGGCGATAGAGACGAAAAAAAAATCACGCACCCTATTGAGTGGCATATCATTGGATAGGTCTTTCAAAATGAAGACGATGTTTCATTGGCTATTTTACAGTCAGAAGCTCCGTTAAAATATTATACATCCTAGAAGTTGTGTATGTAGGATCTCTAGCTTTACTGCAACTCTAACCATCATAGACATCTATAGACCTCATCAAAACAGTGTTTATAGATAGGAACTAACAATTAAACACAACTTAAAAGTCATCAATACAAATAAATGAAAAAAACAGGTAAGTAATATAAACAAGTAATATAAAAAATATTTCAAGTCAATACCTACTTAGGTCAGTAAGAGAATTCTTTTTTCTCCCATTCTTCTTTCCTCTTGAGTGACGCTTAAAATGCCTTGATCAAGAAGAGGGCACTCTCGGTCTTAAAATACCTTGATCAAGAAGAGGGCTCTCTGGATTATTGAAAGTTAATTAATTTAATTTAATTAATGAATTAATATTTTAAAAAAAATTGGATTAACATCAAGTGTCATCCACTACAAGTTTAAAAAATTTATTTGAGCTTGATTGGATGAATAATGAGTATTTTATTAACGATTGAAAATTTGAACAAGATATATGTATAGCGAGAGTGTGAGCTAATAATAGGAATTGAAAAAAAAAAATAGTTTCACATTGATGAGAAATAATTAATTAGTTACCTTTTTACACAGTCGGGTTGGGTTTATTTTTTAAATTTAATTGTTTATTAGTTTTTACTGTAGAGAGAGAAAGACGAATTCAGGATACTCAGATACTATATCATAAAATTATGATTATGGATTATTATACCTATTGTTAGTGAGTTTTAAATGCAAGTTATATACCTACTATGTTTTATAATGCATATTATAGGCAAAAAAAAAAAAAAAAAAAATGAAACTTACAAAGATTAAATAAATACGACTGCGGTTGTTTAATTCTTTTACGTTTTTTGGTATGTTAACAATATTTTTTACAAAAAGATTAATAAGGATGGTTTTTTTTTTATAATGAAAAGGATAGATTATAATGGTACTCATTATCACAAGTACTAAACATGGTTTTAACAACTGCACTGTAAAAAAACCACTATAAATTTGCCCGAACAAACTCGATCACAGTGAATGTGCTGTGGTGTTAATTTTACACAACTACTGTATTTTTCATGTTTATATAGTCAGGAAACCAAAGAAAGGTACAGCACATTCACTGTGATAGAGTTTGTGCGCGAAATTACTTTGTACTGTAAAAATGTCGTTTATTTTTTTGTGGATTGTGCTTCAAAAGTTTAATTTTTTTTTATCTCTGTTAAAAAAATTAGTCTCTGATAATTCTTTTTGTTTTTGAGTGTAACGTATTAACCATATTAAATTTCTTTTTTTATTTTCAGTTATTTTTCCAGTCATTCCTAAAAAAAAATTAGTCTCTAATAATTCTTTTTGTTTTTTATTGTAACGTATTAACCATAATAAATTTCTTTTTTTTTTTTCAAGTATTTTTCCAGTCATTCCTAAAAAAAAATTAGTCTCTAATAATTCTTTTTGTTTTTTATTGTAACGTATTAACCATAATAAATTTCTTTTTTTTTTTTCAAGTATTTTTCCAGTCATTCCTAAAAAAATTAGTCTCTAATAATTCTTTTTGTTTTTGATTGTAACGTATTAACCATAATAAATTTCTTTTTTTTATTTTCAGTTATTTTTCCAGTCATTCCTAAAAAAATTAATCTCTAATAATTATTTTTGTTTTTGATTGTAATGTATTAACCATAATAAATTTCTTTTTTTTATTTTCAGTTATTTCTCCAGTCATTCCTAAAAAAATTAGTCTCTAATAATTCTTTTTGGTTTTGATTGTAACGTATTAACCATAATAAATTTCTTTTTTTATTTTCAGTTATTATTCCAATCATTCCTAAAAAAGTAGTAATGAGTTAAAGTTGAATACAATTAAATTTCAATCTAAATATACCTAAAAGATGTAATTTTCGACCGTAAAAATTAAAAATCTTACCGAAAGCTATAACATTCATTTAGACGTGTAAATTAGAGAGTTTTTGCAACGTTATACAAATCACGTTTAATACGCGATCCCGCTTAATACGCAACTTTTGTCCACTCCGTTGAAACGCGCCTTAACCGGGCTTGGCTGTAGTTGAGTTCTTGAACACAGCACATAATTAGAAAATCACTTATATTTCTTTACATCTAAACAAATAGCCTTGTTTCTAGATAGCTCAGTTTTTTCAACTTTGTCACTTATACCCCTTGGATTCTGGGGTTCTCATATAATTTAGGGCAGGAATGGCGAACCTTTTTGAGCATGCGTGCCAAAAATTTAAAAATTATTATGTACCAACATTCTAACGTGCCTGAAACATTTTAACAAATAATATAGCCATGTTGCATCGAATTCCGTATTAGTAATCTATAAATGAGTTTTTCTTTTATTGCATCCTTCCGAATCAAATCACTTTTAGTTCTTCAGGTAACAGGAGGTTGAATAGATACATAATTATTTACAATAACAGTAAAAGTTCATTTTTTTAAATTAAGGGGTCAGGTAACCTTTGAACCAATAAAGTACATGGAAAAGTGACCGTAAGAATTGCAGTCATTCTTTAACTAATTAACTTTTAATTATAAAATTGAAAACACATGTTAGGAACGATTTATTTTATCTATCAAAGTTGTTAGAAAAGGTATACACATATATAGATTTTTTAAATTTATTTTTAAAGATAATACAATTTTTACGAAAGAATTATTCTTGCATGCATTGCGCGCATGATTTTTCCCATTTCAATGTCTGAAACAAGCCAAGATTTTTTTAATGAGTACAGATATAAAGTGTTTTTAAACTGACATACAATGAAAAAAATAAAACTTGTAGATCTCGAGAAAAAACGTTTTTTTTAGAGTAATTCGACATATCGAGATTTTTTTTTTATACAAAAGTAGCCGAGAATTCTAAACTTCTTATTTGAGAAACATAATAATAGGTTATTTTGTGCTTCTGTACGTTTAATGCATCCACCAAAAATTTCGTGAAATTCTAGGCAACCGTTTTTCAGAAATCGTGCGCGCAATGATCAAAATCGCTGTTTTGAGAAAATTGGCTTTAAAGATTGAAAAACCCTTTGATCATATAGCAAAAGCTTAAAGTGTTTTACACATAACTTCTCTTCTAATGCGAATTTTTGTATGGGGTTTGATTTTAAAAGTTCCTATAGAATCATATTTAATTATAAGCTATTTAAAAAAAATTCGATTTTTGGACGCTTCAAAGGTTACCTGACCCCTTAACCCATTGAGCGTTTCACTAGATTATAAAAATGTACCTTAAAAAGGCCTTGAATAGTAAAAAAGAACTTGTTCGAAAAGGTAGAAGGGGTTATGTGATTTTGTAGTTGAAAAGTGCTAAGGGATTTAGTTCTTTCCCCTTCTTTCTGACACTGAATGATTGAAACGGCTGTCCACTGTCTTTTATGAGGCGTGAATGGGCGTTTAAAACTAGTTGACTAATAGCTTTCGAAAACGATTGTCTAGTTAATCCCAGACAACATCTGAAAGTATGTAACGAAATAGCAGTTTTCAGGAATACAGGTGTGTGTTCCGTGTTGCTTAGAATAATGTTTGCAAACTGTTAAAACCTAATATATCAAAACCTAAAGTAACCTAAAGCCCTAAAAAATTAAATAAAATAAAACCTAATCTGAAGTAGAAGCGTGTCAGTTACGTATATTACTCTATGTAAACTATCTCTTAAAATTTAATTTTCAAAAATAAAACCTCTGAAATTTGATAGAGAAGTAAAATGATTTAGAAAACACTATATGCTGAATGGTTTAGAGAGAAAATGACGCTACAAGGCGCTTTCATTGAAATTTATAATACCTTAATTCATTATAGTTTTTGTAAAAAAAAATATATATATATACAAGGGTGTCCATAGTTAAACGACCCAACTTTAAAGTTGTCTACAGACAAAACTATTGTTCATGAAGTTGTGGAATTTGGTGAAAGACATAATAAAGGGATGGGAATTTGTTTAAGCTAAAAAAAATATATAAATAAAAATAGTTCAAAATTTCGCCACCAGAGGGCTATTTTTAATAAATTACACATTTAGAATGACGATGGATTAGAAACTTTATTTATTAACCAAACCTTATTCTAAAGACAGCATTTCACGTCATGTTCCTAGCATTTCTCAGAACATAGTGCAGTCAACTGTGGAACATGTTATCTTATGATTCCAGATGGTATCTGAAAATGATGAAAGCCATGCAGAACATGTTTGGTTATAACAAAATTTGTTAAACTATCGTAAATGTATGCTAAATGTGTAATTTGTTAAAAAACGGCCTTCTATTTTTTTTTTTTTTCGCTCAAACAAATTCCCATACTTTTATTATGTCCTCCAAAAAATTTCACAACATTTTGAACAATATTTTCGTCTGTAGACAACTTTAAAATAGGATCGATTAATTATGAACATCCTATAAATAAAATTTCTAAGCTATCCTAATGCTAAAAGTGTAATTTATTAACAAGTTGGAAATTGCTCGTCAAACGTGGCAAATGAGGTGCGTTCGTACTATAACTAGTTTTAAAATTATTTTTTGCACCCCATATTGTACTGAATGTATAATTTTTTGCACTTCATAACGTGCATAGTCTGATACATCATTAAAATGCACTTCCAATAATTTTTTCGGAACACTTTTGACTGTCCCTGTAATTAAACTATACATCCGATTTTCCTAAAATTTGAAATAGCTCAACAAAATTTTGCAACAATTCTATCTTTAAAATTTCAGACCATTCGGAAGGCTGTAATATCATTAAAATGCACTTGCAATAATTTTTCCCATTGGCGTAATATAAAGAAAAACTTTTGACTGTACCTGTCATTAAACTATACATCCGATTTTCCTAAAATTGGAAATGGCTCGACAAAATTTTGCAACAATTATATCTTTAAAATTTCAGATCATTCGGAAGGCTCTAATATCATTAAAATCCACTTGCAATAATTTTTCCCATTGGCCGTAATGTAAAGAAAAACTTTTGACTGTACCTGTAATTTAACTATACGTCCGATTTTCCTAAAATTGGAAATAGCTCAACAAAATTTTGCAACAATTATATCTTTAAAATTTCAGATCATTCGGAAGGCTCTAATATCATTAAAATCCACTTGCAATAATTTTTCCCATTGGCCGTCATGTAAAGAAAAACTTTTGACTGTCCCTGTAATTAAACTATACGTCCGATTTTCCTAAAATTGGAAATGGCTCGACAAAATTTTGCAACAATTATATCTTTAAAATTTCAGATCATTCGGAAGGCTCTAATATCATTAAAATCCACTTGCAATAATTTGTCCCATTGGCCGTAATGTAAAGAAAAACTTTTGACTGTCCCTGTAATTAAACTATAAATCCGATTTTCATAAAATTTGAAATGGCTCGACAAAATTTTGCAACAATCACATATTTGAAATTTCAGACTATTCGGTTGGGTAGTTTTTGCTCTGTTACATGCGGACAGACGGACAGACGGACAGACGGACGGACTGAACGACGACTATAGGTGCTACTATTTATATAATTACAAACGCACCTAAAAATCACCCTCTGGTGGCGAAATTTTGAACTATTTTTATTTATATATTTTTTATTCTAAACAAATCCCCATCCCTTTAGTATGTGTTTCCTGAAATTTCACAACTTTATGAGCAATAGTTTTATCTGGTAGACAACTTTAAAGTAGGGTCGTTTAAGTACGGACACCCTTGTATATATAAAATGGATTGTTCTCCATAAACTGAATATGATCTATAAGTTTTTCGTGTGCCAGAGACGTTTTCTTACGTGCCAAGTTCGGCACGCGTGCCATAGGTTCGCCATCCCTGGTTCAGAGTGTGTAAAATAAAACCTTCATTACATATAAAAATCTATTTCAGACTGATTCCATTCTGCATGAGATACATAGAAGAAATGTATATGGAGATGGAAAGAGTCTTTGCGCAGATATGTCTGTCAAGGAATGCGCAAGAAAAAGACCACGGTTATTGAAACAATGCAAGAGTAAGATTATTTCAATAAATTAATTTTTCAAGTTACATTATTTTATTATTCTACAATGTTTCTTATTAACCCTTTATTTGCTGACGGTACTTATAAGTACCATTAAAATAACTTGTTATAAAATTCATTTAATACATCGATTAGCAGTAATACAGTTTAGAATGGGTTATAGATACATTACTTTATCTTGTTCCAAAAGCATTATTGGTTACACAAAACAAAAATATTTTTAAAAAGATGATTTATTTTGTCTTTGCATTTTTTCAGCTTTCTTGGCGTTGGGTGGAGGGGGGAATTTTCAATTCGGAAATATTTCTATATTTCTATGGTAAGAACATTATATTTGTACATTTTCTAATTCTACAAAATGCTAAGAAAAAGATTTAAAATAAAAGATTTGAATGGGGTTATAAATATTACACAAAATTCCTATAAATTCAAATTTAATGAATCCTTCTAAAATGTATTAAAAGATTATGTAAATCTTCAAATGTATTTTAAACAATTCACGAAAAATGCTTTAGAAGATAAAATTTTCATGAATTCATAATTCAGTACATAAAGGGTTAAATTTATTTTTTGTACAAATGAAGTATGAAAAACATTCTTTAAAAAATAGCCTTGGTTTATATTTATAATATTGCGTTTATAAAACAGAGTGTCCAAAAAGCCCCTGGCACATTTTAAAATTCAATAAAAATAAACGGTCAAGTGCGAGTATTACTCGCTCACAGAGGGTTCCGTACAATAATACAATATGAATTAGTGTGTATTGTAAAAAAAAACCGTTGCTAAAAGAATACTAAGACTTTGTAAAAACTATACAACGTAGGGTTGGGTATAGCTGTAATACTAAAAAAGTATAAATGGATATACAATGAAAGTTAAAAAAGATATGGAAACTAAATAATATCAAATATAGCTATCTGTATAACACTTTTTTTTTTACCCGACTGAAAAAAACCTTTATGTGTTTCACGCGTATCTGTGTATGTAGATTTCTTTATACCCTCGAAACATCCCAACGGCTGGATGGATTTTAATGAATGAGGTCGCTATCAATTCGTCTGAATCGTCCGATGGTCATAGGATAGACTTTGTTTTTATAAATTCAAAATGGCGGCCGAAAAATAAAAAAGGGCGGTAGAGACGAAAAAAAGTTTTTACGCACCCTATTGAGTGGCATATCATTGGATAGGTCTTTCAAAATGAAGGCGATGTTTCATTGACCATTTTGCAGTCAGAAGCTCCGTTTAAATATTACACAACCTGGAAGTTGTGTAGGTAGGATGTCTACCTTTACTGTAACTCTAACCTTCATAATATACATCTATAGGCCACATCAAAACAGTGTTTGTTGATAGGAACTAATAATTAAACACAATTTAAAAGTCATCAATGCAAGTAAATAAAAAAAAAGGTAAGTAATATAAAAAAAAAAAAATAGTTTCACATTGATGAGAAATAATTAATTAGTTCGCTTTTTACGCAGTCGTTTTTTTTTTTTTTTTTTTTAATTTAATATATTATTAATTTTATGCTAATCTGTTTAAATTAAACTTAATTCGATGCTGACAATAACAGTAGTGCATATTTAAACTTCATTTGGCATTTCATAAACCTAAATTCAGCGTAGTAATAATCTTTTCTTTTTACAGTGCACCTAAAGCAAAATCCTTGTACAAAATTAAAACTTAGCATTGTGCTAACCGAGCTTCGAAAGGACGTCGCAAAGTTGCAACGCCGCTTTGTTCCGTGCCGCGTTTTTCAATGTAGGTTTTTAGTTAAAAGTCTTTAAATACACGGTAGGTGTATTGAGAGAGTCACTCAATGCGAACTAGTAGTGAATTCCATAGTAAGTAGACTCCCTCAAATCCGCACAGCTTGGGACCAGAGGTTGTGCGGATTTTAGAATTTTGCGGATTTCTGGTCATTGATTTGTTTACATTTTTCAAACGTTAATTTTATTGGTAGTTAAGCAAGGAAAATTATAATGAATACTTACAATAAAGTGAAACATTAAAATAAGAGAAATATTAAAATAATTTATTAGTTTAAACGTAAGTAATTATTAAAATAATTATGTAAAATAAAAATTTAGAAAAATATTAAATTATTACTGATGAAATCGATTCAATTCGATTCCAAAAGTCCTATGCTGCCATCTAGTGGTAAAGCGATCGTACGATCGATACGTCATCATATAGATATGCTAATTTATATCATAATAAAAAGTAATGTAAATTCATTTAGTAATAAATGAGCTGTAATAGCCAAATGATTAACAAAAAATTTAGTAAAGAAAAAACATTGCGGTAGTCATTGATTTAGGCGCCATCTTGAATTTTGTTCCTGCAACTTAATTGTAAATTTCATTGTTTAGATCTGGAAAAATACGCGGATTTTAGGCGTTCGCGGATTTAAGGGAGTCTACTGTATTTATGTGATTAATTCTCATTAAATAAGTCTGTTTTTAACAATTTGACGTTTGGTGCTTTTATACTGCTACTGAGAATTGCATTATATCTAAGGTAATTACCGACGATTTCTTTCGAAATTCATGATCAACAATGCTTTTATACGTCTGCTACGATAGGTACTTCCAGCGCTGCTCAACACTTTTGCTGAATGGCCGTAAACAGAAATTTGTGTTTAACGGAAAAAAGCGATTTTCTCAAAAACTATGTGACCTAGGGTAATCGCTATAATTTTCCTGCAAGGTTTAAATTAACGTCTGCTACCTCTAGTTTTTTTTTCATAATTTTAGTTTTAGTAGATTCGGAATTAGGTGGGAGCGGGGGGGGGGGGGCATATTTTTGCAATACATTTTCGACCATACCTTTCAAAATATAATACCTAAAATTAAATGAAGTATATTTTTGAGTTCAGCGTTACGAAAGCTTTCACACGATACCCACATGATATACAAAGTAAATATTTCTTTTTCAAGTAACTTAATTTGGCCTTCTACATTTTTCCTAGATATATTTATGAATATTTATTAATCTGTAAATATGTGGGTCAATAGTCTTTATTACTTCCCCCAATTTGAACTTTCCATGTTCCATAGTTTACGAGTAAGAGGGTTGTGATAGACGGACAGACAGACAGGCACAGAAGTGATCTTATAATTCTTCTGTTTTTACTTTTTAAGTACGGAACCCTAAAAATAAAGTATTGGTCGTACAGGTGTGCAGTTTGGACTAAAATGCTTCTCACGACGAAAAGTTTTTTTCAAGCGAACAAAAAAATAGTTCCTATCATCTCCCATAGATGGCGCTGCTCCTTAAATTAATCAGAATGAATCATAAAATTCAAGATAGTCAGTTACAGATCATTTTATTTTGTCAAAATCTGTTAAACCCTTGCCTGTGGAATATATTTGAGAAAAACATGCCAAAAATGAAAAAAAAAATCTCTTTAATTTTGTTCTGAACTACAAAATTACAAAAATCCGACAAATGGCGCGAAACTGTCGAAATTTTTGCGGGAAAGCATCGCCATCGATTAGAAAATGGTAAATTACATATTATGCTTTGGGCGAACTGAGCTCGGGCTTCATGGAATTGAAACATCGATTTTTCCCTTGCCCGAATTCTGGTCGGGCATACCAAAATTGGCGTGATTTGCGCAGTATCACAGGCAAGGGGTTAAAGAGTAATAATTTATGTGACCCATTAGCATAGTTCAATCTGTGCACCCTTTGTAGCTCGAGCCATATTCAAACAGAACTCCAGTTCAATCCACGTGTTCGCTAGCATTGATTGCGCAATTGACTGGATCGCATGCGTGATTTTCGTCTTCAGTACTTCACTCTCAGCCACGCACAGACTTTGCATTTTTTCGCAGGGAGTCGTCATTTCTATGTCACAGCGTCAAATTCAATCTTAACAAGTAATAAAAAATCATGCGTTAAGCATAGATTATGAAACACTTTCCAACACATTCAGAATAATGTAACAAAACAGCACCGCTAAAAAAGTTAAAATATTACGTCTAATTCAATCATATGGAAACGCATAATATATTTCCAAACCCAATTTCAGCTGTTCCCATCCACAATCGGAAATTATGTGAATTTGTTCAGCAGCCCTGTATATGTTATACATATTTGAATCTATTAACTGCATGTATGCCAAAATTTAGTTCACTAAAGCCGCTATCAGATTCACCAACTTTTCGAGCAATTTTTGAGCCAACTCTTGATTTCCTCCAACTTTTCGCGAAATGTTGTCTCGACACCCAGTGTGATAGCAAACAGCGATATCCCCAACTTTTTATCCGCACCTCAAAAAAGTCTGTCCTAGCCGCAACTTTTCCTCCCACCTTTCAACATTTCAGCGAATCAGAGATAAGCGATTGATACGAAAATGCGATAAATATTGACGGCTGGTACTAGTAGTACTGGTTTTCCAGTTTTCCTCCAACTTTAGCAAAGACAATTGTAACCTTTTTCTCCCTTTCAACTGGAAAAAGTTGGGGTTAAAATCGGCTGTAAAGTTGGTTGCTCGAAAAGTCGGTGAATCTGATAGCGGCTTTTGAGATGCATATACTTCAGTTGAAAATTTACCTTCAGCAATTTCCTCTAATAAGGAGAACGGTACATGAATACTTTTGTGCAGCCCTGTATTTGAAGTATAGAATTTATATATAACGAGTAAGATGCAAAAAATTAATTAAATTTAAAAGCATATACCGAATTTTAAACCGTACACTCCAGCAATTATTACTCAAAGACAGTACTCTAATGTAAACGATTTCTTTTGCGTGTCCCTGTAAATGAATAAAAAATGCTATGAATGCCCTGTTCTAATGTTATCGTAGTGAAATTCAGTGATTTATATCAGTTTCAATACATTTGAAATAGCATAATGTCATTAAAACACTCTGCAAACGATTTTTCCCCATATACCCTAATGTAATGGAATAATTGAGTGCCCCTGTAAATGAACGATTAATCCTACATACTTCATATACAATACCAAACATGCTTTGGTGACCCTAAATAACCTTTATCAATTTCATGAAAATCCGAGTATATTTAAGGGAATTAGAGCGTGGACAGACGGCCAGACAAACCGAATGCATAAACACTTTTCAACTTTGTTGGAAAGTGTTAAAAATCAGAAAAAAGGCATGTTTGAAAACAGTAAACCCAATCATACGGACAAGTGACGCTTTCTATACTCGAAGTTTGTAACTAATTATTTTCATTTGCTTGAAGAAAACATTTCATCTTGAGAAGCATTTTAGTCCGAACCGCAAAATAACTTGATTTAATATTGAATTTTAAAACGTGTCAAGGACTACGGGGACACTCTGTATTATTATTTAAACTATTTTTAGTACTTTTATGCTAGCTGGGAGCAGATAATAAACCGCCAAATATTTTTCCCGTCGCTAACATTCGTATTACACTCATTTAATTCAAAATATAAACGTTTCACTCATATTATTTAAAATACATAACTTTAATTTGAAACCGATACTTTTAACCACTTCACCGGCAGAGGAGATAGGGAAACAGGTATTGTTAACTCCGACTTACCTCGGGGCTGCCGTTGAAGTAGTTTTAAAACACATATATTATATACATTTGCAATACATACCTTCAGGGTTCTCGCTGGCTTTTGACCAACATTAGCGATTTGGCGAAAATAAGAAATAAAAAACAGTAGCCAAATAAAATGAAATGTTAGTAAAATAGTTTCGGTATGAGACACTGAAAAATCTATCTTTAAACCATAATTGTACCCATTTTTTCAAAATGTTCTAAAATAACCTAATTTTTTGTAATTGCTTATAAAATAGAATTTCGACTATCCGCTACAGAAATTATATCAAAAATAAGTACATTCTAAATGTATCCTAAATATGTAAATTTTTCAGACATTATTTTAGCAGTCTAAATAAAAATTAAAAACAGCTGTCTTTGATTTACCGTTGTGAAAATATACACTAAAAATTGATATGATATTTCGACTCTTAACCGATAGAAAAAAATTATTTGGCCAATGATACTTTACATACAACTAATACAAGTTGTTGTAAACGGCTACTTTCAACACAGCATTTTAGCAAAACTTTCCTCTATTTGGCGTTTGATGCGAGCAATTTTGTTTGTGTTTTTACCGACGAGACGACAGCGCATAGATTGTGAATAACTCACAATAGAAAATAATAATAATAATCCTTCTTTTGTCTTTGGTTGTTGTAAAACTGAATTGATGTTGAGTCAGTAACTATAAATAGAGCAATGTAAATGACACGCTGGGATTGAACGTGTAAAGCGAAATCAATCGTTTAGCAACGCGCATAAGAAATCTCGACTGTATTGCCACACACACACAAAAGGAGCAGAAATTGAGCACTCGCAATTTGGCGAGTCTGATTGTTCTTTTACTCGCCAAATGGAGCATTTTGTCGTGATTTCGCGCAATGGCGAGCGGCAGCGAGAACCCTGCATACCTTTCACTATTTCTATTTAAAATATAAAAAAAAGAAAGAAAATCATAATACCATAAACCAAAAACTTTTATTTAAACACCAAGATACTGTTAGGTAGATTTCGTAAGAAATATTACCTATTACATTCTCCTTATGTTGGAATTTCTGAAATATTTTTGAAACTCTACGCCGATAATGACTCCTAGAACCCAAAATCATCCTCAGTTCAAATCTTTATGTATCTATCCAGCTATATATATAATATATATCACTTTTTTATGGACACGATAACTTCCATAATTCTGCACAAATCTCTTCCAAACTGATACATATAATCAAGGAGCAGAAAATCTCGATCAAGTTCGTTAATGGGCAAAATCAGACCAAGGGATTGAAAATAAGGAAGGTGAAACAGGTGCTAAAAACAAAAGGTTTTAAACATTAAAACCAATATTCAGGCGTTAAAACTTCCCGAGCGCTTTCGTCCAAGCCCTGGTCATCATCAATGGGGTGAAAAATGAGAAGAAGACCTGCAGAATGCACACCGGTTTAAATAACGCAGGGCGATTCCAAAACTGGAAAAGGGGGGCGAGGGAGGGAGAGGAAGTCGGATGAGCACATACAGCAACATTGTTCATTCCAATCCAAATACTCCATTGATTGGAATGATTAATGTCGCTGTATGTGCTCATCCGACTTACTCCCCCTCCCCCCCCCCTTTTTTCCAGTTTTGGAATCGCCCAGCGTTATTTAAACCGGTGTGCATTCTGCAGGTCTTCTCATTTTTCACCCCATTGATAATGACCAGGGCTTGGTCGAAAGTGCTCGGGAGGTTTTAACATCTGAATACTGGTTTTAATGTTTAAAACCTTTTAATTGTTTTTAGCACCTATTTTAGTAATGAAAACTGAGGATCATTTTATGTATTCATGTTTTAATTTAAAGAATTAAGGTGAATTTGTCGTTCTCTTGCATATAGATTTCTATATATTTAATAAGGAAGGTTTTTGTGAAAACAGAAAAAAAACCATAACTTCTTAATTATAATACATATCACATCAGTTTAAAGTTATTATTACTTCTTGGAAAAGGGTAAAAAAATTATGTATAACACAAATTTGATATCATTAAAAATGGGCTCAAGGGGTGAAAAAAAATAGGGTTTTAAGGAGAAAAAAATCATAACTTTGTCAATTCACAAGAAATCAAATCTACTAAAATTCATTATAAATCTTCTGAATATTATCTACAACTTTTATATTGACAAGTTTTTGATAGGACCAACTCTTACAGCAAAAAATTAAAAAAATAAAAATAAGGGTTGACTAAAAAATTATCGTCTTAACAGATTCTGATAAAACCAGCTCTTTACAGAAAAATGAAATTAAAATCTCGTCAAAAGCGGGTCAGATAGAATTGTTAACTGGGTTTTATCTCTAATCTTGATTTGGTTTTTGTAGGTTAAATAAGTGCTTAACTTCGAAATCTACCTGTGCCTGTAGGCCGAGCCGGCAGGGATTTTTTTTTTTTTACACAGACAAAAAATTAAAGCTGTTACTGGGAAAATGCTGTTGGAGAGATTTGCGCCCGAATAACCTAAAAGTACCCTATTCTCTATTGAAAATTATTCTCAAAAGCAGAAACAATTTTTTTTTTTTGACAAAAAATTCATTTCGCTTTCAAATATTCCATAGAAATATCTGTAAAGTATAAAAATAAGAATCTTAGTACTAAGAATATCTACTTGAGTTAATAGAATCTTGGTATCACACATTAATTATTTCATTTAAATAAACATGTGTGTAAAAATACACTGATTCGTTTAAACATATATAATGAATGAATACAATGATTTCTGAAGAAAAGGAAGCATGGTAATATGAAGAAGGATTTTTATTAACAAAATATTGATTTAACGAATAAATTATTTCATTTGCATAATCATGTGTGTAAGAATGCATTCATTTTTAATTTAAAATATCGATATAAAAATGCATTAACTTTTGAAGAAAAAGCATGGTAATACTAAGAATGATGATTTTTATTAACGAAATATTGTTTTCAAGAATAAATTATTTCATTTAGATAAACAAGTGAATAAGAATGTATTGATTTTTCGTTTAAAAATGTCTATTAACAAATACATTAACTTAAAAAAATTGTAATACCAAAAATGATGATTTATTATTAACAATATCTTGATTTATTATTAACAATATCTTGATTTCACGAAAAAATTATTTCTTTTACAGAATCATGTGTACAAGAATGCATTTATTTTTCATTAAAAATTTCTATTTAAAAATGCATTAACTTCTGAAAAAAAAGCATAGTAATACCAAGAATGATGATTTATATTAACGAAATCTTGAATTCAAGAATACATTATTTCATTTAGATAAACAAGTGAATAAGAACGTATTGATTTTTCGTTTAAAAATGTCTATTAACAAATACATTAACTTAAAAGAAATTGTAATACCAAAAATGATGATTTATTATTAACAATATCGTGATTTCACGAAAAAATTATTTCGTTTACAGAATCATGTGTATAAGAATGCATTCATTTTTCATTAAAAATTTCTATTTAAAAATACAGTAACTTCCGAAGAAAAAAGCATTGTAACACTAAGAATGATGTTTTTTTTTTTTTTTTTAACGAAATCTTGATTTCGAAAATAAATTACTTCATTTAGATAAACATGTGTATAAGAATGCATTGTTTTTTTCGTTTAAAAATGTCTATTTAAAAATGCATTATCTTAAGAAGAAAATGTATACCATGTAGTACCAAGAATGAGGATTTTTATTAATGAAATCTTGATTTCAAGAACAAATTATTTCATTTAGATAAACATGTGTATAAGAATGCATTAATTTTTCGTTTAAAAATATCTGTTAACAAATACATTAACTTAAGAAAAACACTGTACGAACAAAACTGTATCAAACAAAAATGATGATTTATTATTAACAATATCTTGATTTCACGAATAAATTATTTCGTTTACAGTATCTTGTGCGTAATAATGCATTCAATTTTCAATAAAAATATCAATTTAAAAATGCATTAACTTCTGAAAAAAAAAACATGGTAACACCAGGACTGGTGATTTTTATTAACGAAATCTTGATTTCAAGAATAAATTATTTCATTTAGATAAACATGTGTATAAGAATGCATTGATTTTTTGTTTAAAAAATCTATTAAAAATACATTAACTTAAAAAAAAACATTGTAATACCAAAAATGATGATTTATTATTCAACAATATCTCGATTTCACGAAAAAATTATTTCGTTTACATAATCCTGTGTATAAGAATGCATTCATTTTTGATTAAAAATATCTATTTAAAAATGCATTAACTTCTGAAGAAAAAAGCATGGTAATGCCAAGAATTATGATTTTTATTAACGAAATCTTGATTAAAAGAATGAATATTTTCATTTAGATAAACATGTGCAATAATGCATTGATTTTTCGTTTAAAAATTCCTATTAACAAATACATTAACAAAAAAAAGTGTAATTCCAAGAATGATGATTTTTATTAACGAAATCTTGATTTCACAGATAAATTATTTCATTCACAGATAAACGTATGTAACAATGTATTCTTATTTCGTTTAAAAATGTCTATTAAAAATTCCATTAAATTTTTAAAAAATAATAGGAGAAAAAAAAACCCACAAAGATTGCATAATTGTATTAAAAGAATTTTAATTTAAAGTGTAACTGAATATTTGTATATTCATGCACCATTTATATAAACATGTTTATAAAAAATATACTGTTTCGTTTAAAATATTTATAAATTTTTAATATATTTTTTAAATGATATAATATATAAATCTGTAATACATTAAATAAATAAAAAAGCTATTGTAAAACATGGTACCAAAATCATTCTCTTTTTCGTTAAATATACATTAACCCTTTATGTCCCAAATTATGAATTCGTGAAAATTTCATCTTCTAAAGCATTTTTCATGAATTTTTGAAACTACGTTAGAAGAATTGCACATTCATTTAATAAATTTTAGAAGGAGGATTTTGCCAATTAAAATTAATTAATTAAATTTGAATTTATAGAGATTTTGTGCACTTTTTATACCTCCGCTTAAATCTCTTACTTAAAATATTTTTTTTAGTATTTTGTAGAATTAGGAAATGTACAAATATAATTTTCTTACAATAGAAATGCAAAAATATTTTCTAACTGCCCCCCCCCCCACCCCCCGATATTTCACTGTCAAGAAAGCTGAAATGATGCAAAGGCAAACGAAATCGTCCTTTTAAAAATATTTTTGTTTCCTGTAATCAATAGATCTTTTACACTGGTGTCCAAAATTAAGGCCCGATCACAAAAATGCTAATTTTCAAGTACGCGAATACTCAAAAGGAAATAATTCGAATAATTACTATCTCTATAGCACAGCTAGTCCATATAACATCTCATTCATGTCACACATGGTCACAAGTGTCACAGTCACTACGGTGAAGCAAAAAAATATGAAATCATATGAATACATCTCATTATGAGTCTCAAATGATCACTATATGTGACTCCACTGAGACGTCACTGTGACTGCTGCCGAGGCTAACGAGAACGACAGGCTACCGCGGTGGGTCGGATTTCTCTTTTTTTTTACAGACCGCTGGAATCACGTGTTGCTTTTTCGCACATCTTCACTGGTGCATTCGAGCATCACGTGACTCCAGCGGTCTGTAAAAAAAGAAGAATCGGACACACCGCGGTAGCCTGTCTTTTTCGTTAGCCTCGGACTGCTGCTTTGTGACGAGTCACCATGTGATTTTACAATGTAGTTACATTGTGACTCTCATGTGACTGTCATCTGCAGACTCAATTTCGAAGTCATCGTGAACGCTGCATTGTGATAATTTACCAAATAATGTCGTATTAAAGTCACATGATGACTTTCAGGTGACAGAGAGACTACTGTAAAGTCACCATTTTACTCTTTTGTGTAATATAAAATTTCTAAATAGAACTGTTGATAACGCTAGCAACAGCTCCAAAAACGAGGATGAACAACAGGCAGAAGAAAAGGTGTCACTAGAAAAATACATAAATTTAACTTTAGAATTAATATCTGCTTTAGAGAACAAGAGTGTATTCCCGAAATATATCCGTAATAGAAATTTTTCATTTGTATAAAATACAAGAAAAACTTGTTAAAGAACGGCCAAAACAATTGAGCAAACACATTCCGACATCGATGTGTCGGAAATTACACTCTTTATTAGACGTTTTTCTCCTGTAACATAGAAAATATCAATTAAAGTAAGTTTATTTTTATATTTAATTTTCTCTATTTCTTACATAATTATCATTTAATAATAAAATAAATTATGGCTAAAGGTACCATTAAGAATATAGTACTACTTTTGATATTCCTTCTAAAATCCGGCGTAGTCTCGGTCCCGATGATGCCGGATTTTTGAAGTTATACTGTAAATTAGGGATGCACAGCCTGTGGCCCGCGGACTAAAAGTGGCCCGCCATGGATTAACTTGTGGCCCGCGATCACAATTTATACAATTTCTTCGGTTTTTTTATATACAATTTCGTCAATTTATAACTGGAAAAATTGCAATTTTTGTCCATGTGTTGCAGGAAAAAATCGCGAATTTCGTCAATTTGCCTCAGGAAGAAATTGCAAATTTCATCAGAGCCGATTAAGAATCGCAAATTTCGTTGATCGAGTTCGGAAAAATCGCGAATTTTATCGATGAGTCGCAGAAAAATCTCAAATTCCGTTGATCGGTTGGGGAAAAATCGCGAGTTTTATCAGTTTATCGCGAGAAAAAATTGCGAATTTCAACAATTTGCCACTGACAAAATAGCAAATTTCGTCAGAGTCAGTTAAATATCGTGAATTTCGCTGATAGGATGCGGTAAAAATCGCGAATTTTGCCGAATATGAGATCCTTGATCGGTTGCGGAAAATGCGGTTTTGTTAGTTTAACCCTTTATCTACTGAATTATGAATTCATGAAAATTTTATCTTCTAAAGCATTTTTCGTGAATTGTTTAAATTACATTAGAAGATTTACACAATTATTTAATAAATTTTAGAAGGATTTTAGAAGAACAGAAGGATTTAAATGGATTCATTAAATTTGAATTTATAGGGATTTTGTGAAATATTTATAACCCCACTCAAATCTTTTATTTAAAATATTTTTCTTAGTATTTTGCAGAAATAGAAAATGTACAAATATAATGTTCTTACAATAGAAATATAGAAATATTTCCGAATTAAAAAATCCCCCCCCCCCCCCCAACACCAAGAAAGCTAAAAAGATGCTAAGGCAAAAGAAATTATCCTTTTAAATATACTGTAACCAATAATGCTTTTGGAACAAGAAAAAGTAATGCATCCATAACTCATTCTAAACTGTATTACTACTAATCGATGTATTAAATGAATTTTATAACAAGTTATTTTAATGGTACTTATAAGTACCGCCAGTAAATAAAGGGTTAAAGTAAGAAAAAATCGGAATTTTGTCAATTTGCAGCGGAAAAAATTACAAATTTCGTCAGAGTCAGTTAAAAATCGCGAATTTTGTCGACTCAGCGCGGAAAAATCTCAAATTTCGTTAATCGGGCACAGAAAAATTGCGAAATTTGTAATTTGAGGTACGGAAAAATTGCAATTTTTTTGATCGGCTGCGGAAAAATCGTGAGTTTCGTCAATTTATCGCAAGAAAAAATTTCGAATTTCACCACTTTGTCGCGTAAAAATTACAAATTTCTCCATAGTTAGTTAAGAATCGCGAATTTTGTTGATCGGACGCGGAAAAATCGCAAATTTTGTCGATGAGCTGCGGAAAAATTGCGAGTTTCACCAGCTTATTGCAAGAAAAAATTGCAAATTTTGCCAATTCCCCGCGAAAAATTTTCAAATTTCGCCAGAGTCAGTTAACAATCGCGAATTTTGTTAATCGGGCACAGACAAATTGCGAATTTTGTCGATGAGGTACGAAAAATTGCGAATTTCGTTGATAGGCTTGAGAAAAATCGCGATTTTTTCAATTTATCACGAATAGAAAATAATCACGAATTTTGTCAATCTGTCGCGGAAAAAATTCACGAATTTCGACAATTGAAAAAAATAAGATCGATCGCAGAACAAAAATGTCGCGAAATAATTCGATCGGCGGTTGAAAAAAATCGCGATATATATAGGTACATTATACAATTTCTGAATAAGCGAATCTACCAATTGAATGCGTTTGAGAGCAAAAATGAATTTAAAAATGAGTCAGAAAATAAGCAGTTTGGATTTGAATACTCCCTTAATACGATGATTTTTCCAACACAATCAATCCGCTTCGGGAAATTCGGTTCAAAAGGCCCACTTTGACAGCATGTGTTAAAATATATTCTGCCTCTATCAAAAAATTGACCATTACGGTACATTATATAGTTTCTGAGTAAGAAAAGGTACCAATTGGAAGCCTTTGAGAGTAAAAATGAATTGTAAAATGAGTAAGAAAATAAGCAGTTTGGATTTGAATACACCCTTACTAAGATGATTTTTTTCTTCAACCGCTATGTATTTTTAATTTGTTTTTGCTGTAAGAATTGGTCCTATCCAAAACTTGTCTATGTAGATGTTGTAGACAATATTAAGAAGATCTATGATAAATTCATGGGGATTTTATATCTTTTGAATTGGCGGAGTTATGGATTTTTTTCTTTTTCAAACCCACCTTTTGTTTTCGTTTTTAATTTTTTTTTTTTTTTTTTTTTTTTTTTTTTTTGCGGTACGAATTGGTCCTATCAAAACTTGTGAATATAAAAGTTGTAGATAATGTTAAGGAGATTTATAATAAAATTAATTGGATTTGATACCTTGAGAATTGACGAAGTTATGATTTTTTTTCTCCCAAAAACCCTATTTTTGTGCCCCTTGAGCCCATTTTTAACTTTATCAAAAATCTGTGATACATAAATTTTTGGCCCTATTTTTAGAAGTAATAAAAACTTTAAACTGATTTGATATATACAAAAATTAAGAAGTTATGGGTTTTTTTTTTTTTTTTTTTTTTTTTTTTTTCCACAAAACCCCTCCCCATTTCCATCAACTTGGTCCAATTTTGCCCATTAACGAACTTGACAGAGATTTTATGCCCATTGATTTTATGTATCAGTTTGGAAGAGATTGGTGCAGAATTACGAAAGTTATTGTGTCCAGAAGAAAGTGATAGACATAAGATAGATACATATATATATATATATAAAGTTTTTTACTAAGGGTGGTTTTGGGTTCTAGGGGTCATGATCGGTGTAGATCTGCAAAAATTTTTCAGAAATTCCAACGTAGGAACGATCCCAATAGGTAGTATTTCATACGAAATCTACCTAAAAAATGAATCATAAATCTGATTTTTATTCTTTTCAATTTTGTTTTTGTGTTTATTTTGTTTAAATAATGTTTTATTGCTTAAAACTGCAAGAACAGTAATAAATTTGACATTTTCTTAAATTAATTAAAAGTACAGCTTTTTATATACATATTTTTCTCCAACTCCGGTTACCGCGACACTCCGCTTATGACGACATTTTTTTCTGGTCATTAGAATGTCGGAATAACGAGGTTCGACTGTATAACATAAAATTACTTAAGATACATTAAAAATATTTTAAAATACATTAAAAACCATTAAAAAAACGTTTTCAGCCATTACACGGCCGTCATCAGTGGTGATTTCGATGTTGATATTTTTCTTTGCGGTTATTCGAGAATTGTCTATAAGAAATCTTTGCAATTTAAAGGTTGTACGTCAGGTGATAGGCCAGATAAAGATATTCAAATTTCCAACAAAACGAATTAGCGCAAAGACGTTTTGTTGGAAATTTGAATACATTTATATGGCATCTCACGTACAACCTTTAAATTATAAAGATTTCTTCTAGACAATTCTCGAATAACCACAAAGAAAAATATCAACATCGAAATCACCACTGATGACGACCGTGTAATGGCTGAAAACGTTTGGGTTTTTAATGTATTTTAAGATATTTTGAATGTATTTTGAATAATTTTATATTACATGTAATGCACCTGAAAGTAATTTTAGTATATTTATTTGCGCTTTTTATATGAATCTTAATCAATACAGTGAAACCTTCCGGTGCGACCACCTCCATTAAGTGACCACCTCCCTGAACGACCATTTTTTCATGGAACGAAATTTATTCCCATAGGCTCAATACTAATTTTACCTCCATTCAGAGACCATCCCAGTTCAATTTCCTCCATGAGCGACCCATTTTTTGAAGAAAATGAAACAAATTCAGTTTTTTCCTGGTCGGTTGAAGAAGGTTTTATTAGAAAAATAATTCCGGAGAGCGCAGTCCTCAGACTAATTATTCCTCAGACTAATAATTCCTCAGACTTCTAAATTAAGTTTAGATTTTTTTTTTATTATTCCGATAAGTTTTAAGTGTTTACACGCCTTTGTGCCTTTTTAGGCAATGGATTTAACTCTGATGATGAATTAAGAATGGCGGTCAATAAAATCCTCTGCCCTATTCTGTCAGGAAACTCTCAAAGAAATAGATAAATTAATGAAATCGTCATTATTTGTTCCCTTCCAGAAAAAAAAATTGCATTTATTTATTGAACTTCGAAAGGACTTGGAAATAAAAGTTATAAAAGACAAAACCGCAAAATCAAAGCAAGCATGAATGTATTCATTTTTTAAAGTCTGCCGTAATTAACTTATATAATTACCATTTGTTTTGATACTTAAATTTTTATTTTTCCCTAATGTGAAAAATAAATTTTATTGACATTAATTGTTACCTTTTTTCAACAATTCAAATCTACATTTAAACATGACCTCCATTAAGAGACCACCTCTCGGAGGGACCAATTTTTATTGGAACGGAACGTGGTCGCTTTAGGGAGGTTTTACTGTAGTTATATTCAAAATCTGGTGGTTTATAAATTAGCCAACCTTTAAATTAAAAAAAAAGAATAACTGTCATATTTTAAAATGACCCACGCGCATTTCTTTTGCAAAAAATATGGCAATATTTATTTATGAGATACATCTTATATATTACAATGGAAGTTTTCATGAAATGTAAAAGTTCGCTGAATGTATAAGCTGAAAAAAAAAAAATTTATAACTATGCTTTGTTTTTTTTCTAAAAAGTAGCTATATATTTTCTCACATATAAATATTTGAACACTAAAAGCCCCTGATATGCAACTTTTTATGCTAATATTTATTTGAAACGTTTATTATATATAATATTAACATATATATAGTATGAACATTTATTATATATACCGGGTGTCCCAAAAAGGACTGACTGATTTTAAAATTCAATAACTTGCAAACGGTGACAGATATTTAAAAAATTCTTGCAGGAGGGTTATGCATAAGGTCAAAAGTTTTTTTACAATGATTTTAAATTTTAGTTCGAATTACAAACAATAGATGGCGCTGCGATCAATAGACGCTGAATTCAGGCTCGATTTTTGGTACTTCGTGGCCTAGTAAGTATTGTGTAAAGGAGATACAGTATAAATTTCAAAAGAATCTGATAATGAGGAATGCGCATGGATCGTTTCAAAAATTAGAAATGCACGAAAAATTTAAATTTGAGAAATCAGCATTTTAAGTACTGGGTGTTCCAAAAATGACTGATGGATTTTAAAATTCAATAGCTTGCAAACGGTGACAAATATTTAAAAAATTCTTGCAGGAGGGTTATGTATGATGTCATGTGTTTTTTTACTGTGATTCTTGATTTTAATTCAAATTTCAAGCAATAGATGGTGCTGAGAGCAATAGGTGCTTAGAGATCCTGCATTAGGGAGAGATTGGACATTGACGAAATATCCGCCATTTTCGTTACAAAGTAAATGGAACGCCGTACAACGCAATGCATTTTCATCAGCGTCTAACACTTTTTATTCTATTAAAATTATGAAAATTTCATTTTATATGTCTTCAAAGAGTCTTTCAGAATATAAATATGAGCACATTTCCATTTCAATGAGTAAGAATTCTCAGAAAATGCATTTTTTACTCTTTTTTTTTACTTATTAAAATAGTGGGCAGAGGAATATTGGGTATGTAAGAACTTTATTTTAATTTCGTAATATTTGAAAAAATAATTTTTAACGATTATCAGATAGAAAATGAACTATAGAATTCAATTTTTTAAAACGATCTATAATTTATTACGCATTTTAAAACAACGGTAATTATTATAATTTTCCCCGTCTTCGCATTGATAATTTTAGAAACAATAAAATTTGAACATATCATATACCACTCCTATTTAACTATGTATGTGATTCAAAATTAATATATGCGCTGAAAGTATTTTATGATAAGTTTCTACGTACTGCTACTTCTCTTTGATATTCTTTTTAAATACGGAAGTCTGGTAAATATATAGTATTAGAATGAGGATTGTTATCAAAAGATTAAATGAAAGTTTAGAAAAGAAATTAAATAGGAGCGCTGCTGTTAAAAAAAAAATAAATAAAAATGAAAAAAATAAAAAATATGAAAAACAAATTCTATAAATAAATCAAAATCCGATAACTAAGTAAAATGGCACTGCTGCGTAGTGTAAAACAGCCAAGTAAAAAAAAAAAAAAAAAAATGCATTTTCTGAGAATTGTTACTCATTAAAATGGAAATGTGCTTATATTTATGATCTTAAAGACTCTTTGAACGCATATAAAATGAATTTTTCATAATTTTAATAGAATAAAAAGTGTTAGACGCTGATAAAAAATGCATTGCGTTGTACGGCGTTCCATCTACTTTGTAACGGAAATGGCGGACATTTCTTCAATGTCCAATCTCTCTCTAGGCCCCACCAGTGGCCGAGAGGTTCTGCTCTCGAAGCTGGTAGACGAGAGGTGCTGGGTTCGATCCCAATCGCGCCCGTCGGCCTAATCGTTCGGAGTTTTCGTGGTTTTCTTCGAGCCGTGGATCTTCCATGCGTTAATACGGATTAGGTTCCCTTAGAAAGACCCCCACGGAGGGCACTCCCCCCGGGCCTATATCCCTCGTGTAGATAATTGGCCGTCAAAAATCAACCCAACCCAACCCAATCTCTCTCTAATATAGGATCTCTATAGGTGCTCCGTCCAGATCCGATTTTTGGTACTTCATGATCCATTCAATACATTTTAATCTCCTTTTTTCGCATGGAAGAACAGAGAGGTTGAAAAATCGAGCCTGGATTTAGAGGTTATTGCTTGCAGCGCCATCTATCGATGCTATTTGTAACTAAAACTGAGAATCGCAGCATAAAAACTCTTGCCATCTTACATAACAGCCCTGCGAGAATTTTTTAAATATCTGTCACCGTTTCCAAGTTATTGAATTTTAAAATCCATCCGTCATTTTTGGAACAACCGGTAAAAAAACTGTATAAATGTACACAGTTTTTAGAAATATAAAAAGCTTATATCTCTGCTAAGACGCTTCAGAATTGACTTTTTTTTCCATCAGATAACTTAAAGCATCTAGTTTAATAACTCTCCAAATTTTAAAAAAAAAATCGATTTTTTAGTCAAATTTCTTGATTTTAAAAGTCCACTGTCCACTTACATGAATTTCCAGCGACATAAATTTGTGAGCTGACCAAAATCATCAAACGTGAAAAAAAAAATAATAAAAAAAAAATTTTAAAAATGCAATTTAACAAATTACAACGACCATTTGGAAAATGATTTTTTCAAAGACTAAAATTTAAGACATAAAAAATAGCATGGAGTTGATCATACATTACGTACGCCATGAATTAAACATTAATAGTGTTATTTCATGTAAAAATTATAAGCGACAGAAATCGCCTGTGACTCGTACGTATTATCCACCTGAAACTTACGTATTATCCAAGCATTTCATTGGCTGTTCGGAAAAAGGCTTTTCCATCGTCAGATTTCCAAGAAATCTGGCGTCCAATTTTAAATGAAGTTTATTTCTTAAACTTCTAAACATCCCACAATATTACTTTTTATACCGTCGTATAGAGAAAAAAAAAAATGTACTTTTAAATGCAATTTGTTTGAAAGCTGTTTCTCAATTTGTTTCTGAGTTATTAATTTTTTTTGTAGTTTCTCTTACTTTTTTGTCATAGTGGCAACACTCTGTTGTCCATCTCCTTTGAAAGTAAAGGGAAATACAGATTACTGTATAGATCAATCAGAAAACGAATAAAATGATGATTAAACCAATAAAAACCTTCAGATATGCTTTTGATTTCCTAACCTGACGAAAACAATAACCATTTTTCCAAATGGTTAAAAAAAAAAAAAAAAAAAAAAAAAAAAAAAAAAAAAAAAAAACTCTGCACTCCTAAAATTTTAGGTTCATTATACCAATTTTATTAATGTTAGGTTAATTGTTAATAAGTATCTTAACCCTTTCGGGTCCGATTATTTTTCAATTTTGAGAACAAAATTACATTTATCTTAATAATATTAATCGTAGCTATCCAAATAAATTTACTGAAATTTAAAGAATATCTCATTGTCTGAAATCTAACAAATGTAGCTATTTTGCGTACTGTTCAATTCATATTCATATTCATATGACAATGGCCTAAGGAACAGTTTTTGGAGGCGTTTGGAAAATATCGTATTACAGATCGTATTTAACAGATATTACACATTTCTAATATTTTTTACGATTTATTGCACATGATTCGTTCAGAAAGGTAACCTGTATTTTAAATTTAAAGAATGAAATATATGTTTAAAATAAAGGAATCGCCAACGGGGCAAAGAGAATTAAGCAAACTTTTATTATTATAATTATTACTAAATGACAAAACATGAAGAAAGTCATAATAAGAAATGCATAGACATATACTATCATTGCTATATGTAGGTACTAAGAAAAGTAATTGTTAAGACAAAATAATTCTAGATGAAATGGCATGTACTATTAGTAGTACACCAGCCCCGAAAGGATAAAAAAAACTGTATAAATATACACAGTTTTTACAAATATAAAAGCCTCGGTGAAGACGTCCCAGAATTGATTTTTTTCCCCATCAGGTACATTAAAACGTCTAGTGTCATAACTCTCCAAATTAAAAAAATCGATTTTTTAGAAAAATTTCTTGATTTTGAAAGTTTACTGTCCCCTTAACATGAACTTCCAGTGACATAAGTTTGTGAGCTAACCTAAAACATCAAATATTTAAAAAAAAAAACCTCTCCACTACTAATATTTTAGGTTTATTATACCAGTTTATTTAATGTTAGATTAATTGTTAATGAGTATAAAAATAAAATAGTTTTTTTTAATAAACTAGGGGGCTCTGCTCCCTACGAGCTACACTCGACAAACATTTAAACATTTAAAAATGAGCTAATATAAAATGAATTGAGAAAACAGTGTATTTGCCTGCCGGTATTTTTTAACTACGCTATAAGAAAGTTGTTTGAAATAAAACATTTTAAATGTTTCGTTTTAAATCTGACGTAATTTTCAACAATTTCAAAATTACGTCAAATTTCTTGATTTTAAAAGTCCACTGTCCACTTACATGAACTTCCAGCGACATAAATTTGGGAGCTGACCTAAATCATTAAACAAAAAAAAAAAAAAAAAAAAAAAAAAAAAACTCTGCACTACTAAAATTTTAGGTTCATTATACCAGTTTTTTTAATGTTAGATTAATTGTTAATACGTATCTTAACCCTTAAAAAGCAAAGTAACCGTTCATAGAACTGCTCCACTGTCGTTAATCCACAGTTAATATTATGGCGGGTTTTAAACGTTATAGAATTTTCCCACTAAATCCTGAAATATTTACAGACTCTGCTTTTATTCCATGCCACTTTTCTGACAGGCCAGCTCCTGTCGCACCAAATCTTAAAAGCACTAACAATCCTGAAAAGATTTCAAACTTTCCTCAATAATCGAATGTTCTCCCCTCCCCCCCCCCCCCACTTTAAAAACTTGTCCAGATAGTATAAAAATTCGAATATGGCGACGGGACAGGTTTTCCAACAACATACGGGGCATGTTTTCCAACATGTTTCTCATTGGAAAACGTCCCCCCTCCTAAATCAGCTAGTCTTATTGTATCAAAAATGTATTTATTGTGTAGTAAAATCGGCCAAATAACCATGTATACCACGAACAAGTTTGATTATTTAGTCATTTCGGTAAAACTATCAATATAAAAAACAAGGTAAATTAAAACCTATAATAAAATATCAATTTTTTCTAAAATGGGTTCATTTAATGAATCCATTTTATGTTAATTATGCCTTTATAGTTATAAGCTACAACACTGAAATCGCAGTGTGTATGGACCCCTCAAAAAGCAAATTAACCGTATTTAGAGCTGCTCCACTTTCGTTAATCCACAGTCAATATTATGGTGGGTTTTAAACGTTATAGAATTTTCCCACTGAATCCTGAAATATTTACAGATTCTGCTTTTATTCCATCCCACTTTTCTGACAGGCCAGCTCCTGCCGCACCAAATCTTGAAAGCACCAACAATCCTGAAAAGATTTCAAACTTTCCTCAATAATCGAATGCCCCCCCCCCCTCCCCACCCCCACCCCCCACATACACCTTAAAAAAAAAACTCCGAAAGCATCAAATCCTTCTACACCAACGCAGGCTAGCACTTCCAAAGAAGCTGTTCCTTAAGTTCTACTCAAACTTTCCCTATTGCTTATGAAAAAGGCATTCCTTCTACATCCAAACTTCGCTTACAGCAGAAGAAGTTAGGACTTTTGCGAAGTCTGCACTAAGGAGGCAAACACGGCGTGGAAAGAAAAATAGGAAATATTGTACTGACTGGTTATCTTGTTAAAAATCAACTGAAAATAGAAAAAAAGATTCATCTAAAAAAAGGGAAAATGCAAAAGGAATCAAATAAAAGCGGCAGGAAAAAACAAAATCCAATCCCGTCCAGGGAGCTGTTTGGACCTTCTTCTTGAAATGTGAAATGGGTTAAAACTGTTTTTTGTGTTACTGTTATGTTACTGAGCATAGTTCACATTAAAAAATAATTATTAATTAACAGGCAAGAATTATTACCTGTGTTTTGCCATTTAAACTACAGTTGGAAAACTTGCCCCTGACCATTTTTAGTAGGCTGGAAAACTTGCCCCGCATACGGGGCACATTTTCCAACGTAACATCATTAGACTTAACCATTTTTTCTGAAAAAGTATATTTAGTTTTTTGAATAATAATTGTGCATTTTGTACAGAAAGGTCAAGGGAATACAATGATATCCTGTAGATATCAAAATAGATAAAAATAAAAAATACAAAAATAAAATTATGAAAAGTTGGAAAACTCGCCCCGGTCTCCCCTACTTTTTAGTCAATTATTATTTATTTTTATGTTCGAAATTTTTTATTATTTTTACATGCTTAAAATGATGCATTCTCACACATGAGTCAATATTTTTCAAATCGGAGTCGTTGAGTCACAAAGCGTTATTGTTAATCTATTAATTTTCATGTTTGTGTTGTGAATTTATTGTGTATGAAAATAGGTTCTGAGCGTCCTGTAGATAAAAGAACGCTTTTCGAAATTGTGAATAAATCCGAAGAAACCATGTTGTATCTTCGTAAACCTTTAGAAAAATAAATGCTAGCTATTAATAAAGCTATACAGAAATATTTTTATTTTTTCACAATGTACATTTTAAAAATATTTGTTAAATATTTAAGAATAAACACAATAAGAAGGTACTCAGAAAAGGTGTTTGTATTAAAATCATCCTGATTTCATGAATTAATTATTTCAGTTATACAATCAGTAAGAATATGTTATCTCTTCACTTAAAAGTATTCGTTAAACTTCGAAAATAAAAAAATCAGGAAAGAATGGTAGTACAGGTGTGTATTTTTATTAACATAGATTTTTTTTTACTTATTTTATTTGTATAACAATATATGTAAGATGTACATAGTGTATAGATGTAAAATGTGATCTTTTTTCTTAAATTTAGTTTGTGGACTTTACAATGTACCACCTAACGCTGGTAAAAAAACTCATCATCATTTTATGATCATTAAGGGAGTCTCGGTAGATCCCCCATATAAGTACCCTTGGATGGTAAGTATGTTAAGCCTAAACTTAGTACTTACCCACATATCAATTTTAGTTTGCAGAAAATTTGCGGCAGTCTTGCTTTGCAAAACTGCAAAGTTGCAGCAAGTTCAGCATCACAAGACCGTAAGTTTATATCAAGATTGCAGCAAGATAACGCAAACGCCGAAGTCACCACACTTTAGACTTGCTTCTCGTGCAAGTTAAACCCTTGCTGTATCAAATTTATTGCATTTTAACTAGTAAAAAATTTAGCTATGTTTTGTCAACAAAATGCAAACTTACTGCAAAGTAGTAATCTTATCTTGTCACACTATAAGTTTAACCCCTTCAGGTCTATGGATGCATAGGCACTGATGTATACGCACCGTCAGAAGGTGCATGCACCGTTTTTATCACCATTAACAAATAAAGGTAATATTTGCACTTTTAGTCACAATTTAGTCTTTTTGGGATTTCATAAGTGAAGCGTTTAAAAAAAAGCGGTTCCAACCGAATAAAATTTTTGTAAGGGATGCAGTCCTTAAAAATCATAGACTCGAATGGGGTTAAAGGCAAAAATAAATAAATAAATAAATATCAATTAAAACGATATTTTAGAAAAATCCAATAATATTGAGAAAAATTTATTTAAAAATTAAAATTTTCAATATAAATTTCAAATGTCCGAAGACATAAACTTAACTTAATAAATTAGTATAACCTTTTAATTTGTAAGAATTTTTATATGAAATAAGCTGTAAATAATAGATAAAATATTACTTTACAAAAAATAACTACATTTCAACAGTTAAAATACTAAATGCCTTTTCTGAGTTCCTTAACTTGACCAATCAATGAAAATGAGATTCCATAACGGCAACAGTGATGTGCGTGTTTTGCTTTTGGGTAGCACCCAATTTATGCAATTTCTGCGCATCTGCTGATTGTCTGTTCGTTTAAAAGAGGGATTTTTTGCGTTCGTCCTTTTCGTGAATTAAAGACAGTCTTACATCAGTTTCACAACAAACTACTCATGCAAGTGGGTGATGGTCTACCTTATGGGGGATTTGCTGCGAATTTGTCAAGTCAAATTTGGCACGTCAAGATAATATCAGAAAAAAACAAACTTGCTGCTAATGTACATGCTATCTGGGTATCATAAAGGATGCCTATAGCGCCTTATAATTAATTTCGATTATGGCATGATCTGAATAGTCCACAGAATTGATTGGTAATTCACTGCTCTTGATTCTGAAACCAGTCAAAATTTAAAACAGGAGTTGGAAGGCCCAATACCTACCATATTAAATTAATGTACCTTTTCTCTCAAACTACCAAAGATATCTATTTGAAATTTTTTATATACATAACATAAATAAATCCTAATAAAGTGAAATCAACTTTATAAACGGATATCATTTAGTTACTTCAAAAAACAAAAAAATCTGGAATAAAAACCACTTTTAAATAACAAAAAAATTTTATTTTTCCAAAGAAAAGCTTTTTAATAAATACTGTAAAACCTCCTTAAAGCGATTACGTTCCGTTCCAATAAAAATGGGTCGCTCCGAGAGGGGGTCTCTTAATGGAGGTACTGTTTAAATATAGATTTTAATTGTTGAAAAAAGGTAACAATTAATGTTACTAAAATTTATTTTTCACAATAGGGAAAAATATGAAAATTTAAGCATCAGAACAAAGGTTAACTACATAAATTAATTACTGTAAGGTTTAAAAAATGAATATATTGACGTTTGCTTTGATTTTATGGTTTAATCTTTTATAAATTTTATTTCCAAGTCCTTTCGAAGTTCAATATATAAATGTATTTTTTTTTTGTGTGGGGGGGGGGGACAAATAATGACGATTTCTTTAATTTATCTATTTCTTTGAGAGTTTCCTGACAGAATAGGTCAGGGGAGTTTATTGACCGTCATTCTTAATTTGTCATCAGAATTAAATTCATTACCTAAAAAGGTACAAAGGTGTTTAAACACTTAAATGTTCCAGTAATAAAAAAATTTCTAGACTTAGTTTAGAAGTTTGATACATAATACGCTCTCCGGAATTATTTTTCTAATAAAACCTTCAAGCGACAAGGAAAATTGTTTCATTTTTTTCAAAGAAATGGGTCGCTCATGGAGGGAATTCAACTGGGATGGTCTCCGAATGGAGGTAAAATTAGTATTGAGCCTATGGGAATAAATTTCGTTCCATGAAAAAATGGTCATTCAAGGAGGTGGTCGCTTAATGGAGGGGGTCGCACAGGGAGGTTTCGCTGTATTTTGCACATATGTTCAGTGCTCGACTTATGCAGGGACATGCGGGGCAGTTGCCTTTTTAAGGGGCTCGCCATAAGAGTAATCAGGATTTTCATTGAAAGGTGCCAAATGATCGAAATGCAATTTTTCACCTTGATTCAACATAAAATAAATAATGTGAACATTAAAAAGGTCCACAATCTTACCTAAATGGCGACTAATGTAATGAAAAGGGTGTTACAATCTTAAAATGTACATTTTATTTAAAACTTTTTAGTACTTTCAAGCCTTCCAGGTTCATCATCAGTGACTATCTTAATAAGTAAATGTTGTTTATTTATACAAATACGTCACTTTGTTTTGAAAATGAGAGAGCCAATAATTACTAGAGTTGAAAGTAGAATCTCTATAATAATAGCCTAAGTCATGTGACTGTCATGAATAGTTCCGGGCTGACCGCTTCGCTTTTTATATGCCAGGTGACCATTTTTTACATTTTTTATTTTTCGCGTGGTAAATTAAAACAATGCTTTGATATTGAAATTAAAAGTCATGGTTTTTGGTATTATTTATTATTTTTCTTTTCTTTTTCTTAAAAAAGGGAAAGAAAAAGTGACCGTCATGAATTTCAAATTAAAATTATGTATTTTAAATAAAATGAGTGAAATTATTATATTTTAGATGAAGTTAATGAAATATGAAAAAATGCGATTGGAAAGACAATGTTTGATGATTTATCACTTGCGCCTGGCTAGCATATTAGTTATACCGTCGCCCAATTTCGCCAAATTATATAAATCGCCAAACCACTCGCCAAAATATACAAATTGACATAATTTTTATTTTAAATAGCGAAAGAACAAATAAATTAGTATACCATTAATAAAAATACTAATAAAACGTCGAAATAAAAATAGCTTGATGACATAAACACGTGTAACTTGCTTAAAAACAAGCGAATATGACATTTACGATCAGCCATTACTGATATTTAATCTTATAGTTTGGCGATATATTTTTGGTCGATGGGATAACCAAGTAGTACCCATAAAAATACGGAGTTCTTGATTATTGTACTAGAAACTTCTGATTTGGCGAAGTATTGTGAAAGTAAATTAAATTTTGGATAAAAGTAACATGGTACAATGCTTAGTACATATCTAACGGAGACCAAACAGGTCGCCAAGGGCGGCTAGTTAATAATAATAATATATATTTCTTCTAATTAAATTCAATCCAAGAAATTACTACTGCTACTTCTACTTTCAACTCTAGTAATTATTGGCTCTCTCATTTTCAAAACAAAGTGACGTATTTGTATAAATAAACAACATTTAGTTATTAGGATATTCTCTGATGATGAACCTGGAAGGCTTGAAAGTACTAAGAAGTTGTAAATAAAATGCATATTTTAAAATTGTAACATGTTTTTAATTACTTTAGTCTCCTTTTAAGTAAGATTGTGAACCTTTTTAATGTTCACATTATTTATTTTGTACCAAATGATTTAAATTAGCCAAAAGTGAGCAAAATACACATTTTCAAACATTTAGATAGACAATGGTGTAGTGGTAAAAGAACAGAGGTTATCCGCTGTAAGCAGAGTGTATACCATAGATAGTACATGCTATAGCTTTTATAAGAAACAGAGAGTATACAGTGTTTCTTTAAAAAATCCAGAAGGTATACGGCGTATATCCTCCACTACATCCCTGGCAGTGTGATCCCCCTTCATCTCTCTGGTTCCAGTACCCCCTCCACTCATACAAAAAAGAAACTACAGTAGAGCGCCAATTATCGGAACTCCAGTTAACCGAACTTCCAATTATTCGAACAGCCTATTTCTCTCTCAAAAAAATAAATAAATAAATAAAATAAAATAAAATAACCTGAACTTCTAGTTATCCGAAAAGACTATCTCTCCCATTTATTTATTTATTTATTTATTATTATTTTTTTTTTTTTTACCGAGATCCTAATTATCCATAAAAATCCATAATAATAAGGAAAGAAGTTTGTGTGTGAGTGAGTGTGTCTACGGTGTTCTGAAGAGACCACTGCACGTAGAGCTACAAAATCTGGGAAAAGGTACGTCTATATATGAAGTTTTGCACCTTGAACCCTAAATTTCGATTTTTGATTAGATTTTTTTTATTTAATTTTTTATCCGATTTTTAGCATTTTTTTAAAGTTTCGAGGCGATTTCTCCATGTAAATGAGAAGAATATGGTTTCTTTCTTTTAACCCAATATAATAAATTTTGTTCTCTTTTCAAAAAAGTTTATTCGGAATTCGTGCAGCAATTTTTGAATTTTTAGCGAATTTTTTATGCAATTATTATACAGCATTTAATGCATTTCCATACCTATAAGGAGGTTACCGTAGAGGGACACAGTTATGTCGCCAAACGCCGCCAAGTTGGCAGTATATCGCCAAATTTGGATATCAAAATGAGCCGCCAAAAGTGGCGCCAACTTGGCAATATCTCTAATATTTCGCCAAATTCCCATAGACTTTCATTGTAAACCAATATGGATTACTTGCTTACAGAAAGTCAACAAATTGAAATATTTTAATGCAACAAAAACTAATATTAACTTAAGGGATTATATTAATTATATTTAAGGGAATCCAAGTAAATTAAATTGTGAATAAAAGTAACATGATACCATGCTTACATTACTGTATTTTATTGATATTTTCAACGAAAGGGTTGCCAGTGGTCATTTTGGCGAAAATTATAGTTGATAAATGGATTGAAATGGCTATATCCGTTAGAAAATAATGTAAACAACACGCAAATTAAAAGAAAATAACTGTTATTTGTTTAATTAAAAAAAAAGAATCAAAAACCTTTTTAATGCGAGATAAAATTTATAAAATGAAAATATTTAATTTAAATATGAAAGGAATGTTTATAACACTTAAAAAATAAATTAGTATGAAAGAAGTAATTGATACATTATTTGGCGATTTTTCGCTTCGCCAGGTTAACAAAAATGTGCCTGAAAAAACTTGAAGAAATAAAATTTAAGTAACAGTCTTTTAGTCTTTGTCTTTTTTTTTATTCAATTTAATTATCATTTTTATGTAATTTTCCCACCGTATGTCTTACAGGAGAAAGGCTTTATTTGTGAGTTACATGTTATTTAAGTATTGCGCGGCAGCGCAATACTTATTTATTTCCAGTGTTACTTCTCAATGTTAATTTAACATGGAAAAGCCTATGAAGATCATAACTTTTTCATTTTTTCTTCCCACCTTTTTGTCCCTGATGCCACTCATTTTTTATTCTTTGCTTAGTCTAATAATAATATAAATTCAAAGTATAAAAACGTTTGCCAGACGTCAGGATCGAAACGGATCATAAAATGCCTTTGCATATAGGTGGATTATAATCTAGAGAAAAACATGGGCTAATTTTTATTTACATTATTCAAATATTTTTCTTAATAATTCCAAATTTCGCTTTTTTCATTGAAAATCAACGGACATTTTTCATAGAAAATGTAACATTTTTACTTCATTGTTGCAAAAATTTCATAAAAGCCGTAATAATAAATTTATTTCTTTTTAGTTGAAAGATTTTCGCGTGAAATATTAAATTGAGCTAGTTTTTTTTTTTTTTTTTTTTTTTTTTTTTTTTTTCAAAAATTAAAAAGGTGAATATGGCGTCATAGTGGAAATAAAAAGGATATTTTCAAAATAAGGTTTTGCTTTGGTCAAGTTTATATTTTAGTAAAAAGTTTCTAGTGGATAGCTATTTTTACGCAGGTAGCGAACTTAGTGGGGAATTACATAACTTAAATTTTAAAATGTATTTTTTTTTCCGAGATGAGAACTATTTATACCCCAAGTTAAGCTTAGGTAATAATTTTCTGATGTGTTTACATCACCCCTTGGGAGAGAATAAGGTTTAAAAATTTAAGTAAAACTTTTATTTTTTATTTTTTATTGTATCACAGCTATAATATTGTTAAATATTAGCAGTAAGGATTCAACACACTTTACAATTACATCCATAGCGCTCCTGAGTGGAAAATAGGGTATCTAAATTTAAGTGAAGTTAATTTTTTATGTTTTGATTACAGATTTTTTACGTCCAGATTAGAAGTTTTTGCCCAAACCTGCATTATAACAGTGGTGAAACATTTTGAATTACACATTGGTAAACTGCATCCCACATTGTGATGCAATACCGCATACATCAAAGCCTGATGATGATACTCTCTATTAATTTTGAAATGCGTTCGTCTGAGTGCATTAGTTATTAAAAAACTTGACATATTAAACAAAAACATAATTTAAAGAACAAATTAAAAAAACAAAATTTATTTCCTACATTGTTTAAGCCCGAGAAGGGACAGATATTAAGATAATTAATTCAATTAGTTTTACATTTAATGTTAAATTTTTGTAACAAATTAGTTAAGCCAATTGAAGATTAAAAAATAAAAATAAAATTCATACAATATGATACTTAAAACACCCTAAAAAATTAGATTCCGTTCAAATGAAATCGAAATAAATCTTAGACTTTTTTTTAAGTTTTGTATTTTGCATGCATCTTATCATTTTATGCACAATTGTCATAAATGTAATATAAATATTTTCAATTAGAAATGGAATAAGTCTAAGACTTATTTCGATTTCATTTGAACGGAATCTAAATTTTTAGGGTGTTTTAAGTATCATATTGTATGAATTTTATTTTTATTTTTTAATCTTCAATTGGCTTAACTAATTTGTTACAAAAATTTAACATTAAATGTAGAACTAATTGAATGAAATAACTTAATATCTGTCCCTTCTCGGGCTTAAACAATGTAGGAAATAAATTTTGTTTTTTTAATTTGTTCTTTAAATTATGTTTTTGTTTCATTTAATTATTGCCTTAGTCGCTAAACAATGCAATTTTAAGCCACAAAGGCAGAAGCATGAAATAAGCCAGGCGAAGTTCGCAATACTATTTTTTAAGTATAAGAGAACATTTTGGGGTAAATTTTTATATTCAAATGTAAATTATATAAAAAAGAGTTAAAATTATAACTATGTAGCCAAGTATTTAAATTTTAGTGTAAAAATGTGCCATATACACACATATTTTATAATCTTCGATAATCAAGCCACCACCAAATGACATATCTATACTTCCTGTTATAAAGAGGAAAAAATTGTTTATTTGTCGGAGGTAAGCTCTGGAACTACCGAACCGATTCCAAAAGTAATGGTATCAAAATGATGGTGTTAGTCCAACTTAGAACATAGGCTATATCTTATGCCGGTGCCACTACCCCAAAGGGGGTGTAGGAGCAAAAAACGTTCTAAAAATGCGATTTTAGCGTTACTGAAGGGCCTAGAAATATGAAATTTTGAATATTAGTTATAAGATATAAATGATGTCTAAGAACAGTTCTTAAACAATTAGAAATTTGAAAGGGGTGAAAATGCGCAAAAAGCGTTCTAAAAAACGTTCTAAATGGTGGTTTCTACACAATCTCAGAAAATAACAAACCGATTTAAAAAATATTGGTGTCATAATGATGGTGACAACGCTTGCTCCAAGATAGGCTATGTTTTATGTCGGTGGCACTACCCCAAAGTGCGTGTAGCAGCAAATAACGTTCTAAAAATGCGATTTTAGCGTTACTGAAGGGCCTAGAAATGTGAAATTTTGAATATTAGTTACATATAAGATATAAATGATGTCTAAGAACAGTTCTTAAAAAATTCGAAATTTGAAAGGGGTGAAAATGCGCAAAAAGCGTTCTAAAAAACGTTCTAAATGATAGTTTCTACACAATCTCAGGAAATACCAAACCGATTTAAAAAATATTGATGTCAAAATTATGGTGACAACGCTTGCTCCAAGATAGGCTATGTTTTTTGTCGGTATCACTACCCCAAAGGGGGTGTAGGAGCAAAAAACGTTCTAAAAATGCGATTTTAGCGTTACTGAAGGGCCTAGAAATATGAAATTTTGAATATTAGTTACATATAAGATATAAATGATGTCTAAGAACAGTTCTTAAACAATTCGAAATTTGAAAGGGGTGAAAATGCGCAAAAAGCGTTCTAAAAAACTTCTAAATGGTAGTTTCTACACAATCTCAGGAAATACCAAAACGATCTAAAAAATAATGGCGTCAAAATGATGGTGACAACCCTTGCTCCAACATAGGCGATGTTTTATGTCGGTGCTACTACCCCAAAGGGGGTGCAGGAGAAAAACGTTCTAAATTGCGGCTTTTGCGTTACGGAAGGGCCTAGAATCGTGAAATTTGGAATGGTAGTTAGTTATAAGATATCAATGATGTCTAAGGACATTTCCTAAAAAAATCGAAATTTAAAAGGGTGTCAAAATGCGCAAAAAGCGTTGTAAAAAATTCTAAATTGCGATTTTTATGCAATCTAAGGAAGTACTGAACCGATTTCAAATATAATGGTGTAAAAGTGATGGTGACAGATCTTGCTCCAAGATAGGCTATATTTTATATCTGTTTCCACTACCACAGAGGAGATGCAGGAGCAAAATGCGCGAAAAGCGTTCTAAAAACGTTTTAAATGCCGATTTGTCAGCAACATCTGAGGAAGAATGAATCTTATTTCAAGCGTAATGGTAGGAAATTGATGCTGACAGCTTCTGCTCTAACATAGACGCTATTTTGTGTCGGTATCACTATCACCAAGACGTTGCAAGAGCTAAAAAGCGCTCTAAATTTCGATTTTTGTGATCGGTAGGGGCTAGCAACTTAAAATTAGGCAAGGTGCATATTTATTAGATATAAATGATTTTTAAGAACAGTTTCGAAAAAATTGGAAATTTAAAAAGGGGTGAAAAGCGCGAAAAGCGACCTAGAAACGTTCTAAATTGCGATTTCTACTCAATCTAAGGAAATACCAAAGCTATTTCAAAAGTAATGGTTGCAAATCAATGGTGACAGTCCCTGCTATAACATAGATTATATTTTATGTTGCTGTCACTACCATCTGAGGGTTGCAAAACAAAACATGTTCTAATTTGCGTTTTTTGCACAACTGAGGGGCCTAACACTTTGAAGTATGGCATGGTGTTTACTTACAAGATGCGACTGCTTTCTAAGAACAGTCAAAAGAAAATTCCAAATTTAAAAAAATGAAGTGAATGAAAAGCGTTATAAATTACAATTTTTAAGCAAACTTATAAATTACCAAACCAATTAAAAAAATAATGATGACAAATTTTGGTGACAGAACCTGCTCAAACATAAGCTATATTTTATGTCTGTTCCACTACCACCAGAGGGTTGCAGTAGCTATAAACTTTCTAAATTGCGATTTCTGTGATACTGAAAATGCTAGAAACTTTAAATATGACATGGTAGTTACTTATAAAATATAAATGCCCTCGAAGGAACGTCGAATATAAATTCGAATTAAAAAGGGGTGAAGCGAAGGGGAGGTGCGAAAAGCATTCTAAAAAAGTTCTAAATTACGATTCTATGCAATTTCAGGGAATATAAACCGATTATAAAAGTAATAGTTGCGAATCAGTGGTAACAGTCTCTGATCCTACACAGGCTATATTTTATGCCGGTGATTCTACCACCTGGGGTTCACAGGAACAACAAACTTTCTAAAAAAAGGCTTTAAAAGCTTTTTAAATTACGTTTCTGTGGAATATTAGGAAATAACAAACCGATTTCAAAATTAATTTTTGGTAAATTAATGGTGACAGTTCCTGTTTCAACATAGCCCTTTATGTCGAAAGAGGTGGTAGGACTTGGAATTTGACATGATGGTTAATTTTAAGATGTAAGAAGATGGTTTCTAAAAAATTCAAAACTTCAAATGAATACTGAAATGAGCGTATTAATTGAGCATAAAAGTTTCAAAATATTTTCTAAATTATCATTTATTTAGTTTTATTTCAGTTTATTAATTTAAGTCTCATTTCTGCCTAATGCAGTGTAATAATGATCTTTAATCAAACTGTGTTTTAAATAGTAATTTTTGAATTATTCCTAAAAGTAATAAGTACCTTTTAATAGAAAAAACTTAATAAAGTAAAATATTACCTTTTAATAAAATAAAAATTTATTTAGTACCTTTTAATAAAAATTAGACATATACATATCACTTGGCATATTTCAAATATTACGCGAGCAAAGCCGCGGGGTTTGCTAGTTTACTATATTATTGAAAGTTTTGTTGGCACAGATGTCATATACGCTCCATGGTACATGATGGGCTCCAAAATGGCGTTATTTTGCCTGACATGGTAACTCGGCTGTTGTTATTTATTTATTAATAAATTGTTTCTTTTCTTTTATTTTCTTTTTTACAGTTATATAAATTGTTTTGTTCTATAGACATTAATTAAACTTTTTATTATTTATTGCTATTTCCTTTTAAAATAATAGAAAATAATTTAAATATATATATGTAATTGGTATTCGAAAACGATGTTTTCACCAAATTGGCGTGAAAAAAAATCACGCCAAACCCGGTAGGAATCTATGCCTAATAGTTATTTACATTATTGTGATTACTTAGTATCAGGCAACAGATTGAAGAGTATATGGTATATTTTTAATATATGGGCTTTGGTGAGTTAGAGAAAATGGCCTTGGCGAGTGAAGTGAATTTTACGTATATTTACTGGCAAACTATTTACTTTCTATATACAAATAAGCAATTTTTTTTCAATATTTATTTTACTTATTTATATAAAGAAGAGCTATTTATCTACTTTTAAATATGAACAGAAATAATTTGTGGTTCTACCTGATTATCCCGTAGACCAAAAAAATATATCGCCAAACTATAAGATTAAATGCCAATAATGGGTGATCGTTAATGTCAAATTTACTTGACATTAAACACTTTACACGTGTTTGTTACGTCATCAGGTGATTTTTAATTCGATATTTACATTTCTTCGCGATCTGCTACAATTTTTTGACATTCCATTTTTGACCTATAATACTAAAGTAATTTCTACCTTCATTTCAATAAAGTTTATTCGGATTTCGTATAACAATTTTTGGAATTTTCGGGTACTTAGTATGGGATTTTTAGTGTATTTTAGCGATTTTCTACCATTTTTCCACATTAGTGAAAGACGTTGATAGAAGTCGAATCAACTTTCAATCTTCGAGCACAATATATTTTTCTTTCCTCTTTTCGAAATTTGTACAGCGATTTAAAAATTTTTCGCGATATCTTATTGTGATTTTCAGAGGTTTTTCGCAATTCGTGCAATTTTTTTACGTACCCGGGCAACCCCGGGCAAGTTAGCTAGTTTTAAATAAAGGAAAAACGCATAGCGGATCAGAAAATGAGGAATTTAAAACAATAAAGGCGATAGGAAGAACCCTAAGCTATGAAGAAAATGAAATTAACCAGTGGTTAAATAGTGAAGACCCTGGGTATCAGATTTAAAATGATAATGAGATTGTGGATGAGATTCATGATGAAAAAGAAATTGAAGAAAATGAAAACGAATGATCTGAAAATAACCCATATTCATCCCATGACGAAATCTTTGAATGTTTCGAAACAGCTATGAAATGGCTCGAACGGCAGAAGAGCGTATCCTATTCAACTAACGTCTTAGAGATATGGCAGCATTGAATATAATGTCTTCGTTGAAGCAAGCAACAATCAAAAGTTTTTTTGCTTAAATTATAATCTCTGGAAGAAAAAAAAAAAATGATGATAAAAATGTAAACATTTTTTTTTTTTTTTAAGACAAAAAAAAAAAAAAAAAAAAAAAAAACTAGAGAACAGGAATTCTGCTTTTTCATAATTTAGTGTCGCCCCGGCATTTCCATTACTTCATTTTCTTCTGGTGGACTGGGGGCTTCTACTATTATGAAACAGCCATTATAAATGAAGCGTTAAAAAAAAATTATGGCCATTTTTTTTTTCCATTCTGACCAGAAAATCAGAGTTTTAACTGTTTATGGCAGCTCTTTCATCTTCACCTAACGCTTCATTTATAATAGCTGTTTCATAATAATAGAAGCCACCAATCCATCAGAAGAAAATAACTTGGTTAAGCGGGACTCGGATAATCGGGACTTTACTGCAAAACATATTTCAGTTTTAAGACTTAAAGCACACGCTTTTATGTTATGTAAAATGACGTCATTTGCAATCATATAGAAACTTAAAATTAAATATAGTTTATAATAGCTCCCTGTTTTATCATAAATCCTCCATTTATATTTTTCTCAAAGTAGCACGTATTTTAATTAATTTTTTTTTCAATTTAATTTTTTTAATTAATTTTTTTTTCATTTTATGAGAAAATGGCAACAAAAAGATATAATTGCTATTTTTCAGCAATTTTTTCTTTACTTTCTTCAGAAATGGCGTACTCGAGTTGCCAAAATGAAACAAATGTCGCTAAAAACTACAAAAAAATTAATATTTCAAAAACAAATAGAGATGCAGTTTTCAAACAAATTGCATTAAAAAGTACTTTTTTTTCGCAATACGATGGTATAAAAACTGAAAATGTGCGATGTTTAGAAATTTAAAAAAATGCTATAGAGCATTTAATTGTACAATGATACATCTACTTTGTTTATTGCTAGCGTCTGTAAGCTAACGTTATTTTTTCGACACAAAATAAACTGGGAGAAAGAAATAGCACACCGTACCGGGGCTAAAAAAAAAAGAAAAGAAAAAAGACAATTTTGAAACACGCCAACACTAACTGGTGCTGCCAGTTCCAAGCTTAGATAATATATGAAGGTTTCAGTATAGTCAGAAACATCCCTTAAATTGTCTGTCAATTTATCTGAACTAGGGTCGGTCCCGGCTTGTTCGGATAATCAGCGCTCTACTGTATATCATTATAAAACTAATGATTAAAATTTTATTATAACAACTTAGCATTCTATTGTTTTCAAAAGAAATTCTTTATTAACGTTTTTTCTCCTAACGTGGCAAGTTAAAACAATTCATTAAGACAAATTGGGGTATTCCCTTTTTGACATCTTATAATGTACGTAGATAAGCAAAGAAATACTCGTGTCAACCAATCTATCATTTTTTTTCTACTTTTATCCTACTAGTATTTTGTCTTAAAGTTGTGATCTTTTTGTGATACCCTGCATACAGATTTGAGCAGTACCGGTTATAAAATTTATGTATACATGCAATATGCATGGAGTTTAATACTAGCTACTCCCACATTATTCACAAAAAAAAATTCTACAGGCAGATAGGGGGCAAAGTGCTAGTGAAAAGTGACACTCATTTTGTAAATATATATAATTTTAATTCAAAGAACTGGCATATTTTAACAGAAATGCGTGACGTCATTTTCTTTTCATCCTCTCTGAAATTAGAGGGGCTATAAATCTTCAAAAGAAGAAGCTCTTTCGACAAATGAGGCCTTCAGATGACAACCTGACTAACTCCATTTTAAGTGGCGGTTTTTTTTTTTTTTTTTTTTTTTTTTTTTTTTTAAAGGAACATTGAAAATTTTCTATATATTTATACAGTGATAAAAGTTACCCTTGATTAAAAGAAAATTAATGAGTTCAATCAAAATATCCCGAGAAAAAATATTATATCGATACAACATTTTTATAGTTACAATAACTTTAACTGTTTATACTGAAAATTTTCATTTGATGGAGTTAATCGATTTGTGCACTGAACGGCTCAAATAACGTAACCTCTTAAAACGAGATGGCCAAAATCATGCATTTTTAAAAAGAATAAAATATTTTTCTGTAAGTGAATCAAAATTAAATTGAAATTTGCTAAATATGTTTTCAGAAATTTCAGTTAACCCTTAGCGTAAGTATGATTGAATCCATACTATTCATTTATTTCTAAAATGATCATTTAATAAAGCTAATATTAAATGACTTCTATACATGAGGACTAAAAATTAAAAACGCTGAATGTACCAAAAATCGAAGTTTTTTTTTCTTTTTTTACAATAAAATGTCTTAAATGCCAAGCTTAACAAACAGGACAACCCTCGAAATGCCAACCGTTGTAGAAATAGTTAAAAAAAGAGTAGAAAATGTGCCACACGAAGTGAAGTGGAGAACTCTAAATGTGACACACGAAGTGAAGTGGAGAATGCTGAATGTGCTACACGAAGTGAAGTGGAGAATGCTGAATGTGCTACACGAAGTGAAGTAGAGTACGCTGAAAGTGTCAGTGATAAGATTTGCGGCAACTCGTGCCCATTACACAACTTGATCATGTTGTTATTGTTTACATCAATGGCATCTTTTTAAACAAAGTGAAAAATATTAAATATAAAAATAAAAGAAATGTTTACAAAAGATAATATTAGATATTTAAACACTAAACGAAAGGAAGATAGGTACCTACATTTTAAAGTGTTGAACTAAGAGCCCAAAAGGAGTGAAGTGGAAAACGCTGTAAGTACCAGAAGGAGGAGTTTTCCTTTTATTTGTTCTCTTGAAAAAATTTCTGTTTTGGACTTTCAGCGTTTTCCATTTTAGGTAGCTTTCATTACAAAAAGTAAAAAGCTATCTGTTGCAGCCGTCCAGAGGAAAGCATTTCCGGAAAAATTTGGTAAATTTTCACCGATCATGACCTCCAGACCCCAAAACCACCCTCTGTTCAAATGTATATATATATATATATTTTTTTTTTGCTATGCGATAACTCTCGTATTTATAAACCAATTTGGATGAAATTAATTGTATGCATAGCATATACCAATGTCTCGACCGAGTTCGTTGGCTAGCTACATCCGACATATTGTTTCAAAATGGCGGCCATTTAAAAAAATTTAAAAATTTTAATTTAAAAGCGGTGCAAATAAATTTTTAAAAACTTTAAAATGTTTTTTTTCTTAAGAATTTGACCTTAATACAAGGATCCTAAAGCATGTTTTGTTTCGTCTTTATCTTTAAAAATGGCTGAGATATAGCAGTTTGAATTTCTAGAGTGACTGACATTTTGAAACAGTCTAACATTTGTCGCGCTGTAACTTTCTTATTTATAAACAGATTTCGATTATATTGATTGTATGCATAGTACATACCAATGTCTCGACCGAGCTCGTTGGCCAGCCTCATTCGCCCTCTTGTTTCAAAATGGCGGCCATTTGCACCGTGCACTGCCGTGTAATGCTTAAATATTATTAATATCTGTTAGCTTCAAATTCTCTCCAAACTTGGCGACACTTGTCGAAATATCGCCAAATTTGGCGACCAAAAATAAGAAGCCATAAATGATGGTAACTTGGCAATAGCTTACTAAGTTGGCTAAATTCTCATTCAAATTCAGTATCGATGAATATTCTCTTATTGGGCGAGTCGCATTTTAGCTTCTTAAAATTTGAGTAAAATTAGCTTCCAGTAAAACTTGCAAAATTTTAAAACCAAAAAATATGAAAGCTACATTTTCCTCCCGCTCATGCCGAAAGGACTTTTTAGTCCTCAAATGTAAAAAAAAATACAATTAGAGTTTTGTTTTCAATCAAAAGGTTTCGTGCATTACAAATGCTGTTCATTGTCGTGCCATTTAGCTAGTATAACATGAATTATGTGAAATGTTTGATTATTAATTATTATTTATTTTTATCCAGGTTGTTCTTATGAAAGGCCGTAAGAAATCCTGTGGTGGTGCTATTCTCAATGATAGATATATTTTGTCAGCAGCACATTGTGTTGTTAAGTAAGTGAGCTACACTAAAAAAAAAGGCATGTTTCTAAATCTAGGAAAATCACGAACCATAATATACAATAACCTCTTCTGAGTTATCCACGATTTCTAAGGCTAATGTCAGACGGGCGTCTATTTACACGCTTTTTTGTTTCAACATGAAAAAGGAACGCATCCAAGCGAAGGTGTTCGAAGGCTGTAGAAAAGAAAAAAACGTGCAAATAGACGTTCGTCTGACATTAGCTGACGGCTAATTGAAAGAGGACCTGCTGGCATAGCCAAGAACATAACCAAAAACTTTAGTGCAATTCTATGCATAACTTAATACACTTTTCGATGGTACGATAATGAAAATGGCGCTAAAATCGATATTGCAGCGCCCCCTTCCGGGAGAACTATTTCAAATTCAGGGGGGACTTACTTGCCATAACCAAAAACTTACAAAAAAAAAAACTTTGGTTCAATTCTATGCGTAACTTCATACACTTTTCGATGGTACAATAATGAAAATGGCACAGATATCGCTATTACAGCTCCCCTTTCGGATGGAATATTTCTAAATTGAAGGGGGACCTGCTTACCACAGCCAAAAATGTACTCAAAAAATTTGGTTGAATTCTTTGCATAACTTCATACACTTTTCGATGGTACAATGGCGACACACGGACAAACGGACAGACAGACATTTTGCATAAACATGTTTTTGGGATCTCTGATCCTTAAAACGTGTAAATCCGTCGAAAACGGAAGTCGATAAAAAAATTTCGATTATAATATCTTTCTTCTATTGAAGATAGAAGAAAATAATAACATATTAAAAGTGAATTTTCAATTTAAAAAAAATGGCTTTTTTACCTGTACTTGTTGCCCTTGGCGATCAGGTTGGTCTCTGTCCAAATGGATGTTTGGGAAAGCATGCTAAGCATTGTATCATATTACTTTTATTTTTAAATTAATTTACTTGGACTCCCTTAAATATAATTAATATAATCCCTTAAACGAATATTAGTTTTTGTTGCATTAAAATATCTCAATTTTCTTGATTTTCTCTTAGCAAATAAACCATATTGGTTTACAATTGAAATCTATGGGAATTTTGCAAAATATTAGAACGCCAAACTTGGCGGTATTTGGCGACAGAACAGGGTCCCCCCCTATGATAACCCCGCCCCCCCTTATAGGTATGGAGATGCATTAAATACTCTTCAATAACCAGTGAGATGCGTTTCATTCGAGCGTTGCCATTAAACAATTAACAAATAATCGCGATTTCTGTGCCACGTACGATAGCCTAATATATATATATAGATTCCGTAACTCGGAGTGTCCGGGTTGGGTATCCTAGTTATAATAAAAGCATGTCTTTAAACATTTTTTTTTTTTTTTTGCTTATAATTTATTTAGATATTGTCTTGTATTTTAACTAAACTTCCCTTTTACTAGAACTTTTCCTGGAAAGAAAGGGAAAAAGAAATTTCAAAGGTACGTTCGTCCGAACGAAGTGAGAATTGGTTTTCTCACAAAAACTAAAGAAGTCAGACCTGGTCCTCCATTAGCTAAAATTATTGTTCACCCAGGATACCATCCGAAGCACATGAAGTATGACATCGCCTTGCTAAAACTGAGCCGAAGAATCACCTGTAACATGCTTCGAAACCCGATATGCCTACCAACATTTTTACCTAAATTATCCTTTCAGAGGTTCAAGAATGTTCAGCTTCACATCTCAGGATGGGGTGCGGTTAGTGCAGTTCCTAAGAGTGAGTAAATTCCCAAAACATGAAAACATTCAAAATGATTCTTTATAGACCGGGAGGTGGTAGCACAGACAATCACCTCATCGAGTTCACAGTTAAAATTCTAGAATAAACGAGTTCAGTCGTGACGTCAATCATGACGTTTTGGTTGGAAACTGACTCCGAACAAACGGTTGCTATGTTGTATTTTCCATTTTGTTTGTGTGTTGCAGCTATATCTTATATCTATATCTCACATCTAAGTATTTTAATACTTGATATGTACTGGTAACATTTTCTACGATTTATATTTAAAAAGAAATGACGCATAGAAACCGTTTGTTTGGAGTCAGTTTCCAACAAAAACGTCATGACTGACGTCACACTGAAAGCGTCTATCACTTAAAACTTGATTCGCATATTAAAATGCAATCGGTCTGCCAAGACATATCTTGGTGGAAAACACCTGAAAACCTGATTTTAGAGGTTGACTCGTAGGTTTACCATTGTGTTTTCCTGCTCCCAGTCCTCCATGTTTTCATACCTTTGGGTTAGGAAAACACAATGATAAACCTACACTGTTAAAAATCTGCAGCATTTGCTGCATAGTCACTCCGCCACTATTATTGAATACCTCTTTTCTGACCAACGAGAATGCTCCATAATATAGCCAAGTAACCGTTTTCTATACAAGCGGCAGAGTGACTATGCAGCAAATGCTGCAGATTTTTAACAGTGTACGAGTCAACCAATAAAATCGGGTTATCAAGTGTTTTCCACCACGATATGACTTGGCAGACTGATTACGTTTTAATATATGAATCAAGTTTTAACTAATTCTGTAATTTCAGCCGTGAACTCGATGAGGTGACTGTCTCTGCTGCCACCTACTGGTTAATCACTACTAAAATAAGGAGTACCAACCGGGCTCTTCGAGTTACAGAATACAGGTGAAAACAATTTATATGTTTTTTTAATTGAAAACTCTAAAATATTGTTTACATTTAATACATATTTTTCACTAACAATACCAACAATCATTTTTACATGTTAGCAATTATGTATTCAAATAAAATTTGAAATTTATTAAAAGCTATGCTTTCGTATTGGTTTCGTCTCAGAAATTAACAGTCGAAGAAATTGCTAAAGATGGCTGGTCTTTTTTAGTCTGATAATTTCAATGTTTTAAGCGTGGTTCGTTTTTAACAGGGCTGCGGAGTCGGGGTCGGAGTCTGAGTCGTGGAGTCGGAGTCGGGCCCATTTTTGAGCGAAGGAGTCTGAGTCGGATCTGTTAGAATTTCCGGAGTCAGAGTCGTCCATTTTTCCCACCGACTCCGCAGCCCTGGTTTTTACATGTATTAAAATTGTGTTTTATTTATATATATTTTTTTTTTATTTAAAGGGACCTTCTACATTAGAAGACCAAAAAAAAGCACTTTTTTATGATTTTTTTGTAAGAAAACTCCATGATGGATCTTTTTGAAATTTTAACAGTTTATTGTACATATCTTAAGGTACACACAAGAATTTTTTTATAAGATTTTGTCGCTTCTACTCTAAATCATAAACAAATATATTCAACTGCTTTGGAAAATTTCGTCTGGACGATGGGCTTGTAGAATTATCTGAAACACAAAAATAAAAATTTTTCGTAAACTTCGTGAGTATAGCTTCTAGTTAAATTAAAGGAACCAATGGATTTATTAAAAAAAAGTTATGTAATGGCTGATTAAAAAAAAAAAAAAAAATTAAAAATTCGTTCTTATTTGTTAATAACTTTTTTTTTAATAATTTTAGTAAAGGCTTTAATTCATATCGAAGGCAATTATCTAAGCTTTAATTAAAAAAAAAAATCAAAACGATCCATTGAATAGTTTTTTTTTTTTAATCTTGCCCACCGTGTCAAAAAATGTGGTTGAACATATTTGTTTATAACTTAGAGTAGAAGCAACAAAATCCTATAAAAAAAATTCTTGTGTATACCTTAAGATATGTAAAATAAACTGTTGAAATTTCTAAAAGATCCATCAAGCAGTTTTCTTACAAAAAAATTATAAAAAAGTGCTTTTTTTATCTACTAATGTAGAAGGTCCCCTTAAGGATTGATAAAGTTTAAATTTCATTATGGAATATAATCCGGAATTAATTGCTGAAGTTTTTAATTTATATTAATTTAAGTGCAAACATATTTGTCTTTTTTAATAGTCTGTCTGTAAGTGTCAGAAATAGACTTAATAAAATTATGCTAGAAAATTATTTTAAAAACAATAAATATTGAGTAAATTCGATACAGTTTTCAAACAAATTGCATTTGAAAGAACGTTTTTTTCTCTATTTGACGGTGTAAAAATTAAAAATGTGCGATAGTTATAAATTTAAAAAATCGCAATAAAAATAAATAAAAGTTAAATTTGATCGTCTGCTGTTGCCATTCGCAAAATAACATCAGCGTTACGCACAGATACCTTTGTCCTTTTTAATATAGATAGGTGTAAAACAATCACGGATGTTAAAGAGTTCGCCGGAATTCCGGACGCTTTCAACCCATGGAGGAAAGAGATAGATGGAGATGCAGTATGCCGTAAAAAAGGTTTAAAATATGAAACCGTTTATCGCTCAAATTTAAACGTCCACATAAGGCCCAAACAAAAGAAGCACCTGGAACAGGGATCGAATTCTGTGACATCACCCGTGCATTTTTTTCTATAAATGAAAATGATTTGCTTATTTGTAAGCATTCTAAAGCATTGTATTATGAATTAAAAACTGCATTATTAAAAGTTTTCTTCTTTTTTTTTCGTGAAAGAACATGCTTATGTTTGGGCCAACAGTAGCGGATTTTAGAGTTATTTTTTTGGCGTCACCCCCAGCCACCTTACTGCATCAACATGCTTTCAACCAGAACCTGGCCATCTTTTTGTTGCCATTTTCTCATATTAACTGAAAAAAAAAATTAAAATACGTGCTATGCCAAGAATATCGTCTGCTATAAAAATGTATTTTAAAGAATATTTGTGCGACTTATTTTACCCGCATTTACTGAATTCCTATCAAAAAGTTTAACGAATGCAATTTTATTAATCCGTGTGACATAACATGTTCCGAATTTTGAAAAAATATAAATGGATGATTTCTGATAAAACATGGAGCTATTATAAACTATATTTAATTTTCAGTATCCATATCAATGTTACTAAAAAATGAAGGCACATGAATCATTAGATACACGATTTTTTTGTCGAGTTTCTTGAATGACGACATCTTTTTCGCGGGGTTTGTATATTGTTACACGATAGTGACGTCCTATGCATACTTTTCTATAGATGTTGTTTAAGATTGGATCGTAAATGTGGAATTCTTCAATGGAGGCAAATGACGTCATTTTATATAAAACTAGCTAAAGTACCCGACGTTGCACGGAACAGTTATGATAATTGTAGTTGAATAAGTTAATAATAAGAACAGTTGTGATAGTTTCGAAACAGTTGCAGTAGAAAAGTTATGATGTAATATTCCCTTTTTTTAAATTCTTTAAACCATTTATTCCATTTTTTCACGTAGAAATCTTGCAATAGAAAAGTAATTGTTGTGGTAAGAATTTTATTGCGGATTTTTAATTGTTGGCAACAGCTACCACGAAAAATGTTTCAATTTGATTGGAAATTGCTGTTAAATTTGTGGTTTTTTATTAATTAAAAATGAACTATCAGTTATTCCGATTCCGGATTACTTTAGTTGCCTCGGCCGTGTTTTAATACACATGTACGTAACATTTCACAAGTCTGGCTTCCAAACTATGGATTTATATAGCATTACAGACAGACAGACAAATTTTCATTTTTATATATTAGATAAAAGCGTGCATTTTAAGTCTTAAAACTGAAATACGTTTTGTACTATCTATATTTATATATGTTTTTCTTTCATTGGGTGGGACACTAAATTCTGAAAAAGCAGACTTCCTGTTTTCTAGTTTAGTTATCTCATTTCATTCTAGGAAGAAATGCAATTAAACTAAATTAAAAATTGCTAATGGTGATAAAAATACCTTTATTTAGATCAACATACGTTTCATCATCACACTAACGGTGACATTTTCAAGATCATTCTTGATAGAAATATTTTTGCAAAAGTTTTTTTTTAAAAACAAGAACTTGGTAAATAATATCACGAGACTTCCTGTATAATGAAAATCAGTGCAAACATAAAATAAAATAAAAATGGATATTTGCGAGCTTGAATTAATTTCTACTTCTGTTACTAAACCTGTATAGCATCTCTTTCCAACTTTTATATAACTCAAGAGAGACTGAATCATTGCAAACATTCTCAGCGCGTAAAATTATCTCTATTGATTCCCGGATAATGGATGGTAAGTACAATATTGACGGATAAATTATTTTGCTATTTTCAAAATCAATCTGTAAAGGTTCTTTACTGCTTAATCTGGCCAAAGCTGTAGTTCTCTTGTTGTATTTGATGCCTGCTATATGTATGGGGAAAAAAATGCGAAAATATTTCTAGCAAGAATGATCTTTCAAATGCCACCGTTTGTGCGGTGAAACGTGTGTTGATCTAAATAAAGGTTTTTATAGCTATTAGCAATTTTTAAGAGGTCTCAGGACTCTTAAAGCTTCAAACTTTTTGAAATTTTAATTTATTTATACGTTAAACTACTATCTTTTCTGAACATTTTGATATAATTGTTTCCTTGAAATTCTCATTAGAACAGAAGTTAAGGCTTTTAGAATTAAACCTGCTCAATAGCTGAAGTAGCGTTTCCGAAACTTTGAAGTCATTTTTCTCTAAATGACGTTTTTGGGCAAAACGCCGCACGATATCTCAAAAACTTCTGAATATTTTTTCATGAAATTTTCAAAACATATGTTTCACGCTAGTCTCTATAAACTGAACCTAAAATTTCCTTTTTACTGTACAAAAAAAATGGTTTTTTAGGTGATTATACTGTTGACATTTTCAGAATTTTGCATTAGCAAAATACAACTTTATATTAAAAATATAAAAATGTTTTAAGTACAAATTTAGTTTAGTTCAAGATAATTATTACAGTCTGAAGTATAAGTAAACACTAAAATTTTCATTCTAGTTGGAAAATTTATTTTGTAATCCTGCGCGTAAGCTCTTATACCAGTTTTCTGCTCGACAAATGTCTGCCAGTTTGGAGCCCTCCTGTAAATTCTAATTCTGCATCTTACAATTTGTTAAATACATGAAATGAACGAACATACTTATATCTTTCATCCCCCCAAAATATTTTGTTTTAAAACCATATACATTTTAAGATATGAAATGTTGAAAATAGTCTCTCTTTTATCCAATTTTAAGTGTCCTGAGACCCCGTAACTTAGGTTCATTATAAGTGATTATGAGCCATTATTTTGAAAATCAGACAAGTGCGATAGTTGTATTTTTTGTTTTACCTGATTTTTTTTTATGTTGAAGTAGATCATATGTAATAAATATTGTGCAATTTTGAAGCCCTGAAAAAATTTCCTGTTTCCTGTAAAAAATATCAAAGTTCAAGATCATGAATCCCTTTTTTCATGAAACTTGAAATGCCAGTATGTTTGAATTGCTATATCGCTGGAAAGCAACAACATCCCAAAATTCTTTTGTCATAAACTATTAGTATAACACTGCATGCTTAGTGAAATTTACTTTTTTCCATGGGGCATTGTTAATTTTCGTTGATATGTTGCCACAAAATGCAATCAAAATGACGTTTTTTTTTCATTTTCCGCACTTATTATCTTAGTTAAGCAATAGTGCCCCAAAATTTTTCTTATAGAATATGAAAGTTTACTATTAGTACAATTTAAGTAATATAGAACTTTACGTGAATATCGATGCTTTTAGCAGATATAATCTGTTAAATATTCAAAAGTTTCAAAATCTGCAACTTTTGAATTAGTCTTATCTCAAAACAGCATCACAGTTGAATGAAACAAAATATATCAGGTAGTAGTTGAACATATGCACAAAAACATGGGAACGAAAAATAAGTGGGGTCTCATGCTATTTTCAGAAAAAAATATGACAAAACTTTCAATAAGGCAGTGTCAATAGCAGGCTTCTTCCCTATCAGAAAATGATTCATCCCGTTTCTCTTTCCCTTTCGTATGTTTTTCCCCTATGAGGAAATGGAACATCCCTTTTCTCTTTCTCCTTGTAGGGGAAAAGCCTGATTATTGCATGGCTTTTTTGTGAAGTTTGTCATTTTTTTTCTTCTAAAAATAGCATGAGGCCCCACTTATTTTTCGTTTCCATGTTTTTGTACATATGTTCAACTACTACCTAATATATTTTGTTTTATTCAACTGTGATGCTGTTTTGAGATAAGACTAATTCAAAAGTTGCAGATTTTGAAACTTTTGAATATTTAACAGATTATATCTGCTAAGAGCATCGATATCCCGGTAAAGTTCTATATTACTTAGCTTGTCCTAATAGTAAACTTTCATATTCTATAAGAAAAATTTTTGGGGTACTGTTGCTTAACTAAGATAATAAGTGCAGAAAACGGACAAAAACGTCATTTTGATTGCATTTTGTGGCAACATAACAATTAAAATTAACAATGCCCCATGAAAACAAGTAAATTTTACTAAGCATGTAGTGTTATACTAACAGTTTATGACAAAAGAATTTTGGGATGTTGTTGCTTTCCAGAGATATAACAATCCAAACATACTGGCATTTCAATTTTCATGAAAAATGGGATTCATGGTCTTGAACTTTAACATTTTCTACAGAATACAGGAAGTTTTTTCAGAGCTTCAGAATTTCACAATATTTATTAAATATGATCTACTTCAACATAAAAAAAAATCAAGGAAAACAAAAATTACAACAATCGCACGTGTCTGATTTTCAAAATAAATCCGTAAACTTATCATACATATTTTTAGAAATTAAATTTTTTAATGATACTTTTTCTGCTGGAAAGTGTTTAATAATCTGTACCTGATGCGTGATTTTTCATTCTTAATTTATTTATTAAATATCTATTTTAGTAAAGGCTACGAGTCTACAAGAAGGCATGGTCAGAATGACCAGTTTATCAGAGTGTTTGCCTCATGTTAGAAATCCTGTAGCTAGAAGGTTCCTCTCCCAGGTCCTTGCTTTCTGTGTTAAGGGCATAAACGGCCAGAGACCATGCTTCGTAAGTAATATTTAACCGTAATATTAATTTAACACAGGTCGTTCCTTTTTTTATCCCTTTATTTACGGAATTATTTATCAAAAAATTGCTTCATCCCAATAATTATCTTCTTCTTTAATATCTGAAGATATACTGGAATTTTTAAGTAATAATAATGTGAAATTTAGATAAGTTTTTTCATTAAAACTGATTAAATAAATCGGTAGTTATAACTCTTTTGGTTAAATATTTACAACTAGCTAAAGACATGCTTTGTTTGGATTCGCGAAGTATTATTTAATAAGATAAATATTTGAAAGTAACAATATATATATTTTTTATTATTTTTGTATCTTTATTAAGCAAAAACGTTATTTTATGTTTTGGCGCATTTTAATTTTAGAAATGTAAATTCAGCCAAATAACTAAGAATTTCTTCTGAATTTTCTATTTATGATATAACGAATTTAACAATTAATTTTATTCATTTACAGTTCTTTTGTTACCTCTTTACAAAAAAAAAAAAAAAAAACAAAAAAAAAACAAAAAAAAAAAAAAAAAACTTAATATAATTCTTTTTAAATGCGTAAGTATCGTCTGCGTAAATGATTTCACATAATATGAATAAATTGTGTATTGAAATTCTTAACACTGAAAAATACTTTTACAATTGAATGCAAATAATTGAATTTTGACAAATTTTAATTCATTAAAAATATGCTATAATTTTCATTAAAAAAAAGGTATTTTAAAAATTTCATAAAAGAAATCGTGAAACTATTTAATTAATCATAATTCTATCTATAATTACTAACTCCATGATTTATTATTTCTTCTGAATCTATACGTGTTTCATTTTTTATTTGCAAAAAAATGCGTCCGTAATGGAAAAACATGCTAAATAAATTAATTAAAATAATAAATGTTTTAAGGTTATTCTGTAAAAAAAAATAATAGTGTGCAAATCTACAGATCATAATTTATTTTTATGTTTAATTTCAAGTCAAATTACTGAATAGTTTTTTTTTTTTTTTTTTTTTTTTTTTTTGTAAACTGTACGACAAAATGTAATTTGTGTAGCCTAGTAGAGGATGAGCGAAGCGAATCAGTTTAACAAAATTAATAATAATCAATTAATATTAATAATAATCAATTAATATTAATAATTAATATTAATAATAATCATATTAACAAAAAATACGCTTATGGAAACATCACAATTCTTATTTAAAAAATGTTTTTTAATGTATTATGATCCTCTCTGTAAATGGGAAGGCTTTTGCAGTTGAAAATGTTTCCTATAACTTTTTTAGAAATAGAAAAGCTATACCTAAAGAAATGATGGAGAAAATTGCCACTTTTTGAAAATATTTAGCTTCGACCAATTCTCTACGCTTTCTAAATTTGATCGAGCAGAGTATTTTGTGTGGAAATAAAAATATATACAGGCATCACCCGACTTAGGTATTACGCGACTTATTTTACGAAGTTACGTAATAAATCTCGAAAATTACATTTCTGAACATACTAACCTGTTTCATACGCAGTTGCATACTTTTGATATTTATTTTATAAATAAAATATCTATATATATATTTCTCTTACGTAGCGCTAAAATAAGGCTGAATTTGTAACTTGCTGTTTGGCATCAATCGTTAAAATTAATTTGCCTTATTACATTCCACTAATCTGAAGTGTGATTTCACTACTAAAACTTGCATCCTATTTTAAAGAAAAATTTCAAGGATTTTCATAAAATGTAAACATATTAAAATGATTACGTTTAATTATGCAATAATCGCGGAAGAGCGGGTAATTTATTGAGAAATAATATTAAATAATCTGTGTAAATAAAATAACTATAAATAATATATTTTAATAAGTAACATGTAAAGCAAATTGTTTCCATTGAAGAAAATGACGTCATTCGGAAAACAAAAGTTGCATTTTCATCCATGAATATAAAATAGTTTACTATAACTGTGTCAATGATGATGTCATATTCACTAATTTGATTCTTATTCCGGCACCTAAATAGCCTGAACTCTAGCTATTTATTTAAAAATCCTTGATATGCAGACAATAAAGTATTTCTGAAAATTACATAATTTTCAATTAATTATAATAAATATTTAATAAAACTTAGGAATTTTAGAGCATCTAATCTATGAGGGATGAATATTTCTGATGATGAAAATGATGTCATATTTGATAGAAAGGATGCATTCTCATATAGATTACAAAAGTGTGATGGCTCACGGTAAAATTTTTTTCAAACAAACAACCGATTTCAAGACAGGTTTTCCACTGAGTGAAGACGTGGTAACAACCAGAAAATACATAGAAATTGTGTATTAGGAATTTTCAATGACGTCATGACCTTCAGAGTTTTTATAAAGCTGAAATATTTTAGTAAAATTTTGTCAATATAACTTCACATTCAAAAGTTTTTTGAAATGAATTAAACTGTACAATATTGTGCTGCACAATGTTATAGACGCGTGGTTTTTAAATTAATTGTATTTCCAAGGCAATTTCTTTCGTTAATTATTCTACATTTTAAAAAATTATAACTGGCAAAGTGTTAAAATGATTTTTGTCCATTGGTAGCACCAACTAAACCCATTTTTAATTGTGTTTTGGATTATTGATTTTTATATTTTAAAAGATTGTAAATTTCATGTGTTAAAATGATTTATAATAGTTATATATACTCATTTTGGCTAGAGTTGCTTCAAAAAAAATTGAGAGCGAGAGAAGAACCTGCATGTGACTGCAATGTGAATTGCGTCGCAATTTACGTGGGCTGGCGAGTGTTAGCAATCAGGGGGTGAAGCCCCTTAGTATAGATATAAACAACAACCGTAATATAGTTTATATATTAAATGGAGTTAAATTTTTATTGATAATCAAATCTATAACAAAACAACTTAATCTTTATTGTTAGTTATTAAAAGTACTCATCTAATTCATAATAAATACAGTTTGTGCTTGTCAATGATTATTTTATTTTGTGAGTGCTATTCACTTGTCTTGCCATCAGAAATTCATGGAAAATAGGTTAAATGAATCCCCTTTAATTATTTCTTATTTTTTATAGTTGTTTGATGTAGATTCAAAATTGTTATAAATCAATTCATCAATGTTAGATTTATAAATCCCGTATTCCGCAAGATATTTGAAAAGTGTTCTTTAGTTTGTTTTTATATTTTTTCATACTTATACAGTTTATATACGAATAAATACTGTCGCATGGTGCTTTATTTATAAAATAATAACGGTATAAATAATATATATATAACAAAAATTGCAGTTTCTTACAAAATTTTACCTAAGAAACTTAGAAATTCGACTTGCGTAAAATTCAAGTTACGTAAAACTTTACGGAACGCATTATTTACGTAAGTCGGGGGATGTCTGTACTTTTATTAATAGACAGAAAAAATAAAGTTTAAAATAATTTTCTTAAATGGTACTTAAAGAGTTAACACGTCAAGTGCCACGTCCGTCACCGATAACTGACACTGAACTTTCCATTTAGAACGCGTAATTCACCGATGACTGACGGTCTAAAATATGATATAAAACTATATATATATGCATATTGTTTTAAGTATTTACTGAAAATTTACTTACCTTTTATTTATTACAGGATTATACTTTCTTAAAAATTACTTAAAACATTGTAAATTTTTCAGCTTCAGTGTCAGTCACCGTGGCATTCCACGTGTTAAGTTAGAGGTGTCAAACTGCGCCTCACGGTGTATCACTATTTCGAATAGCAAATATTTTGAATAGTAATATATAATCACAGAATTTCTGTAATTAAATAAAGGGTAGATTACTTTTAGAATATAGTAGCATCCGTAGGCCACATTTCATATTCCCCTGTTACCATTTTCCAACATAGTTAAAAAGTGTTTCTAAAAATGTTTATTATCATATTTTGTGAAAGTAAGAAAAAAAAGCATAGTGCGCACTGTTATTATTTTTTAAGACTATCCAATTAATTTATAAAACATAGCCAGAAACACATTACTTTGATTAGCTATTCTTTGTACTTTTCTATTCAATATATGAACAGTTTTTGATTAAACCCAAGGTCACAAGTTAAATAAAATTAGCAGTATATTTCAAAGTACCTATTTGTTTATCTTCTACAACGAATAGAAGTCATAAACCTGTTCTACTATTTTAAAAATTGTTGAAAAATATTTTAGTTGGAAACAATCTTGCCTTTTATTTTGTAGGTTTTGATTAGCTAACATTTCTTTCTACTTTCCTACTCATACGAATAGTTTTTGATTAGACCAAAGTCACAAGTTAAATAAAATTACAAATACGTTTCAAAATACCTATATGTCTTTTATTAAGACGAATAGGAGTCATAAGCCTGTTCAACTATTTTGGAAAATCTTGAATAGCATTTTCGTTGCAAACAATCTTAGTTTTTATTTGTAAGATTTGATTAGCTAACATTTCTTTCAACTTTCCTATTCAATATGTGAATATTTTTATTAGACCAAAGTCACATGTTAAATAAAATTACAAATACATTTCAAAATACCTATATGTCTTTTATTAAGACAAATAGGAGTCATAAGCCTGTTCTATTTTGGAAAATGTTGAATAGCATTTTCGTTGCAAACAATCATACCGGGTGCCCCAAAAAGGACTGACTGATTTTAAAATTCAATAACTTGCAAACGGTGACAGATATTTAAAAAATTCTTGCAGGAGGGTTATACATAAGGTCAAAAGTTTTTTTACAGTGATTTTCAATTTTAGTTCGAATTACAAACAATAGATGGCGCTGCGATCATTAGACGCTGAATTCAGGCTTGATTTTTGGTACTTCGTGGCCCGGATAATACATTTCCATCTCCTTTTTCTGCATGGAACAAGAGAAGGGACCAGAAATCGAGCCTGTATTTAGCGACTATTGCTTACAGCGCCATCTATTGTTTGTAATTCGAACTAAAATCGAAAATCACTGTAATAAAACTTTTGACCTTATGCATAACACTCCTGCAAGAATTTTTTAAATATCTGTCACCGTTTGCAAGTTATTGAATTTTAAAATCAGTCAGTCCTTTTTGGGACACCCGGTATCTTTTATTTTGTAGGATTTGATTAGCTAACATTTCTTTCTACTTTCCTATTCAATATATGAATAATTTTTGATTAGACCAATGTAACAAGTTAAATAAAATTACAAAAACATTTCAAATACCTATATGTCTTTTATTAAGACGAATAGAAGTCATAAGCCTGCTCTATTTTGGAAAATGTTGAATAGCATTTTCGTTGCAAACAATCATGTCTTTTATTTTATAGGTTTGACATTTCTTTCTAACATTTCTTTCTTTCTGACATTTCTTTCTAACATTTCTTTCTAACATTTCTTTGTACTTTTCTTTTCCATATTTGAACAGTTTTTGATTAGACCAATGTAACAAGTTAAATAAAATTAAAAGTACAATTCAAAATAGCTTTTTGTTTATTTTGCAAGACGAATAGAAGTCACAAGCCTGCTCTATTGTTTTGGAAAATGTTGGAGAGTATTTTAGTTGATAACACTTATGTCTTTTATTTTGTAGGTTTTGATTAGCTAACATTTCTTTGTACTTTTTAACCGACTTCAAAAAGAAGGAGGTTATCAATTGGACCTGTATGTATGTTTTGCCCATGTTCATGCATAACTTTATTAAATATGAACCGATTTTGATAATTTTTGTATTGTTTGATAGTGCAAGTCATCCATTTGGTCCCATTCCAATTTTATAAAAATCTGATGATTAGAACATTTAAAAAAAAATAAAAACTTTAAAATTCAAATCCTTTTTGAAGCAGTCGCCCATTATAAGCATTCATCTTTCATACTGTTTCTCTTACAGAGATACGAGATCTTTCAAAGTGATAAAACTTAGCTGGACAAGGGCCGATATCCAGATAGATTTTTTGCTGGTAGTGAAACAAGATTGACCAATCAGAAGCCTGCAGTTTTGCGAACTTTTCGCTGCTTGCAAAAATGCAGCCTTCTGATTGGTCGATCTCGTTTCGCTAAGAGCGAAAAATCTACCTGGATCCCGGCCATTCTGTCATCCACCAAACCGGAAGGCCCACAAAGACACAAACTGATATCGGAAGACGGTGTCGAAAAGTTGAAAATCAACCTTTAAAGTTTCTTATGTATGAGAGCACAAGTATAACGCCTAGAATAAATAGTGCGGAAATCTGCTATCCAAACAGCACTAAACAAATATATCCCTTAAATGCGCAATGATGCTGTAATCCAATGAGCCGATCGCAGCGACATCTGCGTTATATTTTCAAATTTTAGTGTATATTGTATTATTACAGCTTCTAGACCAAATGGTCTTGGAGTTTTAGAAAATATCCTCAGATATCGCTCCGATCGACTCTTTGGATTTCAGCATCGTTTTACATTTGAGGGATACAATATTTTAGTACTTTCTAAGTACTACTGCTACACTGTTAAAAATATCGTGAAAAATTACCTCTGTTTTTAAAGGCTATCTATTTTCTGACCAATGAAAACGCCGCATAAACACCTTTGGAGCGTTCTCATTGGTCAGAAAATAGATAGCCTTTAAAAACAGAGGTAATTTTTCACGATATTTTTAACAGTGTACACAGCGTTCTCATTGGTCAGAAAATAGATAGCCTTTAAAAACAGAGGTAATTTTTCACGATATTTTTAACAGTGTACAGAGTCTAGAATATATGGTATGGAAATCGGCTATCCCAGTAATACTTAAAAAAGTGCTAAAATATTGGATCCCTTAAATGTCAAACGACGCTGAAATCCAATGAGTCGATCACAGCGACATCTTCAGGATATTTTCTATAACTCCAAGACGATTTGGTCTAGACATTGCAATAATACGATGATGTTTACTTTGAAATTTGAAAATATATCGCAGATGTCGCTGCGATCGGCTCCCTGGATTTCAACATTGCTTCACATTTAAGAGATACAACTTTTAGCGCTGTCTGAATAGCAGATTTCCACACTATGTATCCTAGACGCACTATTCCTTACACACTATTTATCACACTACTCCTTAAATGTGCAATGACGCTGAAATCAAGGATGCGATCGCAGTGACATCTGCGATATATTTTCAGATTTCAAAGTAAACATCGTATTATTACAGTGTCTAGACTAAAACCTCTTTGAGTTTTAGAAAATATCTTGCAGATGTCGCTGTCATCGACTCATTGGATTTCAGCATCGTTTGACATTTAAGGGATCCAATATTTCAGCACTTTATTAAGTATTACGGGGATAGCTGATAATCACACTATATATTCTAGACGCTGTTATAGCGCCTAGAATATACAGTGTGGAAATTGACTATCCCTGTAATACTTAAAAAAGTGCTAAAATATTGTATGCCTTAAATGTGCAACGATGCTGCTGAAATATACAGATCGCAGCGACATCTGCAGGATATTTTCTACAACTGCAAGATATTGTTAGTCTATACAATGTAATACGAAAATACCGCAGATGTCGGTGCGATCGATACTTGGGATTTTAGCAGCATCGTCGCACATTTAAGAGATACAAATTTTTAGCGTTGTTTGGATAGCATATTTCCACACTAGTTATTCTAGGCGCCGTAACGCTGTAACCAAATCGTAAACATCGTATTATTACAGTGTCTAGACTAAAACCTCTTTGAGTTTTAAAAAATATCCAGCAGATGTCGCTGTGATTTCGCTGTCGCTCATTGGATTTCAGCATCTTTTGACATTTAAGGGATCCAATATTTTAGCACACTTTTAAGTGTTACTGGGATAGCCGATTTCCACACTATATATTCTAGACGCTGTAGTTATGTAATAGAAAATGCCTACACTGTTAAAAATATCGTGAAAATTTACCTCTGTTTTTAAAGACTATCTATTTTCTGACCAATGAGAACGCTTCATAAGAGTTTATGTAGCATTCTCATTGGTCAGAAAATAGATAGCCTTTAAAACAGAGGTAATCGTTCACGATATTTTTAACAGTGTAGGTTTGCTATAGTTTGAACATAAGTTTCTCTTAAAGTACTTTGCCGCGCTTTGATGTGTAAACTTTATTGATGGATTGTCAGCTTTTCTACACCCAATTTCGATGTCCGTAGGTATCGATATGGACCTTATAGTTTACTGGATGAGAACTTTACTTTCGGAAGTGCGAGATCTTGTCTAGAAAAGATGCGCATTCAGAAAAACTCAAATGTCTAAAACGATGCGAACCGACATCGGAAGTGAGTATCAAAAAACTTACAATGGATTTTATTCCAAATCTGGGTTCGAGGCTGAAAAAAGTCACGTGATACCGATAATTTACCCAAAGAACTTCTAACTGATAAGAAGGGAGGCTACTACTGCTTTCCGCATGAACTGTTTCACTGGCTGGCGAGGGTTTTTCATTACGTCTACGGAGCCTTCCCTTCTTTACGCTAGAAGTTTTTACCTTGACCACGTCATCAAATCGTAGATGGAATATCCTTCATTCAATAGCAAAGTGGCCTTATACATCAGAGTTCAGAAAAGTGTATCCATTAGTCGGTGCACTGCAAAGTGCATCCATATACACGTTGTTAAAAATCTGTAGCGTTTGCTGCATAGTCACACCACCGCTTTTATAGAAAACGAATACTTGACTATGCTATGGGGCATTCTCATTGGTCAGATTAGAAATATTCTATAAAAGCGGTGGAGTGACTATACAGCTAAAGCTGCAGATTTTTAACAGTGCAGTACACATAAAAGTGCCTTCTTATGTGTAGCAGCACTGTCTTCGGTTATCAGATTCAGACTAAACACCTAATCATTGACGCTCATTTCTGATGTTGTTACTGCCTAAGGATGGGGAGTATTGGTATGAGAATGGTGACATACGGAAAAAAATTATTGATTGATAGATTCTGGACAAAAGCTATCGCCATGAAGAGCTTGCCATTGTTGCCAAACTAATGCTTGTTAAATTATCCGCCACTCGTATAATCAAACTTGTCCAAGCGAGTATCGCCAAGTTCTGCGATAGAAAATGTCTAGTTTTGCCGTAATGTTTCGCCAAACACGTATGTATAAACAGAGTCTGAGCATTGTATGTCACCACTCTCAAATAGAGGCGCCTTACATGGGGAAACAATTGGTGGAGATTATCGGAAAAGAATAATGTAGAATTATGGACCACATTATTGGTTTATTGAATACATATATCTTACCTGTGTGCTTGGCGTCAAGCCCGCTTATAAGTCATCGTCAATATACAGGAAGGAGATAGCACAAGGAAATTTACAGCACCTCAGAATTACATCCGAGAGCTCCACAAAGAGTGTGCAACGGAGACTGCGAGATTCGAACCCGCAGCCACCTACGCATTCAAGCGATTAGCGGCGTGATGCCTTGACCAATCAGCCACGGTGGGCCCTGGATTACATTTTCAAACCTGACAAGTCTACAACTTTTTGGATGCCAGTATTTTAGTACAGAAAATTTTGTTTTATTTAATAGAAGAATTTTTGAAATTTAAAAGGGCACACTCTATAAAAATTATAAGTTCGCAAAAAGGCAGGCTTCTGATTGGTCAATCTCATTTCGCTAACAGCGAAAAATATATCTGGGTCCTGGTCAATATACTTGAAGAGCCAATACAAATATTGCTACATAGTCTGCATTTTGCTTCTTGACAACGGAGTCTTACAAAAAATAATTCTTGAATGTAGACTGTGGCTGAATGTTTAAGGCACCACACCACTAATCGCTTGAGAGCGTAGATGGGCTGCGGATTCAACTCCCGCTGGCTCCTTTGCACACGCTTTGTGGAGCTCCTAGATGTAATTCTCTGGTGTTGTAAATTTCCTTGTGCTATCTAGAACCCCCCCCCCCCCCCCACACACACACACCACACACACTCAAAGTCCTTGTGCTATTTTGTCCTTGTATATTAACGATGACTTATAAGCGGGCTTCTTATGTCAGGCACACAAGTCAGGTGTATGTGATCAGTAAATAAATGAATGTAGACTGATGAAATAAATGTGAATACGGTGTACTTGTTTAAAAAATATCGTAAGTATTAAATGCTAATAAAATCAATACTTCTAATGAAATTATAAAGAATTTATTAAAAACTATTTGTTTAATAAATAATTTTTGTAAATTATAATTTATTTGACAAATAATTTACTTACTCAGCAGATGTTGAAATCCGGATAATTATGTGTTACGGTATGAATAACTAAATAGTAGGAAATAAAATAATATTTTCAAAAAAAATATTAACCGACTTCAAAAAAGCACAAAAAAGAATTAAATAATTCTTTAAACTTCTCCAATGACGAAAGGTTATCCATTAACTGCACATCGGACATCATGTATCGGCATAAAAACGTTAAATTTAATATATAGAATTTAATATCTACCAAACATGGATTTTCTAGAGAATATTTTTCACAAAAGATTAATTTACATATTTATGATTTAATGTACGAATATATACTCATAAAAAGTAATCAATTACTTTTTGAAGTTGGTGCCAAACGTTCACAATCGATAACGATTAAACAAATAATTTGCTGAAGTAATAGAGCATTTTTTAAAATTTTGTATAATATTTTCCATCATCACTTTATTCATGGTAATAGCTACAATATATTCACAATTTTACTATACTTAAGATAGGTTGGCACCAACTTCAAAAAGTAATTGATTACTTTTTATATGTATATATTCGTAAATTAAATCATAAATATGTAAATTAATCTTTTATAAAAAATATTCTCTAGAAAATCCATGTTTGGTAGATATTAAATTCTATATATTAAATTTAACGTTTTTATGCCGATATATGATGTCCGATGTGCAGTTAATGGATAACCTTTCGTCATTAGAGAAGTTTAAAGAATTATTTAATTCTTTTTTGTGCTTTTTTGAAGTCGGTTAATATTTTTTTTGAAAAGATTATTTTATCTGTTCAATATATGAACAGTTTTTGATTAGACCAATGTAACAAGTTAAAAAAAATTAAAAATATACTTCAAAATAGCTATCTGATTAACTTATAAGGTGAATAGAACTCATAAGTCTGTTCTACTATTTCGGAAAGTGTTGTAAAAATTTTAGTTGCAAACAATCATGCCTTTATTTTGTAGGATTTGATTAGCTAACATTTCTTTGTGCTTTTCTATTCAGTATATGGACAGTTTTTGATTAGACCAAAGTAACACGGTAAATAAAGTTAAAAATACATTATAAAATACATATTTGTTTATATTTTAAGACGATTAGAAACCTGTTCTATTATTTTGGAAAGGGTTGAAAAGTATTTTAGTCGATAACAATGAGGTGTTTTATTTTTATAGGTTTTGATTGACTAATACTCCTGCGTACTTTTCTATTCAATAAATGTACAATTTTTTGATTAGACCAATGTAACATGTTAAATAAAATTAAAAATATATTTCAAAATAGCTATTTGTTAATCTTCAAAAATATTAGAAGTCATAAGCCTGTTCTTCTATTTTGAAAGTGTTGAAAAGTAAATATGTACTGGACAGTTGCACCATAAAATATACTGATAAACATTGTCTTCAAATTAAGTATAACTTACTCAAAGGTACATATAACATAAAAGTGATATTACAAACACATTAAAAGTCTACGTTTTGATTCGATTCCGTGATTTTCATCAGAATTAAAATGGTGTTACACAAGTCTAAAAGTTTAAAACGGGCATAAACGTCTAAGAGAACAGAAAAATTCCTGAACGGGATCCTAGCTTCGTCAAAGTCAACTCTGCTACCTTCATTTCAGTTGTAAAATCTTGCAAGAGCTGTATTTTATTTCCATTGCGAAATATCTTTGAAACTTTGTGAAATTTGTGTACTCCCTTCCGGAATTCTTCTGTGCTCTTAGACGTGTATGTCTGTTGTGAACTGTTAGACTTATGTAACATCATTTTAATCTTGACGAGATCACGGAAGAGATTCGAAACGTAGATTTTTAATGTTTTTGAAATATTCCTTTTATGTTATATGCACCATTTTGCAAGTTGCATTTAATTTGAATACAAAGTTTCGGAGTGGTTTTAAGTGTAGTTGCAAACAGCCGTGCCTTTTATTTTGTAGGTTTTGATTAGCTAACATTTCTTTGTATCACAATATTAAAATGTTTATTTGCTTAAAAGACGTTATAAAAACACATTAAAGGTAAATTAAAAAAATCTATATTGACATGTTTCAACTCTTTCACCGAGTCGTCATCAGAATGTATAACAGAAAATTACAAATACAATGCATATGAAAAATGGGAAAAATCATCGAATATAAACAAGTAATCATATAACGCGCCCTATATTTTCGCGATCGCACGTGTTCCCTCTATGTCGCGACTCCGTAAGTAGTCCAACCATTCAACCCATAAATTCGGTATACGAAAAGATAATGTATCGTTACAAACTCCTGAAGCTCTTAAATAAATTTCAATGGACTCTCTTATAAATAATTGTAAATAAAAATTAGACCTGTAGATTAATCTACTCTCGTTAAAAAGTATGTTAATGTTCTCTATCTGATTCAGCCGGGATAAAGCAGTATTACCTATATTATATTTTATGTCCGCTATATGTTCTTTACATCTGATATTGAATTTTCGTTGGGTTATACCTATATAATGATTTTTGATTCCCTCCTCCCTAATAATTAAGCAAATAAATATTTTAATATTGTGATACGGTTATTAGTGGACGTAATTTTGACTTATTACTCGTACTTATTTACATTTGTATTTCTTTGTACTTTTCTATTCATTATATGATCAGTTTTTGATTAGACCAAAAAACAAGTTATAAATAAAATTAAAAATATATTTCAAAATAAATATTTTTTTTTATCTATCTTCTAGGGAGATTCAGGTGGATCGTTGTTCGCACATTATAAGAAGAGGTATGTTACGGTGGGTGTAGCGTCCTTCCATACATGTAAAAAATGCAGCGAACATAAACCTGCAGTATACACAAATATTCGATCATTTCTACCATGGATTATCAAAAATATGAATTATCGTCGAACTAAAGTACATTATCTTAATAGAAAAGGTAAAGTTAAGAATTAAACCGCTTTACAAAAAAATATTTTTACACTTTTTTGTCTATTACTCTATTTATTATTACACTCTTTTAAAGTACTCATTAAGGGGACAGTGGACCTTTATTTGAGCAAAAATCGAAAATTATTTTTGTGCGTATTACTCCAGAACAACTCCAGTTTGTTCTGAGCCATTTGCGAAAAAACCGCATGCAGATGCGATATCTTTTGCAAAGTTACAAGCATTTGAATTTTGTACAAAAACATATTTTCGTACATTTAATATACAGTAGAACCTCTTTTATCCGAAACTCTTTTAATCGAAACTCTCTATTAACCAAAATCCATTTTAAAGCCTTTTTTTTTTTTTTTTTTTTTACTATCACATTCCTTGTGTGCAAAATCCATTTTGAGAGCTGCTTTTTTTTTTTCAGCTATCATATTCCTTGTGTTTCGATCCCTTTTCTTAGAGTTCCTCTGAATTTAACTTGAGCTCCCGTAAGCTGCGGAGTTGAACGAACAAAACGAACAAATTAGCTATTATGAAGCTTTTAAATGTTTTGCAGAAGGTTTGGCATGGCTGGAGCAGCAGAAAGACAGTGATATTGGTGAACTAATAATATTAAAAAACTCCGTGATAGAGCTTCAAAGCAAAGACAATCGAAACTGCGATAAAAAAAAACATGTTTTCAAACCCTTGTGATAGATATTAAGGGCACTTAATTTCAAAATTAAAATTCAGGCAATTTCTTGTTTCTATTTTGCTATTGCTTTAATTTTATTAATAGCCCGAGTGCTACACGACCAAAATAAGGTGAAAACTGCAAATCGTGATAAGAATATACCGCTTGGTGAGTATCTACTTTATGTTAATACACTGCATTTCAGAGGGGGAGGCATCGCGAAAAGTCGTGGGTATTCAAGATGGCGGCTGTTATACAAAATGGCGTCATTTTCTGAAGTTTCTTACTATACATCATATGAATGTGTGTTTCAGGTCGATTTCGATGGTTTTAACGTCAAAAATATATTTTTAACACTTTCTGTCATAGTTGAATGGGTTTATGATATCAGTTTGTCTGTTTGTTTGTCTGTCTGTCTGCTTGCCGTTCCATGTTTAAACTCGCTTAAATATCGCTACTCGCTTAAATTCACTCAGATTGTCATGTAATTTATGTATGTTATTGAAGTTTACAATAACACGTTCGGAAAAATATTTGAAGTGTATAGCTTTTATAGTCCGTTTACAGGACCCTCAAAAGAATTCCATTACGGTATTGTCTATTACTCCGGGTTCTACGGTTGAGAAAACAGCAAATCGTGATAAGAATAAACTGATTGGTCAGTATCTACTCTATATTAATACAATGCATTTCAGAGGGGGAGGCATCGCGTAAAGTCGTGGGAATTCAAGATGGCGGCTGTTATTCAAAATGGCGTCATTTTCTGATTTTTCTTACTATCCATCATATAAATGTATGCTTCAGGTCGATTTCGATGTTTTCAACGTCAAAAATTTCGTTTTTAATACTTTCCGCCATAGTTGAACGAGTTTATGAATTCAGTTTGTCTGTTTGTTTGTCTGTCTGCCTCTTTGCCATTCTATGCTCTAACTCTCTTAAATTCACTCAGATTGTCATGTAATTTATGTATGTTATTGAAGTTTACAATACAATGTTCCGAATAAAAAGGAAGTGTATAGTCCGTGGATTTATAGTCCGTTTACAGGGCCCTCAAAAGAATTCCATTACGTTATTGTCTATTAATCCCAGTGCTACGGTTGAGAAAACTGCAAATCGTGAGAAGAATATACCGATTGGAGAGTATCTACTTTATATTAATACATATATATGAGAGGGGGAGGCATCACGTAAAGTCGTAGGAATTCAAGATGGCGGCTGTTATTCAAAATTGCGTCATTTTCTGAATTTTCTTACTATCCATCATATAAATGTGTGCTTCAGGTCGATTTCGATGTTTTCAACGTCAAAAATTTCGTTTTTAATACTTTCCGCCATAGTTGAACGAGTTTATGAATTCAGTTTGTCTGTTTGTTTGTCTGTCTGCTTGCCATTCCATGCTCTAACTCGCTTAAATTCACTCAGATTGTCATGTAGTTTATATATGTTATTGAAGTTTACAATAACATGTCCCGAATAAAAAGTGAAGTGTATAACTTTTATAGTTTACAGGGCCCTCAAAAGATTTCCATTACGTTATTGTCTAATAGTGCGGGAAACTACATAGCGTGAGAAGAATATACTGATTGGTGAGTATCTACTTTATATTAATACAATCCATATAAGATGGGGAGGAATCACGTCAAGTCGTAGGAATTCAAGATTGCGGCTGTTATTCAAAATTGCGTTATTTTCTGGAATTCTTGTAATTTTCATACTATTCATCGTATAAAAGTATGTTTGATGTAAAATGTATGTGCAAAATCTGTAAAAATAAGTGTGGCTCTAGAAAGGTTAGACTTTCTTGCACATTATTGTGCAACTTCAAAAACGAATGTGAGAAATATAATGATACAAAGTGAAGTTTTTATATTCTCTAACTTTAAGTGTAACATACAATATTTTTAATATCTTGTATAATTAAGGTATTAATAAAAATGCAGTTTTTTATTTATTTATTCCTTTCATTTTCCTCACTATAAAACACAAAAACACTTTAATAATTGTCCTATTTTCATTTTAAGCGTATTTCTGATATTAAAAAGGGAATTTTTGCAGTTTAAAAATATCGAAATTGACATCATGGACACTTTTATTTGATGTATAGGTATGAAAATGCAAACAATTTTGAATAACAGCCGTCATCTTGAATTCATATGAATTTGAAAGATGCCTCAACTTTTTATATGCTTTGTAATAATATGAAGTAGATACTGATCATTTGGGATATCTTTATCACAAAATGCAGTTTTTTCATACCTAGCAGCTCCACTAATAATAGTTGATTTAACTGATGATCTTTACAGAATTTTTACACGAGTTACACACGCACGTATTCTTTTTTTGGTGTGTCACTGGAAATAAACGATAAATACCATGCACACGTTATTCTATTGTAAGTATAGTATCGTGTAGTCACTGATGTGTGCCAATTTGAATGTGTTTTAGAGAGTATAACATGAGTAAACACATTGCAAACGATTTCCCCCCCCCCATAGACAATAACGTAATGGAATTCTTTTGAGGGCCCTGTAAACGGACTATAAAACCTACACGCTTGAATTTTTATTCGGAACATTTTATTGTAAGCTTCAATATCATATATAAATTACATGGCAATCTGAGTGAGTTTAAGCGAGTAGCGACATTTAAGCGAGTTAGAGCATGGAATGGCAAGCAGACAGACAGACAAACAAACAGAAAAAAATGAATTCATAAACTCATTCAACTATGGCGGAAAATATTAAAAACGAAATTTTTGACGTTAAAAACATCGAAATCGACTTGAAACACACATTTATATGATAGATAGTAAGAAAATTGAGAAAATGACGCCATTTTGAATAACAGTCGCCATCATGAATTCCTACAATTTTACGTGATGCCTCTCCCTCTCATATGGATTGTATTAATATAAAGTAGATACTCACCAATCGGTATATTCTTCTCACGATTTTCAGTTTTCTTAACAGCAGCACCCGGATTAATAGACAATAACGTAATGGAATTATTTTGAGGGCTCTGTAAACGGACTATAAAAGCTATACACTTAATTTTTATTATGAACATTTTATTGTAAACTTTAATAACATACATAAATTACATGGCAATCCGATTGAATTTAAGCGAGTAGCGATATTTAAGCGAGTTAGGGCATGGAAGGGCAAGCCGACAGACAGACAAACAAACGGACAAACTGAATTCATAAACTCATTCAACTATGACAGAAAGTGTTAAAAAGATATTTTTGACGTTAAAACCATCGAAATCGACCTGAAACACACATTCAGATGATGGAAAGTAAGAAAATTCAGAAAATGACGCCATTTTGAATAACAGCCGCCATCTTGAATTCTCACGGCTTTACGCGATGCCTCCCCCTCTGAAATGCATTGTATTAATACAAAGTAGATACTCACCAATCGGTATATTCTTATCACAATTTGCTGTTTTCTCAACCGTAGCATCCGGACTAATAGACAATAACGTAATGGAATTCTTTTGAGGGTCCTGTAAACGGACTGTAAAAGCTATACACTTCAATTTTTTTTTCCGAACATTTTATTGTAAACTTCAATAACATATAAATTACATGACAATCTGAATGAATTTAAGCGAGTAACGATATTTAAGCGAGTTTAAGCATGGAACGGTAAGCAGACAGACAGACAAACTAACAGACAAACTGATATCATAAACCCATTCAACTATGACAGAAAGTGTTAAAAAGATATTTTTGATGTTAAAACCATCGAAATTGACCTGAAATACATATTCATATGATGTATTAGTGAGAAAATTCAGAAAATGACGCCATTTTGAATAACAGCCGCCATCTTGAATACCCACGACTTTTCGCGATGCCTCCCCCTCTGAAATGCATTGTATTAACATAAAGTAGATACTCACCAAGCGGTATATTCTTACCACGATTTGCAGTTTTCTCAACCGTAGCACCCGGACTATAAGCACTTGTTACCATAATACGAAACATTGCATATATTTCTCCTTAATCTTAAAATTGAAGCATTCTCGATTATCCGAAAATTTCGATTTTCCGAAAGATAGCCGGCCCTAATTACTTCGGATAACAGAGGTTCTACTGCACTTTATATTTTTCTCAAAACTGATTTTTCAACGTTTTTAGATCTTTGAAATGCTCCATGCGCCTTAATTTTTGATCAAAACTTATGGTTGGTTGGTTGGTTGTATTTATGACGGCCAATTATCTGCACGAGGGATATGGGCCCAGGGGGGAGTGCCCTTCGTGGGGGTCTTTCTAAGGGAACCTAACCCGTATTAACGCTTGGAAATCCAAGGTTCGAAGAAAACCACGAAAACTCCAAACGATTAGGCCGACGGGCGCGTTTGGGATCGAACCCAGCACCTCCCGTCTACCAGCTTCGAGAGCAGAACCTCTCAGCCACTGGTGGGGCCAAAACTTATGAAATTGATAAGGAAGAATCCTGATATTGCTTACAAAGAAACTCCGTATGCATTTTAAAATTAGACTTCATTAAGATAATTAAATTTGATTTTTAACTTATTAAAAGGCAAAATTTTGATGAAAGTCGATACGAAATTCAGAAAAAAACCTTTAAAAAATTAACTATTCAAGGGATTAAAAAATCGATACAAGGATTTGTTTCTAATAGAGTTTTAAGTGATTAAAATGCAAAATTGACGAAATATCGCAAAAATTAAGACGTATGAGCATTTTAAAATATCGTTTTAAAATTTAATTTTTTTTTAAATCTTAAAATTATAATAAGATTGGACATTTCTTTTAAGGTGTTCTATATACTTATGATGGAAAAATGTAGATTTCCACAAAATTTTACATCTCTGATGAAAATTAAAAAAACAAATTTTTAATGTCCACCGTCCTCTTAATTGCTATAAGAGATAAACATAAATTTTAAACGGCAAAATACCTTTATTTATTTACACTTCGACATGTTTCATTGCAGCAGACGGCAACATTCTCAAGAAAATAAAATGATAAAAATATTTTTCGCAAAAATTCAAATTGAAAAACTAGTTATCCTGAAGTTATCCTCGTTGCAATATTTTCCAGGTTTTTTTTTTCGAAGGATTGAAATATAAACTCAATAAATAGAATATTTCCCTTATTACAAAACCATCCGCAAAATTCAAAAACATAATATGTAAGAAAATAGACCCAAAAGAACCAAATCAATTATCAGGGTATATGAAATACCTTTCACCAAATAAGATAGAACAGTACAATTTTATAGAGGAGTGACAAATAGAAGGCTCAAAACTTGGATCAAAGAACATATAGCAGGCATCAAATACAACAAGAAAACTACAGCTCTGGTCAGACTCTATAATAGAGAACCTTTACAAATAGATTTTTAAAATAGTAGAATAATTTATCCATCAAGATCTTATTTGTCATCCATCATAAGAGAATCAATAGAGATCTTCTTACGCAATGAAAATATTTGCAATGATTTAGTATCCATGGAGCTCCCGAAAATTTGGAAAGAAATGCTACACAGAATAATGAAACGATAAGATAAAATAATTCATGTTCACAAATTTCCAGTTTTAATATTGCAGTTAATTTCATTATGCTTGTATTCGCGTGATTTTTGATTTTGTTTACTAGTTTTTCAATTTGAATTTTTGCGAAAATATTTTTATCATTTTATTTTCTTGAGAATGTTGCCGTCTGCTGCAACGACATATGTCGAAGTGTAAATAAATAAAGGTATTTTACCGTTTAAAATTTATGTCTATCTCTTATAGCAATTAATAAGTACTTTGATGATTTGAAGTGATTTTGGTACTTTTCGGTTAGCCGGGCGCCAGTGTTATATTTACATTCATATATACATACGTATGCACGTATATGTGAATATATATATGTAAACACACACGCATAAATATATACATACATATGTATATATATATATAATTTACATATATGTGCATATATATGTATATATGAATGTAAATATAACACTGGCGCCCGGCTAACCGAAAAGTACAGTGATATTTTTTTATATATAGTTTATACACTCTTTTATTTAACTCAATGTGGTTTTTGTATGTAAAGATGGAATTTTGCAATTGATTATTAACTCACTTCCTGATGTGCTAGAATAATAAAAATTATGTAGGGGAAGAAAGGGAAAAGTAGCCATTTGAGTTTTTCCGCAGTACAGTAGAGTTCCGATTATCCGAGTCCCGCTTAACCGAGTTTCCACTTTCACCGAGTTATTTTCTTCTGATGGACTGATGGCTTCCATTATTGTGGGGGGGATGGCCATAATTTTTTTTCCCATTCTGGCCAAAAAATCAGAGTTCTAACTTTTTACGAATGCTCTTTCATCTTCACCTAACATTTCATTTATAAATGTAGTTTCATAATAATGGAAGCCATCAGTCCATCAGAAGAAAATGATCCATTCCAAAGGTATAAGCTCGAATGAAAAAATCTATTTAATACTTTGAGAAGAAAGAAGAGAGTACACCTGCAATTTTCATGACAGTAATAGAATCACATAGCTGCCAATTTGTACGGTTTTGTTACCTCTAAACTTTAGTACAAATTTTTGCCATACCATTTAACCGTTGACAATTGTTAGATTTCGGTGATTGAATTAGGCAAAATTTACTGGTATGTTTTAGTGGTAAAAAAATCTTAGAAATTGGTACTTATACAGTAGCGTAATACTGCAGCGAAAAAAAAAAACTGCAACAAAATTGGCTATCAACAAACAAAAAACGATCAAGGGCTTTTTCAAATAAACAATTTCATTCCGTGTTTTTCTTAAAGGTAACTGAAATGTACATTAAAGAAATGTTACTAGTACCATAAAAATTAATGAATTTAGAGGAAAATTATATATCATTTCCTTGTTGGTGACGATTTGTGTAAATTCGGTTTATCCGAGATTTTTGTTTATCCGATGTGAGCTTGGTCCATTTTAACTCGGATAATCATTACTTTAATGTATAGTGCCCCCACGACGCTGGAACTAGGCGAAACAGTACTCACAGATGCTGGTAATATTGTCTACAATTTTGAAACGGAAGGCTACATTTTCTAGTTTTTAACTCATTTTATTGTTTTTTTTTTCTCATTTTTTGATTTTAGGCAAGTGGTACAATTTCTCCATCATAACTAAATAATATGTAGTGTTGTAATTATTTGCTCATAAGCTGTTTGATCAGTATGAAGTAACCTTCTAAACGATGTGAGTTTGAAAATGCTAAGTCATGCAGATGAGATGCTAGACCACAGTTCTTGTAATGGCGTCATTCCCAGCAAATTGGCCACAAAGAGATCGCGCCAAATGGACAGATGGCTACTTTTCCCGAAAACACTTTTTTATTCATTATTGATAACAAAATACTACTCAAAAGTATTTTCTTTGTAAGAAAGAAGACTGGTCTGGCCAATGACTTCTGCAGAGAAAGGTTTACTGTCGACATTTGCAGCCTGCATGTCTGTTGGGGAACTTGTATTCCTCCATTCATCATATTGATTCTCATTACTGTTTACTTTATTTTGTAACGATTTAATAATTAAAATATCACAAAACGTAATACAGTAAAACCTCCCTAAAGCGACCACGTTCCGTTCCAATAAAAATGGGTCGCTCCGAGAGGTGGTCTCTTAACGGAGGTCATGTTTAAATCCAGATTTTAATTGTTGAAAAAGGGTAACAATTAATGTTACTAAAATTTATTTTTCACATTAGGAAAAAAATATAAAAATTTAAGCATCGAAACAAGAGTTAATTACATAAGTTAATTACTTCAGAGTTTAAAAAATGAATACATTGACGTTTGCTTTGATTTTACGGGGTTTTTTCTGTTATAACTTTTATTTCCAAGTCCTTTCGAAGTTCAGTAAATAACTGCAATTTTTTGGACGGAAACAAATAATGACGATTTCATTAATTTATCTATTCCTTTGAGAGTTTCCTGACAGAATAGGGACAGAATCTAATAAAACCTTCTTCAAGCGACCAGGAAAAAAAACGGAATTTGTTTAATTTTGTTTAAAAAAATTGGTCGCTCATGGAGCGACTTCAACTGGGATGGTCTCTGAATGGAGGTAAAATTAGTACTAAGCCTATGGGAATAAATTTCGTTCCATGAAAAAAAATGGTCGTTCAGGGAGGTGGTCGCACAGGGATGTTTCACTGTACCTGTTCTTAATGTGTGTTAAATTTAGCCTGTGTTGTTTAAATTTACATCCTGAATCAATGTGGTTTGTTCATTTACCTATGCTGGCCAATTTGCCCTTTGCCCTGTCTAGTCGAGTATAAGATATTCTTGTCACGTGATTGCAGGTTTTTCTCCTTTCCCGTTCTATCCCTTCCGGAAATTTGATTCAAAACGCTAACTTTGACAGTATTTTCTCAAAGATGGTCTCAAGTCTTTATTAAAAAAATGGTTAACGCCATTCGATTACGAAGTTTCTGAATAAGAACACCTGCTAATCTTATGTGTTTCGGAAAAGAAATGAATTCAGAAATGTTCCAGAAAGTAGCTCCTTTGGATTTGAGAAAAGCCTTAATAAATGACAGCGAAATATTTTCACAAATCTACTTGTTATTAAAAAGCTTCAAAAGTTATTACGTTTCTAACCGTCCTTCTTTTCATTTATTCTAAACTACATTAATTTTCCAATGAGTCCTTATTTGAATGTTGAAACGTCTAAGAATCTAAGTAATTACTGATGTTGCTATTGTGTATTTTCTGTTTTACAAACACATAGTAATTTTAAAATATACTGTAAAATTAACCTATAAATATGTATGCAAGTATTCTTTAAAAGAAATTTAATTGTATGTTTTGTATGTTAAGAAAAATCTTAATTTTTTGTAGAAATTGAGGATCGCGCTTAATATAATTGATTTTTGCATGAGCCAGGCCGGACCTGTTTTCACTGATTTTTGTACGGGCCGGGCCGTGAACTGGGAAAATATAAAAGGGACAGGTCGGGTCGAACACGAGCATGAAAATTCTGACCCCTGCAGGCCTCTAACTTGGTGGGATGAACTTTAAATTTAGATTCTGATATTTAAACTTTTAGAAATTTATTTCAATATAAAAAAAATTATGTTATAATAGTATATATTTTTAAAATATAAATTTCGTAAGTTTAAGACGATCAAATTAATAACCGAAAGCATTGTGTTTTGACAAGCCTGAGCGGGGTAAGATCGTCTGATCAGAGATCCAGCTTAGACTTATTTACGCTCCACCCGGGGGTCTCCCCGACACGCAAGGGCTCGCAGGCAGAAACCCAGCCCAGCCAGAAGGGGAAGGCATCTATTATTTACAAAACATAAAGAAAAAAAAACAATTTAACACATTTTAACGACCATTTGGAAAATGATTTTTTCAAAGACTAAAATTTAAGACATAAAAAATAACACGAAGTTGATCATACATTACATACGCCATGAATTAAACATTAATAGTGTTATTACACGTAAAAATTGCAAGCGGCAAAAATCTCCTGCGACTCGTCAGATTTCCTGAAACTTACGTATTATCCACCTGAAACTTACGTATTATCCAAGCATTTCATTGGCTGTTCGGAAAAAGACTTTTCCATCATCAGATTTCTTGGAAATCTGACGACCCATTTTAAATGAAATTTCATTCTTAAATTTCTAAACCTCCCACAATATTACTTTTACACCGTCGTATAGAGAAAAAAAATGTATTTTTAAATGCAATTTGTTTAAAAGGTGTATCTCAATTTGTTTCTGAGTTATTATTATTTTTTTTTTGTAGTTTTTATTACTTTTTTTGTCAGAGTGGCAACAGAAGTATCCATCTCTGTTGAAAGTAAAGGGAAAATACAGATTACTGTATAGACCAATCAGAAAACGAAGAAAATGCGGATTCAATCAATAAAAAGCTTCAGATATGTTTTTGATTTCCTACCCTGACGAGGACAATAACCATTTTTCCAAATGGTTAAAAAACCTTATTCAAGTTAAAATAAATTTAAAAACTGTTGCTGATGCCAGGCTATTAATAGTCCGACAAGGGGCAGCATCATCAGTAGTTCAGGAAAGTTGCAAACAGTTTTAGGGTTTCAATCGAAAAAAAAATTACAATTATATTCTGAGTTCAACGATGACATGTTAAATTCAGTTGCTTACAACTAATATTCTCATTGTCAAAAGAATGTACAATTTCTACACACGAACAATTTGACAGTAGATTAATTAACAACAGAGTGATATTTTAATTTTGCTGTAAGTACTTTTGAATGCTAAGAGATTTAATGTACAAAATTTTTGGACCATCAATATACAGTGAAACCTCTCTGTAAGGGCCACCTATCATTCCATTGAAAATTTGCCCTTATGATAGGTGGCCTTGAATAGAGGTAACCAGATTTTTCATTTCTCTTTTTTTTTTATCCCGCTATTTTTAAAATCGGCATATTCTTTCAGTAAGTTATCTTTGTTTTTAACAATATTGTTTATTTGATTCTTGGTGCAATTAAACTGTGAAGCCAATTTCCTTGCAGATGTTCCTTGATCATGACAATAAAGAATTTTGATTTTGTCATTCAAATCCAACTGTTCCCTTTAGCTTGATTTAGGTGACATACTTTTAAATTTTACATAAGCCTGAGCATAAAATTTCTAGTGTAAAAATTGTGCGTTAATATGCATTCACAGTTTTAGTAAATGTGGAATCAGTTTTTCTAGATAACCTGTTATCCTTTGTGTGCCCACAACAAAGGGTTAAGTACCCCCTCCAACCCAACCCTTAGAAGTTGAAAAGCCAAACGAAGTGTTAGGAAAACCTATTTGTCTTACTTGTGGAAAAGTTTGTGGTCCTTCATTGTGTTTCTAAATCCTCCCCATGTTCCCCAGCCTTCTTTGTTGCAAGTGCAGTTGTTGCTGAACTGTTATATTTTGGTTCAGGAATTCAATACAGTCGTTTAGGATTTAAGGGAATGTGGAAAAAAATGTTCTTTATGAGGGATAGGTGCGGCCCCTAATAGGAGTAAATTTAACATTATGTCTATGGGAAAATTTTTTCGTTCCAAAAAATATTGAACCTTAATAGAGCTGACCCTTGAATAGGGGTGGCCTTTAAAAGAAGTTTCATTTTACTAAATATTAGTGCAATATGTTAATTCAATATTTGGTTTCAATCTGTACAAGTTTAGACACAATTTTCGAATACTTGTAAATAGACACTAGTTTTGAATGCGAACATTATGAGCATGATTTAAGAATACAAATATTATAAAACAATTTTGGAAGTACAGTAGAACCTCAATTATCCGAAGTAATTGAGACCGAGCATCTTTCGGAAAATCGAAATTTTCGGATAATCGAGAATGCTTCAATTTTAAGATTAAGGAGAAATATATGCAATATTCCTTATTATGATAACAAGTGCTTAATGAAAAAAAAAGCAATAGCAAAATAGAAACAAGAATAAATGACCTGAATTTTAGTTTTAAAATTAAGTACCTTTTACATATATCACAAGGGTTTGAAAAAAATGTTTTGTTTGTCACAGTTTCGATTGCCTTTGCTTTGAAGATTTATCACGGAGTTTTTTAATATTCTTAGTTCACCGGTATCGCAGTCTTTCTGCTGCTCCAGCCATGCCAGACCTTTTGCAAAACATTCAAAAGTTTCAGAATTGTTAATTTGCTCGTTTTCTCCTTTCCACTCCGCAGCTTACGGGAGCTCAAGTTAAATTCAAAGGAATTCTAAGAAAAGGGATCGAAAAAATTCATATCTACTCGCAGTTCAGAAAGGATCGCTTGCACACAAGGAGTATCATAGTTTTAAAAAAAAAAGCTTTCAAAATGGATTTTACACATAAGGAATGTGATAGTAAAAAAAGAAAAAGGCATTAAAAATGGATTTCAGTTAACCGAGAGTTTCAGTTAAAAGAGGCTCGGATAAAAGAGGTTCTACTGTAAAAATAAAAACACAATTAAAACATTGTGTATAGAAATCAAAACAAATTTTAACAAAAATCGATTTCTACAACTCTCAACTATGTTAAATGAAATGGGAATTGTCTTATTTATTCGCAGAATTTCCGTGATTAAATAAGGGGAATATTACTATATTCACAAACTGGTAAAAACAATTTCCCAACTTTGTTAAGAGAAAAGTGTTTACAGTTTTTCTTTCAATCTGATATATAAAAATGAAAATTTGTCTGTCTGTCTGTAATGCTATACAAATCCACAATTTGGATGCGAGAATACTGAAATGTTACGTACATGTGTATTAAAACACGGCCGAGACAACTAAAGCAATCCGGAATCAAAATAACTTATAGTTCATTTTTAATTTATATAAAACCCACCAAATTAACAGCAATTTCCTATCAAATTTAAGCATTTTTCGTTATAGCAGTTGCCAAAAATTAAAAATGCACAATAAAATTCTTACCACAACAATTACCTTTCTATTGCAAGACGCATTGCATATTACGTACGCCACGCTGCAATACTAAAAAGCTGTAGCGGGTATCACGATAATTCTTTTACCTCATATGTTAACAAATTAGAGATATACATATTACGTACGCTACGCTGCAATAATAAGAAGCTTTAGCGGGTATTACGATGATTCTTTTACCTCATATACTAATAATTAGAGATTATTTAATTGCGCTTAATTATTACAAAATTTTTAAAATAAAAAAACACATTTTATCACAAACATCAACAACACTTTTTATTCAATTTATTCACTTATTCCAAAGACATAGTTTTATTATCTGCTGCCATAGTAACATGATAAATTAAATTTCATTAAAAAAAAGGCACAGTAGTAGAAAAATATTTTACTAAATCGAGTAGTTACTTTTCAATTCCTACTATTAGTTCACACTCTCCCTATATATATATATATATATATATGTTCAAATTTTCAATGGATAATAAAATACTCATTATTCATCCTATCAAGTTAAAATAAAATTTTTTAAACTTGTACTGGATTACAATTGATGTTAATACAGTTTTTTCAAATATTAATTCATTAATTAAATTTTAATTACTAATTAATTTTAGTTTTATATGGGAGACAAAATGGCGGCTATTTGTTATTGAACAGCATTTAATGCATCTTCATATCTATAAGGGGGGTTACCATAGGGAGGACCCTGTTCTGTCGCCAAAATACCGCCAAGTTTGTCGCCAACTTTGGCGATCAAAATGAGTCGCCAAAAGTGACGCAACTTGGCGATATCTCTAATATTTCGCCAAATTCCCATAGACTTCCATTGTAAATATACTTGCTTATAGAAAATCAACAAATTGAGATATTTTAAAGCAACAAAAACTAATATTAGCTTAAGGGATTATATTAAATTTTTCTTTAATGACCTAAGTAGGAATTGACTTTAAAAACAAAATTTTTACATTACAAGTCAATTTTAGTTTTAGAATTAAATGCATGAACTCCCGTACATAGAACGGGTTAAACAGCTAGTACTTTAAAAATTCAAAACTAAGTTAATACTTGCTCAAAGTGATAAAAATACACTTGCAAGGCAAATAAATACCTTCATTCAGATCGGCATGTTTCATCACCCAGACGGCGATATTCTCAAGATTTATAATGATACAAATATTTTCACTTTTTTTTTATTTATTTATTTATTTATTTATTTTTTTTTTTTGGGGGGGGGGGGGTAAACAAAAATCCCGCGATCTTTTAATGAAATCAAGTGCAATAATAAAAAGTCGAAAATTGTACGTCAAACGTGGTAGATAATGTGCGTTCGTACTTTAATTAGTTTTATAAATAATCAGATCTTGGTGCAATAGCTGTTGCACTCGTATGCAAAAATGCATGAATACAAAATTTATCTCAATTCTATATAGTAAGTTCAGTAATGCGGAAATAATAAGACTCCATCTCAAATGGCAACCTAGAACCATTACCTATCATTGGATATCATTGAATTAATTATGTAGGATAAGATTTAATAGAATGAAAAAAGCTTTTATTAATATCTTTTTAAATTTTGACTCGATTTTCATAATATTTTAAATGACTCGACGAAATTCCGCAACTATTATGTACATTAAATTTCAAACCCTTCGGTTGCGTAGTTTTTGCGCTATTATATGCGGAAAGACAGACGGACTGACCAGACGACGACTATAGGTGCTGCGTATTTATATAATTACGAACGCATCTATAAATGGATATTTGTTAACGTGAATTATTTTATACTATTGCTTCTTATTCTGCAGAGCATCTCTTTCCAACTTTTAGGTAGCTCCATGAAGGCTGAATCACTGCATGTCGCTCACCGCAAAAAAAAAGTGACACATCTCGACAAAAGTAAATGTCACAGGAGAGGCAAAAGGAAAATTTGCATGATTTTACCCTAGCATGAAATTGCACTCGTCAACAAATTTGAACTTTTGCTCTGTCCTAAAACAGAAATTAGTTGTTTTTTATGCGGTTTTTTGTGGTGATTCCGAATCTAGTTTTAGATTTACTCCAGCACGTCAAGTTTGAGAGATATTTGCATATTTCAATTTATGCAAATTTAGTAAATTTTATACAATTATTTGCAAATTTAAGGTATATCAGACAGGATTTTTTTGTATTATGTTATGATTACTTCCTAATTTACTTCACAAAAACGTTGTTTCTGAGATTATACTAACATGTGACTGTGAAATATTGTACCTAATTTGCATATTTTTCATGTTTTTCTATTAATGTTTCTTGACTTTCAAATATTTCTGCCGCACGAGTACGCTAATATGTTTCTAAACCAGTGTTTTGAGCTAATTTCAAATCTTGTATATGTTTTCTTCTATCACATCTAATTTTTGAAAAAAGTGAAATTTTAGTTTTTGGTCAAAAAAGCCAGAAATAGCTTTTTATGATACTTTGTATGATAAACTTGAACTAGTTAGGATAGATTCTACTACTTATTTTTTTTTTCGATTATATAAATTTTTGTTTATGTCTCTGATATGAATCTCACCCTGTTCACCTTCTTGTCAATGAATTACAAACCACTAAAAAGCATTTTATATCAAACCTGTGTTAATGCCGTGCAAAAGTAGAAATTCATCTTACTCAAAAACTAGACATGATATAAGAAAACAGACTGCAGATAAATCAGCATAAAAATTTAGTCTAGAAAAACATTACGTCAATTCTGTGGCAACTATTTTAAAGTTGATAGTGATGTAAACATTACACCATTGAAAAATATGCAAATTAGGCTTAATAACTGATAAATAAATGTTAAAAATATGCAAATCGTGACATTTATCTGAAGCAAATAGTCAGGTAGTCATTATCTAGAAAACGTAATTAGATGTGATACATATTATATCTAAAATTTGCATAAAATAGCACAAAAAAGCTTAAATTTGCATAAATTTAAATATGCAAATTTCTAAAAACCTGGACCACCTAGAGATAAACAGAAAGCATATTCGGAATCAGCGCCAAAAACTGATCTAGAATGACCTAATTTTAGTTCTAGGAAAAAAACCACTGTTGTACAGTGTTATTGCAATTAGCTCTGCATGCAGGAATGAAAACTTGCATAAAAGCATTATACCCTTAAAAATAAAGACGTAGGAGGAGGTTTGGAGGGTTGTGTGAATTTACCTTCCCACGCAATCCAACCCTCTTTTGTGGTCACAAATTGACATATAGCGTAATAAAGTGATTTTCCGCATAACTACACTTATGAAACTGTTTGTGTGGCAAGACACACCTATGACAGACCTATTAGTGGAATAAAACGCAAAACGAATTTTTGCGAGATGTGTCACTTTTCTTGTGGATGAGCGATATATTATCACTGCGCAAAAAGATCTCCATTGATTTTAATCACTTTTAGCAAGTATTAACTTAGTTTGATGATTTTAAGTGATTTTCATAATTTTAAATCTTTGTGAAATAAAATCTTCATTTAAAACTGTTAGAATAAAGATAAATTTATTAAAAATTGCTAATTAAAATTTTAATTTATTCTCATTCAGGTTTAAAATTCTATTTTCGCAAATTAATTTTTTTTTTTTTTTTTTTTTTTTTTTTTGTTAATAACTCCTAATAATTTTTTCTTTCAGGATTTTTATCCAGAAATTTCCCTAGCAAACAAACGAAGCAACAATGCAAGAAGAAGTGTTACCATTAACAAGAAATATTATTCGTGTTTACAAAACCATAAATTTTGTTTCTTCAAAAAATATATATATATATATAATAAAATATATATGCTAAAATATGGTTATTTCATTTACTTGATGAATACACACATTTCCTACTGGGTGGTTCAAAGGTCAGAAAAATTTAAACCTCTATAATAATAGCCTAAGTCATGTGACTGTCGTCAACAATTCCGGGCTGACCACTTCGCTTTTTATATTCCATGTGACATTTTGGTACTTTAATATTCCCCGGGCACAGGTGATAAATCGACAAATATTATTCTATCGCCATCATTTCATCTATATTATAATAGTCCAATTCATGTAACTGCCATAAGCAATTACGGGCCGATCACTTCGCTTTTCTTATGAAAGGTTTCCATTTTGAGTAAAAAAATCAAAAAAAAATTTTTTTTTTGAAAAAAAAACTACATAAAAATTGCCATGAAACTCGCCAGTTAGCGTTTTTTTTTTTTTTTTTTTTTTTTTTTTTTTCGAGTGGTAAATTAATATTTTAATATGAGAGGCGTCCATTTGAGTACTTGGCGCACGTGATTAATCGCCAAATATTGTTCCATTATCATCATTTCATCTATGTTATAATAGTTCAAGTCATGTGACTGTCATAAACAATTACGCTTTTCAAATGCGCAACCATTTTCAATCAATTTTTTTTTTCGAATAAAACTAACATGAAAGTCGCCATGATCGCAAAGAATTATTGGTACTTTTATGTTAGCCGGGTAAAAATCTCGCCAATAGCATTTTTTAACTCGCCAGTTCGCATTTTTAATTTCTCGCCTGGTAAATTAAAACAATGCTTTGATGTTTAAATTAAATGTCATTGTTTATGGTATCATTTATTATTTTTCTTTTCATTTTCTTTTCTTTCTTTTTTTTTAAAGAAATAATTGCGTCAATCCATTTCAAGTGGTCCAGAAAATGTCATATTCGTTGCTCGACCATTTTTAAAAAATATGAAATTTTTTGTACAACAACCCTAACATGATGGAAGTTCAAAATGACTATTATTTTAATTTTATTAATTTTTGTTTGTGCATGGCGGCCATCTTTGTTTCATCGTCTGCAGCAATTTTCTCACAAGAAGGGTTTACGGAATTGTAAATAATTCATCTTTTATTTATCCAGTTCAAGTGCGGATTAAAGCAATTTGTACAGAATATATTGGGCTAAAAATTTGGTAATAGAGTAGTTTCCGAAACTAACTGCTTATTGGTAAAATTTAAGAATAAAGTTTCAGTTATTTTCCAAAATTTGTCCATTTACAAGAGGAAATTTTTCTAACAAGGAAAACTGTCAACATCACATAATTTTTTTTTTTTAAATAGGCCGAAAATACTTGTACTCACACGCCGAGTTCCAGATCTGGGACTTACTTTCTCTTCGCTAAAAAAAATCCTAAATTTTGCAAAAATGACAAAAATCGCACTTTTCAGGCTTTGATATCTCTGGTGGGGCACGAGATAAAAATCTGAATTTTTTTTTTTATAAGAGTATTGTATGGTAGTGTTATGCAAAAGAAATTTCAGGATGGAGATTTGACTACAAGCTGAGATATGGCAAGGGCAACATGTCAAAACAATACTGCTAAACTATTGTTTTGTTGTAGTCACAGCTAAGTATTTATCCCAAAGTATCATTTAAATTTATTTTTTAGATTATCTTTAAATGATAGTAACAGAAAATAAATCTTTTGCAATTAATTAAAAAAATAATTATGCCGAAGGCTTACATTTTGTATGGTTTCAGTAATTTTTGTTGTAATTTTAATAACTAAAAGAAACCTCAGCACTTTTACATATATATATATATATATATATATATATATAAGACCTGAGACAAAAATAGAATAGGGAAAGAGAAAAGCTGTTAATGTTGCATACTTGTTGAGACATGATCAAACTTGTCAAAACACATTCCTGCTTGTTGGTTTAAAAACCACAATTTTAATGCTGCTTGCCAGTCCCTGAATCTTGTTCCTACCATAAGTATGTTCCTGTAAATGAAACATTATGCGATGTTACCATGCATCAGCCTCAAGTAATTTTCAAAAAGTAAAGATACCCAAAGCCTTTTCAAAATTTATACTGCAGAAAAATCACATTTTTTCATAAGAAGTAAGCTAGGAATTATTAATGAATTGAGACTTGCACATAGTGATTTCAAAGTATATTTCTATGAGCCAGCAGGGCCAAGATTTTCAATCAAGTTATCAAGAGATGACAAGACTTGGTTCCTACAAATAAAATTTTGAGAAAGATCAAAATTGTGGTTTTTGAACCAACAAGCAAGAATGTGTTTTGACACGTTTGATCATGTCTCAAAAAGTATGACAACATTAACAGCTTTTCTTTTTCCCTATGTTGTTTTTGTCTCAGATCTTGTATAAAAATATTTTTTTTTCTTTATGTAAAAGTGCTGAGGTTTCTTTTAGTTACTAAAATTACTTACAACAAAAAGTACTGAAACCATACAAAATGTATGGCCTTAGGCATAATTATTTTTTTTATTAATTGCTAAGCTTTGCAAAGGGCTTTATTTTCTGTTACTATTATTTAAAGATAATCAAAAACATAAATTTAAATGACACTCTGAGAGAAATACTTAGCTGTGACTACAACAAAACAATACTTTGGCAGTATTGTTTTGACATGTTGCCCTTGCCATATCTCAGCTTGTAGTCAAATCTCCATCTTGAAATTTCTTGTGCATAACACTACCATACAATACTCGTATAAAAAAAAATTCAGATTTTTAACTCGTGCCCCACCAGAGATATCAAAACCTGAAAAGTGCGATTTTTGTCATTTTTGGAAAATTTGGGATTTTTTTTAGCGAAGAAAAAGCAAGTCCCAGATCTGGAACTCGGCGTGTGAGTACTAGTACTTTCGGCCTATTTGTAAAAAAAAAAATATGTCATGTTGACAGTATTCCTTGCTAGAAAAATTTCCTCTTGTAAACGGACAAATTTTGGAATAAAACGGAAACTTTATGCTTAAATTTTACCAATAAGCAGTTGGTTTCGGAAACTACTCCATTACCAGATTTTTAGCCCAATGTATTCTATACAAATTGCTTTAATCCGCAGTTGTATTGGATAAATAAACGATGAATTATTTACAATTCCGTAAACCCTTCTTGTGAGAAAGTTGCTGCAGACGATGAAACAAAGATGGCCGCCATTCACAAACAAAAATTAATAAAATTAAAATAACTAGTGGATCGTACCCGGGCTTCCCGGGTTACAGAATATAGGTGAAAACCATTTTTTTTTTAATTGAAAAGTAATATTTACTTTTACATGCAATATATTTTTTAGATTGCACACTAACAATAAAAAGCATTTTACATGTGTAAAATATGAATTATACAATCAAATAATCTTTTGAAATTTATCAAAAGTGATATTTTTTCGTATTAGCCCAAGATTTTTCTGCTTACGGCATCCTTTTATTTTCTGTTGATTTCAGATCTTTAAGCGCGTAGTTCAATTACGTGTCTGTTAAATTTGTGTTTTATTTATATTATTTTATTTATTTAATCACAAAGGAAGTTTTATTTTTGTTTACGGAATATTAGTTGTAAGAAAATGGACTCTTTATCTTGTTTTAAGGGCAAACGGATTAATATTCCTTAATCGAGTTCCACGCGATAGAGATAAATTTAAAAATTAACCTGTCATACTCGCAATCACTCTTTTAAAAAACTGGTATTTTAATTTGATCATTTTAAAATCATTTTAATTCAAAACGTGAAGTCACGATTGACAGCAAAATCTTTGCATGCGAACAGTCGAACTCTTAACTCAAATTTTCTATTCTCAGTACCGGAGAGTAAAAATTGACTTAATTTATGTTTTTTTATGCATTTGTGTTAAAAAGTTTAGTTTTATGTAAGAAAATCAACGTTTCTTTTAAATATGACGTCATTTTCACTTACTTAAGCATTTCACCTATAGTGTCTGAAACTTAGTACACATACAGAAGGGAAATAAATTTGGAAACTTTATGAGGAAAATGCGTGTTTTCAAAAGAAGTATGTAATTTTTCGTTCAAAATATTATGTCGCTAATGGGATTTTGTGCCATTAAACCCTATGCAACAATTTTGAATTTTCATGAGAATAAGGATAAAAAAAAACCTCCTCATTTCTCTCTTCTCTGCAATAATGAAAGCTATCTTATTACCATCATTTTGAAGAAGTTTCATAAAATACTTTTCAAATTAAAATATAATAATGGGATATTAAAAGAAACAGCTAGTGCAGGCACATATACAAGTGAACAGCTTTCAGTTAAATATATATATATATATATAGTCAATGTGGTTCAGCAGAAATATCAGGGCAGATGACTAAAAAACATTCTTGTGTTTTAAATATATAGATTATATAGAATTATGAAAAATTAAAATAAGCAAATTATATTATTTTGATAAAATTAAAGTAACATGTCTTAATGAATAGCAATAAAATTTTATTAGTCGAGAGTATTTGGACAAAAACTTGGGGAACATCATATTATTTTAAACCCCTAATTATTGCCAAGATCTTCTGTGATTGCTTGTCTATCTCGGCAAAGCGAATACATCCAAGAGAGAATCATCAAGTTCTGTAATATAAATTGCTATTTTTCGGACAAAGAGCGTGCTCACTGCATGTTACTGCTCTTCCATAAAGGCACTCTAAACGTTTGTAAAACATTGCGTTTAATTGGTGTGTGATTTCGATTAAGTTATTTTCAAAGAAAGCATTTTCACCTGTGAAGAATTTCAAAGCAGCTGGGGTGAAAATGACGCACTTCTACAAAACATATTTTAGTTCTAAGAATTAAAATACACCTTTTTTTTTAATAAAATGACGTTAATTGCATTCGCTAAAGCTCCCACTTTTACGACCCCGCCTTAAACAACATCTATAGAATCGTATGCAAATGACATCATTATCTCGGAATAATACATAAACCCAGCAGAAAGCAATGACGTCATTTAGGAAGCTAGGCAAAACAATCTCGGGTATCTAATGATTTATATATGACATCATTTTTTTGTTTATAATAGCTCCATGTTTTATCAGATGTCATTCATTTATATTTTTTCAAAATTCGGAAAATGTAATTACACACGGATTGATAAAATTGTGTTCTTTCAGATTTTTGATACGACTTAAGTAAATGCGAAGAAAATAAGTCACAAATATTCTTTAAAATGCATTTTTGTAAAGAGAAAGTGTTGTATCGTTTGTAAAGTTAAATTGCAATGAACTAAAAATCATTTAATCTAATATATAAAAGTGAAAAATTGTCTATCTGTAATACTATACAAATCCACAGTTTAGAAGCCAGGATTGTGAAATGTTATGTACATGTGTGTTAAAACACGGCCGAGGCAACTAAAGCAATCCAGAATCAAAATAATTTATTGTTAACTTTTAATTAATAAAAAAACACCAATTTTCAGCAATTTCCTATCAAATTTAAACATTTTTCGTTATAGCAGCTGCCAACAATTAAAAATTCACAATAAAATTCTTACCACAACAATTACCTTTCTATTGCAAGACGCATTGCATATTACGTACGCCACGCTGACAAAAAGCTACTAAAAAGCTCTAGCGGTTATTACAATAATTCTTTTACCTCGCATGCAAATAATTGGAGATATGCATATTACGTACGCCACGCTGATTAAATTTCATTAAAAAAAAAGGCACAGCAGTGGAAAAATATTTTACTAAATCGAATAGTTATTTTTAATTTTGATTTTAGAATTAAATTCATGAACTCCCGTGCATAAAACGTGTTAAACAGCTAGTTGATAAATAAAAACGAAATAAAGCCACAACTTATCGGGTTTTATAACAAACGATATTCTTAACATAGCACGTATTTAATTTCAATTTTTTTTCAGTTTTTATAAAAAATGGCAACAGAAAGATACAGTAATCTATTATTTTATTATTTTCCCTTTACTTTCAAAGAAATGGAATACTTCAGTTGCCACGATTACAAAAAAAAAAGTAATAAAAACTACAAAAAAATTAATAGCTTAAAATTAAATTGAGATACAGCTTTTAAACAAATTGTATTTAAAAGAGTATTTTTTTTCCTTATACAACGGTGTAAAAATTTAAAATGTGCGATGTTTAGAAGTTTAAAAATTTGCAGTAGAGAAAATTGCAAAACCAAAATTTCATTTCAAATTTCAAAGTGTTGCCATTCGCAAAATGACGTATGCGTTACGCACAGATATGTTTGTCCTTTATAATATAGATAGATAGTCATTTTGAACTTCCATCATGTTAGGGTTGTTGTACAAAAAATTTTATATTTTTTAAAAATGGTCGAGCAACCAGTGCTGGACCACTTGAAATGGATTGACCCAATTAAAAGTCATGAACTTTAAATGTTTCAGTTTTAAATTAAAGCTGTGCATTTTAAATAAAACCAATGAAAGGATTATATTTTAAATGAAATTAATAAAATTAAAAAAATGCGAAAGGAACAATGTTTGGCGATTTATCCACTGCGCCCATCTAACATAAATTTACCTAGTTCTTGGTTTCTCCTTCAGAATCTTCCGATTTGGAGAAGGCTTGAACATGAAAATTAAATTATGAATAAAGGTAACATGATACAATGCTTGGCCTTACGTTTAACCCTTTCAGGGGCAAGTAATTGTGTTTCTGAAATGTTAAATTTACAACGGCATTTCCGACAAATTTTATTTCAAAATAAAAAAAGCAGTTTTAAAGCATTTTGCCACCAAAGTGATAAAAGTAAATTTAATTACAATTTTCTGGTGCAAATCTGAATTAAAATTAGTTGCTCAGGGTGTTAAGGGAGACCAAACTGGTCGCCAAGGGGGTTAGTAATTATAATAATTACTATTAACAAATTAAAAGACTACGCTAGTAACGGCATGACGCTCGTAAGCTAATGAAGGCTAATGTTAAACCAATAACAGCGTACTTTTCAAATTTCTCGTTTGCACTTCAATATTTTTAAATGATGTTGTTGCTGTTGGTATTAATGTTTAGAATACCTTAATTCGATGTCTAACTAGATACTTACTATTATTAATGTAATTAGTCTTATTGATATTAATCATATGAGATCTTATTAATATGATTGTTTTTATTGATATTAAATCATATGAGATCTTACACTTCTTAAAATAGTTTATCTTATTTATATTAATTATATGAGATCTTAATCTGATTAATATGATTGATCTTATTTCAATTAATCATATGAGATCTTAATTTAATTTATATTATTTTTTTATATTAATCATATTAAATCTTAATCTTATAATATGATTTATCTTATTTACATTTATCATATGATATCTTAATTTTATTGATAAGGGTGATCTAATTGGATATTAATCCTATATGAGATCTTAAAAGCTACGCGATCTCTGAAATTTAGAAAACACTTGCAAGCTTAAGTTAACCCTTCATCTACTGACTGTTCTTAGAAGTACCATTAAAATAGCTTGTTATAAAATTCATTTAATACATCGATTAGTTGTAATACACTTTAGAATGAGTTATAGATACATTACTTTAACTTGTTCCAAAAGCATTATTGGTTACACAAAGCAAAAATATTTTTTAAAGGATGATTTCTTTTGCCTTTGCATCCTTTCAGCTTTCTTGGCGTTGGGGGGGGGGGGGGGGGGGTTCTATATTTCTATTGGTAGAGTATTATATTTGTACATGTCCTAATTCTACAAAATACTAAGAAAAATATTTAAAATAAAAGATTTGAGTGGGATTATAAATATTGCACAAAATCCCTACAAATTCAAATTTAATTAATCCTTCTCAATCCTTCTGCAATTCTTCTAAAATTTATTAAATGATTATGTAAATCTTCTAACATAGTTTAAACAATTCACGAAAAATGCTTTAGAAGATAAAATTTTCACGAATTCATAATTCAGTACATAAAGGCAGTGTTGCCAGATTGGGGACTTTTTTAATTCCGATTATTTGACTGTCACCACTTTTTTTAAATAGTATAATTCGCCTTATTTTTCAGAATTTTTAATCTATTTTTAAATATGCCGCATATTTCTATTTCAAAAAAGCGGTGACAATCAACGATCTGGCAACACTGCATAAAGGTTTAAATCATTACAGCGTTCTTTTCAAATTTTTCATTTGCGTTTCAATGTTTATATATATATATATATATATATATATATATATATATAGAATATCTTAGGACGAAGTCTAACCGGGTACTTTCGTACTTTTTATATTTTAATTGAGATTTTTTTTCTTAGGACACTGTCGATTTCTAAACCAGTGCCGAAAGTGAAAGTGTCCCAAGAAACAAAAACTGCAACAAAAATCGAAAAATTGAGAAAATACCTGGTATATATCCACCTCAGATATCCTATGAAAAAAGTCAAAGAAAAATTGAAAATAATAAAATGCAAAAGAGAAATTTTAAAAGAGCATAATCATTGTAAATACTAAAAAAATGCAATTTAACAAATTACAACGACCATTTGGAAAATAACTTTTTCAAAGACTAAAATTTAAGACATAAAAAATCGCAAGGAGTCGATCATACATTACGTACGCCATGGATTACATTTTTCGGTACGGCAAATTTTTAAACTTCTGCGGAGGTGGTCTTACATTACGTACGCCATGGATTAAACATTAATATTCCTGGACCAATTTTAAATGAAATTTCATTCTTAAACTTCTAAACATCCCACAATATTACTTTTTACACCGTCGTATAGAGAAAAAAATGCACTTTTAAATGCAATTTGTTTGAAAGCTGTATCTCAATTTGTTTCTGAGTTATTAATTTTTTTGTAGTTTTTATTACTTTTTTGTCATAATGGCAACAGAAGTATCCACCTCTGTTGAAAGTAAAGGGAAAATACAGATTACTGTATAGACTAATCAAAAAACGAATAAAATGCGGATTCAACCAATAAAATGCTTCAGATATGTTTTTGACTTCCTACCCTGACCGAGGACAATAACCATTTTTCCAAATAGTTAATAACATAAATAAAAAACAACGTTTAAAGCATCAAAACACTTTATGTCTTGTTGCTATTTCTTGTTGCAAACTAGTTTCAGTAGCCATACCGTACCGTTATCAGTGCAAAATAAGATTGCTCAGAAAAGAAAATTGCTGAGATATGTGTAGAAAAAGCGGATTCAATGCTAAAGTTTATTAGCCAATAAAATTACAGGAAATTTTAGGAAACAGCCAATGAAAGAGAAGTGGATTCAAATATAAAGTTTATCAGCCAACAGAATTACCACAAGAAATTTTAGAAAACGGGCCATGTGTGCGGTTTCAAAAATCAAGTTTATTGGCCAATAAAATTTCAGGAAAGTTTAGAGAACAGCCAATAAGATATGATAAATGTAATGCGAAAACATGCAAGTGGAATTTATGAACAAGAAATTTTTCCAGCATTCTGACAACGGTGGAACAGCAAAATCACAATTAACAACATTTTAAAGATTTTTATAAATATGGAATGCTTCAAGAAAGTCAAGCTTATTGTAATACAATCATTGGTTTAGCATAAGTTTGCGAGCATCTTCGCTGTTACTACGCTGTTAAAAATTTGCAGCAAACTGTCTAGTCATTTGATCGTTATTATAGATAATGGTAACTTAAGCGTAATTTTAATGGAACCTGACATAATATAGTCATAATATAGTCAAGTAACAGTTAGTTTCAAAAACGGTTGAATGACTGGACAATTTGCGGAAGATTTTTAACAGTGTAGGGGGAATGGGTGATGAATGGGACACTTTCACAAAAATATTTATTTTTTAGTTTATTATTATTTATTTATTTATTATTATCAATATAATATATCACATTTCTTACATTAGGTATTTGACTACATCTATGCACAATATTTATTTTAGATTATTATTATTGCAGAAAAATATTATGAAATCAAAATAAAGTTCATCCCTGTCCCAATAATCCCCACATCAGGTATGAATGGGACACATATAGGGATGGATGGGACACAAAGATTTTCCTCCCTGTATTCAATTTTACCAAATTAAAATTTATATTTATAAACTTATATGTAATTATATTTGTAATATAGGATCTTGCAGCAACAATCGATATGTTTTTTTTTTTTCAATCACTTCTTTTATTGCAGTTTTAACTTTTAATGCAGACTTCGGCTATGTATCTGTTCTTTTTTTCCCACTTATGAGGCGTTTGTAGTGTAGAAATAACTACTACTACACTAAACTACTATCTGTTCTTTTTTCCCACTTATGAGGCATTTGTAGTGTAGAAATAACTACTACTACACTAAACTACACTAAACTACACTAACTACACTAAAATGCTTGTTTATATAATTGTAAATATCCGGGTCTTTAACTATTTTATTCAAAAATTACTGACATGCTTGAACACAATTTTCATTCAAATTTATTATATTGATGATGAGCAAAAAAAAAAAAAATAATAATAACTTGGCTGATTTGCCCATCAATTTAATTGTGATGCGAGTTCATTTTATTTTACTTGTTTTGAATTTTTCTTTTGTATATTACAATTTTACTATTGCAATTAATGATATGAATTTATACATAAAAGTAATAAAGTTTAAAAAAAAAGAATAATAATAGTAATAATGTTGTTGCATTATTGTGTATAAAATGAAACAATTTCTATAAATGATAAGGATTTAAGTAGTTGAGAAAATCTCAGTATAAAAAAGAATAAACCTATTCAATGAAATAAAAAAAAGTATTGAAAGATAATATGATAGATATGAAAATAAAATGATATTTTTATGTGATTAATTTATGTTTCTTTTCTTATCTCACTTTCCCTCATTTTTTTTTTCAGCTAAAGATTGATTAGAATTTTTAAATAAATATTATCACCCCCTAAAAAATTATCTAGACTGCAACTTAAATGTTCAATAATTCGATCCCTGAGTTATTGCTAAAAAATTCTACCTAATTAATTTACACCTAATAAAAATATTGTTATTATTATTCCATTAGGCCGTTTTCACAACGTGCAGCGGAATAACATTTTTCTTTACTTTACTCTACTAACCAACTTTACCTTCATGTCTTTTGTATGTGTGGGTTTTTTCGTCATTACAGCCTTTTAGGTTTGAAGTGGAAGTGCAAATTTTTTGAAATATGGTATAGCTAATAATTTTCAATCATAACTTATTAATTAATATTAATTAAATGTATCTTAGAAACATGCACGACTGAAATTATGTTAGGAGTGGGGATTTATTTATGCAACATTTCAAAAATGAATATACTTTCCACCATTTGATCAATAAACATATACTATTTTAAGCAATTTTATCTATCTATATTATAAAGGACAAACATATCTGTGCGTAACGCATACGTCATTTTGCGAATGGCAACACTTTGAAATTTGAAATAAAATTTCGGTTTTGCAATTTTCGCTACTGCAAATTTTTAAACTTCTAAACATCGCCCACTTTCCATTTTTACACATTCGCACAGGGAAAAAAATGTGCTTTTAAATGCAATTTGTTTGAAAGCTGTATCTCAATTTGTTTCTGAGTTATTAATTTGTTTGTAGTTTTTAATACAAATTTTGTAATCGTGGCAACTGAAGTACTCCGTTTATATTGAAAGTAAAGAGAAATTAGTCATGGTTTATTATTTTTATCGATTATATCCTTATTGATGCCATTTTCACATTACAAATAAAAGTAACTTTTTTTATAATTTTTGAACAGAAAATGACGTCAGACATTAAACAAAACACGCATTCTTCTTCATAAATCGGTTACATTTCAATATTTTTACATTACGCTGATACCGAGTTTGAGAAGCTAAGCAAACCGATTTAGTGAGTAAAAATGATGTCATATTTAAAACAAAGCTATCATTTTTTTGATAAAACTAAACATTTGACCAATACTAAATGGCCAATGCTATGACAACTAAAGGCAAATTTCTGAAAATTTTTCGCGGGTGCTGAGATTAGAACTTAAAGTTTGTGCGAATGTTCACATAAAAAGTTGTATCGGACAAACGTGACTTTAAGTTTGGAAATACATTCATTAATAATCTATTGCGCGTTAAAATACTTTCAAATTGTGAATTTGAGTGTTGCGCGTTTAAATTATGAGAATTTGAAAATAACGTACAGTTTAGATTTTATGGGGTAAAATTTTATGATGTGACGAAGCGAAATCCTTTTTACTGATTTTTCATCCCGTAAAAAGAAACATAAGAGCCTTATGTTAGATGTAAATTTCCAACTGGGCGAAAAATGTCCGAACCAGGATTCGAACTCGGGACCTCCTGGCTGAAGCCGCCAGTGATCTGCCATCTGAGCTATCCCGGACGATTCCGGTCGCCCAGTTGGAAATTTACATCTAACATGATTTGTTTACCAATTAGAATAATTGTGTTAAAATTAATCTAGTATAAGAGCCTTAATCTATAACTTCATCATAATTACTCCTATTGATTAGGTATTCTAATACAGTTTAATTTTTCAATAATTTCAGCAGTTGAAGTTTGTGGAAATAATATTTTGGTAATTTTAGGTTAAAAATATTTGTTTTAAGAGTTAGACAACCAATGTAAGATGAATTTTTTATTGTAATTATTTTTGTAGGTATATTATAAATTCGATCTGACAGTTCCTTTCCAACATTTTACTTCGTCGAATTTCGACGGGTTGCAACTCGTTTTGATAAAGTTTCAGTAGCAATATTTTGGTAAACTATTAATATTTATTGCAATACAATAAATAAGACTCGGAAATTTTGAACAATAACAAATTATATAATACTATTTATTACTAATAAATAAAGTAAATTATTAATTTATCAACCTATATAATACTAATTAGTTAATAAATAAAATTTTCAACATCTCTAGGGATGAATGAGACAGTCCCATTCATCCGCATTTGAAATGTCCCAATCATCCCCATGATACATATATGGGTGAATATCACAAAATGTGAGATTTTGAAAATTTAAATCGTTTCAAAGCTTCTGATTTTTTTAAAATGTTGGTTGAACAGCTGAATAAATGAATTTATGTGTAAAATTGTTAAAGTTTGAACTTAAGTTCATTTTTATGTAATTATAATTATGCGTCATTTGCTTGGCGTATGTATGCCAGGATAATGACAATTTCATTCTAAAACATTTTTCACATTCTTGTTTTCTTTTTTTTTTTTTTTTTTTTTTTTTTTAATAGATCTAACGTTTTAATTTTGTTTAAAGGAACATGTTTACTCTATAGTAGCTCAAATTCAGTGTAATGTTGAATTTTATTTGTAATTTATAGAAGCCAGGAAAATGACATAATAAAAGTCTACTCAATTTTTACAAAGCCTTTAAACATATTTTCAAAGAAATATCTAAAAGATCTTGCTGGTAGCTATGATTTTACTACTTCTGACTTGAACTATGCCAAGAACAAGAAGAATTACCCTGAAGCGCCATCTTTATACCTTATAAAGAACTAAAATGAACAGGCTAGGACAATGACATTCAGTTTCAGTAACAATTATATTTTAACTAGTGTAAATCCCCGTCCTAGGACGGTGGGTAAAAATTGTGTTTTTCACTTAAAACTTGAAAAACTGATAAAAAAAATAATTGACAATATGGAAGCGTTTAGATGAGCAAAGTTCGGCTAGTTTATGTTCTAATAAACACACAATTAGCATTTACAATATTTCTGGGTAAACCAGGTTTTCCGGCTAATATACTATTATAACAAAATTAAGATTTCTTAATAAAACAAAAATTTAATAAATATGCAATAAAAGTGCGTAATTAAAACAGTCTGCTGCAACTATTGAAATAATACTATTTTTTTAATAACACTTTGAAATTGTATTTTATCGTTTACCCCCCCTTCCTCCCCCCTCCAAATTTTTTTAAATATGTATATTGATTAATAAATAAGTATCTCGGGTTGAATCCCAACCGTCTAATCCCCTAAGCTTCTGTCCTCCTGATGCAAAGCTATAAACCAAAAATTATTAATTTTACTTTTCGTATAAATATTAATTTTTTACTTTTAAAATATGGGATATGTTTTTTTTTTTTTTTTTTTTTTTTTTTTTTAAGTTTAAATTTACATACACTTGTATATAGAAAAGGAAGAAAAGGAAAATATAAGTAATATGTAATTTAAAAATAATTTACAAAATAATAAGCCTAAAATATTTAAATTGATTACTTTTTTAAAAGAAAGTCAGTTTTATCAATTTTTTGCAGGATAAAAAAGGATATTTAAAAAAATACCATATCATTGTTTTCCGTGAATCACTTTATATGAGAAATAAATTAAAATTCCTTACATGTCGCAAAGAAAATTTAATATGATTGCAACTTAATACTTGATCTAATCTCAAGTGACACTTGGCGATTTATTTTGGTGGTGTAATGCGATGTGCCTTGCACTGATTTGTTAAGAAGAAGTGTCTACTACTGCTCAATTATCAGGACTTGTAACCTTGAGAAGTAATCGCGGGATTCTAGTTTCTTGTCAACCAATGGGAGAATGGATCCTTTTCCTATTTTTAAAAGGATGATTTCTTTTGACGTTGCATCTTTTCAGCTTTTCTGGTGTTGTGGGGGAGAGGAGGATTTTTCAATTCGGAATTATTTCTATTGTAAGAACATTATATTTGTATATTTCCTAATTCTGCAAAATACTAGAAAAATATTTAAAATAAAAGATTTCAGAGAAGTTATAAATTTTGCACAAAACCCCTTAAATTCAAATTTAATAAATCCTTCTAAATCCTTCAATCTTTCTAAAATCCTTCTAAAATGTATTAAATGATTATGTAAATTTTCTAATGTAGTTTAAACAATTCACGAAAAATGCTTTAGAAGATAAAATTTTCATTCTACATAACCGTAATTTTAACACTAGTCTGACCATATTATTGGCCGTTTTATGGTCAGAATAATGTTAAATTATGGTTATGAAACCATTTTTTCAAAAAACGGTCGAATGACGTGCCAGAATGCTGCAAAATTTTTAACAGTGTGTTAAAAATCTGTAGCAATAGTCCAGTCATTCAACCCTTTTTGCAAATAACGGTTACTTGACTATATTATAAAGATATTATGACTATATTAATTACTATATTATATTCAGGATTGATTAAAATTACGGTTAAGTTACTGTTATCTATAATAACGGTCAAATGACTAGACAGTTTGCTGTAATTTTTAAAAAGAGTAGGGGAGCTGGGGGATGAATGGGACAAGGGATGGATGGGACATTCACAATACTTCAAGCAATAAACATTTACAGTCGAACTTCCCTTTAACAAAGCTCCTATTTAACGTTAAAGTTTATATTCGTTAAGTTTTCTACTTAACGAAATTTTCTGCTGAACCTTGACTTTGAACATCCTTGAGTCTCTTCCTGGGAGACTGGAAGATTGGTGGATTCGCCCCGCCCAGCGTTACACTGGCTTTTATTATATAGAGATTATGGAAAATTATTAGTAAAATACAGAACTTGTTACCTTCCACATATATGTGTTATATAAGGTATAATTATTAATTAGAAATTAAAAAAACTAGAAAAAGATATTTGTACATGATAGCAGGAAGCCTTTTACTTTGCACACATCACAGTGTGACACGCCGGAAAAAGGACAATCTGAAATTTTAAGTATTTTAATTGCTTTATTTTTCTGTTATTATTAATATAATATGTCTTGAAAATACTTCTAAGAATATTTTTTATCAGAATGTAAAAAAGAAAATTGCATTATATAACATTAAATAGAAATTATATTGTGCGGACTGCAATTTCCATATTTTGTAATATTGACCCATATATATTCAATTGTCTGCTATTTTGCCTCAGAAATTATTTTGTCACACTGGTTACTATTCATTCATTTTAATTAAAGATATTGAACCTTCAAATAAATAACTACAACATAGCTAAATGTTTTATATTTTATAAGATATTTCACATCTTCAAATGTAAAAAAAAACTTACTTTAAAGTCGAGATTTCAGAAAATGCAACTTTGAAGGAAAATGAAAACAGCAATGTCGTCTTACGTTTAGTTCTGAAGCACACTGTGGTACAGCCTTATATGGGGACAGGAAGCAATTTAAAATACAGTGAAAATTCCGTTTTATGAAGTCTCATATCGTTACACTTAAACACTTAATTATGAAGAAAATTAGTTAAATAGAAATCAACTCAAATTCATGAAAATTGTATAATAAAAATACACATGCATAAAAAGAAAAATACACATAAAATGGAACTGCTGAAAAAATATATTTTTAATTCGGGCAGTAATTTTTTTTTTGCGCAATGTAGACATGTAGGAAAAAAATAATTAGAATAATGTCTAAAACAGCACATAATAAAGGGAAGCAAACAAAATCTGAAACGTAGCGTAGCTTTTTTCTCTTTTCTCAGTATTGAAAATCCATAACTTTAAAAAAGTCTGTAATGTTATTTTGTACAAGTTTCTTATAAAAAATACACTGTTCATAAAAAATTTCTGCTCTTTGTAGGTATCAGAACAATTCATCTGTAACATTTTCGTGCAGAGTTGGGCAAATTTGTAATCTGAATTATCCGCAATGTAATTACATGTTAATTTCATGTAATTTATTATAGTTAAACACATTCAATCACAGAAATTCCGTGAAATAATGGGATGGGGACGGTTCCAGCTAACATTGCTGCAAGAAACTTTTACGGCATATAATTTTAACTATAATTAATTACATACAATTAAATTGTAATCCCATTGCAGATAATTGCAATTACAAATTTGCCTAACTCTGTTTTCGTGAAAGTGGAATCTCCTTCTTATTGTATCGAAGGCTTTTAGCATTTCTTCTTTTGAATGGAAATGATTCCATAAATAAATAATTTCATTTTCCTACAATCCGCTGAAATAAATTCATATATCCATCGCAACAGCAACCTCTCCGTTATAATGTTGTACACTCAACAAAGCGAAATAAACTTCGTTATATAAAATATATTTTTCGTAATATGGGGATTAATTTCCATGTTAATGGTGTTCAAAGTCAAGATTCAGCAGAAAATTTCGTTAAGTACACTGTTAAAAATTTGCAGCATTCTGGCAGGTCATTTGACAGTTTTTTCCGAAAACGGTTACACAACCGTAATTTTAACACTATTCTGACCATATTATTGGCCATTTTATGGTCAGAATATAGTTAAATTATGGTTATGAAACCGTTTTTTCAAAAAACGGTCGAATGACCTGCCAGAATGCTGCAAAATTTTTAACAGTGTAGAAAACTTAACGAATATAAACTTTAACGTTAAATAGGGGCTTTGTTAAAGGGAAGTTCGACTGTAAATGTTTATTGCTTGAAGTATTGTGAATGTCCCATCCATCCCTTGTCCCATTCATCCCCCAGCTCCCCTACTCTTTTTAAAAATTACAGCAAACTGTCTAGTCATTTGACCGTTATTATAGATAACAGTAACTTAACCGTAATTTTAATCAATCCTGAATATAATATAGTAATTAATATAGTCATAATACCTTTATAATATAGTCAAGTAACCGTTATTTGCAAAAAGGGTTGAATGACTGGACTGTTGCTACAGATTTTTAACACACTGTTAATTTTGCAGCATTCTGGCAGGTCATTCGACCGTTTTTTGAAAAAACGGTTTCATAACCATAATTTAACACTATTCCGATCATAAAACGGCCAATAATATGGTCAGAATAGTGTTAAAATTACGGTTGTGTAACCGTTTTCGGAAAAAACGGTCAAATGACCTGCCAGAATGCTACACAATTTTAACAGTGCAGTGTACTTTGTTAAACATTTGCAGCAAACTGTCCAGTCTTTTGACCATTTTTATAGAAAACGGTTATATAACCATGATTTATCCGTATCCTACACTGTTAAAAATTTTGCAGCATTCTGGCAGGTCATTCGACCGTTTTTTGAAAAAACGGTTTCATAACCATAATTTAACTATATTCTGACCATAAAATGGCCAATAATGTGGTCAGAATAGTGTTAAATTCACGGTTGTGTAACCGTTTTCGGAAAAAAACGGTCAAATGACCTGCCAGAATGCTGCAAATTTTTAACAGTGTAGCCATATTTCCGGCCCCGGCCCGTTTGTATTTTTGCGGTTCACGTCCTGACGGTTATAAAATTAGTGAAAACAAGCCCGGTTCGGCCTAGCCCGTGCAAAAATCAATAAAAACAGACTCGATTAAATTTCCGCAGAAAATACGGATTTTTCTTATTATACAATTAAGATTTTTTTTTTTCTAGAATACTGCATATATATTTATGGAAAATTTTAGCATTATAGATTACTATATGTTTCAGTTTTCAATATGTTCGCAAACCATAGAATGCAGAATACAATCAGTACCGGCCTACCATGTAGACCGAGTACAGTGGAGGTCAAAATTGTGGATACGTTTAGATAGCTTTCATTACAAAAAGTAGAATGCTATCTATTACAGCGTCCGAAGGAAAACACTTCGGGAAATTTTGCTATACTTTCGCCGATCATGAGCCCCATATATCAAAACCAACCTCCGTTGAAAGGCTGACTTATATTATATATATATTGTTATGCTGTAACTCTCATGAATTTTGTCATGCTGTAACTCTCGAATTTTTGAACCGATTTCGATGAAATTTTTCATATGCATAGCACATACTAATGTCTCAACCGAGTTCGTTGGTCAGCTTCCTCCGCCATCTTGTTTCAAAATGACGGCCATTTGAATTTTGTGGACACTTTTGGAATTTTTTAGGTTTCTTAACTTTCCCTTTAAAATGACTTATGTTGTTAACTTACACTTGTGTGACTCTTTAAAATCTTTTATTGTTTCTAACAATCTGTTTAAAACGATATATAAGAGTTTGCATGTTGTGAAATGTAATATTTTCTATAAGTATACAATGTTATAAAACAAAAAAAATAAAATAAAAATTTCAAATAGCCGCCATTTTGAAACAAGATGGCGGATGAAGTTGGCCAACGAACTCGGTCGAGACATTAGTATGCATTATATGCATGAAAAATTTCATCCAAATCGACTCAATTTGAGAGTTACAGCATGACAAAATTCATATATATGTAGGATTTGAATTTAAACATACTTTATTTTCTTTTGACGTGCATGATCAGCAAATAACTGACGCTCTGGTATTTTTATCCTCCATGATTTAAAAGCACGAATTATGAAAATTCACGATCATGAGATCAAGGTTTGGACATATTTAAAATTAGAAAAGAGTCAGTCTATAAAATTATATTGTTCAGGAACCATCGGCTTATGACATGCCGAGGAAGGCACTGTTAGGCCTAATCAAATTGTTCGAAAGAAGTATACTATGGGTTTTAAGGGAGAAATGTACTGTATTTAAAGAAGGTATCAACGAAGTGGTGTAACATTATCTTTGTAGAATTGTATTAAAGTGTATATATTGTTGTTCCAACGCCTAGTTATTCAAGTCATCTATAAATTAATATTTTACATATAATCTTCCTACAAATATATAGTAAATACTAGGGGGCTCTGGCCCCTGCAAGCTACGCTCGCCAACTCCCGTTCAGACACCGCAGAATCTAAAAACACGCTAATCTGATGGGTTTTAAAAATATTAGAGAAGATTGAATTATACTGAAAAAAGCTGTGCAGATCTCCCTGTAAACGGGTTTCCATTCAATTCCCTTTGATTGCAAAAATTTAAAGGCGAATCAGTTGCTTTTATGACATCCAATGGTTGTTTTCGTTTTTGATTAAAGAAGATCAGTTAAACATTTGAAAAGAAGCTAAAATAAAATAAATTAAGTATAAGAGTCTTTGTCTCCCGGTATTTTAAAACAATCTCTATAACAATAGCCTAAGTCATGTGACTATCATCAACAGTTCCAGGCGGACCACTTCGCTTTTTATACTCTAGGTGCCATTTTGGTACTTTAATGTTAGCCAGGCACAGGTGATAAGTCGTCAAATATTATTCTATCGCCATCCTTTCATCTATATTATAATAGTTCAAGTCGTCAACTGCCATAAACAAATACGGTCTGATCCCTTCGCCGTTCATATGAAAGTTTGGCAAAGATGTCATATACGTCCCATATTGGCGTGATTGTTTAACGACGCCAATTTGGGTAACGCATCAACAGCATAAACAGCAACATCCGGCTTACCATATCAATCAAAACAACGATACTTTGGTGCCAGTTATGCGCCCGTTCCGTATATGACATTGGCATCAGAAAAAAATCGCTCCAATATGGGACCGTAAGTTTTTCATTTTGAATAAAAAATCAAAATTTTTTTTTCGAATAAAACTACATAAAAGTTGCCATGATCGCAAAGAATTCTAGGTACTGTTACGCTAGCAGGATGCAAATCTCGCCAATAGCTTTTTTTCAACTCGCCAGTTAGCATTTTTTTTTTCGAGCGGTAATATTTGGCTACGCACCGCAGGTTTGGCGTGATTTTTATGTTTTTACAAAAATTTGGCGAAAACCTCGTTTTCAAATACCAGTTACATATGCATTTTTTTGTATTCCTTAGATATCCCGAAGACCAAAAATATATCGCCAAACTATAAGATTAAATGCCAATGATGGTTGATTGTAAATGTCACATTCACTTGACTTTAAGCAAGTAACACGTGTTTACGTCATCAAGTGATTTTTATTTCGACGTTTTATTCGTATATTTATTAATGTTATGCTAATTTATTTGATCTTTCGTTATTTAAAATAAAAATTATGTCAATTTGTATAATTTGGCGAGTGTTTTGGCGATTTATATAATTTGGCGAAATTGGTCGACTAATTAGTACTGTATTTCTTAATTATTTTCTATTATTTTCTAAAGGAAATATCAAAAAAAATAATTAATAATCATAGAACAAAATAATTTATATAATTTGTAAAAAGAAATAAAAGTAAATAAACATTTATTATCAAATAAACAACAATAGCCGGGTTACCATGTCAACCTTTTCTGAAATATAAAAAAATGTATATCTGTTTGATTAAAATTTGAGTTGCCATCATTAGAAAAATGTATATAAAATTAGAAAAAAATTAATATTTCGAAAACTATTTCGAATTTAAAAATTCTAAAACCAGTTTTGAAATTTGCGGATCAATATTGATTTTAGGTATCTTTCATTACAAAAAGCTACCTATTGCAGCCGTTCGGAGGAAAGCGATTTCAAAAAATTTTAGTATCTTTTCATAGATCATGACCCCCAGACCCCGAAACCACCCTCCGTTCAAAATTTAAAATTTAAAAAAAAAATTTAAAATTTGAAATGTGGTACCAAAAAATTAAAAATGGAAAAATATTATTTTGTTATGTGACCTTTATACAAAGATCCCGGAGCAGTTTTTGTTTCGTCTATATCTTAAAAAATGGCTGAGTTATAGCATTTTGAATTTCTAGCGTGGCTGACATTTTGAAACGTCCAGAATTTTGTCACGCGATATAAGGCGTGTTTATGAACCGATTTCGATATAATTCGGTGTGTACATAGTACATACCAATGTCTCAACCGAGTTCGTTGGCCAGCTTCATCCGCCATTTTGTTTCAAAATGGCGGCCATTTAAATTTTTAAAAAAAATTTAAAATTTGAAATGTGGTACCAAAAAATTGAAAATGGAAAAATATTTTTTTCTTATGTATTTGACCTTTATACAAAGATTTCGGAGCAGTTTTTGTTTCGTCTATATCTTAAAAAATGGCTGAGTTGCAGCATTTTGAATTTCTAGCGTGGCTGACATTTTGAAACGTCCTGAAATTTGTCACGCGATGAAAGGCGTATTTATGAACCGATTTGAATGTAACTTCGTTTATATATAGTACATACTAATGTCTCGACCGAGTTCGTTGGCCAGCTTCATCCGCCATCTTGTTTCAAAATGGCGGCCATTTAAAAAAAATTAAAAAAAAGTCCTTCCGGCCAGTGCCGGGAGGAAGAGGTAGCTTTCATAATCCTTATTTAAAAAAAGCCAACTTATATCATGCGAACACACGAAGCTCAATTTAGTGGAAACCGAATATAGGAGATTCAATACTAATTTTTATCAATATAATGAATGAGAATTTCGCGAAATTAGTCACACTGCAAATAGAGGCGTCTTAAATTCAGACACATATGTGACTGAAAAAGTATTTCAGACACTTAAGTGTCTGAATATGAAATTTCAGACATCATAGATGTCTAAATTTAAGACACGTAAATGTCTTACTGTGATCATGGTATGGATGAACTAAATAAAGTGTCTTAAAAATGATAATACGTCTGAAATTAAGACATTTAGAAATCAGACACCTAAGTGTCTGAATGTAATACAATTGTATCATATGTATGATGACTGTATATACAATTGCAATATAAATGTAAGCAGAATTAGAAAACGCTTTCGAATGGTTGAAAGACGTTTAAAATTCCATGCATTAAATTTGGTATTACTTTATAAAACAAGCGACGTGATTAGACCATGGGACGTTTCTCAAAATTGCAATACTAGTTCGTTTACTAAGTTTTGGAACTAAGTTATTTTTAGTGCAATAAAGTAATTAACGAATTGCCTTTCACAAAATATAAAGTTCTCCAAATAATTGTATTAAAATAACGTACCATCTAGGCACCACCCCCTCCCCCCGACACACATGCTCACCTAATGGCTTAGCGTAGGTTTTTGTGCACCAGAAGCAATTTAAAATACTGCGACCCTACCTTAGTGGCTATTATAGTTTCATGCTATAATTTTTATGCAACAGTTGCTGCCCGCCTTAACTAGTTTCTATCGGGGTAATTCTCCTCTGCTTCCCATATGCTAAGTCAATGTCCCTTAATAAAAATCTTCTGCCATATTTACACATTACTGTTTTATAATTAGATAATACAAAGTATGGTATAAAAAGTCGCTATATTAAAATAATCCCTGGATTTACTAAGTTTAATTTGAAATGTAGCAATTTATTACTAATTTATTAAAATTTGATAAGTTATTTGAAAGTTTGACGACAAAATATTTATTTTATGCCTTTGTCTGAAAGCGTCCTAACTGTAATAATTATATCTTATAATAGATAATTGTAACCCATTAAAAAATATACTAATGAAGAAGAAAAAATTGTATTCGTTATTCCTACATTATTTCATTTCCCGATGATAAAAATCAACTGAAATTCATTCTGCAAATCAGGACCGAGTTTGAGCTGCTAGTCTCTCAGCCAACGATTGCGTCATTAACGGAAATAATGGGCGCGGAAAAATATGCTGACAGGGTATTTCTATTGGGAAGATGTGTCTAATGTGAGATTGTTGGCCGATTAATATTTCAAGTGACGGTGATTTTAAACGACCATTAGCTTTGTGATAAGCTCCTGATTTCTTTAGTTAAATGCAGTTTTCTTTAGTTGTGCAGTGCTTGACAGAAATATTATTACAATATTGAAACACCATGTATTTTTAATATTTCAAGTGACGGTGATTTTAAACGACCATTAGCTTTGTGATAAGCTCCTGATTTCTTTAGTTAAATGCAGTTTTCTTTAGTTGTGCAGTGTGTAGAAAACTCACACCATAACACAAATTAATTAAAAGCGCTGGTTACTTGATATAATAATTTATTTAACACACAGAAGCAGCGCACCGCCGCTTTCTCCGACACTCACCTCTCAACACAATACTCAAAGCTTAGTTCAGTTCACTTCAAATTATAGTCACTGTAATTTTAATTATAGGTGGCGCGGCATGTCTCGCTACATGGAACATACCGGCCCCCATTGACATGTTTATAACATTCAATAACAATTTTTACCAAGTACTCTAAATTACACAATTAATACAAAAATTCACTATATACGTTAATTTAAATATAATCCTTTGAAAAAAAAAATCAATACAACAAACATACATACAAAATTACCTTTTTTTTTTTTTTTTTAGTTTTAATTGTCATTGGCATCAGGCATGGGTAGAATACACAATTTACTTATCGACCTTTTAAAGGTTCCATTTTGAGTGTTTACTTTAACTACTCGAATTTTGTTATCGTTACCGTGATACACCTCAATAATTCTGCCTAATGGCCACTTATTTGTTGGTAAATTCTCTTCTACTAACACCACTAAATCTCCGATTTTTACATTATCTTTTTCAAATCTCCATTTACCTCTTTGTTGTAATTCACTTAAATAATTATGATGCCATTTACGCCAAAAAAGTTGTAGAATTTTAGTTATCCGTTGCCATTTTTTGAGGCGATTTTCTCTTACATTGGTTAAATCAGGCTCAATAATGGAATTTAACGGCCTGTTTATCAGAAAATGAGCCGGAGTTAGGACTCCAAAATCATTCTCATCATCTGATAATGGACTCAAAGGCCTGGAATTTAGAATTCCCTCAATTTGTATGACTACAGTAAGAAGTTCCTCGTAAGTGAGATTAGCACCTCCCACAACTCTCTTAAAGTGATACTTAAATGATTTTATAGCGGCCTCCCAAAGACCCCCGAAATTGGGTGCCCTGGGAGGGATAAATTTCCACTCAATGCCTTCCGTGGATAAATATGCTGCTAATTTCTCATCAGGTTTTTTTACTAACTCATAAAAAGCCTTAAGAATCTTATTTGCACCAATAAAATTTTTCGCATTATCCGAATACAATTTGGCACATTTACCTCTGCGTGCAATGAATCTTTTCAATGCAGCAATAAATGATTCGGAGGTTAAGTCTGAAACAATTTCTATATGTACAGCTTTAAATACAAAACAAACAAAAATACAGATATAAATTTTTTGCAAGATAGTTCTACGTGCATACCCCACTTTGACCATAAATGGGCCACACAGATCTACCCCGAAACATTAAAGCAGTAGTCCAAATGGACTCTATCCCTGGGCAAATCGCCCATCAACTGATTTGCAATAACTGGTTTAGCTTTAAAGCATGGGATGCACTGATGAACTACCTTTCGACATGTTGCACGACCATTTATTGGCCAAAATTTTTCTCTTACCAAAGAAAGTAATGTTGAAGCACCAACATGAAGGTATTTTTTATGATAATAATTTATAACAATTAAAGTAAAACTATTAGATTTAGGTAAACTCGCTGGGTGCTTTCTCGCAAAATTTAAATCACTATTATCTAACCGGCCTCCAACCCTTAAAATTCCAAATTCATCTAAGTACGGGTTGAGGCTTTTTAGCTTACTACTTGGACTTACCGAACCTTTGGTCTGCAGACTACGTATGTCTGCATTGAATTCTGCCCTTTGGACAGATTTAATTAAATAAATTTCCGCTTGCTCCAAGTCTGAAGTTGATAAAGGCCCACCACACTTATAAAGTGGGTTTCTTGCATTCATGACAAACCTGAAAATATAACTAAGAATGCGTAAAATAGTTATATAATTATTACTAAGATTAATTAAGTCATTAACAAAACAGTTATCTGTAACATTACAGTTCATTACACTAACTTCATTAAAAGGATTTGAATTTGTTTTGAGCTCTTTTTTGAACTCTTCATTAGCTTCTGGTATTATTACTGAATTTTGGTGATAGTCAGTGTTATTAAGAAAAATGGGTCCACGCCACCACAAGTCACAATCAATAAGTTTATCTGGATCCATACCTCGTGAAAGTTTATCAGCTGGATTATGTTCAGAGCAGATATGACACCACTGTTCAGGACTAGAGTTTTCCTGAATTTTGGCCACCCTATTTTGCACAAATTGTTTGAGATCAATAGGTTCCTTTTGAATCCACGCTAACACTATAGTTGAATCAGACCACAGGAAAACATTAGTAATTATTACTTTCATGGATGAGAAGACTCTTTTTACCAGCTTGGTTAGCAAAACTGCGGCGCATAGTTCAAGTCTGGGAATAGTTAGACTCTTTACTGGTGTAACACGTGATTTACTAGCTATTAAGTTCACCATCACATTTCCTAGAGAATCGCAAGATTTACAATAAACTGCTGCTCCATAACAACGTTCTGAGGCATCTGCAAAGCCATGTATTTCAACAATTTCTGGGTTTTCAATTATAATACGTCGACTTATTTGTATATTATTAAGACTTTTAAGCGATATAAGAAATTGATGCCACTCGTCATATTCTGACTCAGGGAGCTCGTCATTCCAGTCAATATTAAGTCTCCACAATCTCTGCATAAATATTTTGGCTTTCGCTATAACTGGGCCAAGAAGTCCTAGCGGATCAAAAATTCTAGCAATTGTCGACAATACTTGTCGCTTGGTATAGGAATCGTTCAATTCTACTTTAACTCTAAATAGGAAACAGTCATCCCTTGGGTTCCACGAAACCCCTAATGTTTTAGTCTCACTGTTGTTCTCAAATTTATACCCTTCTCCAGGTGTCAGCGACAGATTTTTATCACTTGTGCACCATTTATGAAGTTGCATACCTGCCTTCTGCATAATCGCTATGAGTTGCCACTGCAACTCTTTGGCTTCCTCAAGCGTAGGTGCACCACACAAAATGTCATCCATATACATGTTTTCACGAAGAACTGGGGCTGCCAATGGAAAATTATTTCCTTCATCAATTGACAATTGATGGAGCGTTTTCATAGCTAAATAGGGCGCGCTGACCATTCCATAAGTTACCGTTTGTAATTCGAAAATTTTTGGTTCTTCTTCAAAATTATCGTTCCATAAAATTCTCTGCAACGAATGCTGACTAGGGTCAATGTTAATCATTCTATACATCATTTTGACATCTGCAGTTAAAGCATAAACATGTTCTCGGAAGCTAATCATAATTGTAAATAAGTCGTTTTGGATGACTCCGCCATTATATTGTAATGAATTTAGGGATGTCCCATTTGTTGTCGCGGCAGAACAATTAAAAACAACTCTGAGTTTGGTAGTTGATTTTTCTGGACGAAATATACCATGATGCGGAGCATAGTACGCAATATCAGGTTCTTTTGCTTCTTTCACCTGTTTCATATGCCCTAAATTTTCATATTCCTTTAAGAATTCTTTATACAGATTAAAATATTGCTCATCCCTTGATAAGCGACTCCACAGCGATCTGAGTTTTTTGAGAGCAAGATCCCTAGATTGGCCTAAACACGAAGGATTTTCCTTTAAAGGCATTTTCACTACGTATCTACCTTCTGCATTTCTCGAATGCGTACGCGCAAAATGTTTCTCGCATATCTCAAATTCTTTACTTTTTGGTAACTCTACCTCAATGTTTTCGACTTCCCAAAACTTTTTTAATGTTTTGTTTAAATCCTCCTCCTGAATTAGCCCACAATGAACTTTAACCTCATCTCCCTGTTCTATGCTTCCACTAGCCACGTATCCAAATACAGTATTTTGAAAAAGCAATTTCGAACTCTGAGAATATATTTGTCCTGGTCTTAATAATTCATAATAAATTTCCGCACCTATCAACAGATCAATTTTATCAGGAAAATTAAATCGATAATCTGCTAACATAGTCAAATCAGGGACCTCAACATTTACATTAATCACTCTTTGCGGAATTAAATCTGTAATTTTCTTTACAACTAACATATCCAATTCCCTTTCAAAACTTTTATCTCTATTCGCGATTGCTGTCTTTAAGCAACCCTTTACTGTGATAGATGAATCATCTAAACACGAAATTAAAGTGTTTGTTTTATTAATTTTAAGTTGCAGCCGATTAGCACACTGCGAAGTTATCAAACACGATTGCGAGCCGACATCCAATAAACATCTAATTTCCTGCCATTCCGAAAATTTATCCTTAATGAACAGGCGAGCTGTACTCAATAACACAGTTTTTGTTTTATTTCTTTCGAAGCTAGAGGCGACAGTCTGGCTCGGAGGGACAGAAAATTGTTCTTCGCTTGTTGAACTTTTTATTTCTGCACCTGCTTTAAACACATGACCTCGAAATTTATTTTGATTATTACTCAAATCATTTTCTTCTCTCGGAAAATGAATAAGTTTGTTATGGGGTAGTGAACAATCGCAGTTTTTATAATTGCATTTCTGTACGCAACAATTATAATTTAAACATTTGAAACATGCTTTATTTAATTTCACAACTTCAACTCTTTCTTTTATCGAAAGTTTTTTGAATTGCGGACAAGAATGTAATGCATGATACGCAATCGGTTTACACAAAACACATTTATTATTTTTTGTTTCCGAAAGGAAAACATTTGAGACCCCCCTTTTAGGGCGTGCATTTCGCAATTTATTTCCCGCTATTTGTTTATTTTCACTTGCAAAATTTCTGGAATACGCATTTGATTCATTTCTGTTTTTATTTTTAACCGATAAGAAAATATCGCATTCTCTGCCAAGTTGCTGTGGTTTAAAATATGATTCAGCTTGCTTAATTGCGATATGACTCATTAATTCGCGATCTAACGAATTGAAAATTCTGTCTGAAACAATCAGATCGCATAATGATTTAAAATCATTTACTTCACGCAGACTACAGTAATATAGAAAAATTGATTTCAACCTAGATGCAAATTGAACGTAATTTTCTGACGGTAATTTTTGTGTTTTCCGGAAATTATTTAAACACTCTTGCGCTGTAGGTTGAAATTCCTTTAAGACTATAGTTTTCAATTTATCATAACTAATCAGCTCCTCCTCTGACAAATAAATCATTAAATTACTCGCTTTTTCCCCGAGAATGTTTAGAAGAATTTCTGCCTTAAACTCTTCGGGTACATTTTTAGTTTTGAACGCCTTTTCAAGTGATTGAAAGAAAAGGTTAAATGACTCAGCTCTCGTCGGTACACAGATAGTTAATGTTTTAACACTTTTAATAAAACTTTCTAGGTTATTGCTCAGTATTTCAGTTTCCGATTTTTCTGTTAAGGACGTCAAATTTTCGCGGGAACCTCTACGCACTTTGGCCAATTCTAATTCTTTTTCTAACTGAGCTAATTTAATTTTTTCATATTCAGAATTTTGGGAAGGTTCTTTGCGAATATTTGCTATTTCTAACTCTTTTTCTAATTGCGCTAATTTAATTTTCTCTAATTCTAGTTTAGATTTCTCAATTTCTTTTCGCGACTTATACTCCTCAACAACCGAATTGACTACGTCCTTCATTAATTGCTCATTTGAGTAATGCTCACTTTTCTCTATAATATCTCTCAACTCTATAATTTTACTGCTTTCTGGAGCAGTTAAACCTAATTCCTCAACGACAAGCTTAAGCTCGTTTTTATTTAAATTATCAATAACAGACATAATTTAACTAAATCAAAACTAGGAAAATTGCTCTTACCTCAACTCAAACCGCTGCGACAATCACGAAGGCACGAAGTAGCTATTTATGTATTAAATCCAGGAGCACATTTGAAACATTAATATCTCAACACTGAATTCTTCTTAGTCACCAATTTCTCTTATTAGGCACAAATTATCACGACACTCTCACAAAAAAGGTGAACTAAACATCTTTACACACAAATCAAAACTACCTCACATATAGTTCGAATTTGTTCTTATTATCGAAAGCACACTAATTCTTCTTAATTATACTCCTCCATTGGGTCGACGGACCATGTAGAAAACTCACACCATAACACAAATTAATTAAAAGCGCTGGTTACTTGATATAATAATTTATTTAACACACAGAAGCAGCGCACCGCCGCTTTCTCCGACACTCACCTCTCAACACAATACTCAAAGCTTAGTTCAGTTCACTTCAAATTATAGTCACTGTAATTTTAATTATAGGTGGCGCGGCATGTCTCGCTACATGGAACACAGTGCTTGACAGAAATATTATTACAATATTGAAACACCATGTATTTTTAATATTTCAAGTGACGGTGATTTTAAACGACCATTAGCTTTGTGATAAGCTCCTGATTTCTTTAGTTAAATGCAGTTTTCTTTAGTTGTGCAGTGCTTGACAGAAATATTATTACAATATTGAAACACCATGTATTTTTAATATTTCAAGTGACGGTGATTTTAAACGACCATTAGCTTTGTGATAAGCTCCTGATTTCTTTAGTTAAATGCAGTTTTCTTTAGTTGTGCAGTGCTTGACAGAAATATTATTACAATATTGAAACACCATGTATTTTTAATATTTCAAGTGACGGTGATTTTAAACGACCATTAGCTTTGTGATAAGCTCCTGATTTCTTTAGTTAAATGCAGTTTTCTTTAGTTGTGCAGTGCTTGACAGAAATATTATTACAATATTGAAACACCATGTATTTGGATGTACACTACGTATAACGTTCTTCTTAAAGAAAGAAATGTCTAGTTATTTTTGACTGTGTGTTCAGAAATGCATGCGGATTTTTAAATATCGCTTTCGTAATGATTTTTATTATGTAGCGCATTAAAAAAATATGTTGTATCACGATAGATGTATGCAGTATCAAGAATATTTTTTAAAGTGCATATAACTTTTTTAAAAATAGTGTTTTATCGCTACTTCGTGAAATACTTTATTTCATGTTTGTGAAAATGGATTACACTGGTAAAAGGTAAGAAAGAACCCTTTTGTACGATTATGTGAACTTTATTTCAAGCTGAAATTTTATAGAAAAATAGTGACTTTTATTAGATAATTAAACATATAATGCTATTTAAAATCTAAATTATTTTTATTTTAATAATTTGCATATTTGGTTCTTTTTTACATCCAATAAAATTAGTTTTGTTTTAAAAGGCTTGTGTGTTCATTTGTGTGTTTTCAATAAATGCATATCATTTTCAAAATAATGAATGTGTTTAATATTTCTTTAGACCTCTATTTTATAAATAAATATTTTGTAGTCCAGAAGTAATTTTCCCTGCTTGTTATTAAAAAAAACAATGCATATATTTAGATATTAATGCTTGCTAAATAGCTTGATCAAATTGCAATTATCATTTAATCTATATAAACAAATGCCCATACATAAATAAAAAGAATCTAATTTCAAATGATATTTCATTATTAAGTTCTTTTTTTTCAACTTTCAATACTTTATATTATACTTAATTTTACATATTAATTTTCATTTTTTGCAACAATGACAAAAGTATCATTTCATTTCATTCTCTTACAGAGTATATTTTCGAAGTAAATGTTTCAATATTATCAAATTTAACCTTATATATGATTTATTACAAGCTGTGCTAAAAAATTATTTTAAAAAATAAAGTTGAATAAAATCCTATTGAAAAATGTGCTGATATTTAATATTTTGGGAAGGTAATGAGGTTTGAAAATATAAATATTCTTATAATTATGTTTGATCTGCACATATATTTTTATATTATTATCATTTTTTTTTTCCTTTCAATTTTCAGTACATTTTGTATTTATGATATAATTTTACGTATTACTTTTCATTTTTTGCAACAAAGACAAGAGTATCATTTCATTTAATTCTCTTACAGAGTATATTTTCGAAGTAAATGTTTCAATATTATCAAATTTAAACTTATATATGATAAATGTTGTGATTGCTTTATATGATGGATGTAGAACATGAAAGGAAATCGTGAAAGCACCAGAGTGAAGTTATTTGGAATATCTGAATATTTTATAAATATTTTTTAGTTTTTCCAATGGAAAATAAATCCTACCTCTATAGTATTCATTTTTTTTTTTTTAATAATTCTACCGAAAGTTTACTTAAAAGGTACAAAATCTGCTTTGATTTTCTGTGTTCCATCTCAACAACATATTTAATTTTCAAGCCACAGAGTCATCTTGAAAATATACTTTAAACAAGGAATAGAAATCGTTGTAATTAATCAAAGCTGTGCTAAAAAATTATTTTAAAAAATCAAGTTCAATAAAATCCTATTAACAAAAATGTGCTGATATTTAATATTTTGGGAAGGTAATGAGGTTTGAAAATATAAATATTCTTATAATTATGTTTGATCTGCAAATATAATTTTATATTATCATCATTTGCTTTTCGTTTTCTTTCCTTTCAATTTTTAGTACACTTTGTATTTATGATATAATTTTACATATTAATTTTCATTTTTTGCAACAATGACAAGAGTATCATTTCATTTAATTCTCTTACAGAGTATATTTTCGAAGTAAATTTTTCAATATTATCAAATTTAAACTTATATATGATAAATGTTGTGATTGCTTTATATGATGGATATAGAACATAAAATGAAATCGTGAAAGCACCAGAGTGAAGTTATTTGGAATATCTGAATATTTTATAAATATTTTTTAGTTTTTCCAATGGAAAATAAATCTTACCTATATAGTATTCATTTTTTTTTTAATAATTCTACTGAAAGCTTGCTTAAAAGGTACAAAATCTGCTTTGATTTTCTGTGTTCCATCTCAACAACATTCTTAATTTTCAAGCCGCAGAGTCATCTTGAAAATATACTTTAAACAAGGAATAGAAATCGTTGTAATTAATCCAAGCTATGCTAAAAAACAGCTGTGCTAAAAAATTATTTTAAAAAATCAAGTTGAATAAAATTCTATTAAGAAAAATGTGCTGATATTTAATATTTTGGGAAGGTAATGAGGTTTGAAAATATAAATATTCTTATAATTATGTTTGATCTGAAACATATTTTTATATTATCATCGTTTGTTTTTTGTTTTTCTTTTCTTTCAATTTTCAGTACTTTATATTTATGATATAATTTTACATGTTAATTTTCATTTTTTGCAACAATGACAAGAGTATCATTACATTTAATTCTCTTACAGAGTATATTTTCGAAGTAAATGTTTCAATATTATCAAATTTAAACTTACATATGATAAATGTTATGATTGCGTTATATGATGGTTATAGAACATGAAAGGAAATCGTGAAAGCACCAGAGTGAAATTATTTCCAATATCTGAATATTTTATAAATACTTTGAGTTTTTCCGATGGAAAATAAATCCTACCTATATAGTATTCATTTTTTTTTTTTTTTTTTTTTTTTTTTTTTCATATCCTACTGAAAGCTTGCTTAAAAGATACAAAATCTGCTTTGATTTTCTGTGTTCCATCTCAACAACATATTTAATTTTCAAGCCACAAAGTCATCTTGAAAATATACTTTAAACAAGGAATATAAATCGTTGTAATTAATCCAAGCTATGCTAAAAAACATCGTAATTATTCCAATCTGTGCTAAAAAATTATTTAAAAAATCAAGTTTAATAAAATCCTATTTAAAAAATGTGCTGATATTTAATATTTTGGTAAGGTAATGAGGTTTGAAAATATAAATATTCTTATAATTATGTTTGATCTGCACATATATTTTTATATTATCATCATTTGTTTTTTTTTAATTTCTAGCGAAGTAAGTTATTTTTAACATCATGTTAACAGAAAGAAAATGTTTTTGACTTCAATCTCAAGTTACTTTTTATGTATTTAATATGGGGAGAGGAAGAGAGACCCATAACAATAAAGAATGACCTTTCTTTTTTGGTGAGGTTGGGGGGGGGGGGGGGATCGGATTTTTAGGATTATTTTGTTTTGTATTTGAAAATGTAGCAACTCAACGCACGTTATGTTAGTTTCATTTAAATTTAGTATGTTTTTATGACCAAAAATAAATAAAATAATAAATAAACATGCATTGAGATGCTACAAGGTTAACCCTTAGTATCATCGTGTTGCACATCTGCAACATACCCAAAAGTCAATGTTACTTACACAGTAAGCTTTAAAATACAATTTCATTTATTGTTCCTATTTCCCAATACAGCAGAATATAAATTAACCAGAGAATTTTAACAGACAGAGATAATGAGTTAATTTTTTATATCAAGGATTTTTTTTATCTTTTGAGCAGTTTCACATATTACTAAAATTAACTTCGTAAATTTCGTCAAATTAAAAAAAACTTAAGACTATCGAAAATAGATTTGTACAGTGATATTTACTATATTATTTATCGCTTAAAAAGTGTCAAATAGGCATGCTGTCCATCCAGAATCCTATAACTACTGTTCGCCTTAGCCGCCGATATGCGGTTATCAAATGTTTCTGTATTTATTTGCATGATAAATAGTATAATAATAAAAACGAAGAGACATAAAAAAAAGTAAGAGTTTCTTACTCAATTTTTTTTTTTTTTTTTTTTTTTTTTTTTTTTTTGAATCTCATATACTTCCAATTTTGTGGAATCTAGTGTTAGATTTTATTTAACACAGATATGAAAATGCAAAAAAATTAATTCACTGGAAATATCTAATTTAAATGGGAAGAAAATTGTTCAACAAAACAAGGATGGGTTTCATTCCGAAAGGGGTGAATCATTTTTTATAAATGGGAATAATTTGTTACCATAAAGCAGAGCTGATTGCAGCTTGGACAAAGTGGGCTGTTTCTATGGGTCTTTTGCTTTACGAGCCCCAAAACTTGGTATTAAATTTCCATAAAGCTGATATTTTAAATTTGTTTTGACCTTATATGTATTTTAATAAATATTTTGTACTTTTAGATCATTATTAGGTTAAAGAAAAGGATATATTTGTCCAAATATGTATTTGATGACATCGAATAGACTTAATTTTTTTTTTTTTTTTGTAACAGTATATGAAGGCGGTGGGGGGGGGGGGGGAGAAGGAATACCAAGTCTCTGGCCTAGAATTCATTTGAAGTTGTCTTTAAAAGTAATTAACATTTTTGACGCCATAGGGCATATATGATATCACGTAAATACATATTTAGGTGAATATACTGATTATAATCATCCCAAGGTCAAAACATATTTAAAATATCAGCTTTTTGAAAATTTCATACCCAATTTGGGGTGCCCTAAAATCAGGGGGCACAGAAATATCCCAGTTTTCTCACGCTGCAATCAGCTTTGCTTTATGGTAACAAATGATTCCCATTTGTAAAAAATGATTCAATGTGGTCAAACATGGCTGCGTATATGGTTTAGAAAGAAAAGTGGTCAAAGATGGCTTCATATTGACAAAAAATAACGGGACAAAGATGGCCGTAATTAAGACATTTGAAATGTCTGAAATTCAGACGCAAGAAGTGTCTAAAAATTTTCAGACATTTTAAAACGTCTGAAAATTGAACACTACGTTTCAGACACTTAAGTGTCTGAATTTCAGACATTTTAGTTTACAGTGCAGCTTTATCCAAGCTGCTTTTCTTTAAAGTAACTTATATTTGGCTGCCAAATTCGGCAATTTCTTAAAGTGCCTGTCATTTTAAGACAACATGGTGGATGAGGCTAAGCAGTGAACTTGGTCGAGACCTTAGTAATTGCTGTGCACATGCTCACTCACATCGGAATCGGTTAATATATAGGAGTGCTGTCACATGCAAAAAATCAGATTTTTCAAAATGCCACCCACAATAGAAATTGAAACTGCTATATCTGAGCCATTTTTAAGGTAAAGCCAAACAAAAAATGCTCCTGAATCCTTATATCAAGATCAAATACTTAAGAAAGAAACCTTTTTCAATTTCTAATTTTTTTGCACCTCACTTTAAATATATATATATTTTTTAATTTAATGACCGCCATTTTGAAACAAGATGGCTGATGAATCTGGCCAGCGAACTTGGTCGAGGTGTTGATGTATACTATCCACATGCCTTCTTACATCGAAATAGGCGAATACGTGTGTTATCGCGTGACAAATACAAGATCGTTTCAAAATGTTAGCCATGCTAGAAATTCAAAGTGCTATAAATCAACCGTTTTTTAAGATATCAACAAAAGAACAAATTTTCAGAAACAAAAACTGCTCTGGAATCTTTGTATCAAGGCCAAACACATAAAAAAAATCTTTTTCATTTTCCCATTTTTTAATACCTCATTTTGAATTTTAAATTTAATTTTTTTTTAAATGGCAACCCTTTTGAAACAAGATGGCGAATGAAGCTGGCCAACGAACTCGGTCGAGACATTGGTATGTACTATGTACAGACCAAGTTACATCCAAATAGGTTCATAAATACGCCTGTTATCGCGTGACAAAAATCAAGACGTTTCAAAATGTCAGCCACGCTAGAAATTCAAAATGCTATAACTCAGCCATTTCTTAAGATCTACACGAAACAAAAACTGCTCCCGAATCTTTTTATCAAGGTCAAACACATAAGAAGAAAATATTTTTTCAATTTTCAATTTTTGGTACCACATTTCAATTTTAAATTTTTCTTAAAAATTTAAATGGCCGCCATTTTTAAACAAGATGGCGGGTGAAGCTGCCCAACGAACCCGGTCGAGAGATTGGTATATACTATGTACACACCGAATTACATCCAAATCGGTTCATAAATACGCCTTTTATCGCGTGACAAAATTCAGGACGTTTCAAAATGTCAGCCACGCTAGAAATTCAAAGTGCTATAACTCAGCCATTTTTTAAGATATAGACGAAACAAAAACTGCTCCGGAATCTTTGTATAAAGGTCAAATACATAAGAAAAAAATATTTTTCCATTTTTAATTTTTTGGTACTACATTTCAAGTTTAAATTTTTTTTTTAATTTTAAATGGCCGCCATTTTGAAACAAAATGGCGGATGAAGCTGGCCAACGAACTCGGTCGAGACATTGGTATGTACTATGTACACACCGAATTACATCGAAATCGGTTCATAATTACGGGAGTTACAGTGTGACATAGGTCAGATATATATATATATATATATATATATATATATATATATCAATTTTGAATGGAGGGTGGTTTCGGGGTCTGGGGGTCATGATCGATGAAAATATACCAAAATTTTTTGAAATCGCTTTCCTCCGAACGGCTGCAATAGGTAGCTTTTTTGTAAAGAAAGCTACCTAATAAAAAAAATTAAAATGAGATACCAAAAAATTGGAAAATGAAAAAGATTTTTTTTCGTATGTGTTTGACCTTAATACAAAGATTCCAGAACAGTTTTTGTTTCGTCTATATCTAAAAAAATGGCTGAGTAATAGCATTTTGAATTTCTATTGTGGCTGACATTTTAAAACGACCTGATTTTTGTCACGCGATAACAGGCGTATTTATGAGCCGATTTGAATGTAACTTGGTCTGTACATAGTACATACCAATGTCTCGACCGAGTTCGTTGGCCAGCTTCATTCGCCACCTTGTTTCAAAAGGGTTGCCATTTAAAAAAAAATTAATTTAAAATTTAAAATGAAGTATTAAAAAATGGGAAAATGAAAAAGATTTTTTTTATGTGTTTGGCCTTGATACAAAGATTCCGGAGCAGTTTTTGTTTCTGAAAATTTGTTCTTTTGTTTATATCTTAAAAAATGGTTGAATTATAGCACTTTGAATTTCTAGCATGGCTAACATTTTGAAACGATCTTGTATTTGTCACGCGATAACACACGTATTCGCCTATTTCGATGTAAGAAGGCATGTGGATAGTATACATCAATACCTCGACCAAGTTCGCTGGCCAGATTCATCAGCCATCTTGTTTCAAAATGGCGGCTATTAAATTAAGAAAAATATATATATTTAAAGTGAGGTGCAAAAAAATTAGAAACTGAAAAAGGTTTGTTTCTTAAGTATTTGACCTTGAAAAGGATTCAGGAGCATTTTTTGTTTGTCTTTACCTTAAAAAATGGCTCAGATATAGCAGTTTCAATTTCTATTGTGGGTGACATTTTGAAAAATCTGATTTTTTGCTTGCGACAGCACTCGTATATATCAACCGATTCCGATGTGAGTGAGCATGAGCACAGCAATTACTAAGGTCTCGACCAAGTTCACTGGTTAGCCTCATCCACCAGGTTGTCTTAAAATGGCAGGCACTTTAAGAAATCGCCGAATTTGGCAGCCAAATATAAGTTACTTTAAATAAAAGCAGCTTGGATAAAGCTGACTAATTTCGCGAAATTCTCATTCATAATGACTTAGTATTGATAAAAATTAGTATTGAATCTCCTATATTCGGTTTCCACTAAATTGAGCTTCGTGTGTTTGAATCATATAAGTTGGCTTTTTTAAAATAAGGAGTATGAAAGCTACCTCTTCCTTCCAGCACTAGCCGGAAGGACTTTTTGATGTTAATTTCATCGCAAAGTATTCCATATTTTAGGAGAAATCGCCGTGAAACATAATCAGTTGTTTAATCAGTCGATTCATACTTCCGTTTCATAAATTCGTTTCATTAGGATTTTATATATATAGGGTAGATATATATATAAGTCACCATTTCAACGGAGGGTGGTTTTGGTATCGGGGAGTCATGATCTGCGAAAATATAACAATTTCCCGAAGTGTTTTCCTTCGGGCAGCTGCAATAGGTAGCTTTTTACGTTTTGTAATGAAAGGTACCTAAAAGTGTCCACAATTTTGGCCACCACTGTATGTAGAAAGAAAATATAAGCCTGATCCTGGCCCGAACCGAATCTGCTAAAAAAAAAAAAAAAATAAGCCCTGGTTCAGACACGATGCAACTGCTCCTCTAAGCTTGGCATATAACATTTCTGTTCTGATGTCAACCCAGCATGGGTTCGTGCAGCATATTTCTACTTATCCTCGTCCCAGTCACGTCCATTGAAAAATGTTCCCATTTTTATTGGCTTAGTTTGGTCCTTTTAAATTTTATATCGGACTGAATTTTTTCATCGGCTCGGTCCGTGCCGGCCCGTTAAAAAATTGTCTTTTATCCTAAATTATCTTATTACAGTAAACTCCCGACTATCGGGCCTAATGTAGCGGAAAGGAAGGCCGGATAGTCCGGGTATCTATAAATATTTACTCACTTCCTACCCTCTCCCCATTATATTAAAAACGTATGTTACACATTTTAAGATAATTTTATGTATACAATATATACAGTTTCAAAATAAGGACAACATTAACGGAAAACGTAAGCCTAATTCGTAAAAAAAATGAGTAAATCTTATTTTACTGTTTATTAATAAATGATTGCACAAATATTAAAAGTTATTAAATATACATAAGTTATGCATACGATAAGAGTCAAAACTTAGTTTTTAGTTTTTGAAAAAGTCCTTGATAGAGGATTGCTTCTCCCCTCCTCTTCCGCGACGCAATGCCCCTCCATTTACGCAAGCAGATATTATCAACTGGCGTCGCTTTCTCCTGCTAACTCGTAGTTTCTCCTCCATAGTCACTACAACCTTTTTTCGTTTATCATCCATTTCTTTAATCTTCAATAAATAAACACGAAGCACACCAAAGGCTATACGAAAGTAACCAGGAAAAGATGAAAATAACGCCCGCACTTTTTAACATCCGTTGCACAACTGACTAAACAGGTTATCAAGCCTTAACACGCCCCACCCCTCCTCCCTTCCCGTCTTTCCCTGCTATTTCATTCTGCAATCCCTTCTTACTCCTTCCTGTCGTGAATTAGCATTTTCCTACGGACGGGAACCTGCTTGTCTCGGCATCTTGGAACATTCCTTATTTTTTTTTACTAGGCCGGATAGTCGGGAGTTTACTGTATTTGTTTTTAGACCACAAAATAGCTTAGCCTTAATTTACAAGAAACAGGATCATCTGAAATTATATTTACTGCATGACATTCTCTGCTAAAGTTGTTTTGAAGCCCTAAAATAGTATAGTCATAATTTATGAATAGAATATGTATAATCTGAATAAATGCACCGTGAAATTAAATTTTAAAAGTACGGACATCGTGACGCTGGTATTATTTCTGTATTTTATCGGATTTTTTTCTTACCAATTTCAGTCACAAGTTTTGAAAGATACATCTCCATCAAGAGGCGAAATTCAGCATTTAATTCAATCTACAGTAAACGAGCAATACTTACCGAAGCGGGATTTGAACTTACAATCTCCGACTTTACAAGCCCTTAACTTGACCATTCAGCTCATATTACACAAGTCATGTTTTCAAGTATCGTTATTTATTGTATTCACATAAATACACATATTTCTGTGTAATATTCTGTTCTTATATTTCTACTTAATATTGTTACACATAAGACTATGTAATATTATGTTCTTACACATATAGCTGTGTAAAATTTGTACGCATACTTCTGTGTAATATTCTGTTCTTGCACATATATCTGTGCAATATTATCTTCTTACACGTATATATGTGTAATATTCTTATACATATTTCGGTGCAATATGCAAAATACACAGATATTTGTGTAATATGCAAAATTTGTAAATTATAACACACCAATTCGGGTAAATTCGTAACGTTTTCTACCATTTACACACTTGTTTGAGTTTTTGAACGGATAAAAAATTACACACTTCCATTAATATAATAACTACAAGTAAATTTTCACGACAGATGTGTAAATTTTATGACAAAAGTGTAATTTACAAATTTTCACACTTACGTATTTAAAAGTGACTATTTTGCACATTTTTTTAGAGTGTAACAAACGGTATTATATTTTCATTCATGGTGAATTCTTTTATAATGCTGATTTATCATGCACTTCTTCTGTTTTATTAAGTTTTTTATTTTCTATTGGCTCTGAACCGGCAGGAAATTATTTTTTCTCCTATATTCATTAGTGCTCTGAAGTTCGGTTGTTTTTAATTGAATTTCTTATACGAGTCTTTTAATTTCCGTGTCTAGATTTTTTAAAATTCTTTGACATTTCCTTTCATTGTTCTACTGTTTCCTCCAAATTTAAAACGTCAATGTCAATAGATTTTATTATTTCTTATATCGTATTCATGAATTTGGATACGCTATACCTAATGATAGATCGTTCTTTCTTTACAATTAGTAAATTTTCTGTCATTTTGACAATTCAATTAACAAAGGACAGTCTAAAATTCTTATTAACAGTTACTAAACAATTCTAATTACAGTCAAGGCTAGATTTTAAAATATTCGCATCCTGGCAGGGATGCCAGATATTAGTTTTCAAGCATTTCAGATTTCTAAAATTATTCACTAAATATGGTTCACTAAAAGGCTTTACTAATTGAACTAGCCGGATATACCAATCACAAAACTTTCTTTTATCTCATACATATTAACTTTTCAAAAAGTTGTTACACATTTTAATACTTCAATGTTATTTGTTCAATACAACACCAAATCTGATTTTCATCTCAAATTTCTGCTTTAGTTTAGTAATCGGGGTACGAGTTAATCTCGAACATAGTACCTAATAACTTTGTAAGTCGCATTAGAACCGTAAGGTTAGCTGAATGCGAAGTGCCCGTCACTGCGTGAGCAGCTCATGTATAACAAATGGAAGTGGCTATTCGTCCGACCAATCGAACTTTTAGCAATTTAGGCAGAAAGTCCGACCATCGTATGCGCATGCGCGCCAGCAAATGATAGGATGAAAAATCGCTTTTTCATAAGTCCGCCTTTTAAAATATAATTGTTTATTTATTTTCAATACACATTAAGTGCATTTATGCAAATTAGGTCATTTTCTTTTTAGAAGAAAGTTATTTATATTTATAAATATTAATTTAGTAATATTTGTCTTCAATTATTTTTTTTTTAAACTATACATTTCGTTAAGCAATTAAGTGTACTAAATATTTGTTTCTATATTTATATTATTAATGTTATTTATAAGTTATTTAATATATTATTAATTTAATAAATTATTATATAATTATTAATGTATTTATTAATTATTTAATAATAATACTAATTTAATAATTTATTATATTATAATTAATTTAATAATTAATTTATTATTCTTAATTTAATAATTATTTATTAACTAATATTAAAATATTAACAATTATAAATAGTTTGTATATTATACAATTAGTTTATTTTAAATAAACAATAATAAATGTTTGAATATTTAATGTTTCTTAATTATTAAATAAATAAATATATATATATTTATTTATTTAATATGTTTAAAAACTATCTAGCATGAGGAATTCTGACAAAACAAATTGTAGTTTAGATTATTTCATGTTGATATTTTGCACTTTTAATAAATAGCAGGCTAGGTTGTGTCATAGGCAAACATGTTCCAAAATCGTGCCCCTCTTTGGATTTCTTTCTGTCGATGTCTATATCTCTTAATATTTCAATTTCAATTTATATCTTATTATTTTCCAAGATTTAGAAAATCGGGTGTTTGTGTTGGGGGGCCACTCACTGAAATTTAAATTCACATGCTCTTTAACTTAACAACAGCAACAACAAAAAAAAAAGGTGTAAGCCAGTGTTGTAGACATAAAAAAAAGCATGTACACTAAAATCATGAATGATCATAGCTAGAGCATATATGTCATAGCTTTATTTGAGAAGCCCAGAATATATGGAGCTTAAAAAAAAATCTTGAAAATAATATAAATACATCATATCTATGTAATATGTACATATATATACATCCTATCTATGTAATATAGAACAGTATGCGTATACCCAGGCCCTTCTGCCATCTTGTTTTTTAAATAACAAAAAAATATTATACATAAAATGTTTACGATTAAAAAAATAATATTTTAAAACATTAAAGTTATTGGTAGAAAGCACAAATTATTAGCACTATTAGCTAAATTGTAATAACTGTGTTTAAAACATACCAACTATATTGTGTAACTGCTCTGATGACAATAAATATATTAACATAAGAAATATAAGAAATTAAAAAATAAAACACTTTTTATCATCTTAAAACATCTTTTTATTTTTAAAAATGCCTTTTTTTTTTTTTTTTTTTTTTTTTTTTTTTTTACTTTCAAAAACATTTAGTCTCACATGAATATAAAACAACGAACCCTTTTTGCATCTTAAACAAAACACTAAAAACTTTTATTATCTAAAAACGTCGTATCTCCTTCTCCACACCCTCTTTTTTTCATCTTTTAAAATCAATAGTGTAATTGCTCTGGTAACAAACAAGGTGGGGGTATACGTAAAGGCTTATTTCACATTATATTTACAATTTTATTTTATTATTACCTGGGCATTTAAAAATACTTTCAGCTAAATAATTTTGTACTTATTTTTCTTATTGTGTAATATTGTGTTCTTATAGTTTGTAGTGAAACATGCTATTTTTGGAAAATATAATTTAGCGAGTAATGTAATTTAAAAAAACTCGTTTGCAGGGAGCACTAATGTTATTTTTTATGTTACTTTAATATGTCCTCTTTTGACATAGCAGCAGTGGTGTAGCTAGGATGGGTGACACCCGGGGCGGATGTACATGGTGTCAACCCCACCCACCATGGTTCCCCCTCCCTCCCCCCCCACACCACCACAACCACCCGTTAGATGCTCTCTACAAACTAGTTTTTAAAAAACTCACATTACTCTCTAAATTATATGTTCCAAAAAATAACATATTACACAACAAACAATGACAAAACTAGGACCTACTACAGTTTCTCATTACTTCTAACATACTATTTTGACCACTGAATTTATTGAATTCATGATTCGTCTAAAACTTTATTATACACTCAAACATATAGACTCAAATCAAAGAGTCTTCCACAGAAAGCATTTTATTTTTTGATAATGAATTCCATTTTCAAAAATAGTAAGAATAATAAGTAAATGCTTTTTGAAAAAAAAAAAGTAAATTTTTAATTTAATAGATAAATACATTTAAACTGATGACCTATGCAGTAAGATAAATCTGTGATAAGTTTTTTTTTTTCCATGTTCAAAACTTATTTATTATTATATTAAAGTTATTTAAAAGAAAAAACTAGTTTAAAATTTAAAATAACTGTTTTGTATTAAATTATTCAATAATTTATTCATATGAAAATGAATAGTAGTTTTTTCATAAACAAAACATTCTAAAAGCTAAATGTTGTAACAAAAGACAACTGGGAATGGAAACTTTAAAAATACAGTAGACTCCATTAAATCGGCATATCATGGGGCCAGAAATTATGTAGATTTTAGAATTTTGAAAATTTCTGGTCACTGTTTTGTTTACCCTTTTAAACACTAATTTGAGTGTAACACTGCACTCGAAATTATAATGAATGTTAAGTAAATTATTAAAATAATAAGTAAAATAATAAAAATTAAGAAAATTTAAAAAATGTATAGAAAAAAACGAAGGTCAAATAAATAATAATGCATAACCTATATGCATAAAAATAAAGAGAATTTTTTCTTGAATTATTCAATGAAATTTGCCTCATAAAAATACAATAATTATTTAAAAACTCAATATAAAAAAGGTTTCTTTCATGTTTACTCAGAAAAAACCAAAAGAACTTTATTAATACATAAATACAATTGTTAATTAAGCATGCAATCGCTACTAATATCAGCGCTCCGCTAACTTGAAACATTTCAGCTGGACAAGCTGTAAACAAACCTGCACGCATGCGCAAATGATGGTCGGACTTTCTGCCTAAATAGCTAAAAGTCCGATTGGTCGGACGAATAGCCACTTCCATAACAAATCAATGAAAAATCGAGAGTATTGCACAGAAATCGTTATCACAGGGCCCGTTCCGGAAGAATATCCCACTTTCCACTGGGACCTGACGTCCACAGTCAAAAACATGTATATGAAGCTTGGTTCATTTCTGTGCATAACTTCGTAAACTTTTTGATGATAGAATAATGAAAATGGCACAAAAATTGCTATTACTTCCTGCGGAATATCTCTAAATTCAACTGGAACCTACTGGACATAGCTCAAAACATGTGTATGGAAGTTGGTTCATTTCCATGCATAACTCCACATACTTTTCGATGATAAAATAATATAAATGGCACTAAAATTGCTATTACTTCCAGCGAAATGTCTCTAAATTCAACTGGGACCTACTGAACATAGCTAAAAACATACATATGGAAGTTGGTTCCTTTCTATGCATAACTTCATACACTTTTCGATGATACAATAATAAAAATGGCACTAAAATTGCTCAACGTCCGGCGAAATATCTCTAAATTCAACTGGAACCTACTAGACATAGCTCAAAACATGTGTATGGAAGTTGGTTCATTTCTATGCATAACTCCATACACTTTTCGATGATAAAATAATGAAAATGGCACTAAAATTGCTATTACTTCCAGCGAAATATCTCTAAATTCAACTGGGACCTACTGGACATGCCTAAATTTCATATATATATATATATATATATATATATATGAAATTTGGTTCATTTCTGTGCATAACTTCATACATTTTTTGATGATAGAATAATAAAAATGACACAAAATTTGTTATTACAGCGACCCCTTCCGGCGGAATATTTCCAAATTCAAGTGGGACCTGCTGGCTATAGCCAAAAATATACATATGAAATGTGGTTCAATTCTATGCATAACTTTATACACTTTTCGATGATACAAAGAGGGATACACATACACACACTGTTAAAACTCTGTTGCAAAATATCCAGTCTTTCGAACGTTTTTAAAGATAACGGTTACTTGACCGTAATATTAAGGCTGCGCGTCACTCAGTTTCCGAATTCCCTTCGGTAATGTTAAGTCTATGGTCATTTCATGCATTCTTATATTTAAAGTATCTCCACGGGAAATTAATATTTTAAATTCTTTTTTCTGTTTACTCTTCTTAAAGAATGTCTCTTTTCTTCTTAGTTTTCAAAATATTAATGTTATGAAAAATATTAATGTTAAAATTTTACTTCCAGTTCGTCCGCTTTTAACACATAAAACATTAAATTAAGCATAGATTTTAGAAATATTTTGACAACCAAGGAAACAAGTAAAAATTAAATTTAAAAAATCAAAAAATCCGACTGCGTAAAAAGCGAACTAATTAATTATTTCTTATCAGTGTGAAACTATTTTTTTATTTACTTGTATTGGTGACTTTTAAGTTGTGTTTAATTGTCAGTTCCTATCTATAAACACTGTTTTGATGAGGCCTATAGATGTCTATGAAGGTTAGAGTTGCAGTAAAGCTAGAGATCCGACCTGCACAACTTCCAGGTTGTCTAATATTTAAACGGAGCTTCTGACTGTAAAATAGTCAATGAAACATCATCTTCATTTTGAAAGACCTATCTAATGATATGCCACTTGATATGCTGCGTAAAAAAAATTTTTGTCTCTACCGCCATTTTGTAATTTACGGCCTGCCATTTTGAATTTATAAAAACAAAGCCTAGCCTATAACCATCGGGCGGTTAAGAAGAAGCGATGGAGACCTCATTCATTAAAATCCATCCAGCCGTTGGGCTGTTTCGAGGGTATAAAGAAATCCACATACCCAGACACGCGTGAAACACATAACCCTTCTTGGCAGTCGGGTAAAAAGAGACATTCTTTAAGAAGAGCACACAGAAAACAGAAATAAAATATATTAATATCCTGAAGAGATATTTCAAATATAAGAATGCATCAGACGCCCATAGACTTAACATTATCGAGGGGAATTTGGAAGCTGAATGACGAGCAGCCTTAATCGTATCTGACCATATTATTGATCATATTACGGTTAGAATAAAGTTAAATTACTGTTACGTAATTGTTCTCTATAAAAACAGTCAAATTACTGTTTTAATGACTGAAAATTTTTAACAGTAAGAGGATGGTTCAATAATTATTGTCCCTAGCGTATATAAAATATTTGTACTGCGATGGTTGATGTAGAATATCAAAGCCGAATGTCTTAAATACCTATATGCTCAATTTCCGAACCGTAGCTGCTATATTAACATAGTTTTGGAGGTAGGGGGGGGGGGGGAGTTTTAAAGACCTACTTTTGAGGGAGTTTTTAAGGAGGGGGGTGAGGGTGAAATGCTGGTTTGGAGCTTATGAGGCTACATTTGTGACAGTGGATGAGATGTGGCTTCATCACTATGTTCCCGAGTCCAAACCACAGTACTTACATCTCATCCACTGTCATAAATGTAGCCCCATAAGCTAAAAATCAGCCTTTAACTCTCACTCCCCTGTTTTCACTCCTCCCTCCAAAACTATGTGAATATAGCAGCTACGGTTCTGAAATTGAGCATATAGGGATCTAAGATATTAGGCTTCGATATTCCACAACAACCATTGCAGTACAAATATTTTATATACACTAGGGACAATAATTATTGAAGCACCCACGTACACGGACACGGAGACAGACAGACATTTTGTAAAAAGCATTTTTGTCAGGATCTCTGACCTCAAAACGTGTAAATCTGTCGAAAAAATTTCAATTACAATACTTTCTTGTATTGTTGATAGAAGAAAGTAAAAGCAAGTAAAAGGACTCACCTGTATTTTCTCTAAAAGTCTCGGAATATTCAAATTTACTGTATTAAAATTTACTACTCATTGTGATACTTCTTCAAATTAATCAGTACTTGTATGTTCAGGAGGAAATTGTTGCGCGGACTGTTTCATGTACAAAGAAACGCAGATATTATTATACATTATGTATCGATACTTATGTATGCTACCGTCAAAATCTGAAATCAGCCAGAACAGAAAACGATTAGTTAAAAATAGTTTTAACTTAACAACCGAGTTAAAACTAGATTTAAAAATTGAAAACATGCTGTAATTGATCAAAACTAGTTTTATTTGAGGCACTTTAAAAACTAGTTTTAACTAGGCAATACAATATTCTCAAATATGTTTCAGTTAAAACTAGAAAAATTTTCACATAATATGTTTTAATATCAGTAGCTCCCTGGCGATAAATTGCATAACAACGCAATTTAAATTCACTTCCCATGAACGAATTACTCTCAAATTTTCAAAATACGTTTCCACCATTGCCAAATTTGTTTTCATAAAAATGTTCCGTGTGATGGGTTTTTTATGCTAGTAACTTCCTTACAGAGAAATTACACAGCTACACATACTAAACTCGCACTCCATCAAGGAATTACGCTCAAATCTACAAAATAAGCATCTGCGATGATCAAATTCATATTTTTGTAAACATATCCAAGTGAAAGGTGCTTTTATACTAGTAGCAACCCTGAAAAAAAAATGCATAATTGCGCAATTTAAACTTACTTTTTACCCGACTGAAAAGAAGGGTTATGTTTTTCACGCGTATCTGTGTATGTGGATTTCTTTATACCCTCGAAACATCCCAACGGCTGGATGGATTTTAATGAATGAGGTCTCTATCAATTCGTCTTAACGGCCCGATGGTTATAGGCTAGGTTTTGTTTTTACAAATTCAAAATGGCGGCCGTAAAATACAAATGGCGGTAGAGACGAAAAAAAAAATCACGCACCCTATTGAGTGGCATATCATTGGATAGGTCTTTCAAAATGAAGACGATGTTTCATTGACTATTTTACAGTCAGAAGCTCCGTTAAAATATTATACAACCTGGAAGTTGTGTAGGTGGGATCTCTAGCTTTACTGCAACTCTAACCATCATAGACATCTATAAACCTCATCAAAACAAGATTTATAGATAGGAACTAACAATTAAACACAACTTAAAAGTCATCAATACATGTAAATAAAAAAAAAATAGGTAAGTAATATAAACAAGTAATCTAAAAAAATATTTTAAGTCAATTCCTACTTAGGTCAATAAGAGAATTTTTTTTTCTCCCATTCTTCTTTTCTCTTGAGTGGCGCTTAAAATGCCTTCATCAAGAAGAGGGCTCTCTCGATTATTGAAAATTAATTAATTTATTTTAATTAATGAATTAATATTTGAAAAAAAAACTGGATTAACATCAAGTGTCATCCACTACAAGTTTTAAAAAATTTATTTGAGCTTGATTGGATGAATAATAAGTATTTAATTAACGATTGAAAATTTGAACAAGATATATATAGCGAGAGTGTAAGCTAATAGCAGGAATTGAAAAAAAAATAGTTTCACATTGATGAGAAATAATTAGTTCGCTTTTTACGCAGTCGGGTTTTTGATTTTTTTTAAATTTAATTGTTTATTATAGTCCGGGAGCTGGTTAACATCAAAAGTCTCGTCATCGCGGAATTGAAATTTTTTTATGTAAATCGATTGTGAAAAATCATATGAATAAATTAGTTGGGTATGACTAGGTTTGACAAGCCGAAAATATGTTTATTTAAATTAATTATTATTAAAAAGCTATACCGTCAATACTTTGGTACTTGCTATAAAAAAAGGTTTTATTCTTTGTATTGAACAAACAATACAAGATAATTTGGAGTTTTTGCCCTTGAAAAATATTTTATACCCTACTATATGGTACTGGAATAGTTTGGAGGTAATTTAAATTTTTTTGGTGGCTGGATGTGTTTGTAAACAACTATTTTCCTGTGTAAATTTTAACTCTCCAAACTTTCTATAATGAAACAATCTGGATAAGAGCTACAAATAAGGTAAGTGTCAAAATATCATCTTTAGTAACCTGTAACCCACGTGTGATCATAATTTTTCCCTTAACTTTTTATTTTGAGAGGGAATGTTCGCATTTTCATAAAGCTAACATGAAAACTAGTATTTCGGGGCTATTTTGTACCAGGCCTTTTTTGGTCCAATAGCCCCGATTATTTAGATTAGCCTTTTATACAACCAAATCTGTTAAAACATGTTTTAAGTAACATTTTTTTTCAAATGTTACTGTAGCAAAATGTTACATTAATTGTTTTTGTTCCAGTTGCCTAGGATATCACGTGACGAAAACTGTTTCTCGTTTCTTTAATATTAACAATTGTTTTATTGTGTTTAAATGTTTAAAAAAAAACATTTGTTTATTAAGTTTACAGTGTTAATTTACTAGAGAATAATATTGCAAGGGAGTTTCAATAAAAATGTATTCATTTACATATGAAATGTATTCATTTTATATAAAACGGAATAAGAAGCCCCAGCAGGTGCTACTTTGTTCCAAAACTTTAAAAATAGTTAAAAAATAAAAAAATAAAAAATTTCCTCTTTAAAACCATACAGTTTGCTTCATTGTTTCATGTTAATTGTTTACAACTCCATTTCGACGTTGAAAAATCACATATAATATTTTTTAATAATGAAAATGTGAGTAGAACCAGGAAAAAGTGGCAGCGGTTACGGTAATATTTTCCCGTCATCGCAAATATTAACCACTCTTAGAGCATTTTATAAAAAAATTTGTTTTCTTTCAGAAGAAAATTAGTATGACAAACTTTATTTTGCCGCGAAAGACTATCATACTATTTTAAGGGGGCGGAAGGTGATAAAATTACGCATTTATTTTACTTTCAATTTTTACCAGTGGATATTTTATTTTACGTCTGAACGTTGGCCAAGTGTCAACTTTCCGGGAAAACAGTAATTCATTACAGCTTTTTAATAACTATTAATTTAATTAAGCTTATTTTCAGCTTATTGTCAAACCTAGTCATACCTAGCTCATTTTGTTCGCATGACTTTTCACTGTCGATTTACATAATATTTTTTCAGTTCCGCGGTGACGGGACTTTTGATGTCACCGGTTCCCGGGCTATTACGAACGAATTTCTTTCAATTCTTCAAAATAAGCTTCTGCCATGGTCAAGTTTACATTTTCATGATAAGCTTTTTTTTTTATACTAGTAGCCCCTGATGAGAGATTACATAACTATACAATTTAAACTTATTTTCCACGAACGAATTTTGCACAAAACCTTCAGTATTACTTTCCGCCATAGTCAAATTTATGTTTTGATAAAATTTTAACGTCACATGTGTTTTCGGATCAGTAGCGCCCCTGGTAGAAAACTGTTTAACTATGTAGATTAAACTCACCTCCCTCGAATAAATTTAGCTCGTATCTTCAGAATAAGCTTGTGCTGTGGTTAATTTTATGTTATGATAAAAAATTTCATAAGCAGGTGTATTTTACGTTAGCTCGTGGGAAATTGCAAAACTACCCAATTTAAACTTATTTTTCACGAACGAAATTCGCTCAAAAGTCGATAAGTGAAAACGTCTTGTCATACCTAGTTAATTCTAGTTATAACTGAAACCTATCTGAAAGAAATTGATTAGTGTTTTCCATTTTCCAATAAAGGCGAAGGATCTTTTAAGGAGAAGCTATCAAAGTTTGCGTTTTGAACCCAAATTTCAAAATACGGCACCGTGAGAAAGGTAGCAGCAAACGCTTATAACTCAATATGTAAAACATATTTATCGAAAAGTAAATAATATAAATAAAAAATATCAACTCTAAAATTTATTTTAAAAAGTATGAAAGAAATAAAAATATCTTAGAGCATTTTTAAGGGGTATTCCAACTCTATAAGTTTCCGATAAAGTACGCTGATTGATATTAAATTTTCCACGATAGCTTCATAAAGGTAAATGAATCTTCATATTCTGAAGTAATACTGCAAAGTATTAGTTGCAGGGATGAGATTTCCGCGTTTTTGCCCACCAGTATTTTGTTAGAGAAAATGATATTTCATTTAATCGGAACATTTTTGCGATTTAAGAGAACAACATTTTCTCTAAGAATATACTGGTGTGCAAAAACGCGGAAATCTCATCCCTGTAGTTGTTAAAACATGGAAAACTGCTGTTCTGTTGAAATATTTTCAGCTGGAGTTAGAATTTCCCTTTAAAAAAACATAAAAAATATTTTTTATATATTTAGTTACAGTACTTCCTGCCAGGTATTCATATTGGTATTATTGAGGACGGTCGATTAGCTACACGTGGAACGTGGGATATAGGACCGAGGGGTGGTCTCTCCGTGTGGGGGTGTTTCTAAGGGATCCTCCTAACCCGTATTTACGCAAGGTTCGAAAAATTCTGAATGATTAGGCCAACGGGTACGATTGGGATCGAACCCAGCACCTCCCGTCTTTGAGAGTAAAACCTCTCCGTCACTAGTGGGACAATTATTGCCAGGAAGCACTAATAAAAACAAAAGAATGTTGTTTTCAATCTTATCCATTTTTAACTTGGGTACTGCCGTCATACACAGGGCTCGAAATGGAAAAATCCACGAACCGGAATGCTACTTCAAAATTATTGTTGACTAAAAGCTTTTCTGAATTATAGAAAAATTATATTTAACCGTACAAAAACAATTTAAATAGTCCAAGAGCTGTTAAACATTTTAGGGAAGGTATTTGAGGCACCCTGAAAATTTGTGCAACACTTCTTTTGTAATGCCTGAATACAAAATCGAATGTCTGGCTGAAGGATCGTGGCCCAAAACCTGTGCCAGATAAAAAATGGCACTTGACACGTGTCTGGCACAGTTTTTGTGCCGACTAAAGTGTCTGTCATTTTCAAAATATTTTTTTCTAAGCATAAATATTATTGTGCCTCAATATCAGCGTGCCTCAAATACTGATTTTGGGTAGTCAAAAAATGGCACTTGACACGTGTCTGGCACAGTTTTTGTGCCGACTAAAGTGTCTGTCATTTTCAAAATATTTTTTTCTAAGTATAAATATTATTCTGTTTCAATCTCGGCGTGCCTCAAATACTTTTTTTGGGTAGTGTCAAAAACTGGCACTTGACACGTGTCTGTCACAGGTTTTGGGCCACGATCCTTCAGCCAGACATTCGATTTTGTATTCAGGCATTACAAAAGAAGTGCTGCACAAATTTTCAGGGTGCCTCAAATACCTACTCAAAAATGTTCAACAGCTCTCCTACTAAAACTACGCTGTAAAAAAATACGACCAGTTTTCCTATAGGAATCGGAAAAATAGTTGCCCTTATCGTACCGGAAAAATTTCCGATCCAGCTCAGAATAAAATCCGTAAAATCGGAATAAAATCAGTAAAATACCGTTTTAATGACTGTTTTCTTTATTTTACTGATTTTATTCCGAGATGGGTCGGAAATTTTTCCGGTACGATAAGGGCAACTATTTTTCCGATTCCTAAAGGAATACTGGTTGAATTTTTTTTAGTTGTACGTGCCAATCCCAAAACTTTCTTCTATCTCATACATCTTAATGTTTCAAAAAGTAGTTACAAATGTTAATACTCCAGTATTACTAGTTCAATATTTCAATATTATTATACTATATACCAACTTTGATTTTCATCTAAAATTTCTGCTTCAGCTAATTAATCGGAGAAAAAAACGAGTTAATCTCGATCATGATATTTATTAAAATCAATAATTTTTCGTTATTCTATTGTACATCAACAGAGAGCACATACATAAAAATTTTACCAAAATATTACCAAAACATAAATTTAATCGTAGCGAATGCTTATTCATAAAAATTGCAAAACAAATCGTTCGAGGAAAATTAATTTAAATTACGTAGTTCTGAAATTTCCCACCAGGACACGACTAGTAAAAGAAACCTCTCGTCCATATATGTGGAAAAATAAAAATTGATCTTACATAGGAAAGTATCAGAGTTATTCAATTAGTAACCGAAAAGAATATTCAGAAAATCTAATCATAAAATAAACTAATAGTATGTAAAAATAAATGTTATAATAAAATTTCTGATTAATTTCTAAGTTTATTTTTTAAGACTAGGAGGCTCTGCCGCCTTCGAGCTACGCTCGCCAAACCCCGTTCGGATACCGCAGACTCTAAAAATACGATAATTTTATTGGCTTTAAAAAGATTACGGAAGATTGAATTATAATTAAAAAACCCGTGGCGATCTCCCTGTAAACGGGTTTATATTAACTTCCCTTTGATTGGGGAATTTTAAGGCCGAATTAGCTTCTGTTAAGGGATCCAATGGTTGCTTCCGTCTTTGATTAAAAAAGATCAGTTAAACATTTGAAAATAAGCTAATATAAAATGAATTAAGTAAACAGAGTCTTTGTCTCTCGGTATTTTTTAAACAACGCTATAAGAAAGTTGTTTTAAATAAGACATTTTAAATGTATTGCTTTAAATCTGACGTAATTTTCACTAAAATTTTCTTTCTCTTTTTAATATTCACATAAAAATACTTTTGTTAGAAAGAAAATATTATTTGCGTTGTCCTAGAACTCACAACAATAGTTAAAAAGATCATCACAAAATATAAAGTAAATGTCTCGTGTAAATATATTTTGAAATGTTATCTGATTTGCATTTTGATCTGTTTTGCAATACTATTATTTGGTTATTTTAAATATGACATAATTTCTCCTATTTACTGCTTTTAAAGCATTTTAAATTTATTATCTTAAAGTTTTCTTTCTGATTTTAATATTCAGATGAAAATACTTTTGTTGCAAAAAAGGAAATATTTTTATTTGCACTGCCTTAGAATTGGCAACAATAGCTTTAAAGATCATCTCGAAATGTGAAATAAATGTGTCGTGTAAATATATTTTCAAATTTAAACTGTTTAGTAATATTATTACTTGGTCATTTTAAATATGACGTAATTTCCTCCATTTACAGCTTTAAACGCATATTAATGTATTTATTATTTTCAAATTTTCTTTCGCTTTTAAAATTCACATGTAAATATCATTTTTATAACGTGGTTTTCAATATTTTCCAGCTTTTAATATGTAATCATATAATTCTAATTTGAAAGTTTTTTTTTCTGTTTATAATAGTCACGTGTAAATATTTTTTTTAATTTGAAGAAAATATTATTCTTTGGGATGTTTTTAAAATTGGAAACAATTTAGAATATAATTTCTAAAATATGGAAAATATATTTCTTAAACTGCTGAAAATTTGAATTTAAAATGGAAATAAACCCTGATGCAAATTAAAAAAAATAAATGCAGGCTGCACACCGTGAGCTTCTAATGTATATTTCTTAGCAAAAATGATTAAATTACTATGTATAGTTTTTGCTCCTATAAAACTTTTTTGATGAAACGATTATAACCAACTTCAGCATTAAATATCTCTTTAAATAATTATTCTACTTAAAAGTGTCTACATCAGCCTGTTTATCAAACATTTCTCTATAATACTACCCATTTTCATATTTCTGTATGCAGTAGTTTTCTTAATATTAACGAAGAAAGACCACCGGTCACAAAAAATCCATTGACTTCGGAAGTGACAGCGTTAGTTATTTTTTATTTTAGAATAAACAGATACACACGAGGTAGTATATCGATTTAATTTTATAATGTGTTTTACATGTCATGTGCTAGTATCTAAGGTGTTAGCCGTTTTTGTCGAACTGCACTAAAATTTACTTAAGATACTTCAATGTTTTTAAAAAGTATGTTATTGGTAATTAATTTTTTGTAACATTTAATGTATTTCTTTATTCTCAAATTAAAAAAAAAAAATTAAAAAATGAGAAAACCTTTTTGGAAAAGATGCCGTCCAACATAGTAAGTTATAATAATAAAACACAAATGTTGAAATTTAAAATAAATTATAAATCTTAGGGAAGTTTAAATAATTAATTTTCGCAATTTTTCTTTTCAATTTTCAGGCTACTTTGAAAGGCAAGTCTTTTCTGGAAGGTATTATATAAATAAACGGTCAAGTGCGAGTATTACTCGCGCTAAGAAGGTTCCGTACAATAAATATATGAATTATTAACTGTATTATTTAAAAAAAAAAAACGTTGCTAAAAGAATAATAAGACTTTGTAAAGAACTATACAACGTAGGGTTGAGTATAGCTGTATATACTAGAAAAGTATAAATGGGTAAACTGTAAACAACTATAATAAAAATATGTATTATTTAGTCATCAAAGAGATATGAAGCCTAAATAATACATAATAATGCTATTTTATATAACTCTTTTTTTTTTTAATTTATCCTAATTTGTTTATGATGAACTTAATTCGGTACTGACAATAAATGTAGTGCATATTTAAACTTCATTTGGCATTTCATAAAACTATACTCAGCGTAGTAATAATCTTTTCTTTTTACAGTGTAGCTAAAACAAAACCCTTGTTCAAAAACTAAACTTGGTATTAGGGTAAGCGCGCTTCGAAAGGAGGTCGTAAAAATGCAACGCCACCTTGGTCCGTACGGCGTTATTCCAGATAGGTTTTTAATTAACTTTTAAAGACACGGGAGGCGTATTGAGATATCTGCTCAATGCAAACTAGTACGAATACCATACTATTTATGTGATTAATTCTAATTAAATTAGTCTGTTTTTAACTATTTGATGCTTATTGCTTTTATACTGCTACTGGGCATTGCGTTACGCATATATATCATTGAAAGTTGTTATTTAGGCTTTAAAACCCGATGGTACATAGAGTGCGCCGCCCCTGTCATTATGTGCGTACAGACCGTCCGTGTCTTTAAGGGTTAATATCTCGGCTAATTACCAAATTTTTTTTTTCGAAAAAATCATTATCAACAATTCTTTTATACTTCTGCTACGATAGGTTCCCCCAGCGCTCCTCAACACCTTTGGTGACTGCCTGCAAATCGAAAATTGTGTTTAACGGTAAAATGCGATTTTCTCAAAAACTATGTGACCTACGGTAATTGCTATAGTTCTCCTGCAAGGTTTAAATTAATGTCTACTACCTCTTATTTTTCTTAATTTTAGTTTCAGTAGATTCAGAAATAGAGGCGTGGGGAGCAGATACTTTTGCACTACATTTTCGATGATATCTCTAAAAATATACCTAAAGTTAAAAGAAATATATTTTTTGAGTTCAGTGTTACTAAATCTTTCACACGATACCCCACACGATATACAAAGAATTTTTTTTTTGAGTAACTTCATTAACCCCTCTACATTTTTCCTAAATATTATTTGTGAAAGTTTAATAATCTGTAAATATGTGGGTCAATAGTCTTTATTTACTTCCCCCAATTTGAACTTTCCGCGTTCCATAGTTTACGAGTAAAAGGGCTGTGACAGACACAGGAGTGATCTTATAATGGTTCCGTTTTTACTTTTTAAGTATGGAATCCTAAAAATACATAACTTAAAACTAGTCGGATGTACCAATCCCAAAACTTTCTTCTATCTCATAAATGTTAATACTTGAAAATTCGCTATCAAACTGCCAAAATTAAACGGCAATCTATGCCCATCATGAAGATTCTAAAGATATGAAAGTCCGTGCATTAGTTTTTGAGATATGGCTATCTCAGAAATCGTGTAAATCCAGCAAAATTCAGCCTAGCAGCGCCACCTATTGGGTGCTTTACACCAAAACCTATGTTACATCAATACCACCAAGCAACCACTTATGTAAAAGTCTAACTGAATCTGAAGTTTGAGGAAAATCCGTGCATTAGTTTTTGAGATAGCGTTATTGCGAAAATCATGAAAATTTCAGCATAGCAGCGCCACCTATTGGACGGTTAATACAAAACCTAATTAGCAACAACTTGTGTTAACATCTTAACTAAATCTGAAGTTAGATGAAAATTCGTGCATTAGTTTTTGAGAAAGAGCTATTGCGGGAATCGTGCAAAATGCAGCACAGCAGCGCAACCTGTTGAACGATTTACACCAACACGTAATCAGCATCAAGTCATATACAGGACTAACTGAATCTGAAGTTTCATGAGAATCCGTGCATTAGTTCCTGAGATAAAGCCATTGCGGAAATCTTTAAAAAAATTCAGCATAGCAGCGCCACCTGTTGAGCGATTTACACCAACACGCAATCAGCATCAAGTCATATCAAGGACTAACTTAATCTGAAGTTTCATGAGAATCCGAGCATTAGTTCCTGAGATAGAGCCATTGCGGAAATCGTAATTAATGCCGCATAGCAGCGCCACCTGTTGAGCGATTTGCACCAGAAACTAATCAGCATCAATTTGTATCAGGGACTAAATGGATATAAATTTTTATTAAATTCAGTGCATTAGTTCTTGAGATAGAGCGCCCACAAAATTTGTGTCACACACAGACACACAAGACAGACAGACAGACTCACAGACAGACATTTTGTAAAAACATGTTTTTCGGGTTCTCTGACCCGTAAAACGTGTAAATCCGTCGAAAACCGGAATTCGAAAATTTTCATGAATCCAATACTTTCTTCTTGTAAAGATAGAAGAAAGTAAAAAATAGATTAAAAATTATCATAGCAAACGCGGTAGCGTTAAGCTATAATATGATTAAGAAATTGAAAATGCAAACTACTTTCTTAAATTTCATGCGAACCAGTTGACATACGACAATGATATTTCTTCTGAAAGATAGAACTCGACGAGACGAATAAACTGATCGCATTAAAAAAATTACTGTAGCTTTCAGTAGTTTTTTATTTAATCTTAAACGAAAAAATGAAGACACAAAATTCAACAAAGTGTAGCTAACGTTCCAATGGACGGATTAACTTCGTTTTTGTTTTATTTTGATCCTCTTGTTCAAACTTAAAATAGGTTTTTCTTTCATCTTTGTATGTTTGACGGTCGCTGAGAAAATCGAATTTGTCTTTTATAATGTCTCCATAAAATTATAGCAATCTCTCCTTTTCATTTTTTAATTTTCTAATTCAATAATTTCCTTTGTGTTGCCACTCCCTAAAAAGCAGTACAATAATTTTAAAAAAAGGATAACATGTGTACTTTTGTTTTTAAAAGTCAATAAAAATTGAAATTCAACCGACAGATTTTTGTATTTTTGAAAACTTTCTTGATTAATATTTTGAACTGGAGTAATAGACACAATGGAGCACAAACAAGTTGATAGGGAAAAAAAAAAAAAAAAAAAAAAAAACAGGGTAAATCCCAAGCTTATGTTCAGGAGTTAAATGTAAGTTTTTTTTTTTTAAATTATTATTATCATCATAACATCCTGACTTACACAAGCGATAGGTATGCAGTAATATAAATACTTCACATACTAAGCATACCTTAAAAAAAAAAATAGCATTCCATCTATTTTAAATAAGGAAGAGATGTCATATACGCACCAAGGCATATAAGTAGCGCGATAATGGCGTTATTTTGCCTGATACAGTAACTGAGCTATTCTTGTTTATTTATTAATTATTTTTTTATTTACTTTTATTTTGTTTTTTAAAGTTATATAAATTGTTTTGTTCTATAGTTATTAATTAAATTTTTCATTCTTCATTGTATTTTTCTTTTTAAAATAATAGAAAGTAATTTAAAAGTATATATGTAACTGCTATTCGAAAACGAGGTTTTCGTCAAATTGGCTTGAGAAAAAAACCTCGCCAAACCCGTTGTGTACAGAGCCCGATCAAGCTGAAGTTGGACCCAGGTCCTGTTAAAAAGTTGGGCCCCCCTACCTCCCCATTCCCGGCAAGACTTTCAGAAAAAAAGTAGGTTTATTTGATGAGCTGACAAAACTGTTTGTGTGAAAGTTTCAAGTTTACAAAAAAAATTTAACTTACAAGAATAATCAAGAAAATGAATTACCGTCCACTTTCTCAAATAAGCATTTGCATAATTCACAAACATCTATGATCTACAGTTTACGTTGAAGAATAAATGAGGACGTCTTTTTCAAAACTCGCCTTATCCAAAATCATAAAAATTGTGTTTTCCCTAATAGTCTAGTAATCACTTTAAACTATAATTCTGACATTGTAAAATCCTCGTTTATATTGAAACCAATAGACACAGTATGCAGTTTTTGGCATTTTCCCCAAATTTGATTTTCTGGATACGGCAAGTTTGGAAAAGTATAGGTACTCTCAAATTGAAAAGGACTTTTACAGAAAAATTAAACATGGAAGTTTTTTATTACAGTAAAACTTTGTTTTTACGTCAGGGACCAAAATATAAAATGGAAACATTGGAAAAACTTAAATTGTGAGAAAATACACACAAATTTGTGGGCCCCTGAAATTGGTGGGCCCAGGGCCGAGGCCCGTGCATTAATCAGGCCCTGGTTGTGTATATGACATCTGTGGCTTTAATAACTAGGGTTTCGTTTAACTTTAGGTACGTTTGCTTGAGATATTGTTGAAAATGTACCTCAAAAATATACGGTACTAGTTGATTATCCCGCCGACCAATTTCGCCAAACTATTCGCCAAATGATACAAACTGACATATTTATTTTTTTAAATAACGAAAGAATAAATAAATTAGTAAAACATTAATAAAAATACTAATAAAAACTTGTGCACAGATGTCATATACGTTCCATATTGTCGCGATTTTTTCCGACGCCAATTTAGTGAAAACCTCGTTAATATATCATGTATATCCGAGTTACCATATCAAGCAAAATAACGACACTTTGGCGCCAGTTAAGTACCCGGTGCGTATATGACATTGGCGTAAAAAAAATCGCGCCAATATGGGGCATTTATAACATTTGTGCCAAAACTTGAATTAAAAATCACTTGATGACGTAACAAACACGCGTATCGTGTTTAATGTCAAGTGACTGTAACATTCACTATCATCCATTATTGTCATTTAATTTTATAGTTTAGCGATAATTGTTTTGTCGACAGGATAATCAAGTTGTACCAAGTATGGTACAGATGTCATATACGCACCACGTTGGCGCGATATATTTTTCTGACGCCAATTTGACGAAAACCTCGTTTTAGAATACCAGTTACATATATATTTTTAAAAGGGGATTAACAAAAATTTTAAAAAAGTTTAATTAATAACAATAGAACAAAAAAGTCCTTCCGGCCAGTGCCGGGAGGAAGAGGTAGCTTTCATAATCTTTATTTAAAAAAAGCCAAATTATGTCATTCAAACACACGAAGCTCAATTTAGTGGAAACCGAATATAGGAGATTCAATACTAATTTTTATCGATATAAGGAATGAGAATTTCGCGAAATTAATCAGCTTTATCCAAGCTGCTTTTCTTTAAAGTAACATATATTTGGCTGCCAAATTCGGCAATTTCTTAAAGTGCCTGTCATTTTAAGACAACATGGTGGATGAGGCTAAGCAGTGAACTTGGTCGAGACCTTAGTAATTGCTGTGCACGTGCTCACTCACATCGGAAACGGTTAGTATATAGGAGTGCTGTCGCATGCAAAAAATCAGATTTTTCAAAATGTCACCCACAATAGAAATTGAAACTGCTATATCTGAGCCATTTTTTAAGGTAAAGACAAACAAAAAATGCTCCTGAATCCTTATATCAAGGTCAAATACTTAAGAAAGAAACCTTTTTCAATTTCTAATTTTTTTGCACCTCATTTTAAATATATATATTTTTTTTAATTTAATGGTCGCCATTTTGAAACAAGATGGCTGATGAATCTGGCCAGCGAACTTGGTCGAGGTGTTGATGTATACTATCCACATGCCTTCTTACATCGAAATAGGCGAATACGTGTGTTATCGCGTGACAAATACAAGATCGTTTCAAAATGTTAGCCATGCTAGAAATTCAAAGTGCTATAAATCAACCATTTTTTAAGATATAAACAAAAGAAGAAATTTTCAGAAACAAAAACTGCTCCGGAATCTTTGTATCAAGGCCAAACACATAAAAAAATCTTTTTCATTTTCCAATTGTTTAATACCTCATTTTGAATTTTAAATTTAATTTTTTTAAATGGCAACCCTTTTGAAACAAGATGGCGAATGAAGCTGGCCAACGAACTCGGTCGAGACATTGGTATGTACTATGTACAGACCAAGTTACATCCAAATAGGTTCATAATTACGCCTGTTATCGCGTGACAAAAATCAGGTCGTTTTAAAATGTCAGCCACAAGAGAAATTCCAAATGCTATTATTCAGCCATTTTTTTTTAGATATAGACGAAAGAAAAACTGTTCCGGAATCTTTGTATTAAGGTCAAACACATACAAAAAAAATCTTTTTCACTTTCCAATTTTTTGGTATCTCATTTAAATTTTTTTATTTTTTTAAATGGCCGCCATTTTGAAACAAGATGGCAGATGAAGCCGGCCAACGAACTCGGTCGAGATATTTGTATGTACTATGTACACACCAAGGTACATCCAAGTCGGTTCATAAATATGCCTGTTATTACGTGAGAAAAATCAGGACGTTTCAAAATGTCAGCCACGCTAGAAATTCAAAATGCTATAACTCAGCCATTTCTTAAGATATAGACGAAACAAAAACTGCTCCCGAATCTTTTTATCAAGGTCAAACACATAAGAAGAAAATATTTTTTCAATTTTTAATTTTTTGGTACCACATTTCAAATTTAAATTTTTCTTAAAAATTGAAATGGCCACCATTTTTAAACAAGATAGCGGATGAAGCTGGCCAACGAACCCGGTCTAGACATTGGTATGTACTATGTATAAACGAAGTTACATCCCAATCGGTTCATAAATACGCCTTTTACCACGTGACAAAAATCAGGACGTTTCAAAATGTCAGCCACGCTAGAAATTCAAAATGCTATAACTCAGCCATTTTTTAAGATATAGACGAAACAAAAACTGCTCCGAAATCTTTGCATAAAGGTCAAATACATAAGAAAAAATATTTTTCCATTTTCAGTTTTTTGGTACCACATTTCAAATTTTAAATTTTTAAAAAAATTTTAAATGGCCGCCATTTTGAAACAAAATGGCGGATGAAGCTGGCCAACGAACTCGGTCGAGAGATTGGTATGTACTATGTACACACTGAATTACATCCAAATAGGTTCATAAATACGCCTTTTATCGCGTGACAAAATTCAGGACGTTTCAAAATGTCAGCCACGCTAGAAATTCAAAATGCTATAACTCAGCCATTTTTTAAGATATAGACGAAACAAAAACTGCTCCGGAATCTTTGTATAAAGGTCAAATACATAAGAAAAAAATATTTTTCCATTTTTAATTTTTTGGTACCACACTTCAAGTTTTAAAAATTTTTTAAATTTTTAAATGGCCGCCATTTTGAAACAAAACGACGGATGAAGCTGGCCAACGAACTCGGTCGAGACATTGGTATGTACTATGTACACACCGAATTACATCGAAATCGGTTCATAATTACGGGAGTTACAGTGTGACATAGGTCAGATATATATATCAATTTTGAACGGAGGGTAGTTTCGGGGTCTGGGGGTCATGATCGATGAAAATATACCAAAATTTTTTGAAATCGCTTTCCTCCGAACGGCTGCAATAGGTAGCTTTTTTGTAAAGAAAGCTACCTAACAATTTATATAATTTTAAAAAAAAAAGAAAATAAAAGTAAATAAACAATTTATTAATAAATAAACAACAACATCCGGGTTAGCATATCAAGCAAAGTGACAAAACTTTGACAACAGTTAAGTACCCCGGTGCGTATATGACATTGGCGTTAGAAAAAAAATCGCGTCAATGTGATCGTATATGACATCTGTGGCGGTTCAAGTACACTTCGAAACGTTACTTTGAAATCGGTGTTTCATTGCCAAAATCGCCAATATGCTTAATGATCATCGCCATAGAATATATAAATAATGCCATATTTGTAAACTTATAGGTCAAAATATAAGTGGAACCTCGGTTCACGACCGCCTCTGTTTATGACCAGTTCGGTTTATGTTCAACTTCGGTGATCAAAATTTGACTCAGTTGGCGTGCAATATCTCGGTTCACGACCAAGGCTGCCGAATAGTTCAGTTGGCAACCCTCACATAACTCTTGTTATTAGTCAAGTTTGGAGTAAGGTGTGCATATCAGAGTGCTTTGTGTACCTGTATTACTGCAAAAATATAAACTTTTACTTTTACTAAGGTTTGCGCTAATTTTAGCTCTCATTATGGCTTCTAAGAATGAAAAAGTGTTTAGTGATAGCAGTAGTAAGAAGCTTAAGCGAATTACTGTTCAATAAAAGAAATTGTAGCAAAACATGAGAACGATGTTAGTATAACCGGTCTAGCTAAACAATGCAATGTGGCCTGAACCTTCGATTTCCACGATAATCTATATATATATATTACGCTATCGTATGTGTCACAGAAATCGCGATTATTTGTTAATTGTTTAATGGCAACGCTCGAATGAAATGCATCACATTGGTTATAGAACAGCATTTTATGCATCTCCATACCTATAAGGGGGGTTACCATAGGCGGGACCCTGTTTTGTCACCAAATACCGCCAAGTTTGTCACCAAATTGGCGATATATCGCCAAATTCCTATAGAATTCCACTGCAAACCAATAAATAGGGTTTACTTGTTTAGAGAGAATCAACAAATTGAGATATTTTAATGCAACAAAAACTAATATCAGTTTAAGGAATTGTATTAATTATATTTAAGGGAACCCAAGTAAATTAAATTATGAATAAAAATAACGTGAATTTGATTAAAAAGCCTTGAACCACTTAAAACAGTGTGCATTACTTGGTTAAATAGTGCCTTATTAAGCGAAATAAGAAAAAAGTATTGGGAATATTTAAAAGCAACTCAGGTTTATTTATATTCAATATATAATTATCAAAAAATTTAAATGACTAGTATTAAAAAATGCTCTGACGAGCACCAAAAAAGGCTAATATGTTTTTAAGTATGAAAAAGGATTTGACAAGTGCTTCTAATTGAGCATGAAAAGGGACAAGGGGTCCCTTCTTGGCTGCAACTCACTGTCAATGCCAACTTTGAAAAAATCATATTTGTGCTTTTTTCATATATAAAAAAATCAGCCACAGTTACGGTAAAAATGTGCAGTGTAAAAGACACAGCCAGTAAAGAAGCAGCCTGATTAAACATGAATGTAAGGCGACATAGTCAGGGCCTGCTTAACACTTAGGAATAGGGGAAGCCCGACCTCACACAAGCCCCCCCCCCCCTATTACTCTACAAATTGCTTCTTTATTTACTAAATCTCATTTTCGTATGCTTAAATAATTTGAAATTTTACCATCAAAGTTTAGAGTAAATAACATTTTTAATATTAAACTAAAACTACCTATATAAAAGTATTTTATTATATGTTTAATTGTAAATAACCAATTTATTTTGTAAATGACAAATATGGAACTATAGTTGGGAATATGTGAACTTCAAAATATTTGTCATTTACAAATTGCCATATAGCAAGAAAAAAAAAAGTTTCATAAGGAAAAAAAAAAAATGTATTTTTTTACAGTGATTGAGTTTTTTTTTTCTAAAAATTAGTTTTGAAAAGTAAAATTGGGGGGCCCTTTCGTATTTCAGTGGGTAAGCACGGGCTTCACGGGCCTATTCCGTAAACAGGCCCTGGACATAGTACCACTAGTTCCTGCAGCGTATCACACTCATGCAGGGCCACCAAGCACACCCGCAGTGTAGAACTGTACAGAAAACTGATTTGTAGTGCAGTGCAGCACTCTGTACAGGAATAATTCCAAATGTGCATGCATAACAGTATAATGCATTCATTGATTTTTGAAATTATATGAAAGTGGTTGTGGCTGTACAATGTACTACGCAGTACAGCAATGCATGTAAATTATAAACGAACATTTAACGCATACACCTTTAATACGGAAGTACAAAAGCACAGTGTGAGTGTGCGCTGAGGTTCAAAAATCAAAAGCATAATAGGAATGTACAGTGTAGTATAATTTATAGAGAAATAATGGTACACAGTGCACTGTACAAAGTTGCATTGCAGACGCATGCGCAGTACAACAGTGCAGTTAACATGTAAAGCACGACGGAAAGTTTTACTAAAGTACCGCGAATTTACTTTGTATGGAAAAAGCGCAAATATGATTTTTTCAAAGTTGGCATTGACAGTGAGCTGCAGCCAAGAAGGGACCCCTTGTCCCTTTTCATGCTCAATTAGAAGCACTTGTCAAATCCTTTTTCATACTTAAAAACATATTAGCCTTTTTTGGTGCTCGTCAGAGCATTTTTTAATACTAGTATACATCTGTTTAAATGTTCTAAAACTACTGAAAAAAGTTTAAAAAATTTTTTTCCAGTTCTGCACTTTTTCTTAAAGTTCAGTATATAACCGTAAGTTAAGCAGTAATATATCGTCTTATAAATATATTAAACACTATATTAATTCTTAACGGTATACTAGTTGCTTATTTTACAGTTTATCAGTGTTAATTTGACGGTTATAAACTGACACTCCTGCTGCCTGTATTATACCATGAAATCAACTTTTGTTTTGTTTTTTTTTTGTTTTTTTTACAGTAAGAAAATTTCCAATACACTTGCTTTGTTTTGTGTAAAATATAATAACATCTCAAAAAAGTGCTGCAAGTTCACATTAATTCAGTCATTAACACCCTCAGTACTGTAAACTAATTCCACCTAGATTTTCGTTCATAAATTTATCAATAATAAAGTACTTCAGCAAAATTTTCAACAAACGTACCTTGCTTTGTGGGGAATGTAACGAGATGACGAGAGGATACAGGAAGTCCTTCCATACACAGAAAACATTGTGTTACATCCTCTATATTTCGGATTAAACGTATGTTAATCTAAATAAACGTATTTTATCACTTTTGTAGCATTTTTTAGCCTAATCATTGATACTGTTTTGAACAAAAATCTAGGTTTTGTTTGGAGTAAGATAACTTTTATTTTTGACTAAATATTTAGAATTGCGCCTTCAGCAAACATAGTTTGTCTTCTTACATACTTATTATCATACTTATTACTACTACTAATTACTACTCACCCTCTGTATAAATGTGTGTATGTACAGTGATACTTCATTCGAAGTGCTTTTGTATATGTGTGCGCGCACGAGAGAGAGATTTGCAGGAAACTGCAAAATTGGTTTCATGTAGAGGTCTGCAAAATTGATATCATATGAACGAAGACAGGTTCCCGACACCTAAGTTTCTTACTTTTGAAAATTTTATTAGATTTTTTCTATTCTCTATTTTATGGTTTGCTTATTTTTTGCATTTAGAGACTCTTGCAAAAGCAATCAGATTTCATTCTTTAAATCCCAATATAATACATTTTCTTATTGTCTCCTCTTGTTATTATTTTTTAAATCATTAAAGTTATTTTTGATTGCACTGGATTTTTTTTTGTTTGTTTGTTTGTTTCAGACACTATTCCCAGACAAAAAATAATGTCATTTGTTTTATATTAAGTGATTTCAATCTAAAATCATTCTCATCGCGACTCAAAATTTAGGACTCAAAATTATATGGAGAATTTTTTTACTAACTTTAAAAGAAAAATATACATTATCTGATTTTTAAAGATATTAAAATATCATTAGATATATATCGTTCTTTGTTATCTCATAAAAGTACCAAAGAAGATTTCATTTTATTTTATTTATTTATTTATTTATTTATTTTTCAGTGAACCAACATGAGATCGTATAATGAAGCCACGACGAGGAACTCCCGCTAACGCGACAACAATATAAGTTTCTTTCTCACAAAGAAAATATTTAATACTGAGGAATGATTGTTTTAAAAAAGATACGTAATATTTTCAGTCTGTGTTAAAGTGATCGCATATTTTCATTTTTATTTTTCTTAAAGTTTCAATTACAAATTAATCAATTTGCTAATAGCCATATTAAAGATTTACCGATGTAAATTGAAGTGAGTACACTGAAATCATAAATTTTTTTTATAACAGATTTTTCCAGTTTTCAGAAATCATTTAAATTTGCTTCTCTCCTTAAATCAATAAGGATACTGATTTTCCTGAACAATACTTCCAGAAAATTACGCCGTTCGTTTCATTATTTCAATACCGTATCCGAAATTTCAAAGAAATCGGTGCGTACAATGTTAAATTGTTATTAGATAATACTCAGAATTTGAAGATATAATATAATTTCTTTAAATAAGTATTTTCCTCGGAAAATATATAAAATTGCTCTAAAATAAGGAAAGAATTTTTTTCTACTAATGATATGCAATGCATGATGTTGAAAAACTTTGCTGTTTAATGAATTCAGCGCTACTGTATTTGTAAACTATTTCCATGATACTGTAAACAGTAAGTTAAATTTTTTAATATTTTTATGATAAATTGAAAAAATAGTAAAATATTTATGTAATAAAGTGCCCAATTCTTCTATATTTCATTTTATGTTAATTATTTAATTTATTTTTTATAAGAATTTATGCACTTTATGTTTAACCCTTTATGCCCCGACTGTGCTTAAAGCACCATTAAAATAACTTGGTATAAAATTCATGTAATACATCGATTAGTAGTAATACAGTTTAGAATGAGTTATAGATACTTTAATTTATCTTGTTTAAAAAGCATTATTGGTTGCACAAAACAGAAACATTTTTAAAAGGATGATTTTTTTTTTTTTGATTTGTATCTTTTCAGCTTTCTTGACGTTGACAGATTGTGGGAAAGTGTTGTGGGAAGGGTGTGGGAAGTGAAAAGTTTCAGTTAAGAAATATTTCTAGATTTCTATTGTAATAGCATTATATTTGTACATTTCCTAATTCTATAAAATACTAAAACAAAATATTTTAAATAAAACATTTGAGTGAAGTTATAAAATTTGCACAAAACTCCTATAAATACAAATTCAATTAATTTTAATCACCAAAATCCTTCTAAAACTTATTAAATAATTGTGTCAATCTTCTAATGTAGTTTCAAAAATTCTCGAAAAATGCTTTAGAAGATGAAAATTTCATGAATTCATAATTTGGGATATAAAAAGGTTAAGTTTTGAATACATCTAAGCTGTATATTTCTGATTCACCAACAAAATTTAATTACTAAGATAGCAATACATTTTTAAATAAACGGTCAAGTGTGAGTATTACTCGCGCTCAGAGGGTTCCGTACAATAAATATTTGAATTATTAAATGTACTTTTTTTTTAAATAATTGCTAAAAGAATAATAAAACTTTGTAAAAAAAAAACTATACAACGTAAGGTTGGGTATAGCTGTATACTACTAGAAAAGTATGAATGGATATACCATAAAAGTTCAAAGAGATATGAAGCCTGAATAATATCAAATATTGCTATTCTGTTGAACTCTTTATTTTTTTTTTTAGTCTTATCCTAATCTGTTTATGATGAACTTAATTCAGTACTGACAGTAAAAGAAGTGCATATTTAAACTTCCTTTCGTATTTCATAAAGCTAAATTCAGCGTAGTAATAATCTTTTCTTTTTACAGTGTAGCTAAAACAAAACCCTTGTTCAAAGTTTAAATTTGGCATTGTGCTAAGCACGCTTCGAAAGGAGGTCGCAAAGTTGCAACGCCGCCTAGGTCTGTGCCGCGTTTTTCCAGATAAGTTTTTAATTAACTGTTATAGACACGGGAGGTGTATTGAGAGATCCACTCAATGTAAACTAGTCACAAATCCCATAGCATTTACGTGATTAATTCTAATTAAATTAGTCTGTTTTTAACAATTTGACGTTTGTTGCTTTTATACTGCTACTAGGCATTGCATTTCACAAATATATCATTAAAAGTTGTCATCTAGGCTTTAAAAGCCGATAGTACATAGAGATTGCTGCCCCTGTCATTATGTATGTCCAAACCGTCCGTGTCTTTAAGAGTTAATATCTCGGCTAATTACCGATGATTTTTTTCGAAAATCATTATCAACAATGCTTTTAAACTTCTGTTACGATAGGTACCTCCAGTGCTCCTCAACACCTTTGCTGAATGCCTGCAATTCGAAATTTGTGTGTAACGGAAAAAGGCGCTTTTCTCAAAAGCTATGTGACCTAGGGTAATCGCTATAACTTAACTTTCCTGTAAGATTTAAGTTAACGTCTACCACCTGTAATTTTTTCATAATTTTAGTTTCAGTAGAATCGGAAATAGATGGGGGGAGGGACATATTTTTGCGCTACATTTTCGACGATATCTCTGAAAATATAATACCTAAAATTAAAAGAAATGTATTTTTGAGTTCAGCGTTACGAAAGCTTTCACACGATATACAAAGAAAAGATTTTTTTTTTCTTCAAATAACTTAATTAACCCCTATGCATTTTTCCTAAATTTGTTAATGTTTAATAATCTGTAAATATGTGGGTCGATGGTCTTTATTTACTTCCCCCAATTTAAACTTTCCACGTTCCACAGTTTACGAGTAAAATGGCTGTGACAGACAGACAGACAGACACAGGAGTGATCTTATAATGGTTCCGTTTTTACTTTTTAAGTACGGAACCTTAAAAATGATGACAATAGTTGATACAAATTACATTTTAAAATTTTTTATCCCGATCCTTAGTTGCAAATTAAAATTATGTTGTTCATTACTACTGATTTAGATTATTGATATCGAAAATTATCAATTAATTTATGTTTTATTCAAATAACTAAAAAAATAGTAAATATAGACCAATTGCAGAAATAGATGTAGAATATTTGTAATTTTAAAATTGTTATTTCTTCTGGATTTAGAAGTTTTCCTTTTAAATCATTTATATATTTATTTATTTAATAACTCTATTTACTAATTATTATTATCTATATATTTCTATTATTTATATAATTAAATATAAGAATATATGTAATATATAAACGATTATATTATAGTATTTTTACATTTATAAATTCATACTATTGTTTGTATATCAAGTAATTTTACAGCATTACTTTCGCACTAGTTTTTATATAACTAGGGGGCTCGGCCCCCTACGAGCTACGCTCGCCAACCCCCGTCCAGACACCGCAGACTCTAAATGCACGCTAATGTGATCGGCTTTAAAAAGATTTCGAAAGATTGAATTATAATTTAAAAAACAGTGGCGATCTCCCTATAAACGGATTTCTATTCATTTCTCTTTGATTGGGGAAATTTTAACGTCAAATCCGCAGCAGTACTACTTGATTATCCCGTCGACTAATTTCGCCAAATTATATAAATCGCCAAACCACTCGCCAAATTATACAAATTGACATAATTTTTATTTTAAATAACGAAAGAACAAGTAAATTAGTACAACATTAATAAAAATACAAATAAAACGTCGAAATAAAAATAACTTGATGACGTAGACACGTGTAACAACATTTCAAAATAAGCTAATATAAAACGAATTAAGTAAACAGAATCTTTGTCTCCCGGTATTTTTTAACAAAGCGAAAAGAAAGTTCTTTTAAATGAGACATTTTAAATTAATCGTTTTTAATCTGACGTTATTTTGACCAAACTATTCTTTCTCTTTTTAATATTCACGTGAAAATACTTGTGTTAAAATTGAAATATTATTTGCGCTTTCCTAAGAAAAATAGTTGAAAATTATCCGCTCAAAATATCTAATAAATGTCTAGCGCAATTTCTAAATTTAAACCGTTTTGCAATATTATTTTGTGTTCGTTTTATGTAATAACTGTAATGTGACGTAAATATGACGTAATTTCTCCTATTTAAGACTTCTAACGCATGTTAATAAATTTATTATTTTACAAATTCCTTTCTCTCTTAAAATTCACGTGTAATTATAGTTTTATGACGTAATTTTTAATAAGTTCCTGCTTTTTGTACATAATTATTTAATTCTAATTCCAATGTTTTTTTCTGTTTATAATAGTCACGTGTAAATAAATTTTTAATTTATTACACGTATAAATATTTTTTTTTTTTTTTGAAGCAAACATTATTGTTTCCGCTGTTTATACAGTTGGCAACAGTTTAAATTAATATCGCTTTCTAAAATCTGTAAAAAATATCTCTAGAAATGCTGAAAATTTGAATTTAAAATAGAAATAAAACCTCAAAAAATTAGCCAAATTAAAAAAAGAAATACAATCTGCATACCGGGAACTTCAAACGTATAAAATGATCTAAAAATGATTAAATTCTCATGAATAGTTTTTTCTCCTATAAAACTTTTTTAGTGGAACGATTTTGTCCAACTTTAGCATTAAATATTTCTTAAAATAATTCTTCGATTTGAAAACTGTCTGCATCAGCGTGTTTATCAAACATTTCTGTAATACTACCGATTTTCATATTTTTGTATGCATTATTTTTCTTAATATTAACGAAGAAAGACCTCCGGTCGCAAAAAATTCAAAACCGGCGGCGACGGCGGTGACAGCGGTAGTTACTTTTTTTTAGAATAGAGAGAATCAAACATATTTTCGCTAATAAGTAGTATTCTTATGAAATACTTTCAAAAAATTAAAAAGATATAGAATTTACTGAGAATATCAATGCATATTTATTTTATTTATACAGATAGATAGATAAATTTTATTAGAATAATTACAGGAATTAATAATTTACGATCTCGTGAAACCTTTCTTTTTTATTAATAAATTTATTTTAATTTTTACATTCAAGCAACTATAATGAAATTTTCTTATAAGTAAAAAATAATCGAGCTACGTAATTGCGTAAAATATTATCTAAATCTAAAAGTTGAAAAATAATTCAGCCACTTATAAAATAACTGGAAAATTAAAAAGGAGTAATGAATAGTTAATATAAGTAACTAATATCATTACAGGGCAATTCCATCGTAACTGACGTAACATTTTATCATCGAATTTTGTTTTCAAATCTATGTAGAAAATTTACTAATAAAGCTAGAACAAATTTTTACAATTTAAAAAATTTTTACTAAGGTCATAATACCCAAGTACTTGCAGATTATTTCAATCCCTCTTTGAGTCCCAAAAATTGCAATGCAAAATTCTGTAACTGATGTAACATAAAATAAACAAACATTTTTTCAGCCTTCATTGAAGTGTAAAAATTATCAAAACTATCCAGTTAAAAAAAGTGATTTAATGTTCTCAACAACACTAAGTAATGCCAAATTATAACAGTAACTTGTTTAATCAATTTCTGAATAATACAAAAGCAAAAAATGACATTTACACGTGTAACTGACGTAACTTTTATTGTGTAACTGACGTAACTTTTATTGTGTAACTGACGTAACATTATGACTTTACAAAGACAATAATGGTACTTAACTTAGTTTGTAAACAGTAATTTACAATGCCTTTTTATTAGGATTTTCCTATAGAATATAAAAATATGAAGTTTTCCAATCACACCCTTAAATTAAACATATTATAAATTTGAATCCCCCCCCACACACACACACACACACACAAAAATGATGATTTTCTGTGGAATTGCCCTACACAGCCTTAATACAGTGATTTATATTATCGTATTTGATAATAACTCAAGATTCCAAAAATATCTTCTGAAAAAATATTTAGTGTGTTATCTGTTAATGTATTTAATTATTGTGCTACACACTCTTTAACGCAAAACAGGGGGTATCAACTACTTAATTACGGCGCAAGCAATTGATATTAATAGAAGTAAAAGAAAACTTGTATTTTGAGGATACAGAGGGCGTTTACACATATTGGAAAAACGATTTTGATTCTAAATTAAACAAGTTGGAAATTGCTTGTCAAATGTGGCAAATGAGGTGCGTTCGTGCTATAACTAGTTTTATAAGTATTTTTTGCATCGCATATTGTACTGAATGTATATTTTAGTGCACTTCAGTAAGTGCATATCCATTCCATTCTGTTCGAAAGGCTGTAACGTCATTAAAATGCAGTTGAAATAATTTTTTTCCCATTGGCCGTCATGTAACGGAAAACTTTTGACTGTCCCTGTCATTAAACTATACATCTGATTTTCATAAAATTTGAAATGACGCAACAAAATTTTGCAACAATTATATATTTAAAATTTCAGACCATTCAGAAGGCTGTAACATCATTAAAATGCACTTGAAACAATTTATTCCCATTGGCCGTCATGTAACGGAAAACTTTTGATTGTCCCTGTCATTAAGTTATACATCCGATTTTTATCAAATTTGAAATCGCTCTAGAAAATTTTGCAGCAGCTATATATTTAAAATTTCAGACCATTCGGTTGGGTATTTTTTGCTCTGTTATGTGCGGACAGACGGACTGAACGACGACTATATACGTATTTATATAATTACGAACACACCTAAAAACCTGAAGCAACAGGGGGAGGGGGGATCTGGTAACATGTAATACCGTATTAATTGAAATATCGGGGCTGCTATGGAAAAATATCATCTGCTACTGAAATGGCACGCGAGAGAAGTGAGTGGCTTGAAGGTTCTATATTTGCTCTTTCCAAAGAGAATTATTCATATTCCATGTATGAAAATCATTTAGCAGGTGATAAGTGAAAAAAAAAATGTCGCAATTGATGAAGCGTGGATTCATTTAAATAACTGTGATTTTAAAAAAAAGATAAATTTATTACTGGAAAAGAGGCCAAAAAACTTTTACAACTTTGGTTCAAACACTGCAAAGAAAATTTCTCTAAAGGATTTATGATGATTGCTGGAATCTCTTAAAACGCAAAATTAAAGATAAGAAAAGTTCAGAAAACTGTCAAAATTAACTCTACTTACTATTAAAACAATTTTCTAATTCCTCTTTTTAAACAAGAACTTCCAAAACTTTATCCTACGGACGCTAGTAATATCGATTAGTCAGTCGAAAACGAGTTGAAAAATGATTCTAAGTCAATAAAAGTCAGAACAGCAGACACAATCAAGAAATGTGAACCGTCTGCTCAAAAAAAATATTTTACTAATAATATATCTGAGTAAAGTCAGACGATGTCTATATTTATAGGACAGGCGATATTGCATTTTTTTTTTCATAGTTTTTACGTATTTTCAAATTCTTTTTACAATAAATCCGAATAAATCAATTAAAAAATGTATCTCAATCATTTCTGAAAATACATGAAAGGTATTTTAACTTAGGATGTCATTTTTTATCTTTGTCTATATTTTTGGGACACACTGTATATTTGCTCTTTCCGAAGAGTATTATTATGAAAATCTGTATGAAAATCATTTAGCAGGTGATAAGTGGAAAAAAATTTTAACAATGGATGAAGCGTGGATTTATCTAAATGACCGTAATAAAAAAAGATCGATTTTTTTACTGGAAAAGAAGCCAAAGAACTTTTATAACTTTGGTTCAAACGCTGCAAAGGAAATTTCTCTGAAGAATTTATGGTGATTACTGGAATCGCTTACGGAAAATAAAAAATAGAAAAGTTGAAAAAAGTCAAAATTAACTCTATTTATTATTAAAACAATGTTCTAATTCCTATTTTTAAAGAAGAACTTCCAAAACTTTATCCTACGGACGATAAAAATATTGAGTTCCACCAGGATAAAGCTAGCAGCCATACATCCAAAAGTACACTCTCAAAAAAATTTCTTTAATTTACGGAAATTATAGTGGCAGCAGTGCCTATTTCCGTGAATTGACGAATATCCGTTTTTTAGGTGCGTTCGTAATTATATAAATACGTAGCACCTATAGTCGTCGTTCAGTCCGTCCGTCCGTCCGTCCGTCTGTCCGTCCGTCCGTCTGTCCGCATGTAACAGAGCAAAAACTACCCAACCGAATGGTCTGAAATTTCAAATATATGATTGTTGCAAAATTTTGTCGAGCCATTTCAAATTTTATGAAAATCGGATGTATAGTTTAATTACAGGGACAGTCAAAAGTTTTTCTTTACATTACGGCCAATGGGAAAAATTATTGCAAGTGCATTTTAATGATATTACAGCCTTCCGAAGGATCTGAAATTTTAAAGATATAACTGTTGCAAAATTTTGTCGAGCCCTTTCAAATTTTAGGAAAATCGGATGTATAGTTTAATTACAGGGACAGTCAAAAGTTTTTCTTTACATTACGGCCAATGGGAAAAATTATTGCAAGTGCATTTTAATGATATTAGAGCCTTCCGAATGATCTGAAATTTTAAAGATATAACTGTTGCAAAATGTTGTCGAGCCCTTTCAAATTTTAGGAAAATCGGATGTATAGTTTAATTACAGGGACAGTCAAAAGTTTTTCTTTACATTACGGCCAATGGGAAAAATTATTGCAAGTGCATTTTAATGATATGAGAGCCTTCCGAATGATCTGAAATTTTAAAGATATAACTGTTGCAAAATTTTGTCGAGCCCTTTCAAATTTAAGAAAAATCGGATGTATAGTTTAATTACAGGGACAGTCAATTTTTTTCTTTACATTACGGCCAATGGGAAAAATTATTGCAAGTGCATTTTAATGATATTACAGCCTTCCGAATGGTCTGAAATTTTAAAGATATAATTGTTGCAAAATTTTGTTGAGCTATTTCAAATTTTAGGAAAATCGGATGTATCGTTTAATTACAGGGACAGTCAAAATTGTTCCGTTACACTACGGGAAATGGGAAAAAAATATTGGAAGTGCATTTTAATTATGTATCAGACTATGCGCTTTATGAAGTGCAAAAAATTATACATTCAGTACAATATGGGGTGCAAAAAATAATTATAAAACTAGTTATAGTACGAACGCACCTCATTTGCCACGTTTGACGACCAATTTCCAACTTGTTTTCTGCGTTACAGGAGGTAAAATATCCGTCAATTGAAGCGGCTGACGTTGGATTCGAGCCAGCCATCTCAGCGTTACGAGCCGAGCACGCTAGCACTGAGCTATAGTTGTACACCAGGGACACGCTTTGAAGTAAATATGTTTGTTTCATATGGGTATGGCTTGATCAACATCTTTAAAAAGCTTTTAATTTTGAAGTTATTTTCGGGAAGTTTTCGTCTTTAATGAGTTGTGGCTGGGGTTTTCAAACATTAGTACTAATCTAGTATAAAATTATGAATTTTAAATATTTTACGTAGATTGCTAGAGGTAAAATACTAATATTATATTTTTTTCGATAAGATTTTTTTTTTTTTTTTTACTAATATCGATTTTTTTTCCATTTAATTTTCTTAATTAAAATATCTTTTAAATGTGATCATTTAAAGTATATTTTAAATGCTAATATTTATTTATAAACAACTTTATAAATTCAACTTTATTTAACTTTATTCAACTTATTCAACTTTAAAAAATAAATTGTGGGTGCTTTTGAAAGAATGAGAAAAGTAATTGCTATTTTTTTTTAAATTCAAGAACCTTTTTGTCTTTTTTAATTCAATTAGAAATCTTCATTTATAGAATTTTTGGTTTTTCATTTTTAAAATAAATTCGGATTTATTATTAATTGACCCAATACGCATGCGTGCTAGAAATGAACTGAATTTCTCACTCTTTTTTAGACGTTCGGGGCGAATTCGCGGATAAAATATGTTTTCTAGGAGTATGGAAATTATTTGTTAAAAAATGAGGAATAATTTAGTGTATATTGACGAGTTTTTCTGAAAGTGTACAGTCACATTTCTCGAAAAATTGACAAGAGAAACTGGAATCAAATGTATACCAATTAATCCTGTTACAACCAAGTCCCCAGATTTTACACCAATGGATTACTGTGCCTTTGGACTATTAAAACAAGTGCTTGAGAAACGCCGACTAACTGTACTTTGAGTGGACTCTGGTAATGTGTGATGGAAGAGTGGAACGAAGTTCCACTTCCAGTTTCACAAAAAGCCATACTATCTATATATATATTACGCTATCGTATGTGGCACAGAAATTGTGATTATTTGTTAATTTTTTTAATGGCAACGCCCGAATAAAACGTATCTCATTGGTTATTGAACAGCATTTAATGCATCTCCATACCTATAAGGGGGGTTACCATAGGGGGGACCCTGTTCCTCTCGCCAAATGCCGCCAAATTTGTCGCCAACTTGGCGATATATTGCCAAATTTGGCGCCCAAAATTATTCGCCAAATGTGACGCCAACTTGACGATATCTCTAATATTTCGCCAAATTCCCATAGACTTCCATTGTAAACCAACAGGATTTACTTGCTTACAGAAAATCAACAAATTGAGATATTTTAATGCAACAAAAGCTAATATTAGCTTAAGGGATTATATATTATTTATATTAAAGGAGTCCAAGTAAATTAAATTATGAATAAAAGTAACATGATACAATGCTTCGCATGCTTTCCCAAACATAAATTTTAAGGGAGACCAAACTGGTCCCCAAGGGCGGCTAGTTTTGGTAATTACGTTGCAATATGATAGTCCACAAAAATGGCTACTAGATGCAACATATTAAAAAATAATTGTTTTAATTTACGTATTTTATTTTTGTTGTCAAAATCGTTCGCAATATATGTAATCAACTTCCGTATAACAAAACTTTCCTCTATATAATCACATATTTCGAACAAATCATCGAATTTCCACACCCACTCTTAGATGACCGCAACCAAAATTGAATGGTGTGTTATCTATCATGAGGATTCGAAATTTGATGTTTCGTAAAATTCTGGGAACATAAAGTGGAGATATAGCATCACATATAAACCGAGCAAATCATAGATTTGCGACATCCACCCCCCTCTTAGAGTATTTTGCCCCGAAACCAATCAGCACCAGTTCACACAAGGATAGAACTTCATATGAAATTCCATCCTATTCCACGCAGTAGTGTCTCTGAGTTAGATTTCCCACACAATATGTGTCACTTACAGACAGACACTTAGACTCATGTACAAATATTTTCTAAAAACAGTCAAATAGTGTTCAGGACCTTCTAAAACGTATAAATCCGTCTAAATCCGTAAGTCGACATTTTTTAACGAATCCACAATACTCTCAGAAATACTTCCTTCAATTCACGTAAATATTCCTGGCAACAATGCTACCAGTATGTGTATTTCACATATGCACATCCATAGCGCGACCGGGATCAATACTGCAATCTGATTAGCTGCTTACTTTCGTTTTTCGTAGAGCACTTCTTGTTCTACGGGCGGATAGTGATGTCCGCGTGATGCGGGCATGAATGAGGCCCGCAAAATTTAGAAAAGTGTCCCCAGAGGGTAAATTTGGAAGGAGGGGCTCGGGAGGTGCATAGCATGAATAAGTGGTCCCAAGCCTTTCCAACAATATGTCACATGGGTCAGTAAAAGTTAGAAAAATGCTCCCCTTTGGGTCTACTATCGCGCCTCCTGGAATACATCCTCCCTCCCTCTCTTTGAAATTCCGGTTGCACAAATGTGTTACTCTGCACACTGATTATATAGAAAAGAACTCATAAAATGTAGCAATTTCATAAATTTCACTCAATTATTTCTATGTGAGGACAAAAACTTATTGATACACCCTCGTATAGACTGGAGGAAAATTACCTTACTTTCATTGAAATTTATTTGAATGGTTTGTTTCTAGAAATAATCTTGTTAAGGCTGTGGGGTTTTTTTTTATTATATTTAATATCAGCTACATTCTCCCTTTTTCTATACTTAAATTTCCTGCTAGTCATACCAATATAGTAATTCTTTGATCCACCTGCTCTAATAAATGGTATTTCATACACTCTTGAGGAGAGTGTCTACCTCATTGTTTATGTGGATGATATCATTGTGTATGCAATCGGCCCAGATGAGTGTTGAGCCCGCGACAAACTTAACAACCTCCTCCAGAGGATTGGCACTTAGTGTGCGGCCAACAAACTGCGGATCTCCCTCGACAAGCGTGTGGCGATAAACTCCTCTCCTCGCCACGATCCGGGTGATCCACCGAAAGTTGCAGGTCGGGATATTTCGTGGAACGCCACCGTCCAAGATCTTGGGTATATGGCTTACCCGCACTCTCAACTTTCGTTTCCATTTCTCCATGATTTGTGCCAAGGCTCTAAGACGCCTCAATTACATCAAGGCTGTGCCTAGTCACTCTCGTGGGGTGTCTAGTATGCACATGATGCGCATTGTTAATGCACTGTTCAGAAGCATCATTGAATACTGGTGTATGCTTTTTTTTTACTCTAACCAAATCGCCATGCACATCCTTGAAGTAATCTATCATGCTGCCCTACGGACTGCTTCAGGCCTCCAGATATGCACGCCTATTCCAGTCCTTCGCCGCGAAGCGGGCGCGTCTGCGATTTACAGTCGACTAGTGTTCCTGGATAAAGCTTTTCATCTTAGACAGCTCGCCATGCCTCTGGGGTTGACTTTCAGTGACTCTATCAGGTCTGCTCGGCACCCCCATACCCCAGGCTCAAAATGGAATCGCCTCTGTGACTACATGTCTGATCCCCTGTGGCTGAGAGGTTCTGCTCTCGAAGCTGGTAGACGGGAAGTGTTAGGTTTGAACCCAATCGCTCCCGTCGGCCTAATCGTTCGAAGTTTTTCCGTGATTTTCTTCGAACCTTGGGTATCCTTTCGTAAATACGGGTTAGGTTCTCTTAGAAAGACCCCCACGGAAGGCACTCTCCCGGGGACTATATCCCTCGTGCAGATAATCGGCCGTCATAAAAACAACCAACCAACCAACCTATCACTTTGATCTGGCTCACATCATTCGCTTTATCTGGCCCCCCTCTCCCTCTGGAGCTATCTCTCTGTACTACCACTGAGGGCCTCCTTTTCTGGGACTTCTCCCTTCCGGACCATGTTCTGACTTCTGGGTGGGTTCGCTGGCGCGAGGTTCATCGCTCATGTGTCGTCTTCTCGTCGGAGGCCTCGAAGGATAGCGTGAAAACCTCTGTGGAGGCTGTTGATGCAGACTCGGACATGTCGATTGCTGCCCTGATCCCTCACAGCAACTCCATATTCACTGCCGAAGTGATCGTCCTGTGACTTGCCAACACTCACCTTCCCTCAGCAAATAGCGTCATTTTTCTGTTGTAGGATAATCTGTCAATTCTTCGATCTCTTCAGTGTTACTCTCTCCGCTTCCCGAAATTCATTCTTCTCTGATTGACAGCATTTCGACTCGCAACAAAATGGGTTGCTCTATCACCCTTGTCTGGTGTAGAAAAGTATCACCCCTAAAGAGAATGCTGAGGCCCTAGCAAATGAGGGTCCTACCCTGTGTCAGTCTCTCCCATGGATTTCTCCGGAAGATTTCCGATCTCAGATTAAGAAGAGCTGGATCATCGAAAATGATTCTCTCTGGATGAATAGCGATTACGCGCCGAACTTTCCCCATCTTATGCCCGACCGGCCGTTCCCACAGGACACACCGACCAGGCTCACCGATGTGCACATTGCACGGTGGGGGTCTAGGTGGTTCTCATCCAGCAACGCCTTTACCGGATGAATCAAGTCTTCTCTCCGCTCTGTAGACACTGCTTTGAGATGGATACCCGGAGCACGTTCTTCATAGTACGTTTTTAAGTGGCCACCAAACACTTAACCTGCCTGCCTCCTCGACGTCGAGGCTAACGAGAAAGACAGGCTACCGCGGTGCATTTCACGCATCTTTTTTTTACGGACCGCTGGAGTCACGTGATGCTCAAATGCACCAATGAAGGTGTGCGAAAAGAGTATCACGTCGCTCTAGTGGTCTGTAAAAAAAGACACGTGGGATGCACCGCGGTAGCCTGTCTTTTTTGTTAGCCTCGCCTGACCTCGACGTATAGTGACATCAAGAATGCAGCTCTCTTGTCCAACCATGGGGTTACGGCCCTTCTCTGCTTCTCTCGTGCGGCCTTCCCACTAGCACTTCTGATTGCTCTGCTTGGTGTGTCTCCTCTCTGCACAGCTATGCTTCTTTGCTCCGCGTGGGTTAGCCTGATCTCTGTTTTTGGTCTCTCCCTGCGGGCGTCTATTCGTTTCCTTGGAGTCCGGAGACAAAGCCTTCTGTAGCAAATGTCTCAGTACCAGCCAACCCACCAACTAAGAATAGAATAGAAGGAGTCAACATATCAATCTTCCCCTGTGAAATGTTTTCAAGCCGACAAACGAGTTCTTTCCCCCCTCTCCTATGTCCGCCATATTTGACTTTGACTGACGGTAGTTTGTACTCTTCAGTGTAGAATTATAACCGATGAATATTTTAACAGAAATAAATCTATTTGAATCCAAAATTACAGCCAGTTTATTAAGAATTCTCTCAAGTAACTTTTTAGTTATGCTTAAAAAACTACGCGCAATGCAATCCGTTTTGCAAAGATTCCAAATAAATTTAACAGAAGGAGTTCCAAAATTTATTCCTGATAATTCTTAAACTTCTACGCCAAATGACTTCCCGTTTGATAACTTGCTGTAAAATTTACCAAAAATCCAAATATGATGTCAAAATTTGTTTTTCGTATGGAAAATTTCAGGGTTTAATTCAATTTCAGTACGAAGACAACCCTCTAAGACAATTTCTTTAACATAAATTGAAACAAGACAACTTCCAGTAGAACGGCTGTTTTCATTAGGGTTTCGTTCATCTGACGAAACCCTATTCGTCTCGCTCCTCTGTCTGTCTGTCTGTCCGTCTGTCCGTCACAGAGCCCGTTCTCAGAAACTACACATGTTGGAGATTTGAAATTTTGCATACTTATAGATGACCACCACACATCATATGACAAATCATAAAATTTTGAAAAAGTCATTCATTTAACCCTTTGGGCTCCCACATGTGTATTTTAAACAATTCTTTCTATGTGAACCTCTAATTAGATTGGAGGTGTGAAATTTTGCATACTTATAGCTGAATACCTCACATCAAACGACAAATCATAAAATTTTCAAAAAGTTGTACCACATGTGTATTCTAAACAATTCTTTTTAAGTTAGCCCCTATTTAGGTTGGAGGTGTGAAATTTTGCATAGTTATAGCTGAATACCCCACATCAAACGACAAATCATAAAATTTTCAAAAAGTTGTATATTTAACCCTTTGGGCTCCCACATGTGTATTCTAAACAATTCTTTTTAAGTTAGCCCCTATTTAGGTTGGAGGTGTGAAATTTTGCATAGTTATAGCTGAATACCCCACATCAAACGACAAATCATAAAATTTTGAAAAAGTCGTACATTTAACCCTTTGGGCTCCCACATATGTATTTTAAACAATTCTTTCTAAGTGAACCCTAATTATGTTGGAAGCGTGAAATTTTGCATACTTATAGTTGAATACCTCATATCAAACGACAAATCATAAAATTTTGAAAAAGTCGTAAATTTAACCCTTTGGGCTCCCACATGTGTATTCTAAACAATTCTTTTTAAGTTAGCCCCTGTTTAGGTTGGAGGTGTGAAATTTTGCATAATTATAGCTGAATACCCCACATCAAACGAAAAATCATAAAATTTTGAAAAAGTCGTACATTTAACCCTTTGGTCTCCCACATATGTATTTTAAACAATTCTTTCTAAGTGAACCCTAATTAGGTTGGAGGCGTGAAATTTTGCATACTTATAGTTGAATACCTCACATCAAACTACAAATCATAAAATTTTGAAAAACTCGTAAATTTAACCCCTTGGGCTCCCACATGCGTGTTTTAAGCAATTCTTCCTAACTGAGCCCCTTATTAAATTGGAGATTTGAAATTTTGCATGCTTATTATAGCAGAACACCTGAGGCCAGGCGACAAATTATAAAATCTTGAAAAAGTCTTACGTTTAACCCTTTCAGCTACCACATATATATTTTAAGCAATTCTTTCTAAGAGAGCCCCTAATTAAGTTGGAGACATGAATTTTTGCATACGTATAGCTGAATACCTCAGACCACACGACAAATCATAAAATTTTCAAAAAGTGTTATATTATTTACTCCTCCGTGCTCTAACGTATATTTTAAGCAATTTTTCTAACCTCTGCCCTTTTCACCCGAGGAGCACTTTTCCAACTTTTGCCGACACCCCTTTGACCATTCTTTCATATTATGCACCATAGCCTTACATATTTTAGTTCCACTTTTTACCGCCAGGGGCGCCTACTTATCTCGGGTGTTATGGGCCCAATCCTTTCGACTAATATATATACGGATAGTATGTAAAACGGAGTTTCGTTAGGATAGAGATTTGTTTAGAATAGAGTGCGCCCCTGGTTGCGAAATGTGGAACTAACAGATTTTTCAAAAGGATAAAGTGTTTTGAAATGAATATTAAACGAAACCCTCTGTGCGATCTGTGATCACACTTACCCACTTGTTTTTTTTTCTTGTGCACGTGTATAACAATTTGGCTATTAAGGGGGCTCAGGGCTTGATCGATACCGAAAAACATGTAAACCGAGCTCTCGCTTCGAGTCCGTATAAAAACAGAAGTATTCAATGTAACTAATTTAAACTTTCTGATATTTTTAAGGTATGTTTGTAGTCTTATAAAATTATAAAATGAAGTATTTCAATGTAATAAAATAAAAAATGTAGCAAAATTTATATAACATAGTGTTCGAAAAATAATTTAGGTGTCATATCACCATCCGTAATATATCTTAACGTTGAATTGACATAAGAACCTAATTTTTGCTTTCAAATGATCAGGAAACTTCACTCTATAGAATGAATTAAGGATATAATTACCACTCAAATGAAACCTTATTAAAAAAACTCTCAAATTTTAAAATTTTAAAAACCATAAAAAATACTCAAAATATTAAACTATCTAAAATATATTAATTCATTTTATAGATAATGATGTTATATGCATGCAAAAAAAATTTAAGCCATTCCATCAAATAGTTTTTTTTCTTTTAAATCTTATGAATAGTTGTCAAAAATCAAGTTTTGAGAAAACGCGACCTAAATTTGCAATTAAATGTGTCTTTGCGGCTTTGAAAGTGATTGTTACATAAATGCTTATAACTCCGTTTTATGCATTTTTGCACAGTGTTCAGAATTAATTGAATAATCAAAATAGATACTTAACAAGTAATATAAAAATTTCCTTTTTAAAGTCAATTCCTACTTAGGTCACCAAAGAAAAATTTAATATAATCCCTTAAGATAATATTAGTTTTTGTTGCATTAAAATATCTCAATTTGTTGATTTTCTATAAGCAAGTAGGTTTACAATGGAATTCTATGGGAATTTGGCGAAATATTAGAAATATCGCCAAATTGGCGTCACTTTTGGCGACTTATTTTGGACGCCAAGTTTGGCGATATATCGCCAAGTTGCCGACAAACTTGGCGGTATTTGGTGACAGAACAGGGTCCCCCCTATGGTAACCCCTTATTGAAAATACTTTCATTGACCCTCGATAACCAATGGCCGCCATTTTGTTTCCCATGCAAAACTAAAATTAATTAATTAAAATTTAATTAATTAATTAATATTTAAAAAAACTGTATTAACATCAATTGTCATCCAGTACAAGTTCAAAAAAAAATATTTCAACTTGATAGGATGAATAATGAGTATCTATCTATATTATAAAGGACAAACATATCTGTGCGTAACGCATACGTCATTTTGCGAATGGCAACACTTTGAAATTTGAAATAAAATTTTGGTTTTGCATTTTCTCTACTGCAAATTTTTAAACTTCTATGCATCACACATTTTAACTTTTTACACCGTCGTATAAGGAAAAAAATTCTCTTTTAAATACTATTTGTTTGAGAGCTGTATCTCAATTTGTTTTTGATATATTAATTTTTTTGTAGTTTTTAATACAAATTTTGTAATTGTGGCAACTGAAGTACTCCATTTATATTGAAAGTAAAGGGAAAATATTCATGGTTTATTATTTTTATTCATTATATCCTTATTGATGCCATTTTCACATTACAAATAAAAGTAACTTTTTTATAATTTTTGAACAGAAAATGATGTCAGACATTAAATAAAACACGCATTCTTCTTCATAAATCATCTAAATTTTAATATTTTTACATTACGCTGCTAAATGAGTTTGAGGCGCTCGGCAAAATGATTCATTGAGTAAAAATGATATATTTAAAACAAAACGATCATTTTTTTTTTTTTTTTTTTTTATAAAACTAAATATTTGACCAATACTATAAATGGCGAATACTATGACAACTAAAGTCAAATTTCTGAATTTTTTTTTCGCGGGTACTAAGATTAGAACTTAAGGTTTGTGCGAATGTTCACATGAAAAGTTGTATCGGACAAACGTGACTTTAACTTTGGAAATGCATTCATTAATAATCTATTCTTTTGCGAATTAAAATACTTTCAAATTGTGAATTTGAGTGGTGCGTATGTAAATTACGAGAATGTGAAAATAACGTACAGTTTAGATTTTATGGAGAAAAATTTTATGATGTGACAAAGCGAAATCCCTTTTACTGATTTTTCATCCGTAAAAACAAAAATAAGAGCTCCATCGATAACTTTATCATAATTATTGATCTTGATTACGTAATCTAATACAGTTTAATTTTTCAATAATTTAAGCAGTTGAAGTTTGTAGAAATAATATTTTGTTAATTTTGGGTTTAAAATATTATTTGTTTTAAGAGTTAGACAACCAATGTAAGATGATTTTTTTGTTGTAATTATTTTTGTAGGTTTATTATAATTTCGATCTGACAGTTCCTTTCAAACATATTAGTACGTCGAATTTCGACGGGTTGCAACTCGTTTTATTAACGATTGAAAAATTGAACAAGATAAATATATAAATAAATAAATATATAAATAAACAAATATAGGGAGAGTGTGAACTAATAGTAGGAATTGAAAAAAAATCGATTTTTTGAAAGTTTTCAAGGCCTGAGCCCCCTTAAAATGTATGACGTGTTCATTTTATTTTCTTGCTGAATGTATGTACCTATAATAGAATTCATATCAGATATTATTTCTAAATTAAGCATTACGTGAAATTTATTTCCAACTTGTGCGTTAATTCGTAAAAATGTTATATAATTATATTCTTATTTCATGCAATTTTTTATGTTTGTTTTTAAATAAAACTCCTGAATTAGATAGTATTTAAATTTGTGATACATTTTTTATCTATCTTCTAATACAATTATTTATTCCTAATTCAGTTTCAAGGGCGTTAAAGATGTTTCTGGCTGTTTTGGTTTTATCAGTCCTTTTTACTGACATTCAAGCAAATTATGAAAACAAAGTAAGAAACACATAATGCATTTTCCTTTTTAAGTTATTTTTATAATTTTTAAGCTAATGTAAATTTCTCCTCATCAGAAATATTAGTAAGAGTCTTCACAAAATTCATACCTCTTTTTTTTTTTTTTGTCTTTTTCTTGAATTTTGCATTAATTTCAATATTTCTAGTACAATGCTTTAACCCCTTTAGGGGCAGCGGGATATAATATATCCCACCGAAGTATAATTAAGATTTGCACCAGAAGCTTTTAATTAAGTTTTACTTTTATAACTTTGGAGGAGAAGTGTTGAAAAATTGCTTTTCCTTATTTTGAAATAAAATTTGTCTTAATTTCCGGTGGGAATTCAGTATTACACATACGCAACTGCTTGCGCTTTAAAGGGTTAAGAAATTAGAAGAACATTGAAATTGTGAATAGATTAATTTGTGATTTTTTTTGGAGAAATAGAAGAAATATACAAGTTTTAATTCGCCTATTTAAAATTGATATAAAAACATTTTCGGCAGTAAACCTAACTTCAAAAATAAAATTAAATTTCATTAAAGTTTACTCATTTTTGAATAAATTAAATAAGGAAACTCCTAAGAAATTATGTAACTACATAAGAAAATTTCCATATTACTCATCAGCTCAGAATCATCATAAAGCGCATGCATTAGTAATTTGTAAATTTGTTCATTTTCTGTACTAATCCTAACTTCAAAAATAAACTTAAATTTCATTAAAATTTACTCATTTTTGAATTAATTAAAACTTTCATATTACACGTCACTTCAGAATTATCAGAAAATGCATGCGTTAGTAATTTGTAAATTCATTAGCAGAGAAGTAAAGTTCCAAGTTTTGATTGTGATATTCACGATTTACTTCACGATGCAGCTATGGAAAGAATTATATGTGTACGAGGTGAAAAGAAATTATTTTACAAGGGTGCTCGTAGAACTGAAAGAGAAATTGCGATGTTAGTGAAACATTCGAAAACAGCCATTCATAATGTCGTATGTGAATGTATTTTAATTAAATTTAAAAAATCAAAAAACTCGACTGCGTAAAAAGCGAACTAATTAATTACTTCTCATCAATGTGAAACTATTTTTTTATATTACTTACCTATTTTTTATATTTACTTGTATTGATGACTTTTAAGTTGTGTTTAATTACTAGTTCCTATCCATAAACACTGTTTTGACGTGGCCTATAGATGTCTATGAAGGTTAAATTTACAGTTAAGTTAGAGATCCTACCTACACAACTTCCAGGTTGTGTAATATTTAAACGAAGCTTCTGACTGTAAAATAGTCAATGAAACATCGTCTTCATTTTGAAAGACCTATCAAATGAAATGCCACTCAATATGGTGCGTAAAAAAAAAAAATTCCTCTCTACCTCCATTTTGTATTTTACGGCCGCCATTTTGAATTTATAAAAACAAAACTTAGCCTATAACCGTCGGACAGTTAATACGAATCGATAGAGACCGCATTCATGAAAATCGATCCAGCTGTTGGGATGTTTCGGGGGGTATAAAGAAATCCACATACCCAGATACTTGTGAAACACATAACCCTTCTTGGCAGTCGGGTAAAAAGATTATGGAAAGAGTTTTAAATCAAATGCTAATACTAAATTTAAGAAAATAATAATAGAAAAAGTTATTGAGACATCATTGAGAGGGAAAAAAGAAATAAGTTAAAAATTTCATGTCATGGGACAATGAGTGGAAACAAATTACATTTTTTAGTGAAAACAATTCAATCGAAAAATGAGCGAAGGCTCCATAATAGTTTGGAGGGCGTTTTCACATGATGGATTTTATGATTTACAGTGCATTGCGAGACGTATGAAATCTGAAAGTTCGCTACATGATCATCTCAAATCGTTTGGTCTTTATTAGGTTGTTCTGGATGGATTTTCAACAGGATAATTGGTCTGTCCTTATATTTAAATACACTCAGGAATGTTTTACAAAGAATAAAACGGTATTTTTCCACTTCCCAGCCAAAATCCAAATTTGAAAACCATGGAAAACTTTTGGGTTAATTTAGGTCGCAGAGTTTGTGCTAATAATAATCAGTTTTCTTCTGCGAATGAGCTAGAAGTTGACATAGAGTACATTCAAAACTTGAATACATATAAGTATATTTTGAATAAATAAATTGATTACATTTTGCATAGTAAACCTTTGAAATCGGGGCTTTGATTTTAACTTACCCTGTATTATAGAATCATGTATATAGAATGTACCGGGTGTCCTGAAAAGGACTGACTGATTTTAAAATTCAATAATTTGCAAACGGTGACAGATATTAATACATGGAAATTATTCCAGAGAGAAACATTCGCCTTGGATACAATATTTCAAATGAAAATCAAATTTTCGAAGTAATTGCTTAAAAGGCGCAAAAGCCAACATAGTGAAAAAGATTCCAAGCCGGGACTCGAACCCGGGCCATCAGTATAGCGCACTGACGTTCTACCGACTAAACCACTTGGAACGATACACAGCTCGGAAAATTTCTCACTATTATATGTTGGCAAGGCTACAAACGCAGCAAGCATGTTTCGTGTTAGCCCCAGGTCGGTGGCTCACGATAAAATATTCCATCTTGTGCTGCGTTTGTAGCCTTGCCAACATATAATAGTGAGAAATTTTCCGAGCTGTGTATCGTTCCAAGTGGTTTAGTCGGTAGAACGTCAGTGCGCTATACTGATGGCCCGGGTTCGAGTCCCGGCTTGGAATCTTTTTCACTATGTTGGCTTTTGCGCCTTTTAAGCAATTACTTCGAAAATTTGATTTTCATTTGAAATACGGTGACAGATATTTAAAAAATTCTTTGCAGGAGGGTTATGCATGAGATCAAAAGTTTTTTAGAGTGATTTTCGATTTTAGTTCGAATTACAAACAATAGATGGCGCTGCGATCAATAGACGCTAAATTCAGGCTCGATTTTTGGCACTTCGGGACCCACTCAGTACATTTTAATCTCCTTTTTCCGCATGGAAGAAGAGAAAAGCAAATATTCGAGCCTGTATTTAGCGCCTATTGCTTACAGCGCCATTTATTGTTTGTAATTCGAACTAAAATCGAAAATCACTGTAAAAAAAACTTTTGACCCCATGCATAACCCTCCTGCAAGAATTTTTTAAATATCTGTCACCGTTTGCAAGTTATTGAATTTCAAAATCAATCAGTCCTTTTTAGAACACCTGGTATATAGAATCACAAAAGTTACAGGTTACAGTTAGTCGTTTTAAATGTAAATCAAACGACAGGACTGCCATCTAGCGGTCACAAGAACAAATAATATATAATATAAACAATATCTAACATTTTACACGGTAAATTGATTGCTTTAACTTTGTAAGACAGCGCACTGCCATCTATTATCGATATTTCAAACTAAAACAAGGAAGCGTAGTAAAAGCATTCTCAACTTCACGCATTACTTCCCGACAAGAATAACTTCAATCACCTTTTACTTATTATTGAACTTTAAAAACCGTCAATTCATCTTACGACACCTTAGGTAGGTGATCACCGTAGACCCTTACTTACAAGGGAACCACTTTAGGTGTTGCTCGCACCTAGAATCGAGACCTGGTGCATTTTGTAGCCCTATGTATAAAAGTTAGAACATCGATAAAAATTCTTTGTTAAAATCATATTTTATATATTTTTTATAGTTATAATTTTTTATTATTGGAATTTTATTTGTTAATTTTACACCAAAAGAGAGTTAAGTCTTATAAGATATGGCACTTCAAAATTTTCACTAGCTTTATATCTGTAATAGGTTTACATCCAAACCATTACAACACGGAGCGTGGCGAAAATACTGAGCTAGGGTTGCCGGAAAACTGCACGGGACGAAAAAGACGCCAATCTTTCCCCGCCAAATATGGAAATATAATATAGTTTTTTTTTTTTTTTTTTTAATCAAATTCGTAGGTTCTTGAAGGAATTTTAAAACTTTTTTCAACATTTTATAGTTATTATTGAATAATTTATATTTTTAACTATTTTTTTAAAAATAACTTTTACGTTAAAAGCCTGAAATGTGGTCTAGAAAATTGCATTTTCAGAAAGTTAATCTGCTGTAAAATCAAAAAAAAAAAATATTTTAACAAAAAAATTGTATCCATTCCCAAACTTCCTAATATAAAGCTTTAAAATGCACCAGGTTTCAATACTAGGTGCGAGCAACACCTAAAGTGGTTCCCTTGTTAGTTTAAATTGTGTAAAATAAAAATCTTCTTTACATATAATAATTTTGTTTCAGACGGCTCTGCGTAAGATATATAAAAGAAATGTACATCAGCAAGAATCTGAGGGCTTGTATAATGCTTGCGCAGACAAGTTGGTGACGCAATGTGCTAAAATTAAACCTGAAGAAGTGAAACAATGCAAGAGTAAGAATTTTGAGTAAATTTATTTTTTCAGACTTTTTTTTTTTATCCTATCATACTTCAATATTAAAGACGTGAATTATCACATTGCTAACTAAGCGTAAACCAACAGAGTGGAAAATTTTCCAAGCCTGGAATCGAACCCGGACCCCTGGAATAACACTCCAGTGCTCTACCATTAAGCCACGAGGACGATGCCGAGCTTGGCATCTCTCACTCACATAAGTTGGAAGTCTGCTACTGCAGCTATTAGATGGAATAGTCTTCATGAGCACACAATCTTGCGGCATAACATGAGACGCAAATGAACCCAGCATAGGTGAATATACAATTTTAATTAATTCTTCAACTACTTTTCAGCAGTGAAATTACGCTTGAAATTATTGAATATTTAAAGACGTGAATTATCACATCAATGTGATAATTCACATCTAATATTCAAGTGTGATAATTCACGTCTTTAATATTCAATGTGATAATTCACGTCTTTAATATTCAGATGTTACGCCGCAAGACTGTGTGCTCATGAAGACTATTCCATCTAATAGCTGCGGTAGCAGACTTATCGACTTATGTGAGTGAGAGATGCCAAGCTGGGCATTATCCTCGTGGCTTAATGGTAGAGCATTGGAGCGTTATTCCAGGGGTCCGGTTTCGATTCCCGGCTTGGACATTTTTCACTCTGTTGGTTTACGCTTAGTTAGTAATGTGATAATTCACGTCTTTAATGTTGATTTATTTCAAGCGTAATTTCACTGCTGGAAAGTCGTTGAAGAATTAATCAATATTTCTTGGTTTATTATTATTTTTTTATATTAACCAATTTATTTCAAGAATTATTTCTTGATATATTTCTTGAGATTTCTTTCCTTTGTCAGGTATTGTACTAGCCGACAAAAAATAAAATTAAAAATTTTACCTCCCTGCAAAATTAATATCTATAAACTACAGGGACATCGAAAAAGGGTGTCCTCGATTTAAAAAATAAGTTGCACGAGAAATATGCAATCAATCGGTACGAAATCAATGTGAAATTATAGAACATCTGAAGGAGTTTTGGTAGTGATGATTGCGTGGACCTTCACGTGACTGCGCGCATGCGCCGACGCCACTTCGTGACGCGATGCCATTTCACTCATCAGTCAGTTCACAACAATCATAGTAAAGTGTACAGTAGAAAGTGCAGTGCGTTTTGTGGTACGACGAGTTTAAATCTGTTATGGTACTACGTCATTTTTGCCGTACGTATGAAGAAGATCCACCGACAAACAAAACCAATGTTCGTTGGTTTAACCCTTTGTGTACTGAATTATGAATTCGTGAAAATTTTATCTTCTAGAGCATTTTTCGTGAATTTTTTAAACTACATTAGAAGATTTACATAATCATTTAATAAATTTTAGAAGGATTTAAAAGGATTAATTAAATTTGAATTTATAGGGATTCTGTACAATATTTATAACCCCACTCAAATCTTTTATTTTAAATATTTTTCTTAGTATTTTGTCAAATTAGGAAATGTACAAATATAATGTTCTTATAGAAATATAGAAATATTTCCGAATTGAAAAAAATCCCCCCCCCCCCCCAACAACAAGAAAGCTGAAAAAACGCAAAGGCAAAAGAAATCATCCTTTTAAAAATATTTTTGTTTTGTGTAACCCATAATGCTTTTGGAACAAGATAAACACTTAAAGTAACATTCCATGCATTAGATAATAAATTATTCTACTTGTATAAGCATGTGTCTAAAGACAAACATAAATAAAAATGTATATTCACCTCATATTTTTTTAACGTTTTATAACATAGTTGAAAAGTGTTTATGAAATCGGTTTGTCAGAACGTCCGTCCGTCAATTTTTCCACCCTCTAACTCCCGTAAATATACTCGGATTTTCATGCAATTGATATATGCTAATGATGTTTTCCAAGGCATGTTCGGTATTGAATATGAAGAGTGTAGCATTAATAGTTCATTTATAACACTCAAAAAAATTCCGTTACATTATGGTCAATAGGGAAAAAATCGTTTGACAATGGAGAAAAATCGTATTATAATGGCATTACACTACTTCAAATGTATCGAAATTTATATAAATCGCTGAATTTCACTACAAGATAATTACTATAGAATAAGGCATTCATAGCATTTATTGTTCATTTACAGGGACGCGCAAAAGAAATCAGTTGCAGTACTGTCTTTCAGCAAAAATTGCTGGAAGTACGCTTTGAATTTCGGTAAGCTCTTTTATAGCATTTGCATGTTACTTGTTGTCTATAAATCTATGCCTCATATACAGGGCTGCACAAAAGAATTTACGTTCCATTCTCCTTGTAGCGGAAATTGCCGAAGGGGAATCTTCAACTGTGCTATGTATTTCCAAACTGGATTAAATTTTTGCATGCACGTAAGGTAAAGTACCCAGTAGTTGACACTGGACCAATAGTTGACACTTTTGTAGAAACAGTAGTGTAACAAGAAAACGTCACAGGTAGGAACATGTGAGACACAGAATTTTTAAAATCTATCACCTTGCGGCAAAACTGAGAACTAAAACTATAAACAGTCGAGCCCAATTCCAATATGGCGGAATACAACAAAGAAGCATGTGTGCAAAGTTGAATTTTTCGAATTTATCTTAAGAAAAATGATAAGGATCGCACGTTACAGTAAGTATTAAAACCAGTAATTTATCTTAATTTCTGGTTATGTTTTGATTGATATTGATTGTTTCGATGTCCAAGAATTGTATTGGAATAAAACTGATGCATTTTGTGCAAAATAGCGGGATGAGTGTGAGTGCCAGCTATTGAATATGAAAAGAAACAGATTTCAAAAGTTGACGCCCAGTGTCAACTACTCGCTCATGTTGGGGTTTTGTTAATCTAATTCAGTGCAATGAAAATAAGCTGGAATCTACCAGATAAATTCATGACTGACCTTTGAAAAACTAAAAATGCATTTAAACCAATAGATGACACAGGATGTCAGTTATTGAAATTAGGGAGTGTCAACTACTAAAATTAATTATTTATTTTTTTAGATGCCACCTACGAAGGGAAATTTTAGGAATTACACGGAAGAGAGCATGAGAGCTGCCGTAGAATACGTTAAAGTCAACAAAGCTGGGTACAAAACAGCGGCTAAAAAATTTAACGTGCCTAGAATAACTCTGAAATACAAAGTTGAGGGAAAAACCCCAATGAAAAGGTAAAATATCGGCCGTTAGTGCTTGATTTTGCACTCGATCTGTCATTTTTGTTATTTGAGATTAATTAAGTAAGTGGTTTTATGTTATAACTTCAGATCTATGGGACTTTTTTTATTTTCATTAAAACTTCTGATTAAACTTCTGATTTCTTTAAAAAATTTTGCTAATTAACGGTTCTTATCATTATGTCTTCATATGGGGCAATTAATATAGTAATATAATAATAAAGAGTATTTATTATTAATAATTTAGGCCCCGCCGCAGTCAGTGTCAATTACTAGTTCACGAAGGTGTCAACTACTAAACTCTCACGTTCACGATGATGTCAACTTCTGGACAAAAATCATGTTTTCATATCCCCTAGTAATTTTTACAAAATGTATTCATTTCGGGACATTAAACGTTATGATTTTGTGGGAAAATGTTCAAACCCCTAGTAATGATCAAACTGTTTCCCTTAACTGAAAACTGCAAGAACCAAAGGCGACAAACGCCGAAAAATTCCTTAAGGTGTCAACTAATGGGTACTTTACCTTAGTTCATAGATGCAAATCTACCGGGTGTCCTAAAAAGGACTGATTGATTTTAAAATTCAATAACTTGCAAACGGTGACAGATATTTAAAAAATTCTTGCAGGATCGTTATGCATAAGGTCAAAAGTTTTTTTACCGTGATTTTCGATTTTAGTTCGAATTACAAACAATATATGGCGCTGTAAGCAATAGGCGCTAAAAACAGGCTCGATTTTTTGGTCGATCTCTTCTTCCATGCGGAAAAGGGAGATGGAAATGTATTAAGTGGGTCCCGAAGGACCAAAAATCGAGCTTGAATTTAGCGCCTGTTGATCGCAGCGCCATCTATTGTTTGTAATTCGAACTAAAATCGAAAATCACTGTAAAAAAAACTTTTGACCTCATGCATAACCCTCCTGCAAGAATTTTTTAAATATCTGTCACCGTTTGCAAGTTATTGAATTTTAAAATCAGTCAGTCCTTTTTAGGACACTCGGTATATACCGTATACAGGGTTGCTCAAAGATTTCGGATAATTTTCCGGCTTTAGATGAAAATTGCTGAAATTGGAATTTCAAATGTGTTATGCATTTCTAAATGGTTCAATTAGACATAATCTTTCAACTATTATTAAACGGTGAATTGCTGTTGCACTATTCTGAATGTCTTGGAAAGTGTTTCATAATCTATGCTTAACGCTTTATTTTTTCTTTCTTGTTTAACTTTAGTTTGTGGCCTGTTTAATAGTGAGGGTCTTGACCATGCAATAATTGACGGGAAAGACGTTGATCCCCCATACCTTTACCCCTGGATGGTAAGTAACTAAAGCATAAGTTTAATTTTTATAAAGAGAAATGTCGATACCACCTCAAAATAATTTTCGATTATGATATACTAGCAATAACTGATAGTATCAATTATTAAGATATCATACTTGATTATTAACCATGTCGAATTTCCATACTGATTATTATACGAAAATGCTCAAATATCGTCTTCTTAAAAGAAATTTGTAATTTTGAAAATTAAGATAGAACTATAACTTTCCAGAAAACAGTATGGCGTTCCGGAAGGGAATTTGCTCTTTTAAGCTATTACAAAATACAAAATCTCAAGTCTCCCGGGAGAACGTTTTGAAACTTGGAAGGAACTTTCCCTGGTGAAATTAATACTTCACTAATAAATATAACTAAAATAGTACAAATAAAACAGAAATTTAACAGATATCGCATATTATCGCATATTAAGATATCATACTTGATTATTAATTATGTTGAATTTCATACTAAGAAAAATATTCAAATATCGCCATTCAGGGGAAAATTTATAATTTTGAAAATTGAGATAAAGTTATAACTTCCCAAAAATCAGTATGGTGTTCCGGAAGGGAATTTGACCTTTTAAGCTATTACCAAACACAAAATCTCAAATCATCCGGGGGAAGATTTTGAAGCTCGGGGTGAACTTCCCTTGACGAAATTAATACTTAACCAATAAATATAGCTAAAATAGTATAAATAAAACACAAATTTAACAGATAATTCATAGTACCGAATATTAAGATATCATATTTGATTATTAACCATGTCGAATTCCATACTAAGGAAAATATCCAAATATCGTCATCCTAACGAAAATTTGTAATTTTGAAAATTAAGATAAAGTTTTAACTTCCCAAAAATCAGTATGGTGTTTCGGAAGGGAATTTGCACTTTTAAGCTATTACCAAACACAAAATCTCAAGTCTCCCGAGGGAACATTTTGAAGTTCGGGGGGGAGGGACTTTCCCTGGCGAAATAAATACTTCACTACTAAATATAACTAAAATAGTATAAATAAAACACAATTTTAACAGATAACTCATAGTATGGAATATTAAGATATCATACTTGATTATTAACCATGTCGTATTTCATACTGAGGAAAATGTCCAAATATAGTCTTCCTAAAAAAATTTATAATTTTGAAGATTAATACAGAGTTATAACTTCCCCCAAAAACAGTATGGACTTCCGGAAGGGAATTTGCACTTTTAAGCTATTATCAAATACAAAATCTCAAGTCTTAAGGGAGAACATTTTGAAGCTCCGGGGAAACTTTCCTCGTGAAATTAATACTTCACTTATAAATATAGCTAAAATAGTATAAATAAAACACATATTTAACAGATAACTCATAGTACCGAATATTAAGATATCATACTTGATTATTAACCATGTCGAATTTCATACTGAGAAAAATATCCAAATATCGCCATCCTGAGGAAAATTTGTAATTTTGAAAATTGAGATAAAGTTATAACTTCCCAAAAATCAGTAGGATGTTCCGGAAGGGAATTTGACCTTTTAAGATATTACCAAATATAAAATCTCAAGTCTTCCGGGGGAACATTTTGAAGCATGGGAGGAACTTCCCCAGACGAAATTAATACTTCACCAATAAGTATAGCTAAAATAGTATTAATAAAACACATATTTAACACATAACTCATAGTATCGAATATTAAGATATCATACTTGATTATTAACCATGTTGAATTTGGTTATATTTGGTACCAATCGAAGACTGCTGTAAGTAACGAAATCTTTGGCGATTTATTCGTATATTATCTTAGCATGCGGCTAATATGGAAGTTAAGTGTCTAGAAGTATACAGTGTGGAAATCGCGTACACCTATATTGCTATAGCGCCTAGAATATATCGTGTGGAAATCGGCTATCCCTGTAATACTTAAAAAAGCGCTAAAATATTGTATCCCTTAAATGTGCAATGATACTGCAGCAATATGCAGATCGCAGCGACATCTGCAGGATATTTTCTACAACTGCAAGAAATTGCTAGTCTATACAATGTAATACGAAAATCCCGCAGATGTCGCTGCGATCGACACTTGAAATTTTAGCAGTATCATCGCACATTTAAGGGATACAAATTTTTAGCACTGTTTGGATAGCATATTTCCACACTAGGTATTCTAGGCGCTGTACTTATACTAGCTTCTGTTGATATCAGTGGTAAATTTCCTAGATGAATTAGTATCAGTGAAGATTTTATTACACATATATATTTTTATATTGCACACCAACAACACTTGAAGTATTTTTACGTGAAAAATAACAATTATGCATACAAATAAAGTTTTGAAATTCATTAAAACTTATATACTTTCGTATTAGTCGCATGCCAGGTTAATAGGCAAAGAAATCGCCAAAGATTTGACTACTTAAAGCAGTCTTCGATTCGTACCAAATTTAACCAAATTCGACATGATTAATAATCAAAATTGATATCTAAATATTCGATACTATGAGTTATCTGTTAAATTTATGTTGTATTTATACTATTTTATTTATATTTATTGGTGAAGTACTAATTCTGCCTTAATTACGCAACGACTCATTTCGGAACACAAGGTTACATGTTATATTCTTGTGACGTGAAATCACAAATACTTTGCGGAAACATTTTCAAAATCGTATCGTCGTACTCAAAGGGAGAATAGTGTCCATTAATTCTGCGTAGTTACTTATACTAGACTATGGGGCTCGGCCCCCTACGAGCTACGCTCGCCAACCCCCGTCCAGACACCGTAGACTATGCACGCTAATTTGATCGGCTTTAAAAACATTTCGAAAGATTGAATTATAATTTAAAAAACAGTGGTGATCTCTCTATAAACGGATTTCTATTCATTTCTCTTTGATTGGGGAATTTTAACGCCAAATCCGTTGCGGTACTACTTGATTATCCCGTCGACCAATTTCGGCAAATTATATAAATCGCCAAATTATACAAATTGACATAATTTTTATTTTAAATAACGAAAAAACAAATAAATTAGTACAGCATTAATAAAAATACAAATAAAACGTCGAAATAAAAATAACTTGATAACGTAGACACGTGTAACAACATTTCAAAATAAGCTAATATAAAAGGAATTAAGTAAACAGAGTCTTTGTCTCCTGGTATTTTTTAACAAGGCGAAAAGAAAGTTCTTTTAAATGAGACATTTTAAATTAATCGTTTTTAATCTGACGTAATTTTGACCAAACTATTCTTTCTCTTTTTAATATTCACGTGAAAATACTTGTGTTAGAAATGAAATATTATTTGCGCTTTCCTAACAAAAATAGTTGAAAAGTATTCTCTTAAAATACCAAATAAATGTCTAGCGCAATTTCTAAATTTAAACCGTTTTGCAATATTATTTTGTGTTCATTTTATGTAATAACTGTAATGTGACGTAAATATGATGTAATTTCTCCTATTTAAGACTTCTAACGCATGTTAATAAATTTATTGTTTTACAAATTCCTTTCTCTCTTAAAATTCACGTGTAATTATAGTTTTTATGACGTAATTTTTAATAAGTTCCTGCTTTTTGTACATAATTATTTAATTCTAATTTCAAATGTTTTTTTCTGTTTATAATAGTCACGTGTAAATAAATTTTGAATTTATTTACACGTATAAATATTTTTTTTTTTTTTGAAGCAAACATTATTGTTTCCGCTGTTTATACAGTTGGCAACAGTTTAAATTAATATCACTTTTTAAAATCTGTTAAAAATATCTCTAGAAATACTGAAAATCTGAATTTAAAATAGAAATAAAACCTCAAAAAATTAGTCAAAATAAAAAAATTAATGCAATCTGCACTCCGGCAAATTCTAACGCATAAAATGATCTAAAAATGATTAAATTCCTATGAACAGTTTTTGCTCCTATAAAACTTTTTTAGTGGAACGATTTTGTCCAACTTTAGCATTAAATATCTCTTAAAATAATTCTTCGATCTGAAAACTGTCTGCATCAGCGTGTTTATCAAACATTTCTGTATAATTCTATCACTTTTCATATTTTTGTATACATTATTTTTTCTTAATATTAACGAAGAAAGACCTCCTGTCACAAAAAATTCAAAACCGGCGGCGGTGACAGCGGTAGTTACTTTTTTTTAGAATAGAGAGATTAAATTTCCTGGATAAATTTTTATCACTGAAGATTTTATTACACATATATATTTTTATATTGCACACTAACAACACTGAAAGTATTTTTATGTGAAAAATAAAAATTGTGTATACAAACAAAGTTTTGAAATTTATTAAAAGCTATATACTTTCGTTACAGTGACTAGAGGTATATAGTGTGGCAATTAAGAAGCGAAACCGTATCCAAAAAATTACATTTTCACCAGAGGGTGCTATGATCGAGTTTATTGCTACGCATGAATAGAAATCCAGTGTGATTTTAAGTATTTATGATGCAATTTAAACTACGGGACACTTATTTTTGAAAGAAAAATTTTGTGACAAACAGAATTAAAAGATTTATGATGTAATACTCGACACATCAGGAATGGATGGCGAAAATTATTTTAAATTCATTATATTCGTTCAGGCATACATTTAAAATTAATTTAGCACCACATATTTCTAGAAGCTGTAAGTAACGCTTAGTGTTTACACTTTCAATCAATAAATTCGATGGTAGCGCCACCTAAGAAAATGCAATTTTTTCGATGCATTCTAAAGCAATATTACAGCGCCTAGAATACCTAGTGTGGAAAGCAGATTTCCACACTATATATTCTAGGCGCTATAATTAAGGCCTACGATGTCGAAAATGTTTCCCCAAAGCACGTGACTCTGACGTCAAAAGAATAGGGTCCATTGTTCTTAGTTCTGAGTCAGCAAAGACGAGAGTGATCCAATTATTCGAATTCTAAAGAAAACGGCTCCTAATGCAGTCCCCTTATTTATATTTACAATTCATATGCTATTTGAGGCAGATAACTTCAATTTCTTCGAAATTTAGTTGTTTCTTCTAATGCTCTTGAAGTTGTTGTTTTCTGCTTGTGAGTTTTTTAGTGATACCTTAGGAAGAGATTCAGTCCGAAAAAAATTATGTGCCAGGTGTAGAAGAGGTGAGAGGTTAGAATGAAGGAATTTCTCTGTTTCTTCTTTTTTCTTTTTTTTTACTGATTACTAGCTGTTTAACCCGTTGTACGCACGGGAGTTCATTCATTTAATTCTAAAACCAAACTTAAAAATAAGTATTCGATTTAGAAAAACATTTTTCGATTACTGTACATTTTTTTTCAATGAAATTTAATTCATCATGTTACTGTGACAGCAGACGATAATACGATATCTTTGGAATAAGGGAATAAATAGAATAAAAAGTTTTTTTGATGTTTTTGATAAAATGCTTTTCTTTATTTTTTAAAAAAGGTAATAATTAAGCGCAATTAAATAATCTCTAATTATTTGCATGTGAGGTAAAAGAATTGTCGTATTACCCGCTAGAGCTTCTTAGTATTGCAGCGCGGCGTACGTAATATGTATATCTCTAACTATGTGCATGTGAGGCAAAAGAATTATCGTAATACCCGCTACAACTTCTTAGTATTGCAGCGTGGCGTGCGTAATGTGTATATCTCACATTGGTTAGAACTCGCGCGATTGCGGGTTGGACATAGAAAAAGGCAATATTCGTCAAAAACATACAATTAAAGAATGTATATTTAAAATTTTCGAATTCCTCCCCCGAATCGTACATGAGCTCCTTACCAGCAACCCTAGTGCCAAATTTCGTAGCCCTGCGCCCTGTGGTTTCCAAGTGTTTGAGGTTACATAGATACGCGCACGGATTTTAATAGGGTAGATTACTGTATGACTACTTGATTGTGGCCTTTGAGGAGGCGAATTTAGTAATCGTGGGATGGGAACAAATTTAGGACTAGAAATATTTAAAATATGTTGATTGCTACCGATCTAACGATGAACACAAGACTCCTATAAGGAGAGATGACGCATCTCCATTTCTTAGTCTAAAATATCCGTCATCTTGTAGTCCTCAGCCATCTTTGGTCCAATCACTGCCTTCGACACATTTACCGCCTTCTTCCTTCATCCATTTGCTGCCTTCGATACAGCTTTTTCGTCTCATTATATAGCGGATGATTCAACTTCTAATATAGGAGTACCAGATGAAACTCACTGGCTATGAACTGGCTATGAGTTTTCAAAGAGGCTTCAATCTACAAATATGAATCATGCAATTCTAATCCAGATAGATTGAACATTAGCAGCAAATTTGATTTTATCCGACATTATCTTGCAGTGACAAATTTGAATTGAGAAATTCGCAGCAAATTTTCCGCAAGTATAACATCCCCCACTTGCATGAGTAGTTTGTTGTGAAACTGATAGCAAGAGTGTCTTTAATTCACGAAAATGACGAAAGCAAAAAATCCCTCTGTTGAGAGAATAGACAATTAGCACATACGCAGAAGTTGCAGAAATTTTATTCGGTTGGCACCGTTTTTTCTAAACGCTATACTTATCAAATACCAAAAAAGACTCGTATTGAAAAGTACAACTATTACCTTAACTTGTTTATGGTGATGTAAACGATGTATGCACTTTCTGACGGTATGTTCGCATCAATAGACCTGATCAGGTCTATGGACTCCTCCGTAGGGGTTAAACTTATAGTGTAACAGCTGTAAACAGATTGTGTCGCGTGGAAAGATTACTACTTTGCGGTAAGTTTGCAGTATTTTTGATTACTTGTTTGCCGTTAATTTGCAATAAATTTAATACAGCACGAATTTAACTTGCACGACAAGTTAGCTGCAAGTTCAAAGTGTCGTGACTTCGACGTTTGCGTTATCTTGCTGCAGTCTTGTTATGAACTTTCAGTCTTGTCATGCTGAGCTTGCTGCAACTTTGCAGGTTTTCAAAGCAAGACCGCTGCTAATTTTCTGCAAATTACAAAATTCTATCTGGGAAAACACGGACTTTGAGGCATCGTATTAGCTTTCTGGATTTGAATAAAAACTAACGAGCTTCTCCTGAAACAATTATTGAAAAATACTGAGCTAAAACACAACATTTCCTTCTCATCTCACTGGCAATGTTCGATTGGGAGTTGTAGGAGTGTTTTATCAACTTTCTATGAAGTAGCAGAGAAAAAAGAATTAGGAAGTCGGATTTGGGGAATTTTACATTCTAATTTCAAAACATCAGCGCCGGTAGAATGAAATCCAGGGAAAGACAAGATTTTGAAACAGATGTGCCTATGGTTTGAATCTACGGCTTAGGTTTAGCGAATGAAACATCTCCTATTTTTCATTGAAAAAATGGATTGAAATCTTGGTTACCTAAATAAAAATTATTTTCTGTAGTATATTCGTCTTCCCTTTAACCCTTTATGTACTGAATTATGAATTCATGAAAATTTTATCTTCTAAAACATTTATCAATTGCTTAGAATTACACAGCTACATTAGAATAGCTACATTAGAAGATTTACATAATCATTTAATAAATTTTAGAAGGATTTAGAAGGATTAATTAAATTTGAATTTATAGGAATTTTGTGCAGTATTTAAAACCTCACTCAAATCTTTTATTTTAAATATTTTTCTTAGTATTTTGTAGAATTAGGAAATGTACAAAAATGATGTTCTTACAATAGAAATATAGAAATATTTCCGAATTGAAAAATTCCCCCCTTCCCGGAACGCCAAGAAAGCTGAAAAGATGCAGAAGCAAAAGAAATCATCCTTTTAAAAATATTTTTTTTTGTGTAACCAATCATACTTTTGAAACAAGATAAAGTAATGTATGTATAAATCATTCTGAACTGTATTACAACAAACCGATGTATTACATGAATTTTATAACAAGTTATTTTAATGGTACTTATAAGTACCGTCAGTAGATAAAGGGTTAAAGTTTGTCTGTTAAATCTTGAAGCGATGCCAATATGAAAATATAGCATTGAATACGTTTCAAACGCATTATTATTGAATGAATTATTACTATTTTTCATATAAATATGGTTTTGGGAAATGTTAATGAGCACTCTAAAGAAATAAGAATATTAAATGAAAAAAAAAAAATCTTTAAAAGAAAACCCAGTAGACCAGTGTGAGGCTTTCTCGCCGAAATGTTTGAGCCTATTTGTTGATACTTTCTAGGTGCATTCGTAATTATATAAATACGTAGCACCTATAGTCGTCGTTCAGTCCATCTGTCTGTCTGTCTGACCATCTGTCCGCATATAACAGAGCAAAAACTACCCAACCAAATGGTCTGAAATTTTAAATATATAATTCTTGCAAAATTTTGTCGATTCATTTCAAATTTTATGAAAATCGGATGTATAGTTTAATGACAGGGACAGTAAAAAGTTTTCCTTTATATTACAGCCAATGGGAAAAAGTTATTGCAAGTGCATTTTAATGATGTTACAGCGTTTCGAACAGAATGAAATTGATATGCACTTATGAAATGCACTAAAATATACATTTAGTAGAATATGCGGTTCAAAAAATATCTATAAAACTAGTTATAGTGCGAACGCACCTCATTTGCCACGTTTCACGAGCAATTTCCAACTTGTTTCATTAACTTTTGATTAAAAGCATTTTTTTTTTTTAAATCAAACAACGTGTTTTAATGATACATAAGTTATACTACGTCAAAATCCACTTGCAGAATCTTTCTAAATATACTTCATTCATCTCTTTGCCTTTTGTATGCGCAGAAAAAAAGGAGTATTCAAAAATAATGCAAGTGGTGCTTTCAACCTATATTCTGTAACCCGGGAAGCCCAGGTTTACCCCTTGTACTTATAAAAGGTTGGGTTTTTTTCACTATTATATTTATTACACGTTTAAAACGCTATTCCTAGCTCGCAACAACATAAAGTCAATATAGCTTTTTAGCTCACAGGCTATCAAAACCTGAGAGCTAATGTGCCCGCAGGTTCTGTATGTACGTACGTATGTATGTATATATGTATGTACGTATGTATGTACGTAACGTGATAACTCTTGATAGAAATATCCGATTTGCTTCAATTTTGTAAATATATTCATTCTGATAACGCGCTACTTTGATTAGTTTTGGGGGCTCATTGGTTAAGTATAAAGGGTAAGGAATGGGGGCTAATCTCCCCTTAATTTAGATAAATGGGCTTTTCATGGAGAATTATCGGATTTGCTTCAAATTTGTTACACCGGTTTATTCTGATAAGGCGCTTCCCTGAATAGATTAGAGCTTCATTGGTTTTGTATAAAAGGGGGAAATGGGGGACTAATCCCCTTTAATTTAGAAAAATGGGTTTTTCATGCAGAATTATCCGATTTGCTTAAAAGTTTTGAAGTAGGTTCATTCTGATAAGGCGCTTCCTTGATTAGTTTTGGGGATTCATTGGTTAAGTATAGAGGGAGAGAACGGGGGCTAATCTCCCCTTAATTTAGATAAATGGGTTTTTCATTGAGAATTATCCGATTTGTTTCAAATTTAGTATACCGGTTTATTCTGATAAGGCGCTTCCCTGATTAGTTTCGGAGCTTCATTGGTTTTGTATAAAGAGGGGGGAAACGGTGGGCTAATCCCACCTTAATTTAGATAAATGGGTTTTTCCTGAAGAATTATCCGATTTGCTTCAAATTTCGTATGCCTGTTTATTCTGATAAGGTGCTTCTCTGATTATTCACTGTTTTGCTCAAAAAGAGTTAGTTCTATTTTATGAACAACAGACATTAATAAGAGTATAATATACAATTAGTGTGAATAGCCTGCGAGCTTAATGCCACTAGTTTAACTGGCACTTATCTTTTTTATTGATCTTTTTTTTTGGGGGGGGGGGCGATAAATGTGACCAAATTTCAGACCAGGTGTGTTTCTTCCAAATATCCAAATGTATTTTATCTATTTCTATCCAGGTTGCTCTTATCAGAAGCGAACGAAAAGTCTGCGGTGGTGCTATTCTCAATGAAAACTATATTTTGACGGCAGGACATTGTATCACGGAGTAAGTAAGCTATATTATATTTTATTAATCTATCTATATTATAAAGGACAAACATATCTGTGCGTAACGTATACGTCATTTTGCGAATGGCAACACTTTGAAATTTGAAATAAAATTTTGGTTTTGCAATTTTCTCTAATGCAAATTTTTAAACTTCTAAACATCGCACAGTTTAAATTTTAACACCGTCGTATAAAGAAAAAAATGTACTTTTAAATGCAATTTGTTTGAAAGCTCTATCTCAATTTATTTTTGAGATATTAATTTTTTTATAGTTTTTAGTACCAATTTTGCAATTGTGGCAACTGAAGAACTCCATTTCTATTAAAAGTAAAGGAAAATTAGTCAGGGCTTATTTGTTTTTATTGATTATATCCTTATTGATGCCATTTTCATATTACAAATAAAAGTAACTTTTTTCTAATTTTTGAACAGAAAATGACGTCAGCCATTAAAAAAAAAAAAAACGCATTTTTCTTCATAAATCAAAATATTGAAGAAGATATTTCAATATTTTTACATTACGCTGATGCTGAGTTTGAGACGCTAGGCAAAATAATTCAGTGAGTGAAAATGATGTCATATTTAAAACAAAACGATCCTTTTCTTTGATAAAACTAAATATTTACCGATACTGAATGGCCAGTACTATGGCAACTAAAGGCAAATTTCTGAATGGTAAGTTTTTTCGGATACTGAGATTAGAACTTAAAGTTTGTGCGAATGTTGACGTGAAAAGTTGTATCGGACAAACGTGACGTTAAGTTTGGAAATACATTCATTAATAATGTATTGAGCGTTAAAATACTTTTAAATTGCGATTTGAGTGGTGCGTATGTAAATTTTGAGAATGTGAAAATAGCGTACAGTTTAGATTTTATGGGGGGAAATTTTTTGAAGTGACAGAGGGAAATCCTTTTTACTGATTTTTCATCCCGTAAAAACAAACATAAGAGCCTCAATCGATAACTTCAACATAATTACTGATCTTGATTACGTACTCTAATACAGTTTAATTTTTCAATAATTTAAGCACTTGAAGTTTGTGGAAATAATATTTTAGTAATTTTAGGTTAAAAACATTATTTGTTTTAAGAGTTAGATAACCAATGCAAAATGAATTTTTTATTGTAATTATTTTTGTAGGTTTATTATAAATTCGATCTAACAGTCCCATTCTAGACATTTTAATTCGTCGAATTTCGACAGGTTCCAACTCGTTTATATAAAATCCAAGTCTCTGTGTGTCCCTCACAATTCCGGTTGGACCGCCTCATTGATCGCGGCCATGTTAGGCTTCCTATGGAGATATCGGTATCAGCATCAACAGTGAGTAGTTGTTGAAAAGTAGTAATGGTAGGGTTACCACTGTAGTGCCACATTCTGACCAACTTGGCAAAATACATCCAAATTTGGCGAAATACCGCCAAATTTAGTCACAAAACTAAGTTGCCATATATGAAGCCAACTTGGCGATAGCTGGCTAATTTGGAGTAACTCCCATTGAAACCCATTAACCGTTCATAATCGAGCTCAACGCAATTTAATTTAAACTCCGCGCATTAAAGGTTTTTTTTCAGAATATATGGGTCAGAATTTAAAATGTAATATACGAAAATGTAGGTCTTTACAACTTCATCCCGAAGCTACTAATAACATAACCGCCATTGGAAGGCGTATCTGAGCTCCTAAGTGCCCAATTTTAATGTGATTTATATAGCTGGATTCAGAAATTAAATTCTCGGTATTTTTCCAGCATAGGGGCCTTGGCGAAATAAAGAAAACTGCCTTGGCGGATATTGAGAAAACTGCTATGACGAATTCTGGCAACATATTTCCACATTTTAAAATGTGTTATTTTCATCTATCACTGCGGAATAAGCGAGAAAAACTATTCAGATTCTTACACATGTGTTGTGTACATCTTTATCCGTCTCATTTTCCGTCATTTTTGACGGACTATCTTTCTAGTCTAATATATAACTATTCGGATGTGGCAATCCTAAACTTTCTTCTATTTCATGCATGTTAATACTTCCTGAAAAATTAATCATGTCTGGTTTGTTTTACGGCTGGATTATACAATGGAGCGTTATTTTTTGGAGACGACACTTTACTAGCTGGGAGAAAGAAATAGCATACCGGGGACTAAAAAGCACATAAATTAAAGTCTGACCTCCATTTTTTTAAATTAAAGGTACACATATATTAAGACAGACTTTAAACACAGTTAATACAATTAACCCAAGTGGAGTGAAAATTTAGATGTAAATAAACCCTGGCCCTGGCTAATTTTTCACTCTAGTTGGGTTTATTGTAATAATTGTGTTTAAAGTCTGTCTTAATATATGTGCACCTTTAATGAAATAAATAGTTTGACGAATTAAAAAAAAAAAAAAAAAGTTAATATTATGTCATAACTTTTCTATTGCAATATTTCCACGTGAAAAATGAAAATAAAATAAATAGTTCGACGAATTTTAAATAACAGTGAATATACGCAGGCGACTATTTTTTAATTGTATTTTGCACCACTTTTTCAAAAGAAAAATCTTTTGCATACGCTTTGACAGCATTTGCAAGAGAAATATATTATAAAATGTATTTTTTTTTTTAAATAGTGGTGCAAACAGAATATAAAAATAGTCGCTTTATGGCAGCCCTGTATACGTCATATTGGAAATATAATGGATGTCAGCAGGTGAATATATAACGTCATATGAGTTTGAAAAAACGTATTGGAACATGATAAGAACTCGATTATGGAAACATTGGCATATTTTAACATGTTGAGGTTATCTGAATTTGTTTTCGCCATTTTAGGTAAATTTCGTAAGAAATACTACATATTACATTGTCCCCTATGTTGGAATTTCTGAAAATCTTTTGCGGATCTACGCCGATTATGAGCCCTAGAACTCAACCCCCCCCCCCCCCCCCCCAGTTCAAAATTTTATATCTCTCTCTATCTATATACATATATATATCATTTTTTATGGACATAATAACTTTCATAATTCTGCACACATCTCTTGCAAACTGATACATAAAATCAAGGGGTAGAAAATCTCTGTTAAGTTCGTTAATGGGCAAAATTGGATCAAGGACGTGGAAATAGGAAGGGATTTTGTGAAAACAGAAAAAACCCATAACTTCTTAATTATAATACTTATCAAATCAGTTTAAAATTATTATTACTTCTAGGAAAAGGGGCAAAGATTTATGTATGATTTTTGATAAAATTAAAAATGGGCTCAAGGGGGGGAAAAAATAGGGTTTTAGTGAGAAGAAAATTCACAACTTCATCAATTCTTAAGATATCAAAATTAACTTAAACTTATTATAAATCTTTTTAATATTATGTACAACTTTTATGTTAACAAGTTTTTGAAAAGACCAACTCTACCGCAAAAAAAAAAAAAAAAAAAAAAAAAAAAAAAAAAAATGAAAACGAAAAAAAAAATGGAGGATTGACGAAGAACAAAATTCATAACTTCGTCTATTCACAAGATATCTAACGCCCTTAGATTTATTATACATCTTCTTAATATTATCTACAACTTTCATATTGACAAGTTTTTTATAGGACTAACTCTTACAGCAAAAACAAATTAAACAAAAATTGGTATTGACGAAAAAAATATCGTATTAAGGGTGTACTCAAACCCAAACTTTTATCTTCTGACTCATTTTAAATTCATGTTTGCTGTCAAACACATCCAATTGGCACGTTCTGTTATTCAGAAACTATATAATGTGTTGTATTGGTCGATTTTTTGATAAAAGCAGAATATATTTCAAAAAATGCTGTCAAAGTGGGCATTTTGAACCGAATTTCCGGAAGCTATAGTGCTGTAAACGAAAAAAAATGGTTGTACTGAGAAAATAATTCTTTGTAAATCAAGTTCTAATTAACTGAACGAAAAATAAAAGTACAGGTTGCTTATAAATCTCTTCAAAAAATCACGTCAGCAAGTGTCATAAGCAGTTCTTGAATATTTTTAACTTGATTTTAAAAATATTTTTCAATTATAATAATTTTAAAATTAAACTTAATGATGCTATCATCTATGTTCTTCAATAGAGTCAAAACTCTGTATTAAAACTAGTGTCGTGAAGGAATTTTCACCTTGTTATTAATATAAACGATAAAACATACATATAATTACGTAAAAGGATTTACAAGCATATAAAGATATTAGTTAATATAACCCTGAGATCATTCGAACGCACACGCATTCTTTTTCAAAGGGGAAGATGACTGACTGGAATAGAAACACATACGTAAAAACAAAACAAAATACTACACATGTGCAAGCGAAGTTCAGGCCATTGCTCTAAAGAGAGATGGAAAGATCAAGTCATATTTTTAGGAGCTCTTGAAATACCCAGAATATTAAACCATATCGCTAGATGTTAAAGTACTAGCATTTCTGAACATTTTGATATAATTGTTTCCTTGAAATTCCCATTAGAACAGAAGTTCTGGCTTTTAGAATTATATCCACTCAATTGCTGAAGCAGCATTTCCTAAACTTTGAAGTCATTTTTCTCCAAATGACGTTTTTGGGCATAACACGCACGATATCTCAAAAACTTTTAAATATTTTTTCATGAAATTTTGAAAACATATGTTTCATGATAATCTGTATAAACTGAACCTAAAATTTTCTCTTTATTGTTCAAAAAAATATTTTTTTAGGTAATTATACTGTTGAAATTTACATAATTTTGCATTAGCTAAATACAACTTTGTATTAAAAATATAAAAATGCACTAAATACAAACTTATTTAGGTTCAGGGTAATTATTACAATCTGAAGTATAAGTAGGCACCAAAATTTCCCTTCTAGTTGCAAAATGTATTTTGCAATCCTGCGTGTAAGCTGTTATAACCAATTTTCTTCTCGTCAAAATGACCGACAGTTTTGATCCCCGTATAAATGCTAATTCTGCATCTGGCAATTTTTTAAATACATAAAATGAAAGAAAATGCTTCTGTCTTTCATCCCCCAAAATATTTTGTTTTAAAATCATATACATTTTAAGATATTAAATGTTGAAAATAGTCTTTTTTTTTTTTTTTTTTTTTCATTTTTCCCAATTTTAAGAGTCCCGAGACCGCCTTAACGACTAGGATTTATTTATTAAAGGATAAAGTGTTTTGAGAGGAATGTTAAACAAAACCCTTTGTGTGATACTCTTACCCACTTGTTTCACATGTTGCTTAATTTATTTTTTCATTTTAAATGTAATATCATTTTTAACACTTTCCAACAAAGTTGAAAAGTGTTTATGCATTCGGTTTGTCTGTCCATCTGTCCACGCTTTAACTCCCGTAAATGTACTCGGGTTTTCATGCAATTGATAAGGTTATTTAGCGTCATCAAAGCATGTTTGGAACTGTGTATGAAGTGTGTAGCATTAATCGTTCATTTACAGGGGCACTCAAAAATATTCCATTACCTTACGGTATATGGGGAAAAATCGTTTGCAGAGTATTTTAATGGCATTACGCAATTTCAAATGTATTGAAACTGATATAAATCACTGAATTTCAATACGATTACGTTAGAACAGGGCATTGATAGCAATTTTTATTCATTTACAGGGACACACAAAATAAATCGGTTACAGTATTGCCTTTGAGTAATAATTGATAGAGCGTACGGTTTAAAACTCGGTATGCGCTTTTAAAAATAATTATTTTTTTGCATGTTACTTGTCATATATAAATTCTATATCACATATACAGGGCTGCACAAAAGTATTCACGTACCAGGACTTCCTTATTAGAGGAAATTGGTGAAGGAAAATTTTCTACTGAAGTGCATGTAGTTCTTAAGTGAACTAATTTTTGGCATGCATGTAGTTAATTTATATATCGCATACAGGGCTGCTGAAAAAACTCGGATAATTTTCCGATTGTAGATGGGAACAACTTACATTAGGTTTTAAAATGTGTTATACGTTTCCATATGGTTGAATTAGACGTAATATTTTAATTTTTTAGACGATGCAGTTTTGCCACATTATTCTGATCGTGTTGGAAAGTGTTTTATAATCTATGCTTGGCACATGATTTTTTTCTTTCTTGTTATATATTATTATGCATTTATACTAATTTTCAAAAAATTCCTTTGCCTAGGTATGACGAAATCACTAACACATTTTCAAGGTATCTAAAACCGAAAGAACTGAAAATTGGCTTCCTTACAAAAACTGACGAACTCGAGAAAAAAGAAATCGAAAAAATTCTTCGTCATCCGGAATACCATCCAGATAAATTGACGTATGACGTCGCCTTGCTAAAAATGAGGGAGAAAATCATCTGTGACGTGCATAAAAACCCGATATGTCTACCACCAGCTGATTTTAAACCTCAAAATCAGGAGCATGCTCTTTTTTACGTCACAGGGTGGGGCACAACCTCCATGCATATTAAAAGTAAGTTAATTCTCAATTAGAAAATCAATGTTACTTACATTAGTGTCCAATAACACTGGTCTACAAAATATTTTTTTTTCTTTTAACCCTTTCGGGTCTGGTGTACTATTAATAGTACATGCCTTTTCAGCGAGTATTATTTTGTCTTAACAATTACTTTTGTTACTATCTACATATAGTAATGATAGTACAGGCATCCCCCGACTTACATAAGTAATGCGCTCCATAAACTTTTGCGTAAGTCTAATTTTACGCAAGTCGAATTTGTAAATTCCTTTGGTAAAATTTCGTCAGAAACTGCAATATTTATTATATAGATATAATATATACATTATTTACACAGTATTATTTTATAAATAAAGTAGCATGCAGCAGTATTCACTTGGATATAAATTATAAAAGTATGAAAAAATATTAAAACAAACTGAAAGAACAGTTTTCAAATAAAAAGTATCTTGTGGAATATGGGATTTATAAATTTAACATTGATGAATTAATTTATATCAATTTTGAATCTACATCAAACGAGCAGCTCTGAAGCTGGAAGAAAAAATACACTCGTTCCTCTTCACCGAAACTTTAAAATTAAGATTTCGTTATGGTTTGAATTCAGCTAACAAAATTGTAACCGTTAAACAGAGTTTTTTTGGCTCATTTTAATTAGATTTGTGTTTGTGTTTGTTTTCTTAAAGATTTGATGGTATATCCCCATAAAAATATAACTATACCTAATGTATAAAACTATATTATTGTTGTGTTTTTTATCTGCATATTTTATTTATAAAACAATTATCAAAAGTATGCAAATGCGTATCAAACGCGCTAGTATGTTCACAAATGTAATTTTCGAAATTTTTTACGTAAGTGCAAATTTACGTAAGTCGAGTATTACGCAAGTCGGGGGATGCCTGTATATGGCTATGCCTTTCTTATTATGACTTCATTTATGTTTTGACATTTAGTAATAACAATAATAATAAAAGTTAGCTTAATTCTCTTCGCACCGTTAGCTATTCCTTTATTTTATACACATATTTCACTCTTTAAATTTAAAATACTAGGGGGCTCGGCCCCCTACGAGCTACGCTCGCCAACCCCCGTCCAGACACCGCAGACTCTAAATGCACGCTAATTTGATCGGCTTTAAAAAGATTTCGAAAGATTGAATTATAATTTAAAAAACAGTGGCGATCTCCCTATAAACGGATTTCTATTCATTTCTCTTTGATTGGGGAATTTTAACGCCAAATCCGCTGCGGTACTACTTGATTATCCTGTCGACCAATTTCGCCAAATTATATAAATCGCCAAACCACTCGCCAAATTATACAAATTGATATAATTTTTATTTTAAATAACGAAAGAATAAATAAATTCGTACAACATTAATAAAAACACAAATAAAACGTCGAAATAAAAATAACTTGATGACGTATACACGTGTAACAACATTTCAAAATAAGCTAATATAAAAGGAATTAAGTAAAGAGAGTCTTTGTCTCCTGGTATTTTTTAACAAAGCGAAAAGAAAGTTCTTTTAAATGAGACATTTTAAATTAATTCTCAAAATATCAAATGAATGTCTAGCGCAATTTCTAAATTTAAACTTTTTTGCAATATTATTTTGTGTTCATTTTATGTAATAACTATAATGTGACGTAAATATGACGTAATTTCTCCTAAGACTTCTAACGCATGTTAATGAATTTATTATTTTACAATATCCTTTCTCTTTTAAAATTCACGTGTATACTTTTTATGACGTAATTTTTAATAAGTTCCTGCTTTTTATACGTAATTATTTAATTCTAATTTGAAAGTTTTTTTCCTGTTTACAATAGTCACGTGTAAATAAATTTTTAATTTGAAGCAAACATTATTGCTTGCGCTTTTTATACAGTTGGCAACAGTTTAAATTAGTACAATTTTCTGAAATCTGTAAAAAATATCTCTAGAAATGCTGAAAATTTGAATTTAAAATAGAAATAAAACCTGAAAAAATGAGTCAAAATAAAAAAATTAATGCAATCTGCACTCCGGCAAATTCTAACGCATAAAATGATCTAAAAATGATTACACTGCCATGTATAGTTTTTGCTGCTATAAAACTTTTTTAGTGGAACGATTTTGTCCAACTTTAGCATTAAATATCTCTTAAAATAATTCTTCGATTTGAAAACTATCTACTTCAGCGTGTTTATCAAACATTTCTGTATAAAACCACCGATTTTCATATTTTTGTATGCATTATTTTTGTTAATATTAACGAAGAAAGGCCTCCGGTCACAAAAAAATCAAAACCGGCGGCGGTGACAGCGGTAGTTACTTTTTTTTAGAATAGAGAGATAGGTTACTTTTCTAAACGAATAATGTGTGATAAAATTCAAAAAATATTAGAAAGTAATAATATCTTTTAAACCCCTTTGTAATACGATATTTTCCAAACGTCTCCAGAAACTCTCCATTAACCTATTTTCATATAAGTATGAATTGAATAGTTTACAAAATAACTCACAAAACACCATTTCTCACATTCGGTCAAATGTCTTCTGGACGACAAATTTCATTTACTACAAGCGAAACTTTTACCCTACTGCCCGTACAATCCTTGAAATTAGACTTCAAATAACCCAAGTGTACTCTTTTAAAAACGTGAACCGAAAGAAAGGGCTGAAAAATATGTATATATATTTTTTTTTTTTTAGCGACGGTTAATCCCATTGGACAACGCGATAACGTTGACATTAAGTTACCAACCAATCACCTTTCATTGAATTTCCCTTAATACATAAAGCGCCTTTTTATGGTTGTTCCTTTAATTTTTCTCGAAAATGTATTTTGAAAGTGGTAACAAATAACCAGTCCAAAAATAAAGTTACTTTTATTAATTGCAGGCTTTAATAAAATACATACTATATAGTTATAATTGTAGATTTAAAGTAATTGATAAATTTGTCCGTTATAAAGTGAACATGAAACTCAACCAATGTGCGTTATTGCGTTCGTGTAAACTCGTCTTTTCCCATAAGTGTCGGCAACAGTTGATCCCATCGAAGTTCAATATAAAGAAGTTTTACGTCTAATCTAGTTACAGTAAATTTGTGTAAACGGAATTGAAAATATACTTGAATAGTTATCCTTCCGTCTTGGGACATTAAAATGTTATCGTTTACGAGAGGATTCCGTGTTTACAGAAAACCTACCAAGAAGGAATCACAATTGGAAAAAGTTCAATTTCAGATAGGTTTCAAACGTTACCAACACCAAGCATAAATATATTGTGTTGTTTTCGTCGAATCTTGAATTGTTTTCCTTTGAGATAGGTCATCTTTACAGATTTTACTGTAATACATTTATGCTCTTCAGAGGTGTACCATAGAGTGAGTACGTTTTAGCAGTTTTAATGGATACTGTGAAAACGGAACATGTTTGTAACAGAAACCTGTTTAAAGCGGAAAAGTTAATAGTCCCGCGAAAGACATACCTTTGAATTATACCTTCTAAGACGAACACCTGTCTACAGCAGAATTTTTCACAAGTTCTTTGGGATTCCGTCTTAGCCGTTTTCACTGTTTATCCATGATACAGTAAACCAGTTCTTCGTTCGGGGGGGGCACCCCCTTGCCTACGCCACTGCGCACGGTGCTCCAAATATTGTGAACACATCCATTAGGTGATAAGCAACTTCCTCGGTTCGTTTTGTTTTTAACGCTCTTAATTCAATAAATTTCAAATTCACAACAAAAATTACATCAACTTGATACTACTTGGCAAACATTTAATTAGAAAAAAAAAATCGAAACTACGGCGAAAAATAAATATTAGTGAGCGTCCCGGAAGATGCGACTACCTGCATCTAAAATAAACAATCAACTGTTATCGTCACTTTGTTGCCAACAGACAAAAACAAAACTTGCGCGCTTACAAAAGCTATTATAAAATTACACAATAGTGAGTCGCTGACACTGAATAAATATAAGCATACCTAATGAAAATCTCAAGCTAAACGAGTTGAAATTTATTATAGTGACCGAACTTGATTGGTCATTATTAATAATAACCGGTTAATTTGATAAATTCTCATAAATTAATCATACTAACCAGATTATTTGGATATTATTGGGTAATTATTAATAATAACCGGTTATTATTAATAATTACCGACTAATCAAATTGACCGTAACATATATATCATTTTTTTATTATTATTATTCAATAAAACGTAAAAAAAATATCACCTACTTATTTATATTATTTTGTGAACGTCTTTTTTTTTTTTTTTAAATGTCTTTTTTAGAAACAGCTAAGAAATTACAAGCAGCCCATACCAAAATGGTTGGTTTTGAAAAGTGTAAGGCTAATCTAAAAACGTCTCAATTAGAAGATACCGCCTTCTGTCTCATGGGCATAGAAAACGGAAGACCGTGTTTTGTAAGTAATCACTTAGTTCTAATATTAATTTAACATAGCTCATTCTAACCCTTTATCTACTGACGATACTTATAAGTACCATTAAAATAACTTGTTATAAAATTCATTTAATACATCGGTTAGTTGTAATACAGATTAGAATGAGTTATAGATACATTGCTTTATTTTGTTCCAAAAGCATTATAGGTTACACAAAACAAAAATATTTTTAAAAGAATGATTTCTTTCGCCTTTGCATCTTTTCAGCTCTCTTGGCGTTGGGGGTGGGGATTTTTCAATTCGGAAATATTTCTATATTTCTATGGTAAGAACATTATATTTGTACATTTCCTAATTCTACAAAATACTGAGAAAAATATTTAAAATAAAAGATTTGAGTGGGGTTAAAAAATATTGCACAAAATCCCTATAAATTCAAATTTAATAAATCCTTCAATCCTTCTAAAATCCTCTTAAAATTTATTAAATGATTATGTAAATCTTCTAATGTAGTTTAAACAATTCACGAGAAATGCTTTAGAAGATAAAATTTTCATGAATTCAAAATTCAGTACATAAAGGGTTAAGGGGACTCGGTACACTTAGAACATTTTTTTTTTTTTTTTTTTTTTTTAGCACTTTAAGATACATTTTTGGCATAATAATAAAGGACCCAATGAAGGAAATGATGGCAAAATTTGAAAATTTTAAATAAAAAAAAATTAAGTAAATTTTAAAATGTATCTTCTCGTACAATTTTAAACATTTTGAGCTAATTTTTTTTTCAACTATTCTTAGAAGTGTGTTGTATAATTTTAAGTATCGGATTTACAATAAATTAATTAATTTGGGAGAAAAAAATAAAATGTGCAAATACGTGTAAAATTACAGTAAAAACTGAATTTATTTTACAGTTCTATCTGTAAAAAAACTTTTTACTTTATTGTAAATCCGATACTTAGTTTTATCAAATAGATTATAAGGGACAACCAAAAAAAATTCAAGTCAATTGAAAAATATACATAAAAATATACATTGAAAAATATACATTGAACATGCTAATTCGTCGAAAAACACAAACTGAGAAAAATCACTTTTATGTGAAGTGGGTGTGTCATTTAAAGGGACAGCGATGTAATAAAATCGCTTTTAACTGTATTTATAATACAGTGGGTGATCGGTTAACAAACTGTTCGGCTTACGAACAGATCGGTTAACGAACAGTTTCGCGAGAGATTTTTATGTTCGTATAACGAACACATGTTCGGTTAACGAACACCTCAGAAAACAAAGCCAAGAAGAAGCAATGCTGTGTTTCAGACTTTCCGAGCTTGCATTGAGTGGATCTCTAAATACGCCTCCCATGTCTTTAAAAATTAATTAAAAATCTATATGATAAAACCGGCACGAACGAAGTCGGCGTTGTAACTTCGTGATCTCCTTTTGAAGCACGCTTAGCACAATGCCAAGCTTAAACTATGAACAAGTGTTTTGGTTTAGCTACGCTTTAAAAAAAAAAGATTATTACTACACTGAATTTAGTTTTATGAAATGCCAAATGAAGCTTAACCTCTTGCGCTCTATGACGTACGCAGCATACATCATACTATTTTGGCCATTTAAGACAATGATATATGGCTGGTTTTTTAATTAGACATTCCGAATTCTCAAAAGAAAGTTTTAACTCTTATTTTTGCTTTACAAGATGATTGATTTTCTATAAATAAAGTAAAAGAAAATTATCAATTAATTTTTGTGATGTGAATTAAAAATAGCTAAAAAAAATTTCCCCAGATGCGACAACAGTGGTGGCTAGTGACATACATCCGCTGACAGCAACAGAGCGCAAGGGGTTAAATATGAACTACTTTTATTGTCAGTACTGAATTAACTTCATCATAGGCATATTAGGATAAGGGGAAAAAAGAGTTATACAGAATAGCAATATTTAATATTATTTAGGCTTCATATCTCTTTAAACTTTTATGGTATACCCATTCATACTTTTCTAGTATATACAGCTATACCCAACCCTACTTTGTATAGTTTTTTACAAAGTCTTATTATTCTTTTAGCAACAATTTTTTTTAAGAAGACAGTTAATAATTCATACATTTATCGTACGGAACCCTCTGAGCTCGAGTAATACTCGCACTTGATCGTTAATTTATATTTTGTGTCCATTTTAAAGAAATATTTTTGAGTGCAAATTAATTATTTTAATTGAAATTATATCCCAGATTGTTAACAGGCTCTAGGCTCCACTTGAGCTTTATGGGGCGCTGCAGTAAACACGATCTTTTAGAGAATTTTTGAAAGGTCAAAGTGACAAATTGATATGATTTAATGTAGTCAATGAATGCAATCCTAAAAGTTTTTACAAATGGCATGTCATTTATTTTTTTAAATACAGCACGACACGGACAAAACCATCAATATACGATGTGTTCATATTAAATAAGGACTATAATAACCCTATTATAAAGGGAAGATTTGTTATTTGTCACATACTATTTTGTTTTTAAGATCGAATTAATTGAATTCCCATACAAATCTATACTAAATCTATGATCGGCTAACGAACAATTCGGTTAGCGAACATTGTTTTGGAACGGATTAAGGGGGTCCGGGACACATTTCAAATAATTTTTATTTATTAAGTTAAAATTTCGAAACTTTTTGTGATGGTTAACCATATCATTTGTAAATAAAATCCCACGATAAAACTTCTCATATTTTTTTTAAACATTTAAAATTTAAATTTTATTAAAAAAGTGGGGTAGATTAAAATCGTTATAGATCGAAATATTATTTGTAGAATTTCAAATTTTTTGCATTTAAATAAACAGAAATATAAACAGTCTTAATTTAGATTTAGCATTTAAAAAAATATTAATTTAAATAAAAATAAAAAATATTGACAGTAAAAATTAAAAAAAAAGGCGTAACTTTTTTAAAAAAATCATATTTTCAAAAGTAATTTTTTTTTCAAATTTGCTGAATCAAAATTACAGAAAAATAATTGAAAAATACATGTTCCAAATTTGAACAATTTATCTTTAACGGTTCTTGACTTATAACAATTTAAATACGAGAAATGGTGAAAAAACCCATCATGAAGAAAAACGCATTTTCGCAAAAAGTCGTTTGCCTGACAACCATTGCTTAAAAGCTAGATTTTGAAAACAAACCAAAACTTATAAATGTATTTTTTCTGTTCCAATTAAGATAGAAACATGATTTAAACTTCATTTCAAGCAGAAAAAAAAACAGAGAAGTTTTTAATGTAATAAACAATTTTAAGAAAATTTTAAGATTTTTGTGTCCCGGACCCCTTAGGTTCGTTAACCGATCACCCACTATACTCCGATCTTTACGAAACTTCATTATAATATACTAGGGTTAATAAAATATAATTTAAGCAAAAAATTAGAAAATCGATATTTTTTTCATTTTTCGCCGAATGGAGGGTGCCGAGTCCAAAGACAAGGAAACTTCAAACTCATTTTCTTTTTACTTTAAATACTATTCAAAGGCACACTATATGTATTATGGCATATATTTATCACACAAGAAATTAATTAATTATTATTTTTTTTTTAATAAGGAATTTTCCCGAATATTGTAAGCGTCACGAAGAACTTTTCAAAATGCCCAATGCGCATTCCATATAAAAAAAAAATCGCCAATATTTTTTATGTATTCTGTTGCGGTATTTCAGATAACAGACCCACCGGACGTCATTATCAAAAGGTTGCCTGGGTTAATTGTGTCTGCTAATTTTGTGCGGGACAGCTGGTAGAGCGTTACAGCTAATGCCATAGGCCTCTTGTTCAAATCCTGGCCTGGTCACTTTTTCACTCAGTTGGAAAATTACAACTCGCATGATTTATTTAGCAACTGGAATATTTGTTTAAAACTAATAAAGTATAATTGAGGACCTCAGAAGCCAAGAGATACAAGTGACAAAATTTAGATTTCGAGTAAATTGAGTTCAAAGCTGAACATGAATAGTAATTAACTGAATTGAAATATGAAACTGTTGCTGATTTCTTAGTGGCCTATGAACTCTCATTTCAATAACTGTGAAAAAAAAAAGTGGAGTAATTTTTTTTTTTTTTAATTTATAACTAAGCAATATTTATAATCATTCGGCACTTGTACCCTGTGGCTTCCAAGCAGTACTACACAAGAAATGAAAAATTAGGAAATAAAAAAATGAATGTATAAAAATTTTAAGATCAATGTTAATACAAATGAATGAAAGGACAAAATTTTGTGCTAATATATGTGGCAAAATTTTATTATAAGTTTTGAAACATTGAAATTTTATAATTTTTTAACCATTAAACTGCATTTATTTAACGTAGAAGAATGTAGATTCTAAAAATTAAAAAATGTTGCAAAACAGTTAAAAAATATGGAAGAATATTCTTCTAGTGATAACATGGGAACAACACACCTACATTATCTCATCCTCTTCAGTATCATAATCACGATTAGGCTCATCAGAAGCATCTTCAGAAGCATCTTCAGAAGCGTGAGGGGGTTTCCGTCTCTCCTGGTGCCACTTAGTGAGGAAGATCACGGTAGAAAAAGTGATACAATCGAGGTTCAAACTGTAATAGTTCAATGAAATTTTTAAACTTAAGATACTTGAGTTTCTGTTTTTCTTGAGCTGTGGGAAGTTCAGGCAGTACTGTAGGGCATCTTCCGACACGGCTGGACGCTACTTTTAGCTCGTGGACAGGTTCTAATTCACCACGAGCAGTTTCTTTGTAGCAATAATGTGAAGGGTTTTTTTTTTCTCAAAATGTAGCCACTGCATATTTCAGATACCTTTCACTGACTTTATAAAGAATTTGTGCAAGTGACTCGATTAATAAATTCTTCATCTTTTAGTACTTCTACAGTGAAGTTTTTGCTGGAATCATTTACAAGTTGAGTCCAGTGCTCTGTAACATACAGATCCCTTTATTCCTCTTCTTTCTGATTTCTATGAAGCCAAAAACTTGGTTACTTTCATTGTAAAAGTGCCCTGAAATCAAAAAGCGATGATCAACCGTTTCTATGTGTATTTTGTATGATGTACAGCCAGAACTTCACAATCAAGTGGCTTTTATTCTGTCACATGTAATCATGTATCAGTATATAACACATGTATCGGTCTCCGGTCGGTGAAAACTGAGATTAAAATGGGTATTAAAAATCTGTCTATAGAAACTTTTCTTACGCGCTTTTCTTCTGGGTAAAAGTGAACATACAGTTTGTACATATCCTTTAAATTGAGTTCTGAATTCAGGTATTTACGGTTGGGGGTCTTTTCTCTAGTATAATGGCTTGTGCATCGTGGAAACTTCTTTATGTATTCTTTGATGACATCAATACGGTCTTGTGGAATTTTATTCGACGGTTCGTTTCTTCCTCTTTTATCGCAAGAAGGTGCTGCGGAAACTGTTTATTCCTTTTTGTTTACTATGTTTTGCAACCGTTTGTTAGAAACATCTTCGTTTTTTTGTGCCAATCACCGTTTAAAGAGGATTGAATTTGTGTGGAATTTTAAAAGTCATGAACTGGCCTTGTATGTCGTTGGTCGCGGTTCAGCTATGTGGATGTCAACGAATACAAGTAAACTTATACCACTTGGGCATAGGCGTAGCGTCGGGGGGGCACGGGGGGGGCACGTGCCCCCCCCCCAACTTTCTGCACCCTGGGTGCCAGAACAGAAAGCATAGGGGGCGCCAAATGAAGATTTTTTTTTGTTTTTACATACAAAAATGTATATGTATCGAATTTGCATAAAAATGTCTCACAGCCGGAAAATCCAAAGGGAAAACCGAACCAAATGCATTAAAATTCACAAATATATAAAAAGATTCATCTATAATAGAAGACTGCAAATGAATCAGAAAAAAGAGCTGTTCTCTTAGGGTGTTATTATATAAATCACTTCCTGTGTAGGAAAATCACTTACATTTTCCAAGGTCAGTCTCTACTCTTCTCTTCTGTGTGAAACTACCCCTCACCGATAATTTCCAAACGCTAACCGATTTCCCTAGAGTGGTACAGAGGGGACATCTGCCCCGGACGCCAGAACGAAAGGCGAAGGGGGCGTCAAATGAAGATTTTGTTTGATTCTGTTTTTTCTGATGAAAAGATTCCATGAAAGCCGTTCTATTTTTTTATCTCTCTCCCTGAGCAGCGCTTTCTTTTTTCTCGTCTTGCTATGGGCGATGTCGGATGACTGGACGGCTCAATAAAAACAAACGAGAAGGAGTTAGGACCAAAACTAAGGGGGGGGGGGATGAGGGGGCATGTGCTTTGGGCGCCACGCGAAGGGGGGCGCCAGATGAAAATTTGGTTTGCCGTTTTATACAATATATATATGTGCGTGTGAAATTTGTGTAAAAAATATTTTCTAGCCAAAAAATCAAAAATCAAATGAATAACCCCATTCCTTTTCTTATAATTCCTTTTTTACATGCATATCCCGTATATGGCGTTAGAGGGTCCGAGGTCAGGCGACTGACTGGGACAATAAAAACCAAGCGGTCGAAAATTCCCAAAATAAAAAGTAAAAACTTGATAGTTTTGTTGTTGTTTTAAGTCACATAAATTCGAAAATTAGCATTAGGTTCAGGCGTTCAGGAATGTAGCTAGACCTAGGCATATCAATCAGGGCCGAAACTAGGGGGGGGGGCGGCAGAGGGGGCATGTACCCCGGGCGCCAGAACGAAGGGGCGCCAAATGAAGGATTATACCTTTGGAATGGATCATTTTCTTCTGATGGACTGGAAAATAACTCTGTGAAAGCGGAAACTCGGTTAAGCAGGACTCTGATAATCGTAACTCTAACTGTATATTTCATTTTAAAAATGATCTGTAGAATATTTTTGTTGGGTGTTCAGAGGGGAGTCATAACCCCCGTGACCTCCCCCCTTGGATCCGCCATTGTAGATTACATAGTTCAGTATTACATATTTTAAGATTACATATTTTAAATTTTAAAATAAGTCGGCTGTTAGAAAATTAGTAAAATTCTCTTTGCAAATATACTTTGCGGAAGAGGGGGGGGGGGGGGGGGCGCCAAAATCCATGCTTGCCCCGGGTGCAAAAAAGGCTAGTTTCGGCCCTGATATCAATCTATAAATAAGAAAAGGGGTATAAGTGATAATTCCACAAAACTGGTGTAGATAGTACAGGAAGATATTTTACAATACTGGAGTTCATTGTTATGCCTACAGTGAATCCTGGTTTTTTAGTTCCTAAAAAATGTGACTCATATCACTAGGACATTAATGTGCCTCAATTGTAATAATTGGTAATGCTACAGCTAAAAATGAAATCTGTCTATAATGGAATCTTGTCTTAAATGAAAAAACTACATGGTTCCAACAGAAAGAATACCAACAGTTATACCTGCTAAGACGGAAACCTGTATAAAGCGGAATTATTTCCGCTTTCTTTCGAATTTTTCCCCAGGTTTTAATGAATAAATATTTGACAAAGTTGGTTATATAATTCAATATTGCGTATTTTACTATTATGTTACGCATTTTAAATTTTAAAATAAGTCCGCTAATAGAAACTTTCGTAATAACTTTTCTCTTTGTAAATTTACTTTGCGGAGGAAGGGGAGGGGGCGCCAAATTCCATGTTTGCCCCGAGAGAAATTATAGCTAGTTTTGGCCCTGGAAGGAGTGCACAAAGTAAAATGCTTTAGTAAAACCCTTTAAAAGAAAAAAGAGTATGTCATTTGCAGTGGTACAGTAAAAAATCACTCGCAGGGCGCCATGGCTAATAATGCGCCCCTGCTTTTATTTTACCAAATTACATTTCTCGTCCTTTTGCCATTTCGATTTCTAGGTAGGCGACAACTGTAAAATGTCGCACATGCCTTTTACTAAAATTACTTTTTTTACATTCAGATCCGGGATCCAGCCTCAAAGGGCGCGAGGTCGGGACACTGTCAACCACTCTAAAAACTAAGGGTTGAAATACATGCAAGATAGAATAGTAACCCCCTTTTTTAATGTTTTTTTTTTTTTTTTTTTTTTTTTTTTTTAATGTAGCCCGAGCCGAAACTAGGGGGGTGCAGAGGAGGCATGTGCCAGAACGAAAGGCGAAGGGGGCGCCAAATGAAGATTTTGTTTATCGTTTCAAAATATATATATATATGTTCGTACAAAAATGTATATACATATATATGAAATACAAAGAAACTCGCAAGCTAATATTAAACCTATGTATGGGAGCATTTTTTTTCAAATTTCTCGCTTGCATTTTAATATTTTAAAATGATTTTTTTCTTTGGATAGTTTAGATTGATACTTTTAGGTTTCGAAACCGGTACTAAAAGGGAAAGTAACTTTATAAAAATAATCTGTAACCAAACTCGAAAAAGTAAACACTGACCCGATTAGAATTCAACTTCAGCTTTTCTTGCAACAAAAAAAAAAAAAAAAAAAAAAAAAAAAAATCATTCAAAGCTACTAATATGCAAGCGAGAAAATGTAAAGAGAACGCTCCCATACGTTTAACATTAGCGTTCCAGTTACTTCGCGTGACTAGTGTAGGCTCTTAACGCTCAAGCTAAAGTTAATCCTATAGGAGCGTTGTTTACATATTAATTGCTCTAATTTTAATTAAGTAATTTTTATGATTTTTACTTTTTTTTTTGCATAGGGTACCTAAGGTTGTTAACTTTTATTGTGCGTGATAAGAGGGGGGGTGTGTGCTAAAATCATGTTTTCCCTGGGCTAAAAAAGGCTAGTTTCGGTCCTTAACGTACGATTGATATTAAGGTTGTACTTATTGTGCAAATTATTAAAAACATTCATTAGTCACTGTTTTAAAAGGATATGTGATTGTGTATTATGCATGGGATTTTCAGATAAATTAATGTGAAATTTATATTCACATATTGTGATTTATTAAGACTTTTACAAAAACAATAAATGGCAGTGATTTTCATTTTTTTTTTGTTAAGGTGCAATCAAATTTAAACCCCTTTAGTATGTAGCATTTCACCCACTCTCTCTTACCAGGGCCCGACTTATGCAGGGGCATGCGAGACAGCTGCCCCGGGCCCCCCCTTTTTAGGGGGCCCCATGAGAATAGTCAGGATTTTTATTAAAAGGTGCCAAATGAATAAAATTAGCCAAAAGTGACAAGAATTCATATATTTTCAAACATTTAGGAAGGGAGTGCGGTTCTTTTTCCGTTCTCTGCTTCCAGTACCCTCTCCAGTTTCCACTCATGCAAAAAAAAAAAAAAACTATATCATTAGAAAACTAATGATTAATATTTTATTATGACAACTTAGTATTTTGTTGTATTCAAAAGAAATTCTTTATTAACGTTTTCCTTGAAACGTGGCAAGTTAAAACCATTAATTATGTATGACATGAGGCATCCTATAATGTACGCAGATAAGCGAAGTAAAAGTTTGCAAAGAAATACTCTTATCATTTATAAACCAATCTATAATTTTTTTTTTACTATTATCCTAGTATTTTTTTCTTAAAGTTGTGACCATCTTTTTGTGACACTCTATATACAGATGTGAGAGGTACCGGATACAAAATTTATGCATATAATACAATATGTATGACGTTTAGTAATAGCCACTTCCACATTATTCAGAAAAAAAAAAAAAATTCTATAGATAGATAGAAAAGGTTACCCCATAACCATAATAATTCTTGCCCTGGGCCCCCCATAGCCTAAGTCGGGCCCTGCCCAAAACAAAAATGCTTCAACAGTTCTAAACCATTAATACGAATACGGTGCCGGTCGCCAATCATTGATATTTGGTCAGTAGTTGTAACTTGATCGGTAGAAGAAAAATTTTCCCTCGCAAAGCTGGTGTCCAGTCACCCAAGGACCCAAGTAGTTTAATTGCAGTGAGTACATGGTCACACAAAGAACTTCTTTGACCTCTGAATTTGTGTTTCCCTCTTGTGTAAAGTGAGATAATAGGAGCGTCTATATCTAACCCCTCCCCACACTCCTACACACACTTGGTTTGGTCTGATCTGGTCATTTGTGGGAATGTGCTTGTTGCTAAATGTTGTTACTATTATTTTTTAAACTGAGAAATGAATAATCCACGCAAAAACAAACGCGATAAAAAAGCAGGAAATTTTTATCGAAAACTTAATAAAAAAAGATGTGACGAAGCACGTCTTGCTTCTAAATTCATGTCAGTATGGCTTAAGAAGGATGAAAATGGAACAGAAGGTAAGGATATACAGAATTTTTTGTTTTAGTAAATTAATAACTTTTTCAGAAAAAAACAAAAATGTGATTATTTTTGTCATATTCATAAACCAATCTCTATTCCTATTTTCCTGAAAATTAGAGATGTTAGCATTCAGGTGCTTAAGAATCTAGTATAGTTCTTCCTTTTCTTAACGTTTTTCTTAATTCGAAGCAGCTTGATTTAAAGCAGATTACTATATGGATCAATCTTGTAACTGTCACCCTTCGAGTTCGGAAATCAAAAGTCCAACTTGATGCTATTTTATAAAAAAAAAAAAAAAAATCGGAGTTAAAAAAGAAAAAAAAATTATATTTCATAGTACCTGATACTGCAATACTGATAGTACTACTGATATACTGCAATGTTCTTTTTATATTAGTATCAGTAACAATTATTCCGTGAATGAGTTAGAAAGTGTACATTCAATGTTGAGTACAAGCTGAAGGTGAAGGCTATTCTGAAACTTCAGAAACGTAAATATGTCAGGAAGTAGACAGTTTGGATTCGAGAATAGCCTTAATTAATATTTACTTTTAATTAACGTAGTGGATCCATCGTTTTAACTAAAATTACTTAGTAAGATCTACAAATGGGACACACAAAAAATTCAACCGAATAATTCTTATTATTTAAAGTGCGCTTTTGTGATGCTATATTATTTCTAATATTGTGGAATTGATGTATATTATTGAAGCGCGCAATGACATATTCCCCATAAAAAAAAAAAAAAAAAAAAAAAAAAAAAAAAAAAATCGTGCCTGTAACATTTAATGTTATGTTATAGAGCTGTATAAAATAATTTGATATATTATCGTCATTACCAACTTAGTTTTTTAAACTACCGTCAACCGGGAAAACTTTGATTTATGATTTTTTAGTTATGAGAAAAAAATCACCCCAAGCCAGAGGTAACTTTCTCCCACATTTTAAACAATGTATTTTTTAAGCTATTCTTTAAAAATAGTAAATGTAAATTAAAAAATTTACAATTGATATCTTTAAAGTAGAAAAAGAAAGAATTAGAACGTGTTTAAATAAAAATTTCAATAATTTTTTAATCTTTACGGACAACAAGAGGCAAAATATGAGACAAAGTCGCCCCCCGGTTGACGGTACATAATAATAAAATTTATGCTTTTCAGATGATTAAATGTTTTACGTATTAATATTTCAAATTCATAAAACTCTTTTTAAAATTTATTTTAAGAAATAACTGCAAAAATAAAAGTATTCTTCTTTAAAAAAAAAAAAAAAAAAAAAAAAAAAAAAAAAAAAAACCTAGTCCTCTTGTTTTGTCATGTGCTACAGTGGCAGTATCAACCATTCAAAATGCATCGGATCGGGTCAATAATTTGAGAATCTAAACAAATCTAGAGAAATTTTGTTTTGTGATTTATGTGTGTGTGGGTTAGGGGGGGGGGGGGGGGGGGTGAGTAAAATCTGTGAACACTGTTTCACACTGACACAAAATACCATTTTATTTGAACTAGCGCGTGAAGCAAAAATATGAAACGATATTAAGTACAATCCAAGATTACCTCATTATTTTATTAAAGATGCACAAAAGTAACTTCGGTTAAACTGGTAATGTTTTATTATTGATCTTATTATAAAAAAAAAAACCTGTTATTATCGCTAATATTATACAAAAATGTATTTTTAAGGTTGTTCTCAGATCTAATCTGTGTATTTTTAACACAGTTTTTAATACTTTTTTGTTGGTAAACATACGAAACTAAAAGGTGCAGGGCCGAAATTAGCTTTTTTTGCTCATGGATTTTTTTGGCAACCCCCCCCCCCCCACTCCTCACGCACAATAACAGTTATAGACCGTAGGTACCCAATGGAAAAAAAGAGAAAAAAAGTCCTTAAAAAATAAAAATTATTTTATACTAATTAAAATGCTAGCAAGAAATAGAATCGTTACATAAATTCGTTTCAGTTCGATTCATTAGGATTTTATATATATAGGGTAGATATATAAAGTTACCTTCACAAATTTGAACAGACCGCTCCCTTAAGTTTAACATTAGCTTGCGAGTTCCTTTGTATTTCATATATACATACATTTTTGTATGAAACGACAAACAAAATCTTCATTTGGCGCCTTCATTCTTCTTTCGTTCTAGCGCCCGGGGCGCATGCTTCCTCTGCACCCCTCTAGTTCTGGCCCTGAACAGATGCCCTTATTCCTAAACTATGTAATTGAACAGTTTTTTCTTGTTTTCGGTAAAGTCAGAAATCCTTTTGGAAGATGTTGTCAAAGTTGGCGTTTTGAACTGAATTTCCGGGCGTGACAGCGCGAGCGGGGTAAAAAGAATTACCGTCGTGAGACAGCAACCGCCCTTAAGGTTTAATTCGTTTATCGAAGAATAGAAAAAAACATTTACATCACTTCAATAATCACGTCTGCAATTGTCATGCGTTTACGTTTAAAACTGGGTTAGAAAATATGTCCGAAAGTTTTCCGTTGTTGAGCAGGGAAAAAATATCTTTTATAGAATCGCCTTAAATGTTTTTTTTTTAATTCCACATTTTCTTCGCTCGACAACATAAATTTTCCTTACATAGTTACAAATTCATTTTCATTAGTATATAATACAATGAAAATTTGAGGCTACAAAAGATAAAGTCATGAAACTTTTCACCGTGATTTTCAGTTATATATTCTTTAAATTTTTAAACTGTCTTTGAGATTTGTTATTATTATTATTATTTGTGATTTGTTATTCCGACGCCAAATTTTCAATGAATCTTGTAAGTAAAACATATATATTTAAAAAAAAAAACATTTTTTTAAAGTTACTAGTTTTCAAAAATATTTATTTTTGTAAATTCCAAAGACGATTTAAAAACTATTTTTTTCTGTAGTATTTAACAACAACAACAACAAAAAAAAAAAACAGATTATTATAGATAAAATACGGAACATGCAAAAATAATATTATATTCTTCATAGAATATATCAGTGTTTTAACATGAGTAATATTTAAAGTTTTTAAACTAAAATTCATCTTTTTAAATCAAAATTTACTTTAAAAAATTAAACTCCATCTATTTTTTATTTATTTAATTTAAGAAAGCATATTTGAAAAGAAGTACATATTTATTACTTGACATTTCAACAAAAAAGTGAATAAAAAATATTTATAAATAATATAGAAGTAATATTTTGTGTGTTGGACCGCTTCAATAGATATTAAAGTTTTCGGATAGGTTTTACTGATTGATCTTTTATATATATGTATAATTTGACATATTTTTGGAATATTTCTACAAAGGACCTTCCTTGTTAAGCTATATTTATTATTTTACCGTTCAACGTTTTCCTTTCAAATTATTAAAGTTTGCTCTTGCACAACTCGAAATCGTTCAAGAATTTTTCAAAATAAATTAACCTTTAATTTGTCAATTTCCAATGAAATTTGTAACAATTTTCAAATATTGACTGACAGAGCCTTTAATGCGTGTCATTTGTACTTTCTTAATATATATAAACATTTGTTTTATTGATCTCCAATATAGCAGATCATATAATTCTCATGTTTAAATAACTGGTAACCATTTAATAGATTAATCCTATATGAAAACAGAAAAAAAGGCAAAAGTATTTAATAATGTGTGTCTGTTTTATTTCTTTGTTTTTATTTGATTTCATTTATTAACTAAACATTCTGGCTCAAAGTAAATTTATTTGATTTTAAAAATACGGAAAGTTGGGGCAGCTATCTATATATTTCTGTTTATTCGAAATATTTGAGAGACAATAATTTTTTACTTTTTATTATTCATTATTTTTTATCATTATTCATCATTTTTATCATTATTATCTTTTTAAGTTATTTTTCTAATAAATTTCCATGAAATATTTATTTCGCAGTCATACAGGCTTTACTTCGAGTACTAACTTTATGAATTATAATTTTTCTTTATAATTATAATTTTAACATTTTTTTGTCTAATTTTGAAATTTTAGTTTTTTTTTTTCGCAAGCCGAAGATATGTATATTCTAATATAACATAACAATTAATAGAATCTGTAGTAGCTTATGTAATAAATATATTTCAATATCTACAGATAAAAAGTTGGATATTCTGTAAGGAATTAACTTTTTTGTATAAAAACTTATCTTTTTGAAATGTAAAAATATGTAATGCATAATTAATTTTGATAACTATTGAAGATTGAAAAATACTCATACGATTGTAATGTAAATATGATTGCATGTAAAAAAAAACTTTGACTGAGCAAATGACATTTAAGGATATTTTAACATATTTAACTGACTATAAATTATAAGGTAATTTTTCTCTTGCTATAAAAATGTATAAAACAATAGTGAAGGCCTTAAATATATTTGTGCGCGCTTCAAATTTTCATGAATATGATTTATGATTGTGTGTCACAGCACAATAAATGTGTAAATTTACACACATCGTATATCGATGACACAAATACCATTTGTTTATATATGTAAAATGGTGTGTAAATTACGAAAATACACGCCTAATGTGTAAATTTGAAAGTACATATTTTAATGTTTAATTTGATAACTCTAAATCTGTAAAAGCTATCTGATAACTCTTGAAATACACCCTTTAATTTGTAAATTGCACGGCAATACACATTTACAAGTAATATTCTTGCGCATATGTCTGCGTAATATTCTGTTTTTACACAAAGTTTGTATCGCATCTAATAAATACAAAATATGTTCTTGAAAAATAAAGTGTTATTGGGGAAAGAAAGTTTTTTCTTTGTCAATTTGTCATTCTTTTTATATTGATTCCCTGTAGAAAAGAACAGCTTGTAAAATAACTTTTTTAAGACATTTCTGGAAAACAAAAAAATGAATAATTAATTATATAATGGGCTTTGCATAAATTTTTATATTTACTTTACATTCCGAAAATGTTAAATTTATTTAAAAAGTCTGAAAGAAGTACCAGAAATTCTTTTCAAGAGTTACGTAAAATAGTTAAACACTCACAGAAAATAAATGTTATTGAAAGTTTACAAGTGTTTTTATTTATTATAATAAAGCAACTGTTTATTACAAAACTCTCCGCCCCGTCGCCCGTGCTCACACAGAAACAAACCGTTGCTTTGTCCCACCTGTATATTATTTTCTGCCGTTTCCTGTTTTAAGATTAATTTCATAAACCAGCCCAGACTTCCCGGATTACAGAAGTCCCGGATGTAGGAGATTTTTCTAAAATTGGAAACTAATAGATTTTTTACAGCATTTTTTTTTTTTAGATTCCCCACTATAACACCAAAAAGTATTTAAACAAGAAAAATATCAGTTATGTACTCAGATAAAGTTTTGAAATTTAATAGCGATACTTTTGTATTAGCCGCTACAGATTTTGCTACCTACAGCAGTTTTTCTAAATATAGTAGTTTTAGTAGCTTAAAGGCGTGGTTTGATTACATGTCTATTAAATTTGCGTTGTATATATATTTTATACAAATTTATTTATATGCAAGTTTTTAATTTCGTTGTGAAATATTAGACGGAAATAAACGCTGAATTATTTTGAAATGGAAGCGTTTTAGTCGTTTGTAATTGGACTGCACGCTATAGATAAGATTTTTTTTTTAAATGCTTAAATTGTTTTTGAAGCTAAAAAAAGCAGTAAATTGGGGTAAAATTTTCAAAAAAATTGCATTTGAAGGAACAAATCTTCTGCTATTCGACGGTGTAAAAATTTGAATTGTGCAATGCTTATAAGTTAAAAAAAAAAAAAAAAATCGCAGTAAAAGTGAAATTTATTGATCAGGTGTTGCCACCGTCAAAATTATGTCATTGTTATTCACAGATATGTTTTCGCTTTACAATATAGATTGCTATTGTTATTTTAACAAAAGTTTTTAATTTTTCATGTAATATAAAAAGCAATTGGAAAAACTCACTTAATAAAAATAAATTATTTCGTGGATTATATCTTATATGGAGAATTATGTTTGCATCATAATTCATAATTGTATATCAATTGAAATTGGTATATTTATAAAGCATTTTTCGATATGCCAGTAAATTAATTAATGAATATAGGTTAATTTGCAATGACTAAACAAAGAAAATCAATCAGATCCAAATTCCACAAATGCAGCAAGACCGTCCCGATTAATAGATTTCTCCCCATTTTCCAATATTTTAAAAATTAAAATTTTCATCAAAATGTGGCTTCACAACATAGTGGCCGTTTGATCACACAAGTGACGTGACTTGCATAAACGGCATAATAATTTAAAAATTTGTCAGAAACGTATTTTTCACTTTGAATAACATATTTTATAGTGTACTTGCTATTTTTTTTAATGTCTCTAAGCAATTCACATTGTAGTTGCAATGGGATGACACTGAGTGATGTGATGTGACCATTGTGACTTGCAGTGACGTCACTGCTAGTATGCATGCTATACGGGTAATGATAATAAATGTACCCAAGACAGGTAATCTAATTTAAAATCTTACTCAAACGTTTAATTCTAAAGATTACGGTTCTTCTTTTGTAATTCTAAATAAACTTTGGACATATATATTTTTAGGGAGATTCTCAAATGGTGGGATCAATGTTTAAACGTTAACAATATGTAATTTTTAAAATTTTTAAATTTAAGGCCAATTTTTTTAATAGTATAGTATATAAGTCTACAAAATTATACACAAACATTAAAAGACAGCAACTAGTCTGGAAAATTAATTATTAAAGCATTTAATTAGCAGTTGTGTACGTTACAAATTTTGGACATTTTTTCGCACGTACGTTACAGATTTTGGACATTGAGCTTAGTATTTAAAAAATTCTTAAGACAAGAATGTAGTAAATGTGTCCTATAATTGTATGTGTACACATATTTATATGTATAATTAACTTTTTGTTATCCAGTAATAATAATAATAAAATCAAATATTAATCTCTGATATTAAAATATTTACTACTTTTTTAGAAGTAATAACTTAATTTTATAGAAATTACACATTACCTTTATATACATATACATACCTTTACATAATATTAGAAGTATCCAACATATAATTTATTCTTTTTTTTCTCAAAAAAAAAAAAAAAGTTATACTGCCATTTTTTTTAATGCACATATCCATAATTTCTTTATCAAAAGAAAAGTCTCCTCTTGCTGTCACCGGGTGAGGTGGATTTGGTGATTTCAACAAAATATCTTCATATTTTAAATTTGTGCTGTCTATTTTAGATGGATAACGAAACCTGTTAAAATCAATGTCTGCCTGAGGAGTCAAAAAATTTATAGAAAATATTTGTTCACCATTATCAATGCTGATCTTTTCAATAATGCCTGGCCATAAGTTTTAATCATGAATTAAGACGAAGTACCAGTCACCAATGTCAATCTATTTTCAACTGTGAGGAGTCCCCAATTGTAGAAATAATATTTTTTTCACCAGCTTCACTGGTAATGCATTCTTGATTGTTTTTTACAGAGATTGTAAAAACCAGATCTATTTCTTATTTGAATAGTACCAAATTTGTTTGTCGTGTGTACGGAGTGAATCTTTTGAGTACCTTTAACAGTTTTCGCTGGCTGTCTTCTATACTTTGAATACTGTCAATTTCTGGTTTTTTTTTTTTTAACCAAAGTTACAGCACGAAGTGGCTTAAATTTTTTATTTGCCTTGCATTTTGGTGGGGGAGCAAAGAGGAAGAATGGAATTTCAAGGAGATGGGATTCTTAAACCTTGAGTTTTAAAAAAAAGAACTTAAGTACAATAATTTAACAAAAAAATATTTATTTTATTTTTTAAGATGTATGTTAGAACAATGGACTCTGTTATAATATATTTATTTATGTATTTAGAAAATTAAAATTATTAATGTTTAGATCGTTCCACGATTTGGACATTGTTATTAAATAATCTTTTGGGGTACATTTGCTACAAAGAAAACTTTGCAAAATACATAAAAACACGTAAGATCACTGAAGAATTACTTTTGAAATAAAAAAAAGAAGTTTACTATTAATTTTAAATCATACTTTTAAATAAGCATGCCCGAAATTTCATAACGATCGCAGCGGTCGCCATGCTGTGCCTATCGTTACACACATTAGTTGAGCATGCTTCAAGTCAAGTTATATTATTACACGTACTAAATACACTTTATATATACAAAACACGGTAATTATTTACGATAAAACATTATAATAAATATCTTTTTATACGTTTCAGGACACTAAATCATCTTTAAAAATAAATTTACCGAAAATAAAATCGGCGTTTCCATCGTTACCCAATTCGGACATTCCACTTTCTTATTTGAGAAAAGTGCATTTATTGCAAACAAATCTTATAAAAACACATACAAATAATTTAATTTTTTTTTAAATGATTTTAAAGTTAGATAAAAGAGTTTAAAGTACTTACTTGATGTATTTTTCGTGGAAATGATAGCTTTGTGGCGTACGTTACTTTTGGACATAACAAAATACAGAAAAAATCTTTATAGAAAAGTCTTTCTATCTTCAAAAAAGCAATAAATCAGCCTGCCATCTCTTAACAAAATTATCAAAAAATCATCCGTTTCCTTCATGCATTCGTTGTTTACCATTAGAACCACCTGGAAGCAAGTTGAAACTCTTTTTCTTGGTGGTACATTGGAGCAGTTAACGTTATGAATGTCCAAAATTGGCCTCTTTAGCATAAAATAATAAAATTTTAAGCTATTTATACAAAGCTTTTACAATAAATTATGTCATTTTCTGTCTGAATAGAATTAAAAACTCAGTGTAAAAAATAAAAAAAAAATAAAGTCAATGATAATAAAGTTATTTTTGAAAGGCTTAAAGTTATGACGTGTGTCCAGTGTCACCTTTTGAGAATCGCCCTCAAACATATGCACTTTAACGCTGTGTTATCAGATTTACACATTTATTATTATATGTACTTGCCCATTCGTGTAAATCCAAATATTTTTATACATTTACACACTTGTCTGGTTTATCAAGAGATAATAAATTGCACATTTGATTTCAGAAGACAGATGCACATAAAAATAGGTAAATTTTTGTTCAAAATGTGTAAATTTTATGACAAGCATGTAATTAAAAAAAAACTTACACACATATCTGTGTACATGTAAACTATGTTTAAATTAGAATAACTCACCGATTCGTGTAAATCCAGGCATTTTTCTACATTTACACACATGCTTGAGTTTTTCAAGCGGTAACAAATTACACACTTACTTTCATAAGCTGAATACACGTAAAAACAGGTAAATTTCTAAAATAAAATGTGTAAATTTTATGACAGGTGCATAATTTTAGAAATTTACCCTTATACACGGTTAAAATTAGATAATTTAAACATTCATTTTCTACAGCGAGGTCGCACTTTAAAAGTCTTCGGGAAACATTATATCCATGGACTAAAAATTGAGTACGATTTGGAGTGTCGTCGAAATACCTTATTGCACGTGTCATGTAATCTTTGTTTACCATTCTACTGACTGTACATATGTAATGTGAATTTTGAGCATTCGAAAGGGGAAACCTATTAGTCCATGCTAAGTTAAAATAATAATATATATATATATATATATATATATATATTTGGTTTTACAGTACGATCTTTCAATTTCTGCAAAAAGATAAACCCTCTTATATATTTTTTTTCTGTGCATATCAATCGTTTCTAAAATTTGTGGAATGTTAAAGCAGAAGCAGAAATAAATATTATCTTTTTTCGAAACAGATCCTGGATTTCAAAGTTCCTCTTCTTCTAACGCAGTGGATAATGGCATGACGATTAACGAAAGTGGAAGTTCGTCGCTTTTCAACACAGTTGATCATGATATAACAGTTAAGGATTCTGAAAGTTCACTATCTATTAGCACGGTTGTTAATGGCATGATGATTAACGATGTAGAAAGTTCGTCTTTTAATACAATTGATAATAACATAACGACTGAAGATACAGAATGTTCATCGTTATTTAATACAATTAATCATGGCATGACCATTAAGTATTCTGAAAGTCTGAAAAAACCTGAAAGTACTACCATCCAACAAATAAGTCTAGATAGTAGTGATCCTACATATGGTGTAAAATCTGCAAGTATTAATAATGAACCGTATCAACCCAAAGAGTTTCACAAAATACAAAAATGTCAAGGAAAATCAATATCGTCTTTTTTAAAATCAGATCCTGAAGTTCAAAGTTCAACGCATTCTAATGCAGTGGATCATGGCACGACGATTAACGATGCTGGAAATTCGTCGATTTTTACCACAGTTCACCATGGCAGGGCGATTAACGATGTTGAAAGTTCGTCGTCTTTTAACACAATTGATACTGATATGACGACTTAAGATACAGGAAGTTCATCGTTTTTCAACGCAATGAATCATGACCTGACTATAAAGGGTTTTGAAAGTCTAGAAATACCTGAAAATTCTATCATCGAACACATAAGTACAGATAGTGGTGATTCTGCATATGGTGTAAAATCTGCAAGTATTAATAATGGACCATATCAGCCCAAAGAGTTCCACAAAGTACAAAAACGTCAAAGAAAATCAATATCGTCTTTTTTCAAAACAGATCCTCAAGTTCAAAGTTCAACGCCTTCTAACATAGTGGATCATGGAACGACGATTAAAGATGCCGGAAGTTCATCGCCTTTTACCCCCGTTGACCATGGCATAGCGATTAACGATGTTGAAATTTCGTCGTCTTTTAACACAGTTGATAATGACATGACGACTGAAGATACAAGAAGTTCGTCGTTTTTGAACGCAATTAATCATGACCTGACTATTAAGGGTGTTGAAAGTCTAGAAATACCTGAAAATTCTACCATTGAACACACAAGTATAGATAGTGGTGATCCTGCATATGGTGTAAAATCTGCAAGTATTAATAATGGACCATATCAGCCCAAAGAGTCTTGCAAAGTACAAATATGTCAAGGAAAATCTCGAAACTTTAGAGATTCTTGGTATTCAGACTTTCCATGGCTTGAATATAGTATAATTAAAGATTCAGCCTTCTGTTATTGTTGCAGATTATTTTGCCATGAAAAATCCGGCCGAGGGGAAGAGAATTTTACAAAAATAGGGGTTTCAAATTGGAAAAAAGCATTAGAGAAATTTCGTAAACACGAAAACTCAGACATGCATTTAAGGTCAATGCAATTTTGGAACGAAAAAAAGCTTAGTGGTAACACAATTTGTGACACGTTATCAACTGCCCATACTATGCAAGTCGAACAAAATAGAAAATATTTAAAGTTTGTAATAGAAACAATCTTATTTCTAGGAAAACAAGGTGTGGCTTTTAGAGGGCATAATGAAACGAAGTCCTCTGTAAATAAAGGTAACTTTTTAGAGCTTCTTCAATTGAGAGCAAAAGATAAAGGAAAAGATATAGAAAATATGATGAAGTCTAAAGTCAATTCCTATACAAGTGGACAGATTCAAAACGAAATTCTGGGTATAGTGAAAAACACCATCCTTAACAACATCGTAAATGAGGTAAATGCTACCTGTGCTTTTTCCTTAATTTGTGACGAAACCACAGACAGTAGCACAAAAGAACAGGTGAGCATTTGCGCACGATACCCGTACAAGACTTTAGATGGTTACCTAATAAAAGAAAGATTTTTAGGATTTATTGATGTCGAAGAAACGACGGGGGAAAACTTGCACCGTACTATAAAAAACTATCTTGAGGCAATCGGTGTAAATTTAAATAAAGTGCGGGGACAAGCATATGACGGAGCTTCCAATATGAGTGGCAAATTTAATGGAGTAGCAGCAAAGTTCAAAGAAGATGAACCAAGAGCTCTATATACTCATTGCCATGCCCATCTTTTAGATTTGGCAGTTATGCGATTATGCGAAGAAATAAAAGAACTGCGAAATGCACTTAGTGTAGTGAATTCATTATATAATTTGATTAGTGCATCATCAAAGAGATCTGCCCTTTTTAAAAATATCTGCAAGAAAAGTGAAGACACAGTTTTTAGAAAACTCTGTAGCCTATCCAAAACGCGTTGGACCGTTCGTCATCGGGCGTTATTAGCTGTAATTGAAAATTTCCCCGAAATAATAGAGGCATTAGACCAAATATCAGAAGATTCAAGAAATGCGAAAGTAGCTGGGGAAGCAGACGGTTTGCAGAAACTGATTTTAAGCTTTGAATTTATTTTTTGCCTCAAATTTTTATATCGTATTCTGAGTGTCACAGATATCCTATCTAAGGAATTGCAAAGCGAAAATTTGGACATTTTAACTTTATTTTCAAAAGTAGAAGCAGTTATACATTGCTTGTCCTCTGAAAGAAATGAGGAACATTTTAAGCGCATTTGGGATACTACAGAGGAAATTTGCGAAAAAATATCTGCTAATGGCTATGACATAAGAAAACCATGCGTCCAAAGGAAAAGAAAGCTGCCAAAGAAACTCGAAGATGGCAATTCGGAAAGTGCATTTTTTCATGTTTCAGCTGAGGAAATGTACAGAATTAATATATATTTTCAAGGACTAGACACTATTCTTCAAAATTTAAAGCTGCGATTTTCAGAAAACGATTATAGTAAAGTTACACAAATATCAGATTTACTTCTTAACTTGCAGGATCCCGTGAATGAAACAGCTGCAAATGAAATTCAAGAATTTTATAAACTAAAATCGAATATTGTAGCTCAACTTCGTTTTTATCGAAACTACGCTCAGCTGAATTTTACTCATCCGACTGCCACGTTAATAGACTTTGGTAGCTCATGCATTAAGAATAATCTATCTATCAACGTGCCTTCTGTTTTAGAATTATTTGAAATATCTTTATCGTGGCCAATAACAACAGCAAACGCAGAACGCTCTTTCTCTACCCTCCGCCGTCTGAAAACTTACCTCCGAAATACGATGGGACAAGAAAGACTGAGTGCTCTAGCTTTAATGAATATAGAACAAGATATCACTGCGAAGTTAATGAAGCCAAAAGAACTTGACGATCTTGTCGAAAAATTTGCATCGTCAGCCGAAAGAAGACTTATTCTTTATTGATATGTAGAAGTGTTTTTGTATTATAAGTACCTGTAATTAATTTTATTTTTAATATTTAAAATTAATAATCAACATAGAAAATTCTATTTATTAAGTTTTCTATCCCAGTTTAAATAACGCTAAAGAAATATGCTTATAATTATTATATTAATAAAATATGAGAAAGCGACATTAATTATAGGTACCTCTAAATAACACAGTTAAAATCCCCTATTTTTACTACTATTCAGGTATTTTTAATGTAGTTATTTAAAATTTTGTATGTATTCTATATATTATATGCAATAGACTCCCGATTATCCAATATTCACGAGACCAGAAGTATGTCGGATAATAAAGACGACTATAAAATGCATTTGCTAATTGTACAAATCTTATTATAATAAAAAGTACTACCAATAAAGCGAATAGTTACTATCATAATGTAAAATAAATTAAAATAAGCCGATTTAATGAGAAAATTCTTTAATTACGTAGCTTTTCATTTTATTTTATTAATTTATTTTTATAAGTAAAAATAAAACAATTTCCTATTAAAGAAAACCAATAATGATACATTTTATAAGAAAAGGGGCGAAAAGAAAAATTCTTTTTTTGCAGCAAGAGAATTAGATTATTTCTGTGTAAGATGAAAAACAACTTCTTAAAACAACATAAAATTACAGAAATGCGCGAAGCCTTTCGAAAGAATTTAGTCTTCTTTCATCGTAAAAAATGCTTTTATATTGAAAGCAGGAGCAAGACCCGTCTTGCTGAGGAAAAAAGTTCTTTAAATTCTTTTGAAAGGACTCTTACATTTCTGTAATTTTATGGAGTTTTTAAGACGTTGTTTTTCAGCTTATTTTATCATTAACATACAAGTGTGTTTGTTGTTAGGAATTCCTCAACCTGCCGCATTTCAGAATATATTTCATCTGTTTGAAATGATTAATGCGATAAAATATTTTATTTAATAAAACTTAAAATATATTGAAAATTTTTTATTGTATATAAAATACTTATTTGCAGTTTCATCACATTTAAAGCTTTGTATAATTGATTATAAGCAAACATACATGTATATTATTTTTCGGCAAGTTCGAAATACAGCAACAAACTCTCTTAGATATACCCATGCAAATCGTATCGTTAATTTATTTAGATGTCGATAAACCAGTGAGTCATTTAATAGATGTCGGATAATCGAGAATCTACTGTACCATGAATATGTTTTAAGAAAAGTGTTTCCACTGTGATATTTGCTTTCAAATCCTTGTAAACTGCGATAAAAAAATATTAAAAAATATATATTTTTTATTGTTATTAAAAACAAGTCTAATATCCTGATGATAAAACAATTTTATTTTTATTATGGAATTAATGTATGGATTATCACAGAGATTAAAAAATGAAATATTATTAGATTTAAATTTGTGTAATTAAAAGTAACTAATATTAACTTCATTGTAATCCCTGAAATTTTTAGTGAGAGCTTTTTCCTATAATATTCTTAGACCAAGATGAAATGCTGTGTGAAATTCCATTTGAAAATGACAATCAATATTACGAAAAACTTCTTTCAAGCGTTGGTCATCATAAATAGTCGAAAAGTTAAAAAAAAAAAAAATGCTGATGATAGTAATAATGACATATCATAACTTAAAGGTGATTTTCCAATTCTCTGCTCAAAAACGCGAAACCATCTGACGCATTTTCTGACTCATCTTTAACTGTAAAGGCGTGAAATTGACAGGCCTGACTATTGATGTGATTTGGAATCGAATAGCGTTTTCCACTTTTGATAAATAAATTACTTTTCGAGTTATAAGCTATTCCTATCACTTGACGGCAAGTTTTCCCTCTTTCCAGTGCTATTGCGTCTTCAAATTCGATTCAAAACGACAACTTTGACAGTATTTTCTCAAAGATTGCCTTTAACAAAAAATGGAAAATGCCATTCGATTACCTAGTTTCTGAATAAGAACACCTGCCAGTTTTATGTGTTTCCGAAAAGAAATGAATTCAGAAATGTGTCAGAAAGTAACTCCTTTGGATCTGAGAACAGACTTAATAAATCACAGAGAAATACGAGGGTCATCCATCAAATAAGTTTCCCACGGCCCGCAAAATGGAAATTATACATGGAAATGGAAATACTTATTACAAAAGATACAGCAATGTTTCAGCTACTTCTCAACATGAGAACCACTGGAATTGTAACGCTTGTCATAGCGTGGGATGAGTTTTTGTAGTCCAGTGTCACAGAAGTCTGCCACCTGGGAATGGAGCCAGGAGCTTGTTCCAGTTGTCAACTTACGTCTCATCAACTATAATGATCCTGTTATCGTGATATCGCTACAGAAATGTCAATGCTGCTTCCACACATTTAACTTTGTGGTGAAAGTTTCTTCGGCACCCACCTAGCGCACAATTTCCGGAACAACCGGTGTTTCGTGATGATTTCATGCATCGGGAATCTTTTTTGCGCATTTCTACAGCGATGAGGGAAACGAGTACTTCAACAGGATCCAGGTAAACTGGATCCAACTTTCCAGGTAATTATGTTTTGTTTCTTTTTAAAGACCGTGGGAAACTCGTTTTTTCTATGACTCTCGTATTTAAAAATCTACTTTTTATTATACAGTTTCAAAAGCTATGATTTTTTTAAACAACTTTTTTAATTCTAAACTACATTAATTTTTTTTGTGAATCCTTATTTGAATGTTGAAAAGTCTAAATTTCTAAGTAATTATTAATGTTACTATTGCGTATTTTCTGGCTTGTAAACACATAGTAATCTAAAGTATACTGTAAAATTATTCCATTAATATGTATGCAGTATTCTTTAAAAGCATCTTTATTGTATGTTAAGGAAAATCGGAATGTTTTAAGAAATTGAGTCGGGCCGGGCTTCTTTTCACTAATTTTTGTACGAGTCGGGCTGTCCGTAAGCTGTGAAAATATAAACGGGCCGAGTTCGGGTGGAACTTTTATTTTTCCCATCGGGCTGGGCTGGTCCGGTGCCTGGAAATACCGGTCCGTGCAGACCTCTAGCGCGTCCCCCGGGAGGGGAGTGGGCTAAAGGGGCGGTTACCACTGGTTAGAAATTCATTCCACAAAACACAGTTTTATTTGTTTATTTATTCATTTTTTGGCCGACAATCATTTTTCGGGGAATTTCTTTTTCTCTCTTGATCATTTTTTCCCCTGTTGCAAAACATCATAAACTCTCTGACAAATAAGTGCAATTTTCTCTTATGTTATTTAGCTGTTCTGAATTTCTAAATTAAAGTTAACCTTTAACTGATGTTACCGGTCTCTCAGACCGCGGCTTTTTTCAATTTTTATAGTTTAACTTGCAATTTTCAGTTTAACTACAAACACTAACGAAATTTTGTTCCGTTTGGAACTTTAGCACTATCACCAGAGACTTTTGAGTAGGTGAATTTTAATTATACCAGTTCTGTACAAAAAAGTTTAGTACAAAAACAACATCTTATGAGTTAATCACGCCTTTTATTCATCTTTCGATGGAGCAGTCTTACAGACCGCTTCACACTAGTTGCGTGACAATTTCTGTGACATCAGTTAAAGGTTAAACCTTTTAAAGTTCCAAAACAGACGCGAAATATTTATTTAATAGAATCTATTTATGTTTCTGCACTTTATCAATTTTATGACACCCATCACAAACAGAAAGGTTTCTTTTTTCTTTTCTTTTTTTTTTGGGGGGGGGGGGGGGCGCAAAACTGAAAAATTTCCCCAGGGGCGCAGTTTTTACTTGACACGGCTCTGGTGCCCCCCCAAAATTTCTGGTCACGCTACGCCTATGCACTTGGGCTCCACGTGTTTCACGATTTCGAGAAAGAGGTTAAGTAATTGACCCTTAGAACGCAGCGCCCGATTAAGAAATCACTTATATCTCTTTACCTACAAACAAATAGACTTATTTCCAGATAGCCTGTGCCCTTAACTCAATTTTTTCAATTTTGTCACTTATACCCCTTGGCTTCTGGGGTCCTCAATTAAGACTCCAACGATTTCTTGGAGTTCCTTTACCTGCGACGTATCCTGTTGGGCTATTTCAGATAACAGACCGGATGCCATTATCAAAAGGTTGCCTAGGTTATTTGTGTCTGCTATATTTGTGCGGGACAGCTTATGCCAAAGGTCCCTGGTTCAAATCCTGGGTTGGACACTTTTTCACTCAGTTGGAAAATTCCAACTCATACAATGAAGAATCTGGATTCAAATAAGGTGATAATTCAAAACAAGGGAAAATTAAGTCCGCTATACAAACTAGGTGATCCAACCTAGGTTTCATTGGTTACAGGAAATAGATTAAAACCATTTTTTTTAATTGAAAACTCTAATAATAAATATTTTAATTAACTAATAGATATTTTACATTTAATATCTTTTTTTGATTATCTACTAACACATAAAAAAGCATTTTTAAATAAAAAATATCAATTTTCTATTCAAATAAAGTTTTGAGATTTATTAAAAGCCTTATTTTCGTATTAATCTCATGCCAAAAGTTAATAGCCGGAGAAATCGTCAAAGATTTTGCTAATTACAGTAACCCTTTTGATTCAGATAATTTCAATGGTTTAAGCGCTTAGTTCGATTACTTGTCTGCTAAATTTCTGTTAATATTAGTTTATTTATTGAATGGTGACGTTTTAATTCCATTATAAAATATCAGTCGGAAAGAAATTCTGAGATGATAGATTTTTTTTAAGTCATGCTTGAGAAGTATTTTTAAAACCGTTCATAATCAGCAAATCGTGTTAAAGTTTTCAAACAAGTTGCTTATAAAAGAATTTTTTTTTTCTGCTATTTGACGGTGTGAAAATTGAAAATGTGCAATGTTAAGAAATCTTTAACACTGCAGTAAAACTGAAATTTAATCGTCAGGTGTTATCAACGTCAAAATGACGTCCGTGTTACTCGCGAACACATTTGTCCTTTATAGTGCAGATATAACAAATCCGAACATCTAGCTAAGCATTTTTTAGCATTAATATACTTTATTAATGCTAAAAAATGTTAAATAAAAACGTAAAAACAGCAAAACAAAGTTTTTACATATAAACTGTTTACATATTTCGGTTTCACCGAAGCTTTTTTCAAGAAAAATGAAAATTTTCTGATTTTATATTTATTTCAGAAAATTCTCATTTAACTCGAAAAAGGCTTCGGTGAAGCAAAAGCATGTAAACAGTTTATAAAAAGAAAAAAAAAATACGGTTTTTGTGGTTTTTATTTAACAATTATACTATCCAAATAATTATGTTTGGCTTATTTTTTTTAGGGAGATTCAGGTGGTTCGTTGTTTTTTCATTATAAAAGGAAGTTTGTTACAATCGGCATAGCTTCCCTACACACGTGTAAACAGTGCAACGCAAATACGCCTTTTGTATACACGTCTATTCCAAAAGCTTTACAATGGATTAAGGAAGTTATAGGTTTGCATCAAGACAAGAAAAATAAAGGTAAGAATTATATACATACAAACCTTTCTTATCAATTACGCAGCAACCGTGGGCGTCGGTTGAACGGAATCCAGGGAGGGACGTGATTTTTCAACAGAGTGGTCTGGGTTTTTCACAGTTCTAAAACCGCTCTATAACGCTGTTTAAGAAACTGATTCTTGGTTCTCAAAATTCCGATTCCTTTCAAACTAATTAAAACCGCATTTTCCTTTAAAAAAAGGGAATAGGAATTACTCTAAACGAACAATTTTTAACAGAACCCCATTTGCAAAACAATTTTCATAAATATCAGCATAGAAAGGCAATACAGGTGTCGAACAATTAATAAATTTCAATTTTTAAAAAACAAGTCTCTACCGCTTGTTTTTTGAAATGGAGAATCGGCGCAGATTTTTGCTTTCACTCGCTAGAAGCGTTCTGTCCCACACCCGTGCTAGATAACTTTTAGTACTCCATTTATACATCCACGTGTTTCATTTATGTATAATATTTATGTTTAATTTATGTTTATTATAATATTATTATTATTATAGACATTATATATATATAACATTACTATTATTAATATTTTATGTTTAATTTATGTATTAATTTATGTATTAACAATTATTTATCATACTACATTATGGCTATATTTTTACCCCCTTAAATTATTATTATTTTTAATACTAACTTATCTACATATTCATCTTTACTTTTATTCTTTCTATGTACATTTTTAATTATTATAATATCCTTTATTTATTCAATATTTACAAAGATATTACTTACAAAAAACTATTAACTACTTACTACCTATTGTTCATTACCTTATTATTCATATTTATTCCTTATATATATTTTTTTATGTACAATAATAACTGTATTGTCTGTTATTATTTTAAACCTTGCTCTTCTTTTTAAAAGTTTTTGGCTTCTTCAGTACTTCCTCTTTTGCTTAACGCTAGGTGGCAGCACCAGACATTCTCTTAATTTTTTATTATTATTTTATATTAATTTTTTATTATTTTATTATTATTCAAGCATTACCTGAAGCTACGGCAGTATGGCATGGCATGGTACAACATTTTTCAGTCTTTCCTAATGTTTTGTGAATTTTCTGCCCTAGTGAATTAAATATGGATCATAATTTACTTTAATATGTCTTACTATTTTTATTTGAATATCTTGATATATTATAAGAAACAAAATATTGTCATTTTTACACCTAATGAAGACAATATTCGAAACAATAACATATTTTTACTATTAGTTATGCTTATGTAGCTCCTCTGACGAATTCCATAGTTTATTTTTTCATTTTTTATTTCAGGTGTTCATCATCTGAATTGTCTTTCCCATTTGTTTCCACATTTGTGATTTCATTTTAATGATTATTTTTTATATCTTTTCCTTTAAGTTTCACACATGCGATTTCATTTTAATTAATATATATATATACAGGGCCGAAACTAAGGAGGGGGGCAGAGGGGGCATGTGCCCCGGGCGCCAGAACGAAGGGGCGCCAAATGAAGGATTATACCTTTGGACTGGATCATTTTCTTCTGATGGACTGATGTCTTCCATTATTATGAAACAGCCATTATAAATGAGGTGAAGATGAAAGAGTAGCCGTAAAAAGTTAGAGCTCTGATTTTCTGGCCAGAATGGGGAAAAAAATGGCCATAATTTTTTTTGGCTGCTCTTTCATCTTCACCTAACACTTCATTTATAATGGCTGTTTCATAATAATGGAAGACATCAGTCCATCAAAAGCAAATAACTTGGTTAAAGCAGAAACTTGGTTAAGCGGAACTCGGATAATCGGGACTCAACTTTATATTTCATTTTAAAAATGATCTTTAGAATATTTTTGTTGTTGTTCAGAGGGGCATGATCCCCGTGACCTCCCCCTTGAATCCGCCATTGTAGATTACGTAGTTCACTATTATACATATTTCAAATTTTAAAATAAGTCGGCTATTAGAAAGTTAGTAAAATTCTCTTTGTAAATATACTTTGCGGAAGAGGGGGGGGGGGGGGGGGGGGAGGCGCCAAAATCCATCTTTGCCCCCGGGTGCAAAAGAGGCTAGTTTCGGCTCTGTATATATATACTAGCTAACTTGCCCGACGTTGCCTGGGTACGTAAAAGAACAGCACGAATTGCGAAAAAGCTCTGAAAATCACAATAAGATATCGAGGAAAAATTTTAAATCGCTGCACAAATTTCGAAAAGAGAAAAAAAAATTATATATTGTGTTCGAAGATTGAAAGTTGATTCAACTTCTATCAACGTCTTTCACTAATGTGGAAAAACGGTAGGAAATCGCTAAAATACACTAAAAATTACATACAAAATACCCGAAAAATTCGAAAATTGTTATACGAAATCCAAATAAACTTTACTGAAATGAAGGTAGAAGTTACTTTAGTATTATAGGTCAAAAATGGAATGTCAAAAAATTGCAGCAGATCGCGAAGAAACGTAAAAATCGAATTAAAAATCACAAAAAGTTAAAAAATCACGAAAGTCAAAAATTACTATAATTGGATAAAAGTTTCAAATCTAATTAATTCCTTTGACCTGCGGGCATTTATGTTTGGGAAAGCACGCTAAGCATTGTATCATGTTACTTTTATTCACAATTTAATTTACTTGGATTCCCTTAAATATAATTAATATAATCCCTTAAGTTAATATTAGTTTTTGTTGAATTAAAATATTTTAATTTGTTGATTTTCTGTAAGCAAGTAATCCATATTGGTTTACAATGGAAGTCTATGGGAATTTGACGAAATATTAGAGATATCGCCAAGTTGGCGTCCCTTTTGCCGACTCATTTTGGTCGTCAAATTTGGCGATATACCGCCAAGTTGGCGATAAACTTGGCGGCATTTGGCAACAGAACTGTTTCCCTCTACGGTAACCTCCTTATAGGTATGGAAATGCATTAAATGCTGTTCAATAATTGCATAAAGAATTCGCTAAAAATCAAAAAATCGCTGCACGAATTCCGAATAAACTTTTTTGAAAAGAGAACAAAATTTACTATATTGGGTTAAAAGAAAGAAACCATATTCTTCTCACTTATATGGGAAAATCGCCTCGAAACTTAAAAAAAAAGTGCTAAAAATCGCATAAAAAATCAAATAAAGAAAAATCTAATCAAAAAATCGAAAATCGGGCTTCGAGGTGCAAAACTTCATATATAGACGTACATTTTCCCCAAATTTTGTAGCTCTACGTGCAGTGGTCTTTTCAAAGCACCGTCGACACACTCACTCACACACAGACTTCTTTCCTTATTATTATAGATTCCTAACATGTGCATAAATCGCTGCTTTGCGACATTTAATACTTGGCGGAAAGGGTTTTTCGCGCCAAGAAAAAAAATCGAAGATGGCAGCCGAGAGATATACAGCATCTGTTACATGAATTGCATCGATTTGGAAACTTACGGAGAATGAAAAGTTGGCAAAGAAAAAATAAAAATAGTGGTCGTAAAGTACGTAGAAAGTAAAACTGTCAATCTATATCTCAGGTCACCAATGTATCAACATCGACTTCAACATTCGACTCCATAATGATACGTATTAGGTTAAAATGCATAATTTACAGCAATGGAGCTAATGTTTTAATTAATAACGGGATGAATCTTGTCGAATTTCGACGAAAGAAATTGTTTAAAAACAAACTCTTAAAACAAATATTTTTAACTTAAAGTTACAAAAATACTAATTCCGTACACTTCGACTGTTCAAAGTATTAAAAAATTAAACTGTATTATACCTAATCAAGATAAGTAATTTTGATGAAATTACCGATTGAGTCTGTCATGTTTAAAATTACCGATTGAAAATCAGAAAAAATGATTTCACTTTAAGTCAATGATGGAATTATTTTTCGTGTAAAATTTTAACTTAACGTTATTTTCACCGTCTCAAAATTTGCATACACATCTCTCTTATTTACATTCACCATTTCAAAAATATTTCAATTTGTTGATTTTCTGTAAGCAAGTAATCCATATTGGTTTACAATGCAAGTCTATGGGACTTTGGCGAAATATTAAAGATATCGCCAAGTTGGCGACAAACTTGGCGGCATTTGGCAACAGAACTGTGTCCCTCTACGGTAACCTCCTTATAAGTATAGAAATGCATTAAATGCTGTTCAATATTTGCATAAAAAATTCGCTAAAAATTCAAAAATCGCTGCATGAATTCCGAATAAAGTTTTTTGAAAAGAGAACAAAATTTACTATATTGGGTTAAAAGAAAGAAACCATATTCTTTTCACTAATGTGGAAAAATCGCCTCGAAACTTAAATAAAAAAGAAAATTGCCCAGTTAAACTGATGGCATTAAACTCACAGGCTATTCACACTAATCGTATATTATACTCTTATTTCAAAAAATAATACCCCTCGAAAAATAAAGGAAGGGATTAGCCCCCGTTTCCCCCCTTGATACTTAATCAAAAAAAACCCCAAATCTAATCAGGGAAGCTCCTTAACATAATAAACTGGTACACCAAATTTGAAGCAAATCAGATAATTCTGCATGAAAAAACCATTTCGCTAAATTAAGGAGGGTATTAGCTCCCCCATTTCTCTCCTTTTATGCTGAACCAAGCAACCTACAAATCTAATCAGAAAAGCTCCTTATCAGAATGAGCCTAGAAAAAGGAATTAAACTAAATTAGATAATTCTGCATGAAAACCCATTTATCTAAATTAAGGGGAGGGGACACCTGCCCCCCTTTCTCCCTTTTATACTTAACCAATGAACCTCCAAATCAAATGAAGGAAGCCATATCGGAATAAACTGGTATATCAAATTTGAAGCAAATCGAATAATTCTGCATGAAAAACCCATTTTTCTAAATTAAGGGGCGGACTAGCCCCGTCCCCCCCTTTATACTTAGCCAATAAACCTCCAAATCTAATCAAGGCAGTTCCTTAACATAATAAACCGTTATACGAAATTTGGAGCAAATCGAATAACTCTGCATGAAAAACACAATTATCTAAATTAAGGGGGGTGTCTAGTCCCCCTTTCCTCCCTTTATACTTAACTAATGAACCTCCAAATCTAATCAAGGCAGCTTCAGAACATAGTAAACTGGTACACCAAATTTGGAGCAAATCGAATAATTCTACATGAAAAACCCATTCATCTAAATTAAGGGGGTGGGGAGTAGCCCCCTTTATACTTAAGTAATGAACCTCCAAATCTAATCAGTGAAGCTCCTTAACATAATAAACCGGTCTGCCAAATTTGGAGCAAATCGAATAATTCTGCATGAAAAACCCATTTATCTAAATTAAGAGGGCGTAGCCCCCTTTTACTCCCTTCATACTAAACTAATGAACCTCCAAATCTAATCAAGGCAGCTCCTTAACATAATTAACCGGCATATCAAATTTGGAGCAAATCGAATATTTTTGCATGAAAAACTCATTTACCTAAATTAAGGGGGCGTATCCCCCCTTTAAACTTAAGTAATGAGCTTCCAAATCTAATCAGGGGAGCTCCTTAACATAATAAACCGGTGTACCAAATTTGGAGCAAATCGAATAATTCTGTATGAAAAACCCATTTATCTAAATTAAGGGGGGGGGGAGGCGCCCGACTTTTCCCCTTTATCCTTAACCAATGAAACCCAAAAACGAATCAGGGAAGCGCCTTATCAGAATGAACCTAGAAAAAAAAATTTAAGCAAATCGGATATTTCTATCAAGAGTTATCGCGTTACGTACATACGTACATACAGAATCGGCGGGCACATAAGCTCTCAGGCTTTGATAGCCTGTGAGCTAAAAAGCGCTAAAAATCGCATAAAAAATTAAATTGAAAAAAATCGAATCAAAAAATCGAAAATCGGGCTTCGAGGTGCAAAACTTCATATTTAGACGTCCCTTTTCCCCAAAATTTGTAGCTCTACGTGCAGCGGTCCCTTCAGAACACCGTCGACACACTCACTCACACACAAACTTCTTTCCTTATTATTATAGATAGATATATCCTTATCCTTATAATATTGTAAATGTCAATGTGTGTCCGAAAGTTTGAATGAAGTCAACGTCTAAACGGATGAATTAATGCTTTTGTATCTTTGCATATAGACGCATTATAAAACGGGAATGAACATAGGCTATATTTTATTTAATTTATTCAAATAATTTTCTTAATAATACAAAATTTCATTCTTTTTCATACAGAATCAATTGACATTTTTCCGATAAATTCAACCATCTTTCTTTCTTGCTGCCAAGAAAATCTAAATCTGGAATAATAATTTCTCCTCTACAATTAATTAAAAATCCTTATAATATTATAAATGTCAATGTGTGTCCGAAAGTTTGAATGAAGTCAACATCTAAACGGATGAATTAATGCTTTTGTATCTTTGTATATAGGCGCATTATAAAACGGAAATGAACATAGGCTGTATTTTATTTAATTTATTCAAATAATTTTCTTAATAATACAAAGTTTCATTCTTTTACATACAGAATCAATTGACATTTTTCCGATAAATTCAACCATCTTTCTTTCTTGCTGCCAAGAAAATCTAAATCTGGAATAATAATTTCTCCTCTACACTTAATTAAAAATTAAAATAAAAAGAATTCAAAAGAAAATAAATATGACGTCATATTTGAAACGAAAAATGGGGTATTTTTTATTATACATGAAAGATGAATATCGGTTATGTTAATAGGGGGTTTTCTGCCAAAAACGTAGTCATAATTAGAAGGAAAAGAATGAAAAAGAATATTATTAATAAAGTTATTCGCTTTGAAAAATATGTCGTCATATTTGAAATAAAACAAGTATTTCCAAGTATTCGTTAAAAATACAAGGGGCATGAATATCAGTAACTAATGAAATAGATAAATAATGACGTCATATTAAAACGAATAACAGAAATATTTTTTAATAATGGACCCTATTCTCGCTTTCGGTTCGAGGCTATAAACACCGCCATTTCACCAATTGTGACGTCACAGGATTACTGTCGCTACTGATTAAAAAGTTTGAATACAAGTTACATACAAATTATAGTTTTCTTTCAAAATCACGTTATGATTATCAGGAGAAGATATTTTTGGTGGAAAAAAGGGGAATTAAAACGGATTAATATATTTTTTGACGCTATTTCCTCATTAAAATTAAAAAGAATTTAATTTCAATTAGATAAATGGTACAAAAACATGATTAAAATAAATTTTCCAAAACTGAAAACACATTTACGCACATCGAAGCTTCATGAATGAGTTTATTCCACAGAAGCGAAAATCGTCTGAGAATATATTGACATTTACAACCAAGGATGTAAATGTACCTTCGGTACATTTAATTGGATAGTTATTACCCACTATTAATACGAATTAAATTTTTGAAAAATCATATACTATTTTAATTATTTAAAAGATGGCAGTTAAAACATGTCACAAAAGCGGTTTTAGTAAAAGCCTTTATCGGTTAAAAATGATGTAATATTTTTCATAGAAAGCATTCATTTTAATATGAAAACATTAACATATATTTATTTTAATTTCGTCAAAGCGATGTCGTTTTTATTACACCAGCTTCGAAAGTTAAAACGAAATCTTAAAATACCAATATACTTTTCAGAAATAAAATTTTGCATCTAAAGTCGCATTATTTCAAAATGAAATTTTAGCTTACATTTTAAATACATTTTCTTACTTGAAATTTAGCATATTTAATAAAAATAATGTTTCAATGTTTTTCTAAATGTACAATAATATTGCCTTTCATTAATCGATTTGATGTTTTAAATAAATTAAAATGCATGGTTTTAAATGATTCATGAAGTGAAAGAATATATTTTTTTTTATTTCGACAAGTATCATTCCGTAGGAAAAACTAACCTAGTGAAAGCGTCGTCATATTTTAAATCATTAGCTGCTTTTCTTTCAGAAAATATTAGCATTTTATAGCAGTTATACAAAATGGCGTGATTTGCAAAGAATTTAACAATCGCAAATACACAAGTTTAACACCCTTTTACCGTACAATCTCCTGGAACACTGGTTTCAATAAAATTTAATAAATGGCACATGAAAGTCGACTTGAAAAAGTTTAGCAAGTGTAATTTTAATTGGAGGTTAGGCTTTACATGTGACATCATTTACGTGTAAACAAGAGCTAAAACCACTAATTAAGCAATAAATTCGCCTTTCACCTCAGATTCCTCTAATTTTTAAAGGCAACGTGATTATCGAAAAGCGCAAAAGAAGAAGGGAAATTTTCTTTCTATTTTAAAATATCGAAATCTATAGTTTAAAATCTCTCTGAAACACAATCTCTGTCCTCCATTGGAGCATATTCCTGCAAATTTCAAAGCTTTCATAAGCCAAAATTACAGCACAACAATAGATATGAAAATGTTTATTCATAATTGGGATGCTTTTCCATAAATAGATTTATTTAGCGAAAGCAAAAAGCAACTCTATTGCTTAAATAATAATAATTTAGGCTCAAGCGTCTTTTCGTAACGTGAGAAACATTTTGATATTATTGGTAGATCTACAGCTGATAAAAGTGTGATACCGTGAAATTAAAATGCAATAAATATTTGAAAGTTAAAGATATTTCTCGTACTCTTATTATTTATTTTTGAACTTTGATGCTTCACCACGTTAAATTATTTTTTTAATACCATTTATCTTTTTTTTTCTTCCAAGATGTGATTTTTTGGAATATAAACATAATGTTGCATGTTGATTTTTCGATTATTCTAATCTTATAAAAGTCATGTCTGAAGTGACCTGTTAATAACCACTTTCCTTTAAAAAATATTTACTAATATATTTCTTTAATATTCTTTGTCTTGAAAACATAAATTAAATCAATATCCTTGAACGGAATAAATATAAATAATAAAATAGAATAACAGAGATGTAAATTTATTCCTCATTTAATCTTAGAAAAGGTGTATGAAATTTCATGCTCATGACAGAAATTTAAATGATCCTATATATATAAACAAAAATAAGCAAATTGGGATCATCAGAAGCGTTTCTACTATAAAATGTGATAAAAGGTTAATTATATATGCTTTTAACTATCGAAATTTTTTGCTTAATTGATAAATTTCTTCTTCTTTAAATGTTACGTGAACGCAGTCACGGGTAACAGCTAATATATATATATATATGAGGCATTCTCATAATCTTTTGTGTTTTAAGTCCCTGAATAATAATTTTTATTTTAGTACATATTCTTGTGTCTTGTGTTTATTTCATATACTGGGGAACATCCCATTGCATGACTTCATAACAATATTAACGAGCTAAATAAGTTTTGAATGATGTTGGGGGTCCAAATATCTAGGAAACTCCTATACCGTTCCGGGTCCCTGATGCTGATTTTTAAGTTTGGAGCTGTCTGTATAAAATTGTTTCAATAAAAGTAATTCGATGTAATTTTTTTCCGAAACTCGGACAATTGTTTTATATAAATATGTAGCAAAAAATTTCCCTGCACACATTTTTACGGTTGATATTATTTTTTTAACTCTGTCCCTGGGTTTTAGATTCCTTACCACCCCTCTTGCTAAACTTATACAGAAAATCACTTCAGATGCAGCCACATACAGTAAACTCTGTCTAAGGCGGAATCGATCGGGACCGAGAAAATTTTCCGTAGTAGACAATATTCCGCTTTAGACAAATTTTATTCTATGTCTATGGATTCGAAGGGACTTGAAAAACTTTCCGAGTTAGACAAATTTCCGTCTTACACAGAGCTCGCCTTACACAGAGTTTACTGGGTTTTTTTTTTTCAAGTTTTTTCTCATGCAGAATATGCTAGAGAAAGAATGTCTAAAATTCTTTGACAGGAAATTTACTGCAGAATTTAAATCAGCATTTAAATATCAATTTCAAGCATTGTGGCTTTATGGGTAGTCTTACCGTCCCCAATGTTTATTTCTGCACTTTTCGAGGTAAATTAAAAAAAAAAATAATAATTTAACCCAATGTTAACAACTGTTTCTAAAAATCAATGAACATTGTGGCTATCACTTAGTCTTAACATGTTTTCCAGGACAGCTTATTCCAGCTCAGATGTTCATATCTTTTGGTCTACATCAGCAACTTGACTTCGTTAGTCGAAATTTATAATTTCATACAATCAAATATATAGATGCAGTCCGATAACAGATGTGTTTCACGACTACTCCAGAATTTATTAGACCAATGGTCGAGGCAAATGAAAATGACAGATTGTTGCACTGCATCACGCGTCTGTCTGCCTTCGAACCCCTTGAGTCAGTAATGCAATTTTCATGCACCTGTATTCATGCATTTTCCATACCTGCATCACGAAAAGAGAATTACGTGACACATGGAGTCCGAAGACAAACGAACATATGACACAGTCACAGTCTGCATCAACCAATAGTCTAATCACGATAATGACAAGTTTCTCTTGACAAATCATTTATTGTTTTGCTGACTACTTTTCTGAGTTCTGTAACAGTAAACTAGTTAAATTATCAAAAGAAATACAGTAGAGTTTCTAAAATCCGCATGCATTTCAAAATGTAAACAGTGAAAATTGCAATTAAGAAGTATTCTTTATAATCTTTATTCCAAATAACAGTGCACGAAAATAAAATAATTTTTAACATTTATGGGAAAATAGTAATGACACAGGATATTACATAAACTACAAAACAAGAATTCTGATTTTTCAGAATTTAGTGTTGCCCCCGGCATTTCCATTACTTTATTTTCTTCTGATGGACTGGTGGCTTTTATCATTATGAAACAGCCATTATAAATGAAGTTACGTGAAGATGAAAGAGCAGCCGTAAAATGTTAGAACTCTGATTTTTTGGTCAGAATGGGGGAAAAAATGGCCATAATTTTTTTTTTTTTTTTTTTTTTTTTTTTTACGGCTGCTCTTACATCTTCACCTAACACTTCATTTATGATGGCTGTTTCATAACAATAGAAGCCACCAGTCCATCAGAAGGAAATAACTCGGTTAAGCGGGACTCTACTGCAGTACAAAACATATTTCAATTTTAAGACTTAAAGCACACGTTTTATTTTATGTAAAATGACGTCATTCGCATCCGCTTAAGAATTCTACATTTACGATCTACTCTTAAACATCTACAGTAAAGCATGCATAGCACATCACTATCGCGAAATAATGCACAAATGCAGCAAAAAGATTCCGTCATTCAAGAAAATCGAAAAAAAAAAAAAAAACGGCCATCTAATGATTCATAGATACTTACAATTAAATATGGTATATAATAGCTCCATTGTTTTACAAAAATCATTCGTTTATATTTTTTTCAAAATAGAACGTATTTTAATTACATTTTCTTGCGGTTTTTATGAGAAAATGGCAACAAAAATATATAATTACTATTTTAAAAGTATTTTTCCTTTACTTTCTACAGAAATGGAGTACTTCCGTTGCCAATATTAAGCAAATGGCTCCAAAAACTACAAAAAAATTAATATTTCAAAAATAAATGGAGATACAGTTTTCAAACAAAATGCATTTAAAAGAACTTTTTTCTTTCCAATACGTCGGTATAAAAATTGAAAAGGTGCGATGCTTAGAAGTTTAAAAAATTGCTAAAGAGTATTTAATCGTAATGCTTTGTTTTACGGCTAGCTTCTGTAAGGCAACGTTATTTTTTGGACACAAAATAAGCTGGGAGAAAGAAATAGCATACCGTACCAGAGGCTAATAAAATGCTTTTATTTCGCAGAAACTTACACACAACAAAATGTAAAATAGAAATCGACGAGATATGTAAACAAGCGCAAAAAAAGTTTTAGTAGTGGCATTATTTATCGACCGCTAAAGAAAATAGCGAATTAATTTATTTTATATTTCATGCAAGGCTTTAATTAATGCATGACATAAAATATGACCTGGTTCTTTATTTATTGAAAATGAGGATGAAGATAAAGATTTGTCAGGTAACCTTGCCACAAGCTAAAGCATCTAAACGCTGTTGAATTATGTAAAAAATTTCAACCAGAGGTTCACCAGAGTTCTTAAAAGAGCAGAAATTGTTGAATGAACGAATAATACAGATGAAATCTTAAAATCATGTTGCAGATGAAGAAATTATTTCTTCAATAATGAACCCACCTGAAGATAGTGAAACTGAGTCAAACAATGACTGCGAAAATTTTTTGTTGAAGGTTTGGTTTTAGGTGAAAATTTTGAAATTCTTGGAGCAGCAGAGTTGTACAGACCAACAGGAAATAATGACTATTTACAGAATTCAAAAGGAACTTCAACAAAAGAAAATGGAAGTTCTCAACCAAAGGACTATATAAGAAATGTTTAAAAATTGCAACAATAAATAATTTTGTGGATGAAAATGATATTGTACAGGTAAGTAAAAAAGATTAAAGTTTTGATTTGCTTAAATTGAATTATTAGATGCTCTTTTTGGAAATAAAAAAAGATAAGTTGAAAAAAATAAATAATTTAATCCAAAATTTACAAAACTCTAAAATCTGCAAAATTCCAAAATCCGCACAGCCTCTGGTCCCAAGCTGTGTGGATTTTTGAGACTCTACTGTACATTTGTCATTGCATTTCTCTGTGCTACAAAAATATCATACATCTACCAGACCTGAATTTCTCTACTGTTGTCCATCAACAGTTCTCTAATCTATTTCCTCCAAAACGTTGTTCCTTTCTCAAAAATATCAAAATATCATGAGGCTATTTTAATATGAAGTACGATTATGACTCGTACACAATAGAAGACAAAATCTTTCATTGCATGAACCAATAGTTATAATTTTTATGTTTTTAGTTTCAGTATTTTTCCTTGGAAGGAATTTTTTTTTCACAGATAAGTATCGTTATCATTAAACAGACATTGTGCATATCATTTCAGTTGGAAAACAAAGCAATTAGTTTCAAGTTGGGAAATTTTTCAATTCTCCCCCCTTCCCCCGAAAAAATATCTGTAGCTACGCCACTGAGTGCATCTCGGCATAGACAAACAATTTTTTCATGCAATTATTGCTTGTTTGAATGTTCATGACCTACCTAAAAAATTTTTATAAGAAGTTCTGAATCACCTTGTGTTATTAAACATTGTGTAATTAATTTGTATTATAAATTATAAACGTGTCCTTCATTAACGCTATGTTCTAAAGTAAACATTAGGTATCATGGCATGTGGTATCCCTTTTGATTTTATACAGTGTGTTTTGAAAAAAAAAAAATGTATACACAACTGCACTCTTCCGTATGGATCATATGCATTGAGAAAGCTGACTAACCTTGGAATGTAACTTTTCCAATGTAGGCGTTTTGAAATGCGATGGACGCTTGATTTTTAAAGTCCTATGTGGTGCATTTTAATGATGTTACTCTGTTATAAACATAATGAAATTGATATGAATTTTTGAGGTGCACTAATATCTGCTTTCTGCAGTATATCGGGTGCAAAACTTTTTTCATTCATTTACAGTGTGCCACAAAAGAGTTCCGTTATATAATTGTTTATAGGGAAAACTGTTCGCAGAGTATTTCTATTATGTTCACAATTTCAAACATGATGAAATGAAAATTACTGAGGTTTAATACAAAATGCTTGCAGTAGAATATGTTGTACATTGCATTTATCTTTTATTTACAACGCATAAAAGAATTTAGATACAATACTGTATCCGAAGTGTTCTCTAATAGAGATGACTGCTGAAAATGTGTTTTCAGTTATGGTGTGCATTTTTATGCAAATTTTTGCATGCTATGTGTGGTGTGTATAAATTCTATGGACAATAAACAGAGCTGCGCAAAATAATTCACAAGTATTACTGATAATGAGCATGAATTGCTTAAAGGTGTTTTTTAATTCGAATTATGTATTTTCAAGATGAACTATATTCAATATAGTAAAAGATGCTTGTAGAGATAAAATCATATACAAGGCAACGCAAAAAATTGGATGCATGGTCGCCCATGGATGATAATTTCTGGAAGTGTGATTTCAGTAGTTTTAAGCATTTTTTTTTTTTTGCCTAATTTAAGTGTCAGCTTAATATGTGGTGCATATAAAAATCTGTATGTAATATACAGGGCTGTGCAAAAGAATTCAAGTACATTTCCATTTATTGGTAGAAATTGCTGAAGGTGAATTTTAAACTGTGTTATGCATTTCCTTACTAAATTAAATTTTAGCATACTATATAGAATCTGTACAAATCTATAGATCATATACAGAGCTGCACAAAAGAATTGGAGTACCTTTCTGGCTATGAGCAGTAATTTTTGTAATCTGGTTTTCAAATGTATTATACGTTTTCTAAAATATTTACTCAAGTATCTTCTTTACCTTATTAAACAAACGGTGAAGTTTTGTTAAAATATCCTGGATGTGTTGTAAAGTGTTTCACAATCTATGCTTGACGCATGATTTTTCTTTCTTGTTTAACACTCAGATTGGTTTATTGCCATCACTTTTTTGAAGTAGAAATATTTGCTTTATAACAAACATTATGGCAGATTAAAAAATAAGGCGCATTACATTTTAAATAAAAAGAAAAGTGGCCAGTTAAACTGATGGCATTGAGCTCACAGGCTATTCACACTAATTGTATCTTATACTCTTATTTCAAAGAATAATGCCGCTCGATAAATAAATGACACGGGATTAGCTCCCGTTTTCCCCCTTTATACATAACCGATGAACCTCCAAATCTAATCAAGAAGTTCCTTAACATATTAAACTGGTATACAAAATTTGAAGCAAATCAGATAATTCTGCATGAAAAAAACCATTTCGCTAAATTAAGGGGGGGTATTAGCTCGCCCATTTCTCCCTTTATGCAGAACCAATGAACCTTCAAATATAACCAGAAAAGTTCCTTATCAGAACGAACCTAGAAGAAAAATCAAAGTAAATTGGATAATTCTGCATGAAAACCTATTTATCTAAATTAAGGGGAAGGGACTTGCCTCCTTTTCCCCTTTTATACTTAACTAATGAACCTCCAATTCAAATGAAGGAAGCGCCATATTGGAATAAACTGGTATATCAAATTTGAAGCAAATCGAATAATTCTGCATGAAAAACCCATTTATCTAAATTAAGGGAGGGGACTAGCCCCGTCCCCCCCTTTATACTTCACCAATAAACCTCCAAATCTAATCAAGGCAGCTCCTTAATATAATAAACCTGTATACCAAATTTGGGGCAAATCGAAAAACTCTGCATAAAAAATCCATTTATCTAAATTAAGGAAGGGTCTAGCCCCCTTTCCTCCCTTCATACTTAACTAATGAACCTCCATATCTAATCAAGGCAGCTTCAGAACATAGTAAACTGGTACACCAAATATGGAGCAAATCGAATAATTCTACGTGAAAAACCCATTCATCTAAATTAAGGGGGGTGTAGCCCCCCCTTTCCTATACTTAAGTAATGAACTTCCAAATCTAATCAGGGAAGCTCCTTAACGTAATAAACCGGTATACCAAATTTGGAGCAAATCGAATATTTCTGCATGAAAAACCCATTTATCTAAATTAAGGGGGGGGAGGGGCCCCCCTTTATCCTTCAACAATGAACCCCCAAGACTAATCAGGAAAGCGCCTTATCAGAATGAACCAAGAAAAAAATTTGAAGCAAACCGGATATTTTTATACATACAGAATGGGCGGGCACGTAAGTTCTCAGGCTTTGATAGCCTGTGAGCTAAAAAGTGGTGGAAATCAAGCAATCTGGATTTTAGAAAAGCAGTGGACTGGCAATGGCAATACTGAGCTTATATTTACTATGTGAAATGGCCTTCCACCATTCCATCAATCGCCGTAAGCTACTTCGTTTACTCTCCCTCAATTTAATATAATCATGCATAGTGTTTTTAATTCTTTTGAACTTGCACCAATTACAGTTTCCAGAACTCCCAAAACAATCCTAGCAACATTCAATATATTTTGTACTTTTTTTTTTATATTGTTTATTGTTATTTTAATATGTAGGCACAAATTTCCACCCATTTATTTTAATGTTCATAAATACATTGTACTTTTTCAGAATTTTGAATCATACAAGTCAAAGAAGAACAGATGAAGTAGTCTTGTTAGCAACAACAGTATTTGTAAAACTTTTTTTTATTTAATCAAAGAAATAAAGCAAAAAATATTCTAGAAGATCTCTTTAATTTTACGACAAATCAAAATTCATGCACTCAATAAAAAATACTCTGGAAATCATTTATAAAGAAGCTGAAGAGAGTACGAAAATTATTCATTTATAATTAAACTTTGTAATAACAGATCTTTACATCATTCATAACTTTAGTTAGGAATTCAGATAAAGTAGGTAGAAGAAAAAAAAAAAAAAACAAGTTGGAAATTGTACATTAAACGCAGCAAATGAGGTGCGTTCGTACTATAACTAGTTTTATAAATATGAAGATCTTGATGCAATAGCTGTTGCACTCTTATGCAAAAATGCATGAATACAAAATTCATGAAGATTATACATATTAAATTCAGTAATATGGAAATAATACGACTCCATTTTAAATAGGACGTGATCATCATGACAACCTAGAATCATTAACTATCATGGGATAGCATCATGGGTGCAAGTTTGAAATTTGCCCAAGACTGAAAATATTTTAAAGCCTCCCTCCCTGAATGAGCACATATGCAAGCGCCGACGCACCACTTACAAAACCCGTGCTAAATATTATAAGCAGTAAAATTCAATTATGTTGAAAACGAATTAAAAAATCCCTGCCGGCCCGGCCTACAGGCAGAGGCAGATTTCGAAGTTAAGTATACTAATTTCACCAACAAAAACTAAATCATTATTAGATATAAATCCACTTTAACAGTTTTATCTGTCTGCTTTTGAAGAGTTTTTATTTCCTTTTTATAAAATAGATGGTTTTATCAGAATCATGTTAAGGCGATATTAAAACAATATTTTTCCATACTCAACAACTCGAAATTTTCTGGCATATTTTCAGATTAATTTTTAATAATAAAAAAAAATATATATATGAAACATGCTGACGTGATTTTTGAAAAGATTTATAAGTGACCTGTGTTTTTATTTTTCTTTCAATTAATTAAAACTTGATTAATAAACAATTATTTTCTCAGTAGGGCAATATTTTTAGTTTCTAACACAATCGGTTCGGGAAATTCTGTTCAAAATGCCCACTTTGACATCATTTTTTGAAATATATTCTGCCTCTATCAAAAAATCGATCATTACTGTACATTATATAGTTTCTGAATAAGAGAATCTAGCAATTGGATGCGTTTGAGAGCAAAACTGAATTTAAAAATGAGTAAGAAAATAGACAGTTTGGATTTGAATGCACCCTTAATAAGATGATTTTTTTCTTCAACCGCTATGTATTTTTAGTTTGTTTTTGCTTTAAGAATTGGCCCTATCAAAAACTTGTCTATATAAATGTTGAAGACAATATTAAGAAGCTATATGATAAATTCATGGAGATTTTATATCTTGTGAATTGACGGAGTTTTGAAAATTTTTCTTCTTCAACCCCCCTTTTTTGTTTGCGGTTTTTTTTTTTTTTTTTTTTTTTTTTTTTTGTACGAATTGGTCCTATCAAAAACTTGTGAATATAAAAATTGTAGATAATATTAAGAAGATGTATAATAAAATTATTGGATTTGATATCTTGAGAATTGACGAAGTAAGGGATTTTTTTCTCCCAAAAAACCCTATTTTTTGTGCCCCTTGAGCCTATTTTAAATTTTATCAAAAATCTGTGATGCATGAATTTTTGGCGCTATTTTTAGAAGTACTAAAAACTTTAAACTGGTTTGATATGTACAAAAATTAAGAAGTTATGGGGTTTTTTCAGTTTTCACAAAACCCCTCCCTATTTCCATCCCCTTTGTCCGATTTTGCCCATTAACGAACTTGACCGAGATTTTATGTCCCTTGATTTTATGTATCAGTTTGGAAGAGATTTGTGCAGAATTGCGGAAGTTATCGTGTCCAGAAGAAAGTGATAACACAATTGCTTCGGGAAATTCCGTTCAAAATGCCCACTTTGACATAATTTTTTGAAATATATTCTGCCTCTATCAAAAAATCGATCATTGCGGTACATTATATAGTTTCTGAATAAGCGAATCTACCAATTAAATGCGTTTGAGAGCAAAAATGAATTTAAAAATGAGTCAGAAAATAAGCAGTTTGGATTTGAGTGCATCCTTAATTTTTCCAACACAATCGGCTTCGGGAAATTCGGTTCAAAATGCCCACTTTAACAGCATTTAAAAAAATATATTCTGCCTCTATCAAAAAATCGATCCTTACGGTACATTATATAGTTTCTGAGTAAGAAAACGTACCAATTGGAAGCCTTTGAGAGCAAAAATGAATTGTAAAATGAGTCAGAAAATACGCAGTTTGGATTTGAATACACCCTTACTTGGATGATTTTTTTCTTCAACCGCTATGTATTGTTAATTTGTTTTTGCTGTAAGAATTGGTCTTATCCAAAACTTGTCTATATAGATGTTGTAGACAATATTAAGTAGATATATGATAAATTCATGCGGATTTTATATCTTTTGAATTGACGGAGTTATGGATTTTTTACTTCTTCAAACCCCCCTTTTTGTTTTTGTTTTCGTTTTTAATTTTTTTTTTGCGGTACGAATTGGTCCTATCAAAAACTTGTGAATATAAAAGTTGTAGATAATATTATGGAGATTTATAATAAAATTAATTGGAATTGATATCTTGAGAATTGACGAAATTATGAATTTTTTTCTCCCAAAAACCCTATTTTTTGCGCCCCTTGAGCCCATTTTTAACTTTATCAAAAATCTGTGATACATAAAATTTTGGCCCTATTTTTAGAAGTAATAAAAACTTTAAACTGATTTGATATGTACAAAAATTAAGAAGTTATGGGGGGGGGGTTCTGTTTTCACAAAACCCCTCCCTATTTCCATCCCCTTGGTCCGATTTTGCCCATTAACGAACTTGACCGAGATTTTATGCCCTTTGATTTTATGTATCAGCTTGGAAGAGATTGGTGCAGAATTACGAAAGTTATCGTGTCCAGAAGAAAGTGATATATATATATATAGAGAGATAGATAGATATATAAAGTTTTTTACTGAGGGTGGTTTTGGGTTCTAGGAGTCGTGATCGGTGTAGATCTGCAAAAATTTTTCAGAAATTCCAACATAGGAACGATCCCAATAGGTAGTATTTCATACGAAATCTACCTAAAAAAAGTGCATATGGCATGCATGTAAAACATTCATATTCATGTAAACGGTATTTGAAAAGTTTAATTCATACACGCTACAGCTAAAAACAATGAAGTTGACATGCTAAGACAAATAAAACTGTGAAACTCTCAAGAATGTGCATGTGCACACTTATACAAAATGTTTTTGTAATTTTAAAAATATCTTCTTATAAATAACAATTTTTTTTTTTTTTTTTACCTCAAATATCTGCAGGGTGTCCTGCTAATATATTTCTTCTTTTAAAATCTTTGATTACAAAATGAAAACACAGTTTGAAAAATATACCATTCATATCTACTTATAGATTACAATCCTTTGAAGGAAGTGGAGTTATTTTAAGTCCTATTCTTAAACATTTTGTGCAAATCCTGTAAATCTAAAAACGGATTATTATTATTATTTTTTTTTTTTTTTTTTTTTTTTTTTTTTTTTTTTAACCTCAGGAATTTTCAAAAGACGGAATTCCGTCTGTGGACGGAAAACTTGCACCCATGGATCGCATTGAATTATGTATAATAGGATTTAATGAACGAAGAAAACTTTTATTATATCTTTTTAAGTTTTGATTCAATATTCATAAAATTTGAAATGACTCAGCTAAATTCTGCAACAATGATATGTACATTAAATTTCAAACCATTCGGTTGAATAGTTTTCGCAGTTATATACGGATAGACGAATGGGCCACACAACGACTATAGGTGCTGCATATCATAGAAACTCGACAGAGTTTCTCGCCAAGCAAAAGAAATAACAGTGCACTGAACCGTAAATGAAAGGAATTCCCGCCAATTAACGCCAAACGATATTCCAAAAAATTTTTAATACTCTGTCAAGTTTATATTTTCCGGACTGACCAAAGCGGGATTTTGACCCATCTATATCCCCGGTTCTATTTATGATAGAAACAAAATTCTTGATTCTATGGAATGGGGCGTGCCACGTGACTCAGAAAACGAAAATAAAATGGAATCCGGCCAATAGGTTTTTAGTAAATGCGATTTTAAAAGTGCTGTTTTTTGCACTTTTGAAATTCTTGTTCCGACCAAATCTGTTGACAGGGCTGCAGCAATGTGTAATTATCGGATTTTTACGCAGTTTACGTCATTAGAATTATTTTTATGAGTAGTTCAAACCTTTGTAAGTTTCATGTAAAAATATTAATTAGTTTTTGATTTATACCAGTTTAAAGTCTTTTTATTTTTGCAGCGTTGCGTGCGTAATATGTGAGGCATTCTCACAATCTTCTAACTTTTAAGTCCTGGAATAATAATTTTTATTTTAGTAAAAGAGTTTGCCTAATACCCGCTAGCTTCTTATTACTGCAGCGTGGCATACGTAATATGTGGGGCATTCTCACATTCTTTTGACTTTTAAGTCCCGGTATAATAATTTTTCCTTTCTTCTATCTTTACAAGAAGAAAGTATTGGATTCGTTAAAAATCATTCCGAGCAATACAAAATAATTTCTGTCGACACGCAACCAGAGCAGAACCTGATAACAAAAAAAAAAAAAACGAAATCGGACACGAACCAAATATGATAACCGACAAAAATATTCTAAAGCACCATAAGACGATCCGAGTAAGACAAATAATTTCCGTGAACACGCAACCGGAACCGAACATAAGAATTCCATTAGAAACAACCCGAAATCTTACACGAACCAAATCTGAGACCCGACAAAAATATTCCAAAGAACCATAACCCAATCCGAGCATGACAAAATAATTTCCGTGGATACGTAACTCGACCCAAAGCTAAATTTTTTTTTGAAAAAGAAAACCGAAATATTTCCCGAACCTAATATGATAACCAACGAAATTAATCTAAAGAAACATAACCCGATACAAGAAACACAAAATAATTTCCTTGGACGCAACACGACACGATCCAAAAAATTCATTAGAAAAAACCCGAAATCTGACACGAACCAATTCTAAACCCGATAAAAATATTCCAAAGAACCATAACCAGACCCGAGCATTACAGAATAATTTCCTTGGACACGCAACCCGAACCGAACCTGAAAATCCCATTAAAAAACTTGAAATCTGGCCCGAACCAAATCTGAATCTGACAAAAATATCCCCAAAAAACATAGCCCGAAACGAACAAGAAAAAATAATTTCCGTGAATGCAATACGACCCCAACATAAAAATTCCATTAGAAAAAATCCGAAATCTGACACGAATTAAATCTGAACCCGACAAAAACATTCCCAAGAACCATAACCCGATCCGAGCAAGACAAAATAATTTCCGTAAACACGCAACCCGAATCGAACCTACTTTCATTTTTTTTTTTTTAAACTAATTATGACCCGAACCGAATTTGATAACCGACAAAAATATTCTAAAGAACCATAACCCGATCCGAGCAAGACAAAATAATTTCCTTGGACACGCAACCCGAATCAAACCTAAAACTTCCATTTAAAAAAACCTGAAATCTGACCCGAACCATATCTGAATCCGAAAAATTATCCCTAAAAACCATAAACCGATACGAGCAATACAAAATAATTTCCGTGGACGCAACACGACCCGAAACTAAAAATTCCTGTAGAAAAAACCCGAAATCTGAAATGAACAAAATCTGAACCCGACAAAATAATTTCCGTGAACCCGACAAAAATATTCCCAGGACAAAATAATTTCCAAGACAAAATAATTTCCGTGAACCCGAACCTAAATGTTTTTTGAAAAAACCCCGAAATATGACCCGAACCAAGTATGATAACTGACAAAAATATTCAAAAGAACCATAACCCGATCCGAGCAAGACAATTTAATTTCCTTAGACACGCAATCCAAACTGAACCTAAAAATTCCATTTAAAAAAAACCTGAAATCTGACCCGATCCAAATCTGAACCCGACAAATAAGCTATTCCAAAGAACCATAATCCGATCTGAGCAAGGCAAAATAACTTCTGTGGACAAACAACCCGATCCGAACCTAAAAATTTAGTTTGAAATAAACACGAAATATGACTCAAACAAAGTATTATAATCGACAAAAATATTCTAAAGAACCATAACCCGATCCGAGCAAGACAAAATAACTTTCGTGGACACGTAACCCGATTCGAACCTAAAAATTCAACTAGAAAACCCACGAAATCTGAACCGAACCGAACCAAATCTGAATCCGACAAAAATATTCCAAAGAATCAGAACTGGATCCGAGCAAGACAAAATCATTACTGTTGTCATGCAACCCGATCCGAACCCGAAAGTTCTACTTGAAGTTAACCCGAAACCCGAAATAAAAATACACCAGGCCGTACCCCGATCCGAGCAAGGCAAATTAATTTCCGTGTACACTCAATACGACCAGAATCTGAAAATTCCATTTAAAGTCGACCTGAAATCCGACCCCGAAACCGATCTGGAAAGGACAGTAACCCGATCCGAGCAAGACAAAATTATTTCTGTCGACACGCAACCGGATTCATTTGAAGTCAACCCGAAAACCGACCATAACCCGGTTTCGGATAGAGTTCAATTACAACTTTCTGGTTCGGATCGTGTTGCCTGTCGACGGAAATTATTTTGTCTTGCTCGGATCGTGTTATATTTCTTTGGGATATTTATCTCGGGTTAAGATTTGGTTCGGGTCTGGTTTCAAGTTAACTTCAAATGGAATTTTTAGGTTCTGGTCGTGTTGCGTGATCACAGAAATTAATTTGCTTTGCTCGGATCCGGTTATGGATCTTTGGAATATTTTTGTCGGGTTCAAATTTCGGGTTTCTTTCAAATGAAATTTTCAGATTCGGATCGGTTTGTGTTTCAACGGAAATTATTTTGTCTTGCTCGTATCGGATTATTGACCTTTGGAATATTTTTGTCGGGTTGAAATTTCGTTTTTTTTTTTTTCAAATGAAACTTTTAGGCTCGGGTCGGGTTGCGTGTCCACGGAAATTATTTTGTTTTGCTCGGTTAGGGATATGGTTCAACGGAATGTTTTTGCCGAGTTAAGATTTGGTTCGGTTCAGATTTCGGGTTTTTTTCAAATGGAATTTTTAGGTTCGGATCAGGTAACATGTCCACGAAAATTATTTTGTCTGTTGGGATCCTGTTATGGTTCTTTGGAGTTTTTTGTCGGGTTCAGATTTGGTTCGGATCAGATTTCATTTTTTTTTCAAAGGGAATTTATATGTTCGGGTCGGGTATCATGTCCACGGAAATTATTTTGTGTTGCTCGGATCCGATTATGGTTCTTTGGAATATTTTTGTTGGGTTCAGGTTTGGTTCGGGTAAGATTTCTGGTTTTCTTGAAAGGGAATTTTTAGGTTTTTGTTGGGTTGCGCGTACCGGAAATTATTTTGTCTTGATCGGATGGGTTACGGTTATTTTCAATATTTTTGTCTGCTATCAGATTTTGTTCGGGTCAAATTTCGGGTGTTTTCAAATGGAACTTTCAGTTCGGGTCGGGTTGCGTGTACACTGAAATTATTTTGGCTTGCTCGGATCGGCGTACAGTCTGGTGTAATTTATTTTTTGGGTTCGGCTCGGGTAATCGGTTTGTAAGTCTAAAAAAAATCACCCTGATTGGGAAACAAGTGGTTATTTGTCAATTAGCCTAACCGCTTGTCTAGGCTGTATGCAATAGGCCAGAAAAATATTAGGCTAATTGGAAAATGAGAGATGATTCTCCATTAACTTACGACATGTATATCTCACATTGCATTTAACATTTAAAGATGGTTAGAACTCGCACGATTACTGGTTAAACATAAAAAAAAGGCAAAAATTCGCTAAAATAAGTAAAATAAAAATAATTTATTCAAAATTTTCGAATTTTTGGCCCACTTTATTAAAATGCTTTTAGATTTCAGTCCACACCCTTTTAAAATTGCAATACTATGGATATTTTTGCACGCAAAATTTAAATAACAATTAAATGAACTTTTATTTTGCACGAAACCGGAATGATTTTTGACGAAAGTACTACGCACAATAATCATCACCGAATGTCCTGCTGATATTTGAGGAAAAACTGGATTATAGAAACGTTCCAGTGGACCTCGATTATGGAAAGATTCTAGGTAAACACTGACTACGGAGAAACCACAGAACAGGCTCAGAAAGATAATGTAAGTATTTTAGTGAATCACAGTGTACTTATAGTCATGAAAACAATTCGGCAGAACTTAAGGATCACTGAATTTTTGGCAGTTTTATTGGAATTTTTCCTTTTCTTTTCATTTAAAAAGATTAATAAGGGGATTTATTAAAATAATCGAATCTGTTATTTTGGACTTGGTAATTAAAGAATCTTGGTATGGACTTGGCAATAAAAGAAATTTATCAATATGCCATAAATAGCTTTTAGTTAATTTTTAATCAGATAATAGAGCTACTTAAAAATTTACAAATATGACTGAAATTAGGGAAAATCATTACATAACGATGAAATATCGAATTCTGAATATTTTATTTAAATGAATTATAATTTATCGTATGAATCATCCGAAATATATGGGAAAATACTTGGAAAGTATATGACTTAGCATGTCCTGCTTGTCACGTAAAAAACAATTATGAATTTAGAAAGTACACGCATTGAAAATTCAGAAAATCCAACAAGTGTTGGCTTATGCAAGAGCTTATGAAAACATTTTCTAAAAAAGGGGGGCTTACAGATAATCTGAGTTTCTGCCACGCTTATCGGAGGGACATTGGATTTCAAAATTATAAAAAAACTAATTTTATTTAAAAATTACTTCAAGCACACCCGGTGATAAAGCAAATGTTCATTATTCAATCTGTTTTTAAGTCTTTACATATTTTGTGTAAAATGATGCGAACTTTGAAAATGTAATGGCAGTTTTTCAATAGTTATTAAAATAAAATCCTTACTGAGTTAATTTATGAATCACCCTGTAGCTTATAGAACAAGAGCTAAAATATTGCTGGTTAGTTCGACACGTTTTATCATTTCTAAAAAATAAATGATTTCTTCTGAGATTTGTAAGGATCGATAAAATGTATTTGAATTGTTTTAAAAAGTCCAACATTATGTCTTTCTAGATATATTACACTTTTGAAAAGTTTATAGCCTCACTATTAAATTATTTTTTTACTTCTATCATCTTTCGTTTATGTTTTCTTTTCTGAATTAAAATGAAATATGTATAATCCAAATGAAATACCTTACAAAAAGAAGTGATATCTAATCAAAAACAACTCGTTGTAAATGATGCCGCCAAGCCACAAACCTAAAACGTCAGTCATAAAAAGAAGTGATATCACATAAAAAGAAGCGATATAGAAGTGCATACTCCGAGTGCCATGTAAAAATCTATCACTACACATAATGTTTCCAAAGGACTCGGAGTGAGGTATAGTATGGGAAAACTGCTTGGCGACCTGCAGGCGTATATTTAATTTATGCAGTACCTATACCAATTTCGAAAAATTGTGAAAGTCGAAAAAATTAATTTGAATTTCTCATTATATCACTCTTATAAATATTTGTAGGAGGAAGATCTGTAATAAATGAGAAAGATTTGTAAGACAAGCAGGAAATGGTATGTAATTGTGGTAATCATCTGCTATTGCAATTATATTTTTCATTATTTTAAACATAATTTTTAATTACATAAATACGTTTAATAATACACTGTATTAAAATTAAAGGGAAAACTTGTAAAATGGATCCTGTTTATGACAGATTTATTTCTTAAACGTAAAGTTCATGTTTCCAACATAAGGAATATTATATAATACTTGTATCCTTACAAGAACAGATTTTCCCCCTGTCATGTGCAATTTCGTTTACGCAGGCTTTACTGCAATATATCTTAGTTTAATTAACGTCTATCATTAAGTGCATTGTTAGTAATATTTATATGATCATTATTTTTTATTACTATTTTACAAACTCAAAATGTTTATTACATGTTTACTTAGAAAAATCCTCCTCATAAAAGTGGTCTTTCTCGTTCAAATAATTGTAATCAACAAATCGATCCCATGATGTTAAAAAAGAATGGGCATGTTAATACCATAAGCTTCGAATTTTTACAGTTTAATGGGAGAAGTAATACAAGAAGAAAATTGTTAAACAAAAAGTCAACAGGAAGAACAAACATTATAAAAGCCTGCAGGTCGCCAAGCAGTTTTCACATACTGTACCTCACTCAGAGTCCTTTGGTTGGTTGTGTTTATGACGGCCAATTATCAACACGTGGGATATGAGCCCTAGTGGGGGGAGTGCCCTCCGTGGGGGTCTTTCTAAGGGAACCTAACCCGTATTTACGCGTGGGAATCCACGGCTTCGAAGAAAACCACGAAAACTCCGAAACGGTTAGGCCGACGGGCGCGATTGGGATCGAACCCAGCACCTCCCGTCTACCAGCTTCGAGAGCAGAACCTCTCAGCCACTGGTGGGGCTCAGAGTCCTTTGGAAACATTATGAGTAGTGATAGATTTTTACACGGCACTCGGAGTATGCACTTCTATATCGCTTCTTTTTATGTGATATCACTTCTTTTTATGACTGACGTTTTAGGTTTGTGGCTTGGCGGCATCATTTACAACGAGTTGTTTTTGATTAGATTTATATAATTACGAATGCACCTAAAAAGAGAGAGACAGAACGTCTCATGCATTTTTAATCGCCAAATTGTCACAGAGAAGAATGAAAGTAGCGATGTGATTGCAAATTATGACTTCTTTCAAATTACTGTTATAAAATAAGCTTAGAAGGCAGCCTACATATTGAAAAAGTAATAAACTTTGAAATTTTTAACACAAATATCCAATTTTGACTTTATATTTGAATTCTTCGTTAAATATTACCTTCAGATACCACATGGGAAGACATTCAATGAATAATTTCTAAAATTAAGCACATGTAAAATTGTGAGCTCAAATGTTAAATGATTTTTTAATACTTGCAAAACAAACTGCATTACAGATAGATTTTAAGCATAACTCAAAAACTACTCGGCAGAAAGAGCAGAAATTTTGGATTTGCATATTTAAAACTCCTAAAAATTAATTCCCCTGCACCCTTTTAACTTTTGAATTTTTAAAAAACTGTTCTGGGCAAACATTCACCTCTCTAAACCAGCTATGTCAAATTTCAAGTATCTAGCCATAACAGTTTGAACTAAATAGTAATTTAAAATGTTTTATGCTCATTTCACCCTTTTAAATTTTGTATTTTTTAGAAACCATTCATAGCTTAAAAGTAACCACCATGCAAAAATCCCAGCCAACCAACTGTATCACATAAATCACAATTTTAGAATGGTATTTGATTCTGCAATTTTTAAAATTTCAAACTTCTAAAAAATTGTTCTGGGTAAGCATTTACATCTCTAAAGTAACAGCCATGCTAAATTTCAAGTACCTAGCTCTAACAGTTCCAAATGAATTGCACTTTAGAATGCTTATATAATGTTTTCCACTAATGTCACCTCTGTAAATTTCAAACTTTTTAGAAACTATTCATAGCAAGTATTTGCATCTTAAAAGTAATCACCACACAAAATTTCAAATTTTTACCCTGAACATTACAGAAATCACAATTTTAGAACCTTTTTTGATCCTGCACACTGTTGGGGGATTGTATAAAATATAGCCTATGTTGAAGCAGAGATGGTCACCAGCATTTTGCCACCATTATTTTTGAAATTGGTTGGGTAATTCCAGAGATTAACCCCTACAAACAAACAAACATTACTTCTTTATAATATTAGTATAGATTATGCACAATTTTTAGAGATGAAAAATAAATTTCCTTTAATAAATCAGACTTTTGCTGAATGCAAGAATTTTTATGATGCAAAAATATCTGTTGTGTAAACTTAAAAATTTTAAATATTTGATTACTGTTGAATATTAAAAAATATACATAATGCTGTAATGCAAATAGGAAATACATGTAAAAAGAAGTTATAAATAAGCAAATGACTTTTAGGATGTTTTAACATAATATTTAAATTAATTGTAAATAACAGGACAAAATTTGTCTTTTCATAGAAATATATATAAAACACAAGTAAAAGTCTTAATATCTTTTCTGCCAATAACTAATTTTTATAAGTAAGAATCAATGATTGTATGTTGTGAGCCTCACATTAGCTGGCCACAGGTTGAGTAGGACTGCTATAAAACAATTACCATCTTCTGTACTTTTAAGTTGTTGCAATTCAAAGTAAAATAAAAAATATATCTAATACTATCTAAATAAAGTAAGTTTTTTAAATGAACTTTAATGTGCTGCTTAAAAAAAAAAATCCCTGTCTAATTGTTTTCATATACAGTAAAACCTCCCTAAAGCGACCACATTCTGTTCCAATAAAAAGTGGTTGCTCCGAGAGGTGATCTCTTAATGGAGGTCATGTTAAAATCTAGATTTTAGTTGTTTAAAGAAGGTAACAATTAATGTTACTAAAATTTATTTTTCACATTAGGAAAAAATATAAAAATTTAAGTATCAAAACAAAAATTAATTACATAAGTTAATTACTGCAGAGTTAAAAAAATTAATACATTGACGTTTGCTTTGATTTTCCTTTTGAAGTTCAGTAAATAAAGGCTTTAATTTATCTATTTCTTTGAGAGTTTTCTGACAGAATAAAGCAGGTCAATTGTCATTCTTAATTTGCCATCAGAGTTAAATTCATTGCCTAAAAAGGCACAAAGGGGTTTAACACTAGAAAGACGGGAAATTTTAATCAAATTTTATAAAAAAATATTTGACACCAGAATTTTTATTTTAAATTATTAACTTATTTATTTAACCAATTTTTTCTCTTTGTATCTTTTAAAACTAGTTTCATAAAAAAAATTCTGGTTCAAACCGAAATATATTTATTTGGTAGCGGTCAAAATGATCGCTCGCCATCTTTCTAGTGTTAAACACTTAAAAGTTACCTGAATAAAAGAAAAAATCTAAACTTAGTTTGGAAATTTCATGAATAATGTGGTCTCCGGAATTATTTTTCTAATAAAATCTTCTTCCAGCGACCAGGAAAAAATGGAATTGGTTTCATTTTCTTCAAAGAAATGGGTCGCTCATGGAGGGAGTTCAACTGGGATGGTCTCTGAATGGAGGTAAACTTAGTATTAAGCCTATGGGAATAAATTTCGTTCCATGAAAGAATGGTCGTTCAGGGAGGTGGTAGCACAGGGAGATTTCACTGCATTTGATGCAATGTCACAATATATTAACCCACACCTTCTTCTCCTGTCAAATTATGTCATGTTTGGGGGAATTCCTTCACCCTTTTTGAATTGTAACATAATTAATGAATAACCTTTACCAATGTGTAACCCAAAATATAATCATTCTTATGATTTTATTAAGATCTATTAAAATTTCATATATGCTTCATTTTTTTCCATTCACTAATCAAAGACAAAAACAGTTACAGAACAAATTTTTCTGTTTTCTTTCCGTGTCAGTACATAGTAAATAACAGTCTTAGGTGCAAATTGAAAAATAATAAGAGTGTGATGAAATGCAAAATAATATCTTTAAAAAAATTATTATTGACAAAAATGTTATATGAATTTTATCAATAAACGTGTTGAATACATAAGGACTATTAAGATACATTAAGTACTACAGTCGAACCTCTATTTAACGAAGTCGCTAAATCCCGGAAAAAAGTTCGTTATATAAAAAATTCGTTAAATAGAGTTTCACCTTTTAAAATACTTTAAACTACATAAAACAGATTTTAAATTTTTAAACACTAAATATTTTTACTAAAAGTAATTAATCACATTTTTTAAAATAAATTATATCGATTTGTTTTATTTATTTTACCCACCAATATCCATCATCAATTAATTTTTTCTATGAGCTTAAATCTTCGAAATCTGCAAGGAAAACAAAACATTATCCGGGAATATACTGTATTTTCTGTAAATAGTTTTACATTAAAATTAACGAATTTTAATGACATTATCGTATTTATTATTATTATACCAAATAATTTTAACCATACATTAACGTATGCGTCCTTAAATTTAATTTCTGAAAAACTCTGTTCATTTTGCCTGAGTTTTTTATTTAAAAAAGTACTTTCTTTCATAATACGTTTCGCATCTTTGCAATGCACCAAAAAACCCTTCATGCGTATTTTCTTCTAACTATAATCCGCGTCGGATTGTTTCAAATGATTTTAGCATTGCATCACACGAAGTTTTGTTAATTCCTACATAATGATAATTTCTAGCATCATCATATTCATCTTCATCGCAATTCATTGCTGTATTGTTTTTATTTTTCACACTGCCGAAAATATCCAATTCGAATACTGTTTCCGAGGTCTCAGTTTCAGAATTAAATGAAATACAATCATCAATCAACACATCATGCTTAATTTCTTCTTTTTTTCTCACTGTATCCACATTTTTTAAAGTTACTCTAATAAGAGATTATAGTCTTCGTCCTCCATACTTACCGAATTCTCACTGCTGGCAAAGAAGGCGCCTGGTAAAACCAGTTCAAGGCCATTGAACATCATAAAATGTGTTAAAAGAAAGAATAAGTTTGAAAAGCCCAAAAATATTCTGAGAAATGGGGAGGAAAAAAAAATTGATCACAAGAAAAAGTTCGTTAAATAGAGAAAGCACTTCGCTATTTGGAGGTTATTTTACGAAGAAATTCGCAAAATGTTCTTGGTTCCAAGGAAAAGTTTGCAAAATAGAGAAATTCGCAAAATAGAGGCTCGTTAAATAGAGGTCCAACTGTATTCCAAACTTTTAAAAAGTGAGACTGGAATTGCTTCTTTCCAAAAAGTCTTGAAGGAAGAGAGCTGCGGTCCTGCATTGGTTTGCGAGTAGTGGCGATCAGTAGCTTCATTTATGTGAAGTAAGATATTTGGTAAAAATATTAAAAGTACGGATATTCTATAGAAAATGTATTTGAGATTCTTCTATATTTGTTATTGAAAAAAAAATTAAACAAAAATGCATACCAATAAACTATTATAAGTTTTTTAGTAATGCTTTAAAATGAGTAGGCAATTTTATTATTACTATTTTAATTTTAATAAATATATTTCATTAATAAAGAAATTTTCTTTTAATATCTAGAAAAAAAATATGAGATAATTTTACCTAGAAAGAAATCATGATGTGCTACAGAAATTTTATTAAACCTTAAGTACTTTGCTGATGAAGAAAAATTAAGCAAAATTGTTCTAGAGTCATGATAATAAATTCAATAATAATCATATTAAGGGGTCTCATACCTTTTAAAATCTCTGTAGCCAGTTCAAAAGTAATATGGTTTTGAGTTATTATAACTTTTTAAATACTTATTGAAATTACATAAAACTTTGTAATATACTTATGCCATATTTAAGACTTTATAAAATATAAAAATAAACAAAATATAATAAAAAATGCAGTTCAATTAATATTGCAAATGTTTTTCACATGGCATGTCACTATCATATAACTTAACTTTAAATAGATATATCAACATAAAACTTATGTTAAAATTAACTTTGAACTGTACTTTATAGAATGAATTAATGGTATAAAAATTCTTTGACAGAAACTATTTAAAAAATTCAATTGAATTTGAAAAATGAAAAAAAAATTAATGATTAAAAAATAATAAAAATATTTACTTATCTCGATAATATTAATTTATTTTATAAAATATAGGTTAAAGCTCATTTTAACATAATTTTAATGTTTATATATCAATTGTAAATTAAGTTATCATGAGGATTATGAAGTACGACATGAATAAAATTTTGCAATATTAAATGAACTGAACTGTTTTTCACATGGCATGTCACTATCGTTACTTCGAATAGATATATATAAAACTTATGTTAAAATTACCTTTAAACTCTACTTTATAGAATGAATTAATGGTATAAAAACTTTTTGACAGAAACTATTTAAAAAAATCAATTGAATTTGAAAAATGGAAAAAAAAAATTAATAATGATTAAAAAATAATAAAAATATTTACTTATCTCGATAATATTAATTCATTCTATAAAATATAAGTTAAAGCTAATTTATCATAATTTTAATGTTTATATATAAATTGTAAATTAAGTTATCATGCAAATTGGGAAGTACGATGTGAAAAAATTTTGCAATAGTAACTGAACTGTACTTTTTATTATGTTATAAGTGTTTATTTTTAGATTTATAAACCTTTAAATATGGCTTAAATATATTATAGATATTTGTGTAATTTCAATAAGAATTTAGAAAGTTATGAGAACTTAAAATTACATCCCTTTTGTACTGGCGACAGAGCTTTTAAAAGGTATGAGATTCCTTAAAATCAGACATGAAACTGGGAAATGGAAAAAAAGGTGAAAAATGTTTTCCATCTATACAATAAGGCTAAACTCATACAATTTAGACACATTTTAACAGTTATTCATATAATAAAATGAATTATAACTGTACATATGATTGTTATATTCTTTTTGTAACTTAGAAAGTATTAAAAGAAAAAAATAAATAAATAACAATAAATGTATTAATTCACTAAATCAAAAAAGAAAATTGGAAACAGCTTGCTAAAAGTATAAATCCACCCAAATGTATCTCATGAACTTATGTGAAGTACAGAGATTAATTTTTCAAAATAAATGTATTATTTTGAATGATTTGACTGTTTAAGACTTTACCAAAAAAAAAAATCTCTATGATAAATATATGCATGCTAAATTGATCTTTACTCCAGAAATGCATTTCCAAAAATGCATTACTGAAATTACCCAGAAAGGTTTTATAAATAGAATAAAATATTCTATTCCAAAAAGAACCTTATGGAAACTTCCTTTCCCTAGTTAAAGAACTTAATTTACATGACTTTCAGATGCTTATAATAAAAGCTCGCCTTTGATTTGATAGTACAGCAATTCAAAAAACAAACTCCCAGGATTTGTGTAGATAAAATGTCTAATTATTAAGTTTTCTAGCCCCACCCCCCTCCCCAATATGCTTCTAGTATTTTCTTTGCATTTTTGCATCAATCCAGAGAATGTCCAAAATTGCTTCTAAAAAGGTGGAATTCTTCCTTTAGGAGGAACACTTTCATGCCTGTAAAATGTTAAAATTGAGGGGTAGAGAATATGTAGGAGTATGTCCACTTAAATTTCTTAAAATTTAAGTGGAAGTTTTCTTGATACAACTTGATTTTTAGGACTTTTTATTACTGTTTAAATAATTCAGATAGTAAAAAATGTGTTTTGGCATTAAACATATTGCACTTTTGCTTAAATATGTGAATATTTTCATATAAAAAACTGATATTTTAATCAATTTAAGCTCCTCCAAGCATGGCATACAAAGTAAATTGGTATAGATGATTGCACTCTTAGTAATCATCTGAAACAAAAACAAATTAACATGAATTCTTAAAATTTATTAAATCAGTTGGAGGCCAAACCTAACATGGGTAAGATAAAACAAAATTTCATAAAATGGTGGTTGTTTGAAGTTAATTGAAGTTTTGTTATTAGTTTTTCATATTTGAAACTGTTTACAGAAATTAAAATTATTAAGAATTTTAATTTTTTAAATGTTTGTCCTCTAATTAAAAAAAAAAAGTAGTAAAATTTGCAAAAAACATTGACAGCTTGATGAAGAGTTTAAGCACAACAACCTAGACTCATTTATTAAAAAACACGTTTCAAGGTTCAAGAAAAACATATATAAAGTTTTTTAGGTAGAACAAAAAGCAATTTTTAAGGCATATTTTAAACACTTTAAAGGTAAAAAAAAAAAAAAAATTAATATACATAATTTTTTTTTTTTTTTTTTTTTTTTTTAGTTTTCTTGGAAAATTTTCCTTTAAAGCAAAATCAACTTTTTTTTTTTTTTTTTTTTAATTGATGAGTGCAATAACAATCTAGGAAAAATTCTACAAATCATTCTTTATGAATTTTTTATTATACAGCCATCCTTAATTAGCTGGCAACAAACAATGACATTATTTAAAAAAATGCAACAAAAACTTAATGCACAACTTGCATAGTTGGAGTGAACTGAATCTTGGAATATACACAAGGCAAGAGCAGAAGAGAAAGATACACAGAACATTGATTATTCTTACATCTCTGAATGGAAATTTCTGCTCTATTCAGATCCAATTAGCATTGTCAGAACAAAATATGATCCCTTTTGTATGGAAACAGAGTAGTAGCTTAAGCAGCTGTCAACAATTTTATTGCTGTGAGTTATGAAAACGTGATTTCTTCCTAGGTACAGGGCAGTTTTCTCCACTTGGACCGGCATTTTCAATATTTTCTCGCTTCAGTTGTGCTTTCTGCAGAATAACAAAAAGAATGAGGAGGGTATATACGGTATTTTTTTAATAACAATTCAACTGTTCAATAATTTACAGAGAATACTAGAAACATAAAAACAAGTAATAATGACATAAAAACATCCACTCATTTAGTCAAAAATAAAGGATACTCCAATCTAATTGAAGTTGGGTTTCCATTAACAACTTTGACCTTGCTTTTATATAACATCATCAAAACAAGCACAAGAAATTTCCATTATCCATCTCCAAAATACATGAACTCAACATTTCAGATTTTTGAATGTGGTTGCTGAGTGCATATAATATCACTGATTGAATTACCGTGCTTTTTAGTACTCTACATGATATTATACAGGGGTCTGTCCAGGGGGAAAACTGAGTCAGTTAATGGACTCTTCACAAAATTCGATAATAGTAGAACAGACTCTTCACAAAAATAAATTTCGGAAAAACAGCCTTTCACAAAAAAACTCAGAAATTTTTTTTTTTTGAGAATGGTAGATACACACTGTGCAAAATCTCAATCTATGAACTATTTTCAGTTTTGGTATTTTTTTTTAGTGATAGTAAATTATACTTTATATACATAAATAGCACTTTTGCTTGAAAAAAACTTTTAATCTATACATATAATAATTATATTTAAGTATTGCGTGGCAGCACAATACTTATTTATTTCCAGTGTCACTTCTTAATGTTAATTTAACATTGAAAAGCCTATGGAGATCATAACTTTTTCATTTTTTCTTCCCACCTTTTTGTCTCTGATGCCACTCATTTTTTATTCTTTACTAATTCTAATGACATTATAAATTTAAAGTGTAAAAACCTTTGCCTGACGTCAGGGTCAAAACGAATGGTAAAATGCCTTCGCATAATGGTGAATTATAACCCAGAGAGAAACATGGGCCAATTTTTTTTTTACCTTATTCAAATATTTTTCTTAATAATTCCACTTTTCGACTTTTTCATTGAAAATCAACGGACATTTTTCATAGAAAATGTAAGATTTTACTTCATTGTTGCAAAAATTTCAAAAGCCATAATAATTATTTCTTTTTAGTACAAAGATTTTCATGTAAAATATTAAATTGAGCTAATTTTTTTTTTATTTTTTCAAAAATTAAAAAGGTGAATATGGCGTCATAGTGGAAATAAAAAGGATATTTTCAGAATATGTTTTTGCTTTGGTCAAGTTTATATTTTAGTAAAAAGTTTCTATGGATAGCTATTTTTACGCAGGTAGCGAACTTAGTGGGGAATTACATAATTTAAATTTTAAAATGTAATTTATTTTTCCGAGATGAGAACTATTTATACCCCAAGTTAAACTTTTCTAATGTGTTTACATCACCCCTTAAGAGAGAATAAGTTTTAAAAACTTATGTAAAACTTTTATTTTTTACTGTATCACAGCTGTAATATTGTTAAATATTAGCAGTAAGGATTCAACACAATTTACATTCACATTCATAGCGTTCCTGAGTGGGAAATAGGGTATCTAAATTTAAGTGAAGTTAATTTTTTATGTTTTGATTATAGATTTTTTACGTTCAGATTAGAAGTTTTTGTCCAAACTATACTGCAATCTGCATTACTACAGTGGTGAAACATTTTGAATTACACATTGGTAAACAGCATTCCACATTGTGATGCAATACCGCATATATCAAAGCCTGATGATGATACTCTCTATTAATTTTGAAATGCGTTCGTCTGAGTGCAGTAGTTATTAAAAAACTTGACATATTAAACAAAAACATAATTTGAAGAACAAAATAAAAAAAACAAAATTTATTTCCTACTTTGTTTAGGCCCGAGAAGGGACAGATATTAAGTTATTTCATTCAATTAGTTCTACATTTAATGTTAAATTTTTGTAACAAATTAGTTAAGCCAATTGAAGATTAAACTAGTCGGATGTACCAATCCCAAAACTTTCTTCTATCTCATACATGTTAATACTTCAAAATTCGCTATCACACTGCCAAAATTAAATGGCAATCTATGCATCTCATGAGGATTCTAACGATATGAAATTCCGTGCATTAGTTCTTGAGATATGACTATCGCTGAAATAGTCTAAATTCAGCAAAATGCTGCCTAGCAGCGCCACCTATTGGGTGATTTATACCAAATCCTAATCAGCAACAATTTATGTCAACGTCTGACTGAATCTGAAGTTTGGAGAAAATCCGTACATTAGTTTTTGAGATAGAGCAATAGTGAAAATCGTGAAAATTTCTGCATAGCAGCGCCACCTATTAGGGGATTAACACCAAAACCTAATTAACAACAACTTGTGTCAACATACAACTTAATCTGAAGTTAGATGAAAATTGGTCCATTAGTTCTATTGATAGAGCTATTGAGGCAATCGTGGAAAAGGCAGCAGAGAAGCGCCACCTGTTGGGCGATTTACACCAACACCTAATCAGTAGCAAGTCATATCAAGGACTAACTTAATCTGAAGTTTGATGAAAATCCGTGCATTAGTTCTTAAGATAGAGCTATTGGGGAAATCGTGTAAATCCTGCAAAATTCATCATAACAGCGCCACCTGTTGGGTGATTTACACCAAAACGTAATCATCATCAATTCATATCAAGGACTAACTAAATCTGAAGTTTGATCAAAATCTGTGCATTAGTTTTTGAGATAGAGCTATTGCGAAAATCGTGAAAAATGCAGCATTGCAGCGCCACCTGTTGAGCGATTTACACCAAAAACTAATCAGCATCAATTTGTATTAGGCACTAACTGAATATCAATTTTTATTAAATTCCGTGCATTAGTTCTTGAGATAGAGCGCCCACAAAATTTGTGTCACATACACACAGACAGACAGACAGACAGACTCACAGAGTCACAGACAGACATTTTGTAAAATCATGTTTTTTGGAATCTCTGACCCCTAAAACGTGTAAATCCGTCGAAAACCGGAATTCGAAAATTTTCATGAATCCAATACTTTCTTCTTGTAAAGATAGAAGAAAGTAAAAATAAAAGTAAAATTCATACAATATGATACTTAAAACACCCTAAAAAATTAGATTCCGTTTAAATGAAATCGAAATAAATCTTGGACTTTTTTTAAGTTTTGTATTTTGCATGCATCTTATCATTTTATGCACAATTGTCATAAACATAATACAAAATCTGCAATAGAAATATTTTCAATTAAAAATGGAAGAAGTCTAAGATTTATTTCGATTTCATTTGAACGGAATTAATTTTTTAGGGTGTTTTAAGTTATTTATTGTATGAATTTTATTTTTATTTTCTAATCTTCAATTGGCTTAACTAATTTGTTACAAAAATTTAACATTAAATGTAGAACTAATTGAATGAAATAACTTAATATCTGTCCCTTCTCGGGCTTAAACAATGTAGGAAATAAATTTTGTTTTCTTAATTTGTTCTTCAAATTATGTTTTTGTTTAATATTTATACATATAATAATTATTGCATTATTTATACTAATCTGAACATTCTGTCTAAAAAATATATTAGTTTATTTCTGCAAAATTCAAACGTCTCCAATTTTGGGAGACTAGGAATAAATGGGTTAGTATTTTGTGAAATTACTTTTTTTTACAAAATTAAAATAATTCACAAAAATAAAACCCTGGAAAAAAAAAAAAAAACTGGACAGGCCTCTGTTATAACATTTAAAACAAAGCAAGTCTCTTTAAATTTTCATTAAAATATCATAACTTTTCTCAAAGTTATTAAAGAAAACTCAACCTCAGTTAGAGTGGAACAACCTGTATTTTTTGATTGCATAAGCTGGACTCCCTGCAAATAATTGAAGATTTGTTCCGAGTCACTCGCTCAATATAATAAAGTAACACTTTGTATGCATAATGACACTTAAACACTAACTATAAACCAGAACAATACAAACCAACATATATTCAATTTAGTAACAAAGTGCATTATCTTAAACTTCTCTAATCAGGTCCATTGCTGAGTGATGTATTTGAGCAAATGTGACTTTTTAAATATTTAGTGGTATTCACATTCACTTTTAAGGATATTGCAGCCATGATGATAATGCTTGGAAGTGAAGCCAATTACAGAAGATTAATTGGATGTGTAAAACATTTGTTTTTTCCTTTAAAATTTACCTTCTGCAATCAACTGCCTATTGTGGTAATTCAACCACTTTCTTTTTAGTTACCTAATATTACTGTAGCAAATAAATGCTCACAGTTGAGATAGATTTAAAAAAAAAGAAAAATACCCCTAACTTATCTTGGGGCAAAAGTTGAAGTGGTTAAAGAAACTTCATTTGAAAGTACATTTTTCCCCAGCAAAGCAACAGTGTTTTATTAAATTAAAACAGCTTTCAATATTTATTTCATTCACTAATGTCATTTCTTCGATAGTTAATCATTTTTAAATGACTATTTAAATTTCTATATTTGGAGGGGTTTTTTCCCCTTATTTCTTTAAAATATATGAAATTAGCATGTTTTAAAGCTTGCAGGGCCTAAATTAGGATAGACAATAATGGCTTGGTGGGTAAGGATCTGCCCCCCCCCCCCTCACCAGTGTTCTAAATAATGTTAACTACTCAGCATGACTAACTAGTATATTTCATTAAAGTTTTCCACAAATTAAAGACAAGTGATATAAAATAAAATAAATCTGGACAGCAGTTAATCAGTAAATCTAATTGATTAAGATCGTCATTTTCATTTCAAGACAAAATATTATCATAACAGGAGATTTGAAGTAATAATAGTAATGAACTGTTAGTCATAAGAAGGAGAATTCTATATCTATATAAATATGAATCTGTAAAACTTGAAATATGACAGTTAAAAAAAAAGTAAAAGCTTAAAAACATCATCACTACCATAATAATAGTAATAAAAAATTTAGAAAAGAAATTAAAATTAAAAAATGAATCCCTCCCCCCCTTATCCCAGCCAAGAACAACGAATACAATTTTCATATCTTGTGGAACATACATTGAACATTTACCTGTATTCTCTTTATTATTGTAAAAGATTAAATATAAAGTTAATAAAATTTAACAGATAAAGTTATAAATAAGTAAATAAAAAATTGTAATTGTCCAAATCTTGGATTTACAGAAACTGAACCAGTAATTTTTTTTTAAAACTGAAATGAAATATTGGTTGTAAATAATCTTATGAGCAGGGGTGTAGTGGAGGTATACGTCACATACCTTCTGGATTTTTTATGAAGCTCCGTATACCCCCTGTTTCTCAAATAAAGCTATAGCATATACTCTAGCCATGAAAATTCATGGCTCTAGCATTACCTATAGCGTATGCCCTCTGGTTATTTTTACGACTACAACACTGCTTATGAGAAATCAAAATTATTCGATTTTATTAAAATGTACCCATAAAAAGGGGTCTTAAGATCATAAAAGTCTACTAAATCTTGAACTTGTCATTAAGTTTCACAACATATTCATTACCAGTTATTAAACTGAAATTTAGCAATTCATTTTTCATATTTCAATTGGATTTTATTTAGGCAATTAAATACAAATTTCAACTAAAATAATTCCAATTTGAAATCCAACTTATAACAGGCAAACCAAAAATGCATTACTTCTTTTGATATTACATCCAGCATTAGCAAGTAAATCATAAAATTAAAATATACATATTTGTTTTCACAAAACATTTGGCGAATTATATTTTTGGCACATGATATAAATTTTCCATGTATAAAATATTTCTTGATTTTTATGTACATAAATACATACAATTTATTATTTGAATTTATTAAAAGACAGCATTAATGGAAATGCCTGACTTCTGTTCAGAAGCAGAATGACATTAAAAAATCATGTTTTGATATGTATAGTGAAGGTCCTCGTATGTGAGGTTTCAAGTTTTATGCAATTTGTGTAACCAACATAACTGGCATTTACTGGATAAAATATAACTGAATATTTTTTTTTTTCTAAAATAAATAAATTCTTAAATAAGTTATTGTTTTTCTTAAATAAATAAAAATTTATTTATGCATGCAGTCTTTTAACTAGTAGAAATTGTCTTAATTTAAACTGTATGTTTGTTTTAAAATATTTTATGGTCTAACTTTGATTATACAGAGGCAGAATTAGTAAAAAAAAGTCACTGGCCCCAAGGACCAGTAAACATCAGAGTTTACTGGTCCATAGACAATGTCACTGGCTCACTACATAAAATTCTATTAAGTACCTTTAACCCTTTGAGTGACACCCCTCCCCTCCTCTTTCTAGAATATAAACCAAACTTCCTTTCAGTTACCCAAAATTTTCGGCATAATAAAATGTAAAATTATAATTTGGTAAAAATTAAATAAACAGTACATAAACAAAAACTATAAAATTATTAATTATGTATTTTATTTCCGATTATTTATTTCAACTGACTGTAAGTTTTAATGCAATTTTTTATTTATTTATTTAAATAAAATAAAATTCTGTGGTTTGTGTTTGGTTGCGGTTTTCTCTGGGACGGGAAAATTTACATTTACCTGTCAGAGAAGGAAAAAAGTTACTGGTCCTGCAGACCACTAAATTTTTTACATTAGTGGTCCAATTGAATTTTTAGTGGTCTCGGACTAGCGGACCACCAAGGATTTCAAACGCTGTTATACTGTAATATAACTTACAAAAATTAGTGTAAAAATTGAAGAATGTATCTCATACAGTAATGGTAGTTTTGGCTAATCAAATTCTAATCTATCAAATTTGATTAACGATTTTCCAGTTTGGCTAATAATGTAAAATTCCTAGTGCAAGCCCTATCACATGTTAATTTCCTAAGCATTAGAGAACTTTTTGCATTTCCATACAACAAGCCATAAAATATTGATTGATTGAAATTTTGGTTGTTGCTGCTGTTATTATTGCCTCTCCTATGCACCTGCAATGGCAAACAAAGTCCTAGAGGCATTGGGCAAAAGGATACAGCATCTAATTGATGAGGCAGCATAGAATTAGAAGACTGGGGAGACCTCAAAATTTCTCCCTCAACGTCAATCCTTAGCAAAAGGAGGCAAATCCCCCAGGATTCTCTCCCATCTATTGCTCCCAACAAGAGGACCCACCACATCACTGATTTCCTGTACAGGTTTTGTGACATCCACACAGAGAGAACATCAGAACAGTGTTCCCACGAGGTCTACCATCTACCTCTCAAACACTAACAATAGCTGATGTTGTTTGATTTCCATGATTGGAGGAGAACTGCTTTAGAGCATATTGTGTTGTTGGCCATTAAAATTTTCTTCAGCAATATAATGATAAAACAACACATATTAAAAACTTTATAGAAAAATACAACTGCTTTAAACTGTATTTGGGTAATGAGGAGTTATGAGACACACTTAAAGAGTTAAAAATAGTCTCTTTTCTTTTGTTTCCTTTTTTTTTTTAAATTAAAATTATCCTTCTAAATTTTATACTTAAAGTCAATGACATAACATTTTACAAGGCCACTTGAAATTGTATGTACTACCATCAGACTATTTATAGCCTATTCAAAATAAAGAGAGACTGAAAAAAAAATAAGAGTCAATGTGAATCAGCAGCCTTTACAATGTCTTGGTTACCAACAATGCCAGTCAAGCATTCAATTGCTGCTTTACTATATAAGTAAAAAAATGTTTTACATTACTTCGATTTCACTATCAAAGTTTTTTTATATAGTTTAAAATGGATAAAGAGAGCAAAGAAATGGAAAATAGAATGAACATTTTAACAAATATATGAGGAATCCAGAAGCCAAGGGATATAAGTGACAAAATTTAGATTTGGAGTACATTGAGTTCAAAGTTGAACAACGATCGTAATTAACTGAATTAAAATATGAAACTGTTGCTTATTTCATAGCATTCATTGAACTCTTATTTCAATAACTCTGAAAGGAAAGTGGAGTACAATATTTTTAAAAATTTAAGTAGAGATTAAAGAGGTTAAGTAGTTTAAAGAGCTTAAGGCTGCTAGTCACTCAGTTTCCGAATTTCCCTCCGTAATGTTAAGTCTATGGGCGTTTGATGCATTTTTATATTCAAAATATCTCCTCAGGCAATTAATGTTCTTAACTTCTTTGTTCTGTGTACTCTTCTTAAAGGATGTCTCTTTTATCTTAGTTGCCAAACTATTTCTAAAATCTATGCTTAATTTTACATGAAGTGTTAAAATTTTACCCCCAGTTCATCAGTTTTTAAAACATAAAATATTAAATTATACATAAATTTTAGAAATATTTTGAAAACTAAGTAAAAAAGTGATATCCTTTCAGAAAAGAACACAATAAACAAATAAAAATTATTAATATCCTGAGAAGATATTTTAAATATAAAAATGCATCAAATGCCCCTACACTTAACATTACCGAGGGGAAATCCGAACCTGAGTGACTAGCAGCCTTAAGTAGTTGACCTCTAGAACGCAGCACATAATAAGAAAATCACTAATATTTCTTTACCTCACAAACAAATAGCCTTATTTCCAAATAGCCTGTGCACTTAGCTCAGTTTTTTCAATTTTGTAACTTATACCCCTTGGCTTCTGGAGTCATATATATATATGTTACGAAACAATTTAATGGGTGTAGTTGAAATATCACTTCGTGCTTTTACGACATATTACTGGATTCATACCACATTTTAATCAGCCATTGGTGATGTTGTAAGCAATCCTACCACTTAGCACAAGCACTGCTAGTGAAGGTGTCAACTCTGTGAAGATTTAGCAGTGTGAGAATACTTCTCACAGTATTTAAATTTGGTTTATTTTTATTTCCTTTCAGCTATTTTTTTTTGCATCAATGTTTATTTAAACTCAATCTTTACGCCGCGATGTTGACGCTTTTATCTCTCGCCGTAAAGCAAGTTCATTTTTCACCGCCGATATTCATATCTGCGTTGGGAGCGGATCGGCAGCTAGCGCATGCGCACTCCGTATTTTAGGAGCACATTTCTGGAGCTCTCGTTTCGATGGAGACAGCTTGCATTATGATGATGTCATTGAAATTATGCTCCGCCCTCTTTTGACGCCGATCGCTGACAGGAGAATCGTTTGGTTTCGTTTTCCAATCAGTGAAACTTTTTTTAATTCTGCAGCTTGTAATTCGATTTTCATTAATTTCCCGTAAATGTTAATTTAGCTAATCAATTTAAATTCTGCCTTTTAATTACTTTGTCAACCCCGTATTCATCATTTAAAATCTAAAACTCGTTAATTTTCAATTCAGAATTTGGTTTGATGTTGTCTGAAAAAGATGTAGTCTTTTAACGCAGATTTTAGCGGAGCGCCAGCCCGCTGGCCGGCCGTTCGAATGCCGTGCCGTTTTTTTTTTGCCGAATGAGTTTGATATTTTATTTAAGTGGATGTTTTTTTTTTTTTTCTCAAAGTTTAATGCTTTAAAGTTGTGCTGCTCTCGTTAAAAGGAATCCCATGGATTTATTCCATGTTGGCTGCTATTGTTCTTCTTAAAAGATTAGTTCTTCTATTTTAAAATGGTGACCAGAAGCAAGTATTTTCTTAACCTTCTACTGCTACTAACGACCGAAATAAAGAATATTATTTGTTTTCATCAAATTGCCTCTTCATTGTCTACATTTCAAGTAAGACGTTTCCAGTTTTATTATTTCTTTAACGATCAATAGTAATTTATTAAAAGAACTTCACAACGTGTACTTTAACCACTTAAACGATCACTTAATTACCTCCACAATTTGGCGCCGTAGTACCTTTCGAATTGCAACAGTGGTTGCTTTGGGATTATTGCAATTAAAAAAAAAAAATAAAAAAAAATACTGATTCTTGAAGATAATTTTTTTAGAACTTTTTGTTCATTTTTTTAAGAATTATAAGAGTTTTGGTTGAAATATTTTAATAGAAGCTACATTTTCATGAAACTTGTTCTAATTTTTGAAAAATATTAAGATCGTTATTCAAGAAAGTCAAGTAAAATGTTTTTGAGTAATTGTTCTCATTAGTTAAAAAAAGGAAAATGGTTAATTTAATTCAAGATTTGTTGGATATAATTTATGAAAATATTGTAAAATATTTGATGTTCTCATTCTGAAAAATTCTTGAGTCATGCCATTTTTTTTGTTACGTGGTTACAATTTTTTTTTACAATATTCTAAAGAATTCATATTTAAATTTTACTATATTTTGAAGAATATATTATTATTCTAATCAAGAAATGAATTTATATAATTACAATATTGAAAATGAATTTTATGTTGTTGCAAATAATAGAAATATTCTGTTTTTATGAATAGAATTCTGAGGCAGTTACATATTTTTTTTAATTGATTGAAAATTGTGGAATTGAAACTAATTTTGAAGAATAATTGTTGAAATTGAAATATTTTTACAAATGAATTTATGTTCTCAAATAATTTCAATGAATTTGAAGTTTGGCAAAAATTGTTCTCAAGAACATAATGTGATATTTTAGGAGGCATGGCTTTGGGGTTATTTTTTTTTATTTTCTACTTATTAATGGCACTTTAAATGAATTATAAATTTGAATTTCAATATATATATATTTTTTAAAAATGATTGAAATTTTATTGAAGTATTATTTTTAATTCTTGTTGCTGAGAAGTTTTGTTCTTCACCTGAAGTTATTCTCATCTCATCAATTATGCCTATTTTCTCCAACTGAAGTTTGGTATTCTTCAAGTAATTTATAGTAGTAATTATCCTGTATGATTATTTTGAAGTATTGCCTGCTTCTCTTAATAACAAAAATATAATATGAAAATTTATGGACAGTTATCTCCTTTGAAAAGTTCTTAGACTTGCTCCTTAGATGATTTGTGAAATATGCTGTATGTATGGTTAGCATGTTGTCTTGTGGACTAGTCTGATTTCATCTCTAATATTTAAAGAAGTGTTTCTAATATTTAAAGAACTGTTCCTGTTTTTAAATTTACCTGTTGATGTTGTTATAGAACTCTCAGCTAACAAATTGAAAATATTCAAAATTTCCATTGCTTCAATTCTCTTTGGCAAATTCAATTCTTTCACAAATTTATAAGTCTATGCATGACATATCCACATTGACATCATCATACCTTATTCTCATGTTGCTTTATAAAAAAAATAAAAAGAGCAACATTATTTTTTTTAAAATGAAATGGGGCTTCTTCAATCCTGTAACAGTTCTACTTAAAAATTCCATTCACCATAAGAAAATTTTTTTTTCCTTGCCAATAGTGAAGATTACTTTTATATATATTAACTATCAATAGTGATGTGCTTTTTGCCATATTTGATGATGACTGTTCCTGTATATGCTGCTAGAAAATTTTTTTAATTACCTGTAATGACATTCTTCAGACTTTTCTTCCATTCATTTGTTGCTTACCTGATGAAGGTGGTCAGTGGTTTTGTGTGACATCCATTTCTTCTGGTCTCTTCTTTGTTGCTGCACATGTTATCATGGAAGCTAAAAATTATAAAATTACCTACCTACTTCAAAAGTTTCCTACATCTACAATAGTTTAATTTTTTGTGTGCTTCGTATTCAGCCATAAGATGCCTGGTGGAGATGTTTTTCATTTATAGGCAAATATCCATTTATGAAACCACTTCATTAGAGTTCTTCGGTTTGTGAAGCTACAAATATTGTTTACTACTTTGTTCTCTTAAAAATAAATAAATAGCTTTCATTACTGATTATAATAGTGTGCCAGTTAACGTTTCTCATGTGAGAGCAAATATCCTCATCAAGTGAAATTGTTGACTTGTCTGCTGCTAGAACTCAGTTACTCACACCATATCTTTATTCTAAGTCTTCTCAAAACAAGGAAGTTTAAATTTATATTACCTGAAAATTACTGATGTGTTTTACCTTCAATAACATAATTTTATGCTGCATTTTCTCCAAATATTCTAGCACGTGCAATTAAAAGTATTCAGAGTTAATTTTTGCTTGTGTGTAGTAATTCATCCTCACATTGCAAAATTTTTGCTCATTGATAATCAAGTGTAAATTCTCAATTTATATAAGAAGTTTGTGAATATTTGTTACAGTGTTTATGCAAGATCAAGTTATTTTGAAAAGTTCCCATATTTATTTATTTATTATGTGCATAGTGCCTTTTACTTTAATTTTATTTCATACCCAAAGCCTCTAAGTTTTTATTTTGCCATTTGCCTCATTGAGTTAAAAAAAAAAAAAAAAGATTCGTTCATTTTGAAGATTTTTTGTTTTATGAAGAATTGAATAGTAAAAATGATCTTCATTTTGAAGTTTTCAATGTTTTATGAAGAAAGTGAAATTTATTAATGTCTTCTCTTCATACCTACAAATAATACAAGAAGATTACACAAAAGCACAACTCTAGATGGAAATTTTTTACCAGCGCATTTATATATATATATAGAATTTTTTTCTATAAATCATCTAGTAAAATTTTTTTTACAAAAAAAAGTGCTTCTTGACCTCAACTCCTGATTATGTCCTACATTTCATCATAAGTGCACCATCGACTTCTCGTCCTTGTTAACTCTGCAAAAGTGATTCATGTATGCGTCGCAAGAGTTATGATTGCTCTGCAGTAATGAGTACGATGTCGTCAGTTAAGTGCTTCAAAGAGAATGCAATGCATTCTCACTTTCTACAAAGTGTCTCGTCATGTTAAAATGTTCTAATGTCATCATGCAAAGATCATCTATTTTGATGATTATTATGTGAATGTTCCAGTTTTTTTTTCGACAGCACTATACCAGTGTACCACCTCATGTTGTGTTACTAAACATTCAGTGACATCTATTTATCTCAAATAGCCTTGTTCCATATGGCTCTGGACTCAATGAACATCATTTTGATTCCAAAAACATTGCCCTTACACACCTGCAGTTACACAGTGTTTATAATTAAAATTTTCTTTTACTTAAGATGTTAGGAGCCTTGTTAGGAGATCCAAGCCACCTAAAATTTTACGTAGGAGTTCATATATGTGTTTATTTTTGTTCATAGATATGCTGGTGGCTAGGGCATGATGGTCATCGGCATGGTTGTGGACTTCAATATTTACATATATATATCTAATTTTTTTTTGTTTGTTTGTTTACGGTGTTGCTGATGATTTATCTTTGTCATTATCATCATTGTGAGCTTAACATTGAATTGTAATAATTTTATTTCTATATTATATTTAAATGATTATTTAAAAATTATACGTACTGGTACATGGTATTTTAGTTTTATAAACTCATGATTTTGTCAATTTTTTTCTTTCATTCTATATGGAAGTACTTAAAATTTTTTTGGTGATCACCAGTTTCTCACATTTTAAAGAAAAACCATGGTATATGTATATTTATCTAATCTTTTGAGTCTCATACATATTAAGAATTCTTATGACTTCATTGAAATATTTATTTAGTAAAGTATAAAATTCAAAGAAATTGTGTTTAAGATGGGATTTATGACACTTAATTATGACATGTCTTTTGATTGAAATAGCAACTTGTTTTTATGGGATACCTTGTTTGGGTGATTGGGTAGTGCACGACTCAATTACACAATTGGTATCACATACAATTGGTTGTCTGTTTTATTTTAAATGAAATACTAAAGTTTGATACACTAAAAGGATATCATTATGTTTTATGAAAGTTTATTTATATATGGCCATTTCATTTCCTTTCATGTTAAGAGTAATAAAGAAAACTCTTTCTTTTTTAGATATAATTCTAAAATTAAAAAGTCCTAGGCATGTTGTAAAAGTCAAACTACAAAATGTTTCCTGACTTTTTTTGTTGCTTTTGTATTTGCAACTTTTATCAGAAGTTAATTCTGTTTTTATTTGGTACCAAGATAGCAAAAATTGTTATGACTAGTCAATGATCTCAATTTTGTTTGTTAACTTAAAATATGTTAACATTTTTATGATGATAATTTTATGAGATCACATAGAAGGTTTTGCCAATGTTACTGTATTTTTGGCATTTTTATTGTATACTTGATTTATTGTATACTTTTTGGATTATGAATGTACTTTATGCAATGTATATTCTTTTTCTCTCTCTTACTTTTGGTCACCAATATTTTTTTTCCAGCACCAATTTTTTTTTCAACTGTTAAATCACCAATTTTTTTTCCCAGCATCTTAACTTTAAATTTTATTGTTCGACTTTAATGATTTTTTTCGCTTTGGCAGTTCAAAATTTTGTCATCCCATTTTCTGTAAAAGGTTTTTGATCAATTTTGCCTTTTACATCTCCTGGTCTTACAAAATTTTCTCGGTGAAGGGAGGTAATGTGAGAATACTTCTCACAGTATTTAAATTTGGTTTATTTTTATTTCCTTTCAGCTATTTTTTTTTGCATCAATGTTTATTTAAACTCAATCTTTACACCGCGATGTTGACGCTTTTATCTCTCGCCGTAAAGCAAGTTCATTTTTCACCGCCGATATTCATATCTGCGTTGGGAGCGGATCGGCAGCTAGCGCATGCGCACTCCGTATTTTAGGAGCACATTTCTGGAGCTCTCGTTTCGATGGAGACAGCTTGCATTATGATGATGTCATTGAAATTATGCTCCGCCCTCTTTTGACGCCGATCGCTGACAGGAGAATCGTTTGGTTTCGTTTTCCAATCAGTGAAACTTTTTTTAATTCTGCAGCTTGTAATTCGATTTTCATTAATTTCCCGTAAATGTTAATTTAGCTAATCAATTTAAATTCTGCCTTTTAATTACTTTGTCAACCCCGTATTCATCATTTAAAATCTAAAACTCGTTAATTTTCAATTCAGAATTTGGTTTGATGTTGTCTGAAAAAGATGTAGTCTTTTAACGCAGATTTTAGCGGAGCGCCAGCCCGCTGGCCGGCCGTTCGAATGCCGTGCCGTTTTTTTTTGCCGAATGAGTTTGATATTTTATTTAAGTGGATGTTTTTTTTTTTTTCTCAAAGTTTAATGCTTTAAAGTTGTGCTGCTCTCGTTAAAAGGAATCCCATGGATTTATTCCATGTTGGCTGCTATTGTTCTTCTTAAAAGATTAGTTCTTCTATTTTAAAATGGTGACCAGAAGCAAGTATTTTCTTAACCTTCTACTGCTACTAACGACCGAAATAAAGAATATTATTTGTTTTCATCAAATTGCCTCTTCATTGTCTACATTTCAAGTAAGACGTTTCCAGTTTTATTATTTCTTTAACGATCAATAGTAATTTATTAAAAGAACTTCACAATGTGTACTTTAACCACTTAAACGATCACTTAATTACCTCCACAAGCAGCTGTAGAGCGATGTTAAAATTTGTAGAGTCCAATCAAACACTTATTATTTCATTATGAAAACAAGGTAGGTTAGGCCACGTGAGTGGTGAAAACAGGCGTATGAAGAAATTGGGGGTTTTCCCAATTAAACACATGGAAACGTAGTCATAGGAAATCTGTTTATTCCATCAGAACATACCAACACTAAACAATTCCCGCAGGATGAGAAACCAGAGCATTCCACTCGAGCATAAACTAGTTACTCATGCTAATAGATGTTAATTCACGAAATGAATATTCTACATGGCTAATGACACTGGGTAACAGGTTAAGTAAACAATCAAACAGCACAAAATCTCTCGTTCTGAGCTCATGCTCTCGCTATTTATTAGAATGAGCGGAGGAATTCCGATTGAAAAGGAAACTTCAGGCTAAACCAACCAAAATTACAAACGAGCCTCGAAGTGAAACTGGGATCCGACACTCAGCCAATAGAGAGCAATCAAGAAACGTCACAAGAAAGAATCCCTGTGCTGCTAATGGAATGATTTTGATGTGAAAAGGCTGTCTTCTAGCGGGTGGGAAAATGAGATGAAATAGAATAAAAATGTAAAAATGGCTTTGATAAACATTCAAAAAATAAATAACTGCGTTCAGAACTTTACAGTTTGGCAGACGATAAAAATTAATGAAGGGATTAAAAGTTTAGATTGCGTTTTGGAATAAATCTATTATTAAGATACGCGTTTTAAAAATATAGGAATTTAATTAGAAATAAATAATAGAGCATATTAAAAAAAAAGGGAAATAATGAATAGGCCGGCAATTTAGAATAATTTAAATGAATAGTAAAAGTAAAATTTTTATATAACATATATATATATATATTAGCCTTTATGCTGACCTCTAGTTGCTCTTTATCTTGAATAAACTATAAATCATTATAAATCTAAATAGTATTGGGTCCCATAGAGAAAAAATAACCTGAATTTGTCAGCAAAAAAAGATGTGTGAAGATCTAACCAAGGAAATTATATCAGCAACATTTGTTTAACCGTAACTTCCTTCAAACTATCAAAGCCAATAATTTCATTTACAACATCTAAGACATCAATAACGCAATCAAACATTCAGAATACTTTTCTCATTCTTTTACCTTGTAGTTCTAATAGTGCATTCAACTTTATATTCTGTCAAATGTGTCCAAAGTACAGGGTGATTCATAATGAATGGGCCAAAAAAGAATAGCGCAGTGTGACTGCCGTAATGGATTTATTCAACTGAAACAAATTTATTCTGCAACTACAATTATACAAGTTTTATTTGGCAACAGGGAAAAATCATCGAATGACGAACTCGCCGCTGTTAAACAAAATGTCGTCCATGCAGGAGAAAGCGTACTGCGTTTTCAAATATGCCAAAACCTCCTCGGTAACTGTCATGCAAAGACATTTTCGCATGAAATTTCGTAAACAACCACCGCATCGGCATAACATAAGCAGGTGGGTCAAGCAGTTCCAGGATACCAGCTGCTTATGCAAGAACAAAAGTCCAGGACAAAAAGAAACGAAACCTGAAGTGGTTGAAAGAATTTGTGATTCGTTTTTACGGAGTTCCTCAAAATCAACGCGACGTGCAGATGCAGAACTGGCTGTCCCTCAGACAACGGTGTGGTGTGTTTTACGGAAGCGTCTCCAATTCAAGCCGTACAGATATCAAATAGTCCAGGCTTTAGAGTCATGAGTGTGGCAGGAGCTTGATTACCATTGAAAATTATTCATATTCAAAACTGTCGAGAATATCATTCTAAGCAATAAAATGATTTCGAGAAAAACTTATTTCATTGTAATCATAGGTGATTCCTTTAAAATAATTAAACTTGATGGTCTTTTCATTTTTTTATTGACAGCACAGCACGACAACATTTAGAATAAGATTATAAATACCAAGAATACGATAAATACGTATCTTGGCGAAGCTTAAATATATTCTGGATCTTCTAGAAAATATATTCTGGCATTACTTCACTACAATACATTGCGCGTATTAATATATAATTATAATACATTTATTCGGAGGAAACATTTTATTTTCCCCGGTCGAGCATTTCAAGGTTGTTACTTATCAAACAGAATTCTAGTATCAATCTGATAGTTTTTTCATGCGCTCTGGCGCCACACAACTGAGTCACATGATCTCGGCTCATTTTTGATTTCTCCCCACGGCAGAAGCTTATTTCGCAACACTGCCCACCCATGAACATATGGGTGTTCATCACAAATAATTCAAATATATGAAATTAATACAAATACAAATATAAAATAATGAAATGTTATACATACTTCAGGATATTTAAACATGTTACAAAGAAATTCAAACTAAAATAGAAGAAAAAATAAAATTAATATATGAATTAATTTTTAGAGTCATAATCAGTTCCAAGTTCAAGAGGATAAATCAATTGGATGGGTCTTTTGATAATACATTTCTCAGTTTTGACTTTACAGGACCTCACCTTGCCGTCTCTTCCAGGAAATAATTCAATAATTTTTCCTAGACTCCAGAAATTTCTGGGTAATTTATCATCTTTGATTAGTACAATGTCATTTAATTTAAATTGAGGAAGATTAGTTTTGTTCGAACTTAAATGAGCTGACCTCAAATTTAATAAATATTCCCCTTTCCATCTAGACCAAAACAAGCGCATTAATTTTTCACGATAGTTATAAGATCTAATTAACTCTTTCCTGGAAGAGATATTCGAGTCAAGGTGAAGCCGAATTGGTGGCAGAGAAGATATTCTTCTCCCAATTAAGAAGTGAGCAGGCGTTAATGATAGGGGGTCTGGACCTTCTGGCAAGAAATAGGTTATAGGGCGAGAGTTGACCATGCCTTCTATTTCCACTAGTACAGTATTCAGTTCAATCACAGTCAGGAATGATTTGCCAAGAGTTTTTTGCAATGCAGTTTTTATAGTCCTAACCATATGTTCATAAAATCCCCTCCACCATGCTGCTCGTTCGATTATGAATTTCCACTTAATGCAATGGGAAGAAAAATATTCTTGTACATCTGGATGAGTTATAATGGACCAAAGTTTCTTTAAGTCTTTTTCGGCCCGTTTGAACGTCTGAGCATTATCTGTATATGTAACAGCTGGCTTTCCTCGTCGTGAGAGGAATCTACGGAATCCTAGTAAAAATGTTGAAGTTGACAAGTTGTCTACAAGCTCCAGGTGGACATTTCTGGTTACTGCACACGTAATCAGCAAAATGTATTGTTTATTATCACTGACTTTTACGTACAAAGGTCCTGCAAAATCACATCCTATCACATCAAACGGATTTGCTTGTTCTACACGATCAGCTGGCAATGGAGCTACCGTTTGGTCTCCTGGAGTTGAAGAAAACCTCTTGCATATAATGCAATTTTTTAGCACACTTCTCACGGTTTGTCTAGCCCTTATAAGCCAGAATCTTTCACGAATTTGAAGAAGTGTATGGGCAACAGAAGAGTGAAAAACTTTATTATGAGCATCCCAAATTATTAGCTCTGCCAATTTAGTCTTTGGCGGAAGAATTATTGGATGCTTTTCATCCACCGATAAATTAGTCTTACTGAGTCTTCCAAAGACTCGCAAAACTCCTTCTGAATCGAGGTAAGGGTTCAAGGAAAGTAACTTAGAGTCTCTAGGGCGCGGTTTAGAATTTTTCAGGCACAACACTTCTTTCGAAAAAATTTCATTTTGACAATTTTTTATCCAATAAATTTCTGCTTCTTGGATTTCCTCTGACGTAAGATTACAATTTTTCTCGCATTTTTTCTTTAGTATTTTGATAAAAAGTATAACATAGCCAGTTACTCGTAATAGTTTTTTCAGGTTACCGTATTTTCTTATGTCAATTAAATTCTCCTTAACAATTGTTGCATTAACAATAATTTTACTTCTAGCTTCAATTTCAGGATTGAATGATTTTGTTTTATACTTATCATCCTTGGGCCAAAATTTTTCAGTTTTACTAAGCCATTCAGGGCCACACCACCATTGATTTGAGTTCAATAATTCTTTAGCTGATAGCCCCCTAGTCAGCATATCCGCAGGATTATCTCTGCTAATTACATGCCTCCAAGAACTAGGGTCACTCACTCCCTGTATTTCCGTTACCCTGTTGGCAACGAATGGCTTCCATTTGGATGTCACTCCTTGGATCCAATGTAATACTATGGTCGAGTCTGTCCACAGTACTATTTTTTCGATATTAGAGAAAACACTTTTTAGATGATTAGATTAGCTATCCTAGCATCTATTAGAGCACCTAAAAGTTCGAGCCTAGGGAGAGTTATTTTCTTCAACGGGGCCACTCTAGCCATAGCCATAACAAAACAAGTCTTAAAGAGCCCTTCGGATGATTTAAACCGGAAGTTGGCTACCGCTCCATAAGATTTTAAGGAAGCGTCCGAAAAAATGTGAAGTTCTACCCTGTCCTGCACTTCACCTGAGTGATAATAATACCTAGGTATTTTTAATTCTTCAAGCAATTTTATTTCCTGATACCATGTTCTGTATTTAATTCTAAATTCTTCATTAAATTCGTCGTCCCAGTCCAACCCACTCTGCCATAATTCTTGTAGAAAAATCTTAATTCTAATCAAAAATGGTGACATAAATCCAATAGGATCAAATATTTTGGCGGCAGTTTGGAGTACATGCCTTTTGGTAAATTCCAAGCTGCCACCAAGTGACACTAAAGATGCCAAATCTATGGCCAGAAAATCCTCTTCAGTATTCCAGTTTAGCGCCAATACTTTAGATTCTACACAATTTTCATTAATTTCTATAACCGGGTTACCATTCCACGATTCCCTTAATTCTGGAGAATTAGTAACAAACTTTCGCAATTGCATATTAGCATCTTTAAATACAGAAACTGCAGTAGTTGTTAGTTTCATGGCTTCTGCAACCGTGGATGCTCCATAAATTAAATCATCCACATATAAATATTTATTAATCATTTCATAAGCGGCGGGTTCTATTTCCTTACAATTAAAGGTTCGATCCCGGGTTTCGGCACCATGAGAACCATTGGGGTGGCTTCAAATATTGTTGGCTGCATAAATAATTGATGATTAATTTTTTCGACAGATCCTATTATAGTACAGAATAAATAATCTGCCCCTAGCAATATTTGAACAGGTTTCGAATGAATAAATGTGTCAGCCAATTCATGTTTATCTAATCGTAGTTTATCTATCAACTTATAATCAACAGAAGTCATTATCTTAGTACCGCTAATAATTTCAGAAACCAGCGCTCTTACAGTTACTTTTTCATAAGGATGATGACAACTAATAATAGTTAAATTTACCACATTAAATTCCTTTTCTATGGCGTCGCGGTTCGCAAACGTATAAACCAAAAGTGTTTACTTAGCAACAGGTTTTAATTTTAACGCTGAGGCTAAACTTTTTGTAATGAATGTTCTGGAGGATGCAGAATCATATAAAATTCTCGAGTTTAATTTATTTCCTGTTCCCTGCACTTGTACACAGGCAGTTTGCAACAATGTTGCATACTTTTCAGGTGAATTATTTGTTTTTATTACATATGAAAAGACAGCTTGACTTTTGTCATTTTTAGACGTTTTGGCTTTCACTAAGCGATCATCAGGACGCGTTTTTGTCGATTTTTTAGTGGGGCAAAATAAATAATTATGCTGATTATTTTTGCACAATTCACAAGGCAGTATTTTTACCTTACACAAAGATATTAAGAGCGATTTCAAGAAGCATCGGAAACATCTCCCATCTTTTTTCAACTTATATCTTTTCTGTTCATCGGTAATCTCGTTACACTTTAATCTTAAATGATTCGAGTTACAAAAAATACAAAAATTTTTTACAACAGTGTTCAGCGCGACTGAAGTGGGAACATTAGGTTTTATCCTAAGAGCCCTTTTTTCCCATCGTGTTACTTCCTGATTTTTTAAGGAAAGCCCTGACACTGCATTAGCTGCTTCGCGCGATTCTATTTCAAACTTTATAATTAATTCATTCACGTCACCAGCTTTTTCAGCATTTTTCTTTATCTGAAATTCTATAACTAAGTTATGGGGCAATTGTTTTAAGATAATTGGTATTAATAGATACTCAAAATTATCTGAAGCCAACCCAATGGCTTTCAAGTTTCGAATGCTTACCTCGCATTCGTCATATAAATCCCGTAACAATTTTATGTTTGCGGTTGATTTTACTGGTTCTAGCTCTAACAACTTGTTTATAAACCCGCTTATCAAAATTTCTGGTTTACCGTATCGATTCTGCAGTAAGTCTAAAGAGTGCTGATAATTAGTTTCGTTTAGCGCCAAACCGGAAATTGATCTAAGCGCTTCACCTGACAAAAATGATTTTAAGTAATTGAATTTGTCAATTTTGGTTAAATTCTCGTTCGAATCGATTGTACTCTTGAAACTATTCATGAATTCTAAAAAGGTATTTGGTTCCCCCTTAAAGACTGGTATAGTTGTTTTTGGCAAATTTATTGTTGCCGGCCTAGGACTAACATAAGGAATTGTACTCGCATTAAATACAGAACTAGTAACAGGCTGATCAGAATCAACTTTAAATTTCTTCAAATTCATTTTAATTTTAAATTTAGCGTCATTTATGACGTCATCGTATTTTATGCTCGTTTGTATATTGCTTTCGAAAACTGTTCCATCATCTATTAACTCTCGAATCTGGTTATTTACTAATTTTAATTTGTTTTGCTTTTCTATTATATTATTTAAATATTCAGTCAACTAATCGAAGTTACTTTTTACTTCAAAATCTAGACTTTCTAAGAAATTATCAATTTTAGTAATAAATTTGGTAATGGAAGTCTTCATGACTTTCCGTTTACCTTTTAACTTTTCGAGATCCATTATTGTCAATTATTTTCATGCATAGAACAAAATGGTTTACAGTACCTTTTTTTATCCGCGATGAGAAGACGAATAAGCCGATGACGGGTAATCCAATATTTGCAATCCAAATTCGAAGACTGTGAAATCCTATGGAGCACTCATTAATTTAATACTTATGTAATCTTGAAATCTACTTCAAATCTAAAGTCGCGGTGTTCGGCACCATGAAAATTATTCATATTCAAAACTGTCGAGAATATCATTCTAAGCAATAAAATGATTTCGAGAAAAACTTATTTCGTTGTAATCATAGGTGATTCCTTTAAAATAATTAAACTTGATGGTCTTTTCATTTTTTTATTGACAGCACAGCACGACGACATTTAGAACAATTAACATTTAGAATAAGATTATAAATACCAAGAATACGATAAATACGTATCTCGGCGAAGCTTAAATATATTCTGGATCTTCTAGAAAATATATTCTGGCATTACTTCACTACAATACATCTTGTGTATTAATATATAATTATAATACATTTATTCGGAGGAAACATTTTATTTTCCCCGGTCGAGCATTTCAAGGTTGTTACTTATCAAACAGAATTCTAGTATCAATCTGATAGTTTTTTCGTGCGCTCTGGCGCCACACAACCGAGTTACATGATCTCAGCTCATTTTTTATTTCTCCCCACGGCAGAAGCTTATTTCGCAACAACCATGTAGACATTTGTTGTGTCACCGGAGGGGCACATATTGAACACCTGTAAAAACTTGAATAAATGTAGTTTTGAGGTAAATTTGAATTTTCTAAATATATTAATTACATTGTTCACAATCATGTTTTCTTTTTGTCCCATTCATTATGCATCACCCTGTATATATAATGCCTGTTAATATAAATTTTAATTATAAAACATGTTTGAAAATATAATACATAAAAATTATTACTCAGTTAAATGTCTTCACCATTTTTTAAATAATAGCATAAAACATATTACTAAATTGTCTATTACTAATATAGAAATCTTTAAAATAAAAACTTGCAAACATTTATTCATGCTAGCAAATGTTGAAAAACACTTTTTTAATATTGCTAATGTAGATATATTTCCTTAAAAATTATAATGAACATTATTTTAAATTATCAATATATATATATATGGTAGTACACACACCTTTTTCTCATACTGCTGTTGAAGATATCTCAGAAGAATTGTAGTTTTTTCGGTAGTTATAACTGTAAAATAAATATATCTACTGAAGTACAATTCTAATAAATATTTTTATCAAGAATCAATGAGAAGGCATGCAATAAAAGTAATAAGAATAAATACTTACTTTGCTCACAGGGATGATCTCTAGTTGGAAAATATATAGTTGATTTCTTCATCTAAAATTTAATTAAAAAAAATTAAACATGAATCAATGAATATTATTTATAAGTTAAATTAACAAATTAATGACAACAAATTATTTACTATGAGCCAGATAATTTAATTTGCAAAAATAATGTTAAAAAGTATAATATTCCAAACAAAACATTTAAAATTATTATCTTAGCTTTGTAAGTTGTTATACAGTCTACCTCAAAGTTTAGACACAACCAGAAAATCTTGTTTATTATATAACAATACAAAATTAAACAAAAATGCATTAGTAGCTTATTAGATCCGGCAAAATTACGCAAATAAATCATATAAAAATTATTAAAGGAGTACATTATCATATCTTTAATAAAGCCTCATAAAAATCTGTAACTACAGAGTGCCTTAAAAGTTTAGGCACAATAGAAAATAACACATCAGTTAACACTTTTACATGATCCTATTTATGCAAAGCAATTTACTGTTTTGGGTTAAAATAAATTGGAATAAATTGGTTTTTATGGAATCTTTTTATGGAATCAATTAGTTTTTGAAATATTATAAGTGGCAGAAAACATCATACTTTTTCAATGGCTACATTTAGTTCTTTAGTAGAGTCATATTGTTTTTGCTTCTGGTATATTTCAGGGGTTAAGATATCCCAAATGTTCTCAATTGAGTTTATGTCTGGATTTACGCCTGGTGAATCTAAAACGTTAACAATTTGTGCAGAAATAAACTGTCTCGTACTATGAGAGTTGTGGAATGAAGCACTTTCATCAGAGATTGGTCCGGTCAAAAAGAGATTGGTCCGGCATTTAAAGACCTTTCACAAAATTTCATTTAATAAAACAGATACGTCAAAATTCCTCTTAAATTCTTAATAAAATAGGCTCTTTGACAAAACTCCATTTCATACTACAAAACATACTCTTTACCAATTCATTTAATTTTTGAGGTCTTACAATGTATAATTTGCAAATAAAACAAGTTGATGAGAAAGGAAAACTTTAGTAGGAGAACTTAAGATGTTATTATCAATAAATGTTTGGTTCAAATTTAATCTTTCGTTATAAAATTGTATTTTCTACAAAATTAACTTTTACTTTTCACAGAATAGGCCAAAGAACAATAATAAAAGAATGCATCTACACCTGGTCATGCTGAAATCTACTCTCTGGAATCTGAGACTTAGCGCTTCGTTGCCTACTGAAGAAGGTAAACAGATGTTTCCTGAACTTATGCTGGTTCCAGCCATTAAGGGCCATCCAAATTCCATTTTTTTTTGTGTTGCTAATTCATATGGTGAGTCATTTGTCTCTGTACAACATGTCCTTCTAAACACAATCCATTATGGCCTGTTTATGGTGGGATTTTAGGTGCAGTTTGCAAGACATTTGTCTTGCAGTCTCTTATACATTTATGTATTACATCCTTTAAGACATTTGGCACTCAGATTATTTTTTATTCGTTTTATGAATATATTTTGTCTTGATATTAATCTTATAACTTCTTGATTTGTCTAAATAACTGTAACATGTGGCTTCCAGTATCTTGGTTTTCGGTTGAAATTTTTATTTCTAGAACAAAATTGGTATATTCCTCGCTTTGAACATTTTAAGATTTAAAAAATTTCAATAAACGGCTTACATTTTGATCTTAACTTAAAATCTTTAAATTTTTTTCTTTTGTAAATTAAAATTTCTCTTTCCAATTTTATTATAATATTTTAGTGTGTGCCTATACTTTTGAGACTGACTGTACATGACAACTCACGCTATTTAGTATACAAACACAATTTTTCTTTTGTGATAAATTTTAAATATGTTAAATTACAGCAGAGTCAATGAATTCAGTGAACAGACAAATAAATATAGTTTCACAACTCTAACTCAGTTTAATGATTTTTGATTATTTTTTAGAATATTTTCAAACCTGAAATTTGCTTAATTGTGAAACACACAAAATACGATTTTTCTTTTCTTTGCGTCATGACCTGATGTTAATAAGATTAAGTCAGTTTCTTTCTTTCTTGTCTTTTTGTTTAACCTTTGAGTTTTTTTAAACCTTTGCTAGATTTTTTTCTAAAAAGACCACAAAAAACCAATATCTATTATTTTTATCATATTATAGTATTAACAAAAATGGCTGACACAAGCAATTCAATTGTCGGTAACGGTAAATGGTGATTAGAGACAAATAATTGATTTATAAAATTGTATTGATTTATAAAACTTATAAAATATACACGCATACATCCACACATACATATGGAATCATTGTAAATATAGTTTAAATGGATTCAGGGCATATCAAAATGTATAAAAATACCAATGTTTCCATAATCAGGTTTTTATCATGATAACAAAACTTTTCTTACACTATATGTGCACCGAAAGTAAAAATATGATTAAACTACAGCTTTTCTTTTTCAGGAAGCACGAAAACAGAGCCACATGCATGAACAAATGCTATAATGAGAGTTTACTTTCGTACATAACATATTTAAAGCACAATAAATTTTATTTATTATTCTTACAGTAATTAAGGCATTGGGGATTATAAAAATGCCATTTGTATTTACCAATAAATTTGTTTGCTACAGTCTCAACAAACTCTTAATATGTTAATTGAATTAAGTTCTGTTGAGAGTTAATTACAATGAGTTGTCAAATTTTTTAATCTAGAATACAAAAAAAAAAAAAAAAAAAACTAAATGCGAACAATCAATAAATCTGTAAATAAAGCAATTGCCAATAATAAGAAATTTGCCATTAAAACATGAGGATCTAATAACGAATCATATAAGTCGAGAATCTTGTCTCCATAAAACCACAGTTATAAAAAAAAAGCCCTGCCGGCTCGGCTTACAAGCGGAGGTAGATTTCAAGTTAAGTACTAATTTCACCAACAAAAACTAAATCAAGATTAGGGATAAATCCAGTTTAACAATTTTATCTGGCCGCTTTTGAAGAATTTTTAATTTCATTTTTCTGTAAGAGCTGGTTTTATCAAAATCATATTAAGGTGGTATTTAAAAAATGCTTTTTCATACTCAACCACTTGAAATTTTCTGACACATTTTCAGACTCATTTTTAAAAGTAAAAACATGAAACTTCTGACGTGATTTTTTAAAGAGATTTATAAGCGACCTGCGTTTTTATTTTTCGTTCAATTAATTAGAACTTTATTTACAAACAACTATTTTCACAGTACGACCATTTTTTTCATTTCCAGCACTATCGCTTCAGGAAATTCGGTTCAAAATGCCCACTTTAACTGCATTTCTTGAGATATAATCTGCCTTTATCAAAAAATCGACCAATACAGCACATTATATAGTTTCTGAATAAGAGAACCTGCCAACTGGATGCATTTGAGAGCAAAAATGAATATGTATATTAACACCCATAATACAACAATTTTTTTAGTCAATATCTATTTTTGTTTAATTCGTTTTTGCTGTAAAAGTTGGTCCTATCAAAAACTTGTCAGTATGTAAGTTGTAGATAATATTGAGAAGATGTATAATAAATTTAAGCGTATTGGATATCTTGTAAATTGTCAAAGTTATGAATTTTTTTCTCCTTCAAAAGTGCCATTTTTATTTTTTATTTTATTTTATTTTATTTTTTGCGTTAATAGCTGGTCCGATCAAAAACTTGTCAATATAAAAGTTGTAGATAATATTAAGAAGATTTATAATAAGTTTTAGTGAACTTGATGAAGATAAGAATAAATGATAAGAATTAATGAAGTTATGAATTTTTTTCTCTCTAAAACCCTATTTTTTTCGCCCCTTGAGCCTATTTTTAATTTTATCAAAAATCTGTGATACATAAATTTTTTACCCTTTTCCTAGAAGTAACAATAACTTTAAACTGATTTAATATGTATTATAATTAAGAAGTTATGGGATTTTTTTGGTTTTCACAAAACCCCTACCTATTTCCACCTCCTTGGTCTGATTTTGCCCATTAACAAACTTGACTGAGATTTTCTACCCCTTGATTATATGCATAAGTTTGGAAGAGATTTCTGCAGATTTATGGAAGTTATCATGTCCATAAAAAAGTGATATATAGAGAGAGACAGAGATATATATATATATATATATCCTTCTATATATAAAAAAAAGTAATGCTGTGGAAATGGACCAATGAAAATCTGTGTAGATATTGCGAAATGCATCTCACTGGTCAGAGCTTTCTGACGCTATAAAGAGGGTTACCAAGAGGAGGACCGGCTCTGTCGCCAAACATTGCCAAGTTTGTCGGCAATCTGGCGATATGGTGCCAAATTTAGTGACCAAAATGAGTCGCCAAAAGTGACACCAACTTGGTGCTATTTCCAGTATTTCACCAAATTTCCATAGACTTCCATTGAAATCCAATAAGGTTTACTTGCTTTCAGAAAATCAACAAATTGAGATATTTCAATGCAATAAAAACTAATATTAGCTTATTAATACAGCTTAAGTGAACTATTTACATTATTTTTAAGTACAAACACTAACTATTTACAACATTCGTAATACTATATATATAATTTTCGGCATATTGAATAATTCTTATAATTATGAAAATATGTAAGCTGATTATGTGCTTGGAGATAAGTAAAATTGTCAGAAGTTGAGGAGGAGTCCACTTTTAACGAGTGGAATCTAATAATTGAATGCATAGAAAATAAGGATCGCGAAGCAATTACGCGGGGGTTGGTGAGCATAGTGAGCAGGGGGGCAGAGCCCCCCCTAGTATATATAAATATAAACTTTTGAACTGGAGGTGGTTTTGTGTTCTAGGGGTCATGATTGGCGTAGATCTGCAAAAATTTTTCAGAAATTCCAATATAGGAGAGGATGTAATAGGTAGTATTTCTTACGAAATCTACTACCTAAAAGATAATGCACCAATCAAGGAAGAAAAAAGCCTCCCATTTTTATACTTCTGTCCTCTTCTGGAAAAAAGTTAAAAGTATCTAATGAAAAGAAGAGTGCAGAGAAAAAAATAAAACAGATTATGATGTGATCCTTGGTTTAATGTCACGCATGAATTTGAGAGTTTTTGCTCCTAGCAGCTCCCAAGTCACAGTAAATGGACAAGTGTAGCCAAAAAGAAAATTAATTCTTTTGGTGTGCTAGTTAGAAGTCTGCACGGGCCGAAATTTCCAGGTCTGGGCTTGGCCCGACTCATAGAAAAAAAATTCGTCCTGGCCCGCACAAAAAAAAATATTGGCCTGGATAAAAGTTAAAATCTCAGCCCAAGCCCGGCCTTAACCGAGTGAATTTTCACAAAACATTGATTTGTTTAAAAATTTGTCTCATATGAAGAGTTCTGACCAAAAATATTTATCTTAACTCTATTTTTCATGTTTGTAATCTTCATTTTTATAAGTGCCGCAGTCTGTGATATTTATTTTTTTAATGAATCTCTATTTCTTGTATGTAAATGTTTCAGTTATGATTAATATTGCTAATCCATATTACATGTACTGAGGAGTTAAAAATCTGAAAAATGCTATACAGTAAAATCGTCTAAGACGGAATTGCATATAAAAAAAAAATGTGTTATGGACAAGTTCTCTTCTTAGCAAGTGTAAATGTACTATATATTCTTTTATTACGCATTAGTATATTAATTTTGCATGGATCAACACATTTTTCAGTTTAAAACAGTCAATGAAAATAAGCCTGTGCAGATCTTTAGGGTTAGTACTCGATTTTAGCAGCAAATCTCAATGGGAAAAGTCTATGACTTCACGCGATACATCGCTATAAATTGCAGCTGAGATTCGTAAATTGTTGAGAAGAACAAATTTTGCACAAAAGTAGTAAGTTAGAGCCATTTGATTTGCAGAATGTCACATTTTTTTCCTGAAGTAACATTAAATATAGCATCGGTTACATTATTTAAAATGCAGCCTGTTACACTGCAAACTACTGTAAAAAGTAGCGACAGTTTTGCTACTTGTAGCACACTACTCCTGAACCCTGAATAAACATACACAAAAAATATTTTCTATCTATGAGATTATGAAATTACATTTAATTACTCTAATTATATTATATGCAAAATAATTTTCCTTTTGGTGCTGTCATACTCCACTATATAAAAGCTTCATAAATATTTAATTTTGTGAAAGTCCATTCTCAAGTGTGGCACAATTTGTGAAAAAATTAAAGTGAAACACTTGATATTTTGCAGGCAGGATCTACACAAACAACAAATAATCCTTGGCTGAACTTCGCCTAAAGTACTAACTTGACGACTTTTCATCCTGGCGACCTCAGTCTCTGGGGTTGGCGTATATGACTCCTAGTCCGCCCGGCACATCAGTATTCAATCATCACATACTGACTATTATTGAATCAATTTTGAAGCCTTTGCATATTAGTTTTCGATAATTTGGTCCCTTGGGAACCTTTTGCTGAGTACATAGCACTATCATATGATCTTCTGCCGATTAGCTAATAATATCGAACAGAAAAAGTAGTAAGATGGAAAAATATAGTATTTAAAGTGTAAAAAAGTTCATTTTAATTCAAAATATAAATATTGCTAATTGGGAATATTTTGCACTATAAGACGGAAAAAAAATTTCTATTTTGAGGGTATAACTAATTGAAACGCAAGAAATTTTGTTTTGTATAAAGCCAAAATATTGCTGTTAAATACCTTTACAATGAAAATTGCAATTTAAATTATAATTACTTTTCTATTGTAAGATGCAATTAACATTATATTTTAAATTCAAATTACGTTCTTACTTATAAGTTACTTATACTATTGATATACAAATATTTTTGCATCTTACATAGAATAATTAATTGTAAATTAAATTGTAATTTTCATTGCAAAATTATTCAACAGCATTATTTGGTTTATAAATGAAACAAAATTTCTTATGTTTTAATTAGTTACACACTCGATATAGAAACATTTTTGCATCTTATAGTTGAAAATATTTCCATTTAACAATATTTATAATTTGAATTAAAATGAACTTTCATACATTTTAATTATAAAATTTTTTCATCTTACAATGTAAAATATTCTCATCTAACATTGCGTTCAAACTGTGAAAATTCTAACCTTTAAAACTGATGATTATACTCTGGCTACATATGAAAAAATACCATTTCTTCTTACTTTTAATATCTAAAGTATTATTTTGGTAAATACTTTATTCAGTCTTTTTTTTTTTTACTTTTAAAAGGCAAAAAATTAAATTTATCACTATGGAGGAAAAAAAAAGACGATCTTCTTCTTTACAATACAATTTACTTCATAACATTTGGAGAAATTCTCAAGAACTTTCCAAACTTTTCTTTAAAATGTCATCTTTCATTTATTTACAGTTCTAGCGCTCTATTTTCAAAATTTTACCTGAATAATTTGCAAAGAAATTAATTTTCAAATCAGAAATTTCTAATTCATAATTAACAAAATACATTTAGAGCAAATATCGTTTGTTGTTGTAATAGTCTAAATTTCAGATATTGCCATGGTATAATCTAAATTTTGATAGTATTTATGTAAATTTATTTATCTAAATCAACATCAAATATCTCTAACCACTTATTTAATAGATATTAGATTAATTTATTATGTCCCATTTATCAAAGTATATTTTTAAGTATGATTGTCTATATATAATTATTTTTAAAAACGGAAAAAAATAAACGATTTTAAATTGTTAGTTTTCAATACTTGTCTTGGTATCTGTACATTTTTAAGAGATATAAGTTCAAATATTTGTAAATAATCCTTTATTCTCACCAAAGAACATTTCTCTGAAAGTACTTTTCTCACTCTTCCTTTGACTGCCCATTTACAAATGATGTCCTTCAAAGGTGAAAAAGCATTTTGAGGAGGAGTGAGATAAGATCTTGGAGGGTATTGGAGAGTTTTATTCATGTGACATACCCCCACCCCCTGCCATTACTGCAGGGAGGGGGATGTTTATTGCAGGGGTGCAGTAGATGTTTCTACTCCCAACATTTCCTACAATCCACATGAAAATTTCCCCAAAATTTTACGTCATGTTATAGGTAAATGCTGTATTATCGTAGGCATAGAAAATTTATTTTTCCAATATTTCTCAACTTATGTGCGAGTATATATATTGCAGGGGTGATTCTGGGTGAAAAAAAAAAATATATGAAATTCACAAAAAACTTTCAGAAAAGTTACAGCAGAGTGGAAGAAGGGGGGTGGGGGGGTGGATTCCACTCCCAGGACTAACTATGTTTTTTTTTCGCAGCCCTTTGACGAAATTCGTGCTTTTTTGTGATCTTCTGACGAAGTTTGAGTTTTGTAGCGAGCTTTTGACAAGTTTTGCGGTTATTTCGCCTTCCTCTTGATGAAATTCGAATTTGATAGAGATACCAAACACTGGTTTTCTCATCGCCTCCTATTTCCTATTTATCATAATTTCATACCACAATCATCTTTTTTTATTTACAAATTCATATTTTATTTTTTATTTATTACTTCATTATAATAGCTCATAATATCAGTAATAAATGTTTCTAAAACTTAACTTACCTTTTTACTTCATTTCCGGACTGTATCTGTCAGTTTTACATAATGTATTGGTCCTGTAACGTCAATAGCTATCTCTATCTTTTTCCGTTCACGGACTCCATTTTCTTTGCAACCTGCATCGGCAAAACCACGTTTCAAAGTGATTACGTATTTCCGTAACGATATTTTTCCCGCCAGATGGCGACTGACAATATCGTATCTATTATCGAATCTATCATCGAATCTAGCTTTTGCATCGATTCGATGCCGTTCTGTGATTGGTCCGTTTCGTGGTCTCGGCTCCGAAACGTCGATTTCAATCCTAGCCATTTCATATAAATAACTGATCCGGACATCGTTAGTTTGCATTTTTATCTTCCTTTAAATGGAAGTAACTTTTCTCGACACTGAATGTTGGCTGGTCCAACATTCTGGAAGTATTGATTAACATACTTATTGTTTTATTTTAACTATGAGTTTATTTTTAAATAGTTGTAAGTCTTAAAGTAATATCTGAAAAATATGTCTTCAAGCTTTCTGCAAACCGCCATTGTTATGGCGTGTCGTTATGTGTACAAGAACCACTGCTGTGTTAATTCTCATATTGATTATTTGCTGTATCTTCATCTAGTGTCATCGAAGTGAAATAAACGTTTTTCGTTAACTTTACTATTATGCATTTTGTTTTATTATCCTAGTTAAGAGATCGTTTTTCATATATGCTCATTTAAATATTTTCACTTCCAATACGTCCTATTTACCAGCCTTTACCTCCACTGGGTTTTTCTGCATGTTTAAATAGACTGTTACGTATATAAACCACACAGGTTATATTACGTCCAAGAATATGGGTTATGGGCGGACATAACCTAGGAAGTGTATGAGCTAATCGATCTCATAGGATAAAATGAAATATTATTTGCAATAAACCTGAACTTTTCCTGAGTTATCAAAACAAATTTTTACTTTAAATGCTGGTTATTGAAATTTTTTTTTCCAACGAACTTATATTAGTTACAGGATTCTTGCATATTTTAACGAACTCTCTTTAGTTATAGGATTTTTGCATATATTAACGAACTTTATTCCGAATTTGATGATTTTTCTACAATAGACTGGTTTACTTTACTGATTGATGATGAATTTTTCGTTTAGATAGATTACTTTTCTTCAACTTTAAAATTTTTTTTTTAAAGAAGTTAAAGGCACAGGTGAAGATAACGGACGAAAAGCTCGGGGGGGCGGTAGCACTTCTGGTACTTAAAAATATTTTTGGCTGTGTTTAAAATTTTTTTTCCATGATGGCCACAAATATAATAGATAAACTTAGTTCAAGGAACTATGCTACATGGTGTAGCGATATGAAATATTTGTTGTTAGAAAAAGGCCTGTGGGATATAATAAGTTTAAAACAGACGGTACCTGAAGTTAGTACGAGTGTTACTGCCGATATGGTCAGTCAATTTACCTCCCGTGCAAACAAGGCTCTTTCCTTGATTTTTCTTAATATAGAGCCAGAATTTAAGCGATTAATTGATGATTGTCAAGAACCAGTTGATGCTTGGGAAAAATTGCACAAAAATTTTCATCCAGATTCACGTACTCATCATATGTCCTTGTTTAATGAGCTTATGGAAGAAAGGATAAGATATGGTGAATCTATAAATCTTTTTGCGACAAGGCTGAAGAAAATTTACCAAGAAATTAAGTCTATAGATAAAAATTTTGCTGAATGTTACTTAAGTTACCAATTCCTGCGTTTTCTACCGTCAAATTACGACACTTTAGTACAACAGATATTGGCTAAACCTGCGGATATATTTAAATTTGATTTGGTGGTCGATGAACTGGTGGCTGAAGAGACCAGACAAAAGTTGCGTGATCGAGATAATGCTAAACAAGTGAACATCTCCAATACAGTAAAAGTGCAGAAATCGTTTAATGGAAAATCTCATTTTCGAAAATATCAAAGAAAAAGATGTTGGAAATGTGGCAAATTGGGTCATTTACAGACCAATTGCTTTTCAAAGTCTCCAAATAACCAGTTTCGTCACAGAGATGTTTCTCCCTCTTCATATTCTCGACGTGGTCACTCCTCAAGCCGATCCAGTTCCCGTAATCGTTTCAAACAGTCTCCCGAGAGGTACCGCAGTGATACTTCATATTCTAGCCCGCCGGATGATGATTCCAACTCCATTTCTAGTTCCTACGACTCGTCTCCTAGAGGTCTTAGAGGTTCCAGAGAACGAAGCAAGAATCCCAGGCACAAGCATACTAGACGTTCTTCTCCATATGTTTCTAATGACAGAGGTGGTGGCTCTCGCTCGAAGTTATCAAAAAGTACATGTAAGTCAAATCTTTTTATCTCACATTCTAGTTTGAGTAATGTTGTAAATGATTGTGACTGGATTTTAGATACGGGAGCGAGCCATCATTTCTGTATATAATAAAAATTTGTTTTCTAATTTTCAGGAATTAAATGATGAAATGTCAGTTGCTGTAAAAAATGTACTATTTCCCATAAAGGGTAAAGGGGAAGTTAAACTTCGTTTTGGTCAAATGGTTTTTACCTTGTGTAACGTAATGTATTCTGATCAGTTACGTAGAAACCTTATTTCTGGTCCTCAGTTAGATTTAAATGGTTTGACCTTTCAGGGTCATAATGGTGAGGTGAAAGTCCGTCGGGGGGCCGAGTACTTGTTTAGTGCATATTTAAAAGATCGAATTTATAAGCTGTATCCAAAAATTCCAATCTCTGTTCATAAATCTGTTAAATTTGAAACTTCTGCCGTTAAACAGGACGAAAAAATGTTACATTGGCACCGCAAATATGGTCACATAAGTCCTTCTTTAATTGCACATACAAGCCGTAAGCAAGGCGTACGTGGCTTACCAGGACTAAAAGAGACCAATTTATTTTGTGAATCATGTAAATTTGGCAAGTTAAAGAATGTTTCACATAAATTTAACAAGAATATCCGCTCTAATCATCCACTTGAGCTTCTGTATGCAGATTTGTGGGGTCCATGCCGTATAGAAGGAAGAGGTGGCGAACGTTACTTTTTGTCGATTATTGATGACTTTTCCCACCGTGTGTCAGTTTACCCGTTAAAATTGAAATCCGACACGTTTGATGTCGTTAGAAAGCATATTATACGGGCAGAAACATACCTGAATAGGAAAGTCAAGAGCTTTCGGACTGATAACGGTGGGGAGTTTGACAACATTTCTTTTACGCGTTTTTTTGATGAAAAGGGTATTCGCCACGAGTTCACGAATTCGTACACGCCACAGCAAAATGGCGTTGCGGAACGTTTCATGGCTACGGCAGCAGACGGGATTAGAACATTACTAATTGATAGTAATTTAGACCCAAAATTCTGGCCAGAGGCTTTAAAATACTTTGTATACAGCTGGAATAGAATCTGTCCAAAACTTCTGGGGAAAACGCCTTTCGAACTTTATGGTAATAGAAAGCCATCTGTCCGGCATTTAAAGCCGTTTGGTACGGAAGCATATGTTAAAATTCCAAAGCAAAGGTCGTGGAAACTGGAAGCACGTGCCAGAAAGGGATTTTTGGTAGGGTACGCATTTCGTACACGGGGTTATAGAATTTGGATACCAGAAACAGATGATATTGTTGAATCTTCAAATGTGTGTTTTAATGAATGTACAACTGGGGTAAGACGCAGTGTAGCTGTACTGGGCACCGATGATTATGCCCTCTTCCCTCCCAAAGCTGAGGTTAATCGAGATGTTGCCGTTGAAGATGAACCTGAGGCTATCCCAGGTCCTTCCGGCAGTTCTCAAGATTACCCGCTTGGGAGGGGGGAGGACAAGGATTCGGGGTCCAGTGACACTATTCAGCCAACTATTCTTAAAGATGTTTGTTGGCTTAGAAAACCTGTCATGCGTAGAAAAAAAGATCGTATAGACATCTATTACTATGAAATGGGTAAAAACGACAGGTTACGTTCTTTAAATGAAGTAAAGAAATACTGTGAAGAAAACAATATTCTATTTAAGCCTGAAATTTTTGATTTTACTCAGGCCAATTCTTATTCTGGTATAGTCCCCATTCCTGAAGAATCCTCTCCTTCTGATAGTGAAGATGACAATTCTAGCGAGTCTAGTTTTTCACATATATCCGCATGACTAGCTAACAATAGTGAAACTCCCAGAACATTTAAGCAGGCATGCAGATCAGAACAGAGCTCGATCTGGTGGGAAGCAATGAAGCTCGAAATGAAGGTTATGAGAGATCGTGGAGTTTGGCATTTGGAAGAATTACCGGTACATGTCACTCCAGTAGGTTGCCGGTGGGTTTACACGACGAAACGGGATGAATTTGGACGGATCGCCAGGCACAAGGCTAGACTTGTTGCCCAAGGGTTCAAACAAATAAAGGGAGAGTCCTACGAAGAGACTTTTAGCCCTGTTGTGAACTTTGGCGTTATCCGATTCTTTTTCTCCCTTCTTGTTTCGTGTAGCGGGTGGTCACACACTCAGTGTGACGTGACCTGCGCCTACCTGTATGCACCACTGAGTGAGGATGTGTATATGAACCAACCTCCCGGATTCTCAGAGCCTGGAAAAGAGCATTTATATTGCAAACTAGATCGCGCTTTGTATGGTTTACATCAAAGTGGGAGAGAGTGGTTCATGGAAATTCATAAAGCTCTACTACAGATTGGTTTTAAGAAATTTTCAACATGTAATTGTGTTTATATTTTTAATTCTAATATTTTATTACTATTGTATGTGGACGACATAGTGATCTTTGGAAAAACTCAAAAGCTTATAGATAACATCTTAAAGAAATTAAAAGAAAGATTTGATATAAAGGAACTGGGTAGAACTAGAAAGCTATTAGGTGTTGAATTTGAAGATACTCAATCAGGAGTTATCATACACTAGCAAAACTACATTCAAGATGTATGTAATAGATTTAGTTCTTTTAAAATTCCAGTCTCATCATTGCCTATAAGTAAAGGTATTATTTTTTCAAGATCCAGTTGTCCAGTATCCGATCATGACATTCAGGAAATGTCCCGTTTTCCTTACCGTAATTTATTGGGTTGTCTTTCTTTTGTTGCGAACCGTACTCGACCCGACATTTGCTATGCCGTGAATTTACTGAGCCAGTTTCAGGCAAACCCAGGTATAGTCCATTGGGATGGGTTGCTACGATTGCTAGGATATTTAAAATCTACTATGCATTTTAAGCTGAAACTCTCGTGCAGGTCTAACGATCTCGCGATCTTTACTGATGCCGACTTTGCGGCTAACCGCGACGATCGGACCTCGGTTGGCGGTCAAATAGTCATGCTTGACGAAGCTCCCGTCGATTGGCGCACTTTTAAAGAAAAGTGCGTCTCGTTATCGACCATGGAGTCTGAATTCGTCGCAATGACTGAGGCCGTCAAGAACCTAGTCTGGTTTGACCGGATACGTCGCGAGTGTGCACAGGAGGGGATCGTACCTGTACTGGGGAGGACAGCTGAGATGAAAGCAGATAATCAAGCAGCAATAGATTTTGTTAAATCTCCTGTGGAAAATTACAAATCCAAGCATATTGACGTTAAGCTGTTTTTTATTCGGGATTTGTTTAATAGGGGGGAATTTTTGCTCAGTCACGTGCATAGCAGATCAAACCTGGCGGACATTTTTACCAAGCCATTATCCAAAAATGAGATTTTGAGTTTTATAAAGCTTCTGTTCATGATGGAAAGTACTTATTAGATTTTCATATAGTTCATCTCATTTCCATATATAAATTTTGCATATATCATATATAAATTTTTCATACATCGTACCCATGTTTATGCTGGTGAATTTTGTTGAATCCTTTTAAGCTTTTTGTTGTTACACTGTACCTAAATGTTGTTAAATTCAGTTTAAAGGATAAGTGTAAACGATTGCTATTTTGATTCCTGTTCATTTGCCAGTATATATTTTTTTTCATGCGTTACCAGCTATCTTGACCATTGTCTAAGTTTAATTGGTTAGAGTTTTTTTAAAACTTAAAATCATCCATAAATATATCTTAGTAAAAGGGTTTCTTTCTTATAAAACAGCTTTTAAATATTTAAAGAAATCTTATTTTAAACTGTTTGTATCTGTGCTTATACAACGAATTTTTTTATGCATATCATTAATTTGTGTTTATCTATTCTAGGCATCTAGAGCGACACCCAATCTATGTGTATGTATGATCCCTGCTAGCGGGAGACTAAAAGTGGTATAAATGTGCCCTTAATTCATTCTCAATGGATTTGTACGTTAGTTTGTTGAAAGAGCCGTCGTTTTTGTTGCTTGAGCCTAGATGCCTGGATCTCAACTTCTCATAATTGCTTAAAATTTTATCTATATGAATTGTTTAAAATTGTAATAAAAATATTTTTCAATTGTAACTATTGTGATCAAGACATCTTGGAGAGCTGGTGATAACGTTTCCAAATTGGGAACTGTTATATTTTTGAAGTGGTACGTCATCATCATTTTCATTTTTGTAATTTAAATTGTATGAGAATTTTGCACTTTTTTAAAGTTAACTTCTTTGTTAGGCTTCTGTTAATCTTCAGTCTGAGATACGTATACCTCTGTCTTTAGGCAAAGAAGATCTGTTATTAGCCAACAAATTGTTTTGAAGAGTTAATTGATTTTTCTCGTTTAGCAAATTCTCTATACATTTTCACTTAAACTTTAAAATTTAATTTAACTTGTTCTTTTATGAACTTTCATCATTTAAATTTTTTTTTTCTTCTAGTCATTTGTTAAAATTGTTAAATTGTTAGTTCATGTTCGAAGTATATTTAAAAACTTCGTTTAAAGTTTTTTTGACTTCTATTTTTTTGAAGTTCGAGTTTTTCAACTTTTCAATTATTGGAGTTGTTTCACGTTTTGGGTTCAGAAATGAACTAGATGTATTTCTTCAAGTTTTTATTTTGAAGTAATCTTAACTTTTCAAATTTAAAATGTTTCACCTTTCAAATTTTCACCTTTTTTAAAAAAAAAGTTAAATTTTTTTTTGTTCGTCAAATAGTTTTGGTGAGTTGGGTTGAATGGTGATATCTATGGATTTTTCAATCCTTTGCTCTCTGAGTTAACTTTTTTTATAGTTATCTCTTTATTTAAAGAGGCAATGAGAGGGGGGGCATTTGATAGAGATACCAAACACTGGTTTTCTCATCGCCTCCTATTTCCTATTTATCATAATTTCATACCACAATCATCTTTTTTTATTTACAAATTCATATTTTATTTTTTATTTATTACTTCATTATAATAGCTCATAATATCAGTAATAAATGTTTCTAAAACTTAACTTACCTTTTTACTTCATTTCCGGACTGTATCTGTCAGTTTTACATAATGTATTGGTCCTGTAACGTCAATAGCTATCTCTATCTTTTTCCGTTCACGGACTCCATTTTCTTTGCAACCTGCATCGGCAAAACCACGTTTCAAAGTGATTACGTATTTCCGTAACGATATTTTTCCCGCCAGATGGCGACTGACAATATCGTATCTATTATCGAATCTATCATCGAATCTAGCTTTTGCATCGATTCGATGCCGTTCTGTGATTGGTCCGTTTCGTGGTCTCGGCTCCGAAACGTCGATTTCAATCCTAGCCATTTCATATAAATAACTGATCCGGACATCGTTAGTTTGCATTTTTATCTTCCTTTAAATGGAAGTAACTTTTCTCGACACTGAATGTTGGCTGGTCCAACATTCTGGAAGTATTGATTAACATACTTATTGTTTTATTTTAACTATGAGTTTATTTTTAAATAGTTGTAAGTCTTAAAGTAATATCTGAAAAATATGTCTTCAAGCTTTCTGCAAACCGCCATTGTTATGGCGTGTCGTTATGTGTACAAGAACCACTGCTGTGTTAATTCTCATATTGATTATTTGCTGTATCTTCATCTAGTGTCATCGAAGTGAAATAAACGTTTTTCGTTAACTTTACTATTATGCATTTTGTTTTATTATCCTAGTTAAGAGATCGTTTTTCATATATGCTCATTTAAATATTTTCACTTCCAATACGTCCTATTTACCAGCCTTTACCTCCACTGGGTTTTTCTGCATGTTTAAATAGACTGTTACGTATATAAACCACACAGGTTATATTACGTCCAAGAGTTTTGCCATCTTTTGATGATATTCGCGTTTGTTTTGCGATCGTTTGACGAAATTTGCAGTTCTTTCGTGATCTTTTTGACGAAATTTGCAGGGGTTTTTGCGATCTTTTAACGAAATTTGCATTATTTTGCCCTTTTTGACGAAATACGTGGTTGTTTCGCGTTCTTTTGACCAAATTCACGGTATTTCGCCATGTTTTGCGAAAATCGCGGTTATTTCGCCCCTTTCGACGAAATTTGCAGTTGTTTTGCGTTCTTTTGACGATATGCGCGGTTGTTTTGCGACTGTTTGATGAAATTTGTTACTTTTTGACGAAATTGCGGTTGTTTCGCGATCTTTTGTGAAAATTTGCGTTATTTTGCGATCTTTTGACAAAATGTGTGTTTATTTCGGGATCATTTGACAAAATTCACTGTTATTTCGTCATGTTTTGATGAAAACAGTGGTTATTTCGCCCCTTTAGACAAAATTCGTGGTTGTTTTGCGATCTTTTGACGAAATTTGCAGTTGTTTTGCGATTGTTTGACGAAATTTGCAGTTGTTTTGCGATCGTTTGACGAAATTTGCAGTTGTTTCGTGATCTTTTGACGAAATTGCGGCTGTTTCACGATATTTTGTCAAAATTTGCGGTTCTTTCGCGATCTTTTGCCAAAATTTGCTGTTCTTTCGCGATCTTTTGATGAAATTTACGGTTTTTTTGCGACCTTTTGACAAAATGTGTGTTTATTTCGCGATCTTTTGACAAAATCTGCATTTACTGCGCGATCTTTTGACGAAATTAGCATTCATTTCGCGATCTTGTGAAGAAATTCGCATTTTTCCCGCAATTCTTGGACAAAATTTGCGGTGTTTTTAAGTCCGAATTTTCAGATTGATGAAAGATTTTTTTTAAATTTTCGAAAAATTCGGAACAGAATCACCCCTGATATACGGTACATATTATTCTGAGATCGATTTTGTAAAAGTCACCGCACAGATCTTTTTATTTATAGTGAAATTTTTCTATCTCATGGAATTATGGAATTTGTTGTTAAACTCGAAATCAATTGTATATGTTTTTGCAAAATTTCCCCATGTGGTTAAAATTTCCCCCCAATCCTAGATCGCCGGATCGGACATATTCTGCACCCCTGGTTTATGGCAGAGACAAACAATAACACCCTAGTAAAAAGGTTCAATTTTCATAACTTTGGAATTACGGGCATCATATACTCTGAATAGTTTTCCAATAATCGATTTCGAACATTAATGTAATTTCCTGACGATGTTTGTCTTCGACATGAACCACTTCAATGTTTGCCTCGAAATAAGTAGGGGGTAAAAGCACTATTTCCCTATACTCGTCGCCAGTGAAGTGGTTAAGAAGAGAAATCGCTAGATTTTGTCCAGACGATATTGTGTGAAGCCCTCTAAACAACTACTGTTCATCTATCGACAATTCTTGTATTAGGCCGAAATTTAGCTGATTTTTCTTGCTATTGGGGTAGTGTCTATTTTATATTTATGAAATCTCTCAATAGTCAATACAATAAGGACTTAAATATGATGAAAAGTTATGTACTGTATGGCAGTGGTCATTAACCAGTAGTCCATGAGAAACATTTTATGGTTCACAGAAAATTCTGGACATTTTCCCTTTTTTAAGTTATATTAATAATAAAACAAAAATAATAGTCTAAGAATTATAAAATTTTAGATGTTTACTCTTGAAATTTTTAATTAAATGCATTGATAATTATGCTAATAGATGTTATTTATTTGCAGAACAGGTAGTTTTTTATTTCTGACTTTCCATAAAAATAATTCAATACCCATTCCTAAGAGAAAAAGCAACAAAAATTTTCATTTAGTTTTCAGCAACATATTTGTGTGAAAGACAATTTCAGCTCTTATAGCAATTAAAATATGGTACCAGTCTTGGCTTGAAATATAAACACATTATAATAATGCCATTGATGCCAAAAATACATGAATTTATGAACAAGCTGATACAATCACACTAAAAATGTTTGACAAATTTTTAGACATGCAAAATGCTTATATTACATATAATTGAAGGGAGGAGAGGAGAGAATCACTGCTGTAGAAAAACATTAAAATTTGGTAAATTAGAAATTGATGTTATATTAACAAATTCAAGAAAACCAAATAAGAGAAAGAAGAAAGAAGGATAAAATTACATGCAACAAAAGAAAAAAAAAATTCTTTAAAAAAAAAAATGTACATATATTATGAAATGAAATTTTTTTAAAAAATAAAGTGGATAATTTTTGTTTAATTTAATTAAGATTTAAAAAATTCAGATTAGCGATCAATAATGAATTTAAAGTAACATAATGCAATCTTGAAATATCATAAGCAGTAATGTTCATGTACTATTAGATATACTCACAGTATTTTTACAAGACGTATCAGGCTGAAAACGGGCAAAGTTGTTCTCATTATAAGATGGTAATCCTCTCAAAAAATCGGCAGTTGTCTGGAAATAAATTAATTCAAAATTAGAGAAACAGCAATGTATTATTATTATACAATCATAGCAATACATTTTTTAGTTTAATTAAATACAGAAACCGACCAAGACAGAATAACAAGGAAACAGAAAAAAATTCCATTACGGACAGATTTCTGTCTTAGTAGAAGCACCATTAATTACATTTATATTGTTCAGTACCTTGCCAAATTATTTGGCTCATTGATAAAAATTTAGAAACATTAGTAATATATTAAATTCTTTACTTTTAAAATAATAACAATATTACAATAAATAAACACACAATCTTGCTCAAGGGTGCACGAAATACAAACTTTAATAAACTAACATTTAAAATCTACTAGCTGGCTTCGCCCGCTAGCGGGCCCCTCCTTTTCATGAACCCCTCCTTTTTTATAAAATCTCTAAAGAACGAACCCCTCCTTTTTAAGAACCTCTAATAATATGAAATCTCGAAGTGATAGAACCTCGAACCGGGTCCCCGCTGCCAACGGCACCGTATAGAAGGCGTGCTGTGCACGCACTGCAAACTCTTTTAAAAAAGACTTTCGCTATGATGAAAGTCGACCCTGGGCCTCGCTGCCTACGGCACCGTATAGCAGCCGTGCTGCGCACGCACTGCAAAGTCTCTTTAAAAAGCCTATTGCGCTCGACCGAAAGTCGTGTAAAAAAGGCAAAGTCGTGTAAAAAAGGCAATCTTGCTCGAACGAACCTCCAACCGGGTCCCCCGCTGCCTACGGCATCGTATAGCAGGCGTGGCTGCAAACTTTTAAAAAAAGCGTATCGCGATCTAACGAAAGTCGGACCGGGTCCCCGCTGCCTTCGACATCGTATAGAAGACGTGCTGCGCATGCACTGCAAACCACCAGGCAGCGCACTCTATTCATTCAAAACTGCATCGGAATGAAAGTCCGTAAAAAAAAGTATCAGTAGATATGTTAAACAGATCACCTTGTTTGATTGGCTAAATTTAACAAAATAGCGTTATGTTAGTTCCGTATTCCACATATCTGAACGAAACGCCTTCACGCAACCTTACCGTTGATACATGGGTCGGGATGGTGGCGGTCTTAACTAAGAATTCTGTTAGTTCAACATTTCACCACCAGGGAGCGCATTCTATTCATAACAAAACTGTGTCGGAAGGAAAGTCCATTAAACAACTTATCAGTAGATATGTTACTCGAGGTGGTGGCGGTCTTAAGCAAGAATTTAAGATGTTTGCAGAAATTACTATTCAGAAATAGTGGTAACTAAACTTTTGACATTTTTATATTCAATAAGTAGTATGTATATCAATGTGCTATGAACTATCTTAAAGTTTCAAGCAGATCGCCTTGTTATATTTCCTGAATTTAACAAAATCGCGTTATGTTAGTTCCACATTCTACCACCAGGCAGCACACTCTATTCCTAACAAAACTGGAGCGGAAGGAAAGTCCGTTAAACTACCTATCCTTAGATATGTTACTCGAGGTGGTGGCGGTCTTAAGTAAGAATTTAAGATATTTGCACAAATTAATATTCGGAAATAGTGGTAACTAAACTTTTGACATTTTTTTATTTAATAAGTAGCACATATCTCAACGTGTTATAAACTATCTTAAAGTTTAAAGCAGATCGCCTTGTTAGATTTCCTAATTTTAACAAAATCGCGTTATGTTAGTTCCGCATTCTACCACCAGGGAGCGCACTGTATTCTTAACAAAAACATATCTGAACGAAACGCCTTCACGTAACCTTTCCGTAGATACATGGGTCGGGATGGTGGCGGTCTTAACCAAGAATTCTGTTAGTTCCACATTCCACCACCAGGGAGCGCACACTATTCATAACAAAACTGTGTCGAAAGAAAAGTCCGTTAAACAACCTACCAGTAGATATGTTACTCGAGGTGGTGGCCGTCTTAAGCAAGAATTTAAGATATTTGCATAAATTACTATTCAGAAATAGTGGTAACTAAACTTTTGACATTTTTATATTCAATAAGTAGTATGTATATCAATGTGTTATGAACTATATTAAAGTTTCAAGCAGATCGCCTTGTTATATTTCCTGAATTTAACAAAATCGCGTTATGTTAGTTCCACATTCGACCATCAGGGAGCGCACACTATTCATAACAAAACTGTATATGAAGGAAATTCCGTTAAACAACCTACCAGTAGATATGTTACTCGAGGTGGTGGCGATCTGAAGCAAGAATTTAAGATATTTGTAGAAATTACTATTCGGAAATCGTGGTAACTAAACTTTTGACATTTTTTTATTTAATAAGTAGCATATATCTCAACGTGTTATGAACTATCTTAAAGTTTCAAGCAGATCGCCTTGTTATATTTATTAAACTAAAATTACTATTCGGAAATAGTGGTAACAAAAAATTTGACATTTTTATATTTAATAAGTAGCATATATATGAGGACTCCCTCAAGAAGCGGTATCTAAAAAGGTCATAAAAGCTAATTTTTTAAAAAAGAAATCCAGCGCCCCTCCCCGTCTGCCTAAAAAGGATCAAAAATGCACCCCATTGTCCACTACACATACAGATTCATTAAATAATAATTAATATCGCAAATTATAAATAAGCTATCACGCACAGAAATTATCCGATAACGGGCGAAGCGCGCTGGTCTTTGTCATCATAATATCTGTAATGCGATTTAATTGGGATATTTAATCAAAAGTATTACCCCCCCCCCCCCCTTCCCATCGACAGCGGGTGAAACACGCTTTTTCTCACCTCGAATATACTTATCTGATAGCGCTGAACCTCATGCAACTTGTTATATTTCCTAATTTAAATTATTTCGTGGTTAAAAAAGCACGTGCCACCCGCATTTGATGGAAATGAAACCTAATTAATTAAATAATAATTAATATCTCCTCTTGTAATTAAGCTAGGAGTTTGAACTGGGTACGTATGAAATCAGCGAAGAATTTCAAACCAGGATGGCAAAAAATTTAATGTTTAAAAAGTTTAAATTTCGTATTAAAATAAAAACCGCGAGTGCGACGTAATGTCTGAGATAAAAAACACGTGGAAAGGAAAGTTTCAAAGCAATGATCCAATTAATGAAATAATAATTAATATATCAGCTCGTAATTAAGCTACGAGTTTGAACTGGGTATGTATGAAATTGGCGAAATTTTTTACGTCGGGATGTAAAAAAATTTAATCTAAAAATTCAATATTTAAAAAGTTTAAATTTCGTACTCTCAAAGAGGGGAGGCCAGGTGCCGACGTGTCTAGCGAGAAAGAATAATCTCGGCAGTCGATAATTAAAATCATGAACACCTGGCTTTGTGGAAATGAAATCTGTTTTACTATTCTTTGCAACTGAAGAAATTAAATTTTTATCGATCGATTTTTAGTGGATTTTTTTCAGTTCTACATATCGCACAAACATGAAATTTATACCAAAATAAAGTAGATTTTTTTCCGCGTGTTTCTACACCTTTTACGAATTTCTAGGATCCTTAGTTCCGGAGATTCGATTGGGAATTCCCTTTATCTCCCAGTAGCTAGCCTCGTAAAATAAAATCAGGGTCCCGGTTTCTTGAATCCTCCAATGATACTGCTCCGAAGCGAGCCTCGGGGAAGGGTCCCAATGTACTCAGACTGCTGCTTTTGGATAAAAAAGATTCATTTTACCTTCGACAATGAGTCGTTAATTAGCTAAGTGCGTCCGTAATTACGGCGGGATTTTCTCGAAACCGCAAATACCGGGTGTCCGAGAAAACGGCGGTGCGAATCGACATATCATAAGACGCTCTGCGTGGCCCGGGAGCGAAGGAGTTCCGGTCACAAGGGTGAATGTTACACACATACATACAGACAGACAGACGTTTACGGACATTAATAGTATTGATGTTTCGAGCTGTTTCTACAGCCGTCTTCAGAAAAATATGATGGTAAAATCGCTCAAAGTTCAGAGATGAAGCGTCCTGTGCAAGAGATATCAGCACATCTCTTGCACAGGAAGCTTTCTTTCAACTCTTAAAGCTTTAGTTGTAAACATTTGTCAAAAAATGAAAAGAAAAAAAAAACAATTAGATTCCAAATTATTTCCTTAACCATGCCTGCAAGTGTCATGTTTTATGTTTAAAAGCGAGTTTGTAAATGTGATAGAAAGCTTTATAGGGGGGTGGGGTAGGGTAGTTCAGCCGTCTATGTAAAAAAATAAACTTTCACTTATATACCAGGCCACCCCTCAATTTTTTAAGACTTGTGTATAGTAATATTCTGGCAGAATTTGAACTTCATATTTCAACTGCAAGAGGGTGCCCAACACCCCCTAACTTCATAAGTTTGTGTATTTTATTCTAATTTTTCTATATATTTGTTTAAAAAAAATAAAGACCTCCAAAACTAATTTCTTAGAAAAGAATAGGGTCAGGTGGTGTAAAATGGGTATAAAATTCACTATTTTTAAATGTTCAGTTAAAATTCTCTCATAAATGTTAAACAATTAAAACTTTTTTTGGTATTTTCTTTACATTGCATATTCTTGGAATGGAAATACACAATTTTTATTTTTTAGGTTACAAAAGTATGTCTATAACAAAACATTTAATAGATGTATGTTTGGTATACCTATTTTACCCCACGCAGGTGAAAATGGGTATAGTGTGGTAAAATGGGTGTATAAAAGTTTAACAATGAATACTGTATAAATAGATTTACCAGAGATTATATAATGAAGTAATATGAAAAACAATGTTATATAAGTCTTTTTTTTAAATATGGAATTTAAGTTAATAGATAAATGAGAAGTTTTACTATGAATCAAGCTTAGGTGTAAATGAAAACATTTTCTGGCTACACTTTTTTCAACTCGTATTCTCACATTTTTACATTTTAAGTGTTAAAAGTCTATTTATCAAAAGCATAATGGCCCAGATTATGTAAATGTTGATTCATTTAATGTTTCTATTATCTGCTTTCTTTTTACAATATAATCTATGAGAATATCCATTGTTACTGTTATGATCATTAGAGCAAAGTTTCAGAAAAACTTTCAATTATTTAGTTATAAAATATAATGCGGATAAAATTGAAATAACCAGTTAAATATCTACCATCATGTTCCACTCCCATTAAATATTTATAATAAATAAAAATTTTGTTAAAAATTAGGTAGATTCTCATAAAATATATCTAATTTGTAATAAAATTCTGATTTATTATACAGACAAGTAAAATGTTTTTTGTTTCAAATTAGATATATTTTATGTGAGTGAAACACAATGATATTTAACTAGTCATATCAATTTTTATCCTAATAATAAAATAATTGGAAGTATTTCTGAAAAATTGCTCTAATGGTTACAAGGGTAATGAATGGATGTACCACAGTGTCTTCAGCATCAGGGAAAACATAAAACGCAACCAATCTTAGACTTTTCCAAGAATTTTACTTCATACGTTTCATCTGCTTCAATAGCCATAGTTTTGCCACTGAATTCTTTGTCTTTTTTCCCAAATATTGGACGTTCAATCATGCATCTACAGATACATCTATTTTTACTTTGGGGATATCTTCCACACATTAAGTTAAATGTCTTCATTTGTTACAACTTCATCTGCTATTGCTTGGACCAGCTTTGAAGTTTATTCTAAGATTATTTGGAGGTGTGGCAGATTGATAGGTATCGAGAAAGCAAGGATGTGTCAAAGCCACCCCGCTCTTATTTTTCTCGACAGTTCTGATTCTATTTCCCAACTCTTTCGACCATCTCTTCTTAAAATTTCAAATCCTATCAGCACCTGATATGCCATCTAGAAAAGGAATATTTCTAGAAGTGAGCAATTATTTAACTAAATTACATACAATGAATTTCAAGTTTTTCTGATCTTAAGAATAATGCACTGGGGCCGAAACTAGCCTTTTTTGCATCTGGAACAAACATATATTTTGCACTCCCCCCTCCCCCTCAGCAAAATATATTTACAAAGAAAACTTTACTAATTTTCTAATAGCCGACTTATTTTAAAATTTAAACTACGTAATACTGACGTAAATACATGTAATACTACATAATCTGCTTAAATATTGATTCATTAAAATCTTGAAAATGGAATCGAAAAAAAAACCCCGCTTTATACAGGATCCTTATGCCATATCATCCTTAGATTCTTCTATGCTTTGGCATACCCCAGCCAGGATAATTTTAACAATACCGTGCTAAACATTGACTTGAAAAATCGGCAAACAAAATCTTCATTTGGTGCCCGGAGCACATGCCCTTTCAGCCCCCCCCCCCCCCCCTGGACTGTAAAAAAAGACCTTTGTTTTTCTTTAACAAAAGCCGATGAGAATCAATGTTTTCTAATTTTTTAATTATGTATGTTTTTCTTTTGTTTTGTAGGAATTTCAGATCTCTGCCATATCTGCATTACTTCCTTAACTGTCAAATGACTAATATATTGTACCAATTTTGATTCTTTCAACTGATAAAGAACACGCTGAAGGATTTATCTTGTCATAGTTAGTTGTTTCAATCTAGTCAATTGGTCTACTGATCTTAGACTAATCAGAAAAATTTCATTACTAAGGCAAGTTGAAACCAGAGCGATTGCAAATTTTTAGCTTTGAAATTTCTTTAAATAGAAAAGAATGGCTATTTTTCATAAAATTAAAGTTGTTGATTAATACACAAATTTTGTTATTATTTTATTTCATATTAGGCTTAGCGTTTGTCTCATTAACGGTAACAAAAATAATGTTAGCATCCCATAACAGTAGATTAATATTTAATATAAATAATATAACCTAAATATAATTCTTGATACTTATTTAAAAGTAAAAACTCTTGTAATAAATAATTAAATGTATTTTAAATATTATTTTCATTTGTCACCTTTCACTTAGGAATAGCCATGAACTAAATGTAAACAACTTCAGACAGATGTTTACTGCCGGATGTAGAATTTGAAAATCTATAAGATAATTATTTAAAATAAAAGTTATCATGAAAAATTAAATGTTTCACTGACAAATTGTTTTCAATTCAGGGGTCGATGCAGGTTTTTATTCTTGGGGCCCATTTTGTGAAAAATAAAAGTTATTTTTGTGAATTTTATAATATTTTTTGTGAAAAATAGCATTTTGTAACAAAAGTTGAAATCCAATTACTCAAATTCGAACAAAGAATTTATTAACAAAAACTTTTTTAAATCCCCTTGCTAAAGTTTTTGTTTTTCGTGACCTGGTTTTATTTACAAATTACACATTTTAAAACACTTTTTATGAAAAGAATGTTAAGAAAGGGGCTTATTTTATTCAAAGGCATTTTGTGAAGGGGCCTGTTTTATTAAGTTCATTTTTGTGAAGGGGCCCATTTTATGAAATTTATTTTTGTGAAGGGGCCTATTTTAAAAAAATTATTTTTGTGAAGGGGCCTATTTTATTAAATAGATTTTTGTGAAAGGGCCCTAAATAGGCCCCAAATTTTGCCTGGATCGACCCCTGCAATTGGTTGTAAAATGAGTTGGTAGAATTCTTATTTTGGTTCAGTGTTGTCTGTAACTTTATCATGTAAATAATTCTCAGAAATGCTGCTACATATAATAAAAGATTTCAGAAATATTTAAATACAAATATATATAATATAATAAACTAAATTTCTTCTAAAAACTTCTGGAAAAAATTAAATATTTCTGAAGTATAAAATATTGCTGCATTTCTTATGCTACTGCTAATGTTAAATTGTGGGGTCATTGAGCACCCTCTTAGAATTTGAATTAGAAGCTAGAAATTTACCAGTATTATACAATTGATGAGTCTAAAAAAATTAGGGGGTGGCCTGGACTCTAGCTCAAAAAGAGTTTTTTTGAACCACCCTAGGGAGGGGGTATTTTTGGGAACACACTTAAGAGAAAATAAAACATAATGAAGTAAATATTTAAAAAAATGAAATTGAAGGGGGGAGAGGAGAAAAGAAAATGTTTTTATTATAATATATTATTAGGGATTGACCGAATACTGAATAGTTTGATTCGGCATATAAACTGAATATTCGGCTTCGGCCGAATAATTGTGGATAAGTATTTTCTTAGAAGTAGAAAAATTATCTTTTACTTGCTAGTAGAATAGGCTAAACGATGAGTTTCAGTATTATGTTCAGAGTTCAGCTGCACTACAAAAAACAAGTCAAAGGTCACTTTTAATAATAAAAAAAAAAACGTTTTCTTTCTTAAAATAGTCTACATAGGGGGGGAGGGAAATCAAAACAACTGTCTACAACAGAGAAAAAAAAGTAAGGAAGATGGGCATCTTTCCCTTATCATTTAATTTTAATTATTTCTACATTAGTTTTATTTTATTTTAAATTTATTTAATATTTGTCTTTTTTAATATACACATCAAATAAGTATATCAAAGTTCATCTCTGTATATCCAAGGTGTATATTAAAGAAAATACACACATCAAATAAGTATATCCCTATGCCTATCCTATAGCTTTTATACCCATTAAATTAAAAACGCTCAAATTTGTTATCTTCATCACCACAATGTTAAAGTATTAATCAAAATATAAATATGTATCCGTAATTTGACAGAAAAAAGTTCAATGTACAAATTGATCCTTTTGTATTTGAGAACATTCTTATTCAACATGTTCATAATTAGACTTAGACAATTAGTAAATCAGCTTAATGACAAGATTGTTTCTTTTTATTTGAATGAACTTTTGTTTGCCTGACAGTCCTTATCCTTAATAATAGCATGTATAGTTTAATACTTTCATAGGTTATTTTAGGTATTGACTAGCGATAAAATAATAAGAAATAAGTGATGGGTTAATGAATTTGTGAGTGGAAAGAAGTCATTTAATTTTTTTTTTGTGTAATTAGATTTAAGAATAAAAATGTAACTGAATTAAATTATTAAGAATTTAATTTTAATTAAAGTTTATTAAAAAAGCTAAAATATGCAAAAATGTGTATCAAAATTTTTTAAGTATTCGGTTGCCGAATACCAAATATTCGGTCTACACTTTGACCAAAGCAATAAACAGTATTGGGCAAAATTGCTGCTTCGGTCAATCCCTATATATTATATAAAATTCTTTTCAGATATTATATTACTTACTTCAGCATTAGTTCTTTGATTTAGAGTTTCAGCAGAACGAACATCTAAGAGTTGGCTATAAGGAACAATTTCAGAACTTCCCATATTTAACCGAACTTTATTACTCAGTTTTTCAGCTCCAGCCTAATTTTAGAAAATAAGAACAAACAAATCTCATACAATTTTATAATTAAAAATTTCTAATAACATACATTAAAAGATTGTCTCACAGCCACAATATACATTTTAAGTAGGAAAATTTTCTCAAAGAGATATTAAAACCACTGCAAAATCAGTTAAAATTGCCACAGCACAAATTAGTTTCTACCACAAAATAAGCAAAAACCTAGAGAGACTCGTGCAATTAAAAATATTTACTGAAATAGTACAAACGAATTACAATAAATCATGTTTAAGTTAAACATAAATCACAATTTAGTTGCAATATTTTTTCAAAATATTAAATGAGTACTACATCACAAGTCTTAACACTTGAATGACTGATGATTCATAAACAGAAATTTAATTTTTATTCTTTTTCAGTACTAGTAGTGCTGCTGTTTGAATGTCATAAATTGTTTATAATAAAATTTTCACTGCTTACTAAAATGGCAATCAGAGTCATGAGAATTTTAATATCATAATACTTCAAAAGTCTGAGCTGTGTATGTTGCTGAAAGGCAACACAGCGGATTCAAGGATACTTCGGAAAATATAGCATTAAAAAATAAGATCATATTCTTCCATAACGACACAAAGTCCTCATTTTGTTTGCAAATATATTACATTTTCAAATACGCTTAAAATAATACCGCAATAACATTTTGTGTTCTTTTACTATACAAATGCATTCCTTTGAAAGAATAAATATAAAAATTTCAAAGAGGGAGGTGAGTAAATTCAGGGGCCCATTTTCAAACTTTTTCAGAAACCCTCAATGTGATATATCATTGGAAAGCCCTCGAACCACTCTTTCATATTAGGAACCTTTCTTCCCTCTTCACCCAAATTTGTCCCGTCTCCCCTGGTCAATTTTCTAATTCATCTTTTATTTAAGCTACAGCGAGATTCGACCTCATTTGAAGACTTGACCGAAGATTAAACTCCTCATGGGCCTTCGATAGTTGGGGCATATTTTGGATCCCAGACTATTAGGGGGCATTCCTCCGAAGGAGGAGGGGGGTGAAAATGGATACATATTGTTTTAAAGCTTTTGGCCTGCACATTACGAAACACACACCTCCCCACCATCTTTTAGCCCATTTTTTCATCAGTAGAGGGCATTTTAAAATTTTAATTTATTCGTTACTACCCATGCAGTTTTCCAGAAAACATAAAAAAAATTTACATAGCAAGTCTCAACAATTAGCAGCTTCTCTCCATTTTCACATAGTGAGCGGGTACGTATTTCAGACAAAATCGAGCTAAAGATATAAAATCTTACAAATTTAAGGTTCATTTAACCCTAGAATAACAGACCTGCCAACATTTGAAAATGAGAAATAGTAGCACCCAAAATTTAAATTAATCTGGAGGTTGGTTGGTTGCCAGTGGCGCCAACTTTTGAAAAATATTGGGTGGGCTTAACTATTTAACTAAAATTACACAGCATTTTGTTTTCTTTGAAAGTGTGGGAAAATATGATATTGCAAATTCTGATAAGTTAAATATTTTTAATGCAGAATATAAAGTTACAATTTTATTAAATTATATTTTCATATGAGGTCTTCTATTTATGGACTATTGTATTTACTATTGTACAATTTGTAATATTTACTATTGTACAGCATGAATAAGACTACAAATTAAAACTAAAATGACGGAACAAAATAACAAAAATGGGCGTTCAATGCAAATACACTGACACTGATATATGCTTGTATTAATTCTACTATTTACTTAAATGATACCGACGATTTAAAATAGATGTAATGACGACTATCTCTTTAACCACTGATGATATAAATATGCTTCGAATTACCAAAAGTATACAAATCTAGTTTGATAGTTTCAGATTTGGAATTGTTTAACAAAGGGCTGATTACACATAAAAATATGAAATTTAACTCCTTTTTGTATAGCATATATTTAGAAAAATAAGGCTATTAAAGGAAACCCACAAGAAGGACATTGAAAAAAATTCTTTCGATGTCAAAATATACGGAGTTATGATATTTTAAATTTTATGAATTTTCTATGTTTTCAGGCACTAAAAACGAGCCTTTTCGTATTTATAAGAATTTAACGAATGTTTTTAATAAAATGAACCCATTTATCTTTATTTAGCATGATAAGATTAAAATATGTTATCCTAACTGCATATCTTCCTATATGTGCATCACAAACATCCCCTACAACGAATTTTTCAGCACTCTCTGTATTCATGTCTGAAATATTGTGAATAGATATAGTAGAAAAAGATAATGAAATTTGTCTATCGGTCGTGTGAAAAATTTGACAATTTAAACGATATTTTGCGGTAAAAAACTCGCAAAATGTGTCAATCGGTCGCGCAAAAGTATTACAAAATTCTCAAGGCTTCCTCGGCAGTTGATCGCAGTTTCAAAATGCAAAAATTTCCAGAAAATGGTAAAATGTTTTGGACGGAGCCTCCCGCCCATGATATTCTTTTGGCCGGGATTTCAAAATTTTGGGTGCGAATCCCGCCCTGAAAATAAATGACAAAATGAGTGAAGAATTGTTCAAAAAAATTTTTTTTAAACATCATCACACCTCTGAAAAAGCTTATATAGAAATGATGTTTGGAATGCCAGCAGAACCAAGAAAATTCCCCCAAACAGTCATATACAGAAAAAAATAAAGTGTAGTACTCACTAAATAACATTCAACAGCTGGATATTTCAAATCTAAAATAAATAATTTTTTTAAAGCTTTACAATAAATTGCTAAAATAAAATACTCATTTAAAATTTATATCTGTTAAAATGCGTAACAAAAAGTTCTTAAAATGCTAAAATAAAATTAAATAACTGTCAATAAAAAAGGTCAAACACTACGCAAAAAAAAAAAAAAAATTAGGTATCAAAGTTCCACAAATGTCTCCAAATGACAATGTCACGGAATTTAAAAAAAAAAATGGAATTAAAAAATTTTGTTTGAAACAAGCGTTTCATTATCAATTATTTAAATATGGATGCACTAAATGAAATAGTACTATTCATACTTCCCCAGCACAAGCAACAGGGTTCGTTGATATATATCAATGGATATATATCATGATATATATCTTGATATATATCCGATATTTATTTTTAAAATATCAAGATTTTTGATATTTTCGATATTTTCAAATTCTTTACATTTATTTTCAAAATATCAAGATGTTTGATAGTTTGTATATTGATATTTATTTTCAAAATATCACTGTGCAAAGTAATTTTGATATTTTTCACATTCAAACCAAGTGTAAATGAAATTTTCACCTGTTATTGACTGTGTCATTCTGTAGATAATGAACTTTTGCCTCTGGCAGTGACTTTTCTAGGAAAAGAAGAAAACAAATCTTTTCTAAGCTTTATGTTTCAAACTTTTATTTTTAAATGTAGAACTAATAATTATATTAGACAGTCAATTCAGAACAGCCATTGAAAGATAAAGTGTAATTTTGATAATCATTTATATACAGCTAGGGTTCATTGATATATATCAAAGGGTATATATCCAATATTTATTTTCAAAATATCAAGATCTTTAATATTTCATATTACTTGATATTTATTTTCAAAATATGAATGTGCGCAAGATATTTTTGATATTTTCAGTCGTAATTTGTAATATTTCAGTGTAAATGAAATAAATTTTCAACTGTGAATCATACTGTGAATCTGTAGATAAAGAACTTGTCTCTTCTGGATGTGACTTTTTTAGCCAAAAAAGAAAACAAATATATTTTTCAAACTTTAGATTTGAAGCATTTTTTTTTTTAAACGTTCAACTAATAATTATGTGGGACATAATTAATTCAGAACAACCATTGAAAGATAAACTGACTAATTTAAATAAGCAATTATATACAGCTTCATTAGAAAATAATCTTTTTTCAAGTTTTGGTTCAGTTGAGTTTGAACTATACAGCATGTTACGAAATATGAAATAAAACATTTTATACTTACATTTATGTTAAAATTTTTCAATTAAAAAACTTTTTTTGTATTTAAAATTTTGTTTTGAAAATATCTGATTTTTTTATACTTGGTCTTGATACTGAATCCTATAGTTAGTTTTTTTATAAGTGTAGAAATCAAATTGTTACTGTTTTTAATTATTTTATCTTCAATTTTGTTCTTGTGAAAAAAAAAAGTGAAAAAAAAAAGAAAAGAAAAATGCATTTTTATATTATTTTTTGATTAAGTTTTCATGTTAAGTGCAATATATTTTAATTTCTAATCTATATTATGCTCGAAAACATTTATTATCAGTGGTAAGTTGGCTGCTTTGAAAATATCGGATATATATCGAAAATATCGGATATATATCAAAATATCGGATATTTTTGATATTTTCGAAAATATCATGATATTTACGAATCCTGACAAGCAATAAGGCGTCAGATAAATACGCACATATGTGAAAAATTCCTCTGCTCCCAAAGAAAAGACATTAAATTATCAAAACTCAAAACATAACATAGGGTCAGGTGGGGGAAAATGGGTCTAAAATCAAGCATTTTTCAAAAAATGCTTATATATCAACCTTTTATAATTTTATTAATGAAACTTTTGATACATATTATATACATTTGGCTTATATAGATTACAAATATAACATTATTTTTCACTATAATTTAAATGTTACTTTTCAGTACTTTATTTAATAAGGCAAGTATTCATAGGCTCATTTTCCCCCATGGTGGGGGAAAAATGAGCCTAGTATTAAATTAAGTGAATATTTGAATAAAAAGAGGCTAACGCAATGTTTAATCTACAGAACACTCATTTTATTGTATTCAGTACATATTTAAATAGAAACATTATTGAAAATGTTTTTTTTTTTTTTTTTTTTTATATTCAATTAAAGAAATAATGTCCACGATTATCAAATTTTGGTTCCTTTACTATGCGGCAAATCTGATTGAGCTCCACATCATCTTCATCATCAATATCAGGAAAAATGTAACATTTCCCTAATTTAGATTTAGACTATGCGATAAATTTCGTAAAATAAAACTTTTATTTTATGTGATAAAATTCATTGATTTCTTTCACTTGGCCTATGAATGTTTGACTTTATTTCTTAAGTCATTGTAGTATTTAACTTCTACCTAAGAACCTTGCTTTATTTCTGAGTGTGGTGCTGCTACTTTTAAATTAGGACCAATTTTACTTTCAAGCTCACCAGCTTCATTTTTCCTTTTTTTTTTTTTTAAATTCTTATTTTACTTGATGTTTGAATGACCTTTCTTTTGACTGCATTTAAAAAAAAAAAAATGTGATGAAAATAAATGAAAAATAGTTTTTATAGGTAAAAAAATGTAAACTAGGTTAATAAAACAAAAACTAATGAAATAATTGTTATTTATTATATTTTTTAATACTTCAAAAGTAAACATAGAGTTAGAATGTGTTGCATCATACAGCTTTTAGCTAAGCCTAACTATAGACCCCTTTTACCCCACCTAAGAAAAAAAATTATAAAAAATTAAAATGATAAATTTATTCTTGCCTTTTAAAACAATTATGTTTCTAAAAGGGTCCTCTAATAGTCTGTATCAAAATAAAACAGTATTTTCACTATCTAAAGAAGAAGTAAGAAAGTTTTTCACAACAAACTGCAATTAGACAATTCAGTGAATGTAAACAACAAAATTTAAGTATCTATAAATTTGTTTCCAGACCCTAAAATTTGGTTAGAAATACTTGGCATAATCTCAGAGAATGCTTCTACAAAAAAAAAATTCTAAAACAAGTAAATTTATGTGGTGAAAAGGACCATTTTTTAATATAGACCCATTTTCTCCCACCTGACCCTACCATTTAACCCTTTCGAGACAGCATCCATTACACAATATCTATTTGAATAGCACCGCTTTTTTTAACAGTTCCCTTTACTAGTGAAATACCAAAAAATGTCTAATTAAAGAAGACAAATATTACATTTACTTATTAATGGTGCCAAAAACAAATTTCACACGCACCTTTTGATGATACTTATACATATCCATCACCCGTCCCGAAAGGGTTAACAGCGATTTACCACTAAAAAGTGCCAACTTTTTCACTTTTTAAACCATAATAATAATGAAAATTTTAAAGAAAAACTTCGGCTGCTTTAACTTTTATTGGGGCTTTAATTCACAAGTTTAGGGTTCCAAAAACCACTTAAATCATTTTAAGAAATGAGTTTGGTCATAACTTATGATGTGCACTAATTAAAATTGACTGTAAAATTTAATTTTGGGGGAAAGTGCAATCCCTTAAGATTAAGTATATTTTTTATTTAGAGACTATAGATTTCAGACATGGTAGATTTTAGGTAGGGTAGATGTACCAGTTTTGGCCACATTTAGAGAAAATTTGAAATAGAAATTTTACATTTCTTGATCGATTGAAGAATATTAAATCATAATAACATCATTCTTTAGTACATTTAATTGTCTTTCTGTTAACTATAATGACTTTCTACAGAATATTTTAGGTTGTGAGTAATAATTCATCAAGTAATTTATTCCAATTTGTACCAGTTTTGGCCACCCCTACACCAGTTTTGGCCATCTCTTTATGCACCAGTTTTGGCCACTCCAATATCATGTAGTTTAACAAACATTTTAATTGATAATAAGTAAAAATAAAGCATTTTTATGCAACATCTATTTTACCACACATATATTTGTTTGCTGTATTAAGGGAATTTTGCAAATTTCTTTATGAATTGATAAAAACATCAAATAAAATAGACTTATGTTGATTTTAACTGAAAATTTCAATTAAAAAACAAAAAATATATTTAAATTTGATTAATAAAAGGGACAACAGTGCCTATAGGACATAAAGATTAACTATTTAATCAGTTTTATAATTATTATTGGATTGTGGCTTGTTTAGAACACTTGAATCTTCATCAAAGAGTTATATTTCTTGAAAGCATTTTCTGATTTTTCTTTGATTCTCATCAAAAAGTTATAAAATCATCTTTTGATTTATATTAGCTTGTGCCTTATTTAAATACCTTGCTTCTTTGCAAGTTATTTTAGGGTGTGATTTCAGAGGCAAATCATACCATTTCATACCTGGTTTTCCATCTTGAAATGGAGTTTCTATCTTGCCGGCTACAATTTTCTGGGCAGAATCTTAAAAGTTATTCCATTTTTATAGGAAATAGTACTCTGACAACATCTAAAATCCACTTTTCGAATTGATTTTTAACTTCAATTCCTAGTACCTAGATCTACTACTTGAGATTCAACATTATTAGAGAAAAGTGGTGTCCGTCCTGCAAACTTGTGATGTAAGGCAAGAACGTGTTACTCCAAAACTTTGCTAGCTTGTAGTGCTGGCATTACATTTTGAATGGCCTTAATTTTACTTCCTATCTTAGAGCAGTGTTCCCTCTAGGCCATTTTTTAATAGCACAGAATCTCTTTTAAACTTGGTAAAAGGAATCCTGTTTTTTTTTAAAATAATGTGAAATACATTCTTACTTGTATTTAGTTATCTCTAGTACCTAAAGATTTTCACAATATTTAGTATTTCTAAATCCGTGTGCCTGAAATATTGCAAAAATTGTGGAGCTTCTTCATTTCTTTAGGAAAAATACAAGCAATTAAATCATGCTATAATTTTATTGAACTTTTTAATTTATAAGTTGTAAAATCTTTCAAAATTTATGTTTTAGTTTATCATATCTAAACATTCCATATCGCCTCCCCTTTTGTTTTATCAATACTAAACACTATATTTTCTTTAGCAATATCATTCTTTAGTGACTAGCACAATGTCCTTCTTTCTAAAGTGAATTATCTATTGGACAGAGAATAACAAAATCTCTTTTATAAGAACTGCCATTAGCCTTGCTTTTTTTATTATTACAGTAAAAGCTCAACTAACCGGCATGCTCGGGAAACGCCGATTGCCGGATACTTGAAAAGTCCGGATAGTTGAGCACTACAAAATCTGTCATGAAAGAAGGGGGGAGGGGGGGGGGGCATCGACGTAAAAATGAAACAGCAAAATTATTTTTAGGCTATTTTCCTGCCATTAGGAAGTCGATCAAATAACTCTTATTATTATTATTATTAAATTTGCAGTTGATAAAGTTATTCTTTCCGAATAAAAAATAAAAGTAAACAAATTTCTATATTTATTTATTAATCTTTTATAAAGTTGTATTATTTATAATTTGACATCGCCCCTTTCCGGAAAAAGCACATGGAAGCTTGGAAAATTAACTTTGGTATGATTCACTTGTGTTACCTCAACTAACCTCACAGTAATAATGAATCTTTTCTGCATAGCTAAAAACGTTATCAGATGCAAACTGATAATGCCCGACTTCTCCGATCACGATAAAAACAAACTACATTCATTAGCTTTTTTTGTTTTTCTTGTTGGAGTGGCTCAGATAGTGAAGTCTTTTGGGGGGGATTTCTAAATTTCTGAAAACTCATTGTACGTTAATAAAAATTAGGTAAACGGCCTAATTTATTATTATTTGAATTCGGTGAAAATTTGAACACAATCGGACAATTAGCAACGGAGAAAGCAATTTTTTTAATATAATAAGTAAGGGGGAAAAAGAGTACCGTTTCGTTCTTTCTTTTTATCTAGAATAATATTATTATTATTTCTGTTTACTGTTTAGGTTGATGAAAAATATTTTTCCTTGCTAATTCAACAACGCAAAACTTTGATGCAATCTCCCGGCTGAGGAGAAAAATTTTGAACTGATAAAAATCCAGCTGCAGTGTTTTCCTTTCATCCGTTGCTTTGCTTGATTCTGCAGAGGAAGCAAATGCCATCAACTTTTCTTTATGCTATTTAATATCGTAAATCGTTGAGGATCCAATATTGAATATACGCATCAATTGTTGTTTATTTTCCCCTCTTTCTAAACGACTAATAATGTCTAGCTTCTGAGTTATGGTTAAAACAACTCATTTCCTTTTATTAGGATTTGACTGATCTGCCATTTTTTAATTTGACAAAAAATATGACAGAACACGATTAATAAAGGTTGAGTGTATTTCCTAGGCTAGCTGATGGCGAATGGCACAAGCGAATGGCAATAAAAATGTGCCAAAACGAAAAAAAAAAAAAAAAAAAAGCATCAGCGTGATTTAAGTCAAATTCTAATTGGTCAAACTGAATGTGTAGACCCAAATGGGCGGGACAGGTGGAAAGTTCTACAGACAGATGGAATTTTCTAGTAACTCCAGGGAAGGGGGGGGGGGGGGGGGCTACTGTGCATCTGGGGGGAAAATACGATATCTGAAATGACCATATCCCCATCCCAATTCTTAGAAAACAGTTTTCCTTCATGCTCCTGGCTTCCTCACTTAGCAGTTCAGTTTTCGGAAAAGACGTAGCTTTCTACCGTTTATCACGCCTCCCCGTCTATAATTATTAGTTTCGCCAAGAGCAGAAAAGAAAGATCAAGCCTCTCTTCTCTTGTCTTCATTTTCCACCCCCTCCTTCTCTCTTTCGGAAGGAAAAACAGCCGACGCGGCAGACTATCGCGTACTATGACGCAACATGAAGTTATTCTGCGCTAACGAGCTATAGACAGTTCTTTATGCTACATTTTTATTTTATAATGTTCACTGTTATGAACATACACACAGATCTGTTTTACGCCGAATTAATCGCTGAAATAATTTGAGAATGCTCAGTAAATTTCCTAAAATAGTAGTAAAAATTTTTCAACTGTTTATGGCAGGGTTGTAATTTTAACCGGTCAAAATTGATTTTGACCAGGACACTGGATAAAAGTGGTTTTAACCGTCCAAAAGTGGTCAGAAATGGTCAAAACTGCTAAAAATGGTCTTAATTTTAATAATTTTTTCTTTCCAATTAAAAGTAACTTAATAAGTAATAAAAGTAACAGGCAGTTAAAAAAATAATACACTGATAAGTTAAGGAGGCTCATTAATAAAATATGCTTATGCAATACAATAAGAAAGCTAGATTTATAATTGCCCTTTCATTGTTAATTGCGTATCAACAGGGAAAAAGTCATTCTTCCTTTCAGCTGTTGATACAAGGGTATCTAAAAAAACTGCCCAGTATTGTTTAAAACTAGCAGCTGATGCTAAAGAAGAGGTAGAAAACAAGTTTGTAAAGTAAGAAGTTTTGTAAGTGACAATGAAAACAAGATTAAACGCATGAGAGATGATTTTAAAAATGCATATACAGACTAACTGTTTATTTCTTATGGATGTGCTGCACATTATTTGAATCTTGTGGCACAAGATATTACAAACACAAACAAAGTTAGTTCAATAATGAAGATGTTATTGAAATGAAAAATTGCAGATGAGCATGAAGAATGATATTGATGCTAACATTGTTAAAATCATTAACAATGTAGGCATATACAAAGAAGTAAAATATTTACAAAATCAATTTATTTCCCTTGCTATAGATAAATTTGAAAAAGAAGATGCTACTATATCTGATGCATGTGACAAATGGTTAAGATTGCTAAAAGAGAAAGATCTTGAAACTTATTCTAAAATTATAGTCTCAATTTAATGAAAATGTTGCCCCAGTTCATTTTCTGGCTTATTATGCTTAATCCCGCCGACATGGGTCATGGGTAAAAGTATTTATGAAGAGCAGCAAGAAATAGCAAGGCAATGGTTACACAATAATATTGATCCTACCTTTTTGCCTCTTGTGATTGCATTTCAAGCAGAACCCTTACCATTATCCAAAATCCTGTTTTTCTGAAAGTGTAAAAGATACAATTGGGCCTGATATCTGGTGCGTAGCAATGAAGAAGGTTAAAGGAATTGATATAAAATTTGTTGAATTCACATTACATCTAATGAATTGTTGTGCCAGATCGTCATCAATTGAAAGATTGTTTTCTAAATTTGGAATAATCCAAAATAAATTACGAAACCATCTAAGTTTAGAGACAATCGCAAAATTTGTTACTTGTAATCATTTTTTAAATTCAATACAAATTACATAAAAACGTAAAAAAGCTTGTGTAAAAAAATAATTAAAACATTTCATTTGTGATGCATGAGTATCTTGGTGTTATGTTATTTATGTTATGGCTTTTTAAATTTGGTATTTGCTGATGTTATGTTACTTATATTTAGGGATTGACCGAATCAGCAATTTTGCCGAATACCGAATACCGAAGCTTCGGTCAAAGTGTACACCGAATATTCGGTATTCGGCAACCGAATACTTAAAAATTTTTAATACACATTTTTGCATATATTAGCTTTTTTAATAACTTTAATTAAAATTAAATTATTAATAATTTAATTCAGTTACATTTTTATTCTTAAATCTAATTACACAAAAAAATTTAATGATTTCTTTCAACTCACAAATTCATTAACCCATTACTTATTTTTTCATTATTTTATCACTAGTTAATATCCAAATTAACCCAATGAAAGTATTAAACTATGCAGGCTATTATTAAGGATAAGGATTCTCAGAAAAACAAAAGTTCATTCAAATAAAAAGAAACAATGTTGTCATTAAGCTGATTTACTGATTGTCTAATTATATACATATTGAATTGGAATGTTCTCAAATACAAAAGGTATCATATCAATTTGTACATTTAACTATTTTCTGTGAAATTATTGATACATATTTATATTTTGATTAATATTTATCACTGTGGTGATGAAGATAAATTTGAGCGATTTTAATTTAATGGTTATAAAAGCTATAGGATAGGCATAGGAGTATACTTATTTGATGCATGTATTTTCTTTAATATAAACCTTAGATATACAGAGATGAACTCCGATATACTTATTTGAGGTGTATATTAAAAAGAATACACATTAAATAAATTTAAATTGAAAAAACTAATGTAGAAATAATTAAAATTAAATGGTAATGGAAAGATGCCCATATTCCTTACTTTTTTTTCCTATATCGTAGACAGTTGTTCTGATTTCACCCCTATATAGACTATTTTAGAAAAGAAAAAAAAAGTTTTTTGTAATTAAAAATGGCCTTTGACTTGTTTTTGGTAGTGCAACTGAACTTTGAACTCATGCACATAGTATTGAAACTCATCATTTAGCCTATTCTACTTCTAAGTAAAAGAGAATTCTTCTACTTCTAAGAAAATACTTATCCGCAATTATTCGGCCGAATACTTTTAAGTATTCGGCCGAAGCCGAATATTCGGTTTACATGCCGAATCACCGATTCAGTGGTCAAAATGGTCAAAATGGATTTTGACCAGGACGGTTAAAACCGGTTTAAACCACTGGTTAAAACCGCCATGGTTAAAACCGAGACAACCCTGGTTTATGGGGGAAAAAAAATAAACGATTTCTCCAAATTTTTCCAGTTAGTTGAGCTTTCCAGTTACTTGAATGCCGGATAACAGAGCTTTTACTGTATTGAAGCCATTACTATGTAAAACAAAATTAAACTGATTTTTCCAGATGTTCTTAAATTTATTAAATGGCTAAAATTCCCTCTATAATGAATCATGTGGCCAAAAGTGGAACATAATGTTGTACCCTTTTTGGCCATCCCCATGGCCATAACTGGTACATATAGTAAATTTAATGCACCAGTTTTGGCCACCCCCCATTAAACTGTTAAAATAATTAAATTAAATGTAAAATTGCAGTAGAGAGAAAGCTTACCTCATAAAACCTAATAGCAATTTGTTTCAGAACAAATAGAACCCAATAAGTGCCTAATGTTGAAAGATTCTGAAAACTTGTCAGCTAAGCAAAAATCTTAATACATGTAAGCACACACTACAGTTTCACACATTTATTTTTTTTGCAGTCATATTTTATCAAAAAATAAACAAATGATATTGTAAATGATAAAAGAGAGTTTGCTTAAAATGTAAGAATGCCTATTATTTGTTAGCATTAATTCACAGGCTAAATATTGGACAAATTGATCCAATGTGGCCAAAACTGGTGCATCTACCCTATATTCAACTGTAATAATATAATGAATAATAACAGTTCTACCTATTTACATTATTTATTTATACTGTGCCATTCTTAGCCATTTCAATCCTTTCTGACTGCTTTTTTGTGCCATTTTTAGCCTTTTTAACTTCTTTGATTATTTGGCAAAAACAACGACTATCCACATTCTTTATAAATACACCAATTTAGCCATGAAGTCAGCTATGTAAGTTTAAGTTTGCATTTTTCATTCATTATTGGAAATTATAAAATGCACATTTTTTTTTTTTTTTTTTTACTTCATTTTTAGAGAAAACATAAATGTTTTGGCAGTGTGCCAAGTGAGGTTTAATTTTCACAGTTGGATAATAATCACAGATGATGTTAATCAGATCACTTAATTCACACACATTATAAATATTTACGAAGATTGGGCATTATTTAACTTTATTTCTCTCTTATAAACAGTTATATGTCACAATTTCACAGCAAATATTACTTCTGTTAATGTGCACTATCAAATGAAAAAAACAGAATCACCTTCTTAATTTGTAAGATACAGAGTCAAATTTACATATTACGAAGGTTTTGAATCGGCTATAAAAACTAGAAAAGAAAAATAGGTACTTATATGTTAGCCGGTTGCAAGTCTCCACCCTTGCCATTCAGCATTTTTTTTCTCTCCTATAGCAGTTTTTATTTTTCTCATGTGCAAATAAGAAACAGTGGTTTGATTTCGAAATAAAATGTTTTGGTTTACAGTATTATTTCTCGTTAAGTACTATATTTTTGTATTTTAAATGGAAGTTATGCATTTTAAATAAGGAAAAATTTTAAAGGAAATAAGTGCAATACAATCGATGTATAGATGGAAACAATATTTGGAGATTTACCACCTGCGCTCGGGTAACATAAAAATACCATCAAAAAATAAATTTGTATGTTATGTAATAAAAAACAGGTTTCCAATGCTCTGCAAGGGTTTTGACCTCTGACAGCCCCACCCCCTCTGTTATGCTTTCCAGTATAACAAAAGTGGTGAAGGCACATATGTTTCTTCAGTGGAGTAGAATTCATTTTTATTTTGAAGATTGTTTAATATTTCATATATTTAAGGAAGAAAAATGCAAAAAATATAGGAAAAATATCTGTAAATAAATCATGACGCATCGTTACGCAAGATGGATTAAATGAACGATGACTCTTCCAACTTAGAAAATACGCTAACTGAAAACTTCACACACAAACAGACTTGAGGTTTATCAAGTATATTTTAGATTTACCAAAATAACTCAAAATTCTAAACAGAAAAATTGCACAATAGTATGACACACACATGAAAAAACACATAAACACATCATAATGAAGAAACGACAGGAGACATTGGTATAACTGTGTATTCTACAAACCGTTAAAAAATATAAAAAAACATACATAGTGGCGTACAATACAAACCATTGTACAAGTCCCGATTTGATGGCAATCAACGGACTTAACAGGCATCAACCTACTTAAAATTTATAACAGATTAAGGAAATAATAAATTCCCAATCAACAAATTATTAAAATTCAATGCAAAAAAAATATCTTAGTGAAGCGTTATGCAAAAGTATTAAATTTGATTTTCCGTAACAATCGTTACAATGCTAAATAAAAATAAAAACAGAACAGATAGAAATCAAAAGGCAATTCGGTGTTGCCATCTCAGAAAAATTTACGAAAATAAATAAAGTGGAAGGGCCATGGTACAATTAAAAAGATCAAACTTTGCATCGCGCGCCACCTTAAGCATCTAATTAGAAGCGCGCGTATTTTTGTTTTCTGTTTTGCTTTTTCTCTTGCTGTTGCTGTGCATCTGTGTTGTAAATGTAAACAAACTTATTTTCGACCTTTTTTTACATATCCTCAACAGCTTATTTAAGTCTCAGACTGCATTTTTTCATACGTAAATTTCGAATATTTATTTATTAATATATATTAAGAACGAAATCATTTCTTACATTTTTTAATCTGATATTGTAAGAATTTTGGAAAAACTTATGGAAATCGTATTATTTTGTTAAAAATATGATCTTTGTTTTATGTGTTTGTGTATTTATATTTTGGGGGTGGGGTTATATATGTATAATTTTTAGGGTTCCGTACTTAAAAAGTAAAAACGGAATCATTGTAAGATCACTCCTGTGTCTGTCTGTCACAGCCAATTTATTCGTAAACTATGGAACGTGGAAAGTTCACGGACTCCGGGCGAATTCGCAAGTTGTTCCAGTACATTTCTTTTAATTTTAGGTATTATATTATCAGAGATATAGTGCATAAATATGTTCCGCCCCTTCTATTTCCGAGTCTACTAAAACTAAAATTATGAAAAAATTAGAGGTAGTAGACGTTAATTTAAACCATGCAGGAAAATTATAGCGATTACCCTAGGTCACATAGTTTTTGAGTAAATCGCATTTTTCCGTTACACACAAATTTCGATTTGCAGGCATTCAGCAAAGGTGTTGAAGAGCGCTGGAACTACCTATGGTAGCAGACGTATAAAAGCATTGATGATGATTTTTGAAAAAAATCGCCTGTAATTATTGAGATATTAACCCTTAAAGACACAGACGGTTTGGGCAAACATAATGACAGGGGCAGCGTACTCTATGTACCATCGGCTTTTAAAGTCAAGATAACAACTTTTAATGATATATTTGTGTAATGAAATACCCAGTAGCAGTATAAAAGCATTAAGCATCAAATTGTTAAAAACAAACTAATTTAATTAGAATTAATCACATAAATACTATGATGGTATTCACGACTAGTTTGCAATGAGTGGATCTCTCAATACACCTCCCGAGTCTTTAAAAGTTAATTAAAAACCTATCTGGAAAATGCGGTATGGACCAAGGCGTTGCAACTTCGCGACCTCCTTTCGAAGTGCCCTTAGCACAATGCGAAGTTTGAACGTTGAACAAGGGTTTTGTTTTAGCTACACTGTAAAAAGAAAAGATTATTACTACACTGAATTAAGTTTTATGAAATGAAAATGAAGTTTAAATATGCACTACTTTTATTGTCAGTACCAAAATTAAGTTAATAAAAAAAAAAAAAAAGATTAGGATAAGATTTTAAAAAAAAGTTATACAAAATAGCAATATTTGATATTATTTAGGCTTCATGTCTCTTTGAACTTTTATGGTATCCACATTCATATACTTTTCTAGTATATACAGCTATACCTGACACTACGTTGCATAGTTTTTTACAAAGTCTTATTATTCTTTTAGCAACGTTTTTTTTTAATAATACAGATACAGGGGTCGATCCGGGCAAAATTTGGGACCTATTTAGGGCCCTTTCACAAAAATCTGTTTAATAAAATAGGCCCCTTCGCAAAAATAAATTTAATAAAATGGGCCCCTTCACAAAAATGAACTTAATAAAATGGGTCCCTTCACAAAAATGAACTTAATAAAATGGGCCCCTTCACAAAAATGAACTTAATAAAACAGGCCCCTTCACAAAATTCCTTTGAATAAAAATAAGCCCCCTTCGTAACATTCTTTTTCATAAAAACTGATTTAAAATGTGTAATTTGTAAATAAAACCAGGTCACAAAAAACAAAAACTTTAGCAAGGGGATTTAAAGAAGTTTTTGTTCATAAATTCTTAGTTCGAATTTGAGAAACTGGATTTCAACTTTCATTACAAAATATTATTTTCACAAAAATATTATAAAATTCCCAAAAATAAATTTTACTTTTCACAAAATGGACCCCAAGAATAAAAACCTGTATCGACCCCTGAGATAATAATTCATATATTTATTGTACTCCCTCTGAGTGCTAGTAATACTCACACTTGATCGTTTATTTTAATTATGATTGAATGTTAAAATTAAAATTCAGTTTCAGTTTAAAAACTTTACTAAAAGAGTAGTCTCTTTTTGATCTATGTCGAGTCAGGGGTGCAGAATATGTCCGATCCGGCAATCTAGGATTGGGGGAAATTTTAACACGTAGCTAGAGACATGAATTTCTTTTGTTGTCAGAGACATAGAGTCAAAATGACTCCAATGTTATTTTTCTTTTTTATCTTTTGTAAACAGCTTTGGAATTTATTTTGGAAACGCAATAGGTATAGTCTGGAAATCGTGTAATTACCAAAATATTAAAAATAATTATATTAAAACTGTTAAATGTTATAATATTAATTGATGGAAAGATAATATAAGAAAAACCTAAACAACCTTATAATGAGTACTTACTTCGTTTAGATATCATGGGATGACACTACTATTAATAACTGTTAGAATTAAACAAACAAAAAGGAAGAATACAATATTTTAAAATATTACCTTAAGAATATTTCTTTAATCTTTTTGCTTTTTACATCATTCAAATGCAGCTGGGGCATACGGTTACGGAACATTGTCCATATACTGGGTGTTTACAAGAATGGCATAGAATAGATATTTTCCTTTTAACCTTTTTTGGGGGCAAATGCAGACCTGCCAACCTTTGAAAATGAGAAATCGTAGCACACAAAATTTAAATTAATCTGGGGGTTGGTTGGTTTTTCGTGTTTCACAGCCATCTTTTGACATTCGTAAAAGGAATAAGGTTTCCATCTTTCAACTCAATATAGTAATTTTTTTTCCTCTGAAAAATTTTATACGATTTTTAGAGTTTATTTCCGTTTCGTAGCGTTTTTTTTTACATTTGTAAAAGGAGCTTGGTTCTGATTTTTTAGCCCAGTGCAGTAAATTTTGACGGAATTCGCGATTTTTTTCCAGCCATCATTTCAGGATATTCACAATTTTTTCTCACAATCGTGATTCACATTTTCCTATCACGACTCTTTGTTGAAATCCGCACTTTTTACCATGAACTTTATTGACAAAATTCGTGATTTTTACGCGATCCTTTGATGAATTTTGCGTTTTTTTACCATGATCCTTTGGCTAAATTAGTGTTTTATTTCTGTGATCTTTCGGTGAAATTTGCGGTTTCTTATAAATCTTTCAATGAAATTTGCATTATCTTACTGATCTTTTGACGAAATTCTTATTTTCTTTCTGCGATATTTTGACAAAATTCACGCTTTTACCACGATCCTTTAACGAAATTTATTTTCTTCTGCGACCAATTGACGAAATTGATTTTTTTTTTTTTTTTTTTTACACGGTCATTTGTCGAAATTCGCGATAGTTTATCGCAAATCGTGCGATTTTGCACACTATTTCAAACCTTGCCCCTCAAGGGACCCCCTCCAGAATTCTTAAAATGGCACCCTTGTTTCTAAGGAAGGGGATTCCTGTATAAATATTTACAAAAACATGATTACAGTGTTTTATGTTAAGAAGTTTTTTTGCAGCCCAGAATTTTTTTTTCTCATGAGCATTTTTTAATGTCCGTATTTTCGGGCTAATGGCCAATTTTTTAAAACTTTAGGAAATGAATACTTGGAAATTTCTGAACAGAATCACTCCTGAAAAATATGCTGCGTGGGATAAAAATCACAACTAGAAACAAACAATGCTTTTGTGTTTTTTGCAGAAAATCGTAGTTTAAGACCGATTTTCGTAGCATCGTAGTTTATAGGTCCAAATCGTAGCAACTACGATTTTTTCGTAGCAGTTGGCAGGTCTGGCAAATGGTACAGTATTTTCTAGTAGGTAATTTTAAACTGCTATCTGCATCTACTTTTTCCTCTTCTTTACTTGAGTCTTTTCTATAGTCTCGTGTGGCCTGGTAAATAATAAATGCGTTAACTGCATTTATATACATAAGGCGAAAAAATATAGCTATTGGCCGCCTTCTGGTTTCCGACCAGTACAATATATGACACATTTTTCATCCAAGGCATCAACAACAGATTTGGTATTATTATAAAAAGCGATAAGTTCTGGCTTATTGATGTCTGTATCTTAGGATATTGATGAGTGCATAGACGACACTAGCAATGCAGCCTTGCCTTTTTTAGGAAAATATGATACCAAGGTTAAATCCTTCGAAAAGCCATAAATTGAACTCTCGATTATTCTGCTTCTGTTTGGAAGGAATTCTGTATGTAGATATTTCTGTTTTATTTTTTTATTATTATTATTTTTTTTAATGTTCCAACATAGGTTGAATTTTTTTTCTTCAAAACTTTTACAAGCTCAACTGATGAAAACCAATTGTCTGCTATTATATTCCTGTTTTTGCCTGCAATACAAGCAGACAAACGCACAACTGCCTGCGTCGGTTTTTGCAACATTTTATCTTCTTCTGAAAGTGTCATAAAATAATAAATAATAATATGTCTAATATGAGAGTCATCTTCCGTAACTTCGCATTCTTCAAACCATTGCATTACAGTTTTTTCAAAATCTGGATCACATGGCCGAATTTTTTTCCTGGAAGGTCCTGGTTAAGTATTATCCATTTTCTTTTAAATAACAGTATATTATTCTAGACAAAGGAAGTGGATTGCAATGCTAAATACGTAAAAATTAACTGGTGCGTTATATATTTTTTCAGTCACAGTTTCAGAGACTTAGAGTCAATCTGACTCCATAAATAGTAACGAAAACTATGAAAAAGAATAACTTGGATATAGGCTCGTGTTCAAACTTGGACTTCTGCCAACATACTGACAAAAGATCAACTTGAAGGTACGGAGGAGATGATTACATTAAAGGACAAAAAACCACGTGATAATTAGAGCCAATGAACAATGCGGAGTCACCTTGACTCCCGTCCCCAGTTACGGGTTAACTACCTGGGGAAATTTTGCAGAAACATATACAATTGATTTCGATTTTAACAACGGATTCCATAATTCCCTGCGATATAAAAATTTCACTACAAATAAAAAGATTTGTATGGCGACCTTCACAAAATTGATCTCAGAATAATATGTACCGTATATCAGGTGTGGTTCTGTTCTGAAAATTTAAGGCATTTGGTTCCAAATATTTAAAAAAATTCGGTCATCAATTTGAAAATTCGGAGATAAAAGTACCACAAATTTTGTCCAAGAATTAACTGAGAAAACGTGAATTTCGTCACGACCGCAAATTTCGTCAAAAGATCGCGAAAGAATTGAAAGTTTCTTAAAAAGATCGTGAAAGAAATGCAAATTTTGTCAAAAGATCTCGAAAAAACCCGCACATTTCGTTAAAAGATTGCAAAAAACTGCAAATTTCGGCAAAAGATCGCGAAAGAACTGCAAGTTTTGTCAAAGGAACGCGAAAAAATCTGCAAATTTCGCCAAAAGATCGCGAAATGAACGCAAATTTCACCAAAAGTTCGCAAGAAACTGCAAATTTTGTCAAAAGATGGCAAAACAACCGCGAATTTCGTCAAAAGAGGGCGAAATAACCTTAAATTTCTTCAAAAGGAAGGCAAAATAATCATAAAACTCAAAGATCGCGAATTTTGTCAAAGGGCCGCGTAGAAAACAGTGCTGGGAGTGGATCCCCTCCCCTTTTCCCACTCTACTGTAACCTTTCAGAAAATTTGCTGTGAATTTCAGAATTTTTGTTTTTTCTCTTAGAATCAGCCTTGCCTTCATATCGCGCAAAAGTTGAGAAATATTAGGAAAATGCATTTTCTATACATACGGTAATGCAGCATTTACCTATAACATACCATAAAATTTTGGGGAAATTTTCATGTGGATCGGGGGAAATGTTGGGAGTAGAAGCATTTTCTGCACCCCTGCGTCGAGTGAGGTCATATTTGATCTTACTCTCTGAAAAATTTCTTTCGAACAAACAAATTTAGTTTAAATTGTGTTAATATTTCATCATGAAGTATGTCTTATTATTAATAATTTATCTATATTGTAAGAAAATACACTGAAGGCAAAAAAACCTGCTCAGTTTTCATATTGTCACCTCAAAGCAACAATGGGACATCTAGTAATAATTGAAAATGAGATGTCTGACTTACTCCTATGAAAAACTGTGTCTGCATCTAGTGGAACAGTAGCGATTTTTATAAAACACATCTGAGGCAGGGTTGGCTTTTTACTGGTAAAAAGTAGTTTTTACCAGGACATGGTAAAAACTAGGTTTTTACCGGTAAAAACCTAGGGAAAATGTGGTAAAAACCTAAGGATACAACAAACTCTGTCTTCAAATGAATTTGCAGGTGTGGGTCGGGTACTCTAGCTCCAAGGACGAAGGTTAGTAAACTGCACTAACATTTGTAGAAACTACATCATGTGATAATTAATATTTGTAACAGTATAGTTTTTTATTAAATAATTAAAGTTTTTAAGTGTTTAAGTAAAAATTAGAAAACTAGTCTCCATTAAGATATAATATTGTAATACTAGCCGCCCTTGGTGACCAGTTTGGTCTCCCTTATGTAATGCTAAGCATTTTATCACATTACTTTTATTCATAATTTAATGTACTTGGTCCAAGTCCCTTCACCAAATCGGTAGATTCTGGTATAGAAATAAAAAACTTGGTATATTTATGTTAGCCAGACGCAGGCGGTAAATCACCAAGCATTGCTACTGTTGATATTTTAAAATTTTATTACTTTCATTTAAAATATAATCCTTTCACTGATTTTTTTTTAAATACACAACTTTAATTTAAAACAAACATTTAAAATTCATAACTTTTTCTTATTTCTTAAAAAAAAAAAAAAAAAAAAAACTACCATAATTTAATTTTAGCATCAAAGTATTATCTTAATTTACTGATTTCTCATGCGAGAAATAAAAAATGTTAACTGGCGACTTAAAAATTGCTATTGGCGAGATTTTCACCTGACTAACATAAAAATACCAAGAATTCTTTGCGATCATGACAACTTTTATGTAATTTTATTCAAAAAATAATTTGGATTGAAAATGGCTGCCTTGCATTAATTAGTTTTAAATTTAATATAATAGGTTTATATTAATAAGTTTTAGGTTTAATAAATGTACAGTAATATCTTTAAAATTTTGAATTCTTGTTGGAGGCAAACTTGGATGAAAGTTTTCTGGTGTTTTATATGCCTTAAAAACCATGATTTCCTTAAGTATTCCTTTATTAACCTAATCAAAAATTAAATTAGGTGAATATTTGGCTTTCTGATGCCAATACCTCAAAAACTTTGTTTTCAAATGGCAGTTACATATATAGTAGCCTCCGTCTTAACCGGAACTCCTCTTTAACAGGCCGGCTTTTTTCCCCAACATCAGGCAAAATTCAAGGATGACGGCCTTGGGAACGCAGCTTACGCTTTCGAGTTGAAGTGCAATCATGAGGGGAAGGAGGCAGAATTCAGAAAGAAGAACGTCGGTTCTATATGGATACGAGTTGGCCTTCACCAGTGTTGAATTCAGGGTGTGGACCAGGAGGAGGGACATTCCCATCTCCACCCCCCACAGGAACAATGAGATGTCCACCCGGAAGATTTTACATTTTGTGTTTTTAATAGTCAAAGGTGCAATACCCCACTCGGAACTCTATAATGTCCAATCTATTGGCAAACTGTTTTGTACAAACATTTAAAAAGCTTGAGGGATGCGAACAGATTACCGTAGATGTATAACAGTTGTTTGAGTCGGATAAAGATCTCAAGCATGAAACATTCTTTGACGAGGATTTAATTAGGATAGTAACTGATGTTGTTCGATATGAAGAGATACTGATGACGATCTAGTTAAAGTTGACACTTCGTCATATGGAAGGGGTAAAAGCATTAGAGTTGGCGTTACGCTGTGTTGAGCAACGGCTAACAGCGTCTTCAGTTAAACTTATGATATTAAATAGATGGAGAGATTATGCTCCAAAATTTCGGGCACCTTGCTTTCAACAGAAGAAGGTCGCTGATTTCTTTATGGTTGATTAACTTAAATATACATAACGTAGAACAGTTTCAACTTCTTATAAAGGTGTGTGACACGATTATCAACAATTTAATTTGTGTTAAATATTTTTCCTTATTTGTTATCAGTGATAATTTTTCTTTCAATTCAGTTAATTACAACTAGTATTCATTTCACAAAATATAGAAAATATATACTTTTTTAAAACTACACAAATTGAAAAACTAAATGCATCGTTACGGGTTTAATTAATTAAATTATTATTATTATAAACATATATTATTTAAAAAAATTTATTTCTCCGCTTTAACCAGTTTTTCTCTTAACCGGATTACCTTCGGTCCCGTTTAGGCCGGTTAAGCGGGAGGCTGCTGTATATCTTTTTAATTATTTTATATTATTTTAAAAAGGAAATAAGAATAAATAAAAAAAAAGTTTCATTTTAATTACTATGGAACAAAATAATTTTTGTCATTAAAATAAAAAAAGAAAATAAAAGTAAATAAACAGTTACTAAATAAAGAACAATCGCCAGATTTCCATGTGAGGCATAAAATTGCCATTTTGTTGCAATCTTGCCATTGTGGTGTATATATGACATCTGTGCCAAATATTGTTATATGGAAATAATGGTATTAAATACTTGGAAAACTGTCACTCCTGGGAAAAGGAAAAATTGGTTGATAAATTTTCATGAAAGAGACAAACACAATCAAACTAATAAGTTTTTTCAAAGGTGGTAAAAACCTTGGTAAAAACATGTTTTTCCAAAGACGGTAAAAACCATCAGACGGTAAATACCGTCCAACCCTGATCTGAGGTATAATAGTATTAAACATAGCTTTGTGTTTCAGAAGGTGTTCCACTAGATCAACCATACTCAACCTTTTTTTCTCGTGAGCAGCAAATATATGTTTACAATGTTAGGTGGGCTGCAACACACTTAAAAAAGGGTGTAACTTAAATAGTAACATAACAAAGCAATAGTATATACAAAGTTAATGTTAACAGTATGTTTGAACATTTGTCACGGAAGAAATGCTACCAAAAAAATTTAACACCACAATTTCCAAACAATAATTCTGTTTCAATTTCTATTGAAAATGTTGCTGAAAGGTAGAAATATGCCCTGAAGTTTATTGGTTCGAAATGGTAGTGTAAAAATTTTTTTTTGCCATTTTTTTCTGCCGCAAATGTTTAGCATAAAATGTAATAATAAAATAAGAAAGAAAGATCATGCGTTAAGCATAAATTATGAAACACTTTCCAACACTTCCTGAATGCTGTAACAAAACTTGGTTATTTAGGGAAATAAGGTAAATAAGATAACTAAGTAAGCATTTTAGAAAACACATAAAACATTTTAAAAATTTATTCCAGCAGTTACCATCCATAGCCTGTAACTTTATTACACGCCACTATTTAGCTAAAATTTAATTTCAACTAAAGCACTCTTAAAACTACTGAAATCACATTTCCAGATATTATCAACCATAGACTATTATGTATCCAACTCTGTGTGTGACCCTGTATATCACTTTATCTATATTCTATAAATATTCCTTAGTAAACTAAATGCAGTTCAGCGTAAAAATGCATAACTCCTTTAAAAACCACCTTTAAGCAATTTACACTCATACTGAGTAATCCTTACAAATTCTTTTGTGTAGCCCTGTATATGAACTATGGTATTTATACACACCGTATAGTATGCATAAATATAGTGAAACATAAAACTGCATATAATTAAAAATGCATTTCCAGCAATCATCGCTTTTGTATAGTACTTCGGACACAATATAGTTTCTGAAATATTTTGTGTGTCCCTGTAAATGCTATGCACTTCTTATTATGCATGAAATAACTTATAGTAAACCCCAGCAGCATATATAAATTTCGTTATATATGAAATAGTTTCACATAATTAAAATATGCCTCAAGCAACCCCCACACACACACACACACCATATGATTATGTAATGGAATTCTTTTGTGTGACCCTGTAAATGAATAATAAGTATTCTTTGCACCGCATATTCTTCAGAGTGCTTATTTTAGTGCACTTCATAAATGCATATCAATTATTTTATGCTTGACAACGTGTAACATCATTAAAAATCATTTACAACGATTTTTCCCCATTGGCTGTAATGTAACAGAATACTTTTGATTGTCCCTGTAAATGAACTAAAGATGCTACAAACTTCATTTGAAATAGGGATTGTGCTATGGCAAACCTTATTAACATCCAAAAATTTCAGGGCTATCCGAGTATATTTACGACAGTTAGAGCGCGGCCAGACAAACCGAAATCATAAACACTATTCAACTTTGTTGGAAAGTGTTAATAAAAAATGCAGAATTTCCAAGTTCTGAAGCAGAAAAGATCTTGAGATTTTCTCTATTAAATCAGTTTTTTGCTCATTGCAAAACATTTTATTTATTTTTCAATTGTATAAATATATAGCACAAATTTAATTAAATTTGGAATAATGTTTGATTAGTGTTGAATATTAAATGTATTGTAGCACTGTAGTACAAATAGAAGTACAGTGAAATACATTTAACACGAAACTGCAGGGAGCAAAAATTTTTTTCATGTGTAAAGAATTTCCCATTAAAAGATTCGTAAAAAAAGAACAAAACTCACAAATATTTTCAACGTCGTCAAATTTTACTTCTATTTCCTGTTAAACTACTAGTAAGTTGCATCCATTAGGATAAAAAGCAAGTAAAAAAATATTGTCTTTTGGGGAAAAAAATCAGATATCTTTTTTTTTTAAGTATCTTTTTCAGCCTTCTGAGATCTAGCTTGTTTGAACCAAATAAGCAAAGCTGTCTCTAAATCTTCGTGCTTAGTCATTCTCATACGTTTTCTTTCTGGTTTAAATATACTGCGCTCAAACATTAACGTAATGGGATCCCTGTTTTTTATTATTGTTGATAAAGTAGAATTGGCAATGCAAAACTCTTTGCAGATTTCTGTATTCATCCTTCTTTTTCATCAACTGCTTTAAGCATTCAGAGAAATGAAGATTTTAATCTTCATTTGAAGCGAAATGGCAGTTTGTTTTCGCACCGATTTCTCAACCATTGTGCTAATAAAACATAAGCTAATTTACAATTTACGAAATTCACTGATTTTCACCCAAAATTCAGTGGTTTTAACACAGAATTCACCAATTTTAACTCAAACTAACTAGCTAGAAAGCGAATTTTTTTTTTTGTGTTAAACGATTTTTGTTTCATGTTAAAAGAAAAAAAATGTATTAAATTGCACAGTATACTGTCCGGACCGCTATATCATTTTGTGTTAACCGATTTTTCATGTTAAGCATTTTCGTGTTAAACATATTTCACTGTGTATGTAAAAATTAGCTTTTAACCAAGAAATCGGCATTTAAGATGTTTTATAATATAATTTTAAATTAATTATAATTAGCAGGAGAGTTTTTGTCTTACCACAAAAATATATAAAACAACAGTGAAGGTCTTATAGTTTTATGTACATCTCAAAACATGCGATTATGTATCAAGCTGCCGGGCTGCAGGTTGAGTATAACTGTACTAGATGCAAACACAGTTATTGATAGCAGTAAGTCAGACATCACTTTTTTAATTATTATTAGATGTCCTACTGTTGCTATCACTTTTTTTATTATTATTAGATGTCCTACTGTTGCTCTGAGGTGACGATATATATTATTAAATGATTTATATTATTAACTAATAATATAAGTAACAATATATAATTAATTAGTTATTCAATAATATATATACAGTAGACTCCCTCAAATCCGCACAGCTTGGGACCAGAGGTTATGCGGATTTTAGAATTTTGCAGATTTCTGGTCATTGTTTTGTTTACATTTTTGAAACATTAATTTCATTGGTAGTTAAGCAAGGGAAATTATAATGAATGCTTACAATAAAGTGAAACATTAAAATAAGTAAAATATTAAAATAATTTATTAGTTTAAAAGTAAGTAATTTTTAAAATAATTATGTAAAATTAAAATTTAGAAAAATATTAAATTATTACGAATGAAATCGATTCAATTCGATTCCAAAAGTCCTATGCTGCCATCTAATGATAGCAAGGAGAACAGTGTTAATGCTATTATCAGTATATATAGCTTATTGCGCCCACTGTAAGTTTTTTCATTGTTATTTAGAGTATTGAATGCTTTTCTTATACTGCTTTGTATGTTTAGAAATAAATTTATCTATAATTTTAAAAAAAAATTCCGCGAAAAATAATTTAAAAATAGTGTTCCGGTTCATGGATTTTTCCATTTCGAACCCTGGAATTTTTGATATAGATATGCTAATTTATATCAAAATCAAAAGTAATGCAAATTTATTTAGTAATAAATCAGCTGTAATAGCCAAAAGAGAATGATTAACAAAAAATTTCATAAAAAAAACATTGCGGTAGTCGCTGATTTCGGCACCATCTTGAATTTTGTGCCTGCAACTTAACTGTAAATTTTATTGTTTACTGATTGTTGTCTGAAAAAATACGCGGATTTTAGGCGTTCACGGATTTTAGGGTCGCGGATTTGAGGGAGTCTACTGTATATATTTTTATAAATATTCGACAAAGTACAACAAGAAATAATTCCCTTGATCTAAAAGTACATAAATTTTTGTGTGTCAAAAAAGGTAAACATTGGAAATTTTTTTCTTCAACTTCTTTGAATTCAGATGAATCTGTCATTTTTTTCTTACCAGATTTCAAAATAAATTCATTTTAATATTTTAATTTTTTTTTCTTTTGTGCTTTATTAGATTTTTGGGTACTACTTAGTTATCCCGTCAACCAATTTCGCCAAATTATATAAATCACTAAACCACTCGCCAAATTATACAAATTGACATAATTTTTATTTTAAATAAAAAAAGAACAAATAAATTAGTATAACATTAATAAAAAGACCAATAAAACGTCGAAATAAAAATCACTTGATGATGTAAACACGTGTAAATTGTTTAAAGTCGAGTGAATGTGACATTTACGATCAATCATTATTGGCATTTAATCTTATAGTTTGGCGATAGATTTTTGATCGACGGGATAACTAAGTAGTACTGATTTTTGATGTAAAGTTTGAGAGATTTTTCTACGGGGAGCAAACATCCACAGAAACTTAAAACTTAGCATTGAATATGTAGAAAAAGAGAAATGAATATTCAAAATAGGATGCGACTAGAGAATTAACGGCTGCTTGGCATGATTTTAAAAAATCGCCAGATTGGCGATTTAAAAAAAAATATTTGTTTACAATATTGTTTATATTATTCATTTACATTATTTTCTACATTATTTGTTTACATTATTTATTTACATTATTTGTTTACATTGGCGAATTTATCGCAGCATCACTAAGTATATGCCAAGTAGTCATTAATTCTGTGGTTTAGCCCAAAATAGGTTTAATTGCTAAAAGTAGCCATGATACAGAAAAAAGATCATTTAAAAGTATGCTAAGTTTAAATATACAGTATAACTTCTTTAATCCAGAATCATCGTGATTGTGGCAATTCCGGATTACAGAAATTTTGAAACTAGAATGCATTTAAATAAATAATAATACTAATATATCTCATTAATATGGCAATACAAAAATGCAAGGAACTTGATAATTGAAAAACATTGCGAAAAATCAATTCAAATTGTTATATATTTTTAAAAGAATTATGTATATTTTATGCAGTGTCACCATCTGCTGTAAATTACAAAAAACAATAACAGTATGTTTTTTTTTAAATTATGATTTCTGATTTATAAATACTCAATAAATAATACAAATCACTAGAAAAGCAGACATATCATGAAAAATATTGAAAAAATTCTCTAAAACAAAACAAAGTTATAGTGAAAAATTTAAATAGGACATACAATTAATTTAAAAATTAACTTTATAATTACATTAACATATTTTAAAATAGTGGTATAAGGCTAATGTCATAAAAAATTAAATATATAGCACCTACAAATATCGAAGTAAGTTACAAATTAAATACTTAAAAGAAATATTAATAATAAAAACTGAATTTGTGATGTTTTGGTGCTATCTTCTTATCTTTGGAGAAAGGAAAATAGTAAAATTACCATTTATTCTGAATTTTTACGACTTGATATTAAAAAAGACACCTAGTATATTAATTACATATATATAATTTAGAAAGCTCTTACAATTGTAAAACTGAAGCAAAAAAAGTAGTAAATTAGGTAGTCTTTTCATTTTTCTTAATCATTTTCTGAAATTCATTCATGAATGTGCTATGGCGTCATCTATTGTCTTTAATTGAAAATAAAAATGAATAAACGTAACATTCCTAAATGTCTGGATTAAAGATGTTATACTGTATTAACAATTTTCAGTGGACAGGAGACCAAAACAGTTAATAGGGAAGTAAGTGGTTAAGAAAGTTTAAAGTGAATTCCACTCAAATGTTGTTAAAACTTCCCAGGGTATTCAGAAAACATTAGGAAATGTTTTAGCCCTTTGGCTTTGGATGACGCTTTAGCTTAAATGTTTACTACATTAAACTAGCTCTCAGGGTCAAAACTTGGGGGATGCAGAGGGGGCATGTGCCCCGGGCATCAGAACGAAAGCCGAAGGGGGTGCCAAATGACGATTTTGTTTGTTGTTTCATACGGAAATGTATGTACAGTGGAACTCCATTTATACTACGGTGTTTCATTTTGTAAGGCAAAAAATAAAATGTAAATTTTTTGCATACTTTGCTTACGTCCCGAGTCTAAGTGATATAAAAGATATATATGCCAAATTTCATTAAGATCGGATAATATTTAGAGATTGCACACTTTGATCAGTTTTGTAAAAGTAGGCAAAAAATTCGATTTCTTAATGTTAATTGCTTTTATTGGGAAAAGTAGAAATCACAAACTTCAAATAATACTAAAACTAGACACTAAGGTTAATAGATAGCATAATACTCAAAACATGTGTTATATTAATCAACTTTGAAAGATGCAATCTCTTAGTTTGCTTGGTGACTATTTTTCTGTAATGCTCGATTACCCTCATCAAGAATTGTTTTTATTGTTTGTCCCTGACCAGTTCTTTTAACCAGATCAATTCCTCTTTCTGCTGTATTATTGACCAATGACCACAGTAAGAGCGTTCATATGGCTTCTTAGAGAATCACTGCTGTATTCTGTCGCATCGTGGATCCCACTAAATGATTCAGGTCTTTTCCTTCAAAAACTAGTTTTTTACCTTGAATAGTTTCATTTCCTTTTTCTCTACAGGTTTGGTTTCTAAATTTAGAGTCATATCTTCCTTATTAGCCGGAGTAATACGTATGTACAGAAAAGCCATCCTACGTTTGTTTCTGAAAGATACCAAAAGTATCTGTATCAACTTAGCAACTGCGAGAGCACTTTTTTTGACAACTGCATCTGGGTAAGAGTTCAGAAGCTGTAGCATATCCAAATCATTCTTTGGAGCCCATCGACTTACAATTGCCTCAAGCCAAAAGTGAAAATATATGATGCTGATACAATGTGCAACTCTTTTCATTCCTTTCAATTCTCGTTAAGGAATATTCAACTCTTTAGAGAAGAGTACAATTTTAAGTGCATATACTGCCTTTGCTATCCACCTTGCTTGACGCAGAGCCTCTGAAATCCTGAAACTGAAGTTGTTTTTAGACCAACTTTCTAGGTACAAGAGTAAGAATTGTAAAAACTCTTTGTACTCTTCTTCCCTTAGATGACTTCTGTCTTTTAGGGCATTTTGGAGATAGTTATTCCGTTTGTACACTTAGTTCTTTCTTCTTTTGAAGCGAAAACCTTATCAACTCCACTAACTGACGAACTCATATCATCTTCTCTTTGTGACCTAAGAAATTCTTTATCTTCTTGTGACATGCTAGTCATGCCCATCACATTTTGCCAGGAAATTTTAAATAACTTGATGAGATTATCTTTTGAAATCTGCTGTTTCCTATTTGCTTTATCCGTGTTTCTCGATTTCTCTATACTCAGGATTTGTTATTCTTTGTACATCTTCTGTAAACCAGCACTGATATTCTCCTCCATCATAACAGGAATATTTGCTTTCTTCTACACTTCCTGTAGTTTAGGACCGGTAGATTTAGCAGAATCCAAAAGTCTTTCTTTCATTTCCTTGTGATGGTAAATAAAACTAAGAGTACTTGTTTCTTTGCAAGGACTCAAGCTAATAAAAATTCATCACTAAGCATCTTTCCTAACCGCCAAATTCCTCTTAAGGTTCCCATTTTAAAGTTCAATTACCTTCAAAAGATGAAAGAAACACATAAGAAGCCCATTAGTACAAAGTACTTTAATATTAGATATTTCACTAATTTGAGATAAAAGTGCTCAAAGTGTGCAACCTCTAAATATCATCCAATCTTCTTGAAATTTGGCATATATATCTTTTACATCACTCAGACTAGAAGCGCAAGTAAAGTCGCATGAAAATCACATCTTTGGAAAAATGACACACCCAAATTTATACATTACCTGAGTTGTACGTTTCCCTCAGTTAATACGTTTCAAATCAGCAGTCCCGTTTTTTTGCCATTACAAATTAGCTGAGTTATACATTTCTCTCAGATATACATTACATTTTTTGCGTCTCCGGACAAAATTTTTTCTCACTTGTACGTTTTGCAGAAAATATTTTTTTCTGAAGCTTTGTTACGACTTGCTTTCCATCTTTGCTGACCACCACTCTGATGAATCTAAAAACAAAACTAGCCACGTGCGAAAACGGAGCATAGTAAAGGGGGAAGGAGGTGTTCATAGCAGCGGAAGAGCCATCGCCTTCTTCCTTCTTCTCGTTTCTCTTTCACAGCATAGCGGTGCGATCGTCTGCCTTCTATTCTAGGCTTCTAGTCTGCCTTCGCTGCACGCTGTGGTGTTTCTTTTGACATTACATCATGCATCTTTGAAACCGGTCAGATCTTTCTGTAACAGACAAGCTCAAAATTGTTTGGATGGCAGAGACCAATCAACATGAGAATCGAAAGACATTGTCTCAACATTTTGGAATACCATACTCTACCCTCAACATAATTTCAAGCAAGAAAGACTAATAAAAAAAAAATTCAGTGCAGCTGGACCAAGTTCTTCCAAATGAACAGGAGCGTAGCTACAAAAAAAATTTCGGGGGGGGGGGTCAAAATTTTCCCAACGTGAAACAAATTGCTCTATTTTCTAACTTAAATTATATGTTCAATGTGTGTTTAATAATAATGATATTTATACGCAAAAAAAAAAAAAAAACCTTTTCATAGAAAAATTCTGAAACTAAAAACATAAAAATTATAATTATTGGTTTATTTAATGAAAATTTTTGTCTTCAATTATGTACGAGTCATAATCGTACTTCCTATGAATTTTCCTCATATTTTTAGATTTTTGAGAAAGGAACCAAGTTTTGGAGGAAATGTATTAGTGACACTGTTGATGGACAACAGAAGAGAAATTCAGGTCTGATAGATGTATGATATGCACAGAGAAACATAATGAGAAATTGAGTCTGACTGCTTTTTGTATTTCTTTTGAAAGTTTAACTATTTTACTATTAAAGAGCTCAAAAAGGTAGTCAGCTATACAATATATATATATATTTTTTTTACTTTTTATTTTAAAAATCTATAATTTCCCAACTCTAAGCTCACATTTCCCAAGTTCACATATATTGGGGGGAGGCTCCCCCTCCCCCATTGCGACGCCTCTGCAAACAAACACACCCGCAATATAGGAGATTTTCCGAATTGGTAAAAGCTCTAAAAATGTGGTTCCAGTCTGTGTTCTGCTGGAATTCCCATAACCAGAAATTTATTGCAAGAAAAAGACCCTTGAGCTAGTTGCAAAGATTAACGTAACAGCAGAATTCAAAGCTTTTCATTGTTGATATAGAAGATTCACAGACCGCTACGGTATTACTGGTCGTACCAAATGTGGTGAGTCAAATGGAGTGGTTAATTGTACAGTTGATCACTTTAAAGATCAGGAACTTCCGAAATTAATTGAAAGATTTTGTGCAAAAGACATGTACAATATGGACGAGACCGTCGTCTTCTTTAATTTGCTTCCTAATAAAACCCTAGCAGAAAAGGCGACCCATGTCACAGTTGAAAGCAGAGTAAACAACGCTTGACTCTATTGTTGGAGACAAATGCTGACGGTACCGATAAGCTACGACCTTTAGTCTGTGTAAAATACAAAAAGCCCCTTTAAAAACGTAATCACATTCCCCACGGATTATGAGGCAAATGTAAAAACATAAAGACACGTTCAGTCATGGACAGTTGGCTCAAAAAAGATGTGTGTATAGAAAGAAAGAAACACAAAATTATTTTAATTATGGACCACTGTTCTCCCACCTGCCTTCAAGCCAGCTGGAGAGCATCTGAGCGGGGGTTTTGCCAGCCAAGTGCACAAGCAAATTGCAGCCATTTGATATGGGCGTAATCGAAAATTGTGAAGTGCACTATCAGAAGATGTTACTTCAATACATTATGTCATGTCTTAATGTAGAAGAAGGGCGATTCTCCCAAAAGTGAACCATACCCTCAAAAAATAAACTATTAAATTTTTCTTTTTATTCATGGCTAATTAAAGTACATAGTCTGAAGTATTTAATTCATGCATTTATTTAGTTTTACATGGTTTGTTTCTGTATGTTCATGAAAATCAAAATTGATGTTTACAATATTGAAAAATGCATGCATTCATACACCTATACTTTGTTAATCTCTATAAACAAATATACTGCACTTTTATTCAATTTTTGGCTTTTCAAAGTAGCTGCAGGTATATTTCTATGTAATTCAATAAAAAATTACTTTCATTTTAATTTTTTCAAATTGTAGTTTGTGATTCAAGATACTTTAAAGTGATGTCCCGTGCATCACATTAAAAGTGCATTAAGTTTTACTAGAAGTAGTAATATTTATTTTAGATGGAAAACATTTGTGATTTACCTTATACTTTTACAAAGAAAAAGATATACATTGTTAAAATAAATTCATGTTAATAATTTTTCAAATTATAAGCATTTTAAATTCGTCCCGTACATCACACACCCTTATCCTGTGCATCATTTATGTTGAATTTTGTAAAAAAAAAAAAAAAAAAAAAAAAAAAAAGAGATTAATTTAGAAATTTTAAAGCTTGACATATTTTTATGCTAAATAATAAAAAAAAAATGTTTGGAAAAAATACAAAAATGATAGTTTCAATCAAAAAGGAAAAAAAAAAAATCATGCATCATCATGTTAAGCATAAATCTGCAAAACTGTAATAGAGAGATGGTACATTATTTGGCATATGTTTCATTCCGTGAAATATTTCTCTCTTCAACTAATAAAACTTTTATTGCTGATATTAAAATCTTTACAAGGTTGTAAAAATCAGAAGCAGAATGTACAATTTGAGAAATTTGCTTGCTCATAACTTTTTGACGAATAAGTGATTTTGCTCTTTCACCTATTCTATCTATGTCACTTTTCCATGTGAAGAAGCAAAGTATTTCCAGCTATAAGTTTTCTAGTATTTCCAGCTAAGTTCTTGTGAGAAAAGAACCATAAATTTATTCCTGAATTCAGGTGATGGGTCATCTGTCCAAATCACTTCAATTTTTGTTTTCATTTGAAAAGTGGCTCCAGATCAGAGTAAAGTAACTCAATGAAAGCTCTGACTGTATTTTTTTCCTTTTCTTTTGCATCCGAACAAATTTAAAATGTTGAACAAATGTACTGAGACAACATAGCTGCTGTGAATAAAGTCACACTACTTCTAGAGCACTATGAATTTCATTTCGATATTTACAGTTATAATTCATAGCAAATTCTTTCTGAAGAACTTCTACTTTGGGGTCTCCTTTTTTCATTCTGAAATTCTTAATTTTGAATTTGTTTAATATTTAAATGGCAAGTGACTAAATAAAAGGTTTCTTTTAAGCTTGATAAAACTTTGCCAATGCAGCCTTCTTTCACATTATATCTTAACTTGCCTCTTCTGTCTTCCCATTGGGTCCATATGACGGTATTTTCATCCGGCTCATCATTTTCAATCTTTTCCCCATGAGAACAATCACTAAAAACACCTTGCCAACAGTGAGAATTGTTAGTATTATTACATAATGCTTCATCCCAAAACATTTCAGAATTATGCGTTGTCTTAAGGGCCTACTTCAGTCTCGCGAAAAGACCCGTTCGCTAATGCTATTCCTATGGAAGAAATTTATAAAGATATCTCGGTCGCATTTCACTATTTTTAGATGATTTTTTTTTTTTTTTTTTTTTGCAGTGGCTAGCTGAGATCAATTTGTAAAAAAGCTGTTTTTTACTTTTTCGATTTTCATTGGGGATTTTTTTCAAGAGGATGCTTTCATTTTAGGAACCGGTTCTGAAAATGAAAGTGTCCCGATTAAAAATACTTGTAAACGAAATTGAAAAAATAGAAAACGTCCTGCATACAGATTGACCTCAGCAAGTCACTGCAAAAAAAAAAAAAAAAAAAAAATCATCTAAAAATATTGAAATGCGACCGAGATATCTTTATAAATTTCTTCCATAGGAACAGCATTAGGGAACAGGTCTTTTCGCGTGACTAAAGTAGGCCCTTAAGACATCTTAACTTTAGGAAGAAAGCCTCACAAATCATACCTTTGCATTGATCGATACATGTCAAAATAAAACATATTTTCAAATCCATTTAGAAAATTTACTTTTTAAAAAATTTCAAATTATGAGTACATTGGTGCCATCTGCTGGCAGTTATTTTAAGTAATTAATATCTGCATCAAGTGGAATATATGATTAGTATCTTTTTATCATGTGTTCTCATAATTTAACATCATAAATATGTTGAGAAATGTCATAAATCTCAGGTGGTATGCAAACAAGTCAGACTTGTCCCATGCATCACTTTTACTTGTCCCGTGCATCACATCTATAAAATCTACATAATTTATTAATTAAATTTTTAAATGAACTTAAGATTGCACCAAATCAATCTACTAAATGTTCTTTCATTATAAAAAAAAGTATAATCAATAAATCCATGAAACATCACAGAAATTAACGTTAATACCATATGATGTATGCATTTTGATTTTTTGTGAGTCCCGTGCATCACGCATACATTCTAATTTCTTATTTATTCAATTTTTAATGTGGGAAAAAAAACAGCATGCCTTTCTGAAGTACAAGTTCAGGTCTTATACCTCATAATTATCAAAGTATTTAATAACTTTAATTTCGGTAAAATTTAGTGGTTTAAACACATGTAAATGTCCCGTGCATCACGTAAGAATCACCCAGAAGAGCACCCCAAAATAAGTATCCTTAAGGGAAGAAACAGATTCCATCATGCGTATTACTGAACTCACTTTTTAAACGTTTTTGCCAGTCTCATTTAGGAGCGACTTCACTCACTCGAAAACACCCGCTTGCTATGTTACTCCTATGGGAGACTTTTTGTAAAATATCTCGTTTGCATTTCAATATTTTTTAAATGTTTCTTTTGCATTGGATAACTGAGGTTGATTTCTGCAAAGGCTGTTTTTTACACTTTTGATTTTGTTTACAGGTTTTTGTTTATTGGGATAGTTTAACTTTTGGAATCAATTTCGAAGTTGAAAGCATTCCCAAGAAAGAAATCTGCAAACAAAATTGAAAAAGTAAAAAAGGCCTTTGTAGAGATTGTCCTCAGCTATCTACTGCAAAAAAAATGCGAACAAGATATTTTTTAAAAATTCTGCCATAAGATAAACATTAGTGAGTGGGTGTTTTCGCGTAAGTGAAAAGTAGATGCTTAAGAGCCTACACTAGTCATGGGAAAAACTCTCAAGCTAATGTTAATCTTATGGGTGATAATTAAAAGTGTAAAAATTGAGCCTACTCTATACGTGGTTTCAATAGCATTTTTGGATGATAACGATATTATGGCGGAGCTAACCGACAAGACTGACGGCATGTCTGTTGAGTCTTATTGTGATGATCCCACTCAATAGGATCAACCGATGGCAAACTTCGGAGCTGCTCTGAAGGCTTTTGACGTAATTATGCAGTTCATTAGGAGAAAAAGCAGTAATGATAAAGCGGCTGCATTTTTAACAGAAATGCAAAGTTAACTGTTCAGTGTCAGCTCTGCAGAAAAGAAACAATCCAAGATTAGTGATTATTTTAATAAAATTTAGGAAACTACTGAAATGTCTTTTGATAAAGGATTTACATGCCAAAGCAATTCTAGTGATCACTTTTGAGTACTTTACATGTGTAAAAAATATTTTTAATAAAACTTTTATAATAAAATAATCTCATGTGTATTTTTCTTGTGTACCTTTGTTTTTCACTCTATTGCATTTCTGCGAATTTATATCATGGGAGCAGTAATACTTATGAAACTTCTTTTTTCGATATAAAAGACAACTTAAACATTTCAGCAAAAAAAAATTTTAAAGATATTTTTAAAAATGATTCTGGTATGCCCTTAATTGTGTTGTACATTTTACTGAGTTCTATGTTTTGTTGTCTGGTCCTGAGCAAAACGTATAACTGGAGTTCCGCTGTATATATGATTAATTAATAATTATTAATTAAAGCTAATTAATAATAATTGCTGATAGAGCGAACTCAACTTTGTCAGTGATTAGATCTGTCTGCTGACAGTGCGACTTTCCATAATATATGTGACCTGGCTGTAGCGGGCAAATCTGCCTCCAAGCACCTTGTTTCCTTTCTACTGAGAACCAACAGATTCTGATATAAGGGAGTTTTTCCTGGAATTTAATCCCAATAAAAGCAAATTCTCATCTGTGGATGTAATGTCAACTGAAAGAACTGTTTATAGAGAACTGTATTAGCAATTTTGGATCATTAGAGGTACAAAGCCGCAAGTGAAGCGAAGCTAAAAACCTCATAATTGAGCGTAAGCACCGATAATCAAATCAAATCAAATTATTATTAAATGATTTTTTTTTTTTTAAGGATTTTTTTTTTGGCATAGGGTTGCAGTCGATAACTTTTATTATGCGCGAGGAGGATGGGGTACCAAAATCATTGTTTTCCCCGGGTGCAAAAAAGGCTAGTTTTGGCTCTGCCAGCTCTTTTTGCATAAATCAAGTATCCATGGAAATACTGAAATAACGTCTTTTATTATTACAACATATTATTACAATTCCCCCAAATCCGCAATCCTAAAATCCACACATCATCACAGATGTAAACAATGAAACTTTCTGTTCAGATGTAGCGGAAAAATTACAGAATTTTTCAGTTTTATATCCTTTTGTATAAATTTGAATATGCAATTCTCGATAATATGACTGAACTCATGTTTTTTATGAAGGAAGGAAGTATAAATTTATTTCTAAAAAGAAATCAAGATATTGCTGATATCGCCTATAATCACAATCTTTTTCCAAATATATGTAATAATCAAGCTTTTTTGGTTATTAAGACTTGCTAAACCTGAAATAAAACTTCCTTATTTTATGATTTTGATGTGAATTAATATGGTACCTTTATGAGGAAAGTTTCATTAAACAATTAAAGGAAAATGTATCTCATCTTTATCATGCATATTTAATTATACGTTAATTATTTACTTGACCTTTACTTTTAATAATTTAATCATTTTTTAAATTATCTTACTTTTTTTCATTTTATTTTAGTATTTTACTATATTGCCAGCATTCATTATAATTTTGATTGCATTATTACATTTAAATTACTGTTTAAAAAATGTAAACAAAGCAATGACCAGCAATCTGCAAAATTCTAAAATCCACACAACCTCAGGTCCCAAGCTGTGTGCATTTGAGGGAGTCTACTGTATTATTATTATTATGCTTCCACTTTATGATTAATTGCAATACTCAGTTTTGTATTACAAATGTTAAATTTTAAAAATATATTTACGTTAAAGTATAATTTTTTTTTTTCTCTTCCAGAACGTTAATATGAATAGGACAAGAAGGCTGGAAAAAAAAGGTAAGCTATACGAAATTTGTTAATTTAAATTAAGGACATGGAACCGCTTTGTTGAAACTCCCTTATCCCATGTTAACCTGTTAAATGTGTGATTACCTTTTACCTAATACACCGGCAAAGTCAGATAATATAGGCGAACGCCGTTCACAGAAAAGGTTTTCAAGGTTTGTAGACAGTTTTGTTGGTTTTTTTTAAAAATTTCTGTATTTTAAAAAAAATATCAAGACTTTGAGCAGAGAATCGGTGCGACACACGTCACAGACTCTTGAGAAGGTCTGCAGACTAATTTTTCAACTGGAGAAAAAAAAAGTTTGCAAGAAATTATTTGCGATGCACCATGATACAGTATTTTTTGGAAGAAGCACCACGACGCATATAAGTTTAAAACTTAAAAATATTGGGTACTTGTTAGTTATCCTGTCGACCAAATTACTGTCGCCAAATTGTAAGATTAAATGCCAATAACGGTTGATCGTAAATGTCACATTCACTTGACTTACACGTGTTTACGTCATCAAGTGATTTTTATTTCGACGTTTTATTTGTATTTTTATTAATGTTATGCTAATTTACTTGTTCTTTCGTTACTTAAAATAAAAATTGTCAATTTGTATGATTTGGCGAGTGGTTTGGCGATTTATATAATTTGGCGAAATTGGTTGACGGGATAACTAACAAGTACCAAATATTGTAAGTGCAGCGCTTATGCCAGAACGGCGAGTACAATGTTTTTTTTTTCCTGACAGGGCCGGTAGCAGAAACAGTGCAGCACCGAAGCGGGTGCTGCAGATTATTTTAGGCTTTGCAGATTAATTTAACAGATTAAAAATAAATTTTGTGTTAAAAAAAAATAAATGTTAACAGTTGATCTCTTTTAAATAAAGTTTATTTGGTTAGAAATTTTAGCGAATGTTTATGCACTTGTTTAGCGTTTTTCCGTGATTTGTGTCAATTTTTTTACATTCGAAAGGGGAATTCGGTTTTAATATCTTAGTAAATATTATCCTCTTTTCAATAAAGTCTAATTCAGGAAACTGGAGGGGGTGGTTGGGGCTGAGTGCATGTAACGTAATGCCCGGTAGCAGAAAGTTCGAGACGGGAGATAGGCGTCGCAGATTTTCTTTTCTCTTTTGCAGATTCTTTTTCATCGAACCTTTATTTTGCTTCATACGAGGGTGAGTCAGAAAATAAGTTTCCCTGGCAACTGTGGACAGAGGTGAGTATGAAAGACAAAAAATGTAATGAAACATTAAAGATAAGACGTAACTTTATTTTTCTACTTAAGCTCCAAGTGAGTTGAGACATTTGTCATACCCTTTATAAGCTTCATAAAGCCCTCCAGGAAAAAAACAGGGCTCTGGATACAAAAGAAACGTTGAATGGCTTGTGTGACTTCAGCATTGCTTACAAAGAAGTAGTAAAGCATTGCTTTCATCTGTAGTGGCTGTGGACGTCTGTTCAGGTCCCGGTCTGTCCAACACTTGCTGATGCCCCTCACTGAATTGGCGGCACCATCTCTGCATCATTTGTTTCCACATCACATCTGGCCCATAGACTCCCACGTGGCGATTATGGATTTCTGCTCCCGATACTTCATGTGCCCATTCATAGCGGACAACCGCTCTCACATCCTCCTTTGACCACGAATTCACAACGCACTTTCTCTCCCTATTTACCGGGAACAGAATGATGCAGAGCCCTGATTTTTTTCAAGGAGTGCTTTTTGAAGCTTATAAAGGGGTATGACAAATGTCTCAACTCACTTGCAACTTCTGTGGAAAAATACATTTTTTGTATTTCATATACAATGCTGTCCACAGTTGCCAGGGGAAACTTATTTTCTGACTCAGCCTCATATTATGTTTAGCTCTTTATTACTTAATACAAAAAGTTAAGATTATTATTAATAAAAATTTATAAAATGCCTAAAAACACTACAGGTAAGTGGTTTCTTGATTAATGAATGCTTCAATTGTAAAAATATTTTACCTGCAGATTAGTTTTGGCCCCTGAAGTATCTTTCGCAGACTTTTGGAGAAATTTCTGCTACTGGGACGTAATGCAAAGCATTGGAAAGAGGGCGTTTGTCCTTAAGTTCTGCAGACTGTTTATAAAATTTCTATTTGTATTGCAGACTGCAGAAAAAAATTCTGCTGCTGGGATCAAGCGAACAGTTTTGTTGAGCAATCATCAATTGATATCTTTATATGAGTTAATGATTAAATTATTTCGCATTTTAATAAATATTTTTCTTTTTTAATTTTCATTAGCTTTTCTTTCATTCATTAGTTGTCTGTATTAAGCATAACATTCAATACTACGTTTCTTGACTGAGTTTTAATAATGCTTGTAAATTAATATTTTTCTTTTAGCGATGTTGCTTAGTGGCACTCTACTCACATATAACTCTTCATTTTTGCTGTTAGTGGCGATATAAGACTCGGGAGGGGCACAGCCTTTTTTTGCAGAAAATTTTTAAGACATTACAGTATGGAACCATTTATCCGGAAACCAGTTAACCGGAAAACCAGTTATCCGGAATGATATTTCTGATAAACTGTTTTCAAAATCTTTGCAGAAAAAGGTTCATACACAGACAGTTTGACATAGGCTTTGCTTGAAACAATTGTATAATTTGATGACAACATCTAGTATTTGAAATGAAAACATATTTAGTTTTATTTTAGATGCTTTAATTTTTATGCAGAGGTAACAGGAGAATTTTTGTTCCTAAGGGATTCCCATAAATTTCCTTTTTTTAAACTCTGGTTAACTTTTGATCTTTCTTGCATTGATTTTTAATCCAAGTAATCTAATAATTTAAAGTCAGAAATAATGTCACAACCACACATATTCCACAAATCTTATCAAATGGATGCTGCTTTAATGCACAACCAGTTAACTAGAAAAACCAGTTATCCGGAATACATCTGACCCCAAGCATTCCGGATAAATGGTTCTGTACTGTATTCGAGTTTGCAGACAGTTTTACATTTTATCTAAGTCTGTACACCGGGAGGAGGCTACACAGACCATGACCACATTGAGTTGACGTCTGAAATTCCAGGATTAGATAGAACTCGATTAGCATATTAAAATGGTCTGCCATCTTGGTGGAAATCACCTGCAGGCCCAATTTCAGTGGTTGATTGGTAGGTGTATAATTGTGTTTTCGTGCACCCAAAGGTATGAAAACATAGAGGACTGGAAGCAGGAAAACACAATGATAAACCTACCAGTCAATCCTTAAAATCAGATTTTCAGGTGTTTTTCACCAAGATTTGGCTTGTCAGATCAGTTGCATTTTAATATGCCGAAACTAGACTATTTGTGTCATATCATACATTGTTTTATAGCTGTCCCATACCTCCTTGTTAGTGGGGAGGTAGGGGACAACTTTAGTAGGTAAGGCTTTTCTAAATTTTTTGTAATTTTTTTTTTTAAATTTTGAGGGCAACATAGAAATCTGGACAAAGTCTTGTCCCCCTCAATTTGTCGCGTGGTTTGTTCGGAAGTTATATCGTTCCGAACTGTTTTTTATTTTTCCATTTCGGTCATAAAGGCACTCTCTTTTAACTGTAACTGTATGCATATTTTTATTCCAGTTTGATGTACTGAGTAAGTATATCTTGTGTGAAAAAACTCCATGGAGTGTAGTGGTGTGAGGTGATGTAATGGAAGAACAGTGGAGCTGGAGTTTAAACTTACTCCTTGCTACAGTTATAATATGTCAATATAACAAAATTCCCAGCAAAAGCTGGAGGTACATGTATGTATCTTTATTATTTAAGTTTTAAAATTCAAGCTGAATTTAATAATTGAACTGTTATTTTCAAATGAACTGTTTTATCAATGGGATTTATACTTAGAACCACACCAAATGACCTTAAAACCTGCATATTTATAACTCTGCTCTAATTATAACAATTTGTTTATTGTGGGTTTGGCTAACAGTTTGATAATAGTTTTTTATGAGAAGTGGTTGACGGGATAATAGAGAATAACCCCCGAGATATTACCACACTAATCAACTGGAAAAACTGCAGTAGATCCATGCATAGTCCATTCATTAAATAGACAGTCTAATATATTACTATACAGTCGAACCCCATTATAATGAACTAAAAGGGACCAAAGGTTTTGATCGCTACATCCAAACCGTTAAGAAAAATGTTAGAGTTCACAAAATGTATAGCTCATTAGTTGCTATGTATATTCAATCACAATGTATTACAAAATGATACATAAAATCTATTTAAAATGACCATTAATTAATTAAATTGACTAAATCCATTACAATAAACTGGCACAGTACTAATTAAATTAACTAAAAAAGAAGACAAATGGAAATAAATTCCTTTTACCTTTAACTGTTGCTTTAATTGTTAGTTACACCTGCAGATTGGCTATTGTAAAAGGAAAAGAATGCAGTTGTTTTTACCCTTTAATAGACAGACTTATCGCTGATTTTCACCGTGTTTCACTGACCAGCATACATTTTCTTATGAAATTAGAGTCGAAGTGTTGTTCTCACAACTGCGGAAAAGTTTTTAAAAAAATTCAGTGGTCGACTGAAAAAAATGTTCGTTTTAGCCGATTCTTAAGATTTCGGAGGTTCGCTATAAAATGATAAATTAGCATTAAATACAATAGGAAACCGGCGGGACCAAAATTTTCATTCGTTATTTCCATGAGTTCATTATGTACCGGGTTCGCTATAACGGGGTTTGACTGTATTGCTTTTGAACTATTTTTTTAGGAAGTACGTATTACTGTTTGATTTGCAATTCATATGTTTCCCAAAAAAACATTGTAGTTATTTAAAATTGCTTTCTTTTCATTTTTATTTCATAGTTGTTGTCGAAGAATTTGGCACACGAACAAAATCGTATAAAAAAAAGAAAGTTGTACATAATGAATCATCAGTAGAATATGAAGTTGAAAAAATTTTAGCCAAGAGAAAATATGCATCTAGGATTCAGTACTTATTAAAGTGGAAAGGTTTTCCTGAGTGAGTAAAAATGCAATACTTTTTATTTTAATTGTATTTTATATTTTTATTTATAAATTGTATGTGTATATTGTATACATTGCAATGCATGATTTATTTTCCTTATAAATGTAAAATTTATCGTAGAAATTGTATTCCTTTTTTAATTATAGCAACTGCGGAGATGATAAATAATAACCATTCAATTGATTCTGAGTGAATTGTGTCTGCCAGATTTGTCCAGGATAGCTCAGTTGGCAGAGCATTGTCATTTTAAGCCAAATGTCCTGGTTTTCAAATCTTGGCCTAGATTCTTTTTCACTCAGTTTTGAAAATTACAGCTTATGTGAATTACCGTTCAGATCCAAAATTTCTTTCAAATTTTAGGGAATAATTACTTTTGTGTTAATGAAATGTGTAAGCTATCCAAATCACAAAAGTTAACATTTACTAAATTTTAATTTATATTTCATTTAATGAAATCTAAGGAATAAAGTTATTTTGCATACTTATTCGTATGACAATAGACTTTCAAGAAGAATTTTTAATTTAAAGAGTGGAACATGCTAGGTATGGCAATTAATAATTCTTAATTTTTTCTTTAAAAAAAACACGTAAAATTTGGGAAAAAGGTAAAAAATGGTTTATTCAAAGTGTGGGACATCATTAACTACACATTTTCCCCATTTCTTTGGCAAGTTGTGGGCGTCCTTCCAGAAAAACTGTGCATCTTTTCAGATGGTCCAGTCCACAAGCCATTTTTCGACATTTCTAATTATTGAAGTGTTTCATATACAATGCATGAGATGTCAATGAAAACAGGTGGTAGTCAGAAGAGAACAAGTCTGGTGAATATAACGGGTGTGGCAAGAGTTCCTTGCCAAATGTAGAAATGGTGTCTCTGGCTGCTTTCATTGTGCGTAATGAGGCATTGTCATGCTGCAAAATTACTTTTCTGCATCTTGCAGACCATTCTGATTGTTTTTCGATCAATGAGTGGTTTAAATTGATCATTTGTTGATGGAAGCAAATGGTGTTCAGAGCCTCACTAATGCAGGGGTATGTGGGCAGCCGCCCGGGCCCCCGGCTTCAGGGTGCCCCCAAGGGCAGATATAAGTTTTCGTTAAAAGGGAACCAAATGTGACCAGATTCTAATTTAAAGAGTTTTCATTTTGTGATATTTAAGGTTTTCCTTACTGACTTTATAAAGATTTCTTTATATACATAAATTTAATGAAAATATTACTATAATATCACACATCTGTTATCTGTTTAAAAGAATTTGTCATAATATGAAATTTTATATCAAAGTACTTTAGGACATCATGAGGAATGCAGTAACAACATAACAAGTATTGAAATTTGTTGCTATTCTTATTAAATGCATGCCACCACTTGCCTTTCCATATGATGGAATCGCCCAAATGCATGTTGATTGAATACAAAGATTAAGTTAAATAGAAAAATATTAACACAAATAGCCAATAATGCTTGAAAAAACTTTATTTACATTTTAACGGCTCACATTTAGCCTTATATTCCTTTAACTGAAAGGAAAAATTGTATTCCATAGTTTCTTGAAGCTATCTTTCTTGTGTTATTCTGTATATAGATGTGATTAGGGAAGCAGGACGTTTCGGTCCCACCGTTTCAGTCCCAAGACATTTCGGTTCCTAGCCATTTCGGTCCCGAGACATTTCGGTCCTTTCTCCAGCAAGCTAAAATTTTATGCACTTGAAATAGGTGACATAATTTTATAGGGTACACTGTAGAGTTTTTAAATAAAGGCCTTAAAATTTTAGTAACAGCTCGCACAAATTTCGTATGGTAATTATTTTTAAAAGAAGGGGGATTGACATTTTCTATATTTTAGTGTATTATAAGTATAAGGTCCTGATAAATTAAAACATTTATAACTTGCTAATTAAATTATCACAAAACACTCATATTTTGTATGGTAAGTGTAATCTTTATAAAATGAGGGACATTATCGGATTTTTTTAACTGAACTCCCTAAATTTTAGTATAACCCGAATATAAGGACTTGAAAACGCAAACACTTATAACACAGATCAAAACTGTCGCAGCTCACACAAATTTCGTATGATAATCGTAATCGTTTTAAAAAGTAGGGGGGTCTCTGTTGACTTTTTCTATATTTTAGTGTATCTTAAGTATAAGGTACTGATAAATTAAAACATTTATAATTCGATCTATAATTATCGCAAAACACTCGTATTTTGTATGGTAAACGTAATATTTATAAAAGGAGGTACATTATCGGATTTTTTAACTGAACGCCCTAAATTTTAGTATAACCGAATATAAGGACTTGAAAACGCAAATACTTATAACACAGATCAAACTTGTCGCAGCCCACACAAATTTTGTATGATAATCGTAATCGTTTTAAAAAAACGTGGGGTGGGGCTCTGTTGACTTTTTCTATATTTTAGTGTATCATAAGTATAAGGTCCTGATAAATTAAAACATTTATAACTCGATCTATAATTATCGCAAAACACTCATATTTTGTATAGTAAACGTAATCTTTATAAAAGGAGGAATATTATCGGATTTTTTAACTGAACTCTCGAAATTTTAGTATAACCCGAATATAAGGTCCCGAAAACCACAAACACTTATAACTCGGATGCAAATTTCATATGGTAGAAGAAATCGTTTTTAGGAGTGGGTGGAAGGGGGAGTTCTGTGGATTCTTTATAGAAGCTCCTCATATTTTAGTCTATAATAAATATAAAGTCCAGACAATTTAAAAACATTTATAAGTCGAGCTTTAATTTTCATATGCAAATGCCCATGCACTGCACATATTCAAAGTTTCTTCACATATTCTAAATTTATGTGGAATGGCATTTCAGTTACTCCTGAAATCAAGATAACAGGGTGAAAAGTATAAAAAACATCGAGAAATGCTGTTCTTTTCAAAACATTCATATTTCTTCAAAGAATAAAAGTAATTATGTGGGAGGTCCGGTCCACGGTTGAACTCGGGAGTGAAAAGGCTATTGTATGGAAAGGGGATTTGCATCTGAATTTGTATAAAGATAACAAACTGTTAAGATGGGCGTTCACAATTGATTGGCATGCAGAATTTTCGTTAAGAAGGGAATAATAGTATTTAGATGCTACTTTATTAGCATTTCAAATAATTTACCAACACCATCATAAAAAAGTTTTAAAAAATCCCGGCACCGGGTTTTGATTTGTTATTTGATTAATATCATACTGTATTTTATTAATTGGTTAATATCATCTTAGAAAATTTGAAAACATTCATAGTTTAATTGTTAAATAAAAAAATTCTCAAAAATTAAATTGTTTTTATTAAAGGTATTTTAACAATTCAAAATAATTTAAATTATTAATTATTTATATAACTAACTTATCAATTATTTGTTTAAAAACTATTACATGAACTATATAATAGTTATTTTAGGGCAGTGGTTCCCAACCTTTTATTGGCCACACCCCACCAAAGCCTCTGTAAAATCGAGATTGCCCCCCTCCCCCTCACAAACACACTGACATATTCTGCAACATATATATCTTATTTAAAAAGTTTATTTAAAATTATCTTATTTAATATATCTTATTATTACTGTATTCACCTGAAAAAAGCCTGGCAGAGAACTAATTATTCATTTTACATTTCTTTAACTTATCAAAGAGATTAATTTTCTGTCGCATATGTGATTTTAACAATTCTATAAATGGGGCAATACCTCTTCACTTTTACACCAAAATGTATTTTGTTGTGTCTTTCCAACTTACCTGAATATTTATTAACATGTTCACTGCCGAGCCTATAAAGTAAGAGTTTTCAAATTTCTTCTTGAAAGTCATTTGCCACCACAAATTCAGAAAGGTAAATTTCGCTTTATAATACAGCGAAATTTCTGCCATTAAATAAGGCTAATTCTAAAATAATGGTGACAAAGTAATTAATAAATTAAAGCCACGAATATTAAAGCTGCGAGTATACTCGTAGCTTGGCAGCGAACATGTTAATAAAAGTGTTGTATAGTCTGAATTTTTATCTTCACAAAATGCTGGAAGAGACTCTTACATTTATCATTAAAATTGATAACATTGACACATTTTATAATTCTTAGTAACTTATTAAATGTTGGCGAAATTTTTTCTTTCTATGGATTTAAAAAAAAAAAAAATCATACAAGAAGCATTTTAAGATTCTGACAATTATCAAATTTAAATTGTCATTATTTCCCATCAAAACACATTTATCATTTTTACCTTGCCTGTTATCATTGACTGCCATGTATTATCTGATTTTAAAATTTAAACTCTATATGTTTTACATTCATTTACTGTCTTTGAGAGCCTGCATTATAGCCATTTCCTATTATAATGCTATTTATTTATATTTAATATTACAAAGTTTAGATATTCCTAATATTTTTCAGGGTAAATATGTTCAAGACTGTAAAAATTTAGATATGTCCGTAAGTAGTTTCACGTACAAAAGTTTCTTCATGTTGCATACAGCTTGTTGCAGAGCAAAAAGAAATACAAAAATAATTTAATAATTAATCGAAAAAATTGAGAAAAGGAACCAGAATAGAAAAGGAATAGAAAAGGAACCAGAAAAATTAAAAATATTTTTATATATAAAAAAAGGGATATCAAAGTATTCTTAAAGGTGGCTCATATAATTATTCTTGTGTTGAACTAATTTTAAGTTTTTGATTCAGATTTTTTTATTCTTTAAATCAACAAAAAAAAAAAAAAGTGTATCTTATTTTTAGTCTAAAGGATTTTTTTCTCCAAAAAACCTGACAGCGAATCTGTGAGTTACAAATTTGAAATTGTCCCCATAAAATGTCAAATTGCCCCACAGTGGGGCGTACGCCGCACGTTGGGAACCACTGTCTTAGGGTAAATGCAAATATATTTTTTAAATTTTCGGTTATTATAATGTTATTAACTTCATTGGGATGTATAAAAATGATAAGGATTCTGAAGATAAATATGTTGTTTATTTATTTATTAGTTAATTTATAATATTTTCTTGCTCTTTAATTATAATTAATTAATATCTTGCTTTTTGCAAATTGTAAACTGTAACTGTGCTTTAAAAAAAAATTTAAAATGTGCATCTGGACGATAATGTCACCTAACACTGTTAAAAATTATTTTTATGTATTTGTACAAAGTTGCATTATTATTATTGTTATTATTATTATGTTTAATTAATTAATTATTACTTAGACTTTATGTTTTTAGCTGATTTTTCAAAAAATTTCTATTTTATGTTTTTGAAAATAATAAATCAGAAATTTTGAATGAAAGCTTTAAGTGATGAATAATTGCTATTAATTAATTCTCAAAACTGTTAGTAATTTTAGTACAGTAGTACCCTGACTTACGTCACCCCGCACATATGTCGTCTGGCATAGAAAAAAAATTTCTTAATTAAGACGCACTTTGAACTTTTTTGAAGATTTTTGGTTCGGTAAAGAGAAACTTTCCCGTGACTATCAAGTGATAGCGACAAACAAATAAAAAATAGTCCATTGAAAAGCTTAGAAAACTCACTCTGCTTTTATAAAATGCTTCTAAAAGTAAAAAAGAAAAAAAAATGCTGGTTCAAACTTCATTGCAAGATTTTTTCACATCCTCAAAGACTCGAACGGGGCATCTAGAGGAACAAGAAATTGTAAGTTAACTTATTGATTTATTCCAAATTCTTGTATTGCAAACACATTTTTTTGTTAATGTTAAATGTACGTAATATAATCCCTAAATACAAAAGAATATGTTCATTAGATTTTGGAGAATTTTTATTACTTATCCTCTTTTGCTTATCTAAATGTACCTCGATTTACGTCGTTTTTGACTTACGTCGCTAGTCTTGGAACGAATTGCTAACGTAAGTTGAGGTATTACTGTATAAAAATTAAATTAATATTTTATTAAATATATATTTTTAAAATTTAATGTATCCTTAATTTATTAAATTAATAACATTATTAATATACATTACAAATTTCTACTTTAAAATAAAATCGATACATAATATTTTTTATATTCAATTTACCATTATATTTTATAGTAGTTATAAACTGAAATTTATTCTTTACCTGTTTATTTTTATATTTAAAGTTACCGAAATGTAAAACTATTAATACAATTATTAATAAAAGTAAAATAAAAATATATTATTTTTTTTCTGGGAAAGTGGGAGAAAAAGGGTAGTATAAAAAAAAAAATAAATAAATAAAAGACAAATATAAAAAAGCTTAGTTTTGTCAGTTAAAATTTACAAATAAAATTAATTAAAACAATAGTTACATTAAATTATTTGAAAACAACGTTTGAACACACAATAAAAACAAGCAGATTTGACCATACGTATACGTTTCGTGAGTACTAGGACTCACATCCTCAGTGTAAAAACTATAAAAACTTTAAATAACTTTTATAGTTTTTACACTGAGGATGTGAGTCCTAGTACTCACGAAACGTATACGTATGGTCAAATCTGCTTGTTTTTATTGTGTGTTCAAACGTTGTTTTCAAATAATTTATATTTTCACACAAGTTCTGTACTTATAATAGTTACATTATTATATAAAATTAAAAATAATAATCTTATTACAAAGAAATAGGCCCAGATTCAATAAAATTAGCTCATAAAAATCGTCTTCAAAGGGTGAGAAGACTTAAAAAATTGTAAGCAATAATTATTAATTTAAAAAAAAAATGAAGTGGTGGGTGGAGTTTTCTGAAAACAAAATATTTTTTATAGCATGGCTAGTTACCAAATCACTATTGTTTTCCCAATGTTTATAACGGTAAAGTAACTTATGAAAACAAATTTATAAGATGCAACTTTGTATTGTGAAAAATAATAAGAAAAATTAAATTTGTGCTTCAATAAATATATCTCATTTCTGAATTATTAAAGGAGAGGGTGTAGAGGTGTGATTTGAGGAAATATTTGCATATAATAGCTTATAAGTGTCTAATTGAATTATTGAAGACATTTATGATTAATCTAATTGGAAGTAGAAAAAAATCACAGTTTAATTATTTAATTAATGATAATTTAAACGTTCTAAAAAATGTATGAAAACAACCAAAAAAACATTTATGGCAGTTTATGGTATATATAAAATACCTAATAATAATAAGTAATAATAAAACTTAAAAAATTCATTCTGTTAAATAATAATAGTTAAAAAAAAGACAATGTCCCCTGTAAAATTATATCACATTGTTCAATCAAACATATTTTCAGCTCGCTGTGATTTCATAATCACGAGTTGTAAAAGTTTAAATTTATTGGATTGTTATATTCGGCTTTTTATAAAATTTGAGGGGGGGGGGGGGATATTTTTTAAAAGGGCACAAATAATGTTCAAATTGCAGCGTTTGACGACCCGCAACAATTAGAATCCGAGCTATAAGCTGGTGAGCACCAAAATTGCAAGGAACCGAAATGGTTAAGGACCGAAATGGCCTGGGACCAAAATGGCCAGAGACCGAAATGTCTCGGGACCAAAATGGCCAGGGACCGAAATGTCTCGGGACCAAAATGGCCAGGGACTGAAATGTCTCTGGGCTGAAATGTCTTGGGACTGGAATGTCTCGGGACCGAAATGTCTCAGGACCAAAATGTCGTGTACCTGGGAATAGTACTTTGTATGAAATTTATATATACATGCAATAGTTTTAGTCACTTCAGCATAATTCATAAAAATTTTCAAAAGGTAGAAGGGCCACCGCCCTCGAATAATGCTTCCCTCCCCCCCCCCCACACTGTCTAAGTCGAGCTCTGATGGTGTTAACTGTTTCACCTGGTTTCAGAAGCTCATGGTACACGATATTCTTCTTTCAAAATGTACTCGGCCAATCTCATGAAAGATAAGCTGGGATTTGTGCTACAAGTTGAGTTGTTTGCAGATTCAATTATAATAAACAGATGTTCTGAATTTTTCATGCTCATTATGGCCTGTAATTATTAAGTTTTGTAATTGTTGAAGTTTCAAAAATGACATTTTTGATTGCAATTATTCTATCTATTTGTTAGGTCTGAAAATTCATGGGAAAACAAAAGTAATCTTATGTGCTCTGATTTAATTAAAGAATTTGAAGATAGTTTGAAAAAAGGAAGTTTGGATAATAAACAAAAAACAACAAAAGAAACTAATGTTCCTGTAAAGAGGAATTTAAGAGTGAGTATTTTTATTAACTTTGCTTGTAGACATATTATGTTATTTTTAAAGTAAAGGATAAATTTATATTCCATTCTATACCTTTAACCCCTTGAAGGGCAGTGGGATATATTATATCCCACCTAAGTTTAATTATGGTTTGCACTAGAAAATTTTAATTAAAGGGAAAAGAGTTGAAAAATTGCTAAGGTCATATATATACATGGTTAATTGCCATGCCAAATCAACCAAAAAGTTTCAATATTGAACCTGACCATTTCTGATTTCAATGAAACTGCCAGGAATCATTGTCCCTGGTGATATAAATGAGAATATATTTTTATAATTTTTTTATCTCATTAAATTTTCATACAATTAATTATTTAAATTTTGAAAAATCATCATTTTTTGGCTTTGTTCAATTTCAATATCGAACCTGGCCATTTCAGATTTCAATGAAACTGCCAGGAATCATTGTACCTGATGATATAAATGAGAATATATTTTTATAATTCTTTTATCTCATTAAATTTTTATACAATTAATTTTTTTTATTTTGAAAAATCATCATTTTTTGGCTTGCATAATTGTTTTCAGTTTTGAATTTCTCAAGTTCTATCAGGCGTAGAGAGTTCTATAACCCCTCATTCTCATTTTAAAGAGATTTTCATAAGGTTTGATTTGATATGCAAGTTGACTATGCTTTATTAAAAATAATAACTTTTTTTTTTAATTTGAAATTTAACATTTTTTTTGGATAGTGCTTTTTAAAGATTTCAAAAAAAAAAAAATGTATGTTTTATGTTATATTATAAGCTTAAAATTTTGAAATTTTTAGAGTGGGATCTCAATAGGATCAGGAGTTATTAAATAAAAGCTAAATATTACAATACCTATGATAATCTGACTCTAACTTATTTTGCTATTTATTTATTTTTTGTATGGTGAACTTTAGCTTTTATTTCATAACTCCTGATCCCATGAAGATTCCACTCTAAAAATTTCAAAATTTTAAGCTTATAATATAACATAAAACATACATTTTTTTAAAAAATTTAAAAAACTATCTAAAAAATTTTTTAATTTCAAATTTTTAAAAAATTTAAAAATTATTATTTTTAATGACGCATAGTCAACTTGCATATCAAATCAAACCTTATGAAATTCTCTTTAAAATAAGGGTTTATAGAACTCTCTATGCCTGATAGAACTTGAAAAATTTTAAATTGAAAACATTTATGCAAGCCAAAAAATGGTGATTTTTCAAAATTTAAATAATTAATTGTATGAAAATTTAATGAGATAAAAAAAATTATAAAAATATATTCTCATTTATAGAGACAATCATCAGAGACAATGATTCCTGGCAGTTTCATTGAAATCTGAAATGGTTGATTTGCCGTGGAATGACCCCTTTTCCTTATTTTGAAATGAAATTTTTCTAAATTTCCAGTGTGAATTCACCATCACACAAATGAAATTGATTGCTCCTCAAAGGGTTAAAGAATTTTTTACTTAAATTAGGGATTTTCATTGTGCATAGCTTAATGAAATACTACTAGTTTACTGACAATAATTTTATTCAGAAAATTAGTTTTAGGATGATTAATTCCATTGTCCTATTGATCCCCAAATAACTGATTTAAATTCCTCTTCAAAGGGTTACTTTCTTTTTATAAGGATCTTGGTGTTTCTACACTCTTTTATTTAATACAGTACAGGACGTATTATCCGTAATCCTCAGGACCAAAGGCTTTCCGGATTTTGGAATTTTCCTGATTTCTGGTCCTCTCGAAATTCGCGTTTTTTTCCATGATCCTTAGATGAAATTAGCGGGGTTTTTTTTTTTTTTTTCATGATCCTTTAATGAAATTAGCATTTTTTCGCGATCATTTGATGAAAATAGCGTTTTTTTCCGTGATTTTTTGACAAAATCTGCGTGTTTTTTCTAGGATCATTTGAAGAAATTTGCGCTTTTTTGCGATTCTTTGAAAGAAATTCACATTTTTTTCACGATTCTTCGGCAAAATTTGTTTTTTCTGCGATTCTTTTTCAAAATTCACTTTTTTTTCTGCTATTCTTTGACAAAATTAGCGTGGGGTTTTTTTTTTTTTTTTCATAATTCTTTGACGAAATTCACGTTTTTTCTGTGATACTTTGACGAAGTTTGCGTTTTTAGCGCGACTCTGAAGAAATTCGCAATCCTTTGATGAAATTTGCGTTTTTTTCCCGCAATCCTTTTGCGAAATTGGCAATATTTTCTGCAAACGATTGACGCAATTGATTTTTTTCGTCAATTGTCGAAATTTGCGATATTTTTTATGCCCGAATTTTCGGACTGAAGACCAATTTTTTTATTTTTTTTTCGGAAAATTCAGAACAGATTCAACCGTGGTGAAATATCTGAGGATTTTTTTCTAATTTCGGGGGTGGGGGGCTCCGTGTTCCCCCGCTATTGAAGTAACATATTTTAGTGGTGACGTATTGAAACACAGTGGACTGGGAGGGGGAAAAATTAAAATCTAGAATTTTCGAAAAATTTCAGAAATTCCAAAAATTTTGTAAAAATTTACAAATTTAAAAATTTTTCAAAGAATTTTTTTTCTGGATTTCGGGTCCTTCGGATAATAGGTCCTATTCTGTACAACTTGTTTTTGTATGTAAAGATGGAATTTTGTAATCGATTTTCAACCTACTAAAATTATAAAAATCATATTTTTAATGAAATACTAAACAAGCAAAAATAATTATGTAAAAAATTAAGAAACGTCAAACGAATCCTTCAAATTCAGAATCACTATCTGAATCTCCAAAAAGTTCCCTGTCCCGTTGCTTCCTTGTCATAAAAATCAGACTCTGCAACTGATGAATTTTTGTAATCAGTTTCGTAAATAAAATTGCCCTCAATGCCATCCATAGCATTGCTAATACCGCACTTTTTATATGACTTCACAATCATCTCCCTTCGAATTGACATCCACACCTTTTTAACCAAAGAGGCAATGATAACATCAATTCCCACTCTTTTCAAATTGCCACCTTTTGTTTTCTGCACATCTGGCGAACACATCCACTCAATCCAGATTTTTCATAATCTATCTTTAAAGGATTTGTTGATCAACCATCAGTTTGCCTATGCCAATGAGAAAGCTCTGTGGCTTATAACTTTTTCCCCAAAATTTGACCTGCATATAAGCTGATTTCCTCTTTTTAAAAGACAATTTTGGGTTAAAATTTTTCGGCTTATACGCGATTATATACTATATGCCTTTTGAGCTATCAAAATATATGTTATATTTTAATGATATATTTCTGAAGCAGTACTTTCTGAATACTTGCTGTCTAATTATTTCAGTTATGTCGTTACTATTTTCTAAAGCCAGTTAATGATATTCTTAAAATGCCAGTTCTTGTTTTAAGTTTTGACAGTGTGAAGTCTTTTTTTTTATTATGTACTAATGATTAAATTTATCTATTTTAGAGTTCTAAAACAGCTTATTCAGTTGATAATTCTCAAAAGCACAATCAGTCTTTAGATGATTTTGTTACATTTGGTGAGAGCATTTTCATTTTGTATTACATTTTATGTATTGAATTTATAAATGTATTTTATTTATTTCGTTAACTTGATTAAATGAAATTAAAGCTTATTTTGCTTTATACTAAATATTCAGTTGCTGCAGAGCACCTATTTTTTTTTTTCCTGTTTTCTCCAATTTTTCAATTAAGTACATTAAGTGGCCAAAATATTAGACTCTGTTCCACATTACTAATTTTGCATCTGTTCTGGCTTTGATAAGAGCAGATAATGTAAAGATTCATCCTGTAGAGCATACAGATATGCTTTGCAATGATACTGAATTGCATTGAACTGCAATTTGTTAGGTTGTAGATTTTTTGTTGCTGCACATGACGTGTGTCAATCATCCTAGTGTTAACTCTAGGCTAATTTGAAATCGCCCTGCAGTCCTTTTTAACTACTTTGTGTACCCTGTTGCTCTTACTGCTCTTTTTGACATGCCCTTTCAGTTTTTTCCCTTGCAAAATACACCAATACTCTTGTAGGGAAAAAAAATCGTGAATTTCATCCATCAGTTGAGGGAGTAAAATCACAAAATTTGCCATTCAGTTGTGGGAAAAAGATTCCAAACCATCGATCGGTTGCGAAGAAAAATCTAAAAAATTATCAGTCAGTTGCTGGAAGAAACAATGAACTTTTTGAGTTGCATGAGGGAGGGGGGGGGGGGGGGGATTTTGTCAGTTTGTCTTAGAATAAAACTGCAAAATTTGTTGATTGCCTGTGGAAAAATATCATGAAATTCTACTGAAAAAAAAGGGAATTCAAATCAAACCAGTTGGGAATATGTTTTTGAACAGCACACAAAAGTACCCTTTGTAATTAAATTTCCCCTTTTGTTTTGGAGTCAACAATACATCTCACACCTCTTTTATTCACAAATGATTTCCAGTCATTATTCCTCTTTTTGCTTGAATTTTTTTGTTTTAGCTGTGATTTGTTGAAGATTCAAGGCACTGTTGTACGGGGAAAAGGCAAAAAAGTTTTTTTCCCACACACATACTGGAGTCGGCCCTACTGTCGCTCACAATCTTGCTGAGTACAGAGTCACTCAAGCCTTATTCACCCTATCAATAGATAAATTTTAACTTTTACTGGTGCTTCTGACAAGGAGATCAGAAAATCCAGATTATTACATGAACTCACATGCTGAAAGGAAGAATCGAGTTTGAGTGAGGAGTGCTCCTGATATTTTGATCGCTCAGTGTATTTCTTAATTTTTGCCATTTTTTATTTATTTATCATTTTTTATTATTGGCCATTTTCGATTCTAGTAAAAGATATAGGTGCAGATTTATGGTCGCCAGTCGCCACGTGGCGACTAAATTTTTTGCTGTGGCGACTAACTTTCAGTGTCTTGGTCGCCAGAGATCAATTTCCAGTGTTCCCAATCACCGTCATGGAATTTTGATATTTTTTTTCTTTTGTAAATAGAAAAGCACCTGCTCATTTCACTGCCCGAGATCAAGTATGACCTTGATAGAAAGTCAGGGAATTTTTGCGATCTCAGTTACTGTCGTGAATGCTGCCCCTGTGATGTACTGCTTTCTTGCCGAACGTTATGTTCAAATGTAATTCTGTGCATGTCTGCTTCACTACAAAGCTTAGCAGTTGCAAAGCACAGCACATGAGCGCGCTAATGGTAAAGTTCTCCTTTGGACACCAGCGAAAGCCAGCATTTCTTCGAAGGTTTCGTCCGAAATCCAGAGTTGAAATAATTACTCCTTTACTGCATATCGGCTCAATAGACAGCCCAAAGTTCCTGATGCGATGGAGATTATTTAAGAGCTTTGGATCATTGAGGGTTTGGAGTCGCGAGGATAGAGGATTCCGAACTCTGAAGAAAAAAGAACAAAAAGAAAAAGAAACTTACACGAAAAAATACTTAACGCGAGGTATATTCTTACTCTGTAAATGTTTTCTGCAAGTGTGAGATTTTTTATAATGCAAAGTAATCTTACACATTCCTAAATTTTTTTATATGTATACTTTTATATGACAAAATCAAAATCAAAAATAAAGTTTTCCTAATATTTCCCATTATCATGACTGCTTAGCTTATACATGTTTTGTTATTCAATTGTATCTTGTTCAACTTTATCTTCTGATTTTTCCAGATTTATATTATACTTTTTTAATATCAAAGTTTCAAGAATTTTAGGGTAAATAAAATATGCATATTTGTTGTTATTAGCCTGTGTTTTGTTGTACATGTGTATTTATTAATTAAACTATTTTTCATTCCTGAGTTTTTTGTTTTTTCCATATAAACACTATTAGACTGGGAGCTGGCAGCACAGGCAATCACCTCATCGAGTTCACGGATGAAATTCTAGAATTAGTTAAATCTAGAGTCACATATTAAAATGCAATCAGTCTGTCAAGTCATATCTTGGTGGAAAACACCTGAAAACCCGATTTTAGCGGCTGACTGTAGGTTTACCATTGTGTTTTCCTGCACCAAAAGGTATGGAAACATTGAGGACTGGGAGCAGGAAAATACAATGATAAACCTACAAGTCAGCCGCTAAAATCGGCTTTTCAGGTGTTTTCCACCAAAATATGACTTGACAGACCGATTACGTGTTAATATGCAAATGAAGATTTAACTAATCCTAGAATTTCATCCGTGAACTCAATGAGGTGATTGTGCTGCCAGCTCCCGGTCTATATCGTTTTATGAGTTTGTTTCACAATGTGGCCACTAGATTTTGGCTAGGAGCCAAAGTGGTGACTGGATTTTTTTGGTTTAGGAGCCACTGGCTCCTTAAAAATTTTGGGAATCTGCACCTATAGTAAAAGATAAAAGTGAAAGAAACCTTCCCTTGTTCTCCTTTCATCATTATATATCCCTCCCTTTCACTTAGCAGATTACATCAGACTCACATATTCTCCTTTGACTTGAGTTAATGGCATATACATATTTTAAGCAGTATTAAATATTAATATAAATTAGATCTATCTCTCCTGTGAAGGATGTAAAAGTATCTATTTTATAATATTCAGAAAGAAAAACTTTTTATGAAATTTTTCCTATTCTGTTATTTCAGATAGTAGAGAGAAACATACAGTTAAGAATGATAAGTCAAATAAGACTGAAACAAACAGAAAAAGACATAATGGTATGTATGCACTAAATCTTTATGTCTACATTAATATGGATGTTTAAAATCCTATATTTCAGGCAACTGTTACTTTGTGTCGTGTTGCCGTCCTTATCTTTGTAGAAAAAAAGTTTAAAATTCAAATTTTTCTGAAAAAACTGTAAGAGAGTTCAGAAATTTTGCCATTGTTATAAGATATTGAGAAACTTAAGAATTTTAAATTTTTTATTTAGTTCCTTCACTAATATATATATATACTAGGGGGCTCTGCCCCCTGCAAGCTTCGCTCGCCAACCCCCTTTCAGACACCGCAGAATCTAAAATTAAAAAAAACATGCTAATCTGATGGGTTTTTTAAATATTTGAGGCGATTAAATTATACTGAAAAAAGCTGCGCAGATCTCCTTGTAAACGGGTTTCCTTTCAATTCCCTTTGATTGCAAAAATTTAAGGGCAAATCAGTTGCTGTTAAGACATCCAATCGTTGTTTTCATTTTTGATTTAAGAGGATCAGTTAAACATTTGAAAAGAAGCTAAAATAAAATGAATTAAGTATTCAGAGTCTTTGTCTCCTGATATTTTAAAACAATCTCTATAACAATAGCCTAAATCATGTGACTATCATCAACAGTTCCTGGCGGAACACTTCATTTTTTTATACTCTAGGTGTCATTTTGATACTTTAATGTTATCCAGGCACAGGTGATAAGTCGCCAAATATTATTCTATCCCCATCATTTCATCTATGTTATAATAGTTCAAGTCATCAAATGCATAAACAAATACGGTCTGATCCCTTCGCTTTTCATATGAAGGTTTGGCACAAATGTCATATATATTGGCGCGATTTTTTTCTAACGCCAATTTGGGGAACGGATCAACAGCATAAACAACAACATCCGGCTTACCATATCAAGCAAAATAACGATACTTTGGTGCCAGTTAAGTACCCGTTGCGTATATGACATTGGCGTCAGAAACAAATCGCACCAATATGGGGCCGTATATAACATCTGTGCCGAAAGGAAAAAAAGCCGGGTGCAAATCTCGCCAATATCTTTTTTGCAACTCGCCAGTTAGAATTTTTTTAGGTACAGATGTCACATTCGCCCCATATTGCCGCGAATTTTTTTGGTTGCCAATTTGGTGAAAACATCACCAGCATAAACAACATAATCCGGGTTACCACATCAAGCAAAATAACGACACTTTGCCACAAGTTAAGTACCTGTTGCATATATGATATTGGCGACAGAAAAAAATCGCGCCAATATGGGGTGAATATGACATCTGTACCTTTTTTTATTCTTCAAGTGGTAAATTAAAACATTGATTTGAAGTTGAAATTAAATGTCATGGTTTGTTACATAATTTAATATTTCGCCAGATGTCATATGCATGTTTGGCATGATTTTTTTTTTACGAAAATTTGGCGAAAACCTCGTTTTCGAATACCAGTTGCATATGTATTTTTGGTACTACTTAGTTATCCCGTCAACCAAAAATCTATCGCGAACTATAAGATTAAATGCCAATAATGGTTGATCGAAAGTGTCACATTCACTTGACTTTTAACAAGTTACACATGTTTATGTCATCAAGTGATTTTTATTTCAACGTTTTATTTTTATATTTATTAATGTTCTACTAATTTATTTGTTCTTTTGTTACTTAAAATAAAAATTTTGTCAATCTGTACAATTTGGCGAGTGGTTTGGCGATTTATATAATTTGCGAAATTGGTTGACAGAATAACTACGTTGTACTGTATTTTTTAATTATTTTCTATTATTTTCAAAAGGAAATAGCAAAAAAAATAATTAATAACTATGGAATAAAATAATTTATATAAATTTTAAAAAAATAAAAGTAAATAAACATTTATTATTAAATAAACGACAATAGCCATGTCAATCAAAATAATGCCATTTTTGCGCCAATTACATACCCCAGTGCATATATGACATCTGTGCCTAATATTTTTCTTTTCGTTTTGTTTTTTTTTAAAAAGAAAGAAGTGAAAGCCATCAATTTAAATGTTTCATTTTTAAATGAAAGTTTTGTATTAAATAAAATGATAACGAAATACAAAAAAAGCATTGTTCTTAGCATAGATTTAAAGGAAGCCAAACTGGTCGCCAAATTAATTTAAAATAGTAAACTTTTCTGAATTATGAAAAAAAAAATATCTGTTATGATTAAAATTTGAGTTGCCATCATTAGAAAAATGTATTTAAAATTAGAGAAAATTAATATTTCGAAAACTAATTCGAATTTAAAAATTCTAATACCAGTTTTGAGATCTGTGGATCAATACGGATTTTTTGTGTTAATTTCATCCCAAAGTATTCCATATTTTAGGAGAAATCAACGTGAAACATAATCAGTTGTTTAATCAGTCGATTCAAAGAATCGATACACATTTCAGCCATTTCATACATTCGTTTCACAAATTTGTTTCATTAGGATTTTATATATATAAGGTAGATATTCTCATTTGATTTGAATTAATGGTATATTTATATATTTTAAGTAGTATTAAAAACTAATATACATAATTAGATCTACCTCTCATGTGCAGGATATAAAATCGTCTATATTATAACATTAAGAAAGAAAATATTTTTATGAAAGTTTTCCTATTTTGTTATTTCAGATACTATTGAGAAACGTACAACTAAGAATGCTAAATCAAATGAGATTGAAACAACCAGAAAAATGCATAATGGTATGTATACACTAAATCTTTATATGTACATTAATATGCATGTTTAAAATCCTGTATCTCAGTAAAATGTTACGTATGCGATACCTTCACTATCTTTATTGAAAAAAAGTTTAAAATTAAAATTTTTCTGAAAAATGTATAAGAAAAAATAGCAAACAGCGGTAGAATTGATAAAAAAAAGTCACTGCTCCTAAGGACCAGCAAACATCGGGGTTTACTGGTCAGTAGACATCGTCACTGGCTTGCTACATAAAATTCTATAAATTACCTTTAACCCTTTGAGTGATGCCGCCCCCCCCCTCTTCCACCTCCTAGAATATAAACCAAACCTCCTTTTAGTTACCCAAAATTTTCGGCATAGTAAAATGTAAAATTATAAATTACTAAAAATTAAATAAACAGTCCTACACAAACAAAAACTATAAAATTATTAATTATATATTTTATTTCCGATTATTTATTTCAACTGACTGTAAGTTTTAATGCAATTTTTTATTTATTTATTTTTTAAATAAAATAAAATTCTGTGGTTTGGGTTTTGTTGCGGTTTTCTCAGGGATGGGAAAATTTACGTTTACCTATCAGAGAGGGAAAAAAGTTACTGGTCCTGCGGACTACTAAATATTTTAAATTAATGGTCTGATTGAATTTTTAGTGGTCTCAGACCAACGGACCACCAAGGATTTCGAACACTGGCAAAAGTACTTATTTTTATACAAAATCTGCAAAAAATCCTTAATTTTACTTTCATATTATTTCTTAATCAGGGGTGAAAGTCTTTTGTGGGGGTTTTTTTTCCGATTTAAAAAAAAAAAAATCTAAATCCTCCCCTTCTTAAATCTCTCCTTATGTCTTCCCTTTTTTTTTTTCTTTTTCCCCGTTTCCTCCTCTCACACACACTTGTGCAGTATCAAAGTTTGAAATCTTTAAAATTCTTTTTTTTTTTTTCAACTTTTTGCTCTATTTGTTACTTTTCAGTAACAATAAATAATCAGTCATAAATTTCATTAAAAATTAATTTCATTGAAATTTCATCTAAATTTCCCCTTCTCAAAATATCGCTTCCCCTTTTACTCATCCTTCGTACAGCCCAAAGTTTAAAACTTTTTTTTAAAGCTTTTTCTGCTCTATTTGTCATTTTATTGTAACAATAAATAATTGATCTTAAAAATTCCCCCCTCCCCACGCACACACGAAATTGGCGTTTTCCTTCCCCCTCCCCACACATACACGAAATTGGCGTTTTCCTTCTCCCCCCCCCCTTTTTTTTTTTTTACCAAGTACATAAAATTTAAAGTCTTGAAAACTCCTTTAGTTAATTATTTTTCTTTTTACCTATTTACAAATCTTCAGTGAGGCAAATAAATAATGAGTTGTCTAATAATACCCCCCCCCCCCAAAAAAAAAAAAACCCTGCTGTTCCCCTTTTGCCCCTCAGCTCACAAAGTTTAAAACCTTAAAAGTCATTACTTTAAAAAAAAAAAAAAAAAAAAAAAAACTTCTGTTCTATCTGACATCTGTAACTTTATTGTAACTAGAGATCGACTGAAAATTTGGGTTTTGTTTTGGTGCAAATTCGGCCAGATTGAAACTATCTGTATTCCAATAATCTTGTTTCTACTTTCAGAAATTTTCAGCATTACTCATTGATTTTAGCTGTATTAGTTCAAATGAGACACTCTTTATTTATTGATATGAACTTCACTGTTTATAATTATCAGTCATGACAGACTCAAGATTTGAGTGCAAATTATAAAGAAAGTAAAGAAAATGTATGGCAAAACTTTGAATACACTTTTCATGTGCTCATTAAAAGTTTCAGACTGAAAAGCAGGGCTGGCTATTTGCCGGCAAAAAAGGGTTTCTGCCTTGCCAGTGGCAGAAACTGGTTATAACCGGTTTTAACCGGCAGAAACTGGCAACAACTGGCATAAACACATTTCATGACATAATCTGAGACTTTTTTACTAGTATTAAATTCCTTAAGTACATTTTATTCTGTATAAATAACAAATGAAATATTGTGGGTAGTTTTAATTAAAAAATAAATAGATTTGTATTAGAAAAAATGAGTAATGTAACAGATAAAATTTTTGTTATAGTATGGTTATATAATTTTATATGTAAACAATTATTAGAGTATTTTAAAATTTCAGTTTAAAAATCAAATACAAAACTATATCCAATACTTATTTTAAATTAAACAATGAAAAAAAAAGAAAAATATTCAATACTTGCTCAAAAAAATTTTCTGTAATTTAACGTAATAATTTAATAATAACACTATAAATTATCGCTCATAGAAATATTATAGTTATATGCGGATCTTGTAATTCCATGAATTTAAAAAACATTTCATTTAAATACAGTATTCAAAGGAACAAATCTGACTTTTTTTTTTTTTTTTCAATTTAAGACTTGTTATAAGCATAGATCAAATTTTGTGCGAATTTTAGTAAAAAAGCTAAAATCTTTAACAATGATTTTACACACAAATAACGTATAGACACGACAAAAAACGATTATATGGGATATTTGTGTCGTGTCTGTATGTTATTTGTGCATAAAATCGTTGTTAAAGATTTTAGCTTTTTTATTAAGACTGTTAGTTGAAAATGTTCCAACCACATTTTGCACTTACAAAACAAACAACTACAAAGGTTCAAAGCAGATTTGATACAGTAATAACCGACTACCATATGCTAACTTATTTACTTCATCCTAAGTATATGGGATCAAAATTGACATATGAGCATAAAGAAAAGGCAAGGAAATTGCTTTCTGATATTAATCCCAATTTTGTGCCACATATAATATCCTTCGAAGCAAAATCGACTCCTGCCTCAGAAACATATTTCTCCAAGGAAGACCTAGAAAATGTCTTGCCCTTACCTTCTATGGGGTGGTCATCTTTAAAAACGAATACTGGTGAAAATGAGGATTTTTCAAATTTGCATCCTCAATAATGACATTGCCATCAAGTAATGATAGTCTTGAAAGAATATTTTCAAACTTTTCTTTCATTCAAAACAAAGAAACAGTGTGTTCAGAAAGATTAGCAAAATTTTGTCCTATGCTATGGAATGTTCTGTGGAAAAAGTAATAATAGTATATTTGAGTGGCAATTTTGTTCTTTCAATATTGTAAAATAATTGTGCAAGATATTTCATTAAATTTTTTTTTCTGTTATTTATTGTGCTTCAATTATTTACTTATATAATTTCACAAGAATCATAATCTTTAAGTTATTGCAATGCATTATTTATTTAAAAATACTCTAAAAAATACATTTGTTAAAATATCAGATTTTTTTGTAAATTTCTTTTTTTACTTTTAAATAAAAATTCAACTCTAAACAATAATATAAAATAGTTAAACTTGTACAGCATCAGACTACCATTGAAAATTTCTGTTTTTCAAGTGAAAAAAAATTAGTACCTATTATTATATAAGCAAAGTATATTTATATGATAATTTTGAAACTTTTTTACAACTTTGAATAACATTCATAATCTTTAATTTTAATTTTTAACTTAATTGTTTACACATCAAATACATGTATGAATTAAAAATCATTGCACATTAAAGTTCTTATTAATATTATTTCTGAGTTTCTGCCAGTTTTTGCCACTTACTGGCAGAAACTTGCCAACCCTGCTGAAAAGTAACAGAAAATTTATAGTTTGAAACCACAGAAGTGTATTGAATACTCTTTGAGAAAGTCCTACTATAACAAATTATTTAATTGTGTAAATTTTTATTCATATTGCTAACATTTCATTGCTAACTTCGTTTAAAATTATTAAAAATACATAACAAATGATCATTCACAAAAATCATTATAAAAGATAAATCGAAGAATTTATACCTAAAACATTTTTTAATTAGATGAAATTCGTATAATTAGAAAATTATTCTGTATAGTTGATAAATTAATTATATTTTATTTTATATGAAAATAAAAAGGTTTGGTTAGAGACACAGGCAGCCAACTTGGGCCTCATATGTAATTAATTAATAATTATGTATATTTAATAAACACATATAATTAATTAATAATTATCTATATTTATATGCATTATTTAAAAAAAAAAAATTTTGGACATTTTCGTTTTTGGCGGAAAATAGGAAGATCACCAAAATTCAGTTTTGGTCTTAAAAACCTGTTTTGGTCGATCCTCAATTCTAACAATAAATAATCAGTCATATAATATTACTCTCCCACATCGAAATTGACATTTCTCTTCCTCCCTCCCTACTAAGTACACAAAAGTTAGTCTTTAAATTTTTCTAACATTTTTTTTTTTTTTTGTCCTATTACTTTTATTTATTTATTTTTTATTTATTTATTTTTTTGTCCTATCTTTAAATCTGTAGTAAAATAAATAAAAAATAAGTCATCTAATAAAATCCCTCTCTTCATAAAAAAAATTCTACAGCTTACCAAGTTTAAAATCTTTAAAAGTCTTGCTTTTTGTTGTTGTTTTTAATCCTTTTCTGCTCTATGTTATTTTATTGTAACAATAAAAAATTTATCATATAATTTTTGCCCACCTCTTTCTGAAATTGACATTTCTCCTTCTCCTCCCTTCTTCCCAAGCACACAAACTTTGTCTTCTTTAAAACTTTAATATTTACATTTTTTGCCCTATTTGTAAATCTTTAGTAAAGTAAATAATAAGTCATCTATTATACATCCCCCCCCCCTCCAAAAAAAAAAAAAAAATAAATAAAATAAATCTGCTTCCTATCTTTACGCCTAGCCCTCAGCTCACAAAGTTAAAAATCCTTGTCTTTTTTTTTCTAATCTATTTGTTTCTTTATTATAACATAATTAACCAGCTGAAATCCTCCCTGAAATTCAAATTGCCTCTTCCCCTTAGCCCCTCCCTTTTTCCATGCACACAATATTTAAAGTCTTTAAAACTGTTAAATTTTTAATTTTTTTTTCTGTCTTAATTAGAAATCTTCAGTAACAATAAGTGATTAATCATCTGATAAACTTCCTACCCCCAGTAACAATAACAATAAATAATCCTTTGACAACTACCCCCCCCCCCTGCCCAAAGTGGCCTTGCCCTTTCTTTCCTACCACACAGAATTTAACCTTTAAAACATTTTCCTTTTTTATTTTTTCTTCCCGAATTGTAAATCTTTAGTAATGATAAATAACTAACAATCATCTAATCAACCTCTTTCTCCCTCCTTCCAAAAAAATAATCTGCTTGTTTTATTTTGCCCCCCCCCCCCCCCCCCCGCCCAAGCTTATAATCTTAAAATCTTTCAAACTTTTTAATTTTTGAATGTTGAAGCTGTTTAATATTTAATTATTTTTCTACCCTATTTCTAAATATATAGTAATAATAAATAAATAATCATCAAATTGAACTCTCTCAACCCACGCCCTTCCCCCAACCCTCCTGAAAAAAAAAAAAAAAAAAAAAAAAAAGCTTTGTTTCTTCCTCTTATCCCTCCCTTAGTTTGCAGTGGCAGTATAGTTAAATAATCATCTTAATTCCCCTTTCCAAAAGTTTATATTTTTCCCTACCTCCTTTCCTTTTCCTCCTGCACACTAAGTTTTAATTTTCTTTAAATTTAATTGCCTTATTTTTTTTTCCTGCTATATTTGTTAATATGAAGTAACTATAAGTTATAGCCTTCTAAATTTCTACTGTCATACGCTGAATTCCCCGCCCCCCAGCCATTTGAATGGCCAAACCTTGTGTATTTACAAAAAATGGAACCCTTTATTAAAAAATGCATATTATAATTCATTAGCTTATTCAATTTGTAGGTCCTGAAATATTTTTGGTTTTTGTCCTTGAAAGTCTTTACAAGTCCTTGATTTTGATTTAAAGAAATGTGTACGAACCCTGCATTGTTATTAAATATTGACAAACTTAAGAATTTAAAATTTTTATTTAGTTCTTCCACTAATATATATGTATATATATTCTCATTTAACTTGAGTTAATTATGTATATATTTTTTTTAAATAGTAGTAAAAATTTATAAAAATAATTAGATCTACCTTTCCTGTGCAGGATACAAAAGTAACTATTTTATAATATTAAGAAAGAAAAACGTTTTATGAAAGTTTTTTATTCTTTTATTTCAGATACTAGAGAGAAACATACAGTTAAGAATGTTAAATCAAATGAGATTGAAACAGCCAGAAAAAGACATAATGGTATGCATACACTAAATCTTTTATGTGCATTAATATGCGTGTTTAAAATCCTATATCTGAGGCAAATGTTACTTCATGTGTTAGCTTCATTATCTTTATAGAAAAAAAAGTTTAAAATTCAAATTTTTCTGAAATTCTGCAAGAAAAATTAGAAAGAGAATTCAGAATTTTTGCTACAAATTTAAGAATTTAAAATTTTTATTTAGTTCTTCCTCTAAATTTATATATAATTACAAATCATCATCTATTTCCAATTACGATAATTAAATCAATAAATTAATTATATATATACATACGCAGTAGAAGACCGCTAATCTGCACAGCTTGGTTCCATGTGTTTTACAGATTACAGGCTTTTTGCAGATTATAGGTCATGTGTATTTAACATTTGTTTACGCTTATTTTATTCATGTTTTGGGCAAGTTCAGATTGTTAATGCTTAAAATAAAGAAATTACACACTTTTTAACTTATGATTTAAGTTATAAGAATTATTTTAAAAATTATTTATTGGTCTTTATATTTCTCTCTATTCTAAAAAAAAGTAACTACCGCTGTCACCGCCACCGCTGACGGTTTTGAATTTTTTGTGACCGAAGGTCTTTCTTCGTTAATATTAAGAAAAATAATGCATACAAAAATATGAAAATTGGTAGTATTATACTGAAATGTTTGATAAACACGCTGATGCAGACAGTTTTCAAATCGAAGAATTATTTTAAGAGATATTTGATGCTAAAGTTGGACAAAATCATTCCACTAAAAAAGTTTTATAGGAGCAAAAACTATACATCGGAATTTAATAATTTTTAGATCATTTTATACGTTATAATTTCCCGGTGTGCAGAATTAATTTATTTTTTTAATTTGACTCATTTTTCGAGGTTTCATTTCTATTTTAAATTCAAATTTTCAGCATTTCGAGAGATATTTTTTACTTATTTCAGAAAATTGTACTAATTTAACCTGTTGCCAACTGTATAAGCAATGGAAACAATAATGTTTGCTTCAAATTAAAAATTTATTTACACGTGACTATTATAAACAGAAAAAAAAACTTTCAAATTAGAATTAAATAATTACATATAAAAAGCAGGAACTTATTGAAAATTACTTCATCTATAATTACACGTGAATTTTAACAGAGAAAGGATATTGTAAAATAATAAATTCATTAACATGCGTTAGAAATCTTAAATAGGAGAAATTATATCACATTTACGGCACATTACACTTATTACGTAAAATGAACAAAAAATAATATTGCAAAACAGTTTAAATTTAAAAATAGCGCGAGACATTTACTTGATATTTTGAGATGAACTTTTCAACTTTTTTTTTTTTTTTTGGACAGCGCAAGTAATATTTCATTTCTAATAAAAGTATTTTCACATGAATATTAAAAAGAGAAAGAAAAGTTTGGTGAAAATTACGTCAGGTTAAAAACGATATATTTAAAATGTCTTATTTAAAAGGACTTTCTTTTCGCTTTGTTAAAAAATACCGGGAGACAAAGACTCTATTTACTTAATTCATTTTATATTAGATGATTTTGAAATGCCATTGTATCTTTTAACAGCAGCTGATTTTTCCGTAAAATTCCCCAATCAAAGAGAAATGAATAGAAACCCGTTTATAGGGAGATCGCCTTTGTTTTTTTAATTATAATTCAATCTTCCGAAATCTTTTTAAAGCCAATCAAATTAGCGTGCTTTTAGAGACTGCAGTGTCTGAACGGGGGTTGGCGAGCGTAGCTCGTAGGGGGCCAAGCCCCCTAGTGTTTAATAAATCATCAATAGTTGCATCAGAGGTAAATTTCCAACTGGGCAAAAAATGTCTGGACCAGGATTCAAACCAGGTATCTCTTGGCTTTCAGGCCAGATGCTTTAATCAATAAGGTTAGCTGGATGAAAAAGTTCCACGAGATTTGTCCAGGATAGCTCAGATTAGAGATCTGCACGGGCCGGGCTCAGGTCGATTTTCATTCACGGCACTCGGGCCGGGCCTAAATTAATTTTTCTGTACAGAGCCGGGCCTGGTTTCCTCCCTAGTCTTCACGGCCCAAAATTTTCAGTCCTAGTTTTGAGCCATCCTGTATGATCATTGTTTCAGCGTGGCCTGGTCTATTTAAAGGACAGTTAAATTAGGTCTGCCCCAAAAATGTTTGCAAAAAATGCTTACATTTTTAAATTGCCATTATTCTTACACTTAAGCATTAAAATTTATTATTTTTAAAGAATAGTAGATTTCTACGCATATTAAACTATAGCTAAATTAAAATATAGTAAAATGTGTGTAAAGGAACCTGCCTATGACGGAACCCTGTTTTAAACTGAAAAACGTGTTGATCCATGCAAAATTAATATACTAATAAGTAAGAAAACAATATATAATACTTTTACACTTGCTAAGAAGGGAACTTGTCTTTAATGCATTTTTTTTTTTTTTTTTTCTATGCAATTCCTTAGAAGATTTTACTGTATAGCATTTTTCAGATTTTTAACACTTCTATACATGGAATATGGATTAACAATGTTAATGATAACTGAAACATTTACATACAAGAAATAGGGATTCATTAAAAAAATAAATATCGCAGCCTGCGACACTTCTATAAAAATGAAGATTATAAACATGAAAACAAAAGTTAAGATAAATATTTTTGGTCAGAACTCCTCGTACAAGACAAATTTTTAGCCAATTCGACGTAAAAATCAATGTTTTGTAGAAATTCACTCGGGCTGAACTTTAAATTTTTTTATCGGACCGGGCCAATATTATTTTTTCTACGGGCCAGGCCCGGGCCAAACTTTTAATTTTTGTATCGGGCCGGGCTGAATTTTTTTCCCTATGAGTCGGGCTGGCCCCAGGCCTGGAAATGTCGGCCCGTGCAGACCTCTAGCTCAGATTGTAGAGCATTGGCGGCTTCAGCCAAGAGATCCTTGGTTCGAATCCTGGTTCAGACATTTTATCCCAGTTGGAAATTTATATCTTATATGATTTATTTACCAATTAGAATAATTGTGTTGTTAAAATTAATCTAGTGTGATTGCGTATCCAGCGATTTTTGGAGTTCCATTACCAGTAATTTATTCTGTTGAGCTGAACCAGATTTCAGACCAGCCGCATCAATAAGGTTAACTGGGTGAAAAGTTCCACCACATTCATCCGGGATAGCTCAGATGGTAGAGCATTAGCGGCTTCAGTCAAGAGATCCTTGGTTCGAATCCTGGTCCGGACTTTTTTTGCCCAGTTGGAAATTTACATCTGATATGATTTATTTACCAATTAGAATAATTGTGTTAAAATTAATCTAGCATCAATAGTTGTTTGTATTAAAGCATGTGGGTTATATTTCTATATTGTATCCTGCAGTCTTCTATAAATAGTCATACTTAGCTGCTAAACCAAAAAATCTTGTTTTTATAAATTTAAATATCCTTTATCAATTATTGTAAATACATGCATAAATATTAAAATGAATTTATTTATATTTATTAATATTGATTAAGGAATTAATTTCTTGGTTTTTGTGTAATCTGTTGTATCTTCAATTCCATAAATTGTAATTATTTCTAGATGAGAAATTAAATCTATTGTCTAAGTAAATATCTTCCATTAAAACAACACTTTTTTTTATGTAAATTGTGAAAAGGGATTTATTTATTTATTTATCATGTAAATTATTAAATAAATGAAAATAAATATATAATATATATTTATGCATAAATATATATATGTAATAAAATATATTTATATAAATTTTAATATACGTAAAATAATTTTATTATATATAAAATATATATATGCTTGTATAAGATTAGAACTGTGGGAAAACTAAAAAATTGTCAACATCGAGAAATTATTTTTTAAGAATTAAAATTCTATGTTTACATTCATTCATACAGTGCAGATTACAGGCATTTGCTAATTACAGGTTTGCAGATTAATGATACTCTGCTGTATATATGTTCTCATTTGACTTGAGTTAATGACTATATATTAAGTAGTATTAAAAATTATTATAAATAATTAGATCTGCCTGCCTCTCCTGTGCAGGATATAAAAGTATCTACAGTGTACTCTCGATTATCCGTGTGCGGATTATCCGGTTTGCAGATTATCCTTGCTCATTCCGGACTCACAAAAAAAAAAGCATTTTTACGCTTATCATGCGTGTTAAATCGATGTTGATGTGAATTAGAATCTTTTCAGATTTAGCTTATAGAATTGTGAAGTACGTAGAGGTAAAATCGAATGCTCTGGAACCTATTTGACGGGTAGGGTTAAAGAGCGTGGGAGGGCATGTAAGCCTGGCTTCCAGTATTTGACAGATGAAGACATCGCTTCTAACCATGTTGTTAAATCTAATAGTGATGGTAGTACTGATGCAGAAGATGTACTAAATGGGGGAAATACAATTTCTCATTCTACTGCTCTACAACCTGTAGAAACTTCGTTAGACTATATGGGAGAAAGAAAATTTGATTGCGGTGACATTACCGCAGTTCGTAAAGTATGTGTCGATATAAGACAAGAGATGAACTAACAGCAGAAGCAAAGACGCATTACAGATTTTTTACTTTCTTCTATCTTCAATAGAAGAAAGTATTGTAATCGAAATTTTTTTCGACTTCCGGTTTTCGACGGATTTGCATGTTTTAGGGGTCAGAGATTCAAAAAAACATGTTTATAGAAAATGTCTGTCTGTCTGTGTGTCCGTCTGTCCGTCTGTCCGTCTGTCCGTCCGTCCGTCTGTCCGTCTGTCTGTCGCCATTGTACCATCAAAAAGTGTATGAAGTTATGTATAGAATTAAACCAAAATTTTATTATAAGTTTTTGGCTATGGCAAGCAGGTCCTCCCGGAATTTGGAAAAAATTCGCCGGTAGGGGGCGCTGATATAACAATTTTTGTGCGATTTTGAATATTGTACCATCCAAAACTGTATGGAGTTATGCATAGAATTGAACCAAATTTTTAGTTTAAGTTTTTGGATATGACAAGCAGGTCCTCCCTGAATTTGGAAAAAATTCGCCGGTAGGGGGCGCTGTAAATGCGTTTTTTGTGCGATTTTGAATATTGTACCATCGAAAAGTGTATGAAGTTATGCATAGAATTGAACCAAATTTTTAGTTTAAGTTTTTGGCTATGGCAAGCAGGTCCTCCCTGATTTTGGAAAAAATTCTCCGGTAGGGGGCGCCGTAATAGCGATTTTTGTGCGATTTTGAATATTGTACTGTCCAAAAGTGTATGAGGTTATGCATAGAATTAAACCAAATTTTTATTTTAAGTTTTTGGCTATGGCAAGTAGGTCCTCCCTGATTTTGGAAAAAATTCGCCGGTAGGGGGCGCCGTAATAGCGATTTTTGTGCGATTTTGAATATTGTACCGTCCAAAAGTGTATGAAGTTATGCATAGAATTAAACCAAATTTTTATTTTAAGTTTTTGGCTATGGCAAGCAGGTCCTCCCTGAATTTGCAAAAAATTCGCCGGTAGGGGGCGCTGTAATAGCGATTTTTGTGCGATTTTGAATATTGTACCGTCCAAAAGTGTATGAAGTTATGCATAGAATTAAACCAAATTTTTATTTTAAGTTTTTGGATATGGCAAACAGGTCCTCCATGAATTTGCAAAAAATTCGCCGTTAGGGGGCGCTGTAATAGCGATTTTTGTGCGATTTTGAATATTGCACCATCGAAAAGTGTATGAAGTTATGCATAGAATTAAACCAAATTTATATTTTAAGTTTTTGGATATGGCAAGCAGGTCCTCCATGAATTTGCAAAAAATTCGCCGTTAGGGGGCGCTGTAATAGCGATTTTTGTGCGATTTTGAATATTGCACCATCGAAAAGTGTATGAAGTTATGCATAGAATTGAACTAAAAAAAAAAAAAAATTAAGTTCTTGGCTATGGCAAGGAGGTCCTCCCTTAATTTGTAAAAAAATCGCTCGTAGAGGGCGCTGTAATAGCGATTTTTGTACAATTTTTGTGCCATTTTGAATATTGTACCGCCGGAAAGTGTATGAAGTTATGCATAGAATTGAACCAAATTTTATGTGTTTATTTTTGGTCATGTCACGAAGGTCCTCTATGAATTCGGAAAAATTCTGCCGGAAGGGGGCACTATAATTGCGATGTCTGTACCATTTTCATTACTGTACCATCGAAAAGTGTATGGAGTTATCCATATAATTGAACCAAATTTTTTGTGCATGTTTCTGGCTATGCAAACAAGTCCTCCCTGAACTTAAAAAAAATCCGAAAGAAGGGGGCGCTATAATTCCGATCTCTGTGCCATTTTCATTATTGTACCATCGAACAACGTATAAAATTATGCATACAATTGAACCAAAATGTTTGTGCTTGTTTTTGGCTTTGGCCAACAGGTTCTCCTTGAATTTGGAAATATTGCGCGGTAAAGGGGCTCCGTGCTAGCGATTTTTGTATACTTTTCTTAGATTTTTCGTAGTTCTATTGTGCATCGGCGACTCATGCAGCGGCGGGAGTTCGCTTCCTGCTATGCCGGCTATTCGCAAACAGCTGATAACGACAGAATAAGGAAAAATTAATAATTTTAACAAATATCATGATATAGATTAACTCGTTTTTAGTCCGTTTAATTGACTTGAGCAGAAATTTAAGATGAAAATCAAAGTTGGTATAGTATTGAACTAATAATATTGAAGTATTAACATGTGTAACTAGGTTTTGAAATATTAAGATGTATAAGATAGAAGAAAGTTTTGGGATTGGCACATCCAACTAGTTTTAAGCAGTAAATATTAAAAGGAAAATTCCTAGTTTAACGTTATACAGCATGCAAATGTAAGTAATTTTTATATATTTGTAATAGTGTTGATTTTTTCTTTAATAAAAAGGAGTTTCCAGATTATTCGTGTTTCTCGATTGTCCGTGTGACCTCTCCCGGTGATTAACCAGATAATTGGGAGTGCACTGTATTTTATAATATTCAGAAGGAAAAACTTTTTATGAAAGTTTTCCTATTCTGTTATTTCAGATACTAGAGAGAAAATTACAACTAAGAATGTTAAATCAAATGAGATTGAAACAGCCAGAAAAAGACATAATGGTATGTATACATTAAATCGTTAAATGTATATTAATACGTATGTTTAGAATCTTATATCTGAGGCAAATGTTACTACACTTGTTACCTTCATTATATTTATAGGGAAAAAAGTTTCAAATTCAAATTTTTCTGGAAAATCTCTAAGAAAATGGAGATTATAAAATTTAAGATTTTATTGTAAAGATTAATTATCTTTAAAAAATATTTTTTTATTTGGTCATTCAGCTAGTGTAATAGCTTGTATACTTTCTTTTGATTTGAATTGGTGATTTTTATGTATTTAAAAAGATGTATTATGTATATAAAAGGTAAATAACTCTTAGTTTATTATTATTTCAGATTCTTTGGCGAGACATACAGTAAAAAATGCTGAATCAAATAAACATGAAATCTTAAAGAAGAGACAGAATGGTATATATTCACTAACTCTTTACATTCATATTGAGAGTCCTGCACAGGTTGTATTATCCTCGATACAAACCATAAAATTTTATTTAAAGTTAGCCTGAAACCTGACTGACTCAACCCAACAATACATTTTTTTTCAAAGCTTTAAGTTCTTCAAAAATAAAAGAAAATATTATTTTTACATGCAAATTATGAAGTTTCATCAATTAAGAAGTAAATTGAATGTATATCTACTCATTTGTATTCATATGCACTGTTATTTTTGCATGAAATATTATTCTGAACTTTCTTATAGCAAATCTGAATTGAACCCACAAGAATGAAAATCGAGCAAAAAAAAAAAAAAAAAAAATTAGTGTCAACTGTCTTACAGAAAAAAAAAAAGCCAACTCAAAAAGAACTTAGCCTATAGGTTAGGCCAGGAGGTAAAGTTGGGATTATCTGAACCTATGCAGAACTCTGTTGCACATAAATATGTATGTTTTTAATATCATGTGGCAAATATTACTTATTAATTTATAACTGTATTTCCACATATAGATTTAGTTTTTAATGCTCAGAATAGGGATGAAGCAAATTTTTCTACAGATCCACGATATTCTGTTTAAATTTTTGTGATAATTTTCACTAGTAAATTGGAGTATAGGAAAAAAAGATTCCAACTCTACTGATTTTTATCAAAGACTCTTGATTTTTGGCCTGACTCCTGCTAACACTCTTTGCTATACGTTCTCCCTTGTTATTCATTATTTGTAAATAAACCTAGTCTTTTCAAATGATTCGCTTGAAAAGCCATCTTATGGCTTACTATATTTAATCGCTCTGCATCCATAGTATGAATGTATGCATGTTATACTTATTCAATAAGTTTTAAAAATAACAAATAAATGAAGCAGTGTTTCAAGTACAGTAGAACCCTGCTAATCTGAACTAATTGGGACTGGTGCCTTTTCTGATTACAAGAAATTTGGATTACCCGAAATTCTGATAAAAATACAAAAGAAAAAGATGTGTTCTAAAAAAAAAATTAAGTTACAAGAACTTCGTAGTTCTACTATCTCTTGAATTCTTTTATTCAAAAGCAATAGAAAGAGAATATGTCCCTTTTTCATTAGGATAATGGGTTTGCTTCTGTATGAAGTGACCTTATTTACAGCAAACTCAAGAACAGATTCATCATGTGCAGTTCAACCCCTAATTTTATGAGAAATGAATCGACCACTTTCCTGCTAGCTCCTTCTCTTACAAACATTGCTGCCGAGTCAGAGTCGGGCCCGTTTTTGAGCAAAGGAGTCGGAGTTGGATCTGTTAAAATTTCCGGAGTCAGAGTCGTCCATTTTACAAGTAGGTCTGCATTGTTGGAGTCGGAGTCGGCCCATTTTTGAGTGAAAGAGTCGGAGTCGGGTCTGTTAAAATTCCCAAAGTCGGAGTCGTCCATTTTTCCCACCAACTCCACAGCCCTGCTTACAAACACGCATCTCCCTGAGACATCATTCTCTTCTGTAAAATCAAAATCACTTGTTTTGTGTTGATCGCATTAACAGACCTGCCAACTGCTACGAAAAATCGTAGTTTCTACGATCTGGAGCTAAAAACTACGATGTTACGAAAGTCAGTCTAAAACTATGATTTTCTACAGAAAACACACACGCTGAAAAAAAATCAATTTCGTCAATCGTTCGCAGAAAAAAAACGGCAATTTCATCAAAGGATCGCAAAAAACTCAAATTTGAAGGGATCGCAAAAAAATGTGCAAGTTTTGTCAAAGGATCGCGAAGATAAAAGCAAATTTCATCAAAGGATCACTGAAAAAACATGAATTTCGCCATAGGATCGTGGAAAAAAAATACATTATTCCAATAGATCGCAAGAAAACGCAAATTTCGTCAAGGGATCGCAAACAAAATGCGAATTTTGTCAAAGAATCGTGGGAAAAAATCCAACTTTCGTCAAATGATCGCTGAAAAAACGCGAATTTCGTCAGACAATCACGGAAAAATCCCGTATTTCGCCAAACATCGCAGAGAAAATGCATATTTTATAAGGATGATGGCATGAATTTCGTCAAAGGATCGCGAAGATAAAAGCAAATTTCGTCAAAGGATCACTGAAAAATGCAAATTTCGCCTTAGGATTGTGGAAAAAACCACTTTGTTCCAAAGGATCGCAAAGAAATGCAAATTTCATCAAGGGATTGCGAACAAAATGTGAATTTTGTCAAAGAATCGCAGAAAAAAATCCAAATTTCGTCAACGGATCACTAAAAGAATGCGAATTTCGTCAGAGGATCATGGAAAAAACTCAAATTTCGTCAAAGCTCGCGGAGAAAACAAATTTTGTAAGGATGATGGAAAAAACATGAATTTCGTCAAAGGATCACAGAAAAAAAACGAATTTCTCCAAAGCATCGCGGAAAAAACACGAATCTTCGTGAAATAGCCTCGGAAAAAACACGAATCTTCGTGAAATAGCCTCGGAAAAAACGCATAATTAATCCATGAAAGAATTCTCTCCCCCCCCCTCTCCCCACTGCTGTAACCTTTCAAAAAAAAATTTTGTGTATTTCTAAATTTTTTTTTTAAATTCAGAATCACTCCAGCTCTGTGCTCTCTTCAGGATACATCACACACACATAAAAATCTATGTTTATTATTATGATACCTATAGTTTTTAATCTGAAAGAATATACAGAACTAATTTTTGAAAAATGAGGTTAACCCTACCTGCAGGTATCTAAACTCGGTTCGAACCGAAAGCAATCAGAGTTAACCCGATTTACAGTGAAAAAAACAGCAACCAACCAACCTCTAGATTAATTTTGAATTTTGGGTGCTACTATTTCTCATTTTCAAAAGTTGGCAGGTCTGCATTAAGTTTATTAATTAATTTTAATTCATATTTTAAGCATTTCAATTATGTCAAATAAACGGAAACATAGTGTATGTTCTGCTCTCTAGAAGACAAATTAGATGTGCTAGCATGTGGCGAATCAGCCACGAAATTAATTATTGAATTTAGCATCTGCAAAGGAACAATTAGTGATTGGAAAAAGAATTATAGCAAAATTAAACAGTTTAGTTCAGCGACATCGGAAAGCATGCTTAAAAAACATAAAACGTTGTAAGTGTGACATTATGAAAATATTGATGAAGCTCTTTATCTTTGTTTTTCACGAGCGACAAAAAGGGATGCCAATATCTGGTTCGCTTATCCAAGGAAAGGCACATCAGCTAAACTAATGGATGGGGACCCTACATTTGTTGGAAGTAATAGATGGTTAGATCGTTGGAAAAAAAGACATGGAGTTTGCCAGTTGTGCGTAACAGGAGAAAAATTATCCTCTGATTACATGGTTGCTGAAGAATTCATAAAAGAATTCAATGATTTGATTTCATGCGAAAATTATTTACCACAACAAAAAATACAACTGAGATGAAAGTGGCCTAAATTTTAAAGCGCTGCCGCAAAAAAGTTTTGTTTTTCAAGAGGAGTCTTGTGCTCCAGGCTTTAAAATGAGTAAAGAAAGAGTGACAGTGTTAGCATGCTCTAATGCAACAGGGATAAAAAATTCTCTCTCATGTTTATAGGGAGGTCAAAGAACATTAAAAAATGTGAACTTCCTGTATTTTACATAAATCAGAAAAAAGAGTGGGTGACCGCCCAGCTTTTTAAAGAACGGTTTGATAAGCAGTTTGTTCCAGCAGCAGAAAAATTTGCTAAAAAGAACAGTTTGCCAAAATCGTGTTTTGCTAATTTTGGATAATGCTCCATCTTATCCAGCAGCAACATCATTGTGTTGCGGAAATATAAAAGTAGTTTTTCTACCTTCTAATGTAACAGCTTTGTTACAGCCTATGGACCAAGGAGTATTACAAAATGTAAAATGCAGCAACAAGAAGATGCTTCTTTGAAAGCTGATTAAAAGCGATTGTAGTTCTGTCTCTGAACAGCAACTTATACAAAATGTCACAATAAAAAAAAGCAAACAAAAGTGAAATTCTTCCACTTATTAAAGTATCCCAGGCTGTGAAGACGCCAACCGGACACACTGTAACTGAATGGTTGTCTTTTGATACTGAAGCCATTTAGTTAAATACAGATAAAGAAATTGTCCCTTTAGTTTAGTATTCTAAACTCTAGTATTTAGTTAGTATTCTAAATTCAGCCACAAGATGACTCTGATCTAGAAGAAACTGATGAGGTTGAGAAGGTTCTCGTTTCCCATTCTAAAACTGCAAATGAACTAGAAATAGCACTGCAATATATGCATCAGAGTGAAATTACGACATCCACAGACATTATGTTTATGAGACGTTGGCATAATATTGCTTCTTCGTCGACAATAACATCACTTTGTAAGACAAATTTGACAAATTTCCCCACGTCAAAATATCGTTAATGTGTATGTGATCTGTTAATGTAATGTGTTTTTATTCTAAATGTGATCCTTGAATTATTGCATTAGTTTCTTCAACGTGCACAAAATTATGCATGCTGAAAAGGTACTTTTTTTTTTTTAGAACAATATTTCAATCTTTTCAGTTAATCTGTTCAAGTAAAATTTTCAAAAATAAAATTGGTTCAGATTAACCGGAATTTTGGATTAGCTGGGTCCTACTGTATATCAGTTTTTACAGTGTTTTGTAATTTTTGTTGCAATGTCAAATGGATGGTAAAGTTCCTTGCTGTCTCTTGAATTTGCTCTTATTAATCAAATTAAGTCAAATGTAGAAGATTCCTGAGAAACAATTTCATATTGTCATGTGCTTATTTTGCCATTTTGAAAAATGTTGGTACCATTTTTATTCATGTATAATGTACACTTTTTTTTTTTCAAAATTTTAGGCCCGAAATTCAGGATGTGCATTATGCACGCGGTATCTCTAAAAACTTTATGAAACCATATATGCTTTTAATAAAGCACTGAATCACCATTTCAAGAATGTAATTTTTTTTTTTTCAGTTTTCCTTAAGCCTTCCTAAATAATAAGACACAGCAACATGAATTTTTCAAGCTATAGCAGTGTTGTTATTTCTTTTAGCATAATATAAAATTTTAAATTTTAAAGTGACAGTTTAACTTGTCCTCTTTCTCTAATGGTATGATATTTCAAGTGCCGATAAATATTTTAAAGCAAAGTTTCTATTGTGAGAAAGTCCATATTGCAGAAACCTTAATATTGTGATATTTTATGGCATGGTAAACATACAAGAGTAAATGTAAAAATTTATGGGTTTTTTTTTTTGGGGGGGGGAAGGGGGGGAGGTAATATTTTTAGTTTTTTTTTTTTTTTTTTTTTTTTTTTTTTTTTTTTTTTTTCAGATTCCTGGATTTTCTGCTATTAATATTGTGCAGTTTGCATTGTACATGAAAATTTTTTTTTTCCTTTTTTCCCATTAAAAAAAAAGGGGGGGGGGGATATAGCAGTTAAAAATATGCATGTATATTTTTGTTGTTATTACTACTGTTAATTCTGAAATCTGCCACTATATAATCAATTCTCTACTAAAGTCGGCCATTCATTTTAAGACGTAAACAAGGGAAATCAAGACTAACAGTTAGGGCTTTTAAAACAAATTTAATGTGAAAGTGATTTCTATGATTAGTAATTTTCCAGTGAACTTAATTGTGATTTAAGAATTTTTATGTGCTTCACATATTGTGCGCTAAAGCAATAATTTTTGATCAGGAAATTGAAAAATACAAATGCAAATATTAAAAGAGTAACTACAGCAATTACTATGTAATTAGGAAACAGATGACTGAAGAATTACAATTTAACAATAGTTGAATTAATCTAAAAAGTATTTATTTATAGAGTTCTTGTATTCAGTACATTAGTAGATGATTAAATTTGCATTTTTATCTCAGAACAAGGAATAATAACTAGTTGAAGAGCAGGGTTGGTAAGTTTTTGCATAGGCGGAAAAAAACCTGGTTAAAACCGTCCCAGCAAAAATAAGTCCATTTAATTTTTTTGCAGAAAAAGAGAAAAAAATATTTCATGAAAGAAAAAAGAAATTTAATACCTAGTTAAAAAATCAATATTCTAAATTTATGTTTGAACTCTTAAGTTAAGAAATAAAGAAATTTTTTTTATATCTATTATTTATGAAATCAGTTTGATCCTGCCTGGTTTTGTACAATAGCTTTTACAAAACCTGTGTACTTGCATGTTTACTTTTCCATTGACCAATTACAAAACAGGGTGCAATACTCTGGTATTTTGTTATCTGTCTTGTGATCACTTGACAATGGACTGCTGGATTTGAAAATTTCAAAAGAGGGTTTTTTTGCGGGGGGTGGGGGGGGGGGATATAGTACAAAAAGATAAAATGGCTACAGGCTACTTACTGAAAGTAAAAAATGTAACTTTTTGTCCATTTCTTGGAGTGAAAGAGGGAGGGGGGGGGGGGGGGATTCTAGTTTCCTAACAAGATTTTTGGAATTCTAGTTTCCTTCCAGAGAGTTTTTTCAATATATAATTTCCAATTTAATTTAATTACTTTTTTATCTGTAACAGACTATTTTCATCAGATAAATAATTATAAATTAGTACCAAAGATTTAAATATTTACATATTTTAAGACTTATTACATAAAACAAAAGTAGCAAAGTTATATAAAACCTTTTGATAATTAAAAAAATATTAATGGCTGACAAAATACTTCACTTAAGAAAAAAAAATTAGATATCTGATTTTTAATTTGGTTCTTAAATTCCTAAGAATTAGACTGAATCCCATCTATTTTATGAAGATTTAAAATATTTAATTATGTTTATTAATAAGCAAATTAAATAAAGATATTAAATGATACGTTGTTAAATTTAATTGCTTATACCATTATTATCCTTATTAGCTTATAGATTTTATTACACATGAAAGAAAAATAAGAAATTTTTGCCGTTTTTTTCTATTTTTGCCCTGGTTTTTTCCAGTTTTTGCCACTGTCCTGGCAAAAATACCTTTTTGCCAGCAAAAATGCCAACCCTGTTGAAGAGCCCATTATTGTGGTCTGTTTACAAGAATATTATTTTTTCATTTTCTAGTATTTGTTTCGCTTTAGATGACTAATGTCATTTTAATGACTAAAACATTTTATTACCATATAATTTCTTGTGGTCACAAAAGTCTTAAAGTTATGTGGCACTTGAATCTTTTTTATCTTCCTGAAAAAATCAGAAAGTTTTTTGTTTGTTTGAATATGAACTCTGTATAAAAATTTGTAGTGAATTTCTGTTTCAATAATAAAAAAAGAAACCATGGAAGTTATTTTATTCTGCCTTTTTAGATTCTGAAGCAAAACATATAATTAAAAATGTTGAGTCAAATGAGCATAAAAAGGTTAGGAAACGATATGAAGGTATGTATATACATTAATTTTTTTATATTGGCATTAATATGCACATTTTTACGTAAAATAATTAATTTAATACCTAATACTTATCTTTTTTTTTTTTTTATTATACTGAAAAATTGTTTTTAAATTCAACTTTAAACTTTTTTATTTTAAGTTCTAGTTGATTGGTGTTAAGTTAGGGTTGCCAGATTTGTCCCTAAAAAAAGTTAAAAAGAAAAGAGAAGATTTTTATTGGCACTAGTTTGTTTTGATTTTATCACACTACCATCATTTTTCACACCCTATTAAATTCTGTTGAATGTGTCAGTAATGTCTATGTCTTCTTTAAATATTTTTTTCTTAAAAACAGTTCATTAATTAATAGTTATAATTATTATTTTCTGAATGTATTTGTAAAAAGAAAAGAGAAGATTTTTATTGGCACTAGTTTGTTTTGATTTTATTGCATTGCCATCACATCCTATCTATCACATATCTATCTACTGTCGCATCCTATTAAATTCTGTTGAATGTGCCAGTAATATCTTCTTTAAATATTTTTTTCTCAAAAACAGTTCGTTAATTAATATTTATAATTATTATTTTCTGAATGTATTTGTAAAAAGAAAAGAGAAGATTTTTATTGGCACTAGTTTGTTTTGATTTTATCACACTACCATCATTTTTCGCATCCTATTAAATTCTGTTGAATCTATCAGTTGAATCAGTAATATCTTCTTTAAAGATTTTTTCTTCTAAACAGTTCATTAATTAATAGTTATAATTATTATTTTCTGAATATATTTGTATTACATTATCATATCAATACTGAGGCTACTTCAGTCAAATGAAAAGACCCGTTCACTAATGTTAATCCTATGAAAAACATTTATAAAGATATCTTGTTTGAATTTCAATATTTTTAAATGATTTTTTTTTTTCATTGAATATTTGAGATCGATCTGTACAAAGGCCATTGTTTACTTTTTCGATTTTTTTTACAGGTATTTTTAATGAGGATACTTTCATATTTTGAACCAGTTTCAAAAGTCAAAGCATCCTCATAAAAAAATCAGCAATCAAAATCAAAAAAGTAAAAAACAGCCTGCATATAGATTGATCTCAGTTATCCTATGAAAAAAAATCATTTAAAAATATTGAAATGCGACTGAAATATCTTTATAAATTTCTTCCATAGGATTAGCATTAGCGAACGTGTCTTTTTGGTTGACTGAAGTACCCTCTTAATTAATTTTCTAGAAATATTCCTCATTATGAATAAAAAATTAATTGTACCAACAGAAATAATTTAAAATACCCTAAATTATTTTGGTCATAAAATTTTAGTAATGGACTACTTACAAAAAGAAATGTTTGTATTTAGAAATTTGTATATAATTTGTGTATATAAATATTGGTATTTAGAAATGTTTATATTCTAGATTTTATTTAGGAATGTTTTTGTGGCTAAAAGGGCTCTTAAAAGTGAAATTATTGAAGTAAATTGAAATTGTAACCTGAGAAAAATTCTCAAAATTAGTTTTAAAAAAATGTTAAACTAGAGAACAGGAATTCTGCTTTTTCAGAATGAAGTGTTAGGTGAAGATGAAAGAGCAGTCGTAAAAAAGTTAGAACTCTGATTTCCTGGTCAGAATGGGAAAAAAATGGCCATAGTTTTTTTGAAAAAAAAAAAAAAAAAAAAAAAAATTCTAGCCATTTTTTTTTTTTTTTTTTTTTTTTTTTTTTTTCCCATTCTGACCAGAAAATCAGAGTTCTAACTTTTTATGGCTGCTCTTTCATCTTCACCTAACACTTCATTTATTATGGCTGTTTCATAATAATAGAAGCCATCAGTTCATCAGAAGAAAATATCTGGGTTAAAGCAACAACTCGGTTAAGCGGGACTCAGATAATCGGACTCTACTGTAGTTCAGTTTTAAGACTTAAAACACACTATTTTATTATGTATAAAATGACGTCATTCGCATCCGCTGAAGAATTTCTCATTTGCAATCCAGTATTAAACAACGTAAAATACGCATAGGATGTCACTATCGCTGAATAATACACAAATCCAAAAAAGAGATTTCGTCATTCAAGAAACTTGACAAAAAAATAATCGGCTACCTCATGATTCCTATGCCTTCATTTGTTTATATTATTAATATAGATACTTAAAATTAAATTTAGTTTATAATAGCTCCATGTTTTATCAGAAATCATTCATTTATACTTTTTCAAAATGGCACGTATTTTAATTACACTTTTTTTTTTTTTTTGTAGTTTTTATGGGAAAATGGCAACAAAAAGATATAATTGCTATTTTCTCTTTACTTTCTACAGAAATGGAGTACTTAAGTTGCCAAAATTAAACAAATGTCTCTAAAAAATACAAAAAAATTAATATCTCAAAAATAAATGGAGATGCAGTTTTCAAACAAATTGCATTTAAAAGTACTTTTTTTCCCAATACGACGGTATAAAAATTGAAAATGTGTGATGCTTAGAAGTTTAAAAAGTTGCTGTAGACAATTTAACGGTACAATGATACCTCTGCTTTGTTTTACGACAGGCTTATGCAACGTAACGTTATTTTTTGGAGATGACACAAAATAAGCTGGGAGAAAGAAATAGCATACTGGGGGCTAAAAAAAAATTATGGTACCGAAAAGGTTTTACATTGGTACAACAACAAACAGTAAGCCCCCCAAAACTACAATCTGGTAACCTTAGTTCGTGTTATTTTCTGAAAGATTTGTGTTATTTTATATTTAATAGAAAAAATATTATTCTGTCGTTTCAGATTCTAGGGAGAAACTCGTGAGAACTAAGAATGCTGAATTAAATAAGCATGAAACTATTCGGAAAAGACTTTTTAGCGGTGCATATATCTATTAACTCTTTTATGTACAATAATATGTATTCAAGTCTTGAAACTATATCATTTTTGAAAATATATTTAGTGAAATTTTATGGCAGAATGTAGTCAAAATTTACATGTTGCTTTGTGAAAATGTTCATCAGTAGAAATTTAGTACAACAGGTGTACAAATGTTGCATGACAATGTTATTTCTTGGAAATGTGTACAACTTCGATGGCCATATGCAGTACTTTACAAATATCATAGAAATTTATATATATAAATTTGTAGGATGGATACATGTAAAATATTAATTTATTGATGACTTGAATAACTAGATGTTGGAATAACAGCACATACACTTTAATACAATTCTATAAAGATAATTTTACAGCACTTCGTTGATAGCTTCTTCAAATACATTACATCTCCCACTTAAAACCTAGAATACACTTTCTTTTGAACACTCCGCTTAGGCCTAACAGTGCCTTCCTTGGCATTTCATAAGCCGATGCTTCATGAACAATATAATTTAATAAACTGACTCTTTTCTAATTTTGAATATCTCCAAACCTTGATCTCGTGATCGTGAATTTTCATAACTCATGCTTTCAAATCATGGATATTAAAAATACCAGAGCGTCAGTTAATTTGCTGATCATGCACGTTATAAAGAGAATAAAGTATGTTTAAATTCAAATCCTCCATATATATATTAGTCTACTTCTTTCTCATCTTTATTTTGTGTAATTCTGCTAAAAATTCTTTGAAAATATGAAATGTATTTCCATAATTGCATCTTTTGTGAAATTTTCATATGAGATTAGTCTTAGAGGGTATGTTTATAAATCAACGATCTTTCTTGGGATATAGTGCCCGGAAATATAAATTTGGTTCAAATGATAATTTTGACAACTTTTTCTGAAATCTTTTCAACTTTATTGAAAAATAGGAATCGTTATTTGATTGCATTGTTTCTGAATAAGAGAACCTGCCAATTTCATGCATTGAAAAATAAAAATGACTTTGTGAGTGTGTCATAAAATTGTGGGTTAGAATTTGAGAACAGCCTAAATTTTGCAAATCTTAATTCTTCCTCATCTTCTCTTCTATTTTCTTGCAAAGCTGCATGTTAAAAGTCTACATATGATTGAAGAATATTTGTTTATTTCAATTAGAAGTGTTAATATCAAGGTGAGCTAAAGTAGCATACTTTCCCTATAGCTATTGTTCTTGATCATTTGGTGTTTCGAGATAGGAAAATTTTAATGTAATTGTGTAGTGTAAACAATCACTATTGTTAGCCATATAAAAAAAGTATCATTATATAAGCAAATGGTAAATTCATAATACATCTTTCTTTTTAATTTATAAATATTAACATACTAGCTGAAATACCTGGCGTTGCCCAGGGTTTTAAAAATGTTTGATTGGAAAAATCAATTTTTAAATTAAACACTGTGTGGACTATGAATCTTGCGCAAATATGCTCTCTTTTTTAATACAGTACAAAGTTTAAAGTTCAGACACCCAAAATTCAGACTTTCCAGTGGCCATTTTCAAGAAAGAAGTGAAAAAGCAAAATTGTTGAAACAAAAAAAGGTCTAGAGCAAAGAAGCTTTATTACTGAATCTTAGCTCATGTCTATTTACATCAGAATAAAACAAAAACTTCTTAATGAAGAAAGTTACCAGCTGCTCTGCTCAACAAGCGCAAAACGTTTTGACACATTTACAAAGTCATTTTTTAACGTAAAGATATAAAATTTGAAGGCCTGACTATGGAAGCGATCTGGAATCGAACTGTGTTTTCCATTTTTTGATAAATACCTATTGAGTTATCAGCGATTTTGATCACGTGACAAAGGCATTTTTCACCCTTCCTTGAATGGTTATTCTTCTTTCGTGCGGGAATTCGGTTCAAAATGCCCACTTTGACACCATTTTCTGAAAGATCAATTGCGTTTGCAAAAAAACAGAAAACACAGTTCAAATATATAGTTTCTGAACAACAACACCTGCTAGTTTCATGCATCTCCGAACAAAAATAAATTTAAAACTTGTATCATAAAGTTGCCCTTTTGGATTTGAGACCAGCCTTAAATAAATGTTTTTGTTTTACTTTTTATTTTGTTATGATTTATTTAATGAAAATGGTTGTTTAATTTAGTATTAATAATTGTTATATGCAATGTTTAATATATGAACGTCATATTCTGCCTTTTTAAGTAGTGAATTTTCTTTTTATTGTAAGAGCAATATTTTTGATAACCCAAAGTTCGGAAAAATCCAAAGCTCAGACTTGGTAAAGTCCCGAGGATTCCGGACTTTAGACTTTGTACTGTATATTGAAAGCTTTGAGAAATTTTGCTTTTATACCAGTACTTTTTAAAAAATGTTACCAGCCTAAATAAATATAGTCTTGATTCTTGAAAAAGAAATGTAAATTCATAAAAAGCCCTTCATTGTATCACTTTCTCTTGTAAAAGCCATGCATTAACCATATATTCGTTTTAAATATGAGGTCATACATGAATTAACCTATATTATTCACAACTAAAAAGTAGTGGCACATCTAGTATTTGTCGAGAATTAAATAAAAATCATGCACTCGTGGCATCCTAATTAACTTTTATATTTTAACAGAATAATAAGGCTACTATAATTTGTGACTCACGCTATAGCCAGTATACACGTCAGGACACATTGCCGTTATCATTATTTTTTTATGTGTGAAGGTTTCGCTATGGTACCCCATTGTGAAATTTGGTAATTTTTGAAATTCAATATTTAAAAAACGGCATCATTAGATTTGAAATTTATGTCAAGAAAAATACAATTTTTTTACCTTCCTAACGCAGTTTGTCTAGCAATTTCCTGACAAATACTTTTCGAGCTATTAATTTTTTCAGTAACTTCAAATGTTTCTTTTTCCAAGATTAATCTGTGGCAACGATTAGTGAAAAACTCAGTCGTCAGCAACGCATAGCTTTTTATTAAAGAGGATGAGGGCATGATCTTCAAAACTTGCCTTATCCAAAATTTAAATAAAAAAGAAAAGTGCCCTGCTAAACTAATGGCATTGAGCTCACAGGCTATTCACACTAATTGTATATTATACTCTTATTTTAAAGAATAATGCCCTCAAAAAAAGTGAAGGGGGATTAGCCCCCGTTCCCCCTCTTTATACTTAACCAATGAACCTCCAAAACTAATCAGGGAAGTTCCTTAACATAATAAATCGGCATACCAAATTCGGAGCAAATCTAATAATTCTGCATGAAAAACCCATTTATCTAAATTAAGGGGGGTGGACTAGCCCCCTTTTCCCCCTTTATCCTTAACCAATGAACCCCCAAAACTAATCAGGGAAGTTCCTTAACATAATAAACCGGTATACCAAATTCAGAGCAAATCGAATAATTCTGCATGAAAAACCCATTTATCTAAATTAAGGGGGGTTGACGAACCCCCCTTTATCCTTAACCAATGAACACCCAAAACTAATCAGGGAAGTTCCTTAACATAATAAACCGGTATACCAAATTAGGAGCAAATCGAATAATTCTGCATGAAAAACCCATTTATCTGAATTAAGGGGGGGTGGACTAACCCCCCTTTTCCCCCCTTTAACCTTAACCAATGAACCCCAAAAACTAATCAGGGAAGCGCCTTATCAAAATGAACCTGGAAAAAAAATTTGAAGCAAATCGGATATTTCTATCAAAAGTTATCGCGTTACGTATGTACATACATACGTACGTACATACAGAACTGGTGGGCACATAAGCTCTCAGGCTTTGATAGCCTGTGAGCTAAAAATGGAGTTTTCTCTATCAATCTTTTCTATTGGTGAACCTCCATTGAAAAAACACTACTATCTGCAAAAAAAAAAAAAAAAAAAAAAAAAAAAAAAACTAGTTTTATCATGTAAGAGGATGAGGACGTGAGCTTCAAAACTTGCCTTATCCAAAATTTAAAAAATGGAGTTTTCCCTATCAATCTTTTCTATTGGTGAACCTCCATCGAAAAAACACTACTATCTGAAAAAAAAAAAAAAAAAAAACTAGTTTTATCATGTAAGAGGATGAGGACGTGAGCTTCAAAACTTGCCTTATCCAAAATTAAAAAAATGGAGTTTTCTCTATCAATCTTTTCTATTGGTGAACCTCCATCGAAAAAACACTACTATCTGCATAAAAAAAAATTAGTTTTATCATGTAAGAGAATGAGGAAGTGAACTTCAAAACTTGCCTTATCCAAAATTTAAAAAATGGAGTTTTCTCTATCAATCTTTTCTATTGGTGAACCTCCATCGAAAAAACACTACTATCTGCATAAAAAAAAACTAGTTTTATCATGTAAGAGGATGAGGACGTGAGCTTCAAAACTTGCCTTATCCAAAATTTAAAATATGGAGTTTTCTCTATCCATCTTTTCTATTGGTGAACCTCCATCAAAAAAACACTATTATCTGCAAAAAAAAAAAAAAAAAGTTTTATCATGTAAGAGGATGAGGACGTGAGCTTCAAAACTTGCCTTATCCAAAATTTTAAAAAATGGAGTTTTCCCTATCAATCTTTTCTATTGGTGAACCTCCATCGAAAAAACACTACTATCTGCAAAAAAAAAAAAAAAAAAAAAAAAAAAAAAAACTAGTTTTATCATGTATTTCTGTCACTGTAAAATCTTGATTTACAATGAAAACCAATGGACTCTGTCAGAGATCTTTCGCAATTTCCCAAAACTTGATTTTCTGGATAATGTGAGTTTTGAAATTCAACTTTTTTGTTTAAAGTTCTAGTTGAATAATATTAAAGATATACTTTTCAGATTAAATAAAAGTAATGATAATTGTTGATAAAAATTATCGTACTCTTTCATTTCAGATTCAAAAGAGAAACCTACAAGAATTAAGAATGCTGAATTAAATGAGCATGAAATTTCAAAGAAAAGACATCATATTGGTAAATTATTTATTAATGTTTCTGTGCACATTAATATGCCAATTTTTAATGTCATGCAATATGCAATTATTATTAACATTCCTTGCCTTTTGTGGGAAATTTCATTTCTCAATCTCTCTCTCTTTCTTTTTTAAGTTATGTGGGCTTTTCCTCCTCAAAAAAAGGGAACGTTATACAAAATTTCAAATCTATTACTAATGTAAAAATAATAAAAGTAAAGTAAAAAAATATTTTAAACGCTGTTTTATAAGAATTCATTGTTTATCTTAAAAATTACGCCTAATTTGATAATTGCAATTCATGTTGTTTCAAAAATTTTCCATTACAATACACTAATTTGGTACGGCTCCAATTATTGAAAATTCACCACATTCGTTTATACTTAATAGAGAGTTCTAGAGAGACTTAAGAATTATTTCGCTAAATTCCATAGACTTCCATTGTAAACCAATTGAGTTTACTTGCTTGTAGAAAACCAACAAATTGAGATATTTTAATGCAACAAAAACTAATATTAGCTATTAAGGGATTATATTAATTTTTTCTTTGATGACCTAAGTAGGAATTGACTTATTTTTTTTTATGTTACTTTTTTAAGATATGGCAACAGTAAAGGAAAAAAAGAATTATTTAAACTGTTTATTCAAGATTTCTAAATTATTTTCTCAATGTATAGTTATAATTTGATATTAAATTATTAAATGATAAAGCATTTTTAAGAGCAATAATTACACTTTATTTTTTACATGAAAATTTAAGCTGCTTTTCTTCATAATATATGAATAGTACTGTTAGTTGAAGTGAAAAAAGTTCTTTAAACTATTCATTTATTCTATAATATTTTTTTTCTTTGAGAAATCAAAAATGTTTAAATAAAGTTAATTTTATTTTCTTAAAATCTATTCTGTTAATAATGTAACCTGTAAATGCAATAGCTTAATATTCATAGAAGCCCCGTGTTCATACAAATTGTTGCTGTGTAAAATACAGTAGACTCCCTTAAATCCGCGACCCTAAAATCCGCGAACGCCTAAAATCTGCATATTTTTTCAGATGTAAACAATGAAATTTACAGTTAAGTTGCAGGAACAAAATTCCAGATGGCGCCGAAATCAGCGACTACCGCAATGTTTTTTTTACTAAATTTTTTGTTAATCATTCCCTTTTGGCTATTACAGCTGATTTATTACTAAATAAATTTACATTACTTTTGATTTTGATATAAATTAGCATATCTATATCAAAAATTCCAGGATTCGGAATGGAAAAATCCGCGAACAGGAACGCTATTTTAAAATTATTTTTCGCGGAATTTTTTTTTTAAATTATAGACAAATTTATTTCTAAACATACAAAGCAGTATAAGAAAAGCATTCAAGACTCTAAATAACAGTGAAAAAAGTTACAGTGAGTGCAATAATCTATATATACTGATGATAGCATTAACAATGTTTTCCTTGCTATCACTAGATGGCAGCATAGGACTTTTCGAATCGAATTGAATCGATTTCATTCGTAATAATTTAATATTTTTCCAGATTTTTATTTTACATAGTTATTTTAATAATTACTTTTAAACTAATAAATTATTTTAATATTTTACTTATTTTAATGTTTCACTTTATTGTAAGCTTTCATTATAATTTCCCTTGCTTGACTACCAATGAAATTAATGTTTCAAAAATGTAAACAAATCAATGACCAGAAATCCACAAAATTCTAAAATCCGCACAACCTCTGGTCCCAAGCTGTGTGGATTTGAGGGAGTCTACTTTATTTGTTATTATTAATATATATTAGGGATGGACAGTCTCAGAAATTCAACAGTGCAGTATATTAATGAGTTAATATTGATATTGGTGATATGTCATAATATTACCTTAAATTGTCGTATAGTAGAAAAATTGCTTTAAAAGACAAATAGTAGGGAAGCAGCAGTTTAAATACAAACAGAAATGTAGGAAGCAGTGAATCAGTGTTTTATATCTATTTTTTCAGGTGTAGAAAGCAACGAATCAATGTTTTATATCTATTTTTTCACATATCATTTAAATATATATTTTTTACACAAAATAGAAATATTTTAGGTAAAAAGAACTAATGTTTGACATCTTTTTGTGTTTATACCATTGTTTTCATAGTGTTTTTCTTTCAAACTAGTATATTCTCTATTCTACAGCATTGTTTTTTTAATGACATTTTAACTATTTACCGTATATATTGGCATAAAATGCACACTTTTAACTCTAAAAAATCACTTCATTTTCCCGCGTGCGTGTTATACACCAAATATAAAATGGTTGATGTAAAATTATAAGTAGAAAAATTGCTTTAAAAGACAAATAGTAGGGAAGCAGCAGTTTAAATACAAACAGAAATGTAGGAAGCAGTGAATCAGTGTTTTATATCTATTTTTTCAGGTGTAGAAAGCAACGAATCAATGTTTTATATCTATTTTTTCACATATCATTTAAATATATATTTTTTACACAAAATAGAAATATTTTAGGTAAAAAGAACTAATGTTTGACATCTTTTTGTGTTTATACCATTGTTTTCATAGTGTTTTTCTTTCAAACTAGTATATTCTCTATTCTACAGCATTGTTTTTTTAATGACATTTTAACTATTTACCGTATATATTGGCATAAAATGCACACTTTTAACTCTAAAAAATCACTTCATTTTCCCGCGTGCGTGTTATACACCAAATATAAAATGGTTGATGTAAAATTATAAGAAGAAAACATTCCAAATTTTTAGAGGCATATTTAAATGCATTTATATATCAATATAAACAAAGAAACTTACAATATATATTTTCTAGCAAACTTAATCTTCCTTATCAGATAACATGAAAAGTTCATTGTACTTGTCCTTATTTATATTTTTGGGAATGTCATCTTCTTCCCTACTGTCGTTTTCATGTATTTTACCCTCACTGTCGCTTTTATCTAGCCATAGATAGTCAGCCACAGTACTGTCAATTTCGTTTCATATTTTACATTTTAAAAATGATTTAACAATTATTTCCAGTTTGATTTCATTCCATGATGTTTATAGTCCATTCACATATTTGCGTTAATGATGCATGCCACATATTTCCTCCTTTTGTAAATGTTTTTTCTCCTTCTAGCATCCATGTGTTCCATTGGTGCCTTAAACTTTCTTTGAAAGGTTTTTTTAAGAAAACATCTAATGGTTGAACTGACGATGTCAGTCCACCTGGAATTACTGCCAAATCTGTATTAGATTCCTTTATTATATTTTTAATTCTGTCTGTTCTATGGGATCTAAGCATCTTGCAAACTAAGAGACTTTTTGGTTTTCTTAAAGCTCCTGGACACTTTTCCCTAAAAAATTTTATTCTAATTTTAACCCATTTTCGTCCATCCAGCCCTTCCCATAGACATAAAGAAAAACTCCATTTAGATAATTACAAATTGGCTTTGTTTTTCATTTGAAAATTACCATTGGTTTTAATTTGGTACCGTTATCTAAGCAAGAAGGAGCCACTGTGAAGTGGCATTTTAAATGGAAGAGTTTGTACTCCTTTTGTTTCCTATTATATCGAACATTATTGGCATTTTGTCCATATTTCCAATTAGAGACAAATCATAGTTTTTCTGTTTTCGTTTATCAATGACAAACTTCTGGAAACTTAACAGTTTTTGTTCTAAGTCTTTTGGAAGCTTTTGGGTAACTTTTGTCTTTTGGCGAAGAATGAAATTTTCGCGGTTCATAAATTGATCGCACAAACTCATTGTTACATTAAAGTTTTCATTTTCACTGGGATTATCTTTTAAATCCAGAAGTGTATTTATCATGGAAGACGGTAGTATTTCGAGTGACGCAGCCTTAAGCCTAAAATCGTATCGTATCGTATCGTTAAAATCGTATCGTATCGTATCATAGAATTCGTAGATGGCGGAACTCATATATACAGCTAACTCGACATCAAAGAAAATGCGAAAAGCCGCCTTTTAATAACTCAGCAGATATACGTCTTATTGTTCTGAATTTTCTAGAACAGTCTTATATCTGCAGTCTAATCGTATACTGAAATTTTTACATTTCTACGTGCAGTATATTTTGAGATCTAAATAGTCATTTTTAAAGTGAAAACGTTGGTATAATATCGAGGAAGTTCCTAATATGAAAATCTCGAAAACGGTTCTAACGATTATTTTTAAATTGATACATTATATAAATGTGATTAAGGCGAGGTGAATAACACTTTTCTTTTTTCTGGGAAAACTCTCGTTCGTTAAATAATTCGATTTTTTTTTCTCTCGAAAATGACACGGACGATTTTTTAAAAATCAAATAAATATGTTTCAGATGAACCAAATAACAATTTACTTGTTTCCAGCAAGACTCTTGTTCGTTTTATAATGCACATGAAAAATCGGACTATATTTCTTCGCCATTCTATGGAAATTTCACCGAAAATGCATGACACTGTATTCATACACATGCTTTCTTTTTAACCACTTTTGGGGAAAAAAATTTTGTCTTCCCACGGCTGAGTGCTTGAGGGCCATCGTCTACTGATCTTAACATAGACAGTTCGATACTCGCTGATGCGTGTGAAGTTTTTTTTTTTTTTTTTTTTTTTTTTAAGTCTGTTAGTTGACCATTATTCTCAGTTCCTTTGTAATTTTTTAATTGCTATTAAGTTAAATAAAATTACAATTATAATGACGCCAATTTAATGATGATTATTTCTTGGCAATTTTTCAACAATAAAAATATTACCATAAATTTTATAAATATATTTAATTTCAATCACTTTACAAAAAATATACATTAATAATTATTATTTGAATATAAATCACACGATCAGAAACGTAAAAAAATAATTCATTTCAGCTCTTCTTTTTATAATATCATTTTTTATTATTATGACGGTCAATCAATATATAATCACTGACATCCATAGTATTATTATTATTATTATTATTATTATTATTATTATTATTTTCCTTGCATAAAAACTATTGTGATGTAATAATTATTTTATAATAAATAATTTAGTTGAAATGTTTTATTTATAAATAACAATGAAGTTTTACATAATAAGCATATCAGAATTTTGGTGTCGCCATCTTTTGACGCAATTGCGTACTACATTTTGTCTCTTATTCGGAAAAAAAGGAAAAAACTAACGCTTTTCACCGCTTTGAAAGAATCTCTTGTGACTAGAGGTCTATTTCGCAAATATTAAGAAAATTACTGCATACAAAAATATTAAAATGGGTAGTATTATAGAGAAATGTTTGATAAAAATGTTGAAGTAGACAGTTTTTAAATCGAAGAATTATTTTAAGAGATATTTAATGTTAAATCTGGATAAAATTGTCTCATTAAAAAAGTCTCATAGGAAAAAAAAAGTTTCTTTTATATTTGGTAATTTTCAAATGTTTAACTAATCTTATTTAATCAAGCACGGAAACAGCAACTAACATCAGCTGATTCGGTCTTGAAATCCCTCAGTAAAAGGGAAACCCGTTTACAGTAAGATCGCCATTGATTTTTTAATTATACAGAGCAGCCTCGATTATCCGAGCTAATTGGGACTGTTAGTAAATCGGAATCGGAAATCTCGGTTAATAGAAACTGTGTGTAAAAACTCGCCGTGCTTGCGAATTTAACATATCTTTTAAAAAAATATATAGAACGTTTTTTAAATAATAAAAATAAATATATGTAAAGTTCTGTTTCACAGCTTAACAAATTTAAAAAGAAAATCAACTACCAGTAGTAAATTTTAAAATGCAATTTGAAAAATTTACGAAAGTTCACACAGCCACTGGAAACAAAGCATTGTTCGCTATTGACTTCTCAGGGTCCAGTGTTTCTTTGGAGTTGAGTGCTTTTGGGGGCAGAAGGGCCTGTATAGCACGGACAGTGAGCTAAAGAGTGTGGTTATTTTTAAGGCTCATTCAAAAGGAAAAAAAATCAGACTTTGTTATCGGCTCGGTTAACAGAAACCTCGATTAATTGAAGCTCGGTTAATCCAGGTTCTACTATAATTCAATCTTCCGTAATCTTTTTAAAGCAGATCAAATTAATGGACTTTAGCACGAAGTCACATAGCTGATAACTGCCATGCTTGTTGGCCACCTTTTTTTTCAAAAAGTTTGCTTCACCTTATTCAATTAATGAGATATCTCCGATAAAATAAGTCACATTTTCCCGTTCTAAAATACTGGTATCCAAAAATCGTAGCATGTAACCGACACTACAAGTACTCATGGAACTAGACTATTTTAAGTCTAATTTTTATTATAGACTATATAAAATTATTAAAAATATATATTATGATAGGAACTAGCGGGCTTCGTCCGCTATTTACGTTACGGATATAAAAATCATGTTTTTTTTTTTTTAGGGAAAAAGAAATAAAAACCTATTTGACGATAGGTTTATAAAGACACATTTTGTATTTGTTATATTTCCGGGGATGAGGAGGGGGGGGGGCTATTTTGATTAAATATCGCAATTAGTCCACATGGCAGATATAATTATGATAGACACTAGTGGGCTTCGCCCCTCTATGGCGCCTTATGGGTCCAGCTTCCATAACTCAGAAACCACCTTTCGGACATCAATGCAACAGATTCCAAACGTTATAATTAACTTAATAATCACCCTATATAGCATTAAAGTAAATTTATGAGTACTGCATACTATTTTTTTATCGTAATTTCTGAAGAGAAAAAATTATTTCGGTTCCATTCTTAGGTACTGGTCTGAAAAATTTTGAAAAAGGGGGGAAGGAGGGGACATGAGACTGCTGTTTGTGAAACAACACAACGGGGTCTGGCTTATTCAACTTGGTTTTTGGTGACTTCAATTGGAAGGTGGTTTGTTTAAAAGAATGCGTTCCCTGCCCCATGAAAATTGGAACTATTGGTGCACCATCTATGTAAGGATTTAATAATTATAAATTAACATTTTGGATTTATTAATTTAAGGATAAAGTGTTTTTAAAGGAATATCAAATGAAACCCTCTGTGCGATCTGCGATTATACTTACCCACTTGTTTTCATATACAAACTGCTATAAGGAATATTGTAATAAAATAGTAAAAATTAAATCTGCATTAAATTCCATAAGTATCTTTTTTTTAATCATTTTATCACTAACCTCAAAAAAGTAATGATATCAATGCAAAAACCCTTGACGGGTTAAAAGTTTCTGACGCAGCACTTTATCTTATGCTCTAAGAATTTTAAATATGGAACTTAAAAATACTGATATCAAATTTTGAGTGACGTTATGCTATTTCTTAAAAAATATATTTGTATTTATTTCATCATTTTATTTTTGTTTTATTTATAATCGCATGTGCAAAAGTTATGTTCAACATGAAAAGCTGCATAAAATTTTATTCGCTGTTGCTTTATCATTTACATCTCTCATAAATTCAAAATATGAGTTTTAAAAGATATGATATAAAATTTAAGTGACGCCTTGATGTGACTTTAAAAGGTTTGTTTTAAAATTCAATTTAAATTATTTTTGACTTGGTTAAAATATTTTTTTACATCTACACAATACTTTTAATTTTCCAATTCACTGTTAAATATATCACTTTCATTGAATCTATACTATGCATTGAAATGTATTTATTTCAATAAATTGATTTATCTTTTGTGTCACGCTATTCAAAATTGTGAGTAAGATTTATGTAAATGGTTTCTTTGCGTCATTGTGTCCAAACTACATGAAATGTATGAAAAAGGATAGTTTGACGCAAATAAACCATTTACATAAATCTTACTCACAATTTTGAATAGCGTGACACAAAAGATAAATCAATTTATTGAAATAAATACATTTCAATGCATAGTATAGATTCAATGAAAGTGATATATTTAACAGTGAATTGGAAAATTAAAAGTATTGTGTAGATGTAAAAAAATATTTTAACCAAGTCAAAAATAATTTAAATTGAATTTTAAAACAAACCTTTTAAAGTCACATCAAGGCGTCACTTAAATTTTATATCATATCTTTTAAAACTCATATTTTGAATTTATGAGAGATGTAAATGATAAAGCAACAGCGAATAAAATTTTATGCAGCTTTTCATGTTGAACATAACTTTTGCACATGCGATTATAAATAAAACAAAAATAAAATGATGAAATAAATACAAATATATTTTTTAAGAAATAGCATAACGTCACTCAAAATTTGATATCAGTATTTTTAAGTTCCATATTTAAAATTCTTAGAGCATAAGATAAAGTGCTGCGTCAGAAACTTTTAACCCGTCAAGGGTTTTTGCATTGATTTCTCTTTACAGGAGGCAGGCATATTTTATGATGAAGAACTAATTTTCATAGGTTTTAGAATTAACCCAGCTGAAAGTAAAAGGCTTTGATCGAATGAAGAATTGCATGTAAAACGGCAATTTTCCTTTGGTCAGATTAGCGCATTCGCACAGATGTGGAGGTAGGAAGCTTAAACGCATAATAGACAGGACCTGACTCAAACTAGATATTTTTGGAACGAGTTATTTAGATTCCAGAGGATAGCAATTGAGCAGACTGAAAACAATTGCATTTGCATGTCGCAAAGAAAAGACACATTATCTGAATTACATGAAAACTGGTATTTCTGGATTTTTTTCACAAGGGGAAAACGTTATGCGTGTTATACGGCAGTATATGCTTGAAATAAAAATATATACTCTCAAATTAGTGATGCGTGTTATATGCTGGGATATATGATAATTTTCTTGAGTATAACTGAGTAATCATAGCTGGTTTTGCTAATGAAGTATCAGAGATGAAATAAGAATTTGTCCTGATTTCCTAATTTTTTGCCTGGTGTATTTCTGGATTTTAGGATTTTTTAAAATCTTTTTTCAAAGACTTTTAAAGGAAAAGTATCATGTTATCGAAATTTAGAAAGCATCTTTAATAATTTAATAGTATTCGTAATATTTGCAAGAGCTTTTAGTGTATTTTGTTTGTTATATTCAAAGTTGATCATTAAAATTTTAATAATACCCTCCCACCTTTTCTGCATATAATTTCAGAAAATTTTAACATGTATGCTACTACTGATGACTTAACTGTTGAGTCATGACAACTCTTCACAAAAAGCTAATGACTCAACTATTGAGATGACTATGGACCTTTATTATATTAATCGGTATTCTGTTAGCTTTTCAATTTAGGAAGTTAGTTTCATACCATCCTTTTTCTAGCTACATGTAATCAGTTTGGTTAGAAAAACATCTGTTTTTATTGAGCTTTAAAAAATGACTGTTGAACAAACTCTTAATTTATTTTTTAGGAGTGAACATTTTAAGCAGAATATTAAACACTCCTGGACATTTCAGCTGCGTTTATAACCAAATTTTTCTTGCTAACCGAATACCTTCTCTCTTCTTTTTCCCTGAAAAAAATCTGGCTATGGTCTTGCCTAATATATTTACAGTATATCAATGTTTTATTAAATATGCTATTTATTTATTGTTAAAAGCTAGCTTGTTAATATGAAGGTAAGCTAAAGAAGTATACTTCCTCTATAGCTGTTTTTCTTGATTATGTGGTCTTTCAAGATAGGCAAATTTTAATTAGTCAATGACTAGTGTTAGCCATATTAAAAAAAAAGTATGATTATACGAACAAATATTAAATTTGATCGACCCCACCTCCACACACACACACACAAAGAGTCATATGACTGGTATGCATACAGACGTGTGAAATTGATTCGATGCATGACATACAGTTAGACAGGTTATATATGTAAAAAAGATTTGTTACATATACCATAAAAATATTTTAAAGCATTACAATATGTTTTCAGATTGGAATAAATAATGAAATCCTTCGTCAGTTGTAAAAAGAAACACATATAGCTAGAAGCAATCTGGATCGAAATCATTATCATCCGATGCAAAAAAAGCCCTGCATATACTGTGTTTACTTTTGCCACACATGTCTCTTTTTTGCACTTTATGAAGAGTCATTTTACATATTTTAATCAGAAATAATATTATGTTTACTTTTAATAATAAATACTTTTTAATAATAATACTTTTAATAATACTTTTTAATAAATTCTTATATTTTCTTATTGCAGTTTCTTGGTTCATTTTTTTTTACTTTAGATGCTTAAAATTTCATATTCACCATCTTTTTTTCTTGCAAAAAGTATGCACTGCCACACCATGTTGTGCATTCCCTTTTCACATAGGCAATCAGGGGTCCTTTCTTTACTATACCTACAAGTGTAAAGCCATTGATGTAAGAAATATTCAAGCAACATTGATATCCACAAAGTAATCTTAGTGTAATGAGTTGATCAGAAAGTTATGCCCATGGCCTTATCTGAGAGTAATTAATAAAAATCAAATGTTAAATACATGTTTGTTTTTGAGATTCTTTTAAATTAATATTAACATATGAGCATGTGAGCTTCAAAACTCACCTTATCCAGAAAATCAAATTTTGGGAAATCACGAAAAACCTCTGACTTCATCCATTGGTTTTCATTGTAAACCCCAATCTTTTTTTTTTTTTTCCTTGGTTATAGTGTTTTTTTTTTTTTTTTATGCAGGTTCACCAATAGAATAAATTTATAACAAAAACTCGATTTTTTTAATTTTAGAGAAGGCAACACAGACAGCAAAATATATAGAAATCAATTAGGCCGTTTATCTGAATTGTCAGCGTAATATCGGTAATCGCCACTGACATTATTATGATGTCAATAGATCATACTCTGATCAAGTAGTCCAATGCTGGTATCAGCAGGAAATCACACTAACTGATAGGTTTGAAATGTTATTATTTACTCCCAAAATAACATTGGCCAAAATTCCTGGGCCGACTAATTCCCGACAATGTGTGTCACCTCATCAATACCCCCTACAGTTTCAGCATATTTCTGAATCACATGACTGCCCAAACCCCTTTCAAGATCTTCATCTCCCACATTAACCACCCCTCAAAGTTCTTTCTTTTTATGTTGCAAGCAAGGTCATTTTTAACCAGACAAAAGGGATAAGGGGATGGAGAGAAGTTATGTAAAGTGTGAGAGTGAGTATAATTTTTTTAGCATTTTCTTCAAAAGTTAGTAATTTTTAATCTTTCAAAAGTAAACGATCGCTTGATATATACCGCAAACATATCGAGAAATTAGGAGGAATTTGTACATCTTTTTTTATGGAATTACGAATAGTTATTCATACTTAAAAACTTGCTTCAAAAACAGAAAAGAAGGAATTATATACTTGATGCAAACACTAGATTTTTTTGTAATTTATATGAATAAATTAAAAATAAAGAATATTTCATAATAAAATTAAAACATTAAACGACTATTTGCGTTTTTTTTTTTTCTTTTTTCCATCTCTTCTTTAAGTTAGTATTAGGGGAAGTATGAAAAACGGGAAATGTTGCCGTAAGAAATAGCCTATTTGAATGAGATGTTATAATATAAATACTAAATACTTTTTACCTTGCAAAGACTGTAATAAGGGGGGGAGGGGGGGTGTAAGAAAAACTTAAAATGTGAGAATTTAATTTCTTTTTTTTTTTGGGGGGGGGGATGTTTTGAAAAGTTATTATCAATAAATTTTTGTGCATTGCAAGAAATATAATAATATTTTCTTTTATAAATTAAATGCATTGCAAAAAATGTAAACTATTTTAGTTTTGTAATAGTGTATTATTAGTTTAGACCTCACTAAAGTTTTAATATTCTAAATTATATTAATAATTTTAAAAATCTTTCGAAATGTTTCTTAAAAGTGCAGTGCTAAATTTATTATTTCAACTCATAATTGTCTAAGCTTACTTAAAAAAAGAATTTCGTGCAAATAATTGTTTTAATATTCAAAATTTTAGCTATTATCTTAGCTATGTATTTCTTTATAAATTACTTTTAATACAAAGTGCACTTTTAAAAGTTAGGGTATTCACAGCTAGTAAACTGCAAAAACAAAAGGGCAACAAACCTGGAAGGGAGGGGTGGAAAATAACAAGAAAGCAGCCTAAACTCAGTAGTTAAAAAGAGGTTGGCAATATGTCCAAAACCTATGCACAACATATCAGGATCCTACCTACGGTCCTTAGACCGTTTGCCGAGCGGCCAAAAAGCCTTTATTGCCGATCTCAGGAAATGAGGTCAACTGAGCAAAAAATAGTCAGATTAGGGCATTCGGTGGAGTTTCAACCACGGATTATTTGCTGCTTGTGGAGTTTTGAAACTTGCGTCCTCATATATTCTTTCATTTTATTATTTTAAGTTCTAGTTGAATAATGTTAAAAAATATATACTTTTCTGATTAAATAAAAGTAATGATAATTGTTTATAAAAATTTTCTCAAATTCATTTCAGATTCTAAAGAGAAGCCTGCAAGAATTAAGAATACTGAATTAATTGAGCATGATATTCTAAGGAAAAGACAGCATGTTGGTAAATTATTTATTAACATTTCTATGCACGTTAACGGGGCTATTTTTAATGTCGTACAATATGGAATTATTATTGAAATTAATATTCCTTACCATTTGTATAGAATTTTATTTCTTAATATTCCTCACATTCTTAGTTGTTGTTGTTGTTAAATGGCTTCTCTCTCCTTTAAAATGGGACATTATACAAAATTTCACATTATTACTTACGGCTGAATCCATATCAACTCAGGCAGGGGGGTTACCTTCATAGTCTCAGAAGTTTTTGAATTGAACGTATGTTAAAATTTAAGAAAAAGTAAGATACTTGTATATTTTCATTTTGCCCAAAAAAATTCCTGGCCTGAGATACAGGCCGCCAAAGATGACATCCCCGGCATCCTTTCTCATTTGCGATTTTCGATAAAAATTTTAAAGTGCTCTATCTCTAGAACGGTGCAAGATATTTTGTTGCGGTTTATTTTATTTTAAAGATAATATTCTTCTGTTTAAAATTATATACCCAATTTTGAAAACTGTATTCAACTTTTCTTGTGGCAGCCTTTTGAAAAAAAAAATTTTTTTTCAAAAAAAAATTTTTTTTTTGGAAATGCCAATCCCCAAAATTTTGATTTTTTTGCTGTTGATCAATACCATTAGGAACTACCTTCACTGTAAAGGAGAACTTCCACTTTTGAGTTTAACAAATTTTAGAAACATTTTAAAAATTCAGAGAAGTTTACAGGAACTCTATATATACAGTTCCAGTAAAAGTCACTGAATTTTTGCTTATTTGTATCATATTTGTAAGGATAAGCCTACTATATATCCTAAACAAGTTAGAAATTGCAATATCAAATGTGGCAAATGAGGTGCGTGCGTACTATAACTAGTTTTATAAATATTCAGGTCTTGGTGCAATAAGTTACACTCTTGGGCAAAAAGGGCATGAATACAAAATTTATTATGATTCTACATATTAAATTCAGTAATACGGAAGTAATATGAATTCATCTTAAAAGGACTTAATCGCCATGGCAACCTAGAATCATTACCTATCATGGTATATCATTGAATCAATTATGTATTATAGGATTTTTAAATAGAATGAAGAAAACTTTTATTAATGTCTTTTATGTTTTAATTTGATTTTCATAGCATTTGAAGTGATACATACTTTATTTTCAATACCGAACATAGTAAAACAATCTCAATAACATACATCAATTACACAGCAATACAAATTATACAAGTTAGAGTTCAGCCAGATGGGCAGACAAATCGAATCCATAAAGACTTTCAACTATGTTGGAAATTGTTAAAAACACATAAATAGGTTGGAATTTGACTTTTAGAAATTTATGTCAATAGACGGAAGCATACTTGAATACTTTCATACAACCCTGTATTTTACCTACTATCTTTATATACATGCCACTATTTAGCTAATATTTAATTAAGATTAAAACATCCTTAAAACCAGTGAAATCACACTTCCAGAGATTATCATCCATAGACGGCCATGTATCTAATTCTTTGCGTGGACCTGTATATCATTTTATCTATATTCTCCAAACATATCTTAGTATTTAAATGTAGTTCAGTGTAAAAATGCATAACTCATTTAAAAATCACCTTTAAGCTACTTTCATTAATACTCAGTAAACCCTTAAGATTTCTTTTGTGTAGCCCTGTATATGATCTACAGCATTTATGCACACAACGTAACATGGAAAAATTTAGTTAAACTTAAAAACTCAAACACAACTAAAAATGCACTTCGAGCAATACCCTTACGATTTCTTTTGTGTAGCCCTGTATATGATCTACAGCCTTTATACACACAACGTAATATGGAAATATTTAATTAAACTTGAAAACTCATATCGCAACTAAAAATGCACCTCTAGCAATCATCGCTAATGTACAGTATTTCCAATAAGGTAAAGTATCCAAAATCTTTTGTGTGTCCCTGTAAACACTATGCACTTTCTATGACACAGGAAGTAATTTTTTGTAAACCTCTGCAATAAAGTATGTATCACTTCAAATGCTATGAAAATCAAATTAAAACATAAAAGACATTAATAAAAGTTTTCTTCATTCTATATAAAAATCTTATAATACATAATTGATTCAATGATATACCATGATAGGCAATGATTCTAGGTTGCCATGGCAATTAAGTCCTTTTAAGATGGATTCATATTACTTCCGTATTACTGAATTTAATATATGGAATTATAGTAAATTTTGTATTCATGCCTTTTCGCCCAAGAGTGTAACACTTATTGCCCCAAGATCTGAATGTTTATAAAACTAGTTAATACTATGCACACACCTCATTTGCCACATTTGATATTGCAATTTCTAACTTGTTTAGGATATATAGTAGGCTTATCCTTACAAATATGATACAAATAAGCAAAAATTCCGTGACTTTTACTGGAACTGTATATATACAGTTCCTGTAAAATTCTCTGAATTTTTTAAATGTTTCTAAAATTTGTTAAACTCAAAAGTGGAAGTTCTCCTTTACAGTGAAGATAGTTCCCAATGGTATTGATCAACAGCAAAAAAATCAAAATTTTCGGGATTGGCATTTTCGAAAAAAAATTTTTTTTGAAAAAAAATTTTTTTTTTTCAAAAGGTTGCCACAAGAAAAGTTGAATACATTTTTCAAAATTGGGTATATCATTTTAAACAGAAGAATATTATCTTTAAAATAAAAAAAACTGCAACAAAATATCTTGCACCATTCTAGAGATAGAGCACTTTAAAAATTTTTATCGAAAATGGCGAATTGGAAATGGTGCCCGGGATGCCATCTTTGGCGGCCTGTATCTCGGGCCAGGAATTTTTTGGGGCAAAACCAAAATATACAAGTATCTTATTTTTTATTGAATTTTAACATATGTTCAATTCAAAAACTTCTGAGACTATGAAGGTAAGATTTTTTCTCTGGCTGCCTGAATTGACATGGATCATACCTTACATAAAAATAATAAAATAAAAGTAAACATACATTATTTTACAAGCTTTCTTTTATAAAAATTCATTCTTTATCATAAAAATCATGCTTAATTTCATGAGTGCAATTCATGTTGTTTAAAAAAATTTCCGTTACAATATGTTAGTTTGGCATGAACTTAATTATTGAAAATTCACTGCTTTCATTTGCACTTGATAGAGAGTGCGAACTTTAGAATTTATTTTAAAATAATTTTTTTAACTCTTTATTTCAGATTTCTAAATTGTTTCCTCGATGTATAATCATTATTAAATTGATATTAAATTATGAAATGATAAAAAATTATTTAATAAAACAATTATTATGTACTTTATTTTTTGTTTATATTTTCTACTTTTCAGTGTTTCAAATATTTTGTTGCTGCAGTTTTACAACTGCTTGGCATATTTTGATAAGAATGGTTTGGTATTTAATTAATTCCATTGTTTTTATAGCTTATAAAGAGTTGTAGCTATAAAGATTATTTGACATTTATCACCTGCACTTGGCTGAAAGAGAAATGCCTTAAAATTAATGTATTAATTGATAATTAAGTTCTGTTATTGATGTTAAAATGTTGTATTGTCCTTGGAAACACACCTCTGTACGTAATTTTAAAGATTGTAGCATATCGGGAAAGGGATGGAAAATCAGTTCCAAAATTTCATCTTTACATACAATAAATGGTTAAGTGCAAGTATTACTCGCACTCAAAGGGTTCTGCACAATAAATATATGAATTATTACCTGTATTTTAGTAAAAGACTATACAATATAGGGTTGGGTATAGCTGTATATACTAGAAAAGTTTGAATGGGTATACCATAAAAGTTCAAAGAGATATGAAGCCTAAATAAATATCAAATATTGCTATTCTGTATAATTTTTTTTTTAATCTTATCCTAATCTGTTTGTTATGAACTTAATTCGGGACTGACAATAAAAGTAGTGCATATTTAAATTTCATTTGGCATTTCATAAAACTAAATTCAGCGTAGTAGTAATCTTTTCTTTTTACAGTGCAGCTAAAACAAAACCCTTGTACAAAGTTTAAACTTGGCATTGTGCTAAGTGCGCTTCAAAAGGAGGTCGCAAAGTTGCAATGCCACCTTGGTCCATATCGCGTTTTTCCAGATAGTTTTAATTAAATTTTAAAGACACGGGAGACATATTGAAATATCCACTCAATGCAAACTAGTCATGAATCCCATAGTATTTATGTGATTAATTCTAATTAAATTAGTCTGTTTTTTACAATTTCACATTTATTGATTTTATACTGCTACTGGTCATTGCATTATACATTACAAATATATCATTAAAAGTTATTATCTAGGCTTTAAAAACCGATGGTACATAGAGTACGCTGCCCTTGTCATTATGTATGCCCAAACTGTCTGTGTTTTTAAGGGTTAATATCTTGGTTAATTACAGATGCTTTTTTCGAAAATCATTATTAACAATGCTTTTATACTTCTGCTACGATAGGTACCTCCAGCGCTACTCAACACTTTTGCTTAATTCCTGCAAATCGAAACTTGTGCATAGCGGAAAAATGTGCTTTCTTCAAAGACTCTGTGACCTAGGGTCATCGCTATAATTTTCCTACAAGTTTTAGAGTAACATCTACTACCTCTAATTTTTTCATAATTTTAGTTTCAGTAAATTCAGAAATAAAGAGGGGGGTGGGACATATTTTTGCACTACATTTTCAACGATATCTCTGAAAATATAATACCTAAAATTAAAAGAAATGTATTTTTGAGTTCAGCGTTATGAAAGCTTTCGTTTGATACCCCACATGATATGCAAAGAGAAGATTTTTTTTTTAAAGTAACTTAATTAGCTCCTCTACATTTTTTCTAAATATATTTGTGAATGTTTAATAATCTGTACGTATGTGGGTTAATAGTTTTTATTACTTCCTCCAATTTGAACTTTCCACGTTCCATAGTTTACGAGTAAAATGGCTGTGACTGACAGACAGACAGACACAGGAGTTATCTTATAATGGTTCCGTCTTTACAATTTAAGTACAGAACCCTAAAAAACAAGTTAAGTTAAATAAAACTGTATTTCTTGTGTTAGCTCAATAACATGTCTGAAATTTTTAAAGAATTACTTATGTGACATGAATTTTTTATGTTCCAGTTGAACAGTGTTGAAGATATGTTTCTTTTTAAATCAAAGTAATAATAATGGTTTATAAAAAATTTCTCACTTTCTTTTTTTAGATTCTAGAGAAAAGCCTGCAAGAATTAAGAATGAGCATGAAATTGCGAAGAAAAAACAGCATATTGGTAAATTATTTATTAATATTTCTATGAACATTAATTTATTTTTAATGTCATTTTATGTGGAATTCTTATTGAAATTAACATTCCTTACCATTTCTATAAAATTTTATTTATTAATATCCTTTGCACTTTTATTTATTTATTTTTATTTTTTTTTTTTAGTTAAAGGTATTTTTTATCCTTTGAAATGGGACATTAAACAAAATTTCACATCTATTACTTGCGTATTAATAATAAAATAAAAGTAAAAATATATTATTTTAAAAGCACTCTTACATAAGAATTTAATCTTTATCTTTAAAATCATGCTTAATTTCATGAGTGCAATTCATGTTCTTTAAGAAATTTTCTGTTACAATATGCTACTTTGGCATGATCCTGATTATTGAAAATTCATCACATTCATTTGCACTTGATACAGAGTGTAAACTTTAGAATTAATTTTTAAAATATATCATCTTCATTCTGTTTCTTTAAGATATAGCAACAAGAAAGAAAAAAAAAAAAAATAGGCTATTTATTTGGGATTTCTAAATTGTTTCATCAATGTATAATCAAGTTGATATTGAACTATTAAATGTTAAAAAATTATTTTAAAAAGCAGTTATTATGTTGTGTATTTTTAATTTATATTTTCTACTTCTTATTATTTCAAATATTTTGTTGCTACAGCTTTAGAACTACTTGGCGTATTTTGGCAAGAGAAAGAGAAATGCCTTATGTTGTACTGCCCTTGTAAACACACCTCTGTACATAATTTTAAAGATTCTACCATATCGGGAAATGAATGGTAAACCAGTTACAAAGTTCTATTTTTACATACAAAAACCAAGTTACATAAAGCTGTATTTAGAAGATTATAAAATGTCAAGTATATTACTTACATAAAAATAATAAAATAAAAGTAAAAATGTATTTTTTAAAAGCCCTCTTTTATAAGAATTCAATGTTTATCTTAAAAATCATGCCTAATTTCATAACTGCAATTTATATTGTTTAAAAGAAAATCTGTTTAAATGTGTTACTTTGACATGACCCTGATTGTTGAAAATTTACCACTTTGAGACACATTTGCACTTCATAGAGAGTGCAAACTTTAGCATTTATTCACTCTATTTCTTTTTTAGGATATGGCAGCAGAAAAGAAAAAAAAAAGCATTATTTAAACTATTTATTTGGAATTTCTAAATTATTTCCTCAGTGTATAATCATAATTTTGTTGATATTAAACTATTAAATCATAAAAAAGTATTTTTAAAAACGATTATATTTTTTAATTGATTGCAGCATTTGAGACGTAAAAATATAATCTTTCAAAAAATGTCTTCTGTTTTTAACTTTACGAAGTGGTTTGGACGATGTTAGTTAATAAATAATGACTAAATACCCCCGAAATATTTTTTCCATTCTTCATTTGCATTTCAGCACATGCATCAGATTTTCCCGTCTGAGATGGATTGTTAATGAATGTGAGTGACGGTTGATAATTAATAATTCAGCTATTAATTAGAATTTTGAAATTCTGAGAACCAGGTATATCAGGAGAGACTTTTGGGCTATTCTCACAAAAATTTTGAACCTTGTACGTGCCGTAAATTTTGCTAGCCATTGCACACACACACAGAGAGCGATTTGTTCTTTTATTAGTATAGATAATTAAGTTTTAAAAATATTAAAAAGTTGTATTTTTCTTGGAAACACACCTCTGTAGATAATTTTAAAGATTCTAGCATATCGAGAAATGGATGGAAAAACAGTTATAAAATTTCATCTATACATACAAAAAACAAGTTAAGTTAAATAAAATTGTATTTCTTGTTTTAACTCAATCGTTTAACTGTCTGAAATTTTTAAAGAATTACTTACATGACATGAATTTTTTATTTTGTTGGTGAACAATGTTGAAGATATACTTTTCTCATTAAATAAAAGTAATAATAATGGTTTATAAAAATTTTCTCACTATTTCTTTTCAGATTCTAAAGAGAAGCCTGCAAGAATTAAAAATGCTGAATTAAATGAGCATGAAATTGCAAAGAAAAGACAACATATTGGTAAATTATTTAATTAATTTTTCTATGCGTGTTTTAATGAGGCTATTTCTAATATGTCTTTTGAGTAAAGTAAATCTCTCCTTAAGAAAAGGAAACATTATAAAATTTCAAGTCTGTTGCATACATAAAAATAATAAAATAAGAGTTTTTTTTTTTTTTTTTTTTTTTTTTTTTTTTTAAGCACTCTTTTATAAGAATTCAATGTTTATCTTAAAAACCATGCCTAATTTCATAACTGCAATTTATGTTGTTTAAAAAAAATTTCTGTTAAAATGTGTTACTTTGGCATGGCCCTGATTATTGAAAATTCACCGCTTTCATTTGCACTTCATAGAGAGTGCGAACTTTAGCATTTATTAAAAAAATTTTAATTCTCACTCTAATTCTTTTTTAGGATATGGCAACAGAAAAGAAAAAAAAAGCATTATTTAAACTATTTATTTGGAATTTCTAAATTATTTCCTCAGTGTATAATAATATATTTGTTGATATTAAACTATTAAATCATAGAAAAGTATTTTTAAAAACGATCATTACAATTTTTAATTTACATTTTCTTCTTTTTGTGTTTCAAATATTTTGTTGCTGCAGTTTCACAACTACTTGGCATATTTTGGCATGAGTGATTTGGCACATAATTAAATCCATCGTTTTTATAACTTGTAAACAATTGTAGCCATAAAGATTATTTTGCTTTTTATCACCTGCATCTGGCAGACAGATGAATGCCTTAAAATTTATTAATTTATAATTAAGTTCTAAAAACATTAAAAAGTTGTATTTTTCTTGTAAACACGCCTCTGTGTACATAATTTTAAAGATTCTAGCATGTCGAGAAATGGATGGAAAAACAGTTATAAAATTTCATCTTTACATACAAAAACCAAGTTAAGTTAAATAAAATTGTATTTCTTGTTTTAGCTCAATAGTTCAACTGTCTGAAATTTTTAAAGAATTACTTACATGACATGACTTTTTTATTTTCTATGTGAACAGTGTTGAAGATATACTTTTCTCATTAAGTAAAAGTAATAATATTGGTTTATAAACATTTTCTCACTTTTTCTTTTCAGGTTCTAAAGAGAAGCCTGCAAGAATTAAAAATGAGGAATTAAATGAGCATGAAATTGGAAAGAAAAGACAGCATATTGGTAGATTATTTAATTAATTTTTCTATGCATGTTTTAATGAGGCTATTTCTAATATGTCTTTTGAGTTAAGTAAATCTCTCCTTAAAAAAAAGAAAACATTATAAAATTTCAAGTCTGTTGCTTACATAAAAATAATAAGAGTATTTTTTTTAAGCGCTCTTTTATAAGAATTCAATGTTTATCTTAAAAACCATGCCTAATTTCATAACTGCAATTTATGTTGTTTAAAAAATTTTTTGTTAAAATGTGTTACTTCGGCATGGCCCTGATTATTGAAAATTCACCGCTTTCATTTTCCCTTCATAGAGAGTGCGAACTTTAGAATTTATTTTAAAAAGTTTTATTCTCACTCTAATTCTTTTTTAGGATATAGTAACGGAAAAGAAAAAAAAGCATTATTTAAACTATTTATTTGATATTTCTAAATTATTTCCTCAGTGTTTAATCTTAATTTAGTTGATATTAAACTATTAAATGATAAAAAAGTATTTTTAAAAACAATTATTAAACTCTTTTTTTAATTCCTACTATTAGCTCACACTCTCCCTATATTTATATATTTATATAGTTATCTTGTTCAAATTTTCAATCGTTAATAAAATACTCATTATTCATCCTATCAAGTTGAAATAAATTTTTTTTAACTTGTACTGGATGACAATTGATGTTAATACAGTTTTTTCAAATATTAATTAATTAATTAATTTTAGTTTTGCATGGGAAACAAAATGGCGGCCATTGGTTATTGAAGGTCAATGAAAGTATTTTCATTAAGGGGTTACCATAGGGGGGGACCCTGTTCTGTCGCCAAATACCGCCAAGTTTGTCGCCAACTTGGTGATATATCACCAAATTTGGCGGCCAAAATGAGTCGCCAAAAGTTATGCCAACATGGCGATATCTCTAATATTTCGCCAAATTCCCATAGAATTCCATTGTAAACCTACTTGCTTATAAAAAATCAACAAATTGAGATATTTTAATGCAACAAAAACTAATATTAGCTTAAGGGATTGTATTAAATTTTTCTTTGATGGCCTAAGTAGGAATTGACTTTAAAAACAAAATTTTTATATTACTTGTTATTTATATTTTCTTCTTTTTGTGTTTCAAATATTTTGTTGCTGCAGTTTCACAACTGCTTGGCATATTTTGGCATGAGTGGTTTGGCACATAATTAAATCCATCGTTTTTATAGATTGTAAACAGCTGTAGCTTCAAAGATTATTTGGCATTTTATCACCTATGTCTGGCAGACAGATAAATACTTCAAAATTTATTAGTTTATAATTAAGTTCTAAAAATATTAAAATGTTCTACAGTAGGCTCCCTCAAATCCACACATCATTGTAGATGTAAACAATGAAACTTTCAGTTCAGATATAGGGGCAAAATTACAGAATTTTTTAGTTTTATATCACTCCATATGTATTTTAATAAGTAATTCTCAATAATACGACTGAAATGATATGACTTCCTTCATGTTTTTTCATGAAGGAAGTATAAATTTATTTCTGAAAATAAAAATCAAGATATTGTTATTATACCTTTATGAGGAAAGTTTCATTGAATAATTCAAGGAAAATGTATGTCATCTTTATTATGCATATTTAATTATACATTATTAATTATTTACTTGACCTTTACTTTTAATAATTTAATCATTTTTAAAATGATCTTACTTTTTATGATTTTAGATTATCGCTTTACTTAATTATTTTAATATTTTACTATATTGCAAACATTCATTATAATTTCGATTGCATTATTACATTTAAATTACCGTTTAAAAGATGTAAACAAAGCAATGACCAGAAATCTGCAAAATTCTAAAATCTGCACAACTTCTGGTCCCAAGCTGTGTGGATTGGAGTAACACGTCCTACAAGAAAGCCTTCGTACTAGATGTCTGACATCACAACTAGTCGCCCATTGTTATTGTGCTGGAGACTCGATAGTTTTCTCCAATGTTATTTTTTTAACTTTCAAAGGAAGAAAAAAATATTATATATTCCTAAAAGCTAAAAGAATACAGAAATTTATGTTTGTTCCATTTTTGCTAGTCACTAATAGACTGTTTACAAAAAAATAAAAAAGAATGGGAGAAGGGCTTAACTTTGTGGCAGTTATATAGTCTAAGATAAGTCGTATTCTTATATTAACTATATTTATTTTACAATGATATATTTTATTTACTTAATGGCAGTATGTTTTCTTTATTCATTTTTTATTTTATATTGATAGAAATTTCAAGCAATCTTTCTTTTTTACAGCATCAGAAATTTTATTAACCATTATTATAGGTTTATTCATCAGCTCTAACTCTTCTTTGCTCTTTTTTAGAATCGATATTCTTTTTTAATATGCAACTTTTTTGTAATTTTAATAGCTACAAGAAAGCATCTAAACAATTTTGCCTTTAAATATATATACATTTTTTTCAATTTCAGTAATTGTATAAACTTATTTATTGATTTATGCTTTCAAAGCAGACATACAAGTTTTCAATTTTTGTGGTCCAGCTCGCAGTAAAATTGAATATAATATTACACATAAGCATTTTCATCAAATAGGTATCACTTTCATGCTTGTCTAACATAAATTGTTTATAGGGAAATAGTTAATTTAATTACCATACTGCAAATGCAGGGGTCAATTCTTTAAATTAATACTATTATTTCTGAAGAAAAATTTTCATGCTAGACATTTACAACATTTTCAACAAAAATTTCCTTCTGGATAGGTTTATACAAGATTTTTAAGACTTTAAAATAACAATAAACATTTTTTAAAGTCCTAAACAGATTATTCTTTGAAAAAAAAAAAAAAAAAAAAAAAGGACTGAGTAGGGGAGGTCTGGAAATATAATTTGGACAGTGCATTTATTTATTTTATAATTTGATTTTCGCAGCAATATTTTCACAATATGCTTCTTAAAATTTAAATGTATGAGGTTAAATAAACCATACTTAATTATTAAAATCTAATAATCTTACAATGAATAACTACTGAAATAAGCACATACTATAAATGTCACAATGAGACATATATTACAGTTTTTTAGGTAAAGAGTTTTTACTTTCAGAAATGTTTTTGACTAAAAAAATCTAATTTATGTAAACAGTAATAGCTCAAATGTAGGGATTTTTTTTTTTTTTTACTTGAAATTTGGACTTGAAATTTAATATTTTTAAAAAGAAAATTCTTTAGTACTTTTTTATAGTGAACGGATTTATTCTTTGATTATCTTTATTAAATATTCTTATTGAAATAATGGTAGGATTGAGCAGTTTTAATCTGTATTTTTAAATTATTTTAAAGCGCACAAATATAATTTTTTGTTTTGTTTTAGAATGTTTACAATTTTTTTTATTTCCATACTTTAACCCTTTATATCCCAAATTATGAATTCATGAAATTCATGAAATCTTCTAAAGTATTTTTTGTGAAAATTTTAAACTACATTAGAAGATTTACACAAACATTTAATAAATTTTAGAAGTATTTTGGCAATTAAAAATAATTAATTAAATTTGAATTTATATAGATTTTGTGCAATATTTACAACTCCACTCAAATTTTTTGTAGAATTAGTAAATATACAAATGCAATGTTCTTACAATAAAAATATAGAAATATTTACAGACAGAGCCCTTGTTGCTTTTGGAACAAGATAAAGTAAAGTATCTATAATTCATTCTATACTGTATTACTATATTAAGTGAAATTTTTATAACAAATTGTTTAATACCTAAGATTATTTTTTATTCGTTGATGTATGTGGACGAGATCTCTCTTAACACTTTGCTATTAAAATTTATTAGTTACTGAACACTTTCATCCAAAAATAAATGTAAAATAGAATAAAATAAATAGATAATAAAATAATAAATAAAAAAGGGTCTACTCATCTCAACAGTAATTTAATAAATAAATACTTTATGGCAACGATATTATTTTAACTTATAACAAAACTTACGTTTAAAAAATTATCTATTCACAAAGAAAACCTCAACATAGATTTAAAGCTGATGAATAAATAACTTAGTTTATAATAAATAACATTTCAGAATTCATGTTATAAAATAGGTTGAGAAATACTGCCATAAAAACACTTAAACATACCAATTTAATAAAAAAATATATAGTTGAAATAAAACTGGGACTCACCTTAGAATATTTGTTGGACTTTACATATTTCCATGTTAAAGATCCACTTTTTTTTTAAGTTGATATCCATAGAAATGAATATGCAACCGCTATAGGGACAATTTTTATACACATTTATGATGTGTATTTTGCCCTTTTCAATAATGTTTCATTTTATATTTAGCAGTAAAAACACCCTTTTTAAATTGAATTATAAATTCAAGATCATACACTTTAAGCACATGTTTCAGTTACACACACTTGTAAGCTATTCTGTGAACTATCTAGGGTAGGGGTAAAGGATTAGGACAATGGACAACTGATCGTGATGTCACAATTCAGTTTGCAGCTACTCTGGAGGCTTTCTTATAGGATGTGTTGATTTGAGCGAGTCTGCTGTATTGTCATTGGAAACCTCTGTGTGTAATTTGAATGATTCTAGCATATCAAGCAATGGACAAAAAAAAAAAAAAAAAAAAAAAAAAAAAAAAAAAAATTCTATCTTCACATACAAAACCCAAGTTAAATAAAACTGTATTTCTTGTTTTAGCTCAATAGCATAACTGCCTGAAATTTTTAAAGAATTACATATATGACATGAATTTTTTCAAGAATTACATATATGACATGAATTTTTTCAAGAATTACATATATGCTAAAATTTATTTTTTAGCATGCTTCAAAAATTTACATGAAAATTTAAGATACTTTTTTTTTCATAACTTTCAACAGTCCTGTGTTAGTCGAAGTGACAAGAGTGGCCTGAAAGTTCTTTAAACTTAATTCTGTAATAATTTTTTCTTTGAGAAATGGAAAATATTTAATTGAAGTGAAAAAAATTTCTTAAAATATATTCTTTTAATAGTACATTTAAACCACACTTTCCTATTCATTTGAGCCCCAAATACATTTACCCCAAATACTTACATACAAATTATTGCAACATTGACAACTTTTTCTGAAAAACTTTTTGATTTTATTGTAAAATGGAAAGCGCTATTTGATCTTGTTGTTTCTAAATAAGAGAACTTGCCAATTTCATGTATCTAAGAATAAAAATGACTTTGTGAGTGTGTTAAGAAATTGTGTTTGAATTTAAAAACAGGCTTAATTCTTCAATATTTGCAAATCTTAATTCTTCTCTTCTATTTTTTTGCAAAACTAGATGATAAAAAGCTACACATTACTGCAGAATATTTATTTATTTCAATTAAAATTGTTAATATCAATGTGAGTTAAAGCAGCATACTTTCCTTATAGCTGTTGTTCTTGATCATTGGTCTTTCCAGATAGGCAAATTTTAATGAAACAATGACAATTAGACACCCCCGCCCCACCCACTCACCCACACACACACAAAAAAAAAAGGCAGTCATCTTCTATGCATATAGAAGTACAAATGTGATTCTTTGCATGACATAAGAGTAGACAAGCTTATACAAATAAAAAAGGTTTGTTAAAAATACCTTTAAAGTATTTTTTAATATCACAGTATATTTTCAGATTGGAATAGATTAAATAATCCTTCGTTAGCCGCAAAAAGAAGCTTATACAGCTAAAAAGCAATCTGGATTGAAAAAAACCTATATGTACTTACAAAACAATCACATACATTACTTTTAGCCACACATGTCTCTTTTTGCAGAGGTCATTGTATGTACTTCAATTAGAAATGGTATTGTTATGTTTTTAAAATGTTTCATGGTATTTTTTAATGAAGTTCTTATACAGATGTTTTCTGATGGCAGTTTCTCATTTCATTTTTTACTTTAGTCACACTTCTAGTTTCACAATCATCATCTTTTCTCTTGCAAAAATATGCTTCTGCAAAAGTATGTTATGCATTCACTTTTACTGAGCCGATATGGAAAGCTTTCATTACTTTTACCTCATGTGCAAGGCTATTGATGTAAGAAATATTCAAACAACATTGGTGTCCATACAATCTTTGTGTAATGGGTTGATCAGGAAAGTTATGTCCATGGCCTTATATGACTAATTAATAAAAATCTGATATTAAATTCAAAATGCATGTTTGTTTTTTCTAAACTAATACAGTAAAACCTACATAATGGATACTCCCAAATAACATACACCTGTATTTAACAGACAGTTTTCCAATCCCCGCTCCCAAAACCTAAATTTTTGTATGTTTAATCTCTGAATAACAGACATTCTGAATACTGGACAGTAATTTTGGCGATAAAGGATGAAAAATCATATTTTATCGAGAAAAAAAAAAAAGTAAAAAGCCACTAAATTTATCAGGGCAATGTGTCACAAATTTTGTGATCACAGATAAATGCAGGGGGTGGGCTGGGAAAAATCCCACGTCCAAGAAAGAAAACGTCCCTCCTTGAAAGATTTAGGATTTTCTGCTGATTAATGTCTCGAAGTACAAATTTATTGATCCACAGAATTCCGTAATATGTACACATCATTTTCTCTTTCGTTTTAAATTAATGTAAGATAACTTCGTTTACAATTGGCATGAAACTTCAGGATAGATAATACGCTGGCTAGTATTTTTATTTCATTATACCCAAGCTCGAACAATTTTCGGATAATCTTATACAGTGTCAACAAAGAAAATTAAAGAAGTAATTAACTGGATTGCATCATTGCATAACATAGAAGAGAGTTGAGTTGGGTTGATTTTTGACGGCCAATTATCTACACTAGGGATATAGGCCCGGGGGGAAGTGCCCTCCGTGGGGGTCTTTCTAAGGGAACCTAATCTGTATTTAACATGGAAAATCCACAGCTCGAAGAAAACCATGAAAACTCCGAATGAATAGGCTGACGGGCACGATTGGGTTCGAACCCAGCACCTCCCATCTACCAGCTTTGAGAACAGAACCTCTCGGCCACTGGTGGGACCATAGAAGAGAGAAATCAGAGATGTCACATAGCGACATATAATCTGAGCAAAAAAAAAAATAATCACTGAAAACCTAATATATGATTTTATTTATTTATTTTTACTCATTTATAAAACAAAGAAAAGAGTCACTCTATTTTATTTATTTATTTTTTTTTTTTTTGGAAATTGTCTACTGATTTTTTGGCAGCGAGAATTAAAGGCACCAAGAATGCGATGAGAGCAGGAAAAAAACTATTTCACAATGTCAGTTATTGTATGATTCTTGTTTGTGATTAATACAAGAATGGCCTCAAAAAGAAAACGATTAACTTTAAAAGAAAAAAATGAAATTGTAAGTGTATCTGAGAAAGAGAAATTGACTTTACAGATACTTGCTGAATGTTTTAAAATAGGTAAAACACAGGTGGGAGAGATTTTACAAAATAAAGAAGAAATATAAGAAATTTGTGGATTTCTAACTCTAACAAGAACATCAAAAAATGTGAAATTGAGCAAGACTAATTCCATTGAAATTAATTCTATAATTCTGAATTGGGGTACTTCAGTTCGTTCAAAAAACATTACTATCAGTGGGCCTTTGATTCAGGAAAATACTTTAGAAATCTCAGAACTCAAATTACATGATTTTTAAGGCTTCCAGTGGGTAGCTGAAAAAGTTCTGATCTCGGCACAACATCTCTTTCAAAACAATATGTGGAGAAGCAAAATCTGCAGATCTTAAAGAAGTGGAGGATTGGCATGAACGACTGCAATCAATTTGTGAAGGTTATGAGGAGAGAAACATTTATGCCGATGAAAATGGACTCTTTTTCAGAATTTTCTGAATAAGACTTTCTGTTTTAAAAATGATGGTTGGATCGGCAAGGAAATATCAGAAGAGCGACTCACTATTTTATTATGTTGCAATGTATTAGGAGAATTTGAAATCCCTCTTATTATTGGAAAATCTCTAAAACCAATTTTGTATTGTACGGAGAGTGAATACTAAAGCTTGGATGACCAGTCCTTTAATGATCGGATGGTTAACTTCCTTTGATAATAGAATGAAAAAAAAAAAAAAGAAAAGTTTTCTTGTTTTTGGACAATGCAAGTTCTCATCCAAAACATTTGAAATTCGACAATGTTAAAATTGTGTTTTTTCCTCTAAACACAACTTCAGTATGCCAGCCACTTCATCAAGGCATAATACACAATTTTAAAGCCTGGTACAGAAAGCTTTTATTACATGACATTCTTCCAAGTTAGACTCTATGAATACACTTGAGAACTACATAAATTTTGTTAATGCACTTGATGCTATAATTTGGACTTCCTCAGCCCTAAGAAACATAAAACTGGAAAGCATACCACAATGTTTCAGAAAAGCAGGCTTTATATTAAAAGAAAATGAAACACATTTTCAACACAAATGAAGAATTAAACGAAATAAGTGAATTAATGAAATGTATCAGGAGTGAAGAAACTGCCAAAAATTTCATCAATATTGATGAAGAATACCTACTGAAGAAGAATCAGTTGAAGTATGTGATTATATTCCTTCAAATTTTCGAGAAAAGCTGACTCTATTAGTGATGATGAAACAGATACTGAAACTGAAGAGGCTTCCAGCAATATCGAGAATTTCCAAGAAGCGGCAAAATACAGTGAGCAGTTACACAATGTTTTTGTAAAAAAAATGATTCAAAAGGATTAAATCTGCTGACAGAGTTAAAACTTCACATTGAAAAACCAATTACATGTAATCGCAAGCAAAAGCAAATTTTTGTAAGAAATTTTTTTCGTAAGAATTTATATAAACAGCATATAAAGGTGTGTACAATTTTATTTCAGTTTTATTGCTTAAAAAAATAATTTTTATTTCTGATTAATCATATAATAGAGGTTTTAGGACATAAAAAAGTCAATTAATGAAACATTAAGCATTTCTTAGCAATTTTTGAATCTCTGAGGTTTTCCCAATAGCAGACACCTCCGAATAACAGACAGTTTCCATGGTCCCGAGGCGTCCGTTATTTTGAGGTTTTACTGTATTAACATAACTGCTAAAAACTAAACTTTCTGGCTATACAATGCATGAAGGATCTGTGCTGACAGTGCCCATCCCTGTTTTCTTGACCCTAGGCCCTGAGGTGCTATGCAGCATACATCCCGACCAGGTGGTCAGTTTAACGCGAGACCTTCGGTGTTTAGTTCTCAAGCAAGCTTGGTACTCATTTTACCGACCCCGAAGGATTGAAAGGTTGAGTGAACCTTGCCCAGTCGGTAGTCAAACTCTCGACCTGCAGCAAGGCAATATTAACATATATTCTTTAATTGTTCTAGTTTAATAGTGTTGAAGATATATTTTTCTGATTAAATAAAAGTAATAATAATGGTTTATAAAAATATTATTATCCTTTCATTTCAGATTCAAAAGAAAAACCTGCAAGAATTAAGAATACTGAATTAATTGAGCATGAAATTGTAAAGAAAAGACAACATATGGGTAAATTATTTATTATCATTTCTATGCACATTAAAGGGGCTATTTTTAATGTCATGCAATATGCAATTATTATTGAAATTAACATTCCTTACCATTTGTACACAATTTTTTTTTTTTTGAGTTATGTAGCTTTTTTGTCCTTAAAAAGGGGGAACATTATACAAAATTTTAAGTCTATTACTTACATAAAAATAATAAAATAAAAGTAAAAATATATTATTTTAAAAGCACTCTTTTATAAAAATTCAATGTTTATCTTAAAAATCATGCCTAATTTTATGACTGTAATTAATATTGTTTAAAAAATTTTGCATTACAAAATGTTAATTTGGCATGGCCTTGATTATTGAAAATTCACTGCTTTGAAGTGACGAGAGCACTGAATGATCTTTAAACTACATATTAATTCCATAATAATTTTTTCTTTCAGAAATGATAAATGTTTAGTTGAAGAGATTGTTTTTTTTTTTTTTTATCTATTCTGTTAATAATAGATAAATACCATACTTTCTTATTCATGCACTCCCTATGTTCATACAAAATTTTCATGTATATAATATTTGTTATGATCAGTTATGCATCTAATTAGTTTGTGCCTTCTAAAGAGCTTCTCATTCTACCAAATTCTATTTAATATGTTAATAGCTCTTCTTCCTAATGAAATTGTATCATCAATCTCCAAAGTGTCATAATATGAAATTACAGTAGATACTCCCATAACCAGACTCTTCCATATATGGATTGATAAAAGCTTAAAATTTATTCCACTCTTGTAAATTCTTTTTTGAAATCTTAACACAGAATTTTATGTATTTTTAATTTCTTTTTATAAAGGTTGCCATGCGATTCGTAGAATAGCATGGTGAAACAACTTCCTCTGACATAATTAGAATGAGGCATTGTCATTGGCGGGAGGTAGCAGCTTGTCAGTAAATCAAGTGAAGAATAAAACAGACACAGTTAATACAATATTAAAAAAAATAAATTTATGTAGTTCAAGTTGTAACTGCAAAAATAGTGTGTAAATATAATAAAAGTGAAAATAAATGTTTTTATGTGTCAAATAGGTAGGTACAGTTGCGGAAAAAAAAAAAAGTAAACACCTCCTACTAACTCTGCAACTAATTATAATAGAAGAAAGTTACTGGTACCAGTTGATTGAAAATAAAGCCTACTTTTAAATGATGTATATAAAATTTGCTTAAGGGGCCATCTATAAATCAAAACCTGACCAATCTTTGTTTTTTTTTTCAATGGCAACACCCAATTTTGACAATATATTTTAAGTCTTTGGTTCAAACTATGCCTAGAAATGAAATTTCTAGTCATTTCAATGATAAGATTTTGAATTATAAACATTCAAAATTTAGAGCTTCTGGTGTTAAATTACATTTTCGTATTTTTATTAAAATGAAATTAAACTGAATTTACTGAAATTAAAATCCTAATGTGATAATTTTCTGTGTGATTATATTACTAAAAAATCCAAGCATAAAAACATTGAATTTGTAATTTTAAAACTTTTATAATAAATTATGAAATTATTACTCGAAAAAAATATGAATTGCAACCTACAAATTTTTTTATAGATTTATGTTTATTATGTTCTGTTTTATGCAAATTCTCAATTTCAAATTTTTCTTTCAAGTAGTTTTGGAATTATCCATAAAAAATGTCAATATGACATGCAGAAAAGCATAATTTGAAAAATATACAGTACAGTCCCGGTTATCCACGGAATTGGGTGGCAGGGGCACCGTGGATAACAAAAATCACGGATAACCCAAAAAAGACAGAAAATGGGAACCAAGCTCGAAAAAAAAAAAAAAAAAAAAAAATTCATGAAAACTATGTTTTAGTGTACAAAAAGAACACAATAAAATGTTTAAAATACATACATATGCATAGTAGAGCTGGATGATATCAAAAATTTAATATCTCACTATATGAACGAGTTAATATCAATATCGGTGATATATCGCGATAACTACTTTAAAGTGTGAGGGAATAGAAAAATTTCTTATTGCTAAAGACAAATGGTATAGTAGGAATAATTTTATTGCAAATAGCTGTAGGAAGCAAAGAATTAATGTTTTATACCTATTTGCTCACGCAATATTCTTTAAATATATACATATATATGATACAAATAAATACTTTAGAAAAAGGAACCAATATTCGTTATCTATTTGCACTTATATCATTGATTACATAGTGGTTTTCTTTAGCTTGTTCTCGATTCTTCCTGTTTTATGTATTATTTATGAATAATTTTTTAACTATTTAATTTTATCGCGTAAACGGAGAATATTATTTTAAAAAAACTTTACTAGATAAACTAAAAAGTTCTCAATTTTAGGACGTTGATGATTTTAAAATGATTAAAATAAGTGAAAAGCAAAAACTGAAACAGATTTAATGTCATAATTGCATGTACTCGTAATTAAATAGTCTTCAGTGAATGACAGATGCAGCAGAAATATTATTTTTTAATCTTTTTCTAAGAGTATCAATACATTCTTAATAGTTAAAATATTAAGAAAATTTCTCTGTCTTTATACCTTCATATTTGTTTATCTATGGATGAATAAAACATTAAAATTTTTAAAATATACATATTCAAATCCCATTTGGAAATAGACCTATGCTAAGGAAAGTTCACTTTTTTATAAATATTTTGTAAATAACATCTAGACCCATAACAACATATTTTTCCAGAAAGAAACTAACAAAAAAGAAAAACTTACCATAAAATTCTACTTGATTACGCAAAATACTCGGTTTGATATTTAAATCTGTTTATTATTTCGAAAGTGCCACTGAATTTAAAAGGAAAGAAAAAAAAAAAAAAGAAAAGAAATGTTGCAAATGAAAAAAAATAGAAATAAAATAAAGTTATTGGCTAACAAAAACAAATACATAAACAAAACAATCGATATTCTGCATTAGATTTCAAGAAGTTCGAAATCAGAGAGTCTTGGTTAGTTCAAAGAAATCATTGCATTATAAATTTATGAAAATACTCATAACATTTATTTTAAGAGATTAATAAACAAAAAAATTTAAAACATTAATAATCATATAATTATTTACAAATGAATATACATCTTATAGATACCCACGCCTTGTCCGGATGGCTTTTTAAAAAGCCGTCATGACAGAAAACTCCACCTCACCCCCCCCTCATTTTAGCGCGAGAACACATTATTCAAATTCTATTCTTTTAAATGGTATAAAAAGGACCTTGAAAGTGACATCAAGTTTGTAGTGCTTAAGTGCAGAGAAAAAAAAACAGTTGCAAGCAAACAAAAAAAGAAAAAGAATGAAAATCAAAATCTTTTCCTTACTGTTAAAAAAATAATAATAATCAATATATCCATATCTCCTATGTAAATTCACCGATTACTTTCAAATTTTCAGCTAGTTGAAATAATAGTAAATTAGGCTGTGTAAGAAATTTTTATTAAAATTTAATTATTTATTAGAAAGTTACAACACAATGCCTTCCGAAACTTCGAATGAAAAGCAGGAGCGCATCTGCAGTTTGTTTTCGTTTATTCACCTCGCTCCGAGAAATCGGAAGTCATATGTTTACACAATCAGATCATTATGTTTTTCAATGCAGAAAGAAACCATGGATAGAGCTTTTATTTGTTTATTTTTTTTTTTAACTCAAATATCTACTTTAGTTTTATTATTTTTAAGTACTATCTTTTTTCAGTATTGTAAACGTGTTTCTGATATAAATAATTTGCGGGGAAAGAGAGTGTTCAATGTGGATAGATTTTTTTTTCTTACATTAAAAAAATTCGCTATTAAAACATCTGCTTTAATATTATGGTTTTTTAGTATTGAAAACGCATTCTTGACGTAAATCACGCACTGTTTTTTGTATTTTGGGAGAGGAGGTGGGGTGGAGGGCGGCGGTAGATATATATATATTTTTTTTTTAATTAAAATGAAACGAAATTCGGAATCGCCAAGGTCCAATGGGTGCTGGATTTCGAATTTTGTACCGCATATTTATGTATAAAAATTAAAGTACTGGATTTTTCAGATTATTTGTGCGTCTGTGCCGGCCATAGAACATGGTATATCAATTTTAGTGATCTTGATCTGATCACTTAAGCAATTATAAGCACTAGTGTTGACTCTAAGCTGCTTTAGCAGGGCGCAGCGGCCGGCGGCCCTTTTTAATTCTATTTTACGCCTGGCGGCCCTTTTTATTTCTATTTTACGCCTGGCGGCCCTTTTTATTTCTATTTTGCATCCAGCGACCCTTTTTATTTCTATTTTGGCACCCGGCGGCTCTTTCGAAATTCTTCCGATGCGCCCGGCTGCCTTTTTAATACTTCCTATACGCCCCGTGGCAATTCAGTTGATCTCGGAAAAATATCACAAATTCTAGGGAGAATCCAAACCAGCTCAAAATATTTTTTGTAAACAAGGTACAAGTGTGCCCTTTTTGAAAAAAAGTGCCCTTTTATTAGAATAGTATTCCCTTTTTGAGAAAAAGTATCCTTTTTCAGAATATTGTCCCCTATGTGAAAAATTCCTGCCCGGCGGCCTTTTTTTTCTAGAGTCAACACTAAGCACGTAAACCTATAAAATTTTTAATGTAAATTAAAATGAAAGGAAAATGTGGTTAAAGAAAATCCAAACTTTTAAACAATGAAAAAAGAAAATAGATTTTTAAATTATTACTCTGTAGTTTTTTAAGCAAAAATAAAGCTTCAAAATTTCTATTAAAAATGTATTACATAACTATTATTTTTACCAAAAAATAGAGAGAGAAAAGTAAAGTAAGGGAAACTATCAATTTGACGTATACTACAAAAAAGTTCAACCCGACCCAGTCTTCAAATTAGATTCTTGCATCGTCTCAGGTTACCCGAACCCGACCCGACACGCGGTTCGTGTAGACCAACCATTTTAAAAGAAAGTCAGGAATATATTTTATGAAAAAAACTATATAATTGAACATTAATGAGTGTATATGTATTCAATTTTGTACTAAAAAGATAAATTTGATATTACAGAATAATTCTTTTTTATATTGTATTAAAATATGAATTTATTTTCTTCCACTTCGAGTTTGTGATGAAGTGTGCCGGGTGTCGGTCGGGTTGACTTTAAGCAGAGTTTTCAGGTTTGGCTCTGGTAAGACGCGACCTGTGCCGCACTACACCCCGAGTGAGCAGAAAAAAAGGCCGACCTAGCCTGCATGTCCAGAGCAAAAAGCAAACACGGCTTCAGTCTAATGACACGAAGTTAATCCAAGCGTTCCAGCCCAGTTTGCAGACATCCAGTATAATGCCATTTAATAATATTACATTTACAGACTTTAAAAATAAGGCCCAGATGTAGTAATATATTTTTATTTTTATTGTTCTTTTTTATCTTTTTGCTCATTTATGTCATTTTTTAAAACACGATTTTTTTTTGTCTTATTTAAATTAAAGAAATTATATAATAAAAACAAAAAATCAGAAATATATTTTCATTGAAAAATTACAACTGGAATTCGTTTAACTAATTTCCACGCCCGTGTGAATATTATCAATAAAATCAATCAGTAAAGTAAATCTTATAAATAAAGTAAATCAGTAAAATAAAGTAAATCAATTCTTACCTTGAATGTAGTCCATCATATTGTAGAGGATGATTATAGCTAAGATGGCTCCATAAATTAGAAGTAGCTTTTGCAAATACCGGTCGAACGCATATACTGCATACTGCAATTTTTTCATTTATTACTTCACCATTTTCATTACCTGGGCATCCAAAATATTGCCACACGTTACTCTTAGCCTCTTTTTTTTAAATCACTTGATTATAATTCGGGCAATTTACCCGACACCGTACGTTCATCTTACTATAAAATATAAAAACACTGCCGATAACTTGCTCGAGAAGACCATACGAACGAGCATTGAATGAAGCCTATAGACAATAGCAATTATTGACTCAACAATGAACAGATGTTCTAGCTCATGTCATTGGCCAGGACGTATCAAACTTGATATGTTCTAATATGTCTAGACCAATAGTAGCAGCGAAATTAAATCAACGACGATTAAAACATTATTCAGTAACGAACGGACATATGTATGTTGATATATTAGAATATGAATTATTCTGGGTCTGGGATATCAACGAAAGACAGTACAGATTATCACATGAGGGGAGTTTAGAATAAAGCGGGGCTGCGAATAAATGCATCTATCAGATGAGAGAAAGGATTGAAGAAGTCATTGGCCAGGACGTATTAAAGACTTGATATGTTCTAATATGTCTAAATCAATAGTAGCAGCGAAATTAAAACAACGACAATTAAACCATTATTCAGTAACGAACGGACATATGTATGTTGATATATTAGAATATGAATTAGTCTGGGTCTGGGATATGAACGAAAGACAGATTATCACGGGAGGGAATTTAGAATAAAGCGGGGCTGCGAATAAATGCATCTATCGGATGAGAGAAAGGTTTGAAGAAGTTATTGGTTACGCAATATTCGGCGCTTTTTCTTCTTGCGGTTCGAAGTTGTGGTGCGGGAAAAAAATGTTATTGGGATATATAAGTAGAGACAGAGATTAGATATCGCTATTGGGATATATCGTTAGAGTCAGAGCTTACATATTGTTATTGCGATAGTTAAAAAATATCAATATTTGACCGATATATTGATAATTAATCCAGCCCTAATGCATAGTACATCCGAAATCTTTGCTTTATGTCTAAATCACTAAAATAAAGAACAGTAAACAAGAAACAATGCCATACATACTGTACAAAAAGTGTTGAGTTACACCTTTTTTTAAAAAAAATCAGTCACTTGTTTTTGCTTCTTGCTTTGGAAACACTTTTTCTATCTCAAAAATGAAGCTATTCTTGATATGTTCCCCTGGAATTTATCATAATATTCTTAGTTAATTGTTAAATATTTTAATAGCTGTGCTTACGTTTAGTTAATAAAATTAAGAAAAGGCATCAAGACTTTATAACTGATATTTTTTTAACATGGCAACCGAATCTAGAAATATTCTTCTATTACTTTCAAATACATGAATTTTTCTGTTCATATTTATTAGTAGAGCTTACTGTATTTTCCTCGCTTAAATTTAAAAATTTGGCTTAAATTAAAAAAGAAAAAAAAATATTTCGCTTCGCGGATAAACCGCACCGTGGATAATCGAGGCTCTACTGTATTTTACTCATTGTATTGAAATATTTGGGCTGGCTATAGTTGAAACATATTAAAGCGAGTGAAATGGTCATATTGGTAATAAATAATACATTAATAGGGGCAACATAGTCATTCTGTAGCATTTTGACAATCGAGTACCGAACTTCAATTTGGATACAGCCCCTAAAATATGCTCATTTTAAAATAATTAATTTCTCAGAAACTAAGCATACAAATTTCATAAAAATTTGGATTTAGGCTAATTAAAGGGTGTAGAATTTATTTATGGTGTCAAACCTGGGTATTGCTACTGAAAAAAAAAACAAAGTTCGGGTTTGTTTTTATAGCTAGATGGCCTCCTAAGCAAATTCTATATACATTATTTAAAAGTAGACGCTATTTCCAATCGTTTGGTACCTTTAACTTCCTTCTACGATAATTTGTTGCAGAGTTAGCAGGGGGTGTTTACTTTTTTTCCCACGACTCTATATTTATGACTCCAGTCCACACTAGTTTGTTTATGGGAGAGTCTACCGTATATGAAATTTAGAAAGTATAATTAAATAGTGCTTATAATACTTACAAAACCTTTCAGTTGCAGGTTTAAGACACAGGAAGCTTGAAGCTGTGCAAAGCAGAAGTCATCGAAAAGTGCCTAAGATCCAAAATCTCCAATATTATGTAAGTAGTCTATTGTCTTTAAATACATACAGTTTACATTAATCTATTTTAAAACATGTGCAATAAATTAATCATTTCATCTATGTTGGAAAGTTTCATAATATCACTATTGCCTTGTGGCTTCAAAACATTGTTTCACTTTTAAAATAATAAATTTTGGAATTGCTAAAGTGGCAATCTTTATCAAGCCTCATATTTTCTGCCAGTGCTGCACGTTACTGTTACTGCACATTGCACTTCTACATGAAGCTATCATAAATCCAGCTACCCTATGTTCCATATAATTCTCTTTTGAATTATTCTTTTGTCAACTAGTTAGGCTTCGCTTATCTAGACAGTTGTTTTGCGGTCCTCGGGAAAATGATAAATACACTTGATTTTATTTGAGTTACTCTCTAAATGCCGGCCATGATACAAACTCGCCATTTCATCATATGATAGATGGAGTTAACCCTTTATGACTCAACAACTCCAATTGAAAAATATTTACTCAAGATGTTACGATAAATCTTTTTAAGCAAACAAAACAAATTAGAGCGAAAAAATAAAAAGATATTGACAAAAAATGTACTTTTCACTGCTGCAATAAGCAAAGAATTTCATACTTCTCATACATATTGTCAATTTTCTAATACAAAATCATAAAGTATACGAAATTATCTTTTTAAAAAATCTATTTTTGGATGTCTACAGCCTTTTTAATTCTTAAAAAATTACCGAAGTCCATTTTAGTATTAACAATGCAAAACTGCTCAAATGATAAATAAACTTTGGCATGAAAAATTAACTCACTATCATTATCTGTTGAGAATTCAATGAATGATTTATATTGCTTGCTGTGTTGGGAGATAGCAGCAATAATCATCTTAAGCCTGCTGTATAATTAACATTGTTTTTTGGGTATGTTGCAGATTTACAATGTGGTGAAACAATGGGTTAAATTCCCTAAATGAATATTACTAGGGAAGCAGCAGTAGAATTGATAAAAAAGAAAGTCACTGGTCGGCAGTCATCATCACTGGCCTGCTACATAAAATTCTATTAAGTCTCTTTAATCCTTTGAGTGCCCCCCCTCGTGGGTGCAAGTCTTCAGTCTCAGGACTGATTTCAGTTGTGGAGAGATTTTTGATTAATAGTAAATTATACTTTATATAGTAAAATAAGAGCAGTTTTACAAGCAAAAACTTTTATTCTTTTTCTTTTCTTGTAAAACATCAATTTTCAGCTATAATGCAAGACATTGAAATCTTCTAGCCTACCCCCTTCAACTATACCTAATCCTCAGAAACGTTTTCAGTCTTGGCCTTGATGGATTTCTTGCACCCATGCCTAAAATTGTGTGGTTTGTGTTTGGTTGCGGTTTTCTCAGGAACAGAAAAAATTACGTTTATTTGTCAGAGAGGGAAAAAAAGTTGCTGGTCTTGCGGACCACTAAGTTTTTCTAATCAGTGGTCTTATTGAATTTTTTGGTTGTCTCGGACCAGTGGACCACCAAGGATTTTGAATGCTGGAAGGGCATCTAGGACCTGTACAAAATTAAGCTGATTGAGAAAATATTCATTTGATGTCTGTAGTCAAACAGACCAATGATAACTTCTAATTTTTAAATGAACGTTAACATATTGACAGGAACATTATACCTGAAATAGCTCGGGTAAAGTTCTTGACTGTCAAAAACTACAACAAACAGAAGGCAAACTGGAATATTTTATTGTTAATAAAATTTGTCTTGTTTGTTTAAATGTGTTGATGTAATCTGTTTTATAATTCCTGTGTTGAGATAGTGTATTTTGTTTTAGAAAATTCAATTTTCATAACAAACTGTGTTAACCATGGGAGCTTTCGAATAAAATAAATGAAAATGCAATATCAAAAAATATGGCAATCACAATAACTAAACTCTGTGCATTTGAATCCATAAATCATGTTTTACAATAAATAATGTTTTTCATAAATAATGAAGTTACTTTGACATAATCATAGTAAAATCCCTCAGTTTTAAAAATGAAAATCTGCATTCCCTTTGGCACATGAACAGAAAAATATCATTTCTTCAACAATATTAAAAAATAAATGCAAAAAAATTCTTAACTAAATACCATAACATTTAGTGAAATTATATGAGTATGTTTCAAATTGGAATTTACTCTTTCACTCAAAAAAACCCCAATAGATGATGATTATATGAAAATGTCATTTTCTAAACACTTCCAGTCATGACAACAGTTTAAGCTCGTAGTTAGATTATATGTCCTTTAAATTTTTGTTTTATTTAAATTATTCTTTTATTTACTGATGATGCTTTAGTTTTGTTATCAATTTTTTTGTTAACATTTTTAAAAGTATTATACTGTGAAAGATTAATGACTTTAATAAACAGCTTGAAATTGTGATTTTAAATTTCATTTGAGGATATGAGTCTCCTTAACCAGAAAAGAAAATTTTGGTTGACCAAATTTTGACCCAAATTCCTAGTATATAAGGCAAGTTTTGAAAGTAAACCAAGATTTTACAATGCCAGAAATACTCAATAAAATTAGTTTTGTTACAAATTGTAATGTTTTTTCAGTGCAAATTTACTAACAAAGTAGTTGAAAGAGAATACACTTTTTTTTGGGGTAAAATTGAACAACTTGTAAGTTTTCCAGTGAGCCGCATTCACATAGTCTGAATGATGGATAAGTACATGCTCACTGGATCCAAAAACTGGCTACGAATGATCCAGGTCATGTCATAGAGTTGTATGACGCATTTCAAGTGCTCTGTGAAAGCATTGGGTAAAGGAGATACCGTTTCTGGATGACGGAGATGAATAAACCTATGTGCCACCTCCCTCAAAAGGCAGCTAATTGAAAATTGTAGGGACCCTGATCACTGGGCTTTAACAATTTTTTTTTTTTTTTTTTTTTTTTTTTTTATGGGGTTATTTTCTGGAATCCATTCTAAAATTCGGTTGTGGTTCGTGTTTTAAATGGGCAGAGTTCGTCAGATGGCATCTGGAGAAACTATTGTTTTTCTAGATAATTGGTCAAGTAATCAAGCCTCCAAGCACTTTATAGGGAAAAGCGGTCAAACTGCCTTGAAAAAGGATATGGAACCACAGAATGTTTTCAGATTCCGTACAAGGAGATTTTTAATTAAGGAGGCATGCGGTAAAGAGGAAGTGGGGGAGGGACCTCCAAATAAAAGTTTTTCTATCCAGTGGATCAAATGCAAATTGGATATCTTGGATACAACGAACAAGCATCTGAAATTACTAACTGTTAGACAGAAAGCACATGATTATGAAAATAAGCCCATTCTTTCTCTCTAAAGAAGTATTATTTTAAGGATTATTTAAGTTTTATTTTTCGTTTATTTTAAAATTTTTAAAACTTACTTTGAACATTTTATTTTAAATATTTACGGAATATACATTACTGTGTACCAATTAATTTCTATTAATAGACATGTGAAGAGTATTGAGGAAATTTTCAATAAAATTCCGTTTATAAGCCCCATCCCAACTTTTGCCAACATTTCATGTTGTCAAAGGGAGGGTGGGGGCTTAGTTTCAAAATTTTATGGTAATATCAATTTGTCCTGTAAAATTGCTTGGCATTCAGTTCTAATTATAGTTAGTTCTATTAATTTGGGGGTCCTGGCATATGTCCCATGAGAAATCAATTCTCGTGTGTTTATTCTGTCATCTTAAATAAAATATTTTTAAACAGGGTTTCATGTCAAAAACCTAGATTTAATAAATATCAAAAGAATTACTTAGCAGAGTTAGATAGACTTTAATCAATAAATTCTGAATAAAACTGCATAAATACATTAAAACTGTGGAAGTATAAACTGCACAAATACATCTTTGAAACCTATTTCCATAAGATATGATAAACTGCAATGCATGATTTTTTTTAAAAGTTATTTGAAGAATGCATGCTTTTATGATAAACAGTTAATAAATTCTTAATTATTTGTAATCACTAAAATTATATAGGTTTAATCTAAATTTTACCGAGGTAAATAAATTTAGATTTTTTCATGGCTGGATGCAGAAACTAATCTGTCACAATTGGTAGCATATTTACTTTCCTTAAGATAGAGCAAATTCAAATTTCCCTTCCAGTACAAAACAGTATTGCTATTGCTACAAAACCAGTTTTCTTGCTTTCCCCCTACTATGTTCTTATGGATGGTGTTGATTAAGGGGACTCTTCACTCACTTGAAACACCCACTCGCTAATGCTAAACCTATGGGCAGGTTGTTTTCGAATTTCTCATTTAAATTTGATTTTTTTTTTTTTTTTTTTTTTTTTTTTTTTTTTTTTGCATAGGATAGCTGAGTTTGATCTCTAATAGCACCATTTTTTACTTTTTCGATTTTGGTTGCAGATTCTTTTAATAGAAGTACTTTCACTTTTGAAACTGGTTCTGAAAGTGAAAGTACCTTTATTAAATTATTTTTTAAATCGAAAAAGTAAAAATTAGCCATATTAGAAATTAACATCAGCTATCCTATGCAAAAAAAAAAAATCATTTAAAAATATTCAAATTTAAACAAGAAATTCGAAAACAACTTGCCCATAGGTTTAGCATTAGCAAGCAGGTGTTTTCAAATGAGTAAAGTCCCCTTAAGGGGCTACTTCACTAATGCGAAAACTGCCACCAACTAATGTTAATCTTACAGGAGAATTTTTTTTAAATATCTTGTTTGAAAATGAAAACACCCGCTCAATAAATATTGTTAATTCTATGGAAGTTAGTTTGCATAATCTTTTTAAATGTTTTCTTTTTTTTTTTTTTTTTTTTGCATTGGATAGCTAATGTTAATCTACAAAGGCCGTTTTTTACTTTTTCGATTTTGCTTGCAATTTTTATTATTATTAAGTTACTTTCCCTTTTGGAACAGGTTTTCAAACTAAGTTACTTAACTTATTTTTCCTACTGGTATGGTGAATTATTCATTTGCCCCTAATTTCAGGAGATATTCCATAAATAAGATAATTTCATGAGGTGATTGTCAGTCACTAACAAAAATTAATTTTGAGATAAAAGGTTTAAAATATCATATTTTAATCATTTTATTCCAACATTTAATTCTTTTCTCTTTAATAAAATAATTTTTTTTAAATTTTTCTGTGTTTGTACTAATTGAAAAAATAAATAAAATAATTAATACAACAGAGAAAATATTTATTAAAAGCTATTTTTAAAAATAAGGTATGTAAAAAAAAGTCACACCAGTAATCCACATAACTTGGAAATTTAGTCATAAACAAAGGCAAAAATTATAATTTCATATTTGATTACAATTTAATGTATACTAAAACTACATTGCACTAAAAGTAAACAAAAGCAATGCTATATTAACAGTATTTTTTCTGAGTTTAATTACATATTTGTGTTTTAGACGATTTAAACGTATGTCACGTCAAAAACTAGTTTTTGACAGCTAAAACCCAACCCTGGTTTTAAATTAATGAATGTTAGTATTTATAAATAGATATATTTTTTTCCCTCTTTTGTTATTACATTCCTCTTTTTCTGTATGTTCTTTAAGTCTTGCGGTTGGCATCCCTGGATATAAGAATGTTGTTATTAGATTAATTGTTTTTATGTATTTTCCCCTGTAGGTTAAATCAAGTAATTTTCCTATAAAACGAAAAGATGGTATACTCTCAGTAATGAGGGTGTCATTTCAAGGAACTGACGTTTTGAAAGGAATGGAACGTTTTGTTGAAGCTGGCATAGTTACTGATTCTTTGCCTGATTTTTTATATGACAAACCAATAAAAACTGGAGCTACAGAATTTCAATTTACAGTATGATCAATAATGTAATACAAGTTTTAATATAGAACTCTTATTTATATTTTTAAAGAATATTACAACCTGAAAAAATTAAACTGGTCTGTAGAATTGTGCCTTAAATGGAAAGTTTTATGGTACCAGAACAAAAAGGAATACCATACTGTTAAAAGACAGTGCATCTACTGAACCAAAAGTCTCTCTAAAGCAGATTTTTTTTTTTTTCAAGGTGTGATTAGATGCCAATTTCATCTAGATTTTTTATTGTGATCCAGTGTGATAAATGACAAAATACAATTTTTGTATTTTTTAAACACATTTCATTTGTTTGTACAATACATGTATATACAACTGTACTGTTTAATAATATATATATTTTTTTTATCTACCATTTTGTATGTTTTTTTATAGTACTACACTTTATTGATAGATAAAATTTAGTTCATTTTACACAATAATTGCTTGTAGAAAATTATCCAAAGCATTACTCAAGCCTTATCCCTAACAAATGTAAATGAGACATTATTGGTAAGTTGAAGAATGCCCTCACCAATCTTTGGCAATAAAGATTGCCAGTGATAAATAATGCAATACAAATTTTATCAACTTTTGTATTTTTAAATATTTCTTTACCAGTAATGTGGCATCTACCTCTCATCCATTATGGATAAGGCGTAACTAATGCTTTGGGTACTACAAGCTTTATTGTGTTGTGGTAATTCTATCACTCTCTTTTTAATTTATTGGAGATATAAATATGTCTGTTGTTGTAAATCTTGCTTTATCTTATTGTAGCAAAGAAATGTTTATTTTGTCATATGGTGATAAATTTAAAAATTATGTTTTTAGTCTAAATGATCAGTAAATGAATTTGTAGTTTTATTGCTAAACTTATTCAAAATTATTAATTTTTTCATTTTAACATTAATTCAGGCTGTTGCGTCCATGTGGTTTATCGGCACACACTTCTTCAATTCATAAGTTGTTTTTGTTGTATGGCAACCGATTTTTTTTTGTTGTTGTTCTAAAAAAGTCATCCATGCGAGAGGTGGCTATTTTATATGTGTGAAATAAATAATGTTTTTATATACAAGAATAATCCTTTAAATTTTAGATTAATAACACACAACCTCTGACACAGGCATTAATATGGATAACTAACTAATTCTGTATCTGCAAAAGAAAAATGTAAACAATCTCAAGGTTGGGAGATTAGAGGGAATATTTCAAGGGTCGGCACGTAATTTTAAGTGGGGTTCGAATACTTTTGAAAAATTTTATCGAGGTCCAGAGAAAAAAACACATAAATACACCAGTGTCCAAAATTAAGGACGAGTCATAAAATGCTAATTTTTAAGTAAGTGAATACTCAAAAAGAAATAATATAATTCAAATAATTACTATCCCTACAGCACAGCTAGTCCATATAGCATCTCACTCATGTTAAACATGGTCACAGTCACTACGGTGAAACAAAAAATAGGAAATTGCACACGTCTTATTATGAGTCTCAAATGATCACTATATGTGACTCCACTGAGATGTTGACTGCTGCTTTGTGACGAGTCACCAGGTGACTTTACAATGTAGTTACACTGTGACTCTCATGTGATTGTCATTTTTAGACTCAATTTCAAAGTCATCATGAACATTGCATTATGATAAGTCACCAAATATCACATTATTGTCACATGGTGACTTTTCACAAAAGAGCACAATGGTGACTTCACAGTAGTCTCTCTGTCACCTGAAGGTCATGTGACTTTAATGTGACAATATTTGGTAACTTATCTCAATGCAGCGTTCACAATGACTTTGAAATTGAGTCTGCAGATGACAGTCACATGAGAGTCACAATGTAACTACATTGTAAAGTCACATGGTGACTCGTCACAAAGCAGCAGTCACAGTGGAGTCATATATAGTGATCATTTGAGACTCATAATGAGATGTATGGAATTTCTTATTTTTTTTGCTTCACCGTAGTGACTGTGACACGTGTGACATGAATGAAATGTTATGAGGACTAGCTGTGCTGTAGCAATAGTAATTATTCGAATTATATTATTTCGTTTTGAGTATTTGCTTACTTGAAAATTAGCATTTTGTGATTGGTCTTTAATTTTGGACACCAGTGTAATATAAGTACTTATTACTTTTAAATTGTTATTTTTACATACACATACATATAAAATGGAAAGTCAGGTATTTGTTATCAAAAATTACTACATACACAGGTATACGTTCTGAAATTTTTTACATACACACAATAAAATAGAAAAGTCTGGTATTCGTTGAAAAAATGAATGCAAAGAAATTACACTTGCGGTCTTTAGCCAGTTATTTATAGTTTGGTTCATGTGGTGAACAGCTAATGCAAAGAGTATCTTCAAGATGTGTGTCCGTTAATCTCTAACGATATTTGTTCTAAAAAAATTCATTTTGGAGGAAGTTCTTTCACATACATATGTAGAGCTAAACATAGTAGCCAGGTTAATAGCTAGTTTTTTGCAATTTCCATACTTTCTTGAGACATGTTTATCCAAAAATTCTTCAGGCGATGCAGTTTTATACATTTGCAAGGAAATATCTTCTTGCAAGTCAATTATCTCCATTTGAAGTAAAGATTTTTCAAGACTGAACAACTTCACAGTCACATCAATCCATTCTGCAGATGGAGTAAATTCATAAGTTGATTTAAAGAATTGAGACAACTTACCTATCCCAGCAAAGTCTTGGAATGTTGCTTCAAATTCCTTCACAAGATCTGACATAAAACTTAGGAACACTGCAGTGTGTATTTCGGAATTCTTCTTTTTATATTCGATTATTGTTGGAAAATTAATAAATTCTTAATTTACAATATCTTTTTAGATGGTCCAGGCTCTGACCTTCCACGGTCCAGATGTGGACCGCAGTCTGCCAATTGCGGGCCGTGGGAATAGGTTGTATTTAAATATACTTTTAAAGTTGAATTATCTAGGCTTCAATGCATATAAATAGCAGGAGATTATGTGAAAAGGAGGCATTAAAATAAAAGTAATATTTTCATCAGTCTTGGCAGATTTTTTAAAAAATGTGTTCTTTAATCCAAAATACCCATGTATATATATTTTACATTGTGGTTGTTTTTGTGTGTGAAAATTTGATTTAGATTTTCTTAGATTAGTAATGAAATTTCTGGCCAAATCAAATACCTTTTGAGATTTTCCTTTTGAATATGACATTGTAAATAAAATTTCTCAGTTCATCTAGTAGATAATACATTTTAATATGAAAGATGGTGTGCTTGATAAAGAAGCTGAAAGAGCAATGTGTATTTCTTTGTTATAGCAGCCCCTACTTATACCAAAGTCAACACAAAGTTTATATATGCATCATAATACACACACACACATATATATATGGGGCATTCTCACAATCTTTTGACTTTTGGGGGGAAAAAATCTGGCAAAATTAAACTTGCTAAAAAAATTTTTAATCTGATAGATGAATGCCTTAATGATTCAAAATAAAGAAAAAATGGTCAGCAGCAAAAAATTTTTTATTTAACTGAGATTTAGGTTAAACTTGCGAGTTTAATTTTCCTTACCATTTTACCCCTATAACTTTATTTTCTTCTAAATTTTTACTTATAATGAATTTGCGTAGTACCCACAGGACATTCAAATAAGAAATAATAACAATGTAGTACTTTTATACAGAATTTTTGTGTAACATTGTCTTAAAGGGACGGTAAAGTAAAAAAAGAGATGGTAAGGATGGAACAGTAAGGAAAATTACCACCTATTTTTAGGAAAATCATGTTAAGACTTAGTGATAGCCACAATGTTTATTGATTTTTCGAAACAGTTGTTAACATTGGATTAAATTAACCTCGAAAAGTGCAGGAATAAACCTTGGGGACGGTAAGACTACCAATAAAGCCACTGTGCTTGAAATTGATATTTAAATGCTGATTTATATTCTGCAGTAAATTTCCTGTCAAAGAATTTTAGGTATTCTTTCTCTAGCATACTTCTGCATGAGAAAAAACTTGAAAAAAAATCTGTCGCTGCATCTGAAATGATTTTCTGTATAATTTTAGAAGAGGGATGGTAAAAAATCTAAAACCCAGGGACAGAGTTCAAAAAATATCAACCCTAAAAATGTGTGCAGGTTAATTTTTAGCTACATATTTATATAAAACAATTGAATTATTTTTATTGAAACAATTTTATCCAGACAGCTCCAAACTTCAAAATCAGCATCAGGGACACGGGACGGTAGATGAGTTTTCCATGTGTTTGGACCCCCAACATTGTCCCAAACTTATTTATCTCGTTAATATTGTTGCGCAATCATGCAATGGGATGTTCCCAAGTATATGAAATTAAAAAAATACAAAAAAGTGTATTAAATAAAAAATTATTATTCAGGGACATGAAAGTTAAAAGATTGTGAGAATGCCCCATATATACTCTATACACCAATATATACAAAATATTTACTAAGATGGGTTCAGCATGAGCTTGAGCCCTAATTTTTATACCAGTCTTCCAGCTCGATCTCAAAGTAAAAAATTATGTACAAATTGGAAAAATATGTAGTCTTGAAATTTTTTTTTTTTATATTTTAAAATCAGTTTGAAAGGTAATTTAATTGCAATTGATGGGATATAAGGGAAATATTCTATCTGATTCTGAAACCTTTGCATGGTCAATGGTCATCATTGTTAGTAACATAAGAAACAGCTTGGTATTCCTCGTCTATCCTGCCTTTTTGTTTGAAGTCCTTTTACAGAATTACTGGAAAGCAGAACTCATGACTTTCTGCCATAGTTAAACAATATTTAAAAAAATACTAAGAAGAATTGGGACTTTTGTAGACATCTACTAATGGTTTGGTATAAATAAGAAATATGTTATTTTAAACAATTTTCAGGGACATAATCATGAAATATTATCATGAGGGAGTATTTAGGATTAAGACTTATTTCTATGTAGAAGATATTTTGAAATGAGAAAATTAATCTGAATCTGCAATTATTTGTTTCATAGTGTTTGAATTAAGGATTTTTTCCCTTAAGAAATTCACTTCAAAATTTTAAAGGGGGAGGATAGTTTTGTTGATCTAGTTTTTCAGAGGCCCTTCAGATATACCATAAACTGAAAGCCCATTTTCAGCAATTATCACTTATATCCAAAATATTTTCTATGTCTCTGTAAATGAATGATAAATTTTATGCACACCAATTTTATTATATTATGTAACCAAATTCTTTTGTGTGGTCGTATAAATGAATGTTAAATGCTTTACACTCCATATTCTACAGAAAGTATATTTTAGTGCACCTGAGAAATTCATATCTATTTTGTTTTTAATAGAGTAATATGATTTAAATACACAAACGAATTTTCTCCATAGATCATAATATAATGGAATTGTTTTGTGTGCCCCTGTAAACAAACTATAAGTGCTTACACATAACCTATTCGAGTAAGAATATTATAGTGCACTCTAGTGAAGTATATCAATTTCAATATGTTTGAAATTGTGTACCATCATTAAAATGCATTAAAGTATTTTTCCATGGACCACAATGTAATGGCTTTTTATTATTATTATTCTTATTATTTCCCTCTAAATAAACTATAAATGATGCACGCTTCGAACGTTATAATAAACCTCAATATTATACATCAATTACATGCCTATCCGAATATATTTATGCAAGTTAGGGCAAGGAGAGACGACCAAGAGTCCTATAAGTTACCCACCAACCTACTACCATGTTGCTATTTCCACATGACAATCTTCATTTCTTTTCTATAACATTCGCGTTAGAAATATGCCATGAAGATTATTGTATGAAAATAGTGGTATAAAAAGGTGACCAGTCGTACCCTATCCTTTTCTTATGTGGCTCTGGATCTTATCTGGCATTTTGGTTGAGTTCAAGCTTACTTTTATAAATCTAAAAACAGCTTTAATGAAAAGAATATTAATAACTTAAAAGAAAAAAATGCAAAAAAGTCAATTTTAGTCGCATTCTCTGATTAAAAGTGAGCCTGAGCCGAGGCTAATGAAAAAGACAGGCTACTGCGGTGCATCCCACATAAACCTACAGATGGCCTACGGTTATCTTCGAAAGCTTTTTTAAAGATTGTTTTGCATATTCCAACTGCCTTCTCAACCATACCATTACTTTGAGAATAGTGGGGGCTTGTATGTATTATTTCAATATCCCATCCCTTCCCAAAGTTTTTAAACTCATAACTGTTAAAGGGGACATTATCACAGATAATTGTTTCTGGTATCCCAAACCGGGAAAATATTTCTTCTAACTTGGTAATGATTTCTACAATTGTTTTATTTATTATGGGTACAGTCTCGATCCATTTTGAATAATAATCAATTATAACCAGATGATTAGCATTATGAAAATACATAATATCTATTCCAATTCTTTGAAAAGGACGAGCTGGCACTTCATGCGGTATAAGTGGTTCTTTGCATTGAGAATTTTGGAATTTTTCACAAATACTACATTTAGATATGACATTTTCAATATCGCGATTAATGCCTGGCCAATACATTAATTCTCTAGCCCTATTTTTGCACTTTTGGATACCCAGATGTGATTCATGTATCAAAAACAACATATCTTGTCTCAATACCTTAGGTATAATAATTTTATCATTCAAAAATACTAACCCTTCTATACAAACAATATCATTTTTTAATTTGTGATAATGCATCAAGCTCTTAGGCATTCGCCTTTTTTCAGGCCAGCCATTTTGATAGTATTGACTGATTAATTTTAATTCATCATCCTCAGCAGTAGCTTTCTGAAACTGTTGAAACCGGCTTTCACTCATTGGTAAAACCTTAGAGATTGAATGTACCATGTTTAACATGTCAGGGTCACCTATCACTTTTTCTTTGATATATGCTGTAGACAATGTATCTGCAATATACATTTTGCTTCCTGGTAAGTACTTTACGGTGAAATGATATTTCAACAGCCTCAGAAGCATTCTCTGTAATCGACAGGAAATTTTAGAGATTGGTTTAAGTACTATAGATGTCAAAGGTTTATGATCACTTTCAACAACAACTTTGTGACCATAAACAAAATTGTGAAACTTTTGAAATGCAAACACTATGGCCAATAACTCTTTTTCGATTTGAGCATAGTTTTGTTCAGCATCAGTAAGACTCCTTGATGCGAATGCAACTGGCTGACCCTCTTGCAATAAACATGCACCTAGACCATCTTTAGAGCTATCACATTGAAGTGTAATAGGCAGGGATTCATTAAATACTTTTAGAACTGGTGTTGAACTGATTAACTTTTTAACAGTTTCAAAACTGTTGTCCTGTTCAGGACCCCAATCAAAATCTACATCATTTTTCAGCAGACTCCTTAAGGGAGAGGTAACTGTTGATACATTCGGTATAAATTTAGAAAGAAAATTAATCATACCCAGTAACCTTTTAATGTCACTTTTACAAGATGTTTTTTCAAGATTGACAATAGCTCTAACATGACTTGGATCTGCCCGTATTCCATTTTTAGATATTAAAAACCCCATATATTTTACCTCAGGTACCTTAAACTGAAACTTATCTTGATTGAATTTTATATTATTTGCTTTGGCCCTTTCAAGAACCTCTATCAAAATTCTGTCATGTTCTTTTTCATCTTTACCTGCTATTATTAGATCATCATAGTAAATTTCTACCCCATTAATATCTCCAAACATTTTCTGATTCTTTTTCTGAAATACCTCAGGAGCAGAGGAAATACCCTGGGGAAGTTTATTAAATTTATATCTACCAAAGGGAGAGTTAAAAGTGCATAACTCTGAACTTGGTCCATCTAATGACACTTGCCAAAATCCATCTTTCAAATCTAGTACTGAAAAACATTGTTTGCCCTCTAATTTGTGTATTATTTCATCTGCTGAAGGCATTATATGATGTTCACGCTTAATTGCTTTGTTAAGGTTTCCAGGATCAATGCATATTCTCAATTTACCATTAGGCTTTTCGACAACAACTAAACTGTTAACCCAATTTGTTGGTTTATTTACCTGAGATACAATGCCCAAGTTTTCCAATTCGTCAATAGTACTTTTGAGTTTTTTATGTAAAGATAGCGGTACCCTTCTAGGGGCATTAATTACAGCATGCACATCAGGTTTTGTTTCAATATGATGTGGTTCCCCAGGAAAATTTCCCAATCCCTCAAACACAACTTTATAATTTTCAATTACTTTTATTTTGGATTCAAGAGAAACACTATCAATATACTTAATTAATTGTAATTTTTCACAAGCCTGCAACCCTAAAATTGGCTTAGCTTTAATATCAATGATAATAAATGTAAGCGAAACATTAGAATATTTCTCAGTATTGCAGGCTAGGTCTACAGAACCAACAGGTTTCAGCTTATTATTTCCATAGGCTACTAAGACAATATCAGTTGAAGTTAATTTATGTTCTAAATTTAATGTTTTGAAAATATCCAAAGGTAAAACATTGACTTGAGCGCCAGTGTCAAGTTTAAAAGACACATGCTGACCTTCAACTGATATAACCTTAAGCCATTCATTACATTTAATAGGATTAATATCATGCACACTATCAATAGTAATATCATGCACACTATCAATAAACAAACTAATATTAGAGTCATTATATTTAGGATAGAAATTTGAGTCACTATTTTCAGGGTGAACATTAGAGTCACTAAACTGTACTTCATTCACAGTTTTATTGGTGTATCTTGCAGCCGATTGTTGAAACTTACCTCTACACACAGTTGCAAAGTGGTTTTTCCTCTTACATTTGTTGCACAGTTTATTATATGCAGGACATTGTCCTTTTATGTGAGTTCTACCACAGGCCTGGCAATCCATAGTATTAGGCCTTCTGATCGGATACTTGTTTATAGCATCAATATTTACGGAATCATTAATAGCTGCTACTTGTTTTCTGCTAATTTCGCAAGCACGAACGTTATCAATAGCCTTTTCCAATGTTAGTTTGGGTTCTCTCAAAAGTCTCTCTTGTAATCCATGATCATTTACACCTAGGACGATCCTGTCACGAATGAGGCTGGTTTCCTGGTCCCCAAAGTTACACGATGCTGCAAGCGTTTTCAATTCCGTTACATACGAGTCAATATTCTGACCTTCTTTCTTCGAGCATGAAAAAAACTTAAACCTTTCAAATACTTCATTGCTCTGGGGCAAACAGTAATTGTCAAACTTCTTGATAACTGATTCAAGGGTCCGTGCTCCGGCATCACCTTCAAATGAAAAAGTGTTGTAGATATTTTCACCTTCGTCTCCAATAGATTTAGTAAGATGGCGATTTTTACTGGTTCCGACTTTTCATTTTTTTCCGATGCTAATAGAAAATTATTGAATTTATGTTTCCACTTCAACCAGTTATCTTTCAAATTTCCATTGAATATCATAACGCCAGGTGGTCTGAAAGTCTCCATTTCCGTTTCAAACCTAATAAAGGGTTGAACACTAAAGTTCACTTCTGCCGAGCATTCTTGACATGAGCTTGAGACATGAGTTCGACAATCCGATTTAATCGGATTTATTATTCGCCTGACACCATGTCGCTTATATAAATATTCATGGCGATAATTTGTTGTGTCTTAATAATTCATATTTAATCACAACAATACTTAGATAATTAAAACAAGAAGCTTTATTTAACAACACAACATCTCAGAGCAGCATAGCAAGCATGCCGCATCGCTAGCCATCAAATCACAACATTTACACAGTTAATAAGTTACCGTTAATTGTTGGTTAAGTAAAAGTTGAAGTATATGTTTTCGTTCAACATAAATATATCACAGATGTTATGAAACATTATTCATGGTTTATTTTAACTGGCAACTGGAATCAAAGAAACTACTGTTTCTGAAATATCTTAGGCTGTTGCAGATACAATTAAAAATATATGGCCCAGAGCTTCAATTCTAATGGTTTTTGATGCACAAATCTTAAAAATGATTAGAGAATATCATGACATATCAAAATATGAAAAAGCATTAAGAGTAGAAAGAAAAAGTCCATGTTCGACATAAAATTGCAAAATTTTAGGCAAACGGACTATTTGTTTATTACATGCAAATGAGCTCCCCTTCAGTCACTTATTTAAAGAACTCTATGAGCTAACTGTCCTAAAAGATTTTCTGGGCCAATAGGAACACAATTAATAATATGAAGATACGGAAATCATAGATTAAAAAAAATTCATTTATAGCTGCCACAACTAAATTTTGAGAATTTAAGTATCAACCAGAAATATTTGTTCGAAATCTGTCAAGTGGCATACTCTTTCAACACTTAGAAAAAAAAATCTCGGAAATTCATTCACTCCCATTGGTTCCTGTAAAACCCCTCTTCAAAATTTAGAGGCTTTTGCCGAATCTAATTTTGAAATTTAAAGTCATATGCAGTTCATCAATTTGAAACTCAGTAAAACGACTTTGCAAGAGTAGATCTATTGATTTATAAGAAGTGATTAAATGTTCCAGGTATCTAAATAAAAACAGTATAAAGATATCATCAATCCAGTAATTTAAATAAGTCCCTTTTTTTGCTATTGTAAAAAAATACATTTGCAATGTTTCCTAGAACATATTAGATAATAGACGCTTTCAGTGTGACGTCAATCATGATGTTTTGCTTGGTTATATATCTTATTAAATATAAATTGTAGAAAATGTTACCGCTGCATATAAAGTATTAAAACATATATCTATGGATGTAGCTGCAAAATATAGCTATAAAATATAGTAAAAATAGAAAACACAGCATAGCAACGGTTTGTTTGGAGTCAGTATCCAAGCAAAACGTCATATCTGACGTCACGACTGAAAGCGTCTATAGCAGCTATATCAAAGCCTAGAGAAAGTGCTAGGGTTTTTCAAATTCCTTAACTTTGAAGCTTCTTAATACATAAATTTAATAAATTGGACTTGTTGTGACTTCTGGATAGTATTTGCTTTATGATATGAGCTAAGAATTACTTTTTTACTTCAAGTTACTTTGTGTTTAAATTGTAAAAGTTTGGTGCTTGTAAGGAACTGGAAAACAAAATTAACAGGGGTCGATCCAGGCAAAATTTGGGGCCTAAATAGGCCCCTTTCACAAAAATCTATTTAATAAAATAGGCCTCTTCACAAAAATAAATTTAATAAAATGGGCCTCTTCACAAAAATAAATTTAATAAAATGGGCCTCTTCACAAAAATAAATTTAATAAAATGGGCCTCTTCACAAAAATAAATTTAATAAAATGGGCCTCTTCACAAAAATAAATTTAATAAAATGGGCCTCTTCACAAAAATAACTTAATAAAACAGACCCCTTCACAAAATTCCTTTTAATAAAATAGGCCCCTTTCGAAACATTCTTTTTCATAAAAACTGCTTTAAAATGTGCAATTTGTAAATAAAACCAGGTCATAAAAAACAAAAACTTTAGCAAGGGGAATTAAAGAAGTTTTTGTTAATAAATTATTGGTTTGAATGAGTAGCTGGATTTCAACTTTCGTTACAAAATGTTATTTTTCACAAAAATATAATAAAATTCACAAAATGGACCCGAAGAATAAAAACCTGAATCGACCCCTGCATAAAAGTTTTTTTACTGGTAGGTTTAGGCATCCAAAAAAGATTTTTAGTATTACACACCAAAACAAGAAAGTTATTTTCATCATATAGTCCAGGGGAAATGTGCATTTTACCTTGCAAAAGGTCAGGTAGAAGATTTTTTTTTCAGACTTGTTTATAATGATGCCAACAAAGAAAAACCAAGTTTTCTAACAAAATTTCTTAAGGCTAAATTTTCTGAGGGCAAAAAACAAAATTTTGGGACCTTTTTTTTTTATTTTTAAATATCTCGAGATCCGTTGCCATAGCATATTATTTGTCAGTTACAATATTAAAGAGGTCAAAATTCTCTAGAACTTTTATATTTACAACTTTTTTATACACTCAATAGCAAGTGCAGTACGCCATTTAAAAAATAACTTTTTTCAATTTTCTTAAACTGTGAAAAACATAGTTTTGCCCCGATTATTCAAATGTTCCCCGCGGATTTAATCTTGTATGTCCACCTAAAAATTGGTAGCAGTAAATTATCTATTATTTGCACACTCATGTCTTTATTTTCATCTCAACAGGCATTTATATTCAATAAATTTATATAATTTTAAAAGTAGGGCAGAGTGTACATGAATGAGACAATTTTCATATTTAGACATGAACTTTAAGTGTATACAATGTTAACTTCAAAGCATTGTTTAAAAGAATACTTCAATATTTAGTAACTTATTGGCAAGATAGTTTCAATTAAGAGAGAATTCTTGTTTAATTTTAATAATTTTATAAACCATACATATTTTTCTAGGTATCAATGGAATGCGTATGAAAATTTGCGAAAAACTTTTTATTCGACACTATATAAATATATACACTATATAAATATACTCTGGTATATTTTATTTACCAATTATTGATAACATATGTTTGAATGTTTTAAAGATAGCAAACATTGGATTGTAGTTCCATATAAAAGGGGGGACTCAAAAAATAACTATCTTTTATGTAAGAAATACTTTATCTTATAAAATAGCTACAATAAAAATGACAACAGATTATTTCACTAACTAATGTTACGCTCTTGTAAAATTTAAAAATTCTGTCAAAATATCTGAGATCACTAGTTTCATAAAAATATTTAAAAGATTAGTTTTAAAAAAACTGTCAATTTTTTCCCCCACTTATATCAATAAATATAACGAGAGATTATATCATTTTAGCATGCAAAAATATATAAAACTTTAATATTATCTACTAATTGCTTTAAAGCTCAAACAGGATACTCTAAATTTTAGAACAGGTTCCAAACAGTTTTCCACAAATGAAAGTGTACGAATATTAAAAATAAAAATGCAACCAAACCCAAAATAGTCCAAAAGCACAACATTAGATATTGATCTGAGGTATCCCATGAAAAAAATATTTACTTAAAAGTAATAAAATGCAAGGAAGATATTTGTCAAGAACGCTCCCTTGGGTTTAATATTACCTTGCGAATGTCTTCGTGTGACTAATTTAGTCTCATAACTCATACAACTCTGACTTTAAATGCCTCAATACTACTACCATGAAATCTGTATATATGGAATCCGGTCTTTAAAGAAAAAATTATGTTTTTTCAAGAGAAAGAATATGAACAATTATACCTGGAAGAAAGAAACCTGTTTAAAGCGGAATATATTTCGGTGTGATTTATAATGTTTTAATGAATCGATATTTGACAAAGCTGATTACGTAGTTCAGCATTACGTATTTAATTATTACACACTTAAAAATTTCAAAATCTGGCTATTAGAGATTTATTAAAATTCTCGTGGTAAATTTTCTTTTTAAGGGGGAGGGGATGCCAAAATCCATCTTTGTCACAGGTGCAAAAAAGGCTAGTTTTGGCCTTTAAACACATAATTTACTGCTACCAATATATAGAGGTTGACATACACAATTAAATCCGTGGGAAACATTTGAATAATCAAGGCAAAACTACTTTTTTATGGTTTATAAGAAAATTGAAAAAATTGTCTTATTTCTGAAATGGCATACTGTGCTTGCTATTGGGTGTATAAAAAAGTTGTAAAGAATTTTATCCTCTTTAATATTGTAATTGACAAATAATATGCTACGGCAATGGGTCTCGAGATATTTCAAAAAAATCAAAAAAGGTCCCAAAATTTTGTTGATTTTTGGCCTCATAAAATTTAGCCTTAAGAAATTTTGTTAGAAAACTTGGTTTTACCATGTTGGCATCATTATAAACAATTCAGAGAAAAAAAAAAATCTATCCGACCTTTTGTAACCCCCTTTTTAGGGTTTCGTTCATCTCACGAAACCCTATTCGTCTCGCTCCTCTGTGTCTGTCTGTCTGTCTGTCCGTCACAGAGCCCGTTCTCAGAAACTATACATGTTAGAGACTTGAAATTTTGGGTACTTATAGCTGAACACCTCACATCAAACAACAAATCATAAAATTTTGAAAAAGTTGGTAATTAACCGAATTACGGGCTAATTAACTTCTAAAATTAACCAATCCACCTTGTTAATGCAAATTCAAACGGACTTTCTCGAAATCATCCGTGTTTCTCCTAAGGGTTGCAAGTAAAATCAGCCGAATGCACGGTTACCACGGAAAAAATTAAGCCGAAAAATGAAGTGGAGATTTTAAAGCGAAATCGTATATCAGAAAATATTGGTCTGAGAAATTTGTAAATGGAATAGACAGACGCAGAAAAAAATCTACTTTCATTTGGTATAAAGTTCACATTTCTGCTATGTGTATAAGTTAAAATATCCACTAAAAATCGATCAATAAAAATTTAATTTCTTTAATTGGAAAGACGAGGAAATAAAAAGATTTCAATTCGGCGGGAAAGCAGGTAGACATGACGACGCTGCGGTTTTCCATAATAGCATATTTTAATACGAAATTTTAACTTTTAAAATATTAAATTTTTTGGCATCCCAATGTCAAATTTCTCACTGATTTCATTGATACCCATATCTAAGTCCTATCTTAATTACAAGCTGAAATATTAATTATTATTTAATTAATCGGTTTATTCCTATCAAATACGTCGATTAAAATGAAGAGACGCGATTATTTAACCACGAATTAACTTAAATTAGGAAATCTAATAATTTGCCTGGGCTTTTTGAACAGCGATATGAGATAAGTATAACTCATTAATCATCAGAAAGTTTACTTCATACCACTATTTTCTAATAGTAATTTCAGGAAATATTTTGAATTATTGGTTAAGACCGCCACTCAGTCTGTTTGAAACTTTAAGATAGTTTATAACACATAGAAAAAAGTGTAAAAAAGAATGGAGTGTGATATTTCGAGGAGGGGGGGGGGGGGGGGGGGAGCTAGAATTATTTTTAAAATCTTAGCGTTTGTTACCGCAGCAAATATTTTAAATTCTTGTTTAAGACCACCACCATCCCGACCCATCTTTCTACGGAAAGATTGCGTAAAGGAGTTTCGTTCAGATATGCTTTTGTTAAGAATAGGGTGCATTCCCTGGTTGTGGAATGTGGAACTAACATAACGCGATTTTGTTAAAATTAGGAAATCTAACAAGTCGATCTGTTTGAAACTTTAAGATATTTTATAACACATAAGATAAAGTGTAAGAAAGAATGACATGCGAAGTTCCGGGGAGGGGGGGGGGGGCGCGCTAGATTTCTATTTAAAAAATTAGCGTTTCTGACCGCTTTAGGTGACTTTTTGAAGGAGTCCTGAGATATATGCTACTTATTTAATATAAAATTGTCTAAAGTTTAGTTACCACTATTTGCTAATAGTAATTTCAGCAAATATCTTAATTTCTTATTAAGACCGCCACCACGTTGAGTAACATATCTACTTATAGGTTGTTTAACGGAGTTTCCTTCCGATACAGTTTTGTTAAGAATAGAGTGCGCTCCCTGGTGGTGGAATGTGGAACTAACATTTTTGTTAAAATTAGGAAATATAACAAGGCGATCTGTTTGAAATTTTACGATAGTTTATAACACATTAGAAAAAGTTTATAAAAAATGGCGCGTGAAATTTCGGGAAGGTGGGGAGAGGGGGAGGAGCAAAATATTTCTTTTTTGTTTCATACCGTTTCAGGTGCGTTTTTTGATGGAGTCCTCAGATACATGCTACTTATACTTATTAAATATAAATATGTCAAAAGTTAAATTACCACTATTTCCGAATAGTAATTTCAACAATTATCTTAAATTCTTGCTGAAGACCGTCACCCCCTCGAGAAACCTATCTACTGATAGGTTGTGTAAAGGATTTTCGTTTAGATACGCTTTTGTTAAGAATACAGTGTGCTCCCTGGTGGTGGAATGTGGAATTAACAGACCGCGATTTCATTTAAAGTAGGAAATCTAACAATTCAATCTGTTTTAAACTTTAAGATACTTTATAACACACGATAATAAATTATAAAGAAGAAGGGCGCGTCGCATTTCGAGGAGAGGGGGGGGGGGGGGGTTGAGGGAGGTGCGCAAACAAAATTAGGAGATATAACTGGACGATCTGTTTGAAACTTTAATATGGCTTATAAAACATAACATAAATTTTTAAAATCAGGCCACGTCAAAAATCATGCTGACCATCTGCCCACTCCCCCCCCCAAGGGGGGCACTTTTCTAAATTTGGCAGATACCCGTCATGTGATATATCGTAGCATTTTAGGGGGGGGGGTGGTCGAACAAAATTAGGAAATATAACAAGGCGAATATGTTTGAAACTTTAACATAGTTTAGGATGTGTTTGCCAAAATTTAGAAAGTATTCCATGGCGATAAATGTACTGGACGTTTTGAAAGAAAGTGTTTTGAAAGGAATATTAAACGAAACCCTTTGTGCGATGTATGATCACACTTACCCACTTGTTTTGGTACATTTCCCCCGGACTATTAAGTTCCATCCACAATCATACACAAGTTCTTTTCTCTATTTTAATGCAGCTTCATGCATATTTTTGAAAACTCAATTTTAATTAATTACTATATTTGAATTTTCTAATATATATTTATCGAACTATTCGTACAAAATAAACTTAAATATTTTATGCATGCATTTACCTGTCTTTTATTCTGCAACAAGTAATGGAATATGTAAACAAGAGCACTAGCCGCATTTTATTTATTTTTTTTGTAACGTCCATTTTCCCACTGTGATGTCAAATGAATCAAGTCCATAAGAAAATCTAACGACTTACCAGTTTTACCCGTACTTCATACACCCAGCGCGATTTGCTCATGCTACATATGAACATTTTCTAGACTAATGTTTTTGTTTATCCGGTATATTTCACATTTTCTAGGCTTAATGTTTTTGTTTATCTGGTATATTTCAATCTAGTTGACTATTTCACTCAGAAACGGCATAATTTTGCTCATAAATTTATATTTGCATATATCATTATTTTTGATCTGTAATTATTTTTTATAATAAAATTTCGATTAAAAATTACATGAAAATAGGATTTTTGCAATTAAAAAAAAATAGGCATTTTTTAAGTTTTTTTTTTAAATATTGACTTGGTAAGTGGTTAATTGTAATACTTTAAAATATGATTTACATGTCACCACTAAGTGTTTTTCAAATACAATTTATTTTAAAGTTTTCTTTCTTTTTTAATATTCACTGTAAAAACATTTTTAAACTGAAAAGTTTTTGTAAATATTATTATTTGGGTTTACTAAAATCTGGAAACAATAGGTAAAAACTGGTTATTTCAAACTATGAATTAAATTTCTATTCAGAAAATGAATTTCTGGAGAAAAAAATCTTAGAAAATGAGACATTTAAAAAATGATTGCATACTGCACACCACAATCTAGACCAGTATGGGCCTGTGTAAGACTGTTAAATTGCTATTCATAGTTTTTGAACCTATATATATATTTTTTTTTTTGACTGAATTATTTTGACAAATTTCAATATTAAGTAGTACCTAAAATAATTTTTCAATTTAAAAACTGCAATGAAATCATTTCATATGCAAGAAAGATTTATTATTATTATTATTATTATCAGCAGAGAAAAGGTAAATGTCACGATAAATTCAATTACTGCAGTTTTTTTTTTTTTTTTTTTTTTTTTTTTTTTTTTTTTCAAGAAAAGAGACAAAACTTTTTTTTTTTTAAACCAAATATTCAAGTTTTAGCATGTAACTTGTGCAAAAATACATGTTTAGAGTTCCATGAACTTAGTTTATACAATTTTGAATTTGAAGTACAGGGGATGGATAAAAATATGGAAACAGCTTGAAAAAAATGTATCTTAAATTACTATACTTGTTTAGCAAATTTTGTAAGTGGTGCTGCATTTTTTATATAACTACCACATAAGTTTGTCTTCACATTAACACCATTTTTTGTCAAGACAGTTCTCTAGAGTTGTAAGTGAATCAGGTTGGATCTAATAGAATTTCAACAAGGTCAAATTATTATGATGCTTATGGTGGGTGCTTCTGTAGTTAATGTAACAGAAGTTTTTGATGTATCACAAGGCACAGTGTCCAATATTATGACTGCACGAAGACTGGAAAAGCTGTTTCTGACAAACACCATAGGGGACAGAAATGTGTGTTGACTGACACAAACCAGACGGGTTGTGATAAAAAATAAGTCTACTGGGAATTACACATGTAAAGTGGAAATATGCTATGTTAGTCAAGGTTATATGGTTTTTGGAAAGTGTTTCTATATTTAGTCAGTGTTTTTCGACAGTAATTTCTGTCTCATTTAATGCCCATATTACACTTAAATTTACTTATACCTATATTTCAGGCATTATAGTAGCCACTAGTATAGACAAGGCAAGGGTATAAGGAGCATATCCGCGACATTAAATATAATAATCAAACAACAGCCTTCTCACGAACAAATTTAAAAAACCCCATAATACCTCAATCAATAAAAATAGAAAAAATAGCTGCATATGATAATCCCCACAACACCCTAATGAGAGAGGCTATCGAGATTAACCTCGAAAGAAAAAATGTATGCAACGATATGGCGCATGCAAATGTTGACTCCCGTTGGCTAAAAATGCTGGAAAGAGGGGGAAAGTGAAAAGAAGGGGGAAAAATGGAAAAAGAGAAATGATAAAAGGTCGAAAATGAAACTGCGAGCCGCCAAATGAAACTGAAGATGTCCAAGAAATGGACGAAAACGTTTTTTCAGAGAAGTGCCAAAGAGTATGGACAATGCAATATATATTTATAAAGTGGCATGGTTTTAACGATATACCGGAATTTATGTCCTTTTTAAGTAAAAAAATGTGGTTTGTTTTTTTAAGAAAAGTAAAGAAATGAAAATTATAATGTTCGATTTTAATATGTACAAAACGAAAGATAAAAGATTTTTTAAAATAAAAGTTAAGTGTCATGAATCTTTATATATTAATGTAAAACAAATGTAGTAAAAGTGTCTATACTAGTGGCTACTATAATGCCTGAAATATAGGTATAAGTAAATTTAAGTGTTTCTATATTTTTGTCCATACTCTAACTATACACAAATTCAGAATTCATTATTTTGAAAATTGAGTTTGAAATAGTAATGTAGTTCAACGGTAGAGTTTTGTTGAAATACCCATGAGATAACTTGTGAAATAATTCAGATTTTTTTTTTTTTTTTTTTTTTTTTTTTTTGGTGCTATGTGTTACAAAATGACAGTAAAAATAAGTCAAAATTTAATATATTTAAAGGTAGCACATATTTCTTTAATGCATGTTCCTGAAACACTGAAAATCAAAAGATGTACTTTGCATTAGAAAAAAAAAGAAAGCCGTTTTTTAAAATAACACATAAATGGAAATGTTTTTATTATGATTTTCTGAGCTAAATTCTATTCAATGAAAAACAAAATTTATAGATACAGGCAGAGAAACTCGCAAATGGATAATAAAGCAACTGTAATAAGAAGCATCCAGAAATGTTGATAAAAAACCAACACCTGTCAAGAATAATTTTATAACTCTTCATTAAGCAAGCCATATATACATTTACCAGAGGATAGAAACTCACCTTTATACATTTTTATTTCTAAATTTTGATAAGCATATATATGCTTTGCTTGATGAAAAACAGTTTAAAACTCATTTGCAGTTGCTTCTACCACCATTTTACTTCACCACACTGTTAATTACTTAATTCAATGGAAAACAAAATTTATAGATACAGACAGATGAAACTTACAGATGAAGCATAAAATATTTAAAATTTAATATCCTTCATAGTTTTGCATTCCTTGATTTGATAATTCATTATAATTGTTATAATCAGCTTCATATTCTCCATTGTTATCGAAAACTTCTTGTTTAATTTCTACTTGAGGTTCTTCCTTTATAGTAACTTCTTCATCCCTGTTGGGTCGATCACGTTCACGTCTATTTTCTGTGTCTTTATGATAATCCCGTGACTTCTTTCGATCCCTACTGCGGCTTCTTCTACGCCTACGATCTCTGTCTCGGCTTCTACTCCTGCGACGTCTGCGTTCGCCATCAGGAGCTCCATCAACAGCAGGTTCCGGAACAGCTTCTGTAGTCTTTTCTGCAGTAGCATTAGCATCATGATCACGAGGAGGTCTCTCTCTTTCTCGAGATCGATCTCTCTTATGACGATCTCGACGATGACGATCCCGACTTCTATGAAAAAAAATTTAAAAAGTTTCAGAATGACAAGTAACAATATAAATAAAAAACATGCAAAAAATGACACATATTGCATCATTTACTTCAAATTGAAGAAAAAACAAAATAAAAAAAATATTACCCTTTTATAAAATAATCAAGTTCTTTCAATATTTAGGGCGATACAGTTTTAAGTAGAATTATTAATTTTACTTTAATTTGTTTATTATTTTTTTTAAATTTTTTACAATGAATGGGTGGTGAATAATTGTTAAAATTTCATAATTTCAATGTATGCTTTTAAATAGAACAACAATTCAACTGGGTACATCAGAAAACATAGGCTATTAACGAGGATGGCTAGCATTTGAACTTTATTTTTTCTTGACTTTTCCAGGTCATTCACTCGATAAATTGTGCCACAAGCAGTTATTTTCAAGTTTGAATTAAAATGCCCAGGTTTGAATAAAACAAGTTGGAAATTGCTCGTCAAACGTGGCAAATGAGGTGCGTTTGTACTATAACTAGTTCTATAAATATTTTTTGCACCGCATATTGTATTGAATGTATATTTTAGTGCACTTCATAAGTGCATATCAATTTCATTCTGTTCAAAAGGCTGTAACATCATTAAAATGCACTTGCAATAATTTATTCCCATTGGCCGTAATGTAATGGAAAACTTTTGACTGTCCCTGTCATTAAACTGTACATCCGATTTTCATAAAATTTGAAATCACTCGACAAAATTTTGCAATAATTATATATTTAAAATTTCAGACCATTCGGTTGAGTAGTTTTTGCTCTGTTATATGCGGACAGACGGATAGAACGACAACTATTAGTGCTACATATTTATATAATTACGAACGCACCTAAAAAACCTGACCTTTTTCAGGTTTTCTATGAACTGCAGGTTGGCTACCCACTCAATAACTATAGTCTGACACTCTGGGAGTAAACATTAGTAATCTAGTAATTAAAATCTATCCAGTCATTCCCATTTTATCAAGAAATAAAGTTGCATTGTTCATGGTAACAAAATGGAAAAAAGACCTATTATTTTAAATTAGCAGATCCAACCAACTAACAATGTTTTGTCTAACTTTAAAGTCATGCACTTATTATTGTGCAAAATTTTATCTGTATGACACTGATATATTCTTAAGTGTGGTAGCAAAAAAAAGCATGTGCTTGTGTAGGAAGGAGGAAGATTCACCATTGTGCAAAATTTCATCTTTTCGCTCCTGAGATGATGTTACCCCACTCCCTGCCAGCCTACATAAGTGGGCAAGAGAGAAAAATAAAATAAATAAGCAGGGTGTTTATTCCAGATGAGTTGCAAATTTCCCTGATTTTTTACAGGTTTTCCCCATACAAAAAAAAAAAAAAAAAAAAAAATCCGAGTATTGAGATTCTGTTATCTTACATACAAAAAAATTTTGAATTTGAGAGTGGGACATTCACATGCCATAACTGTTTCTGCAGCACAAACTTATTTTTAAAACAGTTGTTTTGCAAAATTTACAAATTTTTGAACATCAAGATATTTATTTCATGGTTAATGATTGCTTGGTGCCCCTATATTTCTTAATGAGAAAAAGAAAACTTTATATATATATATATATATATATATATATATATATAGATATAATACCTTTAAAAATCAAAAGATATCCAACATATTCTTTTTAACATATATAAATGCTAAACATTTTGCAGTTACACACTTTTACCATCAGGTTCCATAAGTAAAAGGGTGGTGAAAAATTTAATTAGATTAATGATTGAAAACTAATGATTAGACTTTTAATCATGACGAAAGATTGACTGATTAAAGTTCATTTCAATCCTACAGGGTTCCTACACAATTCTGGTAAAAAATTCCTTGACTTTTCCAGGTTTTTACTTGACCTTTTTAAAAAATTCCCCTAACCTTTCTCAGCAAAAATTCGGCTTATATACTGTTGTAAAACCCTCTACAATGGACAACTTTAATCTAGATAAAAGCTAGAAAAAAGTATGCACTGTATAAATTTTCAATTTTTAATTATTTTTCATATTGTTATATAGTTTGCATAAATTTTACATAACAATTTTAGATTGGATGAATAATTAATTCAAAATTTCTTCATTTACGACGATAATCGAGATTCTGATGGAAGTAGTACATTAAAAATTCCCTGACATTTTCAAATATTTTTAAAAATCCCTGGCATTTCCCTGACTTTTTGCCTAAATTTTACATAACAATTTTAGATTGGATGAATAATTAATTCAAAATTTCTTCATTTACGACGATAATCGAGATTCTGATGGAAGTAGTACATTAAAAATTCCCTGACATTTTCAAATATTTTAAAAAATCCCTGACTTTTTGCCTAAATTTTCTAATTCCCTGACTTTTCACTGTTTTCCAGGATCGCAGGAACCCTGTCCTACCCATAGACTAATGATTTAATTTTAATCACTCTCTTTGAGTAAAGATTGAATCAATTCTCAATCTAATTGACGATTAAAATTTAAAACCATGTGATGTTCCGGCTTTGAGGTCTTTTATTCTCTTTAGCTTCTTTTGATTTTATCATCCTGGGTCATTACTGGAGTCCTGCATAGAGTTGGATAACACAATTTTATCCAACACAATCCACAATTGACTTTAACTGTATTGGATCTGGGTTAGTTTTTAACACTTTCGGGTTGAGAGAATTTTTCGAAAGAAAGTTTGAATAATTTTCAATTAAAAAAACTATATATTTGAATATCAATGAGCCAATACTTCAAAATAAATACACAAATCGATTGCAATAATTTTATTTATTATTGATGTGCGAAACATTTTATTATAAAACTTATTTAATTGAATATTGTACTGGACTGATTTGAGAAGCAAAGTTAAAGCCTTATTTCTCTCCTTAACTATCAAAAGATCTACCATTTCGATGGTCTCCTCAGTTAAGGATAAAAAAAATTGAAGGTGACTGAGGTGCCCTTTTTAATTCATCATGTACCTCTCCAGTCGTTAAAGTTGGGGAAGATTACCTACTTGGGCATCTGTTTTGCTGCCAAGATGCCTCTGGTAGGCGATTTGGAAACACTGTTGCAAATTCTAACCAAGGCTCTGTACAAGCCTCAGCAGTGCCACCTCCTGCCAGGTATCGATCTTAAATTTGTTTTGGAATGCACCATTCTAGGTCACCTCAAAACGGCACCTCCTGGTTCGGTACATCAGAAGATGGTTAGATTTGCCTCATGACGTGCACATTGCTTTCATCCATGACACTGTCAAAGACTGAAGCCTTGGGATACCAAGCGTTCATTGGCTTACGCCACGATTAAGGTTGTCGCAAAATTTTTGACAGGCAGTGAACTATCACTGCTATGAGAATAACCCACTAAAATAATTCTAGAGAGAATACTGATATTCAAATATAATAATATTCATGAATAATGTAATCAGTTGATTTCATTGGGGTTTAGAAATGACTAAAAGTTAGTACAATTAATCTCTAAATAATTGAATAGCACTATCAAATGAATAATGTAATATCCAATTGAAATTTCTAGAACTTGCAGTCAAAGAATGCAAAACAATGGGCAACATACCTGCTGCGGCTTCGACGCCTCCTTTCTCTACTCCTACTGCGGCTACGACGGTGTTCTGGTCGTTCAGCTCGGTCCCTATCACGGTTCCTAAATAAAAAAAATTTACATCAGAAAATAGAGTAAATTTTAAGCTATCAAAGTAATTTTAATCTCTGCTAACTGCTACAAATAAAAATATCATTTTACATAAATTTCAAAAATGAAAAATGCTATGTTTCTATATCTTTCATTATTTAAAAAAGGGAGTGGGTAATGGTATTAATGTTACCACTGCTAGGAGGTGTCTAAAATTTTAATGAATTTATAAATGTAGCTGCAATTTTTATTGGTAGGCAGAAATAGTAAAGTATATTTTAACACCTTCACAAGGAGTGTAACAAATACATGCTATGTTGTAATAATCCTTAAATTTTATTACCACATTTTCAAATTGTAATTCTAGCCTTATTTAAATCACAGAAATTTTGAAATTAAATAAGACAAAGATGACTATTTGGAAATAGTGGTGCTAAAAAATTAAACTATTTAAGGACATTCTTCACAAAGGCATTAAAAATCTAGCCTAAACTTATAAAATCATTTGTTATATTATGCAAGATTATTAGTATAACATATGTACCTTATTTTAAACCTAAATTTATCTTAAAATCTCCCAATTTATAAAATCATAAGCTAAAATGATTAAAATTGTTTGTAAAGAATTTACAATCATTTTATAACTTCACAGAAAGGAATTTGAATATACCAGTGGATTAGAAGCTTCAGGTTCTGGGCAGAGGTTGGCAAGAATAGTACAGTAAAACCTCTGAATAGCGGCCACCACTGGGAGCACGGTGAAGTGACCGTACTTCAGAGGTTGCCATTATTCAGAGGTTCCCCATTTTAAAACCTCAAAATTACATTACATTAAAATAACAATAACTGAACAAAATTATTTTATTTTTACAGTTAAAAGATACATACTATTATTTTACACTAAAGAAATTACAGTGAAACCTCCCTGTGCGACCACCTCCATGAACGACCATTTTTTTCAAGGAACGAAATTTATTCCCATAAGCTCAATACTAATTTTACCTCTATTCAGAGACCACCCCAGTTGAACTCCCTCCATGAGCGACCCATTTCTTTGAAGAAAATGAAACAAATTCCATTTTTTCCTGGTCGCTTGAAGAAGGTTTTATTAGAATTCTAAAGAGCACATTATTCATCAAACTTTTCTAAACTAAGTTTAGAATTTTTATTTATTCCAGTAACTTTAAAGTTTTTAAACCCCTTTGTGCCTTTTTATGCAACGAATTTAACTCTGATGACAAAGTAAGGATGATGGTCAATAAACTCCCCTGCCTTATTCTGTCAGGAAACTCTCAAAGAAATAGGTAAATTAATAAAATCGTCATTATTTGTTCCCGTCCAAAAAAATTGCATTTATGTACTGAACTTCGAAAGGACTTGGAAATAAAAGTTAGCGGAGATAAAACCGTAAAATCAAAGCTAAGTCAGTTTTTTAAATTCTGCAATAACTAACTTACGTAATTAACTTTTGTTCTGATAATTAAATTTTCATATTTTTTCTTAATGAGGAAAATAAATTTAAGTAACATTAATTGTTAACCTTTTTTAACAATTCAAATCTATATTTAAACATGACCTCCATTAAGAGATCACCTCTCGGAGCAACCAATTTTTATTGGAACGGAACGTGGTCGCTTTAGGGAGGTTTTACTCTAGTTATTCGAACTCTTTTTATTTTAAAGCGTATCTCTTTCTCTAAATGCATAATCATTTCCACAGATTTGTTGTAGAATTCGTTATCATTTTGAGTGAGTGCAAAATTTTTAATTTCCTAGTTTCTCTGCAATGTCTTGGGCACTTTCATGCAACAATAGTCCAAAAATTGGGAGATTTTTCTTTCGAGAATTCGAAAGCCATTCCAAAAGCAACTTATCAATCTCATCATAACTAGTTCTTTTGACACTTAGTTTTAGATTCCAAATTTACACCTTGAAATGTTTTTTCTAAATAAAAGTCACTTTTTTTCAAAATGTCATCTGTTTGGGTCCTTCCGCAAATGTCATTTCAGCTAATTTTCATGCACTTACACCTTTTTTGCTGTCCTGGATAACTTTCAACTTATCACTTAAAGTTAAAAATTTTTTCACATTGAACTCATTCTTTTAGTGAAAAACACGTGCTACACATAGACAAGAAATATCATCACGCGATTCAAAAGAGTACATTTGATAGTAGTCATTTGACTACTTCTTCCTCACACAAAAACTTAAATTTCGTCACCCTCACCCCCTCTCGCAAAACCTATTTATAAACGAGATTTTGCTAAGCAACCACTTGAAATTAGTAAGGAAATTATAAGGACGTCAAATAAAAAAATCCACCTCCACATTCTTTTCAATTTCAGTTATAACGAAAAAAAAAAAAAAAAAAGCTGTGGGGTGGCCGTTATTCGGAATTCGTTGTTCGGAGGTTTAGTGTAATGTTATTTCTATAGAAGCGATTCGGTAATACTAAAACATGGCCGGTATTAAGAGGTTACCGTTGTTCGGAGTGACCGTTGTAGGAGGTTTCACTGTATATGAAAAAATTTATCTCGAAATTGTAAACTCTCTTAACAAATTATACTTCTTATGTGCTCACTATATACAAACAATAATCAAAAGTAATCTTGAGTTCAAAACTATAAGCAAAGAATAAAGTTTTTCTTACAGATAACGGTCTTCAGGTCTAGGTTCTTCACGGCCAGAATGCTTGACATTTACTTCAGGTCCTCCTCTTCTAGTTCCTCCGAGTCCACCACCTAAAAGGAGTGATTATAGTGTAAGTGCATGTTGGATAATACATAAAATTTAATGTAGTACAAACTGCAGATAACATCTAATATATACAGGGTGTCCGAAGTATATCTTTACACTTCTAAATTAGCCGGATGTACCAAAACTTTAATCTCATACATGTTAAGAATTCAAAATTCACTATCACAGTACCAAAATTAAACGACAATCTATGCCCATCATGAAGATTGTAAAGGTATATAGGTTCGTTGAATTTGATGCATTTAACAAGGAGATGTAAGTATTTCATTGTTTCAAACAAATCATCGAATTTTGGAACCCACCCTCTTAGATGTCTGCAACCATTATTTCCAACCCAAATAGTATAAAATCAACACCTGTTGTTCAATATACACCCAAGTCTAATAAGGATCATATTTACATGAAAATGTAACAGAATATTAAGTTTGATTAACCTGTGTGCATTTGCATTAGTTTTTGAGATATAGCTTTCATGAAAAATTCAGCAAAGCGGTGCCACCTGTTGGGCAATTTACACCAAAATTTAATCAGTAACAGCTTAACGTCAACATCTAACTGAATCTGAAGTTTGATGAAAATCTGAAAAGAAGCAAAAATAAAATGACCTAAGTATACAGCGTCTTTGTCTCCCGGTATTTTAAAACAATCTCTATAACAATAGCCTAAGTCATGTGACTACCATCAACAGTTCTGGACGGACCATTTCGCTTTTTATACTCTATGTGCCATTTTGGTACTTTAATGTTAGCCAGGCACAGGTGATAAGTCGCCAAATATTATTCTATCGCCATCATTTCATCTATATTATAATAGTTCAAGTCATCAACTGTCATAAACAAATATGGTCTGATCCCTATGCCGTTCATATGAAAGTTTGGCACAGATGTCATATACGTCCCATATTGGCACGATTTTTAACGACGCCAATTTGGGGAATGCATCAACAACATAAACAGCAATATCCGGCTTACCATATCAAGCAAAATAACGATACTTTGGCGGCAGTTAAGTGCCCGTTCCGTATATGACATTGGCGTCAGAAAAAAAAATCTCGCCAATATGGGACCGTAAGTTTTCCATTTTGATTAAAAAATCAAAATTTTTTTTCGAATAAAACTACATAAAATTTGCCATGGTTGCAAAGAATTCTTGGTACTGTTACGCTAGCTGGATGCAAATCTCGCCAATAGCTTTTTTTCAACTAGCCAGTTAGCATTTTTTTTTTTTTTTTCGAGTGGTAATATTTGGCCAGATGTCATATGCACAGCAAGTTTAGTGTGATTTTTTTTTTCTTTTTTTTTTTTACAAAAATTTGGCGAAAACCTCGTTTTCAAATACCAGTTACATATGCATTTTTGGTATTACTTAGTTATCCCGTCGACCAAAAACCTATCGCCAAACTATAAGATTAAATGACAATAATGGTTGATCGTAAATGTCACATTCACTTGCCTTTAAGCAAGCTACACGTGTTTACGTCATCAAGTGATTTTTATTTCGACTTTTTTATTTGTACATTTATTAATGTTATACTAATTTATTTGTTCTTTTGCTATTTAAAATAAAATTATGTCTATTTGTATAATTTGGCGAGTGTTTTGGCTATATATAATTTTGCAAAATTGGTCGACGGAATAACTAAGTATTATTTAATTATTTTCTAAAGGAAATATAAAAAAAATAATTAATTATAGAACAAAATAATTTATATAATTTATAAAAAGAAATAAAAGTAAATAAACATTTATTATCAAATAAACAACAATAGCCAACAACCTTTTCTGAAATATGAAAAAAAAAATATCTGTTTGATTAAAATTTGAGTTGCCATCATTAGAAAAATGTATATAAAATTAGAAAAAAAATTAATATTTCGAAAACTAATTTGAATTTAAAAATTTAATACCAGTTTTGAGATCTGCGGATCAATGCTGATTTTTGCTGTTAATTTCATCGCAAAGTATTCCATATTTTAGGAGAAATCACTTGAAACATAATCAGTTGTTTAATCAGTCGATTCATATATCCATTTCATAAGGATTTTATATATATATATATATATATATAGGGTAGACATATGGAATGCTATAAAAAATAAAGTCTAATTTAGTCCCTACATCTGAACTGAAAGCTTCATTGTTTACATCTTCGATGATGTGCAGATTTTAGGAATTTGCAGATCTTAGGGTTGCGGATTTGAGGGAGCATACAGTATGTTGATGGTGAATTTCTAAATTTTGCAAATGAAGCTGTTATACTTATCGATCCTTCACCTACTGTATATTCCATGCCTGAATAGTCTATCAGAATGTGCAAATAGCAATCTCTTAGAAAAAGGGGAAACAATGTTATTTGGAGTTATTTTGCCTAAAAACTTTTGGATTTTGCAGTTTTGACAAACTGATTTAAACAATAAATAATAAATGCACTCAGAGTCAAGCACCATACTACTTAAAGTACAAAAATCATTCTGATCTGATCTATCTTAGAGTACTAGAATATAGCCCGTCAGAATGACGTGTTTGCATTTTCAAAAAAATTATATAGCATTGCATTATAAAAAGAATTGTGAAGTAATGAATTTTGTCTTGTCTGATTAATAGGGTCAGGTGGGGTAAAGTAAAAACAGCCCATTTTTCATTGAAATTTAATTGGCAAGAAAATTATTAATTGAATTGGTAAAATACTGATATAAAGTATGCAAATGAACTTCACTCACAAAATTTGAAGAAATATTTCACAAAAACATTCAAATTAGTACTAATAATGTTATTTTAAAACATATTGTCAATTAACTATTTTATCTGATGGTATGTGGTAAAATAAAAGACAATTACAACAGAAGGTTTATTTGTTTTTATTAATTGCCAAAATAATAATTATATAACTTAAATTTTAAAAAGTTGAACAGAGAAAATCCCGATTTTTTTTAAACATGCATAAAAGAAACCTGTAATAAATTTTGATAATTAAAAATCATCTTTTATCACATAAGTAAATCGCAACTGTTAATTACATTAACAATTTATTTTCCCAAATTCTGTTATTAAATTACAAATTTATTTTCCCTACAAAATACAAAATTTTATTTATTATAATAATGCATTGATATATATACATATATATATATGTAATACACGGCATTACATATTTCTGATATTCTAATTTCATTTTATAAGAAATATTCATTTCCCCCCCCAATGTCTTCAGAATTCAAAAAACATTTTAAAAAGAGAATTTCTTTTTTTTAACTACCGACAGATGGCGCAACAGAGCATATAAACGTTTGTTTTAATATTTTAAAAGTTCAAGACGAATGAATCAATTGTTTGTTTACTTTCATATAGGGATAGATAAAGCTACCAATCTAATTTTAACTCAAGTTATCGCAGCTGAATATTAGATAATTGAATGTAATCTCTTATAAATATTGATTTATTCTGAATAATCTGTCTAAAAATGTAACTTTTGCGAATAGTGGAAAAGAAAGCACGTTTTACTCAACGTTTTAAGATTGAAAATCAAATCAACATTCATTCGTGTGTCTTGATGCCACATGTACAACACAAATTCCAAATCCAGAAGCAGTTGAATGACTCTTTGAGCGAATCATTAAAAAATACGGTCGACATCCTATTTTGCTCTTAAAATATTTGTAAAACCATAATAAAGCTTTTAAATAATTTGAAATACGTTTGTTTTTAGAAAGGAAACGTTAATCCGGTACAAAATAATTCACGGGAATGAATCACCGAATATAGCTATATTCACTGAACACCATAAAGTGGTTAGAAAATAGATAGCCTTGAAAAACAGAGGTAATTTTTCGCGATATTTTTAACCGTGTATACTGAATTCAAACTGTAAATAAATGTAAACAAAAGTGAAAAACGTATTTCAAAATATTAATATGCTTTTGCAAAATATTTTAAGAGCATTTAATGAATAGCTGAAAGAGTCATTCATTTGTTTTTGGATTTGTAATTTGTGCTTATGAATGGCAACGGTAATCGCTTGTATACATCGGAACCCTGTTGTTGGTATCTGGTTATTTTTAAATTAGATCTTACAGCGTTATAATTGTATACTTTTTGAAGGTTTGAGAAAAATTGAAGAAGAATATGTTACACAACAAATAGATAGACAGATTAAATAAGGCAGTCGGTAAATACGGCATCGGAATACTTAAGCCTAACGTGGCCGCGTTTGGATTATCAGGAAATGGATGAGTTCAACCCCGGAAGCGTTATACATTTTGTGTCTTTCTATGTATAATTTGGCTGTGATGCCTAAACATTTATACCTAATGCTCAAAAAAAGAAGTTAGATGAAAAATGCAAGAAAATTATACTTGTAGGCTATTCCTCAATGAGATATTGCTTACTAGATACTACAACCAAGTGCATCATTATATCCAAAATGTTAAATTTACTTAAAAAAGAAAACCTCCAAATGATTTTAAATATTAAATATGTTTTCAGAATATTCACGAAAACGATCTTTTTGCTGAAAATCAATGAAGAAATTGTAACATATTTCTCTGCCAACTAGTGAAAAAACTGATCTAACAAAAACATAACTGTGAAAAAAGGGAGCCGAGTTCTGTAAAGACAATGGCAAGAAAAGAAGTGATATCTAAGTGGGTGCCAAGTTCAAATAAAATTCACTCAAACTTATCTACTGAAGTATTATAGCATTTTTTAAATTGTTTAGAAATAATAATTATTGATAGCATATTAATAATAAATCTAGAACTTGGCAAGTTTTTACCTACTAGTCATTTATTTTTATTAATGACATTATTATATCTAAACTTGTTATTTCATGTTTGAAAGCCTTCATTTGAGTGAGCTCCTTCCCCTTGAAGGGTGGTGGTATAAAATATATCCCACCTAATTTTAACTGCAAAATGCCACATTGACACAAGAATTCAGGACTAAAAAGTTTAATTTTATTAAATACGTGAAAAGAATCTTTTACCCATTTTGAAATAAATTTGTTTTTAAATTCTGATGTGATTCAATCATTTCAGCATGTCACGAATAAAAGCTCTTTGCCCCTGAAGGGTTAAAGGGGTGCAGTCTCTAGAGAGATGACCAAGAACAAGCGTAAGGGTATCTGTCTCTTTCTCAGGCCTTTTAGTCTATTTGCATTGAGGTTTCCGAAGGGTGGGTGTTGGAGTGGTAACCAAAGACGAGCGGGAGTGTATTTGTGTATTTATTGGTTTATCTAACCTTTAACATGAGTCATTTGTTTATAATAATAACTATATTAATTTTTTTATAATGGCATTGTTGTTAATATTAACATCTTCATTTTATTAAGACATGAAATTGATAGGCATAACATTTATCAAAAACTTGCCAAGTTCTAGATTTATTATTAATATGCTATCAATAATTTTTATTTCTAAACAATTTGAAAAATGCTATAATACTTCAATAGGTAAGTTTGAGTGAATTTTATTTGAACTTGGCACCCACTTAGATATCACTTCTTTTCTTGCCATTGTCTTTACAGAACTCGGCTCCCTTTTTTCACAGTTATGTTTTTGTTAGATATCATTACTTTTTGTAAAGTTACAATATATTTAGACAATTTACTTAATGCTTTTTAATGTGTTTACATGTGACTATTTTATTCACTAAGCAACATTCGATTTTAATTTAAATTTCCTACAACAAAGTATTTGACTGTCAATTTGCGGCAGAAATCTATATTTTAATACTGCTATATTGAATACATGTTTTGAAATGAAATGTACTGATACGAAATTTTTATTGTTTCTGAAACGACTATTCCTATCAAATTCCTATATTAAATTTTCCCATTAAATATGTCAAATAAATTTCCTATAGCTGGGCCTGATTTTTTGCACTGAAAGTGAAAAGTAAAGTTATGTGCTTATGCCACACTGTTTCATTCATCCATGGGCGCCGGCAAAGAGGCAGTGCAGAGGAAGGACATTGCCCCTCCTGGATTTTCAAATTTAATTAACTAGATATTCCCTTTGTCTGATGATTTTGAAAATAAAAATGAACTTTATTCTTCTCAAGTGATTTAAAATAATTAAAACACTGAGAAAAAAAAGTAATAAATTTTTTTCTTATAGCTGGAATTTTTTACTACAATTAACTGGATATTTCGTTTGCAAACAAGGTTTTTTCAAGTTTGTACCGTACTATCGCATTTGAGAGTTCTAATTTTTTTTTTATAAAATTTCCTATTTTTGAAAAGGACACTCGGGTTTTTGAAAAATAAGATCTCAACTTTTCATTGAAAATTTGATAAGGTTCGGAGAAAAAATCTTGACATTAAGTGTTTTTGGTATTTCATAATAGGTGAATATTAAAGGAAGAAAGTATTTACTCAATGTTAATCGGCTTCAGATGCTACTAGTTTCAAAAGAGTGAGGCCTTATTCATTAAAGGAATATTTCAAGATAAAATTATTTTTAGAGTTATTTTTCATTATTTCGAGCAAATTTGCTTACTTTCAACGTGCCCTGACCGCTTAAAATATCCCAGTACGTTTAAATAACCAATTCTCGGCAAATGTAACATATTATTTTTATTATTCCATATGAAAGATTTTGCATTTAACTATTCAAAACTGTTTTTGTTTTCTTTGTACGATCATTGGAAATGCAGCTATGACTGTTTTTTTTTAAATTTCAGTTCTCAAACAAGAAGTTTTTATTTAAACAAGTGGGTAAGTGTGATCACAGATCGCACAGAGGGTTTCGTTTAATATTCCTTTCAAAACACTTTATCTTTTTGAAAAATCTGTTAGTTCCACATTTCGCAACCAGGGGCGCACTCTATTCTAAACAAACCTCTATCCGAACGAAACACCGTTTTATGTACTATCCGTAGATATATTAGTCGAAGGGATTGGACCGATAGCACTCGAGATAAGTAGGCGCCCCTGGTGGAAAAAAGTGGAACTAAAATATGTAAGGCTATGGTGCATAATATGAAAGAATGGTCAAAGTGGTGTCGACAAAAGTTGGAAAAGTGCTCCCCGATGAATGGGCGGAGGTTAGAAAAATTGCATAAAATACACAAGTTAGAGCCCGGAGGGGCAAATAATATAAGACATTTGAAAATTTTAGGATTTGCCGTGTGGTCTGAGGTATTCAGCTATACGTATGCAAAAATTCATGTCTCCAACTTAATTAGGGGCTCTCTTAGAAAGAATTGCTCAAAATAGATATGTGGTAGCTCAAAGGGTTAAACGTAAGACTTTTTCAAGATTTTATGATTTGTCGCCTGGCCTCAGGTGTTCTGCTATAAGTATGCAAAATTTCAAATCTCCAATTTAATAAGGGGCTCAGTTAGAAAGAATTGCTTAAAATTCGCATGTGGGTACGCAAAGGGTTAAATGTACGATTTTTTCAAAATTTTATGATTTGTCGTATGATGTGTGGTGTTCAGCTATAAGTATGCAAAATTCCACGCCTCCAACCTAAATAAGGGCTCACTTAGAAAGAATTGTTTAAAACACACGTGTGGGAGCCCAAAGGGTTAAATGTACGACCTTTTTCTAAATTTTATGATTTGTCGTTTGATGTGAGGTGTTCAGCTATAAGTATGTCAAATTTCACTCCTCCAACCTAATTAGGGGCCCACTTAGAAAGAATTGTTTAAAATATAGATGTGGGAGCTCAAAGGGTTAAATGTACGACTAGGGGCTCACTTAGAAAGAATTGTTTAAAATACACATGTGGGAGCCCAAAAGGTTAAATGTACAACTTTTTCAAATTTTATGATTTGTCTTATTGTGTGTGGTATTCAGCTATAAGTACGCAAAATTTCAAGTTTCCAATATTTATAGTTTCTGAGTACGGGCTCTGTGACAGACGGACAGATGGACAGACAGAGGAGCGAGACGAATAGGGTTTCGTCAGATGAACGAAACCCTAAAAACGGATATGTAAGTTTAGGTAACCTAAAGAAAAATAATGTCTTTCAATATTGAAATTAAGAAGGTGCAACGTATAAATTGAGAGATTTTTGAGAAGGTTGAATATTTCTAATAAATTTTACGAAATAAAAACTTTAAATGCGCTTTTTGAAAACATGATTTTTGTGAACGATCAGTTAAGGAAACAATCAGTTGCTGCATGTTTTGCTCGGATTCAGCACTTGGCGCTTCTTTTGGCAAATTAAAATTTCGCCTAATAGACGTAATGATAATGTAAAAATGGACACCACCAGATATGTAATTAATCTATTTTCACATTTTTTTTATTCCTTAGTTTTATAGAGTAAACGAACTTCGGGCCAAATTTGAAATTTGTAGGTGCAGTAGATATATGAGATTTTTTTATGAGTGAGTGAGTGAGTCAGTCAATGATAAAATTATCGACTATCAGATATTTTCAAATGTCATTATCTCGAAAAACTAATTATGTGTTATTTATAAAATTTTGGATTCTAGGTAATTAGGGTGGCCTTACTACTTATTTCGTATTACAAGTACGTAGGTCAAATAGATTTTGGGTAGTAGAGTTTCGAAATTTGGCGAAAACAGTTCGAAATGGTTCGTGTAATATAACACACGAGCATGTCAGAGGAACTTGGCTGACACGCTGCCGTGTGCCTAGATTCACCAAGCAACATCCAATTTTAATTTAAATTTCCTCCAACAAAGTATTTGGCTGTCAATTTGCGGCAGAAATCTATATTTTAATACTGCTGTATTGAATGCATGTTTTGAAACGAAATGTATTAATTCGAAATTTTTATTGTTTCTGAAAAAACAATGTAATCCCTTAAGCTAATATTAGAAAATTATTAAAATATCTCAATTTGTTGATTTTCTGTAAGCAAGTAAACCCATATAAACCCCCAGTAAGTAGATAGGCTTACAATAGAAGTCTATGGGAATTTGGCGAAATATTAGAGATATCGCCAAGGTGGCGTCACTTTTGGCGACTAATTTTGGTTGCCAAATTTGGCGATATATCGCCATGTTGGCGAGAAACTTGGCGGTATTTGGTGACAGAACAGCGTCCCCTCCTACGGCAAATTAAAATTTCGCCTAATAGACGTAATGTTAAAGTAAAAATGGGCACCCCCGGGTGGGTAATGCATCGATTTTCACAATTTTTTTATTTTTTTTCCTTAGTTTTATAGTGTAAAAGAAATTCGCACCAAATTTGAAGTATGTAGCTGCAGTAGCTATACGAGATCTTTTTGATGAGTGAGTCAGTCAGTCAGTCAGTGGTAAAATTATCGATTATCAGACATTTTCAAATGTCATTATCTCGGAAACTAATTATGCGTTATTTATAAAATTTTGGATTTTAGGTAATTAGGGTGGCCTTACTACACATTTCGTATAACAAGTACGTAGGTCTCATAGATTTTCAGTAGTAGAGCATCGAAATTTGACGAAAACAGCTCGAAATGGTTCGTGTAAATAACACACGGCTATGTCAGGCGAACTTGGCTGACGCACTGCCGTGTGTCTAGATATGATGACAGAAGAAAGTGACAGAGTGAAACCTAATAAGAAGTATATTAGAACGACATGTGGCATTAAATTAATTTTAGTATTTCCTGGGCTTCCTCTTTACCTGTGTTAATTAAAATTGTGAATGTCCTAAATTTAAGAACGTTTTATTTTAGTTTGTGTTTTATAATTTTGTCAGTTATTCGCAAAGTAATTAAATAGTTAAAATGTTACTGATAAATAATGGAGTAGGAAGAATAAGAAACATACTATTTTTGAAGGAAAATACTTTGCAACAAATAGCATAAGTACAGATATCAAGCATTGGTTTCTTTTCTAAAATATATATTATTTTAACGATGCTGTGTGAACATGTAAGTATAAGACATTGATTAGTTGCTCTCTACATCTGTTTCTACTTAAATTTCTGCTACTATACCATTTATGTTTCAAAATTAGCAAAATTTCTATTGTTGCACAATTTAAGGTAGTTATTGAGATATATCACAAATATCAATATTAACTCGTTGATATATTGCAATATTAAATTTCAGGTATCGCCCAGCCCTAATTATGTTAAATGAAAATTTCAGTGTTTCTATTTTGGATGTAAATGACTTTCTAAGTGGGGAATTAAATGAAATTATTTAAATGAATCAGCTAAAGGGGTATGATGACAGTACTGGTAGGAAATGTAAACTTAAAAAGAGATTGTATCATTTGAAGCAAGCCCCACATCAACGGTATAAAAAATTTCTTAATTTTATGATCAAGTTGGGTTTCAAATAATTTGATTCTGAATCTTTTTTTTTTTTTTTTTTTTTTTTTGCAAGACAGATATATTCAAAGAAAATATTTATGGTTCTTTATGTTGATGATCTGCTGATTGCATGTTCAGATATTCGAGAAATTACTGTTATTGTTGATATCAAAAGAAATTCTGATGTCAATTGGAAAAGGTATCCGAGTTATTAGGCATCAGAATGGAATTTACCTCAGACAAGTTGTTCTAGATCAAGAGTCCTATATTTTAAGGTTCTTGAAAAGTAGAAAATGCTTTATTGTAATCGTAGTTCTTTTCTTTTTGAACCTAAAGCAACTCCTGCTATTTTTGAAAAAGGTAACTGCTTTAAAGGGCCGTATTGAGAATTAGTTGGTTCCTTACTCTATTTAGCATATGTATCTAGACCCGATATTTATTTGCTGTTAAGCGAACTTCAGGAACATGTATTGCTAATGAAATTATGTTAAAAATCTTATACTGTATGAAGATAACCATCATGCATTACAAATGAAAATAATTTTGGGATAATGAAGTATATTGATGTTAAGATGAAATTTACTTTTAATGTTGTCATTGTCAGCAGAAATATTAAAATAGAATACATTTATACTGTTGATCAAATTGCTGATATGCTAACAAAAGCACTTTCAACAAAATTTCGAACTTTTACAGTTATGCAATCTTAAAATTTGAAATTCCAATTTCTTAAAATAGAAATTGGGATTTGATGTGTGATTAATGATGGGTGTTAGAATGACATAACCGCAAATTATAGCATTGAGTTTTAGTTCATTGCATGATTTTAACAAAAGGAAGTTTATTCTCTTATTAGTAATTTCTATTCGCTATCTTATTAAAAAGCCTTATTGGTTCTTTTCAATCCAGTCTAAATGTTATAAATATAAATAATTTTCTTTTCATACTTCCTGTATTTCTGCTTTTCATGTATGATATATCTGCTGTAAATAAATGCATAAATCTATTTGGATTTTCAAGAACAATTTTACTCATTTGCAAGATTGCTTTTTTTCATCCCAATAATGATTAAATATACAGTTTACTTCATAAATTAAAACCTACCTAGACGACGAGGTAACCATCCTTTCACGGTTCTTCCTCTTTCCACATCAACAAGAACTCTCCGTCCATCTATTTTTCTGCCATCTGCATGCTTATAAGCAGCTAAAAGAAAATTCCCCAAAAGAGAGACAAGCCATATATTAGTTACAAAAATTAAATATCAAAATCCAAAAGAAATCTTACCTGATCTACTTACATTTTTGAAGTAATTCAAACAGCAAACAAACAAGAGATCCACACATTTTAAATAAAAAATAAGAGCACAGAATATTTTTAATATGATAAAAAATGAATAGTTAGTTCGCTGTGCTCTTATTTATGTGGAACTGCAATGTGTTAAGAAAAGGTAAAGGTTTGTTCATAAGATGTGCCTTTGAAATCCGTCTAAACTGTAGTGAAAATAAACCAAAGAAATTTTCAACAAACATAAACCTGATGAATAGCCAACGTTACTATTAAGAAATATACTTTAAAAGAAAACTGTGTTTAGTATTAGATGCATAGTCTCTAAAAGAGACAAAAAAAGCAAAATTTAAACATTAAAAAAAAAATTGTAAGGGGAGAAAATTCCCAACACCAGAAGAAGATATCTGATGGAATTATTACAATTTTTAATTCAATATTTTATTCTTAACTCTAAATCTTAATTACTTCAGAGTGACTACAGAAAACTTTTATCTTACACATATTAATAAGAGGGGCAAAATTTAAAATAAACAAAATATAAGGCCATTTAATAAGGAGTGAAAAGGGCTGATCACCTGAATATTTCTGTGATAAAGCAGCCAGCAACCTTATCCAATAATGACAATGATTATAAGGACTGATCACTAGGAAGAAAGAGCATTACAAAATGAGATGCAAAGCACCAAAACATCGATTTAACTACAATCAACTGTCAAAAGATTTCAAAATAGAAAAGTTACTTTTTCTTCTTTCCTCAATCCTCAGAACAAATATTCGTTTAATGAATAAAACAGTTCCCAGATAAATTTTTTAAATTAAAAACAAACAAAAAAATAACCTCCATGACAAAGGAGCGTTTTAACAGAATTCCAAAATACTCCCAAATTTGACATATTTTGGTTCTGTAGCCACTCAGTAGTTGAAATATTTGAAAACTTACCAACTTACCCAGTTATAGGCAGTTGTAAAAGATGTGAAGTATCTTCTGTTCCCTCTATCAATTCATAATTTCATCTCTTGATAACCAATATTAAACCTCTTTATTGTTATATACTTTACCAATAGAGGTTTATATATTACACCAAATTACCCAAATCTTACCATACTCCTTTTAAGAATATTTAATTTTTTTTTTCACTTACAACTTTGCATTACTTAATTACATGTAACACAATGTGTCAAAAATTAATTTAGTACTTTATACCTGAACTATACTTTACCTTCCTTTACACAAAATATGTGCCATGACATTGTTATAAAATATATACTACATAATGGAATAGATAGGGTTTAGGCTGAACCTTATTTAATGCCATCTTTGGGCATAAAAGCTATTACAGAAAATGCAAACTTCTTTTATTATTATTTTAGATATTTTCATGTCATTTTTAAAACTACTGTTAGCATCATAAAAAGTTGTTTTTACTTATATGTGGAGTTTGCAAATAGCTGAAAATATTGCATTTGCCAAAAAAATAAATCGTCTCAGCTTAAACCCTTGCAAAAAAATCAAACACATTTGCATAGCTGCCAATCTTATATAATCCAACATAAAAATTATGAAAATCTAATTGTTTACTGAAAATATATATAGATATTTTTTTTTCTAATACCAAATGAAAAAAGAAAGGAATTAATTAAAAAAGAAACAATTTTTAACATGCTTTTAATATCACATTTACATAAATGCATTTAAGGGAATAAAAATACAGCCATAGTAAAAAAACAATTCTTGAATCAATTAAGAAAATAAATTTTTCAATTATTAATTAATACACATATAAACAAAAAGGAGATGCTTACAGAGCATTGGATGGCGCCAAACAAATATATATATACATTCAAAGTTTTTTAACAATTTATGCTTAAACAAAAAGCTTGATTTCCACGAACATACCCATCCAAAAATTAAACATGTAAAATTTGCACTGAAGAAAACTACCAATGTCAATGTATAATTTAGAAGTATTTTATGTACAAATACAAAAAAAAATAGGAAATAAACAAAATGCTCCGATTTTCTTAGTAAAAACCAAATTAAATATTTACAGTGTTTCAATATGATTAGAACAATTTTAACTCATAAACTGACACCATATTATCCATAAATTGAACACATGTACCATAAAAGTTCAAGTTAAACAGCAATAGTTATTGTAAAGTTAATTAAGAAATGCCCAATGTGAATGGCAATTTTTCTACACATATCAGCTCTATCCAGACTCATTTTACCAGTTTTTCTTTAATCATTGCAATGCAGCACTATACAAAACTTTCGTTTCACAGACATCATGGGATAGAATTGTTTGTAAACAATACTTGAATATTTAATATGTGATTTATCACATTGCTAACTAACCGTAGAACCAACAGAGGGAAAAAATATCCAAGCCGAGAATCGAACCCGGAACACTTGGAATAGCATTCATGGAATCTCTCATGGGTGAGAGATCTCCTCATAGCTTAAATAGTAGGGCACTTGGAGCGCTATTCCAAGGGTTCTGGGTTAGATTCCCAGCTTAGCTTGGACATTTTTTTCACTCTGTTGGTTGTATGTTTAGTTAGCAATGTGATACTCACATATTAAACATTCAATAATTTTGAGCATAATTTCACTGCTGAAAATTAAAAAAATTACATATGTAGACACTTTACATAGCTTCAAAGGAAATATAATCACAATGCGAGGTCTGGTAACTTCATATAAAAAAGCATGCTGAAAAGAGTCTAGGTAAAACAGACATATGCTGAATAACAAAAAATGTTCACATTAAGAAATTGTAAGTTAAAATTACTATAACAACTCCCACTTAAACTTGTACTACTGCATTACATATGTGTGAAAATTTAGATTATTTTAACAATTTATGAATAAAACATAATGAATTGAAATTGTTCCCATTTTTACAATATCCTCACAAAATTAAAACTACAAAAACAAAACCCAGACGCCTATATCCAGATGCAAAGATTTCAGAAATCAAAATAGAACAGGTAAAACTATCAAAAATGAGATTTTTCTTCATAAATATGCATTGAGAAATATTTTTTTTTTGTTTTGTTCTTTTAAAATGGCTGGCTCAAAAATTATTTTCTATATGTCATTTAATATTTTAATATTTTCTGAGACCTGGCAGCTACACAGTTATAAAGAATGTATAACATGCAAAAACAATCACAAATGCTTTAAAAGCACTTTTTTGTATTTATTTATTTATTTATTTATTTTACAGTACATTCACTGAAAGTAGTTTGTTTTTTCTTTGAAATTAATTTAAAATTATACAAAAACAATATATAATTTCTTAAATGAAATTTGAAGAACAAAAAACGATACTTTTCGGTTAGCCGAGCACCAGTGTTATGTTTACATACATACATATACACATATATAAGTACATATATATACATATGTATGCATATATTTATGTGTGTGTGTGTACATATATATATATATATATATATGTGCATATATATGTATATATGAATGTAAATATAACACTGGCGCCCGGCTAACTGAAAAGTACCCAAAAAACTAATGATCATTCAATGAATGTACTTCAGATAATGCACATAGACTTTATTATCATTTTTTTTTTTTTTTTTTTTTTTTTTTTAAGTGGAATTTACAATTCTGTAAAATTTGAAGAATAAGAGGCAGAGCTTAGTTTATTATTAAAAACATAAATACATATAAAATAATCACACAATTCCTCTTTTAAAACAATTATAAAATAACCAATATAGTTATGTTAAAAATATATTTAATCCTTTCTCCCTCTTAGTAAATTCAAATTTATAAATTTTCAGACAATGTAAAAATTTTTTAATAATTTCATACAGAAAAAGTATTTTAGTTTAAAACTATGTGCAAAAATATGGATTATTTATTTTTTTTTTAAGATTCAAATGTATTTTATATTTAAAGCTTCATACATATATCTTTCAGTTTTGTGACAGAACGACGGGATAATCGAGCGCTATTTATTTTGATCAATTCATTCTTATTATTTTAAGAAACATTTACCAAATAGCTGAAAGTAACTTCACTAATTTATTGAACAAATCTACCCAGTAAATGTTTCCCAATGATTTTATAGAAAAAAATAAATATCATTATTGTGAGAATGTTCATTTTACCATAATCAAATGGTCAAAAACAATTCATGGGTCCAGTATTTTCTCACAGGGTCCTGTTTTTGTGAAATTGTGAGCAGTTTTTATAATTTATGAAAAATTTAGAGATAATTTAGTGAATCAAATTATTATAGTCAGGTTCCTGTTTATACATTTTTGACAAGATTGAATGATTAAATATAGCTTTTCCTAGTGCTATTGCCTGTCACATGGTCCAAAATCCTGTATCTTGCTCCATCTCTGCCATGTTTTAGTTCCTAGTGAGTTATATATATTACTTTAAGTTTTTTATCTAACTCATTTATAATTTACTTTTTTGATATCTTATGTATTATAATTTATTTTTTTAACACCTTAATTTCTTTCAATTTCCTTAGGGATTTGTGATATGTTATAAGGAGCTAAACATTGTCATTTTAGTTCTAATGCCAACAATATTCAACGAAATAACATATCTTTACTATGAATTAACCTTATGTAGCTTCTGCGACTAATCCATAAGCTACTCATAGTTTCTTATTTTTATATTAGTAATTTCCTGTGTTAACCTATTGAATTATTTCTAAAATTTTATGTTTACATTGGTCATTTCATTGTAATTATATACAGTGAACTCCCGTTAGTACAAACTTCCAAGAGAGACTAACAAAAGTCCAGATTAACATGCAGTATATATTAAGCGGAGAAGTACTAACGAGAGTTCACTGTATACATAATATGCTAGATAACAGGACAGTTGTTTTGTAAAAAGTCAGATTTTACTTTAATATGATTAAGTTTGTGAATGGTTCAGATTGAAGATCGAAAATTTTATGCCTGCTTTATGATGAAAACAAATTGTGTAGGGTCTTCAAGATGAAAAAGCTTGGAAAGAATCCTTTAAAGGACTCAAAGTCTTAAATTCTATTCAATTATTTCTAATCTTTCTGCATTTGCTTCATGAGAAGATATTTACAGAAGTGTTTGAACAGTGAAAATTTTACAGTCAAATCAATCTCAAAAAGTTTGATCAAGTGATGAATATGATTAAAAGTTTAATTTTATTTAAATTATTGAGTTTTGAAACCCTCCACATATATTGAAAGTGAAGACACTTTTTTGTTTTTAATGGAATCATTATTAAGAATATTTTATGAATTTTACTTATATGCAAGTATATTAATTTACGATGATCATTTATCAAGCTTTGTCAGAATGTATTTAGTTAAAGTAATGTAAACATTCTTAAAAAAAAATCTTTATGTATACAGCTGAAATACAATATTGGAATTTCTTACTCAGCTAACAGATAAATTTATTTTCGCTATACACAATATATCTTTAAGTGCCAAATTTTTACAACCCCCTCAAATTTATCACCACCCAAGATATTTTAAAAGAAGACAAAACAGGATTCCTCAAAAGAAAAAAAAAATAACAATCCAGAATCATTATAACACTATATTATTAATTCTAAAATAAACAATTATACTTAATAGATAATTTTTTACATCCAACATAGAAAACAGGGTGTGAGATCAAGCATTTATACATAGAGTACATAAACCATAAAAAAAATATCCTTAAACAGGCTTCAGAAGAAAAAAAAAAAATGTAAGTTTAAAAAAGCCAATTAATAAGTTAAAACTAGAGATATGAGAAACTTTCATTGCAAAAATTTATTACCTATCCCTAAAAATATTATACTTTAGAGGAAAAAAAAAAAAAAAAAAAGGGTTTTGTATTAGTTATTTATAAAAACATTACAGCCATTTCTATTACTAGGTATATAATGTCATTAATATGAAATTAATATTTTTTTATTAAAACAAATACAAAACATTTAAATGTGACATTTTTGTAAGTTCAAAATTACCTTAATCAACACAATTCTAAAATAAAAATCAAGCAAAATAACTTGAATATGCCATAAATATTTCCTATCTAACAATAATCTTATTTAACAATTTTCTTTTGACTATGTTATTTTTTATATATGCTATCTTCAGCCCTTAGTTTCATATATATGGACATCCATTGTATTTCTCATAAAGAGCAAACTGTTTGATTTGCTGAGATTTTGACACCACTTCATTTGATTTCATGCATTCTGAAGGTTTTTACATTTAAATGTCACCAATAAGCAATAGTACTAATATTGATTCCTCGTTTAATAAATGTGTTTGTCTGTTTACATAATAAATATCTCCAAAACAGCATGGCCAAAAAAGTAAGTAGTTCACATAATTATTTAATTTAGATACTTTACGAGGAGAAAAAAAAAGGGGAAAAAGAATCTTTGTAAGTTATCAAAGCAATTAAATTTCTTATTGCGTAAATCTAGGTTACTGAATATTGATATTTTAAGAGGTACTTTTCGGTTAGCCGAGCGCCAGTGTTATATAAACATATATATAATGATTATACATACATACATATATATTTATAAATGCATATATATGTATATATACATACATATATGTGTATGTGTATATATATATATCTATGTATATATAACACTGGCACCCGGCTAACCGAAAAGTACCTTTTAAGATAATAGTAATTTTAAATCCACTTGTGTGAAACCTAAAATTATCGTTTCCTAAAATATCGATTTCAGATTTTCTTTCTTTCTTTTTCTGTAATCTATGGTGCCATGGTATGGCCTAAAACAATGAATGGATATTTATAATACAGACCTAGCTTTGAGTTTGGAGAGGATAAACAAAAAATACAAGGATACAATTTAACATATAATGTTCTAATTTTTATCTTAAAATAAAGTATTAAACTTTTTTTAAGTAAGCTGCATATAACTTTTAAATTTATACCAAAAAAACAACACATTTTTAGAATGGTGATAATAGCCAATTTTGCAGTGGAGGGGAGGGGGGGGGTGGGGTAATGTGGTTAGAATTTTGATCAAAAATTACTGGGAAGGTGGAGAAAATCTCACAATGCATCATACGAAAACTGATGTATCAATCTAAACCTCTTTTTTTAAAAATAAAACTTTACTTTTTAATTAGTTAATATTAGTACAATAATTAAAAGTACACCAGTCACTTTTGATGTATTTTATTTCATTGAATACAGAACAAAAAACTTAATAGAAAACAATAAAAGGATTTAGATAACACGACAACATAAAAATTTGGAACTAATATATTACAAGCAAGCTTTAATCTTAATCTATAAATATAACAGAAATCTAGAATTAAATAGATTACTATTCAAACAAAATTAGTACTTCAGTATCTTAAACTTACAATGTGTCATGTAAATACATAGCTATCTATAACATATCGTACGTAATGTTTTTACTTATAGCACAATCGGCAACAACTTAGATAATTGCCAATACAAACTACGAAACTACCATTGCTTACAAGAGACTGCTTTGCAATTTACTATTATTAATTTAAAATTAATTGGATTATTGCAATTACTAGCTTTATACTTAAGGCATAAGAAGATCTATATTAATAAAGATTTTACATATTAAACAAAATGTACACATTAACATTAAAACAATGCAGGGGTCGATGCAGGTTTTTATTCTTGGGGCCCATTTTACGAAAATTAAAGGTTATTTTTGTGAAAAATAACATTTTGTAACGAAAGTTGAAATACAGTTACTCAAATTCGAACCAAGCATTCATTAACAAAAACTTCTTCAAATCCTCTTGCTATAGTTTTTGTTCTTGGAGAACTGGTTTTATTTACAAAATTACGCATTTTTAAATAGTTTTTATGAAAATAAATTGCCCATTTTATTAAATTAATTTTTGTGAATTGGCCCATTTTATTAATTAGATTTTTGTGAAAGGTCCCTAAACAGGCCCCAAATTTTGTCTAGATCAACCCTTGCAATATACCATTCCTTAAACTGCTATTGACAATTAGACTAACTTCTCCCATTTTTTGAGACCACTGCTTTCAAATTGTGATCTTCAACATATTCCATCACAGCATAACTGCTATTAAATAAAGTTAATATATTTGTAAATAGTGGTTCTCAAATCTATGCTACATCCATCTTTACGGGAATAAAAGCAAAACTTACCAAATATAAATAAGCATTAATTTTTTTTAATTTATACATGTATTTAGACAAAAAGAAATATGCTAAAGAAACCTTTGACACTTACATGCATATAAATTAAATAACTTTTAGATAAATGTTAAATTAAAATTTAAATATAAGTTTAAATTTACTTACGCTGAAACTATTAAAAAAAAAAAAAAGGAAAAAAAACCGAACACATTCAAACATATAGAGGTATTAGGTACATAATATTTAGAAGTACTTAAAATTATCAATATCTTAATACATACTATCAAAAATCATAATATCAATACTACTAGAACACTTAATACTTCTATACCTAAAAATAGTTACATAAGCGAAACAATTTTAAACTATTAAACTTTGGTATAGATAAATAAAAAGCTAATTTACTTTTCTATTATATATATATATCTATATATAATAACTACATCAAGTACAAAATTCAACAATTTAGAAATAATAAACATGCAAAATTAAAAGTCAATTAAAAACAAATTTTTTGGCCTCCATATTAACTTTATAACCCAAAAGAGTGCAATTAATTTCCACAATAAAGACAACCCACGAAGACAGCTACAAATCAAATTTGAAATTTTTTCATTTTCAAAAAGGCTGCTTACCTCAGCACTTAAATAAAATTCTGTGTGCAGGCAGATTGCCAAAATGTGAAAACCCAACCCTGGTCTCTAGGACCACCAGCCCTAACTGGGCTAAATTGTGTTTGTATGGTAAAAAACAAATTATAAATGTTCTTACCAAACCAGCTTACCATACATATACAAACCAAAAGATAGTTCCTTAGAATTTTAGCTCAAGTTGCAATACGGATTACTGAAGTGGGCACCAGCCATATTGGAGGGCTGTTATGGAATATAAGATAAAGTGATTGTTAATGTATTCCTTATATAAATGAGTACGACATTTACATTGCAACAGACTATATACCTGAAATCCTCTCTGAACAGAATGCACAGAGCAAATTGCACTTCTCAAAGAAAAGCAAGTTTGTCTAAAAAAACATTTAAAGAACAGTAAGATTCTATCTTATATATTATTAAATTATCATTTCTTAGCATGTGAAATAATAAATTACATATTTTAGCTCAATCATTTATTTCGAATATCTGGTTTAAATTTTTAGATTTTTGAACTATGACAAGCCAAAAGAAGAATCGCAAGATTTAAAATAATTGGATTAAAAAACGAGCTATGACTGATTTGCTAGAGCCTAGAAAAAAATTCCTTTTTAGAAAGGATTCTGTTTTATCAGAAGAGTTTTCCCTGGGTTTAAATACGTGCAGGATGCTTCAGGTGGGAATAGGATACATTTTATATCCTTATGAGCACTTTTTATTAAAGGTACTTTAATATTAAAAGTTGGGGCAACAATGAGTCAGTTTTTACTATGCAAGCAAATATTTTAGTACAAAAAGCAGAAAGGACTTTTTCTTTACTGAAGGAGAAGAAGGGCATTATTTTTTGTATGAGAGGCAAGAAGGCATAAGTAGAACTGCATATTTAAAAATAGCTAAATCCACCTTACACAAAAGATACGAGTACATATGATCCATTTAAACATATCATTAACCAGATGATTTACATCACAATTTTGAAAGCTTTTAACTTTTGTAATAAATATTTTCAATTTGCTATAAAAAAATTTCAAAATTAAATTTTTTTTTTTTTTTTTTTTTATACAAATTAGTTTTTTTTTTTTTTTATACAAATTAGTTTTTTTTTTTTTTTTTTTTTTATAAACTTAAATACTATTTGAATGTGACATGCAACAAAATAAAATGTTACATGACAAAAAAATCAACTACATTTTTTCATTATTTATCAAAGGGTTTCTTTTACCTTAGTTTGTCAGTGCTTGTTGCTACCATAAGAAAAAAAAAATATATATATATAGGAATGTTACGAGAAAATTTTTAGAGTTTAAATTTTGTGAATGCACATTCAATGCAATAATGACCAAACAAAATTTAATTAATATGCATTTCTATTACATTAGTAAAAAGAACTCTCATATAAAATATTTAAGGCGGCGTAAATTACTCTCAAATAACCATTTAAATAACTATTTCTTACAAATTAGAAGACGATTTTAATATAAGAATAATTTTAATAATTTTTCCTCTTGGTTAATATCTGTTAGAAAGGCATTTATTTATTTCTTTATTATTCTTTGATTATTAAACTAGGCTATAAAATTTTTTTGAAAAACAATAGAAAAATACTTTAATAAAAATCGCTACACATTGAGAAGATGCCAATGCAATATTATGAATTCTGAGAGAAGTATTTTCAGGTATGTAGTCAATTAAAATTTGCATAATTTTGGTCAACTGAACATTTTAAAATTCTGAGTACCCACCTTTACTGGCACTGAAATATATGTTAACTACCTATAACGGAAAAGTTACAATGAAATAAGTGTGTACGAGGTTTAGCGAAGAATTTCTTTTTTAAATAAAAGAAATAATAGTTTACTTTAAAAAAAGTGATAATTGGAATCTAACATGAAATATTAAAGGAAAAGAGAAAAAATTAAAAGAGAAATCATCTAAATTCTGCAAGTACTCACAATGCATGTCACGTTCACGCTCATATTCAATAAATGCATACCCCCTGGGTTTACCATTTTTCTTGTCAAAGATCATAGAAATCTGAAAATAAAAATACATAATATAAAAAAAATTCATATTTCAAACAAAATAGAAAACATTTTACATTTAAACTAGCTGATCCATGCAACTTTTCACAAGTCCGTGATAACCTTAAATGCATCTTAAAACCAGTGTTGAATGATTTCATATTTTTAAACAAAAATCTTTCCAAACGAACCTAAAGTTTGAAGCAACAAAGCATACACCCTCAAATTTCTATGATTTTATAATTTTAAATGAAATTTTTTTCAAATGAACTAGAGTTAGGGGCCCCACTGCCTTTGGCAGCATACACAAGGCATGATATGCACGCTCCAGTTTTAACAAAACATCAAATTTCTATGATTTTATATCTTTAAACTGATTTTGAATGAATTTATATTTTTAAATGAAAATCTTTCCAAACAAAGATATAGCTCCCAATACAGTGATTGTCGATTTAACCCTCCGACTGTCTTGAAAAAGGGCAAAATTGTAATGTTGTTTTTTCTGCATTTTGTTTTAAATGCTAAAAAAAAATGATTATTTGAACATTTGATAAAAAAAACTTAATAATGAATATGAATGCAATTCTTGGGAGTATTAATCATTGTTCAATGTATTAAAAATACATTAAATCAATAGAATTATATTACTTTAAATATTGCTTGTATTGCAGTGAAACCTGGAGCTTAGTGAACGTATTAACACGGGCTTGTCAGTGAGAGGGTTAATTTCTGACATTGAGATTTATTAAACATTCAATTTTCACCAATAGTTTCCGAAGAAACCTGAATGATAAAAAAATTTCCCCCTCACACCCAGTAGAAGAAAGTTCTCCAAGTGTCTGTGGCAGATACTTCAGAGGGGCAGAATTTAATCTGGAGATAAAATATTTTACAACTGAAGTTTTAATCAAACAATCTCACTTACCTGTGATGTCTTTATGCATCTTATTCATTTTTATTAATAATAATCTAAAATTTTTGTATTAAGTAATAAAGAGTTAAATATAATGTAAAGCAAAATAAAGGTTCTATGGGAAAATAATCAGCAAAAGATAAAAGAAAATCTGCGACACCTGTCTCCCATCTTGAACTTTCTGCTACTGGGCCTCACCCTATAAGACATGAAATGTTATCTCCTATTTAGATAACCGAAAATTTCCCAAACAAAATCCTCTTTACACTTGAATTGGATTCTGGGAAATCACTCAGGGGAAAAGAGTCTTGCAAATTCATGGAAGAACTTCCACAAAGTATTTATTTTTAAATTGGGAACAAAAAAGACTGACATCATAAGAAAGGAAAAGGTACTGGAGTTTTAAAACACCCAGCTTTAAAGTGAAAAGTCGTTCAAAAAATTTACATTTGATGTTGAAATGTTCTCAGGATTTCAAAAAGTTATTTTTAAATGGACTAAAAACATGACTCGACTTTGAAAGTTGCACACAAAGAGGTCATCAAGGTATCAAAATGGCTCGTTGTCAAGTTTCGCAGTCACACTGTACCACAACATGGTAGAAAAAAATTGAAAACACCAAAACGGCATTGAAGATATTTTTCTGAAAGGGTTAATATTTATACATTTTTTAAACAAATAACACTGTTGTAACCAGAAAGGTAGAATCTAAATGTAGGTATTTTTATTTTTATTTTATTTTATTTATTTATTTATTTTTTTTTTTTTTTTGTATTTCATTCAGGATGGAGGATGAAAACTTGTAAACATGTGAAAGAGAAAGGAGGAAAAAACCCTCACTAATCTGGTGTCGGAAATTTTTGAAAGGGTAAATATTAATATTTTTTAATGATAGTTAAGTAGGTATTTTTTATTACATTTCAAAAACTGGCTTAAGTGTTATTACACATTGTACCAGTATTCAAATAGATGATTCCAAAATCGGGTTTCCTATCCTTTTTCCAATATCGAAAATGAGGACTTTCCAAGAACTTTTTAAGGATCAAATTATTTTCCAAGGATTTATATAAAATGAAATATGGTATTTCCACTCTTAGTTTCGAGAAAAAAAACTTTTTAGGGATTTCTTGAAATCCCTAAAAACTCCTGTAAAAGTACAACAGTTTTTAAAGTCAAAATTTAAGTAAAGTCATAAAACAGAAATTCCTTATCAGATATTGTGCCCAAGGGAGAAAAAAAAACTTACAAGATGGACTTCTGTACCTGAAAACCAAAGTATCATATGTCGCATCTCACATATTTTTCAGAAGTAAAAGCACAGCAGTTTGGCCTGAAGGATAGATGCGAGTAACGATGATGTTATAAAACAAAATATATATGAAATCACTTATAATACAAGGATAGCAATAGTTTGGCTCGAAATAGAACAGTTTCTTTAGTATAAAAAGCTGTGAAAATAAAATTTGTCATTTTTGGATTTACGGTATGGTTCTCAGATACAGAGTTATATGTTTGAAAAATGCTTGGATAAACTGCAGTTGACTGAATCAAGAGTCAAGACAAGAGTCAGTCAAGGGCCAAGACAAATGAGAAAAACTCCTTCTGCAATTGTTTTCTTGGGAAAAATTCTCACATTTTACAGAATTTCAAAATTTCTATAAAACACAGATTATGTCGATATGGTTAAAAATTGTTTCATACAAGGAGTTCTAAAAAAAAAAAAAAAAAAACTTTTTTTAGCATTTTTTTCTTATGTTTATAATTTTTATTTTTAAAGAAGAAGCACCCTAGACTGATATACATAATTTTTTTAACGAATCTGTTTCTATGTAAATGTTTAATTATCATTAACCGTTTACAGGCCGAATTCAGATCCCAGTGTAATTATAATTTATTTTCCCTATATTACAGCTTCTAATGTTTTACTTTAAGCATATCAATCCAGAAAACAGGGGTCGATGCAGGTTTTTATTCTTGGGGCCCATTTTGTGAAAAGTAAAAGTTATTTTTGTGAATTTTATTATATTTTTGTGAAAAATAATGTTTTGTAACGAAAGTTGAAATCCAGTTACTCAAATTCGAACCAAGAATTTAACAAAAACTTCTTCAAATCTGCTTGCTGAAGTGTTTTTCGTGATCTGGTTTTATTTACAAATTACACATTTTAAAATGTTTTTATGAAAAAGAATTTTACGAAAGGGGCTTATTTTATTCAAAGGAATTTTGTGAAGGGGCCTGTTTTATTAAGTTCATTTTTGTGAAGGGGCCCATTTTATTAAATTTATTTTTGTGAAGGGGCCCATTTTATTAAATTTATTTTTGTAAAGGGGCCCATTTTATTAAATTTATTTTTGTGAAGGGGCCCATTTTATTAAATTTATTTTTGTAAAGGGGCCCATTTTATTAAATTTATTTTTGTGAAGGGGCCCTAAATAGGCCCCAAATTTTGTCTGGATCGACCCCTGAGAAAATAACGAAAAAAAATTTATTTATGCTTTTTTTGATTGTTCCCATTTGGGAACATTGGCCACATCTGACTATATAATGGTCCAAAATTTACATCACATTATTATGAGAAAAATTTAAAAAATATACTAATATTTCTTTTCAAAATTAAATACTATTAAAAAAATAAAATTTGTGAAGTATAATTTAAAATGATACATACTACTCGAAGTTATGATATTCCATGGTATACAGGGAAACAATGCAAATGCATCGTTTCTTGCATTCCAATCTTGCATTTATTCCCCATTGTGCACATCTACCCTGAGAAGTGCCGATCAAGTAATGCCCATCGGTCTTTCTTAGTGTTACAGGGGTATGAATTTTTGGTCCTGGTCGAACACTATCTTTTCTTGGCTTAATTCGTAAAAGGGCGATAGTGACTTCTCGGCGAAACTCTAGGTGAGAAATTTGGCTATTCTGAGGGCGTGTTGCCTTATGTAATAGCCATCCAGCAATGACAGCCATATTGAGTGCATTTTCAAATAAATTCCACCACCATTTCTTATTACGAAGTTGAGGTCGATAACTACTCAGCATTTTGTCTAACAGGTCTACGCCTCCAATTCCAGAATTATATTCATGAATCAAACGTGGTTGTTGTACATCAACTTTTTTCTTTTTTTCATGTGAATATCTTTTAGCGGATTGAAGTGGTTCATGACAGTTATAATTTGAAGCAACAGTTACTACAGATCTGTCGTTCCACCGGCATATGTAAACCGATCTGTCACATTGATAATCAAATGTACCTCTAATTTTCTCAGCTCTTTACAAGGTATTACAGGACAATATGTTGCACGGTTTTCTCGAATAGTTCCAGTTGCTTTTATATTTCGCTCCGCCAGGCTCTTCAGCAAATCATATGAAGTAAAGAAATTGTCAAAAAATACTTCTATTTGAAGTGGGTTGTTGACAATCGATAGTAGACTATTGACAACACTGGTTCCTAATGGTCCAATTTCATCTGATTGTTTGCCTGCATAAATTTCCATTCTGTATGGATATCCATTGCTTCCACATATCATCTAAACTTTAAACCCAAAACGAATTGGTTTCCCACGAATAAACTGCTTAGAAGAATGGTTCCCATAATATGGAACCATGGATTCATCTATACTGAGTTTATTATGAAATATTCCAAACTGAAGGAATTTTGTATTCAATTCATCATAAATTGGTTGAATCTTACCCAATTTATCACCATGTTTCAGTACAGAATTATCCATCAAATGAAAGTTTCTTTTTAAATCCCTAAATTGTTTCTTGACATGATGGAAGAAACTATAGGTACAGATGTGTCTTCAGATGTACTCCAATAATCATTTTCTGATGGTACATGATGGTACCCACTCAATAAAAGTAAACCGAAAAACTGAGCAATATCCTCCCAATCAATTTGTAATTTCACACCGTCATGGCTGTTTGTAACACTTGATAAAATCCCCTGAAAAAAAAAAAAAAGGCTGAACTTTCACGGAGTCACGCAACCGAGACACCTTTTGACGAAATTCCAGTTTCTTCCACGACCTTTTGACGAATTTCCCATTTTTTTCCGCAATCTTTAGATCATATATTCCCGTTTTTTCGGCGATCTTTAGACGAAATGAGCATTTTTTTTGGCGATCTTTTGACGAAATTCCTGTTTTTCGGCAATATTTTGACGAAAATGAAGTTTTTTTCGGCGATCTTTTGACGAAATTATCGTTTTTTCGGCAATCTTTTGATAGAATTCCTGTTTTTTCCGCGATCTTTTTACAAATTTCGCGTTTTTTCCGCGATCTTTTTACAAAATTTGCGTTTTTTCCCCGATTTGACGAAATTCCTGTATTTTCTGCGATCTTTTGACGAAATGCATGTTTTTTCTGCGGTCTTTTGATGCAAATCGGGTTTTTTCTGCGATCTTTTAACGAAATTCCAGTTTCTTTCGCGATCTTTTGACAAAATTCCCATTGTTTCTGCGATCTTTTTTGAGAATAGGCGTTTATTCAGACTTCTTTTACGAAATTCACGTTTTTTTTTGCGCTCCTTTGACGGAATTCCTGTATTTTCTGCGATCTTTTGACGAAATGCACGTTTTTTCTGCGATCTTTTGATGCAAATCGGGTTTTTCTCAGCGATTTTTTGACGCAAATCGGGTTTTTTCGCCGATCCTTTGACGCAAATCGGATTTCTTCCGCGATCTTTTAATGAAATTCCAGTTGCTTTCGCGATCTTTTAACAAAATTCCCATTGTTTCCGCGATCTTTGAGAATAAGCGTTTATTTCGACTTCTTTTACGAAAATCGCGTTTTTTCCGCGATCCTTTGACAGAATTCGTGTTTTTTACGCTATTCTTTGACATAGAATTCACTTTTTTTTCGATCTTTTGTCGAAATTAGTGTTTTTTCGCGATCTTTTGACAATTTTCCGAGTTTTTTCGCGATATTTCGACAAAATTAGTGTTTTTCCGCGATTCTATGACGAAATTTGTAGGTTTTTTCCGCAATCTTTTGACAAAATTGCGTTTTTTCCGCGATATTTTGCGACGATTGACGGAATTGTTTTTTCGGCGATCACTTGTCGAAATTTGTGATATTTTACGTCCGAATTTTCGGACTGACGATTGATTTTTTTTTTTTTTTTTATTTCGGAGCAAATCCTCAATGCGAGAAACGGTAAAAAATCGGAAAATCGCGGAAGAATCTCATGCATGTGTAACTCCGGAATTTCCGGGTCACGTTTTATCAAATCCCCGGAACACAAACAGGCATGCACCGTGCTGAGAAGCATAATTCATCGTCATCTCTGCTAAGTAACCCAAGTACTCCTGAGAGATGAATTTGAAAAAGATATCAACAGTTCCTGCTCCCAATATTTCCGGGAAATTGTAACTAATGTTTTCAAGGGGTTCACTTTGAATGACCCTATCAAACGCTGAATTTTTCTTCCATTTAGGCAGTGCTTGTTTCTTTCTTGTTCGCTTTTCACTCTCTCCTGTTCCTTTTATTTTTCTTTTCTTTTTAATTGTAGGAACTGCTTGATCACCAGAGATTATATTCGAAGAAGTGGGCTCTGTGACAGGTTCTTTACTGATTTCAGTAATGGATAATCTCTTTGAAAAAAAGGCATACACATCAGCAGGTATAACTGGACACAAAATATTATCAACAGAGTCAGATAATATAGACGAACACGCGAACGCTGTTCGCAGAAAAATTTCAAAGTTTGCAGACAGTTTTGATTTTTTTTTTTATAAATTTCTTTATAATAATAATAAAATTATCAAGACCCCAGGCAGAGAATTGGTGCGACGCATGTCGCAGACTCTTGAGAAGGTCCGCAGACTAATTTTCAACTGGAGGAAAAAAAAAAGTTTGCTAGAAATTATTTGCCATGTACCATGGTACAGTATTTTTTGGAAGAAGCCCCGCGACGCATACGATTTTAAAACTTTAAAATATTGTAAGTGTGCCGCTTATGCCGGAACAGCGGGTACGATCAAGGGATTTTTCACGATTTTTATGATTTACGATCAAGGGATCAAGGATGCTTTTTTTTTCTCCTGCCAGAGCCGGTAGCAGAAACAGTGCAACACCGAAACGGGTGCTGCAGATTATTTTAGGCTTTGTAGATTAATTTAACAAATTAAAAATAAATTTTGTGTTAAAAAATAAATGTTAAATGTTGATCTCTCTAAATAAAGTTTATTTGGTTGGAAGTTTTAGCGAATGTTTATATGCACTTGTTTAGCATTTTTCCGCAATTTGCGGCAATTTTTTTTACATTCGAAAGGGGAATTCGGTTTTAATATCTTAGTAAATATTATCCTCTTTTCAATAAAGTCTAATTCAGAAAACTGGAGGGGAGGGTGCATGTAGCATGTAACGTAATGCGAGGGATTGGAAAGAGTGCTTTTTCATTTTTGCTGTTAGCGGCGTTATAGGACTCAGGAGGGGCGCAACGTTTTTTTGCAGAAAATTTTGAAGAAATTATTTGAGTTCGCAGACAGTTTTACATTTTATCTAAGTCTGATCATCAATATCCTCCTCTTCAGAGATGCGTTCATTTTCATCCGGAGGAAGTTGGCAAATTTCGGGCTCTTCATCAGAAATATCAGATACATCAGAATCCGTCAGCGACATTAGAAAATCAACAGCTTCCTCTACATGTTTGAATCGCCTTGCCATATTTTCTTTAGCTTTTGTATATAATAATAAAATAACTGAAAAACTATAAAAACTGCTGTTTGTAATAACTGACTAACAGCAAAAAAACTGACCAAAAAACAAACAAACTGAAAACTATTATCCAACTGAAGGTGAAATTCTAATGAAAGACACCGAATGGAAATACCCTTCTAATACGGGGATTCCTCTTTGCTGCAGGAAGGTTCCATTTCACTGAAAGGGGCGGACTGGCATACTTGGGCCACGCCTCTATCCATGTCTTAAATGCGAGAGATAATTATGAGCTGATGGGAGTGCCACGAATGCTTCAGTTTCTCATTTCCTTTTTACAGTACATAGCAGACACGGTCCAATGTTCCCATTTGGGAACATGATTATTGATTGACAACCTGTGCAAATGTAATAAACAATATTTTGCTATGTGCTATTGTATATTGTTTTTGAGTGTTTTCTCGAATTGGAAAAAACATTTAGATGCCTAGCAGTCAAATGTAAGTAAATAAAAAAAAAAAAAAAATAGGAAAGGAAATGATATTTTTTTACCAGAATTTATTGAATTTATAAATTTTTTTATCACTGTGGTAAATACTTAAACATAAATATTTTTATTTTCAAAAATTTATTTCAACCTTATATTTTATAGGAAAAATAAGAACATCGTTAATATGTTGGAAAATATATGGTTTGCATTAAAGTAAATATCATGTTCCCATTTGGGAACATTGGCTATTAAACGGTTAATATCGTTATTTCACATTCCATGTATTGGAGATTTAAAAATCTGAAAAATGCTATACATTAAAATCTAAGATGGAATCACACATGAAAGAAAAAAATTGCATTATAGACAAGTTCCTTTCTTAGCAAGCATGTATGTAAATGTGTTATATTCTTTTCTGGCGTATTATTATATTCATTTTGCATGGATCAACACATTTTTCTGTTTAAGAGAGGATTGCATCATAGGTTTAACAGGTTTTCTTTTCACAGGTACACTTTTTCAAAGTTTAATTGTAGAATAATGACGATTTAAAAATATATGCATTTTTTGTAAAAAATTTTGGACAAGGGCAAATTTTATTGATTTTTGCACAGACAAGGCCAAACCAAGACACTGATTTTCATATGGGCTCGAGACATAGAAAACATTACTGTAGAAGAACAAGGCTTTTGACAATAAGTCCTAAAATTTAAAGTTGACATAACTAATAAAAAAACAGGATCAAACACAGATTATAAAAGTATTAAAAATAAAAATTGTGCAGGGGTTGATGCAGGTTTTTATTCTAGGGGCCCATTTTGTGAAAAGTACAAGTTATTTTTGTGAATTTTAATATATTTTTATGAAAAATAACATTTTGTAACGAAAGTCCAGTTACCCAAATTCGAACGAAGAATTTATTGACAAAACTTCTTTAAATCCCCTTGCTAAAGTTTCTGTTTTTCGTGAGCTGGTTTTATTTACAATTTACAAATTTTAAAACAGTTTTTATGAAAAAGAATATTATGAAGGGGGCCTATTTTATTAAAAAAAATTTTGTGAAGGGCCCATTTTATTAAAAGAAATTTTGTGAAGGGGCCCATTTTATTAAAAGAAATTTTGTGAAGGGGCCCATTTTATTAAAAGAAATTTTGTGAAGGGGCCCATTTTATTAAATTTAATTTTGTGAAGGAGCCAGGGTTGGCTTTTTCCCGTCCAAAACGTGTTTTTCCCATCCCACTGGGAAAAACTGGTAAATACCGGGAAAAACTGGTAAATACTGGGGAAAACTGGTAAATACCGGGAAAAACTTCCAAATGACAATATGTAAGAAATATTCTGGCTTTCTGAATCTGATGTGTAAAATTAAAGATAGAAATACATAGTTATTACAAATTTTCCTTAGGTTTAAAATTATTTTGTAGGAAAGGAATATAAATAAGAATTATTCAGGGCTCCCAACACATTTTAGTCTCCTAAAAGGGGGAAAGGGAACCATTTTTCTTTTAAAAGGAGACTTTGGGGGACCATTTACATTGAAAAAGGGGACTTTGGGGGACCATGTCTAAAAATACTGCACCGAGTTTTCCTAAATATTCAAGTAAATTTTTAAAAATTACCCCCAAAAATATGTTAATTGGTTATCTTTATAAAGATGGGTCACTAAAAAGTACACTCAGCTAAATATTATACTGCAAGAAGATAGGAAATATTCCAACATTCAGTACTCACATTGATAATTCTCCTTAAAGGAGCTTTTAATTTAAATTGATGCTTTATTAAGGGAAGACAAGACTGGGTGCAATCCTATGGGAAATATGCGAGCTTTAAGACCTGTTTTCTCGGAAACAACCAGACCGATTTTGATGAAATTTGGAATCCATATTCACTGGATTATGCTCAAGACTTATGGCAGACAGTTTTTTTTTCTGTGACTAAAACTTTTTATTTTAGAGCAATGACAATTTTTCAGAAATTTTATTAATTTTTTAAAAACTGTCTGCCACATATGTATGCTGTTATCTTATATTTATACTCTACCACAATATATATATATATATATCAAAATCGCTTGAGTACTTTATGAGATAATGAAATATTTACCTGAAAAATACAATTTTTCAGGAGATCCAAAAGACATAAATATTCACATTTCTCGCTCTTTGCGAATGACAAATTGAGTTTTCTGATTATGTATCGACAGAAGACTTTGGGAGTGTCGATAGTCAAGTCAAATGTTTGTACACCTTTTTAAAACCTTCTTATTGTTCAATCAAAAGATGCCAACTTTTTGTGTTTTGTTTTGTGTTGAACTGAGACTTGTATTTTTTGAACTTACACTTTGTGTTACAAAATGACAAAGCCGAAAAGTTTTTTTTTGAGGGAAAACAAGAATGGGTGCAATCATAGGGAGAAAATGCGAGCTTTAAGACCTGTTTCCTATGAAATTCTGAATCCCTATTCACTGGATAATGCTCAAGACTTACAGCAGACAGTTTTTTTTCTGCGACTAAAACTCAACTAAAACTTCTTATTTTAGAGCAATCGTAATTTTTCAGAAATTTTCTATTTTCAGAAATGTTTTTTTCTGAAACTAATTAAAATATTTTAAAACTGTCTACCACATATGATCTTATATTTGTAATCTACCAACAAAATTTTTTTTATTGAAATCACTCAAGTACTTTAGGAGTTATAGGGTTTTTAGCTGAAAAGTATAATTTTTCGAAAAGCTACAAAACTTAGACACTTCTAAGTTGTGTGAAGTTCTTGCAATGTTTTATCAAACACATGAATTAAAGAATATATAAACACTTGGATGAAGATTAATTACATATAGTAAATGAGCATAAAATGCTAGAGTAAAATTAATGTGAGTGGGCGTGGTGTCCCAGTCACATCTTCCCTTAGTGTGAGTAGGTGTAGCGTCCCAGTCTTGTCTTCCCTTGAATTTTTACAATTATTTCTAATAGTCAGAAGAAACAAAAACTGGGCATACCAATGAATTCAGAAAGGTTCAAAGAATTTTTTAAGCCAATAAAAAAAATATTTTTTTCAAAGAATTTCATTGATGTCTTTCCTTAATATTTATAACAGCAAAAAAAGATTTGCAATAAAATATAAACACTAAAAATTAATGCATCTAAGAAAATATCAAATCAATTGTTAACAGAGTAGCACACTAGCAATTACAAAGTATAGAGCATTTGTTCGACTTTAATACGGAGTAACAGTGATCAGTGAATAAATAAAAAGAAAAGTGCACAGTTAAACTGATGGCATTGAACTCACAGGCTATTCACACTAATTGTAAAGTATACTCTTATTTCAAAGAATAATGCCCCTCGAAAAATAAATTAAGGGAAGGGGGGGGGGGGGATTAGTTCCTCTACTGTTTCACATCTTTCTACTTAACCAATGAGCCTCCAAATCTCATCAGGGAAGTGCCTTATCAGAATAAACTTGTATATCAAATTTGAATCAAATCGGATAGAAAAATCCATTTATCTAAATTAAGGGGGGTATTGGCCTCCCATGCCCCCCCCCCCCTTTAGACTTAAACAATGAACCTTCAAATCTAATCAGGGGAGTTCATAATCAGAATTAACCGGTATACCAAAATTTGAAAAAAATCTGATAATTCTGCATGAAAAACCCATTTACCTAAGTTAAGAGGGGATCAGCCCCCCGTTCCCCCTTTATACTTAACCAATGAACCCCAAAACTTATCAGGGAAGCGCCTTATCAGAATGAACCTAGAAAAAAAAATTGAAACAAATTGGATATTTCTATCAAGAATTATCGCGTTACGTACATACATAGGGGAGAGTGGTAATGAATGGGCCATGGGGATGAATGGGCCATTAACAAAATATGAAAAAGTATTTGCATAAAATTATTTTAGATGCCACCAATAGATGAAGCTATTTGTTCTACCAAATTCATCAAATTTTCTATTGTTTGGGAGAAGCCATTTTCCCACTAGAGTAGGATGGTCAAGAATCTGATTGAAAAGTAAATTTTTTCCCTTTTCAGTAAAATAAATAAGCTAAAAAGTATCTATTATTTCATTGCAGATATGTGTATTAGCAAGTCTTTGCATATGTGTAAACTAATTTTAGAATGTATTTAGATGTTATTTGAATTTAATGTATTAAAAAAGCCTGAATATATTCCAGAATTATACGTGGGGCTGAATGGGCCACTATATCATAGTCATGAATGGGCCACCTTTGCCCTGATCATGAAAATGTGGTTTTTCTTTCTTTTTTTCCGATTTTCTCTTTAATATGAAACATAACTGGCTGTAATGGATTTACCGTATTTTATGGAAGAAACGCCATTAAATATTGATTTATGGCGTTTATATTAATGAAATTTGAGATATCCTCAAATTGGCCTGAATAAGCTTAAAAATATTGTAATCTCCGCACCCGTTGTAAACGCCGCATCCGTCGGAACGCTACCTTTGTCAACAGCGCCGCATCGATCTAACTTTAATCAAAGTTTTCTGAGCAGTGTAGGATGCCTCATTTTTAATATCTTAAGGTGTCTGAAGTTTTATTTAAAATATTTAAATCCAATTTTAAATATTTTTATGAATTTTTAAATTAAGGAAACTTAGCTGGTATATTAAAAAAATCGTAAACGCTGCACATGGCGTAAACGCCGCACTTGGAAAAAAATTAACTTTTAAACTCGTAAACGCCGCGGTGTTTCTTCCATAAAATATGGTAGATTAAATTACTGTCTAGTTAGAATAGGTTTATAGTGATGTCTAAAAAATAATTTGCACATTTTCACCCTAAGAAATATCAGTTATTTATTAGAAACATAAGTTAAATTGTATAAATGATTAAGGTGAACTGTCCAGTTGTTGACCACACCTACCAGTATTTTTCCATTTGATATAAAACTAGAATAATTGTTTATATTCTGAATCTGATAGGTAGAATAAATAATACCCGAAACTTGCACTAAATAGTCAATTAATAGGCAGTTCCAACCCTGTTACAAACATGTCGTTTAATATTAATTTTGAAAAATATAAATTTTGTTAAATCATAATGTGTATTATCTGTTATTTTTATTTATATTTTATGTTCTTTCTTTCTTATAATCTCATTATTTTGTCATTTTTCTGCTACAATTATGTGATTTAATAATATCACTTTTAATGTTCATAAAATTTGATAAGCATTGTGTATTACTTACTATTTCAGTATACTTTGATCATATCATGTCAAGTACCATTCATTTTGTCATAGTTGGTGAATAAAAGATTAATTCCACATTTTTCTATTCAATTCATTTAGTGGCCCATTTCATTACCTTTAATGGCCGATTCAGCCCCATGGGTGGGGATGAATGGGCCAAATTTCTATATTTTTATTTTCTATTATCATTCATTATAGACATTTTCTAATCCAATTTTTATGACTTTTTTTTATATAACCAAATAAGTAAAGCAACTCAAGAGCCAATTCTGAGCTAAAAAAAATTATTAGAAAAAATTACAAAAATTAAAAACCAAAATTGTCCCATTCGTTACCACTCTCCCCTATATACAGAACCGGCAGGAACATTAGCTCTCAGGCTTTGATAGCCAGTGAGCTAAAAAAGCACAGCATAACAGCACCTCTGTTGAGTATTAAAATTAGATTAACTGTTGATTAGATACTGTTAATTATTAATCTCAAACATAAAATTTAGTTCCTTTGTACTACCCAACAAAAGCTGAAATAAGCTATAATGTTCATCGGAAAAAGCATAGTATGGCAACATTAGGGTTAGCTGGGTGAATTAGTCCTCCAGATTCCCCCAGGATGGCTCAGTAGATAGAGCATTGGCGGCTCCAGCCAAGACATCCCTGGTTCGAATCCTGGCCTGGAAGTTTTTTCCCCCCATTTGGAAATTTACAACTGATATGATTTATTTACCAATTGAATAATTGTATTAAAAATTAATCTAATAAAGATAGAGGTTTGTCTATGTGTCTTTGTGCTGACGAGATTGCTGTGCATAGAGCTATAAGATTTGGCAAGGTAGCTGTATGTTTAAAGTTATGCACATAGAAGCCAATTTTTGGACTTTTTCGAGTAGTTTTTTTTTTAATGTAAATTTTAGCCTTTTTTCATGTTTTATGGATATTTTTCCAAATTTGTTAAAAGAACCTGGTTTAAATTTTTTAGCAGACTGTAGTAAATTTTGTCCTCTTTACAATAAAGTTTATTTGGAATTTATAGAGTAAAATTTCCCCAATTATTTCATTGTTTATTGGCATTTTGCAGTGATTTTTTGACACTTAAATTCGGTTTCAAACTTTTAACCCTAATGTAGTAAATTTTGTCTTTCCACAATTGCATCCTCTAAATTAAATTGTTAGCAATAAGAAAACAAACATCCTGCAAAGATTCTCCCCCCCCCCCTCCCACCATTTATGAAAAAATTCCAGATACAATGTTTTAGCCCTACTATAGTACATTTTGACTTCTCTGATTTTCTGAATTTTTAGGGATTTTTATGCAGTGACTTTTTCACACTAGTAAATGGGATACAGTTTCAATTTTTTTGCCCAATTCAGTAAATGTTCTCCTTTTTTCAATAAAGCTTATTACAGCAATTTTTGATTTTTTTATGTGATTTTTTGTCATTCGTAAAAAGGATTCCAGTTTCAATCTTTTCACAGAACTTATTAAATTTTGTCCTCTTTTCAATAAAATTGAATTCCTATAGCAAATTTTCTTTCTTTCTTTTTTTTTTACATTTTATGGTGATTTTTTGAAATTCGGTTTCAAACTTCTAACTTAATGTAGTAAAATTTTGTCCTCTAACTTGAATTTTTAGTGATTTTTTAATGAGATTTTCAATGCATATTTTAACATCTTTTCACATTGTGCGGCAATTTTTTGACATTCATGAAAGAATTCCACTTACAATATTTTAGCTTGCTACAGTAAAATGCAATTTTTGAACTTTTGTGGTTTTTAGAGTTTTGCGGCGATTTTTCTACATTAGTAAATTTTTTCCAGCCACAAAAAGGGGACTAAGGGGACCAAAATGCATAAAAGTGGACTAAAGGGGACCATTTTCCAAAAAGGGGACTTAGGGGGGAAAAGGGGGACCATTTGGGAGCCCTGATTATTGAATAAAGCAGAAATTCAAGAATCTGCTGTAGAGAAAATAGCTGGGAGAACTGTTACTCTCATGCAAGTTGGATGGAGTAATGTCCATAATGACCCTTTTATAGCCAATTCCATATTTTGTAATGGAAAAAGTATGCTTCTTTCTGCAGTAGATTTCGGGAAAAATAAGAAAACAAGAGAGTATTGTAGAAATCTTGCTCGTGGGGCAAAAATTGCAGCAGCAGAGCTACATATGGATGCACTATAAAAAGTTTCGGTTCGGATAATGAACAGAAAATGCTTACAATAAGTCAGAATCTTGAAACGGAAGATATTATACCAGTTACATACAGATCTGCATTGCATTATTTAAATATCCTTGGCAAGAATGTGACTACTGATTTTGTTGTGGCTAATGTTGCCAAAATTCAGAATTTTTTAGAAATCACCATAACCCTGGCAGTATATTGCAAGAGTATGCCAATTCAGTTAAACCACAAATTCCAGGTGAGACCAGGTGGAACTCACAAATAGCATGTTTAAAAACTTTTACTACTAACAGGACTTTTTATCTTCAAATTGTCGATAATCACAAAGATGAAATTCATAAAAACATTAAGTGCTTAGTAAATAATCTCTGTATAAAGAAAGAAAAAATATGTACACAACCAAATGGAACCAGTTACAAAAGCTCTAACAAAGTTGCAACTCAATAATAATGCCAATATTGCTGATGCTTGTGAAATTTACCTAGAGCTTCTTGAAAATAAAGAACTCAATCCACATTACACCAAAGTGAAATCTAACTGTGATAAAGCAATGACCCCTGTCCATTTTTTGGCACACCTGATGAATCTGAAATATAAAGGTGAAAAGTTATCACAGGATCAGGAGGAATCTGCTTGTGAATATTTACAGACTTTAAATCCGAAGTACTCACAATACAATTCAAGTGAGAAGATGCACCTTTTCCGAAGATATTACAAACACTATTTCACCTGCACTGTGGTGGAAGAATTTAAGTAAAACTGGAATAGATGCAGAATTTCTCCATAATGGAACATCTTCAGGGATGTCCTGCATCATCAAAATCTCTGGAGTGTATTTTTTCTAATGTTTTTTTCATCCAAAACAAGATTAGAAATAAAATTGGTTTACAAAAAGCCTCTAAATTAGTATTTTGTTATATGATGCTAAAATCCAATGTGGAAGGGGCAAACGAAGAATCTGATTATGATTGGTAAACGTTTGGGAATATGTGTGGCGCATAAATATTTAAATAAATGCACTTCATTGTCTGTTTTTGCAGATCTTACTTTTTTTTTTTTAAACCTTTCAAGCTATTTACTTAGAACTCATTTTTGACATTTTTAAAGGTTGTTTTGAATTTATATTTATGTTTTTAATAATCAGTTTTTCCCATGTGGGAAAAACATAGTATTTCCCAGGACGGTAAATACCGGTTTTTACCATGGTATTTACCAGGTATGGGAAAAACCTTGCCAACCCTGGAAGGAGCCTATTTTATTAAATAGATTTTTGTGAAAGGGCCCTAAATAGGCCCCACATTTTGCCTGGATTGACCCCTGTTGGGAAAAAGTTAACTACAGTGGGTGATCGGCTAACAAACTTAATCTGTTCCAAAACAGTGTTTGCTAACCGAATTGTTCGTTAACTGATCATAGATTTTTGTTTGATTTGTATGAGAATTCAATTAATTCCTTCTTAAAAGCTAAATAACATATAAAAAATACAAATCTTCCCTATTTCAAATGAAAATCAAATTTCAAACTTCAAAGTAATTGCTTAAAAGGCACAAAGGCCAACATAGTGAAAAAGATTCCAAGCCGGGACTCGAACACGGGCCATTAGTATAGCGCACTGACGTTCTACCGACTAAACCACTTGGAAAGATACCTAGCTCGGAAAATTTCTCACTATTGTATGTTGGGAAGGCTACAAACGCAGCACAAGATGGAATATTTATCGTGAGTCACAACCACAACCTGGGACAAACACGAAACATAATTAAATCCAGGTATCTTTCCGAGTGGTTTAGTCGGTAGAACGTCAGTGCGCTATACTGATGGCCCGTGTTCGAGTCCCGGCTTGGAATCTTTTTCACTATGTTGGCCTTTGCGCCTTTTAAGCAATTACTTTGAAGTTTGAAATTTGATTTTCATTTGAAATATTATATGCAAGGCGAATATTTCTCTCTGGAATAATTTCCATGTATTAATATAATTTCTATCGATGCTGGATTTAATTATGTTTCGTGTTTGTCCCAGGTTGGTGGCTCACAATAAATATTCCATCTTGTGCTGCGTTTGTAGCCTTGCCAACATATAATAGTGAGAAATTTTCCGAGCTAGGTATCTTTCCAAGTGGTTTAGTCGGTAGAACATTAGTGCGCTATACTGATGGCCCGTGTTCGAGTCCCGGCTTGGAATCTTTTTCACTATGTTGGCCTTTGCGCCTTTTAAGCAATTACTTTGAAGTCTGAAATTTGATTTTCATTTGAAATATTGTATGCAAGGCGAATATTTCTCTCTGGAATAATTTCCATGTATTAATACAAATCTTCCCTTTATAATACGGTTAATATATGTCCTTATTTACTATGGACAGATCGTATTTTGGTGGCTTTGTCCGTGTTGTGGCGTAATTAAAAAAAATTAAATGACATGCCTGTGACGATAATTAAATTAAAGATGATCGTTTAAGTGGTTTAGAACAAATTGCGAAGGTCTTTTAATAAATTACTATTGATCGTTAAAGAAATAATAAAACTGGAGACTTCTTACTTGAAATGTAGACAGTGAAGAGGCAATTTGATGAAAACAAATATTCTTTATTTCTTACGTTAGTAGCGGTAGAAGGTTATGAAAATACTTGCTTCTGGTCACCATTTTAAAATAGAAGAACTAATCTTTTAAGAAGAAAAATAGCAGCCAACACGGAATAAATCCATGGGATTCCTTTTAATGAGAGCAGCACAACTTTAAAGGATTAAACTTTGAAAAAAAAAACACATCCACTTAAATAAAATATCAAACTCATTCGGCCAAAAAGAACGGCACGGCATTCGAACGGCCAGCCAGCGGGCTGGCGCTCCGCTAAAACTACGTTAAAAGACTACATCTTTTGCAGACAACATCAAACCAAATTCTGAATTTAAAAATTAACGAGTTTTAGTTTTTAAATGATGAATACGGGGTTGACAAAGTAATTAAAAGGCAGAATTTAAATTGATTAGCTAAATTAACATTTACGAGAAATTAATGAAAATCGAATTACAAGCTGCAGAATTTAAAAAGTTTCACTGATTGGAAAACGAAACCAAACGATTCTCCTGTCAGCGATCAGCGTCAAAAGAGGGCGGCGCATAATTTCAATGACGTCATCATAATCAAATTGGCTTCGACGAAACGAGAGCTCTAGAAATGTGCTCCTAAAATACGGAGTGCGCATGCGCAAGGTGCCGATCCGCTCCCAACGCAGATATGAATATCGGCGGTGAAAAATGAACTTGCTTTACGGTGAGAGATAAACACGTCAACATCGCGGCGTAAAGATTGGGTTTAAATAGACATCGATGCAAAAAAATAGCTGAAAGGAAATAAAAATAAACCAAATTTAAATACTGTGAGAAGTATTCTCACATTACCTCCCTTCACCGAGAAAATTTTGTAAGACCAGGAGATGTAAAAGGCAAAATTGATCAAAAACCTTTTACAGAAAATGGGATGACAAAATTTTGAACTGCCAAAGCAAAAAAAAAATCATTAAAGTCGAACAATAAAATTTAAAGTTAAGGTGCTGGAAAAAAAATTGGTGATTTAACAGTTGAAAAAAAATTGGTGCTAGAAAAGAAAATTGGTGCTGGAAAAAAAATATTGGTGACCAAAAGTAAGAGAGAGAAAAAGAATATACATTGCATAAAGTACATTCATAATCCAAAAGTATACAATACATCAAGTATACAATAAAAATGCCAAAAATACAGTAACATTGGCAAAACCTTCTATTTGATCTCATAAAATTATCATCATAAAAGTGTTAACATATTTTAAGTTAACAAACAAAATTGAGATCATTGACTAGTCAAAACAAATTTTGCTATCTTGGTACCAAATAAAAACAGAATTAACTTCTGATAAAAGTTGCAAATACAAAAGCAACAAAATAGTCAGGAAACATTTTGTAGTTTGACTTTTACAACATGCCTAGGACTTTTTAATTTTAGAATTATATCTAAAAAAATAAAGAGTTTTCTTTATTACTCTTAACATGAAAGGAAATGAAATGGCCATATATAAATAAACTTTCATAAAACATAATGATATCATTTTAGTGTATCAAACTTAGTATTTCATTTAAAATAAAACAGACAACCAATTGTATGTAAAAATAGCAATTGTATGTGATACCAATTGTGTAATTGAGTCGTGCACTACTCAATCACCCAAACAAGGTATCCCATAAAAACAAGTTGCTATTTCAATGAAAAGACATGTCATAATTAAGTGTCATAAATCCCATCTTAGACACAATTTCTTTAAACTTTATACTTTACTAAATAAAAATTTCAATGTATTAGTCATAAGAATTCTTAATATATATATATATGAGACTCAAAAGATTAGATAAATCATGGAAGACGGTAGTATTCCGAGTGACGCAGCCTTAAGCCTAAAATCGTATCGTATCGTAGAATTCGTAGATGGCGGAACTCATATATACAGCTAACTCGACATCAAAGAAAATGCGAAAAGCCGCCTATTAATAACTCAGCAAATATATGTCCTATTGTTCTGATTTTTTAAAAACAGTCTTATATCTGCAGTCTAATCCTATTCTGAATTTTTTACAATTCTACGTGCAGTATATTTTCAGATCTGTAAACCCATTTTGAAAGCAATTTCGATGGTGTAAGTTTGTCTTTTTTTTTTCTCCGAAATGGTCTAGATTTTTTTAAAAACATTAATATATAAAATGAATCTGTTTTTGATGAAGTGGATAACACTAACCTAGTATCTAGGAAAACTCTTAATTTTTATATAATCCGCATGAAAAATTGGACTTCTTAGGATCGCGGATTACATGTTATTCTATGGGCTAGCAGACAGAACGTTGCACATCGGTTTTGCGCGATTAAGGTCACAGTTAAAAATCTGAATATTGGCAATAAATCTTTTTTTAAACTACAAAAACAGTTTATTATGTGCTTTAAAATACTTAGACTGATTTTTTTAAATGGAACAGTATTTTGTAATTATATGTATTTTATTTCCTTGTTATTCATAGTAAGTAAACATTTTTTAAGGAGAAAATATTTCACATTTAAAGAAAAATTCTCGTATCGAAATTCGATATTTATCGAAAATTCTCGTATCGAAATGAAAATTCATCGCGTTCGCCATAAGACTTCGCCATGTATCACTACGCGATACGCGAAGTTGACTGAAGAAATAAGAAATATCAAAGATCTTGAAATGGTATTCCAAGGGGAGAAAGTGAGTACAATTTCTAATTATCCAGACAGCATTCTTTGCAACCGATCCTTTCTAATTAGTATAATGTTCTGAATTGTTTTTATTTTCAACAATACTCATAACTGTTTTTCTTACAAAATAACGTTCATGTGTGGCATAGGTATTTCTTGTGATATGTGAGTGTAATACAGATAGATTACTAATTTAATTTTGTGTTTTGAGTCTTCTTTTAAAGAAATTAAACAAAATCTTTCATTTTTAAAGAGCGCACAATTTAAATAAAAGGTATGAAGAAATCAAAATTAAGATTTCCAATCCCGTTTATAAAATGATTCATTTGCGAATCGTTTCTAATAACATTATAAACGAAAATTGACTTAAAATGACATCTTTTTCGAAATATGGGTATCTTTCGTTTATTTATTTTTTTATATATATATAACTCTTTTCAGCTTCAAAAATTAAAGCATCGTAGTATTTTATTTTTATAAAATTAAACCTAAAGGGGAAGAAAAATTCTTATTTCCGTTTATCTCTGTAACAAAAGAAAAACAGAAAAAAAAAAAAAAAAACCCTGAAGCATTTCTTTTAGGCTGATTACAGCCATGGGTGCAAGACCTTCAGTCTTAGGACTGATTTCAGTCTTTGACATATTTTTGACTGATAGTAAATTCTACTTTATCTACTTAAATTATCACGATTAGCTCAAAATGAACCATTTTATCTTGACTGGTTGTTTTGAGCTCCTAAAAGTAAAAATTTTCATCATGATACTTTTCCTTATTTAGTAATTAAAGTTTATAGATAAATAAGATAAAACAGCTTTTTTGCAAAAGTAAGATACTTGTTTTTATTTAATTTTAAAGTTAATATGCTTAAAAGAAAGCTTTAAATAATTTACTTATAAAAAATATAAAAGTAGCCAGCTCCCTTATATGGTGTTTGTGGTAATGAAGTATTATTGTAAATAAGAACAATTCAGAACATGTTACTATTTAGAAAAGATTGGTTTCACAAAATTTCATTAGCAGCTGCATTGTAGCTGTCATGATAATTAGACTTTGTATAAACTAATAAAGTGATTACCCAGTAACCATTTCAATTAATATATTAATCTGCCTCGCATCTTAAATTAAATATTAAGTTTTTATTCTTCTTTCATTAAACCATCCACTATTCTTTAACATTCCGCATATTCCGATTACAAAAACTCTTTTTATCAATTCCACCTGTACACTGGAGGGTTGCCGTATCACTTACAGAGTAGCACGTTTATCGCCTCGTTGTGCAATAGCATTTGAAAGATCACCACACTAACATAAAAAAGTAGCAATAAAAGAAAAACAAAATTAATCAGTTGATTGTAAAAAACCCGCTCCATTCTCGGTCGGGGGAGGAATATCACAAGAAAAAAAACCCTCGCGAAATTTGACAGTATGTCAGGGAGAGGGGGGTGGGATCCAAAACTTCATCAAAATAGTTGTAACTTTTCTAATAAATATGTTACATATAACATATGGTAGTAATAATCGGTATATCTGATCAAAATACAAATAATTTTTTTAATTGAACTATTTAATGATTTTTTTATCCCTATTACTGTATTGGATTAATAGCAGTTTAAGAGACATAATTTTATATTCTAAAATCATTAAAAGCACTCTGCAAGCAGTTCTTGTTCAATCACAAAAGTCTGCCACTTAAACATTTTAATGGAGAAAATGTAATGTATTTCTCATATGTAAACAATGAATTTTGCAGTTAAGAAGCTTAGGTATTTCACAAATATTGCTATTTCTTGGAACACTAAATTTGATGCATTATCGTCTTTAACACATTATTTTGGAGTAATGAAAACAATGTTATTATATTAAATTTTTTTGTAAATGGGTGTTATAATCAGTAGTAACTCATGACAGGTTTTTCTTGCAGCACTAAAATGCATGCCTTCCAAAAGTTTTTTTTTACTAAATTTTTGCCTTATTTAATGGAAGAAAGTTCTGCCAAAAATAAGGCAAAGATTTCATTATTATTAAAAATAGTGAAAAAGGAATAAATTTGCCAACAATGCATTTAGTGTTCCCAAAACTGTCAGTAATGTGCTACCACTGTTTATAATTACAGTCGAACCTCGTTATCCCGACACTCTAATGTCCAGAAAAAAGTGTCGTCATAAGCGGTGTGTCACGATAACCGGAGTTAGAGAAAAATAGGTTTATAAAAAGCTGTATTTTTAATTAATTTAAGACAATTTTAAATTCATAACTGTTCTTGCAGTTTTAAGCAATAAAACATTACTGTTAAACAAAATAAACACAAAAAAGAAAATTGAAAAGGATAAAAATCAGATTTATGATGACTGATTTTTTTATTGTTACATGAAATATCGATGAATTAAGGTTTGCTTTAGCTAGATCCTACAATTATTTTTTCGATATTATGCAATGAATTGTAATCAATATTCGTTGTTTCAGAAATGTATGTTAGATAACTACTGAACGTTTCAATGCAATGCAATGCTTCCGTTTTAGTCGGATGAAAAACGCCGTGTAAAATCCGTCGGGATATCCGGAGTTGAAAATTATTCAACGACGTAAAATCCGGAGTTTATGTGCATTAAAATCATATACAGAAAATCGGGACTTTGAAAAACTGACGTGATAAACGGAGTGACGTGAAAACCGGGTGTCGGGAAAACGAGGTCCGACTGTATTTTGCCCAGGCATATCTGGATCATGCTTTAAGGTAATTTAATAGTGTGCGATCTGTACCTATTATGTAAAATTTTATAATTTGCACAATTTCTGGTTCCAAGGAATGTAATTCAAAGCATGTATACGAGGTAAATTTAATGATGTATGAAATATGATCTAAATAATGCAAAATTCAATAATACACACAACTTCTCATCCCAAGGTGTGCTTTATAAAGATCTTCTACTATATTCATCTGTAGTTCAAGTTCACTCATCAAAAACCTTAAAGATTTAGTATCTGTGACTTCTCTGAAGAGGGCATTATTACAACTTTATAATTTTTTCATTTTGTAGCTCAAATTGCTCAGCTTAGAATTTACCAATCCAAACATTGCCATCTTGATTTTTTTCCACTGTCTTTATTTACCTCAGAAGTGATTAAGATTTTTTTATATTGTAAATCCTAAAGGTTATAATAGCAAAAAAGCATCTTTAAGCCCTTGGGGATGAGCGACCGGTATACTTAGCCACTTAAGGTGTTCAGAATCCTTCATTATTCTCACCACTTATTTTTAATTGTAAAGTTTACCTTCTTTAATCGGAGCATTTCTGTGATTCAATTACAGAAAATTTTCTGCTTTTAAAAACCTGTAGTAAAAGGTTAAAAATTAACCAAAGGGCTCTTGTCGCGAAGGGGTTAAATATTTTGAATTACAGTGAACTTTAATAACCCTTGGCTTTAATTGCCAGTACTCTTCCAATTGAGCTATCTGTACGACAGCCCAGCCAACACATTATTCGCTCAGAACAACTATTATTATGACATCAATTGATTGTGTGAAAAATAATTTAAAGTGTACATGGTTATACGTATATTTTTTATTATTAAGCAACAGACTTTGCAGATCCGTTTTTCTCAAAAGCTTTAAAGATTGAAATCTCTAGGCTGGAGTGGGAAAGTGGTAATTTTGAGGAATAGGAGGATAATTTATATAGAAGAATTTTCTGTATAAAAATAAAGATTTAAATTATTTTAATGCTGGGGAGTAGGGGGAGGGAGAAAAGGTGAAATGTACAGTCGCGGAAAAGAAAAAGTAAACACCCTCTACTAACTCCTTAATAAATTATTATCGTAGACGAAAGTTATTGGTACCGAACGATTGGAAATAAAGTCTATTTTTAAATGATGTATATAAAATTTGCTTAGGGAGCCATCTACACATTAAAACAAATCCAAACTTCATTTTTTTCAATAGCAATACCCAATTTTAACGAGATATTTCAAATCTTCGGTTCAAACTATGCCTAGGCACCAAATTTCAAGTCATTTGAATAATAAGTTTTTGAATTATAAGCATTCAAAATATAGTGCTTCTAATGTTGAATTACATTTTCATATTTTTATTCATATCTCCTGAAATTATGCTCCTAATGTGCTAATTTTTTGTGTAGCAGTAATACTAATATACTTAAACATAAATACGTTGAATTTGCAATTTTTATAATTTTATGATATGAATTACGAAATTAATATTCGAAAAAATTATGAATTGCAACCTACAATTTTTTTGATGGATTTAGATTTATTAAGTCCTGCTTTATGGAAATTCAAAATTTCACATTTTTTTTTTCCAAATAGTTTTCAAATTGTGCTAAAAAAAACGGCAAAATGATGGTTTAAGGGGCCGTCTATGATAGAAGTGACTAGATATTTTGAAATGTCTTACGCTGTCCTGCAATCTAGCAGACTTCATTGACTGCTTGAGTGACGTTTAAGGTGCCTTGATCAAGAAGGGGGCTCCCTCGGTTAACAATCAAATACCGAACTTCAATTTGGATACAGCCCTTAAAATAAGCTTGTTTTAAAATAACTATTTTCTCGGAAACTTATAGTACGAATTGCATAAAAATTTATTTTTAGGCTAATTAAATGGTGTAGAATTCATTTATGCTGTAAGAATTGTGTACTGCTATTGAAAAAAACAAAGTTATGGTTCGTTTTAATATGTAGATGACCCCTTAAGCAAATTTTATGTACATCATTTAAAAGTAGACTTTATTTCCAATCGTTCGGTACCAGTAACTTTCTTCTACGGTAATTTGTTGATAGTAGGAGAGCTGTTGAACATTTTTGAGTAGGTATTTGAGGCACCCTGAAAATTTGTGCAACACTTCTTTTGTAATGCCTGAATACAAAATCGAATGTCTGGCTGAAGGATCGTGGCCCCAAAATTGTGCCAGACACGTGTCTGGCACAGTTTTTGTGCCGACTAAAGTGTCTGTCATTTTCAAAATATTTTTTTCTAAACATAAATATTATTCTGTCTCAATCTCAGCGTGCCTCAAATACCTTTTTTTGGGGAAGTCAAACCGGTAGGCACTTGACACGTGTCTGGCACAGTTTTTGGGCCACGATCCTTCAGCCAGACATTCGATTTTGTATTCAGCCATTACAAAAGAAGTGTTGCACAAATTTTCAGGGTGCATCAAATACCTTCCCTAAAATGTTTAACAGCTCTTGGACTATGAGGAGTTAGTAGGGGGTGCTTACTTTTTTTTCCCCATGACTCTACATTAGGGAAGTTAGTGCTTATTTATTTATTTATGTTAGTGAGCAACAATTTTTTCAAACTAATTTTTAAAAGATTTTATTATTTAGGTAAGCTGGAGAGGTGGGTCCAAAAGCAGAAGTGGAATCTTCGGAGGTCAGGGGATTATTTTATATGATTTATTATTATTGTTAATAAAGAATTTTAAATAGGGATAGTGAAAGATTATTTTATATAAAATTAAAGAATGTTTAATTTTTTTGCACTAGGAATGAGAAAAGGGAGAAGCAGAAATTTGTAGTTTTGGATTTAATATAAATGTATGTAATTACTTTTACAAGTGAGCGATGATTGTTATATATATATATATATATATATATATATATATATATATATATATATATATATATATATAAAGGTTTAAAGAGTAATATTTCTTGCTATTTTTCTTAACAAAGTAAATTTTTTATATAGTAAAATGTAACATAGCTTTTTATATCTCTGAAACAAACCAACAGAAATACCCTCTAAACATGCATGTTGTACATTACTTCCATATCTTACCAAAGCGTTCTTATAAAAATCTCATTGCACGGTGCTCTTTAAAATTGAAGCATGGTCATCCTTTTTTGCGGGGAGAGATTGAAGGTGAATGGAAATCCTTACTATGAATTCGTTGTAATGGTCTTTAATTTTTTTTGTGTGTGTTTATTGTTTTATTTATTTTTTTAATAACCTCAAAAAAGTAATGATATCAATACAAAACCCTTAACGGGTTAAAAGTTTGTGACGCAGCACTTTATTTTATCCTCTAAGAATTTTAAATATGGAACTTAAAAATAATGATATCAAATTTTGAGTGACGCTATGCTATTAATTATAATCTCTCTATATATTATTTATTTCATCTTTTTATTTTTTTATAATCGCATGTGCAAAAATTATGTTCAATTTAAAAAAACGTATAAAAGTTTATTCATTGTTGCTTTAACATTTACACCTCTCATAAATTTCAAGTATGAGTTTTAAAAGATATGATATCAAAATTTTAGTGACGCTTTGATGTGGCTTTAAACGATTTGTTTTAAAATTAAATTTAAATTATTTTTGTTTTGGCTAAGATATATTCACACATCTAAATAATAGTTTTAATTTTCCAATATACTTTAAATATGTCACTTTCACTGAATTTATATGATGCATTTAAATGCATTTATTTGAATAAATTGATTTATCCTTTGTCCAATGCTATTAAAAATTTAAAATAAGATTTACGTAAATAATTTTTTTTGCGTCATTGTATCCAAACTAAGTGAAATGTATTCAAATGGATACTATGAGGCAAAAAAATTATTTACGTAAATCTTATTTTAAATTTTTAATAGCATTGGACAAAGTGAGAGACTGGTGATCACCAAAAAAAAATTTAAGTACTTCCATATAGAATGAAAGAAAAAAAATTGACAAAATCATGAGTTTATAAAACTAAAATACCATGTACCAGGAATATAATTTTAAAATAATCATTTAAAATATAATATAGAAATAAAATTATTACAATTCAATGTTAAGCTCACAATGATGATAATGACAAAGATAAATCATCAGCAACACCGTAAACAAACAAAAAAAATTAGATATATATATGTAAATATTGAAGTCCACAACCATGTCGATGACCATCATGCCCTAGCCACCAGCATGTCTATGAACAAACATAAACACATATAAGAACTCCTACGTAAAATTTTAGGTGGCTTGGATCTCCTAACAAGGCTCCTAACATCTTAAGTAAAAGAAAATTTTAATTATAAATAAGAAAATAGTAACATTGTGTAACTGCAGGTGGTAGAGGCAATGTTTTTGGATTCAAAACAATGTTTATTGAGTCCAGAGCCATATGGAATAAGGCTATTAAAGATATACTGATGTCACTGAATGTTTAGTAACACAGCATGAGGTGGTACACTGGTACTAGCATTGCTTCCTAAGGTTGTACACAAGCACTAAAATAGATAATTGCATACACTAAAACAGATGCTGTCGAAAAAAACTGGAACATTCACATAATAATCATCAAAATAGATGATCTTTGCATGATGACATTAGAACATTTTAACATGACGAGACACTTTGTAGAAAGTGAGAATGCATTGCATTCTCTTTGAAGCGCTTAACTGATGACATCGTACTCATTACTGCAGAGCAATCATACTTCTGCGACACATACATGAATCACTTTTGCAGAGATTAACAAGGACGAGAAGTCGGTGGTGCACTTATGATGAAATGTAGTATGATAGGACATAATCGGTATTTGAGGTCAAGAAGCACTTTAAAAAAAAATTTCACTAGATGATTTATAGAAAAAAATTCTATATATATATATATAAATGCGCTGGTAAAAATTTCCATCTAGAGTTGTGCTTTTCTGTAATCTTCTTGTATTATTTGTAGGTATGAAGAGAAGACATTAATAAATTTCACTTTCTTTATAAAACATTGAAAACTTCAAAATGAAGATCATTTTTACTATTCAATTCTTCATAAAACAAAAAATCTTCAAAATGAACGAATCTTTTTTTTTTTTTTTTTTTTTTTTTTATAATACTAAAGTAATGAGGCAAATGGCAAAATAAAGACTTAGAGGCTTTGGGTATGAAATAAAATTATAGTAAAAGGCACTATGCACATAATAAATAAATAAATATGGGAACTTTTCAAAATAACTTGATCTTGCATATAAACACTGTAACAAATATTCACAAACTTCTTATATTAATTGAGAATTTACACTTGATTATCAATGAGCAAAAATTTTGCAATGTGAGTATGAATTACTACACACAAGCAAAAATTAACTCTGAATAATTTTAATTGCACGTGCTAGAATATTTGGAGAAAATGCAGCATAAAATTATGTTATTGAAGGTAAAACACATTAGTAATTTTCAGGTAATATAAATTTAAACTTCCTTGTTTTGAGAACACTTAGAATAATGATATGGTGTGAGTAACTGAGTTCTAGCAGCATACAAGTCAACAATTTCACTTGATGAGGATATTTGCTCTCACATGAGAAACGTTAACTGGCACACTATTATAATCAGTAATGAAAGTTATTTATTTATTTATTTTTTGAAGAGAACTAAGTAGTAAACACTATTTGTAGCTTCACAAACCGAAGAACTAATGAAGTGGTTTCATAAATGGATATTTGCCTATAAATGAACAACATCTTCACCAGGCATCTTATGGCTGGATACGAAACATACACACAAAAAATTAAACTATTGTAGATGTAGGAAACTTTTGAAGAAGTAGGTAGGTAATTTTATAATTTTTAGCTTCCATGATAACATGTGCAACAACATAGAAGAGACCAGAAGAAATGGATATCACACAAAACCACTGACCACCTTCATCAGGTAAGCAACAAATGAATGGAAGAAAAGTCTGAAGAATGTCATTACAGGTAATTAAAAAAATTTTCTAGCAGCATATACAGGAACAGTCATCATCAAATATGGCAAAAAGCACATCACTTGATAGTTAATATATATATAAAAGTAATCTTCACTATTCGCAAAGAAAAAATATTTTTCTTATGGTGAATGGAATTTTTAAGTAGAACTGTTACAGGATTGAAGAAGCCCCATTTCATTTTAAATGAAAAAAAAAAAAATAATGTTGCTCTTTTTATTTTTATAAAGCAACATGAGAATAAGGTATGATGATGTCGATGTGGATATGTCATGCATAGACTTATAAATTTGTGAAAGAATTGAATTTGCCAAAGAGAATTGAAGCAATGGAAATTTTGAACATTTTCAATTTGTTAGCTGAGAGTTCTATAATAACATCAACAGGTAAATTTAAAAACAGGAACAGTTCGTTAAATATTAGAAATGAAATCAGACTAGTCCACATGACAACATGCTAACTACACATACAGCATATCTCACAAATTATCTGAGGAGCAAGTCTAAGAACTTTTCAAAAAGGATAACTGTCCATAAATTTTCATATTATATTTTTATTATTAAGAGAAGCAGGCAATACTTCAAAATAATCATACAGGATAATTACTACTATAAATTACTAGAAGAATACCAAACTTCAGTTGGAGAAAATAGGCATCATGAGATGAGAACAACTTTAAGTGAAGAACAAAATTTCTCAGCAACAAGAATTAAAAATAATACTTCAATAAAAATTTCAATTTTTTTTAAAAAATATATATATATATATTGAAATTCAAATTTATAATTCATTTAAAGTGCCATTACTAAGTAGAAAATTAAAAAAAAATAACCCAAAAGCTATGCCTCCTAAAATATCATATCATGTTCCTGAGAACAATTTTTGCCAAACTTCAAATTCATTGAAATTATTTGAGAACATAAATTCATTTATAAAAATATTTCAATTTCAACAATTATTCTTCAAAATTATTTTTAATTCCACAATTTTCAATCAATTAAAAAAATGTGTAACTGCCTCAGAATTCTATTCTTAAAAACAGAATATTGCTATTATTTGCAACAAAATAAAATTCATTTTCAATATTGTAATTATATAAATTCATTTCTTGATTTGAATAATAATATATTCTACAAAATATAGTAAAATTTAAATGTGAATTCTTTAGAATATTGTAAAAAAAAAAATGAACTATTTAACAAAAAAAATGGCATAACTCAAGAATTTTTCAGAATGAGAACATCAAATATTTTACAATATTTTCATAAATTATATCCAATAAACCTTGAATTAAATAAACCATTTTCTTTTGAACTAATGAGAACAATTCTTCAAAAAAATTTTACTTGATTTTCTTGAATAACGATCTTAATTTTCTTCAAAAATTAGAACAAGTTTCATGAAAATGTAACTTCTATTAAAATATTTCAACCAAAACTCTCATAATTCTTAAAAAAAGAACAAAAAGTTCTAAAAATTTATCTTCAAGAATCATTATTTTTAAAATTGCAATAATCCCAAAGCAACCACTGTTGCAATTCGAAAGGTACTACGGCGCCAAATGTGACGATAATTAAATTAAAGATGATCGTTTAAGTGGTTTAGAACAAATTGCGAAGGTCTTTTAATAAATTACTATTGATCGTTAAAGAAATAATAAAACTGGAGACTTCTTACTTGAAATGTAGACAGTGAAGAGGCAATTTGATGAAAACAAATATTCTTTATTTCTTACGTTAGTAGCGGTAGAAGGTTATGAAAATACTTGCTTCTGGTCACCATTTTAAAATAGAAGAACTAATCTTTTAAGAAGAAAAATAGCAGCCAACACGGAATAAATCCATGGGATTCCTTTTAATGAGAGCAGCACAACTTTAAAGGATTAAACTTTGAAAAAAAAAACACATCCACTTAAATAAAATATCAAACTCATTCGGCCAAAAAGAACGGCACGGCATTCGAACGGCCAGCCAGCGGGCTGGCGCTCCGCTAAAACTACGTTAAAAGACTACATCTTTTGCAGACAACATCAAACCAAATTCTGAATTTAAAAATTAACGAGTTTTAGTTTTTAAATGATGAATACGGGGTTGACAAAGTAATTAAAAGGCAGAATTTAAATTGATTAGCTAAATTAACATTTACGAGAAATTAATGAAAATCGAATTACAAGCTGCAGAATTTAAAAAGTTTCACTGATTGGAAAACGAAACCAAACGATTCTCCTGTCAGCGATCAGCGTCAAAAGAGGGCGGCGCATAATTTCAATGACGTCATCATAATCAAATTGGCTTCGACGAAACGAGAGCTCTAGAAATGTGCTCCTAAAATACGGAGTGCGCATGCGCAAGGTGCCGATCCGCTCCCAACGCAGATATGAATATCGGCGGTGAAAAATGAACTTGCTTTACGGTGAGAGATAATAAACGCGTCAACATCGCGGCGTAAAGATTGGGTTTAAATAGACATCGATGCAAAAAAATAGCTGAAAGGAAATAAAAATAAACCAAATTTAAATACTGTGAGAAGTATTCTCACAATGCCCTTCGTAAAACTTTTAGGATTACATTCATTGACTACAGCATTAAATCATAGCAATTTGTCACTTTCACCTTTCGAAAATTCCTTAGTTCTCTAAAAGATTGTGTTTACTGCAGGGCCGATAAAGCTCCAGTGGAGCCTAGAGCCTGTTAATAATTTGTGAACTAAATTTCAATTAAATTAATTTGCAATTAAAAATATTTCTTTAAAAAGGGACGCAAAATATAAAAATTAATGTTTCTGATCTGTTCATTCTAATTTGAGGGAACTAAAATGTAGTACCAAAACCCCAGTAGCCCATGAATTAATTAGGGCATACGTATACCAGGGGTCTGTCCAGACTTTTCTCACAGGGTCCTGTTTTTGTGAAATTGTGAAGTTTTTCTTATTTTTGTAAACATTCTAGTCACAATTTTGTGAATTTTAAATTATCGATGTCTTCATGTTTTATCCTTCATATATAAAAAGCTAAGTAATAGGCTCTTTGGTGAGTTCAACTGCTTACTTACAGGCCAGATTTTATTTTTAAATGACTAAATTTGTGAAAAGTTCAATTTGAAGGTGAAAAAAACTCTGTGAAAGGTCTATTTAAGAGACAAATAATTTTGTGAAGGGTCCTGTTTTGGGATAAAATGTTTTATGAAGGGTCCTGTTTGGGGATAAACATTTTTGTGAAGGGTCCTGTTTTAAGATAAATTATTTTGTCAAGGGTCCTGTTTTAGGATAAATTATTTTGTAAAGGGTCCTTTAAAGGACCTAAAATTTCCTAAACATATCCCTGTATACAACTGTTAAAATGTTCTCTAAGTCGACAATAGATGCAATTAAGTACAGTTTGGCAAGTCTGAGAAATATCTCATAGTTTCTTCTTGGCTTTGTTTTGTGAACATGTGTTCGTTATAGGAACATAAAAATCTGCCACAAAAGTGTGTTAACTGAACACCCACTGTACTTGATACAACTAAGAAAAGAATGTCTCAAATGTTTTAATAAAATTCCTCACCTTTTTAATATTTCCATACATCTCAAATTCTCTTCGCAGTTTAGCTTCTGATGTGTCATAATTCTAATGAAAGGAAAATAAAACAAATTACAGAATTTCAAAATTATGTAATGCCATTTCAAATATTAAAAAAGATTCTGTTTAGAAACACAGATTATATGTCACTCTAAACCTGGGTTCAATACAGACTTGAGAAAAAAACAAGAAAGAAAAATCATGCTACACAGATTATGAAACACTTTCCAACACTTCCTAAATGCTTTAACAAAACTTTGTTATTTATTGAAATAAGGCAAAGAAGATAACTAAGTAAACATTTTAGAAAATGCATAAAACATTTGAAAAACTGATTTCAGCAGTTACCATCCATAGCCAAATATGTAATCCAATTCTTTATAACAGTCCTGTGTTTGATCTGTAGGTTAATATATATACTATACAATGGGAAAATTTAGTTTAGCAAGAAAACAGATAACAGGTTGAAATTTCTCTTTCAGCAATTCATACTAATAGATGGAAACTTAAACTTGAATACTTTTGTATAACCCATATTACACGCTACTATTTAGCTAAAATTTAATCCAAACTAAAACACTCTTAAAAATACTGAAATCACATTTCCAGAAATTATCAGTTATAGACGGCCATGTATCCAATTCCTTGCGTGACCCTGTACCTCAGTTTATCTACATTCTACAAACATTTCTTAGTAAACTAAATGCAGTTCAGCAAAAAAATTCCTAACTCATTTAAAAACCATCTTTAAGCAATTTGTGCTCATACCCAGTAACCCTTACAAATTATTTGTTTAGCCCTATATATTAATTATAGCATTTATACACACCATATAGTATGCATAAATATAGTGAAACATAGAAGCACATATCATAATTAAAAATGCAGGTACTACTTAGTTATCCCGTCGACCAATTTTGCCAAATTATAAAAATGCCAAACCACTCGCCAAATTATACAAATTGACGGAATTTTTATTTTAAATAACGAAAGAACAAATAAATTAGTATAACATTGATAAAAATACAAATAAAACGTAGAAATAAAAATCACTTGATGACGTAAACATGTGTAACTTGCTTAAAGTCAAGTGAATGTGAGATTTACAATCAACCATTATTAGCATTTAATCTTATAGTTTGGCAATTGATTTTTGGTCGACGAGATAACCAAGTAGTACCAAAATGCATTTCCAGCAATCATCGCTAATGTACAGTACTTCGGATGCAATATAGTATCTGAAATCTTTTGTATATCCCTGTAAGTGCTATGCACTTCGTGTTATACATGAAATAAGTTATAGTAAACCTCAGTGACGTATATAAATTTCATTATAGAAATAGTTTCACATAATTAAAATATGACGCAAACAATTCCCTCCATCCTTATATCATTATGAAAGGGAATTCTTTTGTGTGGCCCTGTAAATGAATAACTATGCTTTGCACCACATATTCTACAGAATGCATATTTTAGTGCACTCCATAAATGCATACCAGTTTTATTATGTTTGAAAGCAATGTAACATCATTAAAAATCATTTGAAACAATTTTTTCCCATTGACCGTAGTGTAACTTAATACTTTTGACTATCCCTGTAAATTAACTAAACATGCTACAACAAACTTCATTTGAAATAGGGAACATGCTATGGTAAATGTCAATAACATCCAAAAATTTCAGGGCAATCCAAGTATATTTACGAGAGATAGAGCACGGACAGACAGCCAGAAAACCAAAGTCAAACACTTTTCAACTTTGTTGGAAAGTGTTAAAAATGCAGTAAGTCTAGAAAATTTCTAAGGAGTCAAAGAATTTTAAAAGAATTGTCACATTTTTACTTTCTTCTATCTTTACAAGAAGAAAGTATTGATTGGATTCGTGAAAATTTTCAACTTCCATTTTCCGTGGATACATACATGTTAGAAGGTCCTGAAAGTCGACTTGACTGTTTTTAAAAAATGTCTGTCTGTATGTGACACAAATTTAGTGGGTGCTTTATATAATGCACAGATTTTCATCAAACTTCAGATTCCGTTATACCTTGATATAATTTGGTGCTAATTACATTTGGTGTAAATTGTCCAACAAATGACGCTGCTATGCTACATTTCCCCAGATTTCTGCAATAGCTCTATCTGAAGAGCTAATGCACGAATTTTCATCAAACTTCATATTCAGTCAGTCCCTGATATAAATTGATGCTGATTAGTTTTTTGTGTAAATCGATTTAACAGATGGCACTGCTAAGTAAAATTTTTCATGATTTCCAATAGCTATCTCAAAAACAAATCACACGAATTTTCATCAAACTTCAGATTCAGTTAGACATTGACATAAGTTGTTGCTGATTAGGTTTTGGTGCAAAATCACCCAACGAGTGACACTTCTATGCTGCATTTTTTAGGATTTACACGATTTTAGCAATAGTCATACCTCAAGAATTATTGCACGGAACTTCATATCTTTAGAGTCCTCAGTGCAGCCACAGAATTTTTTTCAACATTTTTCTCATGCAAAAGTATGCTAGAGAAAGCATGTTTAAAATTCTTTGACAGGAAATTTACCATAGAATTTAAATCAGCATTTAATATCAATTTCAGGCATCGTTGCTTTATTGGCAGTCTTACTGTCCCCAAGCTTTATTCCTGCACTTTTCAAGGCAATTTTTTTTTTTTTTTTTTTTTTTTATCCAATGTAAATAACTATTTCTAAAAATCAATGAACATTGTGGCTATCACTTAGTCTTAACATGATTAGCCTAAAAATACAGTACAGAACCATTTATCCGGAATGCTTGGGGTCAGATGTATTCCGGATAACTGGGTTTTCCAGTTAAGTGGTTGTGCATTAAAGCAGCATCTATTTGACTAGTTTTGTGGAATATGTGTGGTTGTGGCATTATTTATGATTTTAAATTATTAGATTACTTGGATTAAAAATCAAAGCAAGAAAGACCAAAAGTTAACCAGAGTTTAAAAGAAGGTAATTTATGGGAATCCCTTAGGAACAAAAATTCTTCTATTTCCTTTGCATAAAAATTAAAACATCTAAAATACAACTAAATATGTTTTCTTTTCAAATACTAGATGTTGTCATCAAATTATACAATTGTTTCAAGCAAAGCCTATGTCAAAGTGGCACAGTGTATAACACCTTTTTCTGCAAAGATTCTGAAAGCAGTCTATCAGAAATATCATTCCGGATAACTGGTTTTCCGGTTAACTGGTTTCTGGATAAATGGTTCCATACTGTAGTGGTATTTTCCTTACCGTCTCATCCTTACCATCCCTTTTTTTTTTCCGATACCATCCCCCTTTTTTCCTTCCGTCCCTTTTTTAATACCCCTTTAAGACAATGTTATACCAAAATTTTGTACTAAAAATACTACTTGTTATTATTTCTTATTTGAATATCCTGTGGGTACTATGCAAATTCATTATAAGTAAAAACGTGAAAAATTAAACTCGCAAGTTTAACTTAAACCTCAGTTAAAAAAATTTTCACTGCTGACCTTTTTTTCCTTATTTTGAATCATTAAGGCATTCGTCTATCAGATTAAAATGTTATTTTCGCAAGTTTAATTTCACCAGATTTTTATTACCGAAAGTCAAAAGATTGTGAGAATGCCCCATATACTGTATATTTCCATGTATAAGCCGAGTATATGACTTTACGGTGGAAAATCATCCAAAATCGGAAACCAGTATATAAGCCAATGTTAAAAAAAGGTGATGAAAAATTCAGCGAATGAAAACTTTCGAAAACAGCTGATAGAAAAAATTTGCTAAAATCGCACAGTGGAGAAGAAAGGGATAAAGATAGATTTTATTAGAGCAACTAGTCATGAGAAAATGTCAGGGATGCCGCGGACGCGCTACAGCGCGTAAATTACGCGAAAAATCGGATATGGGATGCAAAAAAATAGCTCTTACGCGTCCCGTGGGACGCGTAATTTCGTGAAAAAATCGCGGAAAACAGACTATTTTCGTCAAAGAATCGCGAAAAAAGCGTAAATCTCATCAAAATATCGCGTAAAAGCAGCGATTTTCGTAAAAGGGCCGCGAAAAAATAGCGTATTTCGTCAAAGCATCGCGAAATAAAAAGCGAATTTCGTCAAAAAATCGCGGAAATATGCGCAAATTTCATGAAAATATCGCTGAAATAAGCGCAAATTTCATCAAAATATTGCGAAAAACGCGATTTTCGTAAAAGGGCCGAGACAAATTAGCGTATTTCGTTAAAAGATCGCGAAAAATAGCGAATTTCGTCAAAAAATCGCAGAAAAAAGCCGATTTTCGTCAAAGGATCGCGAAAAAATAGTTGTTTTTCATCAAAGGATCCCCCAAAAATAGCAAATGTCGTCAAAAAATAACGTAAAAAAGCCGATTTTCGTCAAAGGATCGCAAAAAAAGCACAAATTTCGTGAAAATATAGCAGAAAAAACTCTATTTTCGTAAAAGGGCTGAGACAAAATAGTGTATTTCGACAAAAAATTGCAAAAAAATAGCAAATTTCGTCAAAAAATCGCGGAATAAAGCTGAATTTTGTCAAAGTATCGCGGAAAAAAACCCCGATTTTCGTGACAGACTCGCGAAAAAATAGCGAATTTCAACAAAAGGATCGCGGAAAAACGTGAATTTCATCAAAGTAACGCGGAAAAAACGTGAATTTAGTCAAAGCACCAAAAAAGATGTGCAAACTAAACTTATAGGTAGAAAATTCATAAACTGGGATTTAATTTCTTTTTTATGATTCTTAAAAATACAGCATGATTTCAGTGTACTTTGATAATATTTATATTCATTAGGTGGACCAGTAAAAATCACCCCCCCCCCCCCCTATCATTCTTACTGCATTGAAATGTCTCCCGCCTTCAGAACATTTAAGATTTGATGCTTATTTGTGATTTAGATATAAATTTCCCTTCCAAGGAAAATGTCTGATTCCAACACAGATCTATGCTGACAAATAATTCAATGGGAAGTATAATAATGAAAGCACCCATTCATTCAACGAAAAGTACACCTTTACTTAACATAAGTGTTCTTTTTTTCAGCAAAAATATCTTTTTCAATAAACCCGCCTTGCCTCTTTTTAAAAGAATGCAAACATTAGTGATACTTGTTAGTGGAACTTGGTATCTTCTACTCTCAAATAAACATTATTTTACAATTAAAATTGTATCTTGCATTTTTACTTTTAAAAAAATAAAGAAAATTTCTCTTAATATTTTTTAAAAATATCTTATTTGAGTGCAAATAATGCTGGTTTTAATTCATTATTTAATTATTGTTAAAACAATAATTAATGCATTTCATTTATCTTAATAAACAACTTTCATTTATCCCTTTAAAATATAAATTATTATTGATGGGGACCCGCTTTTGTAAAAAAGGGACCCAGGTTTTTTCAAGTACAGCGGCATCACTGAACGTGTTTCACAGTTTTCTTAAACTGTATGTGACGAAGCACGTTTATCTCCAATGATATTTTTTAAATGGAAAGCTCTGACTTAAGGGGATACATTTCCCAAGTGGTCATGAAGATGTAAGTGGTATATCGTCAGTGGTCGCCCAAAGGTTGGATGGATGAAAATGAAATTGTAGATTGGGTTAAAAATGTATATGGTAAAAGAAAAGGAGCAGTTTTAAAGAAGCCGTCTCTGTTTTTTTGGGATGCGTTTAAAGCGCACCGCACAGAAAAAGTAAAGCAACTTTCCTGTGAGATGGGATTGGCCTTACTTCTATTATTCAAACACTGGACGATTGTCTAAATAAGCCATTTAAAGACAGGCTCCATTCAAAGTGGACTGAATAGATACCATCTGGGGATGCAGCTGTGACAAATGGTGGTAATTTAAAGATGATATCGTAACTATATCTGAATGGATGAAAAAAGCTTGGCTTGAATTACCACAAGAAATGATCGTCCGACCTTTCAAAAAATGTTGCATCAGTAATGTAATGGATGGAACTAAGGATGGTGCCATTTTTGAAAAAGATGGCGATGATGATGAATTAGACACTGATGATATTCATCCTGATGTACCAATGAAGGGAAACGAATTTAAGGAGTTGCTTGAAAATTCTGATAATGACTTGGATAGTGAATGATGATTGGTGACAATTATGAAAGAATGAAGTATTAAAGTATTTTTAGAAATTTGTAGTTATATTTTATGTTTTTATAATTACAATCTTTTTTATTTTAGAAAATAAATTTTGAAAATTTTCTTAGAGTCGTGTATAAGCCGACGCCCCCTTTGGAGCCAAAAAAAAAAAAAAAAAAAAAAAAATGCCCCAAAATTCTCGGCTTATACACGGAGATATACGGTAGTGGCAAAAATTAGTTGAACTTTACTTTTGTAAATATAAGATTTTTACTTTACTTCCTTTAAACTTTTAGCAGGTGGTGTCTACAAAAAAGGTCACATAATTTTGATTCCAAAATTGACAAATGGCACCAAGAAAATTTAATTAAAATTTTTCTTTTATAAAGTACGGGGAAATAAGCAAGTTTTTATTTTCTAATAAATTCATTTGTAAATTCTGGTGTCAGTCCATCATTTCACAAACAGAATTACTCCGCACCGGAAAGGGTTAAAGGTACATAATTTTCATGCCATACATAAGAAAGATGATCATATAGGCAGTAATATTCATTGTGAAATATACAAGGTTTCTATTTTCTACTCTTGTATACTTCAATTAAAGCACTGAAGTTACTAAATTTTCCTTCATGATAATTTAAGGAATTTTTAAGGCATAATTTATTTATTGAAGGAGTTCTAAAATACACTTTGGAAGTAATATTTCCATTTTTAAGAAGTCTGTATGCAGCCTGAATTTATCAAAAATATAAATAAATATCAATATTTAAATATGCTAAAATCTTGCTTATTCACTCAAGAATTTTTTGTAAATAATTTAGAGAAAAATTAGTCTTCAAACACCTTAAAAGAAAAGTATACATAACAACAAGTATACATACAACTGTTTTTTTTTTTTTTTAAACATGCTTCAATCATTGTAAAATATGTAGCATATTCAAAATACCATTAAAAATTAATGTACAACTAAAAAGTAGGTACTTCTTTGTTACATAGGGACCTTGGCATAGTAGATAAAACGATGGGGTTGAATTTCACGGTTAAAGCAAAATTTTCAAAAGCACTTTCTGGAAACCTCTTTTCTATTTTAAAAAGGACAGACTGTTATATATTTTAATGCAATAACTATCAATGTATCAAATGCACAAAAATTTTGGTTTTTTTTCATCCCATTTAATACAGACAATGAGAAAAAAAAATTTAATCTATGCATAAATTAGCCATATCAGATTAGAATATTTTTCATTGGTCACTGTTTCATTTTTGTGATTGTTTGTAATACAGTCGAGCCCTGATTTAACGAAATTCTCGATTTAACGATTTTTTTTACGGTCCAGACAAAAATGAAACAAAAATGCTTCGATTTAACGAATAACTTTAGATGTCAAAAGAAAAAAAAAAAAAAAAGGAAAAATTGATGGAATTTTAATTTTCTAATATTTATTTTTAAAAATTCAATGTTTCGATAGATTTCTAAGGAAAATTTAAACAAGAAAGAAAAATTATGTGTCAAGCATAGATTATGGAACACTTTCCAACACTTCAAGTATACTTTAACAAAACTTCGCCTTTTAATAAAGTGAACGATTTGGAAAACAACACATTTGAAAACCTGAATTCAGGAATTAACATTAATATGTCAGAAAAAAAAGTATACAAATTCTTTTCTGCAGCCTTTTATATGATCTATGATTTGCATTTATATATTACATAGTATGCTAAGATTTAGCTCAGTTAGGAAACACATAGCATAGTTGAAAATTTGAATAAATGTATTTTAATTATAATACTTAGTGCATAAAAAAATAATCCTTAATTATACAGTGTATTTTTTTAAACCCACAAATGTTTAACATCACTATTAAAGTAAGTGAGAATTGTTCTTTTTATTAATATATTTTTTTAACTTGCTCTACTGTATAAAAATATTGCTTTGATTATCCCAATTTAACAAACAATCTCGATTTAATGAACCAAGTTGTTAGTCTGGAACGATTCGCTAAATTGGGGTTTGACTGCATTTGGTGCAAAATCTAACTTTCTTAGGACTGAGTTATACCAAGACCACTATAACAAAGAAGTAATGAAAAATATGTGACCATCCAAAAAGTTACAGCGAGGCTTGAATTTCAGGATAAAAAGCAAAGTAGTAATAAATTTAAATAAAAAAAACAACTTACAATTCTAGCTACAAAAAGAGTTTTGTAAGGGTCACCAGTTGCCACTAGATTGTTCGAGGGACTCCCTAAAATAAAATCAAAGAAATTATATTCACATAATCACATAGTGACATAGAAAGTCAAATACAATATATTATGAAAATTTACAGATAAGATTCAACTATGATTACTTTAAGAAAACAGTAACCTACTCATAACAAATAAACTACACTGCACAAAATTCATTCTAAAATACTACTACTAGAAACACAGAGCAAAAAATATTTAGTATGAATACTAACTAGGGTGGTTCAGAAAAACTTTTTTCGAGCTAGAGTCCGGGCCACCCCCTAATTTTTTTAGACTTATCAATAGTATAATACCGGTAAATTTTTAGCTTCTTACTCAAACTCTAAGAGGGTGCTCAATGACCCCAGAATTTAGCATTTGCATAAGCATTGGAAATGCAACAACTGTTTAGATTTCAGAAATATTTAAATTTCCCCCAAAGTTTTTAGAAGAAATTTAGTTTGTTAAATTATATATATTTGTATTTAAATATTTCTGAAATATTTTATTATATGTAGCAACATTTCTGAGAATTATTTACATGATGAAGTTATAGACAACACTAAACCAAAACGAGAATTCTGCCAACTCCTTTTACAACAAATTGAAAACAATTTCTCACTGAAACATTTAATTTTTCATGATAATTTTTATTTTAAAGAATTATCTTATGTATTTTCAAATTCTGCAATTTTCAACGAACATCTGTCTGATAGTTGTTTGCATTTAACTCATGAGTATTCCTAGTTGAAAGGTGGTAAATGAAAATAATATTTAAAATAGATTTAATTATTTATTGCAAGAGTTTTTACTTTCAAATAAGTATCAAGCATTATATTTAGGTTACATTACTTATATTAAATATTAAAATACAGTTATGGGATGCTAACATTCAGTTAATAAGAAAAACACTAAGTCTAATATGATATAAAATAATCACAATATTTGTGTATTAATAAACAACTTTAATTTTATGAAAAATAGCCGTTCTTTTCTTTCATTTTAAAGGAATTTCAAAGCTAAAAATTTGCAATAGATCCGGTTTCAACTTGCCTTAGTAAGGGAATTTTTCTGATTGGTTTAAGATCAACAGATCAATTGACTAGATTGAAACAACTAACTGTGACAAGACAAATCGGTACTGATATAATATGTTAGTCATTTGACAGTTAAAGAATAAATGCAGATATAGCAGTAACCTGCAATTCCTGCACAACAACAGAAACACATACACAGTTAAACTAGAAAACATTAATTCTCATTGGCTTTTGGTAAAGAAAAACAAAGATCTTTTTCTACAGTCCAACAATGAAGAGTAGCGAGATTTCTTGAACTCTCTCTTTGATATTGATCATGAAGGTGTTATGAAAATAATAAGAATTAAAGTAGATTCTAATTTTCTTCAGGACCAAAGAACCAATTGTAAGATTTTTTATGGGTTTAAAAGATAGTTACCAAAAAACGCATGAACGTTCTCTTCAGAGACTAAAAGAAGAATGAAGCATTAGAGCCTCTTTATCTTCAACTACCATCTGTTCATCCAATATTTGTCTAAATAGTGTAACGAAAAACTCTGAGCCTTCAGATGTTGAATTTGTTCCAACACAGTTAAAGATCTTGGAAATTTTCTATCAACAGACTAAGAGATTGAGCTTTCTGCTATAAAAGTGATGAAACATCACACGTCTGAGTACTCTGATGACTTAATAAGACTTTTTCTCTTTTCTGACAGAATTTTAATAGATGAAAAACAAATTGTTTTAGAGCGATTTACAGATATGCAAGAACTTAAGAAGTGTTATGTAAGATGCAAACTTAAGATTTTTAAAGGAGATAGTGTGCAACTGTCAAACTTTGAGACAAAGAGAACAGGAGAACTCCTACCTCAAATGAACATAAGCAAGTCATTGTTAAGCTTTTCTCCCGAAAAATGAAATGACAATAATGACTGTCCCAAAGGAAAGGAACAGTTTCAAAATTTACAAGTAGGGAATGACAGTCAAGAACAAGGGTTAAGCTTATTGGAAATTTCAATAAAATCATAACAAATGATGAATATGAACAGCAATTCTTGCTGCAGGTCGTAGAAGCAAATAGAAAATGCAATTCCATCAGAAACAACGAAAGAACCAGTTTTAGATGCTATATTGTAATATTAAAGACGAAATATGATTACATTTCTATTTTTTACTTCTATATTGTTTCATTCTTTTTTAAAAAATTAATTTTGGAGGTCTTTATTTATTTATTTTTTTTTTGTTAACAAATATGTAGAAAAATTACAATAGAATACACTAACTTATGAAGTTAGTGGGAGTTGAGCACCCTCTTGCAGTTGAAATGTGAAGCTCAAATTCTGCCAGACTATTACTGTATACAAGTCTAAAAAAATTGAGGGGTGGTCTGGTATATATGTGAAAGTTTATTTTTTTACATAGATGACTGAACCACCCTAATACTAACCCATTCACTGAATGGTGGTTTTGAAAATTTTATGGACAAAATACATTATTTTAATGTATTATTTAGTATCTTTTACGTAGAGAAGAAACATGTACCAGATGAAAATCTATTTATTGCACATCTTTTATTTTTTTATAAGACTTCCTAAAGTGGAATCAGGTAGGGTAACCTTGCATATGAAATACAATACCAACAAAGTCTGCCATTATCAGCATTTAAGATGAGATGGGTTCAGCCCGATCCCATTTCATGACTGATTTTTAAACCAGTCTTTGACTCACGGTGAAAATTTAATTTTTCACAAATTGAAACAAAAAGGGAAAAACTTACTCTTTCTGAAATACAAATGTAGTTTAAGTTTTTAAAAATCAGTTTGAAAGAGAATTGTTATAGATGAAACATAAGGAGAAATATTCTTTCTGATCCTGGAGCATCTGTATGGTCATTATTAGTAAAAAAATCCCTGCCAGCCCGGCCTACAGGCAGAGGTAGATTTCGAAGTTAAGTATATTAATTGCACAACCAAAAATTAAATCATGATAAGATATAAATCCACTTTAACAGTTTTATCTGGCCACTTTTCACGAGTTTATTTCATTTTTATATAATAGCTGGTTTTATCAGAATCATGTTAAGGCGGTATTCAAAAAAATACTTTTCCATGCTCAACAACTCTAAATTTTCCGGCACATTTTCAGATTCATTTTTAATAGAAAAAATACGAAACTTGCTGACGTGATTTTTGAAAAGATTTATAAGCGACATGTGTTTTTATTTTTCTTTCAATTAATTGAAACTTGATTAATAAACAATTATTTTCTCAGTAGGGCAATATTTTTCGTTTCTAACACAATCGCTTCAGGAAATTCTGTTCAAAATGCCCACTTTGACATCATTTTTTGAAATATATTCTGCCTCTATTAAAAAATCTATCACAACGGTGCATTATATAGTTTCTGAAGAAGAGAATCTATCAATTGGATGCATTTGAGAGCAAAAAATGAATTTAAAAATGAGTAAGAAAATAAGCAGTTTGGATTTAAATACACCCTTAATAAGATCGATTTTTTTCTTCAACCGCTATGTATTTTTAATTTGTTTTTACTGTAAGAATTGGTCCTATCAAAAACTTGTCTATATAAATGTTGAAGACAATATTAAGAAGATATATGATAAATTCATGGGGATTTTATATCTTGTGAATTGACGGAGTTATGGAAATTTTTCTTCTTCACCCCCCTTTTTTTATTTTCGTTTTTAATTTATTTTGCGGTACGAATTGGTCCTATCAAAAACTTGTGAATATAAAAGTTGTAGATAATATTAAGGAGATGTATAATAAAATTAATTGGATTTGATATCTTGAGAATTGACGAAGTTAGGAATTTTTTTCTCCCAAAAGCCCTATTTTTTGTGCCCCTTGAGACCATTTTTAATTTTATCAAAAATCTGTGATACATAAATTTTTGGTCCTATTTTTAGAAGTAATAAAAACTTTAAACTGATTTGATAGGTACAAAAATTAAGAAGTTATGGGGGTTTTTTGGTTTTCACAAAACCCCTCGTTATTTCCACCCCTTTGGTCCGATTTTGCCCATTAACGAACTTGACCGAGATTTTATGCCTCTTGATTTTATGTATCAGTTTGGAAGAGATTTGTGCAGAATTGTGGAAGTTATCGTGTCCAGAAGAAAGTGATATATATATAGATAGATAGATAAAATTTTTTACTGAGGGTGGTTTTAGGTTCTAGGGGTCATGATCGGTGTAGATCTGCAAAAATTTTTCAGAAATTCCAACATAGGAACGACGCCAATAGGTAGTATTTCATACGAAATTTACCTAATAAAGAAGTCACAGTTCTTGTCGATACTCACTTTCAGTTTGAAGCAGTGTTCTTGCTGGCTTTTGACCAACATTAGCGATTTGGCGAATAAGAAATAAAAACACAGTAGCCAATTGAAAAGAAATGCTAGCAAAATAGATTCTGTGTGAAACACTAAAAAATCTATCTTTATCTCCTTATTGCATCCCTTTTTTTCAAAATGTTCTAAAATAACCTAATTTTTTGTAGTTGCTTATAAAATAGAAATTTTACTATCTGCTACAGAAACTATAAAAAAATAAGTAGTACATTCTAAATATCTCCAGAATATGTAAATGTTTCTGATATTCTTTTAGCAATCTAAATAAAAATGAAAAACAGCTATCTTTGATTTATTGTTGGAAAATATACACTAAAAATTGCTATGTGATTTTGACTCTTAATGGATAGAAAAAAATTGACCGGCCAGAGATACTTTGCAAACAACTGATAAATTGGTAAATCGCAAATTTCAACATCACATTATAGCAAAACTTTTCTCTATATAGCGCTTGATGCAAGTAATTTTGTTTGTGTTTTCACAGGTGTGACTCCGGCGCATAGATAGTGATTAACTGACAATAGAGAAATACTTGTCGCATAATCCTTTCTGCGTCTTTGACTGTTGGTAAATTGAATTGGTGTTGAGTCAGTATCTCTATAAATAGAGCAATGTAAATGGCACGGTGCGATTGAACATGTAAAGTGACATCAATCGTTCAGTAACGCAGACAAGAATCTCGGCTATATTGGTACACCACACACACAAAAAGAGAAATAGAGCACTCGCAATTTGGCGAGTTTGATTGCACTTTTACTCGCCAAATGGAGCGTTATGACGCAATTTGGCACAATGGCGGGTGGCAGCGAGACACTGGTTTGAAGTCCTTTTCTAGAACTACTGGAAAACTGAACAGATTTCCAAGGACATGAAAATCCCAAAACATTGTCAAGAGAAAGTATTTAGGATCAATACTTATTTCTAAGTTAGAAGAGATTTTTAAATGAGAAAATAAATCATAAAACAACGTTAGGCTTTGAATTAAAACTGTCAAGTTTTGAAAAAAAAGGACCCGAACTTATCTCTAATCTGCACATCTCACTGTCCCTTACTGTTTTTACCCAAATGCTCACAGAAAAAGAGAATAATGTTTCTGACTGTGGACAATTCAAGATTTATTATTTTCTGATATAATGGGAACAGGTGGATATTTTAATAAATGTGGTATCAAAATGTTTGTCTTAGAACATCATTGGTTATAGTTACATTATACAGCCTATGCTGTGTCATTTTGCCATGAACAAGTTAACTATTCAATTAAAAAAAATTAAACTGAGCAAAAATTTTAAGATAATACCACTTTTACATAGTAAAAATTAAACAGAAACAAATTATGAAATTAAACATTAAAACAGTAGACAAATTAATATCCTTACCCTTAATTCCCAACAATTATATACATAAATTAATAATACCTTTGAGATTCTGATTTGAAATACTATTTGTCAACTGATTTTTCAGGATTGAAATCCTTTAAAGATGGTCCATTTAAATTTATAAACAATAAACTGCTCATATTATCCTCTTTTAAATTTGAACAGTGTTCACTTCTGATAATGTTCATTTTGCTGAAACATCTTTCACAAGAAGCTGTTGACACAGGAAATGGCAGCGCAATGGCAAGGAAATTTGCCTAATGGAATTTTTTTGGTTAAAGAAAAATAATTTAAATTAATAAGTAAGTAAAAAGGTTAGTCACCAAGAGGAATTTTTTTTAGTCGCCCGGGGTTTGTCGGACCCTGATCATGCTTGCTTATGATATTTATGGATTTTTCTTCTATGGACTTCTTTCATTTTCTAAATCCCCTAAAATCATCTAGAAATCAGAACTGATGTGGTTAATACAACGGAATTTCCTGAATCAGCATCGTAAGTAATCCCAAGGACAGATCTAAAAATATTTTTGATTGACCAGTGTTATTTTTTACTGATATTGGATAACACTATTATTTGTCACGATGAAATATGCTATATTTTTTCTAAGTTTAAATTTCTATTAATATTGATTTATATTAAATACATAATCTTTGATTTGTATTAACACTATTTCTACCGGTGTCAAATGACATCTTAAATGATTTTGATTTATGGTTTTTTTCATTTGTAATTTTTAGATTGAAACAATTACAAATCATTTTTAATACATTGAAGACTTTTTTTATGCTTATCACATTAAAATACTACGAACAAAATAAACATAAATCAAAATCTTAAAATAGTGCCATTTGACACCAGTTGAAATAGTATTAAATCTTTGATTTTCTGAATTTGTTTTGAAAATATCACAAACTAGTGAGTCACAAAAATCATCAAATAAAGATATGCATACAAAAAATAGATATTTTCAATATTAAACATTAACTTGATATTGTGCATTAAGTTATACATAAGGACTCTGATAGCAGGTGGCTAGCAGTTTAGATAGAACAGTCATCACAATTACGAATATTTTGAACAACTTATTTCAAGTTATTCAGATATTTTCATTTTTAAACTTCTTTTACTCTGTCCATAGATGAGGTATATCCTGTTATTTATATTAAATATCATTCTATAAGATACCTATAAGATAATTCACAAAACACCAGTCTCCAATTTACATTTAATAAAATCTTTGAAACCTAGTCTCAAATACAATAAAAGGTGCTTAAAATATGAAAAATATATTTCGGTCCTTCCTGGACCATTTTCAATTTCTTACTGGTTCAGACTCTCTTTCCACTGGGCCACTCTTTGGATCCCCCTTCATTTTCTTCTTCCCATATTCGCATCTTTTGTAATCATTTCTCTCCAACCTTGCTTCACCAGTGCATGTTCCATGCGGTTGATCGCATTGTTCTCACTCACAATCTCCATGGCCTCTCTCTTTAAGGCATGATTAAGTTCTCATAATTTGCTACCTTTTTAGTACACTCAAATTCGATTTCCAGCCTTTCCTCCGCATTGAGCTTTGCTAAAGCTGTTGTTAGTCTTCCTTTTTTTATATCCTCTCTGTGCTCTTTTACTCTCTTTTCTATTCTTCACTTCGTCACACCAATATAACATTTTTCGTCCCCATTTTCATTTTTTAGGTTGATTCTATATACTCCCGAAGTTTTCATATCATCTATTCGATCTTTTTCATTTCTTATTCTCTGAAAGATATTTCTATTAGGCTTTATTGGTATATTAATGTTTTCATAGCTTCTTTTTTTTTACCAGTAAGAAATTGAAAATGGTCCAGGAAGGACCGAAATATTGGGAGTACAAATTAATTCGGTCCGTTTTCAATAGATGGCTCTGGCTGATTTGTTTACTGAATAATGATAGATGTTTTTGGCATTGTTAGAAAGGTTTGACCTTTGTCAACCATATTCAGTCAACGAAGCTTCGAGTTTTATACAACAAAATTGGTTTTCTGAGCATTCAATATGTCGAGTTTTGTGCTAAATAAACAACATTTGCGGGAAGTTTTGATTTTCTTTTTTAATTGGAAGAAAAGTGCCGCTGAAGCGCATCGATCGCTTGTGGAAGTATATGGTGAATCTGCGCCATCTGATAAATCATGTAGAGAGTGGTTTCGACGCTTCAAAAATGGTGATTTTAGTGTCGAAGACAAGGAGCGCCCGGGCCAGCCGAAAAAGTTCGAAGACGCCGAATTGGAGGAATTGCTCGATCAAGATCCGTGCCAAACGCAACAAGAGCTTGCAGGATCGTTGGGAGTCACTCAGCAAGCAATTTCCGTGCGTTTAAAAAACATGGGAATGGTTCAAAAGCAAGGAAATTGGGTCCCATACGAGTTGAAACCGCGCGACGTTGAAAAGCGATTTTTCATCAGTGGACTGCTGCTCGAACGACAACAAAGGAAAGGTTTTTTGCATCGAGTTGTTACCGGAGACGAAAAGTGGATACACTACGATAACCCCAAGAAGAGAAAATACTATGCTCGGCCTGGTGAATCATTGCCATCGACGTCAACATCAACGCCAAAGTTGAATATTCATGGTCTGAAGGTAATGCTGTGCGTTTGGTGGGATCAGACTGGGATAGTGTACTATGAGCTGCTAAAACCTGGCAAAACAGTTACTGGCCAACGCTACCGACTGCAATTAATGCGTTTGAGCCGAGCATTGCGTGAAAAATGGCCAGAAACCATGTGGCAATTGTCGTTAAAAATTACTTGGAAACATTGAAATGGGAGGTCCTACCCCACCCGCCGTATTCGCCAGACATTGCTCCTTCTGATTATTGGTTGTTCCGACGGATGCATCACGATTTGGCTGGACACCACTTCACTTCTTCCGAAGAAATTCAAGAATGGCTCGATTCATGGTTTGCGTCCAGAGAGGACTCATTTTTCAGAGATGGAATCCGAAAATTGCCAGAAAGGTGGACAAAGGTTGTGGCTGCCGATGGACAATACTTTGAATAACATGTTTTTTCATTTTGATAATAAATAAAATGTTTTTTTAACGAAAAAAAAACTGACCGAATTAATTTGTACTCCCAATATATTTTTCATATTTTAAGCACCTTTTATGGTATTTGAGACTAGGTTTCAAAGATTTTATTAAATGTTCTACAAGATATTTTTGCAAAAGACTGCAAAGATCTTGCATTCGATTAAGAATTCTACTTTCTTCTGTTTGATATGTTTATATTAACATATTTATTTGGGCTATTCAATTTTCGATTAATACTAAAAGAATTTTTTTTTTTAAGTTTACTTTTTAGTACTTAAGGCCAAGGTTAAAAAGGACAAGCTAGGGGAAATGTGGAGAAGGCAGTCAGTCAGAGCTTTGAAGAGCTAGGAGAAAGCTACTCTGGTAAGAGCTCCGAGCTGGACAGAGTTAGTGTTTTTTTAGTTGTAAGCACATGGCAAGTGCTATATGTTAGAGCCAGAATTGTGGCTAGTTGAGTTCTCGTGTGGAGAACTGATGTAATTGATGTATTTATACATAATCTAATTTTTTTTTTTTTTATTAAATTTGTTTTGTTTTAAAAACTGAACTGAGTTTTTAATTCAATTGCTTTAAGAGCTGCAGTTATATATTAGATAATCTTTGCTACTCAGCCGAGTGCCAATATTACAAGCCACTCAAGAAAAATAAATTGAACGAAATTAAAGATTAAGAACTAATTACAATGCAACAACAGACATTCACCTTTAATTATATCTTAATGGACCGAGTATAAGAAAAGTGCAGGAAAACAAAACAGGGGCCACATTAAATGTTTATACATTTTATGCACAATACAATTGCTCTTGCCTACGTGCAAAATGCATTGTAATCAGAGCTTAATTTGCGCAAGAGCCCACCGGAGCTCAGCTCCAGTACTTCTCTTTTTAGTAAATTTAAAATTAAATATTGGTCGGAATTCACTGGAACTCACAAATAGAGCACTCCGGAGCCCAGTGCCCAGTAAATAGCACTTCTGAAAAACCAAAGCCTAAATTATCCTTTTCATTCCCTCCCATCTACAAGCTTTTGCATTATTTCTTTCAAAGCACTTGTATGTGATGTAATGTGTCACACACGTAGGCAATGAAGATGAAACGGGCTCAATTTTTATATATGTCTTTGGGCTTGAGTGGGCTTAAGCTCAATCAGTCTTACATTCAAAATCTTATTTATTCATGTTAGAACAGAAACCGTGTTTTCTATTCTAGCAGTTTTCGCAGGTATATTCTGGTATTGATGGTGGCGATGTGTTGACATGGTGCCACTCAAGAGAGCGAACAATGAATTTGCTTTCAGTTCTACTTTCTTTTGTGACACTATGATATTTTTTAATTGGATCATTTATTTTATTTTATTATTTAGATATCCAACCTAAAAAGAATATTTTCTTCTGTTTTTAGTCAACGAGCATAAGCTTGAGGTTTTTAGTTTTCTATTGTGTACGAGTATGAAAATAACCTTGGTGATTTTGCTATTTATTTTTCATCATAAATGTCGCCCATGCTGAGACTCTGCTCTGCACATCGGTGAAGTCACTTTTATTTGCAAGTAGATATAATTGCTATGTACTTTTATACAGAAAGCAATCAAGCTGTTTTTCCTCTTTTTCTATAAAAGCATCGAATCTTTCTGATAATGGTGTCAAATTTTTAATTTCATCTGATTTTCTGAGACTCATCACGAAAGATTGTTATGCAGAAGTAATCTAATATAGTTTAAGATATGTACCTTTTTATAGGAAATTGAAAAATGTTGTCCAGTTCTTCAGCATATAAGTATTAATTTCCGTAAATTTCATTCATGTTTTCATAAAATGCACTTCGTTAATGTGTCCACCAGATTTGTTCGTTAAGGGAGAAAAAAAATATATAAGAATCCTGTTAAGTATGAAGTATATTTTTATTTGATACCAAACTTCTCTTTTGATAGATGAAATAAACAGAAATTGCTGCAAGATAAATAAAAAAAAAAAATCTTTGAAAATTTTCCTTATAAATGTTTTTGCTAGTACAGTAGAGGACCCTTTATCCGGAATTCCAAAATCCGGAAAAAAATTATTTGAAAATTTTCTAAATTTGTAAATTTTTACTAAAATTTTGAAATTTTTTGAAAATTTTACAAATTCCTATTTTTTTTTTTTCAATCCACTGTGTTTCGATTTGTAACCACTAAAATATGTTACTTCAGCCGTGGGGGAACACGCCCTCCCCCCGCCCCCTGACATTAGGAAAAAAAATAATTTTTCTCTCCAATTTTAGTATAAAATTAATTTATATTAAGATTCGTTAAAAAAGAAAATCGTCAGATATATTACCAGGGTTAATTGATTCTGTTCTGAATTTTCCAGAAATTAAAAAAAATTGGTCTTCAGTCTGAAAATTTGGACATAAAAAATATCGCGAATTTCGACAAATGGTCGCTGAAAAAAATCAATTACGTCAATCGTCCGCGGAAAAAATCGCCAATTTCGCCAACGGACTGCGGAAAAAACACGAATTTTGTCAAAGGAGAGCGAAAAAATGCACATTCCGTCAAAGGATCGCGAAAAAAAACGCAAATTTCATCATAGGATTGCATCTAAACGCAAATTTCGTCAAAGAGTCGCGGATAAAACGCGAATTTCGTCAAAGGATCGCAGAATAGACGTGAATTTTGTCAAAGAATTGCAGAAAAACGCTAATTTTGTCAAAGAATCGTGAAAAAAAAAATGCTAATTAGTTCAAAGAATCGTGAAAAAAAATCTGCTAATTTCATCAAAGAATCACAGAAAAAACGAGAATTTCATAAAAGAATGCGAAATTCTTTCAAAGAATTGCGGAAAAAATAAGAATTTCGCCAAATGATCGCGAAAAAACGCTAATTTCGTCAAATGATCGTAGAAAAAATACGCAAATTTTGTCAAAGAATCGCGGAAAAAACGTGAATTTTGACAAAGGATCCCGAAAAAACAAATTTTGTCAATGAATCCTGGAAAAAACGCTAATTTCGTCATATGGTCGTGAAAAAACGCTAATTTCGTCATATGGTTGCGAAAAAACGCTAATTTCGTCATATGGTCGCGAAAAAACGCTAATTTCGTCAAATGATCGTAGAAAAAATATGCAAATTTTTGAAAGAATCGCGGAAAAAATGAGAATTTCGTCAAATGACAGCGAAAAAAACGCTAATTTCGTCAAATGATCGTAGAAAAAATGCACAAATTTTGTCAAAGAATCGTGAAAAAACTCAAAATTTTGTCAAAGAATCACAGAAAAAATGAGATTTCCGTCATATGGTCGCGAAAAAACGCTAATTTCGTCAAATGATCGTAGAAAAAATATGAAAAATTTGTCAAAGAATCGCGGAAAAAACGAGAATTTCATCAAATGACCGCGAAAAAACGCTAATTTCGTCAAATGATCGTAGAAAAAATGCACAACATTTTTCAAAGGATCGCGAAAAAACTCAAATTTTGTCAAAGAATCGCTGAAAAAACACAAATTTCGTCAAATGACGTGAAATTCGGGAGGACCCGAAATCCGGAAAGCCTTCAGTCCCGAGGATTCTGGATAATAGGTCCTGTACTGTAGTTCATTCATTATGTTCATCTTTAGAATTTTACCAAATTTGTTCATATGTTTGTGATTTCATCTTTATTATGTATAATATTATATATATACTAGCATATGGCCCCGTCAAAAATGACAGGACAATTTTAAGTTTACAACATTAAGTCAGACTCAATTAAACAGGTGATTGATATGCATGATTATTCATATAGTGGCAAGTCCTCAAAAGCATTAAAAAAATAGTGTTTGTAAAAGTCAACCTTCAAATGAAGAAAATATGAACCACCTCATGCGGGGGGAAAAAAAGAGCTTTTTCCAACAACCCTATGGCAAAATTCTCATTTTTTCTGCACATCTTTGATGAAATTCGTGTTTTTTTCGCAGCCTTTTTTGACGAAATAATTGTTTTTATCGGGATTTGTTGAAAAATTCGCTTTTTTTCTGCGCCCTTTTGATGAATTACACCTCTCGCGTTTGACAAAATTCAGGGAAGAGTGCCGCTTGACAAAAAAAAATTGTTCAAAATCTTTTCAAGATGCGGAAAAACATCATTTTTAAATCTTTGTTATTTATAAATCAATGATTTTGCCCAAAAAATAGAAAATGATGTAAAAACATGGATTTATAAACCACATAAAGACTTAAAAACGAAGTTTTTCCGCCATCTTGAAAAAATTGTTACGAATGCCAGTAAAATCTCGCTCACAACTACCAAAAAACTTACTAAATATAAAATAAAAAGATAAATATAAATAAATACCAATAAATGAGACGACGATTCAGAAAAAAGGAGAGTTTCATACAGAAAAATATATAAAAAAAAAAACTAAAAATATTTAGCCAGTGTTTTTCGACAGTAATTTCTGTCTCATTTAATGCCCATATTACACTTAAATTTTCTTATACCTATATTTCAGGCATTATAGTAGCCACCAGTATAGACACTTTTACCACATTTGTTTTACATTAATATATAAAGATTCATGACACTTAATTTTCATTTTAAAAAATCCTTTATCTTTCGTTTTGTACATATTAAAAACAAACATTATAATTTACATTTCTTTACTTTTCTTAAAAAGCCAAACCACATTTTTTTACCTAAAAAGGACATAAATTCCGGTATATCGTTAAAACTATGCTATTTATAAATATATATTGCATTGTCCATACTCTTTGGCACTTCTCTGAAAAAACGTTTTCGTCCATTTCTTGGACTTCTTCAGTTTCACTTGGCCAAGTGAAAAATTATTATAATAGTGGGAATTTATGTCCTTTTTAGGTAAAAAAATGTGGTTTGGCTTTTTAAGAAAAGTAAAGAAATGTAAATTATAATGTTTGTTTTTAATATGTACAAAACGAAAGATAAAGGATTTTTTAAAATGAAAATTAAATGTCATGAATCTTTATATATTAATGTAAAACAAATGTGGTAAAAGTGTCTATACTGGTGGCTACTATAATGCCTGAAATATAGGTATAAGAAAATTTAAAACTAAAAATACTTACACAAAAAACAAACAATCAGTTAAAATTTACAAACAAAAAAAAATCAATAATTTAATGTTTATGGTGAAATTCTCGTTTTTTTTTCACATCTTTGATGAAATTCATGTTTTTTTCGCAGCCTTTTGACAAAATGACTGTTTTTACCACAATCCTTTCACGAAATGAGTGTTTTTATCGCGATTTGTTGCAAAATTCACGTTTTTTCTGCGCCTTTTTGACGAATTACACCTCTCATGTTTCTTTGACAAAATTCAGGGAAGAGTTCCGCATCCTGTGCCGCTTGGCGAAAAAAATTGTGCCAAAAATCTTTTCAAGGTGACGGAAAAACACAATTTTTAAATCTTTATGTTATTTATAAATCAATGATTTGCACAAAAAAATAGAAAATGATGTAAAAACATGGATTTATAAGTAACATAAAGATTTAAAAACGAAGTTTTACTGCCATCTTGAAAATTTTGTTACGAATGCAGGTAAAATCTCGCTCACAATTGCCAAAAAATTTATTAAACATAAAATAAAAGTAAAAGGATAAATATAAAGAAATACCAATAAATGAGACGGCGATTCATAAAAAAGGGGGAGTTTCATACAAAAAAAATGTCAAATATTTACACAAAAAACAAACAATCAGTTAAAATTTTAAAAAAAATCAATAATTTAATGTTTAGAAAAAGGGATCCTAGTCAGGGTCTGAAACATCGTCAAGGTATGGTACTTCTCTTCTAACTGAATTAAATTTAAATTTTGATGGATGTTTGGTAATACACCCTCGATGTTTTCAGAATCTGAATTTTTTCGGCAGCCGTTGGCTGAATCGTCCGTCTCTAAAATGGTAAACCATGTAAAAATCGATATATTGGCCAATAAAGAATGCATTTTAAACAGCTAATGCAAAAATCCTAATAAAAAAAAAAAAAAAGAAATAAACAGCAGAGCAAGCGAGACTTACCTTACTATCAAAATACGTTGACAGAAGCACAGGTGCATCTGAATGTATGCAGCAAATAAGTTATGTAACAGAAAATTTAGCTGACTAATGGTTCACCTGATACTGATGAACCAATAAGCTTCATGGAATTTCAAAATTTACATTTTTTAAGGATCTTATGTTGAAACTTGCACTTTTGCAACCATTCGATGAAATTCTCGTTTTCTCTGTGATCCTCTAATGAAAATATTTTTTCTGTGATTATTTGATGAAATTCACGTTTTTCGAAATACTTTGATCAAATAATGCATTTTTTCTGCAGTCATCTGATGAAATTCATGTTTTTTCCACGATTATTTGGCGACATTCACATATTCCATGATCCTTAGACGAAACATGCATTCTAAAGGACCCTTTGGGAAAAATTGTGTTTTTTTCTGCGATCCTTTGACGGAATTCATATTCGTTTGACGAAACCACCATTTTTCTACGATATTTTGCAATCCTTCAGGGAAAGCAGACAGATGATAGTTGCAAGCTCCTGGCTATGTTTTTTTTCATGCTGTTTGTTTCTATACATGGACTAAATGCACAGTAGATCATGGGAAAGGATTAGAAACAAACTCAATTTGCCGCAGTTTGTACTCGCATTTTTATTTTGTCAAATTCTGCTACCAACCCCCACCCCCCTTCTCGTCCTAAAAATTTCAACAAATTTTAATACTGATTTGCATCAATCCCAGGGATGATAAATTGTGCCGAAAAAATGGAATTCCCTGTTTTCGCTGGAAAGTGGCATGTCTGTAAATGCTTTTAAAAATATATGCATAGTTGAAAAAAAAAAAAAGCTGTTGCATTTTTCAAACAGCAAAAAATAATTCACAGAAATATATTAAATTCAGCTTAAAAAATGCAGCATAGGTGAAATAAGAAACTTAAAAATAAAACAAAAAACATATGGCATTTCTTTAAAAAATCAGATGTTTATTTTTTAATTTTAGATGAAACTTTAAAATTTGACTCATATATTTGGCCAAAACTAAAACACCATTATGTGCATCATTGAAAGTAATACACATACAAAAAGCTATGTTTTTTAACGGTACAAAAATTTAGTAAAATTTAAAAAAAAAATGTAATTTTGATTTTTAAATCTTTATTATAATGAAACGTTCCTGTGAGTGATAAACACTTTATGAACATGAACTTAAAATATGCATAGTTTAGATAAAAAATAAACAAAATATTGTGCGTATGGGTGTTTAATTCTGTTCGGTGTAAACTCAGCTGAGTTTATCAGGCAAACTGAGAAATCCGTTGATTGCCGCGATCGCGCAATTCTTTTCCTGGTCAAAGTGGCGCCTTCTTTCCGAAAGCGATTCATTCGGAAAGTCCATAATAAAAATTAAAAAAAACTTTTAAAACATTCAAAAATAACTATTGACAGATCAAAGCGAATAGTGGCGAAAAATCAGCACGTTTATCCCTCGGTTATTCCTAAAGAAACAGCGTTTCACTGTTGCCACTACAGAAGAGTGAAATACATGAATCATTGATATGAATCAATATTCATATGAATGATTCATATGAATAATGATGAATAATCATTAAATAATGTTTTTTTAAATATTTATTCAATAAATTACGTAATATTTCATATGTATGTCGTAAACTGACTGCTTGTAAATGTAAACAGTCGTAAATAAAATTGCTGCTTATAAATGTAAACAATAATGAAAAACGCATTTCAAAAAACTTAAAGGCTTTAATATGCTTTAAAAAATATATTTAAAGCAGAATCAGATGTTAGCCGTATTTTTTTTTATGAATCGTCAAAGAGTCATTCATTTGTTTCTTAATTTGCTGGAATTTGAATCTGAATGGCAACAGTATCGTTTGTTTAGATTTCATTTCTAATAGCTTAATTTTAATTTAGAAGTTAATACATTATAAATGGATATGATACACATGTTTTATATGAAAATATGCTGAACAGACATGATTTTAAGTAGAAAAAATTATCATTTAGCTGTCATATGTTAAGATATGATTTTCATTAAGCCTAACATGGCGTTTAGCTATGGTCGTTTCGCAGACCAGAGTGGTTCGCACCGGCATCGTTCCGCGGGTCAGCTTTTATTATAAGTAGATATATATAGCTGCAAACTATTCCTTTTTGTGTTAACACTATTTTCGAATCATAATCCTTACCCTATTTAATTACAGAATTCAGCAATTAACATTAAAATTAGGCAAAGATTTCTATTCGGAAAGTGTGATAGCTAAAAAGTGGAATAGTTGACAGCTAAGTATATGCAGAGATATATATAAAAAAAAAAAATTATTAAAGGAAAAAAAATGCTTTAAATTTTGCAAATAATGTATGAAATATAAATATGCAGATTGGAATGACGGCGAGTAGGGTGGGGGGATGCTACAGTTATTAGTAATGCATAATATTAAGGCTCCGGTACTCTATTTTTGTTAGAAATTAAACCCTGATTGTAATAAAGTAATTTGATTTATTACAATATTATAACAATTATTGATATAATATTTGCATTGTTAAATATCATGCTTCTTTAGACAAACTCATATGTATGACCAAGTTTTGACAATACAATGTGTGTTGGTGATATTTAAGAATAAAATGACTGTTATAGTAAATTTTAAAAATTTTTCATTCCTAACATTATGTCCAACACCTGTTGCTTGCAAGACATTAGACCGAGAGCTGGTGAAAAAATTTACTTATGAAGTTTGAAATATTTATTGAAAAACTAAATTTTTTGCCTACAAATAAGTATTATAGATGACTTGAAGGGATACCAACAGTTTAAAAGTACGCTTAGCAAAATTTCAAGGCCAGTGGCAAAGCATAATAAATGATACCCTGATTAAGGATGATTAGGATTACTACTATATTGGGGATAACATCCGTAATAGACATACCTTTCATTTTGCTTTGTAGCAGGTTGTGCAACATTGCTAAGTATATGTTTAAATCATTGGCATCCTAACAGGTCATCCATGACTGTTTAAGGAAGGTGAACAAAAAAGACTGTTATTAATGTTTTTACTTTTAACAGATTCAAATACTTAAATTTCTTCCCCACTAAAAGGTCAAATTAGTGCCGACCACTGGCTCACTAAATGAAAATAGGGGCACTATTAGAAAATAATTTGCCAGCCCCAGCGGCCACCGTAAGGCCACTTCTCCTACAAAAAGAAGGAGAGTAAGTTTCTTACATAATATTAATGATTCCACTTTTACTGGTTGCAATATGCTAACATTTATTTGAACTATTTAAATTAATGCAGGAGTGCAGAATATGTCTGATCCGGCGATCTAGGATCGGGGGAAATTTTAACCACCGGGGGAAATTTTGCAGAAACATATACAATTGATTTCGATTTTAACAACAAATTCCACAATTCCCTGAGATAGAAAAATTTCACTATAAATAAAAAGATCCGTATGGCGATCTTCACAAAATCGATCTCGGAATAATATGTACCGTATATCAGGGGTGCTTCTGTTCCGAATTTGCCAAAAATTTAAGGCATTCGATTCCGAAAATTAAAGAAAAAATCATCAATCTGAAAATTTGGACATAAAAATACCGCGAATTTTGTCAAAGAATTACGGAAAAAACGCGCTTTTCGTCACAAGATCGCAAAATAACCACAAATTTCGTCAAAAGATCGCGAAAGAACTGCATGTTTCGTCTAAAGATTGCGAAAAAACCGCAAATTTCGGCTAAAGAGCAGCAAGTTTCATCAAAAGAGCACAAAATGAACGCAAATTTTGTCAAAACATCGTGAAAAAACCGTAAATTTTGTCAAAATATCGCGAAACAACCGCAATTTTTGACAAAATATCGCGAAACAACCACAAATTTCGCCAAAAGGTCACGAAACAAGAGCAAATTTCGTCGAAAGGTCACGAAACAAGAGCAAATTTCGTCAAAAGATCGCAAAACCACGGCAAATTTCGTCAAAAGATCGCGAAACCTCAAATTTCGTTGAAAGACAGCAAAACAACCGCGAATTTCGTCAAAAGATCACGAAATCAACGCAAATTTCCTCAAAAGATCGGGAAACGAACACAAATTTCGTCAAAAGATCGCGAAACAACTGCAAATTTCGTCAAAAGCGGTGAAACAACTGCAAATTTCGTTAAAAAAATCACAAAATTCCGCAAATTTCGTCAAAAGATCACAAAAGAACTGTAAATTTCTTCAAACGATCGCAAAACGACCGCGAATTTTGTCAAATGATCGCAAAACAACCGCGAATTTCGTCAAATGATCGCAAAACAACCGCGAATTTCGTCAAATGATCGCAAAACAACCGCGAATTTCGTCAAATGATCGCAAAACAACCGCGAATTCCATCAAAAGAGGGCGAAATACCCGCGAATTTCGTCAAAAGGAAGGCAAAATAACTACAAAATTCGTGAAAAAGAAAGTGAAATAACCGCAAATTTAGTCAAAAGATCGCGAATTTCGGCAAAGGGTCGTGAAAAAGCATAGTTAACGCTGAGAGTGGATTTCCCCCTCTCTGCTGCTGTAACCTTTCAGAAAATTTGCTGTTAATTTCAGATTTTTCCCCCCCTCAGAATCACCCCTTCCATTATATACTCGTGCATAAGTTGAGATATATTGGAAAAATAAATTTTCTATACCTACGTTAATACAGCATTTATCTATAACATACCGTAAGATTTTGGGGGAAATTTTCATGTGGATTGGGGGAAATGTTGCGAGTAGAAACATTTTCTGTACCCCTGAATTAATGTAAACAGAAACTTTAACAAAAATTTATAGATTAGCACTTTTAAATAAAAAAGTTGCCACTAGTTTATAAAATCGCTGTTACTGACCATTGGCCACTAATTAACTTTACCAATTTTGCTCTTTATTCACCAGTTCAGTCTAATAGCTAGAGTCCTAAGAGGCTCAAGTCAAAGCAATTCATCCTGAAAAGAACTCCACAAGCGAAAAGAGTTGGGAACCTACGAGTCTGACAAAATTCAAGCTCTCACAGATTTTACTTAAGCTATTAATATAATTAACAAAATCATAATGAAAATAATTCTAGAAAAGATAATTCGCAATTTGTAAAAAACTATGAACATTTTTAAATAATGCTACACAAATACTTACATAATGCAATATCTTGTTCAAGTTTATAAGCTACTTGTTCAGCTTTCTCTCTACGCTGAAAAATGAAACAAAAATTAATTTAAATGATACTGTAATCAAATGAAGTGTTAAGCAAGTTGTGAGATTGCTTCAACAGATAGCATAATTTATTTAATTAAAAGCATAAAATGGAAGAAAAGTTTATTTTCTACCACTCATTTTTTTTTTTTTTTTTTTTACAGAATAAAAACTATTAAAACTGACTATTAAAAAAAGAAACAAAAAACTTATTTAAATGTATTAGAAGAATAGCAACATAAAAGAATGTAGTTATAATCCAATTTTTTTCGTTTTCCAACATAGTAGAAAAGGATTTATGAATTTGGTTTGTTTGGATGCCTCTCTACATTCTGAACTAAAAAAATATACATCTGGTAATGCAACAGATACATGTTATTGAGGTTTACTTGGCAAGTTTGGTATTGAAAATGAAGTGCGTCGCATTAATAGTTCATTTAGAAGGACAATCAAAAGAATTTTGATACATTATGCAGAGATTCCGCTAGACAGTTTCAGGAGGGTGCTGCACCCTGTCTGCCCTTACGTTTACAAAATAGCACCCCTCTTGCCCCTGATGAAAAACATTAGCACCCTTGTTGCCCCCAGCTAAAAAAGTGCCTTTACTCCTTTGTTTATTAAAAAATTTACTTGCATAGTAAAAATTGACTCATTGCTGTCTTTAAAATAGTGTCCTGTCTATTAAATATTAAAAGTAGTTTTAAAAATCAAAAGAATGCCTTTAAAATTAAGTGCCCTTAAGAATCCAAAACATGCCCTTCGGAATCCAAAAGTGCCCTTTTCCTAGAAGAAGCACCCTGCCCTTTTTTAAACCTGGGGGAAACTCTGCATTATGATCTAGGGAGAAAAATTATTTGCAATGTATTTAAATGATGCGAGACCAGGATTGGCTTGATTTTGCCCAATGCGGGGGAAAAAAAAACCTTTATAAAACCCATGAGAAATACCAAACAGGTTTTTTCAAAATCCATTTTTTAAATTGAACATATCTACAGGGGTGTAAAAATTTTTTGAAAATCTAGGAGCCAGTTACTATCGATAACAAATTTGTAAAATGAAATTACAGTATAAGTTAATAATAGTACATACAAGTTACTCTTTTAAATTAAATATATCTGACACATGACAAATTTTTCTTGTATAAAAAAATAATGTTACATAAAATTATAAATATTGATATAAAAAAATTGGAAGTGCAGATGTAAAATACAAATAATAATCATTAAAAATGTCTTTAAACACCTCAAAAGTACAAATATGTAATTCACTTCAAGGGCTATAATATATGCCATAAATCAATACTGTTAACTTATTGTTTGTCCTATTTTGCTTTTAAATTTTTATGATGTTTATGACTGCTCATGTGTCTTGTTGTTTTTGATGTAAAGTACCAGGGTTCAACTGCTTTTGTAGGATCAAATGCTTCTACAGAAGGTCCATTTAAATTTATTAATAATAAATCATTTAAATTTTGTGATGTCAAAGTAGAGCAAAACTTGTTCTTGATCAAATTCATTGTGCTGAATCCTCGCTCTCAGGATGCAGTTGCCACAGGTATTACAGATACAATTTGCAGTAACTTTGATAAAATTGGAAATTTAGAATCATTTTTCATTGATTTGATCAAAAGCTCACTAAATTTCATGTCTTTGCATAATACCTTAAACTCGTACCATTCGTCAAGAGCAATACTTTCAGTTATTTCCAAATCAACATTCAATGTGACAAAATATTTCTGGAAATGATTTAATAATAATTTTAATAAGTCCAGTTCAGTGAAAGAGAACTTCATTTATTTTTTTTTTTCTTTGCGCATGGAACAAAAAGGAAAAAAAATCCATAAATAATCATTCTTATAAATATGAATTATTTTTCATTTCCTAAGACATATCTAGGCGCCAGTGTCAAAAATTTAGTCGCCCGGGCGACCTGGTGCCCGGTATTTTTACACCCCTGCATATCTAACTAATAATAAACATAGTTATTTAAACCAAACATAATATATATACATAATATATCATAGCAGGGTACATACTTTCTTTCCATGATAAAATTCAAACACCTTACCCAAATTTCAAGCACCTTTCTAGATATTTCAGAAGTGAAAATTTTAATGTTACAAAATGACATATTACAAAAGTATCTAGAGAAAAAAATTAGTCTTCGAAAACGAAAAATAAAGAAAATCTTTTTGCATTCTACTTTGAAAGTTATTTGTGCTAACACTAGACAAAAGTAGACACTTGATAATTTTGCATTATTATGATATTAATACACAATTTTAAATTTTACAAAAACTAAATGAATTTTTTTATAATTTGCCTTAATTTGAAAACATTTACTAAATCATTTTCTAAGCAGGTATATTAAATTAAACACACACAAGAAAGAAAAATTTGCATATTTCAGCATGAATAATTTATTGCATTTTAAATAGACTTTTTTCATATCTCTAAAACCTCTTCTAAAGCCTCTTTTTCTTTTACAGTTTGTTTACAAACCAGGGTTGTCTCGGTTTTAACCAGTGGTTTAAACCGGTTTTAACCGTCCTGGTCAAAATCAATTTTGACCATTTTGACCACTGAAATTGACTATTCAATTTATTTACTACTAATCAAATATGTTTTACTAGCATATGTTAAAAACTAAGTTAACATTTGTTAAAAATGTCATAATATAAGTAACATCAGCAAATACCAAATTTAAAAAGTCATAACATAAATAACATAACACCAAGATACTCATGCATCACAAATGTTTTAATTATTTTTTTACGCAAGCTTTTTTACATTTTTATGTAATTTGTATTGAATTTAAAAAATGATTACAAGTAACAAATTTTGCGATTGTCTCTAAACTTAGATGGTTTCGTAATTTATTTTGGATTATTCCAAATTTAGAAAACAATCTTTCAATTGATGACGATCTGGCACAACAATTCATTAGATGTAATGTGAATTCAACAAATTTTATATCAATTCCTTTAACCTTCTTCATTGCTACGCACCAGATATCAGGCCCAATTGTATCTTTTACACTTTCAGAAAAACAGGATTTTGGATATGGTAAGGGTTCTGCTTGAAATGCAATCACAAGAGGCAAAAAGGTAGGATCAATATTATTGTGTAACCATTGCCTTGCTATTTCTTGCTGCTCTTCATAAATACTTTTACCCATGACCCATGTCGGCAGGATTAAGCATAATAAGCCAGAAAATGAACTGGGGTAACATTTTCATTAAATTGAGACTATCATTTTAGAATAAGTTTCAAGATCTTTCTCTTTTAGCAATCTTAACCATTCGTCACATGCATCATATATAGTAGCATCTTCTTTTTCAAATTTATCTATAGCAAGGGAAATAAATTGATTTTGTAAATATTTTACTTCTTTGTATATGCCTACATTGTTAATGATTTTAACAATGTTAGCATCAATATCATTCTTTATGCTCATCTGCAATTTTTCATTTCAATAACATCTTCATTATTGAACTAACTTTGTTTGTGTTTGTAATATCTTGTGCCACAAGATTCAAATAATGTGCAGCACATCCATAAGAAATAAACAGTTCGTCTGTATATGCATTTTTAAAATCATCTCTCATGCGTTTAATCTTGTTTTCATTGTCACTTACAAAACTTCTTACTTTACAAACTTGTTTTCTACCTCTTCTTTAGCATAAGCTGCTAGTTTTAAACAATACTGGGCAGTTTTTTTAGATACCCTTGTATCAACAGCTGAAAGGAAGAATGACTTTTTCCCTGTTGATACGCAATTAACAATGAAAGGGCAATTATGGATCTAGCTTTCTTATTGTATTGCATAAGCATATCTTACTAATGAGCCTCCTTAACTTATCAGTGTATTATTTTTTTAACTGCCTGTTACTTTTATTACTTATTAAGTTACTTTTAATTGGAAAGAAAAAATTTTTAAAATTAAGACCATTTTTACCAGTTTTGACCATTTCTGACCACTTTTGACCATTTCTGACCCCTTTTGGACGGTTAAAACCACTTTTATCCAGTGTCCTGGTCAAAATCAATTTTGACCGGTTAAAATTACAACCCTGTTACAAACATCACAGTTTTCTCCACTGTCCATTGGAGAAATTTCCAATCTTGCAATTGGCAGTAGCAACAAGTACATGTCTTTTCATTTTCTTTTGTTAACTTAATAGTAGTGAGGGAAGGGAGAAGGGAACAAAGCAAAGTACAAATGCTCGTACTCTGACTTCCTGAAAGGATAACGATCTCAGACCAAATATTTTCACCTAATTTAACATTTGCAACTCTTATTTTGAACATCTGAATAAAAAAATTAAGTAATATAAAAGTAATATAAAAATTTTGTTTTTAAAGTAAATTCCTACTTAGGCCATCAAAGAAGAATGTAATAATCCCTTAAGCAAACATTAGTTTTTGTTGCATTAAAATATCTCAATTTGTTGATTTTCTATAAGCAAGTACGTTTACAATTGCACTCTATGGGAATTTGGCAAAATATTAGAGATATCGCCAAGTTGGCGACACTTTTGGCAACTCATTTTGGCTGCCAAATTTGGAGATATATCGCCAAGTTGGCGACAAACTTGGCAGTATTTTGGCGACAGAACAGGTTCCCCCTGTGGTAACCCCTTATTGAAAATACTTTGATTGATCTTCAATTACCATTGGCCGCCATTTTGTTTCCCATGCAAAACTAAAATTAATTAAAATTTAATTAATTAATTAATATCTGAAAAAACTGTATTAACATCAATTGTCATCCAGTACAAGTTTAAAAAATATTATTTCAACTTGATAGGATGAATAATGAGTATTTTATTAACGATTGAAAATTTGAACAAGATAAATATATAAATTATTAAATATAGGGAGAGTGTGAGCTAATAGTAGGAATTGAAAAAAAGTAATGAAAATTAAGCACCTTCATTAAACTTTAAACAAATTCAAGCACTTTCAAGGACCTTTTTCCTCTCTAAAAAATTCAAAGACTTTCAAGCACTTTTAAGCACTGTATGAACCCTGTCATAGACATAGCATTTTAAAAATACTGGTGGGCCCCAAATTGCTCTGCATAACAAAAACTTGAAAAATTATCTCATTGAAAGTACATTGAATAAAATTATGCAAAATGATGATACATCAGGAAAAAAATTGAACTAATGTTCGTCCTGTTTGGAAACTTTTCAAGTTAGAAGTGACCAGTAAACAACTTATGAGAAAAACGTACAATCTGGCATCAATAGTTAACTATTTACAGACTTTCTCTTTCTATACCTTTTCCAGGTTTTCAGACTTTCTGTACACTGTTTGTTTAAACTGTTTCCGTATAATGATTTTTCTCGTTTTCTCCCTCAACATATCAGACCTTTAAGTTTCGAGTATCTTCTCAGTTTAATTTTTTTTAATTTACTTCAAAAATTTTGCTTTTTGATTCAAAAACCTTAATACTGAAGGCAATTTTTGTGCCACAGTGACACAGGATTTCACTCAAATGATGGTCAGAACTAAGACTGCTATTTATTTCACTGTCTCATTATCTAATCTTAACATTATTGTAAGCTAAAAGCATCCTTGCATTATAAAATTTTTTATTTAGTATGCTTATCTTAATTTATATATTTTTTGTTGTTTAAATAAATACCTTACTTTGATTCTAAATACTTTTTTTTTAGATACCCGTTACTAAAATTTTCTTGACTATAACTGAATTTAAGGACATTCTGATTTATTTCTATTTTCACAGTTAATTTTCAATTCATAATGGGAAATGTGAGAGCAAAATTAGTTAAAGAGAATAATGTAGTGTAACACAATTGGAAAATAATAATTATAACTCATTAGTAAACTATTTTTATGAAAAATTTCTGATAGAAGATATTGTTTGTTCTATTCATATAATTTAGTAAGACGTGGAAAATGCCAGTTACTAGGACCTAAACTCACTAGTATCAATAAAAATCTTCCTTTTTTGAAAGAAAAAAAAAAAACTGGCTATCATTTTTTAGAGGAGGGACAGGGTCTTTTTAAGAGGTGATGTGAATCATATTAACACCTGTCTGTTGTACAGAATAAGAGAAATTGGTTATACAAACTTCTGCTGTATTCTTGTCTTCTATCCCAAAAGGTAAGAAGAAACACGTGATTAAGAGTAAGACAACAAATTCTTAATGAAAACAAAAAAATCTAAAAGCATATAAAAAAAAAAAGTAATTTTGCCTCTACTTAGACTTTACTGAAGTACATTGTATATATTTTTTTAAACAGACAAAAATATTTATGAATAACAGTTAAAAATAACAATAAGTAAATGTGAATATGAGAATAACTTGTATAAACAATTCTAGTACTTACCATCATATATAAATAACAAATCAAATACGAAAACATCTCATTTTAATAACAAACTATAGCTAATTAATAGTACGACAATTCAAAACATTTGAAGGAATTCTATTAAATAAAAAATATCTAATAAAACAAAACTAATTAATTGATTATTTATAGTCAATTTTTATTTCTAAGACAGATATACAACATTTTAGAAAATTAATTATTTTTACTTTTCAAAGTTTCCTTTCAATTCAATCATAAAACGTCTTTAAAAGAATTACGAATTTCAAAACTAATTTTTTTAATTTTTGATGAAATTTTGAAGGATTATTATTTTTTTTTTTTTAAATCATCCTATGCATCTCACAGATTACAAAACAGATTACCTCTTACAAAACAACAAAAAAAAGAAGGAAAATCTCCAAAACCCTGAATAAACCAGAAAGAAAAGCCCCAAAACCATGAAAATCCTACTGAAAAAATCAAAACCCAGAACCCACTAAGTTGGGTTTTTTCTGAGGAAAAAAAAAACAAAACAAAAACAACAAAAAACAGGTTTTTGCCAACCCTGTGTGAGACTATTTGATGTATTATGAGTAATAAAGTTTTTGCATATATTCTATAACAACCTGAAGCTTTTCAAAGACTGCTTAAAAATACACTTGCCCTGTCAGGAAACCCACTTGCCAGTGGCACGTGAAATGATGTATTTCCCCACCTCTGGGTATGAGTTTTTAAATTTAACAGCTTTTAGGTAGATTTCGTAAGAAATACTACCTATTGCAGTCGTTACCATGGTGCGACTTTTGAAAAATTCCTTCATAACTTTTCATTATAGGACCCCAGGAACCCAAAACCACCCCCACCTAAAATGTTTATATATATATATATATATATATATATATCACATGTTTGTTATTTCCTGTTCATTTTATAAATATCTTATATATAATTCATTAAAAAATAAAAAATAATTTTTAGATAATTTTTAATAATTATTTATATTAATTATTACTGAATTTATTTTGTTTTATAGCATATAGATATATGCTATATATTATCAATGTTCTAACATTATTTAAACTCTTAGTTTAGTTTAAATAATTTAGCTAATAGAACATATTGTATGCTTTTAAATTTTATTAACAATAGTTTTAAATACTTTGTGTGATTTATATTAGGTTTATAATTCTCTATATATAAGGATTTGTTTGGTTTTGCTGTTTAAACAGTTATTTACATTCAAAAGCTTGCAAATTTTTATCTTGCGATAGATGTTTAATATAATTATTAATAGATGGCAGCACTAAAATTGTATCTTTCAGATTGCTCTAATTTTTAATTTTTCTAGCTCCATTTCAGTTATAATTTATACACCAGGGTGTATTTTTAGCTAAATTTTGACGATATTGTTAAACTGTTATCTATTAATTTAATAGTGCATTTTAAATAATGTAATTAATATCTATTTATTTTATATTAGATTAAATTTGTTTTACAAGGTATTTCAAATTTTATTTCAAAATGTATTAACTGCATCCTTTGGTATCATTTACTGTGATTTCTTAACTGTTTTATTCACCTTAATCTTTTTGATATACTGGAAGACATGTGCACATGGATTTTTTGTAAAATACTGAAATATTAATAGGTATGGTGTTTATTATTTCTATTTTATATCCTATAAATATTTAAATACGTTTTATTGATTCTTCCATTTCATATTATTTGTTTCTATTCTGCTTTCATTTTTAATCAATTCACTTGATTTTAGTGGTTGTTCAGGCACAGGGGAAAATTAATTTTAGCTTTAGCTTATTTTTCCCACAGAAAACAACCATTTTGCTTATATCATTGAATTCTGTGCCCTCGATAACGTAATTCAATGTATAAGCTTTTCAATTTTTGTCGGTGTCCACTTTTTTCTTTTTTCTTCCATAATTCTTATAATATTTTTTTTAATACTTACAGCTTTAATTCATAATAATTGACGGTGGCAGGTTATGTTTAATTAATGGTAATATATATATATATATATATATATATATGTATGTATGTACTAAATTTTGTCCGCACGATAAAAGTCGCAATTATGCACGGAACCTCTTCAAACTCGCCAACAACTTTAAGATGGCCTAATTTCTCGGCGGGGATTGAAAATGAGCAAAATCGGTCTAAGGGAATGGGAATGGGGAAGGTTAAAAATTTTGAATACCGTCTTAACATGATTCTGATAAAACCAGCTTTTACACAACAATGGCAGGAAAAAAAAAATATTTTTCGTTATAGCTGTTGCCAACAATTAAAAAAAAAGCAATAAAATTCTCACCACAACAATTGCTTTTCTAATGCAATGTTTTCACGTGAAAAATTAAATTAGATAAACAGTTTGACGAATTGAAAACAAATTGAATATTACGTCATAAGTTTTCTAGAGCAAGATTTCTGCATGAAAATTCAAAATGAAATAAATAGTTTGACAAATTAAAAAAAACAACAAAATATTGCGTCATATTGAAAATATAATGGACCACAGCAGGTGAATATGTAATGTCATGTGAGTTTGAAGAAACTTATTAAAACATGATAAAAACCCGAGTATGGAAATATTAACATATTTTAACACTTTGAGGTTCTCTGAGTTTGATTTAGCCATTTTTAAACCTATTCCATATACATGCGTGTGTGTATTTGTGTATATTAGAATTTTCACAAAATGTTTAGCTCCCTAGAGCTAAGAGTTCCTTAGCGAAGGAACTGGGTTTATCTTTAATCTTGATTTAAGTTTTGTAGGTGAATTTAGTACTTAACTTCGAAATCTACCTCCGCCTGTAGGGATTTTTTTCCATTAATGTATAGTGCATGAATTCTATAAATCAGATACAGGGCTGCACAAAAGAATTTGAGTAATTTCTGCATATTGGTAGAAATTACTGAAGGGATTTTCAACTATTATATAATAGAATTATTTTGTGTGATCTGAAAATGAATGTTTTGTACTCCAGATTCTACTAAAGGTATGCACCTTGGAAATCCATACGAATTTCATCAAGTTAAAAATAGTGTAACATCATAAAAATACACTGCAAAAGACTTCCCACCCGCATAGACCATAATGTAATGATTTTTTTTTTTCTGTAAATAAACTATAAAAGCTAAACACTCCATTTTTAATAGTAAACCTCAATAACATAATACAGAAGACTCCCTCAAACCTGCAAACGCCTAAAATCCGCACATCATCGCAGATGTATACAATGAAACTTTCAGTTCAGATGTAGGGACAAAATTACAGAATTTTTCAGTTTTATATCATTCTATATGTATTTAATATGTAATTTTTGATAATATGACTGAACTCCTGGTTTTTCATGGACAAAGTATAAATTTATTTCTGAAAAAAAATCAAGATATTGCTGATATCACTAGTAATCACAATCTTTTGACCACATGACATATATTTATGTATTAATCAAGCTTTTATAATTAAGACTGGCTAAACGTAAAATAAAACTTCCTTACTTTATGATTTTAATGTGAATGGGGTACCTTTACGAGCAAAGTTTCATTGAATAAGTCATAGAAAATGCATCTTATTTCAGGGGTCGATGCAGGTTTTTATTCTTGGGGCCCATTTTGTGAAAAGTAAAAGTTATTTTTGTGAATTTTATTATATTTTTGTGAGTTTTATTATATTTTTGTGAAAAATAACATTTAGTAATGAAAGTTGAAATCCAGTTACTCAAATTCGAACCAAGAACTTATTAACAAAAACTTCTTTAAATCCCCTTGCTAAAGCTTTTTTTTTTTTTTTCATGACCTGGTTTTATTTACAAATTACATATTTTAAAACAGTTTTTATGAAAAAAAAATGTTATGAAGGGGGCCTGTTTTATTAAAAGGAATTTTGTGAAGGGGACCATTTTATTAAATAGATTTTTGTGAAAGGACCCTAAATAGGCCCCAAATTTTGCCTGGATCGACCCCTGTATTTTTATTATGCATATTTAATTATACATAATTAGGGATGCACTGAATAGTGATTTTGGCCAAATACCAAATACTCGGCCAAAAGGTGAACCGAATACCGAATATTCGGCAAGCCGAATAGTAACTGCTAGGCCGAATACCGAATATTCGACCTGCCGAATAGTAACTATTCGGCCGAATACCGAATATTCAGCTTGTCAGATACTTTATATTTCAAAGTTTAAAGGCATTAAAATGTTAAATTTTAAAACAATTTTACATAATATTTAAAACAGAAAATTTTATTCTAATAAACAAGAGCTTTTTTCAAGCAAACTTCATGCTGAAAAAAATGCTTTGAGTTATTTAAGAACAGGATAGTTATAAAAAAAATTTAATTAATAAAATTTTAAATTTCATGGCTTCTTCTGAGAATTAAAACAAATGAATAAAATTTTCTTAAATTCTAAAACAAACATTTTAAAATCAAAGAGAAATTGTGAAAAAATTGGAAGAAAAATTGTACAGGTACATATATTTGCCTGTCAGGAAGAGACTAAAGTAAAAGTTAATAAATAATACAATCGATTCAAATTTTATATGGTGACAACTTAGCATGAATAACTGTTCTACTCCCTTTGATCAAGCAAGTAAGTCTTTAAATGCATCCTAGATCGGTGTCTGGAGTGGGCAATCATTTTCAGAGGTTGTAAACGTTGTTCTTAAAATCTTAGCAAGAAAGAGATTATTTACTGGACAATGTTGAGGAACTTGTATTTGTACATAATTCCTATGAAAATCCTCATGATTTGTTCATTTTCTTAAATAATACTTAACAAACAGCAAATAAATAATGTAAAAACATTCTCTTTTATTTAAATATGATTCTGTTTGTAATTATTCTGAATATCATTATAAGTTGACTGTTAAACGTAGAAGTTGTATAAGGTTTAAAAAAAATTATTAAGTTTTTTTTTAAGTATTCGGTTCGGCCGAATATTTTGCTATTCGGCATACCGAATAGTTTGATATTCGGCCAAACTGAATATTCGGCAACATGGCCGAATATGCTGAATACCGAATATTCGGTGCATCCCTAGTAGGGTTCGTTGATATATATCGATGGATATATATCTTGATATATATCATGATATATATCCGATATTTATTTTCAAAATATCAAGATTTTTGATATTTTCGATATTTATTTTCAAAATATCAAGATTTTTGATATTTTCGATATTTTCATATTACTTGATATTTATTTTCAAAATATGACTGTGCAAGATATTTTTGATACTTTCAGTCAAAACAAGTGCAAATTAAATTTCCAACTATTATTGACTGTGTTGTTTTGTAGTCTCTGATAATGACTTTTTTAGTCAAAGAAGAAAACAAATATATCTTCCAAGCTTTATGTTTGAATTTTTTACTTTTAACTGTAGATTATGTGGGACATAATTATTTCAGAGCAGACACTGAATTTAGATTCTCAGTTATATTACAGCTTCATTAGAAAAGAATCTGTTCTGGTATTGATTTAATTCAGCTTAAACTGTACAACATGTTAGGGAATAAAAAATAAGCTTACTTTTATGTTAAAAATTTTTAATAAAAAAAATATTTTGTATTTAAAATTTTGTTTTATAAATTTCAAATATTCATTTTCAAAATATCACTGTGCAAGATATTTTTGATATTTTCAGTCAAAATAAGTACAAATGAAATTTCCAACTGTTATTGACTGAGATGTTTCGTAGTCTTTGATGGTGACTTTTTTAGCCAAAGAAGAAAACAAATATATCTTCCAAGCTTTACATTTGATTTTTTTTACTTTTAACTATAGATTATTAGGGACATACATAATTCAGAACAGACGCTGAAAAATAAACTGTCTAATTTAGATACTCAGTTATATATACAGCTTCATTAGAAAAGAATCTGTTCTGGTATTGATGTAGTTCAGTTTAAACTGTACATAATGTTAGAGAATAAAAAATAAGATAAGCTTACTTTTATTTTAAAAATTTTCAATAAAAAATATTTTGTATTTAAAATTTTTGTTTTATAAATTTCTGATTTCTTGATAGTTGATACTAAATCCTATAGCATTTTTTTTTTTTTTTTTTTTTTTATGTAAGTGTACAAAACAAATTGTTTCTGTTTTCAATCAGTTGATCTTCAATTTTATTCTAAGTAAAAGAAAAGGAAAAGAAAAATGCACCTTTAGTATATTGTTTAAGTTTTCATGTTAAGTGCAATATGTTTTAGTTTCTAATTTATATTATGCTTGAAAATATTTATTATCAGCAGTAAGTTGACTATTTTGAAAATATCGGATATATATGAAAATATCGGATATTTTTGATATTTTCGAAAATATCATGATATTTACGAACCCTGATCCCTACACATAATTATCACTTGACCTTTCTTTTAATATTTTAAGCATTTTCAAAATTACCTTACTTTTTATCATTTTCGTTTATAATTTAATTATTTTAATATTTACTGTATTGCAAGCATTCATTATAATTTTGATTGCATTATTACATTCAAATTACTGTTTAAAAATGTAAACAAAGTAATGACCAGAAATCCATATGACCTCAGATCCCAAGCTGTGTGGATTTGAGGGAGCCTACTGTATATCAATTACATGGCATTCTGAGTATATTTACAAGAGTAGAGTTAAAGCATGGATAAATGGCAGGCAGATAAACTGAAGTAAAATGCCTTCCACCTATCCAACATAGTTGAAAGTGTTAAAAGAATAATTCTCTAAAGCCTATGGTGGTAAATACACACTAGCAAAGAATCTTTTTCAAAAAAAAAAAACTTTTATATCATATTACGATTAAAAGAAACTTATCTATTGATAATTGTAAGTTTGATGGCAGAAAAAAAAATTTCTTCAACATTGCCAATTAAAATAAAATTACTTTTCTAAAAGTTCATGCAACCACACCTTAACTGAAAAAAAAAAAGAAAATGTTGATAGACCAAAGCAACAAACAGGGCTAAAAATAAGGGGGTTGGGGGAGAAAGAACACTTATTTAATTTTAGATATAAATAAAATATTATTATACAATAGATAGAATAAAAAAATCCCTAACAAATATACTCATTATCTAATGAATTTTGCATACCCTTCTTTCTTGTCTTTCTTCTCGGGTTTCAATACGGAGAGGTGGTGGAGCATTTGCTGGGTCCTACAAAATAAAAATATAGCAGTGCATTACAAATTTAATACATACAAGCACATAATGATATAGAATAATTCACTTGTTTATTCATGCAAAAAAATACAAGTGTAATCAATGTGACAATTACAGAATAACAAAAAGCACATTTATGAAAAATAAAATGAATTTAAAAATATTTATAAAAAACTTCTTAAGATAATATAAATTATAACAAAATTGAACTTTAAAACATTTTGACTTCTCAAATACAGCTATGAAGGGAACAGAAATATTAATGGAAGGTAGTAGGTTGTCTGTCATATTTGTAAAGCTGGATCTGATCTCATTTAAGGTAACTCAGTAAAGATAAGAAAATATTTTTAGAACCTAAAAAGTTATTAATATGTAATTATGAATAAGTAGTGTTCCCGTTATGCGTTTTTTCGAAGTGCGCCGCGCCCTGCCCTTTTTTATTTAAATGTCGATGCGCCCTGCCCCATTTTGCATAAGTAACGACGCGCCCTGCCCTTTTTATAAGTGAAAAATATGGCCTGTCCCATTTTGCATAAGCAACGATGTGCCCTGCAATTTTTATAAGTGAAAAATACGCCCTGCCCATTTCTCAAAACATGTACTTTGCATCCCGTAATTTCTTGAAAAAAAAAAAATGCCTTTTTTTTTCTGCCCTTTATGGACAATAATACGTGGATGCTTGAAAAACAAGCGATTCTCTTGTCAGGTCACGACAGGTGACGATAATTGGACAATCGGACCCTTCCCACGCATAGCTAAAACAGGTGCACGAACCCCCAATTCATTGTGTATTCAAGATTTCAACATTCCACACTGCGTTCTGTTCTGTATCCTCATATTCCAACGCGCCTGCATTTGCAGTTTAAAAATCGCTCCACTAGTTCACGTGGTTGTTAAATGCAATTCATCTAGAAATGCCTTCATTGAATCGTAACAATAAATTATTGGAAGATGCAAGAAAAAAAGAAGAAAAATCATGCAAAAAATTAGCGGATATGTTCATAGTAAAAGTATTATTTTTGTTCAGTTTTATTTTATTTAAATATTTGTATTGAAATTTATTTACAACAAAATTGAAAATATGCACAACTAGCTTAACTTTTATTGCATTATATTTACATACCATGATTTTGATGCAGACTAAAAAATAATAATAAATTCTTTAAACATAGAGAAGTACATTATCAGATGCAAGCTGATAACGGCCACATTTCTGTTATCTGAACAACTAAACTGCAAATGTCATCTTTTTATTGGGGTAACCTTAACAGTGAAGTTTTTTTTAGAGGGTTCTAATTTTCTGAAAACTTATTATAGTTAAATAGAAATTTGGCAAGCGGCCTAATTTATTATTATTTGAACTCTCTGAAAATTTTAACGCAATCCGATAATTAGCAAAAGATATACAGTCGAACCCCGTTATAGCGAACCCGGTATATAACGAACTCCCGGATGTAACGAACGAAAATTTTGGTCCCGTCGTTTTCCTATTTTATTTAATGCTAATTTATCCTGTTGTAGCGAACCACCGAAATCTTAAGAATCGGCTATAATGAACATTTTTGTCTAGTCGAGCATATTTTTTTTTTTTTTTACTTTTCCAAAGTTGTGAGAACAGGGCTTCGACTCCAATTTCATAAGAATATGTATGCCAGCTAGTGAAACATGGGGCAAATCAGCGATAAGTCTTTTTTTTTTTTTTTTAAATGGAGAAACAACTGCATTCTTTCGCTTTTACGAAAGCCATTCTGCAGGTGTGATGCCGGCCACCCGTCAGTCATTTTCCCTTATTCCTGATCACAGCTGTTTTCTCAGTTTGTGATATGCAATTGTTTGAAACATGTGATGATGAAGTTATTACATGCGAAGATCCGACTGATGAAGAGATTGTGGAAGAAGTTAAAATGAATCATTCTGAAATCGAAGATTCTGCATCTGATGGTGATGAAGAGGACCACATAAATGACGAAATCCCCACAATCTCAGATGCTACAGCAGCGATGCGTATAATTAATAAGTTTTTGTCTACACAACCACAAACAGTGTAAGAAAGAGAGTTGGAATCATTTGATGTGCCAGATAAAGAAATTAATAATATGTTTTTGAAATCGGCATCACGTCAGTAGAAAATTACCGATTATTTCTGTATCAAAACAGTGAGCAACAATTAAAGGTAAAATTAATTTATTCATGTTTGTCTTCATTGCTAGTTAATTTAATTAGTATTGTGTTAGTTTAATGCAATCGAATTTAGTCAATTTAATTCTTTAATGGCTATATTTAATAGATTTTATCTTTTTGTAATACATCATTATTGAATATACACATAGCAACTAATGAGTTATACATTTTGTGAACTCTAACATTTTTCTTGACGGTTCGGATATTGCGAACCACCGGATATAGCGAACAAAACCTTCGGTCCCTTGAAGTTCGTTATAACGGGGTTCGACTGTATATATTAATAGTATGGAAAAGAAAAGGTTAGCTTTCCGTTCTTTATGAATTATTATTTCTGCTTGCAGGTACGTTGTTTTTTTCTCAGAAAAATATTTTTCTCGACTCAACAATGCAGAACTTTGATGCATTCACAGTGGGATCTCAGAAAAAAAATTGTTAATTTCACCAATCGGTAATTAAAAATAGTGGGATTCATCAATTAGTCATTAAAAAAAAATGCAAATTTTGTTAATCGGTTGCTGATAAAAAATCGCGAGTATAGTAAATCAAGTGTGCATCCCCCCCCCCCAAAAAAATACTAATTTCGTCAGTTTGTCGCTTAAAAGATTCGACATTCAGTGCTTCATTAATCGGTTGCGAAAAAGTAAAAAGTCGCAAATTTCGTCAATGTATCTCTGAAAAACGCCAATCGGTCGATGGAAAAAAAAAATCATTTTATTTAAACTTATAACAAAAAATATGTAAACGCTATAAAGGCTAATGATGATTCAGAAAATAATTGTAAAAATTATGTTGAACCCTTCGGATAGCATGTCGGACCTTCGGATGCTGGTTTACAAGATGTTTACTGTATTACTGACTACTTATAACTTACATTTTGCTTAGCAGTTTAGCACGCATCTTTTTCTTTTCTAATTTTATCAGAATCTCAGATAATACGAATTTTTTGTATTCCGAACAGGTACCGGTCCCAACTAGTTCGAATTAGCAGGGTTCTACTGTATTACATACAGTGTGATAAGCGATTGCTGTCTAATAACCTTCCCAATCTTTCGCGTCCAGAAATTACGGCGTCCAATTAATATTTTCTGAAAGACTTTTTATCAAAAAATAAAAGCGCTATTCGATTTCATAGCTTCTGACTAAGAGAACTTGCTAATTCCATGCATCTAAGATTAAAATGATTTCATGAATGTATCGGAAAGTATTTGCTTTTGACGTAAATACTTATTTAACGAAAAATCAGGATTTTAATTCTAATTCATTAAAAGTTTTGAAAAGTATAGTCTTGGTGGCAAGTTTAAAAAATTCACCATAACACCATGCTAATATTTATAGAACCAGTAATTTGCAGGATTAAATATAAATTTCTTAAGCATTAGAAGATATTTTAAGATTATTTTTTTCTACTTTTATTCCACCCGACCGTTTCGTTTCTGTAATTTTCTTTCAAAATTAATTTCTAATGAGAACAAAAACTTCTCCCGTTGTGACCTATTCCCCCCCCCCCCTCTCTCTCTCTCTCTGGACTGTGCAGAGATAAAGGCCTTTAAATACATGACTCATGTAAACTAAGCAATAGGATTCATGTGCGTTGTCATAGGTTGTTTTCATTATTTTCTTTCTTTTTCTTTTATTGCTTTAGGTTGTTGCAATCTTAAATGAATAAAATAATTAGAGTTAGAAAAAAATTCTTTTAAAATATGTTTGCAATGGGCAGATTGATTTAAAATGTACTTACAAGTTCTATTTGATTAAAGTACTTCAGACGACTTTTTAAAATTTCAAGCCGAGGGGGTGGGGGGACGCAGTAAAGATTTGTTTTGGGTCAGGACCAAATTTTTTCCGAACCTGACCCGGGACGGGCAGACGCTAATTTTTTTTTCGTTGCAGATCGGGTTTACTTTAAATGCTTTGCGTTTGGTTTTAACTGTTTCCGGGCTGGATTTTTCAGAAATTCTTGAAATAATCGCAGAAAAATGCAATTTTCTTCAAAAAGCCGCGGAAAAGACCCAATTTTCGTCAAAACACTGAGGGAAAGACGATTTTTGTAAAAGCACTGCTGAAAAAAAATAAAAATAAAAATTCGTCAAAGAGCCAAGAAAAGATGCGAAATCTTTAAAAACTTCATGACCAAACAGGCATGTAAGGAAATTCGTTGTTTATTTCCACAATCCTTTGACAAAATTAGTGACTTACTGTAATCGCTCTTTGAATTTTTTGGATTTTTTTTTTTTTTTTTAATCATTTGACAGACTGCGATTTTGATGAATTTTGAGTCATTTTTTACCCCAGATGTTTCCATGACTTTTTAGAAAAAATGTAAATTCCCTACTTTTCCTATACATTTAAAAAATCCCCTGACTTTCCATGACTACTTCTAAATTCCAACTTTCCAGATTTTCTATGATGCTGGAGACCTTGTAAATATAGTACAATTCCAGTTCACCTTGATACTGCACTGAAAAAGCTGAAGGCACGGAATGTACCTTTTTAAAATTCTCCTTTCAAAAAGTGCTCTTTTGCTTGACAAAAAGTGCCCCTTTTCTTGACAAAAAAGTGCCCTTTTCAGTAAATGCGCCCTGCCCCTTTTCAAAAGAAATGTGAACACTGTGAATAAGTAAACTCAAAACAGAATAGGTAGCAATTTAATAGTAAAAGTGCTCAATTAGAGAGAATCTAAACTAGAATCTAAACGAATTTTCAATTTTTTGATAAATTACTTAGAGTTACAAGCAATGCTGGTCACATGACAACTGGTTTCTCCACTACAGGGTTCATACTCATTTTCTAAGAAAAAAAATCTCCTGAGAATGCCTTGATGTATTTTCTAGGATGCATATTTTTTTCATGTCAACAACTGACATTTTTTAAACCAGTACCATGACACCCCCCCACTCCCCTCCTTCAAAATAAAAAAACACAAACAAGGTAATTTCAAAAATAAAGTTTAGGGGAGAGTGTTGTACCTTGGGACCAGTGGTGTAGTCGAGGGGGGACGCAGGGGGACGGCGTCCCCTCACTTTTTTATTTTATCTCGAGCGTCCCCTTACTTTAAATTTTCAAGGGGGACGCTAGAGACGTGGGAGGACGCAGACTTTCCCAAAACTTTTTTTTAAAATGAAGACACCAATAAATTAGGAATTTTTGAAATAATGGAATGATTTTTAATACTTTTCAAAAAAGTTGAAAAGTGTTTACTGGGCTTATTCGTCTATTCACATTTTAACTACCATAAGTTTGCTTAAATTGCAGAAAAATTTTATGTACATTTTCAGGTTCAATGTAGTATTTCACTACTGTAAATGATGTTATAGCATCATTATTTCGTTTAAGCGAAAACAAAACGAGATTTCTTGCATATTACGCTTTATTGGCAAAAATTGTTTGAAAGACACATTAATAAAGTTATAGTGTTTTAAATATAACGAAGATGAGAATTGAAATTCTAAATTCCGCTAAGGAACATGTTCCCTATCGGAACTAGCATTTATCGTTCGTTTGCAGGTACATTAAAAAATATTTCCAAATACCATGATCTATTAACAATAATTATTTGAAATGCACGGAAAACTGTAGGATTCGTAACGATGATGCGTAAATCATTTATAGCACTTTTACAATACCACACACAAAAAGAAAATCCATCACATTGTCATGTATGGGTTCAGTTGCTTTTACGTGTTTTCGGATTTATTATAAGGCTCCCAAAATATTTTAGTCCTCCAAAAGTGTGAAAGGGGCATTTGATGAAATTCCATGCTTTAGATTTTGAAATAGAGTGGTTACAAAATTTGTATTATATAGAGTTTTTAAAAATTTTTCAAATCATATTCAAGCCAACCTAAAATCTGTAAATCCATCAGAAAAAGATTCCAATACTTTCTTTTGATAAAAAACGTATTCAAGAAGTATAACAAAAACAAGAAGAAATTTTAATTAAGATTTCCTTTAATAGGGGGATATACTTCTATTACAAAATCGAAAGCAAAACTAATTCTATAATAATAAACATAGACGTTGGTCTGTGTGGTCTACGTGCTGAAAAGACTGCCTACAAGATGAAGACAAGGTAAAATTAGGTCTAAAATTGTGCACTTCAAAGCCAGTTTTCGGATTTTTTTTTATTTAAATTTTTTTGCGATTTTTAACCCCTTCTTTTTTTTTTTTACCGTTCAAGGTGATTTTTTTTTTCACATTAATGAAAGGAATTCGGTTTTATTTTGAGCAGTAGTAAATTTTGTCCTCTTTTCAACTTTTTCAATATAGTTTATTCAGAATTTGTACAGCTATTTATTTTTAGCGAATTTTTTATGCGAATTTAAGCTTTTTTTCGCGTTTCGTTTCTATTTTATGACATTCGAAAAAGGAATTCGGTTTCGAGCTCTTAGACATAATGTAATAGACTTTGTCCTTTCACAATTGTGTTCTCATATTTGAATTTTTACAGATTTTGAACTTAAAAAAAAATTCTTTCCGCGGCGATTTTTTGACATTTATGAAAGAATTCCGGTTTTAATCTACTATAGTAAATTTTGTCTTCTGCGATTTTTTGAATTTTTAGCGATTTTTTTACATTTCGCAGTGTTTTTTCCACATCAATAAAAAGGATCCAGCTTAATTGTTTTAGTTCCATTACAGTAAATGTTACGATCTTTTGAATAAAGCTTATTCGGAATTGGCACAGCGATTTTTGAATCTTTTGTAAATTTTTATGCGATTTTTAAAAGTTTTTTTGCGTTCTGCGACAATTTTTGGACATTCGTAAAAAGAATCCTGTTCCAATCTTTTAATGCATGTTTAATATATTTTGTCCTTTTTTGAATAAGTTTTTTTCGGAATTCGTACCGCGATTTTTGTATTTTTTGCCAATTTTTTATAGAATTTTTGAGTTTTTATGTTTTACGGCGATTTTTTGTCATTCGGTTTCAATCTTCTGATAGTTTAATATAAAAATTTTTGTTTTGTGCAATTTTTTAATTTTTAGTGATTTTTAATGAGAATAACGTTTTTCAGCATTGCGTGGCGATTTTTTGACATTCGTAAGAGAAATTCGAGTACAATGCTTTAGCCCACTATAGTAAATTTTGCCCTTTTCGATTTTTGTATTTTAAACGATTTTTAGAGTTTTTTGCGTTTTGCGTTGTGGCATTTCCACATTAGTAAATTGTTTGAAATTTTTTTTTTTTTCAGTCACCGAAAAAGGACAGGGTGGACCAAAGGCGACCTTTTTCTAAAAAGGAAACTTTAGTGTGTGTGTGTGTGGGGGGGGGGGAGCACTATTTGAAAGCTTTGCATTATGCATTTTATGTATTTTTTTATGTTATGATGAATAAAACATTAATTATCTGAGTGGTATGTAAGTGATATTTGTATACAGATTCGCACAGAAAAAAAAAAAAAAATCAAATACACTACCATGAATGGCCGGATATTTCTTGAAATGCGTTTCGCAGCTGGTTTAAATTTTAGTATGTTATGTGATGCGCATATGTTTATTAATTTCTATATATGTCCGATCCAAATAATTCGAATGAATACATTAACATTTATAAGCTGTTTTTGCTTGATGTGTGTAATAAACTGAACAAAATTTTATTTTTGATAAAATATGCTACACATGCCTTTCCCTCTCACATTATTGCTCTACAATTAATTTTACATACATTTGTGAATAATTAATATATTAGCTGATATACAGGGTGTACTAAGATTGACACGCGTTTTAATTGTTTACTTGTTATAGATAAGTAGGTAATGCAAATTATAAAACTGCTTAAAATAAGATAATAAAATAATATTGAAATAATAATCTCGTTAATTTTTTTAAAAAAAATGCGTACAATTTTTTTTAAAACTTTTATACGACTTTTCTATTTAAAATTTGTCAGTTAGATAAAAAAAAAAAAAAATACTGCAACAAAACCGTTAAAAAACTACTTAACTAATCTTTAACATAAATTCAAAAATTAAGAAATGAAGTTGACTTATACAACATTTTTGCAACATTTAAATATTTGTAAATGAAAATTGGAAGTGTATACATAATGGCGATGGCATTTTCAAAACAAAATTAAATTTTAGCATTATAAAAAGAAAAAATGCTTTACAAGAATGTTTAAATAAAAAGCTACACGGGCAGCGATCATGTAAAGAGACAACGTAGTTTTAAAACTTAAAAACATAATTTGAAAGTGTTTTCCGTCAACTCCAGTAATTGTAGCTCTTCTAAAAACGCATTTGTAAATACCATTTTAGATTTCTTTGTCACTAATGTTATTGACGGCATCGATTGTCTTTTATTTAAGGTCAATTGCATATGCTTATTACCTTCCGTTACCTCTTTCTTGTAATATCACTTAGCTATTCGAATTTGTTATTATAGTCATCATCCCCTCTCCAGGGTATGATGACTATGCAGAGGCATATTCCCCACCTTATTTTAAACGTTTTTGCAATTTACATTGCCTACTTATCTACAACAAGTAAGAAAATTAAAGCGTGTTTAAAATTTTTCGAACACTGCACATGCACAGGCCGACCTTAGCTAAAACTTGAAGACTTCGTCTATCGATTGCCAGACTTTGCTAGCAACTTGTGCAAATTCTGGCGCTTTTAATTTATAATAGTAATTTAATTTTAATGGATAATCTTAAGGCTTTATAGATAAGGCTCACTTTATAGAATGCCGTCAAATCAAATAAATTTATAATTTGAGTAGATTTTATTCCTGTTAATAATGTGGTAACTCATTGTGCCGATTCAGGCATTCATATTTTAATCCTAATTTGTTCTTTCAATTAAAATATCTATGTGTTAAAAATAACTTCTACGTCAAATTTAAAGTTTCTAGCCCCAATTATTTCAGAAGAATAGCAATTTTAGAAGCTTTTAAGCTCATTTCATCACCTACAATTTCGAAACTTTTAAAAGTCGTTCTCCGTTAGCATCTACATCTACATGTTAATAGTTTCCGCTATATATATTTTTGAGTTTCTTGTAAAAAGAGCTTCAGATAAATCGTGGTGATTTTAGAGGATTTTCCCATCAATTCACACTTTTAAAATTTAGATTTTAAAAAAAAAAAGTTTTAACCGAACATTTAGGTCCTGAAAAAACGTAAGTGTCATGTTCTAAGTTTCTTGAGAAATTGTGATGAAACTGAAATTTTAGATTGTTCTTTCTGTTAAAATTAATTTTTCATGCAGTTGCTGCAATATCTCTCAACTCCACATTAACCTAAGTTTGTAATCGCCGAATGGCAACCAGTTGTTCCCGCTCTCTTAATAAACAGGATGTAAACAGTTTGGCGCTGATTTCTTGAGCTCCGAGTTTTTTCTTCTAAGTATCTATTTTATTATCTGTTATAATGAATAATTAACACGTTATCAGCACGATGCTCTGAAGAAGAAGTCTTTTATACGTTAGTTAATGTTTGACAGATAATTTCGAAAATAGACGAAGTGAAAAACTCGCCGTGCGTTGTTAACCCTAACCAACGATGGATGATTTGAAGATTCCGAAGCTAAACGGTGATAATTATACTGCATGGAGTATCCGTACGCGTGCTGCTCTAGTGCAAAGAAACTGTTGGGAGGCGATTGACCCTGGTTACGATAAAGAATTAAAAGAAGACGAAAAGAAAGTTAACGAAAAGGCTCTTACGTTTCTGTTCCTCGTGGTAGAAGATAATTTTTTAGACGATATCGCCGATTGCACGAGGGCGAAAGATGCGTGGACTTCTCTAAAGGACATTCACACGAAGTTTGGATTGTTGCATACCCTTCAGCTACTTAGAGAATTTTTCAATGTAAAACTGAATCTTGGTGAGAGTATGAGCTCCTATTTAGGAAGAATAATGGAGTTGCATCGCAAGGTGTCCTCTTGCGGACACGGATTCACGGACAGAGATGTAGCCCTTATCATGCTTATGGGTCTACCTAAGGAGTACGAAGGTTTGATAATGAATCTGGAACGAGATGAAGATACTTTATCCACAAAAACTGTCAAATCACGCTTAATAGTGGAAGAGAAAAAACTGCTCCGTTACAGTGCCCAAAATGATCAAGAAACTGTTGGTGAAAGAGCACTAAAAACGAAAGATAGTGGAAAAATACGAGGACATGAAGCATCCAAGAAATATTTCAGAGAAAATGAAAGAAGAACTCGGTGTTTTTCTTGCGGCCAGTGGGGGCATATTGCCCGAAAATGTCCTGCTCCTAAGAATGTATTCCATAACCAGAAAGTTTCAAGTGATGTATATCAAGCACTACTTACTGATACTTGTGGAAACAAACCTGTCTGTGATTGGTATCTTGATAGCGGTGCCACTGAACATATGTGCTCGCAAAAAGAAAAATTTGTTGATATGTTACCTATAAAATCAAAAGTTGAAATAGCAAACTCTGAAAAGATTGAAGCTACAGGGACTGGCAACATCATTTTAAGGCCCTCAGAAGAATGCGGAACAGAACCTCCTTTCTTAGCAAATGTGTTGTATGTGCCTAATCTTGACAGTAACCTCCTCTCAGTCAGAAGAATTGAAGACATGGGCATGACGATTTCCTTTCAAAATGGCAAGGCTATTATTAGAGATCCTAAACAACAGAACAATATCATTCTTACTGCCCATAAAAGTGGACGACTGTATAAAGTTAAAGAACTACAGGTATATAAAGCACATATCTCCAAACATGAGGAACTCATGCATAGACGCTTAGGACACTTCCACAAAAATGCAGTGAAGAAGCTTGTCAAAAGAGATGGTTCGAACGACAATTCTAAAGGAATCTCGAAAGAAAATGACATTTGCTCAACGTGCATTCTGGGAAAGATGAAAAAGAAGCCATTTCCAGCTAGTGAAACTAAACATTCCACAAGGTTACTGGAATTAATTCACAGTGATGTCACAGGACCTATAACACCTACATCAAAAGGAGGTTCCAAATATGTCATCACCTTTGTTGACGATTATTCCAGGTATGTTGTGGTGAAACCAATGAAGTCAAAAGACCAAGCCCTTGAGAAATTTATCGAATTTAAAAATAAAGTTGAGAATCTACATGGTCTTAAGATTACCGCATTACGAAGTGATAATGGTGGTGAATATTCAAGTAAGGAATTTGATGATTTCCTAGTCAAAAATGGAATCTCAAGAGAACTTACTGTTCCTAGAACTCCACAACAAAATGGAGTTGCGGAGAAGATGAATCATACATTATTTGATATGACTAGATGCCTCTTGTTTGACTCAAACATCCCAAATGAACTGTGGGCAGATGCTATGGCTACTGCTTGTTATTTACGTAACAAATGTCCATCACAAGCTATCCAGGGAAGAATACCAGAAGAACTTTGGACCAAAAAGCCTGTTGAAATTGATAACCTAAGAATTTTTGGTTGTAAAGTTTATGCACAAATTGACAAAACACAGGTAAAAGGAAAATTGGGGAAACGTGCACAAGAGTGCGTTTTTATTGGTTATCCTGAAGGCATAAAAGGATACAAGTTATGGAATGTAGAAGAAAACAAGTTTTTTATTAGCAGAAATGTGAAGTTTGATGAAACCATTTTCCCATTCAGGAGGAGTCAATCAGAAAATAAAGATGCATTAGTTACTAGCTCCAATGATAATGTTCCTGAAATCGATATAATTCCCTTTGAAACTCTTGCAGATGATATAACAACTGATGTCGAATATGCCAAAGCAAAACTTAGATTCTGGTCCTGAACAGCCAATAGCAAGCGTAGAAGAATCTCCTGAAGTCAGACGAAGCAATAGAGCAAGAAAACCTAAATCTCTTTTTGGGGATCCAATATTATATAAAGTAGTTAGTGAAGAACAAGCTTCCACTCAAAATATTGATGATCCAATCACCTTGGAAGAAGCTATGAAGTCGCCTCATGCAGAAATGTGGAAAGAAGCTATGAAGGAAGAATTTAATAACCTTCACAGAAACCAAACATGGGAATTGGTTCCAAAACCAGAAAACATCAAACCTATTGGATGCAAGTGGGTATTCAAAAGAAAATTAAATGCAGAAGGAGAAGTGGCTAAATATAAAGCTCGTTTGGTTGCAAAAGGCTATTCGCAGGTCCCTGGTAGAGATTTTTCTGAGACTTTCTCCCCTGTTATAAAGATAAAGTCCATACGAATTCTTTTAGCCCTTGCCATGGAGCTCGACCTGAAAATCCATCAAATGGACATCACCGCAGCTTACCTGAATGGAACATTAAAAGAAGACATTTACATGTTGCAGCCTGAAGGGAGGGAAAAACAAGGCAAAGAACATTTTGTCTGTCACCTCAAAAGAACCCTTTATGGCTTAAAGCAAGCTGGAAGAGAATGGAATGAATGCTTCGACAACTTCCTGAAAGAATTTGGATTGTTGCGTTCAAAAAGTGATCCATGCATCTATTATCATCCACAGAAGACACTGTATCTTGGTCTCTATGTTGATGATATGCTTATTGTTGGAACCTCAGAAGCCATAAGCATTTTTAAGCATGAAGTTATGCAGAAATTCCAAGCAAAAGACTTGGGAGAAGCAAATGAAATTTTATCCATGAGAATCCAGAGGCATGCTGATGGTTCACTAACACTGGATCAAACATCATACATTGAAGAAATTCTAGAGACATTTGGGACAAGTTCAGTTAAAGGAGCATCAACCCCTTTAGATCCCAGTGTGAAACACTACAAAGTAAGTGATGCAGAATGGAATGAGATAAAGGAAAAGAGTGAGAAAATCCCGTACAGGCAAGCCATTGGGAGCCTGCTGTATATTGCCTGTGGAACACGTCCCGACATTGCATTTAGTTCACCCTACATGAGCCAATTTAACGAAAGGCCTTCTGATCTGCATTGGAGAAGCGTTAAGCATCTCTTTCGGTACCTTAAGGAGACAAAGCACCCGTCTCTCACCTTCAGGAAAACTGGAAGAGAAATGGAAATTTTCTCTGATGCAGATTGGGGTGCAGATCATGTGGACAGGAAGTCCTTCAGTGGTTATGTAGCTATTTTTGGTGGTGCTGCGGTTTCCTGGTCAAGCAAAAAGCAGTGTTGTACTGCATTATCTTCTGCTGAATCTGAATATTTGGCTTTAGCCCATACCACAAAGGAAGTGTTATGGCTGAGAAGTCTAATGCAGGAACTTGGTGTAGAGAAATTTATCCCTACACCTGTGTCAGTAAAAATTGACAGTCAAGCAGCTATGTTTATTGCAAAAAATCAGACAACATCTGAGCGCAGTAAACATATTGATATAAGGCATCATTTTCTTAGGGACTATATTGAACAAAATGTTATTAGTTTAGTGTATATACCTTCAACGAATAATGTTGCTGACCTTCTCACCAAAAATATCTCAAAGAAAATTTTACTTAACTTAAGAAAACACCTAGGCTTTAATTGTTAATATTTTTACTTGATGTGATTTGTAATGCATAATTTTTTACTTAGATAATCTGTGTTTTTATGTGGTGTTTTTTTTTTGTATTTGTGAAGTAAGTAATCTCTGTTTTGTATTCTCAAGTTAATGTACATGTTTTTATTAGCCATGCTTTGGCAAGGAGGAGTGTTAAAATTAATTTTTCATGCAGTTGCATTTATGCCAAAGCAGTGCTGCAATATCTCTCAACTCCACATTAACCTAAGTTTGTAATCGCCGAATGGCAACCAGTTGTTCCCGCTCTCTTAATAAACAGGATGTAAACAGTTTGGCGTTGATTTCTTGAGCTCCGAGTTTTTTCTTCTAAGTATCTATTTTATTATCTGTTATAATGAATAATTAACACTTTCTGCATTTCACACCGTTAAAATTCTAATTTTGACAAAAAAATATTATTACACTTGCACATTAGAAGTAACCTAGTTATCAATTTAAAGTTTTTATCTCGTTTTTTTTTACAGAGGTCGTGCAGAAACGCAGTTTTTGGAAATGCTCTGTAGAAGGATACTTATCTATTGTCTTCCTCTTTAAAATTCATATATTTTTAAAAATGCAGTTTGGGCCAGCATTTCAGTACTAAATGTATTTTTCGGGCCAATAAAAAACATTCATCGATTATCTTCGACCTTGGTCACATTTTTTTGATAATTTTTCTCACATAAACAGTATACTTATTTGTTACATCTAGTCTACTCTGCTAATTGTCTAGATGCGATAAATTTGTCGAATTTCTCCAAAATTACAGTTTGGACAGTGGCATATAGTCAGTGGAAAACAGTTATTTTATAACTACTATTTCCAAAATAAATAATGCAAAGCAAACTCTTATAAAAATTTCGTTGCTTGAATTAGTGTTACTGAATTACGAATTCTGTTCCAAAAATTTTCAGACGTGAAATAAGGTTTTAATTTTTGTTATTCTATAGCAAGATATTTAATGTTCAACAGATAAAGAAACTTAAATTAATTTAAATTTACATTTTTAATTTTTAAATTTAAATTGAATTTTCCAATTACTTTTCTCTGCAATTGAAAATGAAAGGCAAGATTCGGAACAAAGTTTGTCCTATGGCTGGAACAGACCCTAATGTTTGAAACTAGAAGCGTCCCCCCACTTTTTTTTCCAGGACTACACCACTGCTTGGGACGCTTGTACCTCGAGACATTGACAATTTCTAATAAACTATTGGCAGCAGTTATCTTTTGATTATTTCTAATAGTGACCTATAACCAACAGATCTGATCATAGTAACAGACAACATCAGAAGCATTGAATTAACGGCTTGGTGAAAAAAAAAAAAAGAATTTCATTAGTCCAAAGTAAATATTTTCCCCATTCTAATTTCATTTTGTCCCCTATGTATTTTTACATCAAGTCAACTGCAATTTATTTTTTTATAAAAGGGAAGATTTTTAAATGTTTTGGTTATGAGAAAATAATGATAGTGCTCCTAGATTTACTACAATTTTGATTTTATTTAAGCCGTGTAATGGTTGTACCTTGGGACAGTAAAATATGTTGTACCTTGGGACATGTCCGATGGTACAACAAAATACATGGTTCGTAATAATTTGGATAAATAAAAGCATTTTTATTACTTATTTTACAGAAAATTTCACAAATCACGTAAAATGCAATAAATAAAACAACTCAACTTTATTTTGGATATACTTTATAATGATTGAAGTTTGTAAATAAGAAGCTGGCCACTCTCGATAAACCTTTTACTTTCCATTGTCTTTCCATGTGATGAAATGTTCTAAAGAGCACATGTTCTGATGTATTTTTCCGGCTTTTGAATAAATTTTAAAGGTATATTTAAGTATTTCACTATGCTGTTTATTAATCATGGATAACATAACAGCCGTATTTCGATTATTACAGCAGAGAAATGCCGGGATGTTGGAATTATTTTGTTTATAATTCCTACCTATTCTTCCCATAAACTACAGCCACTTGATTGTACTATCTTTAAGTCGTAGAAAACATACTGCAGGACTTGTGCTAACGAATGAATGTTGTCACATCTTAGATAGGCAGTGACAATACTATATGTTGTAGCAGAAGTAACTGGAAATGCATTTTATAAAGCTTTCACACCATCAAATATCATTAAAACTTTTAAAGTAACAGGCATTTATTCAATCAATGAAAACAGGTTCAGTAAAATGAAATTTTTAACATAATGTAACCAACAGACCACTTCATTCAACTGAAATGCTTAATAAAACAGCTGAATTTACAGCAGCAAATGTGTTATCAGATGTACACGTAACAAGTTTATCTTCACATTCTCAAAATGTTACATCCCAAGTCATTTTCCAAAGCTGCAGCTCATAAAAACAATGTCTGTAGAAGAAAAGGTAAAACTTGCATTTTAACAGTTTCTTTAGTAAAAGCTGAAATTGAAACTGCTGTAGCAAGAAAAGGAATTAAAAGACCACCTCCAGAAGAAAATAGCAGTTCAGAATCTGTCAATGATAAACTCATTTTATCTCTTACAAAAGATGATGACAGTATTGATTATGATCATAACAAAAGATGTGTTTAGAAGTAAAAATTTCCCTTCTATGCATCTGAAGTTAGTTGACCTCCTTGCCAATGATGAATTTCAAGTAAAAATTTTAAAGTGCATAAGGAAAAGCAGCAAACTGAACTGATGTTTCCTATCCTATGATATTTGCTTATCAGATATTGACAGGGTTGCAAAAAAGCCGGCTAAAATTAAAAAAAGCCAGGCCGGTGGCTTTTATTGGTTTTAACCGGCTTTTTTTGGCCAAAATTGGCTTTTTTTGGCCATAATTGGCTTTTATACAATAAAGCATTGTAATTATAAACTACACATTTTAAAGTGTTTTTAATTAGTTTTAATGACATTTAATTGATTTACAGTTTAATAAGTAACCCAATTTCTCAATAATGAGGACATAATACTGGAATAAAACTTAGATGATTTTGCTAGTGATTTGTATTCAGAATTGCAAATATGTCTGCTAAATTTTAAAAGGGCCATACCAACTGCCAATTTTTTTTTATTTTTACTGCTTTATAAAATTAAAGAGGACAATGGTTACTTAGTTATGTTTTATTACTTAATTTTAAGAGCAACATACAAGTCTTATTTTATTTCTAGCAAACATTTAAAATTATACATAGTCATATTAATAAACACCACCATTTCTCACTATTAAAAACATTATGAATAGCATATGCATGAATATGCGTAGCAACAAGCTTTTCAAAATTTTATTTTGAGAATTTTTTTTTTTTTTGTTGTTTAAATGCTCTATTTTTTATACTACTTATGTACCACTCTCCTCAAATAAAACATAAAACATCTTTTCTAATTTCTCGTTTCCATTTTGATATGTTATATTTTGTCATTAAGGCTGTTAAATCCAAAATGGCAACTTTCTGACCTAAGCTTTAATTTATTTTTGTTCAGAAATGCATGAAACTAGCAGATGTTGTTGTTCAGAAACTATGTAATTGCACTGTTTTTTTTTTTTTTTTTGCAAACGCAATAGATTTTTCAGAAAATAGTGTCAAAGTGAGCGTTTTGAACTGAATTTCCACACGAAAGAAGAAACCACTCAGAAAAGGGTGAAAAAACATGTTTGTCACGTGATCAAAATCTCTTTATAGCTCAATAGGTAATTAATGGATCAAAAAATGGAAAACACAGTTCGATTCCAAATTGCTTTCATGTTTCATGGTCAGGCTTTCGAATTTTACATCTTTCCGTTAAAAAATGAATTTGTAAATGTGTCAAAACATTTTGCGCTTGTTGAGCAGAGCAGTTAAGAACAGTTTTAATTAAATATAATGTTTAAAATGTGTAGTATATGTGGAGCTATATAATATAGAATTTCAAAACACCAGTTTGGAGCCTAACATATATCCTTTTCAATGTTTATATATATATTTTTTTTTTTTCAGAGATAATGCGTTCACAGTTGTCTTCTAGAAGTTATAAAGACTTATTTATTTGATAAAATTTAATAGAAGTCTATAATTTTTTTTAGTATAAAATATTTATAAATGTATTAAAAATTAATTGATCCAAATTTAAAACAAATTTACTGTAAACCAACTTTAAAAAATAAAAACTGACTTCTTCCAATAAAAGCCGGTTTTTTTTAATAAAAGCCGGCTTTTTTTAAGTGGTTAAAACCAAAAAAAGCCGGCCGGCTTTTTTTGGCCTGGCTAAAAGCCAGCAACCCTGGATATTGAGTGTTAACTCTCACATCCAATTTCCACAGGTGGGTCAGAACAACAAATCACACAGATGATTTTCCAAGTTGACTTTATATCATACTAGGGGGCTCTGCCCCCTGCAAGCTACGCTCGCCAACCCCCGTTCAGACATCGCAGAATCTGAAAATCTAAAAATCTAATGGGTTTTAAAAATATTAGAGAAGATTAAATTATACTGAAAAAAGCTGTGCAGATCTCCCTGTAAACGGGTTTCCATTCAATTCCCTTTGATTGCAAAAATTTAACGGAGAATCAGTTGCTGTTAAGACATCCAATGGTTGTTCTCGTTTTTGATTAAAGAGGATCAGTTAAACATTTGAAAAGAAGCTAAAATAAAATGAATTAAGCATTCAGAGTCTTTGTCAACCGATATTTTAAAACAATCTCTAAAACAATAGCCTTAATCATGTGACTATCATCAACAGTTCCAGGTGGAACACTTTGCTTTTTATACTCTAGGTGCCATTTTGATACTTTAATTACATTATTTAACAATAAGAATTAAAGGTAATAGTACAAATAATAATAATAGTAATTATAAATATAATAATAAAAGTAATAATAGAACAGATGAGCTGAGCGCTTTACAGATGAAAATGTGTATTATTTTCAACACGAATATGATTGATTAATTACGAATAGCAGCAGATGAATAAAATGTTCTTAAGCTCTACATATTCTCAGGTGCATTAGTTTAATAGTTATTATCATGAGTTCAAGTGTTTTGTTGTGAGATAACTTTTAGGTTATGGATAACCTGAGTGTATGGCTGTTCTTACGATCTGATCCCTTTGTCTTTCATATGAAAGTTTGGAACAAATGTCATATACGATATCATATTGGCGCGATTTTTTTCCAACGCCAATTTGGGGAACGCATCAACAGTATAAACAACAACATCCGGCTTACCATATCAAGCAAAATAACGATACTTTGGTGCCAGTTAAGTACCCGTTGCGTATATGACATTGGCGTCTGAAAAAAATCGCGCCAATATGGGGCCGTATATGACATCTGTGCCGAAAGAAAAAAAAGCCGGGTGCAAATCTCGCCAATATCTTTTTTTCAGCTCGCCAGTTAGCATTTTTTTTATTGTTCGAGTGGTAAATTAAAACATTGATTTGAAGTTGAAATTAAATGTCATGGTTTGTTAATTTAATATTTCGCCAGATGTCATATGGGTTATTCTCTGCAATAGTGCAAAAAGTGCTTCCCAGCCATATAAATGCTCTTAATTTTATTATATTTTTATTTTTATTAGAAGATCTAAACATAGTTTATTAGGGGCAGAAAGTAAAATTTAAAAATAAATAAATTTAGTATTTAAAAATATAATATATATCATGCAAACATCATTCCCTCACCTTTCCCCCACCTGTACTACCATATTTTATTGCTTATTTCTTTCCATCCAGAAATAAAAATAATTAAAAATACCCTAAGCAAAATAAAGTTCTTATTTGATACATTACAAAAAATAATAAAAATATTAATTTTTACTATTATTATATAGTCTACTCAATCAATTATATGTTTCCCCATGTTAGACCATCATTCCCTCACACATTGCTATTATCTCAAATATCTACCACTAATGAGCAGTAGCAGTCTAGCATCCTTCACAGAGAAGAAGCTATTTTGAGCACTTGTCAGTCCAGCAACATAAATTGGTGGTGTAAGATTTTGTTAATTTTACAGAATTTTTTTTAGCCAGTATATCCGGAAGCGTTTTTATTAGCAGTCATTCCCTCACACAGAATATTATTTTTTTTGTAAATATCAAAAATTTTAATTTTATCATACATTATATATTAAGCGTTTCTCTTAAAGGAAACAGTTTGGATTTCTTCATAATTTTGCATTTTTCCCCTACAACTAGTAAAAATGTCTTATTTCATCATTCCCTCACTTGTCATTCCCTCACATTTTTTGTTTTATTTTTTTCACAAATTTTTATTTTATTTTTTTTGTTAAGTCAAATTTTTAAAACAATTTCTGTTGCTATTAAAATTTTCAATAATTGACTGATTTCTTACCATTTATCTAATTTTTATGAAAATTTACATATGCATCATTCAAGTCAGACTGCTGGCCAAATTTGCAAGTATTGTAGAGAACAACCCATATACGCATGGCATGTTTGGCATGATTTTTTTTTTTTTTTTTTTTTTTTTTTACGAAAATTTGGCGAAAGCCTCGTTTTCGAATAGTTATTCCGTCGACAAAAAATCTATCGCGAACTATAATATTAAATGTCAATAATGCTTGATTGTAAATGTCACATTCACTTGACTTTTAGCAAGTTACACGTGTTTACGTCATCAAGTGATTTTTATTTTGACGTTTTATTTTTATTTTTATATTTATTAATATTATACTAATTTATTTGTTCTTTCGTTACTTAAAATAAAAATTTTGTCAATCTGTACAATTTGGCGAGTGGTTTGGCGATTTATATAATTTACGAAATTGGGTGACGGAATAACTACTACATTGTACCGTATTTTTTAATTATTTTCTATTATTTTCAAAAGGAAATAGCAAAAAAATAATTAATTACTATAGAACAAAATAATTTATATAAATTTAAAAAAGAAATAAAAGTAAATATACATTTATTATTAAATAAACAACAATAGCCGGGTTACCATGTCTATCAAAATAACGTCATTTGTGCGCCAATTAGGTACCCCGGTGCATATACGACATCTGTGTCCAATATTTTTCTTTTCGTTTTGTTAAAAAAAAAAAAAAAAAAAAAAAAAAAGTGAAAGCCATCAATTTAAATGTTTCATTTTTAAATGAAAGTTTTGTATTTAATAAAATGATAACGAAATAGAAAAAAAGCATTGTTCTTAGCATAGATTTAAAGGAGGCCCAACTGTCGCCAAATTAATTTAAAATAGTAACCTTTTCTGAATTATGAAAGAAAAATTTCTGTTATGATTAAAATTTGAGTTGCCATCATTAGAAAAAATGTATTTAAAATTAGAAAAAAATTAATATTTCAAAAACTAATTCGAATTTAAAAATTCTAATACCAGTTTTGAGATCTGTGGATCAACACGGATTTTTGCTGTTAATTTCATCGCAAAGTATTCCATATTTTAGGTGAAATTGCCGTGAAACAAAATCAGATGTTTAATCGGTCGATTCAAAGAATCGATACATTTCAGGCGTTTCATAAATTCGTTTCATTAGGATTTTATATATATAGGGTAGATGTTAAATAATCAGGACTTTTGTAATTTCCTTGAAAAAAAAAAAAGTGTTTGCTGGCACAAAATTAGTTATTGTTATTGTACAAAATATTGTATTAGTTATTGTACAAAATTATTGATTAGTTATATGCCTATTGCCTGAATTATGCAGTATGTCCCAAGGTACAACATGATGTTGTACCTTGGGACAGTTTGCCTTCCCTAACTTAAAATGAATGGCAATTATTTATTTTCAAACTGCCTGAATTTCTAAAATTATATTATAGAGAAATATGTTGGTGTATTGAAATGCTGCTTTTAAACTTTAAATCTGATTATAATCATTGAAGTAAAAAATTAAAATGTGAAAATTGTCCCAAGGTACAACACTCTCCCCTATACATCACCTATTCCTATATAAACAATATGAACAGAACTTTAAAGGAAAAACAATTTGTGTACAACAGAGATGAAATCTGCAGGCCTTGTCTCCTTAAAAACTTGATAGATTGCTGTAAGAATTTAATTTCCATTTTGTGATTTTATTAGAGCACATTGAAAAGCATTATGAATGATATGAATGTTACAAATGCCAATATCAATTTAAAAATGTGCTTTATTTTTCCAAGTTCCTTTTGAACAGTTTTCAAACCTCACAATATTAGAAGGTGTGTCTAGTGATTGAATGGATGTCGCCAAATGTTAGAAGCAGGGTTTGCCCAAGTGGGCCCACCTGAAAAAATCCGCCCGGGTTTTTTCGGCAAGCCCACTTGAAAAAACCCATTGTGGGTTTTTTCAAATTTTCTCATGTTTTCACAATCTGTAACATTATTTAATCTAAGGTATGAGAATAGGTGAAAACTGGAAAATTGGGTTAGCAGTCAGTGGCTGTTAGACAGGGTTTGACTAAGTGGGTCCAGCATGAAAAAACCTGCCCAGGTTTTTTCGGGTGCGCCCACTTGAAAAACCCATTGTGGGTTTTTTCAAATTTTCTTGTGCTTTCACAACTGTATCATTATTTAATCTAAGGTATAAGAATGCAAAGATAAATGCCAATTTAAATATATTTCAAAAGAGACAGATTTAAAGGAATTTCTAAGCAAGGATAAATGACCAAAAAAGAAATAAGCTGTAACGAAGGAAGATTTTCATGCCTGTAATCTAAAATGTATCCAAATGCTTTAAATCTTAATGCATGCAAAAAGATGACACTTGAACCCTATCTTGATTGTTTGTATTGTTATAGCTTTTAAGAATAATCATCCCATTTATTATCCTTCTTCAATGTTCAATGAAAGTGTTAAATTATATAGGAGTTTTCAACACAAAAATGGTTCAGATTATAGCAACAAGAGTGAAACAGATACCGTAAAATCCCGTTAATCCGCCCTTCCCGATTAAGCGCCCCCTCCCATTTTGTAAACAAATTGGAAAATTCGAGAAATCCCGAGAAAGCGCCCTCCCTGCAAAAGAATTTCGGCGCACACGTCAAGATCAATACCAAAAATTTTATCTTGCGAGTGATTTTTTTTCCCCGACAGATCATACAACTTCAACTGTTGCCAACCTGGAAAAGCGATATAACCAAATATTTGCTGTAGATTGTCTCCATGGCGATATGAAGGTAATTGTTAGCCCTATTTTTCCTTGATGTTTATACTTTAAAAGTTACTTTATTTCAATCATTTCTTTTTAACTATTATTCTACTTGCCTTTGATTTCATTTATTTCTTTCAGTTTATTCAAAGCTCCATTTACCTTTTGTTTTTCATATCGAATGCCGTTCAGTTATGCAGTTTACGATTCGATTAAGAATCTATTCACATCATCGAAATTTTCATCGAATCGATTCTTCCATTCTGTACAGCTACGTAACTTCATGTATAATTAATATTTTTCATAATACTATTAGCCTTGTATATTATTATTACTAAATATATAAAATAATAGTAATAATAACAATTTACAGCCTTTTTTTTTTTTTTTTTAGTAACTTTCGTAATTTTATATCGTGTTGGTTTTCTTTCTTCTAAGTTATGGTAGATGGCGCCAAAATGATGCGAAATCAGATTTATTGGTATTATTTATTTTATTATTAGTATTATTATTATTAAGTATTAAATTTGTGATTTAATTTGATATTTGAAAGCGATATACATAATATTTACTTTATATTACTATTTAAAATGAGTTAATGTAGTGATAAAGTTATTTTTTTTTAATTAATTCTATGCCAGTCTGATTTCAATTTCCCATTATAACACATTTCATGTTGTTATTGCAATTTGTATTATTTATTTAGCCTTTATACATAAGAAATGATGATTTAAAAAAAAAAAAAATGGTTATTTAATCTCCATAATTACACAACAGATGGCGACACCGCATAAAATGTTACTAGTTTTAGAAAGAATTTTAGGACCATTTTCAAACGCAATTTCTTAATGTTTAATTATTTTAAATTATTAAGTTCCTTATATTTTTCTGTTATCATATTAATGACAAATATTAGTGTTGTTATTTATCTTATGACAGATATTAGTGTTATTATTTATCTAAATGCATTCCAGTTTCAAAGCTTTTGAAATCCATAATTTTCTATAATTTGAAATTGCTGTTAATCGCGAAGTTATACTGTTTTTCTATTTTGTATATGATTTTTTTTTTCAAAATGTTTTCCTTTTCTCACTTTATTAAAACAATGCATATTTTGCGATGATCGGCCATTACCATCCTCCACCCATAGATATCATTACTACAATTTTAATACCGTGTAAGCGCCTTCTCCGATTTTTTTACGATTTTCAGTCGTGTTTGGGGGGGGGGGGGGGGGGGGAGGGGGATTAACGGTAAGTTTCCTCCTGGATTTTGTCAGTTTTTCTTTTCTTTACATTCAGTACCAGCTACCTCTGTTTCAATCGAACAATATTTTTCTGCATTTGGTCTGGTTTGGAGCAAGTTACATAAACATTTTGGAGTTGATAAAGCAGCAAAGCTAGTAATAAATGTATCGCCATTTGCAATCTAAATTTCTAAATTTACAAATATCACTGACACTGACAATCTAATTTAACATTTAATACTATTGCAATATACTATATTTAGCAAATTTTGCTAAAATTTTCAAATATATTATTGCAAATCCCATTTCTTTAAAAAAAAAAAAAAAAAAAAAAAGTGATTTCTGATTTGAGGTAAATGAAAGAAACTATATAAATTTAGCATGTTTAACTTAAGGTAGGAATTATATAAAGAAATCCCGTTATGGTTCACTTTAATATATCCTTAGTGCAGCAAACTAGTCCCACGAGATACAGATGTACCCTTTTAAATTAATTTGATTTTTTTTCTTTTTATATATTTTTTGTTAATTCATAATTAATGCAAAATTATGCCCAGGTTTCACTGATAAATGGGGAATTTAGATATACTATGTATATGAAAATTAGAAGTTTAAAGTGTTCTCCCAAAAAAACTCAATAAAGCCCAAAACCCAGGTTTTTTCTAACCCTGGTTAGAAGGAGCACAGATTAAGTATAACAGTGTTCGTTCCAGAAATTAAAAGGGCAGGGTGCTAGCCACTAATAAAGCAGGCACAACTCGCCCAATCCACAAAAAAGTGGACATGAGGATGAAAATTTAAATTTCCTTAAATATGATTAAAATTTTGCACATTAACTGTTAAAAGTGTACTATTTCATATTTTATTGAAAAAGAATAAAATTTTTGTCATTAAAATACTTATTTTAATTAATAAAGTGACACTATGACTGTGTGAAATAGACTGCACCAAAAATCTTTACATTTTATGGCCTCGTACAGCTGAACAAATATTCTGAAAATCTCCAAACTTAGATGTATATAATCTGTCATCTATTATTGAGAGTTTTTGCCTGCAGAGAAGTGTTCACTAATCTTCGTTACAAGAGGTAAGCATATTTAATTACTCTTAATTATTGTGTCACACCCGCAACAAAAAGTTACATTTATATCTCCACAGAAAAATTTCTTTGACTGTAAGTTATGAAACTTTATATTCAAAAATATTTTATTATGGTACTTTGAATTACAGACACAAGAAAAATTTAATTAATATTTTAATTATAGTTATTAAGCGTTGCGGGCGTGACATGCTCCTGTTGCGGGTGTGACATTTAATTAAAGTCACACCCGCAACATCTTTTAAAATTGAACACAAATGTGAACACTATATAAATTATATGTAAATTTATGTAAGAATAATATACTGGAAAACATGTAGGTCACAGCACTAACTATTATACCCTTTGATTTAGTTGTGTGAACCTCAGTTCACATCATCAAAATTAGCATCATTTTAGCATGTGACATTGTGTGTAATTGATTTATATTTATTCAGTTTGGATTGATAAATTGTTGCTTCTACAGGAAAATAATATTTTTGTAAATGATATATGAATAAAAAAATAATTTAAAAGGCAAAATTTTTATGAAAATAAAAAATTCTGCAACAATATTTTAGCAATTTTTTTTAATATGTATGTATGATTTTGTTATTTGATAGCATTTACCTTTTTTTTTTTTTCAATTTTTAAAATAAATAATATATTACAAGAAGATTTTTTTCAATTTTAATTCAAATTAAATAAGAATAATTGAAACTGTTATTAATTAAAATGTTTATTAAGTTAGCATAAAATGTAGATAGTCAGTTTGAAATGAACCAAAATTTCACATATAAGATTAAAAATTTCAAAGAATTTCAATAATATTGAAAATTTGTTAAACATGTATTTTTGGACTTGAAGTGCTATATTTATTCAATTTATACATTAATTTCTTCTCTTTTGCAGAAGAATGAATAGCACAGAAAGGTCACGAAATCATTGGGAAAATATTAAGGAAAACCACCTTAAATACGCAGAATATCTACAAAAACAGAAGGAAAGCGACAAAGCAAGGAGGGAAAAGAAAAAGAAACTTAAAAAAACAAAAAAAAACACACATCATCAGCCAAGAAAGAAAAACAATTTCAGCGACAAAAGCAGAATGAAAGAAGCAGCAAAAGAAAGTGTAGAAAGAAGAAGAAATCTTCAACAAAAAGTGTCACACCATCTCCAGCTATAAGGGCAGAATAGTCTATTGGAAGTTACCGAAGAGCACAAACTTTTGGTAAAGCTAAACGAAATCTTCGTTAAGTCCAAGGAAAAGACTCGCTGTAGTGAAAAAATTAGCACATGAGGAAAACATTATACTTCCACCTAAAGAAATATTGCAATAATTACAGAAAATGCACAAAAGAGAATTTGTTTGCTGCCACATTCTGATAAGGACAGTGCTGTAGTTGGGTGGAAACGCCGTTCCCAGAAATATTTGGTTTGTTACTGAAAAAAAAAAAAAAAAAAAATCACATATGAGCACACACCTTTTTTTTTTTTTTTTTCAAATGATACTAGCCTGGAAATGAGCCTAGAGCTAAATCCTTTTCTCCAGACTGTGAAAACTATACCCATTTCAACATCTGAATGCCAAGGAGCATTCAGCTGTATGAATAACATCATGACCAATGCGAGAAATTCACTCCTAATAGCAAGAGCTAGTTCACTTATATTCATAAGCCGTGTAGTACCCCTCTTAAAAGAATTTTCTCCTGAGCCATATGTGAAATCTTGGTTGCTATCAGGAAGAAGATTAACAGACGAGACAGCTTGTCATAAACCACAGAGCACAGAAAACACCTCTCATTATCGTTCTTTATGGAAACTTCTAGGATAGATGTGTCAGTAAGCAATATATGGATTTATTTTTGTTATTTAGTTAAATTTTGATTCATAATGGAAAATGTTACTATGAGATTGATTAAATATTGCTTTTAGATAAATGCTATACAAATACAATACTATAAAATCTAGAATATAATAATTAAAACTGTTAATTTAAAAAAGTCAGCTTTTAGCTAAATGTTTTGAATTGCCTTTTGGCTCAGCAAAAGTCCGGCAGCATCAACATCTACTCTGTTATAAGGTGAGTTCCCACAAATATTTTTTCCCAACTACAGCACTGGATAAGGATATAATATCCATTAATAATAAAAGTGAAGTTAGAGATTTTTTGAAGTAGTTTTGTTCTCCACATTAAAAAACAACAACAACAAAAAAAACCAGCGAAAAGTTGGTTGTGCAAATAAAACAAATGGGTGGTGATGATATAGAAATAGAGTATCTAAAAAAATTTCAGAAAATGTGTATGTTTGGTCAAATCAGCCAGATGTATCCTGGGAGAAACTGAGCATTATTATAAAAAAAAAAAAGCTGCCACCGGCAGAAATTATAAATTCAAGATCAGAAATGAAATTTGATTTTTTTTGCTTGATATTATAATTGTATTATTCATTAATTGGTTAATTAAAAAAACCCTGCTTTGTAAATATTTGTGTATGTCATTATTTTATTGCCCATACAAGTCACACCCGCAACAGGGCGTCACACCCGCAACGAAAACTTTAAATATTTCCTAAACAAGCAAGAATTGAGTAAGTAATTTAATTTTTTCATAAAATAATTATTTAACTATTACTGTCTAACATATAAAAAAAACAGTTCATCCTGTTGTTATAATTCACAGAGTTTTGAGTTTTTGTACTGAAAGATGAAAATGCATGTCCTTTTTATGTCACACCCGCAACAGGAGAGAATTATTTTTTTAAAAAATAAATAAAATACTGAGTAACTTGAAAATTTGGATTAATGTATGTGTAAGTCGTCCACATTGAAATCCATAAAAATTGAAACCATGGCTCAAAAATATTTTAGCTGATGGCTAATTTAGTTTGTGTAAATGTCACACCCGCAACTTTGGATTGGGCGAACTAAAGCAGGAAAAGGGCTCTAGTTCAGTAAAAAAGAGCATTATTTCGAGTAAAAAAAATTATTTTGTTAAGTAAGAATAAAAATATGATATTTAAATAAACTATTCTGTTTTTTGTAAAGAAATAAGGAAGGTCTATGATTTTTGCAAGCTTTTGGCTGCATTAATTTTAAATACTCTGTTAGTGGGGAAGATTTTTTACAAGAGATCAGATCGCGAGATATACAACTAAGGGTGCATTTCACTATTATAAAAAAGGGCAGGGTGCATTTTGCCAATTTTAAAATGGGCAGGGCACTGTGCCTTTACATAATGGCCTAGAGGGATCACTATATAACATATTTTATATTTAATCTATAAGAAAGAGTGCAATTTATGTACAAGAAGATTATGTTATTTAAAAAAGTTTCTAACACTTTTCAGTGTGGTTGGCACCAATTTCATCACTGTCGTGGTTCAAATTAGTTTTGACTGATCAAAATTATAACACTGGTAAAAACTGGCAAGAAAGAAAACATTATTCCAACTTTCAATGGAAGTAGCTGTTGCTATGCTTATCATTTTGTAGCTTTTTTCTTCCCATACATTCACTCACAAAGTTGTTGTGCAGATGCAATCATTTTCATTCTTTCATTGTAATAATTTGCTTTTATTTATTTCCAATCTTACTTCCTTTTTAATAGACAGCAGTTTTCATCTAGAAGTAAAACTGTTTATATTTAATATTTTGCGTTATTATGATCTATATTGTATCCCAAACATCAAATAAACTCTGAATCTTTACCGACGAACAATAATGAAAATTTTTAAAACAGCAAAAAGAAAAAATACGTTGAAATATATAAATGAATCAGTAATATTTTTTGCTCTGAATAAAATCAAATTGAAGCAATAAGTTTGTTCTTGTGAAAAATTAAACACGTAAACAAATACATATTACATCATAAGCATTTTTCGATAAAACGACGAAAAGCATGCTCGAATATGTATACTATACTGATATTTTACTTAAAGCTCACAAACATTTGAAAGTTAAAATAATCCAATTTGTATACATAATACATCCATTCACAAGACACCGACACACATAACGGACATACACATGACATGTTAAATATGAATTACAATAGAGGTCATATAATAAGATAGCAAACTTAACAATAAAGCTTAACGTAGCACTTTACAAATAAATAATCATAATACACTAATTTTTAAACACTTTTCATACCTCAAATTCTTTCACAAACGCTGCAATTCCAGCGTAACCTGCAGAGTTCTTTTCATAGGGTAATTTATCCACTGGGGGCAGGTAAGGAATAGGATCTCGGGGTGCAAAAAGAGCTAAAAGATTGGGCGGCAAGAACTGTGTCATTTTTTAAGTTTAAAAAATACACTTAAATTTAATATGATGAAAACAACGTCGCATTTCCCAAAGCCGGACGATCGACGAGCTAGGACAGTAACAAAATATCTGTGATTCAATCACTGTGATTTTTTAGATTATCGTCGGGAAACATGCGGCTCTTCAGTCACTCAAATAACATATTAAATTTAACCCAGGCACATTTGGCGATTACAAATTTTAAAAAGTTTCCACTCAAAGCATTTGAGCTTTATAATTTTTCAGTTTACATTCTTAAAAATGCACAAATTTTTTGATGATACCGCGTAAAGTCATTAAGCTTCATAATGTCCAGGATCCAGGTAGACATTTCTACGTTAGCAGGACGAGATTGACCAACCAGAAGCCTGCATTTTGCGAGCATTTCGCTTTTGCCATGGAGTAGGTCTTATCGGAGAAAGAGATTTTCATATAATTAGATTATTTCATTATTTTTATGGTTTAAAAAGGGCAAAACTGTTGTATATTCAAAATTAACATTATGTACTTTTATGGCAAAACGTGAATAACAACTTTTGCTTACAGAGATTGGCAATGGTTAAAAAGACAGAACTGCGATAAGAAATATTGAATATGTTGTTTTATGTTTTATGTTAGTGTTTGTTCCTGTAATTTTGTAATAAATAGTGAATGTTTACAAATGAATAATTACTTAGTAAATATAATGCACATAAGCGTATTGTTAAGAGTTCTAAAGGTAGGCTTAGCTTAAAATGTAATACTAACCTTCTGATATTCTTCTTGCGAGTTGCATCTACACGATGTTGGGCGTTAATGAATTAGAAAATGGGTTCAAAATCATACAAAGAGCCATTTATGGTATAAAATAATCATTTAATTCCGACAATAAAAAAAATATTTCATTTTACTTCAACAGAATTCAACAGTTCACATACATTCATGGAATACTCCTATTAACTACGTATCATCAATACATTTACATTACTAATATCACGCACAGCGCGTACCACTAGTTTCATTTCACTTCAATTCCTAACATCCTCCCCCCTTTGAAACTTGGGGAGAGTTTCAAATACATAACAATTGTTATTAAAAAGATCTAATTTCTTCGGAGCTCTTACACATCTTCCAGAAGAGGTATATTTCTTTATATAGACATTCATTTAACGTCTCTATAAAAATGCAACCGGTAGACAGTGTCTGTCGCCAAATCTTCGCCAAAACATTACTTGTTGGCGGTGTCTTTAGGGTTACTTATGGTTTGATCACATGACATTATTTACAATTTTGTGAAATCGTCTAGCGTCATGTTGCATGGTAAATGAGAATGAGGTGATGAATTATAAAGCTAATTAGAATCAACACTTAGAACGTATAAATTTATAAATCTTTTGTAAAACTTTGATTTTAAAATTTCACTTTAATAATTAATCTATTTGAAAATATGAATTTTTTTTATTGTGTTATGATTTTACAAAGTGGAACATGTTAAATCTTATGCATTTTATATATACAGTAAACTCGGGGATCCTTTCGTTTGGTGAACTCTGTGTTATGCGGAATCAATCGGGACCGAGAAATTTTTCCGTAGTAGACAATATTCCGCCTTAGACAAATGTTACTCTATGTCTATGGATCCGCTGGGACTTGAAAATCTTTCCGAGTTAGGCAGATTTCCGTCTTACACAGAGTCCGCCTTACAGAGAGTTTACTGTAATATTTATTTTGTGTCTATCTTAAAGAACTTATTTTGTATTTTAATTGTATATCTCTCATAAACAATAGAATGTAAGGTCATAATACAAATGTGCTAATGCACAACTTAAACGACATTTATGTTCTAATATTCTTGAACACACTTAAAATAGTTAAATTACATAATTTTATAAATAAATAAAATCTATGATTAAAATAGAATGTATCAGCGAATGTAGCCCATGGAATAAAAGTTAGCAACAAGTTATATTTTGCTAAAACTTTATTAAATTCAATGTCATAGATGAAAAGTTTTTTAGATTTAATGCTATATTATTATAATGTATAATATTCTTTTTGAGAAAAATAGCATAGAAATAAAGTTTTCCTTTTAAATGTTTTTGGTTTTTATATACTCTGATTTAAAAATATGAAGATTGCAAACCATGAAATTGGGAATAATGCTATATAGAATAATTATTAAATAAGAATGTGCAATTAAAAATTATTTTTTAAATGCAAAGTGTATAATAAATAATAAGTATTATTTTTAGTTCAATCAAATTTTTTTTTATAAACGCACTAAGTATAAATGCACCAGTTTTGGCCACTGTACCAGTTTTGGCCACATTGGATCAATTTTTCCAATATTTAGCCTGTGAATTGATGCTAACAAATAATATGCATTCTTACACTTTAAGCAAACTCTCTTTTATCATTTACAATATCATCTGTTTATTTTTTGATAAAATGTGACTTGCAAAAAAAAAAAAAAAATGTGTGAAACTGTAGTGTGTGCTTACATGTATTAAGATTTTTGCTTAGCTGACAAGTTTTCAGAATCTTTCAACATTACGCACTTATAGGGTTCTATTTGTTCTGAAACAAATTTCTATTAGGTTTTATGAGGTAAGCTTTCTCACTACTGCAATTTTACATTTAAATTAATTATTTTAACAGTTTAATGGGGGGTGGCCAAAACTGGTGAATTAAATTTGCTATATGTACCAGTTATGGCCATGGGGGTGGCCAAAAAGGGTACAACATTATGTTCCACTTTTGGCCACATGATTCATTAGAGGGAATTTTAGCCATTTAATAAATTTAAGACCATCTGGATAAATCAAAATCAATTTAGTTTTGTTTTATATAGTAATGGCTTCAATAATAATAATAATAATAAAGCAAGGCTAATGGCAGTTCTATAAAAGAGATTTTGTTATTCTCTATCCAATAGATAATTCACTTTAGAAAGAAGGACATTGCTATAAAAAACTAAAAAATATAGTATAGTGTTTAGTTTTGATAAAACAAAAGGGGAGGTGATATGTAATTGTTTAGATATGATAAATAAACTAAAACATAAATTTTGAAAGATTTTACAACCTATAAATTAAAACGTTCAATAAATTATAGCATGATTTAATTGCTTGTATTTTTCCTAAAGAAATGTAAGACATTCCAAAATTTTTGCAATATTTCAGGCACAAGGGTTTAGAAATACTAAATATTGTGAAAATCTTTACTAGAGACATCTAAATACAAGTAAGAATGTATTTCACATTATTTAAAAAGAACAGGATTCATTTTACCAAGTTTAAAAGAGATTCTGTGCTCTTAAAAAATGGCCTAGAGGGAACACTGCTCTAATATAGGAAGTAAAATTAAGGCCATTCAAAATGTAATGCCAGCACTACAAGCTAGCAAAGTTTTGGAGTAATCCGTTCTTGGCTTACATCAGAAGTTTGTAGAACAGACACCACTTTTCTCTAATAATGTTGAATCTCAAGTAGTAGATCTAGATACTAGGAATTGAAGCTAAAAATCAATTAGAAAAGTGGATTTTAGATATTATCAGAATACTATTTCCTATAAAAATGGAACAACTTTTAAGATTCTGTCCAAAAAATTGTAGCCGGCAAGATAGAAACTCCATTTCAAGATGGAAGACCAGGCATGAAATGGTATGATTCGCTCCTGAAATCATACCCTAAAATAACTTGCAAAGAAGCAGGGTACATAAATAAAGTACAAGCTAATATAAATCAAAAGATGATTTATAACTTTTTGATGAAAATCAAATCAAAATCAGAAAATGCTTTCAAGAAATATAACTCTTTGATGAAGATTCAAGTGTTTTAAACAATCCACAATCCATGAATAATTATAAAACTGATTAAATAGTTAATCTTTATGTCCTGTAGGCACTGTTGTCCCTTTTATGACACAAATTTAAATATATTTTTTGTTTTTTAATTGAAATTTTCAGTTAAAATCAGCATAAGTAATACATTTTACTTGATGTTTTTATCAATTCATAAAGAAATTTGCAAAATTCTCTTAATACAGCAAACAAATATATGTGTGGTAAAATAGATGTTGCATAAAAATGCTTTATTTTTACTGCTTTAATGCTTTATCAATTAAAATGTTTGTTAAACTACATGATATTGGAGTGGTCAAAACTGGTGCATAGAGATGGCCAAAACTGGTACAAATTGGAATAAATTACTTGATGAGTTATTACTCACAATCTAAAATATTCTGTAGTAAGTCATTATAGCTAACTGAAAGACAATTAAATTTACTAAAGAGTGATGTTATTATGATTTAATATGCTTCAATCGGTCAAGAACTGTAAAATTTCTATTTCAAATTTTCCCTAAAAGTGGCCAAAACTGGTGCATCTAACCCTAAATTGATACTACCTTCTCTAAAATTATTTATTTTTTTCATAATACAGAAATATCATTTTATATACATAATCAAAAACACATAAAATAAATATGTAAAAATATATTATAATAAATTATACTTTGTAAATAAAAAAACTTTCTTATTTATGAACAAATTATCAATATTAATCCTTGTAACTGTAATACGAATATAAATCAAAACAATACTGCACAGCCAGAATTTGGCTTCAAAGAGGGGTTTATTGATAATAAATCCAGTAATCACTGCTTATTTGAATCACTAGTTAATTGAATTAGTCTTTTTAATAAATGAAATCGTAATGCATAGTCTGTGAAACTTACTTGATTTTTTTCCTTAAGGAAAAAAATGTGTATAGAACCAGAAAATGTATAATAGAATTATTCAATATGTTGTTATTTTTTTTTACAATATTTATTGGATTTTTTTTATTTTTTTTTTACCTATTATTATTAATTAAAATTTCTGATTCAAGAATTTTAAATTCAGGTAGATAGATGTTTTTTTTTTGTTTTTTTTTTTCTTGATTATAGAAACAGCAGCTATGCTGGACGTGAACATGGTTCATTTAAACAGCATTTACTGTATTAGTGTTGCAAAATATAAAGTGAAATAACATAAAATTATACAGTAAAGCACTGAATATACATCTTTCAGGGGACCATTCTAAAAGGACATACAACTGAGAAAGACATACAATCAAAATAGTAGGGGAGACTTGATCCCTTTTTCAGTTTTTAATTTTTATTTTGGAAAAAACAAAATATTTAAAAAATGTTTCCAGTTATTCTTAAAGGCTCATGTGTCTTTCTTGTTACAGTATTTTTTTTATTTTTGAAAAATTATTTTTTAAATAAAAATAAATAGTTTTCCAAAAAATAAAAAAAAGGATCAAGTCTCCCCAGTTGGAGGGAGACTTGATCCCTTGCCAAGGGAGACTTGATTTTCGAAACAAATGCATTGAAATGACTCAAATTAATTAGTAGAAATCAAATTTATTGTTGACTAAGATGTAAAAAGGGGAAAAAAAACACAATGATCAAAAACATTTTCAAAGCTTGAAAAACCAAATGTAAATGTTAAGATTATTGCAGTTTGAAGAATTCCACCGAGTATGGTTGGTTTGGGTAGTTTTTTCTCAATGTCATCATTATCCACAACACTATTGTCAACCTTTTCTGGATACATAAATTGGTTGAAATTAAGTCCTTGTTTTCTTAGAAAATTGATTTCATATTCAGATGATAAAATCTTTTAAATTTTTCCTGCGAAATGACTAATTTTCTTCTTTCCCAGAATTCACACAATGACAAAGTCATTTTCACCAATTGACAAATATTTTGGATCTTCAATGATTTCATTAGAATTGTCATCAAGTGGATCTGGGTCGGTTGAATCATAAACACTATAACTGCTTTTATAACTTTCTGAAGATTTGGGTCTTTCACTTTTAGTGTTTTTACTTTTTTTCTTGGGATGAAATGAGTTTTTCCTGACTTTTGTTTTTTATTCAGTTGACGATCTTGTATTTTTCTTCATTCAGTCTTTTAGTTGGTGTGCTTGTCAAAATTTTTGAAGACCCTTTTTTCATTTCTTTAGATTTTCCCATTTTTGATAATGAAACTTTAGGGAAGGATTGTATGTCTGCTGGTGTCACTATGTTTGGTTTAACTGTATTATTTTTACTGCTTGTTGGAGTTAATGGTTGATTTGAGACGAAAGATGATAAAAAATCATCTTGAGAAATTCCTGTTTAAGGGATATTCCAGTGATTGTAAATCCATTTATTATGTTATTTGTCATCATGGCTTTAGGATAGGCAATTCCGATCAGTTCAGCAAATTGATAAATTGTTGTTCTTTGAGCAGGATGTTTAGTCGTCCAGTCTTGAACAGCTGCATTAAAATATCTTTTAAATGGTCCATATGCAGTACGATCCAGAGGCTGCAATTTGTGAGAAGTATGCGGTGATATTGTTAACAAAATTATTCCATTTTCTTTGTCATAATTCAAACTCTCAATGCAATGCTTATATGGTTATCATGATTAGGGATTGACCGAATACCGAATAGTTGATTCGGTATTCGGTGGTTCGGCATGTAAACCGAATATTCGGCTTCGGCCGAATAATTGCAGATAAGTATTTTCTTAGAAGTAGAAGAATTCTCTTTTACTTAGCAGTAGAATAGGCTAAACAATCAGTTTGAATATTATGTGCATGAGTTCAGAGTTCAGCTGCACTACAAAAAACAAGTCAAAGGCCATTTTTTATTTAAAAAACTTTTTCCTTCCTAAAGTAGTCTACATAGATGTGAAATCAAAACAACTGTCTACAACAGAGAAAAAAAAGTAAGGAAGATGCGCATCTTTCCCTTATCATTTAATTTTATTTACTTCTACATTACTTATCAAATAACTAAATCAGAGTTCATATCTGTATATCTAAGGTGTATATTAAAGAAAATACACACATCAAATAAGTATACCCCTATGCCAACCCTATAGTTTTTATAACCATTATATCAAAATCGCTTAAATTTCTTATCTTCACCACCACAATGTTAAAATATTAATCAAAATATAAATATGCTATTAATAATTTGACAGAAAATAGTTAAATGTTCAAATTGATATAATACCTTTTGTATTTTGAGAACATTCCCATTCAATATGTTTATAATTAGACTTAGACAATCAGTAAACCAGTTTAATGACAACATTGTTTCTTATTATTTGAATGAACTTTTGTTTTTCTGACAATCCTTATCCTTAATAAGACCCCGTATAGTTTAATGTTTTCATAGGTTATTTTTGGCTTTTGGGTATTGACTAGTGATAAAATAATAAAAAATAAGTGATGGGTTAATGAATTTATGAGTGGAAAGAAGTCATTAAATGTTTTTGTGTAATTAGATTTTAGAATAAAAGTGTAACTGAATTAAATTATTGGGAATTTAATTTCAATTAAAGCTTATTAAAATAGCTAAAATATGCAAAAATGCGTATAAAAAAGTTTCAAGTATTCGGTTGCCGAATACCGAAGCTTCAGTGTACACTTCGACCGAAGCTTCAGTATTCGGCAAAATTGCTGCTTCGGTCAATCCCTAATCATGATTATTCATTATGATTAACACTTTACTGTTTTGGTTATAATATCTTTCATTCTTTATGAAGTGCTGTAAAAATTTTGCAAAGTTAGACGTTATGTCTCACATATGCATTCATCCACCATGTGCTTGCTAACCATCATATGCAGCCACATATTAACTTTCTGTCTTTGTCAACCATCTAAAATCAAGTAACCATATTCTAACTAATACAGATAATATCTAAATATCACAACGAGAAGTAGGTGGTTAATAAAATTTAACATTAATTTAGCTTAACTTTGGTTTGGGGAGACTCTATCCCCAGGATTAAGTCTCCCCATACAACAGGGATCAAGTGTCCCTAATGTGCATGTTTGGGGAAAAAAGTTGCTAAATCAAAAATAAAGATATTGTGTTGAATTTAAATAACAACATTTAAGGAGTAGGGTATGTTAGTATATTATATCAATAAAATTAAGTAATTTAGTTATATTTAGCAAAAAATATGAAACACAAACTACGTACTCAAAAAGAAGTTTGATTGTAAGAAAACAGAGATTCCTCTTTTACAAGAAAAGTAAAAATGGCTGAATCAAAGTATGTTGCTAAATATGTTGATAAGGGATCACTTTATTAATGTTTCCAGTTTCAGAGACTTAATTGTATTTTTTCTTTGGTTTTAGACCTAGGGATCAAGTCTCCCTAGGGATCAACTGTCCCAAATCTCCCCTAGTCGCCAAAGGTATAAAATCTTTGACTGTGCAAATATAATGCTGCAGTCATACAAATTTAATTTTGCTGTTATTTTTGTTGTTCAAGATGCACTATATATTGAAAAAAAGTTAAAACATTGAAAAAAAAACATTAAATAGTCATTTCTGAAATAGAAAAATAAAATTGAGTATTATCAATCCTTATATGTTTTGTAGGGGAGAGGGGGTCACATGTGAACAATTTTTACATTTTTGACTATTTCTCAAAATTGTTATGAGCTATTGCAACAAAAATTTATTTATATGAATATTTACACTTTGTTTGTTCCTTTGGTAAAACTTTTGGATGCATTTATCAAAAATTTCTAACTGATATCGTCATTCTAAGAATTGTCTATATTTGTTCATGTGTGCCCCGGTGGAGGGGGAGTTGGGAACAGACCTGGGGCACATGTTAACACATGCATAAATAAGACAAAAATATTTTTTTGTGAATAAAAACTAACTAGATGCCTTCTTTCTAGTTGTGTGAATCAATCAATAAATGTTTCAACATAGATACAAGAAATTATTCGTAAAATTATACACTAATATACCTACTCTTTTTGAGTCAAGCGTAGCAAAACTGTGTTACTTTTAAATAAGTTATTGAATAATTTTGTTATTGTGTTTTTACTTTTTTCTAAATGTTATGCAATGTGTATAACAAAATTGTGCATCGTGGTTTTATAAATTGGTAAAATTGTGATATAAAAAATTGATGATTATCACAGTACTACTTATCACTTTTTTTGGCCAACTAAATTTAACTTTCATAAAATAAAATATCTTACAAGTACTTTATTATGGGCTAAGAAAAAATAAATACATTTAAAACTGGAAATCATTAAAGAATAACAAATATATTGATTTTTACAGAAAGCCACCACTTCTAATTGTTATCTAACTTCCAGTAAATTAAAACTGTGCAGTAATCCTAAAAACATTGAATTTATAGCTCAATGTTTGACAAGGGTAATTAAATTTTAAACTAAAAAAAAAAAAAAAAAATGCATTCACAAACTTAAAAAATACATTCATAATCTAAAATAGAAAAATGGGGCACTTGTGAACTGTTCATAAGTGCCCCATCTACCAACTTAAGCCTAACTTAAAGAAAAAAGATATTTTTAATTGAAATAAGGAAACAAAACTTTTTGTAGACTTACCTAATTAATGCCACTAAAGAATGCAACACTGAAATTCTACTTTTAAAATGTCTTTAATGAATTTTTACTTCAATAACTTTAGATGACTTTTTTACTTAACATCTTCTAAAACAAACAAATTACAAACAACCGGAAATTAAAATTGCTCATTGTTCTGAAAATTCAGCCAAAAGATGGTACCAATACTGTCATATATTGGTATTTTTTTTATTTCAGATTAACTGAGTGACATATGTACTGTTCACATGTGCCCCATGTTTACATCTGCCCCCCCCCCCCCCTCTCACCTACATCACTTTTTTTATTGTATGTATAAAGAGATTTTATTTAAAATAATCTTTAATCATCGTCTGACATGCTGATTCTCTTTCAGACTTAAGTACAGCATTATTTATGGAGTTAAGTTCCTGGAAAGTTTTCTCACTAATATTGTGGAAAGCAAAAAAGGTTCTAAGTGACCAGACCACCCATTATCCATTCTTTTTATCCCACTCCCTGTTCCGCAAAATTGAAATAACACCTGTAGCAGTTACACTTGTTGTTTGTTCTTCATCTTTCTCTAAATATCATTAGCAGAAAAAAAAAAAAGAACGATGCTGGGGGAAAAATTTTGAGAAAATCAGTTACAGCATGAAAGAAATGATGTATAAACAGAACATTACAACATTAAAATACACAGGGATGAATCAAGACTGCACTGAAATGACGTACATAAATGTAAAAGTACAAATGATACAACGTATAAATGAAAAACGGGTTTTACTGTATTAGATTTAGGCAAAGTGTTTCAAAAGGGATGAGATTAAGAGATGGAAGTAAACAGTTGCAAATAATTTTTGTATAGTAGATCAGGGTTGCAATCCATTCTTTCAGTAAAAAATGAATAAAACCCAAGAGGAAAAAGAGCTTTTAATATCTGGTAGGTTATAAAAATTAATTTTCATTCACACTCAAATTATTTTAAAACATTTGAAAAGCAGAAATCTATGAATCTTAATAATTTGAATGTAATAATGTCTTTGAAATCATAATTAATGCTTACACTGTAGTAAACAGTAAAATAGTTAAATATTATAGTAAATTAACAAAAACTCAGAATATTTAAAAAATTATTATAATACTAAAAGTAAAAATTGAGTTAAAAACTAAATATGCATAATAATGATGATATAAATTTTTCTTCGATTAGTTAATGAAACTCACCTCATAAAGGTACACTAATAATTTACATCTAAATTGTCAAAAAACAAAGTTTTATTTCACGTTTAGCCAAATTTTATAACCATAAAAGATATATTAATGCATAAATTATTTGGTAAAAAGATCATGATTACAACTGATATCAGTGCTATTTTGAATTTTTTCAGAAATAAATTTATACTTTCTTTATGAGAAAGCATGAATTCAGTCATATTAACCAGAATTACATTTTAAAATGTGTATGAAATGACATAAAAATTTAAACAAGAAAGAAAAATTGTGCTGCATCAAGCATAGATTATGAAACATTTTCCAACACTTCCAGAATACTTTTTAAAAACTTTGTTGTTTAATAAGGTAAAGAAGATACCTAAGTAAACTTTTCAGAAAATGCATTAACACATTTGAAGAACAGATTTCAACAATTGCTGCACATAGCCAGAATGGTACTCTAATTCTTTTGTGCAGCTCTGTATATTCTACATAGTATGCTAAAATTTAGTTTAGGTAGAAAATTCATAACACATTTGAAAATTCACCTTTAGCAATTTCCACCAAAGCAAAGATGGAAATGTACTTGAATTCTTTTGTGCATCCCTGAATATAAGACTTTTATACAACCTGCATATTAAGCTGAAATTTAATTGAGGGAAAAGCACATTTAAAACTACTGAAATCACACTTCCAAAAATTCTGTCAATTCTGTCAATAGGCAGCCATTTATCCAGTTTTTTACATAGCACTGTATATGATTTTATTTATATGCTACAAATATCTCTGAGTAAACTAAATGTAGCTGAGCTTGAAAATGCATAACTCAAATTAAAAAAAAACACCTTTAAACAATTCACACACTCTCTCACTAATGCTTACGAATTATTTTGTGTAACCTTGTATATGGCCTATAGAATTTATATTCACCATGTAGTGTGCAACAATTTAGTTAAACTTTAAGCAGATACCATAACAGAAAACACACTTTCAACAATCATCCCTAATAAACAATACTTCAGATACCTACTGTAGTTGTATCCGTAATCTTTTATGTGTAAATGAACAATAAATGTGATACACATCATATTCTACTGCAAGCATCTTGTAGTAAAGCTCAGCAATGTATATCAATTCCATCAAGTTTGAAAGCATTCAACATAATTAAAATACGCTTTGAACAATTTTTTCTGGTAGATTATTATATAACCGGCTCTTGTGTATGACTCTGTAATTGAATGATAAATGCTTTACATCCCATATTCTACAGAAAGCATGTTTTAGTGCATCTCAGAAATTCATAGCAATCTTATTTATTTGTAAATGGAGTAACATCATTAAAATACACCACAAACGATTTTTCTTTGTAGACCATAATATAACAGAATACTTTTGAGTTCCCCTGTATGTGTACTGTCTGTGCTACAGATAATGTATTCTATAAGTACCAGTGCAACTCAATAATGTATATAAATTTCATTATGTTTAAAATTCTGTAACACTGTTGAAATACCCCGCAAATCATTTTTTTCCCATAGACCTTAACATAATGGAATACTTTTGAATGCCCTTATAAATGAATTATGCATGCTACACACTCCATTTTCAATGCCAAACATGCCATGGCAAAGCTCAATAATGTATATCAATTACATGTCAATCGAAAAATATTTACACGGTTTAGAGCATGGACAGACAAACAAATCAAAGTCATAAACACTTTTCAACTATATTGGAAAGTGTTAAAAATGGTGAATTTTTGCCCTACATCTGAACTGAAAGTTTCACTTTTTACATTTGCAATGATGTGCAAATTTTAGGCATTTTTGGATTTGAAGAAGTCAACTGTATATTTCCAACATTTAATTTTAACCCTTTCCTGTCCTGCAAAACAAAAGACTCTATTATATATTCCCACATTAAAATAAAAAAACTTCTTCTTCCCTTCTATATGCAATTAGTAAAACACGTAAGATACTTCTGAACTCACAGTGTTTCAGGAAACTATAGTATATACAAATGGAGTCCACTATACGAAACTAGAAATAGCTGTTGGGAAGCTAAGGATCATGAGCAACCAATCGATCGCAAGCCTGGTTTGAAATACATGCTTAACAAGCTCTTTAGAACATTTGTTTTTATTGTAAACTAGCTGACCTGTCCAGCATTGCTCGGGCAAGTGATAATATTCTTAAATCAACCTTAAATTCATATGATTTTATACCTGTTGTGCATGCACTGAGAAATCTGTTAGTTCTGCTTTCCACTGCCAGGGTGGTGCATTCTGTTTTGAACAAAACTCTGACACATGTGCCTGCTTCCTGTGTCACTGCATAGCATACGTACTTTGTCTGCAAAGTCTGCTAGTTCCAATATCCACTTTCAGATAACGCACTCTGTTCTAAACAAAAATATATATCCGAAAGAAACTAAGTTATTCAACCTTTCTGTAGACATATTACTTAAGGGGGGTTGCAGAATCAAATAAGAATTTAAAAGATTTGATCATAATAATATCTGTCATGTGGACTAATTGAGATATTTAATCAAAAGTAGCTGCCTCCCCTCCCCATTCCTGCAAATATAACAAATACAAAAATTTCTTTATAAACAAATTGTGAAGACATTTATTTTTTTCTTCTAAAAATTGATATTTTTATAAAATAAAAAAGTTATTTATAGATTTCTTGATTCAGCATAACATTTTGTGCATAGGTGCATTAATTTCAAATTGATAAATGCGGTATTAAAAAAAATTCTATAGAGCTGGAAAATTACTTACTCTTTTTAGTCACATGTTGTTTTGAAATAATATTAGGGTCTGCTTCAAGAACACATCTCATTGGCTGCGCAAATGCTAGACATATGGTCTCCTCGGATCGAGAATGAATCCTGCAATTTGATAAAAATCTATGCTTTAATTGAATTATAAATAATTTGCCATTCTTGTAATTGGGGTTTTTAATTAATAACTCAACTAATTATTAGAAATTAAAAATTGTTTTGTATCAGGTGCACCAGGAGAAGACTTAGACTACCCTCACAAAAATTTTCAGCTTTGTATGTGCGGTAGATTTCGCTAGTCAGCAGAAACAGACGCACTCACACACAGAACGAAACTTTCTTTTTTTAGTATAGATCAGGGGCGGCGCCAGAACTTGCCCGACGTGGGGGCACAGTATCCCCGACAGGGGGGCCGAATCCAAAATATATATTAGAGGTTTCCACGAGTCCTGCCCTGTTTCGAAGCCCGAACTCGGTAAAAGTTTCTTTCATTAAACTCGGGATTGGCTTAATTTTATCTGAAAACTCGGTACGGGCTCGGACTAAATTTTAGCTTTTGAAAAGTTGGTCCAGGCCTGAACTTCATTATCCCCGGGACACGTCCGGGTCTTGCATTTTTTCTGTAGCTTCGGGCCGGACCGGGACTGTATTTATACTTCAGAATTTTTTTGGAGCAAATGAACAATAAAACATTTCTTTGTTTCTTTCCCCCCCCACCTTTTTTTAAAAACAGGTGGAATATGTTGATCAATCACGTGAAAAACATGAAATTTTCGCGTCCGGATTTGGCATAACCCGAAACGCGCGGATCTCTAGCACTCACACTGCTATTTAAATTAGAGATAAATTGCAGAGGGCCAAACGATTTTTACTCGAAACATAAATTTCGAAGCTTTTCAAAGAATATTGTAGATAAATAAAGTGAAAAAAAGCTCTTAAGGTTAAGGTTATTTTTGAAAGACCTCACTAGTCACCTAATCTTTATAGGCGGATGAATCTACAACAGAAAGAGTTTCCACACTTTTGAGCATTACCCGAAAGGAAAAACTCTGCTTTGTACTCTTCTTCCATACAGCAACCTCCCAATAAGCGATCATTCAATATTATAGATTTTACGTGCACATATATGGCATATATGCAGCAGTGTGTGAAAGACAAAGTATGGAGCAGTTCTCCGCTTATGAGTCGAACCAAAGAGTCGCGCATCAGATAAGGTAGGTAACCAATTTTTTTCGAAACGCGGTTCATGTTCCGGCCGAGTTGACCATGTATTTTAATGCCGGAGGTAACTGAAAATAATCAGTTGACAAATCCCTATCAAAAACGCATTAAGTGACCAAAAATTATTTTAAAATACAATTATTTAAATTTGTCAGTGAAAGTGTCATCGTGAAAACTAGCAGTTAAACGTTACACCTAACTAGGGTCCTTCCCGGGTAATAAATAAAATTTGAAGCCCTGCAAATTTTATTTAAAACAAAGCTGCAACCCGAACCGAACCCAACCAAAAATATTCTGTCTACCCGCAACCCGAAATACTTAATTCCAATCCCAACCTGAAACCCGGAATCACGAGAAAATTGATCCACAATATAATGTAATTATAAAACAATATAGTCTGCAATCATATCTCTAATATTAATATTATCTTTTATGTGGAAAAATAAACATGCAAGGAGTCATTCATATTCAAATACGTAGTTTTTCATCTGAAATAGATTCCTGCGCGTGTTGGGTTATAGCCAAAACCCAAAGGTTCAACTTAAAGTCAATCCGAAACCTAAGAAAAAATTTTTGCTGACGCAAAACCCGACGACAATTTTTCTATTGACCCTAAACCGAAATACTTCAACCCGAACACAACTCGACACAAAAAGATCTATAATTGAATACAGTTATGAAAAAATAGTCAGCAATCATATCTGTAATATCAATTCTATCTTTTATGTAGAAAATAAACACGTAAAGCAACTCATTCAAATTTAAATATATAATTTTTCATGTCAAACAATAACTTTGACATTCTTTTTGTAAAATTGAGCTAATTACAGCTTGGCTCGTAAGTTAGTGTTGTCAGGTCAAACAGCGGGACAGAGAGAGAATTAAATTTAAAAAATCAAAAAACCCGACTGTGTAAATCGCCCAGTGGTAGGGAAGCAAAAAAAGGCCCAATTCGGAAATAATTAGGGAAAAGCTGGAAATTGTTTTAATCCCTTCAGTTTATGTCTAGAATGAATATGCTACGTTTTCCCCCTCGTACTAGGTGAGCGTTAGGAATTATATATTGATTTATAGTCAAAAAACACTTTTTTTTTAAATACCACAACACTATCTCGAAATCATTAACTTTTTCAAAAACATTGTCAATACAAATGTTGTAAGAGCTTAAAATTCTGAGTAAAATGAGTACCTACACTTAATACTTTTGTTGAATATTAAGGTCACAATTCTACTTTGAAGTTTTAGCTCTGTGATCAGAGGGTTGAACTCAGAATTAATCAGGGGAAAACTGGAAATCGTTTTAATCCCTTCAGATTAGGTCTAAAATGAATATTCTATGTTCCCCCCTTCGTACTAAGTGAGCGTTAGGAAATATGTACACATTTACATTCGAAAAACACGTTTTTCTTTAATATTTTTAACATCTTAAATTGCGACCTTAATTTTGAACAAAAATATTAATATGAGTATTCATTTTATTCAAAATTTTAAGCTCTACAACATTTATACTGGCAATTTTTTGATAGACTTAGCTATTTTGAGATATTGTTAAGTTAACTTGGTCTCTCTTGGCTTCAAGCTCTTGATTTGAAAAATTTTGAAATAGAATTGCAAACTTAATGTTGAGCAAAAATATTAATGATGATACTCATTTTATTCAGAATTTTAAGCTCTACAACATTTGCACTGACAAAGTTTTTGATAGAATTAACTATTTTGAGATATTGTTAAAAATATTAAAGAAAAACATGTTTTTCGAAAGTAAATAAGTACATATTTCCTAACGCTCACTTGGTACGAGGGGGAAAACATAGAATATTCATTTTAGACCTAATCTGAAGGGATTGAAACGATTTCCAGTTTTCCCCTAATTAATTCTGAGTTCAACCCTCTGACCACGGTGCTAAAATTTTAAAGTAGAATTGTGACCTTAATATTCAACTAAAGTATTAAGTGTAGGTACTCATTTTATTCAGAATTTTAAGCTCTACAACTTTTGTATTGACAATATTTTTGAAAAAGTTAGTGATTTCGAGATAGTGTTATGGTATTTTTTTAAAAAACGTGTTTTTTGACTATAAATCAATGTATAATTCCTAACGCTACGCCTAGTACGAGGGGGAAAACGTAGCATATTCATTCTAGACCTAAACTGAAGGGGTTAAAACAATTTCCAGCCTTCCCCTAATTATTATTCCGAATTCAACTCCCTAACCACTGGGCTAAAAAAGCGAACTAATTAATTATTTCTCATCAATATTAAAATATTTTTTTTTTATATTACTTACCTATTTTTTTTTATTTACTTGTATTGGTGACTTTCAAGTTGTGTTTGATTGTTAGTTCCTATCTATAAACACTGTTTTGATGAGGCCTATAGATGTCTATGATGTTACAGTTGCAGTAAAGCTAGAGATCCTACCTACACAACGTCCACGTTGTGTAATATTTAAACGGAGCTTCTGACTGTAAAATAGTCAATGAAACATCGTCTTCATTTTGAAAGACCTCTCCCATGGTATACCAATCAATAGGGTGCGTAAATTTTTTTTTCTGTCTCTACCGCCATTTTGTATTTTACGGCCGCCATTTTGAATTTATAAAATCAAATCTAGCCTATAACCATCGGACGGTTAAGACGAATCGATAGAAACCTCATTCATTAAAATCCATCTAGCCGTTGGGATGTTTCGAGGGTATAAAGAAATCCACATACCCAGATACGCGTGAAACACATAACCCTTCTTGGCAGTCGGGTAAAAAATGCCGGACAGACGCTTGAAAATCGAGACATTTTAAGCACTACGGTAAAATATGTTAAAACGGAACCAGTGTGATGGAATACCGCTTTAAACTGAAAATTTTCGCAATATCGGAACAGGCTAAGATTGTCTAAATGGGAAAGTTCTTCCAATTCTTTGTCGTTCTATCTTAACAGGTTGCTGTATTAAATAGCTTCTTTTCATCGTATTGAATGTAAGTGAATTATACTGTATCGATCCATAAAGGAATGGTGTGAAATTAATTAGTCGAACTAGAGCTTTCTAAATAATTAATAGTAATTTTATGACAATAATGCTCACTTTACAAATACCGCGTTTTATTATTTTTTTCATTATTTTGCCTTTCAGCCGTTTAAGAAAAAGCGCAATTATTACGTTCATTCTCAAGAAAACAATTCGTCAAACGTAAAAAGCACAGACAGCAAGTTGCCGGAACGCGCCTGTGGTTGGAACAGATTTTTTTTATTATTTGAAGAAAATTCCGTGTTTTGACTGGAAAATTAAAAAAAAAAAAAAAAAAAAAGAGCTTCAGTTCGCGAATTTTTCGTGTTTTGGAGGAAAAGAGACATACGTAAAAAATCAGTTTCTGGTACAAAGAAGTAACATGCAGCACAGTTACAGGATCCCCCCTGTGATTTGACGAAAATGCAACTTCAGATAATTTTTACGTTAAGGCTGTTTTGAACTGCTTTGCTCAACAAGCGCAAAACGTTTTGACACATTCACAAATTCATTTTTTAACGAAAAGATATTAAATTGAAAAGCCTGACCAGGGAAGCGATTTGGAATCGAACTGTGTTTTCCATTTTTGGATCCATCAATTACCTATTGAGTAGTTAGAAGCGATTTGGATGACGTGACAAACACGTTTTTCATCCTTTCTTGACTGTTTTTTCTCTTTTCGCGCGGAAATTAGGTTCAAAACGCCCACTTTGACACTCTTTTCTGAAAGATATATTGCGTTTGCAAAACAAAACGGATAAAACAGCTCGATGGCATAGTTTCTGAACATCAACGCCTGCTAGTTTCATGCATTTCCGAACAAAAATAAATTAAAACTTATGTCAGACAGTTGCACTTTTGGATTTGAGAACACCCTTAAAATAATGAATTTTCTGTATTTTTGGGGGGAAATGGGCAAATCAAAACAGGAATTTTCGTGTTTTAATAATAATAATAAAAGCAATTGAAGAAACACCTTCAACTGACGTATTTTTTTTAGAATGTATATTGATCGAAACCAGACAGTATGATCCTCTAACTTCTGATAAGATACAGAATTTAAATCTGAGATTAAAACTGAAATACAAAATTCCGAAGAAAAATGTAAGTTAAACTTGTAAAATAGCTTAGAATGTAAAAGTTCATTACTATCAGCTCAATCATAAAACAAAATCTTGTTGATGCTAAAAAAATCTTTAAATTCATGATTATTTTGAAAAAGCCAAAGTTTAGAGGTCTGCACGGGCTGAGCTCGGGCCTATTTTCATTCATGGCACTCGGGCCAGGTCGGGCCTAACTTCTTTTTTTCGTACCGAGATAAGGCAGGCTTCATTCTTCCTAGGTCTTCATAAGCCGATACTTTCAGTCCCGTCTCGATCCAACCTGTATGAAATCATTGTATCGGCATGGCCTGGTCCGTGCAAAAATCAGTAAAATTTGGCCCACACTGTAAAAAAAAATCTGTGAAGTTACTAAAGTTTTTCTAGGAAACTTGGATTCCTAGAACTTTTCATGTAACGGCAACAACAAAATTTCATGTAACAGACACACTTTTGCGCCGAAAATCAAAAAATCTGTAAGGTTACTAAGAATTTTTTTGGAAACTGGGATTCCGAGAACTTTTCATGTAACTGCAGCCAGGGTTACAAATAAAAGTTTAGTAAGATTACTGAAATTTTAGCAGATTCATTTGTAAAGTTACAGATTTTTGTAGCTTTACAAAAACTAGTTTTGTAGATTTGCAGCTTTTTTCGTACAGTTACAGGTGAAAGTTTAGTAAGCATGTAACTTTAGATCTGTAGAACTACAGATTTTTTTTTACAGTGCAGGTCAAACATTTTTGCAAAAAGAGTACATATTGTTAAATCGACATTATTCTACAATTAAACATTAAAATTTATTCGTTTTAAAGAATAGTAGATTTCTAGGCAATAATATTAAAATACAGTAAAACGTGTGAAAAAGAACCAGCTATGGCGGAATCTTGTCGTATATGGAAAAATTTATTGATCCATGCAAAATGAATATAATAATACGTGAGAAAAGAATGTAATACATTTACACCTGCTAAGAAGGGAACTTGTTTATAGCACATTTTTTTTTTCTCTCCTATGCGATGTCTTAGAAGATTTTACTGTATAGCATTTTTCAGAATTTTAAGTCTCCAATACATAACTTTTTGATTAACGATATTAATTATAGGTGAAACATTAACATACAAATAGAGATTCATTAAAAAAATGTATATCGCAACATTCTTTAAAAATGAAAATTATAAACATGAAAAAAGAGCTAAAATAAGTATTTTTGGTCATAACTCCTTTTAATAAAATCGACGTAAGATTCCGTCGGACTTGGACCGAGATTTTAACTTTTTTCCGGGCCGGGCTCGGGCCGAACTTTTAATTTTTATACTGGGTCGGCCCATTACTTTTTTTTGTACGGACCAGGCTGGGCCGAAGTTTTAACTTTTATACCGGGCCGGGCCGAACTTTTCTTTCTACGAGTCGGGCAGAGCCCGAACCTGGAAATTTCGGCCCATACAGAACTCTACAAATTATAACTAAGTTATTAATTAAAATTGTTCAGTCTAACAATACAATCAAGTTTAAATTATCAAGTAAGTCAATATTCTGTTTTACACGATTTTTTTTTTTATTTCTAAATACGAACCTACGACCCTAAACAAGAATTGTTAATTACAACCCTGTACTGTTCGAATTATGCCCGACCCGAAATCGACAAAATATTTTTTTCGAACCTGCAACTTGATCCTAAGCATGAAATGAAAAAAAAAAAAAAAATCAATCCTAAATGTAAAACAATTCTGAAAAATAGTTTGCAATCATATCTCTAAAATCAATTTTATATTTCAAAAAAATGAATGCATACATTTACTTATTCATATACAAGTATTTTTTTTTATCATTTGAAACAATAATCTGGACTTTTCTTTGGGTTGGGTTGATTTTTGACGGCCGATTATCTACTCGAGGGATATAGGCCCAAGGTGCCCTCCATGGGGGGGGGGGGGGCTTTCTAAGGGAACCTAATCCGTATTTACACATGGAAATCCAAGGTTCGAAGAAAACCACGAAAACTCTGAACGATTGGGCCGACGGGCGCGATTGGGTTCGAACCTAACACCTCCCATCTAGCAGCTTCGAGAGCACAGAACCTCTCGACCACTGGTGGGACGGACTTTTCTTTGGAAAAATTTAGCGTACTCGAATTGACTCCCAAGAAACAAAAACTCTGATCTGAGATGATCCGAAAATGGAAACACTAGTCAACCAGATCCACAGCAAAATTTTAGAGCCAATGGCCAACACGATTGGATAGAATCGGGTTAACTGACCCGATGCGAGATTTTAGTAGTTGCTATATATATACATCTTCCCGTAGTTTACAATGAAGTTATGTATGTATATAATTATTTTCTTATTTATACCTTCCATTTCTCTTCTATATATGAAATAGAGATTAATATCTATAAAATGAGACTCTACTCACTGTATATTGAAATTAATGAACAAAGAAGGAATTTTTAGTTTGATACTAAGTTTGCTTGAATAATTATACAAAACTCTCTTTTTATTTACTCATTCATTTATAAAAAAAAAAATACTTACCCTACGCTTTTTAATGAGAAGATCGAAGGGAGCAGATGAATTTAAACGTCCTGTCTCCTCTTGAAATCGTATTTCTTATAGGCGCGTAATTTTGCGGTCAATCGAATAAACATCCAACAGGAGTGCACATGAATGAGCTCTAGACAAAATATATAAAGTTTTCGGTAACATCCGGCCGTTGTATAAATACGACAGCCTTTAACCGACATGTGGTTCAAGCCAATCCGGCTTCCGAAGAAAAAAAATCAGTGCCCTGCTATTCCGTGGGTCGCATTTTCTATAAACTAACCTAAGATCTTTTTTCAAAAAAATTAACCTACACCCGACTCGACACGACTCGGGTCGTGTGTAGGAAAAATCGGATTACACGACGCGATGCAGGACTCAACACTCAAGTCAAAAAATTTTCCCCGACGACGATTAAATTTGACCCCGACGGGGGGGCCAGGTGTGCCCGACGGGGGGGCATATGCCCCCCGGACCCCCCTCTGGCGCCGCCCTTGGTATAGATTGAGGCTGTTCTCAAATCCAAACTGGCTACCTTCTGGCACATTTTTTAATTCATTTTTATTTACAAATGCATCAAATTGGCAGGTGCTGTTATTGATAACCGCATAATCAAATTGTTTTTTCCATTTTTCAGTTAGGACAAAATTTTTCTAAGAAAATTCTATCAAAGTTTGCTTTTTAGCTCACAGGCTATCAAAACCTGAGAGCTAATGTTCCTGCATGTTATGTATGTATGTACGTAATGCGATAACTTTTGATAGAAATATCCGATTTGCTGAAATTTTATTTTTAGATTCATTCTGATAAGGCACTTCCCTGATTAGTTTTGGGGCTTCATTCGTTAAGTATAAAGGGGGGATGCAGGGCCACCCCCACCCCCCTTAACTAGGATAAATGGGTTTTTCATGCAGAATTATCAGATTTTTTTCAAATTTGGCATACCGGTTAATTCTGATAAGGTGCTTCCGTGATTAGATTTGAAGGTTCATTGTTTAAGTCTAAAGGGGGAATGGGGGACTAATACCCCCCCCTTAAATGAGTAGATGAGAGTTAGATAAATGAGTTTCTCTATCCGATTTGCTTCAAATTTGGTAAACAGGGTTATTCTGATAAGTCACTTCCCTGATTACATTTGGAAGTTCATTGGTTAAATATAAAGGGGGGGGACATATGCCCTTAATTTAGGTAAATGGGTTTTCATATCCGATTTGCTTTAAATTTGGTTACCAGTTTATTTTGATAAGGTGCTCCCCTGATGACATTTGGAGGCTCATTGATTAAGCATAAAGAGGAGAAACTGGAGGGGGGCTAATGCCCCCCCTTAATTTATTTTTCGAGGGGCATTATCCTTTGAAATAAGAGTATAATATGCAGTTAGTGTAAATAGCCTGTGTGCTCAATGCCATCAGTTTAACTGGGCACCTTTCTTTTTTATTTAATTAGATTTCCAGATGTGGCAGTGCAAGAAAGAAAAAAATTGTCATCCTAAGACAACAATTGCTTATAAGTCAAGATGTAATTCATTTATCGAAAAATGAAAAACCTGTTTGATTACAAATTACTTTGATAATCATATCTCCAAGTATCATGTTTTATTTTCAAAAATGAGTCAGAAAGCTTTCCGTTGTTAAGCGGGAAAAATAATCTTAAATGTGTAAAGAATATCTGTTTTAAATTAAACTCAGGTATTTAAAAGAAAAAATAAATAAAAGATTTGTATTTTAAATGAAATGAGTGCATGTGATTGAAACATCAGAAAGCTTCCCGTTGCTGAGCGAGGAAAATATATGCTTGAGAATCCCCTTAACACATTGTGTGCGGGACACGCACATTTTCTGATGATTGATACTTGAGCGCGGGACACGTACTAGTATGGGTTAACTAAATTTGCGCGCAATACCCCCGCCCGGCACAATTCCGCCGCGAAATGTACCCGCACACAATGTGTGAAAGATATCTATTTTGAATGTAACCTGTACTATTTTAAATGAAAGGTATGTATTTAAAAGGAAATAAAATTAAAAAATTGTATTTTAAATGAAATGAGTGGAATGCAATTAAAAGATACTGGTGGTTGTCTAAGTTTTAACATTAGAGAGAAAATAAAAACCAGTTGATAGCAAAATATTGGAGTATTGGAAATTTCTATATCTGAAAGAAGGGCAAATAATAATTCATGCTCTATCGTAGTCCTTTTAATTAAAATATCTTGAGAGAGGAACCAGAATACATTATAATATTAGATAGCTAAATATTGTCATGTTTGAAATTTTGATAGTTGAAAGTTTACCTTCCCCTGATGTAATAGTGTGTTTGTATTACGGATGTGAGATAATAAGACCTCTAGGGGGTGCAGTTTTCAAACATTTTCCGTACTCCTCATGTGATATATCATTGCAAAGGCCTTTGACCACTCTTTCATATTATAAGCCTCCCTTTCACCTCCTTCAAATTCCCCTCCCCCAGGGCTCTTTCTCAATTTTTCCGACATCCTTCATGTGATATATCATTGTAAGCCCTTTGACAACTCTTTCATATTCTGCACATCCCGTCCTTTTCCCCCTTGAGGGCACTTTTCTAACTTTCGCTGACAACCCTCATGTGATATATCACTGGAAAGCCTGTGACCACTTTTTCATATGTATTGCCCGTTTCCCCCTCCCCCGGTGGCATTTTCTCTATTTTTCCGACATCCTTCATGTGATATATCATTGTAATGTACAGCCCTTTGACCATTGTTTCATATTCTGCACATCCTGTCCCCTTTCCCCCACTCTTCTAACTTTTACCAACACCCCTCATGTGATATATCATTTAAAAGCCATGTGACCACTTTTTCATATTATGCACCTACCATCCAACATCCCCACACACAATGCCTGACTGGGGAGGCACTTTTCTAACTTTTGCCGACACCCCTCATGTAATATGTCATTGGAAAGCCCTGTGACCAACTCTTTCATATTATGCACCTCTCGTTCCCCCTTCCCCTACTTGCGCTCCCGGAGGCACTCTCAATTTTTCTAACATCCTTCATGTGATATATCATTGGGCAGCCCTTTGACCACTCTTTCATATTATGCAAACATAACCTTGTATATTTTAGTTCCATTGTTTTCCACCAGGGTGTGCTTTCCTCTATCGATTTCTATGGACCCGATCGCAACGAGGTTTGGTTCATTCAATGTGGTTTTCGATAGTCTTCAATATTTCAGTTCTACTTTTTACCATCAAGGGACGCTTTCCCATCTCGGGTTCTATGGGCCCGATGTCAACGGGGCTCGGTTCATTCAACTTAGTTTTCAATAGCCTTACATGTTTTATTTCCACTTTTTAGCGCCAGAGGCACTTTCCTATCTCGAGTTCTATGGGCCCGGCTCGACTAATATATCTACGGATAGGTTGTATAACAGAGTTTTGCTAAGAATAGAGTGCGCAACCTGGTGGTCGAATGTGGAACTAACAATTTTGTAGCGCGTTCCACGCACGCCCGCTATACGGCTCGGCGTCGCAAGTAGCGGGGACCAGTGTTCAGTGATAGTATAAAAAATATTGAGCCCCCTGGCGAAGGAATGTGGAACTAAAGGATTTTTCAGCGCGTGCGCAGCATGCCTGCTATACGGTGCCGCAGACAGCGGAGGCACGTGCCAGCGTTTCGCTCTGTAAGTGGTTTCTTTAGAAAAGAGTGCGCCTCCTGGGGGTCGAATGTGGAACTAACAGATTTTTTAGCGCGTGCACGCACGCCTGCTATACGGCACCGCAAGTAGCGGGGACCAGTGTTCAGTGATCGTATAAAACATATTGCTCCCCCTGGCGGTAGAAGGTGAACTAATAGATTTTACGGAGTGTGCGTAGCATGCCTGCTATTTGGTGCCACAGGCAACGGCGACCCATGTCGTATGTTCCTATAGAACACGAGCCGGGGTTTCGTTCAGTTCGAGGTTTGTTTCCAAACCTCGATATTGTATAAATTAATCTTCAAAGTATAGTTTTCATCTGAAAAATATTCAGGATTTTCTTTGAAAAGGATTTTTATCCGGGTCAACCCGGAAGAGTCAAAATCTGACCTGAAACCTGGTCAGATTCATGTAAAATTGGACTATCCTATCCGATGTAGAACTTATGTTTTGTCCAAGCTATACAACCCATATTCTTGAAATCGTTTAATAGGACGTCAACAAACATCAGAATCGAGATAAAGGCATACCCACCAAGTTTATGCTTTTTAACCAATTAAATTTTATTTAAAGCAACAGAACGGCTTTGTTCACGAATGGCAATAGCCACGCCTCTGCGGGTAGATGCCCTCCGAAAAAGACTGTTTATTGAACAAAGGAGAAGCAGTGCTAAAATATTCGTCGCGCCTATTTGTGTCTTTCTTCTGTTTACCCGCGGCTGACGTCACATGGGTGAAGTCCACTGCATTCTGAGCGCTGTCGGTACAGTTTCAATATCGTTAGTGTCAGAAACAACGATAGAGAAAAGTGTTGCTTTTTAAACAACGACGTCATCAATATAGAGATGAATAATAACAAATTTTAGAATCGGGTTCATAGTCAACCATTTCTAACGGCACACGTTAACAAACACTATTTTGGCGATAATAACAGGCTTGTGGAGGGTTTTTGGCGAGGTGTTCGTGGTCGAGGTAGGTTGCTGTTGGCCCGGCTCCGTGCTTCAAGTTGTGGTGTCCCCGTTTTGTCTCTAGAGCTACAGGTTGTAGTTTTTCCCTTTTTCATTATTGCTTTTTGTTTCAACGTGGTCTCCAGCCCTGTGTGGCGTGGTAAGCTTTCCGCGTTTGTAAATGTTTACTTTTTGCTGTGTTTAAGAGTTGTTTATTTTTATTTTTTTCTCTGACTCGCAGGTCGAGGACTGGTTGTGTTGTTTTTTATCGTTCAGTATGTCGTCCATTTTTACTATTACAGATGCGAGTGCTGGTGACCCAGAAATATTTGTGCAAGAAGTTAGTAGTCCTTCGCAACAGGTTACTTATGCGTTCGCAAATGGAGTCTCCAGTGTTTGCGTCTTTCTTGAAGCGACTGAGGGTAAGATTCCTCGAAATAGGCCTGTGGCTTTAAAAGCTGATTTTGATAAAATAGTTGGTCCAAATGCGCCTTTAAAAATTCGTTTTACCAGGACGGATAAATTGTTAGTCGAGACGTCTGATGCTCAGTGCGCTCAGGCGGTCTCTGGTATTGACAAATTACTTAATGTGCAGGTCAAGGCGTATATTCTACAGGAAACTATCACGTCACGGTTTGTCTTACACAATATCGATACGAGTATTAGTCTCGAAGAGTTGGGAAAGGAAATTCAAGCCGAAAATAAGCTGAAGGTTAAGGATTTGCGGCATTTTACCAGAAAGGATAATGGTGTTACCAAATTAACGGAAACTGTTTTAGTGACTATTTACGGCACATTTATTCCTGAAAGGATCAAGTTGTTTTATATGACGGAAAGAATTAGACTTTTTTATGACAGACCACGCCAGTGTCTTAACTGCTGGCAATTTAACCATGCTACCAGCAAATGTCCGAATGAAACCACCTGCAGGAAGTGTGGGGGTAAACATGCGTCTGCCACATGCAGTACTGCCGAGCTTACTTGCTCTAATTGTCAAGCCTCCCACCTGGCGTCTGATCTGAAGTGTCCAGCCCGACTAAGGAAATGGATTTCCAAAAATACAAATCTGATAACCATTTATCAATCACCGAAGCTCGTAGACTGTATGCTAAGATTTCTAATCCAAAAACGTATGCTGATTCTGTTAAAATGAACTCTGAAGTAACCTTGAACCCCACATATGTAACTAAAGCAGATCTCGAGCAAACGATGGAGCTCTTTTTTCAGCGTACTCAAGAGTGCATCCTTAATGTATTACAACAACAAACGAACTTATTCATACAAACCATGGAAGGATTGGTTAAGTCTTTCACGGCGGCCTGTGCGGCCAATACACGGTCTGCTGGTGCTTCTAAAGATACGGTTGGCAGCTCTCCCTCCGATCGGCCGAAGAAACTAAAAAAACAAAAGGTGACGGCCCAGCGGCTATCCTTAGCGAACTGTCGGGAACAGGTTTACAGTAAAACGAGCGGGAACGAGTTTGTTCTGAAATCGGGCTCTGAAGAAGAGTCTGGTGGCGACGACATGGAACAGGTTTAGTGCCCCCTCCTTCTTTGTTTTTTTCCTTTTTTGTGCTGCCCTTTTTGGTGTTCGCCTGTTTGGACTTTTTGTTGTTTGTGTGTTTCCCAGGTGTTCTTTGTCGGTTTATTTATGGTGCAGTTTTCGATCCCCTTTGCTGTGATCCAGTGGAACTTGAGAGGCATTAAAAATAAAGTCCATTGGTTGAAGTGTTCCCCCTTTTCGAAGGCCGATGTTTTTGTTTTTCAAGAATCTTTTCTTAGAGTGGATGATTCCTTTGCCTATCCGGGTATGGTGATCTATCGTCAGGACAGAGCTGGCAGGGGTGGCGGTCTGCTCACTGCTGTGAGTAGGAGGCTTACCTCTGTAATGCTCGATTTGGGCTCTCTTAGCACCCAGGGCGTGGAGGTCCTTGGGGTTAGGGTTTGGATGGCAAGACGGTGGGTGACTATCGTCAATGTTTACGCTCCCGAGGGTAGAGTTAGTGAATCGTGGCTCCAGCAGCTTACCAATAAGATTTCGCATCCCTTCCTGATTCTCGGTGACTTTAATCAAAAGCATCATGCCTGGGGCAGTTCTTGTAACACTTCGGGCTCTGAAGAGATTCTAAACTGGCTTCTCAACAATGTTTGCATTCTTAATACAAATCATCCAACTCAGGTCACTCATTCTGGCTCTGCATCATTGATTGACCTCTCTTTTTCAAGCCCTGATTTTTTTCGGCTCACTGACACATACGTTCACCCTGATCTGTTTGACTCTGATCACTGGCCTATCATCCATAAAATTAACCATGTTACTACGAATTACCTGCATACTTCTACTAATTGGGATGGAGTTGAATCTTGCCTTAATCGGACCCTGGATGTTCATGACGTCACCTCATTTGAGTACCTCCATAAGAGCTTTCGAGAGGTTCTTTCCCATAATTCTTTCAAGCATAGGGTGCAGCGTCGAGATAACCCCCCCTGGTGGGACTCACGTTGCGCGTGGCTCCTCGGCCAAAAGCGGAAATTCCTGAGATTAGCCAGAATAAACTTATCGAGGGATTGCTGGAAATCGTATAAGTCTTATGCTGCTCAGCTCAAGCGCTACATGAATTATCAGGCTCGCAATTACTGGGGCGATATATGTGAAAAGGCCGCCAAAGGTACTATCTATGGAATCATCAAGGCTTTAGCCAAGAGAAGTAGCTCTGAGGAGTCAAATTTCTATTTGATGGACGGGACTGAAGAGCTTCTCGACAGGTCTGACCAAGCCAATGCTTTTGCCGAGCAATTTCGAAGCACCCGTGAGTTCTGTAGTATCCCTTTTGATCTCAGCAGTTCGGATGAGCATTGGAACAACCCGATCACGTTCGAAGAGCTGAACCGTGCAATTCAGGACGCGAAGAATACCACCCCTGGCGAAGACGGAATTCCGGCTCGTGTTTATAAAGCTCTTACAATTGGAAACAAACAAAAGTTGCTTCGGCTTTTTAATGATAGTTTCATGTCGGGTAGTGTTCCGGATTGCTGGAGAACGGCGGTGATCCTGCCTATCTGGAAGGTTGGGAAACCTAAAGGGTTTCTTAGCAGTTACCGGCCCATCGCTCTCACGGCTGTGGGGTGCAAGATTATGGAGCGCATCCTCCTCAAGAGAATCCTCGACTGGGTTATGCCTAGACACCTTTTCAATGATCGACACTTTGGTTTTCTCCCCAATAGCGACTGCACGAAGGCTTTGAAGCTGTTTTACTTAGACATTAAGCGTGCCAGATTGGAGAGGAAGTACATCATCGCTCTCAAGCTTGACATCCACGCGGCGTATGACTCTGTATGGAGGGATGCTCTTATTTACAAGATGGCTAGCCTGGGCATTGCTGGAAGAACGGCCTTGTGGATCTTAAAGTGGATCGAGATTAGGAAGATCAAGGTTAAGTGGAGAGGTGTTTTCTCTCATCTGGTGAACTCTTTTCGTGGTGTGCCGCAGGGCAGCGTCCTTTCGCCCATCTTGTTCATGATCTTCCTGTGGGATTTATTCGAAGCTGTTGATTCGGGGGTCCAAATCATTGTATATGCCGATGACATCCTTCTCTACTTTTCAGATCTTTCCTTAGAAGACGCTTTTTTGAAACTTCAGGAGATGCTTAACAGGATCAATGCTTGGTGCACTTATTGGAAGCTTGAGCTCCGGCCTGATAAATGCTCGGCAATAAATTTCTCTCGGCAAAAGGATCTTCCCCTGCAGAATTTCAGTCTTCATGGATCAGACATCCCGTGGCAGAATACTACAAAGATCTTGGGTGTCATTTTTACTCACAACCTGTCTTTCAATCAGCATATTGAGTTTTTATGTAAAAAATGTATGAAGCGCCTTAATTTATTAAAAGCTGTTGCCAGTCCTCAGTGGGGAGCGAAAACCGTCCATCTCATTCCTTTGGTCAATTCCCTTATTCGGGGCGTTATTGATTATGCGTGTCCTGTGTACGGCGTTGCAGCTAAGACCTCTGTAAAGAAGCTGGATGTGGTGTATAATGCGGCCCTCCGTTTTGCGACCGGCCTGCCCAAGTGGACTCCCATCTTCAAGCTTTATCGTGAATCCAACCAAGCTCCTCTTAGTTTTCGACGAAGCTATCTTACCTCTTCCTTTTACATCCGGTGTACGTCTGCTGTTAATTTTGGTCGTCCCTGCTCCAATTATTTTCCTGATGGGTTTTCTTGGACTACAGACCATGCTATTGTGACTCCTGATATGCTGATTACTTCTCACTGGCCTTGCGGGAGCTTAAAAGATGTCTGTAAGATCATAGTTGATGAGTTGCCGTTTCAAACTAAAAATCTCCCTCCCACTGCCATCAGTCAGTGTTTCAGTCTGTACATGGATGAGTTCCGTCATCTTACCAATTCTTGTTTTATCGCCACGGATACTTCGAAGAACGATTTTAAAACTTCTATTGCTGCTGTTAATATTACTGAAGATACATCCTGCGCTTACCTCACCCATCATTTAAACTCTACTTTTACTGCAGAAGCTCTAGCCCTTAATCTGGCTGTCCAGCGCTTTCTTATCAAGAGTTACAACTACTTCATTTTGTCGGATAGCAAGTCTGCCCTTGAAGCTTTAATACATATTAACCATAGGTCCCCAGCTGTCATCTTAGACCTTTTCCAGTCTTTATGCAGCGTCCGTGATTCTGTGTGTGGGATTACCTTGATCTGGGTCCCTGGCCATGTTGGTATCCTTCCTAATGAGAAAGCTGATAATCTGGCTAGAAATGGCCCGTATGCGGTTAGCACTTATAGTGGGGTGGCCCCTGAAGACTTAAAGAGGCATTTAAAGGATCAGCTTCATGCTAGCTCCCAGAGCTGGTGGAATGATTGTAAATATGCAGTCGATTCGCCGTATCTTGGTCCGAATATTTATAAGTGGACGCATAACCGTAAAGAGGATGTTTTTGTTGCTCGTTTCCGGACGCAAACGGCTGTCACTGACAGGAAGTTATATATTTTCAAGCTTAGTATTTCTCCCACGTGCTCTCTTTGTTCTACGGAGGATGGGACGGAATTCCATTACGTTTTCAAGTGCCCGGCTTTTGATGCTGAAAGAACGATGCTACGGGATGCCATGGCATCTGTTAATTTCTTTCCTGATGACTGGACTGACTTTTGGGAATGCATCAACTCCAATCGTCATTGTTTTCGTCTGTTCATCAATCTCTTCCTCGGAAGCGGGCGTTTTTAGTCGCCTTTTTCCGTTTATCCTTTTTCGCTTGTTTCATCACTCTTTCTTAATAGCTGTGTTGTCTTTTTGTTTTTGGTGCTGCTTGTCTGGATGAGTTGTTGGGCTCCTTCGTTTTAGGTTGCCCCTGGTTTATTGTTTAGGGTGCGTCTTTTTTGTGTTTTTCGGGGTAGTTTGTGTCCTCTTGTTGGGGTTATCAGTTCGTGGTTTGTTGTGTGGGCTGTCCCACTTTGTTTCTGGTGGTAAACTGGTTCTTTTTGTTCCGTTGGTTTGGGTATATGTGATCATTTGAGGTCATGCCGGCCGGAGCCGCAGCGCCTACCTCAAAGCTCAAATAACAAAATAACAAAAACAGGCTTGTGAGGATACTCAGAGATTTGTTTTCGTCCACCCTAGTCATTTTGTATGTATGTTCACAGCGTTCTCAGCCACCACTGAACGAATTTGAATATAACTTTTTACAGTTTTAGTACATTTGAGAAGGTTGTGATCTCAGAGTAGTCATCAAATGGTGTATAAATTCGTTTACAGGAACACGTCAACTATTTTAATTTAAGATTGCCTACTCCAATATCAAACTTTGTGTTACTGTAATTTCCAGTATCTCAAACGTTTGAGAACGCAGTGGACAATAAATACAATCTTCATTTATAAATATGACAGTGGCGGTGCGTATACGAGAACAAATATAGACCAGGATGCATTTATAAGAGAGTAGCGATATACGCAGACGGCGCATGCATAGACTGGAAGCTTTGTCCAAAGTATGGAAATCCACTTTTCAGAGCTGGCGATACTGACGTGAACAAGTTCGATATATGAAGTTCAACCACGTGACTACAGCGTCTAGAATACCTAGTGTGGAAATATGCTATCCTAAGGCGCGCCACACACCAAGGAGACATGCGACGCTGGCGCACGTCGCATGTATCATGAAACATCGAGCCACCACAGGAGGCAAGTTGCATTTCTACTTTTTTCATCCACACACCAAAGCGACATGAGACATATTCATGGCGTATGCGCGTAGCTTGCTTTTAATTCTTTGACAGAACAGAATAGTAGAATCATAGCGTCTGCAAACGAAGCGATTGTAAATATGGATATTTCATTCGAAGATGATGATTTATTTTTATTCACTCTACTAAAAAATAAAAGGAATCTTGAATCCCACCATCTTGAAACAAATAAACGAAAATTGTAGCAATATATAACGTAACTGCAGCACGAGACGAAAGCGCGAAACGAAGCATAAGACACGTGCAACATAGGTACTTCGTCGCATGAGTCTTTAGTGTGTGGGCACAGTGAAGAAACAGGTACGTTACAACAGTAAATTTGACGCACAAGTGAGATGTCTCGTGTCTCCTTGGTGTGTGGCGCGCGAAACAGTGCTAAAATGTTTATCCCTTAAATGTGCGACGATACTGCTAAAATGCCAAGTGTCGATCGCAGCGACATCTGCGGGATTTTCGTATTACTAGTATTACATTGTATAGAATAGCAATACCTTGCAGTTGTAGAAAATATCCCGCAGATGTCGCTGCGATCTGTATATTGCAGCAGCATCGTTGCATATTTAAGGGATACAATATTTTAGCGCTTTTTTAAGTATTACAGAGATAGCCGATTTCCACACTATGTATTCTATCGCTATAACGTGACCATAATCCTCCAATTTGTATACAACCAATCAAAATCAACAAAAAAATAGTAGGCTAACAAAATGCCCACCTGGTTGCAAAATTTGTTGCTACGGTATGACGTCAATTGCAACTGCTCCATTAGACGAATGGCTCAAGCAAACAAATATTAGCTTGCCTATAATGGTAGGATCACCGAGATGCTTGATGATTCGTTTTTGTGCAAAATTATCTCAACCAATCAAATTTTGTTTCCCATATGTCGCCACTCCCATACGGAGGCACCTTACGAACTTGTTCTCTTCTCATCATGAAAGTTGCTTCCCGAGCGATCTGGTCATATTTAAATGTTTTATTAGAAAGAGGATCTTGCAAATTTTGCTTTTCATTTCATATCGACCAAGGCGTGTCTATGCCCTTTAAAAGAAACTCTCAGTACTCGCTAGTGATATTTTCTTTTCCATCCCTTGTTGAAGGGCAGGTGGTCGTCTCTTTACTCCTTTCATATCTTGATAGTTTTCGTGGCTGAGTGGTCAAGGCATCACACCGCTAATCGCTTGAGAGCGTAGGTAGGTGCGGGTTCGAATCCCGCTGGCTCCGTTGCACACTCTTTGTGGAGCTCCCGGATGTAATTATCTTGCGTTGTAAATTTCCTTGTGCTATCTCGTCCCTGTATATAGACGATGACTTATAAGCGGGCACTTGACGCCAAGCACACAGGTCAGATATATGTATTCAATAAACCAATAAAACCAAACAAATTGTTTTCATAAAAATAAATAGACCGGGGAGCGGTCATCACCTCGTTGGATTGACTGAAACTTCAAGATTAGACAGAACTCGATTTGCATATTAAAATGCAACTGGTCTCTCTAGTCATATCGGTGGGAAATGCTTGCAAACTCGATTTTAGTGGTTGATCAATAGATTTATCATTGGATTTTCATGCACCTAAAGGTATGAAAACATGGAGGGCTGTCAGCAAGAAAACACAATGATAAACCTACCAGTCAACCACTAAAATCGGGTTCGCATGTGCTTACCACTAAGATATGACCTTGCAGATCAGTTGCATTTTAATGAGCTAATCGAGTTTTAACTAATCCTGGAATTTTAGCTGTCAACTGGATGAGGTGAAGGTTTGTGCAGCCGCCTTCCAGTCTAAAAGAGTTCACCGAGCCAGGATCGACTAAAATCAATATACAGTCCAAAAGCGAATCGCGTAGCGATCGACAATCTCTAAAAAAAAAAAAAAAAACAGCCTGTAGTGCCTCTATATGAGAGTGGTGACATACGATTATCAAAGTGTGCTTAGACGCGACCAACGATCAGGGCAACACTAGATACCAGGCTTGCTCATTCATTATATCGTATATTCATTCATCCTGACGTCACAAATGGTGGCTGGCCGCTATCAACGACATACAGTGATTGGTACAAAGCGGCGCACCCATCGTTTTGTGTCAGTCGCCGTGTAAAGATGATCCACTCCGTATAACGTTTTAAAAGTCATGAACTGCCCTTGTATGTCGTTGGTCGCGGCTTAGACACACGCGTCCTTGAACATTGAAGTCCACCATAGTAGAGATTGCTTTGGGCCTATAGCAACTATGGCTTTCCGCCTCGAATGATCCTTATGATACACAAACACAAGCCACAACAATTTTTATTTTCATTTTCCATTACATACGAGGACCAGATACTCACAAGGAAAGTTACAACACCAGAGACGATTACTTATTTATAAAGACATTAATAAAATATGGTATGAGATGTAAATTTCCAACTGGGCGAAAAAATGTCCGGACCAGGATTCGAACTCCTGGCTGAAGCCGCCAGTGCTCTGCCATCTGAGCTATCCCGGACGAATCTGGTGGAACTCTTTCACCCAGCTAACCTTAATGATTATAGCATCTGGTCTGAAACCTGGTTCAGCTCAACAGAATAAATCTTAGGTAATGGAACTCCAGAAATCGCTGGATACGAAATTACACTAGATTAATACCATTTTAATCTAAAAGATGGTATGCCCAACAAAATTTAATAAAACTTAGCATTTTTCTTCAATCACAAAAAATAGATTTTGTTTGACCCAAAAATAGAGTAATTCTAAATAAAAACAACGATGTAAATATATAAATATTATTTTTAATACCATATTAACCCCCCCCGACATATTTAGCGAAAATCTTTTTCCTAATTGGCTGCGCTTGGGTTAGCCTGGCTTAGGATCGAACAGAGATCAAACCTTCAAAATCACGTTCTAACGACCTAAAATCTTGTGTTTAGATCAAAAGTTGGGTTCGTTAGACCTTGGGTCGACCAGTGAAAACGCAGCTTTACAACCGGGAGCTCCACAAAGAGTGTGCAACAGAGCAGCGGGAGTCGAACCCGCAGCGACCTACGGACACACGCGTTTATCTCATCCATGACAAATCTACATCCCAGAACTTTATAGTACCAACGTTCCCTAGATGAGGGAGAGAGTCTTGACACACGTCGCGAAAACGTCACACAGAGTTATAAAGGGTGAAAAAACCGGGTTTAATCCAGCGAATAAACAGAGTTTTTGGGAGGGGAATTAAAAACATTCCTGGAGTTTTCGGAAAGTTTGAGCCATGAAATATTTTCAGAGGCGTCGCTATGGAGAGTTATGGGGGGGGGGGGGACTCTCTCCCTCCAATATTTGTGTACTTGAGAAATTTGAGCTTAGAGATGGGAAATTCTAGATTTTTGAGACTTTTTTCTTTAAAAAAAACCAGTTAAATAAATATGAATTTTTTGTTGTTTTGGTGTTTTATTTTCTGAGAGCTGTAACTGTAAACAAGTTAAATAATCAAAATTAATACCAAAAGAAAGCACCCAGACTCAATCTGTCATTTTTTCTCTCTGTTCTATGAAAATATCATACATCCACCAGACCTTAATTTCTCTACTCCTGTCCATCAATAGTTGACTCTAATCCATGTCGTTTATTTACTCCAAAACTTTGTTCCTTACTCAACAATTTCAAAATAACATTATTTTTATATCAAGAGCGATTATGATTCATACACAATTGAAGACAAAGAATTCACAAACCTTAAACTAATGCTAGTTGGCTAAAAATAAAAATAAAATGGTTATTTCACATTAGATCTCGAAAAATAAAATAAACGTTCCAATTAAAAAATATCCTACTATCACAAACGAAACTTCCTGGTCTCCTTGGCGCGGTAGCAATATGTCGTCGCCAGAGCGGTTATAAGGAAAAGGCATGTTTACAAACAAACACTTCCATCAACCAATCTACCACTATATTTTTATCATAGCGATCATTGCAGAAATCAACTTGGCGACGTAGACCAATCATATCATAGATCTGTTAAGGGACCAAATTCCCGGAGTTCATATGGAGTCATAATGAATGAACAGGTTTTCTTACTGACCAACAGTGACGTCAGCTACCCTTTCCTTACACAAGGTTCTTAGTCGTTGCCGTCAATGCCAGACATAAATCTGCAAATGTCACAAATTTTCTTTTAAAATAGCATCCTATTCTAATAACTAGAAAATAAAAACACGATGTCTCTTTCCTCTTCATTTTGATCTCAAATAGCATTAAAATAAGTTGAAATGGAATAACTAATTTTAAGAAAAAAGAAACAAAAGTTTTTTTTTTCTTTCTAAGCATGAATAAACAAAATTTTCAGTTTCAGAAAGAATGAGCCCGAGCTATTCATTTTCCAAATTTTTCATCTTTATTTTCATGCCGAATTATTCCAAGATAGGAATATAGAAAGTAATGTAGTTTTGATTTGAATTATCTAAGTGATAGAAGTGTATTTAAACTTTTATTAAACGGCCTTAAGTTAGATAATAGTTAGATTTTTTATGTTTTTAGTTTCAGCATTTTTCTTTGGTAAAAGATTTTTTTACATATAACTATCATTATCATACATACATTGCACATATCCTTGAGTTGGAAATTAGAGTAGTTTGTTTCAAGTTGGGAAATTTTTGAATCCCCCCCCCCTAATAAATATCTGTAGCTACGTCCCTGAATGTTTTAAATTATTATTTTTAATAACTTAATTTTTTTCAATGTAAACAACATAAATGTAGAAAAATAGCTTCGGTTTACATGAAAACTAATGAAATACGTGTTTAAATTGCAGAAATATTAAGTAAGAGAAAATATCATAAATAATTTGATATTTCAATCGTCGATAAATAAAGCGTGACAGATTCATTTTGCCTGACACGAATGCAAACATCACCCCTATTCTACGAATCAGCCAGTATAAACAAAAAGAAAATAAACCAAAGTAAAAGAAATCAATGTAAAATATGCAATGCAACTCTCTAAAAAATTAATGTAGAGTATGCCTGAATAGTGGATATAACAGCTAACAAACTTTAATCGCCAAATCATAAGTTTAGTAAATTCATAATGATAAATCTATCAACTTTTCAGAACAGTGCTGAAATTCTGAAAAATAAAAATTTTAAATGGAAAAATGAATGATTCTGTTTACCTTAAAAACTCCTGTAAAATTTCCTATATCCCCCAAAATTCCCTGGTTTACACCCATCCCTGATCTGCGGGTTTTTTTTTTTTTGCAACTCTACACCCAAAACAGGGAAACAAGGAAAAAAAATTCGAACAACTTGCATGTTTCGTTTCCTTTGGCTCGTGGAATTATTAATTACTATTAGAAAATAAGAGTTAATAATTCCACGAGCCATCGAATTTCTTTCTGTGTTTTGCCTGGTTTGTGTAACGTGTATCAAGGCTTCCTTCCTTATCTAGGGGGCGTTGATAATACTCGCCTAGACGAGTGAGACAAGGGCGCCTCGATATGAGACTGTCGATAGACGGAATATAATATTTGATTGTTTTAGACAATTCTGGACAAAAGCTAATCGCCGAGCATCTTAGCGAGTCTGCCATTTTTGCCGCTTTTTAACTCATCTCATTCCCAAGTGGGTATCACGAAGTCTGGAATGTACACTGTTAAAAATATCGTGAAAAATTACCTCTGTTTTTAAAGGCTATCTATTTGTTGACCAATGAGAACGCTCCATAGGTGTTTCTGTAGCGTTGTCATTGGTCAGAAAATAGATAGCCTTTAAAAACAGAGGTACTTTTTCAGGCTTATTTTTAACAGTGTAGATTCGCTATAGTTTGGACAAAAACATCCGTATAAAGAAAGGGCATGTTTACAAACAAACATTTCCGTCAACCAATCTACCAACTACATTTTTGTCATAACGATCATTGCAGGAATAGTCTTGGCGACGTAGGCCAATCATATCAGAGACCTGTTAAACTTAGACCAAACAAATTTCCCTAGCTCATGTGTACAGTAGGAGTCATAAAGAACGGACAGGTTTTTCTTGCTGATCCACAGTAATTCGACCACGAGGCTAACGAAAAAGACAGGCTACCGCGGTGGGTCCGATTCTTCTTTTTTTACAGACCGCTGGAGTCACGTGATGCTCGAATGCACCAATGAAGGTGTGCGAAAAGAGCATCACGTGACTCCAGCGGTCTGTAAAAAAAGAAGAATAGGACCTACCGCGGTAGCCTGCCTTTCTCGTTAGCCTCGTTCGACCAACAGTGACGTCAGCTGCCCTTTCCTTATAAGCATGTCTGAGCATGCGCCCTGCGCGTGTAACGGAGCAATGCCGTCCGGAACAGCCAATGAATTACATGGTAAACTGTCGAAGGAGCAACCATGATCGTTATGTTGCAGAAATTTTTGTCTCTTCAAATTATCCCAACTAATAGGAAATTAAATACAGCGTCCAGAATACCTAGTATGGAAATATGCTATCCGAACAGTGCTAAAAATTTGTATCCCTTAAATGTGCGACGATGCTGCTAAAATTTCAAGTGTCCATCGCAGCGACATCTGCGGGATTTTCGTATTACTAGTATTACATTGTATAGATTAGCAATACATTGCAGTTGTAGAAAATATCCTGCAGATGTCGCTGCGATCTGCATATTGCAGCAGTATCATTGCACATTTAAGGGATACAATATTTTAGCACTTTTTTAAGTATTACAGGGATAGCCAATTTCCACACTATATATTCCAGGCACTATAACTTAAGGGTTCGTTGGAAGAATCGGAGATGATACCCAAATCAGCATGGTAACGCCTGTCCAGGGTGTTGCTGTCGGAGTGACCAGGCATCCAGATTAATTTAAAATACATAGAAAACTAAAATTGAAATCATTAAATAAAATTAAAAATAAATCGATGCTCAAGAATTTTCGAAAGCGGACTCCCGGGAATAAATCAGGATTTAAAGCCGAGATTAAACCCGTTGTTTTTCACCTTTTGCACGTTTCTGCTGATATAGGCAAAAGTGTTGCGCCAAGTTCAGACTAAAGGGTCTATTGGCAAGCCTGTCTTTATCGTCAAGCTAAACGGTTATTGTATTTGCGCACTTATCTAATCCCACACGTTCAGGAAAATATTGCCACGTTCTAAAACTTCCAACATAAAGCTATGAAAAAAGAGGAGCAGACATATCAATATTTTACTGTGGAAAGCCTTGATTCGGAAAAACGAGTTCTTTCGCCCTCTTCTTGGTCCGCCATATTTGACTTTAACCGATAACAGTCCAATCTGCAGTGGGAAACGTGGCTAAATATGGCGGACGCAGGAGGGGGTAGGAATGCAACCAACGAAATATACTACCGGTTCACTGCTTTTAAAGCGTCACACGGAGTGGATCATCTTTACATGGCGATTGACATATAACGATGGGCATGCCACTATGTACCAATCGCCGTGTAAAGATGATCCACTCCGTGTGACATTTTAAAAGTCATAAACTGGCCTTGTATGCCGTTGGTCCATTGGTCACGAAGATGCTTGGTAATTTACTTTTGTCCAAAATCATCTCAATCAATGGAGGATATTCCAAATATGGGTTCGAGGCTGAAAAAAGTCACGTGATACCGGTAATTTACCCAAGGAACTTCTAACTGATAAGAAGGGAAGATGCTACTGCTTTGCCTGATGAACTGTTTCATTGGCTAGCGGGAATTTACATTACACGTCTACGGAGCCTTCCCTTCTTTACGCTAATGTTTTTACCTTGATCACGTGATCAAAATGCAGATGGAATATCCTCCATTCCGGTATCTCACCACTTTCATATCGAGGCACTCTATTGCTAGTGTCTCTAAATGAGAGTTAGCGCATACAAGAAATAAAATGGACTATATTCCAAATCTGGGTTCGAGACTTAAAAGAGTCACGTGGTAACGGTAATTTACCCAAAGAATTTCTAACTGATAAGAAGGAAGGTTACTACTGCTTTCCTCATGAACTGTTTCACTGGCTGGTGGGGATTTATATTACGTCTACGGAGCCTTCCCTTCTTTACACTAGAAGTGTTTACCTTGACCACGTGATCATAACGTAGATGGAATATCCTCCATTGACTTATTTGAGATAATTTTGGACAAAAACGCATATGTGGTTGGTTGTGTTTATGACGGCCAATTATCAACACGAGGGATATAGGATATAGGCCCAAAGGGAGGGGGTGCCCTTCGTGGGGTCTTTCTAAGGGAAACTAACCCGCATTAACGCTTGGAAATCCAAGGTTCAAAGAAAACCACGAAAACTCCGAACGATTAGGCCGACAGGTGCGATTGGGTTCGAACCCAGCACTTCCCGTCTACCAGCTTCGAGAGCAGAACCTCTCGGCCACTGGTGGGGCAAACGCATATGTGCAACGTAGTGGGATAGCAAGAGCACGAAGGGAGGCTCTCTCAAATGCTGAGAGTTTGTTCTTTAACGCTCATTTCTTTTTTTAAACTGATTTGTGGACATCCTTTTAAAGAATTTAGAAGTTGTAGCCTAAAACACACAACGTTGACGCGAGACCAACGACATACAATTCATGACTTTTAAAACGTCACACGGAGTGGATCACCTTTACACGGCAATGGAGGATATTCCATCTCCGTTTTGATCACGGGGTCAAGGTAAAAACTTCTAACGTAAAGAAGGGAAGGCTCCGTAGACGTGTAATGTAAATCCCCGTTAGCCAATGAAACAGTTCATGAGGCAAAGCAGTAGTATCTTCCCTTCTTATCAGTTAGATGTTCTTTGGGTAAATTACCGGTATCACGTGACTTTTTTCAGCCTCGAACCCATATTTGGAATATCCTCCATTGGCAATAAACGATGGGATTTTTTGTATCAGCGGGCTTGCTCATTATCATGACGTCACAAACGGTAGCTGGCCGTTATCAATGACATAGAGCGATTGGTACAAAGAGGCGCGCCCATTGTTTTTTACCATTCACTGTAAGTCGTTGATAGCGGCCAGCCACCATTTGTGTCGTCATGATAATGAATGAGAAAGCCCGGTATCTAGTGTTGACCCAGTATCAGTTACCGTGTACAGATGATCCACTCAGTATGACGTTTTAAACGTTATGTACTGGCCTTGTATGTAATTAGTCGCGGTTGATGACTGCTAAGCGGGCATTTGGTGACGAGGCAGACTGAAATATTCTTACTGTACCAATCGGAATCTTTAATATGCCAAAATTTCCTGCCACAACTCGATGAGCTAATAATACTGCCAAAATTAAGAACTGGCACCTTGCTCTGCTCATCTCCCACTAAGATATGACGAGGCAGACTGAAATATTTTTATTGTGCTAATCGGTATCTTTAATGTGTTACGTTTTCAGACCGTAACTCGATGGCTTGATAATACCGCCAAAATTAAGTTTTGGCGCCCTGCTTTTGACATCTCGAACCAAGATATCACGAGGTAGACTGAAATATTCTTATTGTACTAATCGGTTGTCTTTATAGTGTTAAATTTTAAGGCCGTAAATCGATGACGTGATATCACCAAAATTAAGAATTGGCACCCCACTCTGCTCATATCGTACCAAGATATGACGAGCCAAACTGAAATATTCTTATCGTATTAATCGATATCTATATTATGCCAAAATTTCATGCCGTAACTCGATGGCGTGATAATATCCTCAAAATTAAGAATTTGGCGCCCCGCTCTACTCATCTTGTACCAAGATATCACGAGGCAGACTGAAATATTCTTATTGTACTAATCAATATCTAAAAAAGACCAAAATTTCATGCAGTAACTCGATGGCGTGGTAATACTGCCGAAATTAGAATTGGCGCCCTCGCTCTACTCTTCTCGTACCAAGATATCACGAGGCAGACTGAAATATTCTTATTGTAGTAATCGATATCAATAATATGCCATGCCAAAATTTCATGCCGTGATAATACCGCGAAAATTGAGAATTGGCGACCCCGCTCTACTCTTCTCGTACCAAGATATCACGAGGCAGACAGAAATATTCTTATTGTAGTAATCGGAATCTTTAATGTAGGAAATTTTCAGACCGTAACTCGAAGACATGATAATACCGCCAAAATTAAGAGTTGGCGCCCCGCTCTGCTCAGGTCGTACCAAGATATGATGAGACAAACTGAAATATTCTTATTGTACTAATAGATATCTATAATACGTCAAAATTTCATGCCTTAACTCGAATACCGTGATAAATCCGCCAAAATTGAGAGTTGGCGCCCCGTTCTGCTAATCTCGTACCAGGATATGACGAGACTGAAATATTCTTATTGTACTAATCGATATCTATAATATGCCATGCCAAAATTTCATGCCGTTACTCGATGCCGTGATAATACCGCCAAAATTGAGAGTTGGCGCCTCGTTCTGCTAGTCTCGTACCAGGATATGACGAGGCAGACTAAAAATATTCTTATTGTATTAATCGATATCTATAATATGTCAGAATTTCATACCGCAACTCCATGACATGATAGTACCGACAAAATGGGGAATTGGCGCCCCAAACTTCTCAGATTGTACCAAGTTATGCCGAATCAGTTATTTTTTCGCGTACTGTTAATAAGCTTTTTCTAAATCACTAATTCGTCTTAAAATTTGATGGTGAAGTAATATATAGTGCAATGTAATGTAAAATATTATGTTTATTGGGTTTGAATTGTACATTATGACGCCTGTTTTGTTATAAATTTTAGTTTGCCGGCGGTTTCTACCAGGATATTCGCAGCCAGACCAAAATATTTTTTAAACGCTTTTTTTACCTTTAATTTGACACCAATTTCATCTCGTAACTCGATGACGTGATATCGACGCCAAAATGACGAGTTGGCGCCCGCTGCTGCTCATATCGTACCAAGAAATGCCGAGGCACACCAGTCATTCCTTCATCTACCCCTAATAATCTTGTCATACACCATGATTTCATCTCGTAACTCGATGACGTAGTCATTTATGTTGCCGTCACCAGCTTGGGCTCTAATTAATGCAACATGATCAAATTTTATACATAGTGATAAGAGTTCTAATTTTCCAACTGAGTGAAAAAGTAACCAGGCTTAGATGTGAACCCAGGGCCTAAGCTGCCAGTGTTCTACCAACTGAACTATCCTGGTCAAATCCGGTGGACACAATTCACTCAGATAAGTTTTTGATAATGGCATCTGGTCTTTATTGGAAAGAGTTCAACAAAATAAATCACAGGTAATGGGACTTCACATAAACATTGGATACATAATTACATTTCATTTAATTCAGCACAATTACACTAATTTGTAAATAAGTCATAATTTTCCGGCTGAGTGAAAAAATGTTCAGGTGATTTCAACCAGCTCATTCGCTCACAACGCTCTACAAACTTGAGCTACACTGGGCAAATCCGGTAGACACAATTCACTCAGACAAACTTTTGATAGTGATATCTGGTCTGTTGTCAGAAACAGTTCAAAAGAATAAATCGCTGGTAATATGGGACTCCAAATAAACGTTATTTTCGGACTATTATTCTATTTGATAAATAAATCATAAGAGTTGTAGCTTTATTCTGAATGAAAAAGTGTCTAGACCAGGATTTAAACTCAGGTCCTTGGCTTAAGTTGCCAATGCTATACCACATGGGCTATCTTGGACAAATACGTGGACACAATTCACCCCGACAACCTTTCAATAATAACATCTGGTATGTATCTGAGACAGTTAAACAGAATAAATAGCAGATAATGGAACCTCACATAAATGTTGGATATGTAATTACACTTTATTAATTCGATGCAATTTTTCTAATTGATAGAAATTTCTGCATAGACACTTTTCACTCAGTGGGAAAATTACAACTCCAGTGATTTATTTACCAATTTGAATAATTGCATTGAATTAATAAAGTGTAATCAAGTATCAAACATTTACTTGGAATTTCATTACCTACAATTTATTCTGTTGCACTGTGTTAGATAACAGACCTATCAAAAGGTTGCCTGAGTGAATTGTGTCCACCGTATTTGTCCAGCATAACTCAGTTGGTAGAGCACTGGCAGCTTAAGTCAAGGTCTTGGGTTTACATTTCAGCCTGGACACTTTTCCATTAAGCTAGAAAATTACAATTCCTATTATTTATTTACCAATTAGAATAACTGTGCTGAATTAGTAAAATGTACGTACATATCCAATATTTACTTGGAATTCCATTATTTGAAATTTATTCTGTTGAACTGTTTCAAATAGCAGATCAAATGTCATTATCAAAATATTGTCAACAAATTTGTCCAGAATAGCTCAGTTGGTAGAGTATTGGCAGCTTTAAGGGACTCTTCAGTTGCAAAGACACTCCCAATCGAATGTTAAATGTATGGATGGGTTCTTTTCAAATTTCTCGTTTGAATGTGAATATTTTGAACTTATTTTTTTTTTCATACAATAGTTGAAGTTGATCTTTAATAGGGTCCTTTTTACTTTTTCGATTTTGGTTGCAGAATTTTTTAACAAAGGTACTTTCTCTGTTGGAACTGGTTTTGAAAATAACTTTATTAAAAAATATCTGCTAAGGGTAAGGCTGCAGTTTTTTCGAATGAAAATGTAAACATGGAAGAAACTAATAATTTTTTGTCAGAATCTGGTATGCAAGGCAATTTTTAACATATTAGCATAAAAACAATGCAGAAATGTAGTAACACATATTAAAAATCTGAAAAATAAACTTCTACTGGCTTTATTCAAAGAACTGAATTTTTTTTTATCATTCTTCCAAATCCCCAGTTTAAGGTTGCCTTTAAACATAAAAGCATGTAAAAGAAATCAAAGTTAAAAGTTGTCTCCCATGGGGATTGGGATAATGAAAAATCCTTATACTTTGTCCAGATGGTGCAACTCACCAAGAGAGTTCCTCAAACTTTCTCAGTGTGTTTGAACTTTCTATGGCTACATACAGCCACTACCATTCACTCTGATTGGATTTGGAGCTGTGTTTTAAATGATTGGCTATTCAAACTGATTTTAATGCATGTGCATGCACACACTTTTCATTTATTCAGATCTCAGGCACAGTGGCATTCAATGAGTTATCTTAGATGAATTTTGCGATCTGAACAGGTGCTCCAATTCCGGGGGTGTACCACCTTCAAAATGGCGGCCTAAAATATTTTAAATAACTGTCTGAATGGGGTATTAGCTCCTTTTTTAGGGTTTCGTTCATCTGACGAAACCCTATTGGTCTCACTCCTTTGTCTGTCTGTCTGTCCGTCACAGAGCCCGTTCTCAGAAACTATACATGTTAGAGATTTGAAATTTTGGGTACTTATAGCTGAACACCTCACATCAAACAACAAATCATAAAATTTTGAAAAAGTTGGTAATTAACTGAATTACGGGCTAATTAACTTCTAAAATTAACCAATCCACCTTTTTAACGCAGATTCAAATGAACTTTCTCCAAATCATCAGTGTTTCTCCTAAGGGTTGCCAGTAAAAACAGCCGATGCATGGTTACCAAGGAGGAAATTAAGCCGCAAAAATGAAGTGGGCATTTTAAATCGAAATCGCATATCAGAAAATATTGGTCCGAGAAATTTGTAAATGAAATAGACAGACGCAGAAAAAAATCTACTTTCATTTGGTATAAAGTTCACATTTCTGCGATGTGTATAAGTTAAAATATCCACTAAAAATCGATCGATAAAAATTTATTTTCTTTAATTGGAAAGACAAGGAAAAAAGATTTCAATTCAAAAGATTTCAAAGCAGGTAGACATGACGACGCTGCGGTTTTTCTTAATAGCATATTTTAATACGGAATTTTAACTTTTTAAATATTAAATTTTTTGATTAAATTTTATGGCATCCCGATGTCAAATTTCTCGCTGATTTTATTGATACCTATTTCTAAGTCCTATCTTAATTACAAGCTGAAATATTAATTATTATTTAATTAATCGGTTTAACTCGCAGAAGAATAAATGTCGGTAACTCCCACATGTGTATTTTAAACAATTCTTTCTAAGTGAGCCCCTAATTATGTTGGAGACATGAAATTTCGGGTACTTATAGCTGGACACCTCACAGCAAACAACAAGTGATAAAATTTTGGAAAAAGTCGTACATTTAACCCTTTGGGCTCCCACATGTGTATTTTAAACAACTCTTTCTAAGTGAGCCCCTAATTATGTTGGAGACATGAAATTTTCGGTACTTATAGCTGAACACCTCACATCATACGACAAATCATAAAATTTTGAAAAAGTCGTACATTTAACCCTTTGGGCTCCCACATGTGTATTTTAAACAATTTTTTCTAAGGTGAGCTCCTAATTAGTTTGGAGGCGTGAAATTCTGCATACTTATAGCTGAACACCACACATCATACGACAAATGATAAAATTTTGAAAAAGTCGTACATTTAACCCTTTGGGCTCCTGCATGTATATTTTAAACAATTATTTCTAAGTGAGCCTCTAATTAAGTTGGAAGCGTGAAACTTTGCATTTTTATAGCTGAACACCTCACATCAAACGACAAATCATAAAATTTTGAAAATGTCATACGTTTAACCCTTTGGGCTCCCACATGTGTATTTTAAACAATTCTTTCTAAGTGAGCCCCTATTTAGGTTGGAGGTGTGAAATTTTGCATACTTATAGTTCAACATCCCAGATTACACGTCAAATAATAAATTTTGAAAAAGTTTTATGTTTAACCCTTTCAACTCCAGCTCGTGTATTTTAAGCAATTCTTTCTAACTGAGCCCCTAATTAAATTGGATATTTTAAATTTTGCATACTTATAGCAGAACACCTGAGGCCAAGCAACAAATCATAAAATCTTGAAAATGTCTTACGTTTAACCCTTTGAGCTACCACATATGTATTTGAAGCAATTCTTTCTAAGAGAGCCCCTAATTAAGTTGGAGACATGAAATTTTGCATACGTATAGCTGAATACCTCAGACTACACGACAAATCATAAAATCTTCAAAAAGTCTTATATTATTTACCTCTCCGGGCTCTAGCTTGTGTATTTTAAGTAATTTTTCTAACATCCGCCCTTTTAACCAGGGGAGAAATTTTCCAACTTTTGCCGACACCCCTTTGACCCTTCTTTCATATTGTGCACCATAGCCTTACATATTTTAGTTCCATTTTTTACCGCCAGGTGCGCCTACTGATCTCAGGTGCTATGGGCCCAATCCCCTCGACTAATATATCTGCAGCAGGGGCGTAGCCACAGATATTTTTTCGGGGGGGAGAATTCGAAAATTTCCCAACTTGAAACAAATTGCTCTAATTTTCGACTAAAATGATATGCACAACGTGTGTAATAATTTTAATGATACTTTTGCATAAAAAATTAATTTCCAAAGAAAAATTCTGAAACTGAAAACATAAAAATTCTAATTATGGGTTTGTTTACTAAACAAAAATAAATACGCTTTTTACTTTCTTCTATTTTTACAAGAAGAAAGTATTGGATTCATGAAAAAATTTGACTTCCGGTTTTAGACTGATTTATGCGTTTTAGTAAGTCCTGGACACGATTCGACTGTTTTTAGAAAATATCTGTCTGTCTATATGTGATACAAATTTTGTGGGCGCTCTAACACAAGAACTAATGTGCGAAATTTGATAAAACTTTAGAGATTCATTTATACAGTCGAACCTCGTTAATGCGAACACTCAAGGGGAAACTTTTTTTGTTCGCATTAAAAGTAGTTCGTGTTATCGGAACTTAACTACATTGCATACAACTGGACGAGGCAATCGGAAACAGTTCGTGTTAACGGGGTTTGACTGTACCTTGATAAAAATTGGTGCTGATTTGTTTTTGGTGTAAATCGTCCAACAGGACTATGTGGCATTTTTCACGATTTACATGATTTTAGCGATAATTATATCTCAAAAACTATTGCACGGAATTTGATCAAACGCCATAGTCTGTTAAACCTTGACATAATTTGATGCAGATTAGTTTTTTATGTATATCATACAGCAGGTGGCGCTGCTATGCAACATTTTCCACGATTTTGCGATAGCTGTATCTCAAAAACTAATGCACGGAATTTAGTCAAACTTCATATTCCACATAAGTAGCACTTCCACATAAATAGATCCTTATTAGGCTTGGGTCTATACTGTCCAAAGCTATCGCTTTTGTGCACTTTGAGTAAGGAATTTTGGTTGCAGACATCTAAGAGGCTGGGTGCCAAAATTCAATGATTTGTTTGAAAAATGCTATGCTTATATCTCCTTTTTAAATGCACACAATTCAACAAATCTATACCTTTAGAGTTTGTTATTAAAGGCAAAGAATTGTCATTTAATTTTGGCACTATGATTGCAAATTTTGAGGCATTAACATGTATGGAGTAGAAGAAAATTTTGGGATTGGCACATCCGACTAGTTTTCACTTAATATTAATTCTTGTGGTCTTCAAAGAAGCCCACCTGTTAATAACATCGCTTAGTTTAATAAAATTCCCTATTTCACTTTCATATTTTAAAAGCATTAGGCTGCCAAGTCTGTCATCCCTCATTGTAGCTTGCAATATATATATATTTTAATTTTTATTTGACTAAAGATTCTTTCATTAGATGCAACGCCATAAAGATAAGCTGCTGTGAATGTTGAGGTACGAGTATATAATTTGACGGCATGACCCAAATAGTCTTTGAATTTCATGGCATGATTAAAAGGTTTGATAAGTGAGTTGGGATTTGGTTTATTTCTATTTGACTCTGCAAGTCATGTATATCCGGTTTCTCATATCCAGGTGGAAACATTATTAACTTTTCCCTTGAACAATTGTAATTTAAATATGGAATGCATTGCTGCAATATTCTCTTGATATAGGGAACACTGTCATTTAAGCCCATTACTAAATTCCCGAAATTTTCTTGTGTTTCTTATAATTCTTTACTGTAAAACTTATGTGTATCAATGTCCATTGCTGTGCTATTATTTTTATTTATTGCCTTTGGTGAAACCTTTTTCCTACGGTGCTTTCGGAACTCAGCTTCTCCAGTCCCATCCTAATATTCATAATTGTTTGTGAGCTTGTCTGTAAAGAAATCTTTATTTCTTCAAAATTTTATTCAAGTGCAACGTGACAGTGTTACAGTTACAGTGCATGTCGATTTTTTCTTCAGTTGATGGACTGCTTTCATGGTCACATTTCTGTTCCAAATTAAAATCATCCATTTTTTTTATCTTTTTCATCCTCGAATGGATTTTTAGATGCTCTTGCACGAAAACTCTTTTCCTATTATGAAGGGTTTTTTCGTGCTTAGATTTATAGCAACTTTTTGGAACACCTTTAAACACAGAACACTGGACTTTTGGTTTAAAATTTTATAAACACATATGAATATAAACTAACAGGACTGATATATATTTTCGCACACAAATAAAAGTAAAATGTGACAAATTTATCTAAACTAACGATTTCTTAGATCTGCATTTGCTCATATAACGCTTTTTAATTCACAGCGAATGGTTAACTAATTTTTGCGGCAAGAAAATCACAAGAATGAGTAAAATATTGTCCAAAAATCGCAAAACTAGTCAAAAAAGTAGTGAAAACTCTTCAAATCTTCTTGCCCATAGCTGTGTTTCAAGTAGGTTACTACATTCCTTTCTGTTGTGCTACAAGTGATCTCCAATTTTCGAAATAAGCTGCAATCCCTTTGGATTAAAATAGCTGGATTCCATTTTGGGAGGAGAAGGAGAGGGTAGGGTGAAATTTTTGAGAAAGGAACAAAGTTTTGGGGGAAATAAAGGAACTGGTTAGTCAGTTATTGATGGACAGGAGTAGAGAAATTTAGGTCTGGTAGATGTACAATATTTTTGTAGAACTGAAAAATACAATGATAGATTGAGTGTGGCTGATTTATTTTTGTATTTCTTTTGATAATTTAACTTGTCTACTGTTGCAGTACTAAAAATAATCACCAAAACAATACAAATTTCGTAATTTTTTTACTATTACTTTTAAAAAAGAAAATGTCTCAAAAATCTAGAATTTCCCAACTCTAAGCTCAACTTTCCCAACTTCACATACATTGGGGGGGGGGGGGGGATCCCCCCCATACCCCCCCATGGCGACGCCCCTGATCTGCAGATAGTATGTAAAACGGGATTTCGTTCGGATAGATGTTTGTTTAGAATCGAGTGCGCCCCCTGGTTGCGAAATGTGGAAGTAATAGATTTTTCAAAAAGATAAAGTGTTTTGAAAGGAATATTAAACGAAACCCTCTGTGCGATCTGTGATCACACTTACCCACTTGTTTAATATTAATGTACTTTAATGTTAATAAACTTAATCACCTGAGAAGAATAAATGCTACTCTCTTTTTAAAATCATGGAAACAAAAGATAATCTGGTTGAAATTCAAAAGACGGGCAAATGTCCTTGATTGCGGGTATTCATGACCCAGCTAGTTAGCTAATAAATAAAATTAGAATGATAGTTAATCAACAACCCCTTTTGCTTGATGCAGCAAAGAACTGTTATCTCGACAAAGATAAAAGCAGTTTTGTCAACACCACAGCAATATTTTATAATGCATTATGAAAAAAGTTTTATTCAGTCCTTTACTGATCAATATGCATTACTCCAGATGCAGATTTATGTATGGCAATTTGCAGCAAAGAAAAAATTATTGGTGACCCCAACATTGCCAAAACTGCTTAAACTTTAAAAACCAAACTTTAAAAGCCAAAACTGCCAAAAACACAACCTGCCCCCTGCGATCCTTTATCATAAAAGGGATATAATCAATTTTCTCTCAAAGTTATTCCCTGTGCATTCGGGAATTAATTTTTCTTCCTAAATTCATAGTTATTATTATTCAGCACTTTCCATTTATTGCTTTAAGGCAGTGGTTCCCAACGTGGGGCGTACACCCCACAGGGGGGCAATATGACTTTTCAGGGGGGGGGGGTCAATTTCAGATTTCTTATTAACAAATTTTCTGTCATTTTTTTCTAATGAAAGTAGTATCTTCGTCTAAAAATAGAAATAATAGACGAAAAAATTTTAAAATAACTGAATAAAAATAAATTTTCGAAATGATCACATTAAAAGTTCAAAAACACACTGACACCGGAATAATTATGTGAGTTTTTTTGTATAATTTGACACCTTTTATATGTTCAAACATCATTTTAATTTCTCTGGTTTTAATATTATTTTAGTAAATTACACCTTTTTTTACTACTTATTTAAAAAAAAACTTGTACATCTATTCATAGTGTAATATACCCAGGGAGGAAAATTTTACATATGGAATTTTGTAGGATATATCTAAAATTGACTATTTGGACATGTTTAATCTAAAAAATATTTTGAATGATCTAAATGAGGTGCTACATTTATGAAATTAATAAAACCCTGTGTGCGTCACGGAAGGAAAGGGTTGGAAGTAAACTTCTTATGGCTCTACTGCAGACCACATACAGAATATTACATATGCATTTTAAAATTTTAAATTGGAGGAAACATGGTGCCCAAATAATTATAATGCAGAAAAAAGCCCGCTATCAAAGGAGTATGTTATGAGAGGAAAGAAAAATAGTAACTTAAAATGGATAAAAGCGCAAATCTGGAAATGTTACTTGTGAATTGTGTTATCCATACAGTTGTGGCGATAATCAAATATCACTTAGTCTTAATGGAGTATTAAAATCCATTATAAAATGTACCAATTCTATCAGATGTAATACAAAATATGAAAGAGATTTCAAGAAATTTTACGAAAATAAAAATGTAGACTATTTTTCACTTTTAAATTTGAGGTAAGTTGCCAAAAAACAACAAAACTTTTGTAGACGTAAATGCGAAGACCCATGGCATCACTGCATTCATGAAGTTAGGTTAAAAGCATACTTGTAATATATATATATATATATATGGTTTTGATAAATTAAAGAATGTGAAATCACTTAACAGAGTTAATGCTATTTTCAGACCCATCTGGGAAAATGGAAGTTTATTTTTTATGTGACAATTTTTATATGACATGGAAGGGAGGGGGACATTATGATTTTAGAGATGCTTTGGTGGGGCCCGGCCAAAAAAAGGTTGAGAACCACTACTTTAAGGGATCTTTCAGAAAATGCTGCAAAAGCATTTTGAGACAATTTTCATCATGCTTCAGGTCAGGAATAAGTGAAGATATAATATATACATAATATATATATATAATGTATATATTATATCTATATACATAATATATATATATTATTATTAATGAAAAATGCTATTCGATTCTAAATTACTTCAGAAGTCATGTCTACAAATTTCAGGATATTTACTTATACAAGTTAGTCTGCAAATGTGTCAGAGAGCTCGTGTTGGTGAGTGGAGAAACATATTTCTTTTAGGATAGCTTTAAGGGAAGAGTTTGACTTTTAAAGGTAGGGTTAGTGCAAGCATATGTATGAACTCATTTACTTCAGTGAAACTTACACAGGAATTCAAGTGTGCACCATGATAGAAATATTTTTTCTCTGATATTAATAAAATAGCTAAGTGTATAAACGGTGAAATCCTCTCCCGCTGAAAAGACTGAAAACATTTTTTGCATCCCGCTATGTCAAAGAAAGAGTTTAATCAAATTACTATTTCAAACATGAATAAGGACAGTGAGGGAAATTCGTTCTAGAGGATGTTGGAAAATGTGTAGTTAGGAGATCATACTTGCAATATGCCGTGCTACATAAAAGATGGATTCATTTTATTAAAACATTCGTTAAGTACTTGTAAATAAAAAAGCGCATTTTTAATGCCAGAAAACACTGAAAATTCATAAAATTTAAAAACTACGTTTGTCTGTCCATAAAAGAATTTCTTTTTATTGTCCTTAGGACTTTTTTATAATGTCATTATTTTTATAAATATATGTTATACAAAAAGGAGCCATATAAAAATTAAATTTCATATTTTAATGTTCATGCAGCCCCTTTTTAAATAAATGCCAAATCTGAAAGGTGTACTTGATTTGTATACTTTTTGTATGTGGAAGTATCCTTTTATTATCAGCGGTTTGAGAAATGTCATCTATTTTTAGTCGCCCAGTACAGTTTAAGAAAATAGTAGTACTACTAATACAAGCATTTAAGCTAGGGTGTCAACGATTTTAATCAGTTGGTTTAAATCAACGATTAAATCGTGATTTTAATCAACTGATTTTCTAAAAAAAAAAATCATTGATTAAAATCAAAATTTTTTTTAATGTTTAAAATGTCAAAAAAAAGTTTTTAAATCAAAGATGAAAATAATTTGAAAGTTTCTACAGGTATTTCGACTTTTATCCAATATAAAATAGTTTTATTTAAAAATGATATTTAAATCTAATATAATTTGCAATGACATAATTTCCTTTGGGTAATCAATTTATGGATTATTTTATGTAAAATAAATATAGCAAGTGTATTGAATTTCTGCTAATAAAAGAATAAATAGTGTCTTAGTTTCCCATTCTATTTTTATAATAATAAATTAATAGCCCGAGTCAAAGAAGAATGGAAGAGTGACATCTGCTCAACAGCTAAATTGTAAATGAATGCATGGGAGAAAAAGAACTAATTGGTATAAAAATGTTAAGCACAGCAAGATCTTCTTTGGTATAGTTTGAATAAATGTTTTTTTTTTTTTTTTTACTTTGTAACTTATATATACTAAATAAAAAAATTAATTAGGAATTGAAAAGGCAGCAAAACTTTTCTTAAAAGAAAAGAAAATGAACCATTGAAAGCTAATAATCCCCACTGAGATATAATAATACTGCTATATAAATATTTTTAGGATTTCAGATATAACTGGCTATTCTTATATATATTCTGTATGTGTGTATGAATGAGTTTAACTCATTTTCACACACACACATATATATATATTTTTTTTTTTGTCATCATACACAGGGGCGTGCCGAAGGCTGTTTTAGTGTGTGTGTGTGTGTGTGGGGGGGGTGAACTGAATTTTGCCGACTGCAAGATCGGTGGTGAAAACGGTGTTGCCAGATTAGGAGCTTTTTTAATTCATATTATTTGACTGTCACCACTTTTTAAAAATAGTATAATTCACCTTATTTTTCAGAGTTTTAATCTATTTTTAAATAGTCCGAATATTTCTATTTCAAAAAATCGGTGACAATCAACAATCTGGGGACAAAAAAGTCCCCAATCGGGCAACACTGGGTGAAAAAGGCTTTGTGATACCCCCCCCTCCCTCAGATATAACTGGCTATTCTTATATATATATATATAAGAATAGCCCCCTCCCTCAGTGACCGATATAACTGTTCTACAATACTGTGAATTTATAAAAATCACTAAAAGTCTTAAGTATTCACCTGCATTCTCCTTAACCACAGTCGTTATTAAATGCTGTTATTCAGTATGTGTAAATTTTTTTTAATTATTTTACTATATAAGTAGAGTTGAGAATCCTGTTATTAATTAGGATTCTGCTTACGATTTAAAAGGAAATGTGTACGGATGTACCGTACATTAACCAGTTCTCAAAAGTAAGAATTTAAGAATGTTGAAGTACTTCGGAATTTATGTTTCTATAAATAAAACTGCATGCTGTTGTGTAATGTAAGTATATAAATTTTAAAATACATAAAAAAGACAAATCTTGCTTTCTAAAAATAAGATATATATTAGTATTAGAGACTAAAAATTATCCTTCTACATTTTTAAATTATCACCCGTCTATCCTTCAGAATAGCCCATTTTCTAGCTACACTGTCGAAATCCAACATGTCAGTTATGTCTGTTTCACAGGTTAGTAGCATTAGTTCGTCCAGTCGCTCTTCCGACATGGTGGTACGCAAGTAATTTTTTACTAACTTTAACCTGCTGAAACCTCTTTCATTACTTGCCACAGTTACTGGAATAATTAAGGCCAACTTGTAGGCCAAAGAAAGGTTAGTATACAAATGAGCCTTCCCCACAAGTTTTTGCGCTGCTGCGCCAATTGTATCCGATTCAGAACTAGCTATTTCTGAGGACATGAGATCAATTTCACATTCCAAGCTATCTACATCTTTGAGATCATCAGGGAATAATTGACATAGTTTAGAAATGTCCTCGGTAGAGCTATACTTGATCCTAGATGGAAGGAGACAGGTCCAGTGGTTTAACTTTCTCAAATACCAACTTATGAATGTGTCCAAATGCAGTTGTACGCCGATCTACCACCTTCAAAATTTCTGCTTTAAAATAATTCTCTCGTATAAATAGAACTGCAGTTTCAGGATTTTCGTCGATCTTCGATGGAGGCCTCCGTCGCCTGTGCTGCAAATCGCAAATTGAACTCATAATCTTGATTTATTTCATGTGTCTCGCAGATGTTGTCAGCTTCCTTAAGGATGTTCATTATTGCCGCCGCATCATCATTCCGGAGTTTCTGAATGTTTTCGTAAGTTTTTTAGAAAATAAGAACTCCTTAGTTTAAGCTTTCATTGTATAAGCAAAATTTTATTAAAATATTCTTGGTGCCGAATGCAAGTTTGGAATTAAAATTAGGTGTGCCCGGAGTAGGACCACTGTGCCGGAAAGGGTTAAAAGTAAACAAATTTAGACTACTGAATATCGGTACCAGGGTTGGAAAAAAACCAGGTTTTTTTGTAAAAAACCAAAAAAAAAAAACGGTTTATTTGGTTTAAACCAGGTTTTTTTGGTTTAAACCGGGTTTTTTTTAAATATAATTTCATATTGCATACAGATGCATATCTGTTGATAAAATAAACATTTTTGGATATTATATAAGTAATATACCTTTTGAAAATATTTAAATTAAATAATTACAGTCAATTATATAGAAAATTGAAATCATTTCTAATTTAAACATTATCAGTAACAGCTATGTCTTATGTTCAAAGTAAACTGCTCTACACAATGAAACATGGATACCTTTTAAAATCTTATGAAGAATCCTTTGATTAATAATATAATAATCAATCAATAAACAATTGATACAGTTTCATGAATATAATACATATATTATTCTATGGTTGTTATCATTATTATTTTTTTAATATCCAAATACTTCCGGTTATTTTGTTTTCTGAGTGATAACTCCAAGTGTCCAAGTCAACATTTTTGGCCATTAGATTCAGATACAAACAGAAAAGACTGATTGGTATTATTGAAATGCTTAACTAACACTCAATTTTTGCAAGCTGTATTATTCAATCTGATATCTTTTAAATTCTTTAAGGATCTTTCCCAATCCAGAAAATTTTCTTTTACAGCTTAACCAAAATCTTAAAGATCATTGTATTTTGTTATTAACTGCTGTAAATAATCTGCATGTTTTAAGTGAAAATATTTTATGCTAAATATTGAATATTATTTATCTATTTTATCTTTTCTAATTTCACATGTTTTAAGAAAAATCTTTAGGGTACCAGATATGTTCATCAGCACATGCTAATTTTCATTTTACATGCATAGAAACATGACCTAGGCTTGTTATGTCTCATGTTGACTGCTGAGATGAAGTGTTAAAAGTAGAAATTACTTCTGTCAATAATTTAAAACAATTAAATTACAAAAAAGAGAAAATATTATATTAGACTTTTTCTAAAAAAACCAAATGGTTTTTTTGACAAAAAAACCAATTGGTTTAAACCATGGTTAAAACCACTTGGTTTAAACCGTGCCAACCCTGATCGGTACTTACTAACCTTATTCTTAGATGTCGTCTGTTCTTCAGTTCTTTTAAGTCGCTTTGCCGCTACTTCAAATGGATTAGCAACAGCATCCAAAGCCTGATATTTTACATGTTTCTGTCTATTAATGTCATCCAAATGGTACTTCCTGTTGTGTTGTTGTCTGTAGTCATAATTAAAAATGCTTCCACACTCACATTTAATTTTAAATCGGCTCTGTCTTTTCATTGTAATTTTTTAAAATTAAACGATTCTTAATCCAGTTAAAAATAAAAGCGCAGATGAAGAATACTAATTTATTCACTCAATGACGATCGCAACAGAGAATTGAAATGATACTGACGACGGCAGAGGAGACTTTTTGCAGGGTGTGTTCTTAACTTTCCGACTATTCTAAATTTTACCAACTCTTCCAAATAAGTGGGGGGGGGGGGGGGTGTTACACCCCCCGCTAGGCACGCCCCTGATCATACACATACAGGTGTGTAAGTTTAGATTTTGGTGATTAACAGTAATTTTTCTAAGTACAAATGCAAAACAAGCTGCAAATAATGTTTGTTAGTTTTGTTATTTATTTGTGCTACTAACTAATGAAATTACTTATTTGCAGTTTTTATTAATTCTGTAATTACTTTCTGTTTCTTCTAGGCCATTTTTTAAGGGTGAAAAAAAAATGTTATATTCACCGGTAGATGTAGTCAGAGATTTCTTGTAAAAAACTTCCCATTCAACAGTATTTCTAAATTCATGTGCCCAAGATCTTGCAAAAATAATAGAATTTTATTTCTTAAAAAAAAAAAAAAAAAACTGTATATTAAAACATGTTATTTATTTGTATTTTTCAATTTGTGATTAATAAAATTATTAAAAATTAAGGACACTTTATTTATCATACTAAAAATTATCCTTTTTTTTTCTTATATCATTACTAATATATTTCCTCATGAAATAGTGCCTTTTTTTCTTTCTAAAATGACCTACTACATTATTAATTATCATTTTAATAATTAAAGCTTAAAAATGTATAATATGTTCCTAATTAGAGAGATTGTTTAATAATTATTAATTTGAAGTAGTGTTAACTAAATATTAAATTCAGTTATTAATAATATGTTAAATATCACTAGTATTTAATAAAGTTTTACATAATTATTACAATATTAATGTATATAGCATTATTGTATATGATACTAACTAATGAAATTACTAATTTGCAGTTTTTATAATTTCTGTAATTACTAACTAATAATTTTATTAATTAAAGTGTTAAAACATAGATTATGTTAGCAATTAGTGGTTTAGTTGTTTTGGAAATCTGAAACTCTTGGTAGCTATTCGGTATTTGAACGCTGGGAAAAAAAATCATGATTTTTTTACACCCGAATTTAAGTGTATTTGCATTAAATACCCGTTTTAATATTTTATAGTAAGTAATTTTAAATTATACTAAAATTCATGGCACAGTAGTTAATATTAGAGTTCATAAAATGAAGACCTCATAAGAATATAATTAAATAAATCGCAACTTTATATTCTACTCTAAAACATTCAAATGTATCATAACCTGAAATATCAATCTTTCTTAAACTTTCAAAGAAAGCATAACAGCAGCATCATTTTACCCTAAAATGGTTTTGACCCCACTCAGTATTTTTCAAAAGTAGGCACCACTGGATGTTGATGTCAACATCAACAAACTATCAAGTACAATAATTATCTTGTCTAAAAAAAGCAGAATTGCTTCTAATTAAAGTTTGATATTTTAAAAAATAACTTACCAATTGTTATTGTTGGTGATTTAAACAAAATAATTTCTCAAACATTAAAGTTTTGTTTTAAAAAATCTAGACATGTTACGAGTTGGAACCCATCAAAATTTGACGAACTATAATATTCAGAAAAGAATTATTAGATTGAATTTATAATAAATTTACAAAAATAATTATAATAAAAAATTCATCTTACATTGAATGTCTAACTTTTAAAACTAATAATATTTTAAACCTAAAATTACCAAAATACTATTTCCACAAACTTCAACTGTTTAAATTATTGAAAAATTAATATGTATTAGAATATGTAATCGAGATGAGTAAATATGATGAAAATATTCAATTAGGCTCTTATGTTTGGTAATACAGAATGAAAAATCAGCAACAAGAATTTCGTTTTGTTTTGTCACATCATAGAATTTTTTCCCCATAACATTTAAGTCTTACATCATTTCCACATTCTCAAAATTTACATACACACCACTCAAATCTGTATTCACCATTTAATAACACATAATTATCAAAATTGGTTCAGTAGAAAGCCCAGGGCTGATGATTAAAAAAACAGCCAGGTCTTTTAAATATATAGATAATTACATAGTCTTCAACATTGGATGCCATTTTTATGGCACAATTTCATAAATTATCGATACTAGCAATTTGCTCTTTAAATATGGAGATTTTTCATCTCTGACAGCAGGAAGCATATACAATGCTATTTAAAAGCCTACTAAAATTTACCAGTGAATGTATCCTGCAAGAGAAAAATATAAATATATATATATATAAAGCAACAACAAACAATTATTTGTACAGTACAACGTCTAAAGTTCAGACTTTCAAGCGGCAGTATTCAAGAAAGAAGTGAAAAAACAAAATTGTTGAAACAAAAAAAAAAAAGGGTCTAGAACAAAGAAGCTTTATTACTGAATCTTAACTCATGTCTATGTACAGAATAAAAGAAAAACGTCTTAATGATATACTTAAGTTAATAAAGCAGCCCACATTAACTAAAATGTTCCAATAGTTCAGAAAGTTGCAATTTCATCTTAATTGTTTGTTTCCTTAAGGCTGTTCTCAAGTGCTCTGCTCTCAACAAGCACAAAACGTTTTGACACATTTACAAATTCATTTTTTAATGGAAAGTCATAAAATTGGAAAGCCTGACTATGGAAGCAATTTGGAATCGAACTGTTTTCCATTTTTTTGATAAATAAATTACTTATTGAGCTATAAGCGATTTTGATCACGTGACAAAGACATTTTTCACCCTTTCTTGTGTGATTATTTTTCTTCTGCGCAGAAAATCAGTTCAAAACGTCCACTTTGACACTACTTTCTGAAAGATCTATTGCGTTTGCAAAAAAAAACAAACAGAAAACACAGTTCGATTACATAGTTTCTGAACAACACCTGCTAGTTTCATGCATCTCTGAACAAAAATAAATGTCATAAAGTCGCCCTTTTGGATTTGAGAACAGCTTTAAATAAATGTTTTTGTTTTACTTTTTATTTTGTTATGATTTACTTAATGAAAATGTTTAATTTAGTATTGATAGTTGTTATATGCAATTTTTAATACATGAATATCATATTTTGCCTTTTTATGTAGTGAATTTTCTTTTCCTTATTGGAAAAGCAATATTTTTGATGACCAAAAGTTCGGACTTGGTAATGTCCCGAGGATTCCGAACTTTAGACTTTGTACTGTACTTGCATATTATCTGTGCTGTATCAGGTAAACATACAACTGATAACTGTCTCCAGCAATACTAATTACAGAATTTTTTTTTTCTTTCTACATGGTAAACAAGGTAACATTTTTATTTTATGCCATGTTAAAGGCTACTACAGAAATATTCTTGCCAGGAAAAAAAAAAAAAAAAAAAAGTCAGAATAAATGCTTTTTTTTATCACCTAGTAATTATGTTAAAATTTCATACTAAATTACTGTTTCACATTATAGATTTGTATTACATTGATATACTTTACTGTTATAAGCTGCCAACCTAATACTATGTACTGAGTAAATTAGTACTAAATTAATGTTTTAGAATAAATTTTATATTATTTCCCATTTCTTATATTTATTATACTATCTTATTATTGAGCATTTGTTAACTTTATGTTATTTACCATTGTTAACAATGATATTTATTCAATAAACATGTGTCAAATTACTGTTTTGAACATATGAGGCTATAATAAATAAAATTGGCAATTGTCAACCATGTCTTAGCCTGCATAATACGTAAGTACTCAGTTATTTAAAAACTAAATTCTGAACAGTTTGATGTCACAATATTTCTTATGTTTAGCTAAGTTTTAATTCTAATTTCTAAATCTGAATAATTGTTTATTATTCTTTATTAAGAATATTGAGATATAAGTAAACATTACATTTAAAAATAGTCTGTATAAGCTTTTCATTTAAGAATAACTTGTTAATATTCATTATCCTTAAAAACTGAAGTTCATAAATCGTAATAAAAGGAAAGTATGCTTTTGACAACTAACACATAAGTATTATCAAAAAGTCACAAGACATATATATAAATTAGTTAATTAACAATATCACGAAACAAATAAAACTAAGCATTAATAAAACTTATCTTACTTAAATGTAATTTAATTTTAGCAAAGCAATATGATTTTTGAATTGAATTCAGGTATCCATCTACAGTTTCCAGAATGTCGAATTTTCGAATCACTATCTCGTGCAGCATAATCGAAGAAATATTGCTAGTGTGTATGGTGTGAATTATAACACACACATCACAAGCAATATTCATTCATTTAAAGAGGACTCATCATTTCTTTAAAATCTTCAATTTTTAGTTTGGTATATATTCCAAGAGCATTGGTACGTTTCCTTTGCTTGATCGTCAGCTCTTAAGAACGTCATATATACAAATTGTTTTCCTCAAGTCTTTTGCATACATTTATATTTAAAAATGCTACCGATCAAACATTGAAATATATTGTCCATTTGTTACGATGTATATGGACGTCGGACGTGATTCATTAAAATGGTGTCTAAGCGTGATCACCATCATAAGAAATAAGAAAGGTAAACAAATATAAAATGATCGGGACGCCGGACCTCATTGCAGTTACCAGCTGGGCTTTCGCTTTTACAGCTTATCGCTCTTGGCGAACTCTTGTTTGGCTACGAAATGAAAACTGTTCTCTGATTGGTAGTCTACCGTTGCATTTTTATCACGTCGTGTCGATGTTTAGATGAGATCTGTTGCTTGTCATGGCAAATTCAAATATGAAGAATGTGGATGTAAGGTAAGAATTTTCTTTCATTTTGTAATGCATTTCTTTATAACTATTCTGTCTATATATTTATATTATGTTAGAAAAACTTTTACTTTATTAAGATGAAATTTAAAAAAGAAATTAGGCCTAGTCATCGCACGATTAAAACGTGGAATAGAAGGAAAAAGATGTCAGCAATTCTTGTCGGTTGAATTAAAACTACAATATATGTTAAAGTTAAAACAGACAGAATTAAATGAATTGTATTCTTAATTCCAAAATAAACAGTAAGCGTATAAGATTTTCTATAGACACATCAATTTAAGCTGACATTTTAAATTCATTCTTTAACCACTTAAAAATAAATTTGAAAAATAGCCGCGTTTTTCGACACCCCTTTTTCGCTATTTGTTCCCATTAATTTAATATTTATCAATGTTTATTTAGGTTCTAAACAGGGTAGGTAACTTGAACTTCTTATTACGATATTTTTTTTTTTATTTCTATGCAGGTGTTTTTGCATATCAAAACATTAAATACATTTGAGGCTTTTCTTGAAAAAAAAAAAATATTTCAGAAAATTAATATTACTTCTAGAAAAAATAAATAATACTTCTGAAAATTACCATTACTTCTTGAAATAAAAAAATACTTCTGAAAATTAATATTACTTCTTGAAAAAAAATTAATAATAGGTACTTCTGAATAGTGTGAATTTCTTGGTGCATTAACAAAGTCATTTTTATATATGCTCATAAAATTTGCAGGCATTAATATTCAAGTGCTATAGAATTAAAGGAATAACTTGAGTATTCGCCCTGAGTCCGCTATTTTTTTTTTTTTTTTTTTTTTTTTTATAACCACTTTAAGCTTAATTTTCGAAAATTCAAAGATTAAAAATAACAACAACAAAACAATCCAAATGGAAAAATTTTAAACAGAAATCGGCATTCTAAACCTCATTTGTAAAAAGAAAAATAGGGAGGGGGAATTTGTAAATAGCAGACAGCAAATATACATAAATTTTAAAACAATAGAATAAAGGAAATATTCATGTTTAAAAGTAGGGGAAGGTGGGGCACGTTGGGACATGGCCCACCTTGGGACATCTCAATTTTTAGGCTTAATTTTGCAGTTAAAAATTAGCACATATAAGTGCCAATATATGAGACTACAGTCTACTCTTCCATGTGTTTTGGAATCACTAGTGTTTGCTGGCAACAAATAATACCATTATTTTTGTTTTCAATGAGGTTGAGTAACATTTATGTGTGTTTTGAAAAATAATTTTTTTATTAAAGAAATGAAATAATACAAGTGGGGGCATGTTGTGATGAAAAAACATTGATTTATTGTTATTTTAAGGGTAAAAAATAGACTGCAATGCTAAGCTTAACTGTTTTAAAGTTTTTGTTACTTAATGTGCGAGGTGGGGCAGGTTGGGACACTCAGTTGTGGGGCACCTTGGGACATGTCCAAAAATGCTGTAAAGACCAAATGCCGCTAACTGAGGGGAAAAAAGTACACAACCAATTAGAATTTTCATCAAGCAGGGAGGATGAGACAGTTGCGCTAGCAAAATTGGTAAAAATTACCCCTGGCAGGAAAACATATATAAATGATTTGTGTAATGGCAGTAGTGATGAATTCAGCTGTTCATGTGGTGCTGATTTTCCTACAGATTGCAAACTTACTTAAGATATGTCCAGAAACTTAAAGGATAAAGGTAAACCAACTGTGGGATAGTGTACATTGGCAAAATTTGCAGGAAAACAAAGCATTGTAATTTGTGTTCAAACTGTTGAGAACAGCAGCGAGTATGAGATATCCATTTTGAGAAGACGAGATCTAGAAATGTCATTTTAATCCTGATAAGCATGATAGCTCATTTGTGTATCAAACATTTTTTTAAAACTTGGCACTCCTGAAAACAAAATATATCAAAGATGTGTTTTATTAGAATTTGATGAACACCATTTTTTTTCACATCAAGTACAAGATCTATTAATGAAAACATGTTACAATTCAAATTATTAAAGTGTTTCAATGCTTAAATTATTTCATGCTCAACTAAAGCTTTATAAATAAAGCTTTGTTCATCAATTAAATATAAAATTTTACATGTATTTTTGATTAAAACTAGTGTCCTAACCTGCCCCACCATGTGGGGCAGGTTGGGACATTTTAAAGGCTTTTTTGTTTTGTTTTCACTCTTTTCCTATGTGAGTTATTAGATTATTATGAGGTTTATTTGATGCAGAAATGTTTATATTTTATGTCTAATTGGTTCTAAAATAAGAATAAATATTAATAAAATTTAGAAAAATTCTTTACTGAAAAACGTCCCAAGGTGCCCCACCTTCCCCTATATAGGGTAGATGTGCCAGTAATGGACACCCCTTGAAGTTTTTAGTTCATAAAAAAATAACTAATAAATATTTAGCTTTAATTTTTTTTTTAATAATTCCCCTTTGCATGTTTTATAAAACTGTGTTATTGTTGACACTTTTAATCAAACCAATCAGGAAGCAGAAAATAATGTTTCAAAGTTTCGCTGTTTTTCTATGAAAATCTTAATGAAGAGGTTAAGAGCTGACTTCATTTAATTAAGTTATATCCTATTATTTATTTTTTTGCAAAATTTGAATGTTTTTGTTTGAGTAGCAATGGAAAACTTATAATTTTATATACTAACGGCCATTTACAAAATTTCATTTATTTTTAAGGTTTTAAGAGGGGGTGTCCATTACTGGGATGGTTAATTAGTCATTTTCCAGTAATGGACACCCCATGTAAACATTGCTAAAAATGCACTTTCAGTAATGTTTATAGTGCATAAAATATTTTGACTTAACTGCAAACCTAAATAATCAAATTTAATTTTTAAATTATACTTATCAAAATGTAATAACACCAAAACTTTTATAAATAGCTGCTTTCAAGTTATTTTATGTGGATTAATAAAATTTCAATATTTTATTTTATTTATTTATTTTATTATTATTTTTTTATGTAGATGCACCTTACATATTTTATAATCTGGCAATCAAACCAGCCAGGAAACAGGAAAATATTGTTTAAGAGCACAGTCAAAGAGGGGCTCATAGGGCTTAATTCCTCTCTGTTTAAATAAAAACAATTAAGTTATAGAAGTTATTAAAAATCTATTTTCGGTCTTAAATGTTTCCTTATTCATCTCTGACAAAAGAAAAAAATTGTAATATTAATGAAAGTTATAGGTAATATTCATGAAACTAGTGAATCTGCAGATCAGTGGCCTCAAACATCAATTCTACAGTTTTATTTTGAAATTATTTTATTTAGTATTTAAAATAGTCAACTCACAATATCATTTATTTCATATTTGTAATATTAATTATTATAAATGATACATCAAGTAGTCTCTGGAAGATTAATTGTTAAAAATAGTGAGACAAAACTAAACACCAATATTCCAAAACTTTTTTTTTTTTAATTACCTTTAAAATCCCCCACTGTTTCAATAATTTGATAGCTGTAATTGCCTGATATTTAGTATTTTAAACTATCCATCTAAAATAATTAAAACTTCGATTTTCTGATAATTACAATAATTGATGCAAACAGTAAATGATTATCACAAATATTTTATTAATTACTGGTATCCTAATTGTTAAATTTATTTGAAAATAACTATTTTGTTTCATTAGTATGTATTCATTAAATTCTGGTTCTAAATACAGTCAAAAACAATTATATTTATTGCTTTTTGTGGGGTGTCCATTACTGGACCAGAAGGTGTCCATTACTGGGCTAGAGGGTGTCCATTACTGGGCTTTTGGGTGTTTTGATATATTTCTTTTATTTAAAATTAAATTTTGATTGATATTGGGAAATGAGACTATAAGAATGGTTAAATAATGTTGATAGGTTTATTTAATATTGAAAAAACTGGAATATAATAATTATAACTATAAATAAAAAAATAATTTTGAAAGAGATTCCTTAAGGGTGTCCATTACTGGCACATCTACCCTATTTCAAATTTACAGGCAAAAAAGATTCGGATATTAACATAAAAAATTTACAAATGAAGAAATTTAAAATCGGCAAAAAAAATCTTGTTTATCTCCAGGCGAATACTCAAGGGTAACTGAATTGAATTAGCATTGCCGATTTTACTATAAATGCATTATTATATTACATCTAGTAATCCATGGAAAGCTTATTTGATTTATATGTTCATTTCTCTCAAAACATAGCATGATTTCAGCTTAATTATTAAGATGCTACATGCCGCAGAATGATATACATTTTAAAAGGAACGTTAAAAACGCCAGAATAAACAAAAATTCGCAAAAAATTTTTGTTTATTCTGGCATTTTTAACGTTGCTTTTAAAATGTATATGATTTCAGCTTGTCTTGATAATGCATGTCAATGATGAATTCAGAGGGTGGACCAGCGGGGATATTCCTCTCCTGAAAATTCAAGAAAAATGCTGATTTCTATAATTCTGCCAGGCTGTTTTTTAAAAGAAATGTGAACACTATTTTATATGGTTTTCTTTGTAGAAAATATGTTTTTGGTAGTTATCTCGTAGATATACCAATATTTCTTTTTGGTGCAAAAATCATAATGTTTTGTCTGGTATGACAACACGGCAAAACAGATAGTGTGTTTTTTATTAAATTAAACTTTGTCTGTTTTATAAAACAATTTGTATTTTAAAAAAATGTGTAATGTTTTATTTATTATAGAGTAAATGTGTGTGCCTTATAATAAAAAAAAATGTTTTTTTTTTTTTTTTTTTTTTTTTTTTTTTTTTTTTTTTTGCAATAACGTAAATGTGTGTTTATATATATATAAAAAAAAAATGTGTGTGTTTTATATTAAAGTGCATGTGTGTGTGTTTTCATTATAAAATAAACTGATTCAAAATATAATAAAACTAACATGTAGTTTTTGCACAGTATGCCCAACAAGTATTTCAGACCAGGGTTTTCTTGCCAAAATGGCTCAAAAAAAAAAAAAAAAAAAGCACCAACCTTGGTGTGGCTGCAGCATCTGTTCAATTTTGTTTTAGTATTTTTGATGTAGCAAGGCTGTTTAAAAGATTCAGATAATAAATCAATTTGAAAATGTTTACAATGATGTAGCAGGTCACTTTAAAAATTTAAGATGATTTGGACTATCAATTTTCTATTAATTACATGTTGTAAACAATATATTTTTTGCTTTATTTTGTTCGATACATAAAAATATTCAATCCTGTGTTTTTATGTACAGGTCAGTAAAAAAATAAAGCACTCCATTGTTGCTCAACACTTTGTGTTGTTACATTTCAATTAAATTAAAAAAATTAAATATTTTTCTTTAATGTAATTATGAAATTTTAGATGAACTTCATGTTGGCTCTAGAGAAAAAAAAGGGGGGGGGGGGGTTCTCGGATTGGAATTTAAAAAGAAATGGCACTTGTGTCGCAAAAAATATTTTTGAATTTGTTTGTTTAGACTCCTTTTTATCAGTGGATTTTTGCTATATTTTCCCGCAGTTGAGTGAATTTTGTTAATTTTCTCCTTATTGATTGATGAGTTTCAGGATTTATTCTGTGTAATCAATTGATGAATTTTGCATCTTTTTCTGCAACTGGCTGAAAATTTTCATGATTTTCTCTCACGATTGACTGTTGAATTTCATGTTTTTTACTGTGATTGATTAACAAATTTTGCTATATTTCAAAGCAATTTCCTGAACAATTTTTTTTTTTTTTTTTTTTTTTTCTCCAGCGATCGACTTGCGAATTTAAGTTTCTTTTGAAAACTGAAAGGCAATTTTTTTATCCAACCGATTGATGAATTTTATGATATTTTATCTCTACCAATTAGTGAAATTTGCCTTTTTTTGTCCTTTGCTACCGATTTGCAAAACTTTTGGGGCTTTTTTTTTTTTTTCATATAATCGGTACTTAAATTTCACAATTTCCCCATGGCAGATCGATGAAGCAATTGATGAACTCCAGATTTTTCCTCATGATTTACTGGCAAAACTTGCAGTTTTTTTTTCCATGTGATTGAATGGCGAAATAAGCGATTATATTATTTTCTCATGACAGACGGAAGAATTTTGCAATTTTTTTTTCTCTAACTAAATTAATCTGTCAAATTTCTTTTTTCCCCCTCCTACATGACCGATTGACAAATTTTGCAACACTTCCCCACAAACAAATGCTGAAATTTATATAATATTTCCTGTAAATAATGGACATATTTCATGAGTTATCCCCCCACCCCCCTTCCCCTCACAGCTAAGAAAAGAAATGAGTCGAAAGGGTGCATCATAAATGTCAGCAAGGGACACAGGGTGTATAAAATAATTAAAAGGGCTGCCAGATGCATACACTGTGTAAAAAAGGCTGTTCTGACGCCACATAAACGAGTTAAAAAGAGCTGCCAGGCGTTGCGCCCTGCAAAATTAGCCTAGGTCCACACTAGAATTGCATTTATAACTTTTTAAAATATCTTTATTTAAAACTGTACCGTAAAATCCTGTTATTTCCCCTCCCCCTAAGAAAGACATGACGAAAAATTGTAAAATAATCTGGGGGGTGCTTGCACAAGATTTTTTCACGACATTTGTGGGGGATTTTGGGGACATTTGGTGAACCTTGCAGGAGTTTTTTTCGCATTGCTCTAACCAAAATCGCATTTTTTCCGTAATACTTTGACGAAATTCTTTTTTTTTTTTTTTCATAGCCCTTTGATGAAATGTGCAGGGTTTTTATTTCAATCCTTTGTTGAAATGTATCTATTTTCGTGATCCTTTGATGAAATGTGTGTTTTTCACCGGATTCTTTGGCTGAATTTCTTTTTTCTGCAATCTTTTGACGAAATTTGCATTTTCCCAAGATCTTTTGATGAAATTCATGTTTTTTCTGCGGTCGTTTGACGAATTTGGCTTTTTTTGCGATCTTTAGACAAAATGTGCATTCCTAAGACAAAATTGGCAATTTTTTCTTTGAACGATTGATGAAATTTATTTTTTCTGTGACTGTTTGTCGAAATTCACATTTTATTATGTCCGAATTGTTGGACTATGAACTGATGCCTGATTTTTTTATTTTCTCAACCGAATGCTTAATTTTTCAGAAAATTCGGAACAGAATAATCCCTGTGTTGGGAATGTCATGTTTAGAATTCACGCCCTTTCTGATGTGGCGAAAAAATAAAATACTTGGTATTGATTCTGACATTGACATGCAGGGTGGAACTTTTTTGGAAGTTGGTGATGCTTTCTTGGGATTTTTTTTTTTTTTTTTTTTTTTTTGGTACTTCTTAGTTATCCTGTCGACCAATTTCGCCAAATTATATACATTGACATAATTTTTATTTTAAATAATGAAAGAACAAATAAATTAGTAAAACATTAATAAATAAACAAATAAAATGTCAAATTAATGGTTTTATTGGCCATTATTGACATTTAATCTTACAATTAATTAATGAATGGCAACCATTATTGGCATTTAATCTTACAATTTGGCGACAGTAATTTGGCAGACGGGATAACTAAGAAGTATCTTTTTTTTTTAAACAAAAGGTGGAGGAAGAGGGCGTTATCGAGAAAAGTGGATAAACGGGATATTATGGTGTACCAAAAAACCATGATAAGTACCTGTAGTTTTAGCTATAATATTTTACACATAATTTTAAATGTATACAGTAGTCTAAAAAACCATCTCTGTACAAAACTTTGTTTTTTAAATTGTACTTTGACACCCTAATTATTATTAAAGTTATTCTTTTATTTTAGATACCTTGGAAATAATTAGTGAAAAATCTATATAAAAATCGAGCTGCATGGTGTCAAAAAAAATCATCAAAAATTCTCCCCAACAGTGGTAAGTTTAACTGATTTTTTTGTTGTTGTTGTTTCTTCTAAAAAATATCAGATCATGTGAGCATGTATTTATTATAATATTTAAATTATTATATTTTATTATTATTTAATACAGTATAATATTTTTCTTTGAATAGTAATAGTTTTGGTTTCAAACATAATTATGAATTTTGTCAGTTAGGGATATTTTGATATTTAAAAAAAGAAAGTTTGCTTTGTTATGAAAACTGTTTTTTTTTTTTTCCGATAATTTTAAAAATGTTTCTGTTGTCAGAAATTCAACCTAAGTTTAGAGAATAGACTTAATTTTAAAATGTAGTCTGTCCCGCTTAATTGCATACAGTTGGTTCCACTGAATTGTATGCATTTAAGCGAGGACATTAATTAATGTTATCAGCGAACGCTATCATTTGATTATATGCCACAGATATGATAAATATTAATGGAGAATAATTATTTACCTAATAAATTAAAAACTACTGTATTAATAACTTTAATAAATAATTTATTATTACTCTATATATAAAAGTATATGTAATAAAGTATGAGGTATTATAACACTATTTACGGTACATGGTTTAATTTTTCATTATAATTTATGTAAAAATTAAAATGAAAGTTAAATAGAAAATTTTTGTTTTTAAATCATACCAAAATAAAAGTTTCTGCATAAATTCTTTTTTATTTTTCAATTATTTGTCAATTTATTTCTCTTTTTTCTTTTGCCTACACAAAAAATCCTTTAGGATTTTTTTTTTTTTTTTCATATCTTGACATTGCATTTCGCCACTTCCAGTGCTAAATATTGATCTTTTATTGGTCTACTTTCCCCCGATTCCAGAATTTTTCAAAAAATACCCCCCAGCATCTTGAGTCACTATATGTACGACAAGCTTTAAAAGAAAAACACAATTGTCCAATTCAACACTCTCATAAGTTGCCAGAATTAAGATAAGTCATCTTACACGACTATTTCTGCTCTTTGATTGTAAATATAACAAACCATTGTTACAAAAAAAAAAGTTCTTCCTTTTTTTCCCCATTCACCACTATAACATGAATTCATAAAATCCGGATTACTACTAGTAGATTGGCGATATTTATGCAATTAACCGGGGATTGTTATGCGATAAAACGAGTACATTTAAATTTGGCCTTATGGGGAACGTCTCTGTTCCACGGCATTCTATGCATATAAGCGGGGTATGCAATTATCCATTACCCGATTAAGTGGGGCCGACTGTATTTTATAATTTAAACATTATGAAATGTTTTTTTTTCTTGGTATTTTTCACATGAATTTGAGTACTGCAGTATTATTTATGGATATCCCAAATTAACTTATGTATAGAAAATTACAATATCATACCAGCCAAAAAGCAATGACTATTAAAATGCTTATGTTAAAGATTTTTTTTCAGTCGTGTGACTATTGAAATTTTCTATTATACATTTTACCTGCCAAATACATTTAATTCAACTTTTATTCTTTTTCAGCTCGAATAAATCTTTATTTTATGTTGGAAATTTTTTATGTTATGACCAGGGGTGTAAAAGTGTAGGTGCCCAACGTGTCTCTCACCTATAAATTTTATTAGTTTTCTTCGTTTAAATTTTATTAGCATTCTTACAAAAAATTTAGACGAAAAATAATGAATAAAATTTATTGATGAGAGACTGCCCGCTGGTGCTTAGATTTTTACACCCCTGGTTATGGCTATGAGCTTTATTTCCAATGTAAACATTCTGAAACATATTTTGATTTTTAATATTTAAACTCTAGGTGCGTTTCTATTCTATCAACACCATTGTACCAAGCATGATAGTTGGTGCCAACTAGAAAAAAAAAAAAACTGTTGGTATAAAAGTGATCATTTAAAAAATATACTCTTTCAAACTTTCACACTATTTTACTATATCAACACAAATATATACTTACAATAAAAGAACAAATGAATATTATACAATAAAGTAAAACTAGGTTTTTAATTCAGTCATGAAGTTATAAGTGTCTCTTAGCATTGTTTGTAGCAAACATTTGATTTATATATATATATATATATATATAAAGACGTCACACAATATCAATGCGATAAAATTGTAAACAATGACATATATTGCTTTTGTTATAGCATTTTGCGATGATCTATATTCTCTTAATAGACTGGGTATGATATTCAGCACCAACAAAATTGTATCTAATTAGACTGTGAAATGTTCATAGTCGGTATCTCCAGGGGTCAATGCAGTTTTTTTTTTTTTTTTTTATGAGTCCTATTTTATGAAAAGTAAAAGTTGCTTTCGTGAAATTTAATTTTTTTTTTGTGAAAAATAACATTTTTTAATGAAAAATGAAATCTAGTTACATAAATTTGAACCAATAATTTAATAATAATAGCTTATTTAAGTCCTTATGCTAAAGTTTTTCTTTCTGGCAAACATTTTTTGTTTGTAAATTATAACCCAAGAAAATGGCATGGTATGCAATAAAAATCTGTTGCATGGATAGGATTGTGATATCAGCATACATTTTGGCAAGGTGTTTGTAGGGATCTGTCCAGACTTTTCTGACAGGGTCCTGTTTTTGTGAAACTGAAGTTTTTCTTATTTTTGTGAAAATTCTACTCATAATTTTGTGAATTTTAAATTATCGATGTCTTCATGTTCTATCCTTCTTGTATAAAAAGCTAAGTAATAAGCTCTTTGGTGAGTTCAACTGCTTACTTACAGGCCTGATTTTATTTTTAAATGACTAAATTTGTGGAAAAGTTCAATTTGAAAGCAAAAACATTCTATGAAATCTCCATTTAAGAGACAAATAATTTTGTGAAGGGTCCTTTAAAGGACCTAAAATTTTCCTAAACATATCCCTGGTTTGTATAACAGAAAAGTATGAAACTCATTTAGTATTATTTAAGATATTTGTTATAGTTTTTTATGTTTATGAAAAAATATAATAGAATAACACCCCACCTGTCTTTTGGTTTATATAATAGCACCTCTCTGCAGGGTTCGCAAAAACCCGGGTTTTTTTGAAAAAACCCAACCCACATGGGTTTTTTCGGGTTTTTTCATGAAAAACCCAATTTTCCCTGGGGAAAATCGGGTTTTTTCAAAAGTACAATCTATGCGATATTACGTTCTTGTATACTGCATTATTTATATATTATATATACTATACATAAAACAATACATTCTTCCCTTAAATGCAATATAATTGTAATGCTGTTTTACAAGTTATAAATTGTATAAATTATATGAATTTAAATCAATTAAGTGTCAGTGTTTCTCACAAATTAGTTTTAAATATAATAGAAGATATAAAATTGTTAATTTGCTTTAAAATCAAATAATGAATAGAATAGTAATATTTAAAATATATAAGTAGGAAGAAAAAAGAAAGGGATAAACTAGTTGGATGTGCCAATCCCAAAACTTTCCTCTATCTCATACATGTTAATAATTCAAAATTCGTTATCACAGTGCCACATCTATGCCCATCACAAGGATTGTAAAATATAGGTTCGTTGAATTTGATGCATTTAACAAGGAGATGTAAGTATCACATTGTTTCAAATAAATCATTGAATTTTGAAACCCACTCTCTTAGATGTCCACAACCAAAATTTTCAACCCAAACAGTATAAAATCAACACCTGTTGTTCAGTTTACATCCTAGTCTAATAAGGATCTATTTGCATGAAAATGAAACAGAATATAAAGTAAATTACGTGCACTAGTTTTTGAGATATAGATTTTGCAAAAATCGTAAAGAATTCAGCATACCAACACTACCTGCTATTAGGTGCAATTTACACCTAAACCTAATTATTAACAGCTTACGTCAACGTCTAACTGAATCTGAAGTTTGATCAAAATCCATGCATTAATTCTTGCGATATTGTGGAAATCATACAAAATACAGCACAACACAGCCACTGTTGGGTTATATTCACCAAAAACTAATCAGCACCAGTTTATATCAAGGTCTAACTGAATCTAAATTTTTATTCAATTCCGGACATAGTTCTTGAGAAAAGAGTTATTGCTGAAATCATTAAAAAAATGCAGCAAAACAGTGCTACCTGTTGAGCGATATACACCAAAACTTGATAAGCAACAACTTACCTTGTAACTGAATCTGAAGTTTGATGAAAATCCATGCATTAGTCCTTGAAATAAAGCTATTGCAAAAATTGAGATAAATGCAGTACAGCAGCACCACCTTTTGGGCAATATACACCAAAAACTAATCAGCATCAGTTTACATCAAGGTCTAACTGAATCTAAAGTTTTGTGAAATTCTATGCATTAGTTCTTGAGATAGAGCACCCACAAAATTTTTGTCACATACAGACAGATGTTTTCTAAGAAACATCAAATCGTCTTCAGGAGATTTTTAAAATGTATAAGTCCGTCGTAAACTGGAAGTCAAAATTTTTCACAAATTAAATACTTTCTTCTTGTAAAAATAGAAGAAAGTAAAAATACATATATTTTATTTTCATGAATATAATTCATTTGAATTTTTTATATAAAGATGACATGCCTTTGTAATTATGTACAATGTATGTTGCCTACTATGTTCTATGTTAGTAAAGTATTTCAATGTGCTAAAATACATTTTTATTTTACCTCGGGTGTTTATCTAATGGCTTTTATACATTTTTTTTTTTCAAAATTAACTGAAATGACTTAAACTCATTAAATGTATATGTTTAAAATTTTAAATATTTCTGAAAATTGAAAAAACCCACATTATGGGTTTTTCAGCGGGTTTTTTCAAGTGGGCCCATTCTGAAAAAACCCACCGGGTTTTTTCGAACTGGGCCCAGCTTTGCGAACCCTGCCTCTCTGGCCCCTCTTTCAAAAAATTAGCACCCATCTTGCTGCCCATCCAAAAAATTTGCACGCTTCTTGTCTCTCAGTTGACAAAATCTTCCCTTTCTCTTTTTGCCATTAAAACAATTGTTTGCATAATAAAAACTGAAGTGCCCTAAGCAATCCGTAAAATTCCGTAAAGATTTTAATTCATTATATGTTGGTGATCAGTATATTGGTACATTATAGTAGACACAATTCATTAATGATTCATTAAATTAAAAATAGATGATCCTGCTTTATTTTGTATAATGTCAGTGTAATGTATTGATGCTCAATTTATTAATTTTATTTTTAATAAACGGAGAAAAGTGATGAATTGTAATTATATAATGGTTATCTATATTATATATACACATCGAGAATTTTTTTCCCAATGAAAGTAGTTATTTTTAGTTTCATTCGTTCCCCATTTTTAGTTTCAAAGTTATTGCACCATCCCTTACCCAACATGCCAAAACAAATTTCTGACTAAGGGCTTCTTTCATTTTAGAAATTGTTTTAGGTCTGTTTTGTTTAATTTTCTGAACTGTGTGTAGGGGGAAGTTACTGCGCTGCTGGTTGGATTAGCAGTTACCTTCTCTTTTCTTGCAGTGTGTGACATGCCTTATGTGGCTTCTTGTGTCTGGCTGGGGTCGAGAGCTGTGATCTTTCATGGCTTTGATCTCGGCTTGTGGTCTAGAGGAGCGATTGGGCCGTCCATTCTACTCTTGTAGGCCTCTAAAAAGGATATCTTGAACTTCGTTCGGTACCTACCTGGAAGGTGTTTTGTTACATTCTCCTCGAGGCATAATGCCTAGTGACAATCTAGGATGCATGTAGCTTTCGGCTTTATGGAGTGATGGTTCTGCCCTGTTTGATGTCCAGAGTTCTAAGTGAGGTAGCTCTTGTGCTTGACACTTATAGTACTTGAGGGGTACCCTCGAGGTATAATGTTAGCAATTCATGGTGAGAAGTTTCTGAACATGGAGTACTTGTTGGTTTGATGGTATATGTTGTTCACCAGTGGGAGGCCCACTGGCTTTAGCCTACTTGACAGCGTCTTATTTATTTTGTGACATAGCCACCCTTGTGCAGATGTTTCCTTGACTCTCGGACTCGTCAAAATATTCCATGTGCAATAAATTATGAGGCTGCAGCAGAGACTATGTTGTGTTGTGGCCTTCTGTCTTCCTCGCTTAGCTGTTTCGAATGGCAGGTTGATGTGGTAATTGGGCGTCAGTTGATGCCTTTTGGGACAGGTTGCTACGTGATCCCCTAGAAAGGAGGACCGTATGTATCCGCTTGGCTCTGGTTCAGGGAACTTTGGTTTTTACATTCCTTAATCGGGAAGGTCTGTGTGTGTGTGTGTGTGGGGGGGGGGGACAGGCAAACTAAACTTTACCCTGGGCACAGTTTTCTCTTTGCATGGTCCTGTTGCTTGTAATTACCATAATTTTTAATTATTAAAAATGGTATTCTCATCAGTTATAAATATTAACTCTCTTTTGATACAAAATGAGACAGGTGCTTCATGTTGATGTTTGACATAAAATAAGATGTGCAATTATGCTGCTTTGTACTTTTTAATAGTTTTTTCAAGCATTTCCTAGGGCTTAAAATAATAAAATTCCTAAAAATAACTGTAAATTTTACAAAAAGATCTTTTGAAGAAACAAACAATAAGAAATTATTGTATATCTTGTGTATATATATATTGATTTATTCCTTTTGAATGAATGTGATGCACCAATAAAGTTTAGTAGAAATGTATATTTTGTCTTTTCTTCATTATAGATGTGTGCAGCGTAAAAATTATTTTGTGACAAGTGCAGGCAGGAGAAACTGGAAAGTTGGATTGTTGTTAAAAAAAAGTTTTGAAACTATATTTTGTAATGTGGAAGGTTGTAAAAAATATTTGTTTTGTATTTTACTGTGAAAATTGTAAATAAATACTTGTTTTGCTTTTAATGTGACTGTTTTATTGTGTAATTCATAACTCTAAGCTTTTTAATATAGGAATTATTTTAATAATTAATAAACAAAATAATTCAACAGCGATTATCATTTTTTCGTACTATCATTCTTAACACTGCAGAATATATTTTATAAGTATTTCTTTTTGTCTTTTATTTTTTTTCCTTTACTGGTCTTAAATTAAATTAGGAGTAAACTTTGACTTTTTATTTTGAATAACATTTTCAGGTATTCACTTTTGATAATTTTTTCGTAAAGATTAAACTTTTCTTTGTCAAATAATTTAAGTTTATTGTTTTATATTCAGCATTTAGTGTAATATGTGCAATCATTTAAAATGCAATTAAAATATAGAAGTTCTTATTCATTAAAATAAGAACAAAGGATGAAAAGAGTATCTCAACTTTTCTGCAGTTTGTGTTAATTCTTCATGTTCATAAAAGGCATTTACTGAGCTATTACCAATTGTATAAAGTTAAATGTGTCCGTGGCACTATCCTATTTTGATAAAGTAAGGTAAGTAAAACATTAAATTTAAAGTTGTATTTTACAGCCAAATTATCACAACAGTAAAATGTGCTTTGGTCACTAAATATAAAATGGCATACTTTTTGTACTTTATTTATTTGACTTCAAAAATATTAAGATGTCTTATGTAGTAGCTTTTTTCTATAAAAAAAAATTTTAAACAATCATCGGAGCAACAAAATTATACTTTTTAATTTCATGTGGCATTTCATCACAGGACAATCAAATGCATAACATTTGTTACAGATACTGGGTGTTCCTAAAGTGCATAGTGGATCAGGTAGTCCCATGCTTTTTTTAGTAAGTAAATCAAATAATTGCAAAATGAATAAAATTGTCATTGAAAAAATGGTTCTTATGGCAAAAATAGTAAATTAGAAAAATGTTCAACTCCAGATATTAAAAAATATCTGCAAGACAACATGTTAAATAGTGATGAAGCTATGATGGAAAATTTTTAAATTGCACCATTTTGGATAATATTTGTTTAAATTAAGAATAAAGTATGTAAAACTATTATTGTATGCAAGTAAGGAATTTTACCAAATTTCTTAAATATTCTTGAATCTTATCAAAAATATGTAAGATATATTACTATCTTCAATTTGCATTTTTGAAATTCCTATATTGTCACTGAAAACATTTTTTACTTAATAAATTGTATAAACTAAGATATCTTGAAGATTGATTTTTTTTTTAAAGAAAGGTTTACTGAATAATCTTTTTGCAGGCTATATAATTTATTAAATAATTATGTTATAATTGATTATAATAATTAAAAGTGACAAGACATCAATGAATTGCCATAAATTTCAAAAATGCAAATTGTAGGCAGTAACATTCATTAAGCCATCCAGAGGTTATCGAGCCATCATAAAAAAGTCATCCATAGGATGTTGACAGGTGTGACATTTCGATAGCTAGGGGATGTCCTATTACTGTCTGCAAGACGACTGCATCCATCCACGGGATATCAGCTTATCCTGAATATGACATTATTTGGATGATTTTAGGATGTCATTAGGACCATCCAGAGGATATCATACAAGTGTCCTATAATCGTCCAAAAGGTGTCATGAAATGACATCCATAGGATGTTGACAGGTGGGACATTTCGAAACCCAGGGGATGTCCTAAAACGGTCGGCCGGACCAATTCATCGGTCCGCAGGATATCAGCTTGTCCTGAATATGACATCTTTCGGATGTTCTTAGGATGTGTTTGTGTTGTCTGGGTATAATGCACATAAGCGTATTGTTAAGAGTTCTAAAGGTAGGCTTAGCTTAAAATGTAATACTAACCTTCTGATATTCTTCTTGCGAGTTGCATCTACACGATGTTGGGCGTTAATGAATTAGAAAATGGGTTCAAAATCATACAAAGAGCCATTTATGGTATAAAATAATCATTTAATTCCGACAATAAAAAAAATATTTCATTTTACTTCAACAGAATTCAACAGTTCACATACATTCATGGAATACTCCTATTAACTACGTATCATCAATACATTTACATTACTAATATCACGCACAGCGCGTACCACTAGTTTCATTTCACTTCAATTCCTAACATCCTCCCCCCTTTGAAACTTGGGGAGAGTTTCAAATACATAACAATTGTTATTAAAAAGATCTAATTTCTTCGGAGCTCTTACACATCTTCCAGAAGAGGTATATTTCTTTATATAGACATTCATTTAACCCTTTCAAGGGCGGTGGCTAGAGGGTCTAGCCACCTAATTTTAATTCCAAAACTGACAAAGAGCACCAAGAATATTTTAATAAAATTTTGCTTTTGCAATGAAAGTGCTAAATAGCGGGGTTTTATTTTCTAAGTAATTCCTTTGAATATTCTGGTTTCAGTCAATTATTTCATGATTTTACGAACAGAAATCTCCTGCCTTTGAAAGGGTTAAGGAGGGTTTTCCTCTTTCAGAAGCAGACGCGTCAAATACAGGGCGTACCTTTGTAGTTTTCTTATCTAACCTGATTACGGGCCTATGCGGTAAATAATGACATTTATTACTTAATTCATTTTCTGGGACACGCTCAATAATATTTAATTTTCCCCATTCCCTAAATACTTCCTGATATTCAGCGAAAAATCCCATCATTTCAATTTATTAATCATTTTTTCATGTCTCTTCCAAGCTAAAATTTTGTTATCTGTCAAGTTCTTAGAATTACATTTCCATGGAAGCTCTACTTCATATCTGCCATCGGGAAGAATTTTCATTTTATTTTCAAAATCGCTTAAATCAAAATTTTCTTTCCTTTCAAAACTCGGAATGGGGTCAGAAATTCCTATGGTTTCAAGTTCCCATAATTCATTGAAAGGAATATTTCTAACATGCATAGACAATGTTGTCAAAATATTATATTTCTTACTAGAAATTTGTTTTCCCATTACAGTCCAACTCAGCTTGGTTTCTATAGCAGTCAAATCGCAATTCAATTGAACTAAATTACCTGTTAATAATCTCCCTATCAAAACATCAATTTCGGTTTCCTTACAAAAGTGATCCGTTAGATTAATCTGTCTTTTTTTCAGCTCATTTAAAATCCTATAATCTTTAATTTTAGGGACAAATCCGCAAATCTTTCTTTCGGAAAATACTTCACAACTAAACGCGTTATCTCTTTCTAGTTCACTAATTTCTACGGAAAACACATCATGTGGTTTGGGCTTGGTTTCACTCCCCCCGAACAATGCGTGAATAATTGTTTCCTTTCTCAGAGGACGCATTTTTAATAATTTCGTTACTCTCTCGCTAACATAGCTACTTTGGCTCGCAGTATCTAAAAGTGCGCGTACAACCCTTTGGCAACCGTGCGACCGAATACACACGCCAAGTGTCTGCATAAAAACAACTTCATTACTATTACAATTAGAAAGAGAATTCTCTGACTTCCCAGACAACACAAACACATCCCAAGAACATCCGAAAGATGTCATATTCAGGACAAGCTGATATCCTGCGGACCGATGAATTGGTCCTGCCGACCGTTTTAGGACATACCCTGGGTTTCGAAATGTCCCACCTGTCAACATCCTACGGATGTCATTTCATGACACCTTTTGGACGATTATAGGACACTTGTATGATAACCTCTGGATGGTCCTAATGACATCCTAAAATCATCCAAATAATGTCATATTCAGGATAAGCTGATATCCCGTGGATGGATGCAGTCGTCTTGCAGACAGTAATAGGACATCCCCTGGCTATCGAAATGTCACACCTGTCAACATCCTGTGGATGACTTTTTTATGATGGCTCGATAACCTCTGGATGGCTTAATGAATGTTACTGCCTACAATTTGCATTTTTGAAATTTATGGCAATTCATTGATGTCTTGTGACTTTTAATTATTATAATCAATTATAACATAATTATTTAATAAATTATATAGCCTGTAAAAAGATTATTCAGTAAACCTTTCTTTAAAAAAAAAACAATCAATCTTCAAGATATCTTAGTTTATACAATTTATCAAGTAAAAAATGTTTTCAGTGACAATATAGGAATTTCAAAAATGCAAATTGAAGATAGTAATATATCTTACATATTTTTGATAAGATTCAAGAATATTTAAGAAATTTGGTAAAATTCCTCACTTGCATACAATAATAGTTTTACATACTTTATTCTTAATTTAAACAAATATTATCCAAAATGGTGCAATTTAAAAATTTTCCATCATAGCTTCATCACTATTTAACATGTTGTCTTGCAGATATTTTTTAATATCTGGAGTTGAACATTTTTCTAATTTACTATTTTTGCCATAAGAACCATTTTTTCAATGACAATTTTATTCATTTTGCAATTATTTGATTTACTTACTAAAAAAAGCATGGGACTACCTGATCCACTATGCACTTTAGGAACACCCAGTATCTGTAACAAATGTTATGCATTTGATTGTCCTGTGATGAAGTGCCACATGAAATTAAAAAGTATAATTTTGTTGCTCCGATGATTGTTTTACATTTTTTTTTATAGAAAAAAGCTACTGCATAAGACATCTTAATATTTTTGAAGTCAAATAAATAAAGTACAAAAAGTATGCCATTTTATATTTAGTGACCAAAGTACATTTTACTGTTGTGATAATTTGGCTGTAAAATACAACTTTAAATTTAATGTTTTACTTATCTTTAAATACATACCTTACTTTAACAAAATATGATAGTGCCATGGATACATTTAACTTTATACAATTGGTAATAGCTCAGTAAATGCCTTTTATAAACATGAAGAATTAACACAAACTGCAGAAAAGATACTCTTTTCATCCTTTGTTCTTATTTTAATGAATAAGAACTTCTATATTTTAATTGCATTTTAAATGATTGCACATATTACACTAAATGCTGAATATAAAACAATAAACTTAAATTATTGGACAAAGAAAAGTTTAATCTTTACGTAAAAATTATCAAAAGTGAATACCTGAAAATGTTATTCAAAATAAAAAGTCAAAGTTTACTCCTAATTTAATTTAAGACCAGTAAAGGAAAAAAAATAAAAGACAAAAAGAAATACTTATAAAATATTTCTGCAGTGTTAAGAATGATAGTACGAAAAAATGATAATCGCTGTTGAATTATTTTGTTTATTAATTATTAAAATAATTCCTATATTAAAAAGCTTAAAGTTACGAATTACACAATAAAACAGTCACATTAAAAGCAAAACAAGCATTTATTTACAAATTTCACAGCAAAATACAAAAAATATTTATTTAAAACTTTCACAGTAAAATACAAAACAAATATTTTTTACAACCTTCCACATTACAAAATATAGTTTCAAAACTTTTTTTTTAACAACAATCCAACTTTCCAGTTTCTCCTGCCTGCACTTGTCACAAAATAATTTTTACGCTGCACACATCTATAATGAAGAAAAGACAAAATATACATTTCTACTAAACTTTATTGGTGCATCACATTCATTCAAAAGGAATAAATCAATATATATATATATATACACAAGATATACAATAATTTCTTATTGTTTGTTTCTTCAAAAGATCTTTTTGTAAAATTTACAGTTATTTTTAGGAATTTTATTATTTTAAGACCTAGGAAATGCTTGAAAAAACTATTAAAAAGTACAAAGCAGCATAATTGCACATCTTATTTTATGTGAAACATCAACATGAAGCACCTGTCTCATTTTGTATCAAAAGAGAGTTAATATTTATAACGGATGAGAATACCATTTTTAATAATTAAAAATTATGGTGATTACAAGCAACAGGACCATGCAAAGAGAAAACTGTGCCCAGGGTAAAGTTTAGTTTGCCTGCCCCCCCCCCCCCCACACACACACACAGACCTTCCCGATTAAGGAATGTAAAAACCAAAGTTCCCTGAACCAGAGCCAAACGGATACATACGGTCCTCCTGTCTAGGGGATCACGTAGCAACCTGTCCCAAAAGGCATCAACTGACGCCCAATCACAACGACATCAACCTGCCATTCGAAACAGCTAAGCGAGGAAGACAGAAGGCCACAACATAGTCTCTGCTGCAGCCTGATAATTTATTACACATGGAATATTTTGACGAGTCCGAGAGTCAAGGAAACATCTGCACAAGGGTGGCTATGTCGCAAAATAAATAAGACGCTGCCAAGTAGGCTAAAGCCAGTGGGCCTCCCACTGGTGAACAACAGATACCATCAAACCAACAAGTACTCCATGTTTAGAAACTTCTCACCATGAATTGCTAACATTATACCTCGAGGGTATCCCTCAAGTACTATAAGTGTCAAGCACAAGAGCTACCTCACTTAGAACTCTGCACATCAAACAGGGCAGAACCATCACTCCATAAAGCCGAAAGCTACATGCATCCTAGACTGTCACTAGGCATTATGCCACGAGGGGAATGTAACAAAACACCTTCCAGGTAGGTACCGAACGAAAGTTCAAGATATCCTTTCTAGAGGCCTACAAGAGTAGAACGGGCGGCCCAATCGCTCCTCTAAACCACAAGCCGAGATCAAAGCCATGAAAGATTGCAGCTCTCGACCCCAGCCAGACACAAGGAGAAGCCACATAAGGCATGTCACACACTGCAAGAAAAGAGAAGGTAACTGCTAATCCAACCAGCAGCACAGTAACTTCCCCCTACACACAGTTCAGAAAATTAAACAAAACAGACCTAAAACAATTTCTAAAATGGAAGAAGCCCTTAGTCAGAAATTTGTTTTGGCATGTTGGGTAAGGGATGGTGCAATAACTTTGAAACTAAAAATGGGGAACGAATGAAACTAAAAATAACTACTTTCATTGGGAAAAAAAATTCTCGATGTGTATATATAATATATATAACCATTATATAATTACAATTCATCACTTTTCTCCGTTTATTAAAAATAAAATTAATAAATTGAGCATCAATACATTACACTGACATTATACAAAATAAAGCAGGATCATCTATTTTTAATTTAATGAATCATTAATGAATTGTGTCTACTATAATGTACCAATATACTGATCACCAACATATAATGAATTAAAATCTTTACGGAATTTTACGGATTGCTTAGGGCACTTCAGTTTTTATTATGCAAACAATTGTTTTAATGCGAAAAAGAGAAAGGGAAGATTTTGTCAACTGAGAGACAAGAAGCGTGCAAATTTTTTGGATGAGCAGCAAGATGGGTGCTAATTTTTTGAAAGAGGGGCCAGAGAGGTGCTATTATATAAACCAAACGACAGGTGGGGTGTTATTCTATTATATTTTTTCATAAACATAAAAAACTATAACAAATATCTTAAATAATACTAAATGAGTTTCATACTTTTCTGTTATACAAACCAGGGATATGTTTAGGAAAATTTTAGGTCCTTTAAAGGACCCTTCACAAAATTATTTATCTTAAAACAGGACTCTTCACAAAGTTATTTGTCTCTTAAATAGAGATTTCATAGAATGTTTTCGCTTTCAAATTGAACTTTACCACAAATTTAGTCATTTAAAAATAAAATCAGGCCTGTAAGTAAGCAGTTGAACTCACGAAAGAGCTTATTACTTAGCTTTTTATACAAGAAGGATAGAACATGAAGACATCGATAATTTAAAATTCACAAAATTATGAGTAGAATTTTCACAAAAATAAGAAAAACTTCAGTTTCACAAAAACAGGACCCTGTCAGAAAAGTCTGGACAGATCCCTACAAACACCTTGCCAAAATGTATGCTGATATCACAATCCTATCCATGCAACAGATTTTTATTGCAAACCATGCCATTTTCTTGGGTTATAATTTACTAACAAAAAAAGTTTGCCAGAAAGAAAAACTTTAGCATAAGGACTTAAATAAGCTATTATTATTAAATTATTGGTTCAAATTTATGTAACTAGATTTCATTTTTCATTAAAAAATGTTATTTTTCACAAAAAAAAAAAAAAAAATTAAATTTCACGAAAGCAACTTTTACTTTTCATAAAATAGGCCTCATAAAAAAAAAAAAAAAAAAAACTGCATTGACCCCTGGAGATACCGACTATGAACATTTCACAGTCTAATTAGATACAATTTTGTTGGTGCTGAATATCATACCCAGTCTATTAAGAGAATATAGATCGTCGCAAAATGCTATAAAAAAAGCAATATATGTCATTGTTTACAATTTTATCGCATTGATATCGTGTGACGTCTTTTTATATATATATATATAGATATATATATATAATCAAATGTTTGCTACAAACAATGCTAAGAGACACTTATAACTTCATGACTGCATTAAAAACCTAGTTTTACTTTATTGTATAATGTTCATTTGTTCTTTTATTGTAAGTATATATTTGTGTTGATATAGTAAAATAGTGTGAAAGTTTGAAACAGTACATTTTTTAAATGATCACTTTTATACCAACAGTTTTTTTTTTCTATTTGGCCCCAACTATCATGCTTGGTACAATGGTGTTGATATAATAGAAACGCACCTAGAATTTAAATATTAAAAATCAAAATATGTTTCAGAATGTTTACATTTGAAATAAAGCTCATAGCCATAACCAGGGGTGTAAAAATCTAAGCACCAGCGGGCAGTCTCTCATCAATAAATTTTATTCATTATTTTTTGTCTAAATTTTTTGTAAGAATGCTAATAAAATTTAAACGAAGAAAACTAATAAAATTTATAGGTGAGAGACGCGTTGGGCACCTACACTTTTACACCCCTGGTCATAACATAAAAAATTTCCAACATAAAATAAAGATTTATTCGAGCTGAAAAAGAATACAAGTTGAATTAAATGTATTTGGCAGGTAAAATGTATAATAGAAAATTTCAATAGTCACACGACTGAAAAAAAAATCTTTGACATAAGCATTTTAATAGTCATTGCTTTTTGGCTGGTATGATATTGTAATTTTCTATACATAAGTTAATTTGGGATATCCATAAATAATACTGCAGTACTCAAATTCATGTGAAAAATACCAAGAAAAAAAAACATTTCATAATGTTTAAATTATAAAATACAGTCGGCCCCACTTAATCGGGTAATGGATAATTGCATACCCCGCTTATATGCATAGAATGCCGTGGAACAGAGACGTTCCCCATAAGGCTAATTTTAAATGTACTCGTTTTATCGCATGACAATCCCCGGTTAATTGCATAAATATCGCCAATCTACAAGTAGTAATCCGGATTTTATGAATTCATGTTATAGTGGTGAATGGAAAAAAAAAAGGAAGAACTTTTTTTTTTTTTTTTTTTGTAACAATGGTTTGTTATATTTACAATCAAAGAGCAGAAATAGTCGTGTAAGATGACTTATCTTAATTCTGGCAACTTATGAGAGTGTTGAATTTGGACAATTGTGTTTTTCTTTTAAAGCTTGCCATACATATAGTGACTCAAGATGCTGGGGGGTATTTTTTGAAAAATTCTGTAATCGGGGGAAAGTAGACCAATAAAAGATCAATATTTAGCGCTGGAAGTGGAGAAATGCAATGTCAAGATATGAAAAAAAAAAAAAAAAAAAAAAATTCCTAAAGGATTTTTTGTGTAGGCAAAAGAAAAAAAAGAGAAATAAATTGACAAATAATTGAAAAATAAAAAAGAATTTATGCAGAAACTTTTATTTTCAAAGGTATGATTTAAAAACAAAAATTTTCCATTTAACTTTCATTTTAATTTTCACATAAATTATAATGAAAAATTAAACCATGTACCGTAAATAGTGTTATAATACCTTATACTTTATTACATATACTTTTATATATAGAGTAATAATAAATTATTTATTAAAGTTATTAATACAGTAGTTTTTAATTTATTAGGTAAATAATTATTCTCCATTAATATTTATCATATCTGTGGCACATAATCAAATGATAGCGTTTGCTGATAACATTAATAAATGTCCTCGCTTAAATGCATACAATTCAGTGGAACCAACTGTATGCAATTAAGCGGGACGGACTACATTTTAAAATTAAGTCTATTCTCTAAACTTAGGTTGAATTTCTGACAACAGAAACATTTTTAAAATTATCGGAAAAAAAAAAACAGTTTTCATAACAAAGCAAACTTTCTTTTTTTAAATATCAAAATATCCCAAACTGACACAATTCATAATTATGTTTGAAACCAAAACTATTACTATTCAAAGAAAAATATTATACTGTATTAAATAATAATAAAATATAATAATTTAAATATTATAATAAATACATGCTCACATGATCTTATATTTTTTAGAAGAAACAACAACAACAACAAAAAAAAAATTCAGTTAAACTTACCACTGTTGGGGAGAATTTTTGATGATTTTTTTTGACAGCATGCAGCTCGATTTGTATATAGATATTTCACTAATTATTTCCAAGGTATCTAAAATAAAAGAATAACTTTAATAATAATTATGGTGTCAAAGTACAATTTAAAAAACAAAGTTTTATACAGAGATGGTTTTTGAGACTACTGTATACATTTAAAATTATGTGTAAAATATTATAGCTAAAACTACAGATGCTTATCATGGTTTTTTGGTTACACCATAATATCCCGTTTATCCACTTTTCTCGATAACGCCCTCTCGCTCCACCTTTTGTTAAAAAAAACATACTTCTTAGTTATCCCGTCGACCAAATTACTGTCGCCAAATTGTAAGATTAAATGCCAATAATGGTTGCCATTCATTAATTAATTGTAAGATTAAATGTCAATAATGGCCAATAAAACCATTAATTTGACATTTTATTTGTTTATTTATTAATGTTTTACTAATTTATTTGTTCTTTTGTTATTTAAAATAAAAATTATGTCAATGTATATAATTTGGCGAAATTGGTCGACAGGATAACTAAGAAGTACCAAAAAAAAAAAAAAAAAAAAAAATCCCAAGAAAGCATCACCTACTTCCAAAAAAGTTCCACCCTGCATGTCAATGTCAGAATCAATACCAAGTATTTTATTTTTTCGCCACATCAGAAAGGGGCGTGAATTTTAAACATGACATTCCCAACACAGGGATTATTCTGTTCTGAATTTTCTGAAAAATTAACCATTCGGTTGAGAAAATAAAAAAATCAGGCATCAGTCCATAGTCCAACAATTCGGACATAATAAAATGTGAATTTCGACAAACGGTCACAGAAAAAATAAATTTCATCAATCGTTCACAGAAAAAATTGCCAATTTTGTCTTAGGACTGCAAAAAAAACATGAATTACACCAAATGATAGCAGAGACTGCACATTTTGTCTAAAGATCGCGAAAAAAGCCAAATTCGTCAAACGACCGCAGAAAAAACATGAATTTCATCAAAAGATCTTGGAAAAATGCAAATTTCGTCAAAAGATTGCAGAAAAAAGAAATTCAGTCAAAGAATCCAGTGAAAAACACACATTTCATCAAAGGATCGCGAAAATAGATACATTTCAACAAAGGATTGAAATAAAAACCCTGCACATTTCATCAAAGGGTTATGAAAAAAAAAAAGAATTTCGTCAAAGTATTACGGAAGAAACGTGATTTTGGTCAGAGCAATGCGAAAAACACTCTTGCAAGGTTCACCAAATGTCTCCAAAATCCCCCACAAATGTCGTGAAAAAATCTTGTGCAAGCACCCCCCAGATTATTTTACAATTTTTCGTCATGTCTTTCTTAGGGGGGGGGGGGGATAACAGGATTTTACGGTACAGTTTTAAATAAAGATATTTTAAAAAGTTATAAATGCAATTCTAGTGTGGACCCTAAGGCCAATTTTGCAGGGCGCAACGCCTGGCAGCTCTTTTTAACTCGTTTATGTGGCGTCAGAACAGCCTTTTTTACACAGTGTATGCATCTGGCAGCCCTTTTAATTATTTTATACACCCTGTGTCCCTTGCTGACATTTATGATGCACCCTTTCGACTCATTTCTCTTCTTAGCTGTGAGGGGGGGAGGGGGGGGAATAACTCATGAAATATGTCCATTATTTACAGGAAATATTATATAAATTTCAGCATTTGTTTGTGGGGAAGTGTTGCAAAATTTGTCAATCGGTCATGTAGGAGGGGGAAAAAAAGAAATTTGACAGATTAATTTAGTTAGAGAAGAAAAAAATTGCAAAATTCTTCAGTCTGTCATGAGAAAATAATATAATCGCTTATTTTGCCATTCAATCACATGGAAAAAAAATTTTGCAAGTTTTGCCAGTAAATCATGAGGAAAAATCTGGAATTCATCAATCTGCCATGGGGAAATTGTGAAATTCAAGTACCGATTATATGAAAAAAAAAAAAAAAAGCCCCAAAAGTTTTGCAAATCGGTAGCACAGGACAAAAAAAGGCAAATTTCACTAATTGGTAGAGATAAAATATCATAAAATTCATCAATCGGTTGGATAAAAAATTGCCTTTCAGTTTTCAAAAGAAACTGAAATTCGCAAGTCGATCGCTGGAAAAAAATAATAATAATAATAATAATAATAATTGTTCAGGAAGTTGCTTTGAAATACAGCAAAATTTGTTAATCAATCACAGGAAAAAACATGAAATTCAACAGTCAATCGTGAGAGAAAATCATGAAAATTTTCAGCCAGTTGCAGAAAAAAATGCAAAATTCATCAACTGATTGCACGGAATAAATCCTGAAACTCATCAATTAATAAGGAGAAAATTAGCAAAATTCACTCAACTGCAGGAAAATATAGCAAAAATCCACTGATAAAAAGGAGTCTAAACAAACAAATTCAAAAATATTTTTTGAGACACAAGTGCCATTTTTTTAAAATTCCAATCCGAGAACCCCCCCCCCCCTTTTTTTTTCTCTAGAGTCAACATGAAGTTCATCTAAAATTTCATAATTACATTAAAGAAAAATATTTAATTTTTTTAATTTAATTACAATGTAACAACACAAAGTGTTGAGCAACAATGGAGTGCTTTATTTTTTTACTGACCTGTACATAAAAACACAGGATTGAATATTTTTATGTATCGAACAAAATAAAGCAAAAATATATTGTTTACAACATGTAATTAATAGAAAATTGATAATCCAAATCATCTTAAATTTTTAAAGTGACCTGCTACATCATTGTAAACATTTTCAAATTGATTTATTATCTGAATCTTAAACAGCCTTGCTACATCAAAAATACTAAAACAAAATTGCACAGATGCTGCAGCCACACTAAGGTTGGTGCTTTTTTTTTTTTGAGCCATTTTGGCTAGAAAACCCTGGTCTGAAATACTTGTTGGGCATACTGTGCAAAAACTACATGTTAGTTTTATTATATTTTGAATCAGTTTATTTTATAATGAAAACACACACATGTACTTTAATATAAAACACACACATTTTATATATATATATATAAAACACACATTTACGTTATTGCAAAAAAAAAAAAAACACATTTTTTTTTATTATAAGGCACACACATTTACTCTATAATAAATAAAACATTACACATTTTTTTAAAATACAAATTGTTTTATAAAACAGACACAAAGTTTAATTTAATAAAAAACACACTATCTGTTTTGCCGTGTTGTCATACCAGACAAAACATTATGATTTTTGCACCAAAAAGAAATATTGGTGTATCTACGAGATAACTACCAAAACATATTTTCTACAAAGAAAACCATATAAAATAGTGTTCACATTTCTTTAAAAAAAAACAGCCTGGCAGAATTATAGAAATCAGCATTTTTCTTGAATTTTCAGGAGAGGGAGAGGAATATCCCCACTGGTCCACCCTCTGAATTCATCATTGACATGCATTATCAAGACAAGCTGAAATCATATACATTTTAAAAGCAACGTTAAAAACGCCAGAATAAACAAAAATTTTTTGTGAATTTTTGTTTATTCTGGCGTTTTTAACGTTGCTTTTAAAATGTATATTATTCTGCGGCATGTACCATCTTAATAATTAAGCTGAAATCATGCTATGTTTTGAGAGAAATGAACATATAAATCAAATAAGCTTTCCATGGATTACTAGATGTAATATAATAATGCATTTATAGTAAAATCGGCAATGCTAATTCAATTCAGTTACCCTTGAGTATTCGCCTGGAGATGGGCAAGATTTTTTTTGCCGATTTTAAATTTCTTCATTTGTAATTTTTTTATGTTAATATCCGAATCTTTTTTGCCTGTAAATTTGAAATATATACTTTTAAAAATGAATATTTCCTTTATTCTATTGTTTTAAAATTTATGTATATTTGCTGTCTGCTATTTACAAATTCCCCCTCCCTATTTTTCTTTTTACAAATGAGGTTTAGAATGCCGATTTCTGTTTAAAATTTTTCCATTTGGATTGTTTTGTTGTTGTTATTTTTAATCTTTGAATTTTCGAAAATTAAGCTTAAAGTGGTTATAAATGAAAAAAAAAAAAAAATAGATAGCGGACTCAGGGCGAATACTCAAGTTATTCCTTTAATTCTATAGCACTTGAATATTAATGCCTGCAAATTTTATGCGCATATAAAAATGACTTTGTTAATGCACCAAGAAATTCACACTATTCAGAAGTATTATTAATTTTTTTTCAAGAAGTAATATTAATTTTTAGAAGTATTTTTTTATTTCAAGAAGTAACGGTAATTTTCAGAAGTATTATTTATTTTTTCTAGAAATAATATTAATTTTCTGAAATATTTTTTTTTTCAAGAAAAGCCTTAAATGTATTTAATGTTTTGATATGCAAAAACACCTGCATAGAAATTAAAAAAAAAAAAATATCGTAATAAGAAGTTCAAGTTACCTACCCTTAGAACCTAAATAAACATTGATAAATATTAAATTAATGTGAACAAATAGCGAAAAAGGGGTGTCGAAAAACGCGGCTATTTTTCAAATTTATTTTTAAGTGGTTAAAGAATGAATTTAAAATGTCAGCTTAAATTGATGTGTCTATAAAAAATCTTATACGCTTACTGTTTATTTTGGAATTAAGAATACAATTCATTTAATTCTGTCTGTTTTAACTTTAACATATATTGTAGTTTTAATTCAACCGACAAGAATTGCTGACATCTTTTTCCTTTTATTCCACGTTTTAATCGTGCGATGACTAGGCCTAATTTCTTTTTTAAATTTCATCTTAATAAAGTAAAAGTTTTTCTAACATAATATAAATATATAGACAGAATAGTTATAAAGAAATGCATTACAAAATGAAAGAAAATTGTTACCTTACATCCACATTCACTTTCTTCATATTTGAATTTGCCATGACCAGCGACAGATCTCATCTAAACATCGACGGGACGGAGGAATCAAAATAAACGCCATTTCTGGTAAGTAGGTTGGCTGGTTTCACGGTTGCATTCTCGAGATCCGTCTTGGAATATCCTCCGGTCGTTTTGAGGACGGTTGCAGCTGGACGGTTTCAATTGGTCCGTTCTTTAGTATTCTGCGGACATTCACAGGATAGTTTTATAGGATATGACGACTACAGGATTTTTAGGATCATTGTAGAGCGTCCGAAGGACGACTGTGGTTGTCTGGGTTAAGAGTTTCATTTTGATCATTTTTTCTAGATTACTGTGGGCACATTATTTCAAAATGAGGTTTGTTACAAAGGGTACACTTTAACTTAGATTTAATATTACAATTTCTACTTAAATGACCCACTTTTTGTAAGCATGAAAAACAGGCACCTTTTTTAACAATAATTTTTGTTTATCACCTAAAGACATTTTTTTAGCGCTAAAGCATCTTTCACTTTGATGAAAATTTTCACAAAAGATACAATTATTTTTTTTACCTATATTTTCCATACTCACTAACGCCGATGCGGTAGCTAAATCAGATCTCTTTACACTTTCAGATATAGGGTCTCTTTTGCCAACATTCATTTGTCCGAAGCCTTTCCTTGCTAGAGAAACGTTTCATTTCCTTGAACTTCTTGGCGAAGAAAGTCCATCAGCTCCTCTAAAGTTCGGGAATTCTTACTGACAGATGCATTATGACTTCGGCTTCTTTCCCAAGTTAAAAGAATTTCTTCAGGCAAACAACTTTCAATTAAAGGTGTCAGGAAATCTCCGTATTTCTCTTGTGTTCGACCAAGGCTTTCCAAGGCTCGGAGTTTACTTTCCAATTCATCATATAAAGAAGCCAAATCAACTTTCATTTTTCCAGCTGTAGCATTTCTTATTACGAGGGTTAACAGTTCTCTTACGTAAATCTGAACAAGTAGGTCATCTCGGCCAAATCTTTCTTTTAATTGTTCAATAGCTTTTGGATAGTTTTCAGCAGTTGCCGGATAGCTCTTCACTAATCGCTCTGCCTTTGACTGCGGTTCCATGCATTGCAATAAATATTGCATCTTATCCTCATCAGCAATAGAGGCATCTTCATTTATTTTTTTGAACTGACTCCAGAAAGATAAATATTCCTTTGGTTCGCCATTAAATCTTTTCAGCTCGATTTTCGGTAGTTTAAATTTTCGTCTTTCACTTTCACTAGGAGATGAAGATAATTCAATTTTCTCATCAATGTGCGAGCATACTTCTATATATTTCTCTCTATATGCTTCTGCACTTTCAAAGTCTTCAGTGAACAATTTTTTGTCTTCCTCTTGCAACAACATTTCCGAAATTTGACTTTGACATGTGTCTAATCTCTGAAACTTGTCCATGAGTTGAGTTTTTAAAACTGAGAAATCTTTGAATTCATTTATTTCTTTAGATAATTCAGCCTCAATTTTATTAACAGTGACAGTAAAAGTAGTTCTTAGTCCTTTTCTTTGCGTTTTTAAATTATTCAAATTTATCTCTTCATTCAAATAAATTCAAAATTCAAAAATGCCCGTCCCGCCGACGGTACCAATATGTTAAGAGTTCTAAAGGTAGGCTTAGCTTAAAATGTAATACTAACCTTCTGATATTCTTCTTGCGAGTTGCATCTACACGATGCTGGGCGTTAATGAATTAGAAAATGGGTTCAAAATCATACAAAGAGCCATTTATAGTATAAAATAATCATTTAATTCCGACAATAAAAACATATTTCATTTTACTTCAAGAGAATTCAACAGTTCACATACATTCATGGAATACTCCTATTAACTACGCATCATCAATACATTTACATTACTAATATCACGCACAGCGCGTGCCACTAGTTTCATTTCACTTCAATTCCTAACACGCATACCACTAACGAGAAACCTCTACACTGGCAACGAGAAAGGGGATTGGTTTCATCAAGTTTATAAATATTGATATGTTAGAATCCTTCTACGATTTCGGAAGATTTCAAAGGTAAGAAATTTCTTATTATTTTGTAAAAATGGAAAAGTTGATTGAAGAATTAATTAAACAAAATAAAGCGTTAATGGATGCGCTAAAAGGGGAAAGTACCCAAAAGAATAATAAGGTTTCTGGTGTGCAATTCGAGAAATATAATGAATCATTAGAAAGTTTCGATACTTTCATGGATAGATTTGAAGCATTTTTAGACATACAAAATGTGCCAAAGGAAAAACGCGCAAAAACTCTAATATCAAGTTTATACGCTAAGTTGTATAGCTTGCTCAAAAATCTTCTTGCTCCCCAAAATCCCAGTGATCAGGAATATGAAATGTTTAAAAATATTTTACAAGAGCATTTGAACCCTAAACCATTAATAATACCCAGCAGACATACGTTTTTGAACAGGAAACAAAACGAAGGGGAAAGCATTAGTTCTTATCTTGCTGGACTTCGCTCTTTAGCAATTCCTTGCAAGTACAATCAAATTATGTTGAATACTATGTTGAGAGATGTCTTCGTTAGTGGTTTGCGAGATAGGTCAATCTTAGATAGACTGTTTGAAGAAGACGATATCGATCTCGATAAAACCGTTCAGATCGCTTTAGCAATGGAACGAGCCACTAAAGGCGTTAATGATATAATGAGTAAGCCTCAAGAAATTAAAGGTGTTGGTGTATATAATGGGAAAAATAAAACAACACAACCTAGGAACACACAAAAGAAAAATAACGTAGTATATTGTTCTAGATGTAACGGATCAAATCATAATAAATATAACTGTAAGTTTAAAACTAGTAAATTCAGAGCGTGCCAACGCATTGGCCACATTGAACGAGCTTGTTACTTCGCTAAACAGGCTAAACCAAATAGATTTGTGAGACAAAAACAGTTTCATGTAAGCGAAACAGAAGTTAAAAATTTAGTTCCACTTCATAGTTTAGAAGTTGAGAACATTTCTATCAAAGAAGAATTTCCTAAGAGACCCACCCCCCATAATAGTAATTGTGGAAATTGAAGGTAAATCTGTTGAAATGGAAGTTGATACGGGCGGTACGGTATCGGTAATGAGTTTGAAGAAATTTAAAGAGATTTCGAGAAAGAAAATCTGTCCTACGGACTTGACATTTAAGACCTATAACGGGGAAATCCTTAAACCCCTAGGTTACTCAACGGTTAAAGTAAAATATAAGAATCAAATAGAGTATTTAAATTTGTATATTGTTGAAGAAAATTTAGACACCATCTTCGGTCGGGAATGGCTGTATAAAATCAATTTAGATTGGGCGAGAATAAAAGCTCTTACAGTTATAGAACAAGGAAATCTTAAAAAACTATTAGAAGAATACGCAGAGTTATTTGATGAAAAATTGGGCGAAATAAATGTAGTCTTGAGTTAAAACCGGATGCCTTTCCAGTTTTTTGCAGACCGAGACCATTACCATCTGCAATGGAAAAGCGTGTTGAAGAGGAATTAGAAAGACTTGAGGAAGACGGAGTTGTTAAAAAATGCAATATTTCAGATTGGGCGACTCCAATAGTACCAGTAGTTAAAGCAAATGGGAAAATTCGATTATGTGCTGATTATTCCGTCACTCTTAACAAAAATCTAAAAATTCAAAGACATCCTCTTCCAAAAACAGAAGAAATTTTTGCCTCTCTCAGTGATGGTAAGATATTTTCAAAGATTGACTTTAGTAAAGCTTATTTACAAATGAAGGTTCACCCTGACAGTCAAAAGTTATTAACGATTAATACCCATAAGGGACTTTACGAATGCACAAGATTAATGTATGGAGTTAATTCAGCACCTGCTATCTGGCAGAAATATATTGAAAGTGTATTTCATGATTTAGAAGGAGTAAAAGTATTTTATGATGATGCGCGGATAGCAGCACCAGATTTCCAGACACATTTGTCAAGATTACGGAAATTTTTCGACAGATGTCGTCAACATGGATTGAGAATAAATAAGGATAAAAGCAAATTTTTCCAAAATGAAATTGAATTTTTGGGATTTAAGATCCCGAAGATTAAGAGCCCGAGGATTATGTAAAACAGATGAAAAGATTGCTGCAATTAAGACTGCTAAAATTCCTAAGAATGTACAGGAAATTCAATCTTTTATGGGACTAGTTAACTTTTACTCTAGATTCTCAAACAAAATTGCTACTTTAGCATATCCATTGCATAACTTAACTAAAAAAGGTGTACCTTGGAAATGGGATAAAAAGTGTCATGAAGCAGTCCGAAATATAAAAGATGAAATCTGTTCTGATAGAGTATTAGCACACTACGATTCCAAACTTCTTATTTTTCTTGCAGCTGATGCATCTCCAGTCGGTTTGGGTGCAGTGCTCTCCCATACGTTTCCGGATGGTTCTGAGAGGCCTATTGCATTTGCTTCAAGAACACTTTCGCCAACCGAACAGCGCTACTCACAAATTGATAAAGAAGCTTTAGCTCTAGTTTGGGCTGTAAAAAAGTTTTATCTTTACCTTAAAGGAAATAGATTTACACTCATTAAAGATCACAAACCCCTCGTGGCAATTTTTGCTTCCAAAAAGGGTCTTCCAGTTTTGTCTGCTACAAGACTTTTGCATTATGCTCTAGTATTGCAGGCTTACCAGTTCGACATAATTTATCGGAATACTAAGGACCATGGTAATGCTGATTGTCTTTCACGATTACCCTTAAGATCTGAAGACTTAGAATTAAAAGATGAAGTTCAGTTTTTCAACTTTCTCAGATTGAAACATTGCTAATAACAGCAAGAGATTTAGCTAAAGCAACTGCAAATGACAAAGATTTGGCGCCTTTGCTAAATGCTTTGTAAAGGGGGACTTCTTTAAAAGGGAAGGAAGTGGATATACTCTCCAGGATGGTTGCATTATGTACGGCCAAAGAGTTTGTGTACCAAAAAAATATCATGGCAAGGTTTTGGAAGAACTTCATCAGGGACATTTGGGAGTCGTAAAAATGAAGGCAATAGCTAGATCCTATGTCAATTGGAAAAACATAGATAAAGACATGGAAGATGTTGTTAAAAACTGTACTGATTGTTCAAGGATTAAGGATGATCCCCCAAGGTCAAAAACACACCATTGGGAGTATCCAAATTCTTCATGGGAAAGGATTCATACTGATTTTGCCGGGCCAATCGTTGAGCATATGTTTTTGTTAATTATGGATGCACATTCAAAATGGTTCGAAGTCTACCCTATGAAATCGACAACTGCCTTGAAAACAGCAGAATGTCTAAGAGATTGTTTTGCTCGTTTTGGATTGCCAGTCATGTTAGTCAGTGACAATGGACCGCAGTTTTCATCATATGAGTTCCAGAAATTCCTGCAAAATAATGGAGTTATACATAAAACGTGTGCACCTTTCAAGCCCTCCATCAATGGTCAAGCAGAAAGATATGTACATACCTTGAAGCAATCTCTTCGAGCAATGCAAAAATACCCTGGTAGTATCAATCAAAAGATTAACTGTTTTTTGTTACAATATAGGAAATCACCCAATATGACTACCATGCAGTCTCCAGCAAGTATGTTCTTAAAAAGAGAAATTCGTACGAGAATTGACCTCTTAATTCCTAACCCTAAAGAAAGAATTCAAAACAAGATTAGGAAGGATATATATTTTAATGATCGGTATTTTGAAGTGGGTGATAAAGTAACCGTTCGAGATTATACTGCAGTCAATGCCAAATGGAAATTCGGTCGTATCATCAGCCAAGTTGGTGAATTATACTATACCATAAATGTGCAAGGTAATTTGGTTAGGCGACATGTCGATCAAATTCGATCAGCAGGCGAAGACGTAGACAATGATGTTGAATATAGAAAAAGAATAGTAATGTGAATGAACCATCGAATACAACAATAACAGAAACGGAGAAAGACACTGTGACATGTGCATGTAAACTTTAATCGTAATCGTTTTCTATTATTTTGTTATGTGTAAGTGGCAACGACAGTATTGTGTTGATATTCATAAATGTAGCCCGCGATGTTGCTTATAATTATAAGATGTAGCTTTGATCTTGTATTTACTATGTATATATATTGCCTTAATTTCTTATATGTTTAATAAATAACTTTAATAATAATGAACTATAAGTGTTCTAGAAGAATATTAATTGAAACATGGTGTCAGGTAATTTAAAATCGCACCGATGGATAAGGATTGTCAATAACGGCCTGAAATAGAACTTTTGTGTTCTCTACAACGTGTAACTTTTAGTGTTTACATATCAGCAAAAATCATGGAGATATTTAGGCCTCCAGGAGAAATGAATTTCTCTAGTGGTAATGTGGCAGACAACTGGAATAAATGGTACCAGAAATTTATGAACTTTTTGATTGCTTCCGAAAAATCCAGTAAAGACGATCCGACAAAAATCACCATTCTGTTCAATCTTCTAGGAGATGAGGGTGTATCTATTTTTAACACCTTCAAATTTGATGATGAAGCTGATAAAAAGAAATTTGAACCAGTGGTAAAAAAGTTTGAGGATCACTGCATACCAAGAAAAAACGTGGTTTTCGAACGCTACAAATTTTTTAGTTTCACCCAATTAGAGGGTCAGACTTTGGATGTCTACTTGACTCAACTAAAGACATTGGCTTCATCTTGTGAGTTTGGAGATCAAGAAGATTCTCTCATCCGTGACAGAATTGTTCTGGGAATACAAGACAAATACCTCCAGGAAAGACTTCTCAGAGAGCCTCAACTTTCCCTTAAACGAGCTACAGAGTTTGTTCGCGCGTCAGAAGCCAGCAAGGAGCAAATTAAATCTATTGTGGATCAGAAATCTGATGTAGATGCAGTAAAAGTGAAAAGAAATAGTTTCCAGAGTGCTGCTCGAGGTTTTCAGCCTGAAAAGAGAGGTGTGTTTGATTGTTCAAATTGTGGAAGATCTCATAAAAAACGTGAATGTCCAGCTTATAATAAGTTATGCAATCTTTGCAAAGGAAAGCATCATTTTGCCGCAATGTGCAGCAAAACTAAAAAAAAGTTTCCCAATAACAATAAACACAGAAAAGTTTATCAAATTCAGCATAATGTTACAGAGTGTGCCCAAGAACTGTCGAGTTTATATATAGACTCTGTGTCAACAAGGAAAGAAAACTCTAGTGAGACTGTATGGTGTAAAAACATTTCCATTCACAAAAAACTGATTAACTTTAAATTAGATACCGGAGCAGAAGCCAACATATTACCTTTATCTGTATTTAATAATTTTAAGTTGTTTGAATATTCTAATTTAAGTGAAACTAAAACTGTTCTAGTATCATATGGTAACTACAAACTAAAGCCGGAAGGCGAGGCAAGTTTATTATGTTCAACAGATAAGTGTAAAAATGTTAAGTTAAAATTTATTATTGTTGATGTTGATTCTAGACCTATTTTAGGATTAAATGCTTGTAAATTGTTAAATCTAATTCAGAGAATTGATAATATTGAAATTTCTAGTAAAGATGAAATTTTGTCTAAATATGATGAAGTGTTTAAAGGTCTTGGCAAATTTCCAGGTGACCCTTATCATATAGAATTAAAAGAAAATGTCGTGCCTGTTATTGACCCTCCTAGACGAGTTCCTTTAGCTATAATTAATGAGTTAAAAGATACGTTAGCTGATTTAGAGAAAAGAGGTATTATATCACGGGTAAACAAACCTACTGATTGGGTAAATAGCTTAATTGTTGTAGAAAAACCTAATGGGAAATTACGTATTTGCTTAGATCCGAGAAATTTAAACAAAGCTATTAAAAGAGAGCATCATATAATCCAATCAAGTGAGGAAATCATTAGTCGATTGAAAGAAATGAGTATTTTACTGTTCTGGATTTAAAAGAGGGGTTTTGGCGGGTTCCTTTGGATGAAGAGAGTTCTTATTTATGCACATTCAACTCTCCATTTGGGCGTTTCAAATTTAATGCGCTACCTTTTGGTGTTTCATCAGCTCCTGAGGTGTTTCAAAAACGGAGTCAAAAATTATTTAGTGATATTCAGGGAGTAGAAATTTATTTTGACGATTTCATAGTAAGAGATAAAACTAAGTCCGAACATGATAGAAGACTAATTGAGGTCCTAGAGAGAGCTAAAGCTAATAACGTTAAGTTTAATCCTGATAAACTTCAATTTCGAGTGCAGGAAGTAAAATATATGGGGCTAATAATTTCAGTAAAGGGTGTTATGGTTGATAAATCTCATATTAGGGCAATTAATGAACTAGATCAACCTCAAAATAAAAAAGATGTGAGGAGATTTTTAGGCATGATCAATTTTTTATCAAAATTTATTCCAAATGTATCCCAAATTACAGCTCCTTTGAGGGTATTGCTTAAAAATAACGTTGATTTTTATTGGTCTTATGAACAAGAGCAGGCATTTGAGAACATTAAAAAGTTGATTAGTTCATCTCCTGTTCTAAATGCTTTTGATAGCTCGAAAAAAATAACAATACAGTGTGATAGTTCTAAAGATGGGATGGGTGTCTGTTTATTACAAGAAGGTCAACCTGTATCTTTTGCTTCTAGAAGCCTTACAGATACTGAAAAGAACTATGCACAAATTGAGAAAGAGCTTTTAGCTATAGTTTTTGCCTTCGAAAAATACCACAATTTTGTGTACGGTCATAAAGTGATAGTCCAAACTGATCACAAACCTTTGACAGCAATTGTTGAAGAGCCAATTAGCAAAATTTCTAATCGTCTCCAGAAAATGCTTCTTAAATTTCTAAAGTATACCTATGAGGTTAAATACTTACCAGGTAAAGATATGTATATCGCAGATACATTATCTCGAGTTTTTATCAAAGATGCTGTTAAAGATGACCCCGAAATGTTTCAAACAGTACATTCAATTGCAAAGTATCTTCCAATGAGTATTCACGGAGTAGAACAATTTAAAAAGGCACTTGAGGAGGATGAGGAACTTAAAGAAATCATGAGTTATTGTAAGGAGGGATGGCCTCATAAAAAGAAAATTGCAAGTAATTTAAAGAAATATTATAAATTACAAAATGATTTGCAACTTATTGAAGGTTTGTTATTTGTGAATGACAAAATAATTGTCCCTAAAACACTAAGACCTGAAATGCTGTCCTTAATTCATGAATCTCATTTAGGTATTGAAAAATGTAAAAATAGAGCCCGTGAAATTATGTTTTGGCCAGGTCTCTCACAAGACATTGAAAATGTTGTACAAAAATGTGAGATATGTATGAAATTTCGCAAAACTCTACCTAGTGAACCATTGCTTCCTCATAGTATTCCTAGAGTTGCAAAGGGTGGAAAAAACCGGGTTTGTTCCCGGGAATAAACCGGGTTTTTTGGGAGGGAAATTTTGAAAATTCCCGGGAGTTTTCAGAGAATTTTAAGCATGGAATTTTTTTAATTTATTATTTTTAATTTTTTCAATTTTTGTCAATGTAAGCACCAAGCAATATATTTTTGTTAGAAAATAAAAATTTAGTAAATAAAACCAATAAAATAGCTATAGAAAAATAGCACAGTTTACATGAAAACTAACGAAATAGATTTATAGCTGCAGCAATATTAAGTAAGATTTATTAAAATATCATAAGTAATTTAATATTTTAACAGTTGATAAGTAGAAAGTGAGAGAGCTAGATTACAGATTCATCTTGTCTGATATGAAAATAAACATTTCTCCAAATTATCCAAATAAACAAAAAATAAAATAAACAAAGGTGAGAGAAATCAATGAAAAAATACAATGTAATTAACAAGAAAACAAATATGCCTGAATAGTAGATATACCAGCAAAAAGAAATTAAATAATTCTAATTTTTAAAGAAACATTTCAATCATCACTAATTTTTAACCGCTATTAATGTAAAGCTCATCAGTTTTAAGAAATTATAAAAATTTAGAGCTCACTTCTCTTTTCGGTAACTGAAATTTCTTTAAAATAAAAATTTCAAATTGAAAAAATGATTGGTTTTGTTTACTTTCAAAACTCCTTCAAAATTTCCAATATTCCCCAAAATTCCGGGTTTATTCCCCAAAATTCCCGGGTTTATTCCCGTCCCTCAAAATCTGCGGGTTTTTTGCAACTCTAAGTATTTCTGATAGGCCATTTCAGAAAATAGGAGTGGATTTAATGTTTTTCAATGGGATAAATTATGTCATTATAGTTGATTATTTTTCAAAGTGGATTGAGGTGGAAAAGGTTAATAGCAAAAATGTGAGTGATATCATTGTAATTCTGGAGAATGTTATTTCCAGATTTGGAATTCCAGAAACAATTGTTTGTGATAACAATCCATTTAATAGTTTTGAGTTTAAGAATTTTGCTAAACAATGGGACATAGAACCATCTTTCAGTAGTCCTTATCATTCTCAAAGTAACGGGATGGCAGAGAAAGCTGTGGACATTGCTAAAACTTTACTCAAAAAGGCAAATGAGGATAACAAAAAACCAACAGTAGCTTTGCTTGAATATAGAAATAGTCCTATAACAGGCTTAGGTTTATCACCAGCTCAACTACTATTTAATCGCAGATTAAGAACTAAGTTGCCCATTAGTAAAAAATTACTAAATCCTAAAATTGAAAAAGACATTGTCCCTAGACTTAAACAACGACAAAACAAGCAAAAGTATTATTTTGATAGAAATGTTAAAGAACTTAAACCATTAAAAAAAAGGAGATAGAGTATTTGTACAAGATATCAAAAACAAAAACTGGAAACCTGCCATAGTCCTGTCAAAAGCTAACAATCCTAGATCTTACAAAATCAAAACAGATTCAGGTAGTATTTATTACAGAAATAGAAAATATTTAACTCTTTCAACAGTAGATGAACCTCTAAATAAAACTGTAAATTTTGATTTTGATTTAGATGATAATTATGAACAGGATAATTTTTCAAGTGACTGTTCATCTTATTATAAATGTAATGATAATAATAATCAGGTTTTACCTAGTACTAGTTTAGTTACTGAAAATATTTATAAAACTAATTCTGGTCGTATAAGTAAGCCTCCTGCTTATTTACGTGAATATGTTGAATAAAAGGGAGGATGTGACATATGCATGTAAACTTTAATCGTAATCGTTTTCTATTATTTTGTTATGTGTAAGTGGCAACGACAGTGTTGTGTTGATATTCATAAATGTAGCCCGCGATGTTGCTTATAAGAAGTAGTGTTGATCTTGTATTTACTATGTATATATATTGCCTTAATTTCTTATATGTTTAATAAATAACTTTAATAATAATGAACTATAAGTGTTCTAGAAGAATATTAATTGAAACAGACACAGCGTCGACTGAGTCACCTAGGACCTCCGAGGATACCACCAAAGAGTTGCCTCCAGTCGTATCTCCTACAGCTGCAACACCCCAAGTTGTTCACAATCCAATGCAGCTGAGAAGACCTAAAAGGGTCCGGAAACCACCAAAAAGATTATGCTGTTAACTGAAAGGGGAGGAAACTGTGTTGTATATTCAAAATTAACATTATGTACTTTTATGGCAACACGTGAATAACAACTTTTGATTACAGAGATTGGCAATGGTTAAAAAGATAGAACTGCGATACGAAATATTGAATATGTTGTTTTATGTTTTATGTTAGTGTTTGTTCCTGTAATTTTGTAATAAATAGTGAATGTTTACAAATGAATAATTACTTAGTAAATATAATGCACATAAGCGTATACCACTAACGGGAAACCTCTGCACCATACATTTTGCGAACATTTCGCTTTTGCCATGGAGTAGGTCTTATAGGAGAAAGGGCTTTTCATATAATTAGATTATTTCATTATTTTTATGGTTTAAAAAGGGCAAAACCAACCACTATATTTCTTTATCTTTCCAAAACATGGTTTTCATAACAGAAATACATGTCTATGTTCACTCAGATAAAATTCAAAATATTTGGGAAAAGCGTCACGTGATCTACTTTATCCACTTCAGCCTGATCAGCAATCAACCGGATACAAACTTCGCGCGCGCGACCCAGAAACGTTATGTGGGCGATTTGATCACGTGATTGTGCGTTTTGTGCTTATGTTTTATTGGTTATGCTTTGTTTGGTATGTTGATTGATACAATTTAACAATTCAATTGGAGGTCTAAATAATTTAACTTTTTTACAATTATCTTTTTAAAATGATTTATCAGTTGCTTTATATTTTTCGTAATAGATAGAATGCTGTTAATAAACCAAGATTGTGATATCAACATATTACAAAATTTTGGAATTTGCACTGTTAGTTAGACAATTTTTCAGAGAAGATTTTAGTATATATATTTCTTATTTTATGATTGCATATTTTAATACCGTGTGCATAACAGACCAAAATGCATCATAAAACATGAGAAATAAATGACACCCAAAATCAAGTTAGTATAAGCAAAATACTTACTTATACTTTCAACAGAAAATTTATAAGCATTCTAATCATATTTTATCCACTACAAAACTAGACGGCAAACCTCATATTTTATCTCTTTAAAAAATATATGTGCAGATATTTTTATTTAAAATAATGTACTATGTAATAAAAAAATGCACTATTATATTTTATTTTTATAATATTTTCATGTTGATTTTAACACCGTAAAATATGATTTTCATGCTAATCTCATTAAAAATTCACTCCTAAAGTACTCAAAAAAAAAAAAAAAAAAAAAAAAAAAGAAAAACATCAAGAAATTACCCTACACTCAAACGGATATTTTCGCACAATACTTATTTTTTCATTTGCTTAATCATGGAAGACGATAGTATTCCGAGTGACGCAGCCTTAAGCCTAAAATCGTTCGTAGAATTCGTAGATGGCGGTCATGGAAGACGATAGTATTCCGAGTGGCCCAGCCTCAAGCCTAAAATCGTTCGTAGAATTCGTAGATGGCGGAACTCATATATACGGCTAACTCGACATAAAAGAAAATGCGAAAAGCCGCCATTTAATAACTCAGCAGATATAGCTCCTATTGTTCTGATTTTTTTAGAACAGTCTTATATCTGCAGTCTAATCCTATTCTGAAAATTTTACATTTCTACGTGTAGTATATTTTGAGATCTAATTACCCATTTTTAAAGCAAAAGCGATGGAACAAATTCCTAATGTCAATTTCTAGAAAAGGGCTGTGACGATTTTCTTTAAATTGATATATATATAATATGAATCTGATTAAGATGAAGTGAATAACACTTTCTTTTTTCTAGGAAAACTCGTTTTATTATTTGACATTTTCGTTTCCCGTTAATGCGTAACGCGAAACCTGTCAAGCACTAATCTCTCTGGGTCAACCATTAATCTTTCTGGTACTTTACTCGTCTGTGATTAGTGAATCGGTTTGATGTCACATCGTAAGTAGGAGGAGTCTCGATCCATTTGACCAATGAGTGCCAAGTGTTTAAATTCGTCGTTTCTTATGGATTTGCAATTAATTATTGTTCAGAAAGAAAATAAAATATATGCGTCGTCTTTTCACATACCTTTTTCAGATTTTGAAAATACTATAAGGAAAGGGCAGCTGACGTAACTGTTGGTTGAATTACTGTGAATCAGCAAGAAAAACCTGTCCGTTCTTTACGACTCCTACCTGTAGACATGAGCTAGAGAAGTTTGATTGGTCTACGTTTAACAGGTCTCTGATATGATTGGCCTACGTCGCCAACATTATTCCTGCAATGATCGTTATGACAAAAATGTAATTGGTAAATTGGTTGGTGGAAGTGTTTGTTTGTAAACATGCCCTTTCCTTATAGTATCGCGGATGAAAGAAATTATTTCGCATGCTGATGCTGTTTTGAATTGACAGGTGATATAGTAAAGCTCAAAATCTATTGATAATTTCTAAAATTATTAAATGTTGATGAATTTAATCAAAGAAGAAAATAAGGGAAATATCTTTTTGTGACTTTTAATGGATCATAGTTGCTTTCAAATTTTTCGGACCGTGCAGCAATCCCATTTAACAAAATGTTCCCAGATAGTCTATATTAAGAAATATGCACAAAGTTAAAATTAACCACAATTGTGGATCAAATGGCCAATAAAATCTAAATATTGCCACATGGCAGAGTTCTGCATTGAAGGTATAATTTGGAAAATTTTAAATGTTATACATGGGTGCAAGACCGTTAGTCTCAGTACTGATTTCAGTCTTTAAAATATTTTTAACCGATATTTAATTCTGCTCTTTATACTTAAATAATAGCTATTTACTATCAAGAACTTTTAATCACTTTGTTGTATTGTAAAACGTCATTTTTTGCCATAATCCAAGCCATAGAAGACACATTTCCTTATTTACATTTGGTTATTCATAATACTCAGAAATTTTGTCAGTCTTGGCTTGAATGAACTTCTTGCATCATGATAATATATTAGCATAACTTGACCAGGTTGAAAGCTTAATCCAATTTGCTATGCCGTCAGATTTACACATGTCTCAGGAGGGCTGTGCGAAGGGGGCAGTCACCCCGGGCGCGGAACTTGAGGGGGCGCCAAATTTATACCACAAACCTCGTCTTTTTCTTCTTTTTTGTAAAAACAAATGTATACTTACATATTGGTAATTTTTTTCTCAGTGAAAGTATGAACATTTTTCGTTTCAAAGTTATTGCATTCTCCTTTACCTCACACCAAAAAATCGTTTAAAGCCACATCAAGGTGTCACTTAAATTTTGATAGCATATCTTTTAAAACTCATACTTTGAATTTATGAGAGATATGAATGATAAAGCATCAATGAATAAACTTTTATACATCTTTTTAAACTGAACATATTTTTTGCACATGCAATTATAAAAAAATAAAATGATGAAATACATATAATTAATAGCATAGCGTCTGTCAAAATTTGATATCATTATTTTTAAGTTCCATATTTAAATTTCTTAGAGCATAAGATAAAGTGCTGTGTCACAAACTTTAAACCTGTTAAGGGTTTTTGTATTGATATATAACCCGAAACTTTGAATATTAAAAGACGTTCAAATCTAAAATTTCATCGAGAAATACCTCATTTTCTCGTATTTAAATAAGTATTTTATTATTATAATAGAAAACATGCACTTCTGTATTATTAATATAAAAATTTATCTTTATCAAAAATATCTTATTTTATATGAAAAATATAAAGCAATCAATAAAATAGAAAAAATCTCAAACACAAATTGGGATGCGAAGGATTCGAACCCATAGCCCATAGTCTCGAGTTCAAAGATCTATCCATTCACAGCTATCTGGCTCACCTTTCATCTGTAACAAATTATCTTTATAATTAGCACCATAATTAATCAAAGCATGATCTGTTCGTGAACGCACTCAACGTTAATTCCATCCATGATATAGACCCACTCCATTCCATGTTCCTGTTTCCTGAGCTCGCTCGCGCGCGCGTGCATCTTATCTTAAACACATTCCTTTCTTTGGTTGTCCCGGCTGCATTTTCGCCGATCCCAACCGTTATATCAAAAATAAGAAACTGCGTATGCCTGGGGACTGAAATTATCTTACTAGAAAACTTGTACAGGGCATGGAAGAAGGAATACAGTTCCAACTTCTTCAATTAGTTCCAACTTCTTTGTTTGGTACAGGGTTACCGAGGTTGCTATATGTCATCATGCTAAATTGGCGATTACTTTTTGGCATTCGAAAATATTTCAATTTCTTGTTATTGTGAAACGATGATGTGTAGAGGTTATGTAAACTTTTTGATTTTATATTTATAATGAATTTACATGAACAATATACGTATATTCCTGTCAAAAATGATGAAAATATTTTCTTAAACAGTTTTTACTCTTTTTCTTCTGTCATCAACTTTAATGTGATTTACAAATAAATAACAATATTAACTATATTAGATAATAAATTGTTATGTTAGATAATTTAATATTTTTCTCAACATCTCAACTACTTCTATCAAATCAGATTATTGATATAATTTACAGATAATCTAAAACTGGTAATTTACAACAACAGCAACAAAAATATAATTATTATTAGATTTATTATTATTATTATTATTATCACAGTGGTGTTTTAGGACTTGAGATTTTCTTATGAGATTTTACTTTTTTGAATCTAGCGACTTAAATCTCCAATATTCATTTATAGTATATTTTAAATCTGTTTTCTGGTTTATTCATATTAAGATACTTATTGAAATATTTTATCATTACTGACTGTATGTTATATTTTATGATATTTATTTTTTATCATTATTAACTTATTGTAATTAAATATTATCATATATATTAATATTATTGTTGTTGTATCAATGCAAATAAAAAAGAGATAATATTATAAATATTATCTATATTAGATAAATAAATTTATAATATTACAATATATGTTATAGAGAGATATTTTATAATACATACAATAAAATATTAAAATACTATTTCATGAATTATTATATAATTATAAATTTTTTTATTAACTGTTCAATAATTTAAAAAATATTTTGTAAAAAGAAAATAAGCTGTTATGTAGTATTTAAATATATCTATTTATTTATTTTAATCATTAAATGGCTTACTGTAATATTTGATCATTATTGATATTTTTTATAATGCTTATACTATTTACTTATTATCAATCAACATTGAATATTTTCATTATAAATAAAACAGGTGTAATTCATAATAAATATTATCTTCTTTATTGTCTAAAGAATATAATATTTTATAATTAAATATCATAAACTATCATTAATTTTCAATGAAATTTTGATATGTAAAATTTCATTTATTAAAATATATGGATAATATTACATTACTAATATAATAATGATTATAATAATAATTTGATAATAATCTAAATATTATTATTGTATCCTTATATTTTTTAATAATAAATTATCAAATATAATAATTTATTCTTATCAAAACAATTATCTATAAATTACAGTGACATATTTAATTTTGTAATATAGTAGCAATAATAATTTTATAATTATAAATTACAAAATATAATAATTTATCTCTATCAAATATTCTATATTCAATATTCTATTATTTTATATTCAAATATTCTACAATTATTTATAAATTGTATGAAAATTGTATAATAATATACTATCAATGAATAATTTGAAAACAAAATATTAAATCTAATTAACTATTTGGAATATCTAAACATTGTTTATATATTAATATAAATAATTAATTATCTAATTAATGTGTATTATAACTTTATTTGATAATAGTATAACTAAAATGAACTCTATTTTAAATTAAAATAAATTCTTAATATAATCTATATCTTTGCAAAGTAATTTTTATTTATTGATAGATGTATGATGTTACATAATATTAATATAAAATTAATATAATGTAATATTAATATACATAATATTAAGGTACAATTTATATGTGGAGTGAAATAAAAGAGAAAGATCACCGCTATAAGACAAGAATTTCAACGTATCCCTAAAAACAGTTTCATACAATTTTCATTAATAATATAACTGTTTTATATCAATTCTTTATTCATTTTTATACACCATAAATATAATGTGACATAAGTATCATATCATGCTAATCATTAACTGAAAAAAATCTAAAGAAGTATAAATGATATTGATGTTAGCTTATTGTTAGTTCAAATAATATCACCCCCACCACCACCACACACACACACACACACACAAAAAAAAAGCAAAAAGAGATTGTTAAAATAAAAACATAAGAAAAATATTTAAAACATTAAAATAAATATATTTTATCATTAACCCCTTAATTCTCGCTCCCGTCATATTCACGGGCTGTGTCTTTTACTCAAATTGTTCGATTCCCACCAGTTTTATAAAATAGTGGAATTGGTTATATTTTACAATCGTTTTACCTGTCATTAAATAAGGTGAATATTTCTTTTTCATAAAAGTGGTGCCAATAAGCAATCTGAATTTTTAAACCGGAATTTAATTCGAGCGTTAAAGGGTTAAAAAGGTAAATAAGATCAAATTGAGTAATATTCATCCATAAGGGAAGAAAAAAAAATTAATGTGCTGCCACCTATGTCCAGTGAACTAAACGAAATTGGTTATTAAAAGAATTTTATAATTATCTGAATAGATATAGCTTTTAATTGCTTATAAATAACTGAATTAAAAAAAAAAACAGTTCCAAGAAGTTGTATTTAAAAAGGAAGGCCATAGTAATAATATTCAATATAGAATGTATTTAATATTTAGTAAAATTACTTAGAAAAGTAGAATATAATGTAAAAAATAATGCATTATTATATTTTTAAAAATCATAAACTGTTACATTTAAATTTATATGTACTGCTTAAAATATAGTGTTTTTTTAAAAATGCACTATTTTGGCAGCAGAACATACAAGATTTAAAAGAATATATTTTTAAATAAATATATGAAGTAAAAATAAAAATTACATAATCATTCTTCTTCTTATTAAGTTTGGAAAGGAATAATATATAATTGTAGCTATATTTTTATTAGTAATACGTTTAAATTACTCATTGATAAGCTCATTTGCAAAATCTAACTCTGTCTGTTGAGTAATAATTGCGTTAGTATTATATATTTTAAGAAAATCTCTAGAAGCTATTTCTAAAGCAGTGTTGTTTGTCAATAAAAATAAAATAATAATGTAATTGGCATAGGAAATTACAAAGGAAATAAAAATAGAATATTAAATAAAGTTATGTATTTAATAAATGAATTATATTAAATAGCTAGCAGGCTGAGCCCGCTGCGCTGGACCATTTTTCAAATAAACCTCCAGTCAAACGAAATGAAAAATCCGACCCCGTATTTTAAATTAATATGGACCTTCACCTGGAAGGTCCTTCCGCATTTTGTGAATACGCATCGGACGCCATTGCGATATTATATTATCTGATGCGTTAGACGAAATACGGGAAATTCAGAAGCAACTCTTTAGTACACATGTAGAGTTTGGGAGGGAAATGCGGCCATTACGATCATATCACCACACTACTAAAAAAGAGAGAATTACAATGACTGCAGAGATTGACCATTTAACTTAAAAAATGTTCGGGTTATTCACTTTCGTTTGTTAATTCTTTTACTCCGGGCTTCTCAGCTTGGTACTTTGTGCGGATCTGATAACATAAATACAATCTCTCTCTACATTATATTTGGTAATATACGTTTTCTTTTGCCAGGTTTTCTCTACAGTTTCTTATCTTCGTTTTCCAGTAGAGTAAATACAATCAAAACAGTATTTAACTTTTATATTTTAAAATATGTGAATCATGTAAAAGTGGATTTTTAAAGCGGAATTGTGTGAATAAAATTAAAATAATGTTATTTTAATTGCCGTTTCTTTTTACATACCAGTTTTAATCATGCAGTTATTAACCTAGGAAAATAACCTCAATAACTAATTCAAATAGAAAACTAAACCTCTAGTTTTCATTTAATAAAATCTTCCCAATCATCCGTAATCGGATCCACAACCAAGTTTGATGTGCAACGTTAGAAATGTTCGTAACGGTATGGCTAAAAATGTACCAGGGTTAGCTACAAAATAGAGTTAATTACGTTCCGAACTACATCCCATTAAATAATGTCAAATTGCTGTTAATTGAATTTTAGATGATTCACTATCAAAACTCTTTGGAAATGACAAAATAAAGTTAGTTACGCAAAATTTTTACTTGTGATTTTTTTTTGGCAAACCGAAGATTTTTTTCGCATTTCTCTAATGAGCGTAATAAGACGAAGAAATAAACATGCTGTTATTTTCAAGACGTCATTATTCATCAGTTTGTTGCCTAAATAAAACTAAAAACGTTAATTTGTGACTATGATCATCTGCTCGGTCTGTGCATCAGCCAAAATTTCTTTATAATGATTGAAATTTTATTTGAATCTGAGGTACTTTTTTTAAAAACCAAGGGTAAATGAACAAATATTGTTCCATTGGTCACCTTTGGCATTTGAAAGTTTTTTTTTTAGATACATTTAAAGTAATGTTTCTTTAGTGATAGTAAAATAAACCTAAAATTTGTCACTACGATCAGCTGCTCGGGCTGTGCATCAGCCAAAATTTTATAATGATTGAAATTTTAATTGAATTTCAGGTACTTTTTTTTTTTAAATCTAGGCTAAATGAACGAATATTGTTCCATTGGCTACCTTTGACATTTGAAATTTTTTTTTGTACATTCAAATTAATGCTTTTTTAGTGATAGTAAAATAACTGCACATGAAAAATATCTATTTGTAAATCTTCTTTTGTCCGTTTGCTCCATACTAAAAAAAACATAAATTTACTAATCGCTAATTACTAAAAGTACAAATTTCGCGTAATCTTCTGAAATCGGATTTACCGTCCACGGTTCCTTTCAGATATAAACGAATCTTCCAACACTATATAGTAAATTCGCCAATTGTAAGGTAGCTGATTATGGAAGATTCATCCAATATCTTTTTTAACATTTCTAAAAGAAGGGAAGATATGAAAAAAAATACAAAGAAATGACGAATGGAATGGAATATCGAAAAGTGATTCCAGAAAGCAATTTCTATTGCAAAATGTCCTTTTTCGTGATAGAAATAAAGCATAACTGCTTGCATTTTCTTAAGAATAATCTTTACTACCTAACATTGCAAACATTGAACGTTTGTAAAAGGGAATTTGGCGATATGTTTTTTATTAAAAAAAAGAATGGACAATATTAGCTAATCTGGCTTCGAGGTTATAAAAGTCGCAAATTTGGGGAAAACAAACCAACATGTTTTCGCAGTAAAGTATGATGAGAAATTTTTTAAATGTCTATGTATGTGCGTGTGTGGGAGACATTTATACTAAAATTAAAATATTTGATTCCATTTTTAAAATATTAATTGCTAATATATAACATGTAAATCATAAGTACCATCATTTTTACAATTACATCTGCTAGTTTCGTCTGTGAGTCACATGATGGACGAGTTAGAAATAAAAAAGAACAAATCAAAAACAAAATTGTTACCACAAGGAAGGTCTCCTTAAAGAGCATACTCAAATTATTTTGAAAAGAAAAATGCTTTTAAAATTACTCATGTATGTAGTAAAACATCAGTCAAATTTGGCGGCGGAATCTCAGTAAAAATCTGAAAAAAATCTATATACACTGCTCAAAACAATTAAAGGATATTTGAAGTTTTATATAAAATAAAGATAGAAACGAAAATTTTTTTTGCCGAAAATAGAAGAAGAGAATCAAAAATGCAAATTTTTCTGGTTTTCAAACTGTGGAGTATGCAAATTTTGAGTTCGACGTCAAAAACGTCGCTTCAGCGGCAGCGAATGAAATTTGACTTTCAACTGGATAAAAGAGAATGAAGACAAGGATGATCGGCATTCAGTGATTGCTTTGTTTCGATGAGTACGATGTCTCAGCGAAGTCATTTGACAGATTCAGAAGCTTTGAGAATTGTTGGTAGGTTAGAAGGGGGCCAAACTCAAGCCGAAGTAGCGCAAGCCATTGGAGTATCACAAAGTGTCATTTCCAGGATCTGGAACCGTTTTTTGGAGAGTGGATGTGCAGGCCGAAGACCAGGACAAGGTCGTAGACGGGCAACAACGCCCAATGAAGATCGGTATTTAGCGTTAACAGCTCGGAGACATCGAACCATGAACGCTACTCTTCTCCAACAACACCTTCGCTCGGCTACAGGCACCACGATTTCAACTCAGACTGTCCGAAAACGGCTCCATGCTGTAGGTCTGTATGCTCGTCGACCGATGGTAAATGTTAGATTAACATCAAGGCATCGTCGCGACCGCAGGGAGTGGGCAACCGAGCATGTCAACTGGAGGAGAAATGAATGGAGCAATATTCTGTTTTCTGACGAGTCCCGTTTTTCTGTGCATCCGGATAATAGGCGTATTTTCATCTGGAGGGACCGTGGCAGTAGGAATAATCCTGCGTTCGTGCACGAAAGTGTCAGATTTGGCGGTGGAGGAGTGTTGGTGTATGGTGGCATCTCCATTGACGGGCGCACTGACCTCTACATCATTCGAGATGGAGCTCTGACTGGTCGCCGATATAGGGATGAGATCCTCAGACCTATTGTAGTCCCTTACGCTGCAGCAATCGGAGATAACTTCATTTTAATGGACGATAACTGCAGGCCACATCGTGCAAACCTGGTGGAGGATTTCCTTTTCGAGGAAGGAATCGTTCGAATGGAATGGCCAGCGTGTTCTCCAGACATGAATCTAATCGAGCACGTTTGGGACGCTCTAGGAAGACGAGTTTCTGGTCGCCAACAACCCCCACAAACTCTCCAAGAACTGGAAAGAGCTCTTCTGGAAGAGTGGGGCAGAATACCCCAACTCGTCATTAATAGCCTCATTGAGTCCATGCCTCAAAGGTGTTCAACGTTGCTGGCCGCCCGTGGAAACCATAACCTATACTGAAAAAGATTTTCTTTGAAGAAAACACCTTTTCTTATTCTTTTTTTCTCATATGCACAAATTGTGTTTTTTTCCTTTAGTACACAAATGCGCAATAAAATGCATTTTTTTCTGCCAAACATGTGTAATTTATTCTCATATAACCTACTATGTCTGTCGACCATGCATCAATCAGCTAAACAGTTTACCAGATACAAAATCCACCTAAAACTGCAATATCCTTTAATTGTTTTGAGCAGTGTATATTCGAGTATTTGGCGCAAAAAAAGACGAACGTTCCACGCTATTTGGCTAGCCAACACATTTCTATCCCAAATGCAAGATATTTAAATGCATTTGAAAATTGCTTGTTAAATGTTTAAATGCCTAAAACTCAATGAATTTAAACTTAAACGAAGGATTAGCGTATTATTTTAAGCGTATATAATATAAAAAAAATAGCGTGTTGCAGTAGTTATTTAATTTTACATGGCTTCACCGGCTGGAAATGTTTTAAGGGTACTATTTGATTATTCATTCAACCAATTTCGCCAAATTATATAAATTGCCAAACTATTCGCCAAATTATACAAACTGACAACAACGAAAGAATAAATAAATTTTTAAACATTAATCAAATTACAAATAGAAGTGAAATTAAAAGTCACTTGATGACTCAACAAACACGTGTACCGAGTTTAATGTCAAGTGAATGTAAAATTTACAATCGGCTATTATTGGCATTTAATCTTATAGTTTGGCGATAGTTATTTTGCCGACGGGATAATCAAGTAGTACCGTTTTAAGTTTGTTTTAAAAGTAGCTGGCTAATTGAAAATGCTACCATTAAACATTTTATAATAAATACTTGTTTCTATGGCAACAATAACCTTCATTTCTTGTTTCTGACACTAACAATATCGATGTCAAATTGCCAATGTTCCGAATCGGACATTAATTTTAAATTTGGAAAAAATTTAATAAACTGAAATTTTGTTTTAAACCGTATAATTACGATAATAAAATTTTAATATATACACATATAAAGGTATATGACAAAACTGTAGTAATAAAAATGTATTTGTTTAAGTTAAACTTAATCTAACTATCTTCGTATGAAGAATAGAAAAAGGTTTTACTTAAAAATTATTTATGATAAAAAAAAAAGTATCATTCAAAATTTTATTGTGTCGCCAAGCAGCATTAAATCGCCAAAAAAATTAAATTTTCATTATTTTTTTACAAACGCTAAATCGAGGTTCTGCGAATTTTTTTTATAAACAGGGCCGTAGCGACCGCCCCCCATACCCTCCATTTGGGGTGGGGGTCCACCATTCTTTATAAAAGTTTTTGAAGGCTGTAAGTTCTACTTAAAAAATAAAATGGCATTTTAGTATTTTTGGGGTGCGCCTATCAATGGGCGAAAAAGGTGAAACCAAAGGTTCAAAACTTCTTTATTACTTCCTCCAACCAAAACAGATATGCGCTTTTTTTCTACAGCAACCATTCTTTTTAAAGGGGCCCAGATGAAAGAAATTTTGCAGGCTCTAAATTCTTTTTGAATTGTCTTTTTTAGGGCCCCCAATAAAAGTGAGGAAAAGTTGCAACTCAAGATTCAAAACTTTCAGGCCCCGTTTTTATTACTCAACTGTTTTAAAAATATGCTTTTTAATCTCGCTGGGGGCCCCAACAAGGTTCAAAGCTTCCTTAATACTACACTGCTCAAAACAATTAAAGGATATTGCAGTTTTAGGTGGATTTTGTATCTGGTAAACTGTTTAGCTGATTGATACATGGTCGACAGACATAGTAGGTTATATGAGAATAAATTACACATGTTTGGCAGAAAAAAATGCATTTTATTGCGCATTTGTGTACTAAAGGAAAAAACACAATTTGTGCATATGAGAAAAAAAGAATAAGAAAAGGTGTTTTCTTCAAAGAAAATCATTTTCAGTAGGGGGTATGGTTTCCACGGGCGGCCAGCAACGTTGAACACCTTTGAGGCATGGACTCAATGAGGCTATTAATGACGAGTTGGGGTATTCTGCCCCACTCTTCCAGAAGAGCTCTTTCCAGTTCTTGGAGAGTTTGTGGGGGTTGTTGGCGGCCAGAAACTCGTCTTCCTAGAGCGTCCCAAACGTGCTCGATTGGATTCATGTCTGGAGAACACGCTGGCCATTCCATTCGAACGATTCCTTCCTCGAAAAGGAAATCCTCCACCAGGTTTGCACGATGTGGCCTGCAGTTATCGTCCATTAAAATGAAGTTATCTCCGATTGCTGCAGCGTAAGGGACTACAATAGGTCTGAGGATCTCATCCCTATATCGGCGACCAGTCAGAGCTCCATCTCGAATGATGTAGAGGTCAGTGCGCCCGTCAATGGAGATGCCACCATACACCAACACTCCTCCACCGCCAAATCTGACACTTTCGTGCACGAACGCAGGATTATTCCTACTGCCACGGTCCCTCCAGATGAAAACACACCTGTTATCCGGATGCACAGAAAAACGGGACTCATCAGAAAACAGAATATTGCTCCATTCATTTCTCCTCCAGTTGACATGCTCGGTTGCCCACTCCCTGCGGTCGCGACGATGCCTTGATGTTAATCTAACACATACCATCGGTCGGCGAGCATACAGACCTACAGCATGGAGCCGGTTTCGGACAGTCTGAGTTGAAATCGTGGTGCCTGTAGCCGAGCGAAGGTGTTGTTGGAGAAGAGTATCGTTCATGGTTCGGTGTCTCCGAGCTGTTAACGCTAAATACCGATCTTCATTGGGCGTTGTTGCCCGTCTACGACCTTGCCCTGGTCTTCGGCCTGCACATCCACTCTCCAAAAATCGGTTCCAGATCCTGGAAATGACACTTTGTGACACTCCAATGGCTTGCGCTACTTCGGCTTGAGTTTGGCCCCCTTCTAACCTACCAACAATTCTCAAAGCTTCTGAATCTGTCGAATGACTTCGCTGAGACATCGTACTCATCGAAACAAAGTAATCACTGAATGCCGATCATCCTTGTTTTCATTCTCTTTTATCCAGTTGAAAGTCAAATTTCATTCGCTGCCGCTGAAGCGACGTTTTTGACGTCGAACTCAAAATTTGCATACTCCACAGTTTGAAAACCAGAAAAATTTGCATTTGTGATTCTCTTCTTCTATTTTCGGCAAAAAAATTTCGTTTATATCTTTATTTTATATAAAACTTCAAATATCCTTTAATTGTTTTGAGCAGTGTATTACTTCTTTTGACCAAAACAGATATGCGCTTTCTTTCTATAACCAGTATTCTCATTAAAGGTTTCTATAAGAAAGAAATTTTGCAGGCTCTAAATTCTTTTTGAATTGTCTTTTTTAGAGCCCCCTATAAACGGGAGGAAAAGTTGGAGCCCAAGATTAAAAACTTTTAAGCCCATTTTTTTCTTCAAATTTTTAAAAATTATGCTTTTTAATCTCACTCACCCAATACGTTTCAAAACTTCGTTATACTATTACTTCCTTCAACCAAATGTGCTTCCTTTCTATAGTCATTATTCTTTTTAAAGGTACCCAGATGAAAGACATTTTCTCGCTCTTAATACTTTTTAAATTGTCTTTTTGGGGGGACCCCCAATAAAAGTGAGGAAAAGTTGCAACTCAAGATTCAAAACTTTCAGGCACCGTTTTTATTACTCAAATGCTTTAAAAATATGCTTTTTAATCTCGTTGAGTGCCCCAACAAGGTTCAAAGCTTTCTTAATACTATTACTTCTTTTGACCAAAACAGATATGCGCTTTCTTTCTATAGCCAGTATTCCCTTTAAAGGTTTCTATAAGAAAGAAATTTTGCAGGCACTAAATTCTTTTTGAATTGTCTTTTTTAGGACCCCCTATAAACGGGAGGCAAAGTTGGAGCCCAACATTTAAAACTTTTAGGCCTCTTTTTTTATTGAAATGTTTAAAAAACATGCTTTTTAAACTCGTTGGGAGCCCCAATAAGTTTCAAAACTTCCTTAATACTAATAGTTCCTTCAAACAAATGTGCTTTCTTTCTATAGCCAGCATTCTCTTTAAAGGTTGCCAGGTGAAAGTAATGTGAGGCTCTAAATTCTTTTGAATTGCCTTTTTTAGGGCTCCCTATAAACGTGAGGAAAAGTTGGAGCCTAAGATTCAAAACTTTTAGGCCACATCTTTTTATTAAAATGTTTTTAAAATATGCTTTTTAATCTCGTTGGGGGCCCCAATAAGATTAAAAGCTTCCTTAATACTATTACTTCTTTTGGCCAAAACAGATATGCACTTTCTTTCTATAGCCAGTAGTTTTAAAGGTGCCCAGATGAAAGAAATTTTGCAGGCTGAAAATTCTTTTTGAATTGTCTTTTTTAAGGGCCCTATAAACGTGAGGAAAAGTTGGAGCCCAAGATTCAAAACTTTTAGGCCCCATTTTTATTATTCAAATGTTTTTAAAATATGCTTTTTAATCTCCTTGGGGGCCCCAACAAGTTTCAAAACTTGCTTAATACTATTACGTCCTTCAACCAAATGTGCTTTCTTTCTACAGTCACGATTCTTTTTAAAGGTGCCCAGATGAAAGAAAATTTGCAGTCTCTAAATACTTTTTAATTGACTTTTTGGGGGGCCCCTATAAAAGTGAAGAAAAGTTGGAACTCAAGATTCAAAACTTTTAGGCCCAATTTTTATCATTCAAATGTTTTTAAAATATGCTTTTTAATCTCGTTGGGGACCCCAATAAGGTTAAAAACTTTCTTAATACTACTACTTCTTTTAACCAAAACAGACATGCCCTTTTTTCCTATAGCTACCATTCTTTTTAAAGGGGCCTAGATGAAAGAAATCTTGCAGGCTCTAAATACTTTATAAATTTTCTTTTTTGGGGCTGCTCTTAAAAGTGAGCAAAATTCGGAACTCAAGATTCAAAACTTTTAAGCCTCATTTTTTTTTTTTTCAAATGTTCAAAAAATATATGCTTCTTAATCTCGTTGGGGGCCCCAATAAGCAGGCATCTATGTGCGTTGCATATGCCACCTATCTCCTTATGTTCGACCTGTTTCGTTTTTAACATTTCATTTCTCTTGTCTCGATAAATTACTTATGTTAACTATATATAAATTATATTGCGTATTTATTTAATCTACTAGCAGAGCTTCGCCTGCCCCGCTGATTGCTTTTTTTAAAAAATACCTATTTTTTGGAGTTCTCCATTTGGGGCTTTCACTGCCTTCCGCAGCGTAAACCTGCTCCGGATATTCCCGCCCCGATCTTGAATCAAACAATCATTAAATTATTGTAAATTTTTTTTCGATAAAAGTGATAGTCTCCATATAAAAGTGAAAATTTCCATCACCATAGCTCACGTTCCTACAGGAACCAATTTGTTATCTTTCCACTTCAGCTTAATTATGATAGCAGCAAAATCTACTGGATAATTCTTCGGTTTCAGAAAAAAAAATGTAAAAAAACTCCGCAAAACGCAAAAAAAGTGTAAAAATCTTATAAAAAATTGGGCAAAAATTCAAAAATCGCTGAGAGAAAATTGATTATATCGAGCCAAAAGATTGAAACTGGACTGTTAAAAAATCGTCGTGAAAGACAAAAATACGCTAAAAATCACCTAAAATGTTCGTAAAAAATTCAGAAATTTCTATGGATATATTTTCTATATTGAGCTAAAAGACTGAAACCCGATTCCTTTTAGGGATGTCATCACATAAAAATCATCACATAAAAATCACATAAAAAAATTCGCGAAATAATTAAAAATCTAAGAAGACTACTTTACTATATTCGACTAAAATGGACAGATGGAATGGAAATAGATTCCTTTTATGAATGTGGGGAGAAAAGCACGAAACTCGAAAAAATACAAAAAATAGCGTAAAAAATTAAATGAAAAAAATTCGAATCAAAAAATTTAAAAACCTGTTTCGAGGTGCATAACTTCAGGCATACAGGTAACCTTCCTGTCAAATTTTGTCCTGAACAGAAACATCTGGTCAGACAAAGAAAAACTCTGGACAGACAAACATCTGTCTTTATTATTATCTACAAGGAAACCCGCCTTCGTTGCCCATCACAGAAAGGTACCTTCTATCCGAAGGTATTTTTTTTCTTCTTAAATTTCAACTTGGGTGACAATTTTAAACTGGAGAAAACCGGAATGTATGAAAATGACATCCCAAAAGTAACTTTTTTAAAATTAGTAAATCTGTACATTTATATGTATTTAATAAAAGGTACCAATCCGAGCAGGAAAAAAAATTGTTATAAGTGAATATTTTCTGCTTAAAGAAAATCTGTCTGGGCCACGCGGATGGCATTGTCAAACTGAAGAGAAAACTGAAAATACGAAAACGATTTCCATATTTTTTATTTATTTATTTTGTTTATGAGCAATACTTAGCGGTTTATAACATTTGTAAAAGGAATTCAGTTTCAAACTTTTTTGCCAAATTTTATCCTCTGCTGTTTTTTAAATTTTCGAGAATTTTTGTGATTTTTAGCTTTTTTTCACTTTTCTGGTAGTTTTTTTAATATTCGTAAAAAGAATAAACCCGGTTTTCATCTTTTAGCCCCAATATAAGTAAAGTTTGATCCCTATGAACTTCGAATTTTTTTTATGCAATTTTTGGCGTTCTTTCGCGTTCTTCGGCGATTTTTTTTTGACATTTTTTCCCTAATTGGAAGAATTCTCGGTTAAATTTTGCAAGTCCTTTGATTAAATTCACGTTGTAAGAATATCAAATCTGTCCCTGTAGCGATGTGAACGAAATGTTGTAAATTTGAATTTAATGTGGATCGAAAAAAAAAAATACAATAATTCAAGGCTCGTATTATTCGAGATCGGAGCGGACATAGCCCCTATAGGTGTACGTTGTCGAAAGCAGTGCAGCCCAACTACAAATTCATTCTATTTGAAGTTCGTTTTGGAAAATCCGACCAGCGAAACTTCGCTGGTGTTGTTATAAAATGGAACTCGGTTGGAAAATTAAATATAGATATTTCTCTAAAATCTGAGAGGGGGGGGGGGGGGGAGAAAAATATGTTTTTTTTTGGGGGGGGGGCTCTGAAGACCTTGCTACGGCCCTGTTTATAAATATATTATATGTCACGAGAAGAATCTTCTATATATTCCTCATGAGAAGATATTTTTTCAAATATTTCTGAGCATGCACTTATCGAAACTTCCATGATATCATCCTATCAATTTTTTAGATGCATTTTTCTTAACTTGACGCAAAAGATAAAGAGCCAAATCTTATTTCAATTGCAATATTTTAACTGAGTAATTTTTTAAGCATTACGAACATTCCCTTTCATGTTTAAATTAAATATTTTCGTTTTTTAATATTATCACTCAGTAAAACGGATTTCTTTCTTTTTTTCTTCCTCCTTTTTTTAAAATTAAAATTAGTAACAGTTTTTTCTTTTATGTTTCGAGGTGTAATAGCTGTTTCAATTTTTTTTATCAACGATAAATTTCGCCAAGAAATAAAATGGTAAACCTTATCGTCCAAAATAATAGAACTTTCCGGCATAATTCTATAACTAATCTAGGTAGAATGACGTGTTATAGCTTAAAACCTTCCCTGAAACTATACCTATCTAACGGTATAAGTAAATATCCGTAAAAAACCATGCAGTAGAACTCGAAACCTACGCGTTCGAAACGAAATTTCCGTTTGGATTTTATATATACGAGTTGCAACCCGTCGAAATTCGACGTACTAAAATGTTTGAAAGGAACTGTCAGATCGAAATTATAATAAACCTACAAAAATAATTACAACAAAAAAATCATCTTACATTGGTTGTCTAACTCTTAAAACAAATAATATTTTAAACCCAAAATTACCAAAATATTATTTCTACAAACTTCAACTGCTTAAATTATTGAAAAATTAAACTGTATCTAGATTACGTAATCAGGATGAGTAATTATGATGGAGTTATCGATGGAGCTCTTATGTTTGTTTCTACGGGATGAAAAATCAGTAAAAAAGATTTCGCTTTGTCACATCATAAAATTTTCCTCCATAAAATCTAAACTGTACGTTATTTTCACATTCTCGTAATTTACATACGCACCGCTCAAATTCACAATTTGAAAGTATTTTAACGCGCAAAAGAATAGATTACTAATGAATGCATTTCCAAAGTTAAAGTCACGTTTGTCCGATACAACTTTTCATGTGAACATTCGCACAAACTTTACGTTCTAATCTTAGTACCCGCGAAAAAAAAAATTCAGAAATTTGACTTTAGTTGTCATAGTATTCGCTATTTATAGTATTGGTCAAATATTTAGTTTTATCAAAAAAATGATCGTTTTGTTTTAAATATATCATTTTTACTCAATGAATCATTTTGCCGAGCGCCTCAAACTCATTTATCAGCGTAATGTAAAAATATTAAAATGTAGCTGATTTATGAAGAAGAATGCGTGTTTTATTTAATGTCTGACATCATTTTCTATTCAAAAATTATAAAAAAAGTTACTTTTATTTGTAATGTGAAAATGGCATCAATAAGGATATAATGAATAAAAATAATAAACCATGAATATTTTCCCTTTACTTTCAATATAAATGGAATACTTCAGTTGCCACAATTACAAAATTTGTATTAAAAACTACAAAAAAATTAATATCTCAAAAACAAATTGAGATACAGCTTTCAAACAAATAGTATTTAAAAGAGAATTTTTTTCCTTATACGACGGTGTAAAAAGTTAAAATGTGTGATGCATAGAAGTTTAAAAATTTGCAGTAGAGAAAATGCAAAACCAAAATTTTATTTCAAATTTCAAAGTGTTGCCATTCGCAAAATGACGTATGCGTTACGCACAGATATGTTTGTCCTTTATAATATAGATAGACTAGGGGATTGTACCCGGGCTTCCCGGGTTAAAGAATATAGGTGAAAACATTTTTTTTTTTTTTTAATTGAAAACTAATAATTTGTTTATATGCAATAAATTTTTTAGATTACCCACTTACATTAAAAAAGCATTTTTCATATGGAAAATACGAATTTATACAATCAAATAATTTTTTGAAATTTATCAAAAGCGTTATTTTCTTATTAACCGCATGCTAAGAGTTATTTGATAGAGATTTTGCTACTTATGGCATCCTTTTATATTCTGATAATTTCAAAGCTTATACATGTCTGTTAAATTTGTGTTATTTACATTGTATTATTTATTTATTCATAGGGAAGTTTTTTTAAAAATGGATATTAGCCCTAAGAAAATGAACTCTTTATTTTGTTTTAAGGGCAAACGGATTAATCTTTCGTAATCGAGCTCCGCGCGATATAGATAAATTAAAAAATATTTCTTGCTTTAAAATTGTTTTTAAAACCATAGACAATCAGTAAACTGAGATGAACTTTGCAAACAAATTCCATTTGAAAAAAAAAATCCTATTTGGTGATCTAAAAATTTAAATTGTACGATTACAAATATGTTAGATTTATGTTTTTACAATATTTTTCTTTTATTTGTTTATAAAAGAAGTATTAATTTCGTTAATTTGTCTTTCACAAATATGTTAGACTGGTGGTTTTTTTAATATTATTCTTTTATTTTTTTTATAAAGGAAGTATTAATTTCGTTTTTCAAAAATAGTCAGAAGCAAATGCTGAAAAATACTTGTTGCTTTTTGTGCAAAATGTTTATTATTATTATGTATTGAAACCGGCACGTGATAATATATACTTAAAAAAAATCATGCTTAAAAATTATTTTAGAATCTGAAATTTAGTATCAGTACACATGCAGAAGGAAAAACAATATAGGAAATTTATGAGGAAAAATGCGTGTTTTCAAAAGCAGTATATCATTTTCCGTTATTATGCTCCTAATATAATATAATCTGCTCCTAATGGGATTTTGCGCCACTAAACCCTATACAACAATTTTTATCAACAAATTTGAATTTTTATCAGAAAATAGCATGAATAAAGATAAAAATACATCATTATTTCTCTCTTGTCTGCAATAATGAAAGCTATCTAATTTTTACCATTTTGAAGAAATTTAATAAAATGCTTTTTAAATTAAAATATAAAAGTAGGGATATTTAAAAAAAAAAAGCAGATAGTGCGATCACATCTACAAATGAAGAGCTTTATTAAAAAAAATATATTAGTAAAACTGGTTCAGCAGAAAGATCTGGGCAGATGACTAAAAAACAACAACAGCAACAACAAAAAACAGATAGTGCGATCACATCTACAATTGAAGAGCTTTATTAAAAAAATATATATATTAGTAAAATTGGTTCAGCATAAAGATCAGGGTAGATGACTAAAAAATACACTTGTGTTTATAGATTATATAAAATTAGGAAAAATTAAATTAAGCAAATTATGTTATTTTGGTAAAATTATAGTAGAATGTCCTAAAGAATAGCATTAAAATTTTATTATTCGAGAGAATTTTAGGCAAAAACTTCAGGAACATATTATTTTAAACCACGAATTATTTGTTTGCTTGTCTAACTCGTCGAAGCAAACCCACCAAGGAGAGAATCACCAATTTCTGTAATATAAATCGCTATTATTTGCATGTCACCTGTCTTCTATAAAGACACGCTAAATTTTTGTAAAACATTGCGTTTTATCAGTGTGTGATTTCGATTACATTATTTTCAAAAGTGAAGCATTTTCACCTGTGAAGAATTTCAAAGCAGCTATGCTGTGAAAATGACGCACTTCCACAAAACCTAATTCAGGTTTAAGAATTAAAATACACGCTTTTTTATAAAATGACGTCATTTGCTTTCGCTAAAGCAATCCACTTTTACAATCCAGTTTTAAACTTCGTCTATAGAAAAGTATGCATATGACGTCATTATCACGGAATAACAGACAATATTCTTGACATAGCACATATTTTAATTTCAACTTTTTTTTAAGTTTTATGAGAAAATGGCAACAAAAAGATACAGTATCTCCTATTATCGACTATTTTCCGTTTACTTTCAATGACTTTCAATAGAAATGGGGTACTTTTGTTGCCACGATAAGAAAAATGGTATTAAAAACTACAAAAAAATAATATCTCAAAAATAAATTGATATACAGCTTTCAAACAAATTGCATATAAAAGAGCATTTTTTTCCTTATACGACGGTGTAAAAATTTAAAATGTGCGATGTTTAGAAGTTTAAAAATTTGCAGTAGAGAAAATTGCAAAACCAAAATTTTATTTCAAATTTCAAAGTGTTGCCATTCGCAAAATGACGTATGCGTTACGCACAGATATGTTTGTCCTTTATAATATAGATAATAGACTAGCAGGCTATGCCCGCTACGCTGGTCCTATTTTTCCATCTGGAATCAAAGAAATGTATCTGTGGTAATGTATTTCCTGATTTAGAGAAACGATGTATCATTGCAGTATTATATTTACTAATGTGTTGGGACAAAATTTGGGTTATTAAGCATCAACTACTATTTTAGTTGATCAGTTACAGTTTGATTTAACAGAAAAAGGAAGCCGTTATGGCAACAGGAATCAAAATGTCCTTTAATAGCTACACTACTGAAATGAAGTTCATTACAATGATTGCAGAGATTGCCCGTCGCATCGAAATAATGTTCAAGTGATTCATTCTCATTTGTTATCTTTTAAATTCCGAGCTTCTCGGTTTTGCGGCATGTGTGATTCTGGTAGTTTAAATGCTATATCACTCTATGTTCTGTTATATTTCGTAAAACGCAATTCTGCCACAGTTTTTCATATTTCCATTTTAGCAGACAAAAATGCAGTTAAAACTGTAATATCAGTAAATAATACTGTAGCTTCCATTATCAATTAAAATGCAGCACTCTTTTTAATACGAAAACCTCTCTCATAAAGAAAAAAAACCCCTTTTAATTCATGAATTTCTTAAAAAAGGTAATATTTAATAATCGGGTTCAAAGTATTAAGAAATTTCCAAGTAATTCTGTAACTAAGCGTTGTAGAACAATGTATTATAATACCTAACCCCAAAAACTAACAATGTAATTTCTATCAACATAATATGAACTGTTCAGTTAAAATGCAAATGAATATGGTAAAAGATGATATAATTTTCTGTAATGGAATACATCATGAAAGTGCTGCTTCAAACAAAAACGATACTTTCAAAATCATATTTAATACGCCAGTTTGCGAGATATCAAGCTACGAAATATTAGCCCCAATTGCTATGAACGGTAGTACTTGATTATCCCGTCGACCAAAACCTTTCGCCAAACTGTAAGATTAAATGCCAATAATGGATGATCGTAAATGCCACATTCACTTGATATTAAACATGATACACGTGTTTGTAACGTCAGCAAGTCTGTTTAATTCGACGTTTTATATACATTTTTATTAATGTTTTACCAATTTATTTGTTCTTTCGTATTTAAAATTACTACACATTCAGGGTCGGACTGGATCAGGGAAATGGGGCAGACCTTGGATTTTAAGAGGGCGCAAAAATTTTAGCGAAATTACGCACATTTTACGTGTTTCTGTTATATCTGGTTTGAAAAGGTTTAACGCATTCGCATAGCACCAAGTATGAAAATGGCTTAATATTATCTCTCTGAGTCTAGATAGAAGCCTTCGCTAATATTTTCCGTGCATTTTTAAAGTTCCATCAAATCTACACAATGTTACGCAATTTTGTAAAAGAAATCATGATATATCTAAAAGTTCCAGCAAGTTTAATACAGATCAAGGCTAATATTTTATATTAATATCAAGGTTATGGCTATTTTATTTTATTCTTTGTGTCAACAGATATCTTATAAGAGTCATGGTTAAAAAAAGTGATCACCCCCTACCAAATCTTCTGCAATTGATCATATAAAAAAGACATAGGTACTAATTGATTGATATTAATATCTACTATTAATTCTATTCATAAATTTTGCTTTGAAGATTGTCTACACATTAAAAAATGCACGAATGTTGATTTTTCAAATGATAACATCCACGTTTGACACTTTATTTGAGTTTCTTGCCAGCCAGGAAAGAGATATTTTATATAATTTTCTTAAATTTTAATAAAGTTATAAAACAAAAAGTGTTAATGAGTTATCCATAAATTCCGAAAATTATAATGAAAATCTTATCCAAGTATCAATAACACTCAATTAGTCACCAGTAAAATTATACAGGAATTTTAAATTTATAATAAATTTACTTTTTATTAATGAAAATTTCTATAAAGTGTTTCTGGTACGATTTTTTTATATGCCTCTCTTGATAAAAGAAGACGGTCCCCTTAAATTACGGAAAGGGGAAATTTAAGACATAAACTAATTATTCAAATGAATTGTAAACTTACACGTCGATGTTTTTAACGATTTTGGTTTGTTGTATTCAAAAATTAATGTAGGTCATATTTCATCATTGTTTAACATGAATTTATTCATAGTTTTAATAATTAAAAAAAAAATCTTTTTGAATCGGGAAAAAAGTTTGTAATATATTTGGGTCTATTCAGTGTAACCCTTTAATAAAGTTATAAAAAATCAATCAAATAACACCTTTATGACGATATAAATTAATGTTTCTCAAATGAGTTTAACTTTAGCATCCTCAAATTTAAACTCTTCTAACTCTATCGAGATTTAAAATAATCTATATACTTAAACAATGCCTTTATCCTGGCTGCCTTGATCCAAAAAACTCAAATAAGGTGTTAAAAATGAGTGTTATTGTTTGAAAATTCAAACCTGGTATATTTTGTTTAAACGTGGACGATTTCGGAAACATAATTTATACATAACAATAATTAGTAGACATTATTTCTAGTCGGTTGGTTCCTATATATATTTTTTATGATTATTTTTAGCGGAATAAGTAAGCGGTAACTACTTTTATTCCACTTACCATAATTGATGCACTGAAATTTGGTAAAAAAACTAACAAGGTTTTTTGCACAAGGCGCCAAACAGAGTTGCTGCGGTGATGCTAAGGGCTTCAATCCTTTTTTTTAGTATACTTCTTTAACGTAATATGAAGTAGTTATTAGTGAGTTAAAAATGAGATAAATTCAATTTCTGTTACAATCTGACCGCAATTACTTTGGCGAGCCAAATATTTTGTAGGAAGAGGCATTTTGTATCCTTAAAATGCGTAATTGATATTTCACTATTAAACGATTTCTACAGAAAAGTACACCAAAAGAGTCGCTTTGTTAGCCTAAAATCACTAAAATAATTGAGTAAATTTACTCTTCTCAGCCACACTCTTCCCTATGATTATGCTTATGATATAGCTTCTAAGCTATGATTACTAACCGAAAATTATGGTATAGATTTTCTGAATGAAAAAACGCTGGCCGAGGGATTCCACAGCTTGTAGGATTGTAACTCAGAAGTGTCATCCAAGTTATTATTCTTCGAAAAGAAAGATAATGTTTTCCTATCAACAACAAATCCCCACAAAAGGTTTTTGTCTTCTCATACTTATCTCTTTCTTTTCTGAAATTGTATCCAAAAAAAGTATGGTTTCAATTTTAGGTGTATTTAGGACCCCTTTAAAGGGAGGGGGGAGGGGCGAGATACCAAAAACTAAACGACTGAAAATATACAAAATATTCGGCTAAAATCTAAAAGATTTCATTCAAAGAAGCGATGGAAAAAATTTACCTCAGGGCGCTGTGGTTACTAAAGCTTTCCCAAGGATGCATGTTTACTCTCCCAATCTCATGTACAGAGGCCCACTTTGGTTTCCTATCCTGAAACTGGTTCGATGCATCATTAATTTCTTTGTGATAATAAAAAAATACCTATATTTTGCTGTCTCTCTATTGATTGATGAGACTAACCTCTCTTTTGAAATTTCCCTAAATGAGTTCTAAAAATTTAGTACACTAGTCAGAATGTATGTGTATAACGAGTGAAAAATAGTGGAGAGGCTTTCGGGCGCGAAGTCTTCCCTGGGCGAGGGCGCACCGGCCCTTAGGCCGATGGGCCGGCGGGCCAGTCCGAGCCTGTACAAATTTTAACCTTTTTTTCTTCAATTCTATATCTAATGTTTACATGCATTTTTTAGCTGTATCCGTCAACATTGTTTGACTAAATAAAGAGCATTAGGATCGTTACAATTTTCCGTTATCATTGATATTTATTGTGGTTTTTAATAAATTCGATTGTTACATTTAAGTTACTTGAATTTTATTCACAAATACAATATCTTAAAATTATCGCTTTATTGTTTATAGTTTAATTCAATAATTATGCATTTAAATACGTAAGCTATTAGCATTCTTTTGTCGGAAATCATCTAAATAAATCAAATTTTATATTTGGTATGTTGCTATGCCATATGTGAACATCATTATTAAAGTAACCCTATTCTTTAGTAATATTTTTAATTTGAATTCATTAACTTTCCCATCTTAAAATTTCAGAGTGGCAGCATTCTTCCATTTGTATAATTTGGCAAAATAGTTTGGCGAAATTGGTTGGCCGGATAATCAAGTAGTACCTAATAAGCAGACGATCTAAACTTTCTTTTAGGAAGCATATATATTTTTTTGAAAATAGCAATATTTATGCAAATGATATGAATACATAATTGCATAAATATCCGTAAGAATAATCTTGAATTTCGAATTCCTGAGATGTTAATACTAACATAAAACTAAAAAAATTTAAAGAAAAGAAAAAGCAAAATAAAGGGCAGGAGAGATTGTATATTTTGAGAAGAGTTCCGTATTTTGTCTCGGTTGGCGCGATTATCGAAGAAATCCAAAATGGCACCAGTAGGCCGATTTGGCATCTTTGGCCAAAATTTTCACGACGGCGAAAAAACATGTTTTTTAAATATTTATAAATATTTATTTTTAAATTGAAAATAGTATATATATGTATTAGTTTTATGTATATTTACATAATATTGCATATACAGAAAAATATCGTTTAAAAAATCTCCGGAAAATTATAAATTAAAAAAATTAATTATAAAAAAGTATTCAAAATTGTTTCTTATCCACCAGTAGCATTCAAGTAATAAAAAAAGCAATCCCAACTGCTAGAGATCGCAACAACCACATCGAAAAATTTATCGCAAAAAAGTACTCGCCATAAAAACGGGAACATGATTTGGAACTGTTCCCTATATTTATCAAACTGGTTTAGAAGTTTAAACTTTTTAACCAAGGGAATTGAGCTATGTTGTCGCCAAGATGAAAGAAATTCATTTTTGAAAACATTTGCTCCAGCATAAGAGAAAAAAAAAGCAAATTTTATTACCTAAAATCACAATTATATATATTCGAATCCGCGAATAACGGCCCAAGCTTCTCAATTTTTCACTGTCAGCCAGATTGTTCATTACTGCATTGAATGTGAAAACTGATTAAGTAAAAAACACAAATTTCTAAATAATCACTAATTGTGAAATCGATTCATCTTTTGTAATAGGATTAATCCTGAAGCATTCTCTTCAAACATGAAAAATGCTCCCAATAACATAATTTATACGCCAATTGGGTGGTGTGCTCAATTACGGAAGATTTTTCAAAAATCCTGTAATCACCTATCAGAAAAATGAGGGTGTATACGCAGTTATACTAAAAAGTAATGAAGTAAATATATATATATATATGTATATTTCACCATGAAATTATTTTTAATGATGCATAATTGCACAAATCTACTTAAGAATAATTCTAAGTTCCCTTACTTTCGCTTTTTTTTTAAAAATTATATTTCAAATAAAATTACAAACAGTTTTCCCATGCTGTTCGTATTTGTTGCTAAATAATATAGCCGTTTTAATTCCTCAATAATAGTGTAATATATCGCCGCCAAGATGAGAAACAATTACCAACAGCAACCTTTGCGCCCGAAAAAAAAAGAGAAACACCAAATTTTAATTAAATAATAATAATAATAATAATATTTATATAGGTAAATCATGCATATAAATGATTCCGAAAACTTAACCAATGGTGTAAATGAAAAACAAAATGCATCATGTACTTTTGAAATCAACCATGACAAACTTAAAAAACAGAAAAAAACCCCGCTATTTCATTTAAATAAAAATATTTTCTTATCCAGTAGCCAAATATAAACCACAAAGATGATAAATCGCCAAGTATTGTTTCCATGGATCGACTTTGAAAATGAATCTTCTTTTAAGCTGTACAAACACATTTCTTTCATATTTAAATTAAATATTTCCTTTTTATACTATTATTTCTCATTAAAACTGTATTTCTTTGTATTTTTAATAAAATCAGTAATAGTTTTTTCCGGGCTGTTTGTATATTTTAATTTCTAAATGACATAGACATTTCAATTCTTTAACAAAAATATTGCTTAATATGCCAAGATGAAAATCATATACCAATGGCAACCTTTTCGTCCAAAATAACAGAACTTTCCGTCATAATTCTATACCTAATCTACGTAGAACAAACAATGCGTTATAGCTTAAAACCTTCCCTGAAACGATATCTATCTAACAGTGTAAGTTTCGTCAAAATCCCTGCAGTAGAACTCGAAATATAGATGTTCGGAACGAAATTTCCGTTTGGATTATGTATATAGGGGAGAGTAGCCTAATTTGGACCGCCGCTTTAATTGGACCGTTGCCATCCTGCCGTTAATTACAGGAAGAGACGCCATCTACCGCTGAAATCCTACTCATCAGAATGACGTCACTCACGATTAGAAGAAACAACCGCCTACCACGTGTTGTTTTCAGACAATTTAAAAAAACCTAAAGTTAGCTGTTTTGATCTACTTTTTTCCTACTAAACGTAAGTGAATACTTTAAAACTAAGGTAAGTTGTTATGTTTTCATATACATATATAAATTCATCTGTTAATTGCGCATATTTCTCACGCGGCTTTGTTTGATTTCGTTTTTGTTCTTAGTCTTGAAATTATCTGTTTTAAAAAATGGCGCAGTTGCCATAATTGCACCATTTTAAGTTGCTTAAATTGGACCAGATATGCGATCATAAATTTTGAAAATTAAGTAATGAATTTCGAGGATGGTACACTTTGTACACTATTTTTTTAATATTTTATAATGGATTACTATCTCCATGCAAGTTTTTTTTTGAGGGGGGGGGGGGGGTATATCTGGATTAATTTTTTTATACAGTTCAGGCCTATATAAAAAAATATTTTTACATGTTTATGCAATAAATTTTGTTTGCAATTTCTTTTATCTTGTATGTATTTGTATTTATTTTCTATGAATACTTTATTCCTACTGCGTATTTGGTTTACAGAGCTGAATTCAAACATTTTCTTCCTGGAGGATATTTGCGATTCCCTGAGGAAGGGTAGACTTTTTACAGTTCTAGAGGGCGGAATTATAATTTTTTGCCATTAAAACTCATAAAACCTCAAACCTTCCGGGAGGAGGGGGTTGAATTCAATACTGTTGGATATTTAATGTTTGTGTAAATTAATCGTAGCGTATTTTTCAATAGAGCATATTTTTTTAAATACTTTTATAATATAATGTTAAAAATGTTGAAAAAAAAACACGGGCAAGCTGTCTAGAAAAAAAAAACAGGTGACAGCAAAAGCTGTTAAAGATATAGGAAATAAAAAGGAGAGAGTAAGTTGTGAAGAAATTGACCTTCAATAAGGCTGTAGCCACAAATCGTCCCCAAAAGCCAAAAAATCATTAGAAATATTATATCCTTTGCTAAATTTAGTTTTAAAAAAGTACAGAGGGAGCCAAAAAAACATTTGTGTTAACATCTTCGCCATATAAAGTAAACCTTGAAATGAAAAACACAAAAAATCGACTAAAAGGAAGCTATCACAGCATAAAAACAAATGGAACATCAAGTTTTAAAAAAAATAGGCGTAATGCAATTATCAAGGAAATAATGGAAGGGGAGAACTACAATCATAATGTAAAGAAAACTTCTGTTGCAAAATAAAAGTCTAATAATTCAGAATCTAAAAAGAAAAATCTAAATAGTGATGATTGGTTTTGCCTGATTTGTAAGAAAATAAAACAGCAGAAATGATTCAGTGTTCATATTGCCAAATACGGTTCCAAGTTGTGTGCGCTGGAAAAAACAATCAATAAACGAAATTCATGTGTAAGCTTTGCATCACTCTTTAAATGATATTCAAGCAACTGGCAATTAGTTTCATAATTTCTATTCTTAATTACTGATAACTTTGATTTATATTTTGAATACATTTTGATTTAAAACAATTACAGTTATTTTCAGATATTTGATTTCATTATATTTCATTGCTGTTATTTTGTTTGATTGTTTCAGTAACCGCAAACTTTGCTTTTAATAAAATTAGTTATATTCCCTAGTCATTAAAACAACCTGACTTTATTAGGTCCAATTTAGGAGACTGGTGGTCCAACTTAGGCGACCAGTTGCTGAATTTGGGCCACGTTTGACAAATTTTTCAAATTAAAATAAAATTTAAGATTTTCAAAAAGAAAATAATCTAAAGTGTTATTTAGTTAATGGATGAATTGATTCACCCTGTGTAGTGATATTTTTCAGATATTCCAAAAATTAAGTGAGTTACACCTGAAAATAGGCGAAGTGGTCCAAATTAGGCTACTCTCCCCTATAATAGAATAGATATGCAGTTCCTTCTTTTGAACTTAATAAAACTTTACATGGACATTCACCAAATTACCTTTAATTATTTAAAAATATATTTTGCAGGTGAATTGAAATAACTAAACAATAAGAGAAAAAATATATAATTGATGGTAGAGTTATTTTTAATTTAATTATAAGCCATTGGCATGCTACAGCATTTACAAAAAATTTTGCTAATCAACTGAAAAAAAAATGAAATAAATATTGATGGGATGAAAATGTTACGTCTGATATGACAAAAGCGCCAAACTAGTAATCCTGTACGTACATACAAGTTTTCTAGTAAGGGAATTTCAATCCAAGTCCCCACGCATGCGCAGTTTCTTATTTTTGCTATAACGGTTGGGATCGGCGAAAATGCTACGATGGGCAACATCGTTCCTTCTAAGGAATCGTTCCAGCCGGAATCATTCACCGAAAGGAACGAGCTCTTTGGAAGCGTTCTTGTTGCATTGTTCCAAGAAAAAGGAGCGATCCGAGAAAACAGGAACAAATCCGAGAAATAAAGGAACGAATCAGATACAAATAGAACGAATACGAAAAATAAAGGGACGAATCCGATAAAAGTAGAGCGAATACGAAAAATAAAGGGGCGAATCCGAGAAAAAAAGGACGGAATCCGAGTAAAAGGAACGATTCCGAGAAAAAAAGGAAAGATTCCGAGGGGGGGGGGGAAAGAAGGAATCTTAGAAAAAAGAAACGAATCCGCCGGCGCCCATGGTTTCATTATCGTTTACAAAAATAAATCCGTATAATAGAAAAACATATTCAACAAAATAATAAAAATGTTTTTTGTTAAATCAATCGATAAGAAAATAATATTGTCAGAATCTACAGATCATATTTTATTTATATCAAGTCCAAAAATATTTTTTTCCTTAATTAAATTTAAAAAACAGTTTTTGAGATATTTTGGCGGAATAATGAAAATATATTTTATTTATTTAATTAATCATGATTCTATCTATAATTACTAACTCCATGATTTATTTTTTCTTCTGAAAATAGACGTGTTTCATATTTTATTTGCAAAGATGCGTCCGTAATGGAAAAGCATGTAAAATAAAATAATTAAAATAATAAATTTTTTAAAGTTATTCTGTAAAAAAAAAAAAAAAAAAAAATAATAATATTGTGCAAATCTACAGATCATAATTTATTTTCATGTTTAATTTCAAGTCAAAATACTGAATAGTTTTTTGAAAAGTGTACGACAAAGTATTATTTGTGTAGCCTAGTAGAGGATTCGCTTAGCTCATCCTAATAACAAAGATATAAAATAATACATAATAAAATAAAAATTAGCAATTAGAAAATAAGATAAATAAATAAATAAATCGTAATAGTAATAAATGAAAAAAAAAATGATATATATATATAATATTCATATATTATTTTAATACCAAAACTAATATTATTAAGTAATTTAAAAATAATAAAAAAATATATGGTAGGTGTTAATAAGTTTTCCAAGCTGCAGAGAGCATAGTACAATCATATTTTTCATTACTAAATTTTGAAGAAAGTAGGGATGGGCATTATTTAACGTATTAGGATAAAAAACCCTGTTACTATGCTGGAACCTAATATTGTATTAATATGTTACCGAAAAGTCCCTGTTAATTAAATGACATATGGTTTTAAATGGCAGCGTCTTTATTCATTTGCCTTAATCAAGAAATCAATTTCGTGCCTTTAAAATAGAACAACATTCACAAAAAACGTCCACCATCGTTTCTTTTCAGACGTGCGCCCCTAGTTTGGCCCATCTTCACCCTCTAGTTATGGGCAACTCTGTTAGGTGTGTGGTGCTAAAAATTTATTGTGCACTTCACCAATCTCTAATGCATGAATAGTAATGACTTGCAGCACTAATTAGACGCTTTTTTCGGCTTGGTGCCTGGTGCTGGGTCATCAGCCTCATCACACACTTTCATCGATTCTGATTGCGCAAAGTATAGCATGAACCAAACACTGGCACAAATAGTAAATCAGACAAACATCTGAAAATTTCTAAGAAAAAAGCTCATGCTTGACAGGTTTTGTACTCATGAATCGTATATATTGTCTTCATTTAGCATTTCCATGCCAAAAAGTCAAATTTGACTTATAAAACCCAGCAAAGTTTTGTCTAATTTTTGATCTGAGCAATTTCTTTTCAACTAAAAATATATTTTCGTGCTTTTTTTTTTTTGGTCTTGCTTCTATTTTTCAACGAGTGATTTTTGTTGAATTTTGCAATATATTTCATTTATGTTATGTAAATGAAAAAAAGCATTGATCCCCCCCCCCCCCTTAAAAAAATGCGGTGAAACAGGAGTTCAGATTCATTAAATTTATAAAAAGTACCTTTTTGCAACATTTAAGTAAAATACATTTATTTATAATTTTATCTCTTAAAAATTTTAATTTTCGATTTTGAATGGAAAATCTATTTCCAAAAATAACAAAACATTGTCTAGCTACATCCAAATAAAATCCATGAATTTATAATTTTTTAAATGATTAGCGCATTTAAAGCGGGTACATTAAAACTTCAATTGATTTCAACTGAAAGCAGCTGAAACGGAAATCAACCACAGATAATTCCTTAATTCATTCTGAATCACGCCATCAGTACATGTAGTTCGTAACATGTAAAATTATTTTTTTATCGCTTGGTAAGCTTATGAATAAAGAGAGATAATAGAACATCTTTGCAATTATATATGTGTTAAAATTTTCTGCGGTCAGTATAACATTTGCTTATTTCGAAACATTTGGTACAGCAGTCTTTCAAATTAAAAAAATGCGCAGAAGGATAAATTTATCTGAATGGATAATTTTATCCAAGTGAAATGACATTTGATTAAGAATGTTTATTTACTCTTCATATTTTTGTAAGGAATGGGGCGTTTTCCGTTGGCGGTTTATTTAAATATTTAAAAGGTTTTTACTACGTACTCATGGAGGGGGGCGAGGGGGATTCTTGCACTATAAATTTTGTTTTTTGGCAAAGTTTTTTTTATTATTTTTGTTTTGTCATTGTTTTAATTTGATGAAAAAAAAAGAAAATAGCCTCCTATAATTTGTGAGAAAACTTAATTTTAGTACAGTTGTAATTAATTTAAAAAACATATTTGTACGAACGAAATTTGTTTGGATGAGATGCATTTGATTAAAAGTATATAAATGACACTTTTGTGTTCTTGTGAAATTAGATTTGAATATGCGTTGATAGATATGGCTGCTATGAAATCGGGGATCAAATTTCTCTTTTTTAATACTTTTCAACGTAGTTGAAAAGTGTTTATGAATTGAGATTGTCTGTCAGTCTGTCTGTCCTTGCTTTAACTCGCGTGAATATTAGTCCGATTGCCATGAAATGGATATATCTTATTTGGGTTTAGTATAGCATGTTCAGTATTGTAAAGGAAGTGTGTATAGCATATTTGGTTCATTTATAGGGCGCTCAAAAGAATTCCGTTACATTACGGTATATGGGGAAAATCGCTTGCTGTGTATTTTAATGATATTACAGTATTTAAAACATATTGAAATTGATATAAATCACTGAGGTGTACTACAAGGTTATTACTGTAGAATAGGGTGTGCATAGAACTTATCATTTATTTACAGGAACACACAAAAGTATTTTGATATAGAAGAAAATGAGCAATAATTGAACTTTTGAAGCCACGAAACAATAATTGCTGGAAGAGCGTTTTCAATTGTGGTATGCGTTTTTAAATTGAACTATTTTTTAAATATTACTTGGCGTGTATCAATTCCAGATCATATACAAGGTCGAACAACAGTTCTCAACAACATTCGTTTATTGGTTGAAATTGCTGAGCGGAAATTTTAAAATGTATTATGCGTTTAACTGGACTACATATGCATACGTATCTGTAGATCATATACAGGGCTGCAAAAAAAATCGTATATTTTAACGACTATTCATGATAATGGCAGAAATCGTGTTTTCAAATGCATTATGCGTTTTCCGAATTGTTCATTATAGATGTCATTTTCCACCTTTGTCAATTGCGATGTTTTGTTATGGTATTCTGAATGTGTTGGAAATTGCTTTATAATCTATGCTGTATGCATGATTCTCTTTTTTTTGGGGGGGGGGGATTAGAAATAGCGTTTTTAAAACTGTGTTAATTATCTTATCGTTTACCAATAACTAATTTCTAAGCCGTTAGTTTGAAAGGTATAGTTCCAATTGCAAAAATGTTTCAAATTTTGTTCTGCATCACTTAAAAATCGATTTACATTACAATGATTTCTTTTTAAATAGATAAGAAATGACAAATTTTATACAATGCCTCTGACCTATAAGTTTGGTTTAGAAAACGTTTTTCCATGTTCTAACAAGTAAAACAGCAAAAATTTATTCTTTATGGTCAAAACTTACTGAGTTATGATACTTAAAATTTTATGAATTTTCAATGTTTTAATCACCATAAATGGAAAAACACGTTTTTAGTGTCAGAAAACGCTAAAAATGCATGAAATTCAAAGTATCATAACTAGGTAAGTTTTTGCCTTTCAAAAATTAAGTTCTTAATCACAGACTAATTTTGATTCATCTCAACAGAAAACGGCATTTATAATTATGTCAAAACATTATTCCAAACATTCTTTTTAAAAGGCATTCTAATTAAAACATCCGCTGACCACATACACAGCTATTGTTATATGTTATAAAAATAACAGGTTGTTGGAACCTGTTACCTGTACAGTCGTGGAAAAAAAAAAAAAGTAAACACCCCCTACTAACTCCTCAACAAATTACCGTAGACAAAAGTTACTGGTACCGAACGATTGAAAATAAAGTCTACTTTTAAATGATGTATATAAAATTTTCTTAGGGGGTCATCTACATATTAAAACGAATCCAAACTTCATTTTTTTCAATGGCAATACCCAATTTTAACGAGATATTTCAAATCTTCGGTTCAAACTATGCCTAGACACCAAATTTCAAGCAATTTGAATGATAAGTTTTTGAATTATATACATTCAAAATTTAGTGCTTCTAATGTTAAATTATATTTTCATATTTTTATTTATATCTCCTGAAATTATGCTCCTAATGTGCTAATTTTTTTTGTAGCAATAATACTAACATACCCAAACATAAATACGCTGAATTTGCAATTTTTATAATTTTATGATATGAATTATGATTTATAAAATTAATATGCGAAAAAATTATGAATTGTAACCTACAATTTTTTTGATGGATTTATATTTATTAAGTCCTGCTTTATGGAAATCCAAAATTACACATTTTTCTTCCAAGTAGTTTTCAAATTATGCTTAAAAAACGGCAAAATGATGGTTTAAGGGGCCGTCTACGATGCAAGTGAGTAGATATTTTGAAATTTCTTATGCTATCCAGTAATCTAGCCGTCTTCAACGATTGCTTGAGTGGCGCCTTGATCAAGAAGTGGGCTCTCTCGGTCAAGAGTGGAGTACCGAATTTCAATTTGGATACAGCCCTTAAAATACGCTCGTTTTAAAATAATTAATTTCTCGGAAACTTATGGTACGAATTGCATAAAAATTCGTTTTTAGGCTAATTGAAGGGTGTAGAGTTCATTTATGCTGTCAGAATTGTGTACTGCTATTGAAAAAAATGAAGTTATGGTTCGTTTTAATATGTAGATGGCCCCCTAAGCAAATTTTATATACATCATTTAAAAGTAGCCTTTATTTCCAATCGTTCGGTACCAGTAACTTTCTTCTACGATAATTCGTTGAGGAGTTAGTAGGGGGTGTTTACTTTTTCTTTTTCCACGACTGTACAAGTGTGCAACGATGTGACCTGTTAACCAAATGTAACTATATTTCCCATCTCTACAAGAAAGTCCAATTCAAAGGTGTCATTGGCATTAAAAATAATCTTTGCATTTTGAAAATTAAAACTATTGCCAGAATCCCAAGAATGCTTGGCAATAGAAGATTTAGAATTTTCCTGATTTTTAACATAACGAGAGAGTTCTGTTAAGCGGATTTCAAGATTTCTTTTAGTTTGACCAATTTAAGAAAGATGTCAACCATTAAAAGGAGCATTATAGATTCCTCATTTACGAAAATTAGGAACCGGAGAGTTAGGGGAAGGGATTTGGAATTTATTGACAGGCTTAAAAAGAACATTAAAGCTAAAACGTTTCAAAACTTTAGCGAATTTGAAACATGGGGATAAAAATTAAAAACAATCAAATTATCAGGTTTGGTTTTCTCAAATTTAGAAAAAGTAGAATTGCTAGATGGTCTATTAATTTTCTTCACAGTTTTATTGATAACAGAAGGGTTGAAATCTCTTTTGACAGCAACAGATATTAAGTAATTAAGTTCATCCTTAACCCTCTCCGGCACAGGCAAATTTTGTTGTAAAATGATGAAATCATTGACTGACACCAGAATTTACATACGACTTTTATAGAAATTAAAAAGTTGTCACTTTACGCTTTCATTGTTAATGCAAAATGTTATTAAAATATTCTTGGTACCGTTTGTATGTTTGGAATAAAAATTAGGTATCCCGACCCGGGCACACAATGCCGGGAAGGGTTAAGGGGGTCCGGGACACAATTTAAAATAATTTTTATTTATTGAATTAAAATTTGGAATTTTTTTGTGATGGCTAACCATTTTGTTTGTAAACAAAATAACATGATGAAACTTCTCATATAGTTTTTTAAAAAATTAAAAATTTTAAATTCATTAAAAAAGTGGGGTTATTTAAAATCGTTATAACTCGAAATATTATTCGTAAAATTTCAAATTTGTTTTCATTTAAATAAACAGAAATATATAAGTTTTAATTTAGATTCAGTATTTTAAAAAATATTAATTAAAAAAAAATAAAATATTTAAAGTAAAAATTAAAGAAAAAATGGTGTAACATTAAAAAAAAAAATCATATTTTCAAAAGTAAATATTTTTTTCTAATTTGCTGAATCAAAATTAAAGTAAAACAATTGAAAAAAACATGTTCCAAGTTTGAACCATTTATCTTTAACGGTTCTTGACTTATAACGATTTAAATACGAGAAATGGTGAAAAAAGCCATCAGGAAGAAAAACGCATTTTCACAAGAAATCGTTTTCATGACAACTATTGCTTGAAAGCTAGATTTTGAAAACAAATCAAAACAAAAAAATTAATATTTCCTGTTCTAATTATGATCGAAACATGATTTAAACGTCATTGTAAGCAGAAAAACACAGAGAAATTTTTAATGCAATAAAAGTTTTTTTTAAAGAAAATTTGGAGATTTTTGTGTCCCGGACCTCCTTAAGGTATGCAGCATTTGAAAAAAATTTGAGGGCACGGTTTACTTAAGTGTAAAAGACAATTTCTGGTTAACAGGGTGATTTGAAAGAACATGAGGTGGGTTAGAAACAGAAAAAGGTTTTCTATAAACAAAAGTTTTGAAAATTGAATCCCATATAATAACTGAAACATCAAAGAAAAGTAGTTTATTAATATTTTCTAACTCAAAAGTAAACTGGATATGTGGTCGATGGAATTGACAGTTGTGGAAATATTAAAAGGATTATCAACTAAAACAAAAGTATCGTCATCATTTAAAATTTAACAAATTTAATAACTTTTCCTCAAATTAACGCATATAAATGTCACAGAGAATTGGTGATAGAGTATTACCCATACTTAAGCCGTCAGATTGTTTGAAAAATTTATTATAAAATTCAAAAGTAGTATGACTAATGCAGATTTTATTTAAGTTACATTTTATTAACTCAAAGATTTTAAAAATCTCATCTTTCATAGAAATAAATATTAATCCTAAATACTCATTCATGTGTTCGTTTCGTGCGTTTCCATGTCCATGAAAATCTATTAAAAATAGCAAATTTGTTGTTTATACTTAAGAGCCTACACTAGTCACTCGGAGAAACTCGAACGCTAATGTTAAACATATTAGGGAAACCTTTACAAACTTATCGCTTGTATTTTAATATTTTTAAATATATATATATTTTGCATAGGATATATATATATATATATATATATATATATATATATATATATTTGCAAAATATATATATATATATATTTTGCATAGGATACCTGAGGTCGATATCTATATTGTGCGTTTGTACTTTTTCGATTTTGGTTACAGTTTTTAGAGTTCCGTACTTGTAAAAACGGAACCAGTATAAGATCACTCCTGTGTCTGTCTGTCCGTCTGTCACAGCCATTTTACTATTATTGTCACACCATTACTATCACCATTACTGTGACAGCCATTTTAAACTATGCAACGTGGAAAGTTCAAATTGGGGGAAGTAATAAAGACTATTGGCCTACATATTTACCGATTATTAAACATTTACAAAATGTTAAGGAAAAATATAGAGGGGCTAATTAAGTTACATGAAATCTTCTTTTCTTTATGTATCGTGTAAAAGCTTTCGTAACGCTGAACTCACAAATACATTTCTTTTAATTTTAGGCATTATAGTTTCAGAGATATCGTCGAAAATGTAGTGCAAAATATGCCTCCCCCCCCCCCCCTATTTCCGAATCTACTGAAACTAAAATTATGAAAAAATTAGAGGTAGTAGACGTTAATTTAAACCTTGCAGGAACATTACAGCGATTACCCTAGGTCACATAGTTTTTGAGAAAAGCGCATTTTTCCATTACACGCAAATTTCGATTTGCAGACATTCAGTAAAGGTGTCGAGGAGCGCTTGAGGTACTTATCATAGCAGAAGTATAAAAGCATTGTTGATAATAATTTTTGAAAAAAAATCGTCGGTAATTAGCCGAGATATTAACCTTTAAAGACACGGAGGTTTTGGACATACATAATGACAGGGGCGGCGTACTGTATGTACCATGAGCTTTTAAAGCCCAAATAGCAACTTTTAATGATATATTTGTTTATTGCAATGCCCAGTAGCAGTTTAAAAGAAAAAAAACCCCGTCAAATTGTTATAAACAGAGTAATTTAATTAGAATTAAGTAAATAAATACTATGGGATTCGTGACTAGTTTGCATTGAGTGGATCTCTCAACACGCTTCCCGTGTCTTTAAAAGTTAATTAAAAACCTATCTGGAAAAACGCGGCACGGACCAAGGTGTCGTTGCAACTTTGAGACCTCCCTTCGAAGCGTGCTTAACACAATGCCAAGTTTAAACTTTGAACAAGGGTTTTGTTTTAGCTACACTGTAAAAAGAAAAGATTATTACTACGCTGAATTTAGTTTTATGAAATGTCAAATGAACTTTAACCTCTTGCGCTCTATGACGTAAGGTGCGTCATGCTATTTTGGTCATTTCCGACGACCGAGTTTTTTTTTTTGCTTTACAAGATGATGGATTTTCCATAAATAAAATAAAATAAAATTACCAATTAAATTTTTATGGTGTGAATTCAAAATTTCTAAAAAAAAAATCTCCCAGATGTGGCAACACTGGTGGCTAGTGACATACATCCGCTAATAGCGCCAGAGGTTAAGTGTGAACTACTTTTACTGTCAGTATCGAATTAAGTTCATCATAAATAGATTAGGATAAGATAAGACAAGTTGGAAATTCCACGTAAACATGGCAAATGAGGTGCGTTCGTACTATAATTAGTTTTATAAATATTTTTTGCACCGCATATTATACCGAATATATATTTTAGCAAACTTCACCAGTGCATATCAATTTCATTCTGTTCGAAAAGCTGTAACATCATTAAAATGCACTTGCAATAATTTTTCCCCATTGGCCATAATGTAACGGAAAACTTTAAACTGTCCCTGTCATTAAACTATTCATCCGATTTCATAAAATTTGAAACGACTCGACAAAATTGTGCAACAGTTATATATTTAAAATTTCAAACCATTCGGTTTGGTAGTTTTTGCTCTGTTATATGCCGACAGACGGACTAAACGACGACTATAGGTGCTACGTATTTACATAATGACGAACACACCTAAAAATATATCAGAAAGTAGCCAGTTTAGATTTGAGCCTTAACAGCCTTAATTTAAAAGGGATTATCCTTTAAATATTATAATTTATTTGTACTTGGATTTCTCTCCTAGTTTACGTTCCTGTTTTGCAACAATTTCCAAAAATATATAAATTTGTGGATGTTTCGAATACCTTTAAATCCCTGTTGATCGGTCTAGATCTCATCTTTCGGAGGGTACAATTGAAGGGACGTTTGAGAAAAGGATAACATTCAATTATTTAAAAAAAAAAAAAAAAAAAAAAAAAAACCGACTGCGTAAAAAGCGAACTAATTAATTATTTCTCATGAATGTGAAACTATTTTTCTTTCAATTCCTACTATTAGCTCACACTCTCACTATATATATCTTGTTCAAATTTTCAATCGTTAATAAAATACTTATTATTCATCCAATCAAGCTCAAATAATTCTTTTTTAAACTTGTAGTGGATGACACTTGATGTTAATCGAGTTTTTTCAAATATTAATTTATTAATTAAATTAAATTAATTAATTTTCAATAATCGAAAGAGCCCTCTTCTTGATCAATGTGTTTTAATCGCCACTCAAGAGGAAAGAAGAATAGGAGAAAAAAAAATCTCTTATTGATCTAAGTAGGAATTGACTTAAAATATTTTTTTATATTGTTTATATTACTTACCTATTTTTTTATTTACTTGTATTGATGACTTTTAAGTTGTGTTTAATTGTTAGTTTCTATCTATAAACACTGTTTTGATGAGGTCTACAGATGTCTATGATGGTTAGAGTTGCAGTAAAGCTAGAGATCCTACCTACACAACTTCCAGGTTGTATAATATTTTAATGGAGCTTCTAACTGTAAAATAGTCAATGAAACATCGTCTTCATTTTGAAAGACCTATCCAATGATATGCCACTCAATAGGATTCGTAATTTTTTTTTTTCGTATCTACGGCCATTTTGTATTTTACGGCCGCCATTTTAAATTTATAAAAACAAAACCTAGCCTATAACCATCGGGCCGTTAAGACGAATTGATAGAGACCTCATTCATTAAAATCCATCCAGCCGTTGCGTTGTTTCGAGGGTATAAAGAAATCCACATACACAGATACGCATGAAACACATAACCCTTCTTTTTAGTCGGGTAAAAATAGGAACAAGTCGGAAATTGTACGTCAAACGTAGCAAATGAGGTGCATTCGTACTTTAATTAGTTTTATAAATATTCAGATCTTTGTGCAATAGCTGCTGCACTCTTTTTCAAAAATACATGAACATAAAATTTATTACGATTATCTACCCTATTAAAATCCGTGCGCGTGTTTATGTAACCTCAAAAACTCAGAAACCACAGAGCTACGAAATTTGGCACACGGGTTGCTGGTAGAGGGCCCATGAACGATTGGGGCAAAAAATTCAAAAATGTAAATTTTTGTTTAATGTTTTTGACGACTTTTTGCCATTTTTAGGTGCGTTCGTAATTATATAAATACGTAGCTCCTATAGTCGTCGTTCAGTCCGTCTGTCCGTCTGTCCACATATAACAGAGCAAAAACTATCCAACCGAATTGTCTGAAATTTTAAATATATAATTTTTGCAAAATTTTGTCGAGTTATTTCAAATTTTATGAAAATCGGATGTATAGTTTAATTACAGGGACAGTCAAAAGTTTTTCGTTACATGACGGCCAATGGGAAAAAATTATCTCAAGTGCATTTTAATGATGTTACAGCCTTCCGAATGGTCTGAAAATTTAAATATATAATGGATGCAAAATTTTGTCGAGTCATTTCAAATTTTATGAAAATCAGATGTATAGTTTAATTACAGGGACAGCCAAAAGTTTTTCGTTACATGACGGCCAATGGGAAAAAATTATCTCAAGTGCATTTTAATGATGTTACAGCCTTCCGACTGGTCTGAAATTTTAAATGTATAATTGTTGCAAAATTTTGTCCAGTCATTGCAAGGTTTATGAAAATCGATGTATAGTTTAATTACAGGGACAGTCAAAATTTTTCCGTTACGTGAAGGTCAATGGAAAAAAAATATTTCAAGTGCATTTTAATGATATTACAGCCTTTCGAACAGAAAGAAATGGATATGCAGTTATTGACGTGCATTAAAATATACATTCAGTACAATATACGGTGCAAAAAATATTTATAAAACTAGTTATAGTACGAACGCACCTCATTTGCCACGTTTGACGAGCAATTTCCAGCCTGTTTACGTTCAACACGCAATCGCGTGAGTTCTAACCAGTTTCAAATGTTTAGTGCAATGTGAGATATTCATATTATGTACACCATGCTGCAATACTATGAAGCTATGGCGGTTAGTACGATAATTCTCTTACCTCGCATGGAAATAATTAGAGATTATTTAATTGCGCTTAGTTATTATTATTTTTTTAAAGTAAAAAAAAAACATTTTATCACAACCATCAACAAAACTTTTTATCCTATTAATTCTCTTATGCCAAAGATATCGTTTTATCGTCTGCTGCCATAGCAACTTGATAAATTAAATTTCATTAAAAAAATGCACAGTAGCAGAAAACTATTTTTTCAATCGAATAGTTATTGAGCACGAACTCCCGTGCATAGAACGGGTTAAACAGCTAGTATATATATTAAATTCAGTAATACGGAAATAATAGGCCTCCATCTTAAATAGGACATAATCACCATGGTAACCCAGAATCATTACTTATCATGGGATATCACTGAATTAATTACGTATTATAGGATTTAATAGAATGAAGAAAACTTTTATTAATATCTTTTTAAGTTTTGATTCGATTATCATAAAATTTGAAACGATTCTGTATATTAAATTTCAAACCCTTCGGCTGGGTAGTTTTTGCGCTGTTATATGCGGACAGACGGACACAGACGGACAGACGAACCAAACGACGACTATAGGTGCTACGTATTTATATAATTACGAACGCACCTAAAAAGGAACAGAGACAGTTTAATTATAATAACTAATTAATTAATAATAACTAATAAATTAATTTGTATTTTTCTTTGAAATTTATTGGATGAACCCTCATCGACTAAACAGATAAATGAATAATGGTGAACACTTCTTTACAATTGATACTTTTTTTTTACCATTTACAACATAGTTGAAAAGTGTTTACCCAGATAGCATGAACATTAGCAGCAAGTTTTGATTTTTTCTGATATTATCTTGCCATGACAAATTTAAGTTGAGAAATTCGCAGCAAATCTCCCTCAAGGTATACCATCGCCCACTTGCATGAGTAGTTTGTTGTGAAACTGATGGCAAGACTGTCTTTAATTCACGAAAGTGACGAAAGCAAAAAATCCCTCTGTCGAGAGAATAGACAATCAGCAGATACGCAGAAATTGCAGAAATTTTATTCGGTTGGCACCGCTTTTTTTAAGCGCTACACTTATCAAATACCAACAAAAGCCCGAATTGAAAGATACAAATATTACTCAAACTTGTTTATGGTGGTAAAAACGATGCATGCACCTTAACGGTGCGTATGCATCAATAGACCCGAACAGGCCTATGAATCCCTTCGAAGGGGTTAAACTTATAGTGTAACAGTTGTAAACAGTTAATGTGGCATGGAAATATTATTACTTTGCAGCATTTTTTATTACTTGTTGGCAGTTAATTTGCAATAAATTTGATACAGCGTGAATTTAACTTGCACGACAAGTTAGCTGCAAGTTCAAAGTGTGGTGATTTTCGCGTTTGCGTTATCTTGCTGCAGTTTTGTTATGAACTTTCAGTCTTGTCATGCTGAGCTTGCTGCAACTTTGCAGGTTTTCATAGCAAGACTTCTACAAATTTTCTGCAAACTAAAAATGCTATGTGGGGGGGGGGGGTCTTCGCGTTTGTCTGGTCGTCTGTCCGTCTGCCAAGAGCTCTAACTCTTGTAAATATACTCGGATTGTCCTGTAATTTATATAAGTTATTGAAGTTTTCTGCAGCATAATCGCTATTGAAAATGAAGTATGTAGCGTTTGTACTTTGTTTACAGGGACAGCCTAATGTTATCTGTTACATTACGGTCAATAGGAAAAAATCTTTTCAAATGCATTTTAATGATGTTACATCATTTCAAATATAATGAAATTAATATGCATTTAGGAAGTGGAGTAAAACCTGCAATTTGTTAGAATATGAAAAGCATCTACTATTCATTTACAGGGTCACACAAAAGAATTCCGTTGCCTCTTGGTCTACGGGGGAAAACTGTTTGCAGCTTATTTTAATTATGTTGCATCTTTTCAAATATAATTAAATTAGTACAAATTACAGAGGTTTTCTACAAGGTATTTGCTGTAGAATATGATGTACATAGCCTTTATCGTCCATTTACATATAGAGGGACACACAAAAGGTTTCGAATACAGTACTGTATCCGAAATACTGTCTTTTAGCGATAATTGCTGAAAGTACGTTTCCAGTTATCGTGCCCGTTTTTAAGTTTAACAATTTTTTTGCGTACTACGTGATGTTTATAAATGTTATAGATCCCAAATATGCATACAGAAAAGAGTTCGTAAGCGTTACTGAACATGTGAGTTGCTTAAATGTGGTTTTATTGAGTTATACATTTTCAAGCTAAATTAAATTTAGCATACTAACAAGGAAGGTTTCCATACGGGCGCGCTCCGAAAAATCCGAAAAAATGATAGAATGTTCTACTCATGAGGGAAGATATGTTTATAAAAAAAATTTGGTGGAAACTCGATAGAGCGTCCATAAAAAAATAATGAAAATTTCGATATTTGACGATTTATCACAGGTTGGCGATGGAATAAAATTTCAAAAAATACTTTTTTATGTTAAATATTCTTTAATATAAAAAGGTTTTATATTGAACTTGTTTAAATAAATTTTATGTAAATAACTTTAGTGTTGTCAGTTTTAGTTTGATCTAACTATAGTTTTGTCATATTTATATATATTTATAATGAAAGTTAACTATCAAATTTTATCCTTCTATATATAAAAAAAAGTTTTGATTTGGAAATGGACCAATAAAAAATCTGCGTAGATACCGTGAAATGCATCTGATTGGTCAGAGCTTTATGACCCTATAAGGGAGGTTACCAATGGGGGACCTGTCTCTCTGTCGCCAACTTGGCACAATTTCCAGTATTTCGCCAAAATTAAGGGTACTTTTCCATTATACGGACAGCATGCCAAAATGTATGCTAATGCGCCAATTATTTCAGCCCTCATCATGAAAAGGATTTTTCTTGTAAACCATGCGAAACATTGTGATTTGTTATTTATGAAACGTGAATTACGTGAATGATTATTATTTAACCTTAACCTTGGAAAGCTTTTTAATTTGCTATTATTCGAAATAAAAATGCTTTTTTTTTTTATAAAATTGTAATTTACTTTTACTGCTGACGCTGAGATGGATTTTACTATTTGTCAATTACCAGATGATGAGAAAGTTGCGATAAAACTGTTTCAGGAATTTGGAATTCTGCATAATAAAAGGTTGTGTTCAAACAACCATGAAATGAAATTATGGATGAGTTCTGGAAATCCGAAATGGAGATGTAGCTTACGATCATGCGAAGAAAGCGTAGGAATACGACAAAAAACATGGTTTGAAGGATCGCGGTTGTCTTTTCTTAATGCTTTGAGGTTTATATATTTATGGTGCCAAGAGTTGACATCGATTGAGCTTTGTGAGCTGCAACTTGATATGAACTACAACACAACAGTGGACTGGAATAGCTATTTTAGAGAAGTTTGTGCAAATGCTTTATGTTCACGGCCAAATAGAAAAATCGGTGGACCTAATAAGATTATAGAAGTAGATGAAAGTCTTTTTACCAGAAGAAAAAGCAACGTAGGGCGTGTTCTTCCTCCTCAATGGGTGTTAGATGGTTTATGCCGTGAAACACGGGGATGTTTCTTTACTCCTATTTCCGATCGCACAGCTGAAACTTTAATGGCGGCAATAGAAAACAATGTAGCTGATGGAAGTATTATCCATACAGATTACTGGAAAGGTTATAAAACAGATGAACTGCGAAGTGCTGGTTATGATCATTTCACAGTAAATCACAAATACAATTTTAGGTACAGATGTCATATTCACCCCATATTGGGGCCAATTTTTTCGGTTGCCAATTTGGCAAAAACATCAACAGAATAAACAACATAATCCGGGTTACCACATCAAGCAAAATAACGACACTTTGGCGCAAGTTAAGTACCCGTTGCCTATATGATATTGGCGACAGAAAAAAATCGCGCCAATATGGGGCGAATATGACATCTGTACCCTTTTTGGTACTTTTCCGTTATACGGACAGCATTGTCGTCAAGCGCAATAGTTGGCGCAAAATGAAAATCACGTGAATTGAAACATTTGAAAAATAAAAGAAAAACTTTGTCGATAGTAAAGTGAGCATTTTAAAAATATAACATTTGAAAATTACAGAATTTTTCGAACTATTTTATTAAATCACAAATATATAATTAAAATAAGTGAACAAATAACTGTTATACAATAAAGTAATAAAATAAAAAAATCATATTAAACTGCTGCCATAAAATTACAAATCTCTTTGGCACAGATGTCATATTCGCCCCATATTGGCACGATTTTTTTTCGGTTGCCAGTTTGGCAAAAACATCAACAGCATAAACAGCAACATCCGGGTTACCATATCAAGCAAAATAACGACACTTTGGCGCCAGTTAAATACCCGGGCACAGATGTCATATTCGCCCCATATTGGCGCGATTTCTTTCTGTCGCCAATATCATATAGGCAACAGGTACTTAACTTGCGCCAAAGTGCTTGATGTGGTAACCCGGATTATGTTGTTTATGCTGTTGATGTTTTCGCCAAATTGGCAACCGAAAAAAATCGCGCCAATATGGGGCGAATATGACATCTGTACCAATACCCGTTGCGTATATGACATTGGCGTCAGAAAAAAGTCGCGCCAATATGGGGCGTATATGACATCTGTACCTATGTTGTTTATGCTGTTGATGTTTTCGCCAAATTGGCAACCGAAAAAAATCGCGCCGATATGGGGCGAATATGACATCTGTGCCTTTTCATATTCGCCCCATATTGGCGCGATTTTTTTCGGTTGCCAATTTGGCAAAAACATCAACAGCATAAACAACATAATCCGGGTTACCACATCAAGCCAAATAACGATACTTTGGCGCAAGTTAAGTACCCGTTGCCTATATGATATTGGCGACAGAAAAAAATCGCGCCAATATGGAGCGAATATGACATCTGTACCCTTTTTGGTACTTTTCCGTTATACGGACAGCATTGTCGCCAAGCGCAATAGTTGGCGCAAAATGAAAATAACGTGAATTGAAACATTTGAAAAATAAAAGAAAAACATTGTCGATAGTAAAGTGAGCATTTTAAAAATATAACATTTAAAAATTACAGAATTTTACGAACTATTTTATTAAATCACAAATATATAATTAAAATAAGTGAACAAATAACTGTTATACAATAAAGTAATAAAATAAAAAAATCATATTAAACTGCTGCCATAAAATTACAAATCTCTTTGGCACAGATGTCATATTCGCCCCATATTGGCGCGATTTACTTGCGCCAAAGTGTCGTTATTTTGCTTGATGTGGTAACCCGGATTATGTTGTTTATGCTGTTGATGTTTTTGCCAAATTGGCAACCGAAAAAAATCGCGCCAATATGGGGCGAATATGACATCTGTACCCCAAAAAGCATAGCCTACTATGATATATACGGCCCACGCATTTCGCCGAAAACCGTCGAAAAAGTGAAGTCGGATTCAGCTTCAAACTCTGAACCAAAACATCATAACGTGCTCTTTTTTGTTTACATTTATATCCTGCCCAGATAGCGGCTTGTTTCTCATCGTCGAAGTTTCAGAATCATTGATCGTATTTTCAGAATAATAAATTAAATACTTATATTCTTCAATTTCCTTCGATTTAAAAAGATATTTTTCATAGCTTGTAGTATTTTAGTGTTCACATACTTTTAAGATTAGCTAAATTACTTATTGTTTACTTGATCGTTTGGTTCATTCTGTTATTCTTTTTTGAATGCCCCGTACTTACATAAAAATAGCTTGTGTTTCATATACACTTTTTAAAATTAAAGTTTGGTTTTTATCAAACTACAGTTCTCATAACTGGCTTGAAGCAGTTATTTTTGACGAATTTATTGCTACCCGTAAAATGTTTCTGTTTGATATCGTCCGAACTAAATAATAATAATAATAGTTAAAAAAAAAAAAAAAAAAAAAAAAAAAAAAAAAAGACGATCTTCCTTAAACATTAAATATTCTTGGCACAGATGTCATATTCGCCCCATATTGGCGCGATTTTTTTCGGTTGCCAATTTGGCGAAAACATCAACAGCATAAACAACATAATCCGGGTTACCACATCAAGCAAAATAACGACACTTTGGCGCAAGTTAAGTACCCGTTGCCTATATGATATTGGCGACAGAAAAAAATCGCGCCAATATGGGGCGAATATGACATCTGTACCGTATTCTTATTTTTAATCATAGAAAGAAATGGTGATCGCAGATAGATTTAAATATCGTTGCAATATTTTATGTTATCCAATCAATTTTGATTAAATCATGTAAGTGTATTTGTTACTTAATAAATTATATTTATTAATTATTACAAGGAATTTTATGAGTACTTTAATATATTTAAAAGAAATTCCATTAGTTTTATTGTTTCAGCAGTGAAGATAGTAAATAAATTTGTGACATTGATGTTTTTAGACTATGCATGTTTTTATTTATTGGGGTGAATCGTAGAATACTCTACTTCTCCCCAACCTGACGATAAATGCGCCAAAGTGGCAACCTTGGTATTTAGTATTAACTTGGTATTAAGTAGCAACCTTGGAAGTATTCTCCGGCCGCACCATTTATTATTCCGATAATTGTTAAAATGATAATTTTTTTCTGATGATTAGAGTTAATATTTTTATTAAACTCTTTTGAATCATATCTATACGGAAAAAAAAAACCATGTAAACACATTGGAATTCTCTGAACCCTGCCCAGAGCGGTTTGATTGGTTCTCGTTGTTGAAGTTACGGTCAGAGTCAAATTTCTGTTTTGGGCAGCGTATCAGAGTCCTCTAGCGAGCAACTTCATACATTAAACGCAAATCGGTCTGCCTGTAGTAGTATCTAAGTATGCCTTGCAAAAAGTAATGCTTTGGAAATGGAACAATGAAAATCTGCGTAGATACCGTGAAATGCAACTGATTGGTCAGAGCTTTATGACGCTATAAGGGAGGTTACCAAGGGGAGACCCGTCTCTCTGTCACCAAAAGTGACGCCAACTTAGCGCTATTTCCAGTATTTCGCCAAATTTCCATAGACTCCCATTGAAATACAATAGGGTTTACTTGCATGCAGGAAATCAACAAATTGAGATAATTCAATGCAACAAAAACTAATATTAGCTTATGAATAGAGCTTAATTGAACTATTTACATTATTTTTAAGCACAAACAATAATCTGGGGTTGGCTAGAAAATAGGAATTGCTTCGCTATACCGAATGGAATAGTTAAGCGATTATGCGGGGGTTGGTGAGCGTAGCGAGCAGGGGTCGGTGCCCCCCTAGTGAATTAAAACAAAATTTAAATTAATTAAATTTGTTTCAATCTCAAAATTAAGTCCAATTGAACACGGTCGATTTAATTTTGTTGCTATGGTAACAACGACTTCTTTGATTTGAATTGAAATGAATATGCAGCATTCCAAAGCGCTATAAGTAAGCGTACAAAGTTAATGCTGGAATCTGCCGTAAATTGACACAGTTGCGCCATCTTGTGGATGGAGTGAATAACGCAAATACGCGGGTTTTTTGTATGACGTCATATATGACAGAATATCTACCATCTGCGCATCTCGTGCGCAGGTCTATTTGAAGATATTTACAATTTAAGAGTTATAGGCGGAAAAGCAGACAAAGCTATTTTAGAGAATACCTGTTAAAATTTTAATCATGAATTTCAAATATTTACTGACTCATGGAAGATGAACCTTGTTTACCAGATTTATTGCAAAATATTTTTGTTACAGTTTGTTTTGATGAAAATACAGTGGAACCAGGTTAAGACGCTAACGGTTAATACGCGATCACGCTTAATACGCGGATTCTTTCCGATCCCTTGAACATCGCCTATAAGGCTAATGCAAAAATATCACGTTTAATACACGAACGGTTAATACGCGAGAGATTTCAAGTCCTTTAAGGCAAAAAATTACGCTTAAGACGCGAATTCATTGTTCAAGTTGTGAATTCCTTGTCTCTTTTCCAGTATTGCCAACTTATCGGATTTTTAGCTCACAGGCTATCAAAGCCTGAGAGCTAATGTGCCCGCCCGTTCTGTATGTATGTATGTATGTATGTATGTATGTATGTATGTATGTATGTATGTATGTACGTACGTACGTATGTACGTAACGCGATAACTCTTGATAGAAACATCCGATTTGCTTCAAAATTTTTTCCTAGGTTCATTGTGATAAGGCGCTTCCCTGATTAGTTTTGGGAGTTCATTGGTTAAGGATAAAGGGGGAAAAACGGGGTTAGTCCACCACCCCCCCCATTAATTCAGAAAAATGGGTTTTTCTTCATGCAGAATCATTCGATTCGCTCCGAATTAGGTATACCGGTTTATTATGTTAAGGAACATCCCTGATTAGTTTTGGGAGTTCATTGGTTAAGGATAAAGGGGGGAAAACGGTGTTAGTCCACCCCCCCCCCCCCCTTAAGTCAGAAAAATGGGTTTTTTATGCAGAATCAGTCGATTTGCTCCGAATTTGGTATACCGGTTTATTATGTTAAGGAACATCCCTGATTAGTTTTGGGAGTTCATTGGTTAAGGATAAAGGGGGAAAAACGGGGTTAGCCCCCCCCCCTTAATTCAGAAAAATGGGTTTTTCATGCAGAATCATTCGATTTGCTCCGAATTTGGTATACCGGTTTATTATGTTAAGAAACATCCCTGATTAGTTTTGGGGGTTCATTGGTTAAGGATAAAGGGGGAAAAACGGGGTTAGTCCACCACCCCTAATTCAGAAAAATGGGTTTTTCATGCAGAATCATTCGATTTGCTCCGAATTTGGTATACCGGTTTATTATGTTAAGGAACATCCCTGATTAGTTTTGGGGGTTCATTGGTTAAGGATAAATGGGGGAAAAGGGGGGGTAGTCCACCCCCCCCTTAATTCAGAAAAATGGGTTTTTCATGCAGAATCATTCGATTTGCTCCGAATTTGGTATACCGGTTTATTATGTTAAGGAACATCCCTGATTAGTTTTGGGGGTTCATTGGTTAAGGATAAAGGGGAAAAACGGGGTTAGTCCACCCCACCTTAATTCAGAAAAAGGGGTTTTTCATGCAGAATCATTCGATTTGCTCCAAATTTGGTATACCTGTTTATTATGTTAAGGAACATCCCTGATTAGTTTTGGGGGTTCATTGGTTAAGGATAAAGGGGGGTTAGTCCCCCCCCCTTAATTCAGAAAAATGGGTTTTTCATGCAGAATCATCCGATTTGCTCCGAATTAGGTATACCGGTTTATTATGTTAAGGAACATCCCTGATTAGTTTTGGGGGTTCATTGGTTAAGGATAAAGGGGGTTTAGTCCCCCTCCCCTTAATTCAGAAAAATGGGTTTTTCATGCAGAATCATTTAATTTGCTCCGAATTTGGTATACCGGTTTATTATGTTAAGGAACATCCCTGATTAGTTTTGGGAGTTCAATGGTTAAGGATAAAGGGGGAAAAACGGGGTTAGTCCACCCCCCCCCCTTAAGTCAGAAAAATGGGTTTTTCATGCAGAATCATTCGATTTGCTCCGAATTTGGTATACCGGTTTATTATGTTAAGGAACATCCCTGATTAGTTTTGGGAGTTCATTGGTTAAGGATAAAGGGGGAAAAACGGGGTTAGCCCCCCCCCCCTTAATTCAGAAAAATGGGTTTTTCATGCAGAATCATTCGATTTGCTCCGAATTTGGTATACCGGTTTATTATGTTAAGAAACATCCCTGATTAGTTTTGGGGGTTCATTGGTTAAGGATAAAGGGGGAAAAACGGGGTTAGTCCACCACCCCTAATTCAGAAAAATGGGTTTTTCATGCAGAATCATTCGATTTGCTCCGAATTTGGTATACCGGTTTATTATGTTAAGGAACATCCCTGATTAGTTTTGGGGGTTCATTGGTTAAGGATAAATGGGGGAAAAGGGGGGGTAGTCCACCCCCCCCTTAATTCAGAAAAATGGGTTTTTCATGCAGAATCATTCGATTTGCTCCGAATTTGGTATACCGGTTTATTATGTTAAGGAACATCCCTGATTAGTTTTGGGGGTTCATTGGTTAAGGATAAAGGGGAAAAACGGGGTTAGTCCACCCCACCTTAATTCAGAAAAAGGGGTTTTTCATGCAGAATCATTCGATTTGCTCCAAATTTGGTATACCTGTTTATTATGTTAAGGAACATCCCTGATTAGTTTTGGGGGTTCATTGGTTAAGGATAAAGGGGGGTTAGTCCCCCCCCTTAATTCAGAAAAATGGGTTTTTCATGCAGAATCATCCGATTTGCTCCGAATTAGGTATACCGGTTTATTATGTTAAGGAACATCCCTGATTAGTTTTGGGGGTTCATTGGTTAAGGATAAAGGGGGTTTAGTCCCCCTCCCCTTAATTCAGAAAAATGGGTTTTTCATGCAGAATCATTTAATTTGCTCCGAATTTGGTATACCGGTTTATTATGTTAAGGAACATCCCTGATTAGTTTTGGGAGTTCATTGGTTAAGGATAAAGGGGGAAAAACGGGGTTAGTCCACCCCCCCCCCCCACTTAATTCAGAAAAATGGGTTTTTCATGCAGAATCATTCGATTTGCTCCGAATTTGGTATACCGGTTTATTATGTTAAGGAACATCCCTGATTAGTTTTGGAGGTTCATTAGTTAAGAATAAAGGGGGGAAAGGGGGCTAGTGCACCCCTTTTAATCCAGATAAATGGGTATTTCATGCAGAATGATTCGAATTGCTCCGAATTTGGTATACCGGTTTATTATGTTAATGAACTTCCCTGATTAATTTTGGGGGTTCATTGGTTAAGAATAAAGGGGGAAAAGGGGGGCTAGTCCACCTCCTTAATTCAGATAATTGGTTTTTTCATGCAGAATGATTCGATTTGCTCCGAATTTAGTATACCGGTTTATTATGTTAAGGAACTTCCCTGATTAGTTTTGGGGGTTCATTAGTTAAGAATAAAGGAGGGGAAAGGGGGCTAGTCCACCCCTTTTAATTCAGATAAATGGGTTTTTCATGCAGAATGATTCGATTTGCTCCGAAGTTGGTATACCGGTTTATTATGTTAAGGAGCTTCCCTGATTCGTTTTGGCGATTCATTGGTTAAAGATAAAGGGGGGCTAGTCCACCCCCTTAATTTAGATAAATGTTCTTTTTGCAGGATTATTCGATTTGCTCCAAATTTGGTATACCGGTTTATTATGATAAGGGGCTTCCCTGATTAGATTTGGAGGTTCACTGGTTAAGTATAAAGGGGGAAACGGGGGCTAATTCCCCTTCACTTATTTTTTTGAGGGGCATTATTCTTTAAAATAAGTGTATAATATACAATTAGTGTGAATAGCCTGTGAGCTCAATGCCATCAGTTTAGCTGGGCACTTTTCTTTTTTATTTATATTTAAATAAAACAGTCTCTCCAAATAATAATATTTACTTTATTTAATAACAGATTAATTAAGCCGAACATTACTAATCGGAAATAGTCGTAGTTATTTGAATTTTAAAAAGCCCGCTAAATTAGCCCACTGCAATTCTTTGACCCCGCGTCCTAACATTTTGTGTTTCTCGCTTCGTGTATGTTTTTACTGTAAAGAGAGAAAGACGAATTCAGGATTTTCAGATATGTCATAAAATTATGATTATGGATGATTATACCTATTGTTAGTGAGGTTTTAAATGTAAGTTATATACCTACTATGTTTTAAAATGCATATATATAGGCAAAAAAATGAAACTCGTAAATATGAAATAAATACGACTGCGGCTGTTTAATTTTTTTATGTTTTCTTTCCTTTTTTGTATGTTAACAATATCTTTTACAAAAAGGTTAATAAGGATAGTTTTGTCTTATACTGAAAAGGATAGATTATAATGGTACTCATTATCATAAGTACTAAATATGATTTTAACAACTGGATTGTGCTTCAAAACTTAAAATTTTTTTATATCTGTTAAAAAAAATTAGTTTAGTTCGAAATTAATTTTTTTTATTTTTGCTTGTAACGTAATAATCTACAACAAAGCCGTTTAAATTCATTTTTTATTTTTAGTTATTATTACAATCATTCCTAAAAAAATAATAATGGGTTAAAGTTTAATACAATTAAATTCCAATCTAAATATACCTAAAAGATACAATTTTCTACCGTAAACATCTAACCGAAAGCTCTTAAAGTTCCTTTAGACGATTAGATGTGTAAATAGACGCACAGTTTCTGCAACATTATACAAATCACGTTTAATACGCGATCCCGCTTAATACGCGACTTTTGTCCGCTCCCTTGAAACGCGTCTTAACCTGGTTCGACTGTATGTGTATTTAAAAAAAAAAAAAATCGCAATGTCATTTTAATTTCGGGAGAAAAAGCACTAATGCTATGTAAACAGTATTGCCTTTTGGCCCGAAACTAAACTGACATCGCAACTATTTTTTAAATACATATATTTTTATCAAAACAAGCTGTAACAAAAATATTTTGCAATAAATCTGGTAAAGAAGGTTAATCTTCCATGAGTGAGTAAATATTTGAAATTCACGATTAAAATTTTAACAGGAATAATAGATTCTTCAAATAGACCTGAATTTTATGCAAGCTATTCAGGCTAAAAGAAAACCACTTTTGTTAATAAAAGTTATAGGCGTAACTTTTAATTCCATGGTTTTTTCCAGGTTTTTTTCGACATTGGAAGAAACTTGCCCACCTTGGGTTTATGTTATTATTTATTAGAAAAAAGATGTATTTTAAGTATAATGAGCGAAAAGCATGTGTTTAAATTGATGTAATATACCAGTATGTATGTATTTTAAATAAAGTTATGTTTATCAAATGACGAGTATAATTTTAAAATGACGATTTTATATTTTGAATGAAATGAAGCAACATAAACGCTGGTGATGGGGAAAATATTTGACGGTTTATGAACTGCGGCCGGCTAACATAAAAGTACTTTTTTACACTGTTTATTTAATCTAACCCTGTTCATATATATGAAAAGATAAATTTTAATCGATTTTTCTCTCCCAGATATGCTAGAAAAATAAAAATTATGTACATGGATGTGTTTCTAGTAACAATACAACATTTTAGTATTTTTACAACTTGATTATAAATTAGAAAATTAATTTTACGTTATCTAAACGTAGCTGATAAATCCTTAAACACTCTTTATGGTTGTTACAACTGTATATACAAGTACAACAATTGAGTAAGTTATGTAACAAACTACGATTTCTAAAATATACCAGCTGGTTGGGAAATTGCAAAAGAGAAATATTTAAAACCTTTAAGCATCTTAAACGTGATTTTCAGCCCTATAATTTTTTATAAAAAAGTTAAAATATTATTTAATATATATTATTAAATGTCAGTGATTTTAATACGTTCAATTGGCCCATCTCCGTCCGCAGCCCTTTTTTCTACTACTTATTCCGACTCTTTTGCGGAAGCCAGATTGAAAAAAAAAACAAAAAAAAAAAAAAACAAAAAAAAACCGGAGATTGAAAGCGGACAAAATTAAAAGGGAAATTTGAAATTATTGGCTATCGACCAACAACTGCTACGTCGAGCTTATTATTAGTCTATAGTTTTCAGTTATTGGCAATTGTTGTGTGTTTCATAAGCCTTTTTCAAATTTGGAGAATGTTCCGCAATTGGGTTATTTCGATAAAAGTTACTTTCATTTTCTAACCATTATTTAACTTTTATACAGTTACAATTGTATACTGTTTTCTCATTTGACGCCAATAATGGCTATCGGCCCGATTACGGAAAGTTATCCATTTTACTTACCCCTGCGAAGAACCGGTGTAAGATAATAAATATTTAATTGAGCATACCACGTACTTTTTGTAAATATTTTATATTTTATTCCAATTTTTGAAGTTTCTTCTATAATTTGTATGCTTTCTGCAATGTTATTCACCTGTGCGAAGTGCAGGTATCCCATGAAAACTATTTTTCCCGGATATGACACAATGACCGACATATTTCTAGATTTAAAAAAAAAAAGTAATTTGTCGATTTTAGGAATTTTTTTAAAGCTGTTGTCTAAAATTCTCAAAATATTTAAAACTATAAATAATCAATTATTGCTGGTTTAATAGTACGAGAATTACTGCTTGCATTTTAAATTAAAGTGGGTCCTAATGTAAAATTAAATAAGTTTTAAATGGAATGAATGAAATGCTTCTATTTTAAATATTATAAATACAATTCGATCAAGAGAATATTTGGCAATTTATCGCCTGCGCCCGGTAAATAAAAAATATGCCTTAAAATTAATTAAATAATTTATACTTAAACTCTAAGCGTAATAAAACGTTTAATTCTCATTGGAAATACACATGTTTATGTAATTTTTATAACTTTATCTTATCAGGAATTGAATTAAAAACGCTGCTGTAAAATTCTATCTTAACATACATTGACTAATTTTTATATGTCCTTGCTCATTGCATTACAAAAACATAATTCAAATAGAATGTATTAAAAGCACTGACATTTAATAATACATATTAAATAATATTTTAACTTTTTTATAAATTATAATAAAACACAAAACTAACCTGTTTTTCTCTTTTGGGAAGCGAAAAAATGAGTTCTCTCAGATAGAGAGTTATTTTTGCAGTTTTGAAAACTGCAATAATTAGAACGCCAACTTGGCATTTTCCCAAATAATATAAGTTCTTAAAAGAACTGATTTTGTTTAAATAACTAACTTCAATTAATAAATTAAATAATGGCGAATAAATAAATCGAATTATATCTATACTTTCAACAATTAAGTACTGCAGACGACAAACGAATAAAATCACGGCTGCGCGTGCGCATAGTTATTTCATGGATATCGAACTTATAGATCATCCACAAAGGGGAAAGAAGTTAATAATCCTCTTGTAGTTCACTCCGTCCGCTGGGTGGCGTATGACATCGATTGACGTGACCTCGCCTTTAATCTTGCGGTTACCTCTCCCATTTAAGATATGACGCTTACTTATATCGCTTTGGCAGTATTCTTCATCTTGCCTTTACTTTAGAATACGCTTAAATATATGAAAATATATTTTATATATGAAATTGTTTTTAAAGTAACAAAATTAAATAACAAGCAACATAAATATGCAATAAAAAATGTATTAATTAAACTCTCTCATTGTTAAAGTTCATTAAATACTATTTACACGCATTCTAAAAATCAATTAACAAGCAATTTTCAGGTGCGTTAAAATCGTTTGCTTTTGGCGAGGAAAAGTACTGCTCGCCAAATCGCACGACTCTTTCGTCTTTTCGCGCCAAATACTCGAAAGTATTTTATTTTTATACAGACTTTCTACTGTAATTCCACCGGCTGAATTTGACTGATCCTTTATTACATACGTACGCAGTTTAATTAGTATTTTTTTTTCAAAATATTCTGAGTATGTCTGGTAAGGAGACCTTCCTTGCAAGAGGTGTTTGCAGAATATTAAATAAAATCGTATACAGGGGCACGAAAAGAACTAGATACCATGGCCGCCCAGTGATGATCATTTCTGGAAATGTGAGTTTAATACTTTTAAGCATGTTTGGCATTGAATTAAATTTTAGCTATCTATGTGGAGTGTATAAAAATCTATAGGTAACATACAGGGGAAGAAGGCAAGTATGTTTCCGTCTATTGGTAGAAAATACTGAAGATGAATTTTCAACATGTTAAGCGTTTTATTATTAGACTAAATTTTAGCATACTATGTGGAAATGCACAGGGTATTGTCGATTTCGACCGACAAATTCAGAGGGGTGATTAGGCATCAAGACGATGAAATATTACCAAAACCACTCAGTTTAAATAAAAATACCGGGTGTTCTATCCTAACCCAACTTTGGTTGACGGTAATAAATTTCAGAAAACTGAGGTATATAAAATGAAACTTTAAACAGGCATGCTCGCCTTTGTTGTAAATAGGACGACACACACACACACACACACACACACACACACACACACACACACAAAAATGTCAGAAGTTTCCATTATACGCGCCATTAGTATACAGGGCTATTACAAACAATGGACCCGATTTTAAAAAATCATATTTTCGAATCGGCTGCACACATTACAATAAATGATACACGAATATAAAGAGAAATATACCAAGTTTTTTTCAGTTACAAATGTTCGATGTGGGGCCCTCTTGTTACACGGCATACGTGCAATCTGCAATCCAGTTCGTCCCAAACATTTTGTAGCATCACTCTGTCAACGGTTCTGAATTCTGCACAAATGCGTTTTTTAAGTTCTGACAGTGTCAAAGACATTGTTTATGTACCACCAATGCCAAAACAAAGTGTTCAGAATTTAATGAACGCATTTGTGAAGCTTTCAGAACCATTGACAGAGTGATGCTACAAAATGTTTGGGACGAACTGGATTACAGATTGGACGTATGCCGTGTAACAAAAGAGTTACACATCGAACATTTGTAACTGAAAAAAACTTAGTATATTTATCTTTAAATCCATGTATCACTTATTGTAATATGTGCAGTAGTTTCGAAAATATGATATATTTTTAAATCGGGTCCACCATTTGTAATAGACCTGCATATTTGACAATCCACATTTTGGACTGTTATTTTCAGTTCATGGGTCATTCCATGGTAACTTACGTTACATTTAGAACAATTTACTTCAGTAATTTTAGTAATATAACACCAAAAGTAGAATTCAAAATATAAAGTTGACATAATTTGTTAATTAAAGCTGTTAAAAGCTTAATTTAGATTAAATTTATCTAACTTTTGCGTTATTTATTGAACTCTGGCAGTTATGTTTATTATGTGACTGACATTACTGAAAAAGGAACATAAGTTACCATAAAAAATATAATTTTTATTCTCCTTTTCTAGGTAATTTTAATTAAAATTTAGCTTTGGATAGGTTTAATTAACAAATCATGTCAACTTTACATTTAAATATTTTTTGGTGTTATATTACTAAATTTACTTCAGTAAATTTCTTTAAATGTAACGTAAGTTACCATGGAAAGATCCTCATATGTTATCGTCACTTGCGTCAGCACCCTGTTTATCTAGAACTTCTTGCGATGTTATCACATTTCATACAAAACAATGTACGAATCGTTACATTTTTATTGCAATATTTTTATTTTTCGCAAAATTAATACCGTCAAGCCTACTTGAGTTATGGTGTAACACCCTATATTTGTGACTAAATAAGTGGTTTGCGACCCCATATTCTAAGGCAATTTTTCATCCATTTGATGCTTACTGTCACTCCTCTGAATTCGTCGGTCTGCAACACCCTGTATACAAATCGATAGATCAAATACAGAACGCCCAAAAAAATTGGATTAGTATATTTCAAATGAAAATCAAATTAATTGGTTAAAAGGCGCAAAGGCCAACCTAGTTAAAAAGTTTCCATGCCGGGACTCGAACCCGGGCCATCAGTATAGCATACTGACATTCTACCGACTAACTACATGGAACGATACCCAGCCTGGAACTTCTCACTATTGCAGGTTGGCAAGGCTACAAACGCAGCACAAGATGGAATATTTTCCCGTGAGCTACCAAGTGTTTCTCTTTGGAAAAATTTCCAAGTATTAATATAGTTTCAATCGATGCTGGATTTAATTAAGTTTCGTGTTTGCCCCATGTCGGTGGCTCACGGGAAAATATTCCATTTTGGGCTGCGTTTGTAGCCTTGTCAACCTGTAATAGTGAGAAGTTCCAGGCGGGGTATCGTTCCATGTGGTTTAGCCGGTAGAATGTCAATGTACTATACCGATGGCCCGGGTTCGAGTCCCGGCATGAAATCTTTTCCACTAGGTTGGCCTTTGCGCCTTTTAAGCAATTAATTTGAAATTTGATTTTCATTTGAAATATTGTATGCAAGGCGAATGTTTATCTCTGGAAAAATTTTCCAAATATTAATATAGTTTTAATCGAATTGGAATACTTTTCCGCCTATGGACATACTTGCTGAAATCTGGTTTTTTAATGTGTTATGCGTTTTCTAAAATGTTTACTTAGGTACCTTATTTACATTGTTAAACAGCAAAATTCAGTTACTTGATTATGGAAGAGTTGGAAAGTGTTTCATAATCTATGCTTGACGCATGATTTTTCTTTCTTGTTTGTAAAAATATTTTTTTTGCGTTTTTTCAACACGAATCCTGCGAAAATCAAAGGAACAACGCGTGAAACTTCCTCTCATCTTTTCCCGACGAAATTTCCCATTTGGGAAAGCAGAAACTCCTGTTCCGGAAGAGCATCCCGCGATCCGGGTTTTAGATTTCTAGCTTTACATTTTCCTTAACACTTCTTTACCCTGATACGTTAAATTGAAATTCCCAGTATTTTCTTGGAGATTTTGTTTTCTCAAATTCCATCCCAATAAAATATATTCGGTGATGTTATAAAATTTAGTATGACATGACTATTTGAAAGAAGAATTTTTTTTTTGTTTTCCTTATGAGTCATTTACTTGTATTACTTTAAATTGAAATTTTATTACATTGTTCTTTAATATTTGTTTCCTACTTGCTGCGTAAAATAACAAAATTACTTTCTTTGTTTACATATAATTTGGTATTTATTTTGTTTCATTCGCTGTAAATATTCTGTTTCTTTCAAGATATATCATTTTTGTTCATTCTGCTGACTGAAAACAACAACAACAACAATAACAAAAAGCTTTATATTTTCCATAATTGTTCTTTAACCGGATTACGTTAAATTGAAATTCTTAATACATCCTTGGAGATTTTTTTTTCTCAAATTCCATCCAAATAAAAATACATTCTAAGATGTTATAAAATTTGGTATGACACGAGTGTTTGAAAGAATTTTTTTTTGTTTTGTTTTCCTTAAAAGTTATTTACTTGCATTACTGTAAATTGAAAATTTATACATTCTTCTTTAAGATTTATTTCCTACCTATTGCGTAAAATAACAAAATTACTTTCTTTGTTTACATATAACGTGGTATATATTAGGTAGCTTTCATTACAAAAAGCTACCTATTGCAGCCGTTCGGAGGAAAGCGATTTCAAAAAATTTTGGTATATTTTCATCGATCATGACCCCCAGACCCCGAAACCACCCTCCGTTCAAAATTGATATCTATCTATCTATCTATCTATCTATCTATCTATCTATATATATATATATATATATATATATATCTGACCTATGTCACACTGTAACTCTCGTAATTATGAATCGATTTCGATGTAATTCGGTGTGTTCATAGTACATACAAATGTCTCGACCGAGTTCGTTGGCCAGCTTCATTTGCCGTTTCGTTTCAAAATGGCGGCCATTTAAAATTTTTAAAAAAATTTAAAATTTGAAATGTGGTACCAAAAAATTAAAAATGGAAAAATATTTTTTTCTTATGTATTTTACCTTTATACAAAGATTCCGAAGCAGTTTTTGTTTCGTCTATATCTTAAAAAATGGCTGAGTTATAGCATTTTGAATTTCTAGCGTGGCTGACATTTTGAAACGTCCTGAATTTTGTCAGGCGATAACAGGCGTATTTATGAACCGATTTGGATGTAACTTGGTCTGTACATAGTACACACCAATGTCTCGACCGAGTTCGTTGGCCAGCTTCATTCGCCATCTTGTTTCAAAAGGGTTGCCATTTAAAAAAATTAAATTTTAAATTTAAAACAAGGTATTAAAAAATTGGAAAATGAAAAAGATTTTTTTATGTGTTTGGCCTTGATACAAAGATTCCGGAGCAGTTTTTGTTTCTGAAAATTTGTTCTTTTGTTTATATCTTAAAAAATGGTTGAATTATAGCACTTTGAATTTCTAGCATGGCTAACATTTTGAAACGATCTTGTATTTGTCACGCGATAACACACGTATTCGCCTACTTCGATGTAAGAAGGCATGTGGATAGTATACATCAATACCTCGACCAAGTTCGCTGGCTAGATTCATCAGCCATCTTATTTCAAAATGGCGGCAATTAAATTAAAAAAAATATATATATTTAAAGTGAGGTGCAAAAAAAATTAGAAATTGAAAAAGGTTTTTTTCTTAAGTATTTGACCTTGATATAAGGATTCAGGAGCATTTTTTTTTGTCTTTACCTTAAAAAATGGCTCAGATATAGCAGTTTCAATTTCTATTGTGGGTGACATTTTGAAAAATCTGATTTTTTGCATGCGACAGCACTCGTATATATCAACCGATTTCGATGTGAATGAGCATGTGCACAGCAATTACTAAGGTCTCGACCAAGTTCACTGGTTAGCCTCATCGACCATGTTGTCTTAAAATGGCAGGCACTTTAAGAAATCGCCGAATTTGGCAGCCAAATATAAGTTACTTTAAAGAAAAGCAGCTTGGATAAAGCTGACTAATTTCGCGAAATTCTCATTCATTATATTGATAAAAATTAGTATTGAATCTCCTATATTCAGTTTCCACTAAATTGAGCTTCGTGTGTTTGAATGATAAAAGTTGGCTTTTTAAAAATAAGGAATATGAAAGCTACCTCTTCCTCCCGGTACTGGCCGGAAGGACTTTTTTGTTTCATTCTCGGTAAATATTTTGTTTATTTCAAGACATATCAATTTATATTCATTCTGCTGACTGAAAGCAACAACAACAACAAAAGCATTTTCTAAAACAGTTCTTTACCCGGATTATGTTAAATTGAAATTCTCAATATTTCCTTGGATATGGTTTTTTTTTCAAATTCCATCCAAATAAAAATACATTCTAAGATGTTATAAAATTTGGTATGACACGACTGTTTGAAAGAAGAAAAAAAAGTTTTGTCTTTTGCTTTTCTTAGCTGCTCTTTACTTGTATTACTTTAAAATAAAGTTTCGTACATTATTCCTTAAAATTTATTACCCACCTAATGCCTAAAATGATGAAATTTCTTTCTATGATTCCATGTATTTTGGTATATATTTTGTTTCGTTCATGATATATCAATTTTGTTCAGCTGTTTGAAAGAAAATAAAAAGCTTTTGCATTTTCCATAACAATTATTTACCAGGATTACTATTAAGTTAAATTGATATTCCCAACATTTCCTTAGAGATGTTTGTTTTCTGAAATTCCAAATTTCAAATGTGTTATGCCTTTTCTAAAATGTTTACTTAAATCAGGGCCGAAACTAAGGGGGTGCAGAGGGGGCATGTGCACTGGGCGTCAAAACGGAAGGCGAAGGGGGGGGGGGCACCAAATGAAGATTTTCTTTGTCGTTTCACACAAAAAATTATATATATATATATATATGAAATACAAAGACACTCCGAAGCTAATGTTAAGCCTATGGGAGCATTCTTTTCAAATTTGTGCAAGTGAAAGTAACTTTGTATATATATATATAAATCTGAAACCAAAGTTGAAAAAGTAAACCCTAACCCGGTTAGAACTCAATTTCAGCTATTTTAAGCATGAAAAAACTCATTTAAAACTATTAATATGCAAGTGAGAGATTTTAAAAAGAACGCTCCCATAGGTTTAGCATTAGCGATCCAGTTTCTTCGCGTTACTAGTATAGGCACTTAAGAACCTACACTAGTCACTCAAAGAGACCCGTATGATAATGTTAATCATATGGGGAAGTTATTTTCAAATAGCTCGCTTGAATTTTGATATTATTTTCGAATGATTTTTTTTGCATAGCATAGCTGAGGACGATCTACAACCGGGCTAGTTTTTGCTTTTTCGATTTTGGTTATAGTTTTTATATATTAGGATAGTTTCAATTTCAGAACTGGTTCAAATCGGTTCCGAAGGTAAAAGTAATTAAAAAAAAATATGAAACCGAAATCAAAAAGTAAAATCTAGCCCGGTTGTAGATCGTCCTCAGCTATCCTATACAAAAAAAAAAAAAAAAAAACAAAAAAAAAAAAAACATTCGAAAATATCAAAATTCAAGCGAGATATTTGAGAATAACTTCCCCATAAGATTAACATTATCATCCGGGTCTTTTTGAGTGACTAGTGTAGGCTCTTAACGCTCAAGATAATGTTAATGCTATGGGACTAGTTTCGGCCCTGATTTAAGCGTCGTTTTTACGTTATTAAAGCGCGAAGTTCCGTTACAGTATTATATAAGTGTTGGAAAGTGTTTCATAATCTAGAAGTACGATTTTTTCTTTCTTGTTTGCAAAACTATGTTTCGCGTTTGCTCAACATTTACGCCAGCTGGAATGCTATCCTTTTTCCACTCACTTGTTCAATTAGCCGGCCCGTAACAAATAGACTTAAATTTCCTCCATCTGGGACAACGCGCGAAACTTTCTCTCATCTTTTCCCGCCGAAATTTCACATTTGGGAGAGCAGAAACTCCTGATCCGGGAGAGCATTCCGCGATCCGGGGGAAAAAAGAGGGTCTTTATCCTGAACATCGATCCGGTCGGAGGAAAGAGCACATTGTGGCGGCCGGTATAAGGGACTGCGCCAGAGGACTGCGGGTGTTCAGGGGGATAACCCCCGTCGCTCTCATTTTTTGTACGAAAAAAAGTGTTTCTTTTTTTCGTACAAAAAGTGATTATAGTGTCCTCGTTTGAAATACTGTTATCTGTGATGTGAAGGATAAACTTTAAAGGACAAAACATACGGAAGTGGCTTTGCCGCGGCGACTGTTCGAACCATGGATTTCTTGAGGGTGGCCGTCAACACTAAATTCCAGTTCCAGTGGCCCAATGCAAGAAAGAAACAGTCGCGCGCGAAACACGACGGCGGGACACCACAACAAACGTGAGTACGCTTTCAACAATAATGATTGTTTAAGTGTTTAGGAATTCAGTCTGTCTGCCGTCTTTTCGTGCAATAACTCTCGTAAATAAACTCGGGAAACACGACGGCGGGACACCACAACAAACTTGAGTACGCTTTCAACAATAATAGTTGTTTAACACTTTTCAGCATAGTTGAAAAGTGTTTAGGAATTCGGTTTGTCTGCCGTCTGTTCATGCAATAACTCTCGTAAACAAACTCGAGAAACATGTTGTCAGGACACCACAACAAACGTCAGTACGATTTCAACAATATTGGTTGTTTAACAATTTTTAACATAGTTGAAAAGTGTTTAGGAATTCGGTCTGTCTGCCGTCTGTTCATGCAATAACTCTCGTAAACAAACTCGAGAAACATGATGTCAGGACACCACAACAAACGTCAGTACGATTTCAACAATATTGGTTGTTTAACAATTTTCAACATAGTTGAAAAGTGTTTAGGAATTCGGTCTGTCTGCCGTCTGTTCGTGCAATAACTCACGTAAACAAACTCGAGAAACACGACGGCGGGACACCACAACGAACGTAAGTACGTTTTCAACAATAATAGTTGTTTAACAATTTCCAGCATAGTTGAAAAATGTTTATGAATTCAGTCTGTCTGCCGTCTATTCGTGCGATAACTCTCGTAAATAAACTCGGGAAACACGACGGCGGGACACCACAACAAACGTGAGTACGCTTTCAACAGTAACGATTGTTTAACACTTTTCAACACAGTTGAAAAGTGTTTAGGGATTCAGTCTGTCTGCCGCCTGTTCGTGCAATAACTGTTGTAAATATATTCGGATTGCCATGAAAATTTTATATGTTACTGATGTTTACTGTAGAATGTTCGGTATTGAAAGTGAAGTGTTTGTAGCTCGTTTACAGGGACACACAAAAGAATTCCGTTACATTATGGCCTATGGGAAAAATAATTTCCAACGCAGTTCAATGATGTTGCAGTACTTCAAACATAATGAAATTGGTATACATCATTGAGGTGGGCTAAAACATAAAACATGCTTTCTCAGGAGTACAGAATAAGCATAATTTATAGTTCGTTTATAGGGTAACACAAAAGAATTTAATTAGGGTTATAATCTATGAGAAAAAATTGTTTGAGATGTTTTTAATGATGTTATGATACTTCAAACATAATGGACTTAAAAAGGAGCACTGAGGTGCATTACAACAGGTTTTCTATAAAGTAAGGAGTGCAAACCCTTTATTTTCATTTACAGAGGCGCACCAAAATATTCGGTTGCAGGACAGGCTATGATAGATTTCATTCTTTGAAAAAATGAAGTTTCAGAATAATATTCTGCTAGTGTTGGAAAATGTTTCATAATCTATGCGTGATTCCTGATTTTTCGTTCTTGTTAAAACCCTCCCTTGAGCCTAGAGACAGTGCTGGAATTTTTTTTCAAGGCGTGAAAGTACCCCTTGCCGAATTCTGCAAGAGTGAATTTAGTGTTATAAAAAGTACAAAAACAAAGGGAAAGGGGGTACATTTTTTTCATTGACGGATGTATATTCAAACATTCGTCACCACAAATACTCACCAATTGTTGCTGATTTCAACCATTATTAAAAATTATACAAATTTCTATGAAGAACAGCTGTTCACTCTTGTTCATTCACAAAGTGTGAAAATACGTATGATTAAATTTTTAAGCCATCTTTTAGATTTTCAATGCGTGTAATACGCTTGTGATGAAGGCGTTAAAACCAGGTGTAGGGTCATTTGTTTCTAGTTTGAATTTCTCACCACTTTTAGCCGTTTGTTACCGAATTTTTACACACATGTTAGTCAACGTAGAAGGACATAGCAAATTTCTTTTACGAAATTTTATGTTTGAAATTAAACTTTAGGGTTGGAAGTATATTTTACAATGCTGTTTTGTTGATACATAGCAAAAGAAATGTACAATTGTTTTTAGGATATTAAATATGACTACTAAAGTAATTTATATAATTATAGTAGAAGATTATTGCCATTCTTGGATATTATTCTTTATTATTTTTTATAGTTTGATGAATTACGATGAAATAGCATGGGGAAGGTGTATATAAACAAAAGTTATACGTAAACTTGATGATCTAACATTGATGAGAATTATGTTTCTCATTTTCGTAATAGCCAGGAAAAAAATCCTGAAATTTCGATTCCTAAAGGCATATAGAAGCATTTTGTAAAAAAAAAGCAAGAATAATACTTATATAGCCAACGGAAGTGAACTACACTTGTTCACTTATAAAACAATAAAGAAAGTACTTTTCATGTTGCTCGGAAGCAAAAAAATCCCTTTGATAATTATTGATTTAATGAGTAGACTTTAAAAAAAAAAAATGAAAACAAATTCACACAAACAAAGGTTAATATTTTCCCTTATAAAATCAATTTCGATGCCGTCAATAAATAGCGCAGTTAAAAAAAAAAAAAAAAAAATCCGTTTTTTCCTAATTTTCCTTATATTGTTTCATTTAATCATTATACGTACCGGAAAAAATGAATGAACTTTTGCATCAGTAGTTTATTAAAATAACTTTGAAAATTAACATAAGTTTAAACTTTAAGATTATAGTACGGCGCCCTGTAAAATTTCATATATTCTTAATTTATAATAGACATCAGATACTTTATCCTTAGCGACATTCTGTAGGTTTTACACTAAGTTAGATTCATGAGTTATTCTATTATCTGAAACATCTTTTATAAAACACATTTCATGAATAGATCTTCATAAGAATATGAACCCCCCCCCGCCCCCCCCGAAAAATATAACTTAGCCTTTGCTAATTTTTTATTCAGGGCTGATATTGAAATTTCTCCATTTTCTAAAAATTATAGCCGTTTTGTTAATTTGTCCCTCCGTGTAAAGTATATAATTTTATTTATACATATTATTATTAAAAAAAAAAAGAAAATTGTATTAGAATTATCATTTACACTTTCACAAACCTGTAAAATTTTAGAACATGCTATACACGTGGTGCATATTTCACAAAAGTTTTTAAACACTCTTAAAAAGCGTATAAGTAAGACGAAATGACAACCATAATTCAAAGGAAGTAAAATATATATGCATAAATTACAACGTTTAAAACTAAGGAGACGCATGATAAGCTTTAGTTTATAAAGTAACCTAACTTTTCACAATTTTCTTTGTTTATATGTAAGGAAATCATTCTTTAAATGAAATGTTTAAAATTTCAGCTAGTATTTCAAATAAGCGAATGATTTAAATGTATAGCAAATATAATTCGATTGATGTTTTATTTTCCAGGATTTGAGTCCGAAAATTACCTGATTCTACTAACTAAATTAAACAGAAGATTGAAAACATGTGTTAAATATTTACATGTTGTGTAAATTTCTAATAAATTTCTGGTGATAAAGTTATTTTTTACGGGTCGCAAAATACGGCGACTAAAAAAATAATATGTTTTCCTATTCCCTTGTTTACTTCCGATGATTCGCTGTCAGGTTGATTTGACCCGTGATTCGTTCACTAAAGAACGCCCTACATCCTTTAGATTCACGTGTATACGATCAATGTAAATATTATTACTAAATTTACCGCAAGAGTAATAAACTGCGACAAATTGAAATGATTTATTTAGTAGAAAATATCTAAATAAAAAAGGTTGAAATTTTCATTCTTTCATAAATCATAAAATAAGTTTTAAAAAAATCTGCGAGATGTCTGATTTTTTTTTTTTTTTTCTTTGTGATAAAAATCATTGTCCGCCTAGATCTAGCGATCAAGTCATTACTTACGAATATTAACTTTCTTGCTCTTTACAGTTTGTTCTGAAATTTTTTGACTATTTATTTCAGCAGAACCGATATTGGTTCAATATAGGCTAATTTACGGCGTAATATTTGTCCAGTGTCTTACCATATTTCTCGATATTGGGGTGTTTATAATCTATAGATCTAGAATAAATACTGTCTAGGAGTATTTTCTAAATATAGATGATACGTTTTCAAAGTATATTTCCCATGAAACCTAAATATTAGCATACAATTTATACTATATTTTAAAATTTTCTGATAAAAAGCCAATATTTCTGCATTATTGAAATATTTTGCATATGTAAACATCAGGTTTTTTTCGATGTTATTTCGAAAGTTAAAACAAATAAATTGTGTAAATAAAATAGAAGAAAAATATTCACTGAATAGCAAATGAATGCAAGTAAATACTTAAAATAATTTCTCTATAATTTTTGTAATATCAGTTTATTATAAAAAAAATAATTTATTCTGTGGTGACATTTAATCACTTAATTAATATAAAAAAAATCTTTTCTTGTAGAATAAGTATTAAATCATTTGTAAATAAATAGCAAACAAAAATAAGAAAACATTTGATATTTTCTTTGATATTTTTTGTGATACACATTTATTATAAAAAATATATGTTGATATTTAATCGCTCAAATAAACTTTTAAAATTATTTTAAAATTTTATTTTATTTATTTACACATTTTTTTTCCAAAACTATCCAATTATGTTTTTCTAATAATCTCAACAAGGTAAAAGATGTTTCAAAATTATCCCCGCCCTTCCAAATTTTTTATTTTACATTTTGTTAACACTTTCCAACATAGTTGATTTATGAATTCTGTTTATCTGGCCGTGCTTTAACTCGCATAAGTACTCTCATTGTAATGTAATTGATATATGTTATTGTAGTTTACTATGTCATGTTCGGTATTTAACATGAAGTGTATTGTATTTAAAGTTCGTTTACAGATGTACAGTCGTGGAAAAAAAAAAGTAAACACCCCCTACTTAACTCCTCAACAAATTATCGTAGAAGAAAGTTACTGGTACCGAACGATTGTTAATAAAGTCTACTTTTAAATGATGTATATGTCGTAGGCTAATTGAGATATCCGGCTCATTGCAAAGAGCCGAGCTAATTGGAGAATCCATCTCCCTTTTTCCAATTAGCCTGATATTTTTCAGGCTTATTGCAAAGAGCCTAGAAAGCGTTAGGCTAATTGAAAAATGACCACTTATTATCCGATCAGGGTGATATTTTTAGCTCACAGGCTATCAAAGCCTGAGACCTTATGTGCCTGCCGATTCTGTATGTACGTAACGCGATAACTCTTGATAGAAAAATCAGATATGCTTCAATTTTTTTTTCTAGGTTCATTCTGATACGGTGCTTCCCTGATTAGTTTTTGGGGTTCATTGGTTAAGGATAAAGGGGGGAAAGGGGGGCTAGTCTCCCCCCTTAATTTATATAAATGGGTTTTTCATGCAGAAATATTCGATTTGCTCCAAATTTGGTATACCGGTTTATTGTGTTAAGGAGCTTCCCTGATTATATTCGGAAGTTCATTATTTAAGTATAAAGGGAAGAAAGGGGGGCTACCCCCTTAATTTAGATAAATCGGTTTTTCATGATGAATTATTCGATTTGCTCCAAATTTGGTATACCGGTTTATTGAGTTAAGGAGCTACTTTGATTAGATTTGAAGGTTCATTAGTTCCATATAAATGGAGGAAAGCGGGGCTACCCCCCCCCCCCCGTAATTTAGATAAATGGGTTTTTCATGCAGAAATATGCGATTTGCTATAAATTTGGTATACCGGTTAATTATGTTAAGCAGCTTCCCGGATTACTTTTGGAAGATCATTATTATGTATAAAGGGGGAAAAGGGGGGCAATTGCATCTCCCCTTAATTTAGATAAATGCGTTTTTCACGTAGAATTATTCGATTAGCTCAAATTTGGTATACTGGTTTATTATGTTAAGGAGGTGGCTTGATTAGATTTGGGGGTTCATTAGTTAAGTATAAAGGGTGGAAAGGGGGGTGCTAGCCCCCCCCCCCCTAATTTAGGTTAATGCGTTTTTAATGCAAAATTATTCAATTTGCTCCAAATTTGGTATACAGGTTTATTATGTTAAGGAGCTTCCCTGATTAGATTTGGAGGTTCATTAGTTAAGTATAAAGGGATAGGAAAGGGGGGCTAGACACACCCCCCCCTTAATTTAGATAAATGGGTTTTTCATGCAGAGTTATTCGATTTGCTCCAAATTTCGTATACCGGTTTATTATGTTAAGGAGCTTCCCTGATTAGATTTCGAGGTTCATTAGTTAAGTATAAAGGGAGGAAAGAGGGCTAGACCCTCCCCCCTTAATTTAGATAAATGGGTTTTTCATGCAGAGTTATTCGATTTGCTCTAAATTTCGTATACCGGTTTATTATGTTAAGGAGCTTCCCTGATTAGATTTGGAGGTTCATTAGTTAAGTATAAAGGGAGGAAAGGGGGGCTAGACCCCCCCCCTTAATTTAGATAAATGGGTTTTTCTTGCAGAGTTGTTCGATTTGCTCCAAATTTCGTATACCGGTTTATTATGTTAAGGAGCTGCCTTGATTAGATTTGGAGATTATTGGTTAAGTATAAAGGAGGGACAGGGGCTAGTGTCCCCTTAATTTAGATAAATGGGTTTTTCATACAGAATTATTCGATTTGCTTCAAATTTGATATACCAGTTTATTACGATATGGCTTCCTTCATTTGATTTGGAGGTTCATTGGTTAAGTATAAAAGAGGGGAAAGGGGGGCAATTGCACCTCCCCTTAATTTAGATAAATGGGTCTCCATGCAGAATTATCTAATTTAGATTAATTTTTTTTTCTAGGTTCATTCTAATAAGGAGCTTTTCTGATTAGATTTGAAAGTTCATTGGTTCAGCGTAAAGTGAGAAACGGGTGAACTAATACTCCCCCTTAATTTAGTGAAATGGTTTTTTCATGCAGAATTATCTGATTTGCTTCAAATTTGGTATACCAGTTTATTATATTAAGTAGCTTCCTGATTAGATTTGGAGGTTCTTTGGTTAAGTAGAAAGGGGGGCAACGGGGACTAATCCTTTCATTTATTTTTCGAGGGGCATTATTCTTTGAAATAAGAGTATAATATACAATTAGTGTGAATAGCCTGTGAGCTCAATGCCATCAGTTTAACTGGGCAATTTCCTTTTTATTAGGTTTATTAACTCATAACCCTACCCAAACCCGAAAAATAAATTACAACAGACCGTACCCCGATCCGAGCAAGAGAAAATAATCTCAGTCTACATGCAACCTGAGAGTTCCATTTGAAAAAACCCGAAATCCCGAACCAAATCTGATAACCAACAAAAATATTCCATAGATCCATAACCGCATCCGAACAAGACAAATTAGTTTCCGTGGACACGCAACGCTACCAGAACCTAAAAATTCCATTCGAAGTCAACCTGAAACCCGTCCCGAACCAAATCTTAACGGACAAAAATATTCCAAAGAACTATAACCCGATGCAACCCAGACAAAATAATCTCCGTCCACCAGCAACCCTATCCGAACCTGAAAGTTCTAATTGAACTCAATCCGAAACCTGGTTGTGGTCGGTTTTCGGGTTGACTTCAAATGGAACCTTCAAGTTCGGATCCGGTTGAAAAGAAAATTAAACTAAATTAGATAATTCTGCATGAAAACCCATTTATCTAAATTAAGGGGAGGGGCAATTGACCCCTTTCCCCCGTTTTATACTTAAACAATGAACCTCCAAGTCAAATGAAAGAAGCCATATCGTAATAAACTGGTATATCAAATTTGAAGCAAATCGAATAATTCTGTATGAAAAACCCATTTATCAAAATTAAGGGGACACTAGCCCCTGTCCCTAATTTATACTTAACCAATAAATCTCCAAATCTAATCAAGGCAACTCCTTAACATAATAAACCGGCATACGAAATTTGGAGCAAATCGAATAACTCTGCATGAAAAAACCATCTATCTAAATTAAGGGGGGGGGTCTATCTCCCCTTTCCTCCCTTTATACTTAACTAATGAAACTCCAAATCTAATCAGGGAAGCTCCTTAACATAATAAACCGGTATACGAAATTTGGAGCAAATCGAATAACTCTGCATGAAAAACCCATTTATCTAAATTAAGGGGGGGAGGTCTAGCCCCCTTTCCCCCCTTTATACTTAACTAATGAACCTCGAAATCTAATCAGGGAAGCTCCTTAACATAATAAACCGGTTTACGAAATTTGGAGCAGATCGAATAACTCTGCATGAAAAACCGATTTATCTAAATAAAGAGGGGTAGCCCCCCTTTCCCCCCCTTTATACTTAAATAATGATCTTCCAAATCTAATCAGGGAAGCTCCTTAACACAATAAACCAGTATACCAAATTTGGAGCAAATCCAATATTTCTGCATGAAAAACCTATTTATGTAAATTAAGAGGGGGGGGGGACTAGCCCTCCTTTTCCCTCTTTATCCTTAACCAATGAACCCCAAAAACTAATGAGGGAAGCACCTCATCAGAATGAACCTAGAAAAAAATTGAAGCAAATCGGATATTTCTATCAAGAGCTATCGCGTTACGTACATACGTACGTAGGTACGTACACACGTACATACAGAATCGGAGGGAACATATGCTCTCAGGCTTTGATAGCCTGTGAGCTAAAAAAAACACCCTAATCCGATAATAAGTGGTCATCTTTGCAAACAGCCTAGGCTGTTTGCAAAGAGCCGGATATCTCAATTAGCCTACGACATATATAAAATTTGCTTAGGGGGCCACCCACATATTAAAACGAACCATAACTTTGTTTTTTTCAATAGCAGTACCCAATTCTGACAGCATAAATGAACTCTACACCCTTCAATTAGCCTGAAAACGAATTTTTATGCAATTCGTACCATAAGTTTCCGAGAAATTAATTATTTTAAAATGAGCGTATTTTAAGGGCTGTATCCAAATTGAAGTTCCGTACTGGATTGTTAACCGAGAGAGCCGCTTCCTTGATCAAGGCACCTTAAGCGCCACTCAAGGAGTCAATGAAGCGTGTTAGATTACAGTACGGCAGAATAAATTTCAAAATGTCTACTCACTTCCATCATAGACGGCCCCTTAAACCATCATTTTGCCGTTTTTTAAGCATAATTTGAAAACTACTTGGAAGAAAAATGTGAAATTTTTGAATTTCCATAAAACAGGACTTAATAAATCTAAATCCATCAAAAAAATTGTAGGTTGCAATTCATAATTTTTTCGAATATTAATTTCATAATTCATAATTTATATCATAAAATTATAAAAATTGCAAATTCAGCTTATTTATGTTTGGGTATATTAGTATTATTACCACAAAAAAAATTAGCACATTAGGAGCATAATTTCAGGAGATATAAATAAAAGTATGAAAATATAATTTAACATTAGAAGCACTGAATTTTGTATGTTTATAATTCAAAAACTTATCATTCAAATGACTTGAAATTTGGTGTCTAGGCATAGTTTGAACCGAAGATTTGAAATATCTCGTTAAAATTGGGTACTGCTATTGAAAAAAATGAAGTTTGGATTCGTTTTAATATGTAGATGACCCCCTAAGAAAATTTTATATACATCATTTAAAAGTAGACTTTATTTCCAATTGTTCGGTACCAGTCACTTTCTTCTATGATGATTTGTTGAGGAGTTAGTAGGGGGTGTTGACTTTTTTTTTTCCACGACTGTACTTAAGAAGAATTCCGTAACATTATGGTCCATGGAGAAAAAAAACTTTTAAAGTGCATTTTAATCATGTTGCATTATTAAAAACATATTGAAACTGATATATATTTTTGAGGTGAACTACAAGATGCTTGTTATAGGATATGGTGTGTGCATATCATTCATCGTTCATTTACAGAGACACACAGAAAAATTCCGTTACAGTACTCTAAGAACAATAATTACGAAAAGTACGTTTTCAGTTGTGGCATGCATTTTTAAATTTAGCCATTTTTTTTTTTTAGTACAACTTTGTTTGTATGAATTTTTTAGATCATATATAGGTTTGCACAAAAGAATTCACGTGCATTTACGATTACACTGGTCAACAAATTTGAACTTTGCTCTGTCTTAAAACAGAAATTAGTTGCTTTTATGCGGTTTTTTGTGCTGATTCCGAATCTAGTTTTAGATTTACTCCAGCACGTCAAGTTTGAGATATATTTGCATATATCAATTTATGCAAATTTAGTAAATTTTATACAATTATTTGCAAATTTAAGGTATCAAGCAATATTAGACAGGGTTTTTTGTTTTATGTTATAATTACTACCTAATTTACTTCACAAAAACGTTGTTTCTGAGATTATACTGACATGTGACTGTAAAATATCGTACCTAATTTGCATATTTATCATGTTTTTCTAATAATGTTTCTCGACGTTCAAATATTTCTGCCGCACGAGTACGCTAATATGTTTCTAAATCAGTTTTTTGAGCTGATTTCAAATCTTGTATCTGTTTTCTTCTATCACGTCTAGTTTTTGAAAAAGTGAAATTTTAGGTTTTGGTAAAAAAAAGGCCAGAAGTAGCTTTTTATAATACTTTGTATGATAAACTTCAAGTAGTTAGGATAGATTCTACTACTTATTTTTTTTCGATTATATAAATTTTTGTTTATGTCTCTGATATGAATCTGACCCTGTTCACCTTCTTGTCAATGAATTACACCCCCCCTAAAAAGTATCTTATATCAAACCTATGTTAATGCCGTGCAAAAGTAGAATTCATCTTACTCAAAAACTAGACATGACATAAGAAATCAAACTGCAGATTTGAAATCAGCATAAAACTCTAGTCTAGAAAAACATTACGTCAATTCTGTGGCAACTATTTTAAAGTTGATAGTGATGTAAACATTACACCATTGAAAAATATGCAAATTAGGCTTAATAACTGATAAATAAATGCTAAGAATATGCTAATCGTGACATTTATCGGAAGAAAATAGTCAAGTAGTCATTATCTAGAAAACGTAATTAGATGTGACATATATTGTGTCTAAAGTTTGTATAAAATAGCACAAATAAGCTTAAATTTGCATAAATTTAAATATGCAAATTTCTCAAAACCTGGACCACCTAGAGATAAACGGAAAGCATATTCGGAATCAGCGCCAAAAACTAATCTAGAATCAACTAATTTTAGTTCTAGGACTAAACCACTGTTGTACAGTGTTATTGAAGGAAATTGCTGAAGGGGAAATTTCAACGGTGTTCGTTTCCTATCTGAACTAAATTTTTGTTAACATACATAGAATTCTATAAATCAATACAGGTCTCTATAAAATAATTCGAATATTTTACCGATTATAGATGGTGATTTCTGAAATTGGGTTTTGAAATGTGTTACATGTTTTCTAGATTGTTTACTTAGTCATCAATTTTTTGACTATGAAATCACGAAAACGAAAAAAAAAAAAAAAAAAAAAAAGTCATTTAGCAAATTACAACGACCATTTGGAAAATGATTTTTTTCAAAGACTAAAATTTAAGACATAAAAAGTCGCACGAAGTTGATCATACATTACGTACGCCATGGATTAAACATTAACATTCCTGGACCCATCATGAACAAATTTTAAAAGAAATTTCAGTTTTACAATTTTCGGTACTGTAAAATTTTAAACTTCTACGGAGCTGGTCATACATTACGTACGCCATGGATTAAACATTAATATTCCTGGACCAATTATAAATAAAATTTCATTTTTAAACTTCTAAACATCCAGCAATATTACTTTTTACACCGTCGTATAGAGAAAAAAATGTGCTTTTAAATGCAATTTGTTTGAAAGCTGTATCTCAATTTGCTTCTGAGTTATTAATTTTTTTTGTAGTTTTTATTTTTTGTCATAGTGGCAACAGAAGTATCCATCCCTGTTGAAAGTAAAGGGAAAATACAGATTGCTGTATAGACCAATCAGAAAACAAATAAAATGTGGGATTCAACTAATAAAACGCTTCAGATATGTTTTTGAATTCCTACCCTGCCCGAGGACAGTAACCATTTTTCCAAATGGTTAAAAAAAAAAAAAAAAAAAAAAAAAAAAATGTTATCGTGCGCGCATGTGCAGGTAAAAAATATTTCACACAACTGCTCATATTTCATCAAATATTATTTCTACTATATATTTCCAATATTATTTCACTATATTATTTCTATTAAGTTTTCTCAAATTGTCAGAAACTCTTACAATTCTTACAATTAGCGCCCTGTAGTACACCTCAGTCATACATATAAATTTCAGTATGTATTAAATAGTGTAAGAACATTAAAATATACAGCAAACGATTTTTTGATCATTTGTTTCATTCAATCATTTTTGTTCATTTTTCGATCATTTGTTTCATTCTATCATTTTTGTTCATTTAGCAGTTTGAAAAAAATATATTTTGACATTTTCGAAATAAATTCATTACCCGGATTACAATGGAAATTTCCAACAATTCTTTGGAGGCATTTTCTTTTATGAATTCAATCTAATACACTGCTCAAAACAATTAAAGGATATTTGAAGTTTTATATAAAATAAAGATATAAACGAAATTTTTTTTGCCGAAAATAGAAGAAGAGAATCACAAATGCAAATTTTTCTGGTTTTCAAACTGTGGAGTATGCAAATTTTGAGTTCGACGTCAAAAACGTCGCTTCAGCGGCAGCGAATGAAATTTGACTTTCAACTGGATAAAAGAGAATGAAGACAAGGATGATCGGCATTCAGTGATTGCTTTGTTTCGATGAGTACGATGTCTCAGCGAAGTCATTTGACAGATTCAGAAGCTTTGAGAATTGTTGGTAGGTTAGAAGGGGGCCAAACTCAAGCCGAAGTAGCGCAAGCCATTGGAGTGTCACAAAGTGTCATTTCCAGGATCTGGAACCGGTTTTTGGAGAGTGGATGTGCAGCCGAAGACCAGGGCAAGGTCGTAGACGGCCAACAACGCCCAATGAAGATCGGTATTTAGCGTTAACAGCTCGGAGACACCGAACCATGAACGCTACTCTTCTCCAACAACACCTTCGCTCGGCTACAGGCACCACGATTTCAACTCAGACTGTCCGAAACCGGCTCCATGCTGTAGGTCTGTATGCTCGCCGACCGATGGTATGTGTTAGATTAACATCAAGGCACCGCAGGGAGTGGGCAACCGAGCATGTCAACTGGAGGAGAAATGAATGGAGCAATATTCTGTTTTCTGACGAGTCCCGTTTTTCTGTGCATCCGGATAATAGGCGTATTTTCATCTGGAGGGACCGTGGCAGTAGGAATAATCCTGCTTTCGTGCACGAAAGTGTCAGATTTGTCGGTGGAGGAGTGTTGGTGTATGGTGGCATCTCCATTGACGGGCGCACTGACCTCTACATCATTCGAGATGGAGCTCTGACTGGTCGCCGATATAGGGATGAGATCCTCAGACCTATTGTAGTCCCTTACGCTGCAGCAATCGGAGATAACTTCATTTTAATGGACGATAACTGCAGGCCACATCGTGCAAACCTGGTGGAGGATTTCCTTTTCGAGGAAGGAATCGTTCGAATGGAATGGCCAGCGTGTTCTCCAGACATGAATCTAATCGAGCACGTTTGGGACGCTCTAGGAAGACGAGTTTCTGGCCGCCAACAACCCCCACAAACTCTCCAAGAACTGGAAAGAGCTCTTCTGGAAGAGTGGGGCAGAATACCCCAACTCGTCATTAATAGCCTCATTGAGTCCATGCCTCAAAGGTGTTCAACGTTGCTGGCCGCCCGTGGAAACCATACCCCCTACTGAAAATGATTTTCTTTGAAGAAAACACCTTTTCTTATTCTTTTTTTCTCATATGCACAAATTGTGTTTTTTTCGTTTAGTACACAAATGCGCGATAAAATGCATTTTTTTCTGCCAAACATGTGTAATTTATTCTCATATAACCTACTATGTCTGTCGACCATGTATCAATCAGCTAAACAGTTTACCAGATACAAAATCCACCTAAAACTGCAATATCCTTTAATTGTTTTGAGCAGTGTATAATGAACAGTTGTTGTGTGATGATATTTAATTTTGCAGAAAAGGAAAAAAAAATTACATTTCACACAGCAGCCATTTATCCGGATTAGTTTAAACTGGAATTCTTTCTATCGTTCTTTGCAATATTTTATTATAAAATTACAGTCTAAAATAATAAATATTATATAATGACATATTACTACACAACTGACAACTACTTGTACCATTTGTTTCATTCTAGGTATATGATTTTTGTCCATTCAGCTGTTTGAAAAAAAAATATGCTTTTATATTTTCCATACCAGTTTTTTACTTGTTTTACTTTAAATGGAAGTTCCTAATATTTTTTTGAGATATTTTCATGTATAAATTCAATTTAATATAATCAATAGTTATTCTCTGATGATATTTAATTTTTAATATGAAGGATAAAAATATTTACATTTTACGCAGCAGCCTTTTATCCGGATAAGCGAAAATTTAAATTCATTCTCTTTTTCTTGGAAATATTTTCCTTTAAAATTATAGTCTAAAATAATAAATATTATATGATGACAAATAACTAGGTATTATACTTTTTTTTTAAACTCTAGGTATATCATTATTGATCATTTGGTTGTTTTAAAGAAAATAATGTTTTTTCATTTTTCATAACAATTTTTATTCATATTACTTTAAATGAAAATTCCCAATAGTTTCTTTCAGATATTTTCTTTTATAAATTCAATCTAATGTAATCAATCATTATTCTTTGATGACATTTAATTTTCAATATAAGAGATAAAAATTTTTGACATTTTACGCAGCAGCATTTTATCAGGATAAACGTAAACTTAAATTCATTATTTTTTTATTGGAAATGATTTACTTTTAAATTACAGCCAAAGATAGTAAATATTATAGGATAACATATAACTACGTTATATATTTAGTTTCATTCTAGATGTATATTTTGTTTTGCCCAAGATATATAATTTTTGCGCTTTCAGAATTTTGAATAATAATAAAAAAAGCTTTTACATTTTTCATAACTGTCCTTTAATTGCATTACTTTAAGTGGAAATTCCCAATATTTTCTTTTATAAATTCAATTTAATATAATAAATAGTTATTCCCTGATAATATTTAATATTGAATATAAAGAGCAAAAACATTTACAATTTACGCAGCAGCCTTTTATTCGGATAAGAGTAAACTTGAATCCATTCTCTTTTTTTAGGAACTATAATTCCTTTAACAATACAGTCTAAAATAATAAATATTATATTATGACATGCAAACTAGTTGTATATTTTGTTTCATTCGAGGTACAGAGGTCCATTCAGAGAGATTAGTTTTTGAAATTTTTAATATGAATCAAGGTTTTAATTATTCACGGCTCATTTGGAAAAAATGACGGAACTGGGCAACGCCGGGAGAGTCAGGTAGTTTTGGATGTAAAGAGTAAAAATATTTAAATTTTACGCATCATCCTTTTATCCGGATATGAATAAACTTAAATTCATTCTCTTTTACTTGGAAATATTTTCCTATAAAAATGCAGTCTAAAATAATAAATATTATATTATGACATACAAACTAGTTGTATATTTTGTTTCATTCGAGGTACAGAGGTCCATTCAGAGAGATTAGTTTTTGAAATTTTTAATATGAATCAAGGTTTTAATTATTCACGGCTCATTTGAAAAATTGACGGGCCTGGGCAACGAAGGGAGAGTCAGGTAGTTTTGGATATAAAGAGTAAAAATATTTAAATTTTACGCATCAGCCTTTTATCCGGATATGAATAAACTTAAATTCATTCTCGTTTACTTGGAAATATTTTCCTATAAAAATACAGTCTAAAATAATAAATATTAAATGATGATACATAACTAGGAAAATTTTTTGTTTCGTTTGAGGTACATATTTTGCTTCTTTCGAGCTATAACATTTTTGTTCATTCAGCTGTTTGAAAGAAAAAATAAAGCTTTTGCATTTTCCACACCAGTTCTTTACCCGGATTATTACGTTAAATTGAAATTTCCACTATTTCTCTTTTCTTAAATTCTATCCAAATAAAATATATTCTGTGATGTAATGTTATAAAATTTGAAATAACACGACTGTTTCAAAGAAATAAATTTTTCTTTGCTGTTCTTTATTTGCATAACTTTAAATTGAAATTTCTTACATTGTCATTTAAGATTTGTTTTCTACCTACTGCATAAAATAACAAAAATACCTTCTTTGATTACCTATAACTTAGTATATATTTTGTTTCATTCTCGGTAAATATTTGATTTTTTTCAAGATCTGTCATTTTCGTTCATTCTGCTGATTGAAAACAACAACAACAACAACGACAATAACAAAAAGCTTTACATTTTCCATAACTGTTCTTAACCGGATTACGTTAAACTGAAATTACTAATAGTTCCTTGGAGATTTTTTTTTCTCAAATTACATCCAAATAAAATATAGTGTGTGATGTTATAAAATTTGGTATGACACGACTGTTTGAAAGAAGACAAAAATTTTTTGTTGTTGTTTTTCTTAGCAGTCCTTTACTTGTATTACTTGAAATTGAAATTTCTTACGTTTTACTAAAATATTTTTCCCTACCTACTGCCCAAAATAACAAGATTGCTTTCTGTGATTACACATAACTTGGTCTATATTTTGTTTCATTCGCGGTATATATGTTGTTTCGTTCAAGATATATCATTTTTGTTCATTCTGCTGTTTGAAAAAACAGCAGCAACAACAACAACAACAAAAAGCTTTACTTTTTCCATAACTGTTCTCCGGATTACGTTAAATTGAAATTCACAATACTTCCTTAGAGATTTTTTTTTTCTCAAATTACATCAAAATAAATTATACTCTCTGATGTTATAAAATTTGGTATGATACAACTGTTTGAAAGGATTTTTTTTTTTTTTTTTTTTTTTTTTTTAGCAGTGCTTTACTTGTATTACTTGAAATTGAAATTTTTAACACTTTACTGAAATATTTTCCCCTATCTACTGCCCAAAATAACAAAATTACTTTCTGTGATTACATATAACTTGGTCTATATTTTGTTTCATTTGATGTATACATTTTGTTTTGTTCAAGATACGTCCTTTTTGTTCATTCAACTGTTTGAATGAAAAAAAAAAACTTTTACATTTTCCATAACAGTTCTTTATCCGGATTACGTTAAATTGAAATTTCCAATATTTCCTTGGCAATGTTTTTTTTTTTAAATCTCATATTCCATCCAAATAAAATATATTCTGTGATTTTATAAAATTTGGTATGGGACGACTGTTTGAGAGAAGAAAAAAGAAATGTCTTTTTTTGTTTTCCTTAGATCCTTTACTTGTATTACATTAAATTGAAATGTCTTACATTGTTCTTTAAGATTTGTTTCCTACACTGCCTAAAATAAGAATATTGCTTTCTGTGATTACATATAACTTGTCTATATTTTGTTACATTCGAGGTATAAATTTTCTTTTGTTCAAGATATATCATTTTTGTCATTCAGCTGTCTGAATGAAAAAAAAAGCTTTTACACTTTCCATAACAGTTCTTTAACCGGATTACGTTAAACTGAAATTCCTAATACTTCCTTGTAGATTTTTTTTTCTCAAATTGCATCCAAATAAAATATAGTGTGTGATGTTATAAAATTTGGTATGACACGACTGTTTCAAATAAGACAATTTTTTTTTTTGTTGTTTTTTAGCAGTCCTTTACTTGTATTACTTGAAATTGAAATTTCTTACGTTTTACTAAAATATTTTTCCCTACCTACTGCCCAAAATAACAAGATTGCTTTCTGTGATTACATATAACTTGGTCTATATTTTGTTTCGTTCGATGCATACATTTTGTTTTGTTCAAGATATGCCCCTTTTGTTCATTCAGCTGTTTGAATGAAAAAAAACTTTTACATTTCCATAACAGTTCTTTACTTGGATTACGTTAAATTGAAATTTCCAATATTTCCTTGGCAATGTTTTTTTTTAAATCTCAAATTCCATCCAAATAAAATATATTCTGTAATTTTATAAAATTTAGTATGGGACAACTGTTTCAAAGAAGAAAAATAAATGTCTTTTTTTTTGTTTTTCTTAGCAGTCCTGTACTTGTATTACTTTAAATTGAAATTTCTTACACTGTTCTTTAAGATTTGTTTTCTACCTACTGCCTAAAACAACAATATTATTTTCTGTGATTACATATAACTTGGTATATATTTTGTTTCATTCGCGGTATATATTTTGTTTCGTTCAAGATATATCATTTTTGTTCATTCTGCTGATTGAAAAAACTGAAAAAACCTTAACAGAAAAAGCTTTACATTTTCCGTAACAGCTCTTTACCCGGATTATATTAAATTGAAATTCCCCAATATTTCCCTGGAGATGTTTTTTTTCTCAAATGTCAACCAAACAAAAATACATTCTGTGATATTATAAAATTTAGTATGACACGACTGTTTGAAATAAGGAAAAAATGTTTTTTTTTGTTTATCTTTGCACTTCGAGATTTTTTTTTTTTTTTTTAATTAAATCTAAAACAACAAAAATTCATTCTGTCATGATATTTATGTTGACATATCTTATGATTGTTTGAAAGAAAAAAGTGTTTTTGCATTTTATTTTTCCGTTTATACAGGTTAATTTAAATTGAAATTTTTTACATTGTTTCTGAAGGTTTTTGTAATACCTACTGCCTAAAATCACACACACACACACACACACACAAAAAAGTTTTCTGTGATTACATATAATTTCGTACATTTTACATTTTTGTAAATTGTGATACGACTGAGTATAAAAATAGTTGCCCGTTCTGACCCGAAATCCAAAAGTTAAATTGAATTTGCCTAGCTTTTTCTCGAGATTTTTTTAAAAAAGTAAATCTAAAACAATGAAAATTCATTCAGTCATGATATTTAAGTTGACATATCATAAGACTGTTTGAAAGAAAAAGTGTTTCTACATTTTCCTTTTCCATTTTTACCCGCCTTTCTTGGATTACTTTAAATTGAAATTTCTTACATTGTTTTTAACGAATTTTGTTTTAACTACTATCTAAAATAGTAAAAAACGTTTTCTTTGATTACATTTAACTTATCATATTTTACATGTTTGTGAATTTTGATACGTTTGGGTTAGTCGCCAGTCCTGACTCGTAATCAAGAATTTTAATTGAATTTGTCTGGCTTTTGTTTTAGATTTAAAAAAAAAATGTCTAAAACAATAACAATTCATTCAATCGGGATATTTAAGCTGACGTATCATAAGACTGAAAGAAAAAAAGTGTTTTTACATTTTTCTTTTCCATTTTTACTCGCCTTTCTTGGATTACTTTAAATGGAAATTTCTTACATTGTTTTTGCCGAATTTTGTTTTAACTACTATCTAAAATAACAAAAAATGTTTTCTTTGATTACATTTAACTTATCATATTTTACATGTTTGAGTTAGTCGCCAGTCCTGACTCGTAATCAAGAGGTTTAATTGAATTTGTCTAGCTTTTGTTAGAGATAAAAAAAAATAATATACCTAAAACAATAACAATTCATTCGATCAGGATATTTAAGTGGACGTATCATAAGACTGTTTGAAAGAAAACAGTGATTTTACATTTTCCTTTTTTATTTTTACCCGCCTTTTTTGGATTACTTTAAATTGAAATTTTTTACATTGTTTTTGACGAATTTTGTTTTAACTACTATCTAAAATAACCAAAAAAAAAAAAAAAAAAAAAAAAAAAACGCTTTCTTTGATTACATTTAACTTATCATGTTTTACAGTTTATAAATTGTGATATGATTGAATAAGTCGCCAGTCCTGACCCGTAATCAAAAGATTAAATTAAATTTGCCGAACTTTTCTTGGAGATTTTTTTTATTTTAAAAATTAAATGTAAAACAACAAATATTCATTCTTTCATGATATTTTAGTTGACGTATCATAAGACTGGTTGAAAGAAAAAAGTGATTTTACATTTTCATTTTTCATTTTTACCCGTCTTTTTTGGATTACTTTAAATTGAAATTTTTTACATTGCTTTTCACGAATTTTGTTTTAACTACTATCTAAAATTTAAAAAAAAAGTTTTCTTTGATTACATTTAACTTATCATATTTTACAGTTTATGAGTTGTGATACGATTGAGTAAGTCACCAGTCCTGACCCGTAATCAAAAGGTTAAATTAAATTTGCCGAACTTTACTTGGAGATTTTTTTTATTTTAAAAATCAAATCTAAAACAACAAATATTCACTCTTTCATGATATTTTAGTTAACTATCATAAGACTGTTTGAAAAAAAAAAGTGATTTTATATTTTCATTTTTCATTTTTACCCGCCTTTTTTGGATTACTTTAAATTGATATTTCTTACATTGTTTTTGACGAATTTTGTCTTAACTACTATCTAAAATAAAAACAACAACAACAACAAAAAAAAAAAAACGTTTTCTTTGATTACATTTAACTTACCATATTTTACAGTTTATGAATTGTGATACGATTGAGTAAGTCGCCAGTCCTGACCCGTAATCAAAAGGTTAAATTAAATTTGCCGAACTTTACTTGGAGATTTTTTTTATTTTAAAAATTAAATCTAAAACAACAAATATTCATTCTTTCATGATATTTTAGTTAACGTATCATAAGTCTGTTTGAAAGAAAAAAGAGATTTTACATTTTTATTTTTCATTTTTACCCGCCTTTTTTGGATTACTTTAAATTGAAAATTTTTACATTGCTTTTGACGAATTTTGTTTTAACTACTATCTAAAATTAAAAAAAAAAGTTTTCTTTGATTACATTTAACTTATCATATTTTACAGTTTATAAATTGTGATACGATTGAGTAAGTCGCCAGTCCTGACCTGTTATCAAAAGGTTAAATTAAATTTGCCGAACTTTACTTGGAGATTTTTTTTATTTTAAAAATTAAATCTAAAACAACAAATATTCATTCTTTCATGATATTTTAGTTAACGTGTCATAAGACTGTTTGAAAGAAAAAAGGGATTTTACATTTTTATTTTTCATTTTTACCCGCCTTTTTTGGATTACTTTAAATTGAAATTTCTTACATTGTTTTTGACGAATTTTGTCTTAACTACTATCTAAAATAACAACAACAACAACAAAAAAAAACAACGTTTTCTTTGATTACATTTAACTTATCATATTTTACAGTTTATGAATTGTCATACGATTGAGTAAGTCGCCAGTCCTGACCTGTTATCAAAAGGTTAAATTAAATTTGCCGAACTTTACTTGGAGATTTTTTTTATTTTAAAAATTAAATCTAAAACAACAAATATCCATTCTTTCATGATATTTTAGTTGACGTATCATAAGACTGTTTGAAAGAAAAAAGTGATTTTACATTTTCCTTTTTCATTTTTACCCGTCTTTTTTGGATTACTTTAAATTGAAAATTTTTACATTGCTTTTGACGAATTTTGTTTTAACTACTATCTAAAATTAAAAAAAAAAGTTTTCTTTGATTACATTTAACTTATCATATTTTACAGTTTATGAATTGTGATGCGATTGAGTAAGTCACCAGTCCTGACCCGTAATCAAAAGGTTAAATTAAATTTGCCGAACTTTACTTGGAGATTTTTTTTATTTTAAAAATTAAATCTAAAACAACAAATATTCATTCTTTCATGATATTTTAGTTAACGTATCATAAGTCTGTTTGAAAGAAAAAAGAGATTTTACATTTTTATTTTTCATTTTTACCCGCCTTTTTTGGATTACTTTAAATTGAAAATTTTTACATTGCTTTTGACGAATTTTGTTTTAACTACTATCTAAAATTAAAAAAAAAGTTTTCTTTGATTACATTTAACTTATCATATTTTACAGTTTATAAATTGTGATACGATTGAGTAAGTCGCCAGTCCTGACCTGTTATCAAAAGGTTAAATTAAATTTGCCGAACTTTACTTGGAGATTTTTTTTATTTTAAAAATTAAATCTAAAACAACAAATATTCATTCTTTCATGATATTTTAGTTAACGTGTCATAAGACTGTTTGAAAGAAAAAAGGGATTTTACATTTTTATTTTTCATTTTTACCCGCCTTTTTTGGATTACTTTAAATTGAAATTTCTTACATTGTTTTTGACGAATTTTGTCTTAACTACTATCTAAAATAACAACAACAACAACAAAAAAAAACAACGTTTTCTTTGATTACATTTAACTTATCATATTTTACAGTTTATGAATTGTCATACGATTGAGTAAGTCGCCAGTCCTGACCTGTTATCAAAAGGTTAAATTAAATTTGCCGAACTTTACTTGGAGATTTTTTTATTTTAAAAATTAAATCTAAAACAACAAATATCCATTCTTTCATGATATTTTAGTTGACGTATCATAAGACTGTTTGAAAGAAAAAAGTGATTTTACATTTTCCTTTTTCATTTTTACCCGTCTTTTTTGGATTACTTTAAATTGAAAATTTTTACATTGCTTTTGACGAATTTTGTTTTAACTACTATCTAAAATTAAAAAAAAAAGTTTTCTTTGATTACATTTAACTTATCATATTTTACAGTTTATGAATTGTGATGCGATTGAGTAAGTCACCAGTCCTGACCTGTTATCAAAAGGTTAAATTAAATTTGCCGAACTTTACTTGGAGATTTATTTTATTTTAAAAATTAAATCTAAAACAACAAATATCCATTCTTTCATGATATTTTAGTTGACGTATCATAAGACTGTTTGAAAGAAAAAAGTGATTTTACATTTTCCTTTTTTATTTTTACCCGCCTTTTTTGGATTACTTTAAATTGAAATTTTTTACATTGTTTTTGACGAATTTTGTTTTAACTACTATCTAAAATAACAAAAAAAAAAAAAAAAAAAAAAAAAAAACGTTTTCTTTGATTACATTTAACTTATCATATTTTACAGTTTATGAATTGTGATACGATTGAGTAAGTCACCAGTCCTGACCCGTAGTCAAAAGGTTAAATTAAATTTGCCGAACTTTACTTGGAGATTTTTTTTATTTTAAAAATTAAATCTAAAACAACAAATATTCATTCTTTCATGATATTTTAGTTAACGTGTCATAAGACTGTTTGAAAGAAAAAAGGGATTTTACATTTTCCTTTTCCATTTTTACCCGACTTTCTTGGATTACTTTAAATTGAAATTTATTACATTGTGTCTGAAGATTTTTGTAATATTGTATTTTAGACTGTAGGTCTAAAATAGCAAAAAATGTTTTCTGTGATGACATATAATTTAGCATATTTCACAACTGTCTGAACGAAAAAAAAAGAAAAATTTCATTTTTTTGCACAGCATATCTATACCGGAATTATAATAAATTGCACCTTATCATCGTTTTCTTGAAATTGTTTTAGTTTATAAATTCCATAATGCATTAAACATTCATTCTGTGAGTATAGTTAACTTATAATATTGCATTACTGTTTTCGGGATAAGAAAATAAAAAAGCAACAACTAGGAAATAGGAATTATGCTTTTTCAGAATCTAGTGTTACCTCCGATGGAAAAAAAAAATGTATACACTCTCAGAAAAAACTGCAAATTTATGAGCGTTTGCTCTTCAATTTTCGCGGCAACAGCCTTATTTGATGAAAAACGGCCTGATCAACTAAAAAAATACGGTACGACCCCATACAGTTTCCTCCGCTAGGGTGTAACCCTTCATTTTAGTCGTGTATCGAAAAATAATGTTACTTAACCATGACCATAACATATTTTTTAACCCGCCAAAAAAAGCGATTCTGTGATGATTATCTAACGTGCTACGGAACAGTAAGCAAAGTGTTATTGTGTTTTGAAGTGCATTGTATCTTTGTCCCGTAAAATTACGGGCTGCACAAAATGATGGGCATGGATTTTTTTTACGGGGTATGACTGGAATCTCTGCTGCCGGCTTCTGCCCGTAATTTTACAGGGATATTTTTAGATACTTGGAAAATTAAGGGCAATCAACATATTTTTGCAGTTCTAGCCCATCTGTTAGCAAAAATGCGGTATGACCCCATACATTTTCCTCCGCTAGGGTGTACATGTTGACACAAAATGATATGCATGGATCGTTTTTTCTAATAGTGTGTGACTGGAATCTCTGCTACCGGTCTCTGCCCGTAATTTTACAGGGATATTTTTAACAGTGTATATATATATATATATATACAGGGTGTTTCTAAACTCATGGTACAAACTTTAAGGGTAGGTAGAACACACAGTAACAATATTTTTTTGTATAAGAATGTATGGGACTAAGTGAAGCATTAAGGTAAAAACACCAGGGGGGCAGTTAGGCCCCTTTTGTTATTTTCAAAATTTTCTCATTCATACCAGAAAACTTAAGCTGTCATTTTCTTGACATTTCATAATAACTTAATAATAAAATTCTTCTTTGAAAATTTTTGGTATGAAATCTAAATTTTTTAAATTGAAAATAGAAAGAGAAATAGAAATAGAAATTTTTTAAAATGGAAATAGATTTTATGGTTGATTCCACTGGCGGTAGAGAACATTAAGTGACTGGTCGCCGTTCAATATCATGCATTCAAGTAGAAGAAATCACCATTTTTAATTGTGCTATCGTTCGTCATGGAAGACTTTACATATGCCGAAAAAGCCGACATACATTTCATGTATGGTCGTGCAAATGGCAACGCCAGAGCTGCCCTACGAATGTATCAAGAGCAGTTTCCTATGCCTAATCATAGAATGTTTCAGCGCTTACACCGTCAGATTTCTGAAACATCTTCTTTTTATATCACCAGACAGGAAACTGGGCGAGAAAGAGCTGTACGCAGTGTAAGCCTGGAAGAAATTATTTTGAATTTTGTGAGTGAAAGGACCGAATCAAGTACAAGAGCTGTTGCATAGAATTTAGGTGTGGTCATCTGACCGTTTGGAGAGTGTTAAATGAAAATCGATTTCATTCCTTCCGTTTTCAACGTGTACAAAATTTGAATCCGGAAGATTATCTTCTGCGATTGAACTTTTGCCAGTGGGTTTTGCAGCAACTTGTATTACAGCCAGATTTTACTGTTCATATTCTATTTACAGATGAAGCAGTATTTACACGCGAGGGTGTACTTAACCCTCTGTCTACCAGAAGGGTCCAATGGACCCGACATGTATATTCAAAATATCTATTCAAACCAGAAAATTTCTTCAAAACAAACTAAATGTATAAATCAGACAATAATAAGTTAAATAAACAAATTAAATAGTTTTAAGTAAAAATTCTGGTGTAGAATGTTTTTATAAAACTTGAGTAAAATTTCCGGTAGTTCTAGGGTTAATGCGCACAATTTCCATCTTTGGGCAACCAATAATCCACATGCAACGCGGCCACATGATTATCAACAACGATTTTCTGTGAATTTGTGGGCGGATATTGTTAATAATTATTTGATTGGCCCATACCTACTACCAAAGAGGCTGGATGGTCGCTGCTACATTATTTTTTTTTGCAACAGGTTTTACGAGAACTGCTGCAAGGTGTTCCGATCGCCATTCGCAACCTGATGTGGTTTCAACATGATGGAGCGCCCGCCCACTTCACCACTGATGTGCGCAGTTACCTAAATGCCACATTTGGGACGCGAAGGATTGGGCGTGGTGGACCAGTTCCTTGGCCACCGGGATCTCCCGATTTATCGAGCCTTGATTTCTTTTTATGGTGACATCTGAAGAGTCTTGTTTATGAGACTCCAGTTGACTCTCACGGAAATCTAGTATCTCGTATATTCGAAGCTGCTGCACGTGTGCGGGAAATGCCTGACATCTTTAGACGTGTACGTCAATCGTTCCATCGACGCTGCGAAGCATGTATCACAGTTAGTGGGCGCAGTTTTGAACACTTATTGTAATATTATTGTATGCATTATTATTTACTTGTAAACTACATTATAAATAAACATTTTATCTTTTTTTAATCATGTATTTCGTTTGATAAATTTGCCAGTTTTGCGCTTTTATTTAATTCAAAAATTTCGACTTCATACCAAAAATTTTCAAAGAAGAGTTTTATTGTTAAGTAATTATGAAATGTCTCGAAAAAGATAGCATAAAAATTTTCTGGTATGAATGAGAAATTTTGAAAATTAAAAAAGGGGCTTAATTGCCCCCCCTGGTGTTTTTACCTTAATGCGTCACTTGGTCCCATACATTCCTATGCAATAAATGATTGTTACTGTGTGCTCTACCTACCCTTAAAGTTTGTACCATGAGTTTAGAAACACCCTCTCTCTCCCTCTCTATATATATATACACACACACACACACACATATATATATATATATATATATATATATATATATATAGATAGATAGATAGTACAAAACATATTTCAGTTTTAAGACTTAAAACACACGCTTTTATTTTATATAAAATGACGTCATCCGCATCCGCTGAAGAATTCCTCATTTGCGATCCAGTATTAAACAACATCTACAGTAAAGTACGAATATAACTTCACTATCGCTGAATACGAGGTGATAACGAGACTACGACTGATAACGAGAAAGACAGGCTAGCGCGTTGCATTCACGTATCTTTTTTTACAGACCGCTGGAGTCACGTGATGCTCGAATGTACCAATGAAGGTGTACGAAAAGAGCATCACGTTACTCTAGCGGTCAGTAAAAAAAGACACTTCGGATGCACCTCAGTAGCCTGTCTTTTTCGTTAGCCTCGCGCTGAATAATACACAAATCCAAAAAAGGAAAAAGATATCGTTATTCAAAAAACTCGACAAAAAAAAAAAAAAAAAAAAAAAAAAAAAAAAAATCGGATGTCTAATGATTCATATGCCTTCATTTGTTTGTAATATTAATATGGATACTTGAAATTAAATATAGTTTATAATGGCTTCATGTTTTATCAGAAATCATTCATTTATATTTTTCCAAAATATTTTAAGTACATTTTTTATTTCAGTTTTTATAGGAAAATGGCAATTGATTTTTGGCCAGGAATTAACAGTTGATTGAAATTAATTGAAATTAACAATTGGCAATTGATATTATAATGGTTGGTTAACCATTATACACTATATTTAAAATAACATTTTTTGAAACCTTTTCATAACTTTCCTTGTAAATTTTTTAAAAAATTTTAAAAAAATTTTGTAAATTTTTTGTAATTTATTTTTATTTTTTTTATGTTGTAAAAGTTTGTTTTTTCACTTTTGTAAAAAAAAATTGTTGTAAAAGTTTTTTTTTTCACTTTTGTAAAAAAAAAAAAAAAAAAAATATATTTTTTTTTCAGTTTTGTAAAAAAAAAAATATATATATATATATTGTTGTAATTTTTTTACAACAATACAAAAAAAAATTACAACATAATTTTTTTTTCGCTTTTGTAAAAAAAATCACTTTTGGGAACAAAAAACGTTATGTTGTAATATTTTTTTTTTTTTTTTTTTTTTATGTTGTAAATATTTTTTGTAAATATATCTAGAAAACTTTGAAATTATTTTCTGAACTTGCATATTTTTTCATTCATATGTTAATTTTTGTCTGTTCTTATGAAATTTTTTAACATGAGAAGGTGTTTTTTCGTTTAAAATGTTAGGCGATATATTCCAATAATGAAATATGCATTAGAAAAATAAACACGTCGATATGTGTAGATAAAAGAATATTTATTATAACCATTTAAGTAATACATTGTGAATAATATCTACATTCATGTTAGAAGAATCATGGGTAATAAAAATTTCTTTTCATCCAGTGTGTATGCCTTCCAAATTTTAATTTTGGGATATTGCGGTAACTCTTATGCAATTAGGTTGGGTATATAGTCCAAATCTCTTCCTTGATTGTTAATTTCTTCAAACGTCTGGTTATTTTTTGAATATCTTCACAAAGTTTACATACAACTGGTGATACACTATGTGATGTAGTATGCATTTTTGATTTATGTTTTCTTGAAAACGGCTTTTGGCAATCTTCGCAAGTACAGGGTCTTTCATCTGCATGGATCTGTGTATGGTCTTTTAAATTCCATTTACTTAAAAATTGTTTGTAGCAAATAGAACACATCTAGAGAAATAAATGTAAACAATAAGAATTCTTTTCAACGATATAGATAAACAATATTTGTTAATGTATAAGCAATAAAACATTTGATTTTAAATTTACTCTAATTATGTTTCATATATGAATTATAGTATTTCATATATAGGTACTCACATATCTATTATTCTTTAACTCTACATGTGCTGAGAGTGAATCATTCAGATCATTCATTTCCGATAAAGAAGATTGCTGCTGTTTTGATTCATCTTGCTGCAACATCTGTACAATAAAAGAAATATATTTATACACTTAGGAACGGTTTAATATATAAATAATCATTTATTTATTATTTATTTTTTTAATACACTAGGGGGCTCTACCCCCTACGAGCTACGCTCGCCAACCCCCGTTCAGGCACACCAAAATCCAAAAAGCACGCTAATTTGATAGGCTTTAAAAATATTGAATAAAAAAAAAAAAAAAAAAAAAAAAAAAAAAAACAGTAGCGATCTCTCTGTAAACGGGTTTCCATTCGTCTTCCATGAATTGGGAATTTTTAAGGCCAAATCTGCTGCTGTTAAGAGATACAATGGCTGTTTTCGTATTTAATTAAAAAAATTAGTTAAACATTTGAAAATAAGCTAATGTAAAATGAATTAAGTAAACAGTGTCATTGTCTCCCGGTATTTTTTAACAGTGCTATAAAATAGTTCTTTTAAATAATTCTTTTTAAATGTATCGTTTCAAATCTGACGTAATTTACACCAAAGTTTTATTTATCTTATTAATATTCACGTGAAAATACTTTTGTTGTTATAAGGAAATATTATTTGCGCTGTCTTCGAATTCACGATAATAGTTGAAAAGATTATCTCAAAATATCTCGCGCAAATATATTTTTCAATTTAAATTGTTTTGCTAAATTTTTTGCCATTTTAAATATGACGTAAGTTCCTCAAAGTTTTAACGCATAATAATGATTTTTTTATAATTTTAAGATTTTGTTTCTCTTTTAAAATTCAAGTGTAAAGATGGTTCGGCACAGATGTCATATAAGTGTATATATTGGCGCAATTTTTTCCTGACGCCAGTTTCATATACACAACGGGTACTTAACTGGTGCTAAAGTGTCGTTATTTTGCTTGATATGGTAACCCGGATGTTGTTGTTTATGCTATTGATGTTTTCGCCAAATTGGCGTCGGAAAAAAATAGTATATGACATCTGTGCCTATGGTTCTTATGACGTAATTTTCCCGCTTTTAACATGTAATCATTTAATTCTAATTTTAAAGTTTTTTTTTTCCGTTTGTAATAGTCACGTGTAAATAAATTTTTAATCTGAAGTAAAAATTATTGTTTGCGCTGTTTATGCAACTGGCAACAGTTTAAATTAATAACATTTTCTAAAATTTGTAAAAAATATCTCTCGGAAATGCTGAAAATTTGAATTTAAAAATGATATAAAACCACAAAAAAATGAGTCAAATAAGAAAAATAAATGCAATCTGCACATCGGGAACTTATAACGTATAAAATGATCTAAAAATGATTAAATTCTCATGTATAGTTTTTGCTCCAATAAAACATTTTTAATGGAACGATTTTGTCTAACTTTAGCATTAAATATCTCTTAAAATAATTCTTCGATTTGAAAACTGTCTGCATCAGCGTATTTATCAAACATTTCTCTATAATACCACCGATTTTCATATTTTTGTATGCAATAGTTTTTTTAATATTAACGATGAAAGGCCATGCTTAAGCATTCAAATAGGATGTGGATCTACCCGGAATATCTACGCAGATTGTCTTGGTCCATTTCCAAATCAAAACTTTTTTTTATATATAGAAGGATATATAGTGCAATGACATACTAAAACTTACGTTACTCACTAACAAAGAAATCGATTCCTCACTTGAATTAATCCCTTAAGGGGCGGTGGGGTATGTTTTATCCCACCTACGATTAATGAAGATTTCCACCAGAAAAATTTTATTAAATTTTACTCGTATGAAATACTACCTATTGCATTCTCCCCTATGTTGGAATTTCTGAAAAATTTTTGCAGATCTACACCGAGCATGATCCCTAGAATACAAAACCACCCTCAGTAAAAAACTCTATCTACCGATCTATCTATCTATCTATCTATCTATCTATATATATATATCACTTTCTTCTGGACATGATAACTTCCACAATTCTGCACAAATCTCTTCCAAACTGATGCATAAAATCAAAGGGCATAAAATCCCGGTCAAGTTCGTTAATGGGCAAAATTGGACCAAGGGGATGGAAATAGGGAGGGGTTTTGTGAAAACCGAAAAAATCCCATAACTTCTAATTTTTGTACATATCAAGTCAGTTTAAAGTTTTTATTACTTCTAATAACAGGGCCAGAAATTTATGTATCACAGATTTTTGATCAAATTAAAAATGGCCTCAAGGGGCGAAAAAAATAGGGTTTTTGGGAGAAAAAAATTCATAAGTTCGTCAATTCTCAATATATCAAACCCAATTAATTTTATTATAAATCTCCTTAACATTATCTACAACTTTTATATTCACAAGTTTTTTGATAGGACTAATTCGTACCGCAAAAAATAATAAAATAAATAAAAACGAAAACAAAAGGGGGGGGGGGTGAAAAAGAAAAAAAATCCATAATTCCGTCAATTCACAAGATATAAAATTGCCATGAATTTATCATATATCTTCTTAATATTGTCTACAACATTTATATAGACAAGGTTTTGATAGGACCAATTCTTACAGCAAAAACAAATTGAAAATACATAGAGGTTGAAGAAAAAAAATCATCTTATTAAGGGTGTATTCAAATCCAAACTGCTTATTTTCTGACTCATTTTTAAATTCCTTTTTAATCTCAAACGCATCCAATTGGTAGATTCTCTTATTCAGAAACTTCATAATGTACTGTAACGATCGATTTTTTGATAGAGGCAGAATACATTTCAAAAAATGATGTCAAAGTGGGCATTTTGAACAGAAATTTCCCGAAGCGATTGTGTTAGAATTATTATTAGAAAAATATTGTCCTACTGAGAAAATAATTGTTCATAAATCAAGTTTTAATTAATTGAACGAAAAATAAAAACGCAGGTCTTTTATAAATCTCTTCAAAAATCACGTCAGCAAGTTTAATATTTTTTCTATTAAAAATGAATCTGAAAATGTGCCAGAAAATTTCGAGTTGTTGAGCATGGAAAACTATTTTCTTGAATTCCACCTTAACATGATTCTGATAAAACCAGCTCTTATATAAAAATGAAATAAAAACTCGTCAAAAGCAGCCAGATAAAAATTTTAAAGTGGATAAATCTCTAGTCATGATTTAGATTTGTTGGTGAAATTAGTACACTTAACTTCGAAATCTACCTCCGCCTGTAGGCCGGGCCGGCAGGGATTTTTTTTCATTTATGCATGTTGATCAGATGATGAATAAACTCGCTCTGGAGATAAAAGATAATGTTACCTTACAGTGTTTAGATCTATATTTCTTGGTATGAACTTTTTTATGATGTAAAAACTCAATCTCGTCATACAATTTAATGTTGCAGTGTTTACATTTATATTCCTTGGGATGAACCTTTTTTATGTTTAGTTAAAGCAGACTTTCCTGAAAACGAGTTGAAACATTTATCACAATCATAAAACTTCTTATGAGATCTCTTGTGAATTCTTAACAGAAACTTTTGTAAATTATCTTTCCCGCATTGATCGCATTCATATGTACCAGATGTCCCGGAATAAGTTACACTATGTCGTTTTAAATCACTGCTTTGAATGAATGTCTTTGAGCATATTTCACATTCAAAGGGTTTTTTCTCCAAATGGGATATTTAATATCTGTTATGTTTATCTTGAGATGATGTCTGTTATCTTGAGATGTAATTCTCTAAGGTTTTAAATCTTACATAACTAGTGTTTAAAAGTATGTAAAAATCTCAAACTAGTATAAAAATTAATAAAATTCATCCTTTTTTTCAATTATCAAAATTGATTAAGGTAATGGTTGTTCAATAACTGAAATATATGTTTAAATTTTCCTTTTAAGATGATATTCTCATCTTATAGATGTAAAAAAATCTAAAGAATTCTATTTTTTCATTAAAAATTGATATTTTTCATTATTTTGCTTAATTAACAATACTCATTAAGGTGATGGTTGTTCAGAATTCAAATATATATGATTCACTTTTATCTTTTAAGTTGTTATTCTTATCTTATAACTGGAAAAATCTAAAGAAATCAGCTTTTTTCCTTAAAAATTGCTATTTTCAATTGTTTTGTGTAATTAATAATACTCGTTAAGATGTTAATCATCCAAAATTCAAATATATCTTTAACTTCCCCCATTTAAGTTGATATTCTGATCTTGTAGTTGAAAAAGATCTAGAGAAGTAAGCTTTTTTCATTAAAAATTGATATTTTTCATTGTTTCGCTTAATTAATAATACTCATTAAGGTGTTGATTATTCGACTTTCAAATATATGTTTAACTTTCCGCATTTAAGTTGATATTCTGATTTTATAGCTGAAAAAATCTATAAAAATCGGCTTTTTCCGTTAAAATTGTTATTTTCCATTGTTTTGCTTAATTAATAATACTCATTAAGGTGCTGATCATTCATAATTCAAATATATGTTTAACTTTCCTCATTTAGGTTGATATTCTGATCTTGTAGTTGAAAAAATCTACAGAAATCAACTTTTTTCCTTAGAAATTGATATTTCCATTGTTTTGTTTAACTAATAATACTCATTAAGGTAAAGGTTGTTCAAAATTCAAATTTCTCATCTTATTTAATCTTCATCTTATAGCAGTGGTTCCCAACCTTTTATTGGCCACGACCCACCGAAGCACCTGTAAAAATCCCGATGTCCCCCCCTCCTCATACACATATTCTGTAAGATATATATTTCTTATTATTTGAAAAGCCAAACAGATATTTGACAATAACTATTCATTTCATATTTTTCAACTTATCATAGAGGTGAATTTTCTACAACAAATGTGTTCTTAGTGCAATTTTATAAATGCAATGAGGCTATAAATCTTCACTTTTATGACAAAATAGATTTGTTGTGCCTTCCAAACTTACATCAATGTTTAACAAAAGTGTTATATGATCTGCATTTTTATTTTCACAAAATGGTTAAAGAGACTCCCACATTTACATTTAAAATTGAAATAATGACACATTTTATATTTCATTTTAGTAACTTTTTGAGAGTTGTAGGAAAATCTTTGGATGCCAAATTTTCTTTCTATGGATAAAAAAGATACAGAAGAAGCATTTCACGATTCTGGTCTTTATCAAGTTTAACCCCTTAACAGTGACATTTGTTTTCTTACAAAAAAATTAAAAATGGGGCTGGACACCACCTTTTCCATACTAAAATATTTACCTTACTTAATCGAAAAATATTTGACAATCAATAAAGATAAATTTACAGTTACAAATTAGTGGTATCAAAATGCTTTTAATAACGAAGCAAGCAAAGTGTTCTTGCCCGAATCCAGTTCGAGCCACATTGTTAAGGGGTTAAGTAGCCGTTATTCCCCATCAAAATACATCGACCATTTCCTTTCTTGATTATCGTTAATTAACTGACATACAGGGTCGTACTGGCCCACCGGGCAACGAGGCAAATGCCCGGTGCGCCCATCGTCACTTTTTTTTTTTCTAAGCACGCTTAAAGTTCTGTACTCTGAAAGGCATAAAATTTTCAAAGATTTTCATTTGGAAAATTAAAAAGTAATGCTCTTTTTTTTTTTTTTTTTTTTTTTTTTTTTTTAAGTATACATAAGCAAACTATGTGTGATCAAAGACAATTAGATAACCCAATTTCGAGATAACATAAGTTATCGACAGTCAGATGTGCCATTGTTAAACATGGTATCCTGACCAGACCTTGTTTCAAAGCCTGTTCTAATGATAAATTCTAAGAAAAATATTAAGTATTCATTTATTTAGATATACGCCTAAATAAGTTCTGCTTTAAGAATGCTTCTAATAAGTGTCTAATAAGTCTGCGTCTAATAAGTTTGCCTATTTTCTGCGTCTAAGTATTTAGCGCCCCTGGTGTTGCCAGGTATTTTTGTATTTCTGCCTTTTGCGCAAGTATAAACGACGAAACACTGTATAAGAAACAGATTCTCATTTTAAGTGGATTCATTGACAGAAACTTCGATAGTCATGGCGCCCAGGTCCAGATTTTATTCAGAACCCCGAAGAATAGTAACTTCCACATAAATTAATATTAGAATTAATGGCGTATTTAGCATATTTTCTGTCAAATGTTTAGCGCCCTGTGTGGCTGCCCGGTAGTTTGATATTTCTGCTTTTTGTGAAAGTACAAAAGACAAAAGATAGGAATTAAAAAAAAAAAAAAAAAAGGAATTCCAATTTAAGACAGGAGATTTTGATTTTAATTTCATTTGGTCCCAATGTCAGAGCGGCGGCTTCGGTAATCATGGCGCCCTTGGTCAGATTTTTTTTAAGCGTTTCTGTAAAAAATAACTTTCAAAAAACTAATATCGTGTTTTTGTAAGAATGGCGTCCTTGGTCAGATTTTTTCAGCGTCTCTGTAAAAATAACTTTCTAAAAAATAATATCGTGTTTTTTAATCACGGCGCCCTTAGTCAGATATTTTTTCAGCGCCTCTGTAAAAATGCCTTTCAGAAAACTATTTTCTCTAATCATGGCGCCCTTGGACAGATTTTTTTTAGCGCCTCTCTAAAAATAAATTTAAAAAACTAAACTAATATCGTGTTTTTGTAATTATAGCGCCTTTAGTCAGATTTTTTCAGCGCCTCTGTAAAAATAACTTTTAAAAAATTAATATCGTGTTTTTGTAATCATGGCACCCTTGGTCAAATTTTTTTCAGCGCCTCTGTAAAAATGCCTTTCAAAAAACTATTATCGTGTTTTTCTAATAATGGCGCCATTGGACAGATTTTTTTCAGCGCCTCTGTAAAAATAAATTTCAAAAAACTATATTGTGTTTTTGTAACCATGGCGCCTTTGGTCAGATTTTTTCAGCGCCTCTATAAATATAAGTTTAAAAAAACTAATATCGTTTGTTTTGTAATCATGGCGCCCTTGGTCAGATATTTTTCAGCCCCTCTGTAAAAATGTCTTTCAAAAAGTTATTATCATGTCTTTCTAATCATGGCGCTTTTGGTCAGATTTTTTTCAGCGCCTGTGTAAAAATAAATTTTCAAAAACTAATATCGTATTTTTCTAATCATGGCGCCCTTGGTCATATTTTTTTTTCAGCGCCTCTCTAAAAATGCTTTTCAAAAAACTGTTATCGTGTTTTTGTAATCATGGCGCCCTTGGTCAGATTTTTTTTCAGCGCCTCTGTAAAAATAACTTTAAAAAGACTAATATCGTGTTTTTGTAATAATGGTGCCCTTGGTCAGATATTTTTCAGCGCCTCTGTAAAAATGCTTTTCAAAAAACTATTATGTTTTTCTAATCATGGCACCCTTGGACAGATATTTTTCAGAGCCTCTGTAAAAATGATTTTCAAAAACCTATTATCGTGCTTTTCTAATCATGGCGCCGTTGGTCAGATATTTTTCAGCGCCTCTGTAAAAATGCTTTTCAAAAAACTATTATGTTTTTCTAATCATGGCACCCTTGGACAGATATTTTTCAGAGCCTCTGTAAAAATGATTTTCAAAAACCTATTATCGTGTTTTTCTAATCATGGCGCCGTTGGTCAGATATTTTTCAGCGCCTCTGTAAAAATAAGTTTAAAAAAAAAAAAAACTAATATCTTATTTTTCTAATCATGGCGCCCTTGGTCACATTTTTTCAGCGCCTCTGTAAAAATAACTTTCAAAAAACTAATATCGTGTTTTTGTAATCATGGCGCTCTTGGTGAGATTTTTTTCGATAGCTAAAAACGTTTTCTGCCGTTTTCTAAAACCCGATCTGCTTAACCGCTTTAAACTTCAAACGCCATCCCGATTTATAAATTGAAAAATACACATGTAATTAAAATAAATAGATAAACCACTAAAATTGTAAAAGTCGTTTTACAAAAGAATGGATGAATATAAGTAAAGATAAGTGCAAATGTGTTTGTGTTCAGTTTTCAATGCTGTTAGTCAATAACGTGGGAGTTCCTAAGGTGACAAATTACCATTTCGTCGGAGTTTCAACTATTAGATGTGGGTTCTATCGGGGCCGTCGCGAAACAACTTTCTTCTCTAGTTGTTTCGCGACGGCCCCGGTTCTATACCCAGTGGTTTCTGTAGTAATACCAGATGTGACACTTTTTATTGATTATACTGTATTCTGAGATTTCTGGAGAAAATAGAAATCGGATGTGGACTGCGGAGGTATTTTCCCATGAAATACTAATTAATACACGACACACGCTCGGCGTATAGGTATCTGTGAAGAATGAATCGTTAAAAAACGAAAAAATAAAATATTGAATTAAGCAACTGTTATAGCAGTTTTATAATGTTTTGTGTAGTAACACAAGTGGTGTATTACACAAAATTCCTCTTCAGTCGAGAATTCTTAATTGTTTTACATCTTTTTTAGCCTGCCCAAAACTTTTGACGACATTATTAAATAATTTTCATTGATACATACATCAAATTTTTAAAATTTGCCATTAAGGTGAAAACGAAAAATAACTTTGTCAATAAAGCTTATAATTTTTTAGATACGTTTCTTTTTTTCAAGATATCGAGTAAAAAATAACTGAAAAATAATGAACACATATAAGCTTAATTGCGGTAGGAAAAAACGTGTTATTCTTCTTTTCAATTTTTTTCCACATTACGCAATTAAGGGGGCTGGTCACTCAGCTTCCGATTTCCCCTCACTCATATAAAGTCTATGAGCATTGGATGCGATATCTCCACGGGAAATGAATATTTTTAACTTCTATTTTTTGTGTACACTTCCTAAAAAATGTCCCTTTTTTTTTTCTTAGTTCTCAAAATATTTCTAAAGTATAAACTTAATTTTATATGAAATGTTAAAATCTTACGAGTGGCTGAAGTGTTAAAATCTTGAGTACACACATAGCTGCCAACTCTTCCGCTTTTTCAGACCACAAAAATTTAATAGAAATTTTTGCCTTATTTAATCGGCAGACTACGGCGATTTAAAAAGGTAAAATTTACTATAAAATTTTTGTGGTCTGAAAAAGCGTAAGATGTTGGCAGCTATGGTACACAGAAAAAAGATGTTAAAAATGTGAATTTCTCGAGAAGATATTTTAAATATACGAATGCATCAAAAATCCATAGACTTAACATTACGGAGAAGAATTTCGAAGCTGAGTGACTAGCTCTCTTATCCCTTGAGGGGCGGTGGGATAAAATATATCCTACCTAATTTAAACAAGATTCTGTCCAGAAAATTTTAACTAAATTTTATATTTAATTTTAACTTTGGGGGGGAATCGATGAAATGTTGCTTTTCCTTATTTAAAAATAAAATTTTTCGATTATTCTGGTGAGAATTCAATATTTAGAAACATTTTTGCTTGCCCCTCAGGGGGTTAAGTGTTTCTATTTTCTTTGACTTTGTTTTTTATTTTGTAATACAATGCTTTAATATAATTTTGATAAATATTACTTTAAAAAAATGCAAATATATTTGAAGCTATTGTCGCTCTTCTGGTGTATGTTTTTTTTTTTTTTTTTTTTTCTTTGTGCGCGTGAGTTGCAGCGGCCATTGTAGTTTAAATTTGGCTTATCTGAAATTAATTTTTAATTAAATATGACTTATTTTAGTGACTAGACGAGACAAAGGATGGAAATATTCAACTTTTATCGTAGAAAAATACTGACTTTTGATGTCTGGAAAAAAAAAAAACCTTAATGCACTGCATAATTATGTAAGAAAAAAAGCTGACAAAATTAGAAGTGAAACAATTCAGTATTATTAAAGTAATCGTGTCGTGGTCATCTATTTAAAAATGCAATTTTGAGAAAAACTAGTTTTAATTTTATGTTATAATTATAATAGAATGCTTATTGTATTTTTTCTTTCTTTTCTTTTTTTTTTTTTTTTTTTTTTTTACTTACATAGAATCGTCTATACCAGATTTTGGCAACATAAAGAAATCTTAATTCCGTTGATTAAGCCGCTAAAATAAAAACTCGATTTTCCGAAATTTATAAGTTATGATTACGTGTAAATCCTTAAAGCGATCTCAAAAAAGTATTTTTTAACGTTCAATAATGCGAAAATTTCTGCTCATTTACAAACATAAAAATAGTGTTCGACAGAAATCGAATTTCGGTTATCTTCCTAGTTTTGAGCGAAAACGAAAGAGAAACTGTTTTAAAAATAAATTCAAAGTAATTAACATAAACATACATATATGCACGCTATCTGAATAATGTTTTGCGTAGAAACGGCAGTAAATAATTATTAATTAAAAAATAATTTGATTGAAACAAAAATTAATTAAATATAAAGTGCTATAAACGTAAAAAAATATTGAAAAATAATTTAATTAAAAAATAAAGAATTTAATCAATATTAGCAATACCTTCTAGATTTATCACCTTGCAAGGGCGGATCTGGAGGGTTCTCAAGGGGGGGGGGGGCGATTTTAGAAATTTGGAGATTCCTATCTGATGCGAGGGTCGGGGCTAATTTTTTGCACTGTGGGTCGTGTTACTTCTACTTTTTGCTGGGGGTCGGGTTTGGGTCCGGCTGACTTGTAATTTTTGCTGCTGGTCTGGTTAACTTATAATTTTTGCTGTGGATCGCGTTTGGGTATGGTTGACTTCTACTTTTCGCTGCGGGTTGGGTTTGGGTCCGGCTGACTTCTAATTTTCTGCTGCGGGTCGGGTTGACTTCTACTTTATAGCTGCACCTAGCGCTTTGGGTTTGGGGCAAATTGATATACATTATTTGGAGTTTGGGTCAATTTGGGGCGAGGGTTTTCACTCTTGCGAGAAGGGACCCTAATTTTGAATAGAAAGTCAAAATATTTTTTAAGATAAAAACTATATGCAGTAAAAGCTCCATAACGGACACGCCCAAATAATTTTTTAGGAATACTTTTTAATCTTCTGGATTATGTAAAAAATACTAATTTGCTTATAAGACTGCTTGTCTCTTTATATCTAAGATCAGTTGCAATTCAGTAAAGAATGCTTCGGAACTTACTAAAAAAGCACACCGGATGTGCTAAAATGGACTCACTGAGTTTAAAATTCTTTAATTTACAAATGGTGACAGGAATTTAAAAAAGTCTTTCAGGAGCGTTATGTAAGTTGTCAAGATATTTTTTACTGCGATTCTTGATTTTACTTTACAATAGCAACGATAGTGGCGCTCCAAACAGTACTCGTTAAATTGGGGCCCGATTTCTGTCCTTCCTCCTCCGGGAATCGATTTAGCGCCTATTGCTTGCAGCACCATCTATCGCCGCTATTTTAAACTAAAATCAAGAATCGCAGTTAAAAAAAAAAACTCCTGATCAAGGGTGATTCTGAGAAAGAAAGAAAAAAAAATCTGAAATTCAAAGCAAATTTCCTGAAAGGTTACAGTAGAGGGAGTGGGATTCCCTCCTGCCACTAATTATTTTTGTTGCCGGTCGGGTTAGCTGTTTTCGATCCGGGTCGGTTTCAGGCTGAGTGTAGATTCCTACAAGCCGGGTTTGGGTTAACACGTTTTCTTCAAAAGTTAGTTCAGTATTTTGTTTCAGATTAAAAACTATACCTATAATAATAAATATAGATGTATGTATGTGTGCTGTTTTCTAAAGAGATCACTGCATTTTCTCCACGACTCCTTGATGAAATTCGCATTTCTTCCACGACTCTTTGACGACATTCGCGTTTTCTCCGCAACTCTTTGACGAAATCAGCATGTTTTCGCAGCCCTTTGATAAAACTCGCGTTTTTCCGCAGCCGTTTGAGGAAATTCGCATTTCTTCTATGATCCTTTGTTGAAATATGAGTTTCTTCCGCAACCCTTTGACGAAATTAATGTAATTTTCTAGCCCTTTGATAAATTCCGCGTTTTTTCCTCGATCCTTTGTCGAAATTAAAGTTATTTCCTGCGAACGATTGACGAAATAGATTTTTTATGGCGACCATTTGTCAAAATTCGCAACTATTTTTATGTCCGAATTTTCGGATCGATGAATTTTTTCAATTTTCGGAATCGAATGTCTTAACCCTCTCGCTGCGTAATTCTTTTTTTTTTTCTTAAATCAAAATAGGTTCAAAAATTGCGCATTTAATTTATTACATGTTTCAAATGTGCATATAATTTACAGGTAAAATATATCCAAAATCTTTGTGAAAGAGTAGAGTTTTTTAAAAAATTTGATCTTAAAAAAAATTTGCTGCAGAAATTGCGGGTTGCGCAAATTTTGCTACACTGTAAAAAAAATCCATGGACTTTCCGTTCTGGAAAAGGCAACTAGTTGCCTTTTCCGAAACGGAATAGATTCCTTTTGAGAAAGAGAAGTTTTAATTTACAACACGATTAGTTTCACATCTGCAATGAAAGTGACATCTTTCATTACCAAAAAGATTACTTTCATTGCAGATGTGAAACTAATCGTGTTATAAATTAAAACTTTTCATTCTCAAAAGAATCTATTCGTTTCAGAAAAGGCAACTAGTTGCCTTTTCCAAAGCGGAAAGTCCATGGATTTTTTTTACAGTGTACTTTTACGTTGGCCGTGGAAATCGCAGAATGCGCAACAAGAGAGTTAAATTTTCAAAGCTTTTGGAAAATTCGGAATAGATTCAACCCTGCTCTTGACGTCTTACCTAACCCTCTGCAAATATATATAAATTTTTTTAATAGCTGCATTTGCAAGTTAATAGTAAGTTAATAGCTGCATTTGCAAGTTAATAACATTTGCAAATTACTGAATTTTAAAATCAGTCAGAATATTTTAGGACATCAGGTATATTCAGTAGCTATGGGATGATGGCTGAAAGAAGCATTTAAAAAAATTAAAGCTGTCTTCGATATGTCAGTTAGGGTTTTACCCGGGCTGAAATTTCCAGGCCCAAGCCCAGGTCTAACCCACACAAAAAAATTATTTGCCCGACCCGGTAGAGAAACTAAAAAATAGACAGCAGACCAGCCTGCATTTTGCAATTAAAATTATTCATAAAGCGCACTTACTTATGCTCATATTTTATTTCCAGATTATGTTCGAAATTCATGACAACAGAAAAACAATAATATTAATGACTATTTAGGCAATTATGTATATAAACACTACGTAAAAATATGTCTTAGACAATGACATTCAAATGAAAATCCAGTAAGAAAATCAGTTTAGAATGAAATAAACGAGTGATAAAAGAACGTTATAATTTTAAAGCTCTACAAAGAAAAAAAAGTAGATTTTTAAAAATGTATCTCTGTAACTTACCAAATCAAATTAAATTTCTAACGATTACGCTAAACAAATGTACAACATAAATATAATTTTTACGAATAACAAATAAGTAATATGCCAGACCAACTTGGCCTCGTGGGGGGGGGGGGGGTGAGAATTTAGAGGAGTGCACGGTAGAGATCTGCACGGGCCGGGCTCGGGCCGATTTTCATTCACGGCATTCGGGCCTGGTCTCGACTCTCTTCGGGCCGGGCCCGGGCCATACTTTTTTCTGAAGGCTGGGACCGGGACGGGCCTAACTTATTTTTCCGTACAGAGCCTGGCTCCATTCCTAGCCTTCACGGCCCAAAATTTTCAGTCCTAGTTTTGACCCAGCCCGTATGAAAATCATTGTCTCAGGGTGGCCTGGTCCATTTAAAGGTCAGTAAAATTAGACGTGGCCCAAAAATTTTTGCAAAAAATGCATACATTTTTAAACTGCCATTATTCTACACTTAAACATTAAAATTTATTCTTTTTAAAGAATTATAGATTTCTACGCTTAGTAAAATATAGCTAAATTAAAATCTAGTAAAACGTGTGAAAAAGAACCTGCCTATGACGGAACCCTGTTTTAAATTGAAAAACGTGTTGATCCATACAAAATTAATATACTAATACGTAAGAAAAGAATATATAATACATTTACACTTGCTAAGAAGTGGATGTCTATAACGCATTTTTTCCCCTTTTCTATGCAATTCCATTTTAGAAGATTTTACTGCATAGCATTTTTCAGATTTTAACACTTCAAAATATGGAATATGGATTAACAATATTAATGATATCTGAAACATTTACATATATGAAATAGAGATTCATTAAAAAAATTAATATCGCAGCCTGCGGCACTTCTATAAAAATGAAGATTATAAACATGAAAAAAACAATGTTAAGATAAATATTTTTGGTCAGATCTCCTCGTACAAGACAAGTTTTTAACCAAATCAACGTAAAAAATCAATGTTTTGTAGAAAATCACTCGGGCCGGGCCAAGATTTAAACTTTTTTCCGGGCTCGGACCGAACTTTTGAGTTTTTTACCGGGTCGGGCCGGACCAATATTTTTTTCCTACGGGCGGGGCCGGGCTCGGGTCGAACTTTAAATTTTTGTATCGGGCCGAGCCGGGCCGAATTTTTTTTCTATGAGTCGGGCCGGACCCGGGCCTGGAAATTTCGACCCGTGCAGATCTCTAGTGCACGGGTCGCGGACTGGACAATAATGCTTATCATACGGGCTGACACGGAGCGAGCGTTTAGATTTTATTCTGGGCCGAGCCCCGACCTGGAAATTTTGGCCAGTGCGGACCTCTAAGAAGAATGAAGTCCACACCACGCTCGACCTGGACGAAAAAGAAATCTGCCCCAACCCAAATCTGCAGAAAATGTAAGATCAGGGCACGGCCCAGCTCTAAAAGAGAGAAGACCTGACCCAGCCCGTGTCTCATGGATTTAAACTGGCGCGACCCTTGGCTCGAGCTTCGCCCCAAGTGATTTCCCGTGAGGATGCATAAAGTCATTTTGCAAACCCTTTATTAGACCAAGGGGGGGCGATCGCCCCCCCCCCGCCTTAGATCCGCCATTGTCACCTAGTATGTTAATACATAGTATGTGCGGCTCTTTGGATGGGAGTGTCGTTTGGGGGAGGCTAGGAAGGGGCAGTTATAGTAATAACGAATATTCGGCAGTATTTTTTTTTTTTGGAAGGGAACAAATAATGACGATTTCATTCATGTATCTATTTCTTTGAGAGTTTCCTGACAGAATAGGGCAGGAAAGTTTATTGACCGTCATTCTTAATTTGTCATCAGAGTTAAATTCATTGTCTAAAAAAGCACAAAGGGGTTTAAACACTTAAAAGTTACCGGAATTAAAAAAATCTAAACTTAGTTTAGAAGTTTGATGAATAATGCGCTCTCCGGAATTATTTTTCTAATAAAACCTTCTTCAAGCGACCAGGAAAAAACTGAATTTGTTTCATTTTCTTCAAAGAAATGGGTCACTCATGGAGGGAGCTCAACTGGGATGGTTTCTGAGTGGGGGTAAAATTCGTATTGAGCCTACGGGAATAAATTTCGTCCCATGCAAAAATGGTCGTTCTGGGAGGTGGTCGCACAAGGAGGTTTCACTGTATATATATATATAGATATAAGCATTTGCGCCCTTTTGTAAGGCAATCGGCGCCCTTCTTATCCATTTTGCCACCGCCCTCTAAGTTATGCCAGTACGACCCTGCTGACATATATTATCACATTTTCAAATTTAAATTGTATATGTTATACATTCATTTACCATGTAGGAGGCCTGCACTACAACCATAGATATTTACTATTTATCCATTTCTTTTTTTAAGGATATTAAAAATTTTAAGAATTTATAAATTTGGTAATACCACATTTGGTTATTTCAAATATTTTTTAGGTTAAGTATGTTAAGACAATAAGATTTATGTATACTCTGAAGTAATTTCAAATGTTAAAAATTTCTTCATGTTACATACAGCACAGCCAATAGATAAAAATAGCTTATTCGATAAGTTATTGAGAAAAATTGTAAAATGCATTGGTAACCAGAAAAATTATAAAGATTTTTAAAAATAAAGGAAAGGGGAGAAAGGACTGGTAAAATCTTTAAAAGAATTGTTCATATAATTATTCTGATTTAAAACTTTTTTTTAAATGCAACAAAAAAACTCATTTATTTTTAAATTTTGCATGTTTTACTTTTATTTTTAGTTTAAAACAATGCTTTTCTAAAAAGGACAGCAAATGTGATATTGCCCCCTTAAAGAGTCAAATTGCCCCCCAGTGGGGCGTGCACCCAACATTGGGAACCACTGTCTTATAGTATGATAATCTAGTCGATCTAGCCTAGTTAGTCTAGTTCAACTTTCATGTTATAGTAGAAAAATACTCTAAAAACGCAATTTTTTCCCCTAGGGTGTGGTATTGTGGTGCCGGAGGGGGTGGAGCACCCGCCTGTCCCTGAACTGTTGTTTTCCTACTACTGCTATAAATTTTTGGCGACTTTTTTTTCTGCTGTTAATTCCTGGCACGATAACTTGATCGCTTTTAATAAATTTCAAAAAGTTTATTTGAATACATAATGGCTATTTTTCCCATAAAAATTATTTTTGATATTGTTAATGGGTAATCTAAAAAAGTATATTAAATGTAAAAAATCTATTAGAGTTTTTTTTTTTTTTCACAAGCATCATCTAACCCGAGTATCTGGATTGAATTCTCTAGTATATTTAAAAAGTATGGGCTTTTAATAAGTAATTCATATATTTATACGTAAAAAAATAAACTATTTTACATTTTTTTTTGCATTTAATTATTTTTATTGCATTTAATACATATATATAGTGTATATATATTTGAAAAAAAGTGTGATCCTGATTTATTTCAAACACCCCATCGTAGTATTTGCTGACAGTGTTTTTATCCTCCAATTCCAATGCAACGGAATTTGCCTCATCAAATCCACTCCCACCTCTCTGTCAGGCTACCCTGCCTACCCCCAGCTACGCCCCCGCACTGATCGATCCCAGAACATCGAAGGAAAATAAATGACATCATAACGAGTGTCGTAGGCTCTTCAAAACGCTCTGCATTGGTCCATTGGTTTAAATTTTTATTTGTATTAGTCTGAACTGAAATTTCTTATCCATTTTTAGGAGATGTTGTCTCTTATAAGTTTCATTTAATCTAATAAAAATTCACTTTGTGAAGATATTTAAATTGGCATGCTATAGGACACTGTTTTTAACACATTCCAACATCATGGTTCGTACGGATACCGTTATTTCTCCAGGAAAACTACCAGTATCTTTTCATAGAAAAAGAAATCTAGGTTAAGGGTGTCCGGGACACAAAAATCTTCAAATTTTCATTTTTTTTTTTAAATTATTGGATTAAATTTTTTTCTGCCGTTTTCTGCTTAAAATGATGTTTAAATCATGTTTCTATCTTAATTAGAACAGGAAATATTAATTTTTTCGTTTTGGTTTGTTTTCAAAATCTGCCTTTCAAGCTATGGTTGTCAAGGAAACGAGTTCTTCTGAAATTGCGTTTTTCTTCATGATAGGTTTTTTCACCATTTCTCATATTTAAATTCTCATAACTCGAGAGCCGTTAAAGATACAGGGTTGAAACTCGAACATATCTTTTTCAATTATTTTATTTAACATATTTGAAAAAAAATATTTACTTTTGAAAATATGATTTTTTAAAAAAAAGTTGCACCACTTTTTTTGTAATTTTTTCGTTAATTATTTTTATTTATTATTTTTTTAAATTAATAATTTTTAAAATGCTGTCTCTGAATTAAAATTTATATATTTCTGTTTATTTAAATGAAAAAAAAATTGAAATTCTATAAATAATATTTCGAGTTATAACGATTTGAAACTACCCCACTTTTTTAACAAAATTTAAAATTTAAATTTTTTAAAAAAAATTATAAGAAGTTTTATCATGCGATTTTGTTTACAAATGATATGGTTAACCATCACAAAAAATTTCAAAATTTTAACTCAATAAATAAATTTTTTTTGAAAATGTGTCCCGGACCCCCTTAAACGCGCAAAATTTCGCCTTCTCTTAAGAAGAGATTTTCTATAAGATAATACTGGCACCGAAAAATTTTTTGGACTGTGAAATTCAAGGAGGCGTACGAACCATGAACATAGTTGAAAAGCGTTTGTGAATTCAAGTTGTCTGGTTGTCCGTCTGTCCGTGCTTTAACTCTTGAAATATACTCGGATTGCCAGGTAATTTTTATATGGTATTAATGTTAAGCATAGAATATCCAGTATTGGAAATGAGGCGTGTAGCACACAGATAACAATAGTTGATACATTGCAAATCAAGATTTTAATTCAAAGGTTATTATTTTTTTTATGTATATACAGTAATCCCTTAACATTCGCAAGGGTTAGGTTCGCGGAAAACTTCCGCGAATGTCAAAATCGCGAATGTTGAGACCATCTTCTCGTGCTTAAAAGGGGGTTAGGTTTTAGGATTTTTTAAAATGAAACAAGTAATTAAAAAAAAAGTCAATTCCTACTTAGGTCATTAAAGAAAAATTTAATATAATCCCTTAAGCTAATATTAGTTTTTGTTGCATTAAAAGATCTCAATTTGTTGATTTTCTGTAAGCAAGTAAACCCTATTGGTGTACAATGGAAGTGTATGGGAATTTGGCGAAATATTAGAGATATCGCCAATTTGGCTTCCCGTTTGGCCACTCATTTTGGTCGCCAAATTTGGCGATAAACTTAGGAGTATTTGGCGACAGAACAGAGTCCCTCCCCTATGGTAACCCATTTTATAGGTATGGAGATGCATTAAATGCTGTTCAATAACCAATGGTCGCCATTTTTTCTCCCACAAAATTAATTAATTATATTTAATTAATGAATTAATATTTGAGAAAACTGTATTAACATCAGTTGCCATCCAGTACAAGTTTTAAAAAAATTTATTTTAACTTGATAGGATGAATAATAAGTATTTTATTAACGATTGAAAATTTGAACAAGATATATATAGAGAGAGTGTGAACTAATAGTAGGAATTGGAAAAAGTAATTAAATCGTAAAAATATATTTATTAAGCATTAAAATATATATTCTGTAAATAAATTTGAATAATTATAAACATATTGTACAAAGTTCAATTGCTAGTTGATTGCTGAAAATATTTATTGATATACCATTGTTTGGTAGAACAGATCTTTTGTTTATAAATTTCCATATAAGGACAATCTGTTGTCTCGATTTTTCTTTTAAATGTAAGACTCCTCAGTAGTGAAGAATCGCATTCCATTGCTTTCTCAACAAGTTGTTGAAGCTTTAAAATTCCCCATACAATTTTTGCAGAAAAATTTTTACTTGCAATATAAATTTTGAATTTTAGAAAACTTAGGATTTTTTTTTAATTTTTAGACCAATGTCAGACGGGCGTCATTTTTGCTGCTTTTTTGCTTAGGTATTATCCATTCACAACGCAAATAGCATTGTGAATGCAAATAGCATTTTTTGCTTAGGTATTATCCAGTCACAATGCTATTTGCATTGTGAATGGATAATACCTAAGCAAAAAAGACGCCCGTCTGACATTGGTCTTAGCATCAAGTCACGTTTCGGGTTTCTCGGAATTACTGATATAGTAAAGCGAGGATAGTCTGCGCACCTTTCAAAAGAATAATAATAAAAAATCTAAATATTAATATTTTGCTAAACTATGCATGAATAATCTTGACTTCATTTGTTTTTTATGCATTTCCATTGTTATTTTGTTGTTCTATTGTAATTTAATAGAACAGCAGTAATAAAACCAAGAAAACTATTTTGCGCAATCTCTCCTTACAGGGTAGGAGAGAACGCGCACATGGGTAGGAGAGATTACGCACATAGGTAGAAGAGATTGTTATTAATAATAACTAAAATTAAATTCTTAACAATAATAATTACACTTAATCGACATTGATGAAAGGTTTTTGTGAGTAAATATTGTTAAAAATTTTAATTTAAGAAGATTAAAATATCAGAAAAAGCAAGCCCTACTAAGATTACAAAATTTGAAAATTACTTCATTTCCATTTCCACAGTTTCATTGTATTTTGTTTACGAACCGAAGTTGTCGTCGTCCACAATCGATGCACTTATTGTTATAAATAGTGCATCTTTCGTGCAAAAACTTGCAACAAGCAATACATTGAATCCAGTCAGTTCTCGAAGTTGTCTCCTGGTACGGTTACAGACATTCAGTGCACTAATCCTCATTGACTTTCGGTTCTTTTCCTTGAGATTTTTTATCCCACTTTTTATGGAAGCACCTTATCTTCAGCTGTTTTTTTGTAGCGGCATCCTTCTTAAGTCTTTTTTCATGTATATTTTGTGGATCAGTAACATTAGTTGCACTCTGTTTCCTTTTGATTTCGATGGCATTACACTACTTGGAATGGGTGAAAGCTTTTCCAAAACATTGTATTAGAAAATTTATTTTAGTTAACAAAATTAATTTATTAGCAAATTAATTGCTCATAAATTAAAAAATATTTATAAATATATAATTAAATTATTGACAAATATATTATTAATTTATTAACAAAAATAACTATATAAAATTTATTTAATAACAACTGTATTATTAATTTATCAATAAAATTTTTATGTGCAAAAGTATTTTTTTGCAAATTAATTTGTTGCCACATTTAGTTTTGATAATTATGTATTTTTCCGAAATTATATCAAAATTGATTCATTCATATGTTTTACACATAATTTGCAATTCATGCAAATTTATCAATAAGCTGTGTAATCTCTCCTAACACTTAAACTTATGGGGAAATGCGCCATCTCTCCTAAGTAGCAGATGCGCAAACTCTCCTATTTTGGTAGGAGTGGCCGAGAGGTTCTGCTCTCGAAGCTGGTAGACGGGAGGTGCTGGGTTCGATCCCAATCGCGCCCGTCGGCCTAATCGTTCGGAGTTTTCGTGGTTTTCTTCGAGCCGTGGATCTTCCATGCGTTAATACGGATTAGGTTCCCTTAGAAAGACCCCCACGGAGGGCACTCCCCCCGGGCCTATATCCCTCGTGTAGATAATTGGCCGTCAAAAATCAACCCAACCCAACCCTATTTTGGTAGGAGAGATTGCGCGGCCTGCTATTTAAATTTGGCCACTTCTAAAATGAATTTTTGGTGTTCGCATACTTAGTCCAGGTTAGTAGTTTATAAGAAATCGTTTACGTTCAAAATATTTTTTATTATTGACGCTCTATAAAAATTCTGACGAACAGTTGTGAAAATTCAAGCACTTACTTTGGGGAAAAAAACAAAATAGCACTGCTTAATCCAAGACGCTTGGATCAATCAATATGCACATTCATGTAGATACTGCACTAATGCTGCTGTACAATTACCTGGAGTCGCTGGGCGCGCACTCTACTCCTTCCCGTCGAATCTCTTTGTGCGCAATCTCTCCTACCGCGCGAACTCTCCTCGCTTTACTATATATATTTTGCTTCAATAGAAGGGTTGAAAGCCTCGGAACTTCGGCTATACAGTACAATGCAGCAATCCAGTGTCAAATAGTTTATGAAATTGGTAAAACAAAGCAAGTTTTCTTTGTAAAAAATATTCTTCATAAAATAAAATTCGCGAATAACCAAGTTAAGAATGCGCGAATGTTGAAATGCTCCTCATATTTTATTTCGCGAATAATCAAAACTCGCGAATGTTAAATCCACGAATGTTAAGGGATTACTGAATATGTAATTTTATCTAATTTAACGTTAAAAAATAAGGCTCAGCTGTTCACTTATGTTTTAAAAAATATAGTCATTAAATATTTATAAACATCCAAGTCCATGGACTTTTGATGCATTCATATATTTAAAATATCTTCTCAGGAAATTCATATTTTTAGCATAATTTTTCTGTGTACTCTTCTAAAAGGATGTCTCTTTTTTTCTTAGTTTTTAAAATATTTCTAAAATCTATGCTGAATTTAATATTTTATGTGTTAACCCATATTGGACCACACCGATTAAATATTTTTGAAAAATTTTAAAACTTCGATTATATTATTAATATGGTGTAATTAAGTAGATACTAGCAAAATTTTGAAAAAAAGTTTTTATTTTTTTAAGTAACTAGCTGTCTTATAAACAGGACATATTAGTAGGACACATAGTAAGGACATATAAAATGCATACATAAACTAATTTTATGAGCAAATATTTTATTTTACTTTAAAAATACTGTTTATGTTGTGCAAAAATACTCTATGATTTCTCCAATAAAAAGATAATAATAATGGTAAAATTCTAGATTATAAGATCACAATTTTTAAAGGATTTTTTAAATAGATTTTTTTTCAATTAAATTTTAATTGATTACTTGTTTTTTTTGTTTATATGTTATACTTTTATGTATTTTAAAGACGTCATAACAAAATGCATCCAGAAAATCCTTACCAATTTAATTTAAAAAATGTTTTATTAGCTGTCCTATAGCGGTCCAATATGGGTTAAAAGCGGGCGAACTGTGAATAAGATTTAAACACTTCCTATAAAAGTAAGTCTATACTTTAGAAATATTTTGAGAACTAAGAATAAAAGAGACATTTTAGTTTATTTTTATTGCCAATAAAGGGATAAGTTGCCAAATGTGGAAAAATGTAGTATATGACGTTACGGGTATCGCCTTTTATCGCACCAGGCGGATGGAGCACTAGTGTCTATGCGATCCAATGTAAAAGAAAATTTCCATTACGGTCAATGGAAGATGACAATCTGTATAATATTTATCTGTGGTATATACAAATTCGTATACAGGGTTTATAGTTTGTATACAGCAGGATCGACGAACCTTTTCACCTCCGCGTGCCGAAAATTCACAAACAATATCCATCAACAGCGTAACGTGCCAAACTGATACAAAAATAATTTTGAAGAGTACGATGATTATACGAAACACTGGTTATAAAAGCAGTTGCTTTCATGCATTAATAATTTAAAAATATTAAAAATCAAAATACGATTTTTCTGTACACTGGAATCAGCTATTAAATGAATGAATTTTTAAGTCATAAATAGGATTCATTTATGCGGTATGTACTCTAACAATGGAAAAAAAAATACAAGTTTTTATTTCATTAATTTTTAACTTATTATTAATGCAACATCTCGGTTATAAGTTTCCTAGTTGCCTCAAACAATGTACTTATAATGTATCGATGAGATTTTTGCTGTTACGTTCGTGAAAAATGCTTTATATTTGGTTCATATTTTGTTATTTTTAAAAATATACATAGCTAAATTGGATCCATTTGCCATTTTATTGCAGTGACAGCCAAACGAAATACATTTGAAAATTACAGCTTTTTAAATTCATATAGAAAGGCAAAATACTTGTCGGAAACTCTTCATACCATGACAGTAAAAGAAAATTATTCTGATGTGTTAATGGATGCAAACATTAACCCCTTAACCTACGATTTACGTCTCAACAGCTCCACGGTTTGGCAAATCCATAGCTACCACTAAAATTTAATAGAGATTTTCGCCTTGTTTAATCATGGAATTTCAACGATTAAATTAAACTATATTTACTGTGAAATTTTAGTGGTAAGAAGAATTTACATTTGGCTCGATCATCGTACGCGGGCTATGCCCGTCATTGTAGGTTAAGGGTTTAATAGCATTATTTGTGATCTGTCAGTATGGAACAAAATTTTATTGGTTATAACAGAAATGTAAAAATGATTTTATTTGTGTAACGGTTACCCAAATTAAAATTTTTCGCGTGCCAGAAAAATTATCTTACGTGCCAACTCTGGCACGCGTGCCATAGGTTCGCCAACCCTGGTATACAGGGACACGCAAAAGATTTCCGTTAAATTAAGGTCTACGGAGTAAAGTCGTTTGCGCTGCATTTTACTGATGTTACGATATTTCAAGCATAATGAGATTGATATATCTTTGAGATGGACTACAACGCCCTTTCTCAGGGGTATAAAATGAGTAGCATTTATAGTTCGTGTAGAACTTTATCGCTATTCTTAAATTTTCCTCCGAAAAATATTCCTGTTAAGGTTTCTAAAAACCTTCTATTTTATTGAGGCTTGCGACAAGTTCTTTTCCTAAAGGATTCTTGAAATAACAGAAAAGTTTTCTGAACCTGATTAACTACGAAGCTATGCTGAAATTTCTTGAATATTTCCATGGTTCGTAAACGTTTCTCGTTTTACAGTATGTGGACAGAAAACAATTACACCATATTTTCTCTCACATCTAAAATATAGTTCGAAATTTTATAATTTCCTTAGTTTTTTTTTCCAAAATGATGGATTAAATGAGATAGAAAAAATACATAAAAAATCAATACTGAAAGTTTTTTGACACTTTTTGACAAATGCGTTTCTGATGTAACAGTAACAATTTTCAACTTTAAATAGTTTTTCAAGTTTGGTTAATTTTTTTCTTTTTACTAATTGATACTTTCTGTAAGAAATTACGACTGAATTGTTGTAGCTTAAAAGAAGTGGATATATCATAAAAAAATCGTTATTCCTTTTTGCAAATAAATAACAGGTTTCCTTTAAAAAAATTTATCAAAATTTGCTTGGGCGTGATTTTTGCAGTACATTTTCTTTAATTAGCTGCAAGCAAGTTTTTATGTATATTAAATTATTGAGTTTTACGAATAGTTCTTCTCCTAAAGATTTCTTAAAATAATCAAAATTTTCCAAAATACTAAATAACTATGAAGCTATGCTTAAATTTCGTCAGTGTCTCCACGTTTCGTAAACGTTTCTTGTTTTACAGTATGTGAATGCACCTTACAACAATGAACAATTGCACCATATTTTCTCTTTTAGATAGAAATTTTCTAATTCCCTTAGTTTATTTCAAAATGATGGATTTTTTTATGGATATAGAATTACTGGGTTTTACGATTAGTTCTTCTTCTAAAGGTTCTTTAAAATAACAGAAAAGTTCTTAGAATCGTGCGTAACTACGAAGCTACGCTGAAATTTCGTGAATGTACCCATGTTTTTCGTTTTACACTATGTGAGCTAAAAACAATCACGCCTTATTCTCTCTTATAGATAAAATATTGTAAGAAATTTCCTAATATCCTTAGTTTATTTGAAATTGATGGGCTAAATGTGGAAGATAAAATAATATATAAAATTTCCGCCCATAAAGGTTTTTGACACTTTTGACAAATGCGTTTTATATAACAGTAAAATCTCCAACTTTCAGCAATTTGTCAAACATGGTTAATCTTTTTTCACTAATTGACACTTTCTGTAAAAAATCACAATTGAATTCTTGTAGCTTTAAACAAATGGATAGATCCTGAAAATTTGCGACTCTCTTTACAAATAAATAACCGGTCTCCTTTTAAAAATTTTATCAAAATTTGGACTTAGTTATGCAGTATATTATGCTTAATTTGGTGCAAGGTAGTTTTTATGAATATTGAATTACGGAGTTTTAAGTTTAGTTCTTCGCCTAAAGGTTCATTAAAATAAAAGAAAAATTTCCTAAAACGTGAGTAACTATATGATGCAACGTTGATATTTCGTGAATACTCCTATGTTTCTCGTTTCAGAGTATGTGAACGAAAAACTATTGCACCTCATTTTCTCTGCTAGATAAAATATTGCAAGAATTTCTTTTACTTCCTTAGTTTATTTCAAAATGATGGATTAAAAGAGGCAGGAAAATATATAAAAAATCAAATTGTAAGGTTTTTGACACTTTATGATAAATGTGTTTCTAATATAACAGTAAAGATATTCAATTTTCAACGATTAGCCAAAGTTGTTTATCTATTTATTTATTTACTTATACACATTTTTTTAACCAATTAGCACTTTCTGTAAAAAAAATACGACCGAATTATTGTAGCTTAAAGGGGAATGGAAAGATCCTGACAAATTGTGATTATCTTTCCAAATAAATAAGCGGTCTTCTTCAGAAAGTCTTATTAAAATTTGTTTGGACTTTAGATATTCAGTATATTTTCCTTAATTTGATGAGGAAGTTTTTAGGGATATTGAATTACTGAATTTCACACTAGTTCTTCTCCTAAAGGTTCCTTAAAATAACAGAAAAATTTCCGGAATCATGTGTAACTACGAAGCTACGTTGAAATTTCGTGAATATTTCCATGTTTTTCGTTTTACACAATGTGAGTGAAAAGCAATTACACCTTATCTTCTCTTCTAGATAAAAAATTATAAGAAATTTCCTAATTTCGTTAGTTTATTTTAAAATGATGGATTAAAGGAGGTAGATAAAAAAAAAATATCTATATATATATTACGCTAACGTATGTGGCACAGAAATCGCGATTATTTGTTATTGTTTAATGGCAACGCCCGAGAAACGCATCTGATTGGTTATTGTGTAAGAGTCCTTGGCAGGATTTAGGGCGATCGGGTTTGTTCGTTTGTTGTTGTTTACGTTTTGCGTTTTCGGTGCAATATCTTTCGTTGCAATTATGTAGCTTCAAAATATCATTTGAAATGCCCGTAAAAAATCTCGGTGAATGCTTGAAAGTGAAGAAGAAGCCGAATTCGAGTCGAATTGAAATAGATTCGAAATCAATATAGAATTGTCGAGAACGCCGTTAAGCGATCGGCAAAATAGGCTTAATAACTGTAGCATGCACGAGTTGCTACTGAAATCCAAATTACTAATTTAAACGTTCCGGGGCATGCATAACACTGTGGGTGAAACGTGCAATTTATGCAAAGCACTGTATTGGAAATGCGAATTAAACAGCAGCAAGAAGTTTACAAAATGTCATGACGTAAAAAGTAATTTTGTACGGACCTGCCATACGAATTTCAGGTTCATTTAAGAATATTATTACGCCCCCCCCACCCCCAAAGTAAGATACAATAAAACCTGCTTAGACGTAAACGAAAACGACCAGTGATAAATTCCGTTTTATGCAGGTTATTAAATTGAACAACGCATTTTTTTTGGGGGGGGGGGGGGGGAGGTGGAACTTTTTTTTTCGTTTATTGCAGGATTCCGTTATAAACAGGCTTTATTCTATTAGAAAATAAATTTGCTGGATGGTACTTTTCTTAAAAATCTATATAGTAATATTTGCTTACAATTTTATTATTTCTTTTTCAGCATTACACTTTATGCTGTATTTGTAATTGCTTTTTCATATAAAGATTTTAAATAAAAAATTAAATTTTTGAAAATATAATTACATTTTAATTAAATTCATCAGTTAATTTAGAATAAAAAAGTTTAAAGTATGAGACATAAAAATTAAAAATCTTAACCTTTGACTTTACACAACTTTTGAACTGAACAAGAGTCGGGCCCTGGTAATTTGCACCGTCTCCACCCGCCCCCTCTGTACGGATCTGCGATAAAAAATTTCAGATTCATTTAAGAATATTATTATGGGCTCGGGCAATGCCGGGCGGGTCAGCTAGTATATATAAAATCAACTCATAAATGTTTTTGACACTTTTGACAAATGCGTTTCAGATATCGGGCGTGGATCGTTTCAAACGATCTTCAATTTTCAGCAATTTGTCAAAAATGGTTATTTTTTTTTTTTTTTTACCAATTGACACTTGCTGTAGGAAATTACGATTGAATTCTTGTAGCTCGAAAGAAACGGATAGATCAAGAAAATTTGCGACTCTCTTTCTAAATAAATAGCAGGTATTCTTTAGAAAATTTTATCAAAATTTGTCTGGACTTCAGTTATGCAATACTATGTTTTACTTAATGTGGTGCAACCAAGTTTTTATAAGTATTGAATTACGAAGTTTTACGACTACATCTTCTCCTAAAGGTTTGTTAAAATAAAAGTTTCCAGAATCGTGAGTAACTATATGTAGCTATGTTGAAATACCGTTAAAGTTTCCAAGTTTCTCGTTTTAGAGCATGTGAACGAAAAACAATTACACCTAACGTTCTCTACTAGATAAAATACTGAAAGAAATTTTTTTTATTTCCTTGCTTTATTTCAAAATGATGGATTAAAAGAGGTAGAAAAAACACATAAAATATCCACTCATAAAAGTTTTTGACACTTTTTGACAAATGCGTTTCTCATATAACAGTAAAAATCTTTAACTTTCAGCAATTTGTCAAGATTGATTAATTTTTATTATCTTTTTTACCAATTGACATTTTCTGTAAGAAATTACGACTGAATTGTTGTAGCTTAAAACAAAATTCGATAGATCAAGAAAAATTGTGATTATCTTTCAAAATAAATAGCATGTCTCTTTTAAATGTCTTTACTAAAGATTGATTAATTTTTATTATCTTTTTTATCAATTGACATTTTCTGTAAGAAATTACGACTGAATTGTTGTAGCTTAAAACAAAATTCGATAGATCAAGAAAAATTGTGATTATCTTTCAAAATAAATAACATGTCTCTTTTAAATGTCTTTACTAAAGATTGATTAATTTTTATTATCTTTTTTACCAATTAACATTTTCTGTAAGAAATTACGACTGAATTGTTGTAGCTTAAAACAAAATTCGATAGATCATGAAAAATTGTGATTATCTTTCAAAATAAATAACATGTCTCTTTTAAATGTCTTTACTAAAATTTGTCTGGACATTAGTCATATTATCCTAAATTTGGTGCAAGGAAGTTTTTATGGGTATTGAGTTACTGTGTTTTACTATTAGATTTTCTCCTAAAAATTTCTTAAAATAACATAAAAATTCCAGATTCGGGTGTGAATATAAAGTTCGCTTTCCATGTATCTCATTTTACAGCAGCGGGCGAAAAAAAAAATTACATCTTATTTTCTATTCTAGATAAACTATTGCAAGAAATTTTTTAATTTCATTATTTTATTTTACAGTGCTGGGTCAAAGGAGGTAGAAAAAAAATATATAAAACTGAAACCATAAAGGTTTTTGACACTTTTTGACAAATGCGTTTCTGATGTAGCATTAAAAATCTTCAACTTTCAGCAATTTCAGCAATCAAACTTTGTTATTTATTTTTTCTTTCTATTAATTGACACTTTCTGTGAGAAATTACGATTGAATGGTTGTAGCTTAAAAAAAATGGATAAATCATAAAAAGGTGTGATCATCTTTCCAAATAAATATCAAGTCTTCTTTAAAAAGCTTTATCAAATTTTGTCTGGACTTCAATTATAGAGTATATTTTCTTTAATTTGGTACATGCAAGTTTTTATGTACATTGAATTATTTAAAAATATTATTATCTTTTAAGTGAGTTCTAGAAAAATAATCCACACCGTAAAAAAAGAGAGATATTTCTTAATGTAGAAAATATAGTACAGGATGTTAATAAATGAATATCTCAACTTTAAAGGGCTATTAAAAGGGAAAAAAAAGTACCATCTTTTTCTTCACCCGAAATCAAAAACTAGTCAGATATGGCCATCCCAAAACTTTCTTCTACCTGATACATGTTAATACTTCCTGAAAAATACAGCATAGCAGCATCACCGGTAAGATGATTTACACCAAAATGTAATCAGCAACAACTTATGTGAACTTCTAACTGAATCTGAAGTTTCGTGAAAATCCGTGCATTAGTTTTTGAGTAGAGCTATGGCGGAAATCGTAAAATATTCTGCATAGCAGCGCCACGTGTTGGGCGATATATACCAAAACCTTAAGCAACAAACTTAAGTCAATTTCGTAACTGAATCAGAAGTTTTATTAAAATCCGTGCATTACTTGTTGAGATAAAACTATTGCGGGAATGAAGAAAAATGAAGCATAGCAGCGCCACCTGTTGGGCAATTTGCACCAAAGTGTAGTAAGCGCCAACTCATATCAAGGACTAATTGAATCTGAAGTTTCATAAAAATCCGTGCATTAGTTCTTGAGATAGAGCCATTGCGGATATCGTAAAAAATGCAACATAGCAGCGCCACCTGTGGAGCGATATGCACCAAAAACTAACCAGCACCAATTTATATCTGGAATTACCTGAATATAAATTTTTATTAAATTCCGTGCATTAGGTCTTGAGATAGAGCGTCCACAAAATTTGTGTCACACACAGATACACAGACAGACTCGCAGACAGACATTTTGTAAAAACATGTTTTTCGGGATCTCTGACTCCTAAAACGTGTAAATCTGTCGAAAAGTGGAATTTTCGCAAATCCAATACTTTCTTCTTGTAAAGATAGAAGAAATTAATAACAGTTGAAAGTTTACGAAGATGGCGATAGATAGTAAAAAATAAAAGGCAAATGTATTAAAAACAAAGACAAATGAGTGTAAAAAAAAAGTCAAATGTTACTGAAAATTTACAATAACCTCTTCTAATTTACCCATGATTCCAAAAAGCGTTCTTTATCTTTAAAAATCCCAGAAACAAATATATTTTTGAGATTTTGAGATTCATATGGCTACCAAGATCCCCGGATCTTACGCCATGTGATTTCTCTTTGTGGGATTACATCAAACATCTTGTTTAGGAACCATCATTGCCAAAAACACCCAAATAACTTAAAGAACGCATCAGTGTTGCATTAAGAATCGTTGACAGTGTAAAACTGCAAAATGTGTAGAAAGAAGTTGATTAAAGGCTAGATGTTTGTTGTGTTACGAAAGATTCACACGTAAAATGTTTGTTACTGGAAAAAAATAAGTAAAATAAAAACCCCTTGGAATGTTTTTCTTTATTTTCATACATTCCTTATATTATCCATTATTATCCTTTATATTATCCCTTATAAAGTATAACTTCAAAAATCCGGCATCATCGGGACTCAGACCGTGCCGGATTTTTGAAGGAATATCAAAAGTAGTAACTAGGAATATCAAAAGTAGTACTATATTCTTAATGGTGCCTTTAGCTATAACTTAATTCATTATTAAGTGATAATTATCTAAGAAAAAGAGAAAATTAAATATAAAAAAAAAACTTACTTTAATTGATATTTTCTATGTTAAAGAAAAAAAAAAATCTAATAAAGAGTGACATTATTTCTTCTCGTGTAATTTCGGAAACGTGGATGCCAATTTTGTCTGCTTCAATTTTTTTGGCCGTTCTTTAACAAGTTTTTCTAGTATTTTATACAAATGAAGATTGTCTAATTCGGAAATACAGTCTTGTTTCTCTAAAGCAGATATTAATTCTCCAGTCAAATTTATGCATTTTTCTAAGTGACATCTTTTCTTCTGTCGGTTGTTCATCCTCGTCTTCTGAGCTGCTACTAGCTTTATCGCCGCTCCTATTTAGCACAGCGCCAGCGATCTCGCTGTCTGTAAAATTGTTCATTGTTGGTGCATTTTCGTCAATGCATCAGCCAATCATCATTATCCTTTTCTTTCGACACTTAATCCATTCTTAGATTTTTCGTGTTCAATAAGCTTATGGAGGGCGGTCTTTTTACAGGAAATGTGAAAGCCTGAAAATTCTTCCTCATGCCGTTTTGATGCCGGATTTTTGAAGTTGCCGGATTTCTGAATGCCGTATATTTGAAACCACACTGTATTATCCATCATACCTTAATATGTGTAATATTTTTAAAATATAAATTTCTAAAATACGATCCTTCATTTATACTAATCCTATATAATAAATATTACAGTTTTAGAAATTTTAATTTAGAGATATCCTTTTAATACAAACAAATTATTTTAAATAAATTTCGCCAAAAAATATTTTATTATCAAATTCTAAAATCAATACTTTCTTTCCTTCTTTTTATTTATTTTTTAACAGTACAATCTATTAAAAAAAGTTTATAAATAGTTACCAATATAATAACTTATTTCTATGGGACGAAGCATATCGTTAAAATTGAACATAGCATGCCATTATGACGTAATCATTTATCACACACACAGATACATACCATTAAATAACAAATAATAATAATAAAATTAAAAAACTACTATTAAACGAAATCCTAACAAATTGGAAATTGCTCGTCAAACGTGGCAAATGAGCTGCGTTCGTACTATAACTAGTTTTGTAAATATTTTTTGCACCGTATATTGTACTAAATGTATATTTTAATGCACTTCAATAAGTGCATATACATTTCATTGAGTTCGAAAGGCTGTAACATCATTAAAATGCACTTGAATTAATTTTTTTCATTGGCCGTCATGTAACGGAAAACTTTTGACTGTCCCTGTCTTTAAACTTTACATCCGATTTTCATAAAATTTGAAATGGCCCGACAAAATTTTGAAACAATTATATATTTAAAATTTCAGACCATTCGGATGGCTGTAACATCATTAAAACGCACTTGCAATAATTTATTCCGATTGGCCGTAATGTAACGGAAAACTCTTAACTGTCCCTGTAATTAAACTATACATGCGATTTTCATAAAATTTGAAATAACTCGACAAAATTTTGCAACAATTATATATTTAAAATTTCAGACCATTCGGAAGGCTGTTACATCATTAAAATGCACTTGCAATAATTTATTCCCATTGGCTGTAATGTAACGGAAAACTTTTGACTGTCCTTGTAATTAAACTATACATCCGATTTTCATAATATTTGAAATGACTCGACAAAATTTTGCAACAATTATATATTTAAAATTTCAGACCCTTCGGTTGGGAAGTTTTTGCTCTGTTACATGCGGACAGACGGACAGACAGACGGACTGAACGACGACTATAGGTGCTACGTATTTATATATTACGAACGCACCTAAAAACAGTTATATTCCACCCCCTATAGAATAATCTTCATTGAAGACGAAGAAATAATCAAACAATCGCTAAAATTGATTACACTGAGAAAAAGAATAGATGGATATGCTTATTTATTATCCGGACAATTTTATTGTGAGCGAATTGTTTTGAGATAATATTTGTCCTGAAATTTATTATCCGATAATAAAAGAGTTGGAGAAATCCCCTCGGAAAGCTGGAATGTTCCCATTAGATTAGAAGTGAAATGAAGTATACATAATAGGGTTCTGTGGATTCATATCTAAGCAAGAAAAAAATCACCCAGAATGCAACAGATGGAAGCAAATAAATAGCTTTTCCACGTAATTTAACTGACGTTTCATGTGATTAAATTTAATCCGGAAAATTAATATCTGTCTAAATTGAGATGGGGAAATAAACATTGACATTTGCTTCCCCCTCTCTATGATAGGGATAACTTTTTTTGAAGATGCTTAGATTGCTTTAATATCATTTATTAAAGCAATCTAAATTGAAAAACGCGTCCGCGTGGGACTACAAAATAGTATGTGGGGCATTCTCACAATCTTTTGACTTTCATGTCCCTGAATAATAATTTTTATTTTAATACACTTTTGTGTGCTTTTTTTAAAATTTCATATACTTGGGAACATCCCATTGCATGATTGTACAGCAATATTAACGAGATAAATAAGTTTTGGACGATGTTGGGGGTCCAAACACCTGGAAAACTCCTATACTGTACAGTGTCCCTGATGCTGATTTTTAAGTTTGGAGCTGTCTGGAAAAAATTGTTTCAATAAAAATAATTTGATGTAATTTTTTTTCTGAAATTGAAACTATTGTTTTATATAAATAAGTAGCTAAAAATTACCCTGCATACATTTTTATGTTTGTTATTATTTTTGAAACTCTGTCCCTAGGCTTTAGATTTTTTACCATCCCTCTTCTAAAATTATACAGAAAATCACTTCAGATGCAGGCACAGAATTTTTTTGAAGTTTTTTCTCATGCAGAAATATGCTAGAGAAATAATGTCGAAAATTCTTTGGCAGGAAATTTACTGTAGAGTTTAAATCCACATTTAGATATCAATTTCAAGCACCGTGGTTTTATCGGTAGTCTCACCGTCCCCAAAGTTTATTCCTGCACTTTTCGGGGTAAATAATTATTTTTTTAAAAAATTTAATCTAATGTAAATATCTGTTTCTAAAAATTAATGAGCATTTTGGCTGCCACTTAGTCTTAACATGATCTGCCTAAAATAGGTGGTAATTTTCCTTGCTGTTTCATCCTTATCGTCCCCCTTTTTTCCCATTTCGTCCCATTTTTCCTATACCATTTTTACATTACCGTCCCTTCTTTAACACCCGTTTAAGACAATGTTATACCAAAATTTTGTACTAAAAATACTACATTGTCATTATTTCTTATTTGAATGTCCTGTGGGTACTATGCAAATTCATTATAAGTAAAAATTTAGAAGAAAATAAAAAGTTTTAGTGGTAAAATGGTAAGGAAATTAAACTCGTAAGTTTAACTTAAACCTCAGTTAAATAATTTTTTTTTCGCTGCAGACCATTTTTTCTTTATTTTGAATCATTAAGGCTATCAGATTAAAACGTTATTTTAGCAAGTTTAATTTCGTAAGATTTTTTTTACCAAAAGTCAAAAGATTGTGAGAATGCCCCAAATACTGGAAAAGCATGAAAATTTTAACCAAATCAGTCGATCCAATCTCGAGTTCTACCTGGTTCCAATTTGTAAAACAAAGTTTCGAGAAAAAAACAGGTTTAAAGTTCAATGTTTTTAGACATAGATAACATTGACAATTACATTAGTGAATTAATAAGTCTCATTGAAGTTATTATATGAATCAGTACAAAATAAACAGTTTTGAAAGCGCCAGAGTTTCTACCTGCGCACACAATAAGCTAAAAATGAGACTGTTCACACCAACACCAAAAGGTGGATAACTTTTGAACCAATACGAATTTCGAAAAAACTGCTTTACCACAAAGTTTTCGAGGATTTAAAGAGTGCAAATATGAAAAAAAATCGATCGAAAAATAAATAAATAAATAAAACATGTTTTAACCCTTTCAGGGGCGCCGTTTGCCAGTCTGCAAACACTGAATTTTAATGCCCAAACTGACAAAAGGCATCAGCAAATATTTAGTACAATTTCTATCTCATAAACGTGAAGAAAAACTTTTGATTATTTTCAAATATATTTGCTCGTAAATTGAGGTGTGAATTAATTATTTGAACATTTTTGAAGCCGTAATGCATTGCCCCTGAAAGGGTTAAAGATTAGATCTTTGTCGTGTTATGAAAGATTCACACATCGGAAATTTGTATCAAAAAACAAAACAAAAACCCATGGAACTTTTTTCTTTATTTTCATATATCACTTATTAGAATATGTGTAATATTTTTAAAATATAAATTTTTAAAATCCGGTCATTCATTTACACTAATCCTATATAATAAATATTGCAGTTTTTGAGATTTAAATTTAGAGGAATTCTTTTAATACAGACAAATTATTATAAATAAATTTTTGTTCGTAAATTGCGGTGTGAATTAATTATTTGAACATTTTTGAAGCAGTAATGTATTGTCCCTGAAGGGGTTAAAGATTAGATGTTTGTCGTGTTATGAAAGATTCACACATCGAGAATTTGTAACAAAAAACAAAACAAAAAAAACCTTGGAACTTTTTTTCTTTATTTTCGTACATCACTTATTATAATATGTGTAGTATTTTTTAAATATAAATTTTTAAAATCCGGTCATTCATTTATACTAATCCCGTATAATAAATATTACAGTAGAGGTTTAAATTTAGAGGAATCCTTTTAATACAGACAAATTATTATAAATAAATTTTTGTTCGTAAATTGCGGTGTGAATTAATTATTTGAACATTTTTGAATTGTCCCTGAAGGGGTTAAAGATTAGATGTTTGTCGTGTTATGAAAGATTCGCACATCGAGAATTTGTAACAAAAAACAAAACAAAACAAAAAAAAAACTTGGAACTTTTTTCTTTATTTTCGTACATCACTTATTATAATATGTGTAATATTTTTAAAATATAAATTTTTTAAATCCGGTCACTCATTTATACTAATCCCGTTTAATAAATATTACAGTAGAGGTTTAAATTTAGAGGAATCCTTTTAATACAGACAAATTATTTTAAATAAATTTGTTCGTAAATTGCAGTGTTAATTAATTATTTGAACATTTTTGAAGCAGCAATGTATTGTCCCAGAAGGGGTTAAAGATTAGATGTTTCTCGTGTTATGAAAGATTCACACATCGAGAATTTGTAACGAAAAACAAAGCAAAAAACCTTGGAACTTTTTTCTTTATTTTCATACATCACTTATTATAATATGTGTAATATTTTTAAAATATAAATTTTTAAAATCCGGTCACTCATTTATACTAATCCTGTATAATAAATATTACAGTTTTAGAGATTTAAATTTACAGGAATCCTTTTAATACAGACAAATTATTTTAAATAAATTTCGACGAAAAATGTTTTCTTTTTAAAATCTACATGTAGTGCCTTCTTTCTTTCTTTCTATTTATTTTTTGACTGCAATCTATTTAAAAACGTTCACTATAAATATTTACCATTGTAATAACTTATTTCCATGGAATGAAGAATGCCGTTAAAATTAAGTGTACCATAACGTAATCTTTTATCACACACACAGATACATACTACAGTAGAGCGCCGATTATCCGAACTAGTCGGGACTGATCCTAGCTTGGATAAGCAAAAGTTCGGATAAATGGACAGACAATTTAAGGGATGTTTCTGATTATACTAAAACCTTCACACGTTATCTAAGTTTAGGACTGGCAGCACCAGTTAGTGCTGGCTTGTTTAATTTATTATTATTATTATTATTTATTTTATTTTTTTGTCTTTTTACATTTTTTTTTTGTTTACATTTTTATCATTAAAAATTTTTTTTCCCCTATTTATCATTTTCTGAATTTCAGAGATTATAATTTAAGCAAAAAACGTTCACTATAAATATTTACCATTGTAATAACTTATTTCTATGGAACGAAGAATGCCGTTAAAATTAAGTGTACCATAACGTAATCCTTTATCACACACACAGATACATACTACAGTAGAGCGCCGATTATCCGAACTAGTCGGGACAGACCCGAGTTCGGATAAATGGGCAGACAATTTAAGGGATGGTTCTGATTATACTAAAACCTTCACACGTTATCTAAGTTTAGGACTGGCAGCGCCAGTTAGTGCTGCCTTGTTTAAATTTATTATTATTATTATTTATTTTATTTTTGTCTTTTTACATTTTTTTTTGTTTACATTTTTATCATTAAAATTTTTTTCCCCCTATTTATCATTTTCTGAATTTCAGAGATTATAATTTAAGCAAAAAACGTTCACTATAAATATTTACCATTGTATTAACTTATTTCTATGGAACGAAGAATGCCGTTAAAATTAAGTGTACCATAACGTAATCTTTTATCACACACACAGATACATACTACATTAGAGCGCCGATTATCCGAACTAGTCGGGACAGACCCTAGTTCGGATAAATGGACAGACAATTTAAGGGATGGTTCTGATTATACTAAAACCTTCACACGTTATCTAAGTTTAGGACTGGCAGCGCCAGTTAGTGCTGCCTTGTTTAAATTTTTTTTTATTATTATTTATTTTATTTTTGTCTTTTTACATTTTTTTTTTGTTTACATTTTTATCATTAAAAATTTTTTCCCCCCTATTTATCATTTTCTGAATTTCAGAGATTATAATTTAAGCAAAAAACGTTCACTATAAATATTTACCATTGTAATAACTTATTTCTATGGAACGAAGAATGCCGTTAAAATTAAGTGTTCCATAACGTAATCTTTTATCACACACACAGATACATACTACATTAGAGCGCCGATTATCCGAACTAGTCGGGACAGACCCTAGTTCGGATAAATGGACAGACAATTTAAGGGATGGTTCTGATTATACTAAAACCTTCACACGTTATCTAAGTTTAGGACTGGCAGCGCCAGTTAGTGCTGCCTTGTTTAAATTTTTTTTATTATTATTTATTTTATTTTTGTCTTTTTACATTTTTTTTGTTTACATTTTTATTATTAAAAATTTTTTCTCCTATTTATCATTTTCTGAATTTCAGAGATTATAATTTAAGCAAAAGAGCTTTTGATTGTTGCTTGCTTCAACGAAGACATTTTTTCAATGTTGCCATATCTCAAATTCTTGTTAAATACCTTAGTTGAATAGGATCAGCGCTTTTCTGCCGTTCGATCCATTTCATAGCTGTTTCTAAACATTCAAAATCTTCGTTATGTCATGGACCTGGGTCATTTTCAGGGCATTCGTTTTCATTTTCTGCAATTTCTTTTTCATCTTGAATCTCATCCACCATCTTATCATCATTTAAAATATGATATCCAGGGTCATGTACGTCACTATTTAACCGCTCGTTAATTTCATTTTCTTAATAGCTTAGGATTCTTCCCATCTCCTTTATTGTCTTACATTCCTCATTTTCTGATCCACTATCACTTTTTTCTTTATCTAAAATTTTATTCCAAGCCAATGGATAATTGGGGGTTCGGTTAAAATTTTTTTGGGAGAAATAGACTGTTCGGATAACTGAAAGTTCGGTAAAAAAAAAAAAAAAAAAAAAAAAATATATATATATATATATATATATAAGCTCAGAAAGATCAAAAGTAAAACTAAAAGTAAAAAATAAAAATAAAAATAAAAATAAAAATAAAAATAAAAATCCATGCGATAAGCGCTACAGCTGCATATAACCACACAGATTATATATAGCACATTATGTTTTAAATGCGTTTGTCGGACCCAGAATCCTGCACCATAAATAAACTAAGTATAACCATAAAACATGCAAGAAATTTAAACAGATATAACCTGAACAAGAAAAAACAAGAAAAGGCTGTGGCCTCTTCAGCGGTGGGCATTATAGAAAGCACAGCAATGTTTCAGATTAATTACAATTTACAACAAACTATTATTCAGTAGTGGCAGTGGGTTTCGGCCAGAGTGTCGCAAAGCATAAATCAAATGCATAAAAACAATTGAAAGCATATCGCGAACACTCCCCCACCGGACCCGACGCCACAATAAACAGTGCATCTCGAAGATACCACTGATTCAGAACGTATGTTTAATGTATACTGAAACAATAAAATTATTTTACCCAAATCCGAGCAACACAGCCACAAAAAACAATAACTAAATTCCAGTGATCCATAATCTGTCCATAAACGTTCCATGTCTGTTGCCACACAATTGCAGACATCCTTGTAAAACCGTCCAAAAAAGGCTTTAGGTTATACAAATCATTAACTGTCAATCGCATAGCAACTCCTCAAAAATGGAGACTGTCTGTAAAACTAGTATATTTATTAATGAAATTCAAAGGTATATTGTTTTTATAATACAAAATGCTAGCTAACTTATTTTTATTTTATTATGAATTTCAATTTTGTAGTGTCAATAAAGATGTTAATTTTCTGGCTTTTAGATATATCGATGATTTGATAATTTTGAACTGTGATCGCGATTTTTTGGGGATATCATGTAACATTTATCCCGATATGCTGGTTTTGAAAAAAACAAATGAAAATAATAGTGCTGCTGATTATCTTGATTTGAAAATAAACATTTCAAACGGTATACACATATCAATTTATAATAAACGGGATAACTTTAATTTTGAAGTTAACCATTTAGTTAATTGGAGTTCAAATATCCATAAACGCGTTTACGTCAATATCATAATAGGTCAGATTTTTCGCTACTATAAACTCTGTTCGAATAAAAATTTATTTTTTAAAGAACTTTTTAATTTAATCAGCATTTTGTATTATAAAAACAATATACCTTTGAATTTCATTAATAAATATACTAGTTTTACAGACAGTCTCCATTTTTGAGGAGTTGCTATGCGATTGACAGTTAATGATTTGTATAACCTAAAGCCTTTTTTGGACGGTTTTACAAGGATGTCTGCAATTGTGTGGCAACAGACATGGAACGTTTATGGACAGATTATGGATCACTGGAATTTAGTTATTGTTTTTTGTGGCTGTGTTGCTCGGATTTGGGTAAAATAATTTTATTGTTTCAGTATACATTAAACATACGTTCTGAATCAGTGGTATCTTCGAGATGCACTGTTTATTGTGGCGTCGGGTCCGGTGGGGGAGTGTTCGCGATATGCTTTCAATTGTTTTTATGCATTTGATTTATGCTTTGCGACACTCTGGCCGAAACCCACTGCCACTACTGAATAATAGTTTGTTGTAAATTGTAATTAATCTGAAACATTGCTGTGCTTTCTATAATGCCCACCGCTGAAGAGGCCACAGCCTTTTCTTGTTTTTTCTTGTTCAGGTTATATCTGTTTAAATTTCTTGCATGTTTTATGGTTATACTTAGTTTATTTATGGTGCAGGATTCTGGGTCCGACAAACGCATTTAAAACATAATGTGCTATATATATATATATATATATATATATATATACATATATATAAGCTTCTATTAAGGGATCTTGTACCTTTTAAACTCGACGGAATTTAACGAAAAACTTCAAAGTTTGAATTAGTCTATCTTCAAAACCTTTATATGTATAAACATGAAATTTTGGATATTGATTAAACAGATTATGCTTTGTAATATACTACCAACAGAAATCTATTAACCCTTTACAGAATTTGTGTATTGTTAAAAATTAAAATAGCTGTTTTTTTTACCCCATAAGTCATTGCGCGCATGATATCTTGAGAAAGAATGTATGGATTGTCATGAAATTTAGTAAATATAGTAAACAAATATGTGTGTTTAAAATGATCTACTTTTAAGTATTTACAATTGTAATATTTTTAGTTATGACTATTTTTATTCATTAAAAATACAAAATTTTTAGTTTTTTTTTCCGAAAATATTTTTTTTATATAGTTAATGAAACACATTTAGCCTAAGAGTAGATCATTTTAAACACACATATATGTTTAGTATCTTTACCAAATTTCATGCCAATCCATGCATACTTTCTCAAGATATCATGCGCGCAATGACTTATGGCGTAAAAAAAGAGCTATTTTGATTTCAACAATACACAAATTCTGTAAAGGGTTAATAAATTTCTAATGGTAGCATATTACAAATCACAATCTGTTTAATCAATATCCAAAATTTCATGTTTATACATAAAAAGGCTTTGAAGATAGACTAATTCAAACTTTGAAGTTTTTCGTTAATTTTCGACGCGTTTAAAAGGTACAAGACCCTTTAAAGTAATAATTTTAATTTTTTCACCAGGTGGTATTTAACGCTGTATTGGCAATATTGTAAAATTGATATTAAACAATTTAAAATTGTTTTTAGGTATTTTAAATAATGTAATTATTTTCTATTTATATAATATTAATTGTATTTATCACGGTATTTCAAAATGAATTAACTGAATCCATAGGTTTTAATTTCTGTGTTAACTTAACTGTTTTATTCACCTTAATCTTATCATGCTTATGGATTCCATGTGCGGGTATCTATTTTGAAAATCTACTGGGAATTTATTCGGTAAGTTGTGTAAGATTTCTATTGCTACAAATTAAATATTTAATGGGTTGTAGTGTTTTTTTCCATTTCATGCCATTTGATAATGTTCTGTTTTCATCTTGAGACTATTCTTTTTGTTCTATTGGTTGTTCGGGTACAGGAAAAAAAAATTTTCAGCTTTTAGCTTTTTTCTCACAGAAAACAACCGATTTGCTTATATCATTGAATTCTGTACTCCTGAAAACGTAATTCAATATATAAGTTTTTCAATTTTTTCGGAATCCATATTCTTCTTTTTTTATTCTTCCTTATTAATTCATGTAATTAAGTATAAGGTACTTTATTTTATACATACAGTTCTATATTATAGATTTGTGGTATCCATTTTTATTGTCAATTTATTCACAATAATGCGGTTTTTGATGATGGTCGGTAATGTTTAATTAATGATTATATATATATATATATATATATATATATATATATAAGAGAAATAGACTGTTCGGATAATTGGAAGTTCGGTTAATTGGAGTTAGGATAATCGGCGCTCTACATAAATAACAAAAAAAAATACCAATAGTATTCCAAACATACGATTAAACGAAATAATAACAACAGTTAATTCTCTACCCCCTACAGAATAACCTTTAGTAAAGACAAAGGTAATAAACAAAGAATCGCTAAAATTGATTACACTAAGAAACTAGTCGTATGTGGCAATCCCAAAACTTTCTTCTATCTCATACACGTTAATACTTCCTGAAAAATGCATTATAGCAGAGCCAACGGTTAGGTGATTTACACCAAAATCTAATCAGCAACAACTTATCTCAACTTCTAATTGAGTTTGAAGTTTGATGGAAATCTGTGCATTAGTTTTTGAGATAAAGCTATTGCGGAAATCGCGAAAAATGCAGCACAGTAGTGCCACCTGTTGGGTGATTTTCACCGAAAACTAATCAGCAGCAAACTATATCCTGGGCTAATTGAATCTGAACTTTTATGAAAATCCGAGCAATAGTTCTTGAGATATAGCTATTTCAGAAATCATGAAAAATGCCACATAGCAGCGCCACCTGTTGGGCGGTTTTCACCAAAAACTAATCAGGACCAGTTTATATCAAAGTCTATCTGAATCTAAAGTTTTGAGAAATTCCTTGCATTAGTTCTTGAGATAGAGCGTCCACAAAATTTTTGTCACATACAGACTCACAGAGTGACAGAGTGGCAGACAGATATTTTCTAAAAATATCAAATCATGTTCAGGACATTCTAAAACGTATAAATCCGTCGAAAACCAGAAGTCGAAAATTTTCACGAATCGAATACTTTCTTCTTGTAAAGATAGAAGAAAGTAATAAATAAAAATAATAATATGTAAAATTTAACCCTTAAATGCCAGGTGTTGCTTTTCGGCAACATACCCAACCAACATACATTTAGGCTCTAAAATATTATTAGAATAATTTTGAAGCTGTAATGCCTAATGTTGCCAATAAAATACATTCTGAAAATATTATTAAATTGATTACAACATGTAGATGGCAACACTTGTGCTGTTTAAGAATAAAGATAGATTTATTTTTTCAATTGTTGCTACTTGTTCTTTTTGTTTTGTTTGGGAGATAAAGCTATTGCGGAAATCGCGAAAAATGCAGTATAGTAGCGCTACCTGTTGGGCGATTTACGCCAAAAACTGAACAACACTAATTTATATCAGGGACTAACTGAATCTGAAGTTTGATGTAAATTCGTGCATTAGTTCTTAAAATAGAGCTATTGCGATAATCATGAATAATGCTGCATAGAAGCGCCACCTATGGGGCGATGTACGCGAAAAAGTTATGAGCACCAAATTATGTCAAAGACTAACTCAATCTGATGTTTTCCGAAAATCCGTGCTTTAGTTCTTGAGATATAGCTATTGAAAGAATCATGAATAATGCAGCATAGCAGCGCCACTTGTAGGCCGATTTACACCAAAAACTATTCAGCACCAATTTATATCAGGGACTAACTGAATCTAAAGTTTTATTAAATTCCGTTCATTAGTTCTTTAGATGCAGCGCCCACAAAATTTGTGTCACATACAGACAGACAGACAGACAGACGGACAGACAGACAGACTCACAGACTCACAGACAAACATTTGGTAAAAACATGTTTTTACGGATCTCTGACCCCTAAAATGTGTCAATCTGTCGAAAACGTGAATTCGAAAATTTTTACGAATCCAATACTTTCTTCTTGTAAAGATAGAAAAAAGTAAAAAAAAAAAAAAAAAAAAATAGACGAATATGCTTATTATTACCCGGAAAATTTAATTGTGTGCGAATTGTTTTGAGATAATGTTTGTCCTGAAATTTATTATCCAATAACAAAAGAGTTGGAGAAATCCCCTTGAAAAGATGAATGTTCTCATTAGATTTGAAGTGAAATGAAGTACACATAACAGGATTCTGTGTATTCATATCAAACGAAGAAAAAAAATCACCCAGAACGCAACAGATGGAAGGAAATAAATTGCTATTCAGCATAATTTTACTGGCGTTTAATGTGATTAAATTTTATTCTGAAAATTAATATCTGTCTCATTTGAGATGTGGCGATAAACATTGACTTTTGCATCCCCCCTTCTGATAGGATTAATATTTTTCGAAGATGCTTAGTTTGTTTTAAGTATCATTTAGGATTTATTTTACACCGTTGCATTTTAGTTGATTTTGTACTGTTTTAATTAGTAATTTTAACATTTCAGAGGTGTTTGCATAACTCAAACTTAACATGAATACTAGTTTAACCAAATTTCCTTCACTTTTAATCAGGTTTTACTGTTATTATATATTAATAAATATATATATTGTGATACATACCATGATATCCAATATAGACAACTACTTCAAATTCGCAACGTTTTTGACCAAAGGTTGTGTAGATTGTAGGTCACTGTTTTTTTTTCTCTTTAAAAGGTACAAAGTAAGTTATTAAAGCATGAATGGATGTTATAATGGAATTATTTAATTAATTATATGATTACTATTATGATAATGATTATTATATATGATAATCATATGAGTATTATTGATTATTAATTATTATTTGATTTTTTCTACGATTTTAAAAAAAATGTAACTTTTATATCGTTTTATTTGAAAAAAAAAATTGCCGAAAGGCATGCGAAACATGAAGCTGTGTATCAGTTTAGGACAATCACGTGATTTGCGATTTTTGATTTCACTGCATCTTTCCTTGGTGTTTATTTGACAATTGTTTAAATGTGCTATACAAGTTTAAAAACACAGGTTTATTTAAGAAATTTTAATATATGTTAATTATGCCAATTTGATTTTTTTTCAACATGAAGCGCTTATAACATCATCGTAGTGTTTTGATATGTTTTACATTATTTTTCACATGTTACATGTTTAAAAACTACTTCGATGTTATAAGTTCTTCATATAGAAAAAACTTAATTATGTTAATGAACTACATTAAAATTCGTTAATTAAGCTTATGTTTCTGGCCTTTTATGACACATTTAACCTTTAAAGACAGTAGGGGTTAAATCCAGGCTCTCCGGGAAATAGGTGAAAATCACTTTATTTTTATTTTTATTGATAACTCTAAAAGATATTTAACATTTTTATACTGAACCTAAGTTTTATTATAAAAATACATTAGTTTATGAACAAGCTCCGATACCTTTTTTTTAAAACTCAAATTTAACGCATTCAGTTAAATTAATACTGTTGGTCTTAAATTTAATTAGTTGGATGTGCCAATCCCAAAACTTTCTTCTATCTCGTTTATATTAATATTTCAAAATGTTGTTACAAATACCAATACTTTATTTTTATTAGTATTTTTATTAGAATTATGCATAACTTCATACACTTTTCGATGGTACAATATTCAAAATGCACAAAAATCGCTATTACAGCCCCCCTACCGGCGGAATTTTTCCAAATTCAGGGAGGACCTTCTTGCCATGGCCAAAAACATACGCAAAAAATTTGGTTCTATTCTATGCATAACTTCATACACTTTTCGATGGTACAATATTCAAAATGCATAAAAATCTCACAAAACTCGCTATTACAGCGACCCCTACTGGCGGAATTTTTCCAAATTCACGGAGGACCTGCTTGCCATAGCCAAAAACTTAAAAAAAAATTTGGTTCAATTTTATGCATAACTTCATACAATTCTTGATGGTACAATGGGGACATACGGACATACGGACACACGGACAGACAGATATTTTCTATAAACATGTTTTTTATCATCTCTGACCCCTAAAACGTGTAAATCCATCGACAACCGGAAGTCGAAAAAAATCTCGATTACAATACTTTCTCCTATTGAAGATAGAAGAAAGTAAAAAATTTGAACTATTAATTTTTTTATAAACAATAAGTAAACGTTAATTTAAGTAAAAATCTGATGCTTCTTTCATAATTAATATCGAACTTGTTTTACCTATTAAAAATTACTATTGTTACTTTAAAGTTTATAAATTTAATATAATTGCACAGACGATTTTATGTTAAATTGCTATAGAAAACTTCGATAAAAGTGAAATATCCAAAACTTGTTATGCTTAAATTATTTTCTTTAGAAATACTATATTAAAATAATATGATTTACTGAATATCACATCTAAAAATAGGAAAATCATACAGAATTCAGCAGATGGAATAAAATAAATAGTAGCAGCGCGTAATTTAACTAGCCTTGAAAAATAATTACCAAGTTGAATTAAATAAAATTGTTCAATAAATTGTCACTTGGCGCAATTTAACTCATATTTAGTTAACAGCATCCATTAATAGTTATAGTCCACGATTTAATTCAGATATGAATGTAATTAATTGTATTATTGTCGAATAATGATGTCAGAATTAAATTTTCTCTTTAAGTTTGAAACGTTGAACAATAGGCTTTATTATATATTTTTTTTTAGTTTATTGGACGTAAGCGTTTTTTTATTTTAAAAATTTAACTTAAAGCAGCGTAAAAAAAGAGAAACATTTCTGGATCTAATAAATTCTTCCGAGTTATCCACGATTCCAAAAAAACATTACACAGAAAATTTTCAACCAGCTACAAGAAAAAAAAATCCGAAACGTTTCAGACTAGTTTTTACAGTGCAATAATTCCAGATAGCATGCACATTAGCAGCAAGTTTGATTTTTTTTTTATATTATCTTGCCGTGACAAATTTGAATTGAGAAATTCGCAGCAAATCTCCCGCAAGGTATACCATCACCCATTTGCATGAGTAGTTTGTTGTGAAACTGATGGCAAGACTGTCTTTAATTCAAGAAAGTGACAAAAGCGAAAAATTCTACTGTTGAGAGAATAGACAATCAGCACATACGCAGAAATTGTAGAAATTTTATTCGGTAGGCACCGCTTTTTCTAAACGCTATACTTATCAAATACCAAAAAATGCTCGAATTGAAAAGCACAAATATTACCTTAACTTGTTTATGGTGATAAAAACGATGCATGCACTTTCTGACGGTGCGTTCGCGTCAATGGACCTTATCAGGCCTATGGATCTCTTCGAAGGGTTTAAACTTATAGTGTAACAGTTGTAAACAGATAGTGTGGCATGGAAAGATTACTACTTTGCAGTATTTCTGATTACTTGTTTGCCGTTAATTTGCAATAAATTTGATTCAGCATGAATTTAACTTGCACGACAAGTTAGCTGCAAGTTCAAAGTGTGGTGACTTCGGCGTTTGCGTTATCTTGTTGCAGTCTTGTTATGAACTTTCAGTCTTGTCATGCTAAGCTTACTGCAACTTTGCAGGTTTTCAAAGAAAGACTGTTCAAATTTTCTGCAAACTAAAAATGCTATCTGGGTTGTAAACAGATAGTTTAGCATGGGAAGATTCTACTTTGCAGTAAGTTTGCAGTATTTTTGATTACTTGTTAGCCATTAATTTGAAATAAATTTGATACAGCATGAATTTAACTTGCACGACAAGTTAGCTGCAAGTTGAAAGTTTGTTGACTTCGGCGTTTGCATTATCTTGCTGCAGTTTTGTTATGAACTTTCAGTCTTGTCATGCTCAGCTTACTGCAGCTTTGCAGATTTTCAAAGCAAGACTGTTGCAAATTTTTTGCAAACTAAAAATGCTATGTGGGATAGTTTTCTTAATACAAAATATCATTTTCTTTGGATGGTATCAAATCTCAAGTAAACGTTTTGATGTTCATTAACCATATTCAACAGATACATATGCTAAAACAACAGCATTAGCATTAATATTAAAAGTAACATAATTATGTTACTCTTTCACGAATAAATTCTGTTACGCTGCTGACAATGATTATTTGAAAGTTGTTTTGGAAAAACCGATATTTCGTGTTTAGAAGAAACTGATTAATACACTATAAAAACTACTCGGAAAAGTTACTTTTTTAAGTAGATTTCGCAAGAAACACTACCTATTGGTTCTCCCCTGTGTTAGAATTTCCGAAATTTTTTTGCAGATTTACGCTGATCATGATCCCCAGAACCGCTGCCATCGAAATACTCAAGGCCAGAGGACACGAGTTGTGACGTCATCACTAATCGACCGACTTCTCACTAGCGTTGGAATTCATAGCGGAAAATTTTGAATAGCAATTTTCTTTTATTTTATTTGTGGAATATGTATCATCTTATAAAAAATAATAACTATTTAAACTTACTGGTGAGAATTCGGAATCCTTAAATAAAAATTCAGCTAGATGCGGAACACCACAGTGTTGCCGCATCTGGCTGATTTTTTATTGGAGGATTTCAAAATTTCACCAGTAAGTTTAAATAGTTATTATTGTTTTATAAGGTGATAGATATTCCGCAAATAAAATAAAAGAAAGTTGCTAGTCAAAATTTTCCCGTGTGAATTTCAACACTAGTGAGAAGTCGGTCGATTAGTGATGACGTCACAATTCGTGTCCTCTGGCCTTGAGTATTTCGATGGCAGCGCCAGAACCCAAAACCACTCCCAGTTAAAAAATGTATCTATCTACCTGTATCACTTTTTTATGGACTCGATAACTTCCGTAATTCTGCACAAATCTCTTTCAAACTGATACATAAAATTAAGGGGCAGAAAATCTCGGTCAAGTTCGTTAGTGGGCAAAATCGGACCAAGGGGGTGGAAATACGGAGGGTTTTTGTGAAAACAGAAAAAAACCCCATAACTTCTTAATTATGATACATACAGAATCAGTTTAAAGTTATTATTACTTCTAGGAAAATAGCCAAAAAATTATGTATGACAGATTTTTAATATCATTAAAAATGTCCTGAAGGGGCGAAAAAAATAGGATCTTAAGAAGAAACAAATTCATAACTTCGTCGATCACAAGATACCAAATCCACTGAAATGAATTATAAATCTTCTTAATATTATCTACAATTTTTATATTGACAAGTTTTTGATAGGACCAACTCTTACAACAAATATATATATATATATATAAGGGGGGGGGGGGGGTGGAAGAAGAAAAAAACTCACAACTTCTTCAAATCAAAAGATAACAAGTCCGCTTCAATTTATTTTAAATCTTCTTAATATTATCTACAACTTATACATTGACAAGTTTTTGATAGAACTAACTCTTATCGATAAAAAGGACGGGCGGGGGGCGGTTGTAGAAGGAAAAAAATCACCTTTCCGTTAATCCGCCACTTCGGCGATAAAAAAGTATCATTGGCGTAATAAAAATTTTTGACAGCGTTCAGAGATGCTGTATATGGGGTTGCATTATTAAACGCGCGCGTGTCTCAATAAAAAGAATGTCAGAATTTAAAATATAAAGTGTGGTTTATTTAGTGAAACAATCACCGCACGGTTTAAATTTGTGATATAAATCTTCTTAATATTATCTATAACTTTTGCAGTAACAAGTTTTTGACAAGATGAACTCTACAAATGGAATATTACTAAAAATATTCTGAAGGTATGAAAAAAATAGGGGTTAAAAAAATTATCGTATTAACATGATACTGATAAAACCAACTCATACAGAAATATGAAATTAAAAACTCTCCAAAAGGGACCAGATAAAATTGTTAAACTGGTTTTATCTCTAAACTTGATTTAGTTTTTGTTGGTGAAATTAGTACCTAACTTCGAAATCTACATGTGCCTGTAGGTCGAGCCGGCAGGGATTATTATTATTTTTTTTTTTTTTTGAATTAGGTAGCGAAATAAACTTTTGTTTAAGAAATGCATCTTTAAATCTCGGAAATCTATTTGTTTCGCATATTTTTGAATATAAAGAAACCCTTTTAGTAATCATGGATAACTGGGAAGAGGTTGTGTTATATTTTCATAAGTTTTCGCTAGATCCAAAACCATTTCTCTCTTTTTATAATGTGTATCCGTAACTAGTTGGATGTGCCAATCCCAAAACTTTCTTCTATCTCATATATTTTAATATTTCAAAATGTTGCTACAAATGTCGGTATTTCATTTTTATTAGTTCAATACTATATCAACTTCGAAAAAAAAATTACACAAAAATTGCTATTATAGTGCTCTTTTTCGGCTCTTTTTCAAATTCAGTGAGGACTTTCTTGCTATCGCCAAAAACATACGCAAAAAATTTGGTTCAATTCTATGCACTTCATACACTTTCTTCATGCAAATTCTTCATACACTTTTCGATGGTACAATATTCAAAATACCACAAAACCGCACAAAGATCGACATTACAGCGCCCCCTACCGACGGATTTTTTCCAAATTAAGGGAGGACTTACTTACTACAGCAAAAATCTTATAAAAAAATTGGTACAATTCTATGCATAACTTCATAAACTTTTCGATGGTACAATATTCAAAATGCCACAAAAATCGCTATTACATCGCCCCCTATTGGCGGATTTTTTCAAATTAATGGAGAACCTGCTTGCCATAGCCACAAACTTAAAAAATAAATTTGGTTTAATTCTATGCATAACTTCATACATTTTTAGAGGGTACAAGATTCAAAATGCCACAAAAATCACACAAAAATCACTATTACAGCGCCCCCTACCGGCGGATTTTTTCCAAATTAATGGAGGACCTGCTTGCCATAGCCACAAACTTAAAAAAAAAAATTGGTTCAATTCTATGCATAACTTCATACACTTTTCGATGGTACAATGGCGACATACGGACAGACGGATACACGGACACACGGACACATGGACAGACAGACATTTTCTATCACCATGTTTTTTGGGATATCTGACCCCTAAAACATGTAAATCCGTCGAAAACCGGAAGTCGAAAAAAATTTGGATTACTATTCTTTCTTCTATTGAAGATAGAAGAAAGTATAAACCTATGTTATCTATCTTAAATTTTATAAGCTTCAAATATTGAACACGTTTGTATAATAATTAACCTCCTGTTTTTTTTTTTAAATCGAAACAAACACTTTTTGATTGAAGTTATTTCTAAAGTGTTTTAATATTTGGTCACATTTTTCAAGCATCGATTGTATTTTATTATTTAATAGTCATTTTATTTACAAGTAGTTTTATGGCATATTATGCCAGGGATGACGAACCTTTTTGAATATGTGTGCCAAAATTTCAAGATTATTATGTACCAACATTCTAACGTGCCAGAAACGTTTAAACTTAGATAAAATCCAACAATTAATATTTTATAGAAATTTTACTTAAACATTTTTACACTTATACTAAATTCGATTCCTAACTTACTTATCATGCTGTATTTATTCACTAATATAGCCATGTCTTATCGAATTCCGTATTAATAATCTATAAATGAGTTTTTCTTTTATTGTATACTTCCGAATCAGATCATTTTTAGTTCTTCAGGTAGACGCAGGTTCAATAGATATATAATTATTTACACAATCAGCTAAAATTGAATTTTCAAAGTTAAAACCTAAATATAATAAAACCTAAAATAACACAAAACCTTAAACCTAAATAAAATAAAACCTAATCTGAAGTAGAAGCGTGCCATTTAGGTATATTACTATACAAACTATCTTTTAAAATTCAATTTTCAAAAATAGAACCTTTGAAATTGTATAGAGAAGCAAAATGATTTGAAAAACACTACAATGTTAAATGGTTTGTCGAGAAAATGACGTTACAGGGCGTTTTCGAAGAAATTTGTAATACCTTAATTAATTCAAAAGTAAAATATTATTTTAATGTAAATTATATACCTGTTGCACGAAACTTTTTTTTTTTCCTTTTTTTGTGTAAAAAAACATAAAATGGATTGTTTGTTCTCCATAAATTGAGTATAATCTATAATTTTTTACGCGTGCCAGAGAAGTTTTTTTACGTGCTAGGATCGGCACGCGAGCCATAGGTTCGCCGTCCCTGCTATAGGCGATTCTCCAATAAATGGGTAATTTATGTTCCTTGGGGTTATATGCTACCGTTTAACATTTATACAATTTTCGTTAGCATAAAATGTCTTCTGTGATGCCTATATACAATTTCGAAAAGAATTTTCAAGAAAATTGCTGTAAATTTTACTCCAGTGATAGTTTAAATATTCGAATTGTCACTTCTGTCCCTTGTCCCCTACTTCATGCACTGATCTTCTGGAGCAAAGTGTAATGACAAACTATTTTTAGAAAATTTACTATAAAAAATAAAAATGTACATTCTAAAGTATGAAATATTCTTTTTTTTTTTTTTTTTTTGTAAATTATAAATAGATGTATATTTATTTTATCAAGAGAAACGTTGTCTCCTAGTTTTTATGCCACCTTATACAGGGTGTTTCATAAAAGATGGGCAAAACTTTAAGAGGTGATAGTACACATGCAAAAAAATAACTTTCATCAAAGAATGCATGGTCGGAAATAAAACACAAAGGTACCGGCGCATTTGGAAACTTGGTCCAGTGTTGCCAGTGGGATACATTTTTAAAATTCAGATTTATTGATTGACACCATTTTTTGGAAGTAGCGAAATTCGTCTTACTTAATGACAGATTAAATAAGGTGAAAACAAGGCGGATTATCAATAAAAAAAAAACTGGTGGCAATCAAAAAATTTGAATTTGAAAAACAGTAGCCCACTCACAACACTGACTTGTTCCATGCAAACGTTAAAGCTCCCTTCCTATTGGGAGTTATCGGGAGAAGAATAACACTAATAGCATGCAAATGGGATATGGGGAACAAGAAGAACGCGTATGCAAAATTTCGCCTAAATTAATACATAAAAGCTGCTGATCCCAGTGTGCAACTACCAATCGCTGTAGGAACGTAACAGAAGATGTTGCCTTTCACTAATAGGGAAAAGGCTGGTATGCATTTTATCTACAGAACTGCAAATGGAAATGGCCAAGAGACTCAACGATTGTACGGAGAGGGATTTCCCACCTTGCTTTTGTCATTTATTCGTTCTTTGCTTGCTTTTGCATCGCATAACAACATATACAGTATTGCCAGTGGACTACTATTTTTAAATTCAGATTTCTTGATCAGCACCACTTTTTACTCGACTTTCAAGAAGGGTTATGTGTTTCACGCGTATCTGGGTACGCGGATTTCTTTATACCCTCGAAAGAGCCCAAAGACCGGATGGATTTTAATGAATGAGATTTCTATCGATTCGACTTAACCATCCGATGATTATAGGCTAGATTTTGTTTTTATAAATTCAAAATGGCGGCCATAAAATAAAAATATGGCGGTAGAGACGAAAAATTTTTTTTAAGCACCCTATTGAGTGACATATCATTGGATAGGTCTTTCAAAATGAAGACGATGTTTCATTGACTATTTTACAGTCAGAAGCTCCGTTTAAATATTACGCAATTGGAAGTTGTGTAAGTAGGATCTCTAGCTTTACTGCAACTCTAACCTTCATAGACATCTACAGTCCTCAACAAAACAGTGTTTATAGATGGGAACTAACAATTAAACACAACTTAAAAGTCATCAATACAAGTAAATAAAAAAAACAGGTTAGTAATATAAAAATAATTTCACATTGATGAGAAATACTTAGTTCGCTTTTTACGCAGTCGGTTTTTTGATTTTTTAAATTAAATTTTTACTTATTTGAGATTGTAAAATTCGCCTTCTTTAATGACATATTAATTAAGGCTAAAACAAGGAGAATTTTACCATTTCAAAAAATGGTGCCAATCAATAAACCGGAATAAGAAAAAGTAGACCACTGGCGTTGCATAATATCTCCTTTGTCTCCTTCTATAACCTTTGCGTTTTAATTCCGATCATACATTCTTTGATAAAAATTGCTTGTTTTGATGTGTACTATCACCTCTAAAAGTTTTGCCTATCTTTTATGAAACACCCTGTATAAAACTGCTCATGTGACTATCCAGAGGTCAGATAAAATTTTGAGAACAGTTACATTTAGTAAAAACAGTCAATCTTGACACTATCAATCTTGATTGATAAGAAAGTCACAAGTTTTAATTATCTGGACTTCAAAAGCAGTTACAAGCTGCCAAATAGATAGAAAGATAAGAATATGTTCATTACCTGTCACTACTGTACCGTACTTAAATTTTCCATGTTATTATTTTTAATTATTACTTTCTTCTATCTTTACAAGAAGAAAGTATTGGATTCGAGAAAATTTTTGACTTCCGGTTTTCGACGGATTTATACGTTTTAGAATGTCCTGAACATGATTTGATGGTTTTTTAGAAAATCTCTGTCTGTCACGCTGCCACCCTGTGAGTCTGACTGTGACGAAAATTTTGTGGGCGCTCTATCTCAAGAACTAATGGAAGGAATTTCACAGAACTTTAGATTGAGTTAGACCTTGATATAAACTGGTCCTGATTAGTTTTTCGTGAAAACCGCCCAACAGGTGTCGCTGCTATGTGGCATTTTCCTGATTTCTGCAATAGCTATATCGCAAGAACTACTGCTCGGATTTTCATAAAACTTCAGATTCAGTTAGTCCAGGATATAGTTTGCTGCTGATTAGTTTTTGGTGAAAATTGCCCAACAGGTGGCGCTGCTATGCTGCATTATTCATGATTATCGCAATAGCTTTAACTCAAAAAAAAAAAATTGCACGATTTTTCATCAAAATTCCGATTTAAATAGTCCCAGATATAAATTAGTGCTGTTTAATTTTTGGTGTAAATCGCCCAACAGGTGGCGCTGCTATGCGGAATTTCTTTTTACAATCCTCGCAATAGCTGTATCTGAAGAACTAATACATGAATTTTCATCAAGCTTCAAATTCAGTTATTTCCTGGTATAAATTGGTTCTAATTAGTTTTTGGTGTAAATCGCCCAGCAGGTGGCGCTGTTATGCAGAATTTTTTAGAATTTCCGCAATTGCTCTATCTAAAAAACTAATGCACGGATTTTCATCAAATTTTAGATTCAGTTAGAAGTTGTCAAATTTGTTGATAACTAGATTTTGGTGTAAATCATCTAACCGGTGGTGCTGATATGCTGTATTTCTCAGGACGTATTAACATGTATGAGAGAGAAGAAAGTTTTGGGATTACCTGTTCCGACTAGTTTATCATTTTGTCATGATGAAACATACTTTTGTTTACTTGAAAATACCATATTGCAATCTTACAAAAATTAGCTTACTATGAGCACAGAAGCAATTTTCTTAATTTTGTCACTATTGTCCTTGTCCCTTTTGTCCCCTTTCAACGAAATTGTATCAGCTCGCTACCTTGTTGAAATTTTATTTAACCTTGATTAAAAACATATGCATCAGAATTTTTATTTAAAACTCATCAACATATTTATTGAACTTAGTTCTATGCTTCTTTTATTTAAATAATTTTATGAAGAAATTTCTGGTTCGAACCGAATGCAATAAATTATAGAAACGTATCGATTAGAGTTAGGTAGGTTAAAGAAAAATACAGTTTAAAGTTTATGCCGGAATATTGTAAATTACTCACTACCTGAAGTCATCTTTTTCTAAAAAAAAAAAAAAAAAAAAATGCTAAAATTTAATATTTATTTTTCATTAAATCACAGCGTAAAATTACACACTTATTGGAGAAGCTTCCACATATATTACTTACACACACACACATGTATGTATTCAAATGCAAAGAAGATGCAGTTTTTCATCCGAAAAGACATTCTGGAATCTTTATTAAAAAATCTAGGATACCTGAAACTCTATCCGCAGAAAAATATTACAACCAATCCGATACAGGGATAACTATTTGATGAATACATAGCGATATCAATAATAACATAAATATGACAGGTAACATTCTAGATCAATATTTGTGGAACCATCTCAAGCGAAAGTTATATCCTTGAATCTCTAATGCTATAACTCCATAATCTTATATTTCAGATTGACTCTGTCTTACTGAACATTTATGTTTATATAAAACAAATATTAAGATTTTGGAGACATTTACATTTCCTATCAAATGTAAAATAAATGTCTGAAATGATGAAGAAGATAAATAAAAATAATACAAATCTTAATCTTGTTTTTTTACAATTGATACAAACTGCAGTAGTTTTTCTTTGAAAAATCATTTATTTCAATCTAGTCTACTTAACTAAGCCGATTTATATTAAAAATAAACAATATCAATAGCTATACTCTTATTCAAAGATGTAGTTTTTTATCCGAGAAGTTATTCTGGAAGTTTTCTTGAAATATCAAGACTGCGCTAATCCAACCCCTGGCAAACCAATTCAAATTGATGCAAGAGTAACTATTTGCAGAATAACTAAAGATATCAATAATAACATAAGTATAACAGTCGAAAGTCCAAGATCAATATTTGTAGAACCATCTCAATCGAAAGTTATATCCATGAATCTTTAAAGCTATACCTCCATCATAATCTTATATTTCAGATTGACCCTGTCTTACTGAACATTTATGTCTATATAAAACAAATATTAAGATTTTGGAGTTGAATCAAATGTAAAATAAACGTCTGAAATAAGGAAGAAGATAATAAATAAATATAATACAAATATTAATCTTGTTTTCTTACTTATAAAGTTACAATTGATACAAACTGCAGTAGTATGTTTCTCTTTGAAAAATCATTTATTTCAATCCAGTCTACTTAACTAAATTGATTCATATTCAAAATAAATAACATATATCCATTTGGGAATAACTTTAAATAAATAAATTCGTGTTTAAGAGAATTTTAACAAAAAAGCAATCGATATTTGGCTGTTTAACGAAAGATATGTATATATAAGAAATATTTATTTAAACATGATGTTCAGTAAATATTATGTTTAGTAAGCATTATGTTCAGATTACTGTTGTGTTTAGTTATTTTACTTTCTTCTAATTTTACATGAAGAAAGAATACGAGAAAAATGTCGACTTCCGATTGTCTCCGGATTTATTCGTTTTAGAATATCCTGAATACGATTTGAATGTTTTTAGAAAATGTCCAAGGATGTCTGTCTGTATGTGGCACATGATTTCCGGGCCATCTATCTCAAGAACTAATCCCGGAGTTTAATCAAACTGCAGATTCAGTTAGACCTTGACATAAGTTGCTGCTGATTAGGTTTTGTTGTAAATCTCCCAACAGGTGGTGCTGCTATTATGCATTCTTTACGATTTTTTCTGTAGTTATTTCTCAAAAAATAATGGATAGAATGTCATCAAACTTCATACTCTTTTAGACCATGGCACAAAAAATTTGATAAAAGCATGATATATAAAATTTAAATGAAAATTTTCTTTAAACACTAAAAATTAATATCGAAATCATAAACTGGAAACATATTTCAGTAAAATAAGTTTAATTTACATAATTTATAATCAAAAATAAATTTATACACACGAAAATCTTACTCATTTCTATGGATATGAACTAAATTCTAATTTATTTATACGGTAGATTTCGATAATTAATATAAAAATATTCTGAAATTAAATGAAGATTTCTAATGTTGTTCAAAATTTTTTCATACAATTTCATTATTTTTGTAACAGAATAAACAAGAAAGAAAAATCATGCAACAAGCATAGATTATGAAATACCTATCAACACTTCCAAAATAGTTTAACAAGCGTTCAACTTTTAATACGGTAAAAGACGATACTCAAGTAAACATTTTAGAAAACACATAACACATTTCAAAACCAGGTTTCAGCAATTACCGTCCATACCCGGATAGGTACTCCAATTCTTTTGTGCTGCCCTTTATATAATCTATAGATTCATATATATTCTAAATAGTATGCTAAAATTTAGTTTAGTAAGAAAACTTATAACACAGTTTAAAATTCTTCTTCACCAGTTTCTACCAATAGACGGTAGTGTATTTGAATTATTTTGTACAGCCATGTATATTACCTACATATTTATCTACACACCACATATTTATTTAAAATTTAATTCAGGCAAACACTCCGCTTAAAGATACTGAAATCATACTTCCATGAATTACTATTCATAGGCAGCCATACTCCCAGTTCTTTGCACAGTCCAGTATATGACTTTATTTCTTTTACTTTAGATCACATCAAAAATCTCTTAATATACTAAATATAGTTTACCTTGAAAATGCATAACTCAGTTATAAACCACTTTAAGAAATTCATTCTCATACTCCGTGATGCTTACGAATTCTTTTGTGTAGCCCTGTACATAAATGATAAATGCTGCACATTATATTCTACAGCAAGCATCTTCTAGTAGACCTCAATAATGTATATCAAGACCATCATTTTTCAAATACTGCAACATAACTAAAATACGTTGCGAGCAGATTTTCCCTGTAGACCCTTAAATAACAGTATTCTTTTGTGTGACCCTGTAAATGAATGATAAATGCTTTGACCTCCATATTTCACAGAAAGCATATATTAGTGCACCTCAGAAATTCATATCAATTTCTTTATTTTTTTAACAGTATAGCATCATTAAAATATACCGCAAACAATGTCCCCCGCATAGACCATAATATAATGGAATTTTTTTGAGCTCCGCTCGATGTAAATGAACTGTAAGTGCTACGCATAATATATTCTATTGTAACCATTATGTAGTGCACCTCAATAATATAAATAAATTTCATTATGCTTTAAACAGTGTAACATCATTAAAATACACTGCAAACGATTTTTTCAATAGACAATAATGAAACGGAATTTTGGTATTGAAAATGAAGTGTGGAGTATTTATAGTTCATTGACAGGAACATTCATAAGAACATGCCATATAGGCCAGTAAAAATAAGATTTTTCTAACCAAAAATTCGCGGAAAGCTGGAAATTGATTTAATCACTTTGTTTTAGATCAAAATGAAGGGATTTGAAGTTTGTCCCATTTTTCCTGTTGAGCTTTAGACGTTGAGCACCACAAAAACCTCAAAATTTTCGGACTTTTTAAAGTATTTCGCAAATAACTCAAAAACTGTTCACTCTACAGAAACAGTTCTAGTTTATAAATTGTAGACCATAAAATTCTGCGTCGCCTGAATACCACAAACTAAACATTCCACCAAAAATAAGTGAGATACGGTAGATCAAAAAAGTACTTTTTTCTAATTTTTTCTAAAAAATCTCATAAAATTGGTTTTTTGAAGTTCTCATGTATAAAATGTTATAGAACAATATAATAATAACAGAAAATCAAGAAAATTAATTTATTTAAAAAAATTAGTATATAAGCTATGGGGATAAATTAAATCAAGTTACTTGAGGGAAATACAACAAAATCGAGCTTGGAGCGTTTTTTTGCTGGACCTTGATCTGCCCATTCATCCCATTCTGTTATCTGAATCAGGTTTCAGACCAGATGCTTTAATCATTAAGGTTAGCTGGGTGGAAAAGTTCCACTAGATTCGTCCGGGATATCTCAGATGGTAGAGCACTGGCGGCTTCAGCCAGGAGATCCCTGGTTCGAATCCTGGTCCGGACGTTTTTCACCCAGTTAGAATTTTACATCTAATATGATTTATTTACCAATAAATTGATTACCAATAAATATGATTTATTTACCAAGAATAATTGTGTTAAAATTAATCTAGTACTATTAGTGTTTGTTTAATGTAACACTAGGATTGGGTTAAGGTTTCAAAATTGCAATCATAAGCGAAAATATACGTGTCAGTACATTTCGTTTGATTACATGAGCACTTAAAAAACCAATTTTCTGAAAATTTTTAGAAAAAATTAGAAAAAAGTACTTTTTTGATCTACCATATCTCACTTATTTTTGGCGGAATGTTTAGTCTGCGGTACTCAATCGACGCAAAATTTTATGGTCTACAATTTATAAATTAGAACTGTTTCTGTAGAATGAACGATTTTTGAGTTATTTGTAAAATACTGAAAAAGTCCGAAAATTTTTAGGTTTTTGTGGTGCCACGTCTGAAGATCACTAGAAAAAATGGGACAAACTTCAAATCTCTTCATTTGGATGAAAACAAAGTGATTAAAACGATTTCCAGCTTTCCGCGAATTTTTGCATAAAACGGCCCTTTTTTTAGCTAATTTTACTGGACTAATAGTAAAAACTCAAAAATATATATCAATTACATAACAAACCGAGTATATAGGGTGTATTTGAAATGCTTCAACAAACTTAGAGGGATGATAGTACTCATGAAGACGAACAAAAAATGCAATGGAACATGGGTTCGCAAATGACGTTTACAGGGTGAAAATCGAGAAAATGCGTCTGGAAATGGACAAACTGAGACAAGAAAGAAACACTCCAGAAAATTATTTATTGCACAGAATAGGTACAATACAGCTCGTGATGTCCAGAGAAAACAAATATTTTACAACAATTGTTCAAAGTGTCGACCGCTGACATTATTACACAGAGTATATCCACGGATAAACGACTGGTGGACACGCTCAAATTTGCATACGTGGATTCCTGCTCACAGATTTGTTTGGATTTCTTCCAAGTTTTTGTTATCTTTTTTAGACCAGATATGCCCAAAGTGAAAGGAAAACCAGCTTCGTGCTACTAGCCAGTTCTGCAGAAAAGCAGCATGCGAGATATCGATATTTTCATTAGTTTAGCGATTTTAACCCTTTAAACGTCATTTGTGACCCCATGTTCTATTGCATATTTTGTTCGTCTTTATGAGTACTAAAATCCTCCTAAGTTTGTTGAAGTATTTCAGATACACTCTGTATATACACGAATTAGAGCTCAGCCAGGCAGAGGAACAGGCAAACCGAAATTTTAAACACCTTTCAACTATGGTGGAAAGTATAAAAAAATAAATACATATTTCAAAAGAACAATGTTTTCAAAGGGAGCGATTTTTCAAAGTTTCTTGACCCAGCTGCTATACATGGCAGCTACATGACATCATACCAGCTGCATGGCATCATGGCAGCAAAGCCAGTATATTTCCATGAAAAGGAACAAACAAGCTAATAACTCAAAGAATAACTGACGAAGTGTGCTCAGTCTAGTTTTTCTGTGCCAAAGTTATAAAAGTTTTGATTTATGACACTAATTTTTTACGGAATTCGTTTTCTCAAGCCTTCAGATGTCTCTGTATAACTAGTTGCATGTGCCAATCCCAAAACTTTCTTCTATCTCATACCTCTTAAGGGGTCTCAGGACTCTTAAAATTGGAAAAATCGAAAAAAAAAGACCATTTTCAACATATAATATCTTAAAATGTAATTGATTTTAAGACAAAATTTTATATTGGGATGAAAGATATAAGTATGTTCTTTCATTTCATGTATTTGAAAAATTACAAGATGCAGAATTAGAATTTACAGTGGGCTCCAAAATGTCAGACCTTTGACGAGCAGAAAATCGGCATAACAGATTATGCGCACGATTACAAAATAAATTTTGCAAGTAGAAGGAAAATTTTGGGTCCTACTTATGCTTCATATTGTAATAATTACTCTGAACCTAAATAAATTTGTATTTAAAGCATCTTTCTATTTTTAATACAAAGTTGTATTTAGTTAATGCAAAATTTAGAAATTTTCAACTGTATAATCACCTATAAAGAATATATTTCTGAACAATAAGAAGAAAATATTAGGTTCAGTTTATACAGACTAACATGAAACATATGTTTTGAAACTTTCATGAAAAAAAATTCAGAAGTTTTTGAGATATCGTGCGCGTTATGCCCAAAAACGTCATTTGGAGAAAATTGACTTCAAAGTTTCTGAAACGCCGCTTCAGCTATTGAGCGTGCATAATTCTAAAAGCCATAACTTCTGTTCTAATAGGAATTTTAAGGAAACATTTAAACCAAAATGTTCAGAAAAGATAGTAGCTTAATATCTAAAAAAATTTAAATTTCGAAAATTTTAAAGCGTTAAGAGTCCTGAGACCCCTTAATATTTCAAAAAGTAGTCACAAATTTTAATACTTCAATATTATTAGTTCAATACTATACTAACTTTGATTTTCATCTTAAATTGCTGCACCAATTAATTAATCGGAGTAAAAACAAGTTAATCTGGATCATGACATTTAATAAAATCAGTAGTTTTTCATTATTCTGTTGTACATCAGCTGTTTGCGAATAGTCGGCTTAGCAGGATGCGAAGTCCCTGCTACTGCGCGACCCGCCGATGTACAACAGAAATACGAAAAATCGAGAAAGTTCTATAAAAGTTACTATTAAAACGCCTCTTTCCGGCGGAATATTTCGAAATTCAAGGAGAACCTGCTTGCCATAACCAAAAACATAAATGTGAAATTTGGTTCAATTCTATGCACTTTTCGATTGTAAAATAGTGAAAATGGCACAAAAATCGCTATTACAGAACCCCCTTCCAGCGGAATATTTCCAAATTCAAGGAGGATCTGCTTGCCATAACCAAAAACATAAATGTGAAATTTGGTTCAATTCTATGCACTTTTCGATTGTAAAATAGTGAAAATGGCACAAAAATCGCTATTACAGAGCCCCCTTCAGGCGGAATATTTCCAAATTCAAGGAGGATCTGCTGGCCATAACCGAAAACATAAATGTGAAATTTGGTTCAATTCTATGCACTTTTCGATTGTAAAATAGTGAAAATGGCACAAAAATCGCTATTACAGAGCCCCCTTCCGGCGGAATATTTCCAAATTTAAGGAGGATCTGCTGGCCATAGCCAAAAACATAAATGTAAAATTTGGTTCAATTCTATGCACTTTTCGATTGTAAAATAGTGAAAATGGCACAAAAATCGCTATTACAGAGCCCCCTTCCGGCGGAATATTTCCAAATTCAAGGAGGATCTGCTGGCCATAACCGAAAACATAAATGTGAAATTTGGTTCAATTCTATGCACTTTTCGATTGTAAAATAGTGAAAATGGCACAAAAATCGCTATTACAGAGCCCCCTTCCGGCGGAATATTTCCAAATTTAAGGAGGATCTGCTGGCCATAGCCAAAAACATAAATGTAAAATTTGGTTCAATTCTATGCACTTTTCGATTGTAAAATAGTGAAAATGGCACAAAAATCGCTATTACAGAGCCCCCTCCCGGCGGAATATTTCCAAATTTAAGGAGGATCTGCTGGCCATAGCCAAAAACATAAATGTGAAATTTGGTGCAATTCTATGCACTTTTCGATTGTAAAATAGTGAAAATGGCACAAAAATCGCTATTACAGAGCCCCCTTCCGGCGGAATATTTCCAAATTCAAGGAGGATCTGCTGGCCATAGCCAAAAACATAAATGTGAAGTTTGGTTCAATTCTATGCACTTTTCGATTGTAAAATAGTGAAAATGGCACAAAAATCGCTATTACAGAGCCCCCTTCCGGCGGAATATTTCCAAATTTAAGGAGGATCTGCTGGCCATAGCCAAAAACATAAATGTGAAATTTGGTTTAATTTTATGCACTTTTCGATTGTAAAATAGTGAAAATGGCACAAAAATCGCTATTACAGAGCCCCCTTCCGGCGGAATATTTCCAAATTTAAGGAGGATCTGCTGGCCATAGCCAAAAACATAAATGTGAAATTTAGTTCAATTCTATGCACTTTTCGATTGTAAAATAGTGAAAATGGCACAAAAATCGCTATTACAGAGCCCACTTCTGGCGGAATATTTCCAAATTTAAGGAGGATCTGCTGGCCATAGCCAAAAACATAAATGTGAAGTTTGGTTCAATTCTATGCAATTTTCGATTGTAAAATAGTGAAAATGGCACAAAAATCGCTATTACAGAGCCCCCTTCCGGCGGAATATTTCCAAATTTAAGGAGGATCTGCTGGCCATAGCCAAAAACATAAATGTGAAATTTAGTTCAATTCTATGCACTTTTCGATTGTAAAATAGTGAAAATGGCACAAAAATCGCTATTACAGAGCCCACTTCTGGCGGAATATTTCCAAATTTAAGGAGGATCTGCTGGCCATAGCCAAAAACATAAATGTGAAGTTTGGTTCAATTCTATGCACTTTTCGATTGTAAAATAGTGAAAATGGCACAAAAATCGCTATTACAGAGCCCCCTTCCGGCGGAATATTTCCAAATTTAAGGAGGATCTGCTGGCCATAGCCAAAAACATAAATGTGAAATTTGGTTTAATTTTATGCACTTTTCGATTGTAAAATAGTGAAAATGGCACAAAAATCGCTATTACAGAGCCCCCTTCCGGCGGAATATTTCCAAATTTAAGGAGGATCTGCTGGCCATAGCCAAAAACATAAATGTGAAATTTAGTTCAATTCTATGCACTTTTCGATTGTAAAATAGTGAAAATGGCACAAAAATCGCTATTACAGAGCCCACTTCCGGCGGAATATTTCCAAATTTAAGGAGGATCTGCTGGCCATAGCCAAAAACATAAATGTGAAGTTTGGTTCAATTCTATGCACTTTTCGATTGTAAAATAGTGAAAATGGCACAAAAATCGCTATTACAGAGCCCCCTTCCGGCGGAATATTTCCAAATTTAAGGAGGATCTGCTGGCCATAGCCAAAAACATAAATGTGAAATTTAGTTCAATTCTATGCACTTTTCGATTGTAAAATAGTGAAAATGGCACAAAAATCGCTATTACAGAGCCCACTTCCGGCGGAATATTTCCAAATTTAAGGAGGATCTGCTGGCCATAGCCAAAAACATAAATGTGAAGTTTGGTTCAATTCTATGCACTTTTCGATTGTAAAATAGTGAAAATGGCACAAAAATCGCTATTACAGAGCCCCCTTCCGGCGGAATATTTCCAAATTTAAGGAGGATCTGCTGGCCATAGCCAAAAACATAAATGTGAAATTTGGTTTAATTTTATGCACTTTTCGATTGTAAAATAGTGAAAATGGCACAAAAATCGCTATTACAGAGCCCACTTCCGGCGGAATATTTCCAAATTTAAGGAGGATCTGCTGGCCATAGCCAAAAACATAAATGTGAAATTTGGTTCAATTCTATGCTTTTTCGATTGTAAAATAGTGAAAATGGCACAAAAATCGCTATTACAGAGCCCCCTTCCGGCGGAATATTTCCAAATTTAAGGAGGATCTGCTGGCCATAGCCAAAAACATAAATGTGAAATTTAGTTCAATTCTATGCACTTTTCGATTGTAAAATAGTGAAAATGGCACAAAAATCGCTATTACAGAGCCCACTTCCGGCGGAATATTTCCAAATTTAAGGAGGATCTGCTGGCCATAGCCAAAAACATAAATGTGAAGTTTGGTTCAATTCTATGCACTTTTCGATTGTAAAATAGTGAAAATGGCACAAAAATCGCTATTACAGAGCCCCCTTCCGGCGGAATATTTCCAAATTTAAGGAGGATCTGCTGGCCATAGCCAAAAACATAAATGTGAAATTTAGTTCAATTCTATGCACTTTTCGATTGTAAAATAGTGAAAATGGCACAAAAATCGCTATTACAGAGCCCACTTCCGGCGGAATATTTCCAAATTTAAGGAGGATCTGCTGGCCATAGCCAAAAACATAAATGTGAAGTTTGGTTCAATTCTATGCACTTTTCGATTGTAAAATAGTGAAAATGGCACAAAAATCGCTATTACAGAGCCCCCTTCCGGCGGAATATTTCCAAATTTAAGGAGGATCTGCTGGCCATAGCCAAAAACATAAATGTGAAATTTAGTTCAATTCTATGCACTTTTCGATTGTAAAATAGTGAAAATGGCACAAAAATCGCTATTACAGAGCCCCCTTCCGGCGGAATATTTCCAAATTTAAGGAGGATCTGCTGGCCATAGCCAAAAACATAAATGTGAAATTTAGTTCAATTCTATGCGCTTTTCGATTGTAAAATAGTGAAAATGGCACAAAAATCGCTATTACAGAGCCCACTTCCGGCGGAATATTTCCAAATTTAAGGAGGATCTGCTGGCCATAGCCAAAAACATAAATGTGAAATTTGGTTCAATTCTATGCACTTTTCGATTGTAAAATAGTGAAAATGGCACAAAAATCGCTATTACAGAGCCCCCTTCCGGCGGAATATTTCCAAATTTAAGGAGGATCTGCTGGCCATAGCCAAAAACATAAATGTGAAATTTAGTTCAATTCTATGCACTTTTCGATTGTAAAATAGTGAAAATGGCACAAAAATCGCTATTACAGAGCCCACTTCCGGCGGAATATTTCCAAATTTAAGGAGGATCTGCTGGCCATAGCCAAAAACATAAATGTGAAGTTTGGTTCAATTCTATGCACTTTTCGATTGTAAAATAGTGAAAATGGCACAAAAATCGCTATTACAGAGCCCCCTTCCGGCGGAATATTTCCAAATTTAAGGAGGATCTGCTGGCCATAGCCAAAAACATAAATGTGAAATTTAGTTCAATTCTATGCACTTTTCGATTGTAAAATAGTGAAAATGGCACAAAAATCGCTATTACAGAGCCCACTTCCGGCGGAATATTTCCAAATTTAAGGAGGATCTGCTGGCCATAGCCAAAAACATAAATGTGAAGTTTGGTTCAATTCTATGCACTTTTCGATTGTAAAATAGTGAAAATGGCACAAAAATCGCTATTACAGAGCCCCCTTCCGGCGGAATATTTCCAAATTTAAGGAGGATCTGCTGGCCATAGCCAAAAACATAAATGTGAAATTTGGTTTAATTTTATGCACTTTTCGATTGTAAAATAGTGAAAATGGCACAAAAATCGCTATTACAGAGCCCACTTCCGGCGGAATATTTCCAAATTTAAGGAGGATCTGCTGGCCATAGCCAAAAACATAAATGTGAAATTTGGTTCAATTCTATGCACTTTTCGATTGTAAAATAGTGAAAATGGCACAAAAATCGCTATTACAGAGCCCCCTTCCGGCGGAATATTTCCAAATTTAAGGAGGATCTGCTGGCCATAGCCAAAAACATAAATGTGAAATTTAGTTCAATTCTATGCACTTTTCGATTGTAAAATAGTGAAAATGGCACAAAAATCGCTATTACAGAGCCCACTTCCGGCGGAATATTTCCAAATTTAAGGAGGATCTGCTGGCCATAGCCAAAAACATAAATGTGAAGTTTGGTTCAATTCTATGCACTTTTCGATTGTAAAATAGTGAAAATGGCACAAAAATCGCTATTACAGAGCCCACTTCCGGCGGAATATTTCCAAATTTAAGGAGGATCTGCTGGCCATAGCCAAAAACATAAATGTGAAATTTAGTTCAATTCTATGCGCTTTTCGATTGTAAAATAGTGAAAATGGCACAAAAATCGCTATTACAGAGCCCACTTCCGGCGGAATATTTCCAAATTTAAGGAGGATCTGCTGGCCATAGCCAAAAACATAAATGTGAAATTTGGTTTAATTTTATGCACTTTTCGATTGTAAAATAGTGAAAATGGCACAAAAATCGCTATTACAGAGCCCACTTCCGGCGGAATATTTCCAAATTTAAGGAGGATCTGCTGGCCATAGCCAAAAACATAAATGTGAAATTTAGTTCAATTCTATGCACTTTTCGATTGTAAAATAGTGAAAATGGCACAAAAATCGCTATTACAGAGCCCCCTTCCGGCGGAATATTTCCAAATTTAAGGAGGATCTGCTGGCCATAGCCAAAAACATAAATGTGAAATTTAGTTCAATTCTATGCACTTTTCGATTGTAAAATAGTGAAAATGGCACAAAAATCGCTATTACAGAGCCCCCTTCCGGCGGAATATTTCCAAATTTAAGGAGGATCTGCTGGCCATAGCCAAAAACATAAATGTGAAATTTGGTTCAATTCTATGCACTTTTCGATTGTAAAATAGTGAAAATGGCACAAAAATCGCTATTACAGAGCCCCCTTCCGGCGGAATATTTCCAAATTTAAGGAGGATCTGCTGGCCATAGCCAAAAACATAAATGTGAAATTTAGTTCAATTCTATGCACTTTTCGATTGTAAAATAGTGAAAATGGCACAAAAATCGCTATTACAGAGCCCACTTCCGGCGGAATATTTCCAAATTTAAGGAGGATCTGCTGGCCATAGCCAAAAACATAAATGTGAAGTTTGGTTCAATTCTATGCACTTTTCGATTGTAAAATAGTGAAAATGGCACAAAAATCGCTATTACAGAGCCCCCTTCCGGCGGAATATTTCCAAATTTAAGGAGGATCTGCTGGCCATAGCCAAAAACATAAATGTGAAATTTAGTTCAATTCTATGCACTTTTCGATTGTAAAATAGTGAAAATGGCACAAAAATCGCTATTACAGAGCCCACTTCCGGCGGAATATTTCCAAATTTAAGGAGGATCTGCTGGCCATAGCCAAAAACATAAATGTGAAGTTTGGTTCAATTCTATGCACTTTTCGATTGTAAAATAGTGAAAATGGCACAAAAATCGCTATTACAGAGCCCCCTTCCGGCGGAATATTTCCAAATTTAAGGAGGATCTGCTGGCCATAGCCAAAAACATAAATGTGAAATTTGGTTTAATTTTATGCACTTTTCGATTGTAAAATAGTGAAAATGGCACAAAAATCGCTATTACAGAGCCCACTTCCGGCGGAATATTTCCAAATTTAAGGAGGATCTGCTGGCCATAGCCAAAAACATAAATGTGAAATTTGGTTCAATTCTATGCACTTTTCGATTGTAAAATAGTGAAAATGGCACAAAAATCGCTATTACAGAGCCCCCTTCCGGCGGAATATTTCCAAATTTAAGGAGGATCTGCTGGCCATAGCCAAAAACATAAATGTGAAATTTAGTTCAATTCTATGCACTTTTCGATTGTAAAATAGTGAAAATGGCACAAAAATCGCTATTACAGAGCCCACTTCCGGCGGAATATTTCCAAATTTAAGGAGGATCTGCTGGCCATAGCCAAAAACATAAATGTGAAGTTTGGTTCAATTCTATGCACTTTTCGATTGTAAAATAGTGAAAATGGCACAAAAATCGCTATTACAGAGCCCCCTTCCGGCGGAATATTTCCAAATTTAAGGAGGATCTGCTGGCCATAGCCAAAAACATAAATGTGAAATTTAGTTCAATTCTATGCACTTTTCGATTGTAAAATAGTGAAAATGGCACAAAAATCGCTATTACAGAGCCCACTTCCGGCGGAATATTTCCAAATTTAAGGAGGATCTGCTGGCCATAGCCAAAAACATAAATGTGAAATTTAGTTCAATTCTATGCGCTTTTCGATTGTAAAATAGTGAAAATGGCACAAAAATCGCTATTACAGAGCCCACTTCCGGCGGAATATTTCCAAATTTAAGGAGGATCTGCTGGCCATAGCCAAAAACATAAATGTGAAATTTGGTTTAATTTTATGCACTTTTCGATTGTAAAATAGTGAAAATGGCACAAAAATCGCTATTACAGAGCCCACTTCCGGCGGAATATTTCCAAATTTAAGGAGGATCTGCTGGCCATAGCCAAAAACATAAATGTGAAATTTAGTTCAATTCTATGCACTTTTCGATTGTAAAATAGTGAAAATGGCACAAAAATCGCTATTACAGAGCCCCCTTCCGGCGGAATATTTCCAAATTTAAGGAGGATCTGCTGGCCATAGCCAAAAACATAAATGTGAAATTTAGTTCAATTCTATGCACTTTTCGATTGTAAAATAGTGAAAATGGCACAAAAATCGCTATTACAGAGCCCACTTCCGGCGGAATATTTCCAAATTTAAGGAGGATCTGCTGGCCATAGCCAAAAACATAAATGTGAAGTTTGGTTCAATTCTATGCACTTTTCGATTGTAAAATAGTGAAAATGGCACAAAAATCGCTATTACAGAGCCCCCTTCCGGCGGAATATTTCCAAATTTAAGGAGGATCTGCTGGCCATAGCCAAAAACATAAATGTGAAATTTAGTTCAATTCTATGCACTTTTCGATTGTAAAATAGTGAAAATGGCACAAAAATCGCTATTACAGAGCCCACTTCCGGCGGAATATTTCCAAATTTAAGGAGGATCTGCTGGCCATAGCCAAAAACATAAATGTGAAGTTTGGTTCAATTCTATGCACTTTTCGATTGTAAAATAGTGAAAATGGCACAAAAATCGCTATTACAGAGCCCCCTTCCGGCGGAATATTTCCAAATTTAAGGAGGATCTGCTGGCCATAGCCAAAAACATAAATGTGAAATTTAGTTCAATTCTATGCACTTTTCGATTGTAAAATAGTGAAAATGGCACAAAAATCGCTATTACAGAGCCCACTTCCGGCGGAATATTTCCAAATTTAAGGAGGATCTGCTGGCCATAGCCAAAAACATAAATGTGAAGTTTGGTTCAATTCTATGCACTTTTCGATTGTAAAATAGTGAAAATGGCACAAAAATCGCTATTACAGAGCCCCCTTCCGGCGGAATATTTCCAAATTTAAGGAGGATCTGCTGGCCATAGCCAAAAACATAAATGTGAAATTTAGTTCAATTCTATGCACTTTTCGATTGTAAAATAGTGAAAATGGCACAAAAATCGCTATTACAGAGCCCCCTTCCGGCGGAATATTTCCAAATTTAAGGAGGATCTGCTGGCCATAGCCAAAAACATAAATGTGAAATTTGGTTCAATTCTATGCACTTTTCGATTGTAAAATAGTGAAAATGGCACAAAAATCGCTATTACAGAGCCCCCTTCCGGCGGAATATTTCCAAATTTAAGGAGGATCTGCTGGCCATAGCCAAAAACATAAATGTGAAATTTGGTTTAATTTTATGCACTTTTCGATTGTAAAATAGTGAAAATGGCACAAAAATCGCTATTACAGAGCCCCCTTCCGGCGGAATATTTCCAAATTTAAGGAGGATCTGCTGGCCATAGCCAAAAACATAAATGTGAAATTTAGTTCAATTCTATGCACTTTTCGATTGTAAAATAGTGAAAATGGCACAAAAATCGCTATTACAGAGCCCCCTTCCGGCGGAATATTTCCAAATTTAAGGAGGATCTGCTGGCCATAGCCAAAAACATAAATGTGAAATTTAGTTCAATTCTATGCACTTTTCGATTGTAAAATAGTGAAAATGGCACAAAAATCGCTATTACAGAGCCCACTTCTGGCGGAATATTTCCAAATTTAAGGAGGATCTGCTGGCCATAGCCAAAAACATAAATGTGAAGTTTGGTTCAATTCTATGCACTTTTCGATTGTAAAATAGTGAAAATGGCACAAAAATCGCTATTACAGAGCCCCCTTCCGGCGGAATATTTCCAAATTTAAGGAGGATCTGCTGGCCATAGCCAAAAACATAAATGTGAAATTTGGTTTAATTTTATGCACTTTTCGATTGTAAAATAGTGAAAATGGCACAAAAATCGCTATTACAGAGCCCCCTTCCGGCGGAATATTTCCAAATTTAAGGAGGATCTGCTGGCCATAGCCAAAAACATAAATGTGAAATTTAGTTCAATTCTATGCACTTTTCGATTGTAAAATAGTGAAAATGGCACAAAAATCGCTATTACAGAGCCCACTTCTGGCGGAATATTTCCAAATTTAAGGAGGATCTGCTGGCCATAGCCAAAAACATACACAAAATTTTTTGTTCAATTCCATGCCTTACTTCATACACTTTTCGATGTTACAATGGCGACACACGGACAGACAGACATTTTGTATAAATATTATTTTTTAACCCCTGAACCCTAAAACATGTTAATCCGTTGAAAACCAGAAGTCGAAAAAATTTCGATTACATTACGTTCTTCTATTGAAGATAGAAGAATAGTTTTAGCAACAGATTCCTCTAAACAGGAAAAGTTATTTTATAATTTCCCTGTTTATGATATTTTCCAAGACGTCTTAGTGAAACTATAAGGCGTAAGAAAAACTTTTCTTACTTAATTTATTTTTAAATATTTCTGTTATATTTAACGTGTTAAACCTAATTACGTAATAAACAGTTTATCTAAATACTAATTAAATGTCTAATGTTTACCGAAGGTTTAAAGCATTTTGAACAAAAGAGTAATGACAAAACTAGTACCACTAACAGAAATAAGGAAAGAACTTGAAAATGGGTTAATTAAAAATTACCACGGGGAAATGCTTTTCGAAGGCTAAATTAAAGAGCTGAGTCAATACAAGTTTGCCTGTAAGTAAATTAAGGCAATTAAATTAATCTGCAGTTTGTGTATGTAAATTGCTCTTAGATAAGTTTCAAATTTTCTTTTAAGAGCAACTAATGAATAACGCAATCAGATAGAAAATTACTGGGGGACAATAAAAGGTTTACATACATAATTTTTTTTTATATGTTGAAGGTGTTAATATATTTTTAAAAATATTAAAGAGGATGTTGGCTTTTCACTCGACTTCCAAAGAAGACGGTTATGGGGCATTCTCACAATTGTTTGACTTTCATGTCCCCGAATAATAATTTTCATTTTAATACACTTTTTTGTGTTTTTTTTTATTTCATATACTGGGGAATATCCCATTGCATGATTGCATAACAATATTAACGAGATAAATAAGTTTTGGACGATGCTGGGGGTTCAAAAACCAGAAAAACTCCTATACCGTCCCGTGTCCATGATGCTAATTTTTAAGTTTGGAGCTGTCTGTATGAAATTGTTTCAATAAAAGTAATTCAATGTAATTTTTTTCCAAAATTGGGACAATTGTTTTATATAAATATGTAGAAAAAATGAACCTGCATACATTTTTACGGTTGATATTATTTTTTGAACTCTGTACCTGGGTTTTTCATCCTTACCGTCCCTCTTACTAAACTTATACAGAAAATCACTTCAGATGGAGCCACAGAATTTTTTTCAAGTTTTTTCTCATGCAGAAGTACGCTAGAGAAAGAATGTCTAAAATTCTTTGATAGGAAACTTACTGCAGAGTTTAAATCAGCATTTAAATATCAATTTCAAGATCGTGGCTTTATTAGTATTCTTACCGTCCCCAAGGTTTATTCCTGCACTTTTCGAGGTAACACTGCAAATAGAAGCGTCTTAAATTTAGACACATATGTGACTGAAAAAGAATTTTAGACACTTAAGTGTCTTAATCTGAAAATTAAGACACTATAGATGTCTTAATTTAAGATACATAAGCGTCTTACTATGACCATGGTGTAAACGAACTGAGAATAATGTCTAAAATATCCGCAAACGTCTTATTTTAAGACACTTCATTGCTTTAAACGTGTCTTAATTTAAGATGTTTTGATTCTTCCGACGCAATAACCACCAGGGGGCACTAGCACTCCCAGTTGCGCATGCGTTTTAGATGTCTTCGTTCGAAGTGGTATACGTTGTAATTCAAACAAAGTTTGTTTTTATGTACGCGTGTATTTTAATTCGTTTTTTGCGAAATGTGAAGTACTGTGATTTTAATTCGTATTAACTTGGAGTATTTATTTATTGAATACATACATCTGACGTGTGTGCTCGACATCAAATGTCTCTTAGAAGCTGTCGTCGATACAAGGGCGGGATAGACACAGAACAGAAGTAGACGGCGGTTGAAGATTACACCCGGAAATTCTACAAAGCGTGTGCAATGGGCTTAGTGTTAACTCGTATCAATTTATATCAATAATATTGTGTTATTCATCTTCGTCCTGTCGAAACTGGCAAAAAAAAGAAACTTTTGTCTGGCGGGTCCTGTTTTTAGGATGAAACATCTCATCCTTTAAATATGGCTAGTCGGATGTATTATGGGATTACCTTTTAAACTGATGAAAGTCTTTCTCCCTCACTGTGGTTGTGGTAGTTTTTAAAATTTCAAATCGAGGAATATTTCTTACCCCTTGCAGCAACTCAAGTAAGTTTCTTTATAGTAGTAAAATTAGTGTATTTTATGATTTTATTTATTGTACTAAACAAAATCCTGCATGAAATTTAATTAGTTTTGAATCTGTTCGCAAAAAACCCCACTAATTCTAGAAGTATATATTTTTAAACTTATGACGTTCTTTTTTATTACGAATTATATATTCAATGTCAGTTCTTAGTTTCAAATGGATAATTTTTATCTCGCAGTAAATCACGGCCACAAGGAAGTAAAGAAAAAAAAAACTTTGAAAGTTGACCTAATGCTTTCTTACTTCCTGGCATAAAACCGCAGATTAAAAAAAGATAAATAAAGTAAATGAGACTGGTCTATTATATGAACCTGCCTGTAAAAATATACATATGTTTTGATTTGCAATCAACTCTAATACTGATTTTTTTATTATTTTTAATAAAAAAGTAATTTGAAATTTATAATGGGAAAAAGTAAAAACCTCTAACTAGATTTCGTATTTAAAATTGTGGTAACTTTATTTATATGCACTTATACGAAAAATACAAAAATGACAGATGTTACTGTATATATTTAAGACGAAAGAAGTTTGGAAATCATAAGTTATTTTTTCCTCATGTTTTTAATATAGAATATGTACTTATTTGTTTTTATTGATAGTTGAATAGCTTTTGTGAGTACCCTCTGATCTACATAAAAACTTGTCCATGTGGAAATATAAATTTTTTAAATAAGTATTTTCATTTTTTTTGGGGGGGGGAGGGGGGGATTTTGCATGAATTTTTGTAAAGCTGATATCTTAAATCTTGCACTGATTATAATGAAAGTTTTGAACTTTTAGAGTAGGACAAGTTTAAAAACGCAAATATATTTAACAAAATACCAAAGTCATTTTTTCCCCAATGTTATTAATGTAGAATATTTATTTATTTATTTTCATTATTCATAGTTAAATGGCTGTTGTGATTATCAAGTGATGTATATGTAAAATTGCCTATGTGGCAATATATTTTTTTATATTTTAATTTTTTTTGGGGGGGAGTGGGGGGGGGATTTTTGCAATTTTCGTACATCTGATATTTTAAATCTTTTTCCACATTCAACCGAGTATAATAAATATTTTGAACTTTTAGAGTAGGACAAGATTATAAAATATATATATATATTTATCTATGTACCTTAAAAGCCCTTAATAGCGAACACTTCGGGACCGCGGAATTTGTCCGATAATTGGAGATGTCTACTTTTTTGAGGTAAAAATATACAAATATGTATGTCTGCTGATTAAAAAAGTATTCGTTAAATAGAGGTGTTCGCTATTCGAGAATCCCCATTAACCTCCACAACGGATACTCCCGAATACCGGACATCTCAATTTAGACAACTATAATGCAGGGTTGCGTTTTTTGCAAAAGTACTTCTTGATTAAAGGAAGGGCAAACTGGGAAGTGCCCCGTCCCCCTACGACTGTAGTGCCCCCAAATTTGATGTGCAATATTTGTAAAGCTTATATTTTAAATCTGTTTCGAAATTGTACTGATTATAATCAATATTTTGAACTTTTAAAGTAAAATAAGGTTAAAAACAAAATAAATTTTAAAAAATCTAATATTTAGATAAATATTTTTTGTTTTTTAATCTTGTTCTACTCCTGAAGTTCACGATATTGATTATAATCAGTACAATGTCGTAAAAGATTTAAATTATCAACGTAACGAAAATTGTATACCAAAACTGAGAGCACCAAAAAAATCAGGCTGTATTGGGGGGGGGGGGGCAGGACCACAGCCAAATATTTTTCCAGGATTCAACGTGGTCAAACATGGCTACGTATGATGCTTACAAAAAAATGGATGCGATTCAGACGTTTGAAGTGTCTGAAATTCAGACGCAAAAAGTGTCTGAAAAAATTCAGACATTTTAAAATGTCTGAAAATTGAACACTCCATTTCAGACACTTAAGTGTCTGAATTTCAGACATTTTAATTTAGAGTGAAGTTAAAAAAAAAAAATAATTTAATCCAATGTTAACAACTGTTTCTAAAAATCAATCAACAATGTGACTATCACTTAGTCTTAACATGATTTGCCTAAAATAGGTGGTAATTTTCCTTATTATATCCTTACCGTCCCCCTTTTTCCCATTTCGTCCAGTTTTTCCTATACCGTCCCCTTTTCTTGCCTTACCGTCCCTTCTTTAATGCCCTTTTAAGACAATGTTATACCAAAATTTTGTACTAAAAATACTACATTGTTATTATTTTTTATTTGAATGTCCTGTGGGTACTATGCAAATTCATTACAAGTAAAAATTTCGAAGAAAATAAAAAGTTTTAGTGGTAAAATGGTAAGGAAAATTAAACTCGCAAAGTTTAATTTTCCATAACATAAGTTTAACATTAACCTCAGTTAAATAAAAAATTTTTCGTTGCTGACCATTTTTTCTTTATTTTAAATCATTAAGGCATTCGTCTTCTAGATTAAAATGTTATTTTAGCAAGTTTAATTTCGCCAGATTTCCCCCCCAAAAGTCAAAAGATTGTGAGAATGCCCCTTATACACTTCGCTTGTACATTTTTATTTTTATTTTCTTTTATCTTTACAAAACAGAAAGTATTCGTTTATTGAAAATTTTCGATTTCTGGTTTTCTACGGATTTACATGTTTTAGGGGTCAGAGATCCCGAAAAACTTGTTTGTACAAAATGTCTGTCTATGCGTCTGTGACTCTGTCTGTATATATGTGACACAAATTTTGTGGGCGCTCTAGCTCAAGAATTAATGCACAGGATTTCATAAAATTTTATATTCAGTCAGTCCCTGATATAAATTGGTGCTGATTAGAGTTTGGTGCAAATCTCCCAACAAGTGGCGCTGCTATGCTGAATTTTTCGCGTTTCCCGCAATAGCTCTATCTCAAGAACTAATATACGAATTTTCATCTAACTTAAGATTCAATTAGTCCTTGATCTGAATTGGTGGATTACGTTTTGATGTAAATCGCCCAACAGGTGGCGTTGCTATGCTGCATTTTTCACGATTTCCGAAATAGCTCTATCTCAAGAATTAATGCACGAACTTTCATCTAACTTCAGCTTCAGTAAATGTTGACACAAGTTGTTGGTTATTAGATTTTGGTGTAAATCATATAACCGGTGGCGCTGATATGTTGGATTTTTCCCGATTTTCGCAATAACTCTACCTCAAAAACTAATACACGGATTTGTAAACAGCTTCAGATCAAGTTAGACGTTGACATAAGTTATTGCTGATTAGGTTTTGATGCAAATTATCCAACAGGTAGCGCTGCTATGCTATATATTTCAGGATTTACATGCAGGTAGCGCTGCTATGCTACATTTTGCAGGGTTTACATGATTCTAGCGATAGTCATATCTCTACAACTAATGCACGGAGTTTCATATCTTTAGAATCGTCATGATGGGAATAGATTGCCATTTAATTTTGGCACTGAAAAGTAGAGCAGCGTTGAGGGGTTACCTAGTTGTTATCAGCCTGTGATAGAGAAATTTGAAACATTAACATGTTTGAGATCAGTAGCGTCAACTTTTGAAAAATACTGGGTGGGCTGAAAATTTTTTGAATAAAATAACGCATGCAACCCCCCCCCCCCTAGTTAGCATGAAAAAAAAAACTGGTTTTATAGTAATATAATAATAATTGATACCAGTTAAATTTGTTTTAAATTGTAATAATGAAATTTATGCATGTAAATATGAAATAGTGTAGTTCTTATAGGTACCGCACACAAGATTGAATTATACAATCACTTATAAATCAGTTTAAACCTGATTTGAAATCTTATTTTAATGTTAAAATAAAAGAGTTGAATTATTTTAAAATTACTTATGACTAAACAAATAAAATTCTATTTTAGAAAGAAAAATACTGTTATAAAGTTATAGTAATGTTTTCATTTCATTTAAAAAAAATTTCTTTCAAATATACAATAATATGAAATTTATTTTTAAGATTTTGGTCAAAATTTCTTGTTAAATATTTTTAGATATCACTTTTTAATGATATTTTTGCAAAATCAGCCTAAAAATGATTTTCAATGCAATAGGATAAAAAAAAAACGACCTTTTGTAATATCTTTTACTTTTCTCTCTATTCTAAAAAAAACTAATGCTGTCACCGCCGCTGTTAAAGAATTTTTCTGACCGGAGCTCTTTCTTCGTTAATATTAAGAAAATTATTGTATATAAAAATAAAAAAATCGGTGGTATTATAGAGAAATACAGCGAAACGCGTGGACAACAGCGGACACATGTTTACTATAGCTGATGACGAGGTGTTAATATTTTTAGCTCGAAACGCGTCCTTTGTATTGTTTTTATTTTATTGTGATTTTTTACAGAGATTTATTATTTTAAATTATTATAGAGAAATGTTTGAGAAACACGCTGATGTAGACTGTTTTCAAATCGAAGAATTATTTTAAGAGATATTTAATGCTAAATTTGGTCAAAAAATCATTCCATTAAAAAAGTTTTATAGGAGAAAAAACTATACATAGGAATTTAGTAATCTTTAGATCATTTTATGCTTTAGAAGCTCCCCGTGTGCAGACTGCATTTATTTTTTTTAATTTGACTCATTTTTTGAGGTTTTATTTCTATTTTAAATTCAAATTTTCAGTATTTCGAGAGATATTTTTTACAACTTTTAGAAAAGGGTATTATTTTAAATTGTTGCCAAATTTAAAAACAGCCCAAAGAATAATATTTCCTACAAATTACAAATTTATTTACGTGTGACTATTATAAACAGAAAAAAACTTTCAAATGACAATTAAATGATTCGTATTAAAAGCAAGAAAATATTCATAATTACGTGATAAAACTATATTTACTCCTGAATTTTAAAACAGAAAGAAAATTGTAAAATAATAAATTTATTAATATGAGTTAAAAGTCTTAAATGGAGGAAATTACCTCATATTTAAAACTGCCAAACAATAATATTGCCAAACAGGTTAAATTAAAAAAATATATTTGCGCGAGACCTTTATTTCATATTTTGAGATAATCTTTTAAAACTATTGTTGAGAATTCCAAGACAGTGCAAATATTTCCTTTCTAACAACAAAAGTATTTTCACGTGAATATTAAAAAAAGAAAGAAAAATTTGGTGAAAATTACGTCAGATTTAAAACGGTACATTTAAAATGTCTTATTAAAAAAAACTTTTTTATAGCGTTCTTAAAAAAAACTGGAGACTCTGTTTACTTAATTCGTTTTATATTAGTTTATTTTCACATGTTTCACTGATCAGATTTAATCAAAGACGAAACAACCCGTTAGCAGGGAAATCGCCACTGTTATTTTAATTATAATTCATTCTTCCAAATTTTTTTTAAACCCGATCAAGCGTGCTTTTAGAGTTTGCGGTATCTGAAGGGAGGTTGGCGAACGTAGCTTGTTGGGGGTATATGATCCTAGTTATCATAAAAAAATTTTAAAAACCTTAATTACATTTCCAAGGTCTGCAGGATGTTTAAACCTTTATGTCCCAAATTTTGTATTCATAAAAATTTCATCTTCTAAAGCATTTTTCGTGAATTTTTGAAACTCCATTAGAATATTTACACAATCATTTAATAAATCGTAGAAAGATTTTTCAAATTAAAATTAATTAACTTAATACGAATTTATGAGGATTTTGTGCAATATTTATAATTTACTCAAATCTTTTGTTTAAAATATTTTTTTTTTTTAGAATTTTATAGAATTAGGAAATGTACAAATATACTGCTCTTACAATAGAAATGTAAAAATATTTCCCCTCACAATCTTTCAAAGTCAAAAAACCTGAAAAGATGCAAATAAAAAAGAAATAATCCTTTTAAAAATATTTTAGTTTTGTGCAACCAATAATGCTTTTGGAACAAGATAAAGTTAAGCCTCTATAACTCATTCTAAACTGTATAACTACTAATCGATGTGTTAAATTAATTTTATAACAAGTTATTTTAATGGTACTTTAAAGTACCATCGGGGCGTAAAGAGTTAAGGGGGTTCGGGACACATTTTTAAAGAATTTTTATTTATTGAGCTAAAATTCTGAATTTTTTTGTGATTGTTAACCATATCATTTGTAAACAAAATCACATGACAAAGCTTCTCACAATTTAAAAAAAAATTAAATTTGAATTTTGTTAAAAAAGTGGGGTAATTTAAAATCGTAAAAACTCGAAATATTATTTATAGAATTTCAATTTTTTTTTTCATTTAAATAAACAGAAATATACAAGTTTCAATTTTGATTCAGCATTTAAAAAAATATTTAATGAAAAAAAAATGGTGCAACTTAAAAAAAATCATATCTTCAAAAGAAAATATTTTTTTCAAATATGCTCAATCAAAATTAAAGTAAAACATTTCAAAAATACATAAATTTGAACCATTTATCTTTAACTGTTCTTGAGTTATAGGAATTTAAATATGAGAAATAATGATAAAAACCCATCATGAAGAAAAACGCATTTTTGCAAGAAGTCGCTTCCATGACAGACGTTGCTTGAAAGCCAGATTTTGAAAACAAACCAAAACGATAAAAAATTAATATTTCTTGTTCAAATTAATATTTCTTGTTCTAATTCATATAGAAACATGATTTAAAAGCCATTTTAAGCAGAAAAAAACCCTGAAAAATTGTTAATGAAATAAAATGTTTTTACAAAATTTGAAGATTTTTGTGTCCCGAACCTCCTTAAAGCATTCGAACACACGAAATGAACTAAACTTAAACTAACAAACAATAAAATAAACTTAAACTTAAACTTAGCAGCAAAATAAACTTATCATTAGAAACGAGTCTTTAAATCTTGAAATTATACTGGAATCTTTGGTTTCTAAGTGCAAAGAACGGTTTTCGGAATCATGGGTAATTCGGAAGATCTTATTGAATATTTTAGTCCGTGCATATAATATATTTTTGCTTATTAAGAAACTATATCTTTTTTGGAGTGCGGGGGCTAGGATAAAATAATCAACCAGACTCAGAGCCCTTGAATTCGAAGAGCTTCAAAGTACTAAATAATTGCTATAAGTGATAAAAAGAAATTTAAAAAAGAGAAAATACCTTTATTTATTTACATTTCTACATGTTTCATTGCAACATTCTCAAGAAAATAAAATGATAAAACTATTTTCGCAAAAAATTCCCCTTTCACCAAATACTTTTCACCGAAGAAGGTGGAACAGTGCAATTTTATATAGGAATTACAAATAGAAATCTCAAAACTAAGATAAAAGAACATATAGCAGACATCAAATACAACAAGGACCAGCTCTGGATACACTATATAACAGATAACCTTTAAAATAGATTTTAATAATAGTAGAACAATTTATCCATACAGATCTTTTTTTCCATCCATCATTAGAGAATCAATAAAGATCTTCTTACGCAATGAGAATGTTTGCAATGATGCAGCATCCACGAGCTTCCTAAAATTTGAAAAGAAATGCTATACAGAATAATGAAACAATAATATAAAATAATTCACGTTCACAAATTTCGATTTTTCATATTGCAGTTAATTTCATTATGCTTGTGTTCGCGTGATTTTTGTTTTTATTTACTAGTTCTTCAAATTGACTTTTTATGCGAAAATATTTTTATTCTGTTATTTTCTTGAGAATGTTACCGTCGGAACATGTCGAAATGTAAATAAATAAAGGTATTTTGCCTTTTAAAAATTTATTTTTATCTCTTATAACAATTATTGATTACTCTGATGTTTGGAAGTGATTTTTGTATATACATTAGAGCGCCGATTATCCGAACAGGTCGGGACCGACCCTAGTTCGGATAACCAAAAGTTAAGCTTAGGACTGGCAGTAACAGTTAGCGCTGGCGTGTTTATTATATTATTATTATTATTATTATTATTATTATTATTATTATTATTTTTGTCTTTTCATTTTTTTTTACATTTTTACAATAATTTTTTTTCTCTTTTTATCATTTTCTGAACTCCAGAGATTTTAATAAGCAAAAAAGTTTTTGATTGTTGCTTGCTTCAACGAAGACATTCTTTTCAATGCTGCCATATCTCTAATTCTTCTTAAATACGTTAGTCGAATAGGATCAACGTTCTTCTGCTGTTCCAGTCATTTCATAGCTGTTTCCAAACACTCAAAGGCTTCGTTATCTGATGGTGCTATTGCATGTGTTATTTTCAGAGCATTCGTTTTCATTTTCTTCAATTTCTTTTTCATCATGAATCTCATCCCCAATCTTATCATCATTTAAAAGCTGATATCCACGGTCATGTACTTCACTATTTAACTACTCGTTAATTTTATTTTCCCCATAGCTTAGGATTTTTCCCATCTCCTTCATTGTTTTGCTTTCCTCATTTTCTGATCCACCATCAGTTTTTTCTTTATTTAAAATTTTATTCCAAGCCAATGGATAATTTGGAGTTCGATTTATAAAATAAATTGGGAGAAATAGGCTGTTCGGATAATTGGAAGTTCGGTTAATTGGAGTTCGGATAATCGGCGCTCTACTGTAGTTCATTAAGGGTGTTAGACAGTGTTCTCGCTGGTTTTTGACTAACATTAGCGATTTGGCGAATAAGAAATAAAAAACAGTAGCCAAATCAAAAGAAATGTTAGCAAAATAGATACGATGTGAAACACTGAAAAATCTATCTTTAACCCCTTATTGTATCTTTTTTTTCGAGTATGTTCTAAAATAACCCAATTCTTTGGAATTATACAATAGAAATTCGGCTATCTGCTACAGAAACTATTAAAAATAAGTACATTCTAAATGTCTCCTAAATGTGCAAATGTGTCAGACATCGTTTTAGCACTCTAAATAAAAAATCGAAACAGCTATCTTTGATTTACCGTTGTGAAAATATACACTAAAAATTGCTATGAAATTTCGACATAAACAGAAAGAAAAAATTGACCAGCCAATGATACTTTACATACAACTAATAAATAGTATAGTAAATGGATAATTTCAACACAGCATTCCAACAAAACTTTTTTCTGTTAACACTTGTTAGGAGTAATTTTGTTTGTGTTTTTACCAGCTCATAGATTGTAATTAACTGACAACAGAGAAATACCTATCACATAATCCTTTCTGTGTCTTTGCCTGTTGCTAAACTGAATTGGTATTAAGTTGGCATCTCTGTAAATAGAGCAATGTAAATAGCACGCTGCGATTAAATATGGAAAGTGACATCAATCGTTCTGAAACGCGGATAAGAATCTCGACTGTATTGGAATAAACACACACACAAAAATAGCGCAGAAATTGAACACTCGCAATTTGACGAGTCTCATTGTTCGTTTACTCGCCAAATGAAGCATTTTGTCGCGATTTGGCGCAATGGCAAGCGGCAGCGAGAACCCTGGTGTTAGTCAGTCATTTCCGAATTCTCCTCGCAGTCTGTGGGCGTTTGATTCATTCGTATGTTTAAAATATCTTCTCGGGAAATTAATATTTTTAACTTCTTTTTTCTGTGTACTTTTCTTAATGAATGCCTCTTTTTCCCTTAGCTGTCAAAATATTTCCAAAATATATACTTAATTTTATATGACGCGTTAAAAACTTACTCACAGTTCGTCAATATTTAACTCACAAAATATTAAATTAAGTATAGATTTTAGAAATATTTTAAAGCATAGATTTTAGAAATATTTTAAAGCATAGATTTTAGAAATACTTTAAAGCATAGATTTTAGAAATATTTTAAAGCATAGATTTTAGAAATATTTTAAGAACTATGAAAAGCTAGTCGGATTTACCAATCCCAAAACTTTCTTCTATCTCATACATGTCAATACTTCAAAATTCGTTATCAATGTGCAAAATTAAATGGCAGTCTATATTCATCATGACGATTCTAAAAAGGTGAAATTCCGTGCATTAGTTCTTGAGATATGACTATCGCTGAAATCATGTAAATCCAGCCAAATGCAGCATAGCAGCGCCACCTATAGGGGGATTTACACCAGAACATAATCATTATAAACTTATGTCAAAGTCTAACTGAATATGAAGTTTGGGGAAAATTCGTGCATTAGTTCTTGAGATAGAGCTATTGAGGAAATCGTGAAAAATGTAGCACAGCAGCGCTACCTGTTGTGAGATTTACATCAAGACGTTATCCGTACCAATTCATATTAAGGACTAACAGAATCTGAAGTTTGATGAAAATGTGTGAATCAGTTCTTGAGATAGAGCTACTACTGAAATCGTGTAAATCCTTCAAAATGCAAAATAGTAGCGCCACCTGTTGGGCAATTTACACCAAAAACTAATCATCACCAGTTTATATCAGGGACTACCTGAATATAAATTTTTATTAAATTCCGCGCATTAGTTCTTGAGATAGAGCGCCCACAAAATTTGTGTCACATACAGATAGAAAGACTCTCAGACTCACACCGACATTTTATAAAAACATGTTTTTCGGAATCTCTGACCCCTAAAACGTGTAAATCTGTCGAAAACCGGAAGTCGAAAATTTTCACGAATCCAATACTTTCTTCTTGTATAGATAGAAGAAAGTAAAAATGAGTTAAAAATATTAATTTCCCGAGGAGATATTTTAAATAAATGAATGCCTTCTACGCACATAGACATGACATTAGCGAGTGGAATTCGGAAGCTGAGGGACTAATAGCCTTAATAAACTAATTCAAAATATTCGGAAATTATTAAAACTAGGGATAAATCCGGATTCCTCGAACTACAGAATATAGGTGAAAACCATCAAATATAATATCCTTTTTTCTCTGTACATACTAAAAACACAGCGATGAATGAGGTACTTTGGTACATGATGAATTGAAAGTAGCCCAGATTATTTGAAGTTTCACACCAGAATTGTTGAATAAAATAAAATAAAAGTAAACAAGTTCAAAGTTCTGAATTGCCTTTTTTTGTTAATGTGGCTTTGCTGCCTTCCTTATAGTCCAAGAGCTGTTAAACATTTTAGGGAAGGTATTTGAGGCACCCTGAAAATTTGTGCAACACTTCTTTTGTAATGCCTGAATACAAAATCGAATGTCTGGCTGAAGGATCGTGGCCCAAAACCTGTGCCAGACAAAAAATGGCACTTGACACGTGTCTGGCACAGTTTTTGTGCCGACTAAAGTGTCTGTCATTTTCAAAATATTTTTTTCTAAGCATAAATATTATTGTCCCTCAATCTCAGCGTGCCTCAAATACCTTTTTTGGGTAGTCAAAAAATGGCACTTGACACGTGTCTGGCACAGGTTTTGGGCCACGATCCTTCAGCCAGACATTCGATTTTGTATTCAGGCATTACAAAAGAAGTGTTGCACAAATTTTCAGCGTGCCTCAAATACCTACTCAAAAATGTTCAACAGCTCTCCTACTATTACTGCTTTTCCTGCCCTAACTTGGTGAGTGTTACTTTTGAACAAGTGCTAACTTTAATTCTTTTTCAATTTTTTTAAAAATCTTTTTTATAGTAGTTCTTGCAACTACAGGTATACCTGTATTTAATATGTCTTATATAATTCTTATATATTTTTCTATGCTTAAAGACTTAACTTTAATTTTTTATCTCTTAAGGGGGCACGGGACCTTTAAACTTTCGAAAAACCAGTTTTTGGTTTTTGCTTTATTCTGAATGTTTTAAAATTTCTCAACAATATGCAAAAAACCGCATTAAAAAATCTGTATTATTTCTTGAGCTATAATCATTTATAGACGGTGAGTATAATGGAAGGTCCGTAGATATTGAACCTTTAAAAAGCGTTTTCTCAGATTAATAAATCTGGAGTTTGCGCGCACTGTTACTTTTAAACTATGTAAGGCACAGCTTAAATAAAACAAAAAACAAATATCCGTTTCTTTATAGTCTATGGGCTGAAACCAAAAAAATTAACATATTTTGGTTATTTATTTTTTTGCATTTGAAAAACTTGAAATGAAATTTTTGAACTTTTTATTATTTTGTGCTAAAAATAAATTTTAAACAAAACTTTTTTCGTATGTTTTGGTTTTAAGTTAGAAGTAGATGCGTTATGATTCTATTTTGTTCAAAAATTGTTTTCTATATGCTTAGTTTAGACTTTTATCTTGCGCGCAGCACTTAATCACGCATTAGTGAGATGAGTTTTTAAATTTAAAATTTAAATATTAATTTTGTACATACAATATTTATTTTTCTGGATAATGTAATTAAGGATATATACTTTATGCAGGAAGGGGAAAAAAAGATCTTAATTGCATATTGTTTGTGTTTTGGTACTTCGGAGAAGACGATGGTTTTGATTGTTTCGACAAACTCAAAGGTCCTGTGCCCCCTTAAAAATAATTTCTTAATTTTACATTATATCCTTAATATTTTTTCTTTATTATTATGTAGTTTTTAACAGATACACCTTTACTTTTTCCCAATGGCTCATTTATTAGTAAGACATTAAATCTTCAGACTGGGTGTTAAGGTGATAACAGCAAGGAAACCCCTCAACACGGCTCTACTGTTCAGCACGGAGTTTTAAACGCTAGTCTTGTAGAAAGTGATTCTCTTTAGTATAACACAGCATAAGCGTCCTATGTGTAAAAATATGCTGATCTAATTGACGACACGCCTGTCGTGATCTGCTTGCCAATCAACTCCCGAATTCCCCCCCGCTAATGCTAAGTCTACGGGCATTTGATGCATTCGTATATTTCAAATATCTCCTCAGGAAATCAATATTTTCAACTTACTTTTCTCTTTGTACTCATCTTAAAGTATGCCTCTTTTCTTTGTTTGCTGTCAAAATATTTCTAAAATATATACAGTGTAACCTCTGAATAACGGCTACCCGTGGGACTGGTGAAAAGTGACAGCTCTTCAGAGATGGGTGTTATTCAGAGGTTTCATAAAAAAAAAATCAAAATTACATAAATTTAAATAGAAATACACACAGTCATTTTAATTTATCCTCATTGTTTTAATATAATAAGAAAATTAGTGATTTGCAATTGCTATCTTTATTTTTTTTTCTGCAAATATCTTTCTCTGAAGAAATAACAATATGAGTGGTTTTGCTATACAATTCATCATCATATTATTATTATTTAATGCAGAATTTTGTATTTCACGAAGGCTCGTCAAATCTTCGGTATATGTGTTAATACTGGAAATTTTGGGTGATTCTGTAATCTCCATTTCCTCTTCCTCATCACTTCTCTTTTCTTCTCTTCTATCTTCCACCCATCATTTGCTGTATGGAGTCAAATATGGCAGTAACTGCCAAATTTTTGTCTAGACATACAAACTCGCTGATCTTTATGTTAGTTATACCTGCCATTCTAAGAATATTATATAAATTTTCCCCATCATTATTAATATCTTCATTTTCTGTTTGTTGACATATAAAGTACATTTTGTTCTATCTACTTCACATTTCGGTTTGCAAATAAATTTGAAACTGTACTAGGAGCTGCAAATTTGTTTTCCTCGTGATTATTGAGCGACCGTTGTTCAGAATTCCTTATTTAGAGGTTCGTACTAATGTTAATGCTGTGGAAGATGTTTGGTTCCATCAACATGTGGTCGATATTCGTAGGTTTTCATTGTTTAGAGGTGACCGTTCAAGGAGGTTTCACTGTACTTCATTTTATATGGAATTTTAAAATCTTACTCATTATTTGTCATCTTTTAACACATAAAATATCAAATTAAGCGTAGATTTTAGAAACATGTTGAGAACTAAGAAAAAATAAACATCTTTTAAGAAGAGTATACAGAAAAAAATGAGTTTAAAATATTAATTTCCCGAGGAGATATTTTAAATATACGAATGCATTCTACTACCATAGACTTGACGTTAGAGATAGGAATTTGGAAATTGGCTGAAGATCGCTTTAAGACAACTTTTAGACTGGGATGCGGCACCACCAACAATCACCTCATCGAATTGACGGCTGGAATTCCAGAATTATTTAAAACTCGATTCGCATAGTAAAACGCAATCGGTCTGCCAGGTCATATCTTGGTGGAAAACACCTGAAAACTCAATTTTAGCGGTCGACTCATACGTTTACCTTTGATTTTCCTGCTCCCAGTCCTCCGTCTTTTCATACCTTCGGGTGCAGGAAAACACAATAATAAACCTACGAGTCAGCCGCTAAAATCGGGTTTTCAGGTGTTTTCTACCAAGATATGACTTGGCAGACCGATTGCGCTTTAATATGCGAATCAAGATTTAACTAATCCTAGAATTTCATCCGTGAACTCGATGAGGTGATTGTCTGTTCTGCCGGCTCCCGGTCTATTTGTTAAAATTCTTTCTTAATAGGACTAGTTTTACGTGAAGAACCTATGTAATTAGTATTTATTTATTCCAGAAAACGTTTATAAACATGACGTATGCAACTACATACACAATACTCAATAATTAATGTTTGTGATTAAAATATGCTTCACTATACACTATACTCCGAAAAAGCTTGTGAATAAATGGTATGCTACATAATACACGCCTGTGAACAAGTGACAGATACCGTGTGTAAGTGAACTGTTAACACGAACTCCCGGCAGATGGAAGCACCACAAGTTTTCATCAATCCGGAACTTATTTCATCTCGACGCTCACAGATGGCCACACCATGCAGTGACCTTATGCAATTGAACTCTGAGGCTTCATTTAACAATGAAAACTGCTGACTTATGTACTATTTTCTGTCTCAACCCTTTGAACAGTTTTCGGGACCCCAGATTTTGTTAGTCTGCTTTAAAATCTCAATGCAATGACAACACGCTTGTGGTGCTCGACGTCGTCTATTGTTCTTCGAAGGAAGCGACAGTTCCTACCTAAAAATGTCACATAACAACGTCTTATAGACAGTTTGAACTGTCTAAATTTATCTATGTCACTCATATATTAATTAACCGTGTTTCTTCTCCTATTTTCTCATAGTAGTCCAGAATAAAATTGTGATTCTTCAAGATCCCGTGTTTTCTGAAGAGTACACGCACGGAACGGATTGCAGGATTTCCGTTCATATACTTCAATAAAGCTTATTTCTTTCAGTTAAAAAGCACGGAATAGATCCAGCTACTTACAGAGAATACAGGTAGGACCTTTCCATTTTACATCTAAATATATTTTTGCCTGCCTGGGTAAGTTGTTTTGGCTGACGCCATCGATAAAATCACTCACTGCTCCCTTATTTTTCATTACTATTAAAAAGTAATTAATAATGTATGCAGATTTTCACACTTTTGAGCGCAGGAAAACACAATGGTAAACCTACGAGTCAACCATTGAAATTGGGTTTTCAGGTGTTTTCTATAAAGATATGACTTGCAGACCGATTACGTTTTAATATGTGAATCGAGTTTTAAATCATTCTGTAATTTTAGCCATGAACTCGATGAGGTGATTTTTGATGCTGCCGCCTCCCAGTTTATCTTCCAGTGTTCGCACAGTTGAAGACCTGAGTGGAAGATGTTATGTAACAACTATTAGAATTCGAGAAAATTGAAGTAAAAGTTTTTGTTGTAATTTAGTTATTTATTGAATTCCTTCTTAGTAGCATACGTTTGAATGTTAATACATAAATACATGTGGGATGAGACTTCTATTCATAAATCATAACTCATTTCTAAGACGAACGCTGACATTTATTAAGACGAAGACAAAGCAAAAATACAGTTAGTAGCACTTTTTACAATCGATATTTACCTTAAAAGCAACAACCTTCGGCTTCATTTACTTAACATCGTCGAATATTTCCTAAGATTTTCATACGTCATTTAAATCTTCTATTTTATATCGTCGAAATATGTTGTTCTTTTTAAAAACAGCCACCGTCGAATTCTTTCTGCGTTTTATTTATTTCATCTGCGTTTCCACTTCACGCAGCTTCGTTACCTTTTTTATCTCAAAGCGGAGAGCAGTGTCGGAAACATTCAGTCTGAATGCAGGTGTTACTTGCGAAATTTCCCACATGCAAACACAATGGTTTTGTGCAAGATTTTTCTCTACCTCTTCTATCCATCTCTTCCTGTATCTATCAATACTTCTTTTCCCTATTAATTTACTATTACATATCTTGTTTGTAGTTCTCTCATCCCTCATTCTGATTAGATGGCCTAACCATTGCATTCTTCTTATTTTTATAGAATTGATTATATCTTTTTCGTTATATAATTGTTCAATCTCCATATTTGACCTGATACGCCCTGTATCATCTTTCTTAATGGGTCCGAAAATTTGTCTTAGGATCTTCGTTTTCCAAGTAATAAGCAGCTTTTCATCTTTTTGTGTAGTGGTCCAGTTCTCACTACCATAAATTATTATTGGTTTTATAACAGTGTTATAAATTTTAAGTTTAGTTGTTCGGGATATTAGAGATGATTTTAGAATGTTTCGAAGAGAAAAATAGCATTTATTTCCTGCTGTAAATCAAGTTTTAATCTCTGCTTCTACCATATTATCACAGGTGATCATAGATCCTAAATATTTAAATTCTGTTACTTCATTAAATTTTAATTCATTATTTATTGTTAACGTTGCTGTTGCCTGCGATTTCATTCGGTCCATTTTCATGTATTTTGTTTTTTCTTTATTAACCTCGAGGCCTAGTTTATCCCTTCAGGGTCGAGTTTATGGTAAGTTTCAATCAAGACTTTCTTATTTCTAGCAATTATATCAACATCATCTGCAAATACAATGATTTGTAGGGAGTGATTCATAATAATTGAATGCTAATAGGTGATACTAAACTCTCCTAGAAAAGAATATTAACATTTAATCATTAAATATTTAAATTTTTTGTCACCATTTAAATTATTACATATAAAAATATTAAATATTAAAAGACACTGTCTCATATCCTCAAAACAAAGTAGAATTTGAATATTTTAGTTTTACCGTATGATATAATATCTCATAATGCTCTTATCCATAAAATAAAAAAAAAATCGAGAAAATGTATCATAACATGTTCTTCCACTAAGTTCTTCAATTAATAGTGATGAGAATTACAAACTGCTAAAATGTTACAAATTTAAAATTACCTTAACAAGAGCTTTCGACCTGTAGTACCCTAATCGATTGCCCACTGAAACCGACCTGTCTAGAGGTGGCGACACAATAACACTCATTTCCCTGTCTAGAATATTTAGATCAATATCTAACCTTCATCGAAGTTGCTGTTACGGAACCAATTTTAAATGCAATTACTGCGAAAAGGGAGAAAGAATATTTTGTTACAATGATTTGTCCAGGGATTTGTTTTTCGTTCTGTCTCTTTTATTTCTCCTTTGATATTTCTCACATTTCGGTCATAAGTGAGTTTTGACGATCGACTCATGAATTTTTTTTTGATAAGGAAACAATCCCAATCTTTGTTTTTTGGAAATGATTAGAATAAAATTACATTGTAGAAAAAATTTGTAATTTTTACAGAAAAAAATTGTATGTTTTACAGAAAAAAAACTGTTTCAAAGAAAAGCAGTTATTTTCTGTAAAAACGTGTACATTTTGTTATTCTTACAGAAAAAATCTATATTTTTTTACAGAAACAAACTGTTCTAATGAAAAATTACAGATATTTCGTGTACATTAAACGGTTTTCCACTGGCGCCAAAATTGACAGTTTTTTCCTGTCAATTTGAGAGATTTTTTTTACAGTATAATTTTATTTAATTTTTATTATATTAAGTATAATGTCATAATTAATTTACAAAGACCTAACATGTCCTTTAAAAACTATATACATCGATGTACAGAAATTACCGATATCTTGATCTATACTAATAGTATACAGAAGAAAAGTTTATTTGTGTGTTTGGTTCTAGGGATAGTTTGTAGGTAATCTCTTGAACTACTGAGCCGATTTTAAAATTAACCCATATTGGACCACACCGATTAAATATTTTTGAAAATTTTTAAAACTTCAATTATATCATTAATATAGTGTAATTAAGTAGATACTAGCAAAATTTTGAAAAAAAGTTTTTAATTTTTTAAGTAACTAGTTGTCCTATAAACAGGACATATTAGTAGGGCACATAGCAAGGACATATAAAATGCACACATAAACTAATTTTATGAGCAAATATTTTATTTTACTTTTAAAATACTGTTTATGTTGTACAAAAATACTCTATGATTTTTCCAATAAAAAGATAATAATAATGGTAAAATTCTAGATTATAAGATCACAATTCTTAAAGAATTTTTTAAATAGATTTTTTTCAATTAAATTGTAATTGGTTACTTGTTTTTTTGTTTATATGTTATACTTTTATGTATTTTAAAGACGGCATAATAAAATGCATCCAAAAAATCCTTACCAATTTTATAAAAAAAATGTTTTATTAGCTGTCCTATTTATAGGACAGCGGCCCAATATGGGTTAATGGTAGAAAAATGATGGGAAAAGGCTCCGCTTCAACCTAGGCGATATTTTATGTCGGTAACACTACCCCAAAAGGGTATGCAGGGGCAAAAATCGTTCTAATATCGCGATTTGTGTGATACTGAAGAATCTAGAAATTTGAAACTTGGCATGGTGGTTATATTTAAGATGTAAAACCTTGCTAAGAACGGTTTGGAAAAAATTCGGTATTTAAGAGTGTGAAATGAGAGGAAAGCATTAAAAAAACGTTCTAAATTATAATTATACGGAATTGTTAGGGACAGAAACTTGAAATTTGTTATGGTTGTTACTTTTAAGACGTAAATGCTCGCACAGAACAGTTTTTTTTTTTTTTTTTTTTTTTTTTTTTACAAAACTCGAAATTAAAAAGAGTGCAGGTGAAAGACAAAGCTCTAAAATTGCGATTTCTTTAATACTTTTGCGACTGGAAACTTAAAATTAGACATGGTGGTTACTTATAAGATGTAAGTGGCCGCTATGCTCATTTTCTAAAAAGTTCGAAATTTAAAAGCATGAAATGAGCGTAAAACGTTCTAAATTACGATTTAATTGGAATTGTTAGGGCTAGATACTTGAAAAAACTACGAAGACGATCAGATGCTTTCACATTTCTTTTTCCAAGAAGCCAGAGTCAACTCAGTTGCTTATACCGAGGTGTTAAAGCGCTAAATTACATCTGTAACACGTGGGAGGGCGTACGTTTTTTAACAAGACTCTGCACTATCCCATACAAACCAAAAATGAATGGCCAAAGCATTCATGACGGTTTCAACCTCAAATTATTGGCCCCCTAGCTACCAGGATATTAACCGAATGGTCTATTACAAGGTTGGCGAACCTATGGCACGCGTGCCACAGTTGGCACGTAAGCTAATTTTTCTGGCACGCGAAAAAAAATTAATTTGGTAATCGTTATATAGATAAAATCCATTTTTTATTTCTGTTATAACCAATAAAATTTTGTTCCGTACGGGATAATGCAATTATTTTTTGCATCAATTAACACATCAGAATAATTTTCTTTCCCTGTCATGTTATGCAGCGTTTTTGAAGTGTATTTTGTCTTTCTATATAAATTTAAAAAGCTGTAATTTTCAAATGAATTTCGTTTGACAGTCACCGCAATAAAATGGCAAATAGTTCCCATTTAGCTATGTATATTTGTAAAAATATCAAAATATGAACCAGATATAAAGTATTTTTCATCGAACGTACAACAGCAAAAATATCATCAATACATTATTAGTACATTGTTTAATGCAAATTGGAAAATTATAACCGAGATGTTGCATTAACAATAAGTTAAAAATTAGTGAAATAAAAACTCGTATTTTTTTCCTTATTACAGTACATACCGCATAAATTTAATCCTATTTATGAATTAAAAATTCATTCATTTAATGGCTGATTTCAGTATACAGAAAAATCGCATTTTGATTTTTAATATTTTTTTAATTATTAATGCATGGGAGCAACTGATTTTAAAACCAGTGTTTTGTATAAACATCATACTCTTCAAAATTATTTTTGTATAAGTTTGGCACTTTAGATTGTTGATGGATATTGTTTGTGAATTTTCGGCACGCGCACGTGAAAAGGTTCGCCGAGCCTGGCCTATTATGTATGTGACGTAGTTGAGAGGTACTCCAATAGTCATCTACACAACAATGTTGCGGCTTTCAAGGCAGCCGTTGTGTATGCAGTGGCAAATGTTCCCAACACTCATCTGATCATTACCTACAGTCAGTTTTGAGAACGTGTAGAGGCGGTAATTGAGGCTGACAGTGGTTTCAATGAATGATGTCATGCAATGTGCATATGGTCAGCTGTACAGAACGTTAATTTTTTTTAAACAAATGCTGTATCTCTAGTATATATTCCTGTTTGAAAGCAGTCATTGATTTGTTCTCAAATACCTGACGAACTCAGTAGCTTAAAATTAATTTATTAATTTATAATTAAGTTCTAAAAATATTAAAATGTTGCATTGTCATTTTTTATAAAACATACAGTGAAACCTTCCTGTGCGACCACCTCCCTGAATGATCATTTTTTCATGGAACGAAATTTAGTTCCATAGGCTCAATACTAATTTTACCTCCATTCAGAGACCATCCTAGTTGAACTCCCTCCATTAGTGACCAATTTCTTTGAAGAAAATGAAACAAATTCCGTTCTTTCATGGTCGCTTTAAGAAGGTTTAATTAGAAAAATAATTCCGGAGAGCGCATTATTCATCAAACTTCTAAACTAAGTTTAGATTTTTTTTTAATTCCGGTAACTTTTAAGTGTCTAAACCCCTTTGTGCCTTTTTAGGCAATGAACTTAACTCTGATGACAAATTAAGAATGACGGTCAATAAACTCCCCTGCCCCATTCTACCAGGAAACTCTAAAAAAAAAATAGATAAATTAATGAAATCGTCATTATTTGTTTCCGTCAAAAAAAAAAAAAAAAGCATTTATTTACTGAACTTTGAAAGGACGAAATAAAAGTTATAAAAGATAAAACCGTAAAATCAAAGCAAACGTCAATGTATTCATTTTTTAATATAATGTAATTAACTTTTGCTTTGATACTTAAATTTTTATATTTTTTTCTAATGTGAAAAATAAATTTTAGTAACATTAATTGTTACCTTTTATCAACAATTAAAATCTAGATTTAAACATGACCTCTATTAAGAGACCACCTCTCAGAGTGACCAATTTTTATTGGAACGGAACGTGGTCGCTTTAGGGAGGTTTTCCTGCATATATTTTTGATATATTTTGAAATATTTCAGTTAATTTTGAAGATATTGAAAAACTCCCAGTTCAGTGCACAGTTAAGTGTAATAGTAGTATGTAGTACAAATGAAATTGAGGTATATTTAGTTGAATTGAGTCTACGCTGTCTGTCATAAGCATAAAAATTTGCTAAAAAAATGGTCAAAACCCCCCATTTTTTTAAAAGGTTATGAAGATATTACTAGGATTTTATATTTTTTCATCATTCTGTATTACAATTGAGTTAAAAATATGTCTATTTATTCAATATTGTACATTGTTTAAAAAAAGTTCTCTGAACGTATGCAGATATCTTAAATTAAACTTTACATTATGGACGCATAATATCATCGGCTGTTGCATCTTTAATATGGACGAGAAATATGGACCGATTAAAAGTTTCGGAATGTGAAATGCTTATGGAAGATCTTTCGGCCTAAATAAGAACCAAAATCGATTGCCCGCTGAAAACGACCTCTCTAGAGAAATGAGAGACAATAAAGTTCATTTCCTTCTCCAGAATGCTTAGATCAATGTCTAATATTTATCAAAGTGGCCATTCCGGAACGAATTTTAAATCCAATTACGTCAAAAAGTGATAGAGAACACATTGTTACAATGATCGTTCTGTGATTTGTTTTCTGTTGTATTCTTCTTTGATTTTTTCCCCCATTTTGGTAGTAAGTAAGTTTTCGGATGATGAATTATTTTTTGTATCCTACTCAAATATGTATCCTACTCAAAGATGAAATACCTAAATCTTGTAGAATGTTGTAGTAAACTCCCAATCACTATGCATTAACTGGATGCAATTTTAGTGAAGATAATAGACGGCTAAATAGATTTCATTAATTCCACTGCGTTACTCTGCTTGCCTTATGATACACAAGCAGTAAAAATATACGTGAAGGTGTGTCACAGCAGCATCATCCAACGTCTGTGGATACAAAGAAGAGATGGACTAGGTTGATACATAGAAAACGTATGCCTGTCTTTGATAAAAAATGACAAATCAATGCATAAATAAAGCATTTTGTTCAGATGGTAGGGTGGTCTAACTATGCACTGTTGTGACATGAAATGCAGCCACCTCCACGTGGTACCTCCTGGGTAGTTTTGAAAGCAACTAGGTAAGATCTGTATTCTAAACAACAATTAGTTGTATGACACAACAGAGTGGCAACGCCTTTTTTTTACCAAAAGTTGTCAGTTTTGCTCCAGTTATACAGAATAAAGATATCGTTTTATCGTTTAACTATGTTAAATCATTAATAATAAAGGTTTAAATAACACATTTAAATAATAACCATCTCTATAGGAATTTTTTTAATTTTTTTTTTGAAAAAATGTCAAATGTTACACAAAAGTTTGACTTTTGGACTAAAAGTGCAGACTCAAGCCATTTTTTTTCAGCAGTAAAATACACCCAGTTGATGTACTAGTATAAAGGCAACTTTTGGCACCTACCCGTTTTTGATTTAAAAAAAAAGTTAATTTTTGCGCTCCACCCTCACCAACTCATATTTATTGAATAGAACTCGAGTATAACTATCAGAGTTGATTGTGAAGTCTGGAAGTACATAAGGAGTAAACAAATTATTTGGACACATGATTTTATTCACGACACTTAAGACAGCACATTCTCCGCATAACACTTTTAGACTAACGTTGATAATTAAAAGGACGAAAAATTGCTTTAACTCATTTTGTACAAACAGCTAAATTAACTCTTTCATACTTTACATGCATGGTAAACATACCACTGCATTTTTTTAAAACAAAACCATTACTACAAATTAAAAATACCTCTAATTACCAAATTCGATCTTCAGCAAACGTCTTTGAACTAAAATCACCTATTAATTATGCATAAATTTACTGATCTGACAAAACGGGAGCTGCCAAAAATCTTAGAAAAATTAAAGAAGATAAGAACGATTGGCTGTACATCGATCATATAATGATGTCAAACTAGTAACGACGTTTTGAAACTGTTTTAAGGGCCAGGCAAAACTCTATTTAGAATGCTTTTAAAAATTGCATCGAAATAAATAAACAATTATGTTAAGTTTATAATATTGAATTGTTTTTACTACTGAAATTTCGAATATCCAAATGTGACACACAGGTAGTGCACACCGCCTGATGGTGCAGTCGAGAGTGACCCACCGGTGATGCACGCCACCTGTTGGAAAAGTAAAGCTTGGCCCGCCGGTGATACACGCCGCCCGATGGGACGTTCGAGCGTGACCCACCGGTGATGCACGCCGCCGTGAACGTGTTAAAAGGAAAATTACAAACTGGCCACTTTGCATGCCTAGGCTGGGTGAAGTGACCAGGATAGGTAAATAAAAAATCACATTGATTCAGGATGTATATTTTTTAATCAACACAAGCTGAAGTTACACACATTAAGAATATTACGTTTTGTAATATATTGAGTATTAAATCGCTGCAAGATAAAATAATCACTAATGAGTATCAGTAGGAAGAATGGAGAAATACAAGTGTCCCCATTAGACATTCAGGCTGCAAATGTCGAGAGTAAATCTTATTCTGCAAAAGTTATTGCCCCACTTGTCTTCTTTCTTTTAAAGAAAATACTTTTGGGTAGCATTTTGTTATGAACAATGAATAAAAGATCGTTTCCGGGCAACGTAGCCATCTCGTCATTTTGCTTGGAATGACACCCTTACAAGAATTGTGGCCTAGCATCTAATCTACATGACTTACCGTTTTCAAACCACGTCATTTAAAACGTTACTTCACACTGATCAAACAGCATAAGATGAAATAATTATAACACTAGATATTACAATCAAGAAACTGAACCACTTGCCTAAAATCAAAAATGCGAAAAATTAATAAAATGAGTTCAGAACTAGAAAATGTAGCCTTCCGCTTCATAGTCACAGGCAAAATCTGTAACCACTGTTTCACACAGTTCCTGCGTGGCGGGGGCACTATACAGTGGAAAAAACTCAAATGGCCACTTCATCCTTCTTTCCCCTACCGCATGTTGTTACGACAACGTTATAAAAAGAACATATAGGTCATAATTAGAAGAGAACGAATATTTTTTCATAATGAAGAGAACGAATATTTTTTCCAACTGGATTAAATCATATTCAAGTTTGGACTTCAACTGTGGTACTCCAAACTTGAATAAGAATATATAGGTTTAAAAAAAAAAAAAATTCAAATTAGATTAATGCGGATACAGCAGTTCACCGAAAATATCAATATTTTTATTTAACTTAAAGAATAGATAATTAAAATTATGTTTTTATCATATCAAATTATTTGATATAACAAAGTACTAATGCATTAATGATATAAATATATAAAAATTATCGATACATATCGATATAACACTGTTGTCCTTATTTGGAAAACTTATAAACGATATAACCCTTCAATACATATTTTTTTATTTTGTTCGAAAACATTATATTTGAGTCTATTTTTGCTAATTATGCAGTAGAAAAATAGTGAAAAAAAATATTTATTTTTCTGTTGGTCATAGCACAGCTGTCAACTCTTCTGCTTTTTTGTACCACAAAAATTTAATAGAAATTTTTGCATTGTTTAATCGGCCGATTACGTCAATTTAAAAAGATAAAATTTTCTATAAAATTTATGTGGTACAAAAAAGCGTAAGATGTTGGCAGCTATGTCATAGTGTCATAATGTCAGTCCCGAGCTACATAACGAAAATGGCACAAAAAATGATAATTTAAAATTACATACTTACTTTAAAGTGTTTACACTGCACAATAACAAATATGCAACGATATAACAGTTTTTATAATGCTTTTAATTTGAAGAAATAATAATGACTACCTTATAGAGATAGAGAAAAAACGCCAGTCGAGCACATTGCATGCAGTATCAACAAAAGATGTTATAACCTCCACGTGATAACAAATACGAACAAAAACAGACTTCAAGACCTTAAATGTATGTTATCACACGTGAGTAATTAATAATAGTTCAGCAGAAGAAAATAGTAACCAATAGAAAATGCGTAATGGCAAAAAAAGATCATGTAACTCCTGAGTTACAGTGTGCATTTAAGGGTTAAATTCTCTTGGTAACTTACTTGAAACAAAAAAATTTATACTAAAAAGAAAATAATTTCGTTTTAGTAATCTTACTGTATATAACGATGAAGATTTTGATATTTCCGATACATCAATGCATTGTAGTTCGGAAAAATTGCAATTGATATATCTTACCTTTGCAAATTTGTTATAACACTGAATCTGATACGCTTCAAAATGTACAATTCAAATTATCTGTAAAATACATACATGAGACATGTTTAATTACACAAAAAAATTTCATCATCTAAAAATCAAAACTCACTTGCGACAAAAATGGGAAACAAATAAAAGAAGTATGAAACAGAATAAACAGAAAACAAATCACAGAACGATCATTGTAACAATGTGTGCTCTATCACTTTTTGACGTAATTGGATTTAAAATTCGTTTCAAAACAACGTCAATAAATACTAGATATTGATCTAAGTATTGTTTAGACCAGGAGTGGCCAACTGCGGCACGCTAGACATCACTAAAATTTTATAGTAATATTTGCCTTATCTAATCATCGAATCTCTTTGATTTCAGAAATCGGCTATTTCTTTAAAAAATTAGTGGTATGCGGCGTACCACAGCTGGCCATCTCTGGTTTAGGCAAAGAAATAAGGGCTATTATAAAGCATCAGTAACGCAAATCTTCCTTTAAATATGTATGTTATCGTGTAAGACTTTTTGACCTTTTAATAAAAAGAGGTTATAAGCGCGTATAAATGCTTGAAAATACGCATTTCAATCACTTATGAAGACTTAATGAGAATGAAATCAAATATGTATAAAAATACGAATGTTTTATAAGCTCCTCCCAACACAGTTGAAACGTGTTTCATTCTTCAGTTTGTCTCCGTTGTCCTTACTTGGAATTTTTTAAAAATAATATAACCTCTCTATGTAACTTTCTTGTAACAAAAATTGTGATACGATAAAGATTTTTTTTATCTTTCTGTATATAACGATGAAGATTTCAATATTATAAAAATCGAAAATTCAAATAGATAATCGAAGTATTGTAGTTTGAAAAGTTTTAAAGGGAAGTAAATTTGTTATAATAGTGAACTTGATAAGATAAAAAAAAATATATATTTAAATTGATTCTATTTACCTGCAAAAATACATAGATACTATTTAATTATTGGTAAACATTTCATCAGCCGAAAATCAAAACTTTCTTGCGACTAAAATAGGAGAAACATCAAAGAAGAAAACAGAAAACAAATCACAGAACCATCATTGTAACAATGTGGATGCCATCACTTTTTGACGTAATTGGATTTAAAATTCGTTCCAGAACGGCAACTTTGATAAATATTAGACATTGATCTAAGCATTCGAGACAAGGAAATGAACTTTATTGTCTCTCATTTCTTTAGATAGGCCGTTTTTAGCGGGAAATAGATTAGAATACTTATATAGACCGGCAGATCTTCTATAAGCATTTCATATTTGAAACAGTTAACCTGTCCATACTTTTCTTAAAATATTAAAGATGCAATAACCACTGATATTATGGATCCATGATGCAAAGCTTTCTTTAAATATTGTCGTGCAAACATTTTTTAAATTTAGGTTAACAGCGCATAGGGGAGACCGGGGTAATGGCACCACACGGGGTTGTGCCGCCACCCGCCTATTTTAAAAATTTACAGTAGTTAGAGAAAGTGAATGCACCTGCACTATAGCGGCCAACAGTAGAAACAGTTAGATGTAAATTTCCAACTGAACGAAAAATGTCCTGACCAGGATTCGAACCCGGGACCTCCTGGCTGAAGCCGCCAGTGCTCTGCCATCTGAGCTATCCCGGACGATTCTGGTCGAACTCTTTCACCCAGCTAACCTTGATTATTACAGCATCTGGTCTGAAACCTGGTTCAGCTCAACAGAATAAATATCAGGTAATGGAACTCCGGAAATCGCTGGATACGAAATTACACTAGATTAATATTAACACAATTATTCTAATTGGTAAACAAATCATATTAGATGTAAATTTCCAACTGGGTGAAAAATTTCTGGAGTTCCATTACCTGAGATTTATTCTGTTGAGCTGAACCAGGTTCCAGACCAGATGCTGTAATCATCAAGGTTAGCTGGGTGAAAGAGTTCCACCAGAATCGTCCGGGATAGCTCAGATGGCAGAGCACTGGCGGCTTCAGCCAGGAGGTCCCGGGTTCGAATCCTAGTCCGGACATTTTTTGCCCAGTTGGAAATTTACATCTAATATGATTTGTTTACCAATTAGAATAATTGTGTTAATATTAATCTAATAGAAACAGTGTCTAGAGTAAGAGTGATTTTGTTGTACGTCGTTCGTTTGTTCTAGTGAAAAATTTAGTTTTCATCTCGTTGTTTTTTATTTTGGAGCTTAAAATGAGTTGAGGTAAGCTCCTTTTATTGTAACATTAGGTACTTAAGATAATATTACCCGTAATCTACATGCATTCGCCGACATTTTGATGCAATTTGTTGAACAAGTTCGGTTCTTCTTTCGGCTTTGCTGGGGGATTTCCGCTATATTACCCCCTCGGGGTAATGCCGCCACCATGGCAAAGGGTGACTTTTCCAATTTGAGTTAAATTGTAAGCTTAGCACATTAATAAATCTAGCTTAAGGAACATTGTAATTATTCATTATTTTGCTGAATTATTGCTTTCTAAATATTTTCAGTAGGTTATGTGTTTCCTACTATCCATTTTATGTATTTACCAGGTCATTAAAGAGTGGCGTCATTACTCCGATACAGTGGCGGAATTACCCCAGTATCCTGGGTAATCCCGCCACTGTACAGAGGTTGAAAGAAATTTTTTTATGCGTACTTACTTAACAGTTATGATTACGGTTAAATTTATACAGATACTAAAGATAATGATTCAGCTTTATAATTTTTACTATTAAAAATAAACATTTTTTTGAGGTGAAAAAATTTAAATTCCTTTAAGGAGTCACCATTCCCCCGATCTCCCCTATAACTGCTTCAAAATTCGCATTTTAATCAATAATGAACGCTTAAAAGTACTGAATCAAGTATGTATAGAAATACGTAGGCTTATTTAACACTTTCCAACATAATTGTATCAGAAAAAAACCAAACAAAATGTCACTAAAATGTGTTATCACACGTAAGTAACACATAATAGTTCACCAAACGACGAATAGAAAGCGTCAGATGGTAAAAAAAAATCATGTAGCTACTGAGTTACACTGTGCATTTAAGGGTTAACCTCTCTTGATAATTTACTTGAAACAAAATTTTTTTACTGAAAAGAAAATTATTTCGTTTTAGTTATCGAACTGTATGTAACGATGAAGATTTCGGTATTTTCGATGCATTTATGCGTTGTAGTTTGAAAAGCTTTTAAATGATGTATCTTATCTTTGAAAATTTGTTGTAACACTGAACCTGATACGATTTAAAATGTATAACTGTTTTTATTCAAATTATCTGTAAAATATATACATGAGACATGTTTAAATATACAAAAAAAAATTCATCAGCCGAAAATCGAAATTCACCTGTGACCAAAATGGGAAACAAATGAAGGATGTATAAAACAGAAAAAACAGAAAACAAATCACAGAACGATCATTGTACCAATGTGTTCTCTATCACTTTTTGACGTAATTGGATTTAACATTTGTTCCTGAACAGCAACATCGATAAATATTAGACATTGATCTAAGCATTATAGGCAAAGAAGGGCCCACCGTGGCTGAGTGGTCAAGGCATTACACCGCTAATGGCTTACGAGTGTAGGTAGGTGTGAGTTCGAATCCCGCTGACTCCGTTGCACACTCTTTGTGGAGCTCCAGGCTGTATTTTTCTGTGCTCTAAATTTCCTTGTGTGTGCTATCTCGTCCCTGTATACATTGACGATGACATAATCGGAAGCTTGACGCCAAGCACACAGATCAGATGTATGTTAATAAAAAAAGAAAAAGAAAGGCAAAGAAAGAAAGGTTATTGTATCTCGTTTGTTTAGAGAGGTCGTTTTCAGCAATATCCTAAAGGATACTTACGTAGAGCGTAAAATCTTCTAATAAGCAGTTTAGATTTGTAACAGTTTAGTAGTTCACAATTATCTACCACATTAATGATGCAACAGACACTGATGTTAAGGATCCATAATGCAAACCTTTCTTTAAATATGCATATTATCGTGTAAGAATTTTTTACTTTTTAATAAAAAGAGGTTACTAACGCTTTTAAATATACACATTGCTTGAATATACACATTTCAATCAATTATGAAGGCTTAAAAAGAATGAAATCAAATATGTATAAAAATACAAAGTGTTTTATTAACACTTCTCAAAACAGTTGAAAAATGTTTAACACTTCAGTTTGCCATCGTTGTCCTTATTTGGAAGAACTTTTAAATAATGTAACCTCTCTTTGTAACTTTCTTGTAACAAAAATTGTGATACGATAAAGAATTTTAGTTGTTGTTGTTATGTTATCGTTCTATATATAAAACGATGAAGATTTCAATATTATAAGAATTAATGATTTAATAGGTTATCGAAATATTGTAGTTTAGACAGCTTTTAAACTAAGGTAAATTTGTTATAACAGTGAACCTGATAAGATAAAAAAATATATATAATTAATTTGATTCTAATTATCTGTAAAGTACATAGATGAAACATGTTTAATTATCGGAAAACATTTCATCATCCAAAAATCGAAACTCTCTTGCTAATAAAACTGAATGCACAGAAAACAAATCACGGAACGATCATTGTAACAATGTATGCTCTATCACATTTTCGCGTAATTGGATTTAAAATCCGTTCCGGAACGGCCACTTTGATAAATGTTAGACATTGATCTAAACATTCTAGAAAAGGAAATGAACTTTATTGTCTCTCATTTCTCTAGTGAGGTCAGCGAGCAATCGATTTGGGTACTTTTATAGGTCGGAAGATGTATAAACAATTCAGATTTGAAACAGTTTAGAGGTTCAGAACTCTCTTCCTTTATAACTTCCGTTATAACTATTTAACGATATAATAATTTTTATAATGCCCTTTAATGCATGATTTTTTATTTTGTTCGGAGAAAATTATATTTGAGTCTATTTTTGTTGATTATCCACTAGAAAAATGGTGAAAACATTTGTTTATGTTCTTGTTGGACATAATGTCATAATGGCCTCCAGAGTTACATAGCAAAAATGGCTCAAAAAAAAAGTTTTAAATTGGATTTAAATCCAATTTAATCCAATATAATAGTTTTAAATTATATACTTACTTTAAAGTGTTTACACTGCACAATAACAACTATTCAGCGATATCATGAATTTCATAACGCTTTTAATAGTTTATAGAATTGATTATGACTACCTTATAAAGGGAGAGAAAAAAAGCCAGTCGAGCACATTGCATGCAGTATCAACAAAAGATGTTATAACCTCTCCGTGATAACAAATGGCCCCACCAGTGGCCGAGAGGTTCTGCTCTCGAAGCTGGTAGACGGGAGGTGCTGGGTTCGATCCCAATCGCGCCCGTCGGCCTAATTGTTCGGAGTTTTCGTGGTTTTCTTCGAGCCGTGGATCTTCCATGCGTTAATACGGATTAGGTTCCCTTAGAAAGACCCCCACGGAGGGCACTCCCCCCGGGCCTATATCCCTCGTGTAGATAATTGGCCGTCAAAAATCAACCCAACCCGTGATAACAAATAAGAACAAAAACAGACTTCAAGACCTTAAATGTATGTTATCACACGTGAGTAATTAATAATAGTTCAGCAGAAGACCAATAGAAAACGCGTAATGGCAAACAAAGATCATGTAACGCCTGAGTTACACTATGCATTTAAGGTTAACCTCTCTTGGTAACTTACTTGAAACAAAAATTTTTACACTAAAAAGAAAACAATTTCGTTTTAGTTATCTTACTGTATATAACGATGAAGATTTCGATATTGCCGATACGTCGATGCATTGTAGTTTGAAAAGCTTTTAAATAATACATCTTATCTTTACAAATTTGTTACAACACTGATACTGATACGATTTAAAATGTATAATTGTTTTTATTCAAATTATCTATAAAATACATACATGAAACATATTTAATTATCGGTAAACATTTCATCAGTCAAAAATCAAAACTCTCTTGCGACTAAAATAGGAGAAACATGAAGGAAGAAAAAAAAAGAAAACAAATCACAGAATCATCATTGTAACAACGTGTTCTCCATCACATTTTGACGTAATTGGATTTAAAATTCGTTCCGGAACGGCCGCTTCGATAAATATTAGACATTGATCTAAGATTCTAGACAAGCAAATGAACTTTATTGTCTCTCATTTCTCTAGAGAGGTCGATTTTAGCCGGCAATCGATTAGAATACTTATATAGACCAGCAGATCTTCTATAAGTATTTCAGATTTGAAACAGTTAACTGGTCCATACTTTTCTTAAAATATTAAAGATGCAATAACCACTGATATTATGGGTCCATGATGCAAAGCTAAATATTGTCGTGTAAATTTTTTTGAAATTTAGGTTAACAGCGCATATTACCGCTTCCAAATTCGTATTTCAATCAATAATGAACGCTTAAAAATACTAAATCAAGTATGTATAGAAATACGTAGGCTTATTTAACACTTTCCAACATAGTTGTATCAGAACAAAAACAGACTAAATGTCACTAAAATGTGTTATCACACTTAAGTAACACATAATAGTTCACCAAATGACGAATAGAAAGCGTCAGATGGCAAAAAAAAAAAAAGATTATGTAACTCCTGAGTTACACTATGCCTTTAAGTGTTAACCTCTCTTGGTAATTTACTTGAAACATTTTTTTTAAGAAAATAATTTCGTTTTAATTATCTTATAGTATGTAACGATGAAGATTTCGGTATTTTTTGATGCATCGATACATTGTAGTTTGAAAAGCTTTTAAATGATATATCTTATCTTTGCAAATTTGTTATAACACTCAATTTGATACCCTTTAAGATGTATTATTCAATTTATCTGTAAAATACATACATGAGATATGTTTAATCCTTTCCTTCTATATATAAAAAAAAGTAACGCTTTGGAAACGGACCAATGAAAATCTGCGTAGATACAGCGAAAAGCAACTGATTGGTCAGAACTTTCTGACGCTATAAGGTGGGTTACCAAGGGGGAGGGACCCGCTTCTGTCGCCAAACGTCGAAAAGTTTGTCACCAACTTGGCCAAATCTTGGCCAACAATCGCCAAATTTGGCGACCAAAATTAGCCGTCAAAAAAACGCCAACTTGGCGCCGTGTCCAGTATTTCGCCAATTTTCCATAGACTCCCATTGAAATCTAATAGGTTTTACTTGCTTGTCAATAAATTGAGATATTTCAATGCAACAAAAACTAATATTAGCTTATGAATAGAGCTTAATTGAACTATTTACATTTTTTTTAAGTACAAACACTAACTTTTTACAATATTCGTAACACTACATATATAATTTTACACATATATATTAGCGGAGAAAAGGCGGCGAAGTGAAAATTTCAGAGGAGAGGAGATTTATATCATAATATTATTTACTGTAACTACAAATTACTGAATGCACAGAATATAAGGGATCGCGAACCGATCAGAATCGAAACGCGAAACAATTACGTCTGGGGTTGGCTAGAAAATAGGGATTGCTTTGCGATACCGAATGGAATCGCGAAGCGATTACACGGGGGTGATGGTGAGCGTAGCGAGCAGGAGGGATAAAAATAATTCATCAATACAAAAAATACAAAGGATACAAAACTCATATGCCATTAATAATCATAATGCATATAGTATGCCATTATTTATTCTACCTCTTGCATTTTTTATATGCTGGGAAGCTTGCTGTTTAATGTGATGGCGATCATAAGAGAGCATTGCAATAAGAATTCGCTCTCGATGTGCAAAGCAACCATTGTACTAAATAAATACTTTTAGTATTTGTTTTATGCCGTTTTCTGTGATCTTTAGTAGCCGAGTAATTTCCCATAAGTTTAAATGTGGATTACATTTTTTAGATGTGGATTACATTTGGTGTAAACCATCCTGCGGCATAAACTTGGATTACATACTTTGTGAGTGAACCTACAGACTCTGATGGTCAATCGGTGCTTATATAAAGGAGAAAAAATTTATTCACCTGTGTAAGCCATCTTGCGTAGGACAAGTTTCTTGGGTTCCTATTCGCTAGTTCTTCTGAACAATATCTTGATGAAATAACTTTGCAAATGTCTAGCAGGTATTTATGATCTGTGCTGAGTACCCTTTTCTCGATTTCAGGAAATAATGTTTCAAAATTACTCTCTATGGCTTCAAAAATTGAAATAAGAAGGGAATGGCCTGTTGACAAAAATTTTCCTATTGGTCCGACGAATTCCTGTGGGTTAGAATCTAATTTTTGCCAACGATCTTGTCTAATAAATGAGGCAGAGAAAATTCACTGAAATTGGAGGTGACATATGATCCATTGTAATGATTCATTCTAAACATGTTCTACGCAGAATGGATGGCAACGACGAACAGAATTCTCCGCCTTTAAATGAGCACTCACTGCCCATCAGAGTCTCTACGTTCGTTCATTCAAAAAGTACTATGCAATCCAAGTATGGCCCCAGGATGGTTTACCATCAAATGTAATCCATATCTAAAGAGGGTATATAAAAACTCGTGGGAAATTACTCGGCTACTAAACAACACACAAAACGGAATAAAACAAATACTAAAAAATGCTGTTTAGGACAATGGTTGCTTTGCAAACAGTGTCTGAATAATCAATAATACTTCGACGCCAGATGAAGCGAAGCATAAATTCGAGCGCCGTCTCACAGCGAAAAACATGAATATTGGCGCTGGTATGAACGTGATAAGTGTTAGTACCCCGCCGCCCGATGAAGTGAAACATGAATTCAAACGCCGGCGTGAACGTGCTAAAGTAGCGTGTTCATTTTTAAATAAATAAATAAAAAAAGTATAATAGCAATTGAAATTAAAGTTATTATAGGTACTACTGGTACTTGTTTCTAGAGCTTTACTGATTAAAAAGGTGTCATAAAAATTCATCAAGCCTTAGAGCATAGATAAATATACAAGACAGGACACTTACGGCAAAATCTGTAATGACAACAGTAGTAAACGTCACTACCGGCAAGGGGTGAGAATTAACAAGCCTTCGAAATTTGCCTTCGTTGATTGAATATGTTTACGCTCTATGTTTTGAATATCTATTCTTTACCAAGCGAGGCAGAGGCAGACGATGTTGTATTTATACTTGATTTATTTAGCTGCCTTTTTTTTTATCATACTTGTATCGTTCACCTTTAACTTACAAAATAATAATTATAATAATAATATAAAAGAAAACACCCAGAAAATTCTGTTAACCCCTTAACTGTTTTGCCCCTTAACTGTAAAGTAAAAAAAGAAAAAAAAAAGGTGGTGCGGGGTCCTTATTTTTAATTTATTGTGTCAAAAAAAAAAAAAAAAAAAAAAAAAAAAACAGTTAAGGGGCTAAGAACGTAAATATGTAAGTTTATGAAATTAAATTGTAAAAAATCAAATTCAGGTATTGTGTTAATTTATTCACATCGAATAAAATTTTGTCAAGTGTTACACCAGTATGTCGATTTATTTTTAAATTTTAGATTTACATAATTCTAAAAATTTTAAAAAAGTAATTTTTGCCCCATCTGTAATTTTATTACTATTTCTTATATGTTAATATTATAAATATTATTGAACTGGTACGTCATTTACATTAAAAACAATCTTTTTATTTTAGCTGTGAGAAAGTAAAAACGCTTAAATTTTAAAAGATTATTGTAACGCTTGTTTAATACATAAAACTTCATAAATTAATTAAACATCGGCTATAAACATTTTCCTACCAAATGGGCATATTTATGAAACTTTCTGAGACATGTAGAGTGCAATATTTCGTATATTTTTGTATTACACCATTGCTTTATATAGCTTTAATCCTTTCACGGGGCAAAATACTTCAGAGGAAAATATGATAAAATGATTGATTGGCACCAGCATTTACGATAAAAATTATATGAAATTAAGTAAAAGCTTATCTTCATGTACAGTCGTGGAAAAAAAAGTAAACACCTCCTACTAACTCCTCAACAAATTATCATAGACAAAAGTTACTGGTACCGAACGATTGGAAATAAAGTCTACTTTTAAATGACGTATATAAAATTTGCTTAGGAGGCCATCTACATATTAAAACTAATCCAAACTTTATTTTTTTCAATAGCAATACCCAATTTTAACGAGATATTTCAAATCTTTGGTTCAAACTATACCTAGACTCCAAATTTCAAGTCATTTGAATGATAAGTTTTTGAATTATAAATATTCAAAATTTAGTGCTTCTAATGTTAAATTACATTTTCATATTTTTATTTATAACTTCTGAAATTATGATCCTAATGTTCTAATTTTTTTTTGTCGCAATAATACTAATATACCCAAACATAAATACGTTGAATTTGCAGTTTTTATAATTTTCTGATATGAATTATGAAATTAAAATTAAAAAAATTATGAATTGCAGCCTACAATTTTTTTGATGGATTGAGATTTATTAAGTTCTGCTTTATGGAAATCCAAAATTTCACATTTTTCTTCCAAGTAGTTTTCAAATTATATTAAGGGGCCGTCTATGATAGAAGTGACTAAATATTTTAAAATTTCTTATGCCATCCTGTAATCTAACAGGTTTAATTGACTGCTTAAGATGCCTTGATCAAGAAGGAAGCTCTCTCGGTTAACAATCAAGTACCGAACTTCAATTTGTATACAGCTCTTAAAATGTGCTCGTTTTAAAATAATTAATTTATCGGAATATTATGGTACGAATTGCATAAAAATTTGTTTTTAGACTAATTGAAGGGTGTAGAGTTCATTTATGCTGCAAGAATTGTGTACTGCTATTGAAAAAAACAAAGTTATGGTTTGTTTTAATATGTAGATGGCGCCTAAGCAAATTCTATATACATCATTTAAAAGTAGACTTTATTTCCAATCGTTTGGTATCAGTAACTTTCTTCTACGATAATTTGTTGAGGAGTTAGTAGGGGGTGTTTACTTTTTTTTTTACACGACTGTACATTCCATAAAGCAAAATTTTATTTTAAAATTCTGGTGCAATGTGGCATTTAGGAATTTAAATTAAGTGGTATATATAATATACCGGCGCCTTTCAAGGGGATAAATCCAATTATATCATATTTACTTTATATACAACATTCAAGACGAAATTTTTAGCTTGTTTTTCGTTGCACTTAAATCGTTCACTCATTATCTACGGAAAAAAAATATATATCCGTGCATGAACATAGAATAGCTATGAGATATGTGGAATAGAACAACTATTCTATGTTCATGTATAGGTGTAAGATTCTGTTGAAAGCATAAACATGGAACATTAAAAAAAGAAAGATCACAATAAGGTAGATTCACCATAAAAAAAAATATTACAAGGATGGGAAGTTTCTTCCCCATTGTCCACTAAAGGCGCTGCGATCGCAATCGCATAGCCATTACGCTCTATGGAAGTGTCCTATCTTGTATTTTTATCTATGCCTTAGAGTGGCCACTTCATCCTTCCTTCCATTACTTGATATGATAAAGAAACTAATTTTATTCTTTTTACCTCTTCTTTTTTAGATGCATTTCTTGTCGCGTAGGAATTTTTGAGCTTTTACGATCAAAGGAAAAGAAAGTTTACTTTACGGACGCATAATACCATTGCTTTTTCCATCATTAATACGGAAGAGAATTATGAACTGCAGTTCATAACTGTTTCAAATTAATCTGCTTTATACAAGAAAGTTTGGCCTATATAAGTATCCTAATCGATTGCTCGCGAAAAACGACCTCTCTAGGGAAATAAGAAACAAAAATTTTCATTTCCTTGTCTAGAATGCTTAGATCAATATCTAATATTTAGCGAAGTTGATGTCCAGGAACAATTTTTAAATCCAATTATGGTAAAAAAGCAATAGAGAACAAAGGCATTGCTACAATGATCATTGTGTGATTCGTTTTCCATTTTTACTTTCTTCTGTCTTCAATAGAAGAAAGTATTGTAATAGAAATTTTTTTCGCCTTCCGGTTTTCGACGGACTTCAGGTTTTAGGGGTCAGAGATCCCTATAAACATGTTTATACAAAATGTCTGTCTGTCCGTCCGTATATCTGTGTATACTTTTTGTGTCATCGAAATGTGTATGAAGTTATGCATAGAATGAGCTTAATTTTTTGTGTATGATTTTAGCTATGGTCAGCAAGTCATCATTGAATTTGGAAACATTCCGCCGGAACGGGACGCTGTAATAGCGATTTTTGTGCCATTTTCATTATCGTACCATGAAAAAGTGTATGGAGTTATGCATAGAATTGAAGCAAATTTCATGTGTATGTTTTTGACTATGGCCAGCAGGTTCTACGTTAATTTGATAATAATCCGCGGGAAGAGGGCACTATAATGCCAATTTTTCTTTGTTATATTATACATCGGCTGTTCACTCGGCTACAGGCAGTTTACATCCAGTTAACCAGCGATTCTCAAGCAGCTGATGTACAACAGAATAACGAAAAATACCGATTTTATGAAAAATTATAATTACGATTAACTTGTTTTTTGCTTCGATTAGTAAAATGAAGAGACACTTAAGATGAAAATCAAAGTTGGTGTAATATTGAAGTAATAAAACTGAAGTATTAACATGTGTAACAACTTTTTGAAATATTAACATGTATGAGAAAGAAAAGAGGTTTTGATTGGCACATCCGACTAGTTTCTTATTTATTCTTGTTTGATGTTTCTCCTATTTTAGTTGCAAGTGAGCTCTCATTTTCGGCTGATGAAATTTGTTTTGTTAATTAAGCATGTCCCATCTGTGTATTTTATAGATAATTAGAATAAAACTAATTATATATTTTTTATTATAACAGGTTGACTTTTATAATAAAGTTACAAAGAGAAGATATGACCTTTAAAAGCTTTTCCAACTACAATGCCTTGATTATCGAAATATTGAAATCTTCCTCGTCATATGCACAAAGATAAAAAAATATATTTTCTTTATTGTATCAAACTTTTCTTACAAGAAAGTTACAAACAGATGTTACATCGTTTCCCAAATAAAAGCAATGGTGATATAGCGATAGTATTATATATCGCTATTATTTATATATTAACATCATTTATGCATTAGCACTTTGTAATAAAAAACAATTTGGTAGGATAAAAAGATAATTACAATTATCCATCTTAAAACAAATAAAAATATAGCTGTTTTCGATAAACTGCTATATCGCTAGCATTCTAATATGAATATATTTTTAAAAAACTCCTAAACTGGTTCAAATCTGAACTGGCTTTCTTCCTTCTTTTTCCTGATCTTTTTGCCTTAAATACACCAATGGATTACTCACTTAAAAGGACCTTTCTAAAGAAAAAAAAAAACAGACAATTCCACATTCTAGAATTCCATATTACATGGTGCGCATTGTACACGAGACATAATGTTTCTTTCGTTTTTTCCTATCAAAACAGGGTGTGCATTACACACGAGTGTGCCTCATACATGACACAAGTCATGGAAGATAATTCAGAACTCCTAAAATATTCCAAATCTGAACTGCTTACACAAGATCTTTTGCCCTTAACCACTGCCATCGAAATACACAAGGCCAGAGGACACGACTTGTGACGTCATCTCTAATCGACCGACTTCTCGCTAGTGTTGGAATTCACACCGGAAAATTTTGATTAGCAATTTTCTTTTATTTAATTTGTGGAATATCTATCATCTTATAAAACAATAATAACTATTTAAACTTACTGGTGAGAATTCGGAATCCCTAAAGAAAATTCGGAATCATGCGGAATGCCACAGTGTCACAGCATCTGGCTGATTTTTTATTGGGGTATTCCAAATTCTCACCAGTAAGTTTAAAAAGTTATTATCTATCTATACTAATATTATAAAGACGTAAAAATTGTTTATTTGTAGGAGGTAAGCTCTGGAACTACCGAACCGATTCCAAAAGTAATGGTATCAAAATGATGGTGTTACTCCAACTTAGAACATAGGCTATATCTTATGTCCGTGCCACTGACCAAAAGGGGGTGCAGGAGCAAAATACGTTCTAAAAATGCGATTTTTGTGTTACTGAAGGGTTTAGAAACATGAAATTTAGAATGGTAGTTACTTATAAGATACTAATGATCTCTAAGAACATATCTTAAAAAAATCGAAATTAAAAAGAGGTGAAAATGCGCGAAAAGAGTTCTAAAAACGTTCTAAATGTCGATTTTTACGCAATCTCAAGAAGTACCAACCGATTTCAAAAATAATAGTGTCAAAATGATGGTGACAACCCTTGCTCCAACATAGGCTACATTTTATGTCGGTGCCACTACCCCTAAAGGGGGTGCAGGAGAGAAAGAACGTTCGAAATTGCGATTTTTTTCTTACTGAAGGGTCCAGATACATGGAATTTGGCATGGTAGTTACTTATAAGTTATAAATTATCTCTAAGAACATTTCTTAAAAAATTCGAAATTTAAAAAGGGTGAAAATGTGCGAAAAAAGTTCTAAAAAACGTTCTAAATGGCGATTTCTACGTAATCTCAGAAAGTGCCCAACCTATTTCAAAAGTAATGGTTAGAAATTGATGACGGCAGCTCTTGCTCCAAAATAGGCTCCATTTCATGTCGGTGTCACTACCACCTGGGGGTTGCAGAAGCAAAAAACGTTCTAAATTGCGATTTTTGTGTTACTGAAGGGCCTAGAATCCTGAAATTAGGCAGGACAGTTATTTATAAGATACAAATGATCTCTAAGGACATTTCCTAAAAAATCCAAATTTAAAACGATTGAAAATGAGCGAAAAGCGTTCTAAAAAACTTTCTAAATTGCGATTTCTACGCGATCTCAGGAAGTACTGAACCGATTTAAAAAATAATGGTGCGAAAACGATGGTGACAGCCCTCGTTCCAACATAGGCCTTATTTCATGTCGGTGCCACTACCCCAAAGGGGTGAAGGAGCAAAAAACGACCTAAATTCCACTTTTTGTAATACTGCAAGGGCTAGCAACTTGAACCTAGGCATGGTAGTTACTTATAAGATATAAATGATCTCTAAGAACATTTTTTAAATAATTCGAAATTTAAAAGGGGTGAAAATGGACGAAAAACGTTCTAAAAACCGTTCTAAATTGCGATTTTTGCGCAATCTCGGGAAATATAAATAAATCGATTTCAGAAGTAATGGTTACAATTTGATGGTGACATCCCCCCCTCCCCTCCAACATAGCCTATATTTTACGTTGTTGTCACTACCACCGGGGGATTACAGGAGCAAAAAATGTTCTAAATTGCGTTTTTGTGTTACTGAGGGGGTCTAACATTTTAAATTTGAAATGGTAATTACTACTTCAAAGATGCAAATGCTTTCTGAGAATTGTCGAAAGAAAATTCCAAATTTAAAAGCATGAAGTGAGTGAAAAGCGTTCTATAAGCGTTCTAAATTACGATTTTTATGCAATCATATGAAATACGAAACCGATTTCAAACATAATGGTTGCAAATTGATGGTGATAGAACCTGCTCAAACATAAGCTATATTTTATGTCGAGGGTTGCAGGAGCAAAAAACTTTCCAAATTGTGATTTCTGCGGTACTGAAGAGGCTAGAAACTTTAAATATAGCACGGTAGTTACTTATAAAATATAAATGTCCTCTAAGAACAGTCAAAAATAAATTCGAAATTAAAGAGGGGTGAAGCGAAGGGAAGGAGCGAAAAGCATTCTAAAAGAGTCCTAAATTACGATTTCTATGAAATCTCAGGAAATAATAAACCGATTACAGAAGTTATTGATTGCGAATCAAGAGTGATAGTCCCTGATCCTGTACCCGCTATATTTTATGCCGGTGTCACTACCACCTGGTTTGCAGGAACAACAAGAAAGCCTTTAAAAACATCTAAATTCCGTTTTCTATAGAATTTTATGAAATACCAACCGATTTCAAGGTTATTGGCAAATTAATGGTGACAGTCTCTGTTTCAACGTTTTTCGAGACATTCTATTTCAACTCTGTTTCGGTATTTTATATTGGTGCCACTAACACCAGATAGGTGGTAGATTGTTAGACAAGAAGTTTGAAATTTGACATAATGGTTAATTTTAAGATGTAAATGTATTAAGATGGTTTCTAAAAAATTCAAAACTTCAAATAAATACTGAAATGAGCGTATGAAATGAGCATAAAAGTCTCAAAATACTTTCTAAATTATCATTTAATTGGAATTAGTTTTAGTTCTTCTTATTAATTAAAATCTCATTTCTGTCTATTGCCCTTTTATAATGAAGTTCAGTCAAACTGTTGCTTAGTTTGTAATTTTTGAATTATTTCAAAAAGTCTTCTTCTAATAAAAAATAGTCAGGCAAATATCACTTGGTATATTTCAACTATCACGCGAGCAAAGCCGCGGGGTTTGCTAGTTGTTTTATAAGATGATAGATATTCCACAAATAAAAATAAAAGAAAATTGCAATTCAAAATTTTCTGGTGTGAATTCCAACACTAGTGAGAAATCGGTCGATTAGTGATGACGTCACAACTTGTGCCCTCTGGCATTAAGTATTTCGATGGCAGCGCCTTAACCCCTTAATTCTCGATCCCGTGATATTCACGGGCTGTGACTTTTATTCAGATTATTCGTATTTGTTTGATTCCCACCTGTTTTAGAGAATAGTGTAATTGGCTTTATTATAGTATCATTTTACCTATCAGTAAATAAGGTGAACATTTCTTTTTCCAAAAAGTGGTACCAACAAGCAACTGAAATTTTTAAACCGTAATTTAATGCGACCGTTAAGGTGTTAAGTATCGAAATGGATTGCTCACTTAAAATGACATTTCTAAAGAAAAAAAAGGCTAGACAATTTGCAAGCCTGGAAAATTTAGATTAATACGTACCATTTAACGAAATAACCGTTCTGGAGCGAATTTTAAATCCAATTACGGAAAACAGCGAAGAAGAACATATTGTAGCAATGATAATTCAGCGATTTGTTTTTCGTTTTTTTTTTCTATTTTATTCTTCTTTGATATTTGTCACATGTTGGTAACTGAACTAGTTTTAATTAACGGAATGTTTTTTATTGTTTGACAACAGGTTTAACTTATGTAATCATAGAGATAATTAGAACAATATTAATTTTATTTACTTTATTAATTCAATTACGGTAAAATAAGGCCAGAAAAGAATATTGTTACAATGTTCTTTCAGCGGTTTGTTTTTCGTTTTTTTCTGTTTTATTAGCCCCCGGTATGCTATTTCTTTCTCCCAGCTTATTTTGTCTCCAATAAATAACGTTACCTTGTATAAGCCAGCCGTAAAACAAAAGCCGATGTTTCATTGTGCGATTAAATAGACACAAGATCGTTGTTGTAGAGTGGAGATTGTAGAGTGGTTAGAAACGATTGTAGAGTGGAGACTCTACAGCATTTTTAAAAACTTCTAAGCATCGCGCATTTTCAATATTTATACCGTCGTATTGGGAAAAAAAAGTACTTTTTAATGCAATTTATTTGAAAACTGCATCTCCATTTATTTTTGAGATATTAATTTTTTTTTTGTAGTTTTTAGCGACATTTGTTTCATTTTGGGAACTCAAGTACTCCATTTCTGTAGAAAGTAAAGAAAAAAATAGTTGAAAAATAGCAATTATATCTTCTTGTTGCCATTTTCCCATAAAAACTGAAAAAATGTAACGAAAATACGTGCTATTTTGGGAAAAATATAAATGAATGATTTATGATAAAACAGGGAGCTCTTATAAACTATATTTAATTTTAAGTATCTATATTAATGCAAATGACGTCATTTTACATGAAATGATAGCGTGTGCTTTAAGTCTTAAAATTGAAATATGTTTTGAACTCAGTAGAGTTCCGATTATCCAAGTCCCGCTTAACCGAGTTATTTTCTTCTGATGGACTGGTGGCTTCTATTATAATGAAACAGCCATTATAAATGAAGCGTTAGGTGAAGATGAAAGAGCAGCCGTAAAAAGTTAGAACTCTGATTTTCTGGTCAGAATGGGGAAAAAAAATGGCCACAATTTTTTTTTCAAAAAAAAATTATGTCCACGCCGGGGGCGACACTAAATTCTGAAAAAGCAGAGTTCCTGTTCTCTAGTTATTCTTTGATGTTTGTCCGATATTAGTTACAAACTAGTTATAATTATCGATTTTTTTTAATTGTTTGACAATATTAATTTTATTTAGTTTATTACTTCAATTATGTGCAAAAAAAGCGAGAAAAAACGTTGTTGCAATGATCGTACAGCGGCTTGTTTTTCGTTTTTTTTTTCTGTTTTATTATTCTTTGATTTTTGTCCATCTTACAAGTAAAGTTACTTATCTGCGGCGGCGAATTTCGAATTTTATAGCTTATTCGATTCGTCTTATTGAGCTTAGTAATTTCATACCTCGCATATCGGCTATTGAGCTTTTATAATGACAGAGGACCGGGTCAAAGTTGAAAATTTCGTACATTGAAAAACAGATGCCTTCAAAAATTGTAAGTGCAATTTAAGTTTTTTTTTTTTTTTTTTTTTTTTTTTGACATTTTTTTATTAACATACATCTGACCTGTGTGCTTGGCTACAAGCGCCCGCTTATAAGCCATCGTCAATATATACAGGGGCGAGACAGCACACACAAGGAAATTTACAACCCAAAGAAATACAGCCGGGAGCTCCACAAATAGTGTGCAACGGAGCCACCGGGGTTCGAAGCAGCACCCACCTACACTCGCAAGCGATTAGCGGTGTGATGCCTTGACCACTCAGCCATGGTGGCCCCGCGATTTAAGTTTACTAATTATTTTCACGGTGCCAATAACTACTATAAGGTTATATTATTGCTGTTATTATAAGAATTTGTAATTGCAGATAAAATATTCGTATGCTACTTGACAGGCAGTATTCCGCAAGTTATGATGTCCTCGTCTAGTTCAGTGTTGCCAGTAGGCTACTTTTTAAAAATTTAGATTTCCTGATTGGCACCACTTTTCTGAAATGATAAAATTCCCCTTGTTTTCCCTTTAATTAATATGTCATTAAATAAGGTGAATTTTACCATTTCGAAAGAGTGGTGCCAATCAAGAAATCTGAATTTAAACAAAGTAGCCCACTGGGATCACTGGTCTAGTTTTGTTCCTCTTGTCAATACTTTTTCCCGAATTACGAGCAAAAATCTTTGTAACCACACATTGTCGGTTCTTTTGTCAGTTTTTCAGTCACTTCGTAACTTGCGGAACATGTGAGCACGATTACATGCGAAGGAATTTTCTGCTACTGCTTTATTTTCTGCAGCTCGCATTATGCAAATTTTTAAACTTTGACCCGTACCCCTGTCATTATTAAAACTCAGTAACCGATATCCGAGGTAGCAAATTATTTAGCACGATGCGACGAATCAAATGAGCTATAAAAATCGAAATTCGCCACCACAAACTATAATACCTTTACTTGTTAGTTACAAACTACAGTCGAACCCCGTTAATATGCGCCCTGCTTAATACGCGAACCCGCTTAATACGCGAATTTCCTTCGGTCCCTTGAAATACGTCTATCTTATGCAAATAAAAAACCCCACTTAATACGCGAACCCGTTTAATACGCGAAATTTTATCAGTCCCTGGCAAGGAAAACCCATGTTTAATACGCGAATAAGCTTGATTCGAAACAGACGTGATTTTAGAGGGAATATTTTTCCAAGCATTTTATACGACAATTTTTTAAACTATGAATGCTTTTTTCTGTCAAAATTTAATGCAATCTTGAATAGCTATAGTAAAAATATCAATTTAAACCTCTTCTGGTTAAAGAGAATTTTCCACCGTCCTCGATTATTTCGTATAAAGAAACAGGCAAGAAGAGAGAAGATAAAATTTTACTGCTAACGAGGGCATTCTAAAATAAGAAAAATTCTGTTTTTTCCTTGATCAGAAAGAGCCTGAAGAGGTCACCTCCGGTAAGAAGAAAAAGCAAACGTTTCCCACCACGAATGAGAAACTATGTGACGCCCCCTCCAAACTTAGAGCGGTGGCGGACCGATAGACTGCACTGCAATCGCAGATTAACAAATTGTATGCGGGTCACGTAAAAATACGTTTTTGTGGGTTGGGGACAGAAATTATTACTGGTACCGAAAATTTTGTACGGACAAAAAAAGAAGGTGTAATCCAAGCATGCTTGCTTCTTATTGGTTGTGAGCAGGTTTCAATTTACAGTGGCATTTGTGAACGTAAATTTAGTGCTCATTTTCGAAAAATTGCCCGCATATAATGTGTTAATCACGCGAGTCTTCCCATTCGCTACCTGATCAGTGCTGTAATATCTCAAAAAGGAAGAGGGTCACTTGTCGTTATCGATAGAATCTAGTCTGCAATATCCACCTGTGCTTTTAAAATTATAATCTAGTCTATGCCATGGCGGAATAAACAAAACACATTAAATCAATGGCTCTCTCCATCACTGAGAAGTTACAAATTATAAATCAGTACGTTGTCCAGGATGTCTCGAAAAAGTCTCCGTTCGTCAAAGAAAAAGGCTTATCGGAGTCAACTTTGAGAACTTTGTTAAAGAAGAGGGGTGCCATCGTTAACCAAGCTGTTGTTGGGGGAACAAAGAATAGGGGAAAAAAAACGCCAAGTTTGTGGACATGCAGAAGACCATCCACGAGTGTTTTGTTCAAGCTCGCTGTACAAATGTCCCAATAAGTGGCCTGCTAATTCAAGATAAAGCTTCTAAAGTCGCCGCAAAAATGGGATTGCTGGATGTTAATGCCTCATATGGATAGATGGATGGATCGATTAAAAACTCGCCACGGAATAAAATGCAAGTAAGTGTGCGGTGAGTCATCTGATGTTAACAATGAAGATGTCGATTTTTAGAAAACAAATGTGCTTTCGTAGCTTGTAAAAAAACCACTCAAGCCGCGATGTTTACAACGTGGACGAATTTGGGTTTATTTTACAAAATGACACTCAAGAAAACAATGGATATGAAAGGAGAAACATGTCATGGGATAAACTAGGGACCGACTTATTCGTTTGCTCGCTGCCAACTCTGATGGATCAGACGACTTAAAGCTACTGGTCATAGCGAAATCATGTAACCCGTGATGCTTTAAAAATGTTAAGAATCTTCCCTTCCTGTACGGAAGTCAGCGCTGAGCGTGGATGACGGGCCACCTTTTTCAAAAAGAGCTCATAATATTGTCCGGCATATGGGAAAAGAATCGCTCCATGTCTTATTGCTTGTGGACAACTGTCCTGCGTATCCAAAAGGTAACGAAGGCCTGAAGAATGTTCAAGTAGAATTTCTACCTCCAAATTCGATCAGTGTCACTCGGCCAATGGGCCAAGGAATAATTAACAGCGCCAAAGTAAATTACAAGACTCGCCTAGTACGACGATACCTTCACCAAAGGGAACAAGGCAGCAACCATACTTGCTTTGAGTGTGGTCCTATTACAGTCCTCGACGCTATGCACATGCTTAACACAACCTGGGAAAGTGTCACACCAACGACGATTGCAAATTGTTTTTGCAAAGCGAGTTTCGGAAGTAGCGAGGACATAATTTACAAAGAGCCAACCTTGCACCCTAATGTTGTAGAAGACTGGCTGGGCACAAAGAAAACTGTAGGAGAAGATTTTGTCGATTTAGGCACGTTCATTATTATCGACAAAGATCTAGTCACCTCCGAGCTCAGAAGTCTGGATGACATCATCGCCGATGTAACTGCGACTGATAAACCGGATAAGGAGGAAGAAGATGATGAACCTGCGCATCCGGCTCTCATATCCATTCTCCAAAGTTATGGATGCGTTCAGTTTTTTCAGACAGTATGCATCGTCACTGAACGATAAGTCCTTGACAAGCAAGCTTTACCATCACCTGAATAACACTGAAAACAACACGACCGCATGCCAAACAGGCCAAAATTGATACAGGGTCTGTCCAGGAAGTAATGAGACTGGTTTTTACGCGCCAAGCACAAGGCCAAAGGGGCGGAGTTTACGGGTGGTATGTGCGATGAGGAATGTAAGCTACAGAGTCTAGCGGAAGTCAGTTGGCTTTGAGCCTTTGCAGCGCACGGAGACACGTGTTTGAAAGTGGCGTTAGGTTTTCAGAATTCAGCGGAGTGTCGAGCAGTGATACGATACGCCATAAAGTTTTGTGAGAAGCTAAACAAATCGGCTACTGAGACGCTTGCCATTTACAAGAAGCTTACGGGAAGGATTCTTTGTCCAAGGCTCAAGTGTTTAGGTGGCACAAAGTCTTGAAAAACGACGGGAGAGGACATCGATGACGAACAGCACGCCGGGCGTCCATCAAGTTCTCAAACTTCAGAGAATGGGACTAAAATTAAAGTGCTTTTGGACTCTGGTCGTCGTATGAGTGTCCGAATGATTACAGATACGTTGGGACTTACAAAATCGATTGTGGATCAAATCGTCACGGAAGAACGGAAAATTTGTGCCAAGCTAGTTTCTTCAAAGTGACTCAATTCCTGGCAAAACACAGCGTTGCAACGCTGTCCCAACCATCGTACAGCCCCCGATCTGGAACCCCCGATAAAAATCCAGCTAAAAAGGTCATCGTTTTGACAATCTGAAGAACTTTCAGAAAAACGTAAGGTATGTTCTGAACAGCGTTCCAGTTGAAGACTTCCAGGCGGGCATAAATGGGTGGCAGAGTGATTGGCAAAGGTGTATTAATGCAGGAGGAGACTATTTTGAAGAATATGAAGCGTCTGCAAAATTATCTTCAAATAAACGAATTTTATGGAATCAGTCTCATTACTTCCTGGACAGATCCTATAGCTATTTCACCAAAATATAATTTTTATATCATTATTGACTTTATTAAATTTTAACTTTTATACTTTTGTTTTTTAAATTGATTTCTCATTATTATGAACAGCGTTCCCTATTTGTTTTGTATAGCTAACAAGGATTTTATTTTTGTTAACATTAGTTTTACTTAGCATGGTTAGCAGGTATTTTTGTGTTCGTTTTGTTCCATTTTATGTGTCATATATAATATATCTAAATTTAAAAAGACTTCTTGGATTTTTACCTAAGACAATAATACTTATTTGAATTTTCAGCTTTCAAACGTTCCTGTTTAATAAGCACATAATGATTAAAACAAATGGTCATCATATGTCTTAAAAACGTTAAAAGTTGTCAAAAAGATGTGTTTCATCGATATAAGTTGTTATTAGATGGACCAATGGATGAAAATTCGCACCTTTGCTTAATACGCGAACCCGTTTAATACGCGAATTTTGATCGGACCTTTAATTCGCGTATTAATGGAGTTCGACTGTAGTTTTAATTATCGATTTTTAACCATTTGGAAAAATTGTTGTTGTCCTCCGTCAGGGTAGGAAATAAAACATATCTGAAGCTTTTTATTAGTTGAATCCGCATTTTATTCCTTTTCTGATTGGTCTATACAGTAATCTGTATTTTCCCTTTACTTTCAACAGAGATGGATACTTCTGTTGCCACTATGACAAAAAAGTAATAAAAACTGAAAAAAAAAAATAATTCAGAAACAAATTGAGATACAGCTTTCAAAGAAATTACATTTAAAAATACATTTTTTTCTCTTACGATGGTGTAAAAAGTAATATTGTGGGATGTTTAGAAGTTTAAGAATGAAATTTCATTTAAAATGGGTCCAGGAATATTAATGTTTAATCCATGGCGTACGTAATGTATGACCATCTCCGTAGAAGTTTAAAAATTTACAGTACCGAAAAATGTAATCCATGGCGTACGTAGTGTATGATAAACTCCGTGCGATTTTTTGTCTTAAATTTTAGTCTTTGAAAAAAATCATTTTCCAAATGGTTGTTGTAATTTGTTAAATTGCATTTTTTTTAAAAATTGTTTGACAATATTAATTTTCTTTACTTTATTACATCAATTACGAAAAGAAAAGGCGAAAAAAAAAGAACGTTGTTTCCATCATTATACGATGGTTTGTTTTTTGTTTTTTCCTTTTCATTATTCTTTGATGCTTTACATCTTGGTTAAAAAATAATTTTAATTAACGGAATGTTTTTTTTTTTTTTTGACAGCAGATCTCACTTATGTAATCATAGAGGTAATTAGAACAATGATAATTTTATTTATTTTATAATTTCAATTACGGAAGAAAGCGGAAATAACCATATTGTTGCAATGATCGTTCAGCGATTTGTTTTGTGTGCTTTTTTCTGTTTTATTCTTCTTTAAAATTTGTCCCATCTTGGTCCCAATCTTGTTTTAATTATCAGATTTTTTTAATTGTTTTATAGCAAGTATCGCTTATGTAATCGTATTAGAAGAATATTAATTTTATTTATATTATTTCTTGAATCATGGAAAAAAGCGAGAAAAACACCGATGCAATGATCGATTTTATTTTTTTTATTTTTCTATTTTATTCTTCTTTAGTCTTCTTTAGTGTATCTTGGTCACAAACTAGTTTTAATTATCGAATTTTTTTTAATTGTTTGTCAACAGGTCTTACGTATGTAATCATATTAGAATAATATGAAATTTATTTACGTCATTGTTTCAAATACGGAAAAATCGAGAACATCATCGATGCATTGATCTTTCAGCGGTTTGTTTTTAGTTTTTGTCTGTTTTATTATTATTTGATGTTTTTCCATCTTCGTCACAAAATAGTTTTAGTTATCAGATTTTTCTTTATTGTTTGACAACAGTTCTCAGGTATGTAATCATTGAGATAAAGTAATATATATTTTATTTGCTTTAATTACTTCAATTACCGAAAAAAGCGAAAAAAAAAAAAACATTGTTGCAATAATAGTTCAGGGATTTGTTTTTATTCTTCTTTGATGTTTGTCCCATCTTGGTCAAAAAACTAATTTTAATTACTGAATTTTTTTATTTATTTATTTATTTTATTTTATTTTTTTTTACTGTTTAACAACAAATCTCACTTATGTAATCTTGTGTAAATTTACGTATGATATTAGAACAATATGGAATTTTATTTACTTTATTGCTTCAATTACAGAAAAAACGAGAAAACCATCGCTGCAATGATCGTTCAGCGTTTTGTTTTCGAATGTTTTTTTCTATTTCATTCTTTTTTTTTATGTTTTTACCATCTCAGTCATAAACTAGTTTTAATTGTCGGATTTTTTTATTGTCTGAGAGTAGTTCTGACATATGTAATCATGGAGACAATTGGAAAAATATTAATTTTATTTGCTTTATTGCTTCAATTACTGAAATAAAACGAGAAAAAAAACGCATTGTTGCAATGGTCGTTCAGTGGTTTGTTTTTCTGTTTTATTACTCTTTGATGTTTGTCCCGTTGTTACGATGTATTTTGAGGGGTAGAGAAAAGCAATCACATTTATTTAAAAAAAAATAATAATAGAATGATTCAATATATTTTTTATTAAATAGGATTATTTTTCTCTATACTCAAATGTCATGATACACCATCTTAGGCAAAAAATAGTTTTAATTATGGAATTTTATTTTATTGTTTGTATACAGGTTTTACTCAGACATACATCATAATTACAATACTTTCTCTAACTGTGTGTTCGAAAAGTTATTCTTTACAATATTTTCGACGAAAAACATATCACTCACCCGCAAAAAAGTGACACATCTCGCAAAAATTAATTTTGCGCTTTATTCCACTAATAGATCTGTCATAGGTGCGTCTTGCCACACAAAAAGTTTCAGAAGTGTAGTTATACGGAAAATCACTTTATTACGCTTTATGTCCGTTCGTGACCACAGAAGAGGGTCGGATTGTGTGGGGAGGTAAAATTACCTAATTCTCCAAACCTCATCTTACGTCTTCCTATTTAAGGGTTTTACTCTTTTATGCATGTTTTCATTCCTGCATGTAGACCTAAGTGTTATAATTTCATGTTACAGTAAAATCATGCAAATTTTCTTTTGCCTCTCCTGTAAAATTTACTTTTGTCGAGATGTGTCACTTTTATTGCGGGTGAGCGATATTACTCAAATCACTTACGTTTATAAACTCCTAACATATGTTAATACATGGAAATTATTCCAGAGAGAAACATTCGCCTTGGATACAATATTTCAAATGAAAATCAAATTTCAAAGTAATTGCTAAAAAGGCGCAATGGCCAACATAGTGAAAAAGATTCCAAGTCGGGACACGAACCCGGGCCATCAGTATAGCGCACTGATTAGTCGGTATTACTATTAGTCGGTAGAACGTCAGTGCGCTATACTGATGGCCCGGGTTCGAGTCCCGGCTTGGAATCTTTTTCACTATGTTGGCCATTGCGCCTTTTAAGCAATTACTTTGAAATTTGATTTTCATTTGAAATATTGTATCCAAGGCGAATGTTTCTCTCTGGAATAATTTCCATGTATTAATATAGTTTCTATCGATGCTGGATTTAATTATTTTCGTGTTTGTCCCAGGTTGGTGGCTCACGATAAATATTCCATCTTGTGTTGCGTTTGTAGCCTTGCCAACATATCATAGTGAGAAATTTTCCGAGCTGTGTATCGTTCTAAGTGGTTTAGTCGGTAGAACGTCAGTGCGCTATACTGATGGCCCGGGTTCGAGTTCCGGCTTGGAATCTTTTTCACTATGTTGGCCATTGCGCCTTTTAAGCAATTACTTTGAAATTTGATTTTCATTTGAAATATCCTAACATATGTTTCTGTAAACTCATATTAATTTACAATTCATTCATGAACCCATGTAATGAAAATTGTTACAGCGATTTTGATAAAGAGGGTGATTTCCATCCTATCGATAGTAAATATACAAAAAAAAAAAAAAAAAAAAAAAAAAAAAAAATCTGCATAGTAATCGATTGTCCGCTTATATGACCTCTCTTCTCGACTTCGAGGAATTATAACAGCTGAGATCAATATCGGAGAAAGTTAGTAGCACAAAGTGAAAGAAAAATGTTTTTTTGAAGTAGGAGAAACTTAAAAAATAACAAATACAGATCAGGAAGTTCAAAAAAAGATATTTCCGTTCTAGAAAAGATATTGAAATTTTGAGTTATGGCATGCCGATGTGTTGGGGTGTTTGTTACTTCCAGAACACATAATGTAAGGAAAGTATCGGCACAGATGTCATATACACACCACATTGGCAAGATTTTTTTTTGACGCCAATGTCATATACGCACTTAACTGGCGCAAAAGTGTCGTTATTTTGCTTGATTTTGTAACCCGGATGTTGTTGTTTATTTATTAATAAATTGATTATTTAATTTTATTTTCTTTTTTAAAATTATATAAATTGTTTTGTTCTATAGTTATTAATTAAACTTTTTTTTATTCATTGTTATTCCATTTCATAAAATATATATGTAACAGGTATTCGAAAACGAGGTTTTCGCCAAATTGGCGTGAGAAAAAAATCGCGCCAACTAGGTGCGTATATGACATCTGTGCCCATGTATCATAATCATTGTTGTGTGTGTGTGCGTGAACACTCCCAAATAGTACTTTCAATTAAGTTTTCATTTACAGAATACCGTTCACCCTCAAGAAAAGTGACACATCTCGACAAAAGTAAATTTTACGGGAGAGGTAAAAGCATGTGTTTATTGTAAAGCATTCGCATGTTTTTACTGTAAAGTGAAATTATAGCCCTTAGCTCTTTATGCAGCTGTGAAAACGTGCATAAAACCGTAAAACACGAATGAAGACATTAGATGAGATATGAAGAGTTGAGTAATTTTACCTAACCCCACACAATCCCCACCCCCCCTTTCCTTCTGTGGTCATAATTTCGGATAATTACATTTGTGAAACTTTCCCTTTCTTTTTTTCTAACCGATGACCAGGGCCCTACCTGCCGGGTTGTTCCAGCTGAACGGGTTTGATACCCGGTATCGGGACGGGTGACTATCTAATCGCCGCGTAGCGGCAATAAACATTACATGTGCCTAGATCTTCATCCTATCGGCAGTGCCTACTGCTTAGATGTGAACTTTGTTATGACGGTTACTTAATATTTTTATCTTGTTGCTTGGCACTTGCACATGCACATTCCTACTCAAGTTGATATCGTAATTTAGAGTCTTGGTCAGGTGACGAGACTTTCACCTGGCAAGGTACCTCCAGAGGTATAATTCATAGGCAACTTGGAGGACTTTGCACCCACGACGGATTTTATATGCACCAGGCGCCATTAGCGTACATGGCGCACAGTCGTGGAAAAAAAAAAATAAACACTCCTTACTAACTCTGCAAACAATTATCGTAGAAGAAAGTTACTGGTACCACACGATTGGTAATAAAGTCTACTTTTAAATGATGTATATAAAATTTGCTTAGGGGGCCATCTACATATTAAAACGAACCATAACTTTGTTTTTTTTAATAGCAGTAAACAATTCTGACAGCATAAATGAACTCTACACCCTTCAATTTGCCTAAAAACAAATTTTTATGAAATTCATACGATGAGTTTCCGAGAAATTAATTATTTTAAAACGAGCGTATTTTAGGGGCTGTATCCAAATTGAAGTTCGGTAATCGATTGTTAACCGGCAGAGCTCCCTTTTTGATCAAGTCATCTTAAGCGCCACTCAAGCAGCCATTGAAGACTGCTAGATTACCGGATAGCATAAGAAATTTCAAAATATCTTCGTGACTTCTATCATAGACGGCCCCTTAAACCATCATTTTGCCGTTTTTTAAGCATAATTTGAAATTACTTGGAAGAAAAAGGTGAAATTTTGGATATCCATAAAGCAGGACTTAATAAATCTAAATCCATCAAAAAAATTGTAGGTTGCAATTCATATTTTTTTCGAATATTAATTTCATAATTTATAATTCATAATTCATATCATAAAATTATAAAAATCGCAAATTCAACTTATTTATGTTTGGGTATTTTAGTATTATTGCTAAACAAAAAATTATCACATTAGGAGTCAGGGGATATAAATAAAAATATGAAAATGTAATTTAACATTAGAAGCACTAAATTTTGAATGTTTATAATTCAAAAACCTATCATTCAAATGACTTGCAATTTGGTGTCTAGGCATAGTTTGAACCGAAGATTTGAAATATCTTGCTAAAATTGGGTATTGCCATTGAAAAAAATGAAGTTTGGGTTCGTTTTAATATGTAGATGATCCTCTAAGCAAATTTTATATACATTATTTAAAAGTAGACTTTATTTCCAATCTTTCGATACCAGTAACTTTGTTCTACGATAATTTGTTGAGGAGTTAGTTGGGGGTGTTTACTTTTTTTTCCACGACTGTACATCGGCTGTTCTCCAAACCGATGACAGACTCCTACCTGCCAGGTTTCCCCGGCCGAACGGGTTTATCTGTTTGGCATCGCTTGATCGCCGCATGGCGGCCATCTAATAGACAAGCGCCCCGGCCGTCCTAATTGCAGAGCCTGTTACTTTATTGATTTCTCTGTTGCTTAACTAATTGACTTTGTTAAATTGGCTTCTGCACATTTATGAAACTTTTCCTTCACCTTTGACAGGCTTATTAGTGGAATAAAACGCAAGAAGAATTTTTGCTAGTTGTGTCGCTTTTCTTGTGTATGATCGATATGTTGTAGACCTTTGTCGTAAGAACTCCAGAGATTTTCTTAAAAATCGGCTGACAGATTAGGTATTTAAAACTCTTATAATTCATACAGTCGGACCTCTATTTAACGAACCTCTATTTTGCGAATTTCTCTATTTTGCGAACTTTTCCTTGGAACCAAGAACATTTTGCGAATTTCTTCGTAAAATAACCTCCAAATAGCGAAGTGCATTCTCTATTTAACGAACTTTTTATTGTGATCATTTTTTTTTCTCCCCATTTCTCAAAATATTTCTGGACATTTCAAACTTATTCTTTCCTTAAACACATTTTAGGATGTTCAGTGGCCTTGAACTGGTTTTACCAGGCGCCATCTTTGTCAGCACTGAGAATTCGGTAAGTACGGAGGACGAAGACGATAATCCTTTAGATTAACTTTTAAAAATGTGGATACAGTGAGAAAAAAAGAAGAAATTAACCATGATGTGTTGATTGATGATTGTATTTCACTTAATTCTGAAATTGAGACCTCGGAAACACTATTAACACTAAACGATATTTTCGACAGTGTGAAAAATAAAAACAATACAGCAATGAATTGCGATGAAGACGAATATGATGATGATGGAAATGATCATTATGCAGGAATTAAACAAAACTTCGTGTGATGAAATGCTAAAATCATTTGAAACAATCCGACGCGAATTATAGTTAAAAGAAAATAGTATGAAGGGGTAAAGTTTTTGGTGCATTGCAAAGATGCGAGATGTATTATGAGAGACAGCCCTTTTTTAAATAAAAAACTCAGGCAAAATTAAAAGAGTTTTTCAGAAATTAAATTTAAGGACGCATATGTTAATGTATGGCTAAAATTATTTGTTTAATAATAATAAATACGATAATGTCATTAACATTCTTTAATTTTAATGTAAAACTATTTACTTTAAACAGAAAATACAGTGTATTCCCGGACAATGTTTTGTTTTCCTTGCAGATTTCAAAGATTTAAACACATAGAAAAAATGAATTGATGATGGATATTGGTGGGTAAAATAAATAAAACAAATCGATATAATTTATTTAAAAAAATGTGATTAATTACTTTTAGTAAACATATTTAGTGTTTATAAATTTAAAACCTGTTTTATGTAGTTTAAAGTATTTTAAAAGGTGAATCTCTATTTAACGAATTTTCCGTATAACGAACTTTTTTCCGGGATTTAGCGACTTTGTTAAATAGAGGTTCGACTGTATTTAAATAATTTTCAAACCATTTTGGCATCTATTCTACAGGTAAAATTATTAAGGAAATGTGATAGAGCGTTAATGAGAAATATTGAAGTGGTGTAATCAAGCATTAGTGGAACAGAAGTAACGCCTCCATTTTTAACCCTTAAATGCATAATGATGCATATCTACATCACTTTTTAATTAAATCTTAGCAACCAGTATATTCATATAAAAATATTAATCCTGTAAAAATTACAGAAATATAAATTTAAAAATCTAGCTTAAAATTTCTGATGTCTAATCTTTAATATAAGAATAAAAAAAATAATTCTAAAAAAATAATTCATGCATTTAACCCTTTCGCTGCGTAATTGTTTTATCAAAATAGCTTCAAAAATTGTGTATTTAAGAATTTTTATTCTTTTGTCACCGGTTTTGCAAAACAAAAAATTTTGTCTAATTTAATTGGGAAAATGCTCCTGTTAAATAAGGCAAAATTTACAATAAAAAAATAACTGATGGGAATAATCAAGGAGGGTTAATTAGACGGAAAAACGCATCCCCGAGGAAATCTCGGGTTCCGCAGCGAGAGGGTTAAGGGTTAAGTTTTACAAAATAAAAAATTATATAAAATAAGGTATTTAGATTCATACTTATTAAAATATTTACTAATTTGTAATATTTTAGTTTTTACTTGTATTACAGACGTGCAACATAAGAAAAGGTTTACGTATTATACGAAAAATATATCTCTGATTTTTTAAAATTATTTTTCTTGTATTATAAACCTTCCAGAGAATAATATATAATTTTTTCGAAACAACAACAACAACAAAAAAAAAATGCATTTAAGGGTTAAAACAGAGTTAAGCGTCCGATCCAGACGATTTCAGTGTGTCAGGAATTTGTAAAAATACATCCCCCCCCCCTTTTTTTTACTTTATGGCTACTTAAACCCGTGTTCGGAAGGTCAAGTGGAGTTTCTTCCTTGCATGAAACTTTCATCGTGAAAGGGTGCAAAGAAAAATGACAAAGGAATTGCCAATTGAAGATATTTGAAATCTGTTCCGTCTGGAGATTGTACTGACGACCAACAGGGAGAAAATGAATCTTTAAACATAAAATTAAAAAATTAAATAAAAAAAAATTGTTACTTTAGACACTCCATCCTTTAAATAAAATTTTCAGTAAGGAGATTTTCAGCTTAACGTTTTTTTTTTTTTTTTTTTTTTTTTTTTTTTAAGAAAAAAGTATTTTAAATTTGAATGACCGCCGAGCAAAAGGGCAAAATTGTAAAGTTGTTTTCTCTGTAATTTTTTAAAAAATCTAAATAAAAGGTGAATTTTTCAACAAGACATAAAAAATTTAATTACGTATCAGAATATAAGCCTTGAGAGTATTACTCATAACAAAATGTTTTAAAAACTGCATTATATTTGTAGAATTATATTGATTTAAATAATGCTTCTATTGCAGTGAAACCTGCAGCTTAGTGAACAGATATATCAGTACGCGGCGGTGGGAAGGTTAAGGGGTCTCAAGGCTTAAAGCTTCAAAATTTTCGAAATTTAAATTTTTCTAGATGTTAAACTCCGACTTTTTTTTAACATTTTTATATAATTGTTTTCTTGAAATTCCCATTAGAATAGAAAATATGGCTTTTAGAATCATTAAGAAAGAGAAACAGCGTATAAAGACACAAATAAAATATGTTTAAAAAGCATACAGCTGTTTCAAAACCTCTAAGGTTTCATTATCAGTGCTTAAAATAAAAAGTAAAATTAAAACACTGTGTAAAAAAGGGGGAAGGGAGAGAGTCAGAAAGGCGTACCTTTCAGCTCTACTGCCAACGGTGAAATGCGACATACAGCTGACAAACAGCTACGAAGTCGATCTCACGCGCATACACAGGGAGACCAATGAAAATCGCCCAATTGCTCCAGAAGAGTTCAAACTTAGAGGAGAAAAAGAGGGGGAAGAGAATGAAGAGAACGAATTAAAGAAAATTAAACCATATCTTTGAAAAATTGGGCGTACTGGATAAATTGTTAACTGAATTTTTCCATATGTGATAAGCTTCCCAGAAGTCAAGATCGTAAATTGATGAACATTTTTGTATTATGGAGACTTCGGAAAATTTAAAATTATGGTTGTTGGACCAGCTGGACCTAGATTATTATAATCTGAAGTTTAATTAGGCATAAACAATTTCGTTCTAGTTACAAAATTTATTTTGTAATCGTACGCGTAAGCTGTTACACCGATTTTCTGCTCAACAAATGTCTGAGAACCAGCTGGACCAGCTTTAGAATTATACCCACTCAGTAGCTGAAGCGGTGCTTCCGAATCTTTGAAGTCATTTTTCTCCAAATAACGTTTTTGGGCATAACGCGCACGATATCTCAAAAACTTTTGAATATTTTTTCATAAAATGTCAATATATGCGTTTCATGTTAGTCTGTATAAACTGAACCTAAAATTTCCTTTTTATTGTTCAAAAAAAAATGTTTTTTAGTTGATTATAAAGTTGAAATTTTCAAAATTTTCTTTTAGCTAAATACAACTTTGTATTAAAAATATAAAAATGTTTTAAATACATACTTATTTAGATTCAGGGTAATTATTATAATCTGAAGTTTAATTAGGCATAAAAAATTTCATTCTAGTTACAAAATTTATTTTGTAATCGTGCGCGTAAGCTGTTACACCGATTTTCTGCTCGACAAATATCTGAGAGTTTGGAACCTTCTATAAATACTAATTCTGCAGTTTGCAATTTTTTAAATGCATGAAATGAAAGAACATACTTATATGTTATATCTTTCATTCCAATAAACATTGGTTTTAAAACCATATTCATTTTGAGATATTAAATGTTGAAAATGTTTAAGATATTAAATGTCTTTTTTTTCATGTTTTCAAATTTTAAGAGTCCTGAGACCCCTTAAGTGATCTTTAAGGGCTTAAGACAGTCTTGTCAATGCTTATACAATTAATAGTGATGGGAATTTTTTTTTCATTTTTCCAATTTTAAGAGTCTTAAGATTAAGATTGTTCTAAAGGGGCCTAAAAATTCGTGGATAAAACTAACAGTATTTTATAAAGAAAACATGTATTTTAATTTATAAAAATGAATATAAAAATTTTATATAATATAAACAATCTCTCCATTCAGATAGCGAGTCGGCTTGTATGAAATATCCATCACAGGTGAGGATAATAGCAGGAAATATTATATAGGTATGACTAAGAGGAAGTTTGTGGAAAGGATAAAAGAGCATTGTAATGATATAAAACTTCAAAAACCATCTACAGCTCTGTCAATATTTTATCTCAAGCGTTATAATTGTAATGTTGATTTTGAGAGTGCTAGAATTATTAATTATTAAAGGTATATATATATATATATATATATATATATATATATATATATATTAAGGCAGACTTGAACACAATTAATACAATAACCCAACAGTAGTGAAAAATTTGCCAGGGCCAGGATTCGAGCCTGGGTCCACAGCGTACCGTGCTGTTGCTTTACCTACTAAGCTACCCTGGCCGACATCCTAGCCCGGCAATTTCTCACTAATAAACCATGTTGGGGAACGTTATTATTTGCTAGAATTATTCTTCCAGGGAATGACACACATAAGAATTTAATGACAGAATCAATAGAAGTTTTATTAAGAAAAGATGAAGAATGTAATGATAATATGTTATACAATATTCCGAAACTTTGGTTATATATCCTAAGAAACATTTAATATTGAATTATTCAGCTCATTTCTATTTTCACATATATCTGGAGACAGGGTCTTTTGGAAAACTTATGTTATCACCATATCTTAACAGATAACGCCAGTAAAATCTGAAATTTTCCCCATCTTTGGGCTCATTGGTTGATTTCCCCCCATATGTACGATTCTCTGTCGAGTGAGATTTTGACATTGTTGATCCAGCTTAATGCATTTAAGTTCTTGAGGATGGTTACGGGTTGTGTGCCGAAACTTTAGAAGATTTTAATGCTTTTAATGTTTTTAGTTTATATTAAATAGTGTGCACTAAGACAGAAATGTATATGTGTTTTTATTCACATCTCATTTATTTAAATTTTGAAAAATGAAATAGATTTAAAATTTTGGGCCCACAATGACGTCATTTTTCATAGAACTTTGCTTCGAAATAGTTAGACATACATTCAAATGACAAAATCCTAAGCATTTGGCATCGGAATTCATCTACTTTCTTTAAACGATTTTTTTTTAATGGATCGTTTTTTACTGTGGTATTTCAATTTTTCTAAATCGTTATTGTTTTATTTAATTTATGCATACACAAATTAAATTCTTTGGCCCGGGGCCCTGTTCTTTTCCTCCCTTACCCCCTGTTTGCTTCGAGCAACCCAAAGCTATGGAGTTTGCTTGCAAATTTTACCAATATGCTCAACATCTACGCATCAAGACAATTCGACTGATCACCGTCGACGGGAAGTAAACGAGATAGACATGGAGGTGACAGCACAGACAATCTCCTCATCAAGTTCACGGCTGAATTTCGAGAATCAGTTAAAACTAGATTCGCACATTAAAACGCAATAAGTCTGCCAAGTCATATCTTGGTGGAAAACACCAGAAAACCTGATTTTAGTGGTTGACCATTGTGTTTTCCTTCTCCCAGTCCTCCATGTTTTCATGCCTTTGGGTGCAGAAAAACACAATTGTAAACCTACGAGTCAACGGCTAAAACCGGGTTTTCAGGTGTTTTCCACCAAGATATGACTTGACAGACCAATTGCGTTTTAATAGGTGAATCGAGTTTTAACAAATTCTGAAATTTAAGCTTTGAACTCGATGAGGTGATTGTCTGTGCTGCCATCTCCCGGTCTAAGAGCATTACTACTCTCGTAAGCATTCCAGAGATCTCTGCATTCAATGCGCATTTACGGCAAGGCATTCGGGTCACGGGCCCAGCGCCCCTGATTTTCAGGGGGCCCCCCAAATGCTGCTGAAAGTTTTCCAATTATTGTCCAAAATCTAACGTGGTTTTTACATTTCATTTTGCATTCTATTATGTTCGTATTGTATTTTTATAAAATCGTGTATTTTGTCGGAAACATCCATATTTAATTTATTTATTACAGTTAATAATTTATCTTTATCACTTTAAAAATATATTGTATTTTTAATTCTTATCTAGTCCTTTTCCTGTATGACTCAGGTTATTTGGAGGTTGGTGAGCGTAGCTCGTAGGCGGCAGAGCCCCCTAATATTTTTAATAATAGTAACTTGGTATTGCGGAAAATCTATTGTTAGTTGTTGCATACTTTATCATTCCAAATATATGGGCTTGCATAGGAAAAGATAATCGGCACCACACAATTTATTATAAAACGTCTACTCATTTAAATTTAACAATTATGAAATAATTATTTAAAAGTAAATTAATGATTATTAAATTTAATTTTTTAATGCTATTTAAAGTAAGTATTAAAGTCAATGGTCGTTATCTTTGTAAATACCGTTTTCAATATTTTTTTCTTTTATTCAAGGACCCTGTAAGTATTGGTGCAAGGGGACGGGGACCCCCGTAAACATCTGTGCCCGGGGTCCCCAAATTTTTAAATCGGTACCTGTCTGCATTGGCTCATTGGTTCATCTGAGGAAATAACGTTATTGAAAGCGCGCTTCTCCTATGAAAAACTACACACGTTTTCTTTAATTTTGTTAAAACGATTTAATTTTCGTTATTTTCTTTTAAACTTCAATGTTAATACTTATTATAAGAAATTTAATAAATTTAACATTATAAATCGTTTCCGTATGTAGAATAAAATGGAAGAAATGCCTCTTCGTAGTCGAAAGATCTCATGCAACACATGAGGTCGGCACTCAACCAGTATTTTAATAAACTCTGATATATGGTTTCCATATAACACACGACACACATTTTATCCTCTATGTGGAATTACATGTTTCATTATGTAATTTCGGCTGAAATTCACAAATATTATCCCAATTTTCAATTTTTTAATCTATCTACCATCACACTCTCAATTTAAAAAACAAAACAAAATTTAGTGTTTAACCCTTTATCTACTTATAAGTACGATTAAAATAACTTGTTATAAAATTAATTTAATACATCGAATAGAAGTAATACAGTTTAGAATGAGTTATAGATGCATTGCTTTGTCGTGTTCCAAAAGCATTATGGGTTACCCAAAACAAAAATATTTTTAAAAGGACGATTTCTTTTGCCTTTGCTTCTTTTCAACTTTCTTGGCGTTGGGGGGGGGGATTTTTCAATTAAAAAATATTTCTATATTTCTATTGTAAGAACATTATATTTGTACGTTTCCTAATTCTGCAAAATACTAAGAAAAATATTTGAAATAAAATCTGTCAGTAAACTCTGTCTAAGGCGGAATCGATCGGGACTGAGAAAATTTTCCGTGGTAGACAATATTCCGGCTTATGCAAAAGAGCGTGATTTATTGGAATGAAGCATACGTCAATCGAATAGCTTTTTATGTTTTCGATAAAATAATTGGATCTTGAGTTATAATGAATTGCTCGCAGATGACGATCTTATTGATTCTCTTGACTAGAAAATCTGTTGAAATCTGAAATTCTGCAAGATCCTTTGTCTTTATAAATAAATGAGAAACGCTATTCAATTTCTTAGTACTGCTATAATACCTACAAATTTGAAGTTTACACACAAAAGAAATTATAATAACTTCGGGAATGAGGCGGAAAGCTATCCCTTTGAGTTTGAGTACAACCTTAAAACATAATATATTGTACTTTAGACAATACAAATTTTCATAAATGTGCATTCTTCACTGTAAAAAAAAAAAAAAAAACGGAGTAAAAAACGAAAATACTACTGGCAATCTAGACGCCAGTAATATTTCCGTTTTTTTACAGGAATTTTTACCCATAAATTACAAAAAATTTTCAGTTTTTCTGATTAAAAACGGAAAATTTTCTGTAATTTATGGGTAAAAATTCCCGTAAAAAAAAAAAACGGAAATAGTACTGGCGTCTAGATTGCCAGTAGTATTTCCGTTTTTTAGTCCGTTTTTTTTACTAGTAATAATAGCTTTTAAATGCATATTTATATAGGGAAAAATGGTATAAACAAGAATTCCTTAAAATTATTTAAACAGTTTCTGTTCTTTTAATTAACTTTTTAAAAGTATTACTGAATTTAATTTTTATGCTCGCAATTGAGTATTTGACGTATATATGTCGTAGGAGCCTACAACATATATATCAGTTTTAAAGTTACATAAACACCTTTCATTTTTAAAATATCCTTTTTTCCGCCTTATGCAAAATTTTGTTTTCGGTGGGACCTTAAAACCCTTTCCGTTTCCGCGTTAGGCAGATTCCGGCTTATGCAGCAAGAACTAATGTTATTTTCTATGGGTTCGCCGGGACTTGAAAAATTTTCCGCGGTAGACAGATTTCCGGCTTACACAGACGCCTTAGACAGAATTTACTGTATTTGATTGGAATTATAAATATTGCACAAAATCCCTATAAATTGAAATGTAAGTAATCCTTCTAAATCCTTCTAAAATTTATTAAATGATTATGCAAATCTTCTAATGTTATTTCAAGAATTCACGAAAAATGCTTTAGAAGATAAAATTTTCATGAATTCATAATTCAGTACATAAAGGGTTAACATACTTACCATAAAATTTGCGATTTATGTAATTTTAATAATTTTCGAAATTAATGATATCTAACGCTACATAGCCGATTTTATACATAAATCCTGTTTCAAACGGAAATTTTACAGCTGCGGCAAATTAATATGAATAAATTGATGGCATTTTTTCTACGATGACAACCTGTCTAAAATAGTATTTTTTTCCCGTCTCATCCGTTTAATATTAACAGTTTTTAATATTCACGAGAAAGCTAAAACATTTTAAAGTATCTTTATGCATATCAAGGTTACCAGTCTTGCGTTCTTTTTTATTCATAAATTCCCAATTCATACCAGAAATTCCGAAAGAAGAATGTTTATAAATTCAGGTTTTGTTATGGTTAAAATCAAGGTTATAAAATCATTTTACTCTACACAAGTTTAATCCGAAGAGCTACTACTTCTACTTAGCTAATCTAAGAATTATAGACTCTCCCATTTCAAACGAAGTGACGTATTTGAATTAATAGAACAACAATTAATGAAAATATTCACTGACGATGGCTGTTTAATTGCAGGCCGAAAGTACTTGGAAATTTTTATAAATTGTCTATTTTTATACTTGTAACATCTGTATTATTATTATTTCTCACTTTCTAAGTAAACGGTGAACGTTTTAAAGTTCATATTAGGAAGAATGTTTATTTCATGATAATTACGAAATGCCTATCATTAAATAAAGCAAAAATTACAATTGAATAATATTCTCACGATCAGTGGCGATCTTCAGTTCTCAGGTTATTGCCATTCATTTTTCTTTGACTGGGGAATTTTTCGGTTTCCAAGGCGGCATCTACCACTGTCGTGGGCTGTTTTCGTGATTTATTAAATAAAACCTATCACACATTTGAAAATCTGGTTAAGTGAAAAATATCCCGGACTTTTATAATAACGTTTAGAATAAAAAAAATTCTTTTAGACGCTATAAGAAAATCGTTTTCAAAGGTGTTGGAAATATTATTTTGGCTTTTTAAATATGGGTAATTTTCACGATTAAATGCTTTTCGCATGTACTAATAATTTAATTATTTTGTAGTTTTTTTCTCTCTTGCAATATTTACGTGTAAATAAATATATTTTCAAATGTAAAATATTTGGAAATATTACTTGCGCTTTTTTAAAATTTGCAACAGTAAGTAAAAAAAGGACATTTCGAAATCTATAGTAATAAAATACGCAATAAATTTCTAATAAAATTTTGAATATAAATATTGAAAAAAAAATATGAAAAAATCAGACAAATAATAATAAAAAAAAATGATTAGACATTGCACACAGCTATTTAGTCCAGTATGTGCCTGGAAAAGATGGTTAAATTATTATGCATAATTTTTGATCCTATAAAACTTTTTAAACCGACTTCAACTTTAAATAGCGCTTAAACTAATTTTTCGATTTAAACACTGGCTGTTTAAGCGTGTTTATCACACATTTCTCTATAAAACATATATTTTTTATATACAATAACCTTTTTTTTACATAAATCGAGAAAGAGAACCGGTTACCACAACAATTTAATTACGGCAACGACAGCAACATGCAACAGCATTAACTACTCTTCTTTTAATAATAAAAGGTAAATTATCAAACCAAAATTTAATTAGAAACATTCTGATGTGAATTTACTTAAATTTAAGTGGTTTAAATAATAACCATTGCACTTCAAAGAAGCGAGGTAGGATTCTGATATAAACAGGTTCCGACAGAGTTTACTGAATTTAAATTCAGCATATCAATCTTATTTAAATTATGCCAGATTCATTTAAAAGACAAAAACTGTTTAAAGTTTGTTGTGCAATGTATGAAGTAACTTTCGATATCTTTTTGCTTTTAAACTTTAATACATTTCTTCTTATGATGGCAACACATTCCGGAAACCCCTTTCCAGCTTGGCATAGCTCCAAATAGGGGGAGAAATAATCAATTGGGGTAACGTATCTACGGGGATTGCCCAAGTAAACCCACCCTCTTCCGAAAAAATGCGCCTTTACCATCGGAAAACAGCTGATATTCGCGAGGGAGAAATTTTTAGTGAATGAATCGCTGCAGGTGAAAGTAAATATTTCAGAGCCTTGTGCCAGAAAAAAAGAGAGAACATTTTCAAAAGAAAATTAATGAAGTATTTTAAATTCAGGAGAGGTTTCGGTATATTCAGAGTAAGAAAGTATAAATTAACTAGTCGGAAATTGTACGTCAAACGTAGCAAATGAGGTGCGTTCTTACTATAACTAGTTTTTATAACTACAGTAGAAGTTCTTTAATACGGCGCGTTCGGGACCACAGCCGTGCCGAATTAGCGATTTTGCCGGATAATCGAACGCCAATGCATTTTTTTTGTGTGTGTGTGTGTGTGTGTTCACCTACATTATCAACGTGTGCTAATTGTATAAATATCTGACAAATACTGTTTTATATTTCGTCATTCTAACAACTGTGAGCATTAAAGAAAAATATAGAATACAAACTTAAAATCCAATTATTTAATATATACTGTATATCTATACTGTAATGTATGTATAAGGCATTGAATATGTACATTACATTGTATACGTAGTAAAAGATTAATATAAACATTACAGTTTTAAAAAGTCTCTGATATTATGTTGCTCCCGCGATTTAGATTTCTTCTTCAAAAATTTGTTACGGATTATACACAGATTTATGTGATCAGCAGCGCTGTAGCTTTTGATCGATTAGGCAAATTTTGTGAATGTAGCTAATGCATCAGAAGTCTGTTTTCAAGAGACTTTAGATTCATTTGCCACGGCTCCTTCTTCATCTGATTCCACCTCCTGAATTTGGGCTTTCTTGTGGGTGCTCGCATTCTCGTGACCCCCAGTCAACAGTTGTCGTAGGGTAGAAAAAACAAAAACAAAAAAAACAAAAAAAAAAAAACAACAACAAAAAAAAAAAACCGCGGGCTCGCGTGCCGAATTAAAGAATGTGTCGAACCATAGAATGCCGGATGAAAGAGCTTCTACTGTAATCCGATATTGGTGCAATAGCTGTTGCACTCTTATGCAAAAATGCATGAATACTAAATTTGTTACGATTTGTGTTTGACGATGAGTAGTTTTAGGTTTAAAGTCAAACTTATCTGGCTCAAAAGGGATTTTATTTTCCTTACAATATTTTTTAACATCATTTAAAGATCTCAGTCTCATATTTGTTATTGGAGTGTAATAATATACGTCAATTCTCTTACTTTTTGCTATAGGTTTTTCAATCCTTTTCCATTCTGAAATATTTATAGAACTTACAGTTACATTACCCCCCTTTTCCTCTGCATCTTCATTTAAGCTCCTTCCTGTTAGTTCATGATTAAGATCAAGAGTAGCATTATTTAAACCGTTTGTTTCAATTTGAGATTACACAAATACAGTAGAATAGACTTTGAATACAAAGTTTGAATACAGTAGAACCCCGCTGATCTGAAATTCCGGTTAATCCAAACCGATTTTATTATCGAAAATTATATTTCAGCTTTAAATTGATTTAATTTGAGATTAAAAAAAAAACAGAATAAAAAAAAATACTCAATAATGTAAAAGTAGAACTTTGTGCACGAATATAAAATGAAAATGTGCACTGTACGCCTACTCGTAGAAGCCATCTTAAAAAAATCTCTGATATCTGTTTGTTTGCTAGCTACTATAAAATTATTTTTTGAAATGCAAAAAGTATTTAATTCAGATGATTAAAATTTATCTACAGAAATGTTTTTTTTCTTCACCCCTCGTCGACATGGTGATTGAGCTATTTATAGATTCGTGATTTTGAACCATTTGTAATGCGTTGTTATGTAATTCCTCATTCTGAAGTTCTATTGGATTATTATAAACACCGGGAGTGATTAAACAGTAGTATTTTTTTTCCCCGAAAGTTGTGTCTGATTATCTAGCATGCCGGATTACAGGCCGTTTACTATACTAATGAGTACTTATAACTTACATTTTTTTATAGCACGCATCTTTTTCTTTTCTATTTTTTATCGGAATTTCGGTTAATCCGAATTTTTTGTAACCCCAATCGGCACTGGTCCCAATTAGTTCGGATTAACGGGGTTCTACTGTATATTAAATTCAGTAATACGGAAATAATATGATGTAATCACCATGGCAACCTAGAATCATTACCTATCATGGGATATCGTTGAATTAATTATGTATGATAGGATTTCATAGAAAGAAGAAAACTTTTATTAATATCTTTTTAAGTTTTGATTCCATTTCCATTAAATTTGAAATGACTCGACAAAATTCTGCAACGATTATATATATTAAATTTCAAAGCCATACGGTTGGATAGTTTTTGTGCTGTTATATCCAGGCAGGGTGACAGACAGACAGACGGACGGACCATACGGCGACTATAGGTGCTACGTATTTATATAATTACGAAATTGCACCTGAAAGCAATGAAATATTATTTCGTGTAGGAAAGCGCAGAAATTATCAATCATTGCTGTACTTTTGCGATGCTTCATTACAAATATAAAGTATACAATACAGCAGTGTATGTTATTAAATAATCAATGATAATTTTATCTAATTAAATATTCTTTAATTATTATGTATTAATATATTATTAAATTATTTATTATTTAATTATTTAATATTTTATTTTTATATTATCTAATATTTTATTAATACGCATATATTTATTATAATATTACGTGAAACAATTGATAATATGATTAAGATTTCATTTAATAATTATTAAATTATCAAATGATAATTTAACATATTTTTTCAAGATAAATTGAAATAATTCACTGGAAATGTTTCACAGATGACGGTGCCTGAGAATCGTGTATAAAAGGAGCTGTAATGAGAAGGAGAATCAGATGCACCAGCAATCGAAGCATGTTGACGTTACCAAAAAAGGCAATGTTAGTGAAGCTTTACTATCAAAATGGGGAATCTGCTACTGCAGCTTTACAATCCTATCGCCATAGGAAGGGTATTCGAACGGGTAAAGGTCCTATGACAATTGCAGCTGTGAAGAGAATGATTTCGAAGTTCGAAGCCATGGGTTGTTTAGACGATGGGCTCGGTAGTGGCCGACCGAGCACAAGTGCTAATGTTACTCAGACTGTTCAGGAAAAAATGGAGATTGAAGCGGGTTTGTCTACGCATGGGGAAGTAAGCGCTCGTGAAGCCGCACATCTCACTGGCATTCCATACACTACTGTTTGGGTAGCACTAAGCCGTACTCTCCGTTGCTATCCGTGCAAAATTCAGCCTCATCATGAACTGTTACCTGGCGATTTTGTGAAGCGGAGAGAATTTGTAGTGTGGGCGTGTCAAAAGATGGCGGAAGATGACGATTGGTTGTCTAACGTGTTGTGGACCGACGAGGCCCATTTCACACTCCGAGGGTCTGTCAACACCTACAACTGCAGAATTTGGGCTACCGAAATTCCAGAACTTTCGTGCAAACTCCACGAGGAGAAACTCACGATGTGGTGTGGATTTACGACATCTACCGTTATCGTGCCTTTTTTCTTCCAGGAAGTGTATGATTCTGTTTTTGTAACTGTTGGCGTGACGGGTGAGAGGTACGCCGATATGTTACAGAATCACATCATCACTAGCCTGGCTGATAAACATCTGCTTAAAAGTACGATTTTTATGCAGGATGACGCTCCACCCCATATTGCTAGACGTGTGAAAGATCTCCTGTGCACGTCGTTTCGTGATGGTCGCGTGCTGAGCCGCCACTTTCTTCATGCTTGGCCTCCTAGGTCCCCGGATTTCAGTCCGTGTGATTTTTGGCTCTGAGATTACATGAAGTCGCAAGTCTACCGCGATCGACCGACATCAATAGGGATGCTAAAAGACAACATCCAACGCCAATTCCTCACAGATATATGCTGGACAGTGCTGTGCACAACATTGTCCCCCGACTACAGCTATTGTTGAGGGATGACGGTGGACATGTTGAGCATTTGTTCTGAAGAACATCATCTTTGCTTTGTCACAATTTGTTATGCTAATTTTTGCTTTTCTTATTACATGAAGCGCCGGCTGTCGGCCATTTTTGTAACTTTTTTTGTGGTTACGGAAAAAAAAATGTCATTCCAAGCATGTGTGTCAATTTTTACCTCTCTACCTACATTATTCCGTGAATTATTAATTTTTCAAATGTGTACTCATTTTCTGATCAGCCTGTATATAAAATAAAATCTAGCATATCAAGAAATGACGGAAAAATTGATTACAAAATATAATCTTCACATACGTGAATCAAATTAAGTTATATAAAAGAGTGTGAAAACTGTTTTTATAAAAATATTTTTTTGATAATTAACTCTTTATGTCCCAAATTATGAATTCATAAAAATTTCATCTTCTAAAGCATTTTTCGTGAGTTTTTAAAAATACATTAGAAGATTTACACAATCATTTAATAAATTTTAGAAGGATTTTGCCAATTAAAATTAATTAATTAAATTTCTATTCATAAGGATTTTGTACAATATTTATAACTCCACTCAAATATTTTATTTAAAATATATTTTTTTTTTGAATTAGAAATTACTTTTACTATTAGATTTTTTTTTTTTTTAGAATTACAAATGCTCTTACAATAGAAATATAGAAATATTTCCGAACTGAAACTTTTCACCCACAATCTTTCAACGTCAAGAAACCTGAAGTTGTGCAAATGAAAAAGAAATCATCCTTTAAAAAATATTTTTGTTTTGTAACACATTCTAAAATGTGTTACTTCTAATTGATGTATGTAAATGGATTTTATAACAAGTTATTTTAATGGTACTTCAAAGTACCGTTGGACCATAAAGGGTTAAAAAGAATTTTTGTCAGAATCCGGAATTTAAATAAAAATGATAATAAGGAGAAATCCCTGCAAGTAAAGATAAATATTTCAGATGCTTCTGCCAGATAAAAAGTAAGCAAAGTTCTTGCAAGAAATTTCATAAAATATTTTAAATTCAATAGAAAGGTTTGGGTACATTCAGAGAGTGTATATCAATAAAAGGTCATGGAACACGAATTCCTGTTGGAAGACGCGGAATTTATCAATTATTGGTGGATTTTACACAGTTTTTACTTGAAATAATAGAATATTTCCTACAGCAATGTATATTCGTTATATATATAAAATACGTTTTACCTTGATATTGCTGTTTTTTTTAATTGCCTTTAATAACGAAGATTGCATTTCTTTCTACGTTATCATAAAGGACAATTTTGCGTTTTTAAGATAAAAAAATATTTTTTATGATTTTACTATGGTTAGAAGAATTTAAAAAAAAAAAAAAAAAAAAAAAAAAAAAAAAAAAAAAAAAAAAAAAAAAAACCTCGTACATTTTAATAATAAACAATAATGACATTAGGGAGAGAGAGTATAAATTGAAAACAATGAATACTTATTTTATGTTTAAGAGGGCAGAATTTAACTTCATCAATTTCTAATGAATTTTAAAGGTGTAAAAAATAAAGAAAAAGTGTAGTATCAATGAAATAATTTGCGTTACCTCAGAGAAAAAAAGTTTTATTTTGTTTTTTTATTCAAAAAACTTTTTTAATGATTTTTTTTAAGAGTTGAAAGAATTTGTGGAAAATTCGAAGAGTTAAAATTATAAATGATGGTAATATAGTAAGTGATTTGGAAGTTTATTTTGACGCCGGTGAGCGAATAGAAGCTAATGCAGTGTTACTGTGTTTAGAAACTATACGATGACAAATCCCTCAGTTTGGGACTAACTAGTGAAGTGCAAGAAGTATTACGCACCGATTTTGATAAGAATGGTATCGTTAAAAAGATCTCGTCATGGGGTTTAAAAAACTCAATGGATTTATACGGCGCAAATTAGCCGTTTTTGAGGTATTCGACAATTTATGTCACACAATTTGTTTATTTGTTACAATGTATTTATGCTGTTACATTTGTCATATCGCTACATTTGTAATTTTTGCTGTTAAGTGGCTTTTTATGAACTCAATTATGTTACTCATAATTAGAAATTAAAGAAAAAAAAAACCTTTGAAAATTGACGAGACGTTAATGGCTGTAAATGCAGGGCTGGGCTACCACGGGCGACTACACTGTAAAAAAAAACACTGTAAATTTGCTAGAACAAACTCGATCACAGTGAATGTGCTGTATCTTTCTTTGGTTTCCTGACTATATTAACAGGGAAAATACAGTAGTTGCGTAAAATTAACAGCACAATGGGCTGGCAATTTGGACGCAAAAACAGGACGGCACAAACTGCTGGCGTCCAAATTGCCAGCACATTGTGGTGTTAATTTTACGCAACTACTGTATTTTCCATGTTAATATAGTCAGGAAACCAAAGAAAGATACAGCACATTCACTGCGATCGAGTTTGTGTGCGAGATGAACAGTACTTTGTACTGTAAAAATGTCGTTTTTTTTTTACATTGTATTTTTATATTCTATTGGCATCACTATTTTTGAAAAAATAAATTTTGTAGTATATTTCATGTTGTTAAAGTACACGTGATAGTTTTTTATTGGAGAAAGTACTGCAAGATGAATTAAAAAATCGTCCCAAATGGTAGTCTTGTAAATGTATTGTTTCGTGTGCTGAGTGTGTTTTTGTCGATGCTGGACATTTGTACTGTTCATGGTGGTTGTGGTCTTCCATAAAGAAGTGTGCAGGAAGCCATTTAATATAAAAAATATAAATTTAACGACATAGCAAATGTTACAGCATAAATACATTATAATAAACAAGTAATAGAAAAATTTTGTTTTAAAATCAATTCCTACTTAAGTCATCAAAGGAAAATTTAATATAATCCCTTGAGTTAATATTAGTTTTTGTTGCATTAAAATATCTCAATTTGTTGATTTTCTATAAGCAAGTAGGTTTACAATGGAAGTCTAAGGGAATTTGGCGAAATATTAGAGATATCGCCAAGTTGACGTCAAATTTGGCGACTCATTTTGGTCGCCAAATTTGGCAATATATCGCCAAGTTGGCGACAGTCTTGGCGGTATTTGGCGACAGAACAGGGTCCCCCCTATGGTAACCCCCCTTATAGATATGAAGATGCATTAAATACTGTTCAATAATCAATGGCCGCCATTTTGTCTCCCATATAAAACTAAAATTAATTAATTAAAATTTAATTAATGAATTAATATTTGAAAAAACTGTATTAACATCAATTGTCATCCAGTACAAGTTTTAAAAAAATGTATTTCAACTTGATAGGATGAATAATAAGTATTTTATTAACGATTGAAAATTTGAACAAGATATATAAATAAATAAATAAATAAATATATTTAAGTATTGCGCGGCAGCGCAATACTTATTTATTTCCAGTGTCACTTCTCAATGTTAATTTAACATAGAAAAGCCTGCGGAGATCGTAACTTTTTCATTTTTTCTTCCCACCTTTTTGTCCCTGATGCCACTCATTTTTAATTCTTTGCTAATTCTAATAATATTATAAATTCAAAGTGTAAAAACATTTGCCAGACGTCAGGATCAAAACGGATCATAAAATTCCTTTGCATATAGGTGGATTATAATCTAGAGAGTAAAATGGGCTAATTTTTATTTAGATTATTCAAATATTTTTCTTAATAATTCCAAATTTCACTTTTTTCATTGAGAATCAACGGACATTTTCTAATAAAATTTAGCATTTTTCCTTCATTGTTGTAAATAGTTCAAAAGCCGTAATAATAATTTGTCTATTTTTAGTTGAATGATTTTCACGTGAAACATGAAACTAAAAAAAACTGAAATAGTTTTTTTTTTTTTTTTTTTTTTTTTTTTTTTTTTTTTTTTTTAAGAATTAAAAAGAAGATGAATATGACGTCATAGTGGAAAAAAATGACATTTTCAAGCAGATTTTTTAAGTTCAGATTGTAATTTTTTGACCAAACTACAACAATCTGCATTACTGCACTGGTGAAACATTTTGAATTATACATACTACATAGGTAAATTGCATCACAAATTATGATGCGATATCGGACAAATCAAAGCCTGATGATGATACCCTCCATTAATTTTGAAATGTGTTTGTCTAAAAGCAGTAGTTATTAAAAAACTTGACATATTAAACAAAAACCTAATTTGCAGAACAAATTAAAAAAAAACAAAATTTATTTCCTAAATTGTTTAAGCCCGAGAAGCGGCAGATATTAAGATATTTCATTCAATTCGTTCTACATTTAATGTTATATTTTTGTAACAAATAAGCTAAACCAATTGAACATTAAAAAATAAAAATGAAATTCATACAATATAAGGCTTTAAACACCTATATACTTAGATTCCGCTCAAATGAAATCGAAATAAATCTTAGACTTTTTCCATTTTTAAGTTGTAAATATATGTACTGCAGATTTTGAATTATGTTTATGACAATTGTACATAATATGATAAGGTACATGCAAAATACAAAACTTTAAAAAAAGTCTAAGATTTATTTCGATTTCATTTGAACGGAATCTAAGTATATAGGTGTTTAAAGCATTATATTGTATGAATTTCATTTTTATTTTTTAATTTTCAATTGATTTAACTTATTTGTTACAAAAATTTAACATTAAATGTAGAACGAATTGAATGAAATATCTTAATATCTGCCGCTTCTCGGGCTTAAACAATTTAGGAAATAAATTTTGTTTTTTTAATTTGTTCTGCAAATTAGGTTTTTGTTTAATAAATATAGGGAGAGTGTGAACTAATAGTAGGAATTGAATAAACAAATTGTGTGACATAAATTGTCAGATATCTCGAAAACGGCTGGTTTGCGACGGGTAGTTCCATTGAGTTTTTTACTCCTTACGACGAGATCTTTCCAAAGAGATCACTCTTCTCCAAATCGGCGCGTAATACTTCTTCACCTTAGTACACTGGTGTCCAAAATTAAGGACTATTCACAAAATGCTAATTTTCAAGTACGCGAATACTTAAAAGGAAATAATATAATTCGAATAATTGCTATCTCTACAGCACAGCTAGTCCATATAACACCTCATTCATGTCACACATGGTCACAAGCGTCACAGGCACAATGGTGAAGCAAAAAATAGGAAATTCCATATTTCTCATTATGAGTCTCAAATGATCACTATATGTGACTCCAGTGAAATGTCACTGTGGCTGCTGTTTTGTGACGTGTCACCATGTGACTTTACAATGTAGTTACATTTGTGACTCTCATGTGACTGTCATCTGTAGACTCCATTTCAAAGTCATCGTGGACGCTGCATTGTGATAAGTTACCAAATAATGTCACATTAAAGTCACATGATGACTTTCAGTGACAGAGAGACTACTGTCAAGTCACCATTGTGCTCTTTTGTGAAAAGTCACCATGTGACTATAATGTGATATTATTTGGTGACTTATCATAATGCAATGTTCATGATGACTTTAAAATTGAGTCTAAAAGTCACCCGGTGACTCGTCACAAAGCAGCAGTCTGATTGACGTCTCAGTGGATTCACATATAGTGATCATTTGAGACTCCTAATGAGACGTAAGTAAGTAAGCACCCACCCTGCGAACCCGCTTTTGGCTTATGGTTAGGTGTAACCCCCAAGCCCAGGGCAGGGAAAAGTTTTACTACCTGCGGAAACAAGCCCAGAACCCCAGTCTCCGGGAAAGAAGGCAAGTGCCGTGTCCCCGGACCGCCTGTGAAAATTTATTATTATTTAAGATGGCGATTCTTTACCAATCACAATTGTCTGCCCATTTGTTTCAGGGCGAGTCTAGAAATGTATTTCAATTATGATTTATATGTTTTGGAATTTGTGTACTATTTGAAAAATTTTTACATTTGTCTTTACTTTTGATAAGAAATATTTTTTCCCTTTTTTTTCTCCCTTTTAAACAAAAATATTTATTCGTATTTACAATATTTCTAGTGGTATTTAAGTTCTTAAAAATTAAACAATCTCAAAAACACCCTTCCATATACCACGTGGACCTATGATTTGTTGTTTTTTTTTGATAAAGTAGTATAATAATTTAGAGATATAATTATTTACCAATAAATAAGTTTTTTTTTTCCTCTTTTTGACAGAAAATATGAAATACATGTAGCGATGGTAGAACTAAAAAGACAATCACAGGACAAATTTAAGGTCAACGAAGGTGGCCCCACTGCCCATAACTGGAGGCCACCCCGCCAAAGCAGAAATATTAGGACAAATGCTGATACACTTATTATGATAAAAAAGATATGAAGATAATGAAGTAAAATTGTAAATATGGTTAAATAATTTAAAGTTCTATGATAGTGATGTATATACAGTGAGGATAGTCCTCTGAGTAATTGTTCTAGATATATAAAGTTCAGTTAGACAAGGTCAAGGTCAGAGTCTGTTAACTCTGCGTCTATCAGTCAACTGCGACTGATACACTGGGCAGGAGCTGGAATCGGCTGTATGTTGTTGATAGTCATTACGCGTGCGACAGTTTGTGCAGCGAAATTGTGAAGGGTCATTGGCGTAAGGACAGTCTCTAGTACGGTGTCCACGCGAGCACTTTGCACATATTGAGTCTCTGCGACAGTTGGTCGACGAGTGGCCATAAAGTTGACAATTGCCGCAACGGATAATTGGTCTATAGATACGAATTTGACAGTTATTCAGACCTACCAACAATGATTTTTTAGCTAGTAATGTTTGTGCATCGTTGAAGTCTAGATTTAAGATTATGTGATAATTAGGTGATTTTTCTTTCTGGAGAATTTTATCAATTGTTATGTTGCAGATCGCAGTATTCTCTTTTATGTAATTCAGGAGTTTTGTTGTTGTAACCGACGTTGGTATGCCTGTGATGATAATTTTTAAACTTTTAGATAATTTGTAGGTTAGTTCTATGTTTTCTTTAATTTCTAAGTAGTTCTCAATAATTTTAAGTAGTTTATCTGTATGTGTGTCTTGATCTGTTTGTAGGATTATAGTGTCTTTTTGTCTAGCCGTTATACAGTATATTGGTGGAATATCAGCTTCTTCTAGGAGTTTTTCATTCAGGAATTCCTTGAGTTTAGTTATTGTTAGTTGTTTTGATATTGTTTTGATTAATATAGCTGAGTTTGATGTTCTTTGTTGCAATCCGCCACTTGTCTGCTCAGTATCTATAATTATCCTCACAGCATTGTAGAATTTCCTATTTTTTGTTTCACCGTAGTGACTGTGACACTTGTGACCATGTGTGACATGAATGAGATGCTATATGGACTAGCTGTGCTGTAGAGATAATAATTATTTGAATTATTTTATTTCCTTTTGAGTATTCGCCTACTTAAAAATAAGCATTTTGTGACTGGTCCTTAATTTTGGACACCAGTGCAAGTGCTTGGAGCGAGTGTTAGGTGAATGTAGCGTACTTCGATCAAGTGGGTGTAACTAAGAGAGATTACACCCATCATAGAAAAGATTTAGTTATTTAAATTAAACTTTCAGAACCAAGTCGATCGAGTCCATTTTTTCCCTCTAACGAGTTTTATACGAATTTTTTCTACAGTAAACAATTTGTTAGAGCTGTCGCAAACCAAGTTCTGTATTAGCAAGCTGTCTCTGTAATACCTCATGTCCGCTCACGTCATCCTCCCATCAAAAAATGACCTCTTTTTATATCTTTGTAAATTGTGTCAAACACCTTTTGTTCTGGCTTCAACTCACATAAGTCAGAAATTCAATATCTTAATGTATTTGTTACTGTTAACAACCCTTCCATCATTGTAAGGGCAGATATAGAATCTAAAAAGGGGGCCAAACTACAAACTTATTGTTTTCCCATAAAACGATGAGCCCCACCAGTGGCTGAGAGGTTCTGCTCTCGAAGCTGGTAGACGAGAGGTGCTGGGTTCGAACCCAATCGCAGCCGTCGGCCTAATCGCTTGGAGTTTTCGTGGTTTACTTCGAGCCATGGATTTCCATGCGTAAATACGGGTTAGGTTCCCTTAGAAAGACCCCCACGAAGTGCACTCCCCTCGGGCCTATATACCTAGTGTAGATAATCGGCCGTCAAAAATCAACCAACCAACCAACCAACTCATAAAACGATGAATTTACAATACCCTAAACAAAGAACAGCCATGTAGTATCCAGGGCGATTCCAAATTCATAGAAGAATCTTTAAGGGTTGATACAGGCCACTGTGACAGTGATTTATTGTATAGGAATGTACGGACGCAAGTGACGCGTTGAAACACAAACGCAGGAAATAGACATGAAAGGAAAGGAAAATTGCTTATTGATAACGTCGTTGATTAATGCGATACTTACAATAAGTTTCCAAAATTGCGCCCACTAACGATAATACATATGCTTGACAGCTTCGGTTGAGCGATTGGCGCAAGGTTTTAAAGATGACAGGTATTTCACGCATGTGTGCAGTAGCAACAGATATCCGAGTGGATCCTCAACAGAGTCCATTGGAGTCGCATGAAATACCTGGCATCTTTGAAACTATGCGCCAATCGCTTCACCGAAGCTGTCAAGCATGTATTACTGTCGGTGGACGCAATTTTGAACACTTATTGTAAGTATAGATACCTTTCACCGACGCTGTAAAAAATATTTTTCTTCTCTTTCATGGCCCTTTCTTGTGTTTGTGCCTCAACGCGTCACTGGCGCCAATGCATTTCTATACAATAAATGATCGTTGTAGTGCACTGTACTAACCCTTAAATTTTGTACTTTGAATTTGGAATTACCCTGTATATACAATAGACGCTCGATATAACTATCGATCATTATAGTGATTTTTTATTATAACGTTCGAAAAGATCCCTTATGTAACCATTCATGCAGAATTAATTTTACAACCAACAGAACGAACAAGACATACAAACATTCATACCACAAGATACAAGATTTTCCATCTTTTCTAGTAATAGTTTTTTTTTATATATTTCGAGTGTCAGAAAAGTTTGAGGATGCTTTAAAATTTAGATACTTTCAAATAGAGAAAATTCCTCTTGATCTTCCCTTCTTAAATTTGTCGATTCTTTCTACGCTTTTGGTTGAAAAGTACTGCTAAGATTTATTACTGTCCTCTATACATGCTTTGAGCACAATAGAGCTTTTATGTTGAGAATTATTACGACAAGTATTTGAAAAAAAAATACTGCATATAAAACTGTCTGTTTTATTTAATTCTAAAGTAATTCAATAAAGAAAGTTATTAATAAAGCATTTGTTAAGTAGCTGAAGATAGCTGCCTGACAATCGGATTCTTACATTTTTAAGATGTAACTTCCGGACGAAGGACACATTCACAGTCTTTAATGACTCATTCACAGTCTTTAATTTTAATTCGTTATATAACCAGGAAAGTTGTAACAAAATATTTTACTTAAACTTGGAAATAATTTGGATTGAGTTCGTCCTTCAATAGAACGAACAAGTTGCACAAACATTCATATCACAAGATACAAGATTTTCCAGCTTTTCTAGCAACAGTTTTTTAATATATTTCGTATGTCAGAAAAGCTTGAGGATGTTTTAAAATTTAGATCCTTTCGAACCAAGGAATAACCCTTTCCTTCTTAAATGTATCGATTCTTTCTACGTTTTTGGTTAAAAAGTACTGCAACAATTTATTATTGTCCTCTATACATGCTTTGAGCACAATAGAGCTTTTATGTTGAGAATTATTGCAACGAGTATTTGAAAAAAAGTTACTGGATATAAAACTGCCTGTTTTATTTATTTCTAAAGTAATTCAATAAAGAAATTTATTAAGTAGCTAAGGATAACTGGCTGACAATCGGATTCTTACGCTTTAGATGTAACTTCTGTACGTGGGACTCATTCACAGTCCTTAATGACTCATTCAAAGTCTTTAATTTTCATTCGTTATATAACCAGGAAAGTCGTAACAAAATATTTTACTTAAACTTGGAGAGAATTTGGAACGAATTCACCATTCAATAGAACAAACAAGTAGGACAAACATTCATACCACAAGATAGAACATTTTCCAGCTTTTCTATCACTAGTTGTTTAATACACAGGGTGTATCTGAAATGCTTCAACAAACTTAGAGGGATGATAGTACTCATGAAGATGAACAAAAAATGCAATGGAACATGGGGTCGCAAATGGCGTTTAAAGGATGAAAATCGAGAAAAGGCGTCTGAAAATGGACAAACAGAGACAAGAAAGAAACACTCCAGAAAATTATTTATTACACAGAATAGGTAAAACACAGCTCGTGATGTCCAGAGAAAACAAATATTTTACAACAATTGTTCAAAGTGTCGACCGCGGACATTACTACACAGAGTACATCTACGGAGGAACGACTGGCGGACACGCTCGAAGATTTCGGGAGTCCTGCAAACGTGGATTCCTGCTCACAGATTTGTTTGTCTTTCTTTCAAGTATTTGTTATCTCTTTCTGATCGGATATGCACAAAGTGAAAGGAAAATCAGTTTCGTGCTACTAGCCAGTTCTGCAGAAAAACAGCATGCGAGATTTCGATATTTTTTATTAGTTTTGCGATTTTTACCCTTTAAACGTCATTTGCGACCCCATGTTCCATTGCATTTTTGTTCGTCCTGATGAGTACTGTCATCCCCCCAAGTTTGTTGAAGCATTTCAGATACACCCTACATATCGTGTGTAAGGAAATCTTGGGGATGTTTTAAAATTTAGATCCTTTCAAAATGACAAATAATTCTCTTTCCTTTTTAAATTTATCGATTCTCTCTACGTTTAGGGATGAAATTCAACTGCTATGGTTTATTAATGTGCCCTATGCATGCTTTGAGAACAATGGGCCTTTCATGTTGAGAATTACTGCAACAAGTATTTGAAAAAAAGTTGCTACATATAAAACTGCCCGTTTCATTTATTTCTAAAGTAATTCAATAAAGAAAGTTATTAACGAAGCATTTATTAAGTAGCTATGGATAGCTTGCTGACAATCGGATTCTTACACTTAATATGTAACTTCTGGACGCAGGACTCATTCCCAGTCTTTCATTTTAATTCTTCATTTAACCAGGAAAGTTGTAAAAAAATAATTTACTTAAACTTGAAAAGAATGTGGAACGAGTTCACCATCCAATAAAATGAACAGGGTAGAACAAACATTCATACCACAAGATTCTACCCTCTATGTTTTGAGCTTTTCTAGCAATTGTTTTTTAATATATTTCGTGTGTCAGAAAAGCTTGAGGATGTTTTAAAATTTACATCCTTTCAAACCGAGAAATAGCACTTTCTTTCTTAAATTTATCGATTCTTTTCTACATTTATGGTTGAAAAGTACTGCTAAGATTTATTACTGTCCTCTATACATGCTTTGAGCACAATGGAGCTTTTATGTTGAGAATTATTGCGACAAGTATTTAAAAAAAGATACTGCATATAAAACTGCTTGTATTTTTATTTCCAAATTAATTAAAAAAAAAACTTATTAATGAAGCATTTATTAAGTAGCTGACATTCGGATTCTTACACTTTTAAGATGTAACTACTGGACGTAAGACTAATTCACAGTCTTTAATTTTTATTCATTATATAACTAGGAAAGTTGTAATACTAGAGGCCAGGAATTCTTCTTTTCCAGAATTTAGAGCCGCCCCCGATAAAAAAATATAAATATGGATAGTACAAAACATATTTCAGTTTTAAGAGTTAAAGTACACGCTTTTATTTTATAAATGACGTCATTTGCATTCGTTGAAGAATTTCACATTTACGATCCAGTCTTAAACAATATCTATAGAAAAGTATGCATAAGAACGCCACTATCGCTGAATAATACACAAACCTAGCAGAAGCTATGTCAGCATTCAAGAAACTTAACAAACAAATCCGGTATATAATGATTCATATGCCTTCATTTGTTTGTAACGTTAATATGGATACTGAAAATTAAATATAGTTTATAATAGTTCCTTGTTTTATCAGAAATCACTAATTTATATATTTTTTTCAATATTCGGAAAAATGTTATTACACACGGATTAATAAAATTGCATTCGTTCAGCTGTTTGATAGGAATTAAGTAAATGCGGGGAAAATAAGTCACGCAAATATTCTTTAAAATACATTTTTATAGAAGACGATATTCTTGACATAGATCGTATTTTAATTACAATTTTTATTCAGTTGTTATGAGGAAATGGCAACAAAAAGATATAGCGTACTATTTTCCCTTTACTTTCTGCAGAAATGGAGTACTTCAGTTGCCACCATTAGAGAAATGGCATTAAAAACTACAGAAATAGTTTTATCTCAAAAATAAATTGAGATGCAGTTTTCAAACAAATTGCATTTAAAAGTACTCTTTTTCCCCCTATACGACGGTGTAAAAATTGAATATGTGCGAGTTTAGAAGTTAAAAAATTTGCAGTAGATTATCAGCATTTAACCGTACAATGATACATTAGCTTCATTTTACGGGTGGCTTATGGATAGGTGTAGCGTTATTTCTTTTTGACGACACTTTAATTGTTGTCTGAAAGAAATAGCATATCCTGGGCTAAAAATTATTTACTTAGATTATTTAATTAATTACTTAATTGGAAGAAATTTGGAACGAGTTCACCATTTAGTCTCCGCAGCCACGGGCTCCCTATCTCTAGTAAGAGCAATGAGAATTATATTTATAATCGTATCCGAAGTCCAGGAGAACGATTACACAGGAAAAAGTTAAATGGACCCAAGAAGTGCCAAAAAATGAAAATAAACAAGAAGACCGCATTCAGCTAAAAATAAATGAAGTAGAAATTAGATTATTACTAAAACACCCAGTAGGAGTCAATTCGACTGCGACCAAAGGATTAAAAGTTAATTCGAAACAGAAATTTCTCCATAAATTTAATTAAATATACACTGCTGAAGAGTTCTTAACAGAAGAGCAGCATTGAAGGGCTTCCTAGCTATTCTCAACTTTATGCCCAGTCTAATGATGAAATGTCTTGTTATTGTGTGAGCCATTGTGAAAACGCAAACCCGTAGTTTTACACTACTAAATAAGTAATTAACGTTAAATAGTGAAAAAGTTTTAAAAATAATAAAATTTTAAAATATAATTTACATATTTAAAAATACATAAAATTAAGTCAATATTAGAGAATAATGTAAAAAATAAGAAAAAATTTAAAATAAAAATACATTAAAGTTGAAAACAGAGTATAGCTTAGAGGTCTGCACGGGCCCGGCCCGGCCCGAACGAAAGTTATCTTGGCCCGTCCCGGCCCGGTGTAAAAATTGAAAGTTTGGCCCGAGCCCGACCCGGTCCGTTTGCATTTTTACAGTTCTCGGCCCGGCCCGTACAAAAATCAGTGAAAACAGGCCCGGCCCGACTCAATTTCTACAAAAAAATTCGTTTTTTCTCGACATACAATTAAGATTCTTTTAATGAATACTACATACATATTTATGGCAACATTTTACAGTATATTTTAGATTACGATGTGTTCGCAAAACAGAAAACACACAATAGTAAACATTAACGATAACACAGTGTTTTAGCCATCGTCTCTACAGACATTTAAAAATTCCAATAAGGATTCATTAAAAGGTTAATGTTGTTCAGAATAAAGGATTAAAAACATAATAACTTTTGAAGCTGTATAATAAAAAGTAGATTTGTGTAAACATTTCTCTCATTTTTACAGCTTGACCCAAATCCAAAGGAGCTACATTTTGACACATTTATGAATTCATTTCTTTTCGGAAACGCGTAAGATTGGCAGGTATTCTTATTCAGAAACTATGTAAATGCTGTTTTTTTCATATATAAAAGCAATATATCTTTCTCTGAAAATAATGCCAAAGTTAGCGTTTTGAATCGAATTTCCAGAAGCAATAGCACAGGAAATGAATAAAACGTATAGTCATGTGACAAGAATCTCTGTTATCTCTGTAAGTAATTTATAAAATATGGAGAAAGCTATTCGTTTCCAAATGCCTTCAATAGTCAAGGCTGCCAATTTTATGCCTTTATAGTTAAAAATGAGTCAGAAAATGTGTCTGAAAGTTTCGCATTGTTGAGCAGTGAATATGAGAACCATCTTAAGGTATATTTCCAAAGATACTGTTAACAGAAGTTCATTATCACTATTAGTACTTTTACAAAACATAATGTCTGTCCTACACATCCTGAGATCGATTAAGACCAGTTCCGTTCCGGAACGGGTCTGCTGAAAAAAATTAAACCCGGAATGAATCAGATATCTTGTAGCTGTACGATGCCGATCTCTACGATGGACATGTTACATATCTGTATTGATGTTGTTAAACTCGCATCGGCTCGTGACGCACATTTATACTTCTCGAGAAAACCATATTAATTGAAAATGGCTCATATTTTATCTGCTTCGCTTGAATTCTTATATCGGTCCGATAGGCCCGATTTATATTTTTATCGCCCCGGCCCGCCGATGCAGGCCCGTTCAATTTTTTTGCCTGCCCGTTGGAAAATTCGCCTTCATTCCGCCGGGCCGGGTACGGGGCTCGGGTTAAGCCCGGGTCCGTTCAGACCTCTAGTATAGCTGCAGTTACAAGAACTACTGTAAAATTTAAAAATGGTATGAAATTTAAGTTATCACATGTTCGGAAATACACAGTTCCCAGGACAGGACAGGTAAGATATTTTTATAGCTTACCTGTCCTGCTACTTTTTTAAGCGGCAAAAGCTACACAACAAAAGATGCACTTTTCGGAGCATACGCCGCACTTAACAGTGGCAACAGTGTTATCACATTGAGGGTCTTCCTTGTTGGCGTCAACTTTATGCCCAGTCTATTGATAAATGTCTAAAATGAATGAGCCATTGGGATAGAAAGTCTAACTGTAGTATAAATACTACGTAATAATTTTATATTAAAACTAGTATGTTGTGGCCATCACAAAACTTTCTTCTATATAAATCACGTCAATTAAATCATTTAAATAGTACAAGAAATAACAACGATTTAGCACCAATTCATATCAAAGTATATCTGAATTTGAAGTTGGATGAAAATTCGTGTATTAGTTCTTGAGATAGAGCTATAGCGGAAATTCTGAAAAATGTAGCATAGCAGCGCCACCTGTTGAGCGATTTACACCAAAAATAAACAGCACTAAATGATATCAAGGTATACCTGAATCTGAAGTTTGTTCAAAATCCAAGCATTAGTTCTTGAGATAAAGCTATTTCGGAAGTCGCAAAAAATACAGCATAGCAGCGTCACCTGTTGAGCCATTTACGCCAAAAATTAAAATCCGTGCAGTAGTTCTTGAGATACAGCTCTTGCAGAAATCTTGAAAAAATGCAGCACAGCAGCGCCACCTGTTGGGCGATTTACACCAAAAATTAAACGGCACAAATTTATATCAGGGACTAACTGAATCTGAAGTTAGATGAAAATTCGTGCACTTTTTCTTGAGTTAGAGCTATTGCGATAATCATGAATAATGCAGCATAGCAGCGCCACCTGTTGGGCTATTTTCACAAAAAAGCAATCAGCACTAAACTATATCCTGGACTAACTGAATCTGAAGTTTTATGAAAATCCGTGCAATAGTTCTTGAGATATAGATATTGCAGAAATCGTGAAAAATGCCGCATAGCAGCACCACCTGTTGGGCGATTTTCACCAAAAACTAATCAGGTCCAGTTTATATCAAGGTCTAACTAAATATAAAGTTTTGTGAAATTCCGTGCATTAGTTCTTGAGACAGAGCACCCACAAAATTTTTGTCACATACAGACTCACAGAGTGACAGACAGACTCACAGACAGACATTTTCTAAAAACTATCAAATCGTGTTCTGCGCATTCTAAAACGTATAAATCCGTCGAAAACCGGAAGTCGAAATTTTTCACGAATCCAATGCTTTCTTCTTGTAAAGATAGAAGAAAGTAAAAAAGTAAAATTACTTTTAAAGAAAAGTGGTATTATAAGTATAAAATAATAAAACACATTGTTGGTTTAGAATTAAGAATGCGCCACACAAGAGTAAGTTAAATAAATAATTTAAATAGTTTCAACTAAACATTCTGGGGTGAAATTTTATTTTAAAGCTTGAGTAAAAATTTCCGGTGTTCTAGTGTTAAATTGACGATATAGAAATGAAAAAAATATATATATAAATAATCTTACAAAAATACTTACAGTTAAAAATAAACCAAAAAGAGAAAAATGCTCTATACATAAGCTATATACAAATAAATGTATACAAAAGACTCATGAAGGTACCCAGCCCTAATAATAGCTAGCGGAAGAAACTAGAGAATAAAGTTAGGGTTTAATAACTTAAGGGATTTGGAGGACAGCACGAGGCCGCCTGTAACTTGCCTTTTCATCATAGTCAGAGAGATTGAAGAGTTCAGAATAAGGAATAGAAGGAATTTTATCAAAAGTTTATTACGTTATTTTTAATAGTTTTTCGAATAGGATTTATTTTAAGTTCTTTATGAATGCGGTTTGATTCCTGTAATACCTGTGCGCCTTCCTGATGCTTTTTAGTATTTTATTCTGGACAACCTGAATTTCTTGGGTGTTGGAATTTGCCGCAGAATCCCAAATCGGAGCACAATAAGGCGTTAAGTACCTTTTGATATGGTAGCCGTTTGTTTGTATGCTAATCTCACATTTTATGTTTTATTTGTTAAATATCTTTGTGCGATTTACCTGGTATTAGTCATATTTTAGAATTTTTATGCAATAAAGAGTAAGAAAGACAGGTACAACATGGATGATCTTCCCGGGAACCGAATAAGAAAGACAATCGTGTCTGTTTTAAACATTACAAAAAATTAAAAAGCCTTAAAATTGGCTTAAATATGCGGATTTGAAAACCTCTTATCATCGGCCAAGGGAGGGCCATCGCTCCTTCCTTGGATTAGAAATGGCATCATTGATACTGCTCTATTTGAACTACACTATTAAAAATCTGCAGCTTTAGCTGCATAGCTACTCTACCGCTTTTATAGAATATATCTATTCTGACCAATGAGAATGCTCCATAGTATAGTCAAGTAATCTTTTTCTATAAAAGCGGTGGAGTGACTATGCTGCAAACGCCAGATTTTAACAGTGTACAACTTTCCTGCTCCTCACGTTCACCCCAGTGTTCTTGTCTTTCCAGTGTTAGCATTGTTTTACCTCACCTTTTGAAACCCAGCCTTCCCATTTCCAAAATTCTTAAACAACATCATTTCAAAATAATTTCCACCCTTGCTACTAATTTCATTCTCTCCAATTTGAATGGCACTATTGGGATTTCTAATTACTGGAGTATCTATACTACTACTTTCCAGTGTGGTCTTTCCGTTGGACAATTCAAACGTGGTTTAAAATGTCGAAAGAAAGAGCATGAATAACATATTCGTAAACAAGCAACTAACAAATCGGCCATTGTAAAACATTGGTGGAAGATGAATCACAAGTTTGACTTTTAACTCAACTGAAACTATCTCTAACCTCACATCTGCAGTTGAATTTAAATTTCTTTAAGCATTCCATAGCGATAAAAAATCCCATAAAAATGTTGTTTATAGTGACTTCGCTATTCCCACATTGTCAGAGGGTTACTTCAGATTTCAGATATAACAGGCAACAGACTGTGAATCAAACACAAGAACAACCATTTGATATCTTAACAGCAACTGATTCTGCCTTAAATTTTTGCAATCAAAGGGAATTGAATGGAAACCCGTTTACAGGGAGATCTGCACAGCTTTTTTCAGTATAATTCAATCTCCTTTAATCTTTTTAAAAGCGATCAGACTAGCGTGCTTTTAGATTCTGCCGTGTCTGAACAGGGGTTGCCGAGCGTAGCTTGCAGGGGGCAGTGCCCCCTAGTATTTATATAAAACAATAGTCCCAGTTTCGGAAAAAAATTACATCGAATTACTTTTATTGAAACAATTTTGTATAGACAGCTCCAAACTTAAAAATCAGCATAGGGGACACGGTACGGTATAGGAATTTCATGGTATATTTGGACCCCAACATCGTCCAAAACTTATTTATCTAGTTAATATTGTTATGCAGTCATGCAATGGGATGTTTTCCAGTACAAGAAATAAAAAATCCCCCAAGAATATGTACTAAAATAAAAATTATTATTCAGGGACAGAAAAATATAGAAAAGTCAAAAGATTGTGAGAATGCCCATATACTGAAAGTCAGTGGCCACAAAAAAAAAAAAAAAATTAGTCTCCACGTGGCGACTGGCGACCGCGAATCTGCATCTGCAACGCACATTATATATGGAAAGAAAACTAGGATGTTGTGGTCATCACAAAACTTCGTTTTATATAAATCAAATCGTCTGCAACCGCATCTGTATAACAAACTATTCGTTCATAAAATATAACTATAGCTTAAATCGTTAAAAACACAGCATAGCAGCAACACTTGTTGGGCGGAATTCCACTAAAAGTTATGATGTATGAGTCAAGGTCTAACAGAATATGAAATTTGGTGAAATTTCATACATTAGTTCTTGAGATAGAGCTATGGTGCAAATCGCGAAAAATGCAGCATAGTAGCGCCACCTATAGAGCGATTTAGACCAAAACATAAGCAGCACTAATTTATATCAATGTACCGGAATCTGAAGTTTGATGAAATCCCGTCCATTAATTCTTGAGATATAGCTATCACAAAAATCTTAAAAAATGCAGCATAAAAGCGCTACCTGTTGAATGATTTACACCGAATCCTAATCAGCGTCTATGCATGTCAATGTCTAACTGAATCTGAAGTTAGATTAAATTTCGTGATTTAGTTCTTGAGATAGAGCTTCCACGAAATTTGTGCCATATACAGACTGAAAGATAGACAAACATCTCTAAAAACAATCAATTTATGTTCAGGTCTTTCTAAAACTTATAAATCCGTTGAAAATCGGGAGTCGAAATTTTTTGTGAATTCAATAACTTCTTTTTATAAAGATAGGAGAAAGTAAAAAAAAAAATAAAAAATGTATATATATGTATATATATAAAAGTTGCTTTGAGAAGATTGATGTAGTTCTGAAGTATTGATGATATCGAACACACAGAATCTAAATCACTCCCAAGTGTAATGAAATAGAATTCTTAAATTCCTGTGAGGGAAAAAAAATCACAAATATCCTTGGCTGAGAGCCAGAAAGTCCCGTTGTCATTTAGTAAAGGCAAATAAATTTTTGACTGAATTCAACACACACACAAATAAACATAATACGGTCATTATTTTTAGTTGTAAAAATCATGTTTTAGATATTATTAATTTAACTTCTAAGAAAATAAGGTTTCTCCGACGAATAAATAACAGCGAAGAAAAATAAAATCATGTCTATTGCACAGATTAACCCATTTGTGCTTGAATTTTTGTTTTCTCAAATTTTTTGGTAAAATCACTGTAAAATGTTTCAAAATAAAATGGAAAAATACTAAAAAAACGCTAAAAAGTTTTTGAATTTATTTGATAAAATGTAAACGTGCTAAATATGGGAATATGCATAATATTTGTAATAGTATAATATGCATAATTATATCTTTTGTCTAAATTTATATAAAATAAGCTTTTAATTTGTATATTATACACTATAATTATTATTTTTATGAATTACTAAAAAAATATATTTCTTTCTTTACAGAAACTAATAACATTATAAGTATTGGTAATAATAAACTAAGAATAATCGTATTTGAGGCTTCAAAACATTTTGTTTCATAATCATCTTGAAAAGAAATTACTTAAATAACGTCACCCTAAATGGCTAATGAAAATATCTACCCATTCGTTCCTAGCGCCCTGTATTTTTCATGTTACAAAAATGCATAAAAAATAGGTCTGATCATACAATTTCACGATTTAAAAAAATGTATATTTCAAAGAAGTGTACAAGCTAAGATTGTGACTTATTTATTTGGATAATTAATAGAAAAAACACAAATAACCATACTTTTTACATTTCGTCATCTTGAAAAATGAAAAATCTATGAACTCCAAAAAAAGCTTTCATTTTAAACAAGTAAATATCAATCTTATGTTGTCATCTCTCGGTAACAGATAAAGACATGTATAGGTAATTATTTCTTACAATTTTCATGTTATAAAGAAGAAGAAAATTATACAAATTTATTAAAATTCACAGCGTCCCAAAAGTGGGACGCTAGGCATAAATGGGTTAATGATGTTTTCTTTTATTTAAACTGGAGCATCGAACTTGGGCTTGAAAGGGTTTGCAGAATACAGGAGGATAAACATTTTTAGGTGCGTTCGTAATTATATAAATACGTTGCACCCAGGGGTGTAGTGGAGGGCATACGCATGTATACGCCGTATACCTTCTGGATTTAAGAAGCTCCGTAAACCCTCTGTTTCTCAAATAAAGCTATAGCGTATACCCTAGGAATGACGTTCATGACTTCAGCGTATACCCTGTGCCTATAACGCGTACCCTCTGGTTTTTTCACGACTACATCACTGAGCACCTATAGTAGTCGTTCAGTCCGTCTGTCTGTCCGTACGTCCGCATATAACAGAGCAAAAATTACCCAACCGAATGGTCTGAAATTTTAAATATATAATTGTTGCAAACTTTTGTCGAGCCATTTCAAATTTTATGAGAATCGGATGTATAGTTTAATAACAGGGACAGTCAAAAGTTTTCCGTTACATTACGGCCAATGGGAAAAAATTATTTCAAGTGCATTTTAATGATGTTACAGCCTTTGGAATAGAATGAAATTGATATGCACTTATTAAGTGCACTAAAATATACATTCAGTACAATATGCGGTGCCAAAAATATTTATAAAACTAGTTATAGTACGAACGCACCTCATTTGCCACGTGTGACGTGCAATTTCTAACTTGTTTAAAATATTAAACACTCCAATAGATTTTTCCACCTAAGCGAAAACGTGTCCAGCCAGGACACAATTTCGTTCAATTGGAAAAAGTACTAATCGTTTGAATTATTTACGAATCAAATGATTGTGTTTAAAATAATTAAACTCTAATAGATATTTTATATCTATACTAGGGGGCTCTGCCCCTTGCAAGCTACGCTTGCCAACCCCCGTTCAGACACCGCAGAATCTAAAATCACGCTAATTTGATCGGTTTTTACTATATAGACTTGACAAAATATTTAAAAGTCTAATAAATTATTATTTGTTAAACTTGAAACGTAATTGTTTAAATATTTTTACACTTCAGATTAAAATATTTGAATAAAAATTACAATTAGTAATTTTTTTTAACTTAGATGAATTACGCCACCTAGCGTAAGGGTTCCCAGCAGTAATACTGCAAAAGTTCGCGCACTTCCATGGCGTGGTGGGCCAGCGCAAGAGATAAAACGGAGGCTCATCAGAATTTTATCTTATGATTTCCAACAGCAAAGTTGACTGAAGCTGCCCAGCAGTGGTCATTCAGTGGTAGACCATTAGCCAGCACTTCTCCGTCCTTGCCAGCACCTATCTTGCTGCTGGCCAGCAATTTCTTCTTTGCTGGGTTAATTTATATAATGGTGTAATTTAAACTGTTACAACTGGTATAATATTACACATTAGTGTAACGTAACACCAGTTATGTCGATTAAATTACTCAATAAAGTGGAGGCACCATAGTTGCCACCAATTTATGGAGTAACGTTACATAATTTTTTTACAGTGTAACTTAATAAATAAATTTTAATGCATTTTCTGTTAGTGGGCGCAGGTGATATATCGCCAAATATCATTTATGATTACAATTGTACACTAGTTGCAACCACAATGGCGTTAATTATGCGCTAAACGACGATTGCTAATGTGGGCCAACTGGCTGTGAAATTGCAACAATGAATTATTTTAAGCCTTAAATGCGCGATTTTTTATTTTATTTCAAAAAAATTATATATGATTCTCTGAAAGGTTTATTACACAGGAAAAATAATGAAAAAAATCAGACATACATTTTTCATATAATACGTCAATCTTTTCTTCTGTTGCACATCTGCACTACAAGTAAAAACTACTGTCGTGTGGCAGTTTTACACTAAAATATTGCAAATTAGTAAGTATTTTAATAAGTATGTCTCCAAATAACTTATGTTATATAATTATTTATTTTATAAAGCTTAACCTTTAACCCTTTAATTCCCATGATAGAATACGTTCTAGAAATTGCGTAGTCCAGAGAATCTGACTTTACACCAGAAAGTTTCAATGGATAATTTCGCTTTATTTAAATATGGAAAGTCTGTTATGATTTACAGCAAATATTGCTATTTTAATTTTCTGGTGTGAATTAGGTAAATAGGAATAAAAAAAAATCTATTAAATTCAAAACACTGTTGTTTGCATATATGCAGAGCTGCGCACTAAAGGGTTAAACACTAAAAAGTAGAAAATAAAATATAAATAAAAAATAAAGAGTGTAATGTTTATATTTTTTAAATACGCTTTTATCAATTAATCCTTTGATTACGGATTGGGACATATATGTCCCAGTGGACATTTTTTTTTCTTTTACTACCACTTTTTAGGGTTCCGAACTGAAACCTCTCGCTGCGTAAGTAATTCTTCGCGATGAGCATTTTTTACAGAATTTTTAATCTTTTACCACCGGTTCTTTAAAGCAGAATTTTTTGACTATCATAACCGGGAAAAATGTCGTGATTAAATCAGACGAAGTTTTCGCTAAAAAATAACAGGTGGGAATAACCAAATAGTATTAATTAGACGGAAAATGCATACCCGAGTATATCTCGGGTTGTGCAGCGAGAGGGTTAAAAATTACAAACGGAACAATTATGATACCACTCGTGTGTGTGTCAGGTCTTCCAGTTTGGCCACCACTTTTAATCCCGAAATTTCGACTACACACCGGAACGTTTTGAAAAAGAATTTTTACATAAAGTAATCAAGAAAAGTCTGACATTAAATAAATCTTAAAATGCTTTTTATATTATCTGGCGTGAAACCGAGTTTTTTGAATAAAAGTGGAGGCCAAACTGGCAACACTGGTGTGTGTGTGTCTACCATAGCCGTTTTTCTCGATAGCTATGGAACATGGAAAGTTCTAACTAGGTAGAGTTATAAAGGCCATTGACCCACATATTTATAGATTATTAGAAATTCACAAACTTTTTTAGGAAAAAAATTGGGGGGGGGGGGGGGGGAGGTAATTAAATTATTCGAAAAAAAAAAAAACATTTTTTTTTTTTTTTTTTTTTTTTTTTTTTTGTAAATTGTGTGAGGTATCACTCGAAAGTGACACTCCAAACACCGAACTCGAAAATATATTTGTTTTAATTTTACAGTTTTGTTTTTCAGAGATATCGTTGAAAATGTGCTGCAAAAACATGAATCCTAGATTTTCATGTTAGCATGGTTGTTTTAATTTGAGGACATAATAACATTGTTAAAAAGCAGAAATATGTAGAAAAGCTGTCCCTACGTGACATTGGAATGACCCTAATAATGAATTTAACATCAAACTTATAGGTTGAAATATGGAGAACTAGAAAACAGGAATTCTGCTTTTTCAGAATTTAGTGTCGCCCCAGATGAAAAAAAAAATATATGTATAAATATAGGTAGTACAAAATATATTTCAGTTTTAAGACTTAAAATACACGATTTTATTTTACATAAAATGTAATTTTTGCATCTGCTGAAGAATTCCACATTAATGATCATCTCTTAAACGACACCTATAGAAAAGTATGCATAGGACGTCACTATCGCGGAATAGTACACAAACCCACCAAAAAGCAATGTCGTCATTCAAGAAACTCGACAAAAATATTGGGTATTTAATGATTCGCAAACCTTCATTTGTTTGTAATTTTAATATGGACACTGAAAATTAAATATAGTTTATAATAGCTCCATATTTTATCAGAAATCATTCATTTATTTTCTTTCGAATTTCGGAAAATGTTATTATACACGGATTAATAAAATTGCATTCGTTCAGCTTTTTGATACGAATTAAGTAAATAAGTAGAAAATAAGTCACACATATATACTTTAAAATAGATTTTTATAGTAAACGATATTCTTGGCATAATAAGTATTTGAATAATTTTTTTTTTCAGTTTTTATGAGGCTATTTCCATGAGGAGTTGTATATAAGTCAAATGCTACGATATTTGGCTACCAGTATTTTAGAACGGAAAAATATGACTTACTTTATGGGAGATATCTCATTAATTGAGTAAAGCGAAGCAAACTTTTCGAAAATAACGGTGTCCAACAAGCATAGTAGTTATCACCTATGTGACTTACACGACAAAAACCCATGGAACTAGCCATGAGAAAATGGCAACGAAAAGATATAGTGTTCTATTATTTTCCATAGAGTTCCAAGTAATAATAGAGATGCAGTATGCCATAAAAACGGTTTGCAATATAAAGGCGTTTATCGCTCGAATTTAAATGCCCTCATTCGTCTCATCCGCACACAGACGCTATGGAATCGCAAGTATTTGGACTTAATTTTCATCGGTTTTAACCGGTTTCAGAGTACATTTTCGGCATCATGCCTAGCCACCACACTTCACCTCTAGCCATTTTTTACCTCCGTGACTATTTTTCTTTTACTTTCTACAGGAATGGAGTACTTCAGTTACCACCTCTAAAGAAATGGTTTTAAAAATTATATATATATACAGTCGAACCTCGTTATCCCGACGCTCTAATGGCCAGAAAAAAGTGTCGTCATAAGCGGAGTGTCGCGGTAACCGGGGCTAGAGAAAAATATGTTTATAAAAAGCTGTATTTTTAATTAATTTAATATAATTTTAAATTCATAACTATTCCTGCAGTTTTAAGCAATAATCAAAATAAACAATAAATCATAATAATTATTAAACAAAATAAACACAAAAACAAAATTGAAAAGAATAAAAATCAGATTAATGATGACTTGTTTTTTATTGTTACATGAAATATTGATGAATTAAGGTTTGCTTATCCCTAGATGCGCTTCCTACATTTTTTTTTCAGTGTTACACAATGAATTGTGATCAATATTCGTCGTTTCAAAGATAGATGTTAGATAATTTCTGATCGTTTCAATGCAATGCAATTCTTTGGTTTTAGTCGGATGAAAAACACCGTGTCACCACAAGAAAGCATGCCTGACCAGGACAAAAAGACCGCGAGTAGACTAATATGTCTATCTGGAGCTTAAGTGGGTCATTCATAGTGTGTGGGTTTATTTATTCAGATAAAGGATTGAAGTAAAATTTCTCAATTATCTCAATGGTTATTTTAGACACTTTTGTGAAAAGTTTGACTAAGACATTTCTTACCGCTTAATTTCCTTGCTTATGAAATGGATAATGAAAAATGGACAATTTTTCTAAACGGTCGGGATATCCGGAGTTGAAATTTATTCAATGACGTAAAATCCGGAGTTTATTTACATTAAAATCATATACAGAAAATCGGGACTTTGAAAAACTGACGTGATAAGCGGAGGGATGTGAAAACCGGGTGTCGGGATAACGAGGTCCGACTGTATATATAAAAATATCTCAAAAATAAATTGAGCTTAAAAGTATTTTTTTTCTATATGACGGTATAAAACTGCAAATGTGCGATGTTTAGAAGTTAAAAAAATTACAGTAGATATTATCAGTATTTAACCGTACAATTATACACCTATTTCGTTTTACGTTATTTTCGTTATTACGTTATTTTCGGCACGTTATTTTTTAGTAACGACATCTTAATTAATAATTTTGGAGCATTCACAGAGACATTAAACATCGTAAACAGAATACAGCTCTTTCTAGGTTCTACTTAGCTAATGAAGTCTGCCATATAAACTTTGCTGAAGCAAAAATTATAGTTTCGTGCAATAACCCTTTTGAAAGTAAAATTAGAGAATCAGTTGAAATCATTGCACGTGAAGATAAACCTTGCAACGATAATCTATCCTATAATATCCCAAAAATCTGGCATAATATCAAAAAGTCATAATTCTACATCTAATTACAATATTTCAGCTTAAACTGGTATTATGTTGCCAAAACTTGAATGAAAACTCAGTTGAACGTGGTTTTTGTCTTTCATGTAGAGATGGCGGTACTCGTGGATTCTTAAATCGACCTTTTTAATTCATTTAATCTCAGTTCATTAATAATTATTTATTTTCACTAGATGGCAACACTACATTTTTGTATTCAAATCATTGGTCAAGTTTCGACTAATTATCTCTTGCACAGGAAGCTTTCGTCTCTGAACTGTGAGCCTTTTTACCACAATATTTTCCTCGAAACGTAGCAGTTAACTTTTAGCTTATTAAAGTTCGTGTTTTGTGTGCCATTAAGCAAGATTGTGTCTTTATTTATGACACCTTAATTGTTGCCCGAAAGAAATAGCTTATCGAGGGCTGAAAAAATATAGTAGTTATTTTACTCAAAAAAAAAAAAAAAAAAAAAAAAAAAAACTAGTCGGATGTACCAATCCCAAAACTTTCTTCTATCTCATACATGTTAATATTTCAAAAGTTGCTATCACAGTGAAAAATTAAATGGCAATCTATGCTCATCATGAGGATTCTAAAGATATGAAATTCCACGCATTAGTTCTTGAGATATGATTATCACTGAAATCGTGCAATTCCAGCAAAATTCAGCATAGCAGTGCCACCTATTGAGTAATTTACACTAAAACATAATCAGAAACAACTTATGTCAACGTCTAACTGAATCTGAAGTTTGATGAAAATCAGTGCATTAGTTTTTGAGATAGAGATGTCGCAAAAATCGTGAAAAATCCATCATAGCAGCGCCACCTGTTGAGCAATTTGCACCAAAACACAATCAGCAGCAATACTAATCAAGGTATACTTGAATCTGAAATTTGATGAAAATTTGTGCATTAGTTCTTGAGATAGAGCTATTGAGGAAATCGTAAAAAATGTAGCACAGCAGCGCCAACTATTAGGTGATTTACAGTAACATAGGTGATTACGCAATCAGTATCAACTCATATCAAGGACTAACTGAATCTGAAGTTTGATGAAAATCTGTGCATCATGAGATAGAGCTATTGCGGAAATCGTGTAAATCCTTCAAAATGCAGCATAGCAGCGCCTCCTGTTGGGTGATTTACACCAAAAAATTATCAGCACCAAATTATATCAAGTACTAACTGAATCTGAAGTTTTATTAAAATCTGTGCATCAGTTCTTGAGATACAGCAATTGAAGAAATCGTGAAAAATGCAGCTTAGCAGCGCCATCTGTTGGGCGATTTACACTAAAAAGTAATCACCACCAGTTTATTTCAGGGACTAACTGAATCTAAAGTTTTATTAAATCCCGTTCATTAGCTCTTGAGATAGAGCGCCCACAAAATTTGTGTCACATACATACAGACAGAGTGACAGACTCGCATACAGACATTTTGTAAAAACATGTTTTTCGGGTTCTCTGACCCATAAAACGTGTAAATCCGACGAAAACCGGAATTCGAAAATTTTCGTTAATCCAATACTTTCTTCTTGTAAAGATAGAAGAAAGTACAAATGTAATAACAAGTATCTGTTGCTTTATGTATTAATATTTATGAACTTACAATCCCCGCTCTCACAATTTTATTGTTTTTCAAGTAGTTGAGAAAGACATTTATTGCTGTCCACTTTCATATACCTAACACCTTAATCTCTTTTTCCGATAAATTTCGTAAATCCCTATAAAAAGAAAAGTTTAATATAATACATTTGGACAAAGTTCAAAATATCGCTTTATCATTTAATGGGCCAAATTGACTTTAAGATCAGCTGATTAAACATAAGAAAAATATCGAGTTATTTTCTAATTCTAAGAAACAAATTCTAACCTCTCATGTATACATTATTTTTAAAGGGATGAAAAAAAAATTTTGGTATTAAAATAGATTTTAAGCCTTTGAAGTAAGGTGCGATATTTTTTATACCACATTCTTATAATCAAGATTTGTAGAAGGATTTTTGAGCAAGATTTTACCTTTTATAATTCTTGTGAAAATTAGCTGTAAATAATACTTTATTATTTTCAAAAATAAATAAATTAATTAAAATAAAAAATCGAAATTTCTGGTGTGAATTCAACATTACAGAAACATTATTACTTGTTCCTGGAAGGATTAAATGGATTTTTAAGAGCAAATAATGTTGAATTTATAAAAACGTCTTACATGTAATACAAATCAAATTTCATACGAGGGTGTATCAATAAGTTTTTGCCCTCACATAGAAATAATTGAGTGAAATTTATGATATTACTACATTTTATGAGTCCTTTTCTATATAGTCAGTGTGCATAGTAACACATTTGTGCAACCGCTATTTCAAAGAGAGTGCGGAGGATATATTCCAGGAGATGCAATTGGTCACAAGTGATTACTTCTATCTTCAATAGAAGAAAGTATTGTTATCGAAATTTTTTTCAGCTTCCGGTTTTCGACGGATTTACACGTTTTAGGAGTCAGAGATCTCCAAAAATATGTTTATAGAAAATGTCTGTCTGTCCGTGTGTCCGTATGTCTGTCGCCATTGTACCATCAAAAAGTGTATGAAGTTATTCATAGAATTGAACCAAAATTTTTAAAAAGATTTTGGCTATGGCAAGCAGGCCCTCCCTTAATTTTAAACTAGTTGGATGTGCAAATCCCAAAACTTTCTTCTATCTCATATATTTTAATATTTCAAAATGTTGTTACAAATATCAATATTTCATTTTTATTAGTTCTATACTATATCAACTTCGAAAGAAAATTACACAAAAATCGCTTATAGTGCCCTCTTACGGCGGAATATTTCCAAATTCAGGGATGACTTTCTTGCTATGGCCAAAAACATACGGTAAAAAATTGGTTCAATTATATGCATAATTTCATACACTTTTCGAGGGTACAATATTCAAAATGCCACAAAAACGCACAAAGATTGCTATTACAGCGCCCCCTACCGGCGAATATTTTCCAAATTAAGAGAGGACCTGCTTGCCATAGCCAAAATCTTATAAAAAATTGGTTCAATTCTATGCATAACTTCATACACTTTTCGATGGTACGGTATTCAAAATGCCACAAAAATCGCAAAAAATCGATATTACAGAGCCCCTACCGGCGGATTTTTTCCAAATTAATGGAGGTCCTGCTTGCCATAGCCACAAACTTAAAAAAAAAAAATTGGTTCAATTCTATGCATAACTTAATACACTTTTCGATGGTACAATGGCGACATACGGACACACGGACAGAGACATTTTCTATAAACATGTTTTTTGGAATCTCTGACCCTTAAAACGTGTAAATCGAGAAGATAGAAGAAAGTAAAAACTACGCCGCAAAGGGAAGTAATAGCGATTTTTGTGCCATTTTAAATATTGTACCATCGAAAAGTGTATAAAGTTATGCATAGAATTGTACCAATTTTTTTTTGTATGTTTTTGGCTGTTGCAAGAAGCTCCTCCCTGAATTTGGAGATATTTCACCGAAAGGGGCACTATAATAGCGATTTTTGTGTAAGTTTCTTGATTTTTCGTGGTTCTACTGTACACCGGCGGCTCCTGAATTGACGGGACCTTCCCATCCTGGTAAGACGACTATTCGCGAACAGCTGATATACAACAGAATAACAACGGAAAACTATTCATTTTAATACATATCATGATCGAGACTAACTTGCTTTTACTCCGAATAATTGACTGAAGCACTCACACTTGTTAATACTTCCTGAAAAATACAGCATAGCAGCGCCACCGGTTAGATGATTTACACCAAAATCTAATCAGCAACAACTTTGTCAACTTCTAAGGGAATCTGAAGTTTCGTTAAAATCCGTGCTTTAATTTTTAAGTAGAGCTATGGCGGAAATCGTAAAAAAATCTCGCATAGCAGCGTCGCCTATTGGGCGATATATATCAAAACCTAATAAACAACAACTAAAGTCAACTTGGTAACTGAATCTGAAGTTTCATTAAAATCCGTGCATTACTTCTTGAGATAAAACTATTGCCGGAATCAGAAAAAAATGAAGCATAGCAGCGCCACCTGTAGAGCGATTTACACCAAAACGTAGTCAGCGCCAACTCATATCAAGGACTAACTGAATTTGAAGTCTGATGAAAATCAACGCATTAGTTCTTGAGATACAGTCATTGCGGAAATTGTGAAAAATGCTGTATAGCAGCGCCACTTGTGGGGCGATTTACACCAAAAACATATCAGCAATAAATTATGTCAACTTCTAAGGGAATCTGAAGTTTCGTTAAAATCCGTGGTATGGCGGAAATCGTAAAAAAATCTCGCATAGCAACGTCGCCTATTGGGCGATATATATCAAAATCTAATAAGCAACAACTAAAGTCAACTTGGTAACTGAATCTGAAGTTTCATTAAAATCCGTGCCTTACTTCTTGAGATAAAACTATTGCGGGAATCAGAAAAAATGAAGCATATCAGCGCCACCTGTAAAGTGATTTACACCAAGACGTAGTCAGCGCCAATTCATATCAAGGACTAACTGAATTTGATGTCTGATGAAAATCAACGCATTAGTTCTTGAGATAGAGTCGTTGCGGAAATCGTGAAAAATGCTTTATAGCAGAGCCACCTGTGGGGCGATTTACACCAAAGCGTAGTAAAAACCAACTAATATCAATGACTAACTGAATCTTAAGTTTAATAAAAATCCGTTCATTAGTTTTTGAGATAGAGACATTTCGGAAATCGTAAACAATGCAGCATAGCAGCGCCACCTGTCGAGCGATTTGCACGAAAAACTAATCAGCACGAATTTATATCAGGGACTAACTGAATATAAATTTTGTTAAATTACGTGCATTAATTCTTGAGATAGAGCGCCCAGGAAATTTGTGTCACACAGAGACACGCAGACAGACGGACAGACAGACAGATTCGCAGACAGACATTTTGTAAAACATGTTTTTCGGGATCTCTGACCCATAAAACGTGTAAATCTGTCGAAAACCGGAATTCGAAAATTTTCACGAATACTATACTTTCCTCTTGTAAAGATAGAAGAAAGTAAAAATTTAAATAATTTCGTTTATTTACATCATACATAAACATAATAACATACATAAATTTTAAATCCAATTTTCTCAAAATGTTGTTTTGTGAACTTCGATGTACTTTTTTTTTAGAAACTACTACATCTTATTGTCTGTAATCTTGCCTGAACGTTATTAAATATATATATATATATATATACACAATTTTTTTGTTATTTAAAAGTGGTTTTTATTACAGGTTTAAAAAGAAAATAACTAAAGAATATCTGGTTATAAATTTGACTTCATTTTATTAGGATTTATTTATATTACGTATAGAAAAAAATTCAAATAAATATTTTTGGTAGTTTCTAGGGATGCGCCGAATTGTGATTTTAGCCGGATACCGAATACAGAATATTCGGCCAACAGGTAAATCGGATACCGAATATTCGGCTAGCCGAATAGTGACCATCAAGCCGAATACCGTATGTTCGACTTGCCGAATACTTTTAAATTTCGGAGTTTGAAAGTATTAAAAATTTAAATTAAAAAAAAAAATTACATAATATTTAATACACATATTGATAAACAAGATATTTTCAAAAGTAAATTTTACACTTTTTTAATTGATAAAATTTTTTTAATTTCATGGATTCTTCAAGTGAAATTTTGAAGGAATTGGAAGAAAAATTTTACAGTCATATACTGTTTATTTGTCAGAAAGGGACTAAAATCGCCATTATTGGTTAATTTTCTTACATGATACTTTAAAAAAATGCAAAAGCATTCTCTTTTATTTAAAGATAATTCTATTTCTAATTATTCTAAATATCTTTATTAGTTGACAGTTAAAAATAGAAGTTGTTTAAAAGTTGTTAAAAGTATCTTTAACAACTAAAAAGATTTTTAAAAAGATCTTAAAAAAATCTTTAAAGTATTCAGTCTGGCCGAATATTTCAATATTCGGCCAAACTGAATAGATAATCGGCATACCAAATAGTTTGATATTTGGCCTAACCGAATATTCGGTAGTATGGCCAAATAGGCCAAATACCGAATATTCGGTGCATCCCTAGTAGTTTCTGAAATAACTAAAGAATATTAGGTAGCATTCATTTACAAAAAGCTACCTATTGCAGCCGTTCGGAGGAAAGCGATTTCAAAAAATTTTGGTATATTTTCATCGATCATGACTCCCATACCCCGAAACCACCCTCCGTTTAAAAGTTGATATATATATATACAGGGTGTCCGGTCTCAACGGTGTCCAATGGCTCATTCCTAAACCATTAGTCATAGACATATAGTTCCAATTACAAAAATGTTTTAAATGAGGTAAAGAATTATTTTTAAAGCGATTTGGGTCAAGAAAAACATTTATTTAAAAATTACGAAATTTAAATTTTTATACGGTCCCCCAGTCCTATAAGTGATATTTAGTAAACTTTTCCTATTTCTCTAACAAGTACGGCAAAAAAAGTCCCATTCATCTAGCACTGAAATTGACCGAGTTATGACATTTTCAATTTTATGACTTAAACCACTTTTCTGTAACTGAAAACAGATGAGTTGGCACAAGCTTTCAGGGGTCGTACACGAAGTGCTTAAAATATTATAAAGGGCGTCCACTCCAAACGATGTTCAATGGCTAATTCCTAAACCGTTTGTCAAAGACATATAGTTCCAATTACAAAAAGGTTTTAAATAATGTAAAGAAGTATTTTTAAAGCGATTTAACTGAAGGTGCTGCCCCCGTATAAATATTATGGTAGTGTTAATTTTTAGTAATTTTCTTTCATATTGGTTAAAATAATTGAAGAAGTGAGTTTCAAAACTCGCTTTATCGAGAAATCAAATTTTGGGAAATCGCGTAAAACCTTTAAATGCGTCCATTGGTATTCATTGAAAATTTGGAGATTGTATGCTTGATTGGTACATTTATACCAATAGAATAGATTGATAGAGAAACACGATTTTTTAAATTTCGGATAAGGCGAGTTTCGAAACTGACGTCTTCAATTGTATTTTGACTTTTTTTTTTTTTTTTTTTTTTTTTTTTTTTTTTTTTTGTAAGGAAATGAGTGTGCTTCTTTTGATGATTTTATTTTAAAAAGTTGTATTATTTTTATAAGCTTTTAACTTCGAAGTTCGTATGTATGTCTTCCTAACTCAAAATTTATATTCCAATTTTAACTCACTTCCAAATATCCGATCAAGATTAAATTTATCATAATTATGTAAATCCAATGACAATGTAATATTAATATGATTTTAGGTACGTACCATTTATATTTATTTTACAGGACCACTCCAAAAATTTCGTATACATTATTACCTACAAACAGAAATTTTAAAATTAAAATCAGTAACATTTATGTAAGGCACTAAGATTCACAATGTAATTTTCCCAAATGAAAGTGCGTTGCGTTTATATTTTTTAAACAATGCCGCAGAAAAGATGTCAGATACATTGCGATGTATGAGCAGGGATTGTTTATTATACATTTTGATGATATTATGCTTTTTTCAAATTCAACTTTTTAGTTTTTTATAAAAACTTGTTTGAAAAAAATATTTTAGAGACCAAAATCAAAATGCAATTTCTACTTGCTAAACAAAAAATAAATATTAAATGGAGTGAAAATTTTTCCTATTGGACAAGGAAAATGAGTTAAACAACTTTATTTGTACAACAGATGTGCCAAAACACTTGCGGCCTCAAATCATGCACATTCAAATACTTTCTAAGGTTTAAAATGCATATTTTTTCCCAACCATGTTTTACCAATTTGTAATCTGATTGGCTAGAGGTTTCGGCGTCAAAATGACTCATCTTGGCGGTATTCGTGCTTGGCAAGTGCAGAGGCAAGTGTTTGATGGCAAAAGTGATTTATATGCTTTTGAAACTTGCTTAGCGAGAAGTACGGCAAAAAAAAAGAAAAAAAATATATAAATTGTTAAATGTTAAAATTTAATAATTTAACATATGTTTTGATTTAACAGTATTTTCCCCTAATTTTTAATAAAAAAAAAATAAAAAAAATAACTGCTTTAATGAATATTTGCTGAGGGGAGAGACAGTGGAATTTTCAGAAGGGGTAATGTAAAAATAATAATAATAATTATTCTTTTATCATTACAATACAATGACAAATGGAACAAGATCTTAAAAAAAGTAAAGTTAATTAAAAAGAGAGATGTGGGCGGTTATATGATGTCCGACCTTTAATGGATAAATCTGTGCTCTATTAGAACAAAATATTAAAATATTGTAACAATTTTGTTATGTTTATTTAAATCATCGAAGTAATCGCACAGGTAGAATTATATAATTCAAATAATTGATGTTTAATTTAAAAGAAAATAAAAGTGATATGAAGATTATTTTCAAAAAGGGACATTTTAATTTCCTTAACATATTCAGAGCAGCCATTCAAAACTTATGTATAAAAATATACGCATAAAAAAACAACAAAAAAAGTTTTAGATTAGGTAATCTAACTATGTATCATTTTCTAAAGAGTTGTGACTGTTGCTTTTATAATCATTTAAAAAATTTCTGTTTTTTTTTTTTTTTTTACTTATATTTTTAGTACAAGTTGTATATTTTGTTTTAATACGTCAGAATGAACAAAAATCTCAAAATATAATTGTAATGTTAATTTACTCTCAATGTTTAATGTTAAATTTTATATCTGACGATTATTTTTATTTCTAGTAAATTTGTGACTGACCCCTATTTTGCAGCAAAAAAGATACTCCAACTTTAAACATCTATTACTCGGTCAGTTTTAATCGCAGAGGAATGGGACTTTTTTTGTATTACTTGTCAGTACAATAGGATATTTTCCCTAAATATCACTTATAGGACCTGGGGACCGTATAAAAATTTAAATTTCGTAATTTTTTAATAAATGTTTTTCTTGACCCAAATCGCTTTAAAAATACTTCTTTACCTCATTTAAAACATTTTTGCAATTGGAACTATATGTCTATGACTAACGGTTTAGGAATTAGCCATTGAACACCATTGAGATCGGACACCCTGTATATCCATATATATATATATATATAACCATATATATATATGATCTTTGTCATACTGTAACTCTCGTATTTATGAACCAATTTGGGTGCAACTCGGTGTGTACATAGTACATACCAATGTCTCAACCGAGTTCGTTGGCCAGCTCCATCCGCCAATTTGAAACAAAATGGCGGCCATTTAAAAATTTTAAAAAAATTTAAAATTTGAAATGTGGTACCAAGAAATTGAAAATGGAAAAATATTTTTTTCTTATGTGTTTGACCTTTATACAAAGATTCCGGAGCAGTTTTTGTTTCGTCTATATCTTAAAAATTGGCTGAGTTATAGCACTTTGAATATCTAGCGTGACTGACATTTTGAAACGTCCTGATATTTGTCACGCGATAACAGGCGTATTTATGAACCGATATGGATGTACCTTCGTGTGTACATAGTACATACCAATGTGTCGACCGAGTTCGTTGGCCAGCTTTCTCCGCCATATTGTTTCAAAATGGCGGCCATTTAAATACATTTAAATAATTTAAAATTTAAAATAAAGTACCAAAAATTTGGAAAATGAAAAAGATTTTTTTCTTATGTGTTTGACCTTAATACGAAGATTCCGGAACAGTTTTTGTTTCGTCTATATCTAAAAAAATGGCTGAGTTATAGCATTTTGAATTTCTATTGTGGCTGACATTTTGAAACGACCTGATTTTTGTACGATAACAGGCGTATTTATGAACCGATTTGGATGTAACTTGGTGTGTTCATAGCACATACCAATGCCTCGACCAAGTTCGTTGGCCAGCTTCATCCGCCATCTTGTTTTAAGATGGCGGGCATTTAAATTTTTTTTTAATTTAAAATTTTAAATGTGGTGCCAAAAAATTAAAAATGGAAAAGTATTTTTTTCATATGTGTTTGACCTTTATACAAAGATTTCGGAGCAGTTTTTGTTTCGTCTATATCTTGAAAAATAGATGAGTTATAGCACTTTGAATTTCAGCGTGGCTGGCATTTTGAAACGTCCTGATTTTTATCACGAGATAACAGGCGTATTTATGAACCGATATGGATGTACCTTGGTGTGTACATAGTACATACCAATGTCTCGACCGAGTTCGTTGTCCAGCTTCATGCGCCATCTTGTTTCAAAATGGCGGCCATTTAAAAAAAATTTAATTTAAAATGAGGCATCAAAAAATTGGAAAATGAAGAAGATTTATTTATGTGTTTGACCTTCATACAAAGATTCCAGAGCAGTTTTTGTTTCGTCTATATCTTAAAAAATGGTTGAGTTATAGCACTTTGAATTTCTAGCATGGCTGACATTTTGAAACGATCTGATATTTGTCACGCTATAACACACGTATTTATAAACCTATTTGGATGTAAGAAGGCATGTGGATAGTACATAGCAATGTCTCGACCAAGTTCGCTGGCCAGCTTCATACGCTATCTTGTTTCAAAATGGCGGCCATTAAATTAAAAAAAATTTATAGTTAAAGTGAGGTGCAAAAAAATAGAAATTGAAAAAGATTTCTTTCTTAAGTATTTGACCTTGATATAAGGATTCCGGAGCTTTTTTTGTTTCGTCTTTATCTTAAAAAATGGCTCAGATATAGCAGTTTGAATTTCTTTATGTGGGTGACATTTTGAAAAATCTGATTTTTTGCTTGCGACAACACTCGAATATATCGACCGATTCCGATATGAGTGAGCATGTGCACAGGAATTACCAAGGTCTCGACCAAGTTCACGGGTTAGCCTCATCCACCATGTTGTCTTAAAATGTCAGGCACTTCAAGATATCGCCGAATTTGACAACCAAATATAAGTTAATTTAAATAAAAGCAGCTTGGATAAAGCTGACTAATTTCGCGAAGTTCTCATTCATAAGGATATAGTATTGATAAAAATTAGCACAGAATCTTCTATAATCGATTTCCACCAAATTGAGCTTCGTGTGTTTGAATAACATAAGCTCGTTTTTTTAAAAATGAGGAATATGAAAGCTACCTCTTCCTCCCGGCAATGGCCGGAAGGACTTTCTTGTTATAAATCTGACTTCATTTTATTAGGATTTATTTATATTACATATATAAAAAAAATTCAAATGAATATCTTTGGTAGTTTCTGAAATAACTAAAGCATATCTTGTTGTAAATTTGATTTCATTTTATTAGGATTTATTTATATTACGCATATAAAAAAAATCAAGTTAATATCCTTGGTAGTTTCTGAGGAAAGGTTAATTAATTTAACATGGTAGGTATAGGGCCTTTCAGCTGCCCTTAAATATTATTCGTAATTGTATTTAAGGTTAATTGTTCCATATTTGTTAATTCCTGTACGAAATTAATTTTTATGTATAATTTTGTGTATAATAAAATACTTTTTCATATGTATATAGGTAGTTAGTTTTAGTTTCATATTAAAAATTTTACTCGAAATTGTTAGAGCATACGAAAAATAGATTTAGTAAATGACAAAGCTATTGGTAGAGGTATAGCTGGTGAGATGTGGCCTCTCTGTGTGACGTTCGGGTTTATCCCACTTCTGAGATTCAAGGGGTTACTGTGCGCAAACTTAATAAAAGAATGTCCAGTTATAAATTTAAACAGTATCTACTGTAAGTGTTGTACAGTGTTGTTTCAATGTCGCAAATAAAGAGCAATTCAAACAGTTTTAGATAAGCGAGTGCGCGTACACTGCTTTGTTATTGACTCGCTTGCAGTGCCACATACACAAAATGGCGACTCCTGAGCGTAAAGCATTATTACTGGGCTGAAGATTTAAAAGCTATTAAAGCCATGCGATTTTTTCCTTTGGAGCTTTATCCTCCTCGGTTCTGAAAAGTCACATGCGATACTTCCAAACCGAGGAGGACATAGACTAAACTATTTGATATTTTTACATTTTTACTTTTCTGCTATAGAGCTAAATGTTTTTTTTTTTTGCTTTGGAACAAAACCCAGTAAAGGCAGCAGTGATGAATTTTTCTTGATAAAATAAGAGTTATTTTCATCTGAGTTTGCCAAAATTCCAGACAGTGTGTCCAAGAAAGCAAGAAATTTTCAGAATGAATTAATTTAAACGCTTTACAATAAAAAAAAATTGAGGATTTGTAGATCATTCAATTAATTAAAAGCCTCCAACTTGTTACAGTGTGAATTTAGTCTATTGATAATTAAATTGATATTTTAAGAGTATTAGTCATTTTAGATCCTCATTTTGGAACTTAAATTATCGCACCCTCTAAAGTATGAATTTCAGAAAAAGGGCTCCTTCTATATCTATGGAGTCTTTTTGTTTGTTTAAAATCAATGAATGTGTTTTTGAAGTGTTATTTTGCCTTCGGGACTGAAGAGGTTAAAAAGATCGTGTCTACGTTCCGCCGCTACCGAATGATTTGCCAGGGTTGAGACACAGAATGGAAGAGGCTATTGTATCCATTACTCCGGATTTGTTAACTAAAGTATGGTAAGAATTGGACTTTAGGTTGGATGTGTTCCGTATGACTAAAGGTGCGCATATTGAATATTTGTAAGAAAAAAGAGGTTAGTTTACCTACAATTCGATGTATGATTTGTTGTAAAAAGTCTAAATTAAACTGTTATAACATATTATTGAAACTGGGACACTTATTTATGAACGTTCTGTATAATGGCAAACGGAACTTATTAGATTTTATTTAAAAAAATTTTTGTTGAAAAAATGAAAATATTTTTGAATTAAGTCAGACTTTTAAAGAATATGGAAATGCTGCATCTATGGTTTTGATACGTGCTCTCAACCGAACTTTAAGGGGGCCGGGAAAGTCCTATCTCCGCCATGTTCAATTGACCAACTTTATGTACAGTCGTGGAAAAAAAAAGTAAACACCCCCTACTAACTCCTCAACAAATTATCGTAGAAGAAAGTTACTAGTACCGAATGATTGGAAATAAAGTCTACTTTTAAATGATGTATATAAAATTGGCTTAGGAGGCCGTCTACATATTAAAACGAACCATAAGTTCATTTTTTTCAATAGCAATACCCAATTCTGACAGCATAAATCAACTCTACACCCTTCAATTAGCCTAAAAACAAATTTTTATGCAATTCGTACCATAAGTTTTCGAGAAATTAATTATTTTAAAACGAGCGTATTTTAAGGGCTGTATCCAAATTGAAGTTCGTTACTCGATTGTTAACCGAGAGAGCCCCCTTCTTGATCAAGACACCCTATGAAGCCTGTTAGATAACAGGACAGCAGAAGAAATTTCAAAATATCTACTCACTTCAATCATAGACGGCCCCTTAAACCATCATTTTGCCGTTTTTTAAGCATAATTTGAAAACTATTTGGAAGAAAAATGTGAAATTTCGGATTTTCATAAAACAGGACTTAGTAAATTTAAATCCATCAAAAAAATTGTAGGTTGCAATTCATGATTTTTTCGAACATTAATTTCATAATTCATATCATAAAATTATAAAAATTGCAAATTCAGCGTATTTATGTTTGGGCACATTAGCATTATTGCTACACAAAAAATTAGCACATTAGGAGCATAATTTCAGGAGATATAAATAAAAATATGAAAATGTAATTTAACATTAGAAGCACAAAATTTTGAATGTTTATAATTCAAAAACTTATCATTCAAATGACTTGAAATTTGGTGTCTAGGCATAGTTTGGACCGAAGATTTGAAAGATCTCGTTAAAATTGGGTATTGCCATTGAAAAAATTGAGGTTTGGTTTCGTTTTAATATGTAGATGGCCCCCTAAGCAAACTTTATATACATCATTTAAAAGTAAACTTTATTACCAATCGTTCGGTACCAGTAACTTCCGTCTACGATAATTTGTTGAAGAGTTAGTAGGGGGTGTTTACTTTTTTTTTCCACGACTGTACCTTTTTCTCAGAAATGCTGAAAGAGGTCTAGATTTTTTAGAGTATTTTGAATAACATGCTTTACGTATTTTAACAGAGCATTTTTTTTCTAAGTGACACTGAAAATTAATTATTAATTATTTATTGAAAGACATTTTTAAATTAGCATTTTTGGTAATATATCACTGCCTAAAATAAATTATTCTCAACAAATCATTAAATCCCTGTGTCAAAGTATACAATATAGCATAATATAAGTATTAAAAAAATCTGAGTTCTTAAGTTTAACAGATATTGAAAAAAAGGAACACAAACATGAAAAATCCAAGTTTTGAGAAAAAGTCAATTAAAGATTTAAATGGCCATTAAGCTGTGAAGTACTCTTAAAGAGAATGAATAATTACAACACTTCTTTTTTCAATATATAAGCATGTGTGACACATCACTGAAAAGATAAAAATTTAATCTATTTAATGATATAAAAAAGTAAAAATCAATTTTTTCCCAAACTTCACTTATCTGGTCCCCTTAACGCGAAAGGTTGAAAGAGTGCTTTGAGCGAATGAGTTGAGTAAACTGGCAAAATAATGTGTCAAGAAATGAAAACATCTGTTAGACCAGTGGCTCCCAAACTTTATTGTTACTTGTCTTAATTTCAAGTTTCCTTTTTTTGAGACCCACTAATATGCAGCTCAGCCCAAAGTACGGTAGAACCCCGCTAATTCGAACTAATTGGGACCGGTGCCTGTTCGGATTACCCGAAATTCCGATAAAATTAGAAACAGTGTTGAATTCAGACACTTTTCTCCGGGAGGAATTTCTTTGGCTCCGGGGGGAGGGGGGCATTATCGAGTTCCGGGGGGAAATTGTATTTTTTGACCATTGAAAACACAAAATCTCAAATCTTCCGGTGGCAGACATCTCATTGCTCCGGGGGGGAATGCCCCCCCCCCGGGCCATACCCTGAAATCAACACTTATTAGAAAAGAAAAAGATGCGTGCTAAAAAAATGTAAGTTATAAGTACTCAGTAGTACAGTAAACTCCTGTAATCCGTTATCCTAAGGTCCGGCATGCTGGATAATCCGGCACGACTTTCATAAAAACGTAGTATTCCTTGTTTAATCACTCCTGATGTTTATAATTATCCAATGGAACTCCAGAATGAGTAATTACACTGTTAAAAGTTTTGTAGTAGGTTGAACCAACTTTTGGTGCTCCAGTAGCTGCCACCATAAGATGGTGAAATATCACTCCAAGATTTGGAGCTCCGATTGAACCTTAGCTCCAAATGTTGGTTCAAGATTGCACCATTTTATGGTGGCAGCTACTGGAGCACCAAAAATTGGTTCAACTTACCACAAAATGTTTAACAGTGTACGTAACAAGCCATTACAAACGGTTCTAAATCGCTAATTTATAAATAGCCCAGTAACCACGTCGACTAGGGGGAAGAAACAAAACATTTTTGTAGATAATTTGCGAAATCAAACTGTTGAAAGGGGAAAAAAATTATCATCTGAATTAAACACTTTTTACATTTTAGAAAAGATTTTTACAGTGACTGGCGAACAAATTGATATTCGAGATCTTTTTTAAGATGGCTTCTACGATTAGGACTACAGTGCACGTTTTCATTTTGTATTCGCGTACATATGTTGTACTTTTACATTATTGAGTATTTTGTTGTTGTTGTTCTATTCAAGCTGTTTAAAGAATAAAAAACATACTTTACTGGCATTTCATGTTTAATTCTAACTTCTACACGTTTTCCCGACACCCATCCTGTAATTCGGTATTCTTCAAGACCAGTAATTTTCAAAAGTAAAATCGAAAGTAAAATTTTCGAAAATAAAATCGGTTCGGCTTGACCGGAATTTCGGATTAGCGGGGTTCTACAGTACTTATATATTAATCCAGTGCATATGAATGGACGAAATTTAGCCAGTTGAAAAAAGCGCCACGTAGCGGTTGATTGTGGAGAACTTTGCATGTGATATCCAGCTAATCAGTTTTGCTTGTTCGCTACTTTTTAGGTGCGTTCGTAATTATATAAATACGTAGAACCTATAGTCGTCGTTCAGTCCGTCCATCTGTCTGTCTGTCCGTCCGCATATAATAGAGCAAAAACTACCCAACCGTATGGTCTGAAATTTTAAATATATAATTGTTGCAAAATTCTGTCGAGCCATTTCAAATTTTATGAAAATCGCATGTATAGTTTAATTACAGGGACAGTCAAAAGTTTTCCGTTACATTACGGCCAATGGGAAAGAATTATTGAATGTGCATTTTAATGATGTTACAGCCTTTCGAACAGAATGAAATGGATATGCACTAATAAAGTGCACTAAAATATACATTTAGTACAATATGCTGTGCTGTGCAAAAAATTGTTTGACAAGGGTTATGTTTTTATGACGAGATTACGTTTGACGAGCGATTTCCAACTTTTTATTAATTAAGATTAGTTGACTGCCACCACTTTTTTGAATTAGAAATATTCGCCCTATTTGATGGTAGATTAAATAAAGCAAAAATAAAGCAAATTATACTATTTTTAAAAAGTGGTGGCAATCAAGCAATCTGAAGAAGAATAAATTATTGCAAGTGCATTTTAATGATGTTACAGCCTTCCGAATGGTCTGAAATTTTAAATACATAATTGTTGCAAAATTCTGTAGAGACATTTGAAATTTTATGAAAATCACATGTATAGTTTAATTACAGGGACAGTCAAAAGTTTTCCGTTACATTACGGCCAATGGGAAAGAATTATTGAATGTGCATTTTAATGATGTTACAGCCTTTCGAACAAAATGAAATGGATATGCACTAATAAAGTGCACTAAAATATACATTTAGTACAATATGCTGTGCAAAAAATTGTTTGACGAGCGTTATGTTTTTATGACGAGATTACGTTTGACGAGCAATTTCCAACTTTTTATTAATTAAGATTAGTTGACTGCCACCACTTTTTTGAATTAGAAATATTCGCCCTATTTGATGGTAGATTAAATAAAGCGAAAATAAAGCAAATTATACTATTTTTAAAAAGTGGTGGCAATCAAGCAATCTGAAGAAGAATCAAAAAAGCTGACCAGCAAAACTGGAGCTATAGTAAAATATTATTTCTTACCAATAAAATTATAATTCCTCTTAGCCCGATGTTAAAATCTACAAAAAAATTCCTATTCGCTTATTTATAAAATATTACTTCGTACCAATAAAATTATAATTCCTCTTAGGCAGGTCTTAAAACCTACAAAAAAATCCAATTCGCTTATTTAAAATTTTTGATTTATCTTTTCATTTTTGTTAGAACTTTATACAAAAGATTTCAAGAAAACATTTAAAGTGGGGAAACACGAAAATAAACGCTGCTTCAAAAGATAACAAGCGTATGAAATTCTATAGTTATAGTGTATAGAAGATATAGTGTGGCATTCGGCCATCCAAAAAGTGCTAAAAATTTGTATTCCATTAAACGATGTGGAATGAAAAATTTCGATCGCAGCGACATGGCTCTTTCTTGGCGCTAAAGTTTAACAATAAATTTCACTTTTTCAAATGATCGATATCTGCGAATAAATAAGACGAAATTTTCCATTAAATTTTAGTGGTACATTAAAAAGTAAAAGTTGTCAGCTACAGTAATATTAATATGACAATGGTGTTATAAAAATTTTTTACTATATATATATATATATATATATATATATATATATATATATATATATATATATATATATTTTTTTTTTTTTTTTGTGTGTGTGTGTGTTACCGATGAAAATATTATAAAAGTATAGTTTGTCAATGCGATTTATGACATTGTTTTGCGCCCGCGGCAGAATCTGTGTCGAGAATGAATCTTTTTAATTTTAGATTCAAATGATTTCTGCACGAAGTTTAATAAAACACTGTCTTTTTATTTATCTACGTTATTTATCTACGGGGGTATTCACATGTTTTTATAACGATTTTGACTTTTCCTATAGAAAATGTGCATGTGACGTCACGCACCCTAAAAAAAATACGTACTTCTCAAATTTGATGTAGGCATAAAGTAACAATAATCGCAGAGTTAGTAATTTATGACGTATTATTTTATAACATATAATACAATATATTATAACGTCGTGAAAATTACGAGCATTTTAGCATAATTTCAAGCAATTTAATTCGAATTTCTGCCTACATTAAGTTCAGTAGTCTCGTATCAAGCCAGTTTGTCGACAAATATGCACATTAGCTATGATTTAAATTTAAATAATAAAAAAAACCTATAGGGCATCAATTCGGAATAGGGTTGAATTATCGTTTGCATCATTAAAAATGTTATTTGCTTTAAAATATTCCTGAAAAATGAACAATGCTTGGAAAGTTATGTGTATTTGTGCTTTACAGAGAGAAATTCTCTTATTCGATTATCAAAAAAAGATGTGAAAAACATGGTTTTAATATTTCTGCATGTACTTACAATAAATGGCATTATTAATTGCAAAGTAAAGAGACATCAAAGTTTACATTTCACTGGGGAAAAGGTAAAAAAATGCACACCGATCAAAGGTACGTTCAGTGAAGAAAAAGAGAAAATGCTGGTTCCGAGAAAACAAGGAAAGTTTTGTTAAATGATACATGATTTTTGCTGGATTATCTTATAACGGAAAACTTAAAATATAGAAATTGGAAAAAAATCTCAAAATTAAGTGAGATTACTATCAGAAATATGTTGTAATACTGTTTTCAAAAAAGACATTCCCTTAATTTAAATAAACAATCCTTATTCACAAAAAAAGCTGTCTTGGTGCTGCCCCCCCACCCCGGCTGACAACACAAATTGCAGTGAAATTTACAAGCTGCTATCTTTAAGAGTACGCTAAAATTTCTTAATTGGCTGCATGGTGCACGACAGAAATGATTCGATTTTTACTTCACTTGTTGCTTGTATTCGCTTTCAAAGCATCGGTGCTTGAATTCGATTTTACAGCATTGGTGCTTGAAAAATTACAACATAAAGTGCATAAAAAATCATTGTATATTACAATAAAAGGTGCTGGCACCCCGGCTGCCAACACAGTTGCTGTAAAATTTACAAGCGCTGTCTTTAAGAGTAGTGAAAAATTTCTCAAGTCTGGGGAAATTCGTGTTGCTATTGGCTGTGTGGTGCACGTGACGGAAAAAATTCAATTTTTACTTCACTTGTTGTTTGAATTCGCTTTCACAGCATGGGTGCTTGAAAAATTACAACATAAAGTGCAGGAAAAATCCCAATTTTTTTTATAGTATTAAGTTCCATCAGGATAAGTCTATTAGCCATACCTCTAAATGTACTGCTATTATATTTTAAAAGAAAAATGAGAAATGAAAGCGGAATTGAGGCTATTCCGTTTTTATGCATCCCACCCATGCAATTCCTCCGATGAGTCTCTTATGGATTACTGTGCACTTGGACTTTTAAAACAAGCTACTTATAAGCGGCATCGCAAAACGTTACATGGACTCTGAAAGATTGTTCTAAGGGAGTGGAACAAAATCAACCTTGATATTTTAAGAAAAGCTCTTTTATCTTGGAAATTAAGATGTAACACGCTAGTTCAACAAAAGAGCTTTTATACTGAACATATTAGAAAACATTTTTTTATTTGATTATGTATTTGTTTTACCAAAAACAAAATTGCTGAACATCTCTGTATAAGATATTAAGAACTTCTTGAAAACACCGTAAAAATTTTAATAAATGCGCAAGGCCTTTCGAAAGAACCAGTCTTTCTTATCAAGCGCAGAGAACACGTCCTACTACTTTGAAAACAGCAGCAAGACGGGCAGAGAATAGGTAAGGGAAAGGGACAAGTTGGAGAAACAGCTAACAGGGAAGTAGAAAACAACCAATAGGAAAGCAGAAGGCGTCAGTCAATCACACAAGAGAATTACCCAAAGAGAAGAACACAGACCAGCAAGAGAATAATGAAGCAAATTAATAAAAAATAAGTCAAAATACAAATATATAAAATGATACATAATAAAATAAAATAAAAATTAGCAATTGCAAAATACGAAAAGTAAATAAATATTAATAGTAATAAATAAATTAGAAAATATACATATAAATATATAATAAAAAATATATAAATATGATTATAGATATATATTAATGCCAAAACTAATATTAAGTAATTTAATTAAATGTAGGTGTGAACAAGTTTTTCCAAGCTGCAGAGAGTATAGTAGAATAAGATTTTTCATTAACGATAACTTTACGATTAAGATAAATGGCTAAATATTCAAGAAAGTCCAATTCAGAGGTGCTATTGGTATTAAAGATAATTTTGCGTTATGAAAGTTAACATTCTTTAAGAACATCCTTTGTATATCTTTTCACGATATTTTACTTTAAAGTTGTACCTATCGTTTTTATTATATTATTGCAGCAGATAAAATTAACCATAAATATTTGAAGATCAGACCAATCGTTTCAAGACCACCAATGATTCTAGGCCATAGTTTGGGAACCGCTGTGTTAGACCATAAAATTTAAATGCAACTGAAAGTAAAAATAAATAAAATACTAGAAAACAGGAATTCTGCATTTTCAGAATTTAGTGTCACCCCGATGAAAAAAATATATGTATATATAAATAGTACAAAACATATTTCAATTTTAAGACTTAAAGCACAAACTTTTATTTTATGTAAAATGACGTCATTCGCCTCCGCTTAAGAATTCCACATTTACGATCCACTCTTAAACATCTACAGTAAAGCATGCATAGGATGTCACTATCTCAAAATAATGCACAAATGCAGCAAAAAGATGCCGTCATTAAACAAACTGGACAAGAAAACGGCTATCTAATGATTCACAGGCATAGAGGATTTCAGTCGTGACGTCAGTCATGACGTTTTCGTTGGAAACTGACTCCAAACAAACGGTTGCTATGTTGTATTTTCTATTTTGCTTGTGTGCTGCAGCTATATCTTATATCTATATCTCACATCTAAGTGTTTTAATACTTGATATGTACTGGTAACATTTTCCACGATTGATACTTAAAAAGAAATGACGCATAGCAACCGTTTGTTTGGAGTCAGTTTCCAACCAAAACGTCATGACTGACGTCACACTGAAAGGGTCTACAGATACCTAAAATTAAATATAGTTTATAATAGCTCCATGTTTTATTATTCGTAGAAATTATTCGTTTATATTTTTTTTCAAAATAGCACGTATTTTAATTACATTTTCTTTCGGTTGTTATGAGAAAATGGCAACAAAAAGATATAATTGCTATTTTCCAACTATTTTCCCTTTACGTTTTATATAAATGGAGTACTTGAGTTGCCAAAATTAAACAAATGGTGCTAAAACTACAAAAAAAAATTAATATTTCAAAAATAAATGGAGATACAGTTTTCAAACAAATTGAATTTAAAAGTATTTTTTTTCCCAATACGACGGTATAAACATTGGAAATGTGCGATGCTTAGAAATTAAAAAAAAATGCTATAGAACATTTAACTGTACAATGATACACCTGCTTTGTTTATTGCTAGCTTCTGTAAGGTAACGTTATTTTTTGGAGACAAAATAAGCTGGGAGAAAGAAATAGCATACCGTTCCAGGGGTTAATAGAAGTAACCACTTGAAAGCTATCCTTGAACATACAATAAAATATACATATATCGTAGAGTTACCTAACTTCGTTTATTTAAAACCACTTAACCCTTTTTGCCCCGACGGTACTTTAAAATACCATTAAAATAACTTGTTATAAAATTCATTTAATACATCGATCAGTAAATGAGTACACTTTAGAATGAGTTACAGATACTTTATTTTGTTCCAAAATTATTATTGGTTGTACAAAACAAAAATATTTTTAAAGGGATGATTTCTTTTTGCGTTTCCATCATTTGAGCTTTCTTGAAGAGAAAATATTGGGGGGGGAGGGGGAGGAATTTCAGTTCGGAAATATTTCTACATTTATGTTGCAAGAACATTATATTTGCACATTTCCTAATTCTACAAAATACCAAAAAAAAAAAATATATATATATTTCAAATATAAGATTTGAGTGGAGTTATAAATATTGCTCAAAATTCCTACAAATTCAAGGCCCCACCAGTGGCCGAGAGGTTCTGCTCTCGAAGCTGGTAGACGGGAAGTGCTGGGTTCGATCCCAATCGCGCCCGTCGGCCTAATCGTTCGGAGTTTTCGTGGTTTTCTTCGAGCCGTGGATCTTCCATGCGTTAATACGGATTAGGTTCCCTTAGAAAGACCCCCACGGAGGGCTCTCCCCCCGGGCCTATATCCCTCGTGTAGATAATTGGCCGTCAAAAATCAACCCAACCCAACCCTTCAAATTTAATTAATTAATTTTAATTGCCAAAATCCTTCTAAAATTTATTAAATGATTGCATAAATCTTCTAATTTAGTTTCAAAAATTCACGTAAAGTGCTTTAAAAGATGAAATTTTGATGAATTCATAATTTAGGACATAAAGGGTAAAATAATACGATTAAGTCAAGAACTGAAACACAATTTCAAACACAATAATTAAACTCTTAACTATGTACTTATAATACAATTCCTGTCTTATTTCTCTCTCAGAAAGTTGTTAAATAAAACTTAATCTTACGAACTTTCACGCAAAATGTTCGATTAGCATCGATGAACATGTTTCAACAACTATAAATCATTTTTCTCTTAACGAACATAGTATTTCGATCGTGAAGGTTATTTAAGTCAAAATACGTTGTGTCGAGTACTTTTAAGGATTTAAAAAGTGTAGTCTCGCTTTTAATTTAATACATGAAACATAAAATTATTTTACATAAAAAATTACACATTGCACACGTTTTACATATTATCATAGCTGACAACCGTACGTTTTTAAAAAATTGGTGCTTCGAACCATAATTTTTTTAAAATAAAATTTTACTTTCTTTTTATGTAGTAGTGACATCTCTTTGTTCATTAGATATAATTTCTGGTTGACATGTGTTTATTTAACGATGAACAAAACCGAACGTTGGCATTTATGATATTGTATTTTGCAAATACAATAAATAGCTTCGAAATCTTAAAAATTTTTAATATCACTATTTTCGAATAGTAATCCTTGTCTTAGTTAATCACAAATTTCTGTCATTAAATAACGCAAATGTTGTTTCCCAGAAACAGCAGTATTAAAAAACTGAAAGATTTGATAGCTGTATATTAAACATTACATACTTTAAATAATATACATTGACGGATTGAACACTCCCTTCCCATTTTTTAACCATAACAATAATCAATGCAACAGCTGAAGCGTAATTTCGAATAAAATAATTAAAGTTATCATTTTGCAAGGACAAAACCATTAAATATTATATTTAGTAAGGATTATATTCCTATTCTATCTTTCTTTATGAAAAAATATCCAATAAAACTTCTAGTAACCTTTAATGTAAAATGTTCGATGAGCATCGATAAATACAGTTTATCGACTAAAACTCATTCTTGTCTGAAATACAGTAGAACTCTAATTATCCGAATCAATTGGTACCGAATCCCATTCGGATAATCAAAAATTCGGATAACTGGATTTTTTCCGAAAAAAGCGTCTAGAATGTTGCAGTAAAAACCACTTGAAAACGGCACCTTCTAAATCTTTGTTTGTTGCTGCCTTCATTGATTTTCTTGAAGAACTTCCATCTTCGTTTTCCAGTACTGACACGAAGTTTTAAAATGTAGTTTTGCTTTTTTTAATGCCTGAAATCGTTGATTGTCCAACACCGTATATCTCAGCCAATTGTTTATAAGTAACTCCTTTATTTGATTGTTCTATAGGGCAATTCCACAGAAAATTATCACTTTAGGTGGGGTGGGGGGGGGGGATAAAATTTATAATATGTTTAATTTAAGGGTATGATTGGAAAACTTGATATTTTTATATTCTGTAATAAAATCCTAATAAAAAGACATGGTAAATTACTGTTTACAAACTAAGAAAACCACAATTATTGTTTTTATAAAGTCATAATGTTACGTCAGTTATACAATAAAAGTTACGTCAGTTACACGTGTAAATGCCATTTTTTTTCTTTTTTATTATTCAGAAATTAATTAAACAAGTTACTGTTGTAATTTGGCATTACTTAGTGTTGTGGAGAACATTAAATCACTTTTTTTAACGGGATAGTTTTGATAATTTTTGCACTGCTTCAATGAAGGCAGAATTTTTTTTTGTCTATTTTATGTTACGTCAGTTACAGAATTTTGAATTGCAATTTTGAGGACTAAAAAAGAGATTGAAAGAATCTGCAGGTATTTGGGTATTAAGTCTTTAGTAAGAAATATTTTACATTGTAAAAATTTGTTCTAGCTTTATTAGTAAATTTTCTATATAGTTTTGAAAACAAAATTCGATGATCAAATGTTATGTCAGTTACGATGGAATTGCCCTATAATGTTTAGTTTATCCGCTAACGATAACACAATACATTTTCTTTTAGAAGCCATAGTGAACAACGAAACGCACTCACAAACAAACAAACAAACAACAACAACAAAAAGAAAACAGCGACGCGAAAAAGCACCGTCACAGTAGCAGGTCAAGTAGTTAAATAGCAGGTCAAGTAGTTAAATAGCAGGTCACGTCACACTGACTGATTAATCAAAGCGCCCACAAATCAAAGCTTCGGGAAGGACAATAGCGCGTGTAGACAGAATCATTATTTTGCGAATCGCAGTACGTGTCCGTCTTATTATTTTTTTAAAATCTGAAATTCTGAAAGCGATTCGGATAATCAGCGATTCGGATAGTCGGAGTTCGGGTAATTGGAGCTCTACTGTACATATTTTCATCATTTATTTTGAAGTTTTAATATTTAAGCCGAAATATAATGAGATAAATTTTGTAGAACACTGTAAATGATTTAAAAACTGTACCATCTCGTTTATAAATTAAGATCTTTATAAGCAGCACCCCCCAAAAACGTTGGATGGACTCTGGAATATTGTTGTCGAGCAGTTTAACAAAATCAACCTTAATATTTTAAGAAAAGCTCTTTTTATCTTGGAAATTAATATGTTAATGAAACTTCAACAAAAGAGCTATTACAATGAACATATTAGAAAACAAAATTATTAACTTTGTTTATATGGATCAATATCACAAAATACGGAAATTGCAGTCCGCACAATAAAATTTCCGTTTAATGTTATATAATGCAATTTTCTTTTTTACATTCTAATAAAAAATATTCTTAGAAGTATTTTCATATTATATTCATAATAACACAAAAATAAAGCAATTAAAAGGCTTAAAATTTCAGATTGTCATTTTTCTGGCATGTAACACTGTGATGTGTGCAAAGAAAAAGGTTTTCTGCTATCATGTACAAATATCTTTTTCTAGTTTTTTTAATTTCTAATTTCTAATTATACATTATACAACACATATAAATGGAAGGTAACAAGTTCTGCATTTTACAAATAATTTTTCATAATTAAAATATGATTGTCACTGAAAATGAATGCCATTGTCCTGGCCTGCTCCTTTTAATTCTTTATGAGGTATAAAGATAGCGCGTCAGAGTAATTCTTCTTGTTCTTGACATAGTTCATGTCTGAAGTAGTAAAATCATTGCTACAAGCAAGATCTTTTAGATATTTCTTTGAAAATCATGTGTTTAAAGGCGTTGTAAAAATCGAGTAGACTTTTATTATGTCATTTTCCAGGCTTCTATAAATTACAAATAAAACTGAACATTACACTGAATTTGAGGTACTATAGAGGAAACATGTTCCTTTAAACAAAATTAAAGTCTTAGATCTAAAAGAAAAAAAAAAAAAAAAAAGAAAAACAAGAATGTGAAAAATGTTTTAGAATGAAATTGTCATTATCCTGGCACAAGAAAATGACACATAATTATAATTACATAAAAATGAACTTAAGCTCTTAAAACTTTAACAATTTTCCATATAAATTCCTTTATTCAGCTGTTCAACCAACATTTTAAATAAAATCAGCGGCTTTGAAACGATTTACATTTTCAAAATTTTTGTTTTCAAAATCTCACATTTTGTGATATTCACCCATATAGCGTGACCCTTCCAGTAGTTGATCAAATTTTTGAAATATTGTGCCATTTCAGACGGAAATGAGTTTTACAAGTTGGCACTAGACATAATATTTTTGTTTGAATATTCGAGAACCTGTTGTCACCTGTTGCAAGAGAAGCCATGAATTGTTTTATTAGAAAATGTAAAAATTTAGTTTTTGATTAGTAGGAGATCATTACCGTAAGTTAAAGTAATACACTTCCCTCTTGCTTATTTCAAATAACAGTTTTATATGAACTATTGATAGTCGCAGTTTAAGCATGATACTTTAAAGATTAATTTTTGAATTTTCGACTGATTTCTTCGATTGAACAACTACTGGGAAAATGACAATTAAAGAAACTGAATTCTAGCAAAAAACAAGTGGATTTGTACAGTAAGGATAACTAAACTACCGTTTTATTAACCCCATAATTCTCGCGTCTGTGACTTTTACGAGCAATGTAGGCTACATTTTAAAGAAAATTCTGATTGCTTGATTCCCACCAGTTTTTAGGTGAGTTCGTAATTATATAAATACGTAGCACCTATAGTCATCGTTCGATCCGTCCGCATATAACAGAGCAAAAACTACCCAACCGAATGGTCTGAAATTTTAAATATATAACTGGTACACAATTTTGTCAAGTTATTTCAAATTATATGAAAATCGGATGTATGGTTTAATTGCAGGGACAGTTAAAAGTTTACATTACGGCCAATGGGAGAAAATTATTTCAAGTGCATTTCAATGATGTTACAGCCTTTCGAACAGAATGAAATGAATATGCATTTATGAAGTACACTAAAATATACGAGAGTGGTTCAATAATTATTGTCCCGAGTGTATATAAAATATTTGTACTGCGATGGTTGTTGTGCAATATCGAAGCCTAATGTCTTAGATGCCTATATGCTCAGTTCCAGAACCGTAGCTGCTATATTCACATATTTTTGGAAGTAGGAGTGAAAGGGAGGGGAGTGGGGGTGAAGGGCCGACTTTTAGCTTATGGTGCTACATTTGTGATAGTGGATGAGACATAACTGCTATCGTTTGGACTCGGGATCATGGTGATGTAGCCACATCTCATCCACGGTCTCATAAGCTCCGAACCAGCATTTCACCCTCACCCCCGTTCTTAAAAACTCCCCCCAAAATAGGTCTTTAAAACTTCACCTCTCCCTCCAAAACTATGTCAGTATAGCAGCTACGGTTCTGAAATTGAGCATATAGGCATTTAAGAGATTTGGCTTCGATATTCCACATCAACCAGCGCAATACAAATATTTTATATACATTAGGGACAGTAGTTAATGAACCACCCACGTACATTCAGTACAATATGCGGTGCAAAAAATATTAATAAAACTAGTTGTAGTACGTATCATTTGCCACGTTTGACGTGCAATTTCCAACTTGTTTAAAATAGTGTAATTGGCTTTGTTCTTGCATCATTTTATCTGCCATTAAATAAGGTGAATATTTATATTTTAAAATAGTGGTGGCAATTAAATAAAATCTGAATTAAGAAAAAAATAGCTTACACTTATCGGGCGCGACATTTTGGCCCGTACCAAATGAATAGTTCGACCAACAGTTCGACCTAGAATATTTTTATAAAATAAATTTCTAAAATACAAAGAAAAAAAAAGTTAAATAAATAGGTTAACCAGTTTTAAATATCATAACGTCTTTAACCGTAATAAAGTCTTTAACCGTACAATGATACATCTGTTTTGTTTTACTGCTGGGTTATGAAACGGAACGTTATTTTTTAGGAACGACACTTTAATTGTTGTTCGAAAGAAATAGCATATCGGGGGCTAATAAAATATAGAAGTAGACACCTGAAAGTTATCCTTGAACATACGTAAGGAAGGGAAACTTAAAGTTATTTCTTTAAAATATAGTTACTTCGTGATCGCGAAAAAATATATATATTTATTGTTTTGTATCATTTATCATTGTACGATATAATTCGCAGAAGGTTATATAGTTCAAAAATATATATCAGGTACATACTCTTACTTTATTATCAGTTATGACTTTTAACCTCAAATATATTTTAAACAGATCATAATTCTAATACCGTGTATATGTATGGATTTTTGCATGCTTCTTTTATTGTATATTATATATATACATATGTCATAAATTCAAGCCATTTAGCAACAATAAAAATCGATAAAACTTGGAGGTCTTCGTCAGGGTAAATCCAAGTAAATCAAAGAAGTGCATTAACAATTTCCAGGAGCTAAAAGAGAAAGTGAACTGGTTAAAAATATACAAAAATTAAAACATGAAACAATTTGAATATATGGGGCATTCTCACAATCTTTTGACTTTTGGGGAATGTTGGCTGGTTTTTCTCTTCTTCTAATTTTACACTCCAATTTTAATTTACTCAAATAATTTTCACCAATGGCATTAACTTGACCTCATATTTTTAAACAAGGTGTGAGCAGTTTACCACAAAATAGATGTTGTTACCAAAGAAAAGAAAAAAAAATAGGCAAATATGCTTCGAGAAATATCAATTTAGTAAATTGAAATTTAGAGCAATTACCAACAAACAAAAACAGAATAGAGAGGAAATACATAAATTAACTTTAAGTATGTCTGAATGTTACCATTAGAAATTGCAAGATTAAACCTTAATTCTTTAACAGTAACAACACCCTCAACCATTCACAACTTATGAAGAGAATACCACCAACACTACTGGATTTGAAAACACAAGACATTCATAATAAAAAAAGTAAAGTAAAATTTGATTACCACAGAGCCTGAAAGGTGAAAGGCAAACTCTTAAGTCTGCACCAATTTTAAACAACCTGTTTTAATAATTTAAAAGAATGGAATAATAAAATTATGACTGCACCTTATATTCTCAAATCCAGGGGCCAAATAATCGTATAGTGTCATTAGCATTGAAAACTATAAAATCTGATGAATTTCACTTCTGACAAAGTTCTTTCTTAAGCCACTCATTTATGTATCAAAATTTGTATTAATTATTCCAGTGGCTACCTAGATTTCAGTATTTATATATTTTTTTTTTAAACAATGCTTACTTTTTTCAGAAGTTAATTACTTATATATAATACTTTATTTTTTTCTCTTTTTTTTTTTACTCAGGGAACACATGTGCGACTGAATTTCCGTCTAAAATGGATCTTGTTACCATATTACCAAACTCCTTTATTTAAAGAACTTAAGAACCAGCATAAGTATAACCAGAAAAGTAAGTTAATAAGAGGGGTAACACACATTAAAATTAATCAACACAACACTCATAAAATGAAAGGGAAATGCATAGTAAGCACAAAAGCCATTAATAAAAAAAAAAGGTAACAAAACCCTCAATTCATTTCGCACAGTATTCTTCACTTAATACATGATCTAAATAATAGTTCATAGTTTTAAAATTTTAAGATACTTTTTGTATTAATTTTACTTATCATTGCTATTAAACTTCTTCACTTTTAAAGATTATATTAGTTAAACAGAAGAAAGAGAAACAAAGCAGATTATTACATTTAACATAATTTATTAAGTATTAGATCTTATTAAAACTTTACTATAACTTTAAATCAATATATTGTAATGGTACTTTAGTGTGTAAATAGCAATTATAAATTTAAATAACATATCTCAACATAATTTAGTTCACAAAAATTTCGAGAACTCACTATTAATTCTCATGGGATTCTCCATTCAGTAAAATGATATTAATATATATTTCAGTACTTATTAATTGCACATTATTTACATTTCTTGCAATTGACAACTTTCAATATATAAAAGTACTAATGCAAAAATTACTTACATGATAGATCGCTAAACAGGAGTTGCATTGACATCATGATTTTTACATTCTTCACTGTCATCCCATGGTTGGCAGTTCTCTTAAGGGTATGAAATTCAACGCTTAAAAGTTGGAGGTATATAACTTCACACTGTTAGTTGCATTATTATAATTTTTTGATCATTGGAACTCTTGGGATGAGAAACGATAGAGTCCAAAAATATCTCCTGACGATTGATCTCTCCACTCTCTAGTCCAGCGTACGCTGATGATTACACAAACACTTCCTTTTTATTTATTGCTGGTGACCCCACTATACACTAGTAAAAATTTTTTTTTCGGTGTAAACTTAACCGGTCCTCAGAAAGACACGATGACTTGAAAGAAGCAAGCGTTCGGTATTCGTTCGCGCAACTTTTCTTCAATAGAAAACCATAATAACACGCTGTTATACACAAGAGACTCCAAACTGTTGCATGTCTTCGAACAGACTCACTGTATTAGTGGTTGTACTCAGTGGACACTTTTCCATCAGAAAATAGTTCGCACGGCGTATTACTTGATTCTTAGGGACTACGTTTCTGAGGATAAACAAGAGCAAAAGCTCTCTCTCTTTCGTAGCTAGACTCATTCTGCACTCTCATCCTTTCCTTTCATTTCAAAATTAACAAGAACTATCCACTGGACAGGGGGAGGGCTAAAAGAAAGCCTCCTTTCCCCCTACCCCCACTCACTAAGAGAAAAATATCACATCTTTACTTTCGGAAAACTCCTGCCTTAACTAACTTTTTCCCCGTATCGTGTAATAAAATTTCACACATGCACTACTACTTGCTGACGTCAGACGCTCCTATTCGCTAACCTGGTAGGGTTCAACCACTTATCTAAAAGGCGGTGTAATCCACTTTCCACCTTATACACTTTTTCTAATGGGCCACCCATCTTTAAACGCCAAACAAACTATCTTTTCTCACGGCAGTATCCCATAAAAATTTCCAAAATTGTCTGTATGACAATAACTTTTAAAAGGAGGGTTATAAAATTGCACCAAGCATTTTACTTAAAAGGCTCATAAAATTTTATATACATGGTTGGCCACCCAAGCAGGCTTTTAGGCTGTGATGATAAGCAACACAAAATTGTGGGAAAATGCATCCGCAGAGTTTCTCCCGCGCTCGCTTTATACTAATAAAAGGAGGTTGCCATGGTCACGGGTGCACCTGTTAGATTTCCGTTCCCTTGTTTGGTACTGAGAAACATTTTTCTCTCTTTTTCTTCTTCTTCTTTTTTTTTTTTTTTTTACTCTGCCCCAAAACATGAAACAAATACGCAGAACAACATTGTACTTTAAGGGTTCTAACAAGGATATAGGGGGTGTATATACATACAATTTGATAATATTTAGGTACTGGAATATTTTTAAATATACTGTAACAGGAAAAAAATCTGGCGAAATTAAACTTGCTAAAATAACATTTTAATCTGATAGACAAATGCCTTAATGAATCAAAATAAAGAAAAAAGGGTCAGCAGTGAAATTTTTTTTATTTAGCTGAGGTTTAAGTTAAATTTGCGAGTTTAATTTTCCTTACCGTCTTACCTCTATAACTGTTTATTTTCTTCTAAATTTTTACTTATAATGAATTTGCATAGTACCCACAGGACATTCAAATAAGAAATAATAAAAATGTAGTACTTTTAATACAGAATTTTTGTATAACGTTGTCTTAAAGGGGTGTTAAAGAAAGGACGGTAGAGTAAAAATAGGGGATGGTATAGGAAAAAAGGGACGAAATGGTAAAAAAAGAGACGGTAAGGATGGAACGGTAAGGAAAATTACCACCTATTTTTAGGAAAATCATGTTAAGACTAAGTGATAGTCACAATGTTCACTGATTTTTCGAAACAGTTGTTAACATTGGATTAAATTAATTTTTTTTTTAAATTTACCTCGAAAAGTGCAGGAATAAACCTTGGGGACCGTAAGACTACCAATAAAGCCACGGTGCTTGAAATTGATATTTAAATACGGATTTATATTCTACAGTAAATTTACTGTCAAAGAATTTTAGATATTCTTTCTCTAGCATACTTCTGCATGAGCAAAAACTTGAAAAAAAATCTGTGGCTGCATCTGAAGTGATTTTCTGTATAATTTTAGAAGAGGGATGGTAAAAAATCTAAAACCCAGGGACAGAGTTCAAAAAATAATATCAACCATAAAAATGTGTGCCGGTTAATTTTTAGCTACACATTTATATAAAACAATAGTTCCAGTTTCAGAAAAAAATTACATCGAATTTATTTTATTGAAACAATTTTATCCAGACAGCTCCAAACTTCAAAATCAGCATCAGGGACACGGGACGGTAGATGAGTTTTCCATGTGTTTGGACCCCCAACATCGTCCAAAACTTATTTATCTCGTTAATGTTGTTGTGCAATCATGCAATGGGATGTTCCCAAGTATATGAAAAAAAGAAACACAAAAAAGTGTATTAAATAAGAAATTATTATTCAGGGACATGAAAGTTAAAAGATTGTGAGAATGCCCCATATATATATATATATATATATATATATATAATGATATTTTGAAAATCAACTGGGGTTTTATTCGGTATGTTGTGTAATATTTCTATTTTTTATGCTATAAATTAAATATTTAAAGGGTTGTATTGTTTTTTCCATTTTATGCCATTTGATAATGTTTTGTTTTCATCTTGAAACTATTCTCTTGGTCATATTGGTTGTTTGAGTACAGGAGAAATTTTTTTTTCAGCTTTTAGTTTTTTTCCTCTCAGAAAACAACTGATTTGCTTATATCATTGAATTCTGTACTCTTGAAAACGTAATTCAATATATAAGTTCTTCAATTTCTTTCGGTATCCATATTCTTCTTTTTTTCTTCCTTATTAATTCTTGTAATTAAGTATAAGGCACTTTATTTTATACATACAGTTCTATATTATAGGTTTGTGGTATCCATTTTTATTGTCATTTCATTCGCAATATTGCGGTTTTTGATGATGGTCGGTAATGTTTAATTAATGGTTATATATTAGCATTCAAATTATTATGCTGCATTTGCGCATGTAATTATGAATGTAAGCTTTTTATGATGTTTTTTATTATATCTTTTCATTTTGAATGCAACAATTCATTTTGAATTATTTTTTCCTTAATATTGGTATCTTATATATATTTATATATACTTAGGTAGCTAAATGTTTTAGCAATCTTTTAAATATTATACGCTTAGATTTTTGCTGCAAAAGTGCATAATCTTTGTGTATTATCTATATGATTTCTACTTTGTAGTTATCTGATACCTCCCTTAGGAGATTCCATTAAATTTTTCATTCTTATCATCGCAAGGTTTCATTTTATTATTTTTACCTTTCTAGTTATGTATTTTATATGTATTTTCTTGTTGTTATTGTATGATATCGTCCTATATATTTTCAATTTATTAGATTAATTTTTTTTGCTATTGCTTTTCATAAATTTATTCTGTATGGTATATCTCTGTATTTATTCTTTTTATATATTATATACATCAATATATGGTAGCAATAAATATTTCTAATAATAGATTTTATGTTAATATGCTTTAGTCATTTATATTTATATTACTTTGATCTGAGAAGTCAATTGGGATAGCGTTTTTGGTCGTCTTTGTATGGTTATTGTCGTTCTCGGTTTTGGATTTTAGATGCGGTTATTTTATTTGTTATAAAAAGTCCAATGGTTTCTTGCTTTTCTAGTTTATGCACTTAGGGTTATCATTATTTGGTTTTGGAAATATTAAAGATGGTTTTTGAGTACTGCTTCTCTGATTTGTACATATTGTATATAAATTTATATTTCATATTAAATTTAATCAAGACTAATTTAATTTAATTTATTATTGATTTTTATATTATTATATTTTCTTATTTTTTGCAATTATTGCATTTTCCAAAAAAATTTTTTATATGGTTCTTAGTAAACATCTCGATCCTGGCAAGATACACTTAGCATCTATGCAGTGTAGTGCCCGGTACAGGAACAATAATGGGGTTGTTCCTGGATCGTCATCCAGTGACCCTTTATACTCTCCCCCTCGTCCTTTACTTTTTCGTAAGTGTTTAGATGCTCGGTGCAAGACATGTCCATACGCTTCTCAGACACAAATTGTCTCAGATCCTAATTATTCAAATTTTTGTAAAGCATTTAATGTTATTTATTGCATAAAGTAAAACTTATGTAACCTGAAATATATAGGTGAAACATCAGGTCCAATTCATAAACGTTTTAATCAACATCGTTCAGACTCTAATAAAAACAAAGGAAAAAATATACAGTCTACAGCTGAAATTCAACATTTTCATAAACATCAATTTAAAAATACGACAATTGAAATTCTTCAAATTCTAAAAAATAAATCAGAACGGCTTTATATGGAGTCATCATACATGAAATATTACAACACAATTTATCCTTATGGACTTAATAGTGAAATATTGTATAGACCTGTCAAAGTCTTCACATCTATAAATAACACTATTGATTATTCTCCAATTTATCCTACTCTTAATCATAATTTAAATTGTAAAACAACACGAAACAAACGTGGAAAGGGTTCATCATCAGTTGTAGCTTCCAAAAAACATATCACTAAACAAATTAATGATCTTCAAAGTAAATATTTAAAGCATTATTAAAATTTATTTTAATAATTAATTTTAAATTAAATTATTAAAATACGTTTAAAGCTGGTTATTAATTCGAGAATACATATTTGCTATTAAAAAGTAAAACAGATTGTACAACATTTAAATGTATTTCTAAGTAACTCTTTCTTTAAACATTTCTCTGATATTTATTTTGATCTCATTATGACTAGGGTTAATCTTTTAAATATTAATTTACAAAAAAAAAAAAAAACCCATAAAATTCAAAACACGAATACTCAAATGATAATAACTTTTTCAAATCATATATTTAATAAAATTAATATCAATTCTATAATTAATGATAAAAATTGTTATTTTCCTATTAATAATCTTCATATATCAAAAACCTTTAAATATCCGAATACAATTGGTAGAAAGATTTTTAACTACAATACATTTTCAAAAAATACATCTGCTGCAAGTAATTTTCCGTGTAAATGCAATGACCCCAATCTAAAAAAATATATAAACAATGATCATGGACATATAATCACTGGAAATCTTAATAGTGTTAATGATATTAAATTGAATAAACTAATGGGTTATGGTACTAAATATAGACTTCCATCTAAATTTACTGTTAAATCTATTACCAAACAGTTTACATATGATATTGATATTTTTATATATAAAATTTCAATCTACTACAATAAACTTATTGAATATTTTAATCAATGGAAAATATTAGTAATTGAAAAATTAACTATGGCTTTAAAAAATAATATTTCTGATTTGGTTTCTATTAACACAAAGCATTTTTTCCAACAAATTACTAAATTACAAAAAAGAACTACGTTATTACATATGTAGACAAATCTCCTAATAATTACGCAATCATATGTAAATCTTATTATCACCAACTTCTTACAACCTGTATTTCTTCTAATAAATCTTTTCAAAAAACTAATGAAAATGTAATTGTAAATAATCGTAAAATTCAAAGTTATTACAAACTATTAAATATTCTATCTACTAACTTTAATTATCCTTATTTAGTTCTTATTCCCAAATTTCATAAAACTCCAATTAAATTTAGGATTGTAACTATTGGTTGCAATACCTATAATAATAAAGCCAATAATCTTCTATTAAAAATTCTTAATCAATTATATATACTTACTACAAACAATGATAATACACATTGTATAAAAAATAGCTATCAACTGGTCAATATATTAAAAATTCTTAATTGGGTATATAATATAACGACATATGACTTCAAAGATCTTTTTAATAATATATACTTATTAGATTTACATAATATTATAAATGCATTATTTAAAAGGTATTATAAAAAACTGGAATTAACATCTAATATTGATATCGCTTATTTTAAATCTTTAACAAACTTCATTATGTATAATAATTATATATTGCAAGATAACGCATTATATTTACAGTAATATTTCCGATTTGGTTACTATTAACACAAAGCATTTTTTCCAGCAAATTACTAAATTACAAAAAAGTACGTTATTACATATGTAGACAAATCTCCTAATAATTATGCAATCATATGTAAATCTTATTATCACCAACTTCTTACGTCCTGTACTTCTTCTAATAAATCTTTTAAAAAAACTAATGAAAATGTAATAGTAAGCAATTGCAAAATTCAAAGTTATTATAAACTACTAGCAAACCCCGCGGCTTTGCTCGCGTAATATTTGAAATATGCCAAGTGATATTTATATGTCTAATTTTTATTAAAAAGTACTAACTATATTTTTAATTTATTAAAAGGTAATATTTTTATTTTATTAAAAGGTTTTTTTTGTTAAAAGGTACTTATTACTTTTAGGAATAATTAAAAAATTACTATTTAAAACACAGTTTGATTAAACATCATTATTACACGGCATTAGACAGAAATGAGACTTAAATTAATTAAACGAAATAAAACTAAATAAATGATAATTTAGAAAATATTTTTAAACTTTTATGCTCAATTAATGCGCTCATTTCAGTATTCATTTGAAGTTTTAAATATTTTAGAAACCATCTTCTTACATCTTAAAATTAACCATCATGTCAAATTCCAAGTCCTACCACCTCTCTCAACATGTCACCATTAATTTGCCAACATTAATTTTGAAATCGGTTTGTTATTTCCCAATATTCCACAGAAACGTAATTTAAAAAGCTTTTAAAGCCCTTTTTTAGAACTTTTGTTGTTCCTGTGAACCCCAGGTGGTAGAATCACCGGCATAAAATATAGCCTGTGTAGGATCCGAGACTGTTACCATTGATACGCAACTATTACTTTTATAATCGGTTTATATTCCCTGAAATTGCATAGAATCGTAATTTAGAACTTTTTTAGAATGCTTTTCGCACCTCCCCTTCGCTTCACCCCTTTTTAATTCGAATTTATTTTCGACGTTACTTCGAGGGCATTTATATTTTATAAGTAACTACCATGTCATATTTAAAGTTTCTAGCCTTTTCAGTATCACAGAAATCGCAATTTTGAAAGTTTTTAGCTCCTGCAACCCTCTGGTGGTAGTGCAACAGACATAAAATATAGCTTATGTTTGAGCAGGTTCTATCACCAAAATTTGTCATCATTATTTTTTTAATCGGTTTGGTAATTTATAAGTTAGCTTAAAAATTGTAATTTATAACGCTTTTCACTCACTTCATTTTTTAAAATTTGGAATCTTCTTTCGACTGTTCTTAGAAAGCAGTTGCATTTTGTAAGTAAATACCATGCCATACTTCAAAGTGTTAGACCCCTCAGTTGTGCAAAAAACGCAAATTAGAACATGTTTTGCTTTTGCAACCCTCAGATGGTAGTGACAGCAACATAAAATATAACCTACGTTATAGCAGGGACAGTCACCATTGATTTGCAACCATTACTTTTGAAATAGCTTTGGTATTTCCTTAGATTTAGTAGAAATCGCAATTTAGAACGTTTTTAGGACGCTTTTCGCGCATTTTCACCCCTTTTTAAATTTCCAATTTTTTTGAAACTGTTCTTAAAGATCATTTATATCTAATAAATATGTACCTTGCCTAATTTTAAGTTGCTAGCCCCTACCGATCACAAAAATCGAAATTTAGAACGCTTTTTTGCTCCTGCAACGTCTTGGTGATAGTGATACCGACATAAAATAGCGTCTATGTTAGAGCAGAGGCTGTTAGTATCAATTTCCTACCATTACGTTTGAAATCAGATTCATTCTTTCTGAGATATCGCCGACAAATCGGCATTTAGAACGTTTTTAGAACGCTTTTCCCTCATTTTGCTCCTGCATCTCCTCTGGGTTAGTGGAAATAGATATAAAATATATTGGAGCAAGATCTGTCACCATCATTTTTACACCATTATATTTGAAATCGGTTCAGTACTTCCTGAGATTGCATAGAAATCGCAATTTAGAAAGTTTTTTACAACGCTTTTTTGCGCATTTTGTCCCCTACTAAATTTCGATTTTTTTTAGGAAATGTCCTTAGAGATCATTGATATCTTATAACTAACTACCATTCTAAATTTCACGATTCAAGGCCCTTCCATAACGCAAAAACCGCAATTTAGAACGTTTTTCTCCTGCACCCTTTTTGGGGTAGTGGCACCGACATAAAGCATCGCCTATGTTGGAGCAAGGGTTGTCACCATCATTTTGACGCCATAATTTTTTAGATCGGTTTGGTATTTCCTGAGATTATGTAGAAACCACCATTAGAACGTTTTTTAGAACGCTTTTCGCGCATTTTCACCTCTTTTAAATTTCGAATTGTTTAAGAACTGTTCTTAGAAATCCTTTATATCTAATAAGTAGCTAATATTTCAAATTTCATATTTCTAGGCCCTTCAGTAACGCAAAAATCGCATTTTTAGAACGTTTTTTGCTCCTGCACCCCCTTTCGGGTAGTGGCACCGACATAAAACATAGCCTATGTTGGAGCAAGGTTTGTCGCCGTCATTTTGACACCATTATTTTTTAAATCGGTTTCATATTTCCTGAGATTGTGTATAAACTACCATTTCAAACGTTTTTTAGAACGATTTTCGCGCATTTTCACCCCTTCCAAATTTCGAATTGTTTAAGAACTGTTCTTAGAAATCCTTTATATCTAATAAGTAGCTAATATTTCAAATTTCATATTTCTAGGCCCTTCAGTAACACATTAATCGCATTTTTAGAACGTTTTTTGCTCCTGCACCCCTTTGGGGTAGTGACACCGACATAAAACATAGCTTATCTTGGAGCAAGCGTTATCACCATCATTTTGACACCAATATTTTTCAAATCGGTTCGGTATTTCCTGAGATTGTGTAGAAACTACCATTTAGAACGTTTTTTAGAACGCCTTTTGTGCATTTTCACCCCTTTTAAATTTCGAGTTTAAGAACTGTTCTTAGACATCGTTTATATCTTATAAGTAACTAATATTCAAAATTTCATATTTCTAAGCCCTTCAGTAACGCTAAAATCGCATTTTTAGAAAGTTTTTTGCTCCTACACCCCCTTTGGGGTAGTGGAACCGACATGAGATATAGCCTATGTTCTAAGTTGGACTAACACCATCATTTTGATACCATTACTTTTGGAATCGGTTTGGTAGTTCCAGAGCTTACCTCCTACAAATAAACAATTTTTCCCTCTTTATAATAGGAGTATAGACTAGAAAACCCCGCGGCTTTGCTCGCGTAATATTTGAAATATGCCAAGTGATATTTATATGTCTAATTTTTATTAAAAAGTACTAACTATATTTTTAATTTATTAAAAGGTAATATTTTTATTTTATTAAAAGGTTTTTTTTGTTAAAAGGTACTTATTACTTTTAGGAATAATTAAAAAATTACTATTTAAAACACAGTTTGATTAAACATCATTATTACACTGCATTAGACAGAAATGAGACTTAAATTAATTAAACGAAATAAAACTAAATAAATGATAATTTAGAAAATATTTTTAAACTTTTATGCTCAATTAATGCGCTCATTTCAGTATTCATTTGAAGTTTTAAATATTTTAGAAACCATCTTCTTACATCTTAAAATTAACCATCATGTCAAATTCCAAGTCCTACCACCTCTCTCAACATAAAGGGCTATGTTGAAACAGGAACTGTCACCATTAATTTGCCAACATTAATTTTGAAATCGGTTTGTTATTTCCTAATATTCCACAGAAACGTAATTTAAAAAGCTTTTAAAGCCCTTTTTTAGAACTTTTGTTGTTCCTGTGAACCCCAGGTGGTAGAATCACCGGCATAAAATATAGCCTGTGTAGGATCCGAGACTGTTACCATTGATACGCAACTATTACTTTTATAATCGGTTTATATTCCCTGCAATTGCATAGAATCGTAATTTAGAACTTTTTTAGAATGCTTTTCGCACCTCCCCTTCGCTTCACCCCTTTTTAATTCGAATTTATTTTCGACGTTACTTCGAGGGCATTTATATTTTATAAGTAACTACCATGTCATATTTAAAGTTTCTAGCCTTTTCAGTATCACAGAAATCGCAATTTTGAAAGTTTTTAGCTCCTGCAACCCTCTGGTGGTAGTGCAACAGACATAAAATATAGCTTATGTTTGAGCAGGTTCTATCACCAAAATTTGTCATCATTATTTTTTTAATCGGTTTGGTAATTTATAAGTTAGCTTAAAAATTGTAATTTATAACGCTATTCACTCACTTCATTTTTTAAAATTTGGAATCTTCTTTCGACTGTTCTTAGAAAGCAGTTGCATCTTGTAAGTAAATACCATGCCATACTTCAAAGTGTTAGACCCCTCAGTTGTGCAAAAAACGCAAATTAGAACATGTTTTGCTTTTGCAACCCTCAGATGGTAGTGACAGCAACATAAAATATAACCTACGTTATAGCAGGGACAGTCACCATTGATTTGCAACCATTACTTTTGAAATAGCTTTGGTATTTCCTTAGATTTAGTAGAAATCGCAATTTAGAACGTTTTTAGGACGCTTTTCGCGCATTTTCACCCCTTTTTAAATTTCCAATTTTTTTGAAACTGTTCTTAAAGATCATTTATATCTAATAAATATGTACCTTGCCTAATTTTAAGTTGCTAGCCCCTACCGATCACAAAAATCGAAATTTAGAACGCTTTTTTGCTCCTGCAACGTCTTGGTGATAGTGATACCGACATAAAATAGCGTCTATGTTAGAGCAGAGGCTGTTAGTATCAACTTCCTACCATTACGTTTGAAATCAGATTCATTCTTTCTGAGATATCGCCGACAAATCGGCATTTAGAACGTTTTTAGAACGCTTTTCCCTCATTTTGCTCCTGCATCTCCTCTGGGTTAGTGGAAATAGATATAAAATATATTGGAGCAAGATCTGTCACCATCATTTTTACACCATTATATTTGAAATCGGTTCAGTACTTCCTGAGATTGCATAGAAATCGCAATTTAGAAAGTTTTTTACAACGCTTTTTTGCGCATTTTGTCCCCTACTAAATTTCGATTTTTTTTAGGAAATGTCCTTAGAGATCATTGATATCTTATAACTAACTACCATTCTAAATTTCACGATTCAAGGCCCTTCCATAACGCAAAAACCGCAATTTAGAACGTTTTTCTCCTGCACCCTTTTTGGGGTAGTGGCACCGACATAAAAGATCGCCTATGGTGGAGCAAGGGTTGTCACCATCATTTTGACGCCATAATTTTTTAGATCGGTTTGGTATTTCCTGAGATTATGTAGAAACCACCATTAGAACGTTTTTTAGAACGCTTTTCGCGCATTTTCACCTCTTTTAAATTTCGAATTGTTTAAGAACTGTTCTTAGAAATCCTTTATATCTAATAAGTAGCTAATATTTCAAATTTTATATTTCTAGGCCCTTCAGTAACGCAAAAATCGCATTTTTAGAACGTTTTTTGCTCCTGCACCCCCTTTCGGGTAGTGGCACCGACATAAAACATAGCCTATGTTGGAGCAAGGTTTGTCACCGTCATTTTGACACCATTATTTTTTAAATCGGTTTCATATTTCCTGAGATTGTGTATAAACTACCATTTCAAACGTTTTTTAGAACGATTTTCGCGCATTTTCACCCCTTTCAAATTTCGAATTGTTTAAGAACTGTTCTTAGAAATCCTTTATATCTAATAAGTAGCTAATATTTCAAATTTCATATTTCTAGGCCCTTCAGTAACACATTAATCGCATTTTTAGAACGTTTTTTGCTCCTGCACCCCTTTGGGGTAGTGACACCGACATAAAACATAGCTTATCTTGGAGCAAGCGTTATCACCATCATTTTGACACCAATATTTTTCAAATCGGTTTGGTATTTCCTGAGATTGTGTAGAAACTACCATTTAGAACGTTTTTTAGAACGCCTTTTGTGCATTTTCACCCCTTTTAAATTTCGAGTTTAAGAACTGTTCTTAGACATCATTTATATCTTATAAGTAACTAATATTCAAAATTTCATATTTCTAAGCCCTTCAGTAACGCTAAAATCGCATTTTTAGAAAGTTTTTTGCTCCTACACCCCCTTTGGGGTAGTGGCACCGACATAAAACATAGCTTATCTTGGAGCAAGCGTTGTCACCATCATTTTGACACCAAAATTTTTTAAATCGGTTTGGTATCTCCTGAGATTGTGTAGAAACTACCCTTTAGAACGTTTTTAGAACGCTTTTTGTGCATTTTCACCCCTTTTAAATTTCGAATTGTTTAAGAACTGTTCTTAGACATCATTTATATCTTATAAGTAACTAATATTCAAAATTTCATATTTCTAGGCCCTTCAGTAACGCTAAAAGCGCATTTTTAGAACGTTTTTTGCTCCTACACCCCCTTTGGGGTAGTGGAACCGACATGAGATATAGCCTATGTTCTAAGTTGGACTAACACCATCATTTTGATACCATTACTTTTGGAATCGGTTTGGTAGTTCCAGAGCTTACCTCCTACAAATAAACAATTTTTCCCTCTTTATAATAGGAGTATAGAAGTATAGATATAGATTAAATATTTTCTCTACTAACTTTAATTATCCTTATTTAGTTCTTATACCTAAATTTCATAAGAAACCAATCAAATTTAGGACTGTAATTATTGGATATAATACATATAATAATATAGCCAATAAACTACCACTGATAATACACATTGTATAAAAAATAGCTATCAACTGGTCAATATTATGAAAAATCTTAAATGTGTAAACAATATAGCGACATATGATTTCAAAGATCTTTTTAATAATACAGATTTATTAGATCTACATAATATTATAAATGCAATATTTAAAAAGTTTCATCATAAACTGCATTTACCATTTAATATAGATATAGCTTATTTTAAATCTTTAACAAATTTCATTATCTATAATAATTATATTTTGCAAGATAACATATTATATTTACAGAACGTCGGTATACGTACATCCAGTTTATTATCAGACTTATACTTATATCACTATGAACGTACTTTTACTAATAATAATCTCCATTTATATCGTTATATTGATGACATAATTTTAATTGCCACTGATCAATCTAAAATTTCTCAATTTACAGTTGATTATCCCACTAATTTGGAATTAACGGAAAACCTCTTATCTAACAATACAATTTACTTCTTAGATCTTAAAATTACAATAAAAGACAACAAAACAATAACAGATTTATATGATAAACGATTCAAAGTTAATACATTTACAAATTTTACATCTTGTCTTCATCATTCTGTATATCGAAATATAATACTTAATCATTTATATAGAATAAAATGTTTATGTTCTTCTCATCTAATTAACAATAATATAAAAAACTAATTCATGATGCATTAAATCATGGTTTTCCAAAAAAATTCATATATTCATTAATATACAATTAGTACTTACATGATCTTAAAAAAAAACAAATTAACACATGCGTAAACAAAATTAGAAAAAAAAATATAAAATAAAAAAATATTTATATAAAAAATTAAAAATTGTAAAATAATAATAAACAATTACTATAGGATGGTTGGGTGGGTAGATGTTAGAGTACGGAGGAGGGTGGAGTTGTCTGGATAATACGCAATGGTTACTTAAAAAAATGATGGGGCTTTTGTATTATAACTACATTTCTAATACGTATTTTATATGGATGTTGATTTGATGTTTTATATGTAATTGGTGACATTTCTTTTTCTTTTTTTTTTCAATGCATATTAAATTTAGCTTATTTAATCAAATTCAAAATTAACTTGTTTTTAAAATTTAGTCTACTCAGGACAATATCATATTAATTAATAATAGTATACCATCTTTATAGTGATTAATATGCATATAAGTTTATTTGATATAACTAATATTATACTGCATGTATTAAAATTAGGTAATTAGTTTTTATTATTATTCCTCTATACTTTTTAATATTGTTTTATTTTCAACTTTGTATTCCATGATTAATTATCGGTTTAATGTGTTTGATTGTCACAATCATATTTTTTAGCTTTTTTACGGCTAATATGAAGATAATCCACACATTATATTTGTGATCGTTAGGCTATTCGGAATTTTAGAATCTGACAATCTTCTATAAACAACCATTTTTTTCCCTGTTCATTTTATTAATTTATTATTTTTTATATTGAATAGTAACTATTAAAGTTTTTTATATTTTTATTATATATAATTTATTTTATGTTATAGCATATAGCTATATTCTATATATTATCAATGTTATAATTTTTTTAATTTCTCAGTGTAGATTAAATGGTTAAGTAATAGAATATATTGAAAGCGTTTTATTAACATTTAATTTATTTAAATTTTTTTGAATAATGATATATAGTATGGTATTATTTATATATTAGGATTTGTGTGGTAATGCAGTTGATATATTTTAATTTCATTAGCTTTTATTAGGTTCTTCTTGTGACATTTGAATAATAATATTAGTTTTAAAATAACATAATAGATGGCAGCACCAAAAATTTTGTCTTTTAAAGCTTCTATTAAAGTAATAATTTTAATTTTTTACACCAGGTGGTATTGAACGATGCTTATTGGCAATATTGTAAAATTGAAATTAAACAATTTAAAATTGTTTTTAGGTATTTTAAATAATGTAATTATTTTCTATTTATATTATATTAATTTATCACGGTATTTCAAAATGAATTAACTGAATCCATAGGTTTTAATTTCTGTGTTAACTTAACTGTTTTATTCACCTTAATCTTATCATGCTTTTGGATACCATGTGCTGAAGGATATTTTGAAAATCAACTGGGGTTTTATTCGGTATGTTGTGTATTATTTCTATTTTTTATGCTATAAATTAAATATTTAAAGGGTTGTATTGTTTTTTCCATTTCATGCCATTTGATAATGTTCTGTTTTCATCTTGAAACTATTCTCTTGGCCATATTGGTTGTTTGAGTACAGGAGAAAAAAAATTTCAGCTTTTAGCTTTTTTTCTCACAGAAAACAACCGATTTGCTTATATCATTGAATTCTGTACTGAATCTTGAAAACGTAATTAAATATATAAGTTTTTCAATTTATTTCGGTATCCATATTCTTCTTTTTTTCATCCTTATTAATTCTTGTAATTAAGTATAAGACACTTTATTTTATACATACAGTTCTATATTATAGGTTTGTGGTATCCATTTTTATTGTCATTTCATTCGCAATATTGCGGTTTTTGATGATGATTGGTAATGTTTAATTAATGGTTATATATATATATATTCTAAATTTTGTAAAATTATCCGAAATCAAATTGAATGACATTATCAAATCGTGATTTGAAAATCAATTTGCAGAAAACAATCTTAAACCAAGAGTACAAAATGAAATTAAAAATAAAATACAATAAACAGAAAATAATACTTAAGGAATATCAAATTAAATGGAAAAACTTGTAAAGCACGTCTTTAGAAGCTACTATCTACAATTTAGAAGCAGATAAAATAAGACAAATAAAGAAATATACATATACATATATAGTGTCGAAACCCTAGGAAAAAACGAGTCCGCTAAAATAAAATTAGAAACAACGATCGATTTGAAAGTTATTCTTAAACATACAATAAATTATCTAAATAGCGGAAATACACAACAGTTTATTTAAAACCGGTTAAAATAAATGATTAATGTGATAAATAAAGCACAATTTCAAACGAAGTCATTAAACTTATTATTTTAGAAAGATTAAAAAAGTATTCGAATTTTATATTTCTCTCGGAAAGTTATTAAATAAAACTTGTGAACTTTTGCTCCAAAATGTTCGATTAGCATCGTTTAGCACATTTCATCGGCTATAAGTCATTCTTTTTTTTAAAGAGTATGGTACTTATATCGTTGGTGTTTCGCTACTTCACCCGACATTTAATGGATATATTTTGTCGAATACTTTTAATTATTTTACAAGAATAGTAACTAGTTTTTAATTGAATAAAAGAGGGATAAAATTAATTCTTTGACAAAATAATTGCCCGTAATCTTGCTCGAGATAGAAAGAATTGATTTTTTGAATAGTTCATTATTGTATAAAGATACTTTTTTTTTGCAAAAATATGAATTGCGTTACGTAATTAAATAAAAAAATCGCAAACATAACGTTTTAAGTACAATATTGATTATTTTATGAATGTTTAAGGCTTGTTTTATTTAAATAATAAAAATATAGTCCAGTTTTATATTTCGCTCGGAAAGTCATTAAATAAAACTTGTCACCTTTTACCCCCAATGTTCGATTAGCATCTATGAACACATTTCATCGACTATAAATCATTCTTCTCTTAACGAGTATGGTACTTTCATGGTCGAAGTTTTGCCGATATTTAATGGGATACATTTTGTTGAACATATTTAATTATTTTACAAGAGTTGCTACTAGTTTTTAATTATTCGAGATAGAAATAATGGATTTTTTTAGTTGTTTATTATTGAATAAAGATTTTTTTTTTGCAATGGTATAATTTTTTTTACGAAATTAAATAAGAAATTTGCCTAACAGAATGTTTTAAGTAGAATATAGATTTATTGAAAAATGTTTAAGGTTTGTTTTATTGAACAAAATAATTATGCACATTGATAAATACATGAAAGTTTGAACATAAAAATAAATGAATATTGTTGATTTTAGTAAGGTGTAATACTAAATGCAAAAGTATTAAATCTAGTTCTTGCGACTACAAATAAATACATCCTTCATCTTGAACGTCATTGATTATGTGATCGTTTGAAACGTATCATTCTTAATTCATTGCCTGTACAATATTTTTCATCGCTGTTCATTGCCTGTATATTTTTCTTGGATTTTATTTGAAATAAAAGAACTTCTGCGATCCTGTAATTGCCATATACTGCTTAGATTGAATTTCATCTTATACATTTTACGCATATATATATATATATATATATATATATATATATATATATATATATATATATATATATATATATGTAAATGCATATATATAGTGTCGAACCCCATAAAAAATGAAGCCTTTCAAATCAAAAAGAAGCAAAAGCGTATCAACTTGAAATTTATTCTTAAACGACGTACGAGTACATTAAATTATATATGTAGCGGTATTACATTATCCAGTTTATTTTAAAAATCTGTTAAAGAAATTATTAATATGATAACAGAAACACAATTTCAAACGAAATCATTAAATTTATTATTATACAAAGATGAAAATATATTCCAATTTTATATTTCTCTCCGGAAGTTATTAATAAAACTTATGACCTTTTACTCAAAATGTTCGATAAGCATAGCTGAACACATTTCATCTATTATAAATCATTCTTCTCTTTACAAGTATGGTAGTTTCATCGTCTAAGTTTCGCTGTTTCAGACGACATTTAATGGGATACATTTTGTCGGATAACTTGAATTATTTTACAAGGGTAGCAACTAGTTTTTAATCGAATAAGAGAGGGATAAAATTAGTTCTTTAACGAAATAATGCCTGGTATCGTAATCTAAGACAGAAATAATTGATTTTTGGGGTAGTTCAGTAATGTATAATGAATTTAATTTTGCAAAAATCTAAATTTTAAGTAAGAAAATGTCTAAATATAATGTTTCAAGCATAATACTGATTAAATGAAAAACATTTAACGTTTGTTTTATTGAAAAAATAATGACATTGCACGTTAGTAAATAAAAGAATTTTTGAACATAATATAAAAAGAATATCGCTGATTTAAGTATGGTGTACTAAATACAAAAGTTATGAAATCCACGCTAGTACCACTGCACTCCAACGTCGTTGAATATGTGATCGCTTGGAATGTACCAGACCTTAACCCTTTATCTAGGGTACTTATAAATACCATTAAAATAACTTGTTATAAAATTCATTTAATACATCAATTAGTAGTAATACAGTTTAGAATGAGTTATGAATGCATTACTTTTTCTTGTTCCAAAAGCATTATTGGTTACAGTATATTTAAAAGGATAATTGCTTTTCCCTTTGCATCTTTTTAGCTTTCTTGGTGTTGCGAGGGGGGGGGGAGATTTTTAATTCGGAAATATTTCTATATTTCTCTTGTAAGAACATTATATTTGTACATTTCCTAATTCTACAAAATAAGAAAAATATTTAAATAAAAGATTTGAGTGGGGTTATAAATATTGCACAAAATCCCAAACAAAATTGAAATTTAATTAATCCTTCTAAATCATTCAGTCCTTCTAAAATCCTTCAATCCTTCAAAAATCCTTCAATCCTTCTAAAATATAATAAATGATTATGTAAATCTTCTAATGTAGTTTCAAAAATTCACGAAATATGCCTTAGAAGATAAAGTTTTCATGAATTCATAATTCATTGTATAAAGGGTTGATTTACCGGCTGTATAATATTTTTCACGGCTGACCACCGAAATAAAACAACTTCTGCGATCAAGTAATTATTTACACTGCTTAAATGGAATCTCATCTTATGGAGTTTTACACACACACACACACACACACACACATATATATATATATATATATATAATGTCGAACCCCATAAAAAACGAGTCCTTTCAAATAAAAAAGAAGTAAAAGAATATTGACTTGAAAGTTATTCTTAAACATATATTAAATTAAATTATATATGTAGCGGGATTTCATTATCTAGATTATTTAAAGCCGGTTAAAATAAATTATTAATGCAATAACTAAAGCATACTTTCAAACGAAATCATTAAATTTATTATTTTTAAAAGATGAAAATGTATTCCAATTCTATATTTCTCTTGGAAAGTTATTAAATAAAAGTTATGACCTTTTACTCAAAATACTCGATTAGCATCGATGAACACATTTCATCGACTATAAAACATTCTTCTCTTAAGGATTATGGTACATTGTTGAAGTTTCGCTGTTTCAGTCGACATTTAATGGGATACATTTCATCGAATACTTTTAATTATTTTACAAGAGTAGCATCTAGTTTTTAATTGAATAAGAGAGGGATAAAATTAACTCTTTGACGAAATAATTAGTCGTAGCAGTATTCGAGTTAGAAATAATTAACTTTTTGTGTATTTCATTATTATATAATCATATTTTTTGTTGTAAAAATATAAATTTTGTTACATATTTAAATAAGAAAATCACCAAACGTAACGTTTTAAGTATAATATTTATTAATTCATGAATATTGAAAGCTTATTTGATTGAAAAAAAAATATAAATAAATTTGGACATTAAAAATTAAACCATGTGTGAATTTGATATGAAAAGAATATTTTACCTTTAGTTATTTTACAAGTGTAGCATCTCGCATTGGTATTCGAGACAGAAGTAATAGATTTTTTGGGTAGTTCATTAATATATAAAGACTTTTATTTTGCAAAAATATAAATTTTGTTACGTAATTAGCTAAGAAAATATCCAGACATAATATTTTAAGCCTAATATTGATTAAATGAAGAATATTTATGGTTTGCTTTACGGAAAAAAAAATAATGATATTCCACATGCTGGGCAACATATAACTATGATATGTTCCCGCACCATGTTGGTGAAATCAAAGTAAAATTGCGTAATTTGTTATTTCTGTTTGTATAAATATTTTTTATAAAATATAATTATGAGTGTAAAATTATAATGTTTATATATTTAAGTAAAATAAGAGTGTAAGTTCATACAAAAATTATTAAGTTGATTTTAAATAGTAAATATATATTTTTAAAAATTGTTGTATTGTAAAATGAATGTATAATATTGAATGGAGTTCGGATCTCAGACAACAACAATACGCAGACGCCATGGTGTCGTTTTATGACAAGCCAATGGAAAGTGGTGTATAATTAGAGGTCGTAAAATCATAAAAACGTTGGAAGCAATTTATGGCCTCAATAAAAGTGTTGGGATAAATTTATGACTCTTCAGACCACCCAAACTTTAAGGCAGATAATAATATTAAAGTATATGTTAGGGGCCATTTGCAGACTGCTAGCTAATAGGCCTATCGAAGTATAATAAAAAATCTTCTCACATCCAATAACAGTGGACTAGACAAAAATAGCTCCACCCACTGCAGGAACTGGTGTGCAAGAAGAATAAGTTTTAAAAAAAAGATAGTCTGAAAAAAGATGTAGAGGATGCAAGAGCTCTCCTGAAAGCCCGTGCAATGAGTCCCGCAAGCCCTAGTAAAGCCCAGGCGAGATGGACCTAGCGGAGCGAGCCTAATCCGGCCTAATCAAGCCTAATTGAGGATGTCTTCCTGAGGTACCTATCGGAGTGAGCCTACACAAGCCAAATTGAGGATGTCTTCCTGATGTACAGATCGGAGTGATCCTAAACAAGCCAAATTGAGGATGCGTTCCTGATGACACATTGCCATGATCCTAAGCAACGCAACAACTCGGAATTTGACAAATAAAGGCCACCATCCCGTATATTAAAAGAAGGTACTATTTTACACATTTTCTTTTACCACATAAGTTCATATGAAAAACCTTAAAAATACTTTTCTGATATTTTACGGTAAAGAGTTATCTGAGATCCGACCAAACCAATAATTAAATAAGATTAAGGTAATTTTAAAAATGAAAGAGAGTATTTCTTTTAGCAAAAAGAAACAATTATAATAATTAGAGTACGTGAAAATATTGTCTTTTTTTTTAAAAAAGATTAAACATACTTAAAATAATGAGAAGCAAACAAAAGTGTTGCTTTCTATTTTTTGAATTAATATTATGTTTTTCTGTAAATAGATTTGTTCAATGTAAATAAATTATTTAATCAAGTTTTAAAAAGTTTCTGTAATTATTTAATTAATAATATTTAAAGTGTGTCAATTCTTTTTTTTTACAGCTTAAATTTTAGTTTAATTCATATGTGGAAGAGTTCGTCTAAATAATACACAACGCAAACTCTTAATTTTATTCGTAATTATTCAAATTTAATAATTACTTTTTGACGCGAATTATAATTTAATTTTATTAATGCTTCGCGTTGCTCTTCTACTAGAATGTAGGTAAATACGATCACTTATATTATTTAAATTTATCTAAGGTATATAAAACTATATACCAATTTGCTATGAGGTTGCTTGGATGATTTGGACCAATTAACAATTTTGAATATATTTAATAAAAAATAAAAAGGTGTAATTATCTGTCCAGCATCCCCCCTTCATAGTACAAATGGCGCCGTGACTCAGGAACGTTCATCTGAGGTCATTAGAAATAATAATAATAATAAAGGAAAATAAATTTAAGTATTATTTCAATGTCACAATTTTAAAGATATTGTAGGTATGTAAGTTTAATTGATTAAAATTTTATTAAAATTAATTTTATTATTGTAACAATACTGACACACATATAATAATTTTATATAAATAAAATGAATAATATATGTTAGTAAAAAACAAAAAGGAAATAAAAAAATAATTCTGGGATTTATAATAGGTAAATTTAGGAATTACAATTTTGTTTTTTTTTCTCTCTTTTCTCTTGTGGTTGGATCTCAGTTACCATTGAAAAATAATGGCATTCACATCACAGATGACACATTTGTAAAAATAATTTTTTCTTATATAATGTATAAATAATAATAATAATAAGAATAATGAGTAAAATTTTATAATATGTCTGATATAAAAATGATTGAAATGTCAATAGATCACGATTTTTGAAATTGTATCACCTTGATACAAAAGAAAATTTATGAGTCGTACTACGAAGTAGTAGTACAATATTTATAAAAAAAAAAAAAAAAAAAAAAAAAGATTGTTTTTTCTGTAGAAAAAGACAGATATTTTTCTGTTAAATGAAATTATGTTGTTTTTATATATACGTGTATTATAAATATTTTAGGGGTATTTATGTGTGTAAAAGAATAATCTACAAAACAACTTCATCTCCTAAGAAATTTTTTTTTAAATTTTAGTGTTGTTGTTTTTATGTATTTATGCAATTTAGAATATTTTCATACATATGTTGTAATATAGAGAAAATAGTATGAGAGGCAAAATATTCTTTTAAGAGGTATAGGATCTATTTTGAATTGATATTTTGAAAAAGTATACATTGATTACTAATACTTGTTAAAATTAAATATGGAAAGCGCGGAGCAAATTAAAATTTTGACTTCCGAAATAAACAATTTGAAAATTAAAACAAAAGACACTGCATCAAGCAGATGGTGCGAATTATGTAAAAAAAATTCGCATACTTTAGAAACGTGCTGGTACAAAAATGATAATAAAAATACATATAAGGATAGCAGAGATTTCGCAGGTCGGCATTTTAATAAAAGGTACTCTTATAATGGACAGTATCAACCGAGAGCGAATTTTAATCCTAGATTTGTTAACCCAAACCAGCAGTGGCATTTTCAATCTTATGCACCCACAGGTGGTTACTATGGATATTCTCCATATCCCCCACCCCCACCAAATTACTTCCCTCAGCATGTGCCATATAGGAATAGTCAACCTCAGAGTCATGCCAGTTATTATCCAAATGAGGATAAAAATGAGAATTTAAAAGACAATGCTCAAAAGTATCCAAAAAAGTATAAAAATAAGGGTAAAACTGATGATCAAAGGGACAAGTAAGGTATATGAATTGGTATTAAAAATAAATCAAAATGCATAATTAATCGAATTTCAAAATTTAAAAAATTTTTCAAAATTTAAAAATAAATTTTTCTTTTTTTAGATAAAAAAAAAAATTTGAAACAGAATTAATAACTTGCCTTTTTAAAATTCAAAATAATAATAAGAAAGGATAGGAACATGGGAACGCCAATTTGTCTCAGGGTTACAATATTGAGCAAATGTGCAGGGCGCACCCGAAAACATACTTATAAAATTATGTAATGTGCTTCACAAAACTTCAATGGAGCAGTGAAATATTTCGCTCCAGGCAAAAGTTATATATATTTTTTTTCTTTTCGAATATGAATTAGAAAATATAAAATCTTAACAAAGCCAAATAACATTAAAACTTAATTAATTTAATAGTAAATAATGTTGGAGTAATTTTCAAAAAAAAAAAAAAAAAAAAAAAAAAAGAGAATTTTTTCTGTCTTCTATAAGGGTAGCCTTTGCTAATAGCCTTACAATTTAGATGACAAAATTTCAGAATTACTCTTTAAAATGAGTAGGTGTAAGCTATAGGTTCAGGGTAGTTAGAACAGCTTTATAGCATACTCATATATATATATTTTTTTATATAAATATATGGTTGACAAGGAATAAATTATTAGTGCACTCTATATTAGGATAGCGGTCAGCTATAAGCCTAAATATAATAAAATATACAAAAAGTGCTAAGATTTATTCCGGTAGTTCAAGTACAACTTATATGCTAAAGTCTAGAATTTAGACAGCAGGGATAAGTTTTATGAACAAAAGTGTTATAAAAAAATTTAAAAAAAAGGATTTTGGTGTAGCACATTGTTTAAAAAAAAAAAAAAAAAAACACATATATGTATAACAATGGACAAGGCAAGTTATTTCAACAGGATTGCACACAAGAATAATAGTAAAAATACACAAATAAATAATTGAAGTAAAATTAAAATTTTCTCACCAAAGGCTTTCTGTATAGGGTACAATTTTGGCCTACGGCTGGGTATGCACCAACACCAACAAAATTTTTGTAGAAAATTTATCAATTCACAGATACATCAATATATGGTTCACCTAGGCATAAATTTCAGGATTCTTGGCTGAAAAAGGAATCGAAGAAAAAATTAAGTATGGTATAATTACTAGATGTTATGCTCAGAAACAATAAAATTAGTAATATTATATTGTAAAAAGCAGCATTTTGAGTTTTCTTTAGGAAAATTTTTGATTTTTAGGTTTTACACATTTATGGAGTGTCTAGCTCAGTGTATAGTTCCTAGAGTTAATAAAAAAATAATAAATAAAAATATAAGTTCGTGTTGTTTTCAAAATAAATAACAAAAGGTATAGCAATTAGCATTTACAGTTAAAATTTATGGAATTTTCAGCAAAATTAACATTAGACAAACATAGTTTATATTATATTTAACTTGATAAGCTAATTTACTTTTATTAACGGTATTCAATTAGAATTAAAGTAGGCTTAAATTCAAGTTAAATTAATTAATAACATTGTTGTAGTGTAAAATTTTATGTAAGACTATTATATTTTTATTGTATATATAAAAATATGCGAATTTAACAATTAATAAAATGTATTCGAAAAATTATTTAATATAAATATTAAATGACATCTTGCTGAAATCAGCTAGAAATTAGATTTTTTTTTTTTTTTTAAATAAAATATTTTATAAATTTATGTTAGTTTAGAATTTAAGCATTTTTTTTTTCTTTTCTTTCCCTTAGAATTAAATGCAATTCTAAATTTAACACATATAAATATACATAGTATTGATAAATTTGAGTATGTGAGTTCATAGAATATTTTTTTTTATATAATTTGGCCAATTTAACATTAGGAAACAAAATAGATAAATAAATATATTTATATATATTGGCCTTATTTTTATTAAAATATGTAGTATGGCTTAATAAATTAATTTAATTTTTTTATAGTACATAAATTTATCATTTTAAAAACTTGATCTGTAGCAATTTGATGTGGATATGTATGAGTATACAAAGATGCTTTTCTGCTGGCAGAAATTCTTTGGTTCGGGCCCGAGTACTCATGGATTACTGCATACGATTTTACAGAATATTTATCATTTGCTTTTAGTACTTTTAAAAATTTTACAAGTGTATTAATAACAATTTTTTTTAAATAATAATTATTAATGTTGGATTAATAATAATAATTTATTATCTTTTATTTTTAAACATATCATTAAATTCTAGATAGTAGAATTCACATACGGAATGTTAATGATAAATAAAATTTTGAATAAATAATTTTTTATTTCATTCAGTAAAAAAATAAATAAATATGAAAATTTAACAATCTTTTAAGATAGAATTGTTGGCTAAATAAATAATAATTGAAGACACAAAAATTGTTCTCTTCTTCGTCAATGGCATTTTCTGACAACACTATTTAATAGTATTAAATGAAGGTGAATTTTTAAGGTCAGCGTAATGCATATTTGGCATTTTTGGAGAGGCCGTAGAAGTCATTTTTCCGTGTTGTTTACATTTTAATAGTAAACAATATCATGAATCAAAATTTGTGTTTGTTAAAAAGGTCTAAAAAAATATACAATGTAATCAGTTAAAGAAAATTATATGCATTTTTTTTTAATCCTGAAAGGCAATTTGGGTTAGATTTAAACCTGGATGCATAAAAAGGCCACCCTCGCTTCAGTTACAGTATGAGGCAGGAGAATGCACATGCTAGAATCGCCATTTTTCCCCTGCAAAATAAAAAAAAAAAAGGCAGAAGGTTTACATTAGATACGATACAAATACATACACTGTTTATGCATAGATTATGTTTAAAATTACATACAGGCATGCACAGTGAGTTAAGAAGAAAGTATATCAAGAAATTATACTAATTAATACGGTAATTACAAGCATGAAATGGTTTTAAATACTTACTTTTTGAAGTCGTAGAATTTTGTCACAGCACAAATCACCTCACAGAAAGCGATTAGTAGCTTGACCACCCCCCACTTTTCGGGAGGATCGGCGACGGTAAAAAAAAACTGGTTTTATTCTCTCCTGCTTCTTCTTTTTTTTTCTCTCGTATCGGGTAGAGTTGGAAAGCATTGCGTAATGATATATTAAAGGAGATGAATTAGCTTGTACATTTTGACAGATCATACATGTTTGAAGTAACAAATGAATAAAATAATGTAACAAGTTTGTATACAATATTTTTTTCTGTTTATAATTTGAATACATCAGATTAATTATGTGAAAATATAACATGTCATATTACAAGCATTGTATTTACTTTTATTCAGTATAAAATGTGTTTTAGATAAAACACTGTGTCATAAGGTTGTATGTGATGAAATAATATGTCAAATGCGTATGCCATTATTTTTCTTATAATGAGGTTTATTTCGGCATATTAATTTCAGACAAAATTATAGCTTTGAATGTATTTTGGGCACTTAAACTGTAAAGTTACAAAATTAGTAAACATGTGTGTGGTAAAGAAAAAAGGCTTCGAGAAAGACGTCTGATTGTCAGTACAGAGGTCTTCTAAATGTGAATGTCAACAGACAACTATGCTATCATGTGTTGAACTTTCTGTTATGAAACAATAGAAGAACTTCTTATAAAATATACCAGAACCATTCATAATTGAACTTTACAGTCTTCGATCAAAAACTGTGTAGATACACAGTCATATGGACACGTACATTCCTTCAAGCTTTAAAAAAAAAAAAAAAAAAAACCAGCAATCAGTTTTTATTTTTTTTTTCTTCCGATACTGGGAGAGATGCTGGGCAACATATAACTATGATATGTTCCCGCACCATGTTGGTGAAATCAAAGTAAAATTGCGTAATTTGTTATTTCTGTTTGTATAAATATTTTTTATAAAATATAATTATGAGTGTAAAATTATAATGTTTATATATTTAAGTAAAATAAGAGTGTAAGTTCATACAAAAATTATTAAGTTGATTTTAAATAGTAAATATATATTTTTAAAAATTGTTGTATTGTAAAATGAATGTATAATATTGAATGGAGTTCGGATCTCAGACAACAACAATACGCAGACGCCATGGTGTCGTTTTATGACAAGCCAATGGAAAGTGGTGTATAATTAGAGGTCGTAAAATCATAAAAACGTTGGAAGCAATTTATGGCCTCAATAAAAGTGTTGGGATAAATTTATGACTCTTCAGACCACCCAAACTTTAAGGCAGATAATAATATTAAAGTATATGTTAGGGGCCATTTGCAGACTGCTAGCTAATAGGCCTATCGAAGTATAATAAAAAATCTTCTCACATCCAATAACAGTGGACTAGACAAAAATAGCTCCACCCACTGCAGGAACTGGTGTGCAAGAAGAATAAGTTTTAAAAAAAAGATAGTCTGAAAAAAGATGTAGAGGATGCAAGAGCTCTCCTGAAAGCCCGTGCAATGAGTCCCGCAAGCCCTAGTAAAGCCCAGGCGAGATGGACCTAGCGGAGCGAGCCTAATCCGGCCTAATCAAGCCTAATTGAGGATGTCTTCCTGAGGTACCTATCGGAGTGAGCCTACACAAGCCAAATTGAGGATGTCTTCCTGATGTACAGATCGGAGTGATCCTAAACAAGCCAAATTGAGGATGCGTTCCTGATGACACATTGCCATGATCCTAAGCAACGCAACAACTCGGAATTTAACAAATAAAGGCCACCATCCCGTATATTAAAAGAAGGTACTATTTTACACATTTTCTTTTACCACATAAGTTCATATGAAAAACCTTAAAAATACTTTTCTGATATTTTACGGTAAAGAGTTATCTGAGATCCGACCAAACCAATAATTAAATAAGATTAAGGTAATTTTAAAAATGAAAGAGAGTATTTCTTTTAGCAAAAAGAAACAATTATAATAATTAGAGTACGTGAAAATATTGTCTTTTTTTTTAAAAAAGATTAAACATACTTAAAATAATGAGAAGCAAACAAAAGTGTTGCTTTCTATTTTTTGAATTAATATTATGTTTTTCTGTAAATAGATTTGTTCAATGTAAATAAATTATTTAATCAAGTTTTAAAAAGTTTCTGTAATTATTTAATTAATAATATTTAAAGTGTGTCAATTCTTTTTTTTTTACAGCTTAAATTTTAGTTTAATTCATATGTGGAAGAGTTCGTCTAAATAATACACAACGCAAACTCTTAATTTTATTCGTAATTATTCAAATTTAATAATTACTTTTTGACGCGAATTATAATTTAATTTTATTAATGCTTCGCGTTGCTCTTCTACTAGAATGTAGGTAAATACGATCACTTATATTATTTAAATTTATCTAAGGTATATAAAACTATATACCAATTTGCTATGAGGTTGCTTGGATGATTTGGACCAATTAACAATTTTGAATATATTTAATAAAAAATAAAAAGGTGTAATTATCTGTCCAGCACCACATTAGTAAATAAACGAATTTTCGAACATAATATGAAAAGAATATCGTTGATTTTAGTATGGTGTCGTACTAAATGTAAAAGTCATGAAATACACGCTGGTACGACTGCAAATAAGAACATTTTCCATCTCCAACATCATTGAATATGTGATCGCTTGGAATGTATCATCCTTAATTCTTTTGCTGTATAATATTTCTCGTCGCTACCCACCAAAATAAAACAACTTCTGAGATCAAGTAATTGGATGCACTGCTTAAAAAGAATCTAGTGTTATACATCTTATACACACACACGCACATATATCTACCCTATATCTATAAAATTCTAATGAAACGAATTTATGAAACGACTGATTATGTTTCACAGCTATTTCTCCTAAAATATGGAATGTTTGGCGGTGAAATAAACACCAATTATCTGAATCGATCCACATGTGTCAAAAGTGGTATTAGAATTTTCAAATTTGAATTAGTTTTCGAGCTATTAATTTTTTTTTCTAATTTTAATGACATTTCTGTAATAATAGAAACTAAATGACACCATTTTTGTGGAAAAAAGCGATAAAATGGAACAGATACGGATTATTAGATTTCTTCTTTTACTTTATTTTCTAATTAAAATTGAAATTATCTTTTATTTCAATCGATAGGGAAAACAATATTGCGATTAAATTATGTTTTCAGGAAAATTTCAAGAAAGGAATTTTTTTTTTCACATTCGATCGTCAGGAATGAGTTTATTTTATAAAAAAAATCGCCTGTTATCCTCAACTTTGACTTAATTTTCACAAAAGTAAAAAAGAATAATAATCCTTTTTTGCGGGGAAAAATGTGAGAAAAGGAAAAAAGAAAGAGATTATTAGATTTTTGTTACGTCATTTTCAAATTGAAATTGAAATTTGATATTATTAAAAACAGAAAGAAAATTTTAAAATATGAATTAAATGTTCACATGTTAAAAGCAGAAAATAGGATGGAAATTGCGTCAAAATATTTACACGTTAAGTATTGAAATAGTACATAAACTTTAAAATAATAAAATTATTACACGCGAAACGCATTTAACCCCTTAATTCTCGCTCCCGTCATATTCACGGGCTGTGTCTTTTACTCAAATTGTTTGATTCCCACCAGTTTTATAAAATAGTGAAATTGGCTATATTTTAGTATCGTTTTACCTGTCATTAAATAAGGTGAATATTTATTTTTCATAAAGGTGGTGCTAATAAGCAATTTGAATTTTTAAACCGCAATTTAATTCGAGCGTTAAGGGGTTAAAGGTGATAATCATGTCATATGTAAAAAGCCCAAGTATTAAATATCGTTATATTTAAAGTGTCTAAAATAATTGAATTATTGTGCGTAAAAAACTTTTAATGGCGAACATTAGGTAATATTTAAAAAACTGAAATAATAAAATTTCCAAGCACTTTTAAATTAAATAATACACGTACCCGTGAATCTTAAAAAATAAAAATAAAATAAATAGCTTATTACATGAGAAATAGATTTAATAGTGAAATTTTCGTCATATACGAAAACTATACGTTTAAAACAATTTTCATTTCAGATAATTTTAACGTGACGTAACATGATATAAAAGTAGTTTGGCTCGCAAATTTATTTATATATTACATCACTTCATGCATCATAAATACAGATAAATGACTGCGCAAAATACTTTCGTATTATTTTCTACGATTACAATTCGATAAATACATATTGGAAAATTCGGATATTCTTACTAATTAATGTAAACAATGTACATTGTAAGAATAGCATGAAAATATGCATGATGGCGTATTAAAATAGAGAAAACAATTCATGAATAAGCTATACCCTTTCCTGAAAATATCTAAAACTCCATCAAACCCTAAAATATAAGCGTAAATTTTCAAAACACAATGCTTTTCAACACCGTGGTTCTAAAAGCTATTTTCATGAGCAGACGAAGTATTTTAATATCGAACCTAAACGAAGAATATTGTCCATAGCATCATTATAAAAGTCAAAAAGATAGCGACACGTTTAACCTAACCATGTTATGCATTCTGTTTTCAAACGTGTAATTGACCTTACTTATGAATCCCGAAAACTACCGTCAGTTGTTACGACAGCAATAGATGAGGTCATGGTAAAAGAAAAATGCCTCATTCAAACGGAAAAGCATAGCAATCCGATTACAGAATATAGCCTCCGTTATATTGATAATATCATCCAATCTTCCGTAACATGGTAATATTTTTTAAGAAGGGCATATTACTATATTTTTAGAGACTTCGAAGCCTGAACGGGGGTTGGCGGGCGTTGCTCGCAAGGGGCTGAGCCTCCTAGTATCTATATAATAAGAGCCTAAGTCATGTGATTGTCATCAACGGTTCCGGGTGACCTCTTCACTTTTTATGTGCCATTTTGCTGCTTTCATGTTAGCTGGGCGCAAATGATTCAATCGCGAAATAGGGTTCCATTGCCATCATTTCATTTAAAATATAAAGCTATCACTGCCTTCATTAAAAATACACGACTTTCATTTAAAGCAAATAAATTTAAAATACATATATCAGATATATTTCTTCATCTCATTTAATATACAATAAGTAAATAAATAAAGGTCGGCACAGATGTATATGACATCTGTGCCGTAATTTGTATATATAAAAATATGTATAAATAAAATGTTTATAAATATATATAATTACATATGTAAACAAAAATGAAAGTTCACCAGGTTTGTTTTCAGAGCTGTTATATATTTTGGCAACATATCTCCTTTTTTTGAAGCCAAAATTGCACTAAGCTTTTTAAAAAATGCCAATGCGCCTATAGTGGAAAAATATCTGAATAAATAATTAATAGTAATAACAACAACATATACGAAAATATTTCATTTCAACATCAAAGCACTGTTTCTAATTTACACACCCGAAAAATAAAAGCTAGCGAGGGGGGAAATGCTGTTGGCGAGATTTGCGTCCGCCCAACATAAAAGTTTAGCCATTTTTACTCAAAAATTTTTTTAAATAAAACTGTTAAAATTTGATTTTTTAGAAAAATATTTAAATCAATCAATGCTTGAAGGAGGAGTTATATTCAAAAATATGTATATGTTTTGAGATAACTTCAGTTAAAATCAGATTGACAGGCCATATCTCTTTCCACCGAAGTAAACATAAACTATTCGTTCTTCAGTGAACGAAGGAAACATTAATTTATGAAGGTAATCATTCACACAGCAAGAATAAATGATCTTGACGTCACATTCACGTGACGTCAGATTCGTTACACCTGTTTGCTACTTCATGAAGGGATTTTTAATTCAACGTTTATCTGTATTCATAATGACAAATACATGTGCATATATATATATATATATATATATATATATTATATTTTATATATAATTAATGAAAAATTATTGCATAACTGGCGCCAAAAGTATATATATATATATGAAACATATCAACGAAATGCTGCCCTGATCGCATAGATTTGTTGATTTCTCTATCAGAATCTTTACATTTAGTAAAGGTACGCAACTAAATAGCATTATGAATAAAAGTAACATATTGCAAGATTAGATATATTTAAGGGAGACCAAACTGGTCGCCTGAGGCGGGTAGTATATATATATAAATTTGTAGGGCGGTTATATGTAAAATATTAATTTATTGATGGCTTGAATAACTAGACGTTGGAATAACAACACATGAACTTTAATACAATTCTATAAAAATAATTTTACCACCTCTTCGTTGATAGCTTCTTCAAATACATTACATTTCTCACATAAAACCTATAATATACTTTCTTATACTTTCTATACCAAACATTGATCTCGTGATCGTGAATTTTCATAACTCATGCCTTCAAATCATTGGATAATAAAAATATCACAGCGTCAGTTAATTTGCTGATCATGCACGTCATAAAGAAAATAAACGATGCTTAAATTCAAATCCTACATATATATTTAAAACCGGATAAAATAAATGATTAATGAGATAATTAAAGTACAATTTCAAACCAAAGCATTGAACTTATAATTTTACAAAGATAAAAAATGTATTCCAATTTTTATATTTCTTTCGAAAAGTTACTAAACAAAACTTGTGACCTTTTACGCAAAAATTTCGAATAGCATCGATTAGCATATTTCGTCGACTATAAATCATTCTTCTCTTAACGAGTATGATACTTTCATAGTTGAAGTTTTGCAGTTTCAGAGACATTTATTTAATGGGACAGATTTTGTTGAATACTTTTAATTATTTTTCAAGAGTAGCATCTAGTTTTTAATTGAATAAGGGAGGGATAAAATTAATTCTTTGAGGAAATAATTACTTGTATCGGTATTTGAGATAGAACTAATTGATTATTTGAGTATTTCATTATTGTATAAAGACTTTTCTTTTGCAAAATTATAATTGTTTTTATGTGATTAAATAAACTTGTGACCTTTTACGGAAAATGTTCGATTAACATCGTTGAACAACACATTTAATAGACTGTAAATGATTCTTTTTTTAACGATTGTGGTAGTAATTTAATCGTTGAAGTTTCACTGTTTCAGCGGACATTTAATGGGATAAATTTTGTGGAGTACTTTTAATTATTTTACAAGCATAGCAACTACTTCTTAATTGTATAAGAAGGCGATAAAATTAATTCTTTGGCAAAATAATTGCTCGTATCGGTATTCAAGATAAAATTATTGATTTTTTGTGTAGTTCATTATTGTATAAAGACTTTTTTTAAACAAAAATGTAAAATTTATCACGTAATAAATAAAACAATCACCAAACATAATGTTTTAAGTATAATATGGATTAATTGATGAATGTTTAAGATTTGTTTTTATGAAAAAATAATAATGATATTGGACTTTAAAACTTAAATGAATGTTTGAACGTAATATGAAAAGAAAATAGTTGATTTTTGTATGGTGTAGTACAAAATTTAAAATACCCCCCCCCCCCCCCCCAAAGAAAAAGAAAGAAAAAAAAACACAAAAAAACAAACAAAAATCTATTATTTGAAGAAAAAATCAGGCTTATTGAGAAACAAGCGGCTATTTTTCGATTAGCCAAACGCTATATAGGCTCTTTGCAATAAGCCTAAAAAATATCAGGTTGTTTGGAAAAAGAGAGAGATGGTTCTCGAATGAATCCGGCTCTTTGCATGCAAACAGCCTAGACTCTTTGGAAAGAGAGGGATTTCTTAAGTTGCCTAACACATATACTTCGAAAGAAGGTGCATATAGTAAAAATTTTAACAATTACCTATAAACATAAATATTCAGTTCATTAACAGTTAAATATTTAACTATACAGGTAAAAAAAAACTGCATATTTCTCCTCAGTGGATGAGCAGGCAGAACTAACGTCACTCCCCACCAAAAAATCTTGGTTTTGAAACACAAGCCAGTCTTATATTCAAAAGTAATTTAAAAACATAATTTAAAGTCTTTAGCTTATATGTAGATTCTGAAACTTAAACTATTCTGAAAAGTAAATAAAACTCCAAACAATATTTTAAAACGTATACTGCTCAAAACATTTAAAGGATATTATACTAAGTCTTATATAAATTAACGGTATAAGCGAAAACTTTTTTTGCGGAAAATGAAAGAAGATAGTCACAAATGCAAATTGTTCTCCTTTTCAAACTTCGGAGTATGATAATTTTGAGTTCGACGTCAAAAATGATACTTTAGCGGCAGCGAATGAAATTTGGCTTTCAACTTACTGAAAGACAAATGATCGACATTTAGTAAGTGATTTGTTTCGATGACTGTAATATCTTAACGAAATCATCTAACCGAATCAGGAGCTTGGAGAGTTGTTGGTCGGTTAGAGGGGGGGCCAAACACAAGCCGAAGTAGCAGAAGCCACCGGAGTTTCAGAAAGTGTGATTTCCGGGATCTGAAACCGTTTTTTGGAGACTGGAAATGCAAGCCGAAGACCAGGACAAGGTCGTGGACGTGCAACAACACCCAATGAAGATCGATATTTAACGCTAACGGCTCAGAGACACCAAATATGAATGCCACTCTTTTTCAACAACCCTTTCGCTAGGATTCCCCCAAATTCTCAATACAATGCATTTTTTTAAGCCAAACATGTGATATTTATTTCTCATATAGCTTACCACGTCTGTCGATCATGTATCAATCATCTAAACTCCAGCCACAAGGTCCATCCACAACCTCAATATCCTTTAATTGTTTTGAGCAGTGTAATAACAACTGTATACAAATTAATCAAACTCTTATGGGGTCCGGAACACAAAAATCATGAACTTTTCTAAAAAAAAAATATTGCATTAAAAATTTCACTGTTTTTCTGCTTAAAATGACATTTAAATCATATTTCTATCTTAATTGGAACAGGAAATATTAATTTTTTTCTTTTTAGTTTGTTTTCGAAATCTAATTTTCAAGCAATGGTTGTCATGGTAGCGACTTCTTCTGAAAATGCGTTTTTCTTCATGATGGATTTTTTTCACCATTTCTCGTATTCAAATTGTTATAAGTCAAGAACCGTTCACGACAAATGGTTCAAACTTGGAACATGTCTTTTTCAAATCTTTTATTTTAATTTTGATTCAGCAAATTTGAAAAAAAAAAATACATTTACTTTTGAAAATATGATTTAAAAAAAAGTTACATCATTTAAAATTTTTTTTTACTTTAAATATTTTAAATTTTTATTTAAATTAATATTTTTAAAAAGGCTGAATCAAAATTATAACTTATATATTTATGTTTATTTAAATGAAACAAAATTGAAATTCTACAGATAATATTTCGAGTTATAATGATTTTAAATTGCCCCCACTTTTTTAATAAATTTTAAATTAAAATTGTTTTTTTTAATTATGAGATGTTTTATCATGTGATTTTCTTTACGAATGATATGGTTAACTATCACAAACAATTTCAAAATTTTAATTCAATAAATAAAAATTATTTTAAAATGTGTCCCGGACCCCCTTAAAGTAAAATTGAATGTGCGCCTCCACCCATACCTACAAGAAAAAAATGAGATAAACAGAAATACCTTCCAATTTACATCAGCAAAAGCCCTTCACCTGGTAGAAACAAAATAGAAGAAATTCACTCCGTATTCAAAAATCGTAATCTTCAATAGCCAAATCCAGCTGCTTCTTTCGATTCAAACATTCATGACGACTCGTTCTTTTTACAGACTTTAAGGACGAGATAATCATAAGGAATGGTCCAGAAGCAAACATCCAAATATCGTCATCCCGCCAAACCACAGTGTTGCCATTTATTTTTCAGGAGTAGCTTCAAATAATACCTTACAAAATCATACGGATAATTGTTATTGTAAAATAAATTAGCCAAAAATTTAAATATCTGTTTGTGAAAATCAAAATCCTTGTGTCAAATTTTATTGAATCTAATTATTTGATTTACAACAATATTGTGGAACCTCTTTTATGCAAATCGGAAAACCAGTGAGGCATGCTTCTGGTAAAAGAAAATAAAATTATTAGTTACATCAAATAAATCTAAATTTAAATTATTATCAAAAATATGAAAATACATCCATCCATATATTTATATATATATATATATTATTGAATAATCTAATCAATGGAAAATGCTAGTTATTGAAAAATTAACTAAGGATTTAAAATATAATATTTCCGATTTCGTTACTATTAACACAAAGCATTTTTTCCAGCAAATTACTAAATTACAAAAAAAGTACGTTATTACATATGTAGACAAATCTCCTAATAATTATGCAATCATATGAAAATCTTATTATCACCAACTTCTTACGTCCTGTATTTCTTCTAATAAATCTTTTAAAAAACTAATGAAAATGTAATAGTAAACAATCGTAAAATTCAAAGTTATTATAAACTATTAAATATTTTCTCTACTAACTTTAATTATCCTTATTTAGTTCTTATACCTAAATTTCATAAGAAATCAATCAAATTTAGGATTGCAATTATTGGATATAATACATATAATAATATAGCCAATAAACTTCTATTAAAAATTCTCAATCAAATATATATACTGAAAAGAACCACTGATAATACACATTGTATAAAAAATAGCTATCAACTGGTCAATATTATGAAAAATCTTAAATGTGTAAACAATATAGCGACATATGATTTCAAAGATCTTTTTAATAATACAGATTTATTAGATCTACATAATATTATAAATGCAATATTTAAAAAGTTTCATCATAAAATGCATTTACCATTTAATAAAGATATAGCTTATTTTAAATCTTTAACAAATTTCATTATCTATAATAATTATATTTTGCAAGTTAACATATTATATTTACAGAACGTCGGTATACGTACATCCAGTTTATTATCAGACTTATACTTATATCACTATGAACGTACTTTTACTAATAGAAATCTACATTTATATCGTTATATTGATGACATAATTTTAATTGCCACTGATCAAACTAATATTTCTCAGTTTCCAGTAGATTATCCTACTAATTTAGAATTAACGGAAAACCTCCTATCTAACAAAACAATTAACTTTTTAGATCTTAAAATTACAATAAAAGAAAACAAAACAATAACTGATCTATATGATAAACGTAAACAATTTAAATTCAAAGTTAATACATTTACTAATTTTAAATCTTGTCTTCATAATTCTGTGCATTGTAATATAATCCTTAATCATTTATATAGAATAAAGTGTTTATCTTCTTCTCATCTAATCAACAATAATATTAAAAAACTAATTTATGATGCATTAAATCATGGTTTCAAAAAAAAAAATCATATATTCTTTAATATATAATTAGTACTTAAATGATCTTAAAAAACAAATTAACTCATGCGTAAATAAAATTACAAGAAAAATTATAAAATAAGAAAATTACTATAAAAAATTAAAAATTGTAAAATAATAATAAAAAATTATTATAGGACGGTTGAGTGGGTAGATGTTAGAGTACGGAGGAGAGTGGCGTTGTCTGGATAATACGCAATGGTTAATAAAAAAAATATATGGGGCATTTGATTTATAACTACGATGTTAATACACATATTATAAAGGATGTTGATTCGATACTTTTATATGTATAATAGGGATGGGCATTATTTAACGTATTAGGATAAAAAACCCTGTTACTATGCTGGAACCTAATATTGAATTAATATGTTACCGAAAAGTCCCTGTTAATTAAATAACATATGGCTTTAAATGACAGCGTCTTTATTCATTTGCCTTAATCAAGAATTCAATTTCGTGCCTTTAAAATAGAACAATATTCACAAAAAATATCCTCCATCGTTTCTTTTCAGACGTGCGCCCCTAGTTTGGCCCATCTTCACCCTCTAGTTATGGGCAACTCTGTTAGGTGTGTGGTGCTAAAAATTTATTGTGTATTTCATCAATCTCTAATGCATGAATAGTAATGACTTGGAACACTAATTAGACGCTTTTTTCGGCTTGGTGCTTGGCGCTTGGTCATCAGCATTATCACATACTTTCACCGATTCTGATTGCGCAAAGTAGAGCATAAACCAAACACTTGCACAAATAGTAAATCAGGAAAACATCTGAAAATTTCTAAGAAAAAAGCTCATGCTTGTCATGTTTTGCACTCATGAATCGTATATATTGTCTTCATTTAGCAATTCCATACCAAAAAGTAAATTTGACTTATAAAACCCAGTAAAGTTTTGTCAAATTTTTGATCTGAGCAATTTCTTTTCAACTAAAAATATATTTCCGTGCTTTTTTTCCCTTCTGATTTTCAATGAGTGATTTTTGTTGATTTTGGAATACATTTCATTTATGTTATAAATGAAAAAAGCATTGATCCCCCCCCCCCTTTTAAAAAAATGCGGCGAAACAGGAGTTCAGATTCATTAAATTTATAAAAAGTACCTTTTTGCAATTTATAATTTTATCTCTTAAAAATTTTTAATTCTCGATTTTGAATAGAAAATCTATTTCCAAAAATAACAAAACATTGTTTATCTACATTCAAATAAAATCCATGAATTTATAATTTTTTAACTGATTAGCGCATTTTAAACGGATACATTAAAACTTCAATAGATTTTAACTGAAAGCAGCTGAAACGTGTTGGATACCAACCACAGATAATTCCTTAATTCATGCTGAATCACGCCATCAGTAAATGTAGTTCTTAACATATAAAATTATCTTTTTATCGCTTGGTAAGCTTATGAATAAAGAGAGATAATAGAACATCTTTGCAATTATATATCTGTTAAAATTTTCTGCGGTATATATAACATTTGCGCATTTCTAAACATTTGGTACAACAGTCTTTTAAATTAAAAATACGCTGAAGGATAAATTTATCTGAATGGACAATTTTATCAGAGTGAAATGACATTTGAATAAGAATGATTTATTTACTCTTCCTGTTTTTGTAAGGAAAGGAGCTTTTTGCGTTGGCGGTTTATTTGAGTGTTTAAAGGGTTTTTACTACGTACTCATGGAGTTTTTTTTGTAGGGGATGGGGCGGTCGAGGGGGATTCCTCTACTACAAATTTTGTTTTTTCAAATTTTTTTATTATTTTTGTTTTATCATTGTTTTAATTTGCTAAAAAAAGAAAGAAAATAGCCTCCTATAATTTGTGAGAAAACTTAATTTTAGTACAGATGTAATTAATTTGAAAAATATATTTGTACGAACGAAATTTGTTTGGATGAATTTCATTTGATTAAAAGTATATAAATGATACTTTTGTTTTCTTGTGAAATTAGCTTTGAATATGCGTTGATAGATATGGCTGTTATGAAGTCGGAGATCAAATTTCTCTTTTTTAATACTTTCCAACGTAGTTGAAAAGTGTTTATGAATTCAGATTGTCTCTCCGTCTGTCTGTCCTTGCTTTAACTCGCGTAAATATTAGTCCGATTGTCATGAAATGGATATATCTTATTTGGGTTTAGTATGGCATGTTCGGTACTGTAAAGGAAGTGTATAGAGCATATTTGGTTCATTTATAGGGCCACTCAAAAGAATTCCGTTACATTACGGTATATGGGGAAAATCGCTTGCTGTGTATTTTAATGATCTTACAGTATTTAAAACATATTGAAATTGATATAAATCACTGAGGTGTACTACAAGATTATTACTATAGACTAGAGTGTACATAGAACTATTGTTTATTTACAGGAACACACAAAAGAATTTTGATATAGAAGAAAATGAGCAATAATTGAATTTTTGAAGCCACGAAACAATAATTGCTGGAAAAGCGTTTTCAATTGTGGTATGCGTTTTTAAATTTAACTAATTTTTAAATATTACTTGGTGTGTATCAATTCCAGATCATATACAAGCTCGAACAACAGTTCTCAACAACATTCGTTTATTGGTTGAAATTGCTGAGCGGAAATTTTAAAATGTATTATGCGTTTAACTGAACTAATTTTTTGCATACTATGCAGTATGCATACGAATCTGTAGATCATATACAGGGCTGCAAAAAAAATCGTATATTTTAACGACTATTCATGGTAATGGCAGAAATCGTGTCTTCAAATGCATTATGTGTTTTCTGAATTGTTCATTAAACACGTTATCTTCCACCTTTGTCAATTGTGTTGTTTTGTTATAGTATTCTGAATGTGTTGGAAAGTGCTTCATAATCTATGCTGTATGCATGATTTTCTTTTTTTTGGGGGGGAAGGGGGAGGGGATTAGAAATCGCGTTGTTAAAACTGTGTTAATTATTATACAGGGTATCTCTTATCGTTTACCAATAACTTAATTTATAAACCGTTAGTTTAAACGGTATAGTTCCAATTGCAAAAATATTTCAAATTTTGTTCTGCATTACATAAAAATCGTTTTACATTACAATGATTACTTTTTAAATAGATAAGAAATTACAAATTTTATACAATGCCTCTGTCCTATAAGTTTGATTCAGAAAATGTTTTTCCATGTTCTAACAAGTAAAACAGCAAAAATTTATTCTTTTATGGTCAAAACTTACTGAGTTATGATACTTAGAATTTAATGAATTTTCAATGTTTTAATCACCATGAATTTAAAAACATGTTTTTAGTGTCAGAAAACGCTAAAAATCCATGAAATTCAAAGTATCATAACTAGGTAAGTTTTTGTCTTACAAAAATTAAGTTTTTAATCACAAACTAATTTTGATTCATCTCAATAGAAAACAGCATTTATAATTATCTCAAAAAATTATTCCAAACATTTTGTTTAAAAGGCCTTCTAACTAAAACAACCGTTGACCGCATACACAGCGATTAGTTATATGTTATAAAAATAACAGGTTGTTGGAACCTGTTACCTGTACAAGTGTGCAACGATGTAACCTGTTAACCAAAAGTAACTATATTTCCCATCTCTAACGTATAATGACGTAGTTATATTTATATATTTATCAATTCATATTAAATTTATTCATATTCATTAATATTTAATAAAGTTAACGATTAACTTGTATTTAAATTTTTGCCTACTGAGGACATTATCATGTTAATTTCTAATAGTATACTATCTTAAATGAGAATAAAATGCATAATGAGCGTATTTGTTATTCCTAATGCTATGACAGTATGGATTTTAATTTGGTAATTTGTTTTTAATTTTTCCTCTATCCTTTTTAATATTGTTTCATTTCGAACTTAATTGGTGTTCAATGGTTTATTTCGCGGTTTTATGTGTGTGGTAGTCCCAAATTCATATTCTTTAGCTAATTTATGGCTAATATGAAGATGAAATTACACATCTTATTTGTGGAACTTAAGGCATTTGGGACCCGAGGATTCTGTCTAAGTTCTACAAATTTCCATCATTCCATTTATGTTATTCAATTTATGCTGTTTTTTACAATGTTTTGGGAATCTATTTTAACTGTGTAGGGGAAACTGTATTTGTTAATGTCTTTTTATTCATAATTTCACAGTTTTTGTTGGTGATCGGTAATATTTATTTAATGGTTGTATATATATATATATATATATATATATACCGGGTGTTCTAAAATGGACTGACTGATTTAAAAATTCAATAACTTGCAAATGGTGACAGTTATTGATTTTTTTCTTTTTTTCCAGGAGAGTTTGGTAAGATGTCGGGAGTATTTTTAAATGGAATTCCCAGTTTTAGTTTCAAATAACAGCGATAGATAACGCTGCAAGCAATATGCGCAAAATCAAGAGCCGATTTTCGGCCACTCTCTTCTCCCAGCATTGATGCGGAAGAAGGAGGTGAAATATATGGAGTGGGTTACTAAGAACAAGATTGCATTGGCGATTGAGGCCAGTTCCATATATTTAACATTGCTATTTCAAATTAATGCTGCCACAGAGAGGCCAGAGAGGCCAAAAAATTGGGCCTCGATTTAGCGCTTATTGCTTGCAATACTATCTGTTACCACTATTTGGAGCAAAAATCGGGAATCGCCTTAAAAAAATCTCTCGACATCTTACATAACCTTCCTCCAAGTGTTTTTTAAATAGTTTTCACCATTTGCAACTTATTGAATTTTAAAATTAGTCAGTCCTTTTTAAACATCCTGTATAATATATATAAAAAGTGTCGAACAACTAGAAAAACGAGCTTTTTCCAATAAAAAAAGAAACGACAGAGTATCGATTTGAAAGTTATTTTTAAACATTCATTAAATTATATATACAGGGTGTCCGGTCTCAACGGTGTCCAATGGCTAATTCCTGAACCGTTAGTCATAGACATATAGTTCCAGTTACAAAAATGTTTTAAATCAGGTAAAGAAATATTTTAAAAACGATTTGGGTCAATAAAAACATTTCTTAAAAAATACGAAATTTAAATTTTTATACGGCCCCCCGGTTCTATAAGTTATATTTAGTAAAAGTTTCCTATTACACTGACAAGTAAGACAAAAAAAAGTCCCATTCATATAACTGTAAAATCGAGCGAGTTATGAAACTTTAAAAATGTATGACTTATGCCACTCTTCTGCTCTGAAAACAAACGAGGTCGGCTTGGCTTTGAGAGATCACATACCAAGTGCTTAAAGTAGTCGAAGATATTTCATGTGTATCTGCGCTTTGAAAAAATCGTACAAGTATTACGATTAAGTTAACATTTATTAAGTTTCAGATTGGCTAAAATAACATATGTTTTATTTTGTCAGGATTTGAGACTGTTTCTTTTATGATTTCTTTTAACAAAAATTATGTTATTTTTATAGGTTTTTATGTTACTTCAACGATCGTATGTATGTTTTTCCAGTTCAAAATTTGTACTCGAACTTTAACTCACTTTTAAATATCCAATCGAGATTACATTTTACATACTGGCGCAAATCCAATAACAATCTAATATTATTATGATTTTCAGTGGTTACCATTTATACTTATTTTACAGGATAACACAAATATTTTGGATAGATTACCGCTAAGAAGTTTAAGAAAAAGTTTTAGATAGATAATACAAGACTGCGATTGTTGTTGTCTTTTTTTTTTTAAACTTTTTTGCATTTTTTAGCACTGAATTCAAAAATTGCATTAATTTTTAACCATCATGTCAGGATATTTCGCAAATCATAAATTGTCAAATTTAAATAACAAAAATCGGATACTATAAAGTAGAGGAGATGGTTGTGTTTTTTAACTTTTGATAATTGATTTTTACGTACTTTTTAGCACTGAATCTGAAAATGACATTCATTTTTAACCATCACGTTAGAATTTTTTTGGAAATCGTAAATGTGTAAGTTAAAATATAGCGAAAATCTCATACTATAAAACATATGTAAAACTTTTTTTGTTTTCTTTAGTTTTACTTTATTTTATTTTATTTTATTTTATTCAATAATTTATTCGATATTTTTCCTTATCCTGGGATTCTTACAGCTAATTAGCTGAGTGGTCCGATGAGATGAGGGAGGAGATTCAATTTTAACTTCGAACTTTTTAACTTTAAAATTTGCGAAAAATCCTGATGTGATGGCTAAAAATGAAGATCAATTTCAGATTCAGCGGTACAGAATACATAAGAATCAATTATCAAAAGCTAAAAAATATGACATAACCCAATTTTTGCAGGCTAGTGCAATCTAATAATATTTTAAAATACGCATCATTTTGTAAAGAATTGAGACTGTTAATTTAGTATCATTTTATTTAACAAAAATTCTGTTTTTTCTTACTTCTTAAATGTTTATTACAAATTGTATATTTTCCATTAATATGTCCGAATAATTAAAGATTTCAAATTTATATTGCAATGTTAATTTTACTCTCAACCATTTTTTAATATATCTGACGAAATTATATTTCGACTAAATTTGTGAATGACCCCCAATTTGCAGCAAAAAATATACTCCAACATTAAACAGCTATTACTCGGTCAATTTTAATCGTAGAATAACGGGACTTTTTTTGTATTACTTGTCAGTGTAAAAGGAAAATTTTACTAAATATAACTTATAGGACCGGGGGACCGTATAAAAATTTAAATTTCGTATTTTTTTAAGAAATGTTTTTATTGACCCAAATTGCTTTTAAAATATTTCTTTACCTGATTTAAAACATTTTTGTAATTGGAACTATATGTCTATGACTAACGGTTTAGGAATTAGCCATTGGACACCGTTGAGACCGGACACCCTGTATAGCGGGATTACATAATCCAGTTTATTGCCGGAAAGTCAGTGAAGGCTTACTGTGGAGACACGAAAAGTTTTGGTTTCCGTTAGTCAGTCTGTTAGTCTGTCTGTCTGTTCCGCGATAAGTGCCGTAAAAAAGCATCCGATTAGCTTGAAATTAAGTAGGTATGTTGGTGAAGTACCCGGATTTAGCTGTATAGTTTTTTGTTATGTTTGGTTCATTCGTTCGGAAAATATAGAATATTTTATTTTGCGCATTAATGTTTTTCTATAGCAATTCAGACGATTTTACCATTTTTTATCTGTTGAAAGAAAAATGGCTCGTATGATTGAAGGATTTAAATGGTAAATTATGGATAGTGAAATTTCATAACTAGTAAATCTGCAGATCAGGAGCCTCAACGTCATCTTTCCAAGTCATTGTTTTTTAACACTCATTGTGTAATATTCAACTTCCTACAAATCGCTTTTTAAAGTTTTCAAATTACATAAATATTTATAAGAATACAAAATAATTTGTAAAGTTTCAGAAATTAAAAGTGTTAAACAAGTGGTTATATATTAATGTTCTGAAATTCTGATGAGCTACTTATTCTGGTAACTTTTTAAATAAAAAATTGCATTTCTTCAGGGGGGCTCTGCCCCCTGAACCCCCCGTAGTCTATTTAAATTTACATTCGTAATTTTTTATTGCTTGTGCGGATGGTTATAGTATATCTTAGTTTTTTTTTACGCTGTGATTTATAAGGATAAGCATAATTTTTTTTTTTATAAATTCATAAAATTTAAATTTAAAATAAAATCTTCATGTTAACCGTACGCAGACAATAAATCTTGAAGTGAAGCCAAAAATGTAACCCTAAAATCCGTTACATTCGGCACAAAACAACGACGTGCTTAAAAAAAAAAAAAGAACAATATTTTTAGTAATACAGTTTTTAATTCATAATACAATGAAATGCTAACTTAGAATGCTTAAATATAAGCAGATCATTTTCATTTTACAGAAAAGATGCACGGATGAAGTCAAAGAATTCGGTCCCTGTTCCATGTGCTTGTTTTGTTTGGGCCGAATGAGGGCATTTAAATCTGAGCGATAACGCACATCATATTGCAAACTGTTTTTACGGCATACTGCATCTCCATCTATCTCTTTCCTCCGTGAATAATAGTTAATTTTATTTTACCCAAGATCTTTTTATTCCAGCATCTTTGTTTTCGATAAATTACGTCTAATTCACTGCTATGCGTACTTACTCAAAACTTTTCATCTTGTTATATTAAGAAATACTCAAGAGTTTTCTTTTTATTTCCAATATGCCGCCATATTAATTTTTCTATTCTTAATTTTTTTTTCATTTTCCTGTTTCAGGACAAAATATTTCAACTGAAAATTGTTTAAGAGAAAATATTATTCCGGGTTTTATTTTCTTGGCAAAAATTAAAGAAATATTGGTAAATGTTATAGAAAAATGTCACAGTATTCTCTATGAAAATAATAAACTTTTGTATTTTTAACACTAGAACGGCGGGAAAATCTTACTTACTAGAACGGCGGGAATGGGTCATTTTGACCCCTCGATGAAAATACTGAAATAACAACTCTAAAATAATTTTAAATGCCATACATTGGCAAAAATATGTAATTTCCGTGTATTTCATAATTTATATTTAATATTACTTGATAATTTATTGAATTTTAGAAGTACTGTATATGTAACGCATACATGGCGATTAATTGGACCATACTACAACTACTCAAAAAACTCATTAATTTGATATAAAAATCGATTTAAAATTAATGTTTTCACAAATTAAAACTAATGTTAACTAAAATAAAACACAATTTATAAAATAATATATATATATATATATATTTTTTCATCTAACTTATTCGCCGAATGATTCACTCTCTAAATCCATAAATGAGAAATTTGTTCTGTTGTTTCCGTTATTTCATTATAAGTGTAGCTGAATGGTTAATATGTTAAGCATTCTGTTTCAATTTTATTTAATGCTTATAATACTCCAAATTGTGCACACGTATTAGGAATTAATTCAGTTGTAACCAAAAAATGGCAATTTTTCCAGTACATTTTCTGCACACAACTTTGAAACATGGTGCGCAAAATTCTTGAGATTTGTTTCCATTGCATGTCTGTACTTGACATTTTTTCTCTTCATATCTATTTTATTTTCGTGTTTTTTTTTTTTTTTTTTTTTTTTTTTTTTTTTTTTTCTGAAGACTCAGAAAAGATCTTTGGGAGTTTTGAAACCATAAGATCCATTCTGAACACATCCCTAAATTTAATAGAAAATCTCTTCTACTGATAGGCTTTCCTGTTACACTTTTATAAATTATCCAGGTGTTTAAATCTGCATGATCCAAAATATTGAAAAAGATATGTACAGGCCATCGTCTAAAAACCGATTTCACGGAGTATTTTCGGCACATCTGATCATGGATATCCACACCGTACTTCGTTGCGTTGTAATATTTTATTGAATCGGGCAACTTCTTGAGACCGTCTTCAGTTTTTATAGTAGAATGTAATGAGCTTAGTAGAAAAACACTTTTTTTTCTTTTGGCTTGATAGATGGTAAGTGTCATATTATCACATTCCGCTATCTTTGATGAATAAAGAGTACTGCGCATATTTTTCAATGATATAAGAATTTTTCTTCTGTTCTTTTTCATTGTGCAACCAAACTTGTATTTTTAGCTTTTAACATTTCTGCTAATTTCATGCTAGTAAAATAGCTATCTGTCGTAATATTCCTCCCTTCGTTTAGATGAGGATCTGTTAATTTCATGACAACATTTTCCGATAAACGTAATTAAGGATTGTCTGTTTCATCTTTTTCTAGATAAATAAATTCATTCAAGAGGTATTTAGTATCAACGTCAAAAGATCACCAAAATTTTATTCCAAATTTATCCGATTTATTTGGCATATATTGCGTAAATTTATATCTATCTTGAGATGGGAACAATTGTTCATCAACTGTAATATTTTGTCCTGGACGGTAGCATGTTTTGCAATTTTCAATAAATTTATTCCACATTTCAGATGCAAGAGCAAATTTATCAGTCTGTAGTTTGCTAGATCTCGTTGTCTTTTCATCAAACCTAAAAAATCTTTTTCTTTCTTTGAATCTATCTCTTGAGATAGTTTCTTTGCAAAATAGCATTCCTCATGCCTTGAACGACAATGAATAAAAATCTAAACCCTTTTTCTTATTGCTCCTCGAACATATAGTATAGCAACAAAAGCAGCTTTGAGTACAAAGAGTATTTTACTAAAAGGGTCAAAATGACCCCCGTCCGCCGTTCTAGGAATACAAGTCAACATTTCAAAAACTAACAAATCTAGAAAGCTGAATTCTTTTTCAGAAATATATGTTATCTATTTAGGAAAAGTCAAAAAATTTCAAATGATTTCGACCAAGCAAACAAAAGTAATCAACGGGCGAAAGTACTCAGGTGTCAAAATGACCCCTCCCGCCGTTCTAGTGTTAAGCAAAATATTTGAATAAAATAAATAAAATAAATGAATTATTGCCTATTTTTATTTCTGGGCTAAAATCCATCTATATGCAAAGATACAAATGCATTAATTCATCCGTTTTGACGTTGGTTTTACTCAAACATTATACACGCAATTATACTGATATTGTTAGGATCAAATACGTTGCTAGGCAACAGATGAAAGAAAAGGAAAAAAATGAAACATGTATTATGTCAAATTGATAAAACAAAACGCTTTGTATTATTGGAAAACATGCATAAAATTCCCCCAAAAATTATAAACCTAATTAAAACAATCTCGCAAATATATTGACAAAGTTTCAAACTAATTGGAATAATTTAATAATCTTATTTAAAAATTTCAGCATCAAAAATTTACCATTTAAATCCATTTTTTATACGAACCATTTCATTCAACAAATGAAAATCTGAAAATCGTCTGACTTGGCTTAGAAAAGCATTATAGAACAAAATAAAATGTTCTATATTTCCCGAACGAATGAACCAAATTTAACGAAACACTATACAGCTAAGTCCGCGTAACTCATCAACATGCCCAATTAATTACAAGCTGATCGGATGCTTTTTGCGACAGTTATCGCGGAACAGACAGACAAACAGACTAACAGACAGAAACCAAAACTTTTCGTGTCTCCACAGTAAGCCTTCACTGGCGTTTCGGCAATTATCGCGGAACAGACAGACAAACAGACTAACAGACAGAAACCAAAACTTTTCGTGTCTCCACAGTCAGTAAGCCTTCACTGACGTTTCGGCAATTAGAACCATGCATTATATATATATTAGTTTGAAATTTTGTGTATACATTTGTCAGAGTTTTTAAATTCGGTGTATAACTTATGGAGGGATTTTATATATGTGTTCCAGTAATATCAAATATTTTCTTTTACAAATTTTCTTTTTTTAAATGCAAATACTTCATTGTTTTAATTTTCTTTTAACTGTTACCTAGCAACCTAAAAATATCGTAAATGTGAAAGTATGTGCAATTGTTTGGAGTCAAATCAACGACAAAAGGGCTTTTGCGTCTTTACATATAGATGGAATTTACCGCAGAAATAAAGAAAGGCTGTGTTCGATGTGATTTTGTTCAAATATTCTTCTTTTAAATTAAAAAGTTCGTTATTTTCTTAAGGAATAAATTGACATTTTGCTATAAAATTTAGAAATATATTTTTTTTTACCGTTGCCAAGAAAATCTGATCCCGGAATAATAATTTATCCTAAACAGTTAATTTTGATTTGAAAGATTTTCATGTGCAAGAGAAAAATGAAATAAAAAATAGACATGAATACGTCTTCATATTGGAAATAAAACAAAAATACGAAATGAAGGTGAATTTGACCTCATATATCAAAAATAAAACGAATACGCTTTGAGGTTGAAATAAAAGGGCCTTGTGTTGCATTAATTCTTATAATTAAAAAAAAAAAAACGTTACCAATATCTCACGGTTTATCGTCTGCACACGGCTAACAGAAATGTTTAATTTTTAGACCAATGTCAGACGGGCGTCGTTTTTGCTGCTTTTTTGCTTAAGTATCATCCATTCACAATGCTATTAGCATTGTGAATGGATAATACTTAAGCAAAAAAGCAGCAATAAAGACGCCCATCTGACATTGGTCTTAATCGAAAATTTCAATTTGAAAAAAAAAAACTTTTGAAAAGCACATAGATAGTAAATGTTAAAATTATGCACCGCAAAATTATCTCTGTCGAAAAGGACGTCATTGTATCGGAAGAAAAATATTTTCTCTCTTAAAAACCAAGCATTAACTAGATAGCCTGAAAAAATATTTTTTCACGAGTGTTACTTCTTAATGCTGCCTCATTTCAGAAAAGGTGAATGAAAATTATTTTATTTTTAAAATTACATTTTCGTTAATAAAACCTAAACTTTTAATATAATTGCCTCAATGTAAATCGTTTTCTGTCCACCGATATTGAAAAATAAGGCTCGGAACTGTAAAAAGAAATCTAAGATTTACAGTAACAATTAGCGCAATCAATAAAAAGTTATGTATCTAAATTTAATGAGACCATGGAGGGTTCAGGGGGGCGGAGCCCCCCTGAAGAAATCTACTTTATTATATAAAAAAATACCAGAATTAGTAGCTCATGATATTTTCAAAATATCCTTACATAACAACGTTTTTAATTTAACACCTCTAATATCTGAAAACTTCGTATTTTTTTATTCTTATAAATAATTAAGTAATTTGAAAACTTTAAATTGCGGTTTGCAGGAAATTGAATATTACCAAAGTGTGTTTAAAAACAATGACTTGCAGAGATGACGTTGAGGCTCCTGATCTGTAGATTTACTAGTTTAATACCAGTTAAAATGAATGATTAATATGATAACTAAAGCACAATTTCAAACGAAATCATTAAACTTATTATTTTACGAAGATAAAAATTTATTTCAATTTTATATTTTTCTCGGAAAGCTATTAAATAATATTTGTGACCTTTAACGTAAAATGTTCGATTAGCATCGATGAACACATTTCATCGACTATAAATCATTCTCCTCTTAACGAGTATGATACTTTCATTGTTGGAGTTTCGCTACTTAAGCTGACATTTAATGGGATACATTTTGTCGGATACTTTTAATTATTTTACAAGAGTAGCATCTAGTTTTTAATTGAATAAGAGAGGGATAAGATTAATTCTTTGATGAAATAATTTCTCGTAGCAGTATTCGAGACAGAAATAATTGTTTTTTTTTGTGTGTATTTCATTATCGTATAAAGATAAATGTTGTTACGTAATTAAATAAGAAAATCACCAAACGTAATGTTTTAAGTATAATATTGATTAATTGATGAATTTTTAAGATTTATCTGATTGAAAATAAATATATTGGACATTAAAAAATAAATTATGTTCTGAGAACGTAATATGAAAAGAATATTTTTTATTTTTGTAAGGTGCAGTGCGCTTTCTGTTTTTAATAGTCATGCGTAAATAAATTTTTAATTGAAAGGAAATGTTATTCTTAGCGCTGTTTTCATAAATAACAACAATTTAAAATAATAATCTTTTCTAAAATGTTATAAAAATATCTATTACATTGGTGAAAATTTGAATAATAAATTGAAAAAAATCCTTCAAAAAATTAGTCAAGTTAAAAAAATTAATGCATTCTGCACACCGCAACTTTGTAATGTAAGAAAAAGGATTCTCAGAAAAAAGGATTAAATTCCTATGTATAATTTTTACTCCTATAAAACTTTTTTAATGGAACGATTTTGACCAATTGTAACATTAAATATCTCTTAAAATAATTCTTCGATTTAAAAACGGTTTACTTCAGCATAATATTACACATTTTCATATTTTTGCATGCAGCATTTTTTTAATATTAACGAAGAAAGACCTCCTGTCACAAAAATTCCTTTACTGGAGCGGTAATAATGTTAGTGGAAGGTAGCCTAAAACGATCCTAGCGGGCAAAACGGTCTATATATGATTTCTTCCAGACAGGTCACGCTATCTACAAAGTAATACATAAACCAGTGCCAAGTGAAGAAGAAGCAATGGCGGTATTCAAGCGATCGCATTATTACGCGTCTGAATAGAATTCTTTGAAAAGGTGGGTTTTATAACATCTGTTATAAGTTAAACACCAACTTTCATATTTATTTAGATAGACAGTCTTTCATGTACAGAAATATGACTTGGTTTATTTAATAGAGTTTGTTTTTAGTCTTGAATTACACTTATGTAATTTGTTAAGTTTCTCGGCATCATCCTGTTATATGACCTAAATTGGACGGCCATGTTGCCGGGTAAAATGATCCATTATGTGGATCGTGTTACCACCATTTCATAGGCTAAAAAAATCCGGTACCGGGTCCTAGCCATCATGAGAACTAAATGTGTGACTGCCCCAAATCTTTCTCTTTGAGTCCACGTGTTATCCTATTATTTTTGGATCATAATTTTCAAATATTCCATTTTATTGTTTTTTCAAAATTATTTGTGACACTTTTTATTTTAAAATTTACATAAAATAAATTATGTATGCTACTTGATTGTAACATTTATTTTATTTCATTATGTGATTTCACAACTACTTTTATATCCTTTATTTTGCAGATAAAAAACAAGTTGCAATTATTTTTAAATGAAGGATCATTTTGCCCTTGGGTGATCCTTTGGACATTTTTTCAAAAATCTATTTTTTTCATTACTCAATTTTGGTTTAAAATATTGTTAAAATATTTTTATAATGCAAAATATAGTGTAAAACATATTTGCATAGGGCCAAAGTTTTATTTAAACAATTATGTTATTTTACATAAGATTTTCCCTTAAGGGGATCATTTTAGGCCACCTTCCCCTAGTTACTTTTTTGTAGTATAGAGAGATTCGATAGTGTCTGTAAAAATTAATAATACTAGGGGGCTCGGCCCCCTACGAGCTACGCTCGCCAACCCCCGTCCAGACACCGCAGACTCTAAATGCACGCTAATTTGATCGGCTTTAAAAAGATTGAATTATAATTTAAAAAACAGTGGCGATCTCCCTATAAACGAATTTCTATTCATTTCTCTTTGATTGGGGAATTTTAACGCCAAATCCGCTGCGGTACTACTTGATTATCCTGTCGACCAATTTCGCCAAATTATATATATCGCCAAACCACTCGCCAAATTATACAAATTGATATAATTTTTATTTTAAATAACGAAAGAACAAATAAATTAGTACAACATTAATAAAAACACAAATAAAACGTCGAAATAAAAATAACTTGATGACGTATACACGTGTAACAACATTTCAAAATAAGCTAATATAAAAGGAATTAAGTAAAGAGAGTCTTTGTGTCCTGGTATTTTTTAACAAAGCGAAAAGAAAGTTCTTTTAAATGAGAAAATTTAAATTAATTCTCAAAATATCAAATAAATGTCTAGCGCAATTTCTAAATTTAAACTTTTTTGTAATATTATTTTGTGTTCATTTTATGTAATAACTATAATGTGACGCAAATATGACGTAATTTCTCCAAAGACTTCTAACGCATGTTAATGAATTTATTATTTTACAATATCCTTTCTCTTTTAAAATTCACGTGTATACTTTTTATGACGTAATTTGTAATAAGTTCCTGGTTTTTATACGTAATTATTTAATTCTAATTTGAAAGTTTTTTTCCTGTTTAGAATAGTCACGTGTAAATAAATTTTTAATTTGAAGTAAACATTATTGCTTGCGCTTTTTATACAGTTGGCAACAGTTTAAATTAGTACAATTTTCTGAAATCTGTAAAAAATATCTCTAAAAATGCTGAAAATTTGAATTTAAAATAGAAATAAAACCTGAAAAAATGAGTCAAAAAAAAAAAAAATTAATGCAATCTGCACTCCGGCAAATTCTAACGCATAAAATGATCTAAAAATGATTACACTGCCATGTATAGTTTTTGCTGCTATAAAACTTTTTTAGTGGAACGATTTTGTCCAACTTTAGCATTAAATAACTCTTAAAATAATTCTTCGATTTGAAAACTGTCTGCATCAGCGTGTTTATCAAACATTTCTGTATAAAACCACCGATTTTCATATTTTTGTATGCATTATTTTTGTTAATATTAACGAAGAAATGTCTCCGGTCACAAAAAAATCAAAACCGGCGGCGGCGGTGACAGCGGTAGTTACTTTTTTTTAGAATAGAGAGAAGAGATACGATGTTTAGAAGTTAAAAAATTGCAGTAAAAGCTAAATTTATTCGCAACGTGTTGTCAACGTCAGAATGATGTCAATGTTTCTGCCGTACACGTTTGCCCTTTATAAAATATGTATTATATTATTACAATCTGTACGAACTTAATATATGCTATTGAAACCACTACAATATGTTCGTTTCGCAAAATCGTGCATTAAACCATTATGGTTTGTTTAAAGGGCCATACAATAGATTTCAGATATATTACTATCTATTAGCGATTATTGCTAAAAGTGCGTTTTGAGTTGTGTTTTGCGTGTTGATGCAAAACTGAATTTCAGTATATTATACAGTGGGTGCAAAGACTATAAATTATATATAGCCTATATTCAATAACTTATACTTTATAGCTGCACAAGGGAATTGGTTAAAATTCAATCTACGTCAAAAATAGCTGATAATGCTTTTTCAACTGCAATATGCATTTTTCAGCTGAACTAAAATTTAGTGTACTATGTGGTGTGGGCAGAATATAAATATTATACAGGTCTACACAAAAGAACTAAGATACATTGTAAACTATGGATATTAATTGATTGAAATGCGGTTTAAATTGTGTTATGTGTTTTCCAGTTGAATAGTATATGTAATATTAACACTTGGAAATTTTTCCAGAGAAAATTTCGCCTTGCATACAATATATCAAATGAAAATAAAAGTCAAATTGCTTAAAAGCAGGGAGTATGGGGAAAAATGTATTTTGATGATTTTATTCTTTTTCAATCACATTGAAACTGATTTGCATCAAAGAAGTGGAATGTGATGTGAATATCAGAATCGTTCATTTACAGCATCCATACTCATCCTGCGGTCCGCGGGCCGCATGTGGCCCGGCGACATTTTATGTGCGGCCCAAGACACATAATCTTTAATCCATATTTATGCAATTAATTGATATGCATATAAAAAATATTTAAGATCTTCATGTTGTTTTATATATTTTCATGGGAAGATAAAATATATCCTGTTATTTATAATTAACTTAAAGGTATGCTAAAAGCCGTTTCCTTAGTCAAAAATTTCTTTTTTTCATGCAGTCCTATTTGTCCTACAGTGATGAATAACATTTCTTAATCTTTATCAATAATCAAACATCATTCCAAATTAGGTTTGCACTATACATTTCTACAATTTTTTTACATTGAACAAACAATGGATTTATTAGAGAACATCTCCTTGGAAATTCTTGCATTGTTATAATATTATTTTTCATATTTATTATATAGCTAATACTACTTTTGAGGTTGGACATTTGTCGCGGAACAAATTGGCACCGAAAACATTTTTCAATACTATTGTCAATTAGCAAACTTTGCGGCATATTTCTACAGCATTTGCAATAGAAATATACTACAAAGTATAATTTTTGGAGAGAAAGGTGTTAACTTTTTTGGTAATAATTCTTCCGCGAGATACGATTAATCCTAGTGATAATAATTAACTTTTGTATGTTGTATTGTTATACTACTTATGTTATTTTAATTACTGTTTTTGAATTCTTTTATAAGAGTGTTGCGGCCTGCCTAAAGTCGAAAACTTATGTTTGCGGCCCGCGAGAAAAAAGGTTGAGTATGGCTGATTTACAGGGACACACAAAATAATTCGATTAGAATGTTGTGTATGAACGATAATTGCAACAAAGGCGTTTTCAGTTGGGGAATGCGTTTTTAAATTTAAATCATTATTTGCATATTTCTTGGTGTGCATACATTCTATACATAATATACAGAGTTACATAAGAAATCTTTAGTACATTTCCGTTTCTGGACGGAAATTGAAGGAGAGGAATTTTCAACTGCTTTAATCATATTTTTTTAAAGCTTCCCTTACCAATTTTTTGAAAAAAATTGCAAAAAATCATCTTATTTTTTGCAATTACATCATTGCATTTCACATCACAAAACTTGGAAAACTTCCAATCAAATATTATATGTAGTTTCCTTCTATATATAAAAAAAGTTTTGATTTGGAAATGGACCAATGAAAATCTGCGTAGATATTCCCGGCAGATCGGTATCCAATTTGAATGCTTAATCATGGCCTTTCTTCGTTAATATTAAAAAAACTGTTGCATACAAAAAATATGAAAATCGGTAGTATTATAGAGAAATGTTTGATAAACACACTTATGCAGACAGTTTTCAAATCGAAGAATTATTTTAAGAGATATTTAATGCCAAAGTTGGACAAAATCGTTCCATTAAAAAAGTTTTATAGGAGCAAAAACTGTACATAGGAATTTAATCATTTTTAGATCATTTTATGCGTGAGAATTTCCCGGTGTGCAGACTGCATTTAGTTTTTTAATTTGACTCATTTTTTGAGGTTTTATTTCTATTTTAAATTCAAATTTTCAGCATTTCGAGAGATATTTTTTACAAAATTGTATTCATTTAAACTGTTGCCAATTGTATAAACAGCGCAACCAATAATGCTTGCTTCAAATTAAAAATTTATTTTACACGTGACTATTATAAACAGAAAATATAAAAAGCAGGAACTCATTGAAAATTACATCATAAAAACAATACTTACACGTGAATTTTAAAAGAGAAAGAATATTGTAAAATAATAAATTCATTAACATGCATTAGAACTCTTAAATAGGAGAATTTACATCACATTTACGTCACATTACACTTATTATGTAAAATGAGCAAAAAATAATATTGCAAAACAGTTTAAATTAAAAAATTGCGCGAGACATTTATTTGATATTTTAAGATGATCATAATATTTCATTTCTAACAAAAGTATTTTTACGTGAATATTAAAAAGAGAAAGAAAAGTTTGGTGAAAATTACGTCATATTCAAATTATAATTCAATCTTCCGAAATCTTTTTAAAGCCGATCGAATTAGCGTGCTGTTAGAGTCTGGGGTGTATGAACGGGGGTTGACGAGCGTAGCTCGTAGGGGGCAGAGCCCCCTAGTATTATACCTAATCCTCTTTAATAAAAAGCTAAGCGTTTCTGGCGACTGGCTTTTCCGCTAAATGTTGCCACAGATTAATCTCGGAAAATGAAACATTTGAAGTTACGGAAATAATTAATAGATCGAAAAGTATTTGTCAGAAAATTGTTAGACAAACTGCGTTAGAAAGGTAAAAAATTGTATTTTTCTTGATATGAATTTCAAATCTAATGATTATGCCGTTTTTTAAATATTGAATTTCAAAAATTATCAAATTTCAGAATGAAGTACCGTAGCGAAGCCATCATGCATAAAAAGATAATGACAACGTCAATGTGTCTTGATGTGCATGCTGGCTATAACACGAGTCACAAATTATATTAGCCTTATTATTCTGTTAAAATATAAAAGTGAATTATGATGTCACGAGTGCACGATTTTTATTTAATTCTCGACAAGTACTAGAAGTGCCATTACTTTATAGCTGTGAATAATATAGGTTAATTCACATATGACCACATATTTAATACTAATATATGGTTAATGCATGGCTTTTACAAGAGAAAGTGATAACATAAAAAGCTTTTTATGAATTTACATTTCTCTTTCATTTTTTTCCAAGAATCAAAACTGTATTCATTTAGGCTTGGGAAACATATTTTTTAAATACTAGTATAAAAGCAAAGTTTCTCCATTTCTCAAGGCTTTCAATATATTAAAAAAAAAGAGAGCATATTTGCGCAAGATTCATAGTCCGTACAGTGTTTAATTTTTAAATTGATTTTCCTAATCAAACATGTTTAAAACCCCGGGTAACGCAAGGTATTTCAGCTAGTTTATTATATTATATAAGAATATTTTCTTCCTTCTTAAGCTTCAGGCCGAGTAAAAACGTGATACAAATATCCGTAGTAAATAAATTATACCACGCCCAAGTTTTCACGGCATAATAATTAAATGTAATACATACGAACCCGAGATAACTCGAGATAATCAGAGGAGCGGTTAACGGAGCTAAATTTTTTCATACTATGTACTGAGAGCAATAAGTCTATTTATAACACTATAGATCATATAAAAGACTGCACAAAAAAATTCGGATTTTTTTCCGACTATAAATGGTAATTTCTTAAATTGGACTTTCAAATGTGTTATTCGTCTTAAAAATTCTTTGAATTAACATTATCTTTCATCTTAATGAACTGTGAAGTTAATTTTTGTATTATTCTGAATGTGTTGGAAAGTGTTTAACAATCTATGCTTGTCATATGTTTTCTCGTTCTTGTTTTATTTTGATTTTAAATCATGTTATTGTTATCGTATAAAATTATTTCGATCGTTGCAGTTATAAAACTCTGTCTCTTCTAACACACGAATTTTTTTCTTGTATTTTCTCCTTAGAAATAGTTTTTCTGGACTTATTGCCGAAACGTCAGTGAAGGCTTACTGTGGAGACACGAAAAGTTTTGATTTCGTTTGTCTGTCTGTCTGTTCCGCGATAATTGCCGCAAAAAGCATTCGATCGGCTTGAAATTAATTGGGCATGTTGATGAGGTACTCGGACTTAGCTGTATAATGTTTGGTTAAATTTGGTTCATTCGTTCGGGAAATATAGAACATTTTATTTTGCTCTGTAATGCTTTTCTGTGGCAAGTCAGACGATTTTCAAATTTTCATTTGTTGAAGGAAATGGCTCATATAAAAAATGGATTTAAATGGTAAATTTTGGATGCTGAAATTTTTAAATAAGATTATTAAATTATTCCAATTAGTTTGAAATTATGTCAATATATTTGCGAGATTTTTTAAATTAGGTTTATAACTTTTGGGGGAACTTTATACATGTTTTCCAATAATATAAAGCATTTTGTTTTATCAATTTGACATAATACATATTTCACTTTTTACCTTTTCTTTCATCAGTTGCCTAGCAACTTATTTGGTCTTAATAATCTTAGTATAAATGCGTCTATAATGTTTCAGTAAAGCCAACGTCAAAACGGATGAATTAATGCATTTGTATTTTTGCATATAGATGGATTTTAGCCCCAGAAATTAAAACAGGCAATATTTTATTTATTTTATTCAAATATTTTGCTTAAAAATACAAAAGTTCATTATTTTCATAGAGAATAATGTGACATTTTTTCATAAAATTTATCAATGTTTCTTTAATTGTTGCCAAGAAAATCAAAACCCTGAATAATATTTTCTCTTAAACAATTTTCAATTGAAAGATTTTGACGTGAAACAGGAAAATGAAAAAAAAATAAAGAATAAAAAAATTAATATGGCGACATATTGGGAATAAGAAGAAAACTCTCAATTATTTCTTAATATAACAAGATGAAAGGTTTTGAGTAAGTACGAATAGCAGGTGAATTAGACGTCATTTAGAAAAAAAAAAAAAAAAAAAAGATGTTGGAATAAAAAGATCTTGGCTAAAATAAAATTAACTATTATTCACGGAGGAAAGAGATAGATGGAGATGCAGTATGCCGAAAAAACAGTATTCAATATGATGTGCGTTATCGCTCAGATTTAAATGCCCTCATTCGGCCCAAACAAAACAAGCACGTGGAACAGGGACCGAATTCTTTGACTTCATCCGTGCATTTTTTCTGTAAAATGTAAATGATCTGCTTATATTTCAGCATTCTAAAGTAGCATTTCATCGTATTATGAATTAAAAACTGTATTACTAAAAATATTTTTCTTTTCTTTCTTTCTTTTTTTAAGCACGCCGTTGTGATTGGGTCGAATGTAGCGGATTTTAAGGTTACATTTTTGGCGTCACTTCAAGATTTATTGTTTGCGTACGGTTAACATGAGGATTTTATTTTAAATTTTAAATTTATTAATTTATAAAAAAAAAAACTTATGCTTATCCTTATAAATCACATCGTAAAATAAAATCTATGATATACTATAACCATCCGCACAATCAATAAAAAATTACGAATGTTAATTTAAATAGACTACGGGGTGTTCAGGGGGGCAGAGCCCCCTGAAGAAATACAATTTTTGATTTAAAAAGTTACCAGAATAAGCAGCTCATCAGAATTTCAGAACATCAGTGTATAACCACTTGTTTAACACATTTAATTTCTGAAACTTTACGAAGTATTTTGTATTCTTATAAATATTTATGTAATTTGAAAACTTTAAAAAGCAATTTGTAGGAAGATGAATATTACGCAATGAGTGTTAAAAAACAATGACTTGCAAAGATGACGTTGAGGCTCCTGATCTGCAGATTTACTAGTATTATGTCATCTTTTCGTTGGATCGGTGCCAGTCGTTTAACAAAGTGAAGAGGATTTGTATACAATAAGTGTTTTCGGATATCGTGAAATAGCTCATTGTTTATCCCTTTCACTCCCAGTGAGTCCAAATGGCATCATGATGTTAGTGAATTTTTTAATTCGGATATTCCAAGTTCATACCAGAAAATTAAAATAGCAATATTTGGTTTATTTAATAACAGACCATTTCCGTATTTGAATAATGCGAAATTTAACAGTCAAATTTTCTGGTGTAAATTCGGATTCTTTGAACTACGTAATTTCTAGAACGTATTCTATCATGGGAATGAAAGGGTTAATGGTACGTATTAAGATTACACACATTACCAATTAAATAGAAGAAGAAAGATTATAAAACAAAATAAACTTACGGACAAATTTTATTTAAGTTCTAAATAAAAAATATTTTTTACTTCAGATTGTCAATGATAGTTAATACTCTGTTATTTTTAAAATACCAATCATTCTGAACATTCTGAACCATCCGAATTACTCACATACATATATCTTATATACTTAAGGTTGAAGTACACTAACGCGACGAAGTGTGGTAGCTTTTTCGGTTTGTTTGATGTGGTCAGGTCATTCTTTTATGGCATGACGAGAGAGTACGACGATAGTGGAGGAGAGGTCCTTGACATATTTATCACGCCCACCTCCCTTTTATTCAGTGTTTGCGGTTTGCTTCGAAACTTTCAAAGAATAATGAAAAATGCGACAAATGACCACAAAATCCTTGAAAAAAGAATACTCAGAAAGAAGGAATTCATGGCTCGTGGCAGTGTTTGGTCTATACACAAGCCTACAACCGGTCGGGAAAAAACTCCAAAATACACATATATCACAAAATTATCGCAGAGGGATGCGAGAAGTACCATTCGATTGGGATTTGTGTCTTTTTTGTGGTATGAATGCAGCTTTTGATGTAGAAGTCGTCTTCTTATTAAAAATTGTATCAACTTTGATTTTTCAAATGTTAATATCAACTGTTGACATTTTTTTTAAGTTTTCAGAAAACAAATAAGACAAGAAAAATGTATAGTTGATGTACTTTTACTTGAAATCTTCATATAGTTATAAAAATAATGTATTAGGAGTTTAGCAATAAATTTTGAAAAATAAAGTTAAAATGTTACAAGAAAAATTACTGAAAAGCGGAAAAATTATGTAGAAATTCTAAATACAAATTAAACTCAATTTTAAGCAAAGAAATCCTTTTTAATTTTCTTTCCTGTAGATAATTTGATAATAGAAGATGGTCGAAAAGTAAAAGGACCACGTATAATTACATGGAAACGTTGCTCCCCTGTCCAAATGGCCGAAATTTTGATATGCAATGATTGTTCATGCTATGCTTTTAAACCTAAAAAATATTGATTATGAAACCCATTATTAAAAAAACTTGTTTTTTAACGGACATTCTACTGTATTATTGAGTGAATATCTTCATTTCATGTAAAGTACAGATTTTCTTTATTATCCAACAGAGATATCGTTTTCGCCTTTTAGTGGAAGCAGTTAAAATCATAAGACTTTTCACTTTTGAGAAACAAGCAAATTCCATCAGAAATACTATAAAGAAAATTAACCCACCCCATTAAAAAGGTTAAGAAAGGCAAGTAAGGTAAATATACTAAAATAAAATTATTTCTTACAAAGAAATCGTGTTTTATTACGATTTTGAAATACGTTTAGGCATAGCTGTCAACTTCTATGATTGTTTGCAACCACTATCTCCGAAAAAAATCTTATACTTGTTTGATCGCGGAAATCTGCGGAAATAAGGAGAAGATCAATTTCCTAAAATGGTGGTAGTGAAAAACCTTAGCAGTTAGCATGTATGGGTATAGGCGGGAAACAAAATTATTTGATATTTACACCAAACGCATTTGCAGTATCGCTATTTTAAAAGACATCAATCTATTAAAAAAATAAATAAATAAAAATAAAACATATTTAACGATCATTTTATCATTCTACTTTGTTAAATAAATATATACCTCCAATGACATTTCGTATAAATTTTGAAGTTATTTTATTTACTGCTAGAATATTTTTATAGTAAACATACCAGGAAAATTCTAAAGGTTAAAGAATTGCATTTTCTTTCTATTTTATTTTTTTGTTAAGTGAATAAAAGTTTCTAGTGACATTCGACACAAATTTTCCTGATATTTTATTTGTTAAACTTTCTTTTTTGAGAAAGTACGTTAAAAAAAATTCTTAAAGATTACGATTTCTTTTATTTTGTTTTAAAATAACTTATAAACTGTCAAAGATATTTCTCTTAAGTTTCCAAGATATTTTATTTGTAATATGTTATTTTATAGAAAGTATATTTGAAGAAAATGTTAAATGTTAACAAATTTATTTTATTTTCCTTTGTAAAATAAACAACAGCAATCTTTGGTAATTGTTATAAGCTTTTAATAGATTTTCAGTTACATAATCTACTTAAAAATGTTCTGAAACAGAGTCTTTTTACGTAATCTTGTAATTGAGAACTAAAAATGGAAAACACTAAAAGTACAAAAAAAAAAAAAAAAAATCTTTTATTAATGAAAAAATCTTTTAAGTGCCAAGCTTCTCCCTTTAGTGCGCAGCTTTGCATATATGCAAACAATAGTATTTTGAATTTAATAGATTTTTTTTAGTCGTATATACCTAATTCACTGCAGAAAATTAAAATAGCAGTATTTGGTTTAAATAATAACAGACATCCGTATTTAAATAAAGCGTAATTAACCATTGAAACTTTCTGGTGTAAAGTCAAATACTCTGGACTACGTAATTTCTAGAACGTATTCTATCATGGGAATTAAAGGGTTAAAGGTTAAGCTTTATAAAATAAATAATTATATAAAATAAGATATTTGTAGACATACTTATTAAAGTATTTACTAATTTGCAATATTTTAGCGTAAAACAGCCACACGACAGTAGTTTTTACTTGTATTGTAGATGTTCAACAGAAGAAAAGATTGACGTATTATATGAAAAATGTATCTCTGATTATTTTTCATTATTTTTTCTGTGTAATAAATCTTTCACAGAATCATATATAATATTTTCGAAACAAAATAAAAAATTGCGCATTTCAGGGTTAACAAACAGGAGAAGGCTTGAGGAGTCAATCCCAATAGTAATATAACAAAAAAGTCCAAAGGTATCGCTACACAGTGCGGTATTCCGCTGAAAAACCTGGCCAAAATTATTTAAATCTTTTGTGCGTTTTGTAGCAGATAAAATGTCATTAAAAATAGAAAAATATTTTAATATGGTAAAAACAACTCACTTTTCGTACAATTTATGCAAATATGTGTTTGGTTGCCAACCGTAAAGATTTACATAATGGTTAGAGGTATCATTTGCAATGTCTTCAAAAATTTTATTAGCTATTTTATAACTTTTAGATAAGCCTTCTAGAATAGTTTTTAGATAGTGCATTAATTTTACATCAATTCCTGTAATTTAAGCTGTTGTTTCTGGATCTGAGATAAACTTTCTTGAGGTGTTTCCGAAACCGGCTTTTGCAATGTCTACAAGTAATCGCATCTCAATTTAATACTTGTCTTGCAGTGATTTTTTTCTTTTATTGACAATCTAATATTATCATTTCTTGCTTGCTCTTTTTTTATTGGAAGCTTACAAGCAAGACGTAGAATTTACTCGAAAAATCTGATCCTAGAATGGAGCATTGTGAGACCGAATTTAAAATAATCAGGGCAGTGTAACTATTATTAACGTATTAAAATCTTTGGATGATTGTTTGCAAATATTGCATTGCATCGTGGAATTGGTGCTGGTAATAGCATTGTAAACTTTAGCATCGACCATAGTCAGCATTAATCTGTACTGAAATTGCAGTAAGCCATAAGCTGTGAGTATCTTTGTGTTTATTAAATTTCGTGCCTGTTCTTCAATGTATTTTACTTCCTCTTGGATTATGTCGTTATTTTCATGAATGAATCTTATTCGTATAAAACGGCAGAAACGTGGAGATGAAGGTATAAGGTTCTGCCACCATACTTTTTTAAATCCATTTATGTTACTTATTAATCTCAAATGAACTAAAGAGCTTTGGAAGATGTTTGAGTCATTGTCAGAGGAGTTTTCAAACTTTTGTTTGAACATTTGTTGTTGGGAGCCGTCACAACCCCATTTGCAGAGTAGTTCTAAATTTTTCAATTCTGCTCCACTTGTTGTTGTGAAAACATCTTCTATGCATTTACACAGTCTTTGAGTCGTGTGATCTAAAAGATTTTGAAGTTTTACTTCTGTCATGTTTTCAGTAATGTAGTGTCTTTTGGATGTAACAAGTAGCTCTCTTTAGCTCGCTATAGAAGTGAATAGCAAGGTCATGTATATTTATTAGAAGTTCGGATGATATTATATTGATTGCATGTGAAATCTACTGCAACAAACATGGCCAAAGCCTCAGTCGGTGATAACGTCAATGTACTTAGGTTTGTTGTCTAAGCCGAAGAATTCAAAATTTTTCAATATTTTGTTTCACTAGTTGGGCTGGCTGTAACGTCTTTAATAATTTTTTAGACATCTGCATGTCCTGCATTTCTTTCGCTCATTTGAGCTGTATATGTCAATTGTTCGTTTCTTATTTCAGATCTTAATTGATCCGTTTTACGCATCTTACTTCTGCCACTACAATCTTTAAATTCTTCAGCTGGGCGACCGAGTTTCTCTATTGTCCTTGTAGGAAAATAAAGCATTCCTTTCAGTCATTCCTCATTGTTTTCTTGAAAACATTCTTCAGTGAATCGCGAAGAAGCTCATTTCTGTTTATAAGTATGTTTGAAAGATTTTACTTTGTAACGGAACAAATGTATTTAATTTTCTGGACATTTCGTAATTTCGACAAGTTTCTTTTCGAGAAACTTCAACTTCTTGTTTATTTTACTGCTTCACATTACTTTTATTACATCACACATATATTTTCTTGATGTTTCTATTGATTTTCTCCTATTGAATAAAAAAATAATATTAAACAAAAACCTAATTTGCAGAACAAATTAAAAAAACAAAATTTATTTCCTAAACTGTTTAAGCCCGAGAAGAGGGAGATATTAAGATATTTCATTAAATTCGTTCTACATTTAATGTTAAATTTTTGTAACCAATAAGTTAAACCAAATAAACATTAAAAAATAAAAATGAAATTCATACAATATAATACTTTAAACACCTATATACTTAGATTCCGTTCAAATGAATTCGAAATAAATCTTAGACTTTTTTTAAAGTTTTGTATTTTGCATGTATCTTATCATATTATGTACAATCGTCGTAAACATAATGCAAAATCTGCAGTACAAATATTTACAACTTAAAAATGGAAAAATTCTAAGATTTATTTCGATTTCATTTGAACGGAATCTAAGTATATAGGTGTTTTAAGTATTATATTGTATGAATTTCATTTTTATTTTTTAATGTTCAATTGGTTTAACTTATTGGGTACAAAAATTTAACATTAAATGTAGAACGAATTGAATGAAATATCTTAATATCTCCCTCTTCTCGGGCTTAAACACTTTAGGAAATAAATTTTGTTTTTTTAATTTGTTCTGCAAATTAGGTTTTTGTTTAATATGTCAAGTTTTTTAACAACTACTGCATTCAAACGAACACATTTCAAAATTAATGGAGGGTATCATCATCAGGCTTTGATTTGTGCTATATCGCATCACAATTTGTGATGTAATTTACCTGTGTATGATTCAAAAATTTTCACCAGTGCAGTAATGAATATTGCTGTAGTTTGCACGAAAAATTCCAATCTGAACATAAAAAAGTCCGTCCGGCCAGTGCCGGGAGGAAGAGGTAGCTTTCATATTCCTTATTTTAAAAAAGCCAACTTATATTATTCAAACACACGAAGCTCAATTAAGTGGAAACCGAATGTAGGAGATTCAATACTAATTTTTATCAATACTAAATCATTATGAATGAGAATTTCACGAAATTTGTCAGCTTTATCCAAGCTGCTTTTATTTAAAGTAACTTATATTTGGCTGCCAAATTCGGCGATTTCTTAAAGTGCCTGCCATTTTAAGACAACATGGTGGATGAGGCTAACCAGTGAACTTGGTCGACACCTTAGTAATTGCTGTGCACATGCTCACTCACATCGGAATCGGTTGATATATACGAGTGCTGTCGCAGGCAAAAAATCAGATTTTTCAAAATGTCACCCACGTTAGAAATTGAAACTGCTATATCTGAGCCATTTTTTAAGATAAAGACAAACAAAAAATGCTCCTGAATCCTTATATCAAGGTCAAATACTTAAGAAAGAAACCTTTTTCAATTTCTAATTTTTTTGCACCTCACTTTAAATATAATTTTTTTTAATTTAATGGCCGCCATTTTGAAACAAGATGGCTGATGAAGCTGGCCAGTTAACTTGGTCGAGATATTTATGTATACTATCCACATGCCTTCTTCCATCGAAATAGGCGAATACGTGTGGTATCGCGTGACAAATACAAGATCGTTTCAAAGTGTTAGCCATGATAGAAATTCAAAGTGTTATAATTCAACCACTTTTAAGATATAAACAAAAGAACAAATTTTCAGAAACAAAAACTGCTCCAGAATCTTTGTATCAAGACCAAACACATAAAAAAAATCTTTTTCATTTTCCAATTTTTTAATACCTCATTTAAAATTTTAAATTACATTTAAAAAAAAATGGCAACTATTTTGAAACAAGATGGCGAATGAAGTTGGCCAACGAACTCGGTCGAGACATTGGTATGTACTATGTACAGACCAAGTTACATTCAAATCGGTTCATAAATACGCCTGTTATCGCGTGACAAAAATCAGGTCGTTTTAAAATGTCAGCCACAATAGAAATTCAAAATGTTATAACTCAGCCATTTTTTTAGATATAGACGAAACAAAACCTGTTCCGGAATCTTTGTATTAAGGTCAAACACATACGAGAAAAATCTTTTTCATTTTTCAATTTTTTGGTATCTCATTTTAAATTTAAATTTAAATTTTTTTTTTAAATGGACGCCATTTTGAAACAAGATGGCGGATGAAGCTGGCCAACGAACTCGGTTGAGTTATTTGTATGTACTATGTACACACCAAGGTACATCCAAATCGGTTCATAAATACGTCTGTTATCACGTGGCAAAAATCAGGGCGTTTAAAAATGTGAGCCACGCTAGAAATTCAAAATGCTATAACTCAGCCATTTTTTAAGATATAGACGAAACTAAAACTGTTCCCGAATCTTTTTATCAAGGTCAAATACATAAGAAAAAAATATTTTTTCAATTTTCAATTTTTTGGTACCACATTTCAAATTTAAATTTTTCTTAAAATTTTAAATGGCCGCCATTTTTAAACAAAATGGCGGATGAAGCTGGTTAACGAACTCGGTCGAGACATTGGTCTGTATTATGTATAAACGAAGTTACATCCAAATCGGTTCATAAATACGCCTTTTATCGCGTTACAAAATTCAGGACGTTTCAAAATGTCAGCTTCGCTAGAAATTCAAAAGGCTATAACTCAGCCATTTTTTAAAATATAGACGAAACAAAAACTGCTACGGAGTCTTTGTATAAAGGTCAAATACATAAGAAAAAAATATTTTTCCATTTTCAATTTTTTGGTACCACATTTCAAATTTAAAATTTTTAAAAAATGTTTAAATAGCCGCCATTTTGAAACAAAATGGCGGATGAAGCTGGCCAACGAACTCGGTCGAGACATTGGTATGTACTATGTACACACCGAATTACATCCAAATCGGTTCATAAATACGAGAGTTAGAGTGTGACATAGGTCAGATATATATATATATATATATATATATATATATATATATATATATATATATATATATATATATATATCAATTTTGAACGGAGGGTGGTTTCGGGGTCTGGGGGTCATGATCGATGAAAATATACCAAAATTTTTTGAAATCGCTTTCCTCCGAACGGCTGCAATAGGTAGCTTTTTGTAAAGAAAGCTACCTAAAACAAGCAAACCCCGCGGCTTTGCTCGCGTAATATTTGAAATATGCCAAGTGATATTTATATGTCTAATTTTTATCAAAAGGTACTAACTAAATTTTTATTTTATTAAAAGGTAATATTTTATTTTATTAAAAGGTTTTTTTTTTATTAAAAGGTACTTATTACTTTTAGGAATAATTAAAAAATTACTATTTAAAACACAGTTTGACTAAACATCATTATTACACTGTATTAGGCAGAAATGAGACTTAAATTAATAACATGAAATAAAACTAAATAAATGATAATTTAGAAAATATTTTGAAACTTTTATGCAACTATCATGTCATATTTAAAGTTTCTAGTCTTTTCAGTATCACAGAAAACGCAATTTAGAAAGTTTTTAGCTCCTGCAACCCTCTGGTGGTAGTGGAACAGACATAAAATATAGCTTATGTTTGAGCAGGTTCTATCACCAAAATTTGTTGTCATTATTTTTTTAATCGGTTTGGTAATTTATAAGTTTGCTTAAAAATTGTAATTTTTAACGCTTTTCACTCACTTCATTTTTTTTTTAATTTGGAATTTTCTTTCGACTGTTCTTAGAAAGCAGTTGCATCTTGTAAGTAAATACCATGCCATACTTCAAAGTGTTAGACCCCTCAGTTGTGCAAAAAATGCAAATTAGAACATGTTTTGCTTTTGCAACTCTCAGATGGTAGTGACAGCAACATAAAATATAACCTATGTTATAGCAGGGACTGTCACCATTGATTTGCAACCATTACTTTTGAAATAGCTTTGGTATTTCCTTAGATTGAGTAGAAATCGAAATTTAGAACGTTTTTAGGACGCTTTTCGCGCATTTTCACCCCTTTTTAAATTTCCAATTTTTTCGAAACTGTTCTTAAAGATCTTTTATATCTAATAAATATGTACCTTGCCTAATTTTAAGTTGCTAGCCCCTACCCATCACAAAAATCGAAATTTAGAACGCTTTTTTGCTACTGCAACGTCTTGGCGATAGTGATACCGACATAAAATAGCGTCTATGTTAGAGCAGAGGCTGTCAGCATCCATTTCCTACCATTACGTTTGAAATGAGATTCATTCTTCCTGAGATATTGCCGACAAATCGGCATTTAGAACGTTTTTAGAACGCCTTTCGCGCATTTTGCTCCTGCATCTCCCCTGGGGTAGTGGAAACAGATATAAAATATAGCCTACCTTGGAGCAAGATCTGTCACCATCATTTTTACACCATTATATTTGAAATCGGTTCAGTACTTCCTGAGATTGCATAGAAATCGTAATTTAGAAAGTTTTTTACAACGCTTTTTGCACATTTTGACCCCCTTTTAAATTTCGATTTTTTTAGGAAATGTCCTTAGAGATCATTGATATCTTATAACTAACTACCATTCCAAATTTCACGATTCTAGGCCCTTCCGTAATGCAAAAGCCGCAATTTAGAACGTTTTTTGCTCCTGCACCCCCTTTGGAGTAGTGGCACCTACATAAAACATCGCCTATGTTGGAGCAAGGGTTTTCACCATCATTTTGATGCAATTATTTTTTAGATGGGTTTGGTATTTCCTGAGATTGTGTAGAAACAACCATTAGAACGTTTTTTAGAACGTTTTTCGCGCATTTTCACCCCTTTTAAATTTCGAATTGTTTAAGAACTGTTCTTAGAAATCCTTTATATCTTATAAGTAACTAATATTCAAAATTTCATATTTCTAGGCCCTTCAGTAACGCTAAAATCGCATTTTTAGAACGTTTTTTGCTCCTGCACCCCCTTTGGGGTAGTGGCACCGACATAAGATATAGCCTATGTTCTAAGTTGGACTAATACCATCATTTTGATACCATTACTTTTGGAATCGGTTCGGTAGTTCCAGAGCTTACCTCCTACAAATAAACAATTTTTTCCTCTTTATAATAGGAAAAAAAGTAAGTATAGATCTGCTTGAAAATGTCATTTTTATTTCCACTATGACGTCATATTCATCTTCTTTTTAATTCTTAAAAAAACTCTTTCAGTTTCTTCAGTTTCATGTTTCACGTGAAAATCATTCAACTAAAAATAGCAAATTATTATTACGGCTTTTGAATTATTTACAACAATGAAAAAATTTTTTTTAATTTTATTACAAAATGTCCGTTGAATCTCAATGAAAAAAGCGAAATTTGGAATTATTAAGAAAAATTTGAATAATGTATATAAAAATTACCCCCTCTCTAGATTATAATCCATCTATATGCAAAGGCGTATGCGGCTATATGATCCGTTTTGATCCTGACGTCTGGCAAATTTTTTTACACTTTGAATTTATAATATTATTAGAATTAGCAAAGAATTAAAAATGAGTGGCATCAGGGACAAAAAGGTGGGAAGAAAAAATGAAAAAGTTACCATCTCCATAGGCTTTTCTATGTTAAATTAACATTGAGAAGTGACACTGGAAATAAATAAGTATTGCGCTACCGCGCAATACTTAAATATGTATATCTAGTACATCTCTTCTTAGTAATATAAAACTCTCTTACCTCGTAAGTGAATAAAGAAGCCCTTCTTTATGGCTGATCTAAACTATATTATCCAAAATGATAACAGATAATTCACATATTACAAGCACTTGGTACGAAACCAAAATGTAACATTATTTACAAAGAAACATCTAGAGCACGTTATCACTGCACGATCAAAAAACGTCTTATTTAAAATAAAAAGAAAACACATCCATCCACTTAAAAAGGGTTTTTTTTTCTCTTCACTTTGCAGATTTGTCCTCTGCACAACAAAAGGTCTCGAGTAGGGAGTAATAAACTACAGCATATATTAAATGTAAACAGTTAATAAATTTAAAAGTTTAATAAAGTAAAAAAAAATGTTTTTCAAAAACTTTTTTTGTGTTACTTATAAAAAAAATGAGGGTCAAATGGGGGTAGATTTTATTTCATACCTTTTAATTAGCCGGTATATACATTATGAAAACACAAAATTTCTTACTGAGCTCAGTTTAACTCCCTATTAAAATTATAATTTTATCTAAAATATTTAACCAAAAGAAACTATGGTTTCAAACGTGAATATCATAATGAAGGTGCATTATATTTACAAAAATATTTATGTAAAAGGAAGTATGCGCCTTCTTCTTTAGAAACCGTAAAATGTTTCTGAAATTCGACTAAGAATAGTTTTTTAGACGTTCGATAAAAATATGCATAGATCAGAAGCGTAAAAAGAGTAATGCACAAACCATGAATTCCAAGTGAAATACTAGACAATTGTAGAATCTACAGATCGGAATGAACCTGTTATCACACACTGTAAAAAAAAAAAAAAAAAAAAAAAAAAAAAAAAAAATCTGTAGTTCTACAGATGTAAAGTTACATGTTTACTAAACTTTCATCTGTAACTGTACGAAAAAATCTGCAATTCTACAAAACTAGTTTTTTGCAAAGCTACAAAAATCTGTAACTTTACAAATGAATCTGCTAAAGTTACAGTAATCTTACTAAAATTTTATCTGTAACCTTGGTTGCAGTTACATGAAAAGTTCTAGGCATCTTAGTTTCCTAACCATTTCTTAGTAACCTTACAGATTTTTTGATTTTCGGTGCAAAAGTGTGTCTGTTACATGAATTTTTGTTCTTGCCGTTACATAAAATGTTCTAGGAATCCCAGTTTCCTAGAAAAACTTTAGTAACTTTACAGATTTTTTTTTACAGTGTATGGAAAGGATAGTGCTCTTATAACAACTTGAAAATGATCAGCTATATACGAGATTTGAAATTTTGACTTTTGGCCAGATTTTTCAGCGAAATACCACACTGTGCGCTGGTTGAATGTGCCATACGAAATGAAGTGCCAGTACGACACTCTCCTTTGTAATAGCGTTGGTGTTGGTTCAACGCGCGACGTCTGGGGGCCATTACAGAACTTGTTGTTATTGCTGTTCTTGTTGTTATTGTTTACATCAATGGGATATTTTTAAGCAAATTTAAAAATATTAAAAAAATAAATAAAAGAAATGTTTATCAATTAATAATATTGGGTATTTAAAAACTAAACGAAAAGAAAGTATCTACATTTTAAAGTGTTGTCTAAGAGCTAAAAGGAGTGAAATGGAAAACGCTGTAAGTGCCAGAAGTAGGCGATTTACTTTTTTTCGCTCTCTTGAAAAATTTTCTCTTTTGGACTTCCATTTTTAGTCCTCAATTATGCTTTATCTTATTTTGTAATTATTACTTTTTCTTTATTTCTATTTATTTTTGTTAAGTGACAGAATTGTCGCCCGAAGTAGCGCTTTTAGTCGACGGAAACACGTCATGTCACTTATAACAAAAGCACTTCGATCATAGAACGAAGTGATTGTTCTAGAGGATCATTGTGTTTTGAATTAGGAATAAATAATAGCAATTTGTAGTAATTGTAATAAGCTTTCAATAGATTTAAAGTAACATTACTTACATAAGAATGCTCTGCAACAAAGAATCTTTTCACGTAATCGTGTAATTATCATTTATCTTACTTTGTAAATAATACTTTTATAAATTTTCATTTGGTTTTGTTAAGTGACAGAGTTGTCGCCAGAAGCTGTGCTTTTAGTCCACGGGAACATGTTATGTCATTTATGACAAAAGCACTCCGACCATGGAAAGACGTGATTGTTGTAGAGGATCATTGTATTTTGAATTAGGTATAAATAATAGAAATTTGTGGTGATTGTAATAAGTTTACAATAGATTTACAGTAACATTATATGTATAAAAAAGCTTTGAAACAAAGAATATTTTTACGTAATCTTGTACACTGTAAAAAAAAATCTGTAAAGTTACTAAAGTTTTTCTAGGAAACTGGGATTCCGAGAACTTTTTATGTAACGGCAACAAGAAAAATTCCTGTAACAGACTCTGTTACAGGATTTTTTCTTGTTGCCGTTACATAAAAAGTTCTAGGAATCCCAGTTTCCTAGAAAAACTTTAGTAACTTTGCAGATTTTTTTTTACAGTATAATTATGCTTTATCTTATTCTGCAATTATTACTTTTTCTTATTCCTGTTTGTTTTTGCTAAGTGACAGAGTTGTCGCCACAAGTAGTGCTTTTAGTCGACGGGAACACGTTGAGTCATTTATGACAAAAGTACTCCGATCATGGAAAGAATTGATTGTTATAGAGGATCATTGTGTTTTGAATTAGGAATAAATAACAGCAATTTGTGGTATCGTAATAAGTTTTCAATAAATTTACAGTACACTGTAAAAAAAATCTGTACAGATACTAACGTTTTTCTAGGAAACTGGGATTCCAAGAAATTTTTATGTAACGGCAACAACAAAAATTCCTGTAACAGCGTCTGTTACAGGAATTTTTCTTGTCGCCGTTACATACAGATTTCTTGGAATCCCAGTTTCCTAGAAAAACGTTAGTATCTTTACAGATTTTTTTTTACAGTGTAGCATTATCACATAAAAATGCTGTACAATAAAGAATCTTTTCACGTAATCGTGTAATTAGGCTTTATATATTTTACATTGTAATTAATACTTTCTCTTATTTTCATTTGATGTTGTTGATAAAGTTGTCGACCGAAGTAGTGCTTTTAGTCGACAGAAAAATGCTCGCCGTATAATTTATGATAAAACCACTCCGATCATGAAAAGAAGTTATTGTTGTAGAGGGCCATTGTGTTTTGAATCAGGAAACAAATACTAGCAATTTGTGGTAATTGTAATAAATTTTCAATAGATTTACGTTTACATTATCTACATAAACATGCTCTGAAACAAAGATGCTTTTTACGTAATCTTCTAAATATGCTTTATATATTTATTATTATTATTTATTTATTTTTTTTTTTTTGTACTCATTACTTTTTCTTACTTCCATTCTTTTTTGTTAAGTGACAGGTTGTCGCCCGAAGTAGTGCTTTTTGTCGACGGAAACATGCCTTGTCATTTCAGACAAAAGCACTCTGATCATGGAAAAAAGTGATTGTTGCAGAGGATCATTGTATTTTGAATTAGGAATAAATAATAGCAATTTGTAGTAATTGTAAAAAAACTTTCAATATATTTACAGTAACATTATGAACATAAAAATGCTTTCCAACAGAGAATCTTTTCACTTAATCGTGTAATTATCATTTATCTTACTTTGTAAATGATACTTTTTTAAATTTTCATTTGGTTTTGTTACGTAACAACGTTGTCGCTCGAAGTAGTGCTTTTAGTCGATGAGTCCTGGATTCAACAAGTTTACATATATATATATATTATATATATATATATATATATATATATGTATGTTATATAAAAATTTTTACTTTTACTATTCATTTAAATTATTCTAAATTGCCGGCATATTCATTATTTCCGTTTTTTTTAATACGCTCTATTATTTATTTCTAGCTAAATTCCTCTATTTTTAAAACGCGTATCTTAATAATAGATTTATTCCAAAACGTAACCTAAACTTTTAATCCCTTCATTAATCTCTATCGTCTACCAAACTGTAAAGTTCTGAACGCAGTTACTTATTTTTCGAATGTTTATCAAAGCCATTTTTAATTTTTTATTCTATTTCATCTCATTTTTCCGCCAGCGGGGCACCAGCCTTTTCACATCGAAATCATTCCATTAGCGACGCTGGGATTCTTTCCTGTGACGTTTCTTGCTCGCTCTCCATTGGCTGAGTGTCGGATCCCAGTTTCACTTCGAGGCTCGTTCGTGATTTTCGTTGGTTTAGCTTGAAGTTTTCATTTCAATCGGAATTCCTCCGCGCATTCTCATAAATAGCGAGAGCATGAGCTCAGAAAGAGAGATTTTTATGCTGTGATTGTTTACATAATCTGTTACCCGGTGTCCTTAGCCATGTGGAATATTCATTTCGTAAATTAACATCTATTTAGCATGAGTAATTAGTTTATGCTCGAGTGAAATGCTCTGATTTCTCATTTGCGGGAATTGTTCAGTGTTGGTATGTTCTGATGGAATAAACAGTTGTTCTATGACTACGTTTCCATGTGTTTAATTGGGAAAACCCCATATTTCTTCATACGCCTTTTTTCGCCACTCACGCTGCCTTGTTTTTATAATGAAATAATGTTTGATTGGACTATACCAATATTATCATCGCTCTACAGCTGCTATATTTTCAGAGTTGATACCTCCGCTAGCAATGCTTGTGCTAAGTGGTAGGATTGCTTACAACATCACCAACGGCTGATTAAAAGGTGGTATGACTTCAGTAATACGTAATAAGCACGATGTGATATTTCAACTACCCATTAAATTGTTTCGTAACAAGAAGCCAGCGTAGGATAATGTCGACCTACTCTACTTTACTCTTCTAAAAGGAGACCTTCAATAATAAAAAAAAAAAAGTGTCCCTCCGATTGTGAAATCAATCGAAACCTGCGATGACACCTGGTAACGACGATTTGATATTCTGCATCTTTACCTGAATGTGCGTCTATAAAGAAAAAAAAATCATTCCAAGGTCGTAAGTTTTGAAAGATTTATTTATTTATTTATTTGTTTATTTTATATTTCACCATATTTTCTTATTTACATTTGATGTATTTCTGTTATTATTTATTAGAAAAGAAAATATTTACATTTGTTATTTTATTTAAAGTTTATTATCAGTATTTATTATGATTATACAATGAATCCATGTGTTTATGAATTGTCCCACCTCTTTTATGTTAATGCGATCGGGATTTGTTAAAAACTCTAGTGATAAAATGAATGATAGTGAAGTAAATATCGTCTCTTTTGTCCCAGGGTCAAAGATGGATATACAATCCTGGCTGAAACATTTTGACCAAGTATGCAGTTCCGATAAAAAAGATGAAACATGGAAAATGCAAAATATCTCTAAATTTTTGAAGGGAGAAGCTTTAAAAGTGTTCATTAATGAGTGTCTAGAGTGTACTACTTTCAGTAAGATAGTTGAAATTCTTTCAGAAAAGTTTATAAAAGTACAAGCTCCTAGATTTTCTGATTTTGCTTCTATGAAGCTAAATGATCTTAATGAATTAGAGAGTTATTTCGGAAAAAATATTGAGATTGGTAGACAACTTCATTTATGTGAAACCAGCATAGTCCAAGGTTTGACGGATGGTTTGAAGCCAGAATATCAGAATTATATGATTATTAACCCTCCAGAGAGCACCATAAATTGGTACAGAATGGCTAAACAACTAGTAGTCATTCCCACCTCTCATGTAAACAACCATAATGTTAGGAATAATTCTCAAAATCATGGATCTTTCCAGTTTAATAACCAGGCTCCTAGACATTGGGTTCGCCCAAACCAGAATTTTCAAAGAACAAATTCTAATTTTCGGCCACAAAACCCTCTTAATGCTCAAAATTCTAGATTTGTTAACCCTAAATTACCTACTACTCATTTTCAAAATAAGTATCCTAGTCGACCATGTCGAATGTGTATGAACAGGGGTATACAGGATGCTTTCCACTGGGAGAGGACTTGTATTTTTAATGTTGAACCTATGCAATCTTATGTTCCTCCTCCTAGTGAACACAACAACCTAGTCATAATATATGACATTTAATAATTAATGGATATGTAAATAACAAGGAGTTACCTTGTGTAATCGATTCTGGTTCTACAATATCAATTTTACCTTTAAAATTTGTTAAGTTGTTAAATGTTAAAGTTATAAATATTACACCTATTATTATTGGCCAAGTCAAAGGAACTGTTGAAATAAACCAATCTTGTAATTTGTTGTTTAAAATAGGTAATGTGCAAAAATGTATTAAATTTTTGTTATGTAAAACTGATTTAAATTATGCTATACTAGGATTGCCAGACTGTTCTAAGTTTAACTTGGTTATAGATTGTAATAAATGTGAAGTATTACAAGGAAACCTTGTATTAAATCGATCTCAAAGCATATCCATTGATAAATTAAAGTTACTTCATTTTAATGTCAATGAAAAGTACCAGAGAGTGCACCCGATTATGAAAATGACATGATTCCTCAATCCTTTGATCAAATTAATTCTAACGATTCTAAATTACTTTCGGAGGTAAATGCTATAAAAAATGAAACGTTAAGGGATAATATAAGGGATTATTTAGACATTTTTTCCAAAAATAAATATGATGTTGGAAAAATTAATATTGAACCACAGCGCGTTTTGCTTAATTCTGACCTACCCATATCTCTGAGGCCTTATCGCACTTTTGCAGTGGAAGAAAAAGAAATTTCAGATCAAGTTCAATCTTTATTAGCTGCTGGTTTAATTAAAGAGAGTTATAGTCCTTATTCTGCCCCTGTTACTTTAGTTATGAAACGCGATGAGGGTAAGAAAACTAGAATGTGTGTAGATTATCGAAAATTATATGCAATAATGAAAAATGATGCTGAACCTTTACCACGTATATATGGAATTATTGATAAATTAAGTCGTGCTCAGTATTTCTCCACTTTGGACTTAGCCTCTGGCTACTGGCACATCCCAATTCACCCAGCAGATACTGAAAAATTGGCTTTTGCAAACAATTTTGGACTTTTTGAGTGGAATGTTCTTCCATTCGGTGTCAAAGTTGGTCCCCCAATTTTCAATAGGACTCTTAGAAGAATTCTCACTAAATATAGAATTCATTTTGCTTGTTATTATTTTGATGACATAATTGTTTTTTCCTCCTCTTTAGAGGAACACCTGCAACATCTAAACCGATTATTTGAATTATGTAGGCTTGAAAATATTAAACTTAAATTATCTAAATGCAATTTTGTTCAAAATAAAATTAATTTCTTAGGATATGAAATCAAAAATGGTACTGTAACTCCAGCTAATGCTAATATTGATGTCATAACAAATTTAAAACCTCCTTCTAATGTAAAAGAACTCCAAAGATTTTTGGGATCAATTAACGTTTACCATAAATTTATAGATAATTATGCCAAAATCAGACACCCCCTTAACAGATTACTTAGGAAAAATACTTTATGGGAATGGAATTCAAATTGCCAAAATTCTTTTCAGAAATTAAAGGATGCCTTAATTGTTAAACCTGTATTAAGAATTTATGACCCTGCATTACCACTTCATATGTTTGTTGATGCCTCACAGGTGGCAGTAGGTGCAGTTATTAAACAACCAGATAATAATGGGTTTTTACATCCAACTGCTTATTATTCTAGAGGAATGAGAAGTTATGAACAGAATTACTTTTTAACTGAATTAGAATGTCTTGCCATCATTGACACCTTAGATAAATTTTATCATTACTTCCATGGTGTAAAATTCACCATTCACACTGATCATGCGTCTCTTGTTTGGTTAAAGAATACGAAGCATTTGAGAGGTAGATTATTTAGATGGTCTTTGAAGTTAAGCATGTTTGATTATAATATTGTGTACGAAAAGGGATCCACAAATGTCGAAGCTGACATGTTGTCAAGTAACCCTGTTTTACATTATTTTCAACCCTTAACTTTTCTTCTAGACATAAAAGAACTTATAGAGATTCAATGGCGGATCTAAGGGGGGGGCGAAGGGGCGATCGCCCCCCCCTTGGGCTAATAAAGGGTTTGTAAAGCGACATTATACATCCTCACGGGAAATGACTTGGGGCGGAGCTCGAGCCCGGCGCGACCCGACCCGGGTCGCGCACTTTAAATCCACGAGACTCAGACTGGGTCAGGTCTATTCTCTTTTAGAGTCGGGTCGTGCACTGATCTTAATTTTTTCTGCAGATTCGGGTAGGACCAGACTTCTTTTTCCTCCAGATTGAGCCTGTCCTGGACTTCATTTTTCCTAAAGGTCTGCAATGGCCAAAAGTTACAATTCGGGGTTCGACCCGGAATAAAAGCTAAGCATTCGGTCCATGTCAGCCCGTATGATAAGCATTATTGGCCCGACCACGACCCGTGCACTCCTCTAAATTCTTCCCTCGCCAGTTTAAATTCACGAGACTCGGGCTGGATCAGGTCTTTTCTCTTTTAGAGTCGGGTCGAGACCCGATCTTAATTTTTTCTGCAGATTCGTGTCAGGCCAGACTTCTTTTTCCTCGAGATCGAGCCTGGCCTGGACTTCATTTTTCCTAGAGGTCTGCACTGGCCAAAATTTCCAGGTCGGGGCTCGGCCCGGAATAAAAGCTAAACATTCGGTCCGTGTCAGCCCGTATGATAAGCATTATCTGTCCGACCACGACCCCTGCATTCCTCTAAATTCTTCTTCCCGAGCCCAAGTTGGTCCGACCCGACCCGGGTTGCGCCAGTTTAAATCCACGAGACTCGGGCTGGGTCAGGTCTTTTATCTTTTAGAACCGAGTCGTGCCCTGATCTTAATTTTTTCTGCAGATTCGGGTCGGGCCAGACTTCTTTTTCCTCCAGATCGAGCCTGGCCTGGATTTCATTTTTCCTAGAGGTCTGCACTGGCAAAATTTCCAGGTCGGGGCTCGGCCCGGAATAAAAGCTAAACATTCGGTCCATGTCAGCCCATATGATAAGCATTATTGGCCCGACCACGACCCGTGCACTCCTATAAATTCTTCCTTCCGAGCCCAAGATGGTCCGACCCGACCCGGGTTGCGCCAGTTTAAATCCACGAGACTCGGGCTGGGTCAGGTCTTTTCTCTGTTAGAGTCGGGTCGTGCCCGGATCTTAATTTTTCTGCAGATTCGGGTCGGGCCAGACTTCTTTTTCCTCGAGATCGAGCCTGGCCTGGACTTCATTTTTCCTAGAGGTCTGCACTGGCCAAAATTTCCAGGTCGGGGCTCGACCCGGAATAAAAGCTAAACATTCGGTCCGTGTCAGCCCGTATGATAAGCATTATTTGCCCGACCACGACCCGTGCATTCCTCTAAATTCTTCTTCCCGAGCCCAAGTTGGTCCGACCCGACCCGGGTAGAGCCAGTTTAAATCCATGAGACTCGGGCTGGGTCAGGTCTTTTCTCTTTTAGAACCGGGTCGTGCTCTGATCATAATTTTTTCTGCAGATTCGGGTCGGGCCAGACTTCTTTTTCCTCCAGATCGAGCCTGGCCTGGATTTCATTTTTCCTAGAGGTCTGCACTGGCCAAATTTCCAGGTCGTTGCTCGGCCCGGAATAAAAGCTAAACATTCGGTCCATGTCAGCCCATATCATAAGCATTATTGGCCCGACCACGACCCGTGCACTCCTATAAATTCTTCCTCCCGAGCCCAAGTTGGTCCGACCCGACCCGGTTTGCGCCAGTTTAAATCCACGAGACTCGGGCTGGGTCAGGTCTTTTCTCTGTTAGAGTCGGGTCGTGCCCGGATCTTAATTTTTCTGCAGATTCGGGTCGGGCCAGACTTCTTTTTCCTCGAGATCGAGCCTGGCCTGGACTTCATTTTTCCTAGAGGCCTGCACTGGCCAAAATTTCCAGGTCGGGGCTCGGCCCGAAATAAAAGCTAAACATTTGGTCCGTTTCAGCCCGTATGATAAGCATTATTGGCCCGACCACGACCTGTGCACTCCTCTAAATTCTTCCTCCCGCGCCCAAGTTGATCTGCAATCTTACTTATTTGTCATTCTAAAAATTATATTTGTTTTGTACATTTGTTTAGAGCAATCTTTAGAAATTTAATTTGATTTGATAAGTTACAGAGATGCACTTTTTAAAATTTACTTTTTTACTTTGTAGAGCTTTAAAATTATGACTTTCTTTTATTAACCGTTTCTTTTATTCTAAACTGATTATCTTACTGGATTTTTATTTGAATGTAATTGTCTAAGTCATATTTTTACGTAGCATTTACGTACATAATTGCCTAAATAGTCATCGTTATAGTCATTAATATTGTTGTTTTTCTGTATTCATGAATTTCGAACATAATCTGAAAATAAAATATGAGCATAAGCAAGTGTACTTTATGAATAATTTTAATTGCAAAATGCAGGCAGGGCTGGAGTTGATTTTTTAGCTTTTATAACGGGCGGGGCGAATAGTTATATTTTTTTTATGTGGGTTGGACCTGTGCTTGGGCCTGATAACTTCAGCCCAGATAAACCTCTAACTGACATATCGAAGCCAGCTTAACTTTTTTTTTAAATGCTTAATTTCAGCCATCATCCCATAAGTGCTCAATATACTGGGTGTCCTAAAATGGACTGACTGATTTTAAAATTCAATAAATTGCAAATGGTGACAGATATTAAAAAAATACTTGCAGGAGGGTTATAGAAGTCGGGAACAGGGGTGATTATGTTCCAAATTTTCCGAAAATTTAACCCTCTCGCTGCGCAACCCGCGATTTCCACGTTCAACGTAAAAGTGGCAAAATTTGCGCAACCCGCAATTTCCGCAGCAAATCTTTTTTTAATGATCTAATTCTATTTAAGAAAAACCTGTTTCACAAAGATTTTGGGACATATTTTACTCTAAAATGTGTGCAGATTTGAAATGTGTAATAAAAAATACGCGCAATTTTTTAACCTATTTTGATAAATAATAATAATAATAATAATAATAATAATAATAATACGCAGCTCCAGGGTTAAGGCATTCGGCTCCAAAAATTTAGAAAATTCACCTATCCGAAAATTCGGACATACAAATAATCGCAAATTTTGATAAATGGTCTCCATAAAAAAATCTATTTCGTCAATTGTTCGCAGAAAATAACTTCAATTTCGCCGAATGATCACACACACACACAAAAAAAAAAAAAAAAAAAAAACGCGAATTTGGTCAGGGAGCCACGGAAAACATGCGAAGATCACAGAAAACGCGAATTTCTTCAAAAGGCAGCTGAAAAGAACTCGAATTTCGTTAAAGGATCGCGGAGTAAACGCAAATTTTTTCAAATAGCCGCAAAAAAAAAAACCCCGCGAATTTCGTCAAAGGATCGTGGAGAAAACACGAATTCCTTCATCGAATCGTGGGAAAAAAATGAATTTAGTCAAAGAATCGCTTTAAAAACGCGAATTTAGTCAAAGGATCGCTGAAAAAACGCGAATTTAGTCAAAGGATCGCTGAAAAAATGCGAATTTTGTAGAAGGGTCATGGAAAAAAACGCGAATTTTACCAAAGGTCTGCAAAATTACACTAATTTCGTCAAAGGGTTGCAGAAGAAACGCAAATTTCATCAAAGGGTCGAAGACTAGCGAATTTCATCAAAGAGTCGTGGGACAAATGCAGTGGTCTCTTTAGAAGACAACACACTTACATACGTTTATTATTATAGGTATAATTTTTAACTTAAAATAATATACTGAACTAATTTTTTGAAAAAAAAAAAAAAAAAAAAAACAAGTTAACCCAAACCCAGCTTCCAGGAATCTACACTCAGCCTGAAATCGATCCGAATCCAAAACAGCTAACCCGACCTGCAACAAAAATAATTAGTGCCAGAAGGGAATCCCCCATCTGCTGTAACCTTTCAGAAAATTTTCTTTGAATTTCAGATTTTTTTTTCTTTTTTATTCTACCCCTGATAATTTTTTTAACTGCGATTCTTGATTTTAGTTTAAAATAGCAACGAAGATGGTGCTGGAAGCAAGAGGTGCTAAATCGGTTCCCGGAGGAGGTAGGCTTAACGACCATTGTTTACAGCGCCATCTATCGGTGCTATTATACAGTAAAATCATGAATCACACTAAAAAATCTCATGACATCTTACATAACCCTCCTGCAAGATTTTTTTAAATAGCTGTCACCATTCGAAAAGTACTAAATTTTAAAATCCATTTAAGGACACCCGGTATGTCTTTAAATAAGTTTCAAAACATTCTTTACTGAATTACAACTCACCTTAGATATAAAGAGACAAGCAGTCTTATACCAAATTAGTATTTTTTACATAATTCTGGAGATTAAAAAGTATTCCTAATTAATTATTTGGACGTGTCTGTTATGAAGATTTTATTGCATATAGTTTTTATCTTCAAAAATACTTAGATTTTCTTTAAAAAAAAACAAAAAAAAACGGGTCAACCCGAACCCTTCTCGCAAGTCGCAGTAGTGAAAACCCAATCCGAAACTGACCCAAACCGGATATAATGTATATCAATCTGCCCCAAACCCAACGCGCTAGGCGCAGCTAAAAAGTATTAGTCAACCCGACCTGTAGCAGAAAAGTAGAAGTCAACCGGGCCCAAACCCGTCCCGCATCTAAAAAGTAGAAGTTAACCCGGCCCATAGCAAAAAATAGAAATCAACCAGACCCAAACGCGACCCACAGCAAAAAAGTATAAGTTAATCCAACCAGCAGCAAAAAATAGAAGTCAACCTGACCCAAACCCGACTCACAGCAAAAAGTAGAAGTAACACGACCCGCAGTGAAAAAATTAGCCCCGACCCGCGCATCAGATTGGAGTTTCCAAATTTCTAAAATCGCCCCCCCCTTGAGGACTCTCCAGATCCGCCCTTGTAGAGATTCAGGAGACAGATAATGTATGTGCCAAAAACTATCAAAATGAAAATGGGATTATAATAGTTAGAAAGAAAGGATTTCGAAAAATAGTAGTCCCCATGTCTTTAAGGAGAAAAATATTAAATGTTGCTCATGAAAAATTTGGTCATCCTGGTATCCAAAAAATGTTAAATTTAATTTCCCCTAATTATTATTGGCCTGACATAACTCAGGATATAACTAATTTTGTCCAACATTGTGACATTTGCCAGAAAAATAAAAAACCCAGACAGAGAAAATTTGGCTTACTACAAGTTACGCCAACCACAGATCAACCTTTTGAATTGTCTTTCTATTGATACTGTGGGAGGATTCAATTACTATAACTCCACCAAAAAATATCTACACATCATAATAGACCACGCGACTAGACTTGTCTGGGCTTTTCCATCAAAAAGTGTTACTACTGAGACCTATACTAATTGCTTAAAACAAGTTTTCAATATTCAATGTCCTAAACAATTATTCTGTTTCAACAAAATTTTCAATGTACAGGTTCCCCAAAAAGTGTTGAGTGATAGGAATGCAGCTTTCACTTCATCTAGATTTAAAAAATTTCTTCGAAATCACAATATTAAGCAACGTTTAACATCAGCATATCATCCACAAACGAATGGGAAATGCGAAAGAGTGAATCATTCAATAGTTACTAGATTAAAGTGTAAAGTTAATTCTACTACCTCTAAAATCCCTTGGACAAAACTTTTGACAGAAGTAGTTAGTGAATACAATAATACGCCCCATTCCATAACCAAATTCCCTCCTGCTTATTTACTTTTTGGTCAATTACCTTATGATTCCCCCCTAAAACAAGATTACTACCCTCCTGTGAATGAAGCCCTTAAAATTGCTAAAGCGCGTACTAATGAATTTCATTTGAAGAGTAAAAAATATTATGACCGAAATTATGTAAAGCCAAAGTTTGAGGTAGGAGATCTTGTAATTTATGAAGAGTTCAATTACCCCAATACTAGAAAGCTCTCACAAGTTTTTATTGGTCCCTATCAAATTCTTAACAAATTATTTCCTGTAAATGTTCGAATTGATAGGCAAAGTCAAAATAGAAATACGGATGTTATCCATGTATCTAAATTACGCCCCTACTTTTCACCAGATCAATTAAAATTATCCCATGAGAATTCACAACAAACTAATGTTAAAGCCCTAGCCTAATATTAAATAGTCATAAATTAATAAAAAGTAACTAAATAAATTATAAATTAATCAATCAATGCTTTTCTATATAACAGTGTGTTCTCGAAGGATCCACGAGAACATTGCTGCTGAAGTTTTACGTGAATTAGTTGTTTAAGCGGGCGTAAATGAGTTGATTTGAGTTAAAGATTTCTTATATTGAATTGAATTAGATTAGAATATTAAATAAATTTTAAATTTATATGTAAACTATGAATAAATGTTAACTGGATTAAAATAACTTAAAAAAAATTAAAAACTTAACTATAATTATTAATACTAAAACATTATAGAATTTATGCGAATAATTGTTGATTATGCAAGTGCCTGGATTTCAAACCCAATTGTTTTTCTCTTGCTTCCTTATTTATTTATTTTTTACTGATTGCGTAACCATGTAGGAAATGAACAAAATATTTCGACACATATCGAAAAACACCTGTTAAGATTTTGTTTCAATGATATTGCTGGAGAATTTCAGAATTTTTTTTATTTTTAATTTTGACTTGGTATAATTTCATTTCTTATTGAATCTGTATTGATAGGAGATTACTTTTTATGCTATGTAACTTTTTACCCAGCCAATATCATTGAGTGCAATAATCTCTTATTATTATTTACTGAAGTGATGAATTTAAATATGACTTTGAAATTATTGATGAAAATTTGAGTTATTATTATTATTGAATTAAATTTACTATTGCTAGATATTGTATGATAGAAAGTATAGATAATTTATTATTGAATATTGAGATAAAAGAGAGGTAATAAAGAAAAATAAGTGTTATGATAAATGAAGTCAATATATGAGATATCTGAGAATACTCATAAATTAAATATTGTGATAACGTCTGAACATAATGAAAGTAAAATACTTACTAGAGAATTTATGGAAAAATGGTAATAGTATGGCACCGCTATTATCATAACAATACAATACTATAGAGTGCATATGGCACTAGGTTTTTTGACAGTTTTATTTGTGTCAAAAATGAGCAATAATTGAATTGCAATGGACAGTATAGTATCAGGAGAATATATCATCCCAGTTAAAAAACTGTAGGAGAATGATACTCAGTTGAAATTTTTGTACATAAATTTTAAATTTATTATATTCATGTTTTTCCTTTTGTTTATATAACTTGTGAATTGTATGGAAAATTTCTACGTTATGGAGTTTAAGTTATAGAGATTAAACTAATGTTTAATCGTGATGTGGAAAGAATGTAAATTCCTAAGAAAACTCCTAAACAATTCTAATATTGTCAATATCTGTTAATATTGTAAGTAATAAGTTGTTAGTAAAACAAGAGGAGATTATTTAGAATATAATTTACTCGATGTTGGAGAAATATTTATACTATCTTTGTAATTTTAAAAAAACAATTCCCACAGTTTCGCGTTTAAGCAGTAGCTTATTGATTTGGTTTTTGACAGAATTCGAGAAAAATTTCAGACTACCGGGTAACACTATTGTAATCCGAGTTCATGCTTTTCTCCAATGAACTTGTGGGTCACGGAGCCACCATTTCACCGGTTTTTAGGGAGGGGGGATATTGTTATATAAAAATTTTTACTTTTACTATTCATTTAAATTATTCTAAATTGCCGGCATATTCATTATTTCCTTTTTTTTAATACGCTCTATTATTTATTTCTAGCTAAATTCCTGTATTTTTAAAACGCGTATCTTAATAATAAATTTATTCCAAAACGTAATCTAAACTTTTAATCCCTTCATTAATCTTTATCGTCTACCAAACTGTAAAGTTCTGAACGCAGTTACTTATTTTTCGAATGTTTATCAAAGCCATTTTTACTTTTTTATTCTATTTCATCTCATTTTCCCGCCCGCGAGGCACCAGCCTTTTCACATCGAAATCATTCCATTAGCGGCGCTGGGATTCTTTCCTGTGACGTTTCTTGCTCGCTCTCCATTGGCTGAGTGTCGGATCCCAGTTTCACTTCGAGGCTCGTTCGTGATTTTCTTTGGTTTAGCTTGAAGTTTTCATTTCAATCGGAATTCCTCCGCGCATTCTCATAAATAGCGAGAGCATGAGCTCAGAAAGAGAGATTTTTATGCTGTGATTGTTTACATAACCTGTTATCCGGTGTCCTTAGCCATGTGGAATATTCATTTCGTAAATTAACATCTATTTAGCATGAGTAATTATTTTATGCTCGAGTGAAATCCTCTGATTTCTCATCTGCGGGAATTGTTCAGTGTTGGTATGTTCTGATGGAATAAACAGTTGTTCTATGACTACGTTTCCATGTGTTTAATTGGGAAAACCCCATATTTCTTCAGACGCCTTTTTTCGCCACTCACGCTGCCTTGTTTTCATAATGAAATAATAAGTGTTTGATTGGACTATACCAATATTATGATCGCTCTACAGCTGCTATATTTTCAGAGTTGATACCTCCGCTAGCAATGCTTGTGCTAAGTGGTAGGATTGCTTACAACATCACCAACGGGTGATTAAAAGGTGGTATGACTCCAGTAATACGTAATAAGAACGATGTGATATTTCAACTACACCCATTAAATTGTTTCGTAACACACACATATATATATATATATATATATATATAAGCAATATTTTAAAGCCCTAATTGTGTACATAGGGTACACGCCATAAAATATCAAATTTTAGCTGAAAATTTGAAATTTAAATTTTTTTACTGTTTTTCCCATTGTTGGACTAATAAATGGATTTCAAATAATTTTTTTCATAAAAATAGAAAAAATCGTGCAGTGAAGGGTTAAGCCGTTTATTTAACATTAGGAAAACATCACAGTGGTGGGTCCCACAAGTGGCTGAGAGGTTCTGGTCTCGAAACAGGTAGACGGGAGATGCTGTGTTCGAACCCAATCGTGACCGTCGTGCTAACCGTTCGGAGTTTTCATGGTTTTCTTAGAACCTTGGAAACCTTTCGCAAATACGGGTTATGTTCCATTAGAAAGAACCCCATGGAACACACTTCACCCTTGGGCCTATATCTCTCGTGCAGATAATCGGCCGTCATAAAAAACACCGACACCTTCACGGTGGTGAGGGGATTGCATTAAGATTACACGAAGTTTCTGTGAAAACTTTCCCGATACCCATGCGTCTAATCGTAACTCCAGGGAACAGAAGACTGACTGATAAGTCTTAGATATTTCTACGTATGCCATCACTCTTGCTTTATTTCGGTTTATACTTAAAGAGCGTTCATGTTAGAAAGATGCTTGAGAATAAATCTTTGCTAATTGGATTCTACTGTAGTATATGATAGAGTGGCTATGGATTTACAGTCTTAAAAAGTTATAAATGTTTGATAAATGGCCCGGTAATCCAATTTACTTGGGAATTTAATTAGGAGTTGAAGTAGAGGAGAATTTACAGGACTTAGCCTCGAAAAGGATAATTTTATCAGCATTTATAGCTAAAACGGAGTATATTAATAAAAGTTTGAGGAAATGCAGAACCAAGTCTTGAAAATATAACAAAAAAATTATAGCGTAATTTTGAGTGGATTTAATAGAGCATTCCTTTTTATAACATATCTTTAGTCATTTTATAATATATTGTTAGACAATATATGTAAGGATATAAAATGTATGTGAGTAATAAATGGCTGCATAAAAACTGGGAGTATCCAGCAATGATAATTAAAGAATTTAGAAGCGTTTATTATCTTGAGAAATATTTATACCTATTCTATCCCCACCCATTAAGGACCGCACCTATTTATACTTGACACAAATGAAATAAAATTTTATTTTAAACATATCAATGACAAATTAAGAGAAAAAAAAGTGATATTACAAATTTATTTTTTAACTTTATGTGAGATATGATATGTCATATCTGGGCAAATCAACTACATTTTTTTCATATGAAAGTCTGAAGCATTTACTATGTCGCGGTACATTACATTTACTACACATAGTTGTAGTTTGACTACTACAATAACTGTGTCTTTAATCGCTGAATATTATTTCATTTTTTATTGTGTACGAACATAATTCGAAATTTATCAATAAAAATTTTCAAAACATTCCGTTCAATTTCATTCATATTTCTAATTTTTTACAACTGGAATCAATCAACAATTTTGTTTTCTTAAAAATAAAAGTCATGCATACAATATGTGATAGTAAATTTGTTGAAAAAAATATTCACAATAAAATAAAAGAGGCCACAAACATAATGTTGCGAATACGCAAAGCTGGATATTAATGGGTTAACCAGCACTTTGACGCGTAAACAAAATCTTCCAATACAGCACATATTTTTTTTTATTTCGTGTTATAATTTCCTTTTGTTTTGTCTGCAAATAAATGGACCATTTCATGTAAAATCAGCAAATTTCGGGAAAAAGTTGTACCGCATCATATTTATGAAATTTGTATAAAATTTTTAAGTGTTTCGTAAAGATTAAAGATCAGAAATATTATATATTTGAGATATCAGCTAAGTTTTTTAATTCTAATACATCAATATTGAAACAATGAGGTAAATTCCATTGATAGAGAATGGTCCATTTATTGCATACCAATTTGTTCATACGAAAATCTTCATGTTCAATTTTTGTTGGAAATTTTATAGAATACTACTCCGGAGGTTATTTCTATTCCAAATGTTATGAAAACCCACCACGAAATATTTGTATTGAAAAAACGGACCATTAAAACAGTATTTAAATTAATATTTCAGTTAATTACGGATATTGATGCTAAGATTAACCCTTTATATACTGAATTTTTAAATCATGAAAATTTTATCTTCTAAATCATTTTTCGTGAATTTTTGAAACTACATTAGAAGATTTACATAATCATTTAATAAATTTTAGAAGGATTGAAGGATTTAAAAGGATTAATTAAACTTGTATTTATAGGGATTTTATGCAATATTTATAATACCACTCAAATCTTTTATTTAAAATATTTTTCTTAGTATTTTGTAGAATTAAGAAATGTACAAATACAATGTTCTTACAATAGAAATATTTTCGAATTGAAAAATCTCTCCCTCCCCCCCCCCCCCAACTCCAAGAAAGCTGAAATGATTAAAAGGCAAAAGAAATCATTCTTTAAAAAATATTTTTGTTTTGTGTAACCAAAAATGCTTTTGGAATAACATAAAGTAATGCATGTATAACTCATTCTAAACTGTATTACTACTAATCGATGTATTAAATGAATTTTATAACAAGTTATTTTAATAGTACTTATAAGTACCGTCAGTATATAAACGGTTAAATAGTGTCATCATATAAGTAAAATTAAAGAGTGAGAAGAAATTATACTACTTAAATATATACATAAATGTATATATTATTGTTAATATCTAAAGAGGAAGTACAGAAAAACATAAAATGTGTAATCATTCTATTATTTAGCATGTGGGGATCATTAGAAAATGAAATACATCCCTATTTTATTTAGTGAATTATTTTCTAAAACTAAATATTTTTGTTAAAATTATTAATTTTCTTGACTCCAGTGCCTCTTTTAGTTTTTTGAAAATAGTAAGAAATTAATGAAATTTTCTCACGTTTGGGAATTATGATAAAGTGATGATATATCATATGCTTTGAAACTGTGGGTAATCTTAATACATGTTGTGAAAAACAATAATTATAACTGAAAATTGAAAAGGTTGTGGGAGTGAGTCGCTGCAAGCTGAAATTTTAGATGTTAATTTGAATACCTTTAATCTGGAAATAGCAATTTATAGGTGATCTACCATAAAAAAAATCTATCAAATTTTATTGGTTAGCATGATGGTTATTTAAATATAGGTATTATTCTTCAGGAAGTAATAAAAATATTAGCATGGATATAATCTGGTGCAGTATACTTGAGTAATAATTTATAACATATACTTACATATTATTATGGCCTTTTAAGTTTTCAAAATTATCAACAAATTCGATTAGTAATTAAGATTTTAAGAAGCTGTGAAATGTTAATTATTTAAATAAAAAAAAAACAAAAAAAACATCGCGCCTTTTTACATGGGAAAGAGTTATTTTTCTGTACGATCAGGGAAACATTTACCAGTCTTTGATTTTCATGCTTATTGCTTGTGAGTTTCCTCCTCCCCCCTTAATTTGTAATAAATCTATTATGTTAATGTTTATGTTATGTTAAATGTTATGTCAAATATTTTTCATTCGATAAATGTTTGATTTAAACCTTAGTTTTGCAATATTAGGATGAGTTCAAAATCTCATAGTAGCAGTTGGACCAATTAATATCCTGATTAATGTTGTCTTACCTTGTTATTTATTTAATTTTGATGAGTTGTTTATTTCTATTTGTAACTTTGGAGGGAGCGTTTCTACCTTGTATGTATTTATTAAAAGGGGACCTTCGATTTCTAGACTTTTCACACATACAACGTAAATTAATCGGGGTGATTAATATAAGTTAATGGTAATTTGAAATGTATAAATAATAATCATAAAAAAGGACCCAAGAATATATGAAAATGCTATATTAGAAAGGGTTGTGTTTTCCCCCATTCTCATTAGAAATTTTGAAATAAGATAATAAAGATAAACAAAATGATTGAAATTTATCTAAGGGCAAAAAACAAGGTACCACGCAATCATGTGGGTCTAGGTACAACACTGATTGTCTTCACACAAAATAGTCTCCATTCTCCATTCCACGTGGGTAAATAATAAATTTGATATTGCATTTAACACTCCAGACAACAATTAAAATTAGTTATAGCAGTTTAAGAAGCATTTTTTAATTTTATAAAATAATACACCGGAGGCGGCTTCAGAGACCATCACCTCATCGAGTTGGCGGTTGAAATTCCAGGATTAGTTAAAACTTGATTCGCATATTAAAGTGAAACTGCTAACACATATTTTGGTGGAAAACACCCTCAAACCCGATTTTAGTGTTGACTAGTAGGTTTATTATTGTGTTTTTCTGCTCCACACTGTTAAAAAAAAAAAATCTAAAGTTACTAAAGTTTTTCTAGAAAACTAGGATTCCTAGAATTTTTTATGTAACGGCAACAACAAAAATTCATGTAACAGACACACTTTTGCGCCGAAAACCAAAAAATCTGCAAGGTTACTAAGATTTTTTTATGAAATTGGGATGCCTAGAACTTTTCATGTAACTGCAACCGGGTTACAGATAAAACTTTTGTAAGATTACTGTAATTTTAGCAGATTCATTTGTAAATTTACAGATTTCTGTAGCTTTACAAAAACTAGTTTTGAAGATTTGCAGCTTTTTTGTACAGTTACAGATGAAAGTTTAGTAAGCATGTCACTTTACATCTGTAGAACTACAGATTTTTTTTTTACAGTGCAGTCTTTCATGTTTTCATACCTTTGGATGCAGGAAAACACAATGGTAAACCTACCAGTCAACTACTAACATTGGATTTGCATGCATTTTTCACCAAGCTATTACTTAGAAGACTAGTTGCATTTGATATGCGAATCAAGTTTTAACTAATACTGGAATTTCAAACGTCAAATCGATGAGGTGATGGTTTGTGCGGCAACCTGCAAGTCTGTAACAGAAGAATTCAAATACAAGTTTTTTTTTTTTTTTTTTTTTTGTGGTTGCAAACAGTTTTCCACCATTAACTTCTCACAACTTCCTTGTTATGGTATTCAAAAAGGCTACAATAACAACTGTTTCTGTAACATAAACATTTAAGTGGATAGCTCATCATCAAATGGCATAATTTCAACGAGTTATGTTTAGATAAACATTATTATTCTGGACAGCTCATGGCTGCGATCATCAATCATTGTAATCTAGTGAGAAACCATTTACTGAATAATCACTTTAGACTTATTTATTGCTATGAACTATTTGTGTCAAATATACATTTCTTCTAAATAATTGCTGTTATTTAGGAAAGCCATATCTCATGTCTAAATATTTACTTAAAGACATTATCTTTCATTTTCTTATTGAAATAACTATTGTGATTTGTTTATTAATATCAAGAACACTTTCAAGGCCAGTTCCTGGTTCAGATTGATCTCTGTGCACCTACACTAGAGGATCAAAATGCAACGCACGCTTTGCTGCAGTCAAAATATAAACGCAACAGCATTGTTATTTGCTGAAATCATTTTTTCACCGCACCAGGGGTCCGCCCTGTTTAATTTTAATTTTATTCTATGCATTCCTATGTCCGTTCAGGGCATTGTAAATGGTTTAATATAGTATTGTTTGTGAATCTCCGGACAACTTGCTTTCTATTTTTACACGAAACACACATAGTATGGGTACAACAACAAATGATGTTTTCACTCACCCAGTTGGATAATAAAACTTAGATACAAATATTATTTAAATGAAGAGCAGTAGTCCCAGGTGCACTGGGACTCTAGATACACAAACCACGCTACTCTGCACGTATAATAAATCAATCATGTACCATATAATAATTCACCCACGTGTCATATAATAAACCAATCAGGTACCATATAATAAATCAATAATAAATCAATTCCGTATCACATAATAAACCAATAAAACGTCATTCACGTATCGCATAATAGATCAATCATGTATCATATAATAAATAAATACTAAATACCCATATCCCAACGATAGGAAAATATTTTAATTTAGCATGCTTATCTTATGCAGATTTTTGATAGAACTGTCCCCCTCACTGTAAAAAAAAAATCTGCAAAGTTACTAAAATTTTTCTAGGAAGCTGGGTTTCCTAGAACTTTTTTATGTAGCGGAAACAAGAAAAATTCATGTAACCGATACAGGTTTGCACTGTTAATAAAAAAAATCTGTAAGGCTACTAAGCATTTTTTAGGAAACTGGGATACCTAGAGCTTTTTATGTAACTGCAACCCGGGTTACAGGTAAAATTTTAGCAAGACTACTGTGATTTTAGTAGATTCTTTTGTAAAGCTACAGATATCTGTAGCTTTACACCTATAGAATTACAGATACCTATACTATTCCCATATCTGTACTATTACTTTTTTGTTTTTGATGCAATTGTTCTTAAGTCACCTGAAATTTGTTATTTTTTTTCTTTATAGGTAAGTGAATATCTTGTCTTCTTGAGGGTAACTCCTTGTGATGGTACTTCTAATTAAGGTAAAAAGGTTATTTTCAGACATATTCTAACAAGAATATACATTTTATTGCTTTATAACTCGATTACAAACAATTTATGCGGGAACTAAATTCAAACAATCTGTTCTAAGGGTCTCCAAAACTCCCATCTCCTCGGTACTGTTTACAATTTCTGTTTCGAAAAGAGTCATTAATATTATTATTATTGAAAGTTACAGTTTACAAAGCGTGAGTAAATCATTATTTGTAAGTCACTAATAATGCATAACACTAATAATACGTGTACGACACCAGTAATACATGTTCGTAAAAAATAAAATTAATTCGGCTTAAAAGGACCGGGAAAGCCCTATCCCCGCCATGTTAAATTCACCAATTTTATGTACCTTTTTTTCAGAAATGGTGAAAGATAGATGTCTAGATTTTTTAGAGTAGTTAAAATAACATGGTTTACGTATTTTAACAGACCATTTTCTTTCTAAGTGAAACTCAAAATTAATTATTAATTATTTATTGAAAGTCATTTTTAAATTAGCATTTTTGGTAAGATTTCACTGCCTAAAATAAGTAATTCTCAACAAATCATTAAGTTCCTGTGTTGAACTATACAATATAACATAAGTATAAAGAAAAATCTGAGTTCTTAAGTTTAATAGATTTGAAAAAAAGGAACATAAACATAAAAAATCCAAGTTTTGAGAAAAAAGTCAATTAAAGATTTAAATGGCCGTTAAGTTAATATTTAATGACATTAAACTGTGAAGTACTCTTAGAAAAGAATGAATAATTTCAGCACTTATTTTTTTATATATAAACATGTGTGACACATCGTTGGAAAGATAAAAGTTTAAACTATTTAATGATATAAAAAAGTAAAAATCGATTTTTTGGTTGAATTTTGCTTTTCTGGTCCCCTTCAGATATACAAAAGGACAGCACTATTTAATTTAAGACATTTAAGAGATGCGGCAGCATTTCAGTTTAATACGCATACTTTATACTCGGCTCCTCAACTTTAATTTACCAGAACGAGCATCTTACCTCTGAGCCTGAGGGATCAGATTTATTTATTGCTCAGGAAAAAGCGTGCATGTTGCGCACTGTAGAGGTCTTCACTTAAAAATGGCTGTAATAAGACTCATCAGAGCGTAACCATAGCTTCCATGAAAATCGACTGTTGTCCATTGTTACCTACCGGTTTTAAAAAAATCGTCTGCACGGTTATGAAAGAATTTTAATTATTGAAAAAATGAATTTACTCGAAGAATATTTTATCATACGGCATTTTAAAAGAAGGAATTTAAGTTGGAATAAATCCGAAAATTTAGACCGGATATTAAAAGAAAATTTTATTCGATTATATACGCATTTAAAATAAATAAAATAATGGAATGAAAATAATGTCAGAAAAACACTTCCAATGTGTGATGGTTTAAATTCAAATAAATGATTTTTTATCTTTTGTTTCGCTTTGCATACAAATATATGAATAAAAATATGAATAAAAAATGGATTTTCATGCATTAATCAGTTATGATCAGTTAAAAAAATATATGGAAACACTAACAAGAAATGTGTCTAGTATTTTCCATTCTAATTTAACGTTTTACAAAATAGACGTATTTAATACTTAATCATCCATAAATTTAATTAGAAAATATCATAGTTGAAATTGAATATCTTTACGTTTAAATTTTTTCTGTTATATATAAAAATGCATAAATAAAAAGAAAACACGTTAATTACTCATTGAATCTAGTATAAAGTTTTTTGAAAATAAAACACAGGAGAATATTGATATCAAGAGTATTTTCTAATTTTAATCCTTAATTTTAAGACAACTTGTAACGCGCGCCACCCGTTTTAAAACAAATAGACTCAACCGGCAGTCACGTGACCGTTTTCCGTGAGCTTTGCCGAATGAGATATGCTGTGAGTTCGTTGGAGTTCTGTTCTGTTTTGAGTTGTGCTAACATGTAGAAAGTTATTCGCGCTTTTATTATTTTGTGTCTATGTGTTATGTGCCGTTCTACTTGTGATGTGCCGTCTTATCAAGATTAAATAAAAAATATTTAAAAAGCCACCCCGAGAAAGTGATATTTTGGAATTATGTGAAATTTCTGTGCGATTTGAAACTGAGCTAGCCTGACAAACTGGTAAAAAAAAAAGAAATAATTGTATAACCTCATGAAATGTACTTTTACCCCAGATACATTTTTGTTTTAAGATTAACTCTATCGTTAGAGTTAAGTAATTCAGCTTTTTACAGCAACACATAATTTTCTTGCCATAATTTCGCATAAGAACAGGTTTTCTTTTACAGATAATGGTTAAAGCTTTTATTGGATAAGTGCCAATTTACAAATAAATGGAGTGGTTCTGAGAACAAAGATAGCATTTGAATATTATGTAACATTTTATTAATTTGTGGGAAATTCTCTGGTGATTTTTTGCGTTAGAATATTATATCTCTCAAGCGGAAAGAAACAACGTTGTAGTTCAAAAGTTCTCCTAAAAAAATTATATTAATGTTATAATTTCACGCTCTTCTACTGTAATTAAAATTTTGATATATATTTAGAATAATTGAAGTGAAGTGTTGATTTTTCTTAATTAATAAATATGCAATTTTTCTTTTCATTGCTTAATATTGTTTGTAAAATATTTCGAATTCATGCAGCAAATTCGAATTTTTTTAAATACTTTCTTTTCCTTCGTCTTATATAGAAATAAATAAATAGATAGATAATAAAATTAAACAAATAAATATAAGTGAATTAAGTAAATATAGATAAGCTAAACATTTCATATTTTAATAATTCATAGAATTTTTAAACTAATTTTTGCAAAAATATAAGTAACTTGTATGTTTTGGCCAACACAAAACTTTCTTTTATATAAATTACGTCAATTAAATCATTGAAATAGTTCAAGAAATCACATCAATTTAGCACCAATTCACATAAAAGTGTGTCTGAATTTGAAGTTTGATAAAAATTCATGCATTAGTTCTTGAGATAGAGCTATAGCGGAAATTTTGAAAAATGTAGCATAGCAGTGCCACCTATTGAGCGATTTACACCAAAACATAAACAGCACTAATTGATATCAAAGTATACCTGAATCTGAAGTTTGATGAAAATTCGTGCATTAGTTATTAAGTTAGAGCTATAGTGGAAATCAAGAAAAAAGCAGCATAGCAGCGCTACCTGTTAGGCGATTTACACCAAAACTAATCATCACCAATTTATATCAAGGTCTAACTGAATCTAAAGTATTATTGAATTCCGTGCATTGGCTCTTAACATAACGTGGACACAAAATTTTCGTCACATATAGACATACATTTTCAAAAACAGTCAAATCGTGTTCAGAACCCTCTAAAACGTATAATTACGTCGGAAACGGGAAATAGAAAATGTTCACGATCCATTACTTTCTTCATGTAAAGACAGAAGAAATAATTGTTTAATAATTAGCAGTGTACTTTTACCCCGTTACATTTTTGTTTTAAGATTAACTCTATCGTTAGACTTGTGTAATTCAGCTTTTTACAGCAACACATAATTTTCTTGCCATAATTTCGCATAAGAACAGGTTTTCTTTTACAGCTAATATTTGGTTAAAGTGTAATTTGGATAAGTGCCAATTTACAAATAACTGGAGTGGTTCTGAGAACAAAGATAGCATTTGAATATTATGTAACATTTTATTAATTTATGGTAAATTCTCTGGTGATATTTTTTTCGTTAGAATATTACATCTTTTAATTGGCAAGCAAAAACAAAACATCGCTGCACTTCAAAAGTTCTCATTTAAAAATTTTATACTATTGTTATAATTTCACTCTCTTTTACTGCAATTTGATTTTAAATATATATTTAGAGTAATTGAAGTAAAGCGTTGATTATTTTTTCATTTAAAAAATATGCAATTGTTTGTCATTGGTTGATTTAGCCAGTAAAATATTTAGAATTCATGCAGCAAATTCCAAAATTTTAAATTCTTCCTTTTCCTTCGTCTTATATACAAATGAATAAATAAATAATAAAATTAAATAAATAAATATAAGTAAAATAAATGCATATAAATAAACTAAATAGAATTTCATATTTTAATCCTTTATGACATATTTAAACTATTTTTTGCATAAATTATGTGAAAATACTACCAATCAGTGTCTCTGGTAGCATGCATTCTAATTAAAGTATTACTAACGTTTTACTAAAATCAAATAAAAAAAATACCTGTTAACAATAATTTACTTAAGGGGGTGCGGAACACATTTTAAAATAATTTTTATTTACTGAGTTAAAATTTTGAAATTTTTTGTGATTGTTAACCATATCATTCGTAAACAAAATGACATAATAAAACTTCTCATAATTAAAAATATATATGAAACGATAGAAGCTAAGCCCCTTTTTAAAATTAAAAAATCCCCTTTTTGCCCCTTTTAAAACTTCAAATCCCCGTTTTAAAAAATAGAAATTTAAATTTAGAAATTAAAATTAAAACTTTTTAAATGCTTTAGTAATTGTGTCTCAATTGATTGAGTGCCGCTGCCCCTGTTAAATTAGTTTTTCAGCATCGCATCTTACAACTTTCAAATATCGTTTTGTCACAGTTCATAAGAATACTTTTGCTGAGGTAAGTGCAATTTTAAAGTCGTGCTGCATCCAATCGGCCGATTTTGAGCCAACGTCTTTGGCCCGGGCAATTAATCATTTAGCGGCCAATTAAATTTTAAAGACGCCTCCTTTGACTTCAACGACCCCTAGCAGGAATAATGCAAAATACCTCATACTTATACCGCTGCACGAGTCGCAAGAGAGGGTTTTTGCCATCAAAATAATGCACTAACTTCACGACACTCTGCTCTCCAGGGAGCGCTTTGCGATACACCTAAGTTCCCCTGTCCAGAAAGGGTTAAACTAACAGCTCTCATGTCAAAGGGGCCAGATTTCTCAAAAGCATGTACCAAAAAACCAATAAATCAGGTCGCCGAAAAAACTGTGTCTTCATTTAATCAGACACTCACTTAATCTGACTTTTATTAACTCTCGTATCGACACTCACGGCCTGCAACTACAGAACTACGATAGAAACTCAGAGGAAATACAACGGGAGTAGCGCGAAATCCTTACATATATATATATATATATATATATATATATAATTTATTAAAAAAGTTGGGTAATTTAAAATCGTTATAACTCGAAATATTATTTGTAAAATTTCAATTTTGTTTCATTTAAAAAAACAGAAATATATAAGTTTTAATTTTGATTCAGCATTTTTAAAAATATTAATTTAAATAAAAAATTAAAAACATTTAAAGTAAAATTTTAAAATATAATGATGTAACTTCTAAAAAAAAATCACATTTTCAAAAGTAAATGTTTCTTTCAAATTTGCTAAATCAAAATTAAAGTAGAACAATTGGAAAAGACATGTTCGAAGTTTGAAACATTTATCGTTAACGGTTCTTGACTTATAACAATTTAAATACGAGAAATGGTGAAAGAACCCATCGTGAAGAAAAACGAATTTTCACTGATGTCGTTTCCGTGACAACCATTGCTTGAAAGATAGATTTTGAAAACAAACCAAAACGAAAAAAAATATTTCCTTTTCCAATTAAAATAGAAACATGATTTAAATGTTATTTTAACCAGAAAACAAAACAACAACAAAAAAAAAACAGAGAAATCTTTAATGCAATAACATTTTTTTTTTTTTTTTTTTTTTTTTTTTTTAGAAAATTTGAAGATTTTTTGTGTTCCGGACCACTTAAATGATCAACATCGCTAACATTTAAGAAAAAGCCCCATGTTCAAAAATTTGAATTTTTTTTTAACCCCTACGCATAGAATATAAAGTGAAAGAAATGCATTACAGTTAAGATACAGAAAAAGATAGGGGGTGAAGGATAAAAAAATAACCAATGTGTTTTCTTAGTTACATACTAACTTTTGACATAAACGGAAAAAATAAATACTTGTTTAACATCCTGAAATTATTTTTAACTTTGGTTAAATTTATTTAAGAAAATTAATTTTGCCGTTTTCAGCTATACGTAATTTTCTTGCCGTACTTTCGGATAAGATAAGGTTTCTCGCAACTAATAATTGGTTAATTTTTTTAATAGATAAGTATCAATTTCGAAATAACTGGAATGGTTTTGACTACAAGAAAAACATTTCAATAGTAAGATAAGCGTGCCAGTAATGGGCAATGTACTGTCATGGAAAAAAAGTAAACAACCCCTACTAAATATACAAGAAATTATTGTAGAAGAAAGTTACTGATACCAAACGATTGGAAATAAAGTGTACTTTTAAATAATGTACAGTCGAACCCCGTTAATACGCGCCCTGCTTAATACACGAATTTTCTTCGGTCCCTTGAAAAACGCCTGTCTTATGCATTAAAAAAACCCCTCTTAATACGCGAACTGTTAATACACGAACCCGCTTAAAACGCGAAATTTTATCAGTCCCGTGGCAGAAAAAAACCTACGTTTAATACGCGAATGAGCTTTTTTTGAAACAGAGGAAGTTTTAGAATGAATAATGTCCCAAACATTACATACGACAATTCTTTAAACTGGGAACGGGTTTTTTTCTGTCTGGATTTAATGCAGTCATAAATAGCTTTACTAAAAATATCAGTTTGAACCTCTGCTTTCTTAAACGAGAAATCTTTCCTGCGCCGGTTACTTTGTATAGGCAAGCATGCCAGCAAGAGAGAATAGAAAATTTTACTGTTAACGAGTGACCAATAAATAAGCAAAAGTGTGGTTTCCCCCTGATCAGAAAGAGCCAGTAGAGGTCTTATCCGATAAAGAAGCGAAAAGCGAACTTTCCCCCTACCATGGAGAAACGATTTAATAACCATCCTAACTTAGAGCAGTGTTGATTTGGTGCTTGATCAGTGCTGTGATATCTAAGCCAGACCACACACTGAAGCGACTCGTGCAACATATTGCTTGACTTCGGGGAAAAAACAGATTCGAAACAGCTTTATTCTTTGTTCCGACTTGTTTCTTTTCCTGAGTCCCATTTCATCTTCGTCCTGTCGCCTCAGTGCGCGGCCTGCCTTACGAAGGACGAGGGTCGCTTGCGCACCCAGTAGAATTTGGTCTACGATGTCCTTGTATTCTTTTAAAAGTTTAATCTGGTCTGTTGATAAAGGCGCAAAACATATTAAAAGAGCGGCTCTCTCTATCAGTGAGAAATTACAATTATAAATCAATACGATATCTAGTCTATCCCGAATAAGTCTGCGTTCCCCACAGAAAAAGACAAACAGAATCAACTTTAAGGACTTTGTTGAAGATTAGGGATGTCATTGTTAACCAACATGTTGGTCGTGGAACAAGGAACAAGAAAATAAAATCCGCCTAGTTTAAGGGCATGGAAAGGGCCCTCATTGAGTGGTTTTTTTAGGTGCGCACTACGAATATTCCAACAAGTGGCAAGCTAATCCAAGAAAAAGCTTCTGAAGTCACAGAAAAAATGGTGTTATTAGATTTTAATGGAGGTGGGATTTTTTGCCTTCTCATTTTCGTGTACTAATCTGTTAACAATTTTCTGCTACTCTTTTGGTAAAATTCTATCAAATAAAATATCTTTTTTTATTTTGCGTAATCATATTTTTTTCAGTATTTTAAAACTTTGGTAGCACGTTGCTGCGACTGATGATTTTCAAGTTTCATTATGTGGATCAGTTTGGCCTTCTTTGCATACCATGTTAGCGTTTGTTTCATGTTTAATTTTAATAAGAATATGTGAAAATCAGATTAACTTGAAATTTCAGAAAGCAAAGCTAATTTGGGGGGTGTAAACATGGAATTAATCATTTCAATGTATTCTACAAAATAGAAAGACACGTGAATTTTTTTGGGTTGTTTTTTTAAATAAATGCCAATGATATATTTACGGCAGATGATTAAAATAATTTTTACATTTTATATCTACAAAATTTTGATCGAAAAGATTTTACATCATTTAAACCACTATTATATCCACGATCCACTGACATAATTATACATATTAATTCATTTTACTTAAATCTTGTTAAATTGTTTACAATATTATACTGAATGTTGGTAAGATAAAATATTCCCACAAAAATTTTTGATTGTTATTTAAAAATGCTAATTTAATATTTTACTAACTTTTGTATTTTAATAAAAAATTGTAATCTTTACAAATCAGTATCGATGTTCTGTTTTTAACCCATTAAGGGTCATTATTTTGAAAATCAGACAAAGTGCGATAGTTGTATTTTTTTTTTTTGCTTGATTTTTTTTTATGTTGAAGTAGATCATATTTAATGAATAATGTGAAATTTTGAAGCTCTCAAAACATTTCCTGTATCCTGTAGAAAATGTCAAAGTTCAAGACAATGAATCCCATTTTTCATGAAAATTGAAATGCCAGTATGTTTGGATTGCTATATCTCTGGAAAGCAACAACATCTCAAAATTCTTTTGTCATAAACTGTTAGTATAACACTACATGCTTAGTAAAATTTACTTGGCTTCATGAGGCTTTGTTAATTTTCATTGTTATGTTTCCACAAAATGTAATCCAAATGACGTTTTTGTCCGTTTTCTGCCCTTATTATCTTAGTTAAGCAATGGTACACCAACATTTTTCTTATAGAAATATGAAAGTTTACTATTAGGACAAGCTACGTAATATAGAACTTTACCGGGATATCGATGCTGTTAGCAGATATAATCTGTTAAATATTCAAAAGTTTCAAAATCTGCAACTTTTGAATTAGTCCTATCTCAAAACAGCTTAGCTCAAAACAGCAAAACAGTTGAATAAAACAAAATATATCAGGTAGTAGTTGAACATATGTACAAAAACATGGAAACGAATAATAAGCGGGGTCTCATGCTATTTTCAGAAGAAAAAAAAATGACAAAACTTACAAAAAGGCAGTGTAATAATCAGGCTTTTCCCTACAAGGAGAAATAGAAAAGGTGTGTTCCATTTCCTCATAGGGGAAAAACATAGGAAAGGGAAAGAGAAACGGGATAAATCATTTTCTGATAGGGAAAAAGCCTGATATTGACACTGACTTTTTGTAAGTTTTGTCATTTTTTTCTGAAAATAGCATGAGAGCCAATTTATTTTTCGTTTCCATGTTTTTATACATATGTTCAACTACTACCTGATATATTTTGTTTTATTCAACTGTGATGCTGTTTCGAGATAGGACTAAATCAAAAGTTGCAGATTTTGAAACTTTTGAATATTTAACAGATTATATCTGCTAACAGCATCGATATCCCGGCAAAGTTCTATATTACTTACCTTGTCCTAATAGTAAACTGTCATATTCTATAAGAAAATTTTTGGGGTACTATTGCTTAGCTAAGATAATAAGTGCAGAAAACGGACAAAAACGTGATTTTGATTGCATTTGGAGCAACATAACAATAAAAATTAACAATGCTCAATGGAACCAAGTAAATTTTACTAAGCATGTAGTGTTATACTAACAGTTTTTGACAAAAGAATTTTGAGATGTTGTTGATTTCCACAGATATAGCAATCCAAACATATTGGCATTTCAAGTTTCATGAAAAAACGGATTCATGATCTTGAACTTTGACATTTTTTACAGGAAACAGGAAATTTTTTCAGGTCTTCAAAATTACACAATTTCATTAAATATGATCTACTTCAGCATAAAAAAAAAATCAAGCCAATTGAAAAATACAACTATCAAAATATCACTTTTTTGACTGAATTTCAAAATAATGGCTCTTAATAACGAGCTTTAAAAAATTAAACTTTTTTTTCTACAGCTTGCTTTTTTAGATCTATTTGAGTACACATACTAATTTTTTTTAAATCTTACGAGTTATTTTTATGACTTTCTGATAGGCAAGTTTTCTTATTCATTAATTGGCATTAATGAGTTTATTACAAAATTTCGAATGAAATAGCAGAATAAGTTTAATCATAGAATTATCAACCCTATTTTAAAGGATAATAGTAACAAATGTAAAATTATTTGATGTCTTTTTAACATAGATTTAGTTTTAATGCTACAAATAAATCGGAATATAAACCACGCGAACATATCTGAAAAGATATAACAAGACGCAAAAGTATGCCATTAGCAATCGATTTGAGATTTATTTTCAGACTAAAAAGCAATTTGTCTGGATTTCTCTACATTGTTTTCTTATATTGTTTCATACTATTTTTATTATTCTAAAACATGCATTCGCCGATAGTAGAGTTGAATTAATTCAAAATCTGCGAAAAAGCATCATAAAAACACCTACACAATTGCTATCATTTCATATAATTCGAAAATAATATTAATTACAGATACCTTATATATTAATCGAATATTTCAACATATGTAGACATTATAAAATGAATATTGAAGAGGATTTTACCGTATATAATATAATACAGTAGATATAACATAGCCAAAGCATATTAAGTGAGTGAAATGGTCATATTGGTGAGGAATTATACATTAATAGAAGGGACTTAGTCAGTCTGTAGCATTTCAACAATCGAGTACCGAACTTCAATTTGGATACATCCCCTAAAATATGCTCATTTTAAAATAATTTATTTCTCGAAAATTATTCATACAATTTTCATGAAAATTTGGATTCTAGGAATAATTGTGACAGTTTACTCGGAAAACTGAAATCTGATGTTATGTTTATGTTATTTTATAGAATTATGGAAGAAAGTAAACATTAAGTTTGTTCTGAAAAACATAGAGGAAAGGCTAGGAAAGATGTTTAGAAAAGAATCAGTATTCATAAAGTATCTAATTCGATAAAATTTTAAGTGCAATCTCATAGATCAGGAGGCGGCAGCACACAGTCACCTGATCGAGTTCACGGCTGAAGTTCCCGAATTAGTTAAAACTTGATTCGCATATTAAAATGCAATTGGTCTGCCAAGTCATATCTTGGTGGGAAAAAAATGAAAAACAGATTTTAGGGTTGACTCGTAGGTTTACCATTGTATTTTCCTTCACCAAAAAGTATGATAACATGGTGGACTGGGAGCAGGAAAACACAATAGTAAACCTTACACTGAGCCAGTAAAATCGGATTTGTATGTATTTTCCACCAAGATATGACTTGACAGACCAGTTGCATGTCAATATGCGAACCGAGTTTTAACTAACTCTGGAATTTCAGCCGTGAACTCGATGAGGTCTGTGTTGCCGCCCTCCGGTCTATTACAAAGGAATCGGAAAAGTGACGAACCAAATGTAGATACAAACCAGTCGGATGTGCCAATACCAAAACTTTATTCTAGCTCATACATGTTAATATATATACAAGAACGAAAAATGATGTGTACAGCACAGATTATGAAACACTTTCCAACGCATTCATAAAACTATAACAAAACTTCCCAATTTACTAAGGTGAAAGATGATGTCTAAATGCAGAATTTGGAAAACGCATAACGCATTTGAAAATCCAATTTCTGCTATTAAAATCGTCTTTAAAATATACGATTTTTTGTGCAGCCCTGTATATGATCTACAGATATGCCTGCATACAGTATGCTAAAAGTTAGTTCAGTTAACGTTTTAAGGGCAGAAAAATTATATTCGTAAAACGATGAAGTAATTGACTGACACCAGAATATTCAAACGAATTTCTTAAAATATAAAAACTCGCTATTTTTTACTTTAATTGCAAAAGAAAAAACTTATTAAAATATTCTTGGTGCCATTTGTCAGTTTTGGAATTAAAATTAGGTGGCTAGACCCTCTAGCCACCGCCCTTGAAAGGGTTAAACGCATATCACAGTTGCAAATTTCACCTCAACAATTTCCGCGTATAAACGGATGTTGTTGAGAAGTTTTGTGCGACCCTGTATATGACCAATAAAATTTATACATACCAAATAATATTAAAAAATAGTTAAATCTAGAAACGCATACCACAACTGAAAACGCACTTCCAGCAATTATTGTTCGTAGGCTTCGTATACTTCAGTTATTGCTCATTTTCTTCTATAGTCAAATTATTTTGTACAATCTTTTCAGTGCCCTGTAAATGAACCGAAAATGCTACACACTTCATTTTCAATACCGAACATGCCATAGTAAACCCCAATAACATATATCAATTTCATGGCAATCGAACTATATTTACGTGAGTTAGAACACGGGCAGACAGACGGACAGTCAAACTGAGATCATAAACACTTTTCAACTATGTTGGAAAGTGTTAAAAAGTGTATGGGATACATTTTTTTAGTTTTTTGGAATTTGGCAAGCAGGTCCCCTGGAGAAAATATATATATGAAAGAAGATACCAAAAGAGTATAGGGGAGACTAAGGAGGGTTGACCATACGGGAGGCTTGGCCCAACCATCAGTTTTCATATTTAAAAGAACTTCAGAGTTTTATCAATAGGTGTCAGGCAAAGCTACTAGAATGCTCAAACAACAGTCTTTCTTTCATACAGATAAACGAAATATGTGTGGAAAAAATCAATTGTGAATGGTTTTTACCCTAAAAGTTATGTTTTTTAGAAATATTTTGTAAGCTTTTTTCAGATAAAATATATCATAGAAATTTAAGTAAGTAGGTTTTAAGTAATGCAGAAATATCGAGCTTTCATTCCAGATATATAGATTGTACAATACGTTAGGCTTAACATAACAGTGTGCTATTCTTTAGAAAAGGAATATGTGGGGAGACTTGACCCAGTCAATGTGAGGGAGGATTGACCAGATGCTCAGGGCTCCCTTAATTAAATGGTTTTGGAAATCTTTTTATTATACACTGTGCATAATGAAAGGTTAATGGTTATATATAAAAATGAATGTAAATTTGTTTTGTAAAGCTACAGTAAAATGGGTTGATGGAAAAGAAATGTTTAAAACTGATTGACGAAAGATGTGAAAAATTGATATAGTATCCACAGCAAGAAAAAAATTAATTAAATATAAATGGGAAAATTGATAAGAACTTTTTTCCATTTAAATATTACTTGCAATAGGTAAATAGAATCAGTGGAAATTAGAAACTATGAAAGCAGCAGTTTTACCCCTTTCAGCGGCAGTGGCATATTTATGAAACCACTTAATTTTAATTCCAAAATGCCACAATGGCACCAGATTTTTCCTAAAATCTTTTCCATTTAATATGTATGTGAAATATAGCCTTTTTATTATTTCCAAATCAATTTGTTCGTAAATTCCGGGGCCAGTCATTTATTTCAACATTTTATTATTGAAAGTACTTTGACACTGAAAGTTAAAAGACGTTAAAAAACTGAAAGTTAAAAGACTGACGTTGAAAGGTGTTAATGATTGGTTAAGTGCTTATGCGGCTGCAAAAGAACATAGCATCGATCGAAAAGCTTTAGGAAGGTCTGTAGTCAAATCTCACTAGGACATTGGCTTCATCATACAGTGAGATGAAACCAAACTATGTGAAAACTAGAGTTGTTAGATCGAGTGTCACAAAAAGTAGGATAAGGAGACAAATAAAGGGGGACAGTGGCTCCTAAATCCGGTCATAATAAATCATGAAACCCTATGAAAACGGAAACTGTCTCTAACGGAATGTTGTCTTAAATGTCAAAATTTCATTTTCTTTACTGTACAATTATACCTGCTCAGACAAAATCACGTTTAAAACAAAATTTTTCTCCTCTGACTTGCAATTGCATCTAAACAGGCTTGTTTAAGCATCATATTTACAAAAAAATATTTTTTATAATAATTAAAGCATGTAGCATAAAGTTAGTTTTCTTTTTTTAAACTGATTTTATTCCTCTTCACAAATATTTCAATATAAAACAAAGTGGGTCAAGCCTCCCATATAGTGGGTCAACCCTCCCATATGTGGGGAGCATTGACCCATTATTTTCTCATGATTAAAATCAATGATTTTTCAAATTTCTTCTATATTACACTTATGTAGCAATTTTATTTTGATAACTGATTGTATAACGAATACAGTGATATATAAAACTTTATTCTAGGTTCAATATTTAAAAAATAAAAAATCATTTTGTAAAAAGTGGGTCAACCCTCCCTAGTCTCCCCTATATATGAAATTTGATTCAGTTAGATGCATAACTTCATACACTTCTCCATGTTACAATAATGAAAAAGGCATAAAAATCGTTATTGTAGCGCCCCCTTCCGGCAGAATATTTCCAAATTAGATTGAAACCTGCTGGCCATAGCCAAAAACATACATATGAAATTTGGTTTAAATTTATAATAACTTCATCAACTTTTCGAGGATACAATGAGGATTCAAGGACACACGCATGGGGGGGGGGGGGGGGCAGACATTTTGTATAAACATATTTTTGGTATCTCTGACTCCAAAAACGTGTAAATGTGTCGAAAACCGAAAGTCTAAAAAATGTTCTATTACAGTACTTGTTTTATGTTATAGATCGAAAAAAGTAAAAAGGTGTCCAAAAACAAGATTTTCTGTAGAAAACGTAAATATCAAAATCGTAATAAAACGTACATATCGCTCACCCGCAAGAAAGGTGGCACATCTCGCAAAAATTTATTCTGCGTTTTATTACACTAATAGATCTGTCATAGGTGTATATTGCTACACAAAAAGTTTCATAAGTGTAGTTATACGAAAAATCCCTTTATTACGTTATTTGTCCATTCGTGACCACAGAAGAGGGTTGGATTGTGTGGGAAGGTAAATTTATCCAACCCTCCAAACCTCATCATATGCTTTCATTCTTAGGGATTTTATACTTTTATGCACGTTTTTACTCTTGCATGCAGAGCTAAGTGCTATAATTTCAGGTCACAGAAAAATCATGTAAATTTTCTTTTGCTGCTCCTGTGAAATAGCAAAAGAATAATGAATTTACTTTTCCTGTAGGAATCCTTCCTAAAAGAAATTTGTATGAAGTTTTTTAAGACGTCGTATCCCAACATTACGTTACGAGCTAACCCAAAATATAACCAGACGGAGACTCGAAGTCCGGAGAGAAATGTGTACTAAGTAGATTTTGGATGTGGAAAATTAATTAACCCGGGAGAACTCGCTAGTGAGAATGCCCAATTGCTTTTCTTTTACTTTACATTAATATAATTTCAACTTTTTTTGATTGGCTTAGTACTTTTATTCACAAAATAGGTAAAATAATTGTAAAACATTTTGAAATTCTAATTAAAATGAAAAATGATTTAAATAAGAGTCTTAAAAATGTACGACTGTGAGAGAAAATCTCATGCAGCGAGTTCTCCTGGGTTAAGAAACTTAACGAAGTTTTATAAAACTCAGAAGAGGCTTTTAATTGCAATGCAAATGCAATAAATGACATTCTTTTGAAATCGAAATCCAAGAAGTGTTCTTTGTACAAAAAAAAAAAAAAAAAAAAAGAATAAAAAATATTTATAGCCACAGAAGAATATGAATTTTAACGAAATTTTACCAACATCGGTAATTTACAGGTACATAATATTTAAGGAAAAAAATGCAGTAGAACGCTGATTATCTGAACCTTTCGTAACCGGGCCAAATTCGGATAAGCAAAAGTTCGAATTAATGTATAAACGAAAGCACACCATATTCTAACTGTAACGTTAAATGAGAAGTGATTGCAGGACTGAAAACACAAATAATTATGTTTAATAAAGGAGTTTCAACTGTTCTCACATTCAGTGTCTAGGCTATCATTTCCAAACACTTCAGACGGTATAAAGCGTTTTGCCTTTCTATCAAAAGGGAAATATTTCGTTTGATGATATTCATTCCCAAGTAGCACAAATTAGTTGTCCCAGTGTTGTTTAATTGTTGCTCTATGTTGGCCCGAAGAAAAGTGCCTACTTTGGCATACCATTAGCCAATTAACCATTTGCCAGCCAGATATCAATTCTATTTAGACTGACAGTTTTACTTTTAGTTGGCTGAAAAACATTCCAAATTAGTTAGGTTTTTGTTGGCTTATTGTCGGCATATCATCTACCATTTACCAATAGTTTCCACAAACCGATAACGATAGGCCAACAATATGTGTTATATTGATTGCTATCGAAGCGGTGTTTCCAGTGCCCCGTTTCTTTTAATCATTATCAAATCCAAATATAAAGGAAACCAATTATCAATTTCCGGTAAGCATTAACAGATTATACAAAGTATCTTTTTGAATAGTGTTCCCCTGTGAAAGTGACCTCCCCTTTGTAACAACATTTACATTAGAAGAAATGAGGTAGATGCAATTGTGTAGGTTTTCTTCTGTTAATGTGCAATTCAGGAGGAAAGCTCTGTTTATGGGACAACTTTTTGAGGAGTGTTATTTCGGAGGCTAAGATTAATCCCTTTTATAGCAGCTTTAAGAATTTCCATTTCCTATCAACAGGCATTTCTCAAAATTTACTTTGAATTAACAGTTTCACGCATCAAAGGCGCTATAAACACTAGAATCTCTATTTTGTTATAGATAATTTCAGTTGTGTTATTATTTTTGTTTGAATTGTTAGTTTTTGTTCCCAACAGTTTCTTTAATAAAAGAAAATAATTTATGTTTCAGTAGTAAAATTAACAAAAATGTCGATGAGAGGCTTGGTCGCCCGGTTAACTAGAGCTCGGTAAATCCTAGCTATAGTGTAGGAGCTTTTTTCCAAATTCTGAAAACTACTTAGAAGTAGGATGTAGCAAATTTCAGGGTCGTTCACAAAGGGCTATAGATACAGGAATTTTTTTCTCACAGTTCTATGGATATAACTCGTGATACAATATTTACTGGATTCACTACAATATATAATGCTGGTCGGCACCAAAATCCTCTTTTTCAAAATAATAGTTGATTCGTATAGATTCCACTCTTATAATAAAAATATAGCAATGAAATTACTGTGTCACGTACCGTTCTTTTGATAGGAGGGTTTGCTTTTAAAATTAAGGCATTTTATAGCTTGCTAAAACATAAGTGAAACTTTTGGAAAACATAACATGTAAATTACCTGTAAATAAATGTACAAATAACATTACCCGAGTTACAGCGGCATAATGAATGAAAATATAGTGGATAACAAATTGTAAATTCGGACACGAAAGGGTGGGGGGGGGGGGCTTGGTATAAAAGAAAAAAAGCTCGATACAAGTGTCAACTAACTAGATTTTCATGTTATATTTTATCAATTTGATATCTAAGACAGTGAAAATACTGTTTTCATGATTTCAATTTTATCTAGCATTGCAAATTAATGTAATAATCCTTTACTATTTGTTATTATTATAAAACAGTTTCTCGGAAAAGTGGTACGTGCCAGCGAAATTTAGATGTCATATTTAGAATTAGGAATATTAGATATGTACACTTTATATATTTTGCAGAGAGGAAAAATTTTAATTTTTTTGCCGTACAGTGTAATTAATAAGATCCATGGGATCTACAGTGTCTGCTAACATATTTTTTTAACTAAAGTATTTTGGTGTAAAAAAAATCATCTGCATATAGAAATTATTTTTCATAGCAAATATAGTTTTGATAGTAAAAATTCTTGTCTGGCAACAGAAATTTTTGTTTACGTTCAAAATGACGCTTTTAAAGAACCGATGAATGGAAGGCTATATTTCTGCACTTTTCGAAGACAATCATTCGTATTTGGTTATCAATAAACTCTGCGAAAGGTGTGCTTTTTCTACATCTAAAGCGACAGTATGTAATATTGTCAATAAGAAAGGGAAATAACACGAATACTAACTTCAAGTGGAATAATTGTTCCAGGTGTGTACCCAAAAACGAAAAGGAATTCTTCGAATATTGCAAAAGTAAGATCTTTTTTGATAAAAGAAAATTCTCCGAGCCAAAGGACTGTGGCTAAATCGTTAAAATATTCAGTCACAACTATTTACATAATTACTGTTATCTTTATAAGCGGTCGAATGACTGGACAGTTTGCTGTAGCTTTTTTAAAGTGAAGGATTTATTTAGGCTTACATATAACAAAAGTATATGGATGTATATATATATATATATATATGTGATGATTTGACGGCAAGCAACAGGCATTGTCGAAAGATGATGGGGGTTTCCAGTTATAAAACACACAGCCGTTCAGGCCGACATGCTTGTTAAGAATAACAGACTCGAAGATCATAAAAAAATGCAGTCGATTGAAAACAATTCCACTTTATTAACATTCTCATAATTTGAGTTTAGGCGGGAAATGCTCCCCTTTACCGATGATAAAAAAGAACCAAACTCGATCCATCAAAATTAGCTTAAAAGCTATTCCATCTCTCGCTAAGAAATCCTTTTCGCTTCATTCTATTACCAGCCATTTATTACCTTCGTAAATTTACTAGATCTCTCACACAACTCTTAACAACTCCAACAACATCTCAATAAAAACGCAGCAAATCACTCCAAGTAATCATTACCATAGATAAATGTAGGTTGCTTTTTAATTGTCAATACCAATGCAGAACGGAAATCCCATCTACCTCAGTAATCTCTATCTCTCTCTACTACCTCTACACCCTATTTCTCTGACTGCGCCCTCGACTTGTTGCAGCACTCAGTATTTATACTTCCGCCAAAAGATTGTTCGAGAATATTCCATATCCTAGCCCCAGATGTAATAAGTGTAAACAAAGTTTAATCCCTGTTGTCGAGAGTGTGCTAAAAATAACCTTCTTTCGCCTTGCCAGACGATAAAAGAAGATGAATTTATGTCTGCGTAAGTTTTAATCTTTGAAATATTCCAGCTAGTACCTGGATATTTTAAATAAAAGAGTAAATTGAAATAAGTACGCTTCTTCTTTAAGACTGGATAATAATAATATTTTAGCAGTTAAATAAAGATTTTAGGGGAATATGATATACCGGGATTTAATAGCCGAATTTAATAGGAATTTAAATAATAAAAGTTTTATTAAAGAAATATAAATAGTTAGAGCCATTTTTAGATTTACGCAATTTGGAATAAATATTATTATATGGATTAAGATCTTATAGAGATTAACAGACTATGGTTTTAATTTAATAAGCCGGTATAATGTACTGAATATTACTGAAAAAGGAAGATTTATATAAAATACTTTAAACTTGGCGAAAAAATTTAAATTTTGTAATATATATATAGATTACAAAATTAAAATTTTTTCGCCAAAGTTAAAATTATTCTATATAAATTTCCCTTTCAGTAATTTCCATATATTATACCAGCTTACTAAGTTAAAACCCTAGTCTATTAATCTCCATAAGGTCCTAATCCATCTAATAATATTTATTTCAAATTGCGTAAATCTAAAAAATGGCGCTAACTAATAATATTTCTTTAATAAAACCCCTTTTATTATTTAAATTCCTATTAAAATTTGCTATTATTCCCGATATATTAAACCCTTCTAAAATCTTTCTTTAACTGCTAAAATATTATAACTCATAATTTATCTCGCATAAAAAACCTATTTATTAAAAATCATTCTTCTATTAAAAATATCCAGATGTCTATTAAAATATTTCAAGCTTTAAAACTTGCTCGGAAATAAATTCATTTTTCTTTTTGTTAAAAATCGTCTGGAGAGGAAACAAGCTATTTTTAGATGCAATCTCGACCGCAGGGACTACATTTTGTTTACACATTATGCGTCTGGTTTCAGGGCTTTCGAAAGTTCTAGAACAATGTTTTATTCCAGGAAACTTGTTTAGTTCCATATTAATCCGACCGGAAATGTTACTAAACAGTCTAAACAGCGAATATGATTGAGAGAGAAGGATCAACTTATTGTCAGATTATTTTGTAACGTTGAGCCGAAATAGTTAAAATACAATCTCAGAGCCGGTTACAGAGAGATTACGGAGAGATTGAAGGGAGTAAAAGGCTTTTGAGCGGTTTTGAAATGAGATGAGATGACAGATACGATGTAACTGTACATGAAGTGTAGAAATCGATGGATGAATGCTAGTGTATGGGTGTGCAGAATAAAGAGAAAAACGCTATCGAACTGTGTGCGGAGATGTTTACAGATTTATGTGAAAAGCAGCCGAGAGGTGGAACATTTTTAAGCAAATTGTTTGATGTGAGCGAGGTTTATTCTTTTTTATCATCGGCGAAATGGGGCATTTCCCCTAGACCCAATCCTGAGTGTGTAAATAAAGCTGAATAATGTCTCAACCGACTGCCTTGTGTGTATTCTTCATCTATTTTATTACCCGACTGCCAAGAAGAGTTATGTGTTTCATGCGTATCTGGGTATGTGCATTTCTTTATACCCTCGAAATATCCCAATGGCTGGGAGGATTTTATTGAACAAGGTCTCTATCGATTCATCTTAACCGTCCGATGGTTATAGGCTTGGTTTTGTTTTATAAATTCAAAATGGCGGCCATAAAATACAAAATGGCGGTAAAGACGAAAAAAATTTTTACGCACCCTATTGAGTGGCACATCATTGGATAGGTCTTTCAAAATGAAGACGATGTTTCATTGACTATTTTACAGTCAGAAGCTCCGTTTAGATATTACACAACCTGGAAGTTGTGTAGGTAAGATCTCTAGCTTTACTGCAACTCTAACCATCATAGACATCTATAGGCCTCATCAAAACAGTGTTTATAGATAGGAACTAACAATTAAACACAACTTAAAAGTCATCAATAGAAGTAAATAAAAAAAAATAGGTAATTAATATAAAAAATAGTTTCACATTGATGAGAAATAATTAATTAGTTCGCTTTTTACGCAGTCGGGCTTTTTGATTTTTTTAAATTAAATATTTACTTGTTCTTTCTTAAACCAATCGGCCAAAATGCCTATGCATGTTATCTGGAAACCCAGTTAAAACCGAGAAATGTAACTGCTCTAGTCATATCGTCACACACACACACACATATATATATTAATATTCATAACACATAAAAAATAAGTAAAACACATGAAACTACTAATAACAAAAACCCCCATCAACCTCAATCCTTATTTTCCACATAATAGAAAAAAAAATTGAATCAAATGCGCTTTTACTTCAGAAATATTTATCATATAATATTTATTCTAGCATTACAGTTATATGTATAATATCGTTGCTTATATCAAGACATAACTTTCTTGTCTTATTATCGAATAATAACATGTTTTTTCTACTGTTAGTATTTGGTTAACTTTTCTGTTGGGCAACTGCCAAACTTCAAATAAGTAGAGTGGTTTTGTATACAATGAAAACATTTTAATATCATGTAACATTTTATGGTTTTGTGATATTTTCACTCATAATAGTTTTAGTGGTTAGAATATTATTCTTTCAAAAGGCGAAGAAACATCATTGTAGTTTATACGTCTTCTACTATGTAGATTTTAAATGCAGTATTTATTCGGAATACTGTATATTTCGCACATTTTTTAATACATTTTTACTGTTCTAAAATTAGCTGGTACGAAAAATGCGGAATTTTTTATTTAACTATTTATTGTTGTTAATTTCTTATTGATTAAAACATAGTACAACTAAAGAAATGGGTGTTTTTAATAGTGATATAATATTTTAATAAAAAAATAACTATAAAAATTTCAGATAATAGATTATTTTCACGTACACGCAGAGCTTAATTTCTATCAAAAAAAGTTCTGGAGCTGTAATATTTTGCAGTTATAAAAGCTACTGGCATAACCCCCGATACATTCGATACATTATTTGCAGAATTTAAAGCAATTTCGTCTTTCGCAAACGAAATATCTTAGTATAGTTTGAATATATCTATAAGCATTTATATATAACAACATCTAATAAATGAACTGAGCAAAAAGATCAAAATCAGGAGTGGGAAAGTCTCAGAAAATCCTATTTACAAAGGAATTCTCTGTATGAACCGGTGAGCTTCAGTGCGCAGTGTTTATAAGATCCGTTGGGTTCCGACTAATATTTAAATATTCACTAAAAATAAAGAAGTTCCGAAGCTGCAATCCTGTGAACTTTGGTGCAAATTAAGCACCACGTGGAACTAGAAAATTGATCAGAGAGAGTATTTTAAAAACGCGAACAAAAAACAAAAAGTAACAAGTAAAAATTAAATTTAAAAAAAAAAAAAAAGCCGACTGCGTAAAAAGTAAACTAATTAATTATTTCTCATGAATGTGAATCTATTTTTTATAATTCTTACCTATTTTGTTTTATTTACTTGTATCGATGACTTTTAAGTTGTGTTTAATTGTTCCTATCTATAAACACTGTTTTGATGACGCCTATAGATGTCTATGAAGGTTAGAGTTAAAGTAAAGCTAGAGATCCTACCTACACAACTTTCAGGTCGCGTAATATTTAAACGGAGCTTCTGACAGTAAAATAGTCAATGAAACATCGTCTTCATTTTGAAAGACCTATCGAAATATATACCACTCAATATGGTGCGTAAATTTTTTTTTCGTCTTTATCGCCGTTTTGTATTTTACAGGCGCCATTTTGAATTTATAAAAACAAAACCTACCCTATAACCATCGGACCGTTAAGACGAATCGATAACCTCATTCATCAAACTCCATCCAGGCGTTGGGATATTTCGAGGGTATAAAGACATACATACACCGATACGCGTGAAACACATAAGCCTTCTTGGCAGTCTGGTAAAAATGACAGACACATTTGCAAATAATTCTGGCACTACTCATCGAAACCAACACTCATGTGCAACCGTTCAATCTATATTTGCGACGCTAGATAGAAGCATACTCCTACCATGGAACTAGGAAGGTGGTTTCATAATTCTATGGTCCTACGTGGGCGACATACTACGTCACATATGTAAACGCCAAGGCTAACGAAAAAGAAAGGCTACCGCGGTGCTTTACCTGTATCTTTTTTTACAGACCACTGGAGTCACGTTATGCCCGAATTCACCAATACAGATGTACGAAAAGAGCAACATGTCATTCTAGCGGTCTGTAAAAAAAGACACGGGGAATGCACCGCGGTAGCCTGCCTTTTTCATTAGCCTCGCAGACCGCTAAAGTGACATCGTGTTCTTTTCATACACCTGCATTGGGTGATGCGAGCATCACATGACTCCCTGTAGCCTGTCTTTTTCGTTAGGCTCGTGTAAACGATTTGGTAGGAAAGAATGTAAAAGAATTGAAGATGGATGGAAAGGAAAATGTAATTTAGGCTTCGATTTTTTAGAAACGCTGTTACGCTGGACTCCGGAGCGCAGTATTTATGAGTTCCGGTGAATTTAGACCAATATTTAAACATTCACTAAAAGCAAAGAAGTGCCGGAGTAAGCTCTGTTGAGCTCCGGTGCAAATTAATCACTGCGTATACGCAACATTTCATATGATATAATAGTGTAACCATTATTTCAGATTTTCTTCCAATATTGCTTTTCTTCAGCGGCATTCTATATTCGAAATATCTTCTAGATTTGAAGTCACAAAATGTTCTAACGCTTTACTTGTTTTGCTTCCTTCATAAATTTTATTAGCGAATAACTACTTCATTTGTTTCAGAACCACTGATTGAAAACACTCTACGTCTTTCTCTTCAAATACGAAACAGTAGAGCGCCGATTATCCGAACAATTCGGGACCGACCCTAGTTCGGATAAGCAAAAGTTCGGATAAATGGACAGACAGTTTAAAGGATGTTTCCGACTATACTAAATCCTTCACACTTTATCCAGGCTTAGGACTGGCAGCACCAGTTAGAGCTAGCGTGTTTAAAAACTGGGATTTTTTTTGTTTGTTTGTTTACTTTTCTATCATTTAAAATTTTCTTTTTCTCTTTTTATAATTTTCTGAAATCCAAAGATTATAATTTAAGCAAAAAAGCTTTCTATTGTTGCTTGCTTCAAAGAAGACGTTCTTTCCAATGCTGCCATAGCCCGAATTCTTCTGAAATACGTTAGTTGAATAGGATAAGAGTTCTTCTGCCGTTCGAGCCATTTCATAGCTGTCTCCAAACATTCAAAGGCTTTGTTATGTGATGCACCTAGATCATTTTCAAAGCATTCGTTTTCATTTTCTTCAATTTCTTTTTCATCTTAAATCTCATCCACAATCACATCACCATTACAAAATTTTTTTGAGAGAAATAGGCTGTTCGGATAAATGGAAGTTCGGTTAATTTTTTTTTCAGAGAAATAGGCTGTTCGGATAATGGGAAGTTCGGTTAATTAGAGTTCCGATATCGGCGCTCTACTGTACTGTAATAGTGAAAACCCAAAGGCGTTCGATAGGTGGCCCTCTGCATTTGGAATTTATGATGGTGCAGTAAACAGTCAACACAAAATGCATAGCCGGTCCAATTTTCATTAACGGAAGTATTATTGGTTCAGGTTATTAGTAGACACTTCATTGTGAGAAAAACACGTCTTTATACACTAAATTATTTTTCATTTGTCAATCCCTACTGTTAGTTCACACTCTCCCTATATTTATATATCTTGTTCAAATTTTAAATCGTTAATAAAATACTTATTATTCATCCAATCAAGTTCAAATAAATTTTTAAAAACTTGTAGTGGATGACAATTGATGTTAATAAAGTTTTTTCAAATATTAATTCATTAATTAAATTCAATTAAATAAGTTTAGTTTTATATGGGGAAAAATGGCGTCCATTGGTTATTGAACAGCATTTAATGCATCTCCATACCTATAAGGTGGTTACCATAGGAGGGACCCTGTTCTGTCGCCAAAAACCGCCACGTTTATCGCCAAATTTGGCGACCAAAATGAATCACCAAAAGGGACGCCAACTTGGCGATATCTCTAATATTTCACCAAATTCTCACAGACTCCCATTGTAAACCAATAGGGTTTACTTGCTTATAGAAAATCAACAAATTGAGATATTTTAATGCAACAAAAACTAATATTAGCTTAAGGGATTATGTTACACTTTTCTTTGATAACCTAAGTAGGAATTGACTTAAAAAAATTATATTACTTGTTCATAAAATAATTTACGTATTCCTAAAAAACAGGCTTTTCCTGAAGTCAGAAAAAGACGAAAAATTCCGTTTATTCCTTGCACGCATGCGTATTGGCTCTATTAATACTAAAGTTCGAATACATTTAAAAAATAAAAAACCGAAAAATCAATAAATTAAAATTTCTAATTATTAAAAACAAACAAACAAAAATAATGCTTTCGAATTTTAAAAAAGTAACAATTACTTTTCTAAGTCATTTAAAGTTATTCGCAATTTATTTTTTAAAGTAATAAAAAAATATTCGCACTTAAAATATATTTTAAATATAATATCATATAATATATATATATATATATATATATATATATATATATATATATATATAATGGTTAAATTAATTGTAAAAAAATCCATTTTACTCATAAAAGCAAACATTTCTTCCCGGAGTTAAATAAAAATATAATATTCATATTTTACATCTAACAATCAAATTAAAAATATCTAATTCATATTTTTATCCCCTATTAATAGTACTAAAATGTTAAAACACCGACCTCATAGCGAAGAAATCTCCTCGCAGTTAACTTCAAAATTGCCAACTTTCTATCTAACCGACAATTTTTTTAACCTTACCCAAGCCCCCCGTTTGAAGAAAACCCTTATCTTCATTTTAACCTTCTATGCAGGCATGTGATTTCCACGTTTTTGCACACCAGTATATTCTTAGAGAAAATGTCGTTCTCTTAAATCGCAAAAATGTTTCGATTAAATGAAATATCATTTTCTCTAAGAATATACTGGTGTGCAAAACCGCGGAAATCACATGCCTGCTTCTATGCCAGGGTTGGCGAACCTTTTTATAGCCGCGTGCCATCCCCCCCCCCCCCAAGAAATATTTTATATGACCTTGATGTGCCAACTAATGAAAAAGTTTAGTGGGTTGAAAAATCATGAATTAGACATTAAGATTTTTAAAATATTTGCAACATACATGTAGGTATTACACCATAATAATTGTAAAAACAATTATATTTTATAAATTATTTAAAAATATATATGTGATTAATTTTGTTATTGCATCTTGGATGAAAAATAATTAATATCAGGTTTATACTTAGTTAATTTAAACAGAATGTAAACTGAACTGGATTTATCTGACAGATGCTTTTTATTTGAATTTTTGTATAATTGATTTGCAAAAATAATGACCTTGCGGACATAAATAGAAGAAAAAATTATTAAAAGGGGAAACGCCATTTTCTTTAAATAGCTTTGAAATTAATTTCCAAGTTGCTACAATTTTACCATTGGTATTTTTACTAATGCGGTAATTTACGGTACTTTAAAAAGCCGCAGTTAAAATTCTTTAATTTCCAATTAATGGAATTTAGACAAGATCAGATCTTCTTTAGTAATCATATTATCATCATAAGTTCGTGACTTTTGTGCAATATCAGCGTATACTGATTTAGAGTCACAAGAAACACCGTACCAAAATTATTCTTTCGCGTGCCATAGATTCGCCGTCCCTGTTCTAAGCGGTTTGTCCGTATTTTTCCGTTTCCCCCAAACATCTTTTAAATCGGTTGTAGACAAAAAATGTTTTTAACAGAATTGCATTTTACAACGTATGCCAAATAAAAGGGCATGAAATTCATTTTAGAAACACACAGGAAAAAAATTTAACATTAGTTTTATAAGCACTTTTATGAAAATGCAGAAAAGCCCTCAAACACTCAGAGCGTTTTAACCCCAGCCTGAGCAAGGCATTGTTAGCACAATGGTTAAGATATTAGACTCGAAGAAGCCAGGTCCCCGGTTCAATTGCAAGGTCAGTCAGAAATTATTTCTGAAACATGTATATCATATAATACTTCCTTAAAAATTCACAGATGGCAGCACAAAAAAAGATAGATATAATTTTTTAAATCCGACGTTTCTTCAAATGACGGAAATTTTCTATTCTACCACAAGAAAAAAAAGAAGAAAATTTCTTCAATTGGCGGATATTTTGTCTCTTGTAAAGGAAAAAGAAACGGACATTAACCCTTTGAAGGGCGGTGATGCCGTCACGGCATCACATAATTTTAATCCCAAATTGCCACATTGGCACCGGAATTTTATGATGAAAATGTCATCTTTATTAACTACTCGAAAATTTACTTTAACTTGTTTACAAATAAAATATCTTGTTAATACTGGTGTCAGTAAATTATTTGAACATTTTACGAATACGAGTACACTGCCCCTGAAAGGGTTAATCAAATAACGGAAATATACCGTCAGTGCTGCTGCCAGGAAAATTCCGTGATTTGAAGAAAGTATTTCTGAGAGAATTAACAATTCCAACACCGATCTTGATATCATCAGATGGCACTTATGGATTCAAAGATAGAGCACGTCCATGCTGATATGGCTTTATGGCTAAAGAACATCTTTTCGGATTGTGCCACCAGTTTGGACACTGAAAGGTTCATTGGACTTGGCATTGAATGGTCAACCTATAGACCTAACCTGAATCCATGTAATTTTTAGGCGTGTTCTTAATTGTATAAATACGTAGCACCTACAGTCATCGTCTGGTCAGGGTCAAGCTAATTAAATCTAGAGAACGGCTCTAACGATTTTGACGAAATTTTGCACCCTACTGTTTTCGGGTACGAAAAAACCATTGGGATGGGTCTCGTGTTCGAGAATATTCAATTAGTGGGTTATTTTGGGTCATAATGGGTCAGGATAAAGCTAATTATATCTAGGGAACGGCTCAATCGATTTTGACTAAATTTTGTTCCTAACTATTTCGGACACGAAAAGACCATTGGGATGGGTCTCGTGTTCGAGATAATTCGATTAGTGGGTCATTTTGGGTCATAATGGGTCGGGGTCAAGCTAATTGTATATAGAGAACGGCTCAATCGATTTTTAATAAATTTTGTATCTAACCATTTTCGGGCACGAAAAAATCATTGGGATGGGTCTCATGTTCGAGAAAATTTGGTTAGTGGGTCATTTTTGGGCACTGTGGGTCAAGCTATATTTATCTAAAATACGGCTCTAACGATTTTCACTAAAGTCTATATTCAACAGTTTTGGATTACGAGAAGACCATTGGGCAAAGTCACATGTTCGAGAAAATTCGATTAGTGGGTCATTTTTCGGTCACCGTGGGTCAAGCTAAGGTTTTCTAGATAACGGCTCTAACGATTTTGACGAAATTTTGCACCCTACTGTATTCGGGCACGAAAAGACCATTGAGATGGGTCTCGTGTTCGAGAAAATTCGATTAGTGGGTCATTTTGGGTCATAATGGGTCAGGGTCTAGCTAATTATATCTAAAGAACGGCTCAATCGATTTTCCCTAAATTTTGTATCTAACCATTTTCGGGCACTAAAAGACCATTGGGATGGGTAACGTGTTCAAGAAAATTCGATTAGTGGGTCATTTTGGGTCATAATGGGTCAGGATCAAGCTAATTATATCTAAAGAACGGCTCAATCGATTTTCACCAAATTTTGTATCTAACCATTTTCGGGCACGAAAAGATCATTGGGATGGGTCTCGTGTTCGAGAAAATTCGATTAATGGGTCATTTTTGGTCATAATGGGTCAGGGTTAAGCTAATTGTATCAAGAGAACGGCTCAATCCATTTTGACTAAATTTTGTGTCTAACCATTTTCGGGCACGAAAAGACCATTGTGATGAGACAAGTGTTCGAGAAAATTCGTTTAGTGGGTCATTTTTGGATCACTGTGGGTCAAGCTATATTTATCTAAAAAACGGCTATAATGATTTTCACTAAACTCTATATTCTACAGTTTTGGATTACGAGAAGACCATTGGGCTAAGTCACATGTTCGAGAAAATTCGATTAGTGGGTCATTTTATGGTCACAGTGGGTCCAGCTAAGTTTATCTAGATAACGGCTCTATTATTTTGACGAAATTCTGTAATCTATCGTTTTCGGGCACGAAAAGACCAATGGGATGGATCTCGTGTTCGAAAAAATTCGATTAGTGGGTCATTTTGGGTCATAATGGGTCAGGGTCAAGCTAATTAGATCTAGAGAACGGCTGTAACGATTTTGACGAAAATTTGCACCCTACTGTTTTCGGGCACGAAAAGACCATTGGGATGGGTCTCGTGTTCGAGAATATTCAATTAGTGAGTCATTTTGGGTCATAATGTGTCAGGTATCTAACCATTCTGTAATCTATCGTTTTCGGGCACGAAAAGACCATTGGGATGGGTCACGTGTTCGAGAAAAATTGATTAGTGGTCATTATGGGTCAGGGTCAAGCTAATTATATCTAAAAAACGGCTCAAGACATTTTCACAACATGTTTTAATATACGGCCGTTTCTTGTCATGAGATGACCATTGGGCTAAGTCACATGTCTTTAGTGGGTCATTTTGGATCACAATGGGCCAGGGTCAAGGTAATTGAATCTAAAAACATGTTCAAAACATTTTGACCAAATTTTATATTATACCATTTTTGAGCATGAGAAGAGAATTGGGCTAAGTCACATGTTCGAGAAAATTCGATTAGTGGGTCATTTTGGGTCAAGGTCCAGCTAATTCTATCTAAAAAACGGCTTAAACGATTTTGACTAAATTTTGTATTCTACCTTTTTGGGGTCAAGAAGACCATTGGGCTAGGTCGCATGTTCAAGAAAATTCGATTAGTGGGTTATTTTGGGTCACAATGGGTCAGGTTCAAGCTAATTATATTTAAAAAGCGCTTTAAAACAGTTTGACAAAATTTTGTATAATACCGTTGCCGGGCACGATAAGACCATTGGGCAGGGTCGCATGTTCAAGAAAATTCAATCAATGGGTCATTTTGGGTACTAATGGATCAGGATCAAGCTAACTGTATCTAAAAAACGACTCAAAAGATTTTGACAAAACTTTGTACTACAGTTTCTGGACAAGAAAAAACCATTGGGCTGGGTCGCATGCTCAAGAAAATTCTATTACTGGGTCATTTTGGTGATAATGGGTCGGAGTCAAGCTAACGGCATCTCAAAAAGGTTCAAACAAGTTTGACAATTTGTTTTTTTTTTGTTATACCGTTTCACAGTACAAAAAGACCATTGAAAAATAGCTCACATGTTCGATAAATTTCGGTTAGTGGGTTTTTGAATCAACGTGGGTCAAGCTTATTTTATCTAGAAAACGACTAACGATTTTCACAAAATTTTGTATTCCATCGTTTTCATATTAGGCTGGAGAAGAGCATTGTGTTACGTAGCATGTTCGAAAAAATTCGATTAGTGTGTCATTTTGGGTGACTATGTCTCAGGGTCAAAAACATTTAAAACAGCAAGAATGATTCAGTGGGAATAATATATCGAGATAAACACAAAGCTAATTTTGACCTTGTTTAGCTCGGTCATTCCTGCTAGTGTACATTAAACGCGCAAATCTTCAAGTTTTTTCCTAAGTCAAATAAATATAATTTTAACCTGAAACATTATTTAATGATATGTTTCTTATTTCTATGTGGTTATTAATTAACTTCTTTTATTTAATAAAATTCCCGGTGTTATTGGACTCGAGTAAAACCAGTACGTTGGCAGTTACGATACAGGGTGTTTAGTTACCATGTTGACAAATTCAGAGAGGTGAAAGTACAGGGTGCTTTTTTAGGAACAATAATTTAAAACGAAATAAAACACATAAAAATAATGTTAATGGCCATGATATTGGTTTTATTAAATAAATAATTCTATGCCATTAGTATTTAAAAATGATTTCATGAATGTGGGTGACGCGGCTGGCTCGAGAGAAGAGCAATCTGGAACTCCAATTTTCTACCACTTTATCGAGCAACTGGGGTCATATATCAGCAGTAACAGGGCGAATGTTATTTCCAAGTGGTCCAACGTCTGTGGTTTATCGGCGTAGACCAGCGACTTTACATTTCGGGCATATGGGTGCCGCGGCTGGCTCGAATGAAGCGGAATCTGGAACTCCAATTTTCTACCACTTTATCGAGCAACTGTGGTCATATATCAGCAGTTACAGGGCGAATGTTATTTCCAAGTGGTCCAACATCTGTGGTTTATCGGAGTAGACCTTTACATATCCCCATAGAAAATAATTCATTGGTATGGGTCATATATCAGCAGTAACAGGGCGAATGTTATTTCCAAGTGGTCCAACATCTGTGGTTTATCGGAGTAGACCTTTACATATCCCCATAGAAAATAATTCATTGGTATGGGTCATATATCAGCAGTAACAGGGCGAATGCTATTTCCAAGTGGTCCAACATCTGTGGTTTATCGGCGTAGACCAGCGACTTTACATATCCCCATAGAAAATAATTCATTGGTATGAGATTAAATGACCGTGAAGGACAGTTCACAGGTCCATTACGCGAAATGATGCGCTCACCGAATGTCTCCCGCGATAAAATGATGGTGTATTGCACAATTTGCAAGCGTTGTTCTGGCTAAGACTATTAATGGTGATATGACATAACATACCGAGAACAATTCTTCTGTTAGCTGTGAAATTGACTGTGATTAGAAACAGTGTTGGCAGTTTCAAAAATACACCACTAAAAAAAAAAAACCTTTACAAGTCGAGACAAACAAATTTACAATGGATCCTGACTTCGCAATCCATATACTCAGCCAAAAAAATATATAGTGCTGCACTATAATTAAATTAGGGTTTAGATTGATAAGTAACTCTGAGAAATGTAAAGATATTGAAATGAAATTTGACGAGATTGATCTTTCTTTGATTGAAATGTGATAACATCGCTAAAAGTGATGGAAAAGCAGAGTAATTCAATCGTCCCATATGCATTGGTTACCACATTCCAAAAAGTGAAGTATTTAAATTTTCTGCTGATTGGACACATATAGTAAGTCTTGCTGTTACCACATTTTCCACAAAGCAAGGCAAATCTGTTATTTTTTTTTTTTTACAATATCGTAACGGAGGCCTTAGATATATTTTTATCAAACACTCAGGGTTTTGAGTAGAATACATTGATTGTGACTCCAGCTCTTTTTTTAAATATTATGCTATCTTAAATTATTCTAAATTTTACCCATTTAATTTTATTATATATCGTCTTAAAATGCTGTTATCCTAAGACTAATGTCAGATGGGCGTTTGATTGCTGCTTTTTTGCTTAAGTATTATCCATTCACAATGCTATAGCATTGTGAATGGATAATACTTAAGCAAAAAAGACGCCCGTCTGACATTGGTCTAAAGACTTCTGCACGTTTGTTTGCTTTTTATTTCATTTGGCACTACGCCAATAATATTTCTTTTTTCAATGTACAGTAGAAGCTCTTTAATCCGGCACGTTCGGGACCACAGTCGTGCCGAATGAATGATTTTGCCTGATTATCGAACGTGAATGCATTTTTTTTGTATTCACCTACATTATGGACCTTTGCAAATTGTATAAATATCGGACAAATACTGTTCTGTACCTTGTCATCCTAACAACTGTGAGAATTAAAGGAAAACATAGAATACAAAACTAAATTCCAATTATTTAATACATACTGTATATGTACATTATATTGTACATGTAGTAAACAATTAATATGGACATTACAATTTTAAAAATTCTCTGATATCACGTTACTTCCGCGATTCGAATTTCTTCTTCAAAAAATCGTTACGGATTATACACAGATTTATCAGTTGTGCAGATTTGTAGCTTTTGTTCGATTCGACAAATTTTAAAAATGTATCTAATGCATCAGACCACGAGTCTTTAGATTCATCTTCCATGGCTCCTTCTTTATCCGATTCCACCTCCTGAATCTGGGCTTCTTGTGAGTTCAAAACACTTTGTATAATTAGTGCGTCGCTGATTTCTTTGAAAACTGGCACGCTGTCGTCGCTTTTAATCCAGTCTATAACTTCCTCGTGGGGTAACATGCCCCGGACCTAGGCCCTCACAGGCCCATTTGCCCCCGCTCGGAACTACCCGAGAGTCAAACCCCGCAACGCGTCCCGAAGGTCGCCGCAAGAAGTGCCCCGTCAAGGCAGCCCTCACGAAAGCTCCGGTCAGACCGGCACACTGTCCAGCGCACGTCACGCCGGTTATTCCCAAAAGAGAGATGAATTGGTCGCATACGACAATCCTCACCACCCATCTAGAAGAGCCAAATGGACCCTTCTCTTGGTTACCCAACCCGGTACGCCCCGACAGCCACCAGGAACCGGAAACCTATAAAGGCGCCGGGCCCATGAACCTACACGAGGTTTCCCGAGACGGAGTTGCTTTACGGAGGGCTCATAAGATCAAATACCATTTTCCGGCAGAGACATTTATACGAGCCAACCAATAGAAAGTGAAGGTGCCCTAGCGGAAGACCCTGGAGGGGCGGGGAAAAACCCTCCGGACGTAAAGTGTCCCTGCTCCCGGCTTTTCGCCCAATCTCTCCACTCAACCGACGGCACCCCTCGCGGATCACGCCGGGAGTTCGAGAGACCAGACTAGGTGCCGTTAGCGACCCCAGGTGGGCACGGAAAGCTCCACCTAGACGGGATAGACCCCGCCTTGCTAGGGGTTGGAGAGTCCAGAATCCCGCCGTCCCCCCACAACTCGACTCCAGCCAAGAGTAGAGAAGCCGCGTGAGGCTGGCAAGAGCCCGGCTCCCTCTACCTTACCTCACGGCCGTTGAGGGTACCCAGGCAAGAACGCCCCTGACTCCGTGCAGTGACCGACCGCTACCTGTTAGTGTGTTCGAAAATTAGTTTGAGACACCTCTCGATCCTCACCACTGAGCGCGCCAACATCCAGTAGCGCACAGACACGCAGGATCTGGGTCTGACCAAGAGTTCCCCCAAGGTTTGAAGTGCCGCCGCGTTACCGGCGAGCCTCCGGCCCGCGGAGGCTTCCGGTTCCCTGCGGAGATAGTGTTCAATGGCGGACCTGCCGGCCGACCCCCTCTCAGGGTTTACAGCACGACATCGGGAAACCAGAGCCATACTGGCCTCCCTCTGCGACCACTCCCTGGTCGACGAGGGCACCACCGAACCCCACGCACCTTAGGGTCGGCTCACAACTGCTCTAGCTGCGGATCTCAGCGGGATGAGCCACCTGACGCATAAAGTACATCAGGCGCTGTCCGAAACCTTCGCCCTTCGTTTGCTCCGGGAGATCATGCATGGCGATCCTGATAGCCCCGTCGTCACTAGCGAGTCACAGAGACCTTTCCACTACAAAGACCGCTCTCTCACCTTTGGCTCCCTCTTAGTCAATCCGTGGATGAGGTCCTATCGCTTTGGCTAGTGTTTGCCCAGCGACACCGTCCTGCCCTAAGACCGGCAATGGGATCGATCTATGGACCGTCGCTATCCGGCTTGCCCAGAGAACCCGGGTGCCGGAGGATCACACCTTTGACAACCCGCCGAAGCAGGCTACGGCACTATACACGACGTCCGTTACCCGTGGCCACCGGACTCGAAGCCTGTCGGCCGCGAGTCTCTCTAGGAGGTAGCGACTCGTTCCCATCCGGCCCGTCGCATTCGTGTACAACGAACTCGGCCGGGCTCCGGGTCTTCTCTCCCACTCAAGGGATCGATTCCGGCCCACCCGAAGGGGCGGCCACTTCCTTATGGGGTATACCTCTGAAAGGGTTGTTTGGCACGGCTTCTACCAAATTTAGCACTATATTTTCGTCATCACTTAGAACATTTCAATCTTGATCATAATTTTCGCCATTAGGCCACAATTTGAGCCAGCCCCTCTGTAGAGTTCCTTTTTTCACCTGATTCCACGGTAAGGCAATCCTAAAAATTACATCTTTCACATTAAACTGTTTTTGGAAATCTTTTAATTCACAGTCATAGTTGAAAAAGGCCTTGCACACAAGATTTTCTATAAAAACACTTAAAATTTTGAATCAAACATTGATTCATAGGCTGAACAAGAACGAGACATTTGGTGGTATGTATTCAGCAGAAATATAGCCGGAAACTAAATCAGACTGAGGAGGATGAGCAGAACAGTTGTGTAACAATAAAATCGCTGTTCTATTTACTGACATTCCACGCTTCTTAATTTTTTTCTTTACTTGAGGTACAAAATGGTGAAAAAAGCTGTCCTTAAACAAATCGGCTGTCATCCATGGGTTTCTCTAGGCATCATAATGTACTGGCAAGTTTAAGGCACCTTCTAATGCTGTAGGTGTTTTTTTATATTTTCCAATCACGTGATCCGTCAGTTGATGATCACCAGAAGCATTTGTACAAAAGAGAACAGTCAATCTGTTTTTATTTTTCTTGAATCCCTTAGCAGCTTTTTCATCCCCACCTGCCAAATTAGACGCAGGCAAACAACGCCATAAAAGACCGGTTTCATCGGCATTGTAAACTTGACAACGGGTTAATTCCCACCTTGCTAGAAGGTTTCTAAAAGTGTGCTTACATTCTTCAGCGGCGTTTTCATCAGCTGATCTGTTCTCTCCTGCCACATCCAGCTTTCGGATTCCGGGCCGAGTTTTAAATTTCTGAGGCAAACCATCAGAAATCACACAAACACTTTTTATATTCAGATCAAGATAAAAAAATTTTTGCTTATTCGGTGATCATGGGCCCAGTCACAGGTTTTCCCTCTGATCGTTTTGCATTAAACCAAGTGTACAAAACACTATCAAGAATTTCAAGTTTTGGTTACTTCAAAGTGTATCTTGATTCCGTATTCTTTGACGTTTTATAAAGAGCAGTAAACTTCTTCAGTTCTTCTTTTTGTTTTTTAATGTCGTAAATTGCCAAGAACCAATACATTGAAATCACGCATTATAAAGTTTCTGTTTTCGCCTTTTTTGAGACGATTAATTATCTCTAGATTTTGCTGTATAGTGAGAGTCACATTCTTAAGCTTATTAGTAGTTTTATTATCGCTTGAAGAACTCGTGCTTGACTGCGAGAACATTTTACACTACGTAGTTATTGTGAAAACGTAATCACTCTAGAAAACAGGATACGCGGTACTGAAAAGTACAACGAGTCACGATAAACACTGAGAGACGGGATCTAGTGGTCAAGGTTAAGAGACGTCTGAATCCTAAGTGAACTGCTCGCAATCTAGTGATCCCAGTCAAGAGAGATCGTATGAAAAAAACCGTGGGCTAGCGTGCCGGATTATAGAATGCCGAACCATAGAATGCCGGATGAAAGAGCTTCTGCGTATTTCGAATTTGGAATGTTCTGTTTTGACTAGATTCTTCGAGAGATTTCTAGAAACTTTTTTTGTGCCTTCTTTAGGAAACCATTTTACATCAAAATTATGATTACGCGCTGGATTACTTAATCGAGTAAGTACACAGGAAAAATAATGAAAATAATCAGAGCTACATTTTTCATATATGTCAATCTTTTCTGATGTTGCACATCTGCAATAGAAGTAAAAACTGCTGTTGTGTGACTGTGTTACCCTAAAATATTGCAAATTAGTAAATATTGTAGTAAGTATCTCTCCAAATAACTTATTTTATATAATTATTTATTTTATAAAGCTTAACCTTTAACCCTTTAATTCGCATGATAGAATACGTTCTAGAAATTACGTAGTCCAGAGTATCTGACTTTACACCAGAAAGTTTCAATGGTTAATTTTGCTTTATTTAAATAAGGAAAGTCTGTTATTATTTAAAGCAAATATTGCAATTTTGTGTTTCTGGTGTGAATTAGGTATATACGAATAAAAAAAATCTATTAAATTCAAAACACTGTTGTTTGCATATATGCAAAGCTACGCACTAAAGGGTTAAATTTAAGCGCAGTACCGGATATTTCGCCATAACTTTCCAGTACTCTTTCTTGACTGGTGAAGCTCATTGATGTTCTTGGTCTTCCGGAAAGTTCTCTATGAACATCTTCAACAGTTCTATTCGTTTCAAACTTATTTTTGTTTCCGATTAATTCCAAATCGTGTAGGTGGATCTGCCTGAAACTCACTTCGACAATGTCTGTGTACTTCTGCTACATTTTCATATATCCAGTAGCATTTTAAAATTAATTTTCTTTTTTCAAAAGTTAATCTTGATTCACATAATCATTCAGTAAAGTTTAGAAGGACTTTAGATGGATTGAAGGATTTAGAAGGATTCATTAAATTTGAATTTATAGGTATTTTGTGCAATTTTTATAACACCACTGAAAACTTTTATTTTAAATATTTTTTTAGTATTTTGTAGAATTAGGAAATGTACAATTATAATGTTCTTGCAATAGAAATATAGAAATATTTCCGAATTGAAAGATCCCCTACCCTACCCCGCCCCCCCCCCAACGCCAAGAAAGCTGAAAAGATGCAAAGGCAAAAGAAATCATCCTTTAAAAAATATTTTTGTTTTGTGTAACCAATAATGCTTTTGAAACAAGATAAATTAATGTATCTATAACTCATTCTATACTGTATTACAACTAATCGATGTATTAAATGAATTTTACAACATGCTATTTTAATGGTACTTATAAGTACCGTCAGTAGGTAAAGGGTTAATAGCACTGGGGGTAAAGAAGTGGTGTTTCATGTTTGAAGATTGCAATCTTCAAACATGAAATAGCACCGCTTTAGTAATATGTGTATCTGATAGTATGTGGAGTTGATCTTAACATTTTTTCTTGACTCTCTTTATTTTTATTTTGCCGTTATATGCAAAGCCAGCAACAATCATAAATCATTTGCTAGAACTTTCTTTATACACATTGAACCATCTTTTAAGAATTTTTCTCTTCTATGATGATAATAAATGAATCTCTTTTTATTATAATCATTTAGAAATACTCGATCTTCATCTATTGTAACAACATTTTTCCGTTTTTCTGCGGATAAATGCTTCTCATACAGAATTCTGCTTCGTGTTCTATGTTCGGCGCAGTGTTGCATTAATAATTCAGATTGTTTGACTGTAACCACTTTTTAGAAATAGTAATTCACCTTATTTTTCAGAATTTTTAATCTATTTTTAAATAGTCCAAATATTTCTATTTCAAAAAGTGGTGACAATCAACAATCTGGGGACAAAATAGCCCCTAATCTGGCAACACTGGTTTATCGAAATGTCGTTGTTTAAGACGATGAACATTGTGTTTTTTGGGCCTGTTAAAATTCAAATCAGTGTTAAGGATTTTGTTAATAGTTGTCACGGAGCATTTTAACGATTTAATAATAGTCCTTTGACTTCGGGGATTTTCTTTTACCATAAAAGATTATATCTTTGCATTGCAATATTCGAAGAATTCGTTTTTGTAATTAGGTACATATTTGGAACAATTTTTCCACTTGAAAGCAGGCATTCACGCTTTTTTTCGGTCCTATTGACAATATATTCTTCTTTGGCTTCATATATGGAAAAACCATGCCTTTTACAGCGTTTTTTAATAACCGAATACAAATAATTTTCTTCCGAATTTGCAGAAATATAGCCTTCTAACTCATCGCTCCTTTAAAAGTGCCATTTTACATGAAAAAAAAATCAATGGCTAAGCGAGAATTTATACTTTAAAAAATATATTTAGCTGTAAAATATAATTTCACTATGCAGACGATTTTTTTTTACACCAAAACAAACTCGTCTACAAATGCGAAATACGTCTAGGTGAACAGCCTCTGCATACAGGAATGTTCTTTTGAAAGTTTTGCGTGAACATAAATTTAAATATGCATTGTCGAATTGAGTAATATACTTTATTAGAAACGGTTTAAAATACTTACAATAACTATTAATGAAACAACTGAAACGTAACTTCGAACAAAACCATTAACCTTTTTATTTAGAAAGAGAAAAATGTATTCATATTTCATCCTTTTCTCGAAAAGTTTTGAATAAAACTTAATCTTGTGACCTTTTACGCAAATGTGCGATTAGCATCGAGGAACACATTTCATCCACTATAAATCATTCTTCTCTTAACGAGTATAGTTACTGTCGTCTTGAAGTTTTACAATTTCAATAGAAATATATCGAGATGAATTTTGTCGACTACTTTTAATGATTTTAAAAGAGTAGCATATCTTTTTTATTTTAATAAGAGAAGTGTTAAAGTATTAATTTAAAGAAATGATATTTTCGTATGCGTTTTCGGAATAGTTGTAACTTTTCTAATAATTGTATACAAATAATTCTATTTATTTTTATGTAGATTGTATGGTGACATTATACATAGTTTTAGCTGACAAGAGGTTATATAATACACAGATAATCGTTTGAAATCCTTATTAAATAAAACGGAATTTACTATCAACCTATTACCTGCTAGTGTGGCGTTTACGCAACGTTAAAAAAATCGCATTTTTAAATTAACTATCAAACTATCACTTTTTTTTTAATTAAAACATTGTCTTATTTAAAAATATCCCTGCCAGTTTGGCCTACAGGCGCAAGTAGATTTCGAAGTTAAGTATTAATTTCACCAACAAAAACTAAATCATGATTAGCGATAAACCCACTTTAACAATTTTATCTGGCCACTTTTGACGAGTTCTTAATTTCATTTTTATGTAAGAGCTGGGTTTATCAAAATCATGTTAAGGCAGTATTCGAAAAATATTTTTCCATCAACAACTCGAAATTTTCTGACACATTTTGAGATTCATTTTTAAAAGGAAAAAAATGAAACTTGCTGACATGATTTTTAAGAGATTTATACGCGACCTATTTTTTTATTTTTTGTTAATTAGAAGATTTATAAACAATTATTTTCTCAGTACGACCATATTTTTCTTTTCCAACACAATCGCTTCGAGAAATTCGGTTCAAAATGCCCACTTTGACATCATTTTTTTAAATATATTCTGCCTCTATCAAAAAATCGACCATTACGGCACATTATATAGTTTCTGAATAAGAGGAACCTACCAATTGGATGCTTTTGAAAGCAAAAATGAATTTAAAAATGAGTCAGAAAATAAGCAGTCTGGATTTGAGTACATCCTTAATACGGTATATTTTTCTTCAAGCTCTATGTATTTTTAATTTGTTTTTGCTGTAAGAATTGGTCCTATTAAAAACTTGTCAATATAAAAGTTGTAGATAATATTATAAAGATGTATAATAAATTCATGCGAATTTTATATCCTGTGAATTAACGAAGTTATGGATTTTTTTTTCTTCAACCCTCCCTTTTTGTTTTCGTTTTTAATTTATTTTGGCGCTAAGAATTGATCCTATCAAAAGCTTGTCAGTATAAAAGTTGTAGATAATATTAAGATGATTTATGATAAATTTAATTGGATTTGATATATTGGGAATTGACGAAGTTATGAATTTTTTTTCTCCCTAAATCCCTATTTTTTTTCGCCCGTTGAGCCCTTTTTAATTCTATCAAAAATCTGCCATATATAAATTTTTGGCCCTTTTTTTAGAAGTAATACTAACTTTAATTTGAGTTGTTATGTATTATAATGAAGAAGTTATGGGATTTTTTCGGTTTTCACAAAACCCCTCCCCATTTCCACCCCATTATGGAAGTTACCGTGCCCATAAAAAAGGTGATACATATATATATATATATCTTTATTTATGTATTCTTTATCTATCTATCTACTACTATACTTTATCTCTCTCTCTCTCTCTCTATATATATATATATATATATATATATATAGACAGATAGATAGATAAAGTTTTTTACTGAGGGCTGTTTTGGATTCTAGGGGTCATGATCAGTGTAGATCTGTAAAACTTTTTCCAAAATTCCAACATCGGGGAGATTGCAATAGGTAGTATTTGATACAAAATCTACCTAAAAAGAAACTTTGACCGTTAAATAAAGCGGATATTATTTTTCAAAATTTGTGATGGCAAATTTTTTCAGCAGAAAAATTGTAGTTTCGGCAGATAATGGATCAACTAAAAGTTGTATAATGGCAGTCCCTTGCTTCTTACAAGAGATGCCCCTGCTTACAGGTGTTGGAAGTTCCTTATGAAAAACTTCTCCGGGAATGATTGAATGTTAAATGGCAGTCCGTTAAGGGTAGTTGGAAGCCCCTATACCTACCATGTTAAATTAATGTACCTTTTCTCAAAAATTACCGGAGATATTCACTTGAAATTTTTTATATACATAATATGAATAATACCCAATAAAGTGAAGTCAACTTTTTAAACAGATATTCTTTAGTTATTTAAAAAATATACCTGGAATAAAAACCACTTTTAAATAACAAAAAACTTCCATTTTTCCAAAGACATTTTTTTTTATATAAAAATTTTGTAAAAATGTTTGTAGCAAAAGTTCATTTCAGATTGATCAGGCATATGTGTGAAATATTCTAGCAAGATTGCAAACAATAATATGTAGTAGTTTCTATAAAAAGGTACATCGAAGTTCAAAAAGCAACATTTTGAGAAAATTCAGTTTAAAGTTTACATATGTAATGTTCATGTATGATGTAAACAAACTGAATTACTTAATTTTTTTAACCCCTTGTTGTCGTAGAAACAAAAGTAATATACTTTGCGAAAGAGGGCAAATAAAGGATTCAAAATATAAAAAAATTAAAAAAATGACTTTTTTCACGAATTTGACTTCCAACTGCCCTTAATGAAAAAAAAAAGTAATAATAAAGGCTTCTCTACTGCATGAGGGGTGGGGTGGGGGATACTTAATATCACAGGCGTATACTTTGTGTATTAGCAATCTAATATTGTCTCTTCAGGTTATTAAGGGAGCAGATCAGGTTGAGCAGCCGGAAAATGACAATAATTTGACCATTACTAAAAGCTCTGTAATTTCAAAACCAATTAATGGAATACAACAATTTTTTTTATACTTTCATAACATACCAATGGTTTTAAAAAAACATTCAAATATGCGAGGGTTACTCTGAAATTATTGAGATACGCGCCGACGAAAATTTACAAAATAAAAATAGCGGTTTAATTTTAAAATACAAAGTATTTTAACACAGCAGACGATTTTTTACTGACTTACTTCAACTTGTTTAGCGTATAATAAATTTTAAACAGAAGAGAAAATGGAGTTGACGCGAGAACATTTTCGCGCTATGATTTTCTACGATTTTAAAGCAGGATTAAATCAAGAAGAATGTGTTCAACGGTTGAAATTAGCATTTGGTGATGAATCTCCAGCTCGTGCTACTGTATTCAGATGGTTTAAAGAATTTAGCAGAGGTCGCAATTTCCTTCAGGATGAAGAACACACAGGAAGGCCGCCGTCGGCAGTAATCCCGGATAATGTGTGTGCCATACGAAAAATGTTAATGGATGATAATCGCTGTACCTATCAAATTATACAGAAAGAACTTAACATTGGATCCGCAGTCATGCACAAAATTATTCATGAAGAATTGCATATGAAAAAAGTAGTTTGCCGTGCGGTTCCCCATAATCTAACTGAGAACCAAACAGAGGAGCGTGTCAGAATCAGCAAAGAAACTCTTAAATTGCTAAATGATGGTGACCACCGCATCATTTCTAAAATTGTAACGGGTAATGAAACGTACTTACCGTTTTTTGACGTTCCAACACGTCAAGAAAGCAAAGTATGGGTCTATGAAGATGATCCCACGCCGACAATGGTGAATGACAACGCGCATTGAAAAAAGTGATGTATGCCGTTTTCTTCAGAAGTACGGAATTGGTCAAAGCCATAAAGTTGGAAGGACAGAAGAAAGTAACAGCAAACTGGTATACCACTAAATATCTTCCAGAATTTCTACAAGAAGTGAATGTTAGGGGACTAATGCTTCACCATGACAATGCTACAGTCGGATTAACAGTTGAGTTTCTTAAACAAAAACGAATTAAAGTGATAGAACATCCGCCGTATTCACCTGATCTAGCTATGTGTGACTTTTGGTTATTCTTTAATCTAAAAAAGAACTTATGTGGACGTCGTTTTCATTCAGAAGAAGAGATTGATGTGTCTATAAATGCATTTTTTTCATCTATTCCAAGAAATGAATGGCTTGAGGCATTTAATCTGTAGAAAATTCGTCTACAAAAGTGCATTGATGCTGGAGGAGACTACTTTAAACACACCTAAAATTTCGTAAGTATAACTTTAAAAACCTAGTTGTAGCTAAAAAATTGTAGAGTGACCCTCGTATATATTTAGCGATGTTAATTAGTTAAATTGTAATGACAAAATTGACGTTTTAAAAATGTGAATTTTCAAATATGCATTTTGCGCGCCAGACTTTTAAAATTCTGCTGCAGATATGTATTTAATATTGCATTTATATTTACTTATACTACTATGTGTTACACTGGACCTAAATTTTAAAGTATATTCAAATTCATTTGCATAATTAATGGCTTTAAAAATCATATTTATTAAATTTAGTGAAAAAATTATGTCTATTTATTCAATAAAAAAATTTCTATGACAAAACTCAGGCTAAACTGTGGTTCAGTGTAAAATATAGTAGCACTATAAGTAAATATAAATGCAATATTAAATATATTTCTGCAGTAAAATTTTTTAAATCTTGCGCGCAAAATGCATATTTGAAAATTCACATTTTTAAAACGTCAATTTTGTCATTAAAATTTAACTAATCAATATTGTTAAATATATATATTTGAATGTTTTTTTCTTTAAACCATTAGTATTTTATGAAAGTATAGAAAAAAAAATTGTTGTACTCGATTAATTGGTTTTGAAACTACAGAGCTTTTAGTAATGGTCAAGTTAGTTGTTGGTCAAGCAACAAAGTTTTGACATTTTCAGGCTGGTCAACCTGATCTCCCACCTTAAGAGATATATAAATTAGAATGTCTGTCAGAAATATTTCATGTCGCCTTGCATACAGGGCTGCACAAAACAGTTCGAATACATTACCATTTATGGGGGTACTACTGAAATGGGCTTTTAATTGTGTTTCTAAATTTTTAATGTAGTTCTTTCCAAGGCCTCGTAAAGATGTAGTACCATAAAAATGTACTGGTAGTATTGGAAATTGCTTCCTAATCTATTCGTGACAAATATTTTATATTCCCTTTTTTTAATGTCATGCCTGATTTAGCTCTTTTTCAGCTGCACCTAAATGTTTTTCGCTTGACCTTTGTTTCTCTCTTCCTCTTACAAAACGGATTCTGCACTTAAGTGCCAATACCTGAAAACTGGACAATTTCACTCCAGAATTTTTATTTTTTTTTATTAATGCACCAACTTCCAAATATAATTATATACTATGAACACATGTTTTGTCATTTGAATGCTGTATTTTTTGAGATCAAGGATGTATATTTTATGCGCAGGATAAACTTTTAAGGAAGAAAGTGTCTGTTAACACCATAATCAGTGTCTAATAATCGGAACTGAGACGATGGGGGCTGAGGTGTTGTTTTTGTCTTAACAGCTGCACAGCCATTTTGTTGGATCATTTTGCACACATGTAACTTATTAAATATGCCATGTGACATTTGTATGTTACATAAATAAAGTTGCAACAAGTTTTTTTTTTATAAATAAAAATTTAAATATGGGGATTAGCATCATTATGTAAAAATTTATATAATGATGCTATAAAAAAATACTTATCCCTATTCAGAAAAAAAAAAACTAAATGTATCTAAATATGAAACAAAGAGAAGAACAACTTACCTTCATCCATGATGGCTAGTTGAACTTTAATTGCTGTTGCAATGGAAATAATTATGCCAGCTCCACCAAGTGTTTGTTAACCTAAATGTGGGTTTAGAGGAACTGAGATGATGGTCAACGTCAAGGACAAATATATTTACTACAATATTTTAGTATACAATCTATACTAATAAAGAATAATTATATTTTCCCATACTGTATATATATATAGGTATAAATATATAACAGCAAAAGTTAATAATATTTATGGAAATGTTTACAGCATACAATTAATATTGGATAGTTATACCTGGGGACAGAGACTAAAATGATGATTTCGTTTGCTTAAAGCTTAAAATTAATTATTTATACATCATCATATGTCCATTTATCATAGGTAATTGTTATAAGAAATGTGCAATATATTACATTTTTTCAGTTTTTGGTTTCAGTATAATTAATGAAATATTATTGGCAGTGGACGAAAATTGTCCAATTTTCAGATATTAACCCTTAACCCTTATGTGCCAAATTATGAATTCGTGAAAATTTCATCTTCTAAAGCACTTTCGTGAATTTTTGAAACTACATTAGAAGATTTACACAATCATTTAATAAATTTTAGACGGATTTTGCCAATTAAAATTAATTAAACTTGAATTTATAGGGATTTTGTGCAATATTTATAACACCACTAAAATATTTTATTTAAAATATTTTGTTTTAGTATTTTGTAGAATAAGGAAATGTACAAATATAATGTTCTTACAATAGAAATCTAGAAATATTTCCTAAAACTGAAACTTTTCTCCCACATTCTTTCAACGTCAAGAAAGCTGAAAAGGTGCAGATGAAAAAGAAACCATGCTTTTCAAAATATTTTTCTTTTTTGCAACCAATAATGTTTTTGGAACAAGATAAAGTAATGTATCTATAACTCATTCTAAACTGTATTACTACTGATTGTTGTATTAAATGAATTTTATAAGAAGTTAATTTAATGGTACTTTAATCTCTTCGGTCCCTGGGTCCCCATACGGAGACCTCTGTTCTTTTCCTTATAAATGCTAAAATGTCCGATTTTTTTACAATTTCACATCACTTCTTAACAGTTGAATGTTTTTTGCGTTCAAAGCAAATTAATAAATGGCAGCTTCTAAGCTGATTCCCATATAAAATAAATGTTATTTTCACCTGAGTTTGCAAAATGCCGAAAAATGCCCAAAAGACAGGATGACCAAGAAACTGAGAAAAAATCATATTTAACTTAAATCTTTTTCAATAAAAAAGTTTGAGGATTTTTAGATTATTTACTTGTTTAAAGCTCCTAAATTTGTGATTGCATTAGTTTAGGTTAATGGCTATTAAATTGATGTTTTAAGGGGTTTGTAGTTTTAGATCCATATTTTTGAACCTAAATTACTAAGCGCCTAAAGGATCAATTTCAAAAAAGATATTTTTACTGTCATTTACGATGTCATTTTGTTTGGTAAAACAAATGAATAAGCATTTATATTATTATTTTAGCTTCGGAACTGAAGAGGTTAAAGTACCGTTGGGGCATAAAGTGTTAAAATCACAGATCATACTTTTTGTATTAGCAACCCAATTTTGTCTCATCAGGTTATAAAAAAAAAGAAATATAAATTAAAATGTCTGTCTGAGTTATTTCTTGTCGCCTTGCATACAGGGCTGCACAAAACAGTTTGAATACATTACCATTTATGGGTGGTACTACTGAAAATGGACTTTCAATTGTGTTAGAAGTTTCTAAATTCTTTATGTAGATGTACCTTTCCAAACTATGGAAAAGCTGTAGTACCATGAAATATACTGGTAGTATTGGAAATTGTTTCATAATATATTCGTGACACACGTTTTTATCTTCCTTGGTTTTTTTAATGTCACGCCTGATTTAGCTCTTTGTCAGTTGCACCTAAATTTTTTTCGCTCGAACTTTTTTTTCTCTCCCCCTCCTACAAAACAGATTCTGCACTTAACCCTTTATGCCCCGATGGCACTTTAAAGTACCATTGAGATAAGTTTGTTATAAAATTCATTTAATACATCGATTAGTAATAATAGAGTTTAGAATGAGTTATAGATATTTTATTTTATCTTGTTCCAATAGCCTTATTGATTGCACAAAACAAAAATGTCTTTAACCCTTTCAGTGCGAATTTTTTTTTACTTTCCAAATTACTGCACTACGCAGGCGCAATACGTCATCACTACTAAGACCATGACGCACTACAGCCAGCACAATACACGCAGTGAACGCCTAGACGACTTTTGTCGACGCTTACTGTAGTCTACAGCACTCAACTCCTAGGTGTCGACATTAGTGGATCCCCGCACTCGAACCCTTATGTCGACTTCTGTCGACTCCCGCACTAAAAGGGTTAAAAAAATGATTTCTTTTTCATTTTAACCCATATTGGACCACACCGATTAAATATTAAAAAAAAAAATAAAACTAGAATTATATCATTAATATGGTGTAATTAAGTAGATACTAGCAAAATTTTGAAAAAAAGTTTTTAATTTTTTATGTAACTAGTTGTCCTATAAACAAGACATATTAGCAGGACACATAGTAAGGACATATAAAATGCATACATAAACTAATTTTATGAGCAAATATTTTATTTTACTTTAAAAATACTGTTTATGTTGTAAAAAAATACTCTATGATTTCCAATAAAAAGATAATAATAACGGTAAAATTCTAGATTATAAGATCCCAATTCTTAAAGAAATTCTTAAAGAGATTTTTTTCAATTACATTTTAATTGGTTACTTGTATTTTGTTTATATGTTATACTTTTATGTATTTTAAAGACGTCATAACAAAATGCATCCAAAAATTCCTGACCAATTTTATTTTAAAAAATGTTTTATTAGCTGTCCTATTTATAGGACAGCGGTCCAATATGGGTTAATCTCTTCGGCTGTCTTGGCGTTGAAAGATTGTGGGTGAAAAGTTTCAGTTCGGAAATATTTCTATTATAAGAAATATTCTTACATTTCCTAATTCTATGAAATACTGAAAAAAAATATTTTAAATAAAAGAATTGAGTGAAGTTATAAATATTGCCCAAAATGCCTATAAATTCAGATTATTTAATTTTAATTGGCGATTTTTTAAAATTTATTAAATGATCGTGTACTCGTAAATCGTCTAACGTAGTTTAAAAAAATTAAAAAAAATGCTTTAAAAGAGGAAATTTTCATGAAATCATATCTACACGAATACATATCCTAATAATATTACCATTTTCATAAATAAAAAAAGTTTATTTTTAACGACATTATATAATTTTCCTGTTTTTGTTTATTCTTGTCGGTTTACTTTACATAGCAGACATAGTTTGAAATATCATGGATCTGCGCCAGAACATGGCTAATTTCAATTGCTTTAAAAAAAATAACTATAGTATTTTATCTGCTTCAAATAAAATTAAATGTATCATATTTACTGTAATTTTTAATTACGATTTTTAGCATTTTTATATTCGTCTTGAAATAAGTAGAATTTGTTCGAATCAAATAATATAATGTTTTAAATTTGTAATTAAATTTTCAATAAATATAAGGGTGTTGCTAAATTCGACCGACAAATTCATAGGAGTGGTGGTAAGCATCAAGGGGATGAAAAATTACTATAGAAAATTCGGTCGCAAACAGTGTTGTAGTCGTAAAAAGAGCAGAGGGCATACGCTCTAAACAGAGGGTATACGCCGTACGTATAGGTATACGTATAGGGTACCGAAAATTCTTTTCGTGTTAAAAGAATTTCGCGTTAAAAAATTCGTAAAAAAAGAACAAAACTCACAAATATTTTCGACGTCCTCAAATTTTATTTCGATTTCCTGTTAAACTGTTAGTAAATTGCATCCATTAGGATAAAAAGTAAGTAAGAAAAATATTGTTTTTTTTTTGAGAGGGGGGGGGAATTAGATATCTTGTTTTAAGTGTCTTTTTCAGCATTCTGAGAACTAGCTTGTTTGAACGAAATAAGCAAAGCTGTCTCTAAATCTTCCTGCTTAGTAGTTCTCATACGTTTCCTCTTTGGCTTAACATACTGCGCTCAAACATTAACGTAATGTGATCCTTGTTTTTTATTATTGTTGATAAAGTAGAATTGGTAATGCCACACTCTTTGCAGATTTCTGTTTCTTGCCCTTCTTTTTCATCAAGTGCATTAAGCAGTTTCACCTTCATTTGAAGTGAAATAGCAGTTTGTTTTCTCACCGATTTCTCAGCCATCGTGCTATAAACCATAAGCTAATTTACAAAAAACATGAAATTCACTGATTTTCATCCAAAATTCAGTAGTTTTAACACCAAATTCACCAATTTTAACTCAACCTAACCAGATCGAAAGCGAATATTTTTCGTGTTAAACGATTTTTGTTTCGTGTTAAAAGAAAAAAAATGTATTAAATTGCATAGTATACTGTCCGGACCGCTATATCATTTCGTGTTAACCGATTTTTCACGTTAAGCGTTTTTGTGTTAAACGTATTTCACTGTATATTATAATAAAACTTTTAATAGACATTACCTTTGTTGTAAATGTGATAACATTAAAAAGTAGTAGAAGTTTCCATTATACGCGCCAGCAGTATGCACTTGACGCTCCACAGTTTGGATTGCTATTACCAGTTCAAACGGTGTCATGAATTATATGAGCATACTGTTTTTCCAGAAGTTTCGTGACGTTTATACATTTCACACAAAACAAGGTCCATATCGTTACAATTTCATTGCAATGTTTTCATTTTTCTCAAAATTATTACTGTCAACCCAAGATAAATTAGGATGAAACACCCTATGTTTCTGACTAAATAAGTTGTTTGCGACCCCATGTTCCATGACAATTTTTCATCCTCTTGATGTCTTGACGTTGCTTGATGCCTCCTCTTGACGTTTCCGAAAATCAGTGGCAGGAAAAAAGCTGATTTTATAAACATGACTTTAAATCTGGAAAATATACTGCTTTCTGAGTTTTCTAAAGATAAAGAATCCTTTTCGGAATCGTGAATGACTCGGTAGGGGTTACACTGTAAAAAAAAACGGACTAAAAAACGGAGACTCTACTCGCAATCGAGACGCTAGTACTATTTCTGTATTTTAACAGAAATCCCCCCACCCCCCCATAAATTCCAGAAATCCGTATTTTTACGGAAAATTTTCCTCATAAATTACAGAAAAATTTTCGTTTCTCTGGAATTTATGGGGGAAATTTTCTGTTAAAATATGGAAATAGTACTAGTGCCTCGATTGCCAGTAGAATCTCCGTTTTTTAGTCCGTTTTTTTTTTTTTTTTTTTTTTTTTTTTTTAACAATGTATTGTATATTTTCGTACATGGTTATGTTATATTTTAACAGACATTTTTATTTTTTATAGTGTATATGCAATAGTTAATGTTTTTTTTTTTTAATTTTAACACTCGGTTTTACTATTTAAGATGTCCTGTAATTTTACATTATAATATCAAAAAATAAAAGTGTAATTTATAATAGAGTATTTTTCTCAAACACCTTTTGTTCAAACAATTTTCCATCGATCAAAATAAAGCTTTACAGAAACAAATTAATAAATCCGGGAAACACATTTCCTTTCTTTATGTGTTGGTCGGAGAAGTGTTATTTCATTGTGTGACGAATTATATATATATATATATATTGTTGATATGTATATAAAAAATACATGAGTTTCAAAGAGTAAAAAAAAAAATGTTTCCGTCCAGATCATATTTTCAGGACATCTTTATTTATGATGAAATAATGTATCTAAGTAAACAGTTTAGAAAATATATAACACATTTAAAAATTTCGTTTTAGTGATTTCCTTCCATAGTATAAAAAATGGTGGAATTATTTTTCGCTGCCGTGTATATTATGTATAGATTTGCAGATATACTACATAGAATGCTAAATAAAATGATGTAATTTGTAATATAATATTTTCTTGAAGCATCTTTTGTTCAAATTATATTCGATCATCACAATAAAGCTTTAAAGAAACAAATTGATAGATCCCAGAAGCACATTTCTTTTCTTTGTCAAGCCATTAAACCCATTTATTTTTATTCTTTACGTGTGGGTCGAAAATATATATTTTTTAATTCTGTGACGAATTATATTTGTTTTACTGTTGATGTATATCTCAAAAGTACTTCAGTTGTAAAGAGAATATGAAAAAAAAAAACCTTTCCGTCCAAAGCTTATTTTTCATATAATCTTTATTTATTTTTACTAGCTAATTTATCACACCAGTTGACACCTGCTTCTTTTAGGATTCTTGCAAAGATTTCTCTAAATGAATATTATTATTATATGTTTAAACAAAACATTTTCACTGTTGCAGAATTGCAGATATACTACTCAGCATGCAAAAAAATAAAAATGAATTTCGTAATATAATATTATCCTGAAACATCCTGTTGTTCAAATAATATTCGATAGATCAAAATATAGCTTTAAAGAAACAAATTGATAAATCACGGAAACACACTTATTTTCTTTGTCAATTCATAAAACCCATTTATTTTTATTCTTTACTTGTTGATCAGAGATGAGATTTTTCACTGTGTGACAAATTATGTTTTTTATTGTTGCTATGCATCTCCAAAATGCTTCAGTTGAAGTAAGCATAAGAAAAAAGTTTCTGTCCAAAACATACTTTTTATGTCATTTTTACGAGGGCAGTTTGATAAGTCCGTGACTTTGAAATGAAAAAAACAATATACATACCATAGTGCATTTTATTTTTCGACATAACTTTCTTTCATAATGATACACTTTTTCCAACGATGTTCTAACTTTTTTAATCCTTCCAAAAAATAAGACTTCTCAAACTCCTCAAAATAGGCGTTTGTGGCATTAATGATCTCAGAATTTGAAGAAAATCTCTTTCCACCAAGCCATTTTTTTAAATTTGGAAAAAAGAAAAAAGTCACTGGGGGCCAAGTCAGAAGAGTAAGGTGGATGGGGGAACAATTCGTATGGTAATTCAACCAATTTAGTGGCTGCGATTGCAAACGAGTGCGCTGGCGCATTGTCGTGATGAAAAAGAACATTTTTCTTGGACAAATGGTGCCGCTTTTCTTTCAAATTTACATTAAAACGGTCTAATAAATCAGCATAATACTGTCCGGTGACCGTTTCTCCTTTTTCTAGATAATCAATGAGGATTACGCCCTTTGAGTCCCAGAAAACTGTGGCCATAAGCTTTCCGGCCGACGGAACTGTTTTTGCCTTTTCGGAGCACGCTCATTAGAAGAAGTCCACTGTTTAGACTGTTCTTTCATTTCTGGTGTGTAGTAATGTATCCATGTTTCATCATCTGCAACATAACGCCGCAAAAATTCGCTTGAATTGCACTCGAACTTGTCCAAACATAGCTTTGAGATGGTTACACGAGTCCGCTTTTGATCCACTGTCAGCAATCGCGGCATCCATCTTGCTTATAACTTTTTCATGCCCAAATGTTCATTCAAGATATTGAATACACGTTCATTTGAAATTTTTACCTTCTTAGCTATCTCACGCACTTTCACATAGCGGTCTTTTAACACGATATCATGGATTTTGTTCACCATGTCTTCAGTCGTGATCTCAATTGGACGTCCATAACGTTCTGCATGTGTTGTGCTCTTACGGCCACAACGAAATTCGGTAAACCACTTGTGAATCATACCATGTGATGGAGCAGAGTCCCCATAATATTTTTTCTACTTTTCTTCAGTTTCGGTAATTTTTTTTCCGCGAAAAAAATAGTGTTTTATCAAAACACGAAATTCTTTTTTCTCCATAATCAAAACAAACACGCCAATCGTTTGCTTTTGAATCCTATAGAACACAATGTATTTAAAATATCGTCTGCAAATCGCACGAATGTTGTCGCAAATATTAATAAATTGAAAACATAATAAGAGTGCGATCAAACCGCCACCTTTTTTAAAGTCACGGACATATCAAACTGCCCTCGTATTTATTTTTATTCGCTAATTCGTCATAATAATTGACAGCTGAGTTTTTTGGGATTTTTCAAAAGTTTTAGTTAAATGAACATTATTATCTGTTTAAACAGAACGTTTTCACCGTTAAATAAGTTGAACGGATGTATTTAAATAAAGAGGGAAGGGGTAAAGGGAAATCCGAACCGTAGATCCAAGCTGTAAGCCTGATTGTGTGTTTTCCTACGGACGGCCGAAACCCATTTGTCCATCGTTTTGACAGCAGTTTTTAAAAAGATTGGTCAATGTTTATATTTATGCTTTAGTAACTCAAAAAAACTGAATGATTCTCAATATAGCTGCCTGGTTCAAAACATGACGATTTATAATAAATACAAAATATTAGTTACAAAAACACTACTTGTAATAACTATAATACCAATAATAATAATAATAATTAATGAATATATATGAAAACTATTTACAATAGAAACAAAGATGATATAAAAAAAATCATAAATCATAGTCTGAAGAAGCGTCCGAGAGGTATGGATAATTATTTCTAAAAATGACTGCATTTTTCTCTATAAATCTCATTAGTGCTCATATTCTGTTCATGAGAACAGGACTTTCACTAATATAATTAATCCAATCCGGAATCGTCATACTTCTGTGTTGTTTAACGTGGTAATATGTTGTCAGAGGACAATCCAGTACTCAGTGCAGTGAGGTGGAGGGGAGACCACATACACAAAGAGGGGTTTCACGTTTATCTATGTCGTAAATAAATTATCTAACACATTTTAAAATTTCGTTTTAGAAATTTCCTTCCCTAGTCAAAACTAGTATGTTGTGGCCATCACAAAACTTTCTTCTATATAAATTACGTCAATTAAATCATTTAAGTAGTACAAGAAATTACATCAATTTAGCACCAATTCATATCAAAGTATATCTGAATTTGAAGTTTGATGAAAATTCGTGCATTAGTTCTTGAGATAGAGCTATTGCAGAAATCTCAAAAAATGCAGCATAGCAGCGCCTCCTGTTCAGCGATTTACACCAAAATGAATAAAACATCAATTCTTATCAAGGACTAACTGAATTTGAAATTTGATGAAAATCCGTGCATTAGTTCTGGAGATTGAGCTATTGTGGAAATCGTGAAAATTGCTGCATTTTAGCGCCATCTTTTGGCAATTTACACCAAAAACTAATCAGCACCAATTTATACCAAGGACTAACTGAATATAAATTTTTATTAAATTCCGTGCTTTACTTCTGGAGATAGAGCACCCACAAAATTTGTGTCACATACATACAGACAGGCAGACGGACAGGCAGACGGACAGACAGACAGACAGACAGACAGATAGAGTCACAGAGTCACAGACCGACATTTTGTAAAAACATGTTTTTCGGAATCTCTGACCCCTAAAACGTGTAAATCCGTCGAAAACCGAAAGTTAAAAATTTTCATGAAACCAATACTTTCTTCTGGTAAAGATAGAAGAAAGTAAAAATAGTCGAATTATTTTCCGCAGCCGTGTATATTATCTAAAGATTTGCAGATATACTATATAACATGTTAATAAATAAAAATGCAATTTGTAATATAATATTTTGCTCAAATATCTTTTGTTCAAACAATATTGGAACGATCAAAACAAAGCTTTAAAGAAACAAATTAATAAATCCTAGAAATACCTTTCTTTTCTTTATCAATCCATAAAACTCATTTATTTTTATTCTTTACGTGTTGGTCGGAGATGTGTTTTTTCTATTGTGGAACGATTTATATTTGTTTTACCTCTCAAAAATACTTCAGTTGCAACGAGCATAAGAAAAAAGATGTTTCCATCCAGAACATATTTTTCATGTAATCTTCATTTATGTTTATTAGCTAATTTGTCAAAACTGTTGACACCTGCCTCTTTTTTAATTGTTGTAAAAAATTAACTAAATGACTATTATTATCTGTTTAAACAAAATGTTTTCACCGTTAAATAAGGTGAAAGAAGGTATGTAAGTAAAGAGTTTCGAAAATATATAACACATTTAAAAATCCCGTTTTAGTAATTTCCTTCAGTATAAAAAATGGTGGAATTATTTTCTGCTGCCGAGTATACAGGGTGTCCCAAAAGTCTCCGTACAATTTCAAAAATTTATTACAAAAAGAATAATAGGCCTACGGCAAAAATAATTATAACAGAACATAGAGTAACAGAAAAAGATTTTTCTACTATCTTAGTATACTTCTACCTGAGATCTTTTCGTTGTACGCGACGTTTCCATGCGATGAAGCAGTTCAACAGCAAATTCAAAGCGTTTCACATAATCATCCATTTGTAACGCCTACAAAGCATTCGTGACTGGTAGGAGAAATGTATGACAACGGGAAGTGGGAAAGATGAAAAAATCCCTGCCAGCCCGGCCTACAGGCAGAGGTAGATTTCGAAGATAAGTATACTAATTTCACCAACAAAAACTAAATCATTATTAGATATAAATCCACTTTAACAGTTTTATCTGTCTGTTTTTGACGAGTTTTTATTTCCTTTTTATAAAATAGCTGGTGTTATCACAATCATGTTAAGGCGATATTATAATATTTTTCCATCCTCAACAACTCGAAATTTTCTGGCACATTTTCAGATTCATTTTTAATAAAAAAAAATATGAAACATGCTGACGTGATTTTTAAGCGACCTGTGTTTATATTTTTCTTTCAATTAATTAAAACTTGATTAATAAACAATTATTTTCTCAGTAGGGTAATATTTTTCGTTTCTAACACAATCGCATCGTGAAATTCTGTTCAAAATGCCCACTTTGACATCATTTTTTGAAATATATTCTGCCTATATCAAAAAATCGATCATTACTGTACATTATATAGTTTCTGAATAAGAGAATCTAGCAATTGGATGCGTTTGAGAGCAAAAATGAATTTAAAAATGAGTAAGAAAGTAGACAGTTTGGATTTGAATGCACCCTTAATAAGATGATTTTTTTCTTCAACCGCTATGTATTTTTAATTTGTTTTTGATGTAAGAATTGGCCCTATCAAAAACTTGTCTGTATAAATGTTGAAGACAATATTAAGAAGATATATGATAAATTCATGGAGATTTTATATCTTGTGAATTGACGGAGTTATGGATTTTTTATCAAAAATCTGTGATACATGAATTTTTGGCGCTATTTTTAGAAGTAATAAAAACTTTATACTGATTTGATATGTACAAAAATTAAGAAATTAAGGGTTTTTTTCGGTTTTCACAAAACCCCTCCCTATTTCCATCCCCTTTGTCCACTTTTGCCCATTAACGAACTTGACCGATATTTTATGTCCCTTGATTTTATGTATCAGTTTGGAAGAGATTTGTGCAGAATTACGGAAGTTATCGTGTCCAGAAGAAAGTTATATATATGTATATAGTTTTTTTACTGAGGGTGGTTTTAGGTTCTAGGGGCCATGATCGGTGTAGATCTGCAAAAAACTTTCAGAAATTCCAACATAGGAACGATCCCAATAGGTAGTATTTCATACGAAATCTACCTAAAAGAAGTGGTCGCCCTAGCACTAGTGAAAAAAGTGCGGAACGAGTACGTGAAACTTTTTCTAGGAGACATGTAAAATCAATTCGAAAAGCATCGCAAGAGCTTATTATGTCAAAAATCACATCACACAAATCACATCACACATTTACTTCATAAACAATTACAACTTTCAGCTTACAAAATTCAGATTGTGCAGGCTTTACAAACTGATCATTATGCGAAACGCTTCGAGTTTGCAGTTGAAATGCTTCATCGCATGGAAACGTCGCGTGCAACGAAAGGATCTCATGTAGCAGTATACTAAGGTAGCAAAAAACACTTTTTGTGTTACTCTATGTACTGTTGTAATTATTTTTGCTGTAGGTCTATTATTTTTTTTTGTAATTAATTTTTGAAGTTGTACGTAGACTTTTTGGACACCCTGTATTATCTATATATTAGGAGATATACTACATAGCATGCTAACAAATAAAAACTTAATTTGTAATATAATATTTTACTGAAATATCTTTTGTTCAAGCAATATTCGGTTAAAATACAGGGTGTCCCAGAAAGATCCGTACAACTTAAAAAAAAAAAAATAAATAAATAAAAAAGAATAGGCCAACAGCAAACTACAACAGATAGAATAACTCAAAATGTTTTTTTTTTCCATTGGCTTATTAAACTTCAGCATGAGATCCTTTCATAGGTCGTTTTCGATCCTTTTTGTGATTCACACATCCCGTTGTCATACATTTGTGATACCACTCACGAATGCTTGAACGAGTGGTGGCGTTTCTCCGTACTTCGTTCGATAATAACGTTTGTGTATCGAATTTTGTTTCGATAAACCACTCGACACATTGCGCTTTCTTCACGAAATCCGCCATTTGAATAACTGAATTGTTTAATAATAATTTACGTGTTGTGCAGCGCCATCTACGACCAGAAACATACTGTAAAAAAAAAAACTTTTTACGTTATTCTATCTAATGTTGTAACTAGTTTTGCTGTAGGGTTATTCATTTTTTTAATAAAATTTTGGAATTGTACGGATAATTTTGTGTCACCCTGTACATTTTTAAAGAAGCAAATTGACAAATTCCATAAACACATTTTTTGTTCTTTGTCAATTCATAAAACCCATATATTTTTATTATTTACGTGTTAATCTAAGATGTGTTTTTTCATTGTGTGACGAATTATACTTGTTTTACTGTTGACATGCGTCTCAAAGTTACTACATTTAAAATGAGCATGAGAAAAAAAAAACGTTTCCGTCGAAAACATATTTTTCATGACATCTTTATTATTTTTTATTCGCTAATTTGTCAACAGTTGACACCTGCCCTTTGGTTTATTGGAAAGATTTAGCTAAATAAATATTATTATCTGTTTAAACAAACCGTTTCTACCGTTAAATAAGGTGAAAGAAGGTATGTAAGGAAACAGTTAGGAAAATATATAACCCATTTAAAAATCCCGGTTTAGTAATTTTCTTCCATAGTCAAAAATGTGGTGGAATTATTTGCTGCAACCCTGTATATTATCTATAGATTTACAGATATAATACATAGTATGCTATAACGTAAAAATATATTTGTAATATAATATTTTCCTCAAGCATCCTGTTGTTCAAACAATATTCGATCGATCGAAATGTAGCTTTAAAGAAACATATTGATAAATCCCAGAAATACATCTCTTTTCCTTCTTAATCCACAAAACATATTTATTTTTATTCTTAAGGTTTGGTCGGAGATGTGTCTTTCATTGTGGGACGAATTATATTTATTTTACTTTTGATGTGTATCTAATAAATACAATGTTTGTCATAAGTTCCTGCAAACTTAAAAAATTCAGAATAAAAGAAGTAATGCTCTGAAAAAATTTCAGTTTGTGCGAATATGATCAGAGGGACGTTGGATTTCCATCCCCCCCCCCTATATATATGAAGACCCCAGAAGCCAAGGGGTATAAGTGACAAAATCAGAAAAATTAAGCTAAGTGCACAAACGACCTACAAATATGCTTTTTTCTTTTCAGGTAAAGAAATATAAGTTATTTTCTAATTATGTGTTGTATTTTAGAGATCAACCACTTTTGCCGAATAATGATCAATATTGATTAATTATAAATTTAAAGAAAATTGCACTCTAATTTTTTTCACAATTATTTAAACAAGAGTTCAAAGACCACTCTGAAACAAGTAGCAGTTTCCTATTTCACTCCAGTCAATTATTATTGATGTTCAACTTTAACATCAATTATCTTTGAACTCAATTTACTCCAAATCGAAATTTTGTCACTTGTACCCCTTGGCTTCTGATGTCCTCATATATATATAATTGTTCCAAAAGTAACCAAAACAGGGTATTCACACGTCATACTGAGACGTTTTATGCAAAGCAGGCAAACACAAACAAACAATGAAACAAAATCACAATAACATGACACTGTGCATTTGTTTTAAAGTAAAAGATGTTCAACATGACCACTACCACCAGTTATTAGCCAAGTCAGGGGCGTCAATACGCATAATACAGCTGTAACATTAATACAGAGTGTAGCATTTCGGCATCGGTGCCATCGAGGGTCCGTCGAATGGCATCTTTCAGTACCATCTAACTGACTGGGAAGTCCCGGTACACACATGACTTTAAGTGTCCCTACAACCAAAAACCTGGCGGGATCGAAGTCTGAAGATTGTGGTATAGAAATCTATACACACAGCTTGTTATACAATTAAAATATTTATACAAAACAGAACAACCTATTATTATTCAAGAGAAAATAATAAATGGCATTTTGACAAATATTTCTCTATAAAATAAATAAAGTAAATTAATTTGTAAAAAATCTTAAGAGTATTTAGATAAAGAAAAATCATAATTTATAATAAGTATATGGATGCATATATATGTTTTTGGTATCATTTCATTTGTAAAAATTAAAGGTTTGTGAATATTGAATGTATTTCGTAATATGGCAATTAATTAAGAATTTTGTAATATTTTATATGAAAATTAATAGTGTGATAAAAATTCACATATACTTCAGACGAAAATAGGGCAATAAAACTTATAGGAAGGGCACATGGACGCCATGTGAGACATGTTAATAATAAAGCTAGTCACAATTATTTATGATGCACTTAGCACTGACAGGGCTACGATTTATTGGTACCATCGTGTGTGGCAGAGGGGTTCCGAAGCTCACAGGTGACGTCAGATCCCCGTAAACGAAGAAAAAAAATTAGCTATGCGTTGGAAAAATACGGAGACGCCCAGAAGAGGGAAAAAAAGCGAACCACAGCCAAGAGATCAGGCGCACCAGTAAGAGAGAAGCACCAATCGACGAATTAAAAAAAATCATATTGGACTAATGAAATACGCCCATTTTTTTGTGGAGGAAGATTTTGAAAAAAAAAAGAGACACTGGGATTTTGTCTTCCACCTATGTCACACCTCCTGAAGGAAGCTCTGGGATTAGTCTTGCGACCAAAAGGGCTAGGTTGATAAGCTGAAGTCTGCGAAATCCTGCATCACCCTGTATCGGATATGGAAAGAAGTCTGATCTCGGAGTGCACCACCATTTTTCTGATTGCCATTAGCGGATGAGATGGGATGCCACACCACCATTTTTCTGATTGCCATTAGCGGATGAGATGGGATGCCACACCGAAAAGTTCCAGTTATCACAGTGATTGTATAAGGAGTTCAGCCAAAAGAGACTACATGAACTTTAATGTGTCCGGTCAAAAGTGACTTTCAAAATTTGAAAGGTGCGGACCAAATCTACCTAGTGATAAGAACTATCAGTGCTCTACAGGAAGTGTTTTCGCCCCTTTCGTCTGAGGTATATGGTGAGTTTATTACTTAATATATGGCCATTATTTTATTATATATTTGTGTTGTTTGCGTAGGATTTTCTGTGTCTAATATTTTATAGGCAAAATTTTAATGCAGTTATGAGTATTTGTCATTATTATGGACTAATCATAACATTAAAATATCAACGTTGGAAATTTGTTAATAACTTAGCTAAGAAGCCCATCTATTTGTGCTGTGAGAAGTTCAACCAACGTTTTGAATCCAAAATTCCACAAAGATATGACTCATAATTATCTTGTTATGAGATCTCATGTAACTGAGTATGCTGTCTAATCAATATGCATTTAAGAGTAATTATGTTTGATATATGGAAGTTATGTGCTTGAAAATAATAAAATTTGATTCATATGTGCATTTCCTATCTTTTCTTTGAAGCATTATTCTTATTCTTTCTTTTCAGAGGTTTATTAAATTTATGAGTTTTGAAAGTTTAATTTTAGAAAATATTTAATCGAATAATTATCTATGCCACCCACTAAATCCTGAATATAAATTTTAACGTTAAATAAGTCGATTCTGAGTATTGACGTATAATTTTATTCAAAATTTATTCTCCTCCTATTTTATTAATTAATATTACCCTCTTTTGATCTTTCACAACGCGGATCGGGTAATATTTCTATCATTTGTACTACCACTTTATTGTCGCGTGACCAAGTGTGTTGGTGATGGATCGTCACCACATACTAAAATTTAATGGTGCTAATACCAGGTGTTATAAATTTGTATTTAGGATCTAAATTTAATATTTGTAGTAATTGATTAGAAAATATTTAATATTATATAAAAAAATTCTTCTCTTCCATCGTTCCTCTTTTCTTACTAACAAAAATCATTTTTGATATTGGGTATAAAAACATAAAATATGATATTTTGAATTATTCATACAGAATAAATAAAAATAAATATATTTATGAAAGATAAGTAGGATAATTATATATATGTATATAAAAAAAGAAAAAAGAGTAGTTCAGCTCACAGCACGTAATTTAGTATGAACATAACGAGTGATTATTATAATTAATATTTATGAAAAGAAATATTGGTGAAAATTTCATATTGTGTTTTATTTATGTGCATGCATGCAGAATATTCAGTGTTATTTCAGTAGAATTTATGCGAAAATATTATTTTACAAATTAGTATGATTTTGAAAATATAGATAGACAATTATATTCTAAAATTGAAAAAATAATAATTTGCAGTGTAGGAAATTTCAGAGAAACTAGGATAGAAGCAAAACAAAATAGAAATTATTCTATTATATATTTGGGAATTGCAGCCGCTAGGAGAATAAGGCATAAAAATTAAATCATGACAGGCGGCAGAGGGAAGAGACAAACTTCTCCTGAAAGGGAAACATTTACGATAGGAGTAGATACCTTAATAAATTCTCTCCAAAATTTTGAAGATAAACCAGACCAAGAAATTATACAATTTTTTGACGAATTTGAAGAATTAGCCGATGCGGCACAATTTCCCGATGATATCAAATTAGTACTTACAAAATCAAAATTTAAAGGGCAAGCACGGGAAATTAGGAAAAATACAACAGAACTTCATAAGGCAAACGACTATAAAACATTCAAAGAAAATTCAATAAAGCAGTTTCAAAAAGAAAAATCTTTCGCAAAAGCGCAATCACAGTTCATTAACGCGAAACAAACAGCCAATCAAACGATTGAGGAATTTACTAAAAAATTCAATATTGAGGCACAAAAATATTTAGCTTTATCGGGACACGAAAAAAAAATGGAGCAAAAGAACTGCTTGAAACGATGAAATTAACAAAATACATTGAGGCGTTGAGACCGGATATTTCTTTTGAATTAAAAAAATATCCTCCAACAAAATTCGACGATGCTTTTAAACGGGCCAAGGACATCGAATTAGCAATCAACGGAAAATGCGCAGGCGAAATGAACAACTTAACAGAAACTAGTGAAAAAAAATTGTATGAAGCACTAATCAATATGTCCCAAGAGCAAAAAACTGAAATACAAGACCTAAAGAAACAGATAAATAATTTAAAGCTTGAGAAACATGAAAACAAACAAAACGAAGGGGAAATTAATCACATCACCCAACAATTCTGTCACATATGCAACAAATCAAACCACCAAACACAACATTGTTTTTTTAATAAAAGAAGCGAAAATTTTGTACAACCTAGGGGAGCGCAACAATACAATGTCAGGCCAAGATTTCCAAGGAACTACTATACAAATTACAATTATAAAAATTTCCAAAGAAGTCCACAAAATTATATACCGCATTTTCAAAATCCTCAAAATTTCAATCCCATAAGACCGCACTATAATCAGCTTCGACCAAATTATATGTACAATGTGATGCCCAATTGGCATAATGATTCTCAACAGCTGATAGGTCAAAATCAAATGCACCAAGGGAATTACAATTTTCAAAACACTGTCCCAATTCAGAATGCTGATTTTACACAGGGGAATAATGCACAAAGTCAGTATACAGAGCAATACCAAGGCGTGACAAATATACAAAATGGGCAAAACAATTTTTCTCAACCACCTAATGATAGAAATAGAGAAATGCAGCCTACTATTACCTTCCCAAGTGAAAATCAACAGAGAAGGGGTAGACAAAATACCAGAGGGAAAAGAGGACACCACCATTTAAACCGATAGGCGGGCCTCAAAATTTAGCACAAGTGCAAACCCGTAGGTCCCGCATATTAGAGGAAAAACAGGGTTATAAAATAAAAACGAAATTAAACAAAAAAGCAAGAAAAACAGAACATAAACAGGAGAAAAAAAAAGTGAGCAAAAAAATGTAGACAAAAATCCAAAAATCCAGGAAAATTTATAGCAAGTTGCAACTCTGGTCGGAACAATCAATTACCAATATGGAATTTAAAAATTACAAAAGAACTAATTATACCCAGTCTCGTAGACTCAGGGGCAAGCATAAGTCTATTGTCACCAGAGATTTTTGAAAAAATTAAACAAACAGATGTAAAAATAAAATATTTAGCAAATTCCATCAAAATTACAACTTTGGCAAACAAAACGATCCCTTTCAAAAACTGCGTAAAATTTAAATTTAGAAATGAGAATAATTTCCTAAACGGGACATTTTATGTCACCAAAGAAGAATTTGACCGAGATTACAAAATAATTTTGGGATACGATTTTTTAAAGAATAACAAAATAATTATGGATTTGGAAAACAATACTGTAAAAATCAATAATATGATAATAAAATTAAATTCTAATGAAAATCATTTTACAGAAGCTAACAGAATTAAAGACACACAATTAAATGATGATTTTCAAACTGTACCTAGACGAATTAGTTATAATGATCAATGTTATAATTCACAAAATAATATAAGAGCAGTTGTAGAAAATAAAATTACTCTAAGACCTAAAGAATCGAAATTAGTAAATTTAATTTTCGACGGAGTTTTAGAAAAAGACCAACAATTCCTTTTTTAACCCAAATACAATAATAAAAAATTAGCAATTCAGAATTCTGTTCATAAAAATAAAGAATCGGATAATAATTCATTTCAAATTATAGTGCAGAATCTCTTCAAGTATTATTTAAAATTATACAAGGATCAAGAAATGGGGAAGATTACAACTGATTTTTCTATTAAAGAACAAAATGAAACAAATACTGACAGTATTTATGAAGTTAACAATTTAAATATAACACAAATTAGAGAATTGCGAAGAAAGGAACTGTCGAGATAGGATTTCAAAGTAGATCATTTACCATCGAAGGTGCAAAAGGAAGTTTTGGATATTGTAATGAGACATGCGACAGCATTCAGTAAATCTTATAAAACACTAGGAGCGACGGATGTAATTAAACCTAATTTTAAATTACAACATAATTTTCCTATTCAGACTAAACCTTTTAAATTATCACATGATATAAAGGAAAGCGCGGAGAAAGAAATAAGAGATCTATTAGACGCAGGTATTATAGAACCTACTAATTCTAGCTATGCATTTCCAGTAATTTTCGTTAAAAAAAATTCCACATCAAAAACTAACGACAAAAATTTAATCAAAGTAAGATTAGCTCTGGATTTCAGATCGCTTAATGATATAGTAGAGAGCGACCCATATCCTGTGCCAAATACAAAAAAAGATTTTACAAAGCATGGCAGGAAAGAAAATATACACGGTGTTAGATTTACACTCAGCGTTTTTTCAAATCAAGCTGAGGGAAGAAGACAAGCACAAATTGGCTTTCGTCACGGAAAACAATCACTTTCAAATGACTCGTTTAGCATTTGGATTAAAATTTTCGACGAATTTATTTGCTCGCTTAATGGACATAGTTCTAAGCGACTTAAAATAAAAATATGACATTGAATATTTCATCGATGATATCCTTCTTGGAGCTCAAAATATAGAACAAATGCATGAAATACTTGAAGAAGTACTAAAAAGATTAGAAAAATTCAATTTAACTATAGAACCTACAAAACTAAAACTATATATGCCGGAAATTGAATTTTTGGGGTATAAAATCAGCGAAAAGGGATATGCACCCTCAGAAAAAAATATAAAGAAAATTACTAACTTTGCAAGACCCACATCTCATAAAACGGTGAGAGCATTCATAGGTCTATGCACATATTTTAAATCAACCATACAAAATTACGCGAAAATTATTTCACCACTGACAGATCTTACGAAAAGTAAAGAAAAATTCAAATGGAATGACACTGCAGAAAAATCATTTAAAGAAATACAACGAATAATAATGCTACAGCCAAATATATATCCTCCGAATTATGCGAAAGAATTTTATGTAATTACGGACGGATCTAAAATCGCAACATCAGGTATATTGGCACAAAAGCAAGGTGATAAAATGATACCAATTGAATTTACAGGAAGAAAGTTAAGAGAGTCAGAAAAGAAATATCCCAGTCTACAAATCGAGCTTTTAGCTATTTACGAAACAGTAACCTATTTTCGAAACATTTTATTAGGAAGAAAATTCTATCTTTTAACGGATTCTAAGGCTTTAACATATCATTTACAACTAGATAAACAGCCTGAGATTGTCGCACGTTGGTTACTTAAACTCCAAGACTACGACTATGAGATATTTCACATTTCTGGAAATAACAACCCAGCTGATTTCAATTCTCGCGAAGTACACAATTTAACAATTGCAGATAATTTCAATAAACACCTTTTCACGGTGAATAAAAATTTAACTGAGGATAATATAAAAAAAGAACAGATGAAAGACCCTAAACTAAAAGAAATTATAGAAGCTTTACAGCAACAGAAGAAAGCAAAGAAGTACGAAAAGTACACTTTAAATAGAAATGGGATTCTAATTTTAAAAAATTCACAAAATTCCAGTAATGATGACTTATACATTGCACCACAAAGTTTGAAAGAAGACATTTTAAATAGTGCACATGTACCACATTTTGCTTTTCTAAAAACTTATGGTATAATAAAAGAAAGATTTTTCTGGTATAGAATGTATCAGGAGGTAAAAACATTCTGTGTGAAATGTATAACATGCAATACTTTTAAACAACATAAGACGATAAAAGTACCATTAAAAAAAATGGATAAGAATTATTTAGCAGGGGAAAGGTTAACGATTGATATAGTGGGACCTTTGGTTGTATCGTTAAAAAAAAATAAATATATTTTAACAGTAATAGATACGGCTACACGCTTTCTACAAGCATTTCCACTCAGATCAACCGACACTAAGGTCATAATTAACGCTTAGAACCAATATTTTAGTGCATACGGTTTAGCACGATATATTGCAAGCGATAATGGACCTTATTTTAGGTCAAAAGATTTCAAAGATTACATGCAGAATCTAAATATCGAGCTAATAAGGTCGAGTGTATATAATCCACAAAGTCAAGGGATTATAGAAAGAGTCCATCTTGATTTAAAAAATTCTATAGCATCCATGTGTACTAAAACGTACGAATGGGACATTAGACTTCCATATTTTGTGCTTATGCACAATACAACAAGAAATCGAATAACGGATTTTACACCAAGCATGTTATTTTTTGCACGTGAAATAAAAACGCCATTCAAAAATTTCACAACACACGAAATGGACTCGTACAGCACCTATGTGCAAAATAAATTAAAACATATGTACGAAATCAGACACGAGGTCATGAAAAACCAAGAAAAATCGGATCAAGAATTAAATAAAAACACAAAATTAAAACATAAACAGCTACAAGTAGGTGATGAAGTTTATTTAAAACTTCTAATAAAACCTAAAGCGTTACACCAAAAATTTTCAGGACCATATTTTGTCGAAAGAATTTTTAGAAACGACAATTACTTAATCAAAAACAGGGACAAGCCGGAATTAAAACCCGTCACTATTCACATCTCAAAATTGTTCGCGCCTAACATCGCAAACAAAATAAATAAATAAATAACCAGGTAATTTATAAAATAATACTATATGCAAAAAAAAAAAAAAAAAAAAAAAAAAAAAAAAAATTAAATCAGTGCAAACTGATTAAACAAAAACATAGCAAAAATACAAAAAATTTTTTCAACGGCAACACGGAATTAATAATAATAATAAAAATATTAATAAATATACTTATATTTGCTTAGATTATATTATTTTAATAAAATAGTTAATACTGGAAAATTATTATGAATGAAGAAGCAAAATTTGAATTTTTAATAAAATTTATGGAGCCATGATGTGTATTTTATACCATGAAAATAAAATGTTATGAGGTAGAAATTTTTGGTAGAAAATGTGGTAATAATAATAATAAATAATTTTAATAAACATGTAGTAAAGCATAAATGTGTTCAAATTTCGTTTTCCCTCAATAAAATAAAATTCAACGAAGTTGGACAAATACTGCCCAAGAAATTCACATGTTAGAAAAATATTTAGTGCAAAAATTCTGGAGGTATAAAGGAAGTCCTTTTGAAATATTAACCCAAAATAAATCAAAGGTAAATAGTCAAAATAAATAAAATAACAATATAATATTTTGTCACAGTAATAGGAATGATTTTTGCAAACAAGTAAAACAGATAATTTTTCTTTCATACATCCCTCCACAAAAAGCAAAATATATAATATACACAAACAGAATTTATTACATTATACACAGGTAAGCATGACATAAAAAAAATTACTAAAATAAAAAAAATTACTAAAATAAAAAAAATGTAAATATTGGTATACGGCGGCAGCATCAAACGCAAAAGAGAGGCGCTAAGTAGCATCTCCTAAGATAAAGAAGATAATTTTGGCTTGGAGAAATACCTCTTCTCCGCATCCCGTATAGCCAGGCAGCGGGTAACCCCTCCCCCCCATCTTTTTTTTCTTGCTTCCTCCAGTGACCAGCGGAACGAGCCAGAGAAGGCAAACCTGTTCCGAGAGAAAAGTGTGAACGTTCAGGGAGGAAGAGTGAAAGAGAAACTAATGCATCACCAAAAAACTGGTTTGGGTTAACCCGGCTTCCTAGCAAATTCAGGGGAGATTAACAGAACAGGTCACGAATGGAGATTTTAAAAGTACAGATTGATAAGAAGGGAATAAATAAAGAATTTTCTCACCAACCCGGTATCGTAGCAGAATTCCGGTAGAACCAAGGCGGTTTTGTTTTTACTCAGGAGTGAGAGCTTTAGCTTGGCTGCGTATTAGTCAAAATATATCCTGGCTGTGTAGTGCAATTGGCATCAAGCAGTTGTTTCCATGGGCAATCTTTTCAAGGATGGCAAATTTTTCACGACACACGGATTGCAGATTGCGTAATTCGAGTAGACAACACAGCTAAATAATTGAATGACAAAATTAATATTGAATTGCATATTAATTACAATGGCTAGAAAAGAAATATCTTGAGTGAGTAAAAATGAAGCGTAACATAAGGATTATCCTGGAAAATAAAAATTAGAAAAAAAAATATATTAAAAAAAAATAGAAAAACGGAAAACAGGGTATATATAATTTATTTGTTTACACTTCAAAATTGTTTTGACGTATTTCAAAACATGTCGGAAAAATATTTTGATCGCTAGTGATAGACAAACCACATACTTACTTCAAGAGGACTAAAAGAAAAATATATATTAAATTGACACATTTATTTAAAAAAAAAAAAAATTGAAAAATTTTGTTGTACAAAATATAAAAAACGGTTCCTTTGGAGATATAGAAGTAGAAATTAGCAACATTGGATGGAAAATGTATTTTCCATTATACATATTATAAGATATTAACAAGACGTTATGACTTTGACACGAAAATGAAACATTATGAACACATGGTCTTAAAGTATGCAAATAAATAAAAATTGCTATGTCACGGATGCACTTTTAAATATGGCATTTATATTACCATATTTATGACACAACATGGATAAAATTGTATATAAATTTATACAACATTTCACACTCTTTGTAAATATAAACGATTTAAAACACCATTTGTCAGAAAATAAAAATTTTCTACACATTACTACCAATTATAAAAAGAAAAACAAGTAGTAATTGGGAAAATGTAAGCAAAATGTAAGTGTGTAAAATTGCTAAAAATTTATGAAAGTAAGAGATTAAACATAAAAAAAATCTGAAAAATAATACATAAATAAGTAAATAAATTAATACATATATTAAAATAAACATTACAGACTCATTTAGGAAAATAAATAAAGTGGATGACCACATAAGGGCCAAAAATGAAAAGCACACCGTTTTGTAAACAACATAATAAGTAAACAATCTGTAGGTATTATTTAAAAACCTTAAAACTATCAACAACAAAGTAATTTTAATATAATAATGTTTGAAAAAATTGTAATAATCGCATGAAATGATGCTACATTCCCGGGAAAATGTCATTTTATTGCTGGACGATAGGATGACATTATTAAAAAAATAAAATTTCATGAGTTTGTTAACAAATTTTTTCAATATTGAAGCAAAATATTAAAACACACATACCTAAATTAATATATTAATATAATAAATAAACCATAATATACCTAAAATTAACAAAATATATATGGTAGATTTGCAACAATACCTTAACGGAACGGAAAAAAGTTTATAAAAATTTATTAACTTCATTGTGCTGGAATGAAAACATTCGGAAATAAACAAAAACAAAACCATTATAGATGAATTATTACAACATACATTAAAATTTTCACAATTTATAAATAAAAATAAATAAGTAAATAAAACGGATGCATATTAATTTGGGAACCCATTGAACAATTAAAAAAATATAAAACGGCAAAATGTGCACGGAATGACATATTTAAACACTATATTTACCGCTAATATATGAGTGAATAGAGGGTACCATCTTTCACACATGTGTTAGAAAATCGTAGTATAAAATAAATAAATAATATAAAATTAACTCAAAAGATGTTAAGCAATGTACCATGAGTCATATGACGCATAGTAGCGTATCAAATATATATATATATAGCAAAACAATTTATTAGGAGTTTAGGATTAAAACATTTCACACGTCATAAATATACAAAATACCACATTAAAAAGGATACGGTTGTAAAAAAAAAAAAAAAAAAAAAAAAAAAAAAAAAAAAAAAAAAAAAAAAAAAAAAAAACCTCATTAACATAGTGTATATAATGACGCACGAGAACTACACTGTGCGCAAACGAAATAAAACATAATATTGTTTGTGAAATAAAATCAAAATATATATAAATAAATATGTCAGAAAAAATTACGTAACCAAATGACACGAAAGATTATGACAAAAAGTACTGTGAAAGAAAAATAAAAAAGGATACTGACAGACTTCTAATATCATATGGGATAATAAGGCTCATATGAAAGGAAATTGTACGAGGTAAGGAAAATATTTTATGAATTTAAAAGCACTAAAATTATTTAATGAAATGATAGTTACATGAGTGCAATTTCTTGAAGGTAAGCTCAAAAGAAAATAGCGACCAGTCAGACACTAGAGATCTGATAAATAAATATTAAAGGACATCATTAAGAATAAGGAATGATATACTATATAAATAAGAACACTTTTATTAGATAGTATTTAAATCTTCGGATTTAAAAATGAATTACACTTACCATATATTCTGTAGATCTTATCCAATTTTATATCCAAGGAAAACATACACACGATAGAAAAATATACCGCGCACACTTCGACATCCATTAAGAAAAAAATAAAAGCGATTAGTAAGGTGGCCAACGCGATAAGGAGAAACCTGTTTGGAGTGATAGTACTGACCAGTCCGTCTTGTTCCGAGATTATTGTCACTGTCAAGGACACGGGCGTGGGAAAATCGCATCTAGGCACCGGATATTCGGTTGTGCTCTCTGTGGAGAGATTTTTCGGTTCATCTTTCTGGGCTGCATGATGAATTGGCTTGCTCGCTCTGGGATGTGCTTTCCCGCATAGCGCGCGCCAGTGACTGGATATTCTTTTAAAATTACACACTGATTTCAGTGATATTTTGCATGAATGTACATAGATTTCTACACACATTATTGTATATCTTTTGGAAAATGGGGTTCATGTAAATATCTGTATTGTGAGGATGTAAAGAATGTATAAAATTATGTTTTTTCAATGGCTAGATATTGGAGTAATCTTCTCACCTATACGTCATTTTAATCGTATATAACAATTTATATTTTGTATTACTGTACTCAATTGTTATTTCAGATCCCCTTAGTGAATATAGAAGAAAATATGAACTTATCAGGTTTGATAAATTTCTGTAAATACTAGATGTATATATGTATATAGAAAATTATGTGGGACGCGTTGTTTTTTTTTCTTTTTTTAAAAAAAGGGGGCAAAGCTATGCGGTATAGAAATCTATACACACAGCTTGTTATACAATTAAAATATTTATACAAAACAGAACAACCTATTATTATTCAAGAGAAAATAATAAATGGCATTTTGACAAATATTTCTCTATAAAATAAATAAAGTAAATTAATTTGTAAAAAATCTTAAGAGTATTTAGATAAAGGAAAATCATAATTTATAATAAGTATATGGATGCATATATATGTTTTTGGTATCATTTCATTTGTAAAAATTAAAGGTTTGTGAATATTGAATGTATTTCGTAATATGGCAATTAATTAAGAATTTTGTAATATTTTATATGAAAATTAATAGTGTGATAAAAATTCACATATACTTCAGACGAAAATAGGGCAATAAAACTTATAGGAAGGGCACATGGACGCCATGTGAGACATGTTAATAATAAAGCCAGTCACAATTATTTATGATGCACTTAGCACTGACAGGGCTACGATTTATTGGTACCATCGTGTGTGGCAGAGGGGTTCCGAAGCTCACAGGTGACGTCAGATCCCCGTAAACGAAGAAAAAAAATTAGCTATGCGTTGGAAAAATACGGAGACGCCCAGAAGAGGGAAAAAAAGCGAACCACAGCCAAGAGATCAGGCGCACCAGTAAGAGAGAAGCACCAATCGACGAATAAAAAAAAATCATATTGGACTAATGAAATACGCCCATTTTTTTGTGGAGGAAGATTTTGAAAAAAAAAGAGACACTGGGATTTTGTCTTCCACCTATGTCACACCTCCTGAAGGAAGCTCTGGGATTAGTCTTGCGACCAAAAGGGCTAGGTTGATAAGCTGAAGTCTGCGAAATCCTGCATCACCCTGTATCGGATATGGAAAGAAGTCTGATCTCGGAGTGCACCACCATTTTTCTGATTACCATTAGCGGATGAGATGGGATGCCACACCACTATTTTTCTGATTGCCATTAGCGGATGAGATGGGATGCCACACCGAAAAGTTCCAGTTATCACAGTGATTGTATAAGGAGTTCAGACAAAAGAGACTACATGAACTTTAATGTGTCCGGTCAAAAGTGACTTTCAAAATTTGAAAGGTGCGGACAAAATCTACCTAGTGATAAGAACTATCAGTGCTCTACAGGAAGTGTTTTCGCCCCTTTCGTCTGAGGTATATGGTGAGTTTATTACTTAATATATGGCCATTATTTTATTATATATTTGTGTTGTGTGCGTAGGATTTTCTGTGTCTAATATTTTATAGGCAAAATTTTAATGCAGTTATGAGTATTTGTCATTATTATGGACTAATCATAACATTAAAATATCAACGTTGGAAATTTGTTAATAACTTGGCTAAGAAGCCCATCTATTTGTGCTGTGAGAAGTTCAACCAACGTTTTGAATCCAAACTTCCACAAAAATATGACTCATAATTATCTTGTTATGAGATCTCATGTAACTGAGTATGCTGTCTAATCAATATGCATTTAAGAGTAATTATGTTTGATATATGGAAGTTATGTGCTTGAAAATAAGAAAATTTGATTCATATGTGCATTTCCTATCTTTTCTTTGAAGCATTATTCTTATTCTTTCTTTTCAGAGGTTTATTAAATTTATGAGTTTTGAAAGTTTAATTTTAGAAAATATTTAATCGAATAATTATCTATGCCACCCACTGAATCCTGAATATAAATTTTAACGTTAAATAAGTCGATTCTGAGTATTGACGCATAATTTTATTCAAAATTTATTCTCCTCCTATTTTATTAATTAATATTACCCTCTTTTGATCTTTCACAACGCGGATCGGGTAATATTTCTATCATTTGTACTACCACTTTATTGTCGCGTGACCAAGTGTGTTGGTGATGGATCGTCACCACAAAGATCGTGGGGGAACTCAAACTTGCAACCTTGAATTATCACTTGGTCTTCAGTGAAAGTGCCTAACAGGAACGTCTTGACTTCATTTGCAAAGTGGGGCGGGGCACCATCCTGCATGAAGTTGTCTACAGGTAACGCATGTTTTTCCTGCATTGCAGGCACAATGTGGAAAGTAAAATCGTAACATACCATTCGGCAGTGACTGTACAGGTTTTCCAGATAGATTGATTCAGGACAAGACTCTTTAAAAAAGAAAAAACCCAGGATGATAGTAGCGATCAAACAACACCAAAATGTCACATGAGGAGAATGCAGTGGCGCCCTCTTTTGGTTACTTTTGGATTTTTTTTTTTTTTTTTTTTTTTTTTTTTTTTTTTTTTTTTTTTTAACATGGAAAAAAATCGAATGTCCAATCCAACTCTGACCATATTCGCACAAACCGAAATTTTTTCCGAGCATTACTTCTTTTATTATGATTTTTTAAAGTTTGCACGAACTTATGGCGCACCCTGTATTTCAGTTACAAAGAGCATAAGATAAAGGTATTTCCTCCCAGAGCAAATTTTTTATGTTATCTTTATTAATTTTTATTAGCTAGTTTGTCATAATAGTGGACACCTGCTTCATTTTGGGTTGCTATATAAGGTGAAAGAAGGTGTAAATGCAAACAGTTTAAAAACACATTTAAAAATCTCGTTTTAGTAATTTCCTTCCATAGTAGTCGAATTATTTTCTGTAGCCCTGTATACTATCTATATATTTGCAGATATACTATGTAGCAGGGATGGCGAATCTACGGTACGCGTGCCACTTTTGGCACGCGAAAGAATAATTTTGGCACGACATTGCTCGTGGCTCTAAATCAAATAAAGTGAGATTACACAAAATCACGACTTATCTTTCCTAAATTCGATTAAATGGAAATTGAAAAAAATAATTGCCACATATTATATTACGAATTATTTATGGTCTCAAATTATTTTCGAACAAAGGCAATATTTCAAAACTATCGGCAATAATTGGTTATTAGGCATTACTAAATTCCAATGGTAAAGTTATGGCAACTTTGGAATTTATTTCAGAGCTATTCAAAGAAACTGACGTTTGACATTTTTATAGTTTTTCTGTCTATCTATGCTTTCGAATCACTGTTTTCGCAAATGAATAGTATCAAAATTCAAACTGAAAGCACTTATTCCATAAATCCGGTTCTGTTTGCATTAAAATAAAGTTGATATTACGATGCAACAACAGAAATCAAATTAAATCGCATTATTTTATTTATTAATTTCTAATATTTATTTCCATAATTATTATAGTGTATAATACCTACATGTATGTTCCTCCTATTTTTTAAATCATGATAGAAAGTTTGAAGTTACTTTAAGCCATTATTTTTCCACCTACTAAATTTGTTTTTCAGTTGTCACGTCATGGTCAAGTAAAATTTTCTTGATCAAATTTGGCATGTGGCAACAAAAAGGTTAGCCAACCCTGCTATATAGCATGCTAAAAAATAAAAATGTAATTTGTAATATAATAATTTCTTCAAACATCTTTTGCCCAAACAATATTCGATCGATTAAAACAGAGCTTTAGAGAAACAAATAGATAAATCGCAGAAACAAATTGATAAATCTCAGAAACAAATAGCTAAATCTCAGAAACACATTTCTATTCTTTGTCAATCCATAAAACCCATTTACTTTTATTCTTTACGTGTTTATCGCGTCTTTTCAATGTGTGACGAATTATATTTGTTTTACTGTTGATATACAGGGTGTCCCAAAAGTCTTCGTACAACTTCAAAAATTTATTACAAAACAATAATAGGCCTACAGCAAAAATAATTACAACAGTACATAGAGTAACTCAAAAAGTTTTTTCGTACTATCTTAGTATACTTCTTCATGTGATCTTTTCGTTGCACGCGACGTTTCCTTGCGATGAAGCAGTTCAACAAGTGCGAAACGAGTACATGAAACTTTTTCTAGGAGCCCTGTAAAATCAATTCAAAAAGCATCGCAAGAGATTATTATGTCCAAAATTGCAAAACACAGAGTGCTTCATAAACGATTACAACTTTCAGCCTACAAAATTCAGATTGTGCAGGCGTTACAAACTGATGATTATGCAAAACGCTTTGAATTTGCAGTTGAAATGCTTCATCGCATGGAAACGTCGCGTGCAACGAAAGGATCTCATGTAGAAGTATACTAAGGTAGTAGAAAAAAACTTTTTGAGTTACTCTATGTACTGTTGTAATTATTTTTGCAGTAACCTATTATTTTTTTTGTAATCAATTTTTGAAGTTGTACGGAGACTTTTGGGACGTATATCTCAAAAATAATTCAGTTGTAAAGAGAATAAGGAAAAAATATTTTCGTCCAAAACAAATTTTTCGTGTAATCTTATTTATTTTTATTAGCTAATTTTTCAAAACAGTTGACACCTGACGCTTTTTGGATTGTAACAAATATTTAATTATATGAATTCCTTTTTATAAATGTTACTTTAAATCTGAAAAGTATATTGATTTCCGCGGTTTCGAAAGATAAAAGAATCGTTTTTGGAATCGTAGATGTCTCGGAAGAGGATAATGTATATTTTCGTTTACGGTTATTTTATATTTTTGTAGATTATTTTTTATCGGGTCTAAGCAATAATTAATGTTTGTTGAATTTTAGCTAACGGGTGTCCATTTTGGCAATATCCCATAATTTTACCATGTAATGTTAAAAAACAAGAATGTAATTTGTAATACAGGGTGTCTTCATGAAACCTCCCTGATTTCAAATGTTAATTGTACGGAAGGTATGAGCCCTAGAGATCTGCGGTTTGCGGTAGCATGAATATAAACCGGTTAGCCGGCAGCACAGACAATCACCTTATCGAGTTCACCTATGAAATTCCAGGATTAGTTAAATTTTGACTTGCATATTTAAAAGCAATCGGTCTGCCAAGTCATATCTTGGTGGAAAACACCGGAAAACCCGATTTTAGCGGCTGACTCGTAGGATTACCATTGTGTTTTCCTGCTCCCAGTCCTACATGTTTTCATACCTTTAGGTGCAGGAAAAAACAATGCTAAACCTACGAGTCAGCCGCTAAAATCGGGTTTGCAGGTGCTTTCCATCAAGATATGACTTGGCAGACCGATTGCGTTTTAATATGCGAATCAAGATTTAAGTAATCCCAGAATTTTCCGTGAACTCGATGAGGGGATTGTCTGTGCTGCCGGCTCCCGTTCTAATAGCAAAAGTTTATTTTGCTGCAAATTGTTTTTCCCGAAACAGTTAATTTTTGTTGTATGCATTATTGGTATATCATGACAACAAGTTTGTTTTGCTGAAAACGTTTATTTGTTAAAAAAGTTACATGTTTGTATATCGATATGGGCTCCGTTCGTAGCTCTCAGAACGTCCAAACGATATTCAATCTCAATCCATGTGTTGCGCAGCATGTCAGGTGAGACCGTATCGATGGCTTCCGCAGTTTTGTTAAAAATTAACTGTTTCGGAAATTTAAATTTTGCAGCAAAATAAACTTGTTGTGTTCCTATTCATAATACCGCAAACCGCAAATCTTTAAGACTCATAGTTTCCGTACCATTAACATTCGAAATCAGGGAGGTTTCATGTGTGCACCATGTATAATATTTTCCTCAAGCATATTTTGTTCCAACAACCATCAATGGTGTTGTTTATGACGGCTGATTATTTACACGAGGGATAAAGGCCCAGGGGGGGGGGGGCCTTCCGTGCGGGTCTTTCTAAGGGAATCTAACCCGTATTTACGCAAGATTACCCAAGGTTCGAAGGAAACCACGGAAAACTCCGAACGGTTAGTCCGACGAGCACGATTGGGTTCGAACTCAGTACCTCCCGTCTACCAGCTTTGAGAGCAGAACCTCTCAGCCACTGGTGGGGCCAAACAACATTCGAACGATCAAAATATTTATTTAAATAAACAAATTGATAAATCCCAGAAACACATTTTTTCTTTGTCAGTACATAAAACCCATTTATTTTTGTTCTTTACGAGTTGGCCGAAGATGTGTTTTTAGGTGCGTTCGTAATTATATAAATACGTAGCACCTATAGTCGTCGTTCGGTCCGTCTGTCTGTCTGTCCGTCCGCATGTAAAACAGCAAAAACTACCCAACCGAATGGTCTGAAATTTAAAATACATAATTGTTGAAAAATTTTGTCAAGTTATTTCAAATTGTATGAAAATCGGATGTATAGTTTAATTACAGGGGCAGTCAAAAGTTTTCCGTTACATTACGGCCATTGTGAAAAAAAAATTTCAATTGCATTCTGATGATGTTACACGTTACAGCCTTTCGAGCAGAATGAAACTGATAAGCACTTATGAAGTGCACTAAAATATACATTCAGTACACTAAGCGGTGCAAAAATATTTATAAAACTAGTTATAGTACGAACGCACCTCATTTGCGACGTTTAGTGTGCAATTTTCAACTTGTTTCATTGTGCGACTAATTACATTTGTTTTACTGTGCGACTAATTACATTTGTTTTACTGTTGATTTGTATCCCAAAAATACTTCAGTTGTGAAGAGCATAAGAAAAAAATGTGTTCATTCAAACCATTTTTTTTTCATGTAATCTTTATTTATTTTTATTAGGTAATTTCTCACAACAGTTGACATCTGCCTTTTTTTGGATTGTTGAAAAGTTTTAGCTAAATGAATATTATAATATGTTTAAATAAACCGTTTTCACCGTTAAATAAGGTGAAATGAATTATTTTCTGCAATCCTGTATGCAGGGGCGTAGCTACAGATATTTTTTCGGGGGAGGGGGGGGGGAGAGTTCGAAAATTTCCCAAATTGAAACAAATTCCTCCAACTTTCAACTAAAGTGATATGCACAAAGTGTGTAATAATGATAATGAAGCTTATGCATAAAAAATTCATTTCCAAAGAAAAATTTTGAAACTAGAAACATAAAAATTCTAATTATTGGTTTGTTTAATAAATAAACAAACACGCGTTTTACTTTCTTCTGTCCTCACAAGACGAAAGTATTGAATTCGTAAAAAAATTCTACAACTGGTTTTCGACGGTTTGATACGTTTTAGAAGGTCCTGAACATGATTTGACTGTTTTTAGAAAATGTCTGTCTGTGTGAATGCGACACAAATTTTGTGGGTGCTCTATCTCAAGAACTAATTCGCGGAATTTTATAAAACTTTAGATTCAGTTATACCTTGATAAAAATTAATGCTAATTAGTTTTTGGTGTAAATAACCCAAAAGGTGGCGCTGCTATGCTGTATTTTTCACGATTTACATGATTTTAGCGATAGTTATATCTCAAAAACTGTTGCACAGAATTTGATCAAATTTCATATTCTGTTAAACCTTGACATAATTTAGTGCTTATTAGGCTTTTGTATATATCTGTGGCACTGCTGTGCAGCATTTTTCACGATTTTCACGTTAGCTATATCAGAAAAAGTAATGCACGGAAATTTAGTCAAACTTCATATTCGGTTACACTTCCTTATTGGGCTTGTGTGTATACTGTCCAAAAGTATCACTTTTGAGCTCTTTGGGTTTGGAATTTTGGTTGTAGACATCTAAGAGCATGGGTGTCGAAATTCAATGATTTGTTTGAAAAATGCGATGCTTCTATCTCCTTTTTAAATGCACACAATTAAACGAATTATAAATTAAATGCACATAATTAAACCTTTAGAATTCATTATTATGGGCATAGAATTGTTATTTAATTTTAACATTGTGATTGCAAATTTTAAAGTATTAACATGTATGGGATAGAATAAGGTTTTGGGATTGGTACATCCAAATTGTTTTCATTTAACATCAATTCTTTTGTCTTCAAAGAAGCTAACCCTGATGAAGCTAACTTAACATCGTCCAGTTTAATAAATTCCACTATTTCACTTTCACATTTTAAAAGCATTAGGCTGTCAAGTCTGTCAGACCTCATTGTAGCTTGCAATATATATTTTTTCAATTTTTATTTGACTAAAGATTCTTTCATTAGATGCAACGTCAAAAAGATAAGCTGCTGTGAATGTTAAGGTACGAGTATATAGTTTGACAGTGTGACCCAAATAGTCTTTGAATTTCATGGCATGAGTAAAAGGTTTGTTAAGTGAGTTGGGATTTGGTTTATATCTATTTGACTCTGCAAGTCATGTATATCCGGTTTCTCATATCCAGGTGGAAACATTATTAACTTTTCTAAGTTAGTGATACTCAAATTTGCCTTGCACAATTGTAATTTAAATATGGAATGTATTGGTGCAATATTCTCCTGATATAGAAAACATTGTCATTTAAGCCCATTACTAAATTGCCGAAATTTTCTTGTATTTCTTATAACTCTTCCCTGTAAAACTTATGTGTATCAATGTCCATTGCTATGCTATTATTTTTATCTATTCCATTTGGTGAAACTGTTTTCCCACGGTGCTTTCAGAAGTCAGCTTCTTCAATCACATCCTAATATTCATAATTGTTTATGAAATTGTCTATAAGGAAATCTTTATTTCTTCAAAATTTTATTCAAGTGCAACCTGTCAGTGTTTATGTCAAACTGTATGTCGATTTTTTTCTTCTGTTGATGGACTGCTTTCATGGTCATATTTCTGCTCCAAATTCAAATCATCCACTTTTTTACCTTTTACATCCTTGAATGGATTTTTAGATGCTCCAAAATCTTGCACGAAAACTCTTTTCCTATTATGAAGGGTTCTTTCGTGCTAAGATTTATAGTCATTTTTTAGAACAACTTTAAACACACAACACTGGACTTTTGGTTTAAAATTTCATAAACACCTATAAATATAAATGATTAACCATCTATAAATAAAACACCTATTAAACACCTATTAAACACCGATTAAACACCTATAAATATATATATTTCCGCACACAAATAAAGGTAAAATGTGGCAAATTTATCTAAACTAACGACGTCTTACATTCACATTTGCTCATATAATGCTTTTGTCTTGACAGCGAAGGGTTAACCAATTTTCGGAGCAAAAAAATCACGAGAATGAGTAAAATATTGTCCAAAAATCGCAAAATTAGTGCAATTTGTGAAAACTCATCAAATCTTCTTGCCCAGCTAAGTTTCAAGTAGGTGACTACATTCCTATCTGTTGTGCTACAAGTGATATCCAATTTTCAAAAGAAGCTGCAATCCCTTTGGATTAAAATAGATGGATTCTCTTTTGGGAGGGGAAAGGGAGGAAGGGTGAAATTTTTGTGAAAGGTATAAAGTTTTGAAGGAAATAAAGGAACTGGATAGTCTGCTGTTGGTGGATAGGAGTAGAGAAATTTAGGTCTGGTAGATGTATAATATTTTTGTAGATCTGAAAAATACAATGATAGATTGAGTGTGGCTGATTTCTTTTTGTATTTCTTTTGATAATTTAACTTGCTTACTGTTACAGTACTCAGTCAGAAACATAATCACCAAAACAATAAAAATTTCATAATGTCTCAAAAATCCAGAATTTCCCAACTCTAAGCTCAAATTTCCCAACTTCACAAATATTGGGGGGGGGGAGGCTCCCCCCCATACCCCCCCATGGCGACGCCCCTGCCTGTATATCATCTATAGATCGGCAGATATACTACAAGGCATGCTAAAAAAAATATGTGATTTGTAACATAATATTTTCCCCAAGCATCTTTTGTTCAAATAACATTCAATCAATCAAAATATAGCTTTAAAGAAACAAATTGATAAATCATAAGAAACCCATTTATTATTATTCTTTAGGTGTTGGTCGGAAATGTGTTTTTTGATTGTGTGACACATTATATTTATTTTCTGTTGATATGTATCTCAAAAATACTTGAATTGCGTTTCTTTTCGTCCAAAACATATTTTTCATGTCATCTTTATTTTTTTTTTTTTACTAGCTGATTTGTCACAACAGTTGACATTAACGCTTTTTGTATTGTCGCAAACATATTTATAAAAGAATATTATTAAGTATTTAAGCAAACGTTTGAAGTATTAAAAAAACATACACTGTGATTAAAAACTTCGGACTCTATCTCATACAACCACTTTTAGGTGCGTTCGTAATTATATAAATACGTAGCACCTATAGTCGTCGTTCAGTCCATCCGTCTGTCTGTCTGTCCCTCTGTCCGTTCGCATATAACAGAGCAAAAACTACATAACCGAATGGTCTGAAATTTTTAAATATATAATTATTGCAAAATTTTGTCGAGTCATTTCAAATTTCATGAAAATAGGATGCATAGTTTAATGACTAGGACAGTCAAAAGTTTTCCGTTACATTACGGCCAATGGGAAAAGAATATTGCAAGTGCATTTTAATGATGTTACAGCCTTTCGAGTGGTCTGAAATTTTAAATATATAATTGTTGAAACATTTTGTCGACTCATTTCAAATTTTATGAAAATTGCATGCATAGTTTAATTACACAGACAGTCAAAATTTTTCCTTTGCATTACGGCCAATGGGAAAAAATATTGCAAGTGCATTTTTAATTATGTTACAGCCTTCCGAATGGTCTGAAATTTTAAATATATAATTGTTTCAACATTTTATCGACTCATTCCAAATTTTATGAAAATCAGATACATTGTTTAATTATAGGAACAATCAAAAGGTTTCCATTACATTAAGGTCAATGGGAAATTTTTTTTCAAGTGCATTTTAATGATGTTACAGCCTTTCGAAGAGAATGAAATTGATATGCAATTATGAAATGAACTAAAATATACATTCCGTACAATATGCGGTGCAAAAAATTATTATAAAACTAGTTATGTTACGAAGGCACCTCATTTGCCACGTTTGACGAGCAATTTCCAACTTGTTTTTTTTTCAAACTGTACATTTTTTCAAAATACTTTGGTGCAACAATTAACATCCGCTTCTTTTTGGATTGTTATAAGTACTCAGGGAAATATAGACTAAAAGTGAAAACTATTTATTTATTTATCTATTTATAAATTGAAAACTAATAGATTTTTTCATTTAATATATATTTTAGATTACCCAAAAACATCACCAAAAAGAATTTTTACAGTAAAAAAAATTCAGCTATGCATTCAAATAAAGTTTTGAAATTTATAAAATACCATCCGCATTCCAGAGCTAAAATCCGAAGAAATCTTTTAAGATTTTTTTTAGTTACAGCAGACTTTTTGATTTTGTTAGTGGTTTACGCAAGCTGTTCTATTAGACATTCGTTAAATTTGTGTTTTATTTCTAATAATTTATAATTTGATTTATTTATTGATAAAGTTTTAATTTCGTTATTTAATGTATACCTGATAAAAATTTTTGTTCTTTACAAGTTGGACAGAGATGTGTTTTTAGGTGCGTACGTAATTATATAAATACGTAGCACCTATAGTCGTCGTTCGGTCCGTCTGTCTGTCTGTCCGTCCGCATATAAAACAGCAAAAACTACCCAACCGAATGGTTTGAAATTTTAAATATATAATTGTTGCAAAATTTTGTCGAGTCATTTCAAATTTTATGAAAATGGGATGTATAGTTTAATTACAGGGACAGTCAAAATTTTTCTGCTACATTACGGCCATTGTGAAAAAAAATATTTCAAATGCATTTTAATGATGTTACAGCCTTTCAAACAGAATGAAATTGATATGCACTTATGAGGTGCACTAAAATATGTATTCAGTACAATATCCGGTGCAATAAATAGTTATAAAACTAGTTATGGTACGAACGCACCTCATTTGCCACGTTTAGCTCGTCTATTTAAATAATTATTTAATTTACTTATTGATGAAGGTTTAATTTCGTTATTTAATGTATGCCTGATAAAAATTCCGAACTTTTTATATTGTTTTAAGTGAATACAAGTTAATCTTTTTTTTCATCCGGCTGCAGGCGATAGATTAAAAAAAAAAAAATCATGCTTGAAAATGATTTTAAAGACAACAGAAAAATCAATAAATTGAGATACAGCTTTCAAATAAATTGCATTTGAAAGAAATTTTTTTTTTCTATTTGATGATTTAAAAATTGAAATTGTGCGATGTTTAAAAGTAAAAAAAAAAAATAACAGTGAAATCTAAATTTATGGATCAGGTGTTGCCACCGTTAATATGACGCCAACATTACTCACGGACACTCCAATTTGCTTTTTAATATACATTTAACTAAATGAATTCTACTATCAGTTTTAAAAAAAATAGTTTAAATATTAAAAATACAAGGATATAAACCCGGACCTCCGGGATAAACAGAATGTAGGCGAAAACCATTTCTTTGAAATTGATAACTCTATTAGGTTTTTTACGTTTAATATATATATACAGGGTGTTTCAGCGAAGTGCGGACAAATTGTAAGGGGTGATAGAAGGCATGATGACAAACATTAGGACATAGGAAACCATGGGGAGCAAACGTCTTCTGTAGGAGCCAGGGGGAATCAAAGTTTTGCGTCCAAAAGATCAAGCGATGATAAAACACGGAAAAAAAGGTCGATTCATTTCCAGTTTTCGCTGTATTTGTTTATATCGAAAGTTTGTCCAAAATTTTTTTTAAAGGGAACTGTCAAAAAATGACGGTAGAGGGCGCTGTAGACTTTGGAGTACGAACAACTACGTTTTACTGATTTCTTTTTTATTCTGTTAACAGTTTTCTAAAGATTGGACCTTAACTTAAATTTTGAGTACAAAATTGGAATCATCCCAAACGGTTAAGATGTGCAAATTGAGCTGTGAACAAGGGGGGGTGGGGTGTTAAAACGCTCATAATCAATGAGCAAAGTAATCGATTTTGTTGCGGTTTGAGTGCAGGTCATTCCCTTAGTTAATTGATTTATTCAAAATGACGTACAGTTTTGGTGCCCTAATTTTTAGATACAGGGCGCCGCCGATACTTTTCCGACATTTCATCGACATTATACCTGGGTGTTTTACTAACAGACCAGCATACTTGCAGGAAGTGTTAGGGATGTAAAAGCTAATTGTAATCGCATGGGAATGTAATGTTGGAAATGCTTTGTTTGCGAGTTATGGTTAAAAGAAACGGAAAAAATAGCAACAGAAAGAAGCAGAAAATCAGCAAAAGGTGAATGTGATACAAAACATTTTATTGTAAGGTTTTACTGCAAAAGGCGATTGCAAAACGTTCTTCAAACTTTGGAGTAATGAACAACCAGTATTTTTTGACGGGATATTTGTAGTTATGTTGAATGTTTAGCAAAGTTTGAACATTCACTTAAATGTTTATCTCAAAATCGGAATCGTCAAGAATGAATAAGTAGCGAAATTTCACGTATGTATTGAATTGCGTTTTTTTTACACTTAGGTGGTACGGGCAGCACAAAACCCAAAGAAATGATACGAACAGGATAAGAATACATGTAGTATTATTCTAAGTACAGCAAAACATGCTCGGAAGTATTTAGTTAGTGTACGCGATACCAGATGTCTCTACGTAAACGGAGACATCAAACGACGTTGCCTGCGCACACTTAGTTGTTGCTGCCTCGCTTGATGGGAGGTAGTAGAATGGAACGGTTCACGAACGCCGAGTTAGCTGATATGCATTTGCCATACGGGGCTGCTAATTGCAATGGGAGAGCCGCACAGTGCTTGTACGCCCATCGTTATCTTAGGAGGCAAATTCCCGGTCACGCCTACTTTGCGCGCTTGCACCAGCGATTGTCCGACAAGGGATCTTTCATCGGGGATACACAGGAACCCTCGCGAACAGTCAGAACAACAACCAACGAGGAGGCTGTGCTGGAGGTGGTAGAGAACAATCGCAGTATGAGTACGCGCGGAATTGCTACTCATGTCGGTATTTCACATACGAGCGTCTGGCGGACTCTGAATAGCAATGACATGCACCATTATCATATCCAGCAAGTGCAGTTACTGCAAAGAGAAGATTTTGATGCAAGATTGGCTTTTGCACGGTGGTACGTACAGATGCGCACTGTAAATCGTTGTTTTCCACGCAGCATTCTGTTCACTGATGAGGCGAGCTTCCCGCGGGAGGGAGTGTGCAATTTGCACAACAGCCATACGTGGTCGAGGGAGAATCCACATTCAACCAGAACCCGTGCAGCCCAGGTACGGTTTGCAGTAAATGTGTGGGCTGGCGTCGTAGGAGACCATCTGGTGGGACCATACCTGTTGCCGAATCGTCTGCGTGGTCCTGAATATCTGATCTTCTTGCAGCGAGTATTGCCGCAGTTGTTGGTCGATGCCCACGTTCCCGCTGCCAGGCGTTCGACCATGCGGTTTCAACACGATGGTGCCCCCGCCCATTACAGCAATGACGTACGTCTGCACTTGAATGCAACGTATGGGCAAAGGTGGATCGGGCGGGGTGGTCCAGTGAATTGGCCCGCTCGATCGCCTGACCTCACTTGCCTCGATTTCTGCGTATGGGGGTACATGAAGTCTCTGATCTACGAAACTCCCGTTGACAGTGAAGAGGAATTTGTTGCGCGCATAGTGGTAGCTGCTGGAGAAGTGAGGAAGAAGCCCGATATTTTCAAAAAGATGAGAAATCCAATGCGCCGCAGATGTGAGGCTTGCATCACGGCTGGGGGGTCGGAATTTTGAGCACTTACTTTGATGATAACGTCTCTTTAAGTTGTTTATGCCTTGTTTTGGCTGTACTTAGAATAATAAATGTATTCTAATCCTGTTCGTGTCATTTCTTTGGGTTTTGTGCTGCCCGTACCACCTAAGTGTAAAAAAAACGCAATTCAATACATACGTGAAATTTCGCTACTTATTCATTCCGGACGATTCCGATTTTGAGATAAACATTTAAGTGAATGTTCAAACTTTGCTAAACATTCAACATAACTACAAATATCCCGTCAAAAAATACTGGTTGTTCATTACTCCAAAGTTTGAAGAACGTTTTGCAATCGCCTTTTGCAGTAAAACCTTACAATAAAATGTTTTGTATCACATTCACCTTTTGCTAATTTTCTGCTTCTTTCTGTTGCTATTTTTTCCGTTTCTTTTAACCATAACTCGCAAACAAAGCATTTCCAACATTACATTCCCATGCGATTACAAGTAGTTTTTACATCCCTAACACTTCCTGCAAGTATGCTGATCTGTTAGTAAAACACCCAGGGATAATGTCGATGAAATGTCGGAAAAGTATCGGCGGCGCCCTGTATCTAAAAATGAGGGCACCAAAACTGTACGTCATTTTGAATAAATCAATTACTAAGGGAATGACCTGCACTCAAACCGCAACAAAATCGATTACTTTGCTCATTGATTATGAGCGTTTTAACCCCCCCCCCCCTTGTTCACAGCTCAATTTGCACATCTTAACCGTTTGGGATGATTCCAATTTTGTACTCAAAATTTAAGTTAAGGTCCAATCTTTAGAAAACTGTTAACAGAATAAAAAAGAAATCAGTAAAACGTAGTTGTTCGTATTCCAAAGTCTACAGCGCCCTCTACCGTCATTTTTTGACAGTTCCCTTTAAAAAAATTTTTGGACAAACTTTCGATATAAACAAAGTTTACAGCGAAAACTGGAAATGAATCGACCTTTTTTTCCGTGTTTTATCATCGCTTGATCTTTTGGACGCTAAACTTTGATGCTCCCTGGCTCCTACAGAAGACGTTTGCTCCCCATGGTTTCCTATGTCCTAATGTTTGTCATCATGCCTTCTATCACCCCTTACAATTTGTCCGCACTTCGCTGAAACACCCTGTATATATATATATATGTATATATGTAACGAATAAATATCGGGAGCGTTCCCCGGACTTGTATAGCGTAGTCGCAGCCGTTTACTTTCCGGCATGTGTCCGTACAGCCGTCTTTAATATGTAAAGACATCTAGGAGTTGACAGAACTAGTGGATTAAATAACTGGGACTCGGGAACCGCTTGGTGGACCGAACTCTTTTATTTAGCCGCTCATCTTACAGTCTGAGTCGCGAGTTCGGCCGGGGGCCCCTCGAGCCACGTACGATGATTTTCAGGAGCTACATTGTCATACGTTTGACAGGCTTCTCAAATCTGCAAGCTCCGTCGTTTTTGGCGCGGGTTTTAGCTAATATCTTGGGGTTTAACATATTTTCCAGCAGAGGGCACAGTTGTAAAATTGGGAGGAACATTTCTTTAATTGGTTGATTAGCTTTTGATTGTTTGTCCGGGATCAGATGCCAGAGTTAGGCTTGGCTCGCCCGGGGATGAGCTAACCACAACTGAATGAGAATATTCCGAACGTCAGCAAGTTTACTCTTAAAGATCGTCCGAAAATGATATTTGAAAGTAATAAGATGTATTGCTGGGAAACAAAGTTACAAGGGGAGAAAATGGTTTTAGAAATAGATCTAAAGTTAGGAGACAGAAACTTCGGATTTTAATTTAAATTTTTGAAATTTAATTTGGAATTTGGAATTTTAAAAGGGTTTATCCTTTCATATATATTAAATCGGGAGTTGGCAGCACAGACAATCACCTCATCGAGTTCACGGCTGAAATTATAGAATTAGTTAAAACTTGATTCACATTTCAAAACGCAATCGGTTTGCCAAGTCATATCTTGGTGGACAACACTTGAAAACTCGATTTTATTGGTTGACTCGTTGGTTTATCACTGTGTTTTCCTAACCCAAAGGTATGAAAACATGGAGGACTGGGAGCGGGAAAACACAATAGTAAACCTACGAGTCAACCGCTAAAATCGGGTTTTCAGGTGTTTTCCACCGAGATATGAATTGGCAGACCGATTGCGTTTTAATATGCGAAACGAGTTTTAACTAATTCTGGAATTTCATCCGTGAACTTGATGAGATGATTGTCTGTGCTGACGCCTCTCTGTCTATATGTATAATGTCGACTAACAATACCAAAAATAATATTTATTTGAAAAATAGCAATATTGAGTTAAAAAATTTTTGAAATTTTTGAAAAGCGATATTTCCGTTTTAATCTGGTGGAGTTAACAGCCTGTTGAAATTGCTAAAAATTACTTTTTACAATCAATCACCTTTCTTGATTCTGATCATTTCAGAGGTTTAAGCCCGTAGTTTGATTTCATGTCTTATAGACCGGGATTCGGTAGCACAGACAATCACCTCATCCAGTTCACGGCTAAAATTCTAGAATTAGTTAAAACTCGATTCGTTTATTAAAACTCAATCTGTTACGTAATGACTAACTTTATCTTTCATCCATGTATCAGTCACCTGCATAATTATTTAACCGGTTGTAATTGCATTGTTTCAATATCTGGCAACAGTTGGTTTTGTTTTGTTCAAAAAAAGAAGTTTATCAAAATAAAGTAATGTGAAATATATGGCTCTTCTGTCATTGAATTTAAGTTAGAAATATATTCGCTTTAATAATAAGAAATGTTATTGAGGGCAGTTTTAATAGCTTATAGATATTTTAATACTTAACTTTTAGGGATTCATTTAGTTAAGAGATTTATTTACATTGGAATCCAACATATGGCGTCCGCGACAGGATTGGAATCTGTAAGTAGAATTTTATTTGAACTGCTCAAGTGAAAATTATTATTATTGTTGAATAAATAAAAAAAAATATTGTTGATGTTGAATAATATGGATGCGTTGAAAGCAGCTAGACGACAGCATCGTAGAATTTTCACTAAAGCGTGTAACGAATTTGATGCAAGTGAAAATAATTTATCGACTGCTGAAAAAATTCTGAAATTGACAATGATAGAAGAGAAAGCGAAATTTATGATAGATGTAGAATATAAAATTAGAGAAATATTGTATAGCGACCAAGCTGACGAAGAAACAATAGACAAAGATATCGATGAATCTGAGGTTTACATCGATCGCTGGCGTGTATTACAACAGAAATTAAACGAACTTTTGATTGTAAAAAATGAAGATTTGAGATCTGATATTTCGATAATTAATAAGAATGTATTGCTTCATTATCCGAAGATACAATTACCTACTTTTAATGGTGAAATAAAAAATTGGTTGCAATTCTGGGGTCAATTTCAAAAAATTGATCAAGATACTAGCCTAGATTTTCATGACAAATTTGCGTATTTATCACAAGCCATGGAAAAAGGCAGTGTGGCAGAAGAATTGATTAGAAGTTTTCCGCCTGGTGGTAATAGTTATGCCAAAGCTGTAAGTCAACTCAAATCTCGTTTTGGACGAAAAGAACTTTTGATAGAATATTATGTTAGAGATTTGTTAGGCCTTGTACTGCAGAAGCAAAATCCAGGAAAACACAATTCTTTGCGACGATTATATGATTCATTAAAATCGAAATTGCGATCATTAGAAACTCTTGGAGTTATTAGAGACAAATATGCTGCGATGTTATATCCGCTTGTTGAATCGTCTCTTCCAGATGATATTCTTAGAGCATGGGAAAGGTATAGAACGTCTCACAGAAGATCGTCAAATAGATGTAATGATGTGGAATCTGAACTAGATAAAAATCATGATACAGATTTAAAGAATGGTGTTGTAATTGGCTCAAAAACTGATCTAGATAATTTATTAGAATTTCTGCAAGACGAAGTTGAAGCAGAAGAAAGAATTTCTTTGGCAAGTAAAAGTATTGACAAAACTTTTCGATACAGAGCTGCACGCAATAATCATGAATTCGAAGAATCTCAAATATCTACTGTATCAGATTTATTAAACATTGATATGAGAAAATATACTAGAAAAAAGAATAATTTTAAACAAAAACTGTGTATTTTTTGTGACAAACGACATGCATCGGAAAAATGTTTCAAGGCAATGTCAATGTCGTATGATGTTAAGAAAGACATAATGCAAAAGAAGGGAACTTGTTTCGTGTGTTTAAAATTAAACCATCTAGCCCGAAATTGTAGAGCAAAAGTAAAATGCGTTTTATGCAGAAAAAAACATGAAACTCTAGTATGTCCAAAAGTTCCTGAAAAGTTAATCAAAACTGAAGAAGCCCAGGATCCCTTAAAAGCTCTGAATAATTATTACTTCAGAAGATCTTCTTTGAGTGTTGAGCCTTCAAAAAGCAAGGTTCATCATGAGCCAGGATCACAAGGACGAGCTAGAGGAGGTTCAAGCAGAGGACGTGGTGGTTATGGTGGACCCCGTGGTGGTGATGGGTATGCTAATGGCTACGGCCGAAGATATGACAGTCCACCTTTTGGAAGTCGAGATTTTTATGACCGTGGCTACAGTTCAATGTCGCCTCGCATGAGACCATACCCTTCACCTCATGATCGTCGTAGTCCATCTATTGCGTCCATGATAGATAAACATGCGGATCCCTATTCATCATCTTTGAGAGATCCATATTCACAAAGATCTGGCATGTCTCCTGTTTCACGTGATTTGTATGAAAGAAGCAGCAAAGTAACATTTCTTTGACACAGTTAAGGTACCGAAAAGATTTAACTTGTAATTTTAAATTGTTGAGTTGTGCATTCCCCACAACTCAAGGTGGGAGTATGTTACGTAATGACTAACTTTATCTTTCATCCATGTATCAGTCACCTGCATAATTATTTAACCGGTTGTAATTGCATTGTTTCAATATCTGGCAACAGTTGGTTTTGTTTTGTTCAAAAAAAGAAGTTTATCAAAATAAAGTAATGTGAAATATATGGCTCTTCTGTCATTGAATTTAAGTTAGAAATATATTCGCTTTAATAATAAGAAATGTTATTGAGGGCAGTTTTAATAGCTTATAGATATTTTAATACTTAACTTTTAGGGATTCATTTAGTTAAGAGATTTATTTACATTGGAATCCAACACAATCGGTTTGCCAAGACATATCTTGGTGGAAATCACCTGAAAACCCGATTTTTGTGGTTGACTCGTAGGTTTACCATTGTGTTTTCCTGCTCCCAGTCCTCCATGTTTTATACCTTTGGGTGCAGGAACACACAATGGTAAACCTACGAGTCAACCGCTATAATCGGATTTTTAGGTGTTTTCCATGAAGATATGACTTGGCAGACCGATTGCGTCTTAATGTGAGAATCGAGTATTAGCTAATTCTGGAATTTCAGCCGTGAACTCGATGGGGGTGATTGTCTGCCGCCTCAGGGTCTATTGAATTTGTGTTTTATTTTAGTTTATATTTTTTTATTATTAATGAATGTTTTAATTTCGTTATGGAATATAAGCTGGAAACAAATTATGAGCTATTTATAATAGTTTATGTGCAAACGGATTTATCTTTCACAAATCGTATTCGTCTGCATGCGACAGAGATAAATTTGGAAAACATTCATGCTCGGAAATTATTTTAAAAGCAATAAAATTTGCGTAAATTGAGATAGAATTTTCAAACAAATTTCGATACAGTTTTCAAACTAAATGCAGGAAAGTACAGTCTTTAACCTATTCGGCTATCAAAAAATTTTAAATGTGCGATATTTAGAAATTTAAAAAATTGCACTAAAAGTTAAATTTAATCGTCTGCTGTTGCACCGTTAAAATGACGTCAGCGTTACGCACAGATACGTTTGTTCTTTATAATATAGATATACAGAATGATTCAAAATGGCGGAATCAATTTCATATCATTCGATTGTAATTTCCAAACTATACATTATTGACAACAATTAAAACCAATACCTATTTGTATAGTTACAAAGATTTAACTTAACGAATTCCATTAACTGTTTAAGGGGGTCCGGGACACATTTTAAAATAATTTTTATTTATTGAGTTAACATTTTGAAATTTTTTGTGAGAGTTAACCATATCATTTGTAAACAAAATCACATGACAAAACTTATCATAATTTTTTTTTATTTAAAATTTATTAAAAAGTGGGGTAATTTAAAGTCGTTATAACTCAAAATATTATTTGTAGAATTTCAATTTGTTTTCATTTAAATAAACAGAAATATATAAGTTTTAATTTTGATTCAGCATTTTAAAAAATAAAATAAAAATTAAAAATATTTAAAGTAAATATTTTTAAAAAAATGATGTAATTTTTTTTAAAAAAGTCATATTTTCAAAAGTAAATATTTTTTTCAAATACTGAATCAATCCAATAGTGAATCAAAATTAAAGTAAACCAATTGAAAAAGACATGTTTCAAGTTTGAACCGTTTATCTTTAATGGTTCTGGACTTATAACAATTTAAATTCAAGAAATGGGGAAAAAACCCCTCATTAAGAAAAACTCATTTTCACAAGAAGTCGTTTTCACGACAACCATCACTTGAAAGCTAGATTTGATTTTCAAAACAAAACAAAACGAAAAATTTAATATTTCCTATTCCAAATAAGATAGAAACATGCTTTATACGCCATTTTAAGCAGAAAAAAAAACAGAGACATTTTTAATGAAATAAAAGTTTTTTAGAAAATTTGTCCCGGACGCCCTTAAACAGATATTTTAAATATTAATAAAATATGGAGTCATTCAAAATGGCCGGCTAAATTTCATACTATTTTCTTACCCCCATAAGAGGAATTTTCATGCTGCTCTTATTGGAAATGTCTCACCGAAATGTTCTCAATCGATGAATGGAAGGATGAAATGGGGATGGAAAAACAATAAATTATAGAATAAAAGATTTCATTTTTATCGAAGGAAAACGCTGAATATTCATAAAATTCAAATTAATAAAACTCTAAAAGTTTTGATTGTAAAAGAATTGTAATTTTTTTAATATCGTTCTAAAGCGATGGGCAACATTTCGCTAAATATGAATTACAGGAAAATGAGATCATGACAAAATTGAATTTCGTATTTTTGAATGTGTACATTGTAAAAACCCCTTATAAAATAAATGTAACATTTAAAAGATATATGCTTGATTTGTATTATTTTTGTAATGGGAAACATGTTTATATAATCAGCGATTTATCAAAAATTCTCCATTATTATCTATTTTAAACTACCCGGTATAAGGATATTATGCACTGTAAAAAAATACCAAATATTTGAGAGAATATCACAAAATTTAATACTGTTTACGAATATATAATATCGCTCAAGAAAAGTGACACATCTCGACAAAAGTAAATTTCACAGGAGAGACAAAAGGAAATTTGTATGATTTTACTGTAACAGAAAATTATAGCACTTAGCTCTGCAAGCAGGAGTAAAAACGTACATAAAAGCTTAAAACCCATAAGAATGAAGACGTAGATGTGGTTTGGAGGGTTGAGTAATTTTATCTCCGCACACAATCCACATCTCTTCTGTGGTCACGAATGGACATATAGTGTAATAAATCGATTTTTCGTATAACTACACTTAATGAAATGACTTCTGTTGCAAGACGCATCTATGACAGACGTTTTAGTGGAATAAAACTCAAAATGAAATTTGCTAGATGCGTCACTTTTCTGGCGGGTGACCTCTTCCAAGTTACCTACGAATCAGAAAAACATTCCAGTATCTTCCTCTATCTTAGAAACTAATAGATTTCTGAGATTTAAAGAGACATTTCTGAAAGAAATTTGTTTTGTTGCCCGCAGTTTTAGGATACGTTTCCGAATAGTTTTTAAACAGTATTAATCAGTTTTCTCCGCACGAAATATCGTTTTTTACGCTATAAATTCATAAGTAAACATTTTATCTGCGTAGTAGAATTTTTACATGTATGAGTAACAAAAAAATGTTACTGTTAAAGTTAAGGTTAAAACTCATAATTTATAATCTTTGTCTGTTAAACATTAAAATGTTTATTTAATAATAGATAGTTTCGTGTTGAGAATACTTATTAAGGGGCTACACTCACGCGAAAATACCTGTTCGCTAATGTTATTGAATAATTTTTTAAGAATCGCGTTTGCAATTCAGCATTTTAAAATGATTTTTCTTGCATTGAGTAGCTGAGGTCGATCTGTAAAAAGGCCGTTTTTGACTCTTTCGATTTTGTTCACAGGTTTTTTTTTTTTTTTTTTTTTTTTTTTTTTTTTTTTTTTTAAGGATACTTTCACTTTCGAAGCCGGTTCAGAAAGTGAAAGCGTTTTTATTTTAAAAAAAAACCCTGTAAACAAAATTAAAAGAGTAAAAAACGGCCTTTGTACAGATCGACCTCAGATGTCCGATGCAAGAAAAAAAAAAAAAAAAAAAAAAAAAAATTGAAATACAAACGAGATATCTTCAAAACATCATCCCATAGGATTAGCTTTAGCCAGGGGGTGTTTTCACGTGAGTGAAACCTTTAATACACCGTATAAACTGTTTGGAAATGTTTCCGAAAATGCGGTCAGCAAAGTAAACTTATTTCAGAAATGCTTCTTTAACACGTTCGCTGCCAAAGCTGAGATGGTGCCTCTGTACATACACGCCAAGTATCAGTTTAGTACTTTTAAATTATTTTCTGTTTTATTATTTAGTACTATATATATGAAGAATTATTTTTACCAACAAATAAATTCACAGGAGTATGCTCGTTGTTGGCATATGAAACATTGCAGATATTTTCTATGGTAGTGCTCGTAATCGGTGATTTAGATAAAAAGATCAATAACGAGTTATCTCGTAGCTGGCAAGGAAACCCAGTGTGCCAACTACGAAAATTCTCGTAGATGACAGCCAACGTGTTAAATGTCAGAAATCTATTGATTTCGGAAGATAGAGGAACGCTTCGAGGGCAGTGGTGTAATCGTAAAAGAAGCAGAGGGCATACGCGCTAAGCAGAGGGTACACGCTCAAGGCGGAGGGTATACCCTACAGTGTATATACTATAGCTTTTTGGAGAAACAGAGGGTATACGGTGTTCCTTAAAAAAATCCAGAAGGTATACGGCGTATACCACCGTATACCCTCCACTACATCCCTGTTCGAGGGTAACTTTAAAGAAGTTATAATACTTTAATTACTGGAATTATTTCCGAAAATTTTGCTTCAGAAATGCCTCTTTTAATCTGGGAAATCTGTAAGTTTCTGAGGTTTCGGAAATACTTTTCGAAATCGCGAGTGACTCAGAAATGGTTATATTACATTCCCATAAACCGTATTAAATTTCGTAATATTTTTTGGAAACATGGCTATTTTTACAGTGTAGATTGAAAGCTATAAGAATAGTTTTATGCCATTTTACAATGTACAGTCGTGGAAAAAAAAGTAAACACCCTTTACTAACTCTGCAAAAAAATATCATAGAAGAAAGTTACTGGTACCACACGATTGGTAATAAAATCTACTTTTAAATGATGCATATAAAATTTGTTTAGGGGGCCATCTACATATAAAAACGAACCATAACTTTGTTTTTTTCAATAGCAGTACACAATTCTGACAGCATAAATGAACTCTACACCCTTCGATTAGCCTAGAATTTTTTTTAAATGCAACTCGTACGCTTTAGTTTCCGATAAATTAATTATTTTTAAAACGATCGTATTTTAGGGGCTGTATCCAAATTGAAGTTTGGTACTCGATTGTTTACCGAGAGAGCCCACTTCTTGATCAAGGCAATCTTAAGCGCTACTCAAGCAGTCATTTAAGACTGCTAGATTACAGGATAGCATACGAAACTTCAAAATATCTACTTACTTCTATCATAGACGGCCCCTTAAACCTTCATTTTGCCGTTTTTTAAGCATAATTTGAAAACTACTTAGAAGAAAAATGTGAAATTTTAGATTTCCATAAAGCAGGACATAATAAATCTAAATCCATAAAAATTAAAAAAAAATTGTAGGTTGCAATTCATATTTTTTTCGAATATTAATTTCATAATTCATAATTCATATCATAAAATTATAAAAATTGGAAATTCAACGTATTTATGTTTGAGTATTTTAGTATTATTGCTACACAAAAAAATTAACACATTAGAAGTATAATTTCAGGAGATATTAATAAAAATATGGAAATGTAATTTAACGTGAAGCAATAAATTTTGAATGTTTATAATTAAAAAACCTATCATTCAAATGACTTGAAATTTTGTGTCTAGGCATAGTTTTAACCGAAGATTTGAAATATCTCGTTAAAATTGAGTATTGCCATTGAAAAAAATGAAGTTTGAGCTCGTTTTAATATGTATATGGCCCCTAAGCAAATTTTATACACATCATTTAAAAGTAGACTTTATTTCCAATCGTTTGGAATCACTAACTTTCTTCTACGGTAATTTATTTAGAAGTTAGTAGGGGGTGTTTACTTTTTTTTCCACGACTGTACAAGAAATTGTTAGTGACCATATAAATTTGCACGTCTGTTTATTTTCAGAAAGCATTTTATAATATAAGAAATTTAAGTATATATTTGGATTGTATAACAATGTGATCGCCATACTCAGTAAAGAAATACAAATGATTCTTACTCTACGAAAATATAATTGACAGTTCGTGCATGTCGATGTTTAGGAGAAAACCAACTAGAATAACATCACACAAGATATATTCAAATATTTACAAGATTAACATATTAATTTGCGTAAAACAATGCGGTTTTGATTACAGTAAAATATAACAACAGGAATTAAACCACTGACGCGGGTGATTTAGATTAATTGTGAAAAATGCAGCGCGTAAGCACTGATGTGGTTGAGTTTCATGCGCTCTGATGAATGTCGGGCACAATTGTTCTGGTAATGAAAGCATGGAAGAAAGAGATAGATGGATATGCAGTATGCCGTAAAAATGATTTGTAATATGATGCGTGTTATCGCTCAAATTTAAATGCCTTCATTCTGCCCAAACGAAACAAGCACGTGGAACAGGGGCCGAATTCATTGATATCTCCTGTGCATTTTTTTCTCTAAAGGAAAATGATCTGCTTATATTTAAGCATTCTAAAGTAGTATTTCATTGTATTATGAATTAAAAACTGTATTACTAGAAGTTTTCTTCTTTTTGTCGTGGAAGCACGTGATTGTGTTTGGGCCGAACGTAGCGGATTTTAGGGTTACATTTTTGGCGTCACCTCCAGCCATCACACTTTATCTCTATTCTTTCTCATCACTCTATGTTATGTCTCTTCTCAAAGGCGGAAGTAGAAGTTTCTTTTTTTATAGTAGCAGTAGTTGTAGTGATTTCTAAAGTAGAAGTTGAAGTTAAATGTTTTCGAAGTAGTTGCAGTTTTGTTGGACGTAACAATAATATAACCACGAACTAAAATATACAATAACCTCTTCCAAATTATCGACAATTTCGAAAAGTGTTCTTTATCTTGAGAAATCTTTGAAACCAATATATTATTGAGGTTTAAAAAGGCATTTACAAAAACAAAGATTATTTTTACTGCCACTGATTTTCGTAAATCGTTTCCGTGTTGTTTTTATACTGTGTTAATCAGTTTTATCAAATCAGAATTATCGGTTTTTAGGAAGCTATCTATTCTCAATTAAATACTTTCAGCTGAGTAATTGAATTTATAAATGCAACAGTAATAAGGTAATATTAACCTTTAACTGATATGACTAAAATATGTCACAAAACTGATGTGATAGACCCCTCGAATAAAATGAATAAATAAAAGTAGCTTTAATGTTGAATTTACTTAAATTTTGTCCTAACAATATCGTTGTACTTCTCTTGGGAGCATGTGAATTAAATTGCACGAAAAAAGTATTTTATTCATATTATTTAACTTCAGTACAGAAAAAAATTACGTTTTTTTTTTTTTTTTTTTTTTTTGTTTAAATAAACGGTAATTTGTTAATTTTGCTAATTAGATATAAAAATTAATCGTGTAAAACTTTTTTTACAAATTATCGTTGCAACAAAGTATGAAAATTGAAATGCAGTGTTTATTTAAAAAAAATAATATTTACCCTACGAATATGCAAGTGTCAAAGTACATCATTATTGCAATCAATACATATTTTTCGTGTGCATTCAATGTATATTGACTTTTGCATAAAAGGCACTTATAAGATGTTTTTCTCTAAACTATTTTTTCAGTAATAAAAATTATGTTTAACTCCATCAGAAATATTTACATTTTCACCATCGGAAAGTTCAGAATTTGTATCGTGAATTCTTCCGTCAGTAATATCTGCATCGGCAGAACTTTCAATATCGGAAAATTCTTGATTTGACCAGTTGTTCATAATATCTTCTATTTCCTTCTGGCTGAGGAAAGTAGAATGTTTTCGAGGTTGCGAAGACATATCACAAAAAAGACACCAAAGATATGGGAAAAAAAAATAAAGTACAACTAATCACGAGTATTGTACTACAGTTTCAAATAGTCACATCACAACTGATGTGATGTGGTCTGACAGACCCCAGCCTAATGAATAACACGTTTAAAATCAACTCACAAAATTATCGCTTTGTCTGTGACCTTGGAAAGCTGGTAGATGAAGGTACTGGTACGGGCAAGTAATATTTGCTCTTTTAAGGGGTGGTAGTGTTTACAGCTGGGAGTCGCGGGGTCTGTGAGACCGCGTGATATCCGTTAAAGGATGATTTTTAATGTTAAAGTTAATGTTGTTAGTGTTATGATGATGCAATCATCATATATTGTCCTTTTATTCTTTTTTTTTAAATTAATCTTACCTTTCTTTCCATGTATTCAGTCAGTCATAAATGGATTTGTTAAAAAGTAATTTCAGGCTTATTTCTCGTCTCTTTCATGCGGAAGTAAAACATTAAATAATAAACATGTCTTTTTTTAACGAAATGATTCATTATCATTTTGATTTCGCTATTTTATATCTGCAATTCAACAGCTTATATTATACTTAAAAGATTTACGATAATTACATTCCTGTCATTTCGATATTAAATTTTAATACTAATCTATTTTATTTTTCGTGATTTATGTGAGTAATTTTATTACTTTGTTTATAAAAAAAAAAGCGATCATTTTTATTAACAAGGGGATTTTATCCATTTTTGTATTATAACTCAGGCAATAAATTTAATCATAAGATGATAGCTGTCATCTGTAATATAAATAGATTCTAACTTTTGTAAATGGTTCTCTAGGGTTGCTTGAGTTATTTTCGCGATTTTGTCTTTATCAGTTTATTCGCCAATAATTTAAATTCTCTCCCATTGCTTTTCTATGCAACGGATAATTTGGCGTTTGCTTAACTCTCATATTGGCTTGGTATTCCAATGGATGTTGGCATACGATTATTATGCAAGTGTATTCATTCGGCCTGATATTCTGATACCGTAAAGACATGTTTGGCTAATGGACCACCCCATCATATTTGTTTTCACGGAACTTCCAATAAATAACATCGTATAACTTTTGATGTGTTGCAGTCAAATTCTTGGGGATAAGAGCTCACAATATGGGTTTTGTGAGGCATCCCAATGTACTTTCACTCTTACATCACCGGACAGACCTTTAGTTTTAAATGTGTGAGTTATAATATGCCTCACAAATGTATTATGTCTGTTTATAAAAGACGTTTGTTGAACAGGAAAATGTTTACTTGAGAATGTTTAGCATCCGAAAATCCTATATTCCGAGTTGAAAAAACTGTTTAATACACAATGAAAACTACTCCGAAAAGTTTCCAAAATAATTAATGCAACAAAAGGAACTTTAAGAGGACAGTGGACCTTTATTTGAGCAAAAATCTGCATTTCTTTTTGTGTGTATTATTATCCTTCAATTTGTACTACGTCATTCGTGGAAAACCGCATGCAGATGCGATTATTTTACGCAAAGTTACAAGTGTTTTAATTTTGTTCATAGACAATTTTTTGACCTTTAATATACTTTAAATCTCTTTTTCTCAATACTGATGTTTCAGCTTTTTTTTTTAATTTTTGAAATGGTCCTTGCTACTTAATTTTTGATCAAAATTCATGAAACTGATAAGGAAGAAAAATCCTGATATTGCTTAGAAAGAAACTGTGTATGCATTTTAAAATTCGACATCATTAAGACAATTAAATTTGGATTTTTAACTTATTATAAGGCAGAAGTTTGATGAAAATCGATATGGAATTAATTCAGAAAATATCTCTAAAAAAATTATCAATTTAAGGGATTAAAAAATCGATACACAGATTTGTTTGTAACAGAGTTTTACGTGATTAAAAACCAAAATCGGGAAAATATCTGAAAAATTAAGACGCAAGGAGCATTTTAAAATTTCGTTTTAATATTTAAAATTTTTTTAAAGATCTTAAAATTATAATAAGATTGGAAATTTCTTTTAAGGTGTTCAATATACTTATGGTGAAATGTATATTTGAACAAAATTTCAAATTTCTATTATGAAAATTAATAGAAATTTTTTAGTCCCCTTAAAGAACAAAGTAAATTAACGTCTGAATTTACTTAATTATATATTAAATGTACATATATATATATATTAAGACATACTCCAACACAAATAATACAATAACCCAACTGGGGTGAAAAATTAGCCGGGCCAGGACACGAACCTGGGTCCACAGCGTACCGTGCTCGTGCTTTACCTACTGAGCAACCCTGACCCAGGTTCGAGTCTTGACCTCGGATAATTTTTCACTCCTGTTGTGGTTATTATATTATTTGTGTTCAAGTCTGTCTTAACATATATATGTACATTTAATAAATAAAAGAAATTTTGTTTTTATAAATTCTTCTTTAAATCTCAAAAATATATTGATTTATGAGGCTCCTAATGGTTAAGAGCGCTATTCGGAACCGTGGGTAACTTGGAACAGGTTATTGTATATTTTTGTTCGTGGTTACAGTATATTTTCTGCCCCACCAGTGGCCGAGAGGTTCTGCTCTCGAAGCTGGTAGACGGGAGGTGCTGGGTTCGATCCCAATCGCGTCCGTCGGCCTAATCGTTCGGAGTTTTCGTGGTTTTCTTCTAACCTTGGTTTTCCAAGCGTAATTACGGGTTATGCTCCCTTAGAAAGACCACCACGGAGGGCATCCCCCCCCCCTTAGGGCCCATATCCCTCGTGCTGATAATTGGCCGTCATAAACACAACCAACAGTATATTTTCTTAGTTAAAAAAACATTTGTCTTTTTTTTTACAGCGTATTTTATTTTTACCCTTTCTTTCGTGGTACCATTTGAACAAGTACTAAATGTTATCATATTAAAAAATCTATATTAGATAATTCTTAATCAAGGCTTCATCTGAGTTAGAAAATATAACACTAAATAATAAAAAGCTGAAAGCGTACCAAAACACTAATTATTTTTATGATGAAAGTATCTATATTTTTCCTCGTTCATAGCATCACCTGCAAAAAGTAGCTTCCCATAAAGTCATATCTTCCGGGAAACATTAAGCATTAAATGCTTTGTAAAAAACACATAATACTATTTCACAGAGAAATGATATTGTATTAAATGCGGTTAAGTTAGCGGATATGGAAAATCGATACGCATATACATTTTCCGCCTTCACATTATAGTAATCGTATTTAATGGGGTTCGAAAGTTAGTAACACAGCTGCTCCAAACTAATATTTACTTGTGCGAAAGCCAAGAAGAATTGAAATTGTAAATAACTGAAAATGATGAAAGATATTTGCTTACTGATGTTATGCAAGGATAGTCGTATAGTCTAGAGTCCTAAATAAGAGAGAGATTAGACATTGATGAAGTGTACGCCATTTTTGTTCCAAAAACACTTTTTGGAATCGTGGTTAACTTGGAACAGGTTATTGTATATTTTCGTTCGTGGTTACAGTATATTTTCTTAGTTAAAAAAAAAAAACGTGTATTTTTTTTCCAGTGTTTTTTATTTTTACCTTTTCTTTTGGGGTACTATGTGAACAAGTAATAAATGTTATATCAAAAAGAATATTTATTAGATAATTCCTAATGATGACTTCATCAGAGTTAGAAAATATAACACTACATAATAAAAAGCTGAAAGTCTACCGAATCATTAAATATTTTTACGAGGAAAGTATCTATATTTTTCTTCCTTCATAGCATCATCTGCAAAAGGCAGCTTCCCATAAAGTCATATCTTCCGGTAAACATGAAGCATTAAATGCTTTGTAAAAAACGCATAATACTATTTCACAGAGAAAAGATATTGGATTAAATGTGGTTAAGTTAGCGGGTATGGAAAATCGATACGCATATACGTTTACCCCCCCCCCCCATCGCATTATCCTAATCGTATTTAATAGGTTCGAAAGGTAGCGACACAGCTGCTCCAAACTAATATTTACTTGTGCGAAAGCCAAGAGGAATTGAAATTTTAAATAAATTAAAATTATGGAAGATATTTGCTTACTGATGTTGTGCAAGGAAGATAGCCTTACAGTCCTAAATACTAAGATCCTAAATATAAGAGAGATTAGACACTGTCAAAGTGTCCGCCATTTTTGTTTTAAAAGCAGATGGATCGCCGTAAAACACAATATATTTTCATAAGCATACTTTTTATTCTATTAAAATGACGGAAAATTAGTGTTATATGTCTTTAGGGAGTCATGTTTAATGCACTTTTAAATATAAGTGCATTTTCACTTTAGTGAATGGAAAGTCTGGGAAAATATATTTTCTAACAATTCTTATTTACTAAAGGGAAAATTCATTTATATTTAAGTTCTGTATTTGCTGAAGGCGAAGCTCAGTGGCGTAGTGGGCAGAGCATATGATTGTCGCGCTGCAGGTCGAGAGTTCGATTGGACAGGGTTCACTTAGCCCTTCATGCCTTTGGGGTCTATAAAATGAATACCAAGCTTACTTGAGAACTAAACACCGAGGGCCCCTTCGTTTGGCTGACCACTTGGCCAGGACCTATGCTGTACCGCACCTCGGGGGACCAGGGTCAAGAAATCAGGGATGGGCACGATCGGCCCCGATCCTTCATGGATTGTATAGCCACAGAGTTTAGTAGTTCTTTATTCTCTGAAGGCATATAAAGCAAATTTTCCATGATTTTAATAGGACAAAAAGTACCAGACGCTCAAGAAAATTTATTGCGTTCGATGATGATCCAGCTGTTTTTGAACAAAAGGTGCAATTTAAGCGGTATAGAGAAACTGGAACGTTTATATAGGAAAAGAAATAAGTATAAAGTTATTTTCAAACATATTAGGTTATTTGTCTTCTTTTACGGGTGCAGAGCTTTTAAATAACTGTGGGATTTGTGTTTTTTCATGTGGGGGGAGAGAGTGGAATTTGGTCTTCACAACACATATAAATGGATTTTTGTGTGGTGTGAGGTCTATTTCTTTGCAGTTGCGTATGCGGGGGGGGGGAGGCGGGGCTTGAAAGTATTAAGTTTCTAGATGTGAGTAGTTTTCTGACACAATCATTAGCTTGGAGAGCAATAGAATTAAAAGGTCGAATTAAGTTTTGACTTTACATAATCCCCCCCCCCAGATGGCCTATATAGTAACAAATTTAGCAACGAGGGTCTAAGATAATCCTGTGGCTTTTAGAGGTTAACAGAGTCAGCGTTGGTTAATTATTAAGTAGCGTCAGAAAGGCGCAGAGTATTTTAACCAATTAAATCCGCAGGCGATTACTAGTTCGTATATCTATATCTCTACTCCTACCAAATTTTGAATAATAAAAAAATCAGTGACTGGAGTATGGATTTTTATGCAAGAGAGACATTCGATTATTTGACTCAGATTCGATTATTTGACTTAAACTCCTAAAAATAGGGTAACCGTATCCCGAAGTCCTGGAAAGAAGGAGTCTCTCTTATGACTGATTTCTGTTCTTCTCTCTGAGCATCGGCTAATTCAAGAAAGAGCGGTATGTTGAAAAATGAGAGATTTCTCTCTCTCTCTCTCTGTCCTCGAGCTGTGGTGGCTGAATTCGAGATTGTCTGAAAGTGGCCAAAGGATAGTTGGAGCGTGATTACCAGTTGTCTCCTAATGACGGGACTAATCAAATTCCAGAGAAGATAGTGCTCAAGTAACTGAAGATGACTACAAAGGAAGCTGCCAATATTTAGGCACACCGGTGCAGCGTAAAGAACCTGTGAAAGATTTTAATTATTAGATGAGAATTGGCGAGTTGCTATGGATGAGGAATGTCGGATCAAGATAACTTGGTTTTCCTGGGGTACTGCTGAGATGCGAGAATCCGATTTCGACGCCGATGATATTTCCGAGGTTAGAAGAGCGCTTGGTCTGGTATAAGTAATTTTAAAGGCATTACGTCCGGTGTTTATCTCCTTCAAGGTCGGTGGTTCATTTTTGGACCACTTAATTTTAATCCCTATTTGGCAGACTGACACCAGAATTTCGGATCGGAGATTTTCCTTTTATTAAGTACGTGAAGAAAAGCTTTTACTTATTTTCAAATAAATTTGTTTGTAAATTACGGTTTCATTCAATCATTTCAATATTTTGAAAATAGAAGTACATTGCCCTTGCCATACGGTGTAACTTTATGTGCGCGAATCGCTTGTAGACTGGTTCTGCTCGGTGATCTTGCTATTCGACGAGTGGAATCATGGTGATCAACGTAAGTTTTAACACTAAAATGCATCAAAAAGAACTTTTTCATTAAATTTCGAACATTTTGAGTTACTGTTTTCCTTTTAAATGAAAGATTATAGAACTTTGGTTTGTTTTTAATGATTTATTTCTGTTGCTACAACATACAATGTTGATAAAATTTCTCAGTCAAAAGGTCATTAGACTAATATATATTACATTATTAAATCTTCCTTCGTGATATTTCCCTGTTTTATGCTAAATTACCACCATATTCACTAATTTCTTATTCTTTAATAATATCTATTGTTATATCTTTAATTCTATTAAATTCCTCTTAAATTAATTATTGTTTTGCCCGATTTATTTAAATATAAAGCTTTTAGTTATTATTAAATTATTTCATGATTTCTGATCATTTCTGTGAATTTGAATGTTTTTTCGAGAATCATTTCTTTTTTTTTTAGTATTCCGAGATTACTTTCGCGCCTTGGGGTATATTTACTATAAAATGCCCGCTTCAGACTGCCAGGACTCTTTGCTTTATCATCCTCATTGGTCGTGACGTAGACTGTTCATGTGTCCCTTATTATCGCATTATCCAGAGCACGCGCTACATTATGATTTTCTATTTCTCTGCGTATCACACAAAAAGCAGATGCACGCGAGCTTCTGACAGATTTTGGTCGAGTTTTCAAGTTGTAAACAGTCCCCTGGCTGTGCGTCCTGCTCATCGTGTATTCCAATGATTTACCTTAATCATTTGTTCGAAGGCTTATGCTCGATATATTTTAAGAACATATTGTGATCTTGTGACAACTCATTGCTTTCGAGATGGCACTGCTCTTTTCAATAATTTATGGACTGCTTCTATGATGATAATTTAAATAAAACCATGGAACTATAAATCACCTTGTTTTTGCATCTCGGACAAACACCCACTGATTTTACTCCTTGCCTTGTTCAGCCACCACACAACTTGCAATCATATTTATGACGCTATGAATCAATCCGCCTGACGACTGCTTTTACTAAATTAAGTCTGCGGCAATGGTAAATTCTGCTTACTTCATTATATGCCGCTCATTTGCTGACTTTCATTTGCTAACTGCTATATATCATTAGTTCTATTACAATATGCACGGGCGGATTGGCACGATTCTTCAATTTACGTACAATATGGCCAAAGGTAACCGGTCACTTGCGATTTTAGACGTTTTTTAATTATCTAGAAAAATACATGAGGAATTAACGTGAAACTGCAGGTGTGTAAACAGTATAATATAGGTCATGTATTTCCATGAAGATTTTTTTACCCCCGAAACCCCATAGGGGACCGTCAACAAATAAAAAAAACGAATATATTTTGGATAACCCTGTAAAAACTAATGTAGTAAAAACGTTCAAACTCGAGATTATTAATAAGTGGCTTATTGTAATATACTGTGTTCATTTTTATGAGGCTAGCATGCATACTCGTACAGAAATTAAGGTTTTTATAAAAACAGTCCTAAATTTCGCCAAGTTTTTTGCTTATAATTTGCAGAGCTGTTAATATAAAAAAAAAGTTCTTTTCAGAAAATATGACAAACAACATTGTACAAAATACTCTGCAATCAGAATAAAAAAATAATAAAAATTGGATGAAAAATGACCAGGATTACTAAACAGTGTTTCACTGCGCATGCGCAAAAGCAATCAACATATAATGTGCATAATGTATTAGCTAAGTATATAGAGCAACTTTTGTGATAGTCTCAAAATAATAGCTTGAAAATTCTGAAAATTATCGTCGATAGAATAAGCTGGAAATCCGTTGTTCCCAAAAGGAAGCAAAAATATGTGGGGTTGTATACAAATATAGTAGTAAGTGCAATATTGTGTACGCTATCTTGGCACTAATTAACAGATATTTGATACAACCCCTCATATTTTTGCTTCTTTTTGGGAACAATCGAGCTTATTCTATCGACGATAATTTTCAGAATTTTCACGCTATGATTTTGAGACTTTCACAAAAGTTGCTCTATATATTTACTAATATATTATGCATATTATATTTTGATTGCATTCGCGCATGCGCAGTGAAACATTTTTTAGTAAACCTGCTCCTTTTTCATCCAATTTTTATTATTTTTTAATTCTGGTTACAGAGTATTATGTACAATGTTGTTTGTCATATTTTCTGAAAAGAACTTTTTTTTATATTGAGAACGCTACAAATTATAAGCAAAAAACTTGGCGAAATTTGGAACTGTTTTTATAAAAACCTTAATTTCTCTACGAGTATACATTCTATCCTCATAAAAATGAACACAGTATATTACATTAAGCCACTTATTAATATTCTCGAGTTCGAACGCTTTTGCTACATTAGTTTTTACAGGGGTTATCCAAAAATATTCGTTCTTTTTCAATTTGTTGACGATCCCCTATGGGGTTTCGTGAAAAAATCTTCTCGGAAATATATGACCTATACCAGGCTCGGCGAACCTTTTCACTTGCGCGTGCCGAAAATTTGCAAACAATATCTGTCAACAGTGCAACGTGCCAAACTTATGCAAAGATAATTTTGAAGAGTACGATGTTTATAATAATTACTGGTTATAAAATTAGTTCCTTTCATGTATTAACAAATAAAAAGTATTAAAAATCAAAATGCGATTTTTCTATGTCAGCCATTAAATGAATGAATTTTTAATTCGATAAGATTCATTTATGCGGTATGTACTCTAATAAAGGGGGAAAATACCAGATTTTATTTCATCAATTTTTAACTTATTATTAATGCAACATCTGTGTTATCGTTTTCCAATTTGCAATAAACAGTGTGCTAATAATGTATTGATAAAATTTTTGCTGTTGTACTTTCGATGGAAAATGCTTTATATCTGGATCATATTTTGTTATTTTTACAAATGTATATAGCTAAATTGGATCCATTTGCCATTTTATTGCAGTGACTATCAAACGAAATTCATTTGAAAATAACAGCTTTTTATAAATTCGTATAGAAAGGAAAAATACATGGAGAAAACGCTGCATAGCATAGCAGGAAAATAAAATTATTCTCATGTGTTATTCATGCAAAAAATATATGCATTATTTGTGTACTGTCCATATGGGAAAAAAATATTGGTTATAACTGAAATAAAAAATATATTTTATCTGTATAACGATTACTAAATTTAATTTTTTTGCGTGCCAGAAAAATTAGCTTACGTGCCAACTTTGGCACGCGTGCCATAGGTTCGCCAACCCTGACCTATACTATACTGTTTACACACCTGTAGTTTCAAGTTAATTCCTCATGTATTGTTCTAGATATTTAACAAAACGCCTAAAATCGTAAGTGAGCGGTCACCTTTGGCCAATAGTGTATAACGGGTCTGGATTCTTCATCTTCTCCCTATTCTCCATTGTATTACATAGTCGCCTATCGATGCAACCCTTCATCGATTTTTTTCGTTATATACATATGTGATCCGATCACACATCTGCCGAGTATATAAGTTATGGAACGTCTTTCTGAGAAAAAGAACATAGTACTCGAAAATAGGAACAGCACAATCTGAAAACAGTTAGGTAAATGGCACAGTACCAAATAATGCCACCTAGGCTAATTCTCAAAAATAGGCTTCGAAAATATAAAAATACATGATTAGAATCGGTTGTCAAAAGACTGCGGACTGATAGAATCATATTACAGAAAAAAAATATTTTTTTCCTCGTCTCTGTAATTTCCCGCAATTCACACTTTTTTGCTATCTATATTATAAAGGACAAACATATCTATGCGTAACGCTGATGACATTTTGCGAATCGCAACACTTTCCGACGAAATTTCGGTTTTGAAATTTTCGCTACTGCAAATTTTTAAACTTCTAGGCATCGCACACTGTTTCAATTTTTTCTTTTACCTGTGATGCGTTGATATATTTTCTTATAATATTTTTTTTCTCTTTTATATTTCAACTATTCATGACATTTTTAAACTCTTTTTCAAGCAATTTCATTCTTTAGCATGACTTTGTTTTGTTTCTGTTAACAATTTTTCGACTACTTTTTACCCGACTGGTACCTGCTCTTCCTATCACATCCTTAACATTTGCAATAGGATTGTTAATAATAAAGGATATTCCATCCACGCTTTGGTCACGTGGTCAAGGTAAAAACTTCTAGCGTAAAGAAGGGAAGGCTCCGCAGACGTAATGAAAAACCCTCGCCAGCCAGTGAAACAGTTCATGCGGAAAGCAGTAGTAGCCTCCCTTCTTATTAGTTAGAAGTTCTTTGGGTAAATTACCGGTATCACGTGACTTTTTTCAGCCTCGAACACAGATTTTGAATAAAGTGCATTCTTTCAATCTTTACGCCGTCGTATAGGGAAAAAATGTACTTCGAAGTCCAATTTGTTTGAAAACTGTATCTCATTTTATTTTTGAGATATTAATTTTTTTGTAGTTTTTAATTCTATTTCTCTAATGGTGGCATTTTGAGTAACTCCATTTCTGTGGAAAGTAAAGGGAAAATAGCAGATAACTGTATATTTTTGTTGCCATTTTCTCATATTAACTGAAAAAAAAATTGTAATTAAAATAATTGCTACGTCAAGAATATCATCGGCAATAAAACCCGGTGAATTTTGGTTTTATTCCGTTTTTGTCTATCAATTAAATGATTTTTAGTTTATTGAAAACTTACTTCACAGAAGATATATCTATTTCTCTTTACAAATATGTATTTTAAAGAATATTTGTGAGACTTATTTTCTAAGCATTTACTTAATTTGTATCAAAAAGCTGAAAGAATGCAATTTTATTAATTAGTGTGAAATAACATTTTTCGAATTTTGAAAAATATAACATGAATCTATTGTAAACAAACAAATGAAGGCATATGAATCATTAGATAATCGATTTGTTTTATTGAGTTTCTTAAATGAAGAGATAGCTTTTTGTTGAATTTATGTATTACTCCGCGATAGTGACCTCATATGCGTACTTTTCTACACATGTTGTTCAAGACTGGATCGTAAAAGTAGAATGCTTTAGCGGATGCAAATGATGTCATTTTATTTTAACAAAAGCATGTATTTAAATTCTTAAAACTGAAATACATTTTGTAGAGGTGCGTCATTTTTACTCCACAGGCTTTGAAATTTTTCACAAGTATAAATACTTCACTTTTGAAAATAACGTAATTCAAATGACACACTGATAAAACGCAATGTTTTACAAAGATTTAGCGCGTCTTTATATAAAAGCAGTGGCATACAGTGTGCATGCTCAGATCGCAAGACTTTGTCCAATAATAGCAATTCATATTACAGAAGTTTGTGATTTTTGCCTGCATGAATTCTTTTCGCCAAGTTATAGACAAGCAAACAATGATGATCTTGGCATTAATTCCAAGTTAAAAATAATGTCATATGCCCAAAGTTTTTGTCCAAAAGTCCCTCAACTAATCAAATTTTATTGCTATTTTTTAAGACATTCTACTATAATTTGAATCTATGAGATTTCTTCAAAATGGTGGCGATTAGATCTCTTTCATTGTTTGAACGGTCAGATTGTTGTACAGGAATTAGTGGCGCAAAATCCCATTTTGGTCTTGCTGCCCCAAAACTTTATTTCCAATCGTTTGGAATCACTAACTTTCTTCTACGGTAATTTATTTAGAAGTTAGCAGGGGGTGTTTACTTTTTTTTCCACGACTGTACAAGAAATTGCTAGTGACCATATAAATTTGCACGTCTGTTTATTTTCAGAAAGCATTTTATAATATAAGAAATTTAAGTATATATTTGGATTGTATAACAATGTGATCGCCATACTTAGTAAAGAAATACAAATGATTCTTACTCTACGAAAATATAATTGACAGTTCATGCATGTCGATGTTTAGGAGAAAACCAACTAGAATAACATCACACAAGATATATTCAAATATTTACAAGATTAACATATTAATTTGCGTAAAACAATGCGGTTTTGATTACAGTAAAATATAACAGGAATTAAACCACTGACGCGGGTGATTTAGATTAATTGTGAAAAATGCAGTGCGTTAGCACTGATGTGGTTGAGTTTCATGCGCTCTGATGAATGTTGGGCACAATTGTTCTGGTAATGAAAGCATGGAGGAAAGAGATAGATGGATATGCAGTATGCCGTAAAAATGATTTGTAATATGATGCGCGTTATCGCTCAAATTTAAATGCCTTCATTCTGCCCAAACGAAACAAGCACGTGGAACAGGGGCCGAATTCATTGATATCTCCTGTGCATTTTTTTCTCTAAAGGAAAATGATCTGCTTATATTTAAGCATTCTAAAGTAGTATTTCATTGTATTAGGAATTAAAAACTGTATTACTAGAAGTTTTCTTCTTTTTGTCGTGGAAGCACGTGATTGTGTTTGGGCCGAACGTAGTGGATTTTAGTGTTACATTTTTGGCGTCACCTCCAGCCATCACACTTTATCTCTATTCTTTCTCATCACTCTATGTTATGAAAGTCTCTTCTCAAAGGCGGAAGTAGAAGTTTCTTTTTTTCATAGTAGCAGTAGTTGTAGTGATTTTTAAAGTAGAAGTTGAAGTTAAATGTTTTCGTAGTAGTTGCAGTTTTGTTGGATGTAACAATAATATAACCACGAACTAAAATATACAATAACCTCTTCCAAGTTATCGATAATTTCGAAAAGCGTTCTTTACCTTGAGAAATCTTTGAAACCAATATATTATTGAGGTTTAAAAAGGCATTTACAAAAACAAAGATTATTTTTACTGCCACTGATTTTCGTAAATCGTTTCCGCGTTGTTTTTATACTGTGTTAATCAGTTTTATCAAATCGGAATTATCGGTTTTTAGGAAGCTATTCATTCTCAATTAAACATTTTCAGCTGCGTAATTGAATTTATAAATGCAACAGTAATAAGGTAATATTAACCTTTAACTGATATGACTAAAATATGTCACACAATTGATGTGATAGACCCCTCGAATAAAATGAATAAATAAAAATAACTTAAATGTTGAATTTACTTAAATTTTGTCCTAACAATATCGTTGTATTTCTCTTAGGAGCATGCGAATTAAATTGCACGAAAAAAGTATTTTATTCATATTATTTAACTTCAGTACAGAAAAAATTACGTTAAACTATTTTTTCGGTAATAAAAATTATGTTTAACTCCATCAGAAATATTTACATTTTCACCATCGGAAAGTTCCTTCTGGCTGAGGAAAGTAGAATGTTTTCGAGGTTGCGAAGACATATCACAAAAAAGACACCAAAGATATGGGAAAAAAAATAAAGTACAACTAATCACGAGTATTGTACTACAGTTTCAAATAGTCACACAACTGATGTGATGTGGTCTGAGTCTGACAGACCCCAGCCTAATGAATAACACGTTTAAAATCAACTCACAAAATTATCGCTTTGTGTGTGACCTTGGAAAGCTGGTAGATGAAGGTACTGGTACGGGCAAGTAATATTTGCCCTTTTAAGGGGTGGAAGTGTTTACAGCTGGGAGTCGCGGGGTCTGTGAGACCGCATGATATCAGTTAAAGGATGATTTTAATGTTAAAGTTAATGTTGTTAATGTTATGATGATGCAATCATCATATATTGTCCTTTTATTCTTTTTTTTTTTTAAATTAATCTTACTCTTTCTTTCCATGTATTCAGTCAGTCATAAATGGATTTGTTAAAAAGTAATTTCAGGCTTATTTCTCGTCTCTTTCAGGCGGAAGTAAAACATTAAATAATAAACATGTCTTTTTTTAACGAAATGATTCATTATCATTTTGATTTCGCTATTTTATATCTGCAATTCAACAGCTTATATTATACTTAAAATATTTACGATAATTACATTCCTGTCATTTCGATATTAAATTTTAATACTAATCTATTTTATTTTCGTGATTTATGTGAAAAATTTTATTACCTTGTTTATAAAAGAAAGCGATCATTTTTATTAACAAGGGAATTTTATCCATTTTTGTATTATAACTCAGGGAATAAATTTAATCATAAGATAATAGCTGTCATCTGTAATATAAATAGATTCTAACTTTTGTAAATGTTTCGCTAGGATTGCTTGAGTTATTTTCGCGATTTTGTCTTTATCAGTTTAATCACCAATAATTTAAATTCTCTCCCATTGCTTTTCTATGCAACGGATAATTTGGCGTCTGCTTAACTCTCATATTGGCTTAGTATTCCAATGGATGTTGGCATACGATTATTATGCAAGTGTATTCTTTCGGCCTGATATTTTGATACTGTAAAGACATGTTTGGCTAATGGACCACCCCATCATATTTGTTTTCACGGAACTTCCAATAAATAACATCGTATAACTTTTGATGTGTTGCAGTCAAATTCTTGGGGATAAGAGCTCACAATATGGGTTTTGTGAGGCATCCCAATGTACTTTCACTCTTACATCACCGGCCGGACCTTTAGTTTTAAATGTGTGAGTTATAATATGCCTCACAAATGTATTATGTCTGTTTATAAAAGACGTTTGTTGAACAGGAAAATGTTTACTTGAGAATGTTTAGCATCCGGAAAACCTATATTCCGAGTTGAAAAAACTATTTAATACACAATGAAAACTACTCCGAAAAGTTTCCAAAAAAATTAATGCAACAAAACGAACTTTAAGAGGACAGTGGACCTTTATTTGAGCAAAAATCTACATTTCTTTTTGTGTGTATTATTATCCTTCAATTTGTACTAGGTCATTCGTGGAAAACCGCGTGCAGATTCGATTATTTTACGCAAAGTTACAAGTGCTTTAATTTTGTTCATAGACAATTTTTTGACCTTTAATGTACTTTAAATCTCTTTTTCTCAATACTGATGTTTCAGCTTTTTTTTTAATTTTTGAAATTTCTCCTTGCTACTTAATTTTTGATCAAAATTCATGAAACTGATAAGGAAGAAAAATCCTGATATTGCTTAGAAAGAAACTCTGTATGCATTTTAAAATTCGGCATCATTAAGACAATTAAATTTGGAATTTTTAACTTATTATAAGGCAGAAGTTTGATGAAAATCGATATGGAATTAATTCAGAAAATATCTCTAAAAAAATTATCAATTTAAGGGATTAAAAAATCGATACACAGATTTGTTTGTAACAGAGTTTTACGTGATTAAAAACGAAAATCGGGAAAATATCTGAAAAATTAAGACGCAAGGAGCATTTTAAAATTTAAATTTTTTTAAAGATCTTAAAATTAAAATAGGATTAGAAATTTCTTTTAAGGTGTTAATATACTTATGGTGAAATGTATATTTGCACAAAATTTCAAATTTCTATTATGAAAATTAATAGAAATTTTTTAGTCCCCTTAAAGAACAAAGTAAATTAACGTCTGAATTTACTTAATTATATATTAAATGTACATATATATATATATTAAGACATACTCCAACACAAATAATACAATAACCCAACTGGAGTGAAAAATTAGCCGGGGCCAGGACACGAACCTGAATCCACAGCGTACCGTGCTCGTGCTTTACCTACTGAGCAACCCTGACCCAGGTTCGAGTCTTGACCTCGGATAATTTTTCACTCCTGTTGTGGTTATTATATTATTTGTGTTCAAGTCTGTCATAATATATATATGTACATTAAATAAATAAAAGAAATTTTGTTTTTATAAATTCTTCTTTAAATCTCAAAAATATATTGATTTATGAGGCTCCTAATGGTTAACAGCGCTATTCGGAATCGTGGGTAACTTGGAACAGGTTATTGTATATTTTTGTTCGTGGTTACAGTATATTTTCTGCCCCACCAGTGGCCGAGAGGTTCTGCTCTCGAAGCTGGTAAACGGGAGGTGCTGGGTTCGATCCCAATCGCGCCCGTCGGCCTAATCGTTCGGAGTTTTCGTGGTTTTCTTCGATCCTTGGTTTTACAAGCTTAAATACGGGGTATGCTCCCTTAGAAAGACCCCACGGAGGGCATTTCCTCCCCCATAGGGCCCATATCCTTCGTGCTGATAATTGGCCGTCATAAACACAACCAACAGTATATTTTCTTAGTTAAAAAAACATTTATCTTTTTTGTTACAGAGTATTTTATTTTTACCCTTTCTTTCGTGGTACCATTTGAACAAGTACTAAATGTTATCATATTAAAAAATCTATATTAGATAATTCCTAATCAAGGCTTCATCCGAGTTAGAAAATATAACTCTAAATAATAAAAAAATGAATGCGTACCAAAACACTAATTATTTTTATGATGAAAGTATCTATATTTTTCCTCGTTCATAGCATCACCTGCAAAAAGTAGCTTCCCATAAAGTCATATCTTCCGGGAAACATTAAGCATTAAATGCTTTGTAAAAAACACATAATGCTATTTCACAGAGAAATGATATTATATTAAATGCGGTTAAGTTAGCGGATATGGAAAATCGATACGCATATACATTTTCCGCCTTCACATTATAGTAATCGTATTTAATGGAGTTCGAAAGTTAGTAACACTGCTGCTCCAAACTAATATTTACTTGTGCGAAAGCCAAGAAGAATTGAAATTGTAAATAACTGAAAATGATGAAAGACATTTGCTTACTGATGTTATGCAAGGAAGATAGCCGTAGGGTCTAGAGCCCTAAATAAGAGAGAGATTAAACACTGATGAAGCGTACGCCATTTTTGTTCCAGAAACACTTTTTGGAACCGTGGGTAACTTGGAACAGGTTATCGTGTATTTTCGTTCGTGGTTACAGTATATTTTCTTAGTTAAAAAAAAACGTGTATTTTTTTCCTGTGTTTTTTATTTTTACCTTTTCTTTTGGGGTACTATGTGAACAAGTAATAAATGTTACATCAAAAAGAATATTTATTAGATAATTCCTAATCATGACTTCATCAGAGTTGGAAAACATAACACTACATAATAAAAAGCTGAAAGTCTACCGAATCACTAAATATTTTTACGAGGAACGTATATTTTTCTTCCTTCATAGCATCATCTGCAAAAGGCAGCTTCCCATAAAGTCATATCTTCCGGTAAACATGAAGCATTAAATGCTTTGTAAAAAACGCATAATACTATTTCACAGAGAAAAGATATTGGATTAAATGTGGTTAAGTTAGCGGGTATGGAAAATCGATACGCATATACGTTTACCCCCCATCGCATTATCCTAATCGTATTTAATAGGTTCGAAAGGTAGCGACACAGCTGCTCCAAACTAATATTTACTTGTGCGAAAGCCATGAGGAATTGAAATTTTAAATAAATTAAAATTATGGAAGATATTTGCTTCCTGATGTTGTGCAAGGAAGATAGCCTTACAGTCCTAAATACTAAGATCCTAAATATAAGAGAGATTAGACACTGTCAAAGTGTCCGCCATTTTTGTTTTAAAAGCAGATGGATCGCCGTAAAACGCAATATATTTTCATAAGCATACTTTTTATTCTATTAAAATGACGTAAAATTCGTTTTATATGTCTTTAGGGAGTCATGTTTAATGCACTTTTAAATATAAGTGCATTTTCACTTTAGTGAATGGAAAGTCTGGGAAAATATATTTTCTAACAATTCTTATTTACTAAAGGGAAAATTCACTTATATTTAAGTTCTGTATTCGCTGAAGGCGAAGCTCAGTGGCGTAGTGGGCAGAGCATATGATTGTCGCGCTGCAGGTCGAGAGTTCGATTGGACAGGGTTCACTTAGCCCTTCATGCCTTTGGGGTCGATAAAATGAATACCAAGCTTACTTGAGAACTAAACACCGAGGGTCCCTTCGTTTGGCTGACCACTTGGCCAGGACCTATGCTGTACCGCACCTCGGGGGACCAGGGTCAAGAAATCAGGGATGGGCACGATCGGCCCCGATCCTTCATGGATTGTATAGCCACAGAGTTTAGTAGTTCTTTATTATCTGAAGGCATATAAAGCAAATTTTCCATGATTTTAATAGAACAAAAAGTACCAGACGCTCAAGAAAATTTATTGCGTTCGATGATGAGCCAGCTTTTTTTGAACAAAAGGTGCAATTTAAGCGGTATAGAGAAACTGGAACGTTTATATAGGAAAAGAAATAAGTATAAAGTTATTTTCAAACATATTAGGTTATTTGTCTTCTTTTACGGGTGCAGAGCTTTTAAATAACTGTGGGATTTGTGTTTTTTCATGTGGGGGGAGAGAGTGGAATTTGGTCTTCACAACACATGTAAATGGATTTTTGTGTGGTGTGAGGTTTATTTCTTTGCAGTTGCGTATGGGCAAAGGGGCGGGGCTTGAAAGTATTAAGTTTCTAGATGTGAATAGTGTTGTTCTTTCACTAATATTAATTTTCACTAAGTCCGTGGATGTTGACAGAACAAACAGTTTATTAAACGAAAACACTGCACAAACACATAACAATTAATTTAAAGATAAATTTCTCACACAGATTACTTTTTCATAATAAGTTCACACAGAATAATTTTTACGTCTACACTCTTCTATTGTTCGCACGCAGACTGAGTGCGCCGGGGGAAAAGACTGGCAGTGCGCAGATATAATGCGCATAAAAAATGTTCGCTCGCCTTTAAACCCAACACACCCCTCCTGCGAGAGATACATTTTTTTTTTCTCTTTAAACAATTCCAAAAAACACATATACATATACATACAAAAATTACACACAAATTACATACAATTATTACACATATCATAATAGTGAAATACTTTCCATAGAATATAACAACTTATCTTCATTTACACCTTTAGTAAGGAAATCAGAAATAATATGTTCACTTTGAACATATTCCAATGAAATAACACCTTCTGACAATAAATCCCTGACAAAATGAAATCTTAAATTCATGTGCCTAGATTTATTTGAGGATTTTGTACATTTAATCCACTGTATTGCTGCTTGGCTATCAGTGCTTAAAATTATGGCATCTTTTATAAATTGGTTACAATTTAACTCAGACAATAAGTTTACAGTCCATATTATATCCTTACACATTTCTGAAATAGAAAATAATTCTGCTTCACATGTAGAAAGACTAACACTTTTTTGTTTACGACATTTCCAAGATACTAATGACTTTCCTAACAATACAACTCCTCCTGAAAAAGACTTTCCATTTTCTCCATTTCCCCAACTAGCATCTGAACTACTATTTAAATACCCAAATTCGTTGCTGTAAAATAATTTTTTGTCTTTTGTACCTTTTAAATACCTTAATACTCTTTTAGCCAAAATGTAATGCCTTTTCTCTGGTTTGTGATTAAATTGAGACAAATAAGTTGTGACAAATGATATATCAGGACGTGTTCTATTGGCTAAATATAAAAGTTCACCAATAATTTCCTGATACATAGTTATGTCAAACAATTCATTTGTTGGAGCAAAACTTTTATCTTCACCTTTAACAATAGGTGTTTTCACAGATTTGCAATTTTCTAAATTATGTTTTACCAACAATGACTCAATATATTCCACTTGTGACAAACTTATACCTTTTTCATGTTTTTCAATTTCTGTACCTAAAAATTTAGAATTCTTATTTTCGTACAATTCGAATACATTTTTAATTTTAGAAACAATATTTTCATACATTATTTGATTATTACAAAAGATAGCTAAATCGTCTACATACATACATAATATAAAAATGTTATCACTTTCAACTTTAATGAATACACAGTTATCAGAAGCTAATTGATTTAATCCAATATTAGCAAGTTCCTCTTTTATTTTTAAATACCAATTTCTACCCGATTGGGGTAATCCATAAATACTCTTTTTCAGTTTACAAACTTTATTAACCCCTATCAGTTTTTCATATCCAGGTGGTGGTGACATATATAAAGTTTCTTCCAAATCACTGTATAAATATGCTGTTTTTACATCAAAAAACTTAACAATCAAATTTAATTTAGCTGCAAGCGCAATTAGTAATCTAAATGACTCAATATTTACAACAGGTGAATACGATTCAGTATAATCTTTGTTTTTAATTTGATTAAATCCAGCTGCCACTAATCTGGCTTTATATTTTATTTCCTTACTGTCGCCCTCTTTTAAAGCATAGACCCATTTACTTTTAATCAATTTCGTTTTTTCTGGCATATCAACGATTTCCCAAACATTATGCTTAATTAAAGAATCCAATTCATTTTTCATAGCTATTTCCCAATCATGTGAATTCACACTATTTATTGCCTCTAAATAATTGCTCGGGACATTATCAGTTAAATTAGCTGACGAATATTTACTTTTCAATCTTTCTGACCTTCGAACTTCAGTCATATTTTCACTTCGGTCTTTTATTTTGTTGTTTCGATTCCTTTTCTCCGCGCTCTCCGCGCCTTCATGTCTAGCTGGAGACAAATTAAGTTTTCTTAATGGGGTTGCGCAACCGTTTTTTATTTCGCTTGTGTCAGAAATTTCTAAATTGAGAGATTTATTCTTTTGATTTTCACGAATTTCATTCTCTTCCGGAAAATTTTTATTTATTAGCGGTTCAATATCCCAACACTCTGAACATTTACTTAATCCAAAATATCTACTTCCCTTTATAGTTTCATTGAACTTAACAGAACGTTCCTCAATCACTTTCTTATTTTTTACATCATAAATACGATATCCCCTCCTATCTCTAGCATATCCTAACATAATTCCACTTCTTCCTGGTACATCGAATTTATTTCTCATTGTTTTAGGAATATGAAAATAAGCTAAACAACCAAATTTTCTTACATAATTTAAATTGGGCTTTTTACCTGTCCAAATTTCTAAGGGAAGTTTTTCTTTTCCTTTACGGGGTGTTATATTAGATACCTGTGTACTGCAATTGATAGCTTCTGCCCAGAATTTGGTGGGAAGTTCGCTTTCATATAACAAAGACCTAGCCCTTTCTAATAGAACTCTATTCGCCCTTTCAGCCTTTCCATTGCTTTCGCTGTTATATGGGACAGTTTTTTCGGGAAAAATACCTGCATTAGCAAGATAATTGTCAAATTCCGTATTTACGAATTCGAGCCCATTATCACTTCTCACTTTTTTAATTCTTTTACCCATAAGATTTTCATATTTAGCTTTAAATTTATAAAATACATCAAATACTTCATTTTTACTTTTGAGGAAATAAGTAAAATACATTCCAGAAAAATCATCCACTAATATCATAAAATATTTTGCCCCACCAAGTGATTCAGGCTGTATCGGGCCATATAAATCCAAATGAAACAACTGCATAATGTCAGAACTTTGGTCAATATCAATATTTGGATGACTTTTCCTGGTTATTTTACTTATGTCACATGTATCACACTTAAAATCAGACACATTTACATCTTTAAGATCAATATACTCTTTCATTTTTAACATATATTTTGAATTTAAATGACACAATCTGTTATGCCACAGTTCATAATTACTAGCACTCTTATCAGTAAAATTACACTCAGAATTATAGGCAGGTTGAAGTTTAATCTCTAATCGATTATCATTTTTAAATGCTTTAGTTAGAAATTTATTATATTTGTCAAAAATTAGCACACAGTTATTTTCAGAAATAATTCTACAACCCTTATCCATTAAAGCAGTAACAGATAATAAATTATATCTCAAATCTGGTACAAAACTTACATTGTTTATTGTTAAATGTATAGAATCATTTTTACTTACCGTATCACATGATACCGTACCTGTACCCTTCGAAATTATTTTGGAATTTTTACCTGCTTGATAGATATCCTTTTCTTCAGGAATCAGATTCCTGAACCATATTTTATCTTTACACATATGCGAGCTAACCCCGCTGTCTAATAACCATATATTATCACATAGTTCACATTGTTCCGATGAAACAGTCAGTACCGAATTGTTTCTGTCCTTAACTGGATAATTTACATCGTGGTGCGTTTTTCTTCTTTGTCGATTTCCATTGGACCTATCATTTCTTGAAATATTATTCCTGTAAAAACAATCCTTGGCTATGTGATTTGGACGTCTGCAAATGTAACAAAGTCTCGGACTTTTGTTTTTCCTGGAGTAGAATACTTCAACGGCGGTCCCTTCAGCACGAGCGGTATTCGTCAGTTCTTCTTCCCGTAGAATTTCTAGTACTTCATCCATACTTTTCTCACGTTGAGTTTTTAAAATATCTCTTACTTTCGAGAACTTTCTTTTCAGACCTCGTACCTTGTAGAATACAAGTTCTCTCTCTGTTATAGCCAATCCAAGTGTTTGACATTTTGTTGAGATGCCTCGAGCTCTGGCTATGTAGTCATTTGCAGATTCATTTGACTTTATTTCTAAGTTCTTTAACTCGTTGCCGGCATCTATTCTTCTATCTTCTGCTTGACCGGTAAAAGTCGATGTTATTTTTTCCCATAATAATTTCGCATTTTCTTCTGCTGCAAACTGTAGCGCCTGTTCATCAGACAATGACAGCTTTATATATGCGACGGCATCGCTATTTTTTTGGTCCCATTCGGTAGAATCCTTATCACTCAGTCCTTCTGCTTTTACTTCGGATATGAAAGTATCCAACCTTTTAAGGCTTAAAGCAGCTTTAATTTTTAGACTCCATATAAAATAATTAGTTCCGTTTAATTCGGGGACGTTTAACTTGTTCATGGTTTCTTTTAACAAAACTAATTTCGATTTAGAATATCAACCGCGGACTGCTACCATTTTGTTGCTCTTTCACTAATATTAATTTTCACTAAGTCCGTGGATGTTGACAGAACAAACAGTTTATTAAACGAAAACACTGCACAAACACATAACAATTAATTTAAAGATAAATTTCTCACACAGATTACTTTTTCATAATAAGTTCACACAGAATAATTTTTACGTCTACACTCTTCTATTGTTCGCACGCAGACTGAGTGCGCCGGGGGAAAAGACTGGCAGTGCGCAGATATAATGCGCATAAAAAATGTTCGCTCGCCTTTAAACCCAACAAATAGTTTTCTGACACAATCATTAGCTTGGAGAGCAATAAAATTAAAAGGTCGAATTAAGTTTTGACTTTACATAATCCCCCCCCCCCCACATGGCCTATATAGTAACAAATTTAGCAACGAGGGTCTAAGATAATCCTGTGGCTTTTAGAGGTTAACAGAGTCAGCGTTGGTTAATTATTAAGTAGCGTCAGAAAGGCGCAGAATATTTTAACCAATTAAATCCGCAGGCGATTACTGGTTCGTATATCTATATCTCTGCTCCTACCAAATTTTGAATAATAAAAAAATCAGTGAATGGAGTATGGATTTTTATGCAAGAGAGACATTCGATTATTTGACTCAGATTCGATTATTTGACTTACACTCCTGAAAATGGGGTAACCGTATCCCGAAGTCCTGGAAAGAAGAGGCTCTCTTATGACTGATTTCTGTTCTTCTCTCTGAGCATCGGCTAATTCAAGAAAGAGCGGTATGTTGAAAAATGAGATATTTCTCTTTCTCTCTCTCTCTCTCTGTCCTCGAGCTGTGGTGGCTGAATTCGAGATTGTCTAAAAGTGGCCAAAGGATAGTTGGAGCGTGATTACCAGTTGTCTCCTAATAACGGGACTAATCAAATTCCAGAGAAGATAGTGCTCAAGTAACTGAAGATGACTACAAAGGAAGCTGCCAATATTTAGACACACTTGTGCAGCGTAATGAACCTGTGAAAGATTTTAATTATTAGATGAGAATTGACGAGTTGCTATGGATGAGGAATGTCGGATCAAGAGAACTTGGTTTTCCTGGGGTACTGCTGAGATGCGAGAATACGATTTCGACGCCGATGATATTTCCGAGGTTAGAAGAGCGCTTGGTCTGGTAATTTTAAAGGTATTACGTCCGGTATTTATCTCCTTCAAGGTCGGTGGTTCATTTTTGGACCACTTAATTTTAATTCCTATTTGGAAGACTGACACCAGAATTTCGGATCGGAGATTTTCCTTTTATTAAGTACGTGAAGAAAAGCTTTTACTTATTTTCAAATAAATTTGTTTGTAAATTACGGTTTCATTCAATCATTTCAATATTTTGAAAATAGAAGTACATTGCCCTTGAAAGGGTTAAACGGACATACTGTGTAAATTTATGTGCGATTATAGATTGGATTGTAGACTGGTTCTGCTCGACGATCTTGCTATTAGACGAGTGGAATCATGGTGATCAATGTAAAGTGTTAATACTAAAATGCATCAAAAAGAACTTTTTCATTAAATTTCGAAAGTTTTGAGGTACTGTTTTCCTTTAAAATGAAAAATTATAGAACTTTCGTTTATTTTTAATGAATTGTGTCTGTTACTGCAACATACAATGTTGATAAAATTTCTCAGTTAAAAGATCTTTAGACTAATATACATATTACATTATTAAATCGTCCTTCGTGATATTTCCCTGTTTTATGCTAAATTACCACCATATTCACTAATTCCTTATTCTTTAATAATATCTATCCTTAATTCTATTAAATTCCCCTTAAATTAATTATTGTTTTGCCCGATTTATTTAAATATAAAGCTTTTAGTTATTCTTAAATTTTATCATGATTTCTGATCATTTCTGTGAATTCGAAGGTTTTTTCGAGAATCATTTCTTTTTTTTTATTCCGAGATTATTCTTGCGCCTTGGGGTATATTTACTATAAAATGCCCGCTTCAGACTGGCAGGACTCTTTTGCTTTATCATCCCCATTGGTCGTGACGTAGACTGTACGCGTATCCCTTATTATCGCATTGGCCAGAGCGCGCACTACGTTATAATTTTCTATTTCTCTGCGCGTCACACAAAAAGCAGATGCACGCGAGATTCCAACAGATTTTGGTCGAGTTTTCAAGTTGTAAACAGTCCCCTGCCTGTGCGTCCTGCTCATCGTGTATTACAGTGATTTACCCTAATAATTTGTTCGAAGAGTTATGTTCGATGTATTTTAAGAACATGTTGTAATCTTCTGACAACTCATTGCTTTCGAGATGGCACTGCCTTTTTCAATAATATGTGGACTGCTTCTATAATGATAATTTAAATAAAATCATGGAACTGTAAATCGCCTTGTTTTTGCATCTCGGACAAACACCCACTAATTTTACTCCTTGCCTTGTTCAGCCACCACACGACATGCAATCATACTTATGACGCTATGAATCAATCCGCCTGAAGACTGATTTTACTAAATTAAGTCTGCGGCAATGAAAAATGCTGCTTACTTCATTATATGCCGCTCATCTACTGACTTTCATTTGCTAACTGCTATCCATCATTAGTTCTACTACAATATACATGGACGGATCGGCACGATTATTCAATTTACGTAATATAACCGGTCTGGATTCTCCACCCTCCCTATTCTCTATTGTATTACATAGTCGCCGATCGCTGCAACCCTTCATCGATTTTTTTCGTTATATACATATCATATGTGATCAGATCATACATCTGCCGAATGTATAAGTTATGGAACGTCTTTCTGAGAAAAAGAACATAGTACTCGAAACAAGGAACAGAACAATCTGAAAACAGTTGGACAAATGGCACAATACCAAATAATGCCACCTAGGCTAATTCCCAAAAATAGGCTACGAAAAAAACAAATACATTATTGGAATCGGTTGTCAAAAGACTGCGGACTGATAGAATCATATTACAGAAAATAAATTTTTTTCCCTTGTCTCTGTAATTTCCCGCAATTCATACTTTTTTGCTATCTATATTATAAAGGACAAACATATCTATGCGTAACGCTGACAAAATTTTGCGAATGGCAATACTTTCCGATGAAATTTCGGTTTTGCAATCTTCGCTACTGCAAAATTTTAAACTTCTAGACATCGCACACTGTTTCAATTTTAGGTAGATTTCGTATGAAATACTACCTATTGGGATCGTTCCTATGTTGGAATTCCTGAAAAATTTTTGCAGATCTACACCGATCATGACACCTAGAACGCAAAACCACCCTCAGTAAAAAACTTTATATACCTATCTATCTATCTATCTATCTATCTATATATATATATATATCACTTTCTTCTGAACACGATAACTTTCGTAAATCTGCACCAATCATTTCCAAACTTATACATAAAATCAATGGGCATAAAATCTCGGTCAAGTTCGTTAATGGGCAAAATCGGACCAAGGGGATGGAAATAGGGAGAGGTTTTGTGAAAACAGAAAACCCCCCATAACTTCTTAATTTTTGCACATATCAAATCAGTTTAAAGTTTTTATTACTTCTAAAAATAGGGCCAAAAATTTATGTATCACAGATTCTTGATAAAGTTAAAAAATGGGCTCAAGGGGCGCAAAAAATAGGGTTTTTGGGAGAAAAAAATTCATAACATCGTCAATTCTCTAGATATCAAATCCAATTAATTTTATTATAAATCTCCTTAACATTATCTACAACTTTTATATTCACAAGTTTTTGATAGGACTAATTCGTACCGCAAAAAAAATTAAAAACGAAAACCAAAAGGGGGTTTGAAGAAGAAAAAAATCCATAACTCCGTCAATTCAAAAGATATAAAATCCACATGAATTTATCATATATCTTCTTAATATTGTCTACAAGATCTACATAGACAAGTTTTGGATAGGACCAATTCTTACAGCAAAAAATAAAAAATAAATAAATAAAATAAATAAATAAAAATACATAGCGGTTGAAGAATAAAATCATCTTAGTAAGGGTGTATTCAAATCCAAACTGCTTATTTTCTGGCTCATTTTACAATTCATTTTTGCTCTCAAAGGCTTCCAATTGGTACGTTTTCTTACTCAGAAACTATATAATGTACCGTAATGCTCGATTTTTTAATAGAGGCAGCATATATATTTTTTTAAATGCTGTTAAAAAGGACATTGTGAACCGAATTTACCGAAGCGGATTGTGTTGGAAAAATCATTGTAGTAAGGATGCACTTAAATCCAAACTGCTTATTTTCTGATTCATTTTTAAATTCATTTTTGCTCTCAAACGCATTTAATTGGTAGATTCGCTTATTCAGAAACTATATAATGTACCGTAATGATCGATTTTTTGATAGAGGCAGAATATATTTCAAAAAATGATATCAAAGTGGGCATTTTGAACGGAATTTACCGAAGCGAGTGTGTTGTCCTTCTGAGAAAATAATTGTTTATATATCAAGTTTTAATTAATTGAACAAAAAATAAAAACACAGGTCGCTTATAAATCTCTTCAAAAATCACGTCAGCAAGTTATATATTTTTTTTAATTAAAAATGAACCTGGAATTATGCCAGAAAATTTCGAGTTGTTGAGCATGGAAAAGTATTTTTTTGAATGCCGCCCTAACATGATTCTGATAAAACCAGCTATTATATAAAAATGAAGTAAAAACTCGTCAAAAGCGGCCAGATAAAATTGTTAAAGTGGATTTATCTCTAATCATGATTTAGTTTTTGTTTGTGAAATTAGTATATTTGACTTCGAAATCTACCTCTGCCTGTAGGCCGGGCCGGCAGGGATTTTTTCACTAGTGCTAGGGCGACCACATCTTTTAGGTAGATTTCGTATGAAATACTACCTATTGGGATCGTTCCTATGTTGGAATTTCTGAAAACTTTTTGCAGATCTACACCGATCATAACACCTAGAACCCAAAACCACCCTCAGTAAAAAACTTTATCTATCTATCTATCTCTCTCTCTATATATATATACATATATATATCACTTTCTTCTGGACACGATAACTTTCGTAATTCTGCACCAATCTCTTCCAAACTGATACATAAAATCAAAGGGCATAAAATCTCGGTCAAGTTCGTTAATGGGCAAAATCGGACCAAGGGGATGGAAATAGGGAGGGGTTTTGTGAAAACCGTAAATCCCCCATAACTTCTTAATTTTTGTACATATCAAATCAGTTTAAAGTTTTTATTACTTCTAAAAATAGGGCCAAAATTTTATGTATCACAGATTTTTGAGAAAGTTAAAAATGGGCTCAAGGGGCGCAAAAAATTGGGTTTTTGGGAGAAAAAAATTCATAACTTCGTCAATACTCAACATATCAATTCCAATTAATTTTATTATAAAGCTCGTTAATATTATTTACAACTTTTATATTCACAAGTTTTTGATAGGACCAATTCCTACTGCAAAAAAAATTAAAAACGAAAACAAAAAGGGGGTTTGAAGAAGTAAAAAATCCATAACTCCGCCAATTCAAAAGATATAAAATCCCCATGAATTTATCATATATCTTCTTAATATTGTCTACAACATCTATATAGACAAGTTTTGTATAGTACCAATTCTTACAGCAAAAACAAATTAAAAATACATAGCGATTGAAGAAAAAAATCATCTAAGTAAGGGTGTATTCTAATCCAAACTGCGTACTTTCTGACTCAATTTACGATTCATTTTTGCTCTCAAAGGCTTCCACAATTGGTACGTTTCCTTACTCAGAAACTATATAATGTACCGTAATGGTCGATTTTTTGTTAGAGGCAGAATATATTTAAAAAAAGGCTGTTAAAGTGGGCATTTTGAACCGAATTTTCCGAAGCGGATTGTGTTGGAAAAATCATTGCATTAAGGATGCACTCAAATCCAAACTGCTTATTTCCTGACTCATTTTTAAATTCATTTTTGCTCTCAAACGCATTTAATTGGTAGATTCGCTTATTCAGAAACTATATAATGTACCGCAATGATCGATTTTTTGATAGAGGCAGAATATATTTCAAAAAATGATATCAAAGTGGGCATTTTGAACGGAATTTACCGAAGCGAGTGTGTTGTCCTTCTGAGAAAATAATTGTTTATATATCAAGTTTTAATTAATTGAACAAAAAATAAAAACACAGGTCCCTTATAAATCTCTTCAAAAATCACGTCAGCAAGTTATATATATTTTTTAATTAAAAATGAACCTGGAATTATGCCAGAAAATTTCGAGTTGTTGAGCATGGAAAAGTATTTTTTTGAATGCCGCCCTAACATGATTCTGATAAAACCAGCTATTATATAAAAATGAAGTAAAAACTCGTCAAAAGCGGCCAGATAAAATTGTTAAAGTGGATTTATCTCTAATCATGATTTAGTTTTTGTTTGTGAAATTAGTATATTTGACTTCGAAATCTACCTCTGCCTGTAGGCCGGGCCGGCAGGGATTTTTTCACTAGTGCTAGGGCGACCACATCTTTTAGGTAGATTTCGTATGAAATACTACCTATTGGGATCGTTCCTATGTTGGAATTTCTGAAAACTTTTTGCAGATCTACACCGATCATAACACCTAGAACCCAAAACCACCCTCAGTAAAAAACTTTATCTATCTATCTATCTATATATATATATATATATACATATATATATCACTTTCTTCTGGACACGATAACTTTCGTAATTCTGCACCAATCTCTTCCAAACTGATACATAAAATCAATGGGCATAAAATCTCGGTCAAGTTCGTTAATGGGCAAAATCGGACCAAGGGGATGGAAATAGGGAGGGGTTCTGTGAAAACAGAAACCCCCCCCCCCATAACTTCTTAATTTTTGCACATATCAAATCAGTTTAAAGTTTTTATTACTTCTAAAAATAGGGCCAAAAATTTATGTATCACAGATTTTTGATAAAGTTAAAAATGGGCTCAAGGGGCGCAAAAAATTGGGTTTTTGGGAGAAAAAAATTCATAACTTCGTCAATTCTCAACATATCAATTCCAATTAATTTTATTATAAAGCTCGTTAATATTATTTACAACTTTTATATTCACAAGTTTTTGATAGGACCAATTCCTACCGCAAAAAAAAATTAAAAACGAAAACAAAAAAGGGGTTTGAAGAAGTAAAAAATCCATAACTCCGCCAATTCAAAAGATATAAAATCCCCATGAATTTATCATATATCTTCTTAATATTGTCTACAACATCTATATAGACAAATTTTGTATAGGACCAATTCTTACAGCAAAAACAAATTAAAAATACATAGCGATTGAAGAAAAAAATCTAAGTAAGGGTGTATTCTAATCCAAACTGCGTACTTTCTGACTCAATTTACGATTCATTTTTGCTCTCAAAGGCTTCCACAATTGGTACGTTTCCTTACTCAGAAACTATATAATGTACCGTAATGGTCGATTTTTTGTTAGAGGCAGAATATATTTTTTAAAAATGCTGTTAAAGTGGGCATTTTGAACCGAATTTCCCGAAGCGGATTGTGTTGGAAAAATCATTGCATTAAGGATGCACTCAAATCCAAACTGCTTATTTCCTGACACATTTTTAAATTCCTTTTTACTCTCAAATACATTTAATTGGTAGATTCGCTTATTCAGAAACTATATAATGTACCGCAATGATCGATTTTTTGATAGAGGCAGAATATATTTCAAAAAATGATGTCGAATTGGGCATTTTGAAAGGAATTTCCGTAGCAATTGTGTTATGACTTTCTTCTGGACACGATAACTTCCGCAATTCTGCACAAATCTCTTCCAAACTGATACATAAAATCGAGGGACATAAAATCTCGGTCAAGTTCGTTAATGGGCAAAAGTGGACAAAGGGGATGGAAATAGGGAGGGGTTTTGTGAAAACCGAAAAAAAAAACCCTTAGCTTCTTAATTTTTGTACATATCAAATCAGTTTAAAGTTTTTATTACTTCTAAAAATAGCGTCAAAAATTCATGTATCACAGATTTTTGATAAAAAATCCATAACTCCGTCAATTCACAAGATATAAAATCTCCATGAATTTATCATATATCTTCTTAATATTGTCTTCAACATTTATATAGACAAGTTTTTGATAGGGCTAATTCTTACATCAAAAACAAATTAAAAATACACAGTGGTTGAAGAAAAAAATCATCTTATTAAGGGTGCATTCAAATCCAAACTGTCTACTTTCTTACTCATTTTTAAATTCATTTTTGCTCTCAAACGCATCCAATTGCTAGATTTTCGTATTCGGAAACTATATAATGTACAGTAATGATCGATTTTTTGATAGAGGCAGAATATATTTCAAAAAATGATGTCAAAGTGGGCATTTTGAACAGAATTTCCCGATGCGATTGTGTTAGAAACGAAAAATATTACCCTACTGAGAAAATAATTGTTTATTAATCAAGTTTTAATTAATTGAAAGAAAAATATAAACACAGGTCGCTTAAAAATCACGGCAGCATGTTTCAAATTTTTTTTATTAAAAATGAATCTGAAAATGTGCCAGAAAATTTGGAGTTGTTGAGGATGGAAAAATATTTTTTTAATATCGCCTTAACATGATTGTGATAAAACCAGCTATTTTATAAAAAGGAAATAAAAACTCGTCAAAAGCAGACAGATAAAACTGTTAAAGTGGATTTATATCTAATAATAATTTAGTTTTTGTTGGTGAAATTAGTAAACTTAACTTCGAAATCTACCTCTGCCTGTAGGCTGGGCCGGCAGGGATTTTTTTCTTTTACTTATGATGCGTTGATATCTTTTCTTATAATAATCTTTTCCTCTTTTATATTTCAACTTTTCTTTACATTTTTAAGCTCCTTTTCAATCAATTTTATTCTTTAGCATCACTTTGTTTTGTTTCTGTTAACAATTTTTCGACTACTTTTTACCCGACTGGTACCTGCTCTTCCTATCACATCTTTAGCATTCGCAATAAGATTGTTTATAATTCTTTCAATCTTTACGCCGTCGTATAGGGAAAAATGTTCTTCTAAATGCAATTTGTTTGAAAACTGTATCTCATTTTATTTTTGAGATATTAATTTTTTTGTAGTTTTTAATTCTATTTCTCTAATGGTGGCATTTTGAATACTTCATTTCTGTGGAAAGTAAAGGGAAAATAGCAGATAACTGTACATTTTTGTTGACATTTTCTCACATTAACTGAAAAAAAAATTGTAATTAAAATACCTGCTACGTCAAGAATATCGTCGGCAATAATACCCGGGGAATTTTGGTTTTATTTCGTTTTTATATATCAATTAAATGATTTTTAGTTTATTGAAGACTTACTTTACAGAAGATATGTCTATTTCTCTTTACAGAAATGTATTTTAAAGAATATTTGTGAGACTTATTTTCTAAGCATTTACTTAATTTGTAAAATAATAAAATGAAAAAATAAAAATGAATGAAAATGAATAAAAAATAATCTTTTAAAAAGCTGAAAGAATGCAATTTTATTAATTCGTGTAAAATAACATTTTTCGAATTTTGAAAAAATATAACATGAATCTATTGTAAACAAACAAATGAAGGCATATGAATCATTAGATAATCGATTTGTTTTAAATGACGAGATAGCTTTTTGTTGGATTTATGTATTACTCTGCGATAGTGACCTCATATGCGTACTTTTCTACACATGTTGTTTAAGACTGGATCGTAAAAGTAGAATGCTTTAGCGGATGCAAATGATGTCATTTTATTTTAACAAAAGCATGTGTTTAAATTCTAAAAAACTGAAATATGTTTTGTAGAAGTGCGTCATTTTCACTCCACAGGCTTTGAAGTTTTTCACAAGTATAAATGTTTCACTTTTGAAAATAACGTAATTGAAATGACACACTGATAAAACGCAATGTTTTACAAAGATTTAGCGCGTCTTTATATAAAAGCAGTGACATACAGTGTGCATGCTCAGATCGGAAGACTTTGTCCAAAAATAGCAATTCATATTACAGAAGTTTGCGATTCTTGCCTGCATGAATTCGCTTCGCCGAGTTATAGGCAAGCAAACAATGATGATCTTGGCATTAATTCCAAGTTAAAAATAATGTCATGTTCCCCAAGTTTTTGTCCAAAAGTCCCTCAACTAATCAAGTTTTATTACTATTTTTTAAGACATTCTGCTATAATTTGAATCTATGAGATTTCTTCAAAATGGTGCCAATTAGATCGCTTTTATTGTTTGAACGGTCAGATTGTTGTATAGGATTTAGTGGCGCAAAATCCCATTTTGGTCTTGCTGCCCCAAAATTTTTTGAACGGAAAATGATGCACTGCTTTCGAAAACACACATTTTTCCTCATAAAGTTGTTACAATTCTATATTTTTTTCATTCTTCTGATACTGATTATCAGATGCTAGGCGAAATGCTTAAGTAAGTGAACATGAAGTAATATTTAAAAGAAAACGACCATTTACTTAGATAAACTAAATATTTTACCACATGTGCGTCTAAAAGATATAAATTACGCTGATTTTTATTTTCAGATGCTGAGATTAGAATCTTAAGTCAAGAGTGCGACTGTTCAGATGCAAAGATGCAGCTCACAAACAAGCCTTCAATTTTGAAGCTCAAATGATTTTAAATCGATCAAATTAGAATGTGGAATTTTTAAAATGGTGAATACGGATATGAGAGGTGGGTAGTTAAAATTTGAGAAGGTAAATATGATATCAAGATTAGGTTTCACGGGGGAAAAAATTATATGATCGTGTCAAAGTGGAATAAATTTTGCAGTTTTTTTTATTCCGGAATACCAAGCATATGAGTCTCAATTAAAAACTTCAAAATAATAACTGATCTTTATTATATATTATCAATTACGTATTCAGTTAATTTTTAATTTTTCAATAATTTGAACAACTGAGTTTTACAGAAATAGTATTTTGCTAACTTTTGGTTAAAATAATATTTGTTTGAGAGTTAAATTAACCAATATAAGATGCATTTTAATTGTAAATAATGTTTATTATAAATATAAGCATTATTTTATAATTGATTGATTGATTGATTAATTAATTGATTTTATAATTGTTTATTATAAAATCAATGAATCGGTTCTTTCGTAAGCATTTTCTTTCGTCGAAATTTGACGGGTTCCACCTCGTCTCTCATAAAAGCGTAAAAGCATACTAGTGTGAATTCTGCTGCATATAAATTACTTCTTACATAAACCTTCAACCTACAGTAAAAACAAAGACAGAAAAAAAACTATTTCTGTAATACTAAATGTATGACTGTTCTAAATGGTGATGGAGCTTTGATTAAATATAGTATTTTCGACATGTTCCTGTATTACAAACGTTCATTTTTCTTTTTGAACAAAAGATGTTTTTCAAATTGCAATCTCTTTCTAAACAAGAAAAATCGCCTATGGGAACAAATAACATTTCAAATTTAAAATACCGTACCAAGAGACAAAAAGAAAAACGAACTTGTGTTGTAAAGCTAAAAATTATTTATCAAATGAAAACTCAAAATTATTATTTTGATTAAATGTATCATTTATAAGGTATTTCTGCGCCTTCAATACTCTTTAAAGAAATACATTTATTTAGTTATCTCTTTCGGTATAAGAAAATTTCAACTTTATGAAAAAAAGATTTAAAAATACGTAATTTGTTATTTCGACTTAGAAGTGTATAGCTCAACACGTAATTAACAATTAACTCAAGCACAAAATACAATTTGTTTTGTAAAATTATTTTAATACCTATATTAATTATATTCATTCTAATGACATTGATTATTGCAGCAATAATGCAATCTTATAAAATGTAGCTAGTTAAATACAAATATTGGTTACATGTTATCTTTACTTTAGAAATATTGAAATAAAAACAGAAATATTAGCCTTAGGAAATATAATCGAATTAGCTACAGAAAGATTACCAATGAAAATGTTTTGCAATATTGCATTATATTCGTAAAATATAAACCACAACACCCCAATCTGGGGGTAATATTTCATGCTAATATTTAATAATATTTAGCTAATAGCAATAATATTGGTTTAATATTGTTTCAATACTAGGATAAATGCATAATTTGTCTAATGAAAAAATTAACTCATTAAGTTCTGTATATTTTGCATCTTTAAAATTTTTACCACTGACAAAACTTCATTTCATACCACTATTTCCAAATAGTAACATTCGCCTTATTTTCGCAGCGATAAATAAATGAAGCTCATGTATCTATTCACCGGGCAGGTTGGCAGATATTGTATGACTATATGGTACTTCTAGTCCTAGTTGAGTTAATTAAAGTTAAGTCCTACATCAGGTTCGGTAACTCGATTTTACACTGGGTTAATGCTGTTTTCGCTTCGGGTTCGTTTGACTTTAAAATTTTTGATTCGAGTCGGGAAGGGTTAACACGATTTTTCAAAAAAGAGACTTGAATATTTTTCAAATTAAAAAAAAACTATTATTTGAATATTAATCAGTGTACATGGCTCATTTTTACATTAAAAACGTGCAATTGGCATTATAGATAATTTATAGTAGACGTTTTCCATACTTGTAAGAAATGTGGACTTATTTTCTTTGATTTTCGGTTCAAGTCTGATTTTGGATTCACAACCTAATTCGTGCAGGTCTCTAAATCAAATCTCATTCGCAGTGGATATTTTTAGTTCAAACAGCCTCGAGAAAAGAAAAATTGGATTACTTAATATTAAAAATAATTTCATATAAATTTTATAGAAGTTAATTTATTTTAGAATTTTTTTGCATTGGAAAGAAGGGGAATAAACACGTCTATTTATCCGTCATAATCATTTGAAAAATTCCTTATTTTGATCGAAATTGATCATTTCTTCTTTACCAAAACATATTTTGAGCTCCCTTAAGGGAAAATTATTTTTAAAAATGCACTGTATTTAAAGGCGAAATAATTATTTATAAATTATTTTATTTTTTAGTTAATTTCTCACACTTGATCTCCATTGCGGTAGTTTCCCAAATTTTGGAATAAGAGTCAATTTTTGAAAAATCTTGTAAGTAGCCTATTGATTCTATTGATCTTTTCATTGTCTCGAAAAACAGTTAATGATTTTTCTCTCCTTTTCTTCCATGAAAGATTAGAGACACGATGACTAAACATTGTTGTAAAGAGAATTTGGCAACATAAATTTGAATTAGAATATGAAAAATTTTGAAATAAAATTAATTTGTACTTTAATTTGCACAATTGTCTCGTCTACGTATTTGACTTGCACCTCCAGCCCATGAAATTAAATTTAACATTCATGAAAATGATTTAAAAAATGTACAACCGGATAAAAAACACCCCATATATTTAAACCTCCAAATTGTAGCTTTAGCCCAGCGGTAGGGGAGCAAAAAAAGGCTGAATTCGGAATTAGGGGAAAGCTGGAAATTGTTTTAATCCCTTCTGTTTAGGTCTAGAATGAATATGCTATGTTTTCCCCCTAGTACTAGGTGAGCGTTAGGAAATATGAATAGAATTATAGTAAAAAAACACGTCTTTTTGTATACCATAACAATATCTCAAAACTGCTAACTCTGTCAAAAACATTGTCAATACAAATGTTGTAGAGCTTAAAATTCTGAGTAAAATGAGTACCTACACTCAATACTTATGTTGAATATTAAGGTCACAATTCTACTTCAAAGTTTTAGACCCATCATCAGGGGGATGACCTCAGAATTAATTAGGAGAAAACTGGAAATTATTTTAATCCCTTCAGTTTAGGTCTAAAATGAACGTACTATGTTTTCTTCCTCATACTTGGGTGAATGTTAGAAAATATGTACATATTTATTTTCGAAAAACACGTTTTTTTTAGTTTCCTTAACAATATCTTAAAACAGCTAACTCTATAAAAAACATTGTCAATACAAATGTTGTAGAGCTTAAAATTCTGAATAAAATGAGTACCATCATTAATATTTTTGTTCAACATTAAGGTCTCAATTCGATTTCAAAAATTTTCAAATCAATAGCTTGAAGTCAGGAGAGACCACGTTAACTTAACAATATCTCAATTTGCGGCCTAAATATTGAACAAAAATGTTAAGTGTAGGTACTCATTTTAATCAGAATTTTAGGCTCTATAACTTTTTCACTAACAATGTTTTTGATAGAGTTAGTTATTTTGAGATATTGTTAAGTTAACTTGGTCTCTCCTGGCTTCAAGCTATTGATTAGCGATTAAGGCAAAATTTTGAAATAGTGTTGCGACCTTAATGTTTAACTAAAATATTAATGATGGTACTTATTTTATTCAGAATTTTAAGCTCTACAACATTTGTATTGACAATGTTTTTTATAGAGTTAGCTGTTTTGAGATATTGTTAAGGAAACTAAAAAAACAGTAAGTTTCGTTTTTATGTTATTTTAATTTGTTTAAACTATTTTTTTTTTTTTTTTGCAATTTTAATAGCAGATGTTAATACTTGCCTTATGTTCTTTATAATTAATTCTATTCTTTCCCATACTTTTAGCATTTTTTTTTATTATTATTTTAAAGCGAGTTATGGCCCGAACATCCATTTAGATGGATGTGCTGTAAAATAAAATTAAAAAATCGAAATTTATTAATTCCTTTAAAAACATCATTTTTGATGCCTGTTTGTTGAAAAAAACTCATATTAAAAAAAAATGTATGCATTATATTTTGCTTGGGTCTCAGGAGGATAAAGTAAATTTTTAAAAATGAAACAATTAAAGAAATTAACCATTTTCGTCAAAATTGCTCGTTTTAATGTAAGTGAAAATTTTAAACGTAATTTCATCTGCTTAAAGTGAAAATTATTTTTGCAAATACAACTTCCTTTGTAGGTGAAAGTTACTTAATCATAAACTACTTTAATTTCAAGCTAATTTATCACACTTGATCTGCATTGCGTTGATTTAGCTAAATTTTTGAATAAGGGCCAATTCTTTAAACCCCCTGTAGGTACCCAATTGAATTCATTTTCTCGAAGAACTTTTAATGAATTTCTTCTTACTTTTTGCTTTGTTTCTACTATAGCTCAAAGATAAGTGAAATTAACAGTACTGAAAAGGAATTTGCGGAGTTGGATTTGAAGAGGAACATGAAAAGTTAAAAAATAAAAATTTACTTTTTTGGCAACGACTGTTTTGGCAAAATCTTTCGCTTCTGTTTATTGGAAGTAAAGAAAAGATTTAGTTTCAACGTATGATCAGTTCCCTTGAGAAAAAACAATGAGTGTAAATTGCATATTTTTAATATTATGCAGTAAACCAATGCGAGGTTTTCGTACAGTAATAATAATTTTTAGAAATATCTAATATTTTTTAGATGTAGGTTTAAACTTCTAAGGAAAAATTAAGGATAAAAATACAGGATGTCCCAAATGCATACTTCAGATATGTATATCGCTAAGAAAATTAGCTTGACAGCTTCTAAGCCAGTCAGCGAGCATCATCATCACGCCCACATAGTTTGATTGACAGTGAACACGTGGACGATTGATTGTGTGTGTTTATTATTTACATTGGTCGCCATGAAAGTGAAAGACTTTTTTTCTTTTTAATTATGAATGACTTTGGATTTTATTTACTTCAATTAGAAATTATACTCATGTTGGACTTTGTATTTAAATTTTGTTTAAGTCGAGGTATACTAACCTATTATATTACGTGTGATTAAAGCTAACAGAGAAAAACACTGGGTATAAGGTATAAACAGTCAGCACTTAAGCTGCTACTATCCTACCTTAATTGTTTAGTGCTGCCATCTACCGATAAATGAGCAGATTATTTTTTCAATGATCTAATTAACATTTTCTTTTTTTTTTTTTTTTTTTTTTTTTTTTTTTTTTTTATAATGCAATTTTCAATTTTTAAAATAACAAGGAGGAGAGCAAAGAAGATATAATATGCATAATATATATATATATATATATATATAAAAGATAAAGTATTTCTTTTTAAATTTGGTGCTTGAATTTTTTTTTTTCATATTGCTTGAAAATTAAGTCAACACTTGTATTTTTGCCTGTTGCATTAGCTCGAGGTGTATAGTAAATTTTACAAAAGTAAAATGAGCAGTTGGCTTATATTTAATGCAATTTGAATAAATATGCCTTTTATTTATTTTTTAATGTAATTTTCCCATCATATTTTCTTAAATAAAAATGTGAGAATAGCCATTTTATTTTGTTTTGTAGATTTTTTTTTAAAGTAAAAAAGTATAATTTAGTATTTCGAAAGGATGCATTCTGATACACAAAGAGTCCTTTATGACTGTTAATAAATAGCTAATTCCTAAACCGTTAGTTTTAGAGGTGCAGTTCCAATTGCAAAAATGTCTCAAGTGCTGTTGTTTGTCATATAAAAATCCATTTTGCATCTTTTAAATTTAAAAACAACCTAACAAAAATAAACAGACAGGAGATTTGACAGAATTTTTTTTTATTGTGAAGCCGAAGGAAGACGCTTCTACTTGACAGCGAGCGGAGTAACTTCATGAGCGTGTTGACATCGGTAACGATCGCTGATTGGCTAAGCTGTAATCGTCTCCGCGATATACATGTCTGAAATATGCTTCCGAAATGTCCCTGACACACAGTGGCGCAGCCACGGGAGGGGTTTGGGGGGTTAAAACACCCCCCAGAGCTAAGAAAAATTACTATAATTGTTTGTTATATGAATCAAAACCAAAATTAATATTTAAACGTTTTGGCGTTTTTCGAAATCCGCCGCTTTGAGAAATCAATTCAACAAAGCGATTCAATTAAACGGCGAAAATTCTACTTAAAACTGTGGAAGCGCATATTACATGCATTGATTTTGTGAAAATTGGTTATTTGGACTAAGTCACTTTTTCGAGACGTCTTATGCTAAAAGAATGGCCATTTCCTGCCACACAGACGCTTTGAGTTTAAGTATTATACAATGGGCCATTTCTTAATTGCACTTCTGTCTTTGTTCCATGTTCGAAACAATAATAGACCACCGAATTTCAGAAAAAACATGAAACATACACTTTGCAGATCTCTCTCTGTTTCAAACGCTTTCAAACGCTCAGTTTTACGCTTTTTGCTCCCAATTATATCTAAGACCAAGCTTTTTACGTACCCAAGTAAAAATCTTTGTAAAATAAAAATTAAAAAAGTAGTAACTATAAAGTTGTAAAAAGCTGTTTTTGATTGTGATTGAACAAATTATTGAAAACAGTGTGTTTTTCGAACCATTTGTTCCTTAGGAGATCTGTACACAAATTTAAAGAATGTATTCCATTAGTTAGTAATGTAGCAACGAGTAATGGTGCTTGCTCTCGGAGAAGCATTGCCACCCGTGTCACGTTGGAAAGAAGCCTTTATTGTAATTTAATTGAGTTATAGATAATATGTCTGTGAGTATGGATTTTGAAAAGAGAGGGGTTAAATGTAAAACATTTTCTTAGACTGTATAAAATATAATTATACACAATTTTATGCTAATCATGCATTAATTTAAATTAATAAGCACATTGTTAAAACTCTGCAGTTTTAGCTTTATAGTCACTCGCTATTATAGAAAACGGTTACTTGAATATATTATGGAATATTCTCATTATTTTTTATTATTCTCATTCTCATTATACCTTGAAAGTAACCACCATGTCAAAAACCAAGTTTTTATACCAACTACACTATATGGCCGAAGATGACCGGTCATTTAGGAAGCAAAAAGATGAGGGGTTGTATCCAAATATACAATAAGTATCCAAAAAGTACATACATTATTGTGTACGCTGTCTTGGCACTAATCAACAGATATTTGATACAACCCCATCTTTTTGCTTCTTTTTGGGAACAACGGATTTCGAGCTTATTCTATCGATGATAATTTTCAGAATTTTCATTCTATGATTTTGTGACTACCACAAAACTTGCTTTATATAATTAGCTAATACATTATGCACATTATATTTTGATTGCATTTACGCATGCGCAGTGAAACCTTTTTTAAAAAACCTCCTCATTTTTCATCCATTTTTTATTATTTTTCAATTCTGATTGCAGAGTATTATGTACAATGTTGTTTGTCATATTTTCTGAAAAGAACTTTTTTTTATATTAAGAACTCTGCAAATCATAAGCAAAAAACTTGGCGAAATATGGGACTGTTTTTATAAAAACCTTAATTTCTCTACGAATATACATGCTATCCTCATAAAAATGAACACAGTATATTACAATAAGCTATTTATTAATAATATCGAGTTAGAAGGTTTTTGCTACATTAGTTTTTACAGGGTTATCCAAAAGATATTAGTTCCTTTTCAATTTGTTGACGGTCCCCTATGGGGTTTCGAGAAAAAAAATCTTTGCGGAAATATATGACCTATACTATACTGTTTACATACCTGCAGTTTCAGGTTAATTCCTCACGCATTTTTCTAGATATTTAACAAAACGTCTAAAATCGCAAATGACCGGTCACTTTTGGCCATATAGTGTATATCGCACGAACCGCAGTTTTAGAACGTTTTTTGCTCTTGCATCCTTTTAATTTCGAATTTTTGGAAAACTGTTCTTGGTGATCATTTACGTTTCTAGAGTAACAGCCATGCCAAACTTAATGTATCTATCTCTAACAATTCCTAATAAATCATAATTAAGGCTATATAATGCTGCTAGCATTCTGTAGGGATAATACGTAAGTAAAAAAGCGTGTAAAAAGACGTCCGTCTGACATTAGCCTTAGATCGTTTCCAGACCGTTTTCCGCTCATTTCATCCTTTTTAAATTGAATTTTTTTTTAGGAACCGTTCTTGAGCATTCATACATCCCAAAAGTTATCACCATGCCAGATTCCAACCTTCTATATAAAATGTATCACACAAATCGCAATTTTAGAAAGTTTTTTTTTTTTTTTTTGCTCTTGCACCCTTTAAAATTTCGAATTTTTAAAAAACTGTTCAGGGCATGCACTTAAGTCTCTAAATTAACAACCCTGCCAAATTCCATGTTTCTAGCTGTTGTTTTACCGATGTAAAATATAGCTTATTTTGAAACGGAGATAGTCACCATCATTTTGCCATTATTATTAAGGTTTCACTCTACGCTTAAAAAGTAAAATTGGAATTATTATAAGATCATTCGTGCGTCTTATTTTTATGATGGTCAGCGGGGGAGTTGAGGGCACTCGGTGTACCTAAGCGACGTAGAATCTTCCAAGGATTGTGGGTAATGATTTTCGAAAAAAATGTGTCTGTAATTTGCCGAGATATTAATTAAAAACCCATGTAGAAAACAACGGTACGGATCAAAACAGTGTTGCTACTTTGTGACCTCCTTTCGAAGCGTGCTTGGCACAGTGCCAAGTTTAAACTTTGTATAAGATCTTTGTTTTAGGTAAGGTGAAACATCGTGATAAGCACTTTTTATTCCAACTGAATTCAATTATTGAAGGCAAACATTAAAAAGATAATTCATATAATAATTCCAAGACATTAAAAGTCAGTAATTTTGAGACAAAAATTGCTTATAATTCAATAAATAACTCATTTATAAGGGAAAAAACTTTTCGATTACAAATCATTTCAATAATTATGTCTCAATATGCTTTTATTTTTAAAAATGAATAGAAATGTTTCGCGTTATTAAGCGTGCTTTTTTTTATTCCTTTAAAATTGCCCACTATTACACAAAATATGATTTACAAGTGACTTTTCGTGAGAATCTGCGACCTCTTTCCGAAGCGTGGTTGGTTCTCTACCAAGTTTAAACTTTGTACAAAGTCTGTGTTTTAGAGGGAGAAATATTCATCGGTTTTCATTGCACTAGAATTAAATTATGGCATGTGGTATTGTTATATGTACGCAAGTAAATATAATCTTTGAACAGTTCTGATATTTTGTATGGAACCCTTTGTATGCGAGTTAAGTTCGCACACGACGATCTTTTTAAATCCGTTCGGTAGTTCCAAAATTAACCCCTACAAAAAAAGGTTACTTCTTTATAATATTAGTACAGGTAAGACTTCAGTTTGAACCCGGATATTTTTTAGAGAACTTTAACAATAATAAAGATGTTTTAACGAAATTTTCAACAGATTTATGTTACTTAATGGCAAATTCGATGTCATGTAAAGTACTGGAAGTGCACAATAAAAAACCCCAATAAAATACCATGTTTAATATCAACTACATTCCAAAATATGGATTACCTAATTGACCACTAATTGGACGTAAATGATGATAAATTCCACCAATTTTCGTGATGTTGTTACATTTGGCAAAAGCACGGTAAGTATATTGAAATTTTTGTAAAAATGGCTTCATTATTATTAAAGTTAAAAGCAAGAATTCGAGATTGTCTTGGAAGGAAATCCTGTGTATTTTTGCTTGAACAAGTGGATTGGAATTTTGTTATTTTCTATGCAAAAATTATTTGCTGGACTGTACACTTACAACAACTCTTAAAGTTTGCCTCAACATCTTTAAACACTTTTTATAAATCTAACCTAGTTTGGGGTTATTTCATTGGTGCATTTTATGTTTTCTAGCTCTAATACTGTAAACGCTGTTTCAATGAAACACAACCAATGTAACTGCGGGTAAAAAGCATTATGATTTGATTCATTAAAAAGACAGATTATATTAACCGGTGATTCAAATAACCGGCGAACACCTTTATCAAAAAACTCAAAACCCCCCATAGAACCAAATTCTGCTGCGCCACTGCTGACACATTTTAAAAATCAATATAAAATCAAGTAATTCTCGTACAGGAGTGCAGTTTTGACTAAAATGCTTCTTACTATGAAAAGTTTTCTTCAAAAGAATAAAAAAAATAGTTCCAAACTTCTCCCATATATGGCGCTGTACCTTAAAGTATCAGAAAGAAGCATCAAAAACTCAAGATAATCAGTTACAGATAATTTTATTTTTTCAAAAGCAGTGACAGAGCAATAATTTGTGCAATCCATTAGCATAATTCAATGTGTGCACCCTTTGTAGCTCAAACCAAAACCAAACGGAACCCCAGTTATAACCACGCGTTCGATCGCATTGATTACAGAATTGACTGGATCACATGCGCAAGTACACACAGTATGCGCGAGTGACATGCGCATTCTTCAGTACTTTAATGTCAGTCACAGCAGATGCAAAGACTTTCTCCTTTTATGCTGAGAGTCCTCATTTCTGTGCCACAGAGTCAAAACCAATCTGAAAATCAGCAAAAATGCATGTTTGAAACCAAACATACGGACACATGGTGCCATCTATGATCGAAATTTAGAACTAGCTATTTTAATTCGCTTGAAGAAAATGTTTCATCGTGAGAAGCATTTTAGTCCAAACACACTCATGTACGACAATTACTTGATTTTATATTGAATTTTAAAAAGTGTCAGGGACATTTGGGATACCCTGTATTTGCAAACAACATTAGTCAAGCCATAATATCATCTCATTTATCCATAAACGTTAGAGTAAAAACTGATCGCAAATAGCAAAAGACACGCGCAAGAAAAAAAATTAATCGCATTTTAACTGCATTCGAGGATGATGTCATTCGCTTAGGGAAAAACATGGGACAAAGAAAATTAAATACATATAAAATACGATCTAATCTAATATAATAAAGCACACCTTTTAGGCTGCACATGAAATACCACTGATTTGATAGATCCTTTTCTTCTAAACATTTCAATTTCAATTTTGCTTTTTAAGCATAAATATAAAATAAACCCATGCGGGGACATCCATGCTTCATCTTTTTTCTACTATGATATTCTTTATTTTTCTCACCCAATTTATTTTCTATCTATCTCTATCTCCATTAATTTATTTTTAAATGTTTAATATCTCTCCTAAAACAGATTCCTTAAATTGATTTGTAAAATTGGTTCTTCATAGATTTAAAAATAAGTAAATAAAATGGAGAAAGTGATTGACTGGAAAAAGATGGGATACAGAGGGAAATAAGGGCAGGTAAGAATTAGTAAAAAACGAGTCAAATATTTCTGTAGTAAGTTATACATAAGCTTAGTAGAAAAAGATTAAACATTTAAAAAAATACAAATAAATAAATGAATGGAGATATTAATAGACAAAAAATGGAAAGAGGGAACAACAAAAGTCCTTACGGCCAGTGCCGGGAAGAAGAGGTAGCTTTCATATTTCTTATTTTTAAAGAGCCGGCTTATACTATTCAAACAGACGAAGCTCAAATTAGTGGAACCCGATTATAGAAGATTCAATACTAATTTTTGTCAATACTGAATTCGAATGAGAATTTCGCGAAATTAATCAGCTATATCCAAACTGGTTTTATTTAAAGTGACTTATGTTTGGTCTCCAAATTCGGCAATATCTTGAACTGCCCGCCATTTCAAAACAACATGATGGGTGAAGCTAACCAATGAACTTAGTCCATACCTTAGTAATTCATGTGCACATGCTCACTCACATTGGAATCGGTTGATATATACGAGTGCTGTCGCAGGCAAAAAATCAGATTTCTCAAAATGTCACCAATATTAGAAATTCAAAGTGCTATATTTCAACCATTTTTAAAGATAAAGACAAAACAAAAAATGCTGCGGAATCCTTGTATCGAGGCCAAACACTTACGAAAGAAATCTTTCAGTTTCTAATTTTTTGTAACTCATTTTAAATTTTTAAAAAATTTAATGGCCGCCATTTTTAAACAAGATGGCGAATGAAGCTGGCCAGCTAACTTGGACGAGACACTGCTATATACTATGCACATGCCTTCTCACATCCAAATCAGTTAATAAATACGCGTGTTATCGCGTAACAAAAATCAAAGCGTTTCAAAATGTCAGCCATGCTGGAAATTCAAAGTGCTATAACTCAGCCATTTTTTAAGAAATAAGTAAACCAAAAAATGCTCCGAAATCTTTGTATGAAGGTCAAACACATAAGAACAAAATATTTTTCAATTTCTAATTTTTTTGTACCTCATTTTAAATTTTAAGCTTTTTTAAAATATTCACATGGCCGCCATTTTGAAACAAGGTGGCGGATGAAGTTTGCCAACGAACTCGGTTGAGTCATTGGTATGTACTATGTGCACACCAAATTACATCCAAATCGGTTTATAAATACGCCTGTTATTGCGTGACAAAATTCAGATCGTTTCAAAATGTCAGCAACACTAGGAATTCAAAGTGCTGTAATTCAGCCATTTTTAAGACATAGATTAAACAAAAAATGCTCCGCAATATTTGTATCAATTTCAAACACATAAGAAAAAAGTCTTTTTTAATTTCTAATTTTTTTCGTACCTTATTTTAAATTTAAAATTTTTTTAAAAAAAATTTAAATAGCCGCCATTTTAAAACAAGATGGCGGATGAAGCTGGCCAACGAGCTCGGTCGAGACATTGGTATGTACTATGTACACACCAAGTTAAATTCAAATCGGTTTATAAATACGAGAGATACAGTGTGACAAAAATCAGATATATATATATAGTATATATATGGATATATATACATAAATATATCACATTTGAACGGAGGATGGTTTCGGGGTCTGGGGGTCATGATCGGTGAAAATATACCAAAAATTTTCTGAATAGTTTTCCTCCGAACGGCTGCAATAGGTAGCTTGTTGTAATGAAAGCTACCTAAAATGAGTAAAGGTAGGAATTGGTAAAAAGTGAGTCAAATATTGTGTAGTAAGTTATACATACACACTTTCTGGTTCCTTCAACCAATTTTAACTGTGATTTTATTTAATAGATTTTTTGCTAAAATATTCTTACTGTTTAAAAAAATTTAAGATAAATTTACCGGTTCTGTTACTGATTTTTATCCGAGGACAAATAAATAAGGTCTGAAAAATTGGCCATTTACCAAGTTTTAATGTATTAGATATTTTATTTATTATTATTTTTTTTTAAATTTAAACACTTAAATGTGCGAAAATTATGCAGGTGTTGTAAGCGCAGAGTATACTCTGCGCTTACAACACCTGCATAATTTTCGCACATTTAAGTGTTTAAATTAAAAAAATAATAATAATAAATAAAATATCTAATACATTAAAACTTGGTAAATGGCCAATTTTTCAAATTTAGTTTAACTTGAATTATGTTATTTCGTGTTTCTTCTACAAATTTTTATTCTCATCCAAACTCTAGTTCAAGGAAATTTGTGTTGAAAATTACAATGTATACTTTTAACTTTTTTATATCTCATATTTAAAAGAAATATAATTTATAGCTAGCTGGGCAAGTAATATATTATCACAGGATTTCATAAGACTCAGAATTTCAAAACGCTTTTGAAATTTAAATTGTATAACTTTGTAAGTAAAATTATGTCTATATCGGATGTGTATTTAAAAAAAAAGAAAGGAAAAAAGAGAGAGAGATGAATTGGAAAAATGTTTGAGATAATTGAAAGTATCAATTATACGAAATACATTTTACTATAGCTTCTACTATAAACTTCCCATTTTGTAGTGCTGCCATCTGTTAGAAGTATAGAAAGATAAATTGAAAATGAAATGATAAATGTATTTCAATGTGATAATGTTGCAGCAAGAAGGTTTTTAAAAAGTTAATGTTATTCCCTTTGAGAATATTCCGAAAGAAAGGATTTAGCAAGCATTTATAATTTAACTACCGTGCTTAAATTGTTTATTCAATGAAATTTGCTAAATAAAATAATTGAAGTGTATATTTTACATATTGAAAAGAACATGTAGTGCTGCCATCTATTGGAAAGAGAGCAAGATAATAACTGGAAATATAAAATTAAATGATCTTTCACTGAGAATTTTGCAAAAGAAAGGCGTTAATTAATATTGATAATTATTAATTTATCTGCTTAGGAGTAAACATTTGTCACTTGCTTGTTAATATTAAACTTATGCGGCCGTTCTTTTTAAATTTCTCACTTGTATTGTAATATTTTTAAATAATTTTATTTTTCACATAAGATTGCTGATGTCATACCCTAACAATGTTAGTTTGTACTTTTTCAAATCTGGTAGCAGATTTTTCTTTTAAAATGAGGCAACTTTCAGTTTCAGAAAGGTTCCGAAAATGAAAAATGCTAGCAAATGTGTTCGCCTAATTAGGCTCTGAAAGAGTATTTAATGCTAATTTTAATTATTTTTTTTCGTCTTTGAAAAAAACTTCACATTATGTAGTGCTGCCATCTCTTGGACTATTCGAAGATAAGAAATTAAAAAAATAATTAATTATATGCGTGTTTCCTTTGAGAATGCTGCAATATCCTCTTCCGTTCCAAAGCTAAAATAATAATACAAATGCTTATTCATTGGTTTTTTCCAAACAAAATGACATCGTAAATGACAGGAAAAATATCTTTCCTGAAATTGATCCTTTAGGCGCTTAGTAATTTAGGCTAAAAAATATGGATCTAAAACTACAAACCTCTTAAAAACATAATTTCAATAACCATTAACCTAATTAACGCAATCACAAATTTAAGAGCTTTAAACAAGTAAATCTACAAATCCTCAAAATTTTACTGAAAAAGATTTAAGTAAAATACTTATGAAAATTTCTTACTTTCTTGGTCATACTGTCTTTTGGGCATTTTTAGGCATTTTGCAAACTCAAATGAAAATAACATTTATTTTATGTGGGAATCAGCTTGGATGCTGCCATTTATTCGTATGCTTTGAACGCAAAAAACATTCAGCTATTAAGAAGTGATGTGAAAATGTAAAAAAAATCTGACATTTTAGTTTTTATAAGGAAAAGAATACAGATCCCCGTATGGGGGCCCAGGGACCGAAGAGTTTAGAATAATCTTAGAAATTATTGTTAATTATTTATTTCTGTTCTTTAAGCGTTTAATGCTAACGTTTCTATTTTAATAAAGTCTGACAAATCAAATTTGTGTTTAACCAGCGATTAAATGCAGATGAGATTATATTCCAGTCTTTGAATGATTCGTTTGAAAAATTCAAACAATTTTCATTTTATAAGGGAAGCAAAGTTAAAAACTGGATACAGGATACAGATAAATTTTAAATGACATAGAAAATGGAAATTCTTAATTATTTTCATTAAGTTTTATCTTTAACCTCCCGTCTTTTCTTCCTCAACAATAAATATGCGAAATCTGTCTATAACAGTACTTAACGGTCTGAAAACAAATACTGTTCAAGGCAGATTATCATCATACACAAATTCAAAGTCAACTAGTTGATTCAGTATAAGTGAGATCAGTATATTGTTCCAAAAATACAACGTCATAACTCGAAAATCATTAAATTTGAATAGTTTTCACAGATTTTTCCCATAATGTTAAATATGGATAAGTATTGGAAATTAGTTCGGGTTCTTGTTGGAGCCTGCCCGAGTCTGCCGGTTTGAAACCTTTGCACACCCATCGCAAAAGATTTTGCACCATCAAGCCCCCCCCCCCCCACACCCCACCCCTGTCATAAAGTTACTCATTAGAAGAAAAAAGTTAAAAAAAATTAAAATTGTTCAAAAATTAATTTTCTTATTTTAAAATCTTTTACATAGAAATATTAATTCTAAATGCTCCCTCGTGACAACACGTCGCGATTTTCCGTCCCGAAAGTGCATTTATAATAGCAAAATTTGTTATTTTTACCTAACCACTGCTAAAAATCTACCGAAAGTTAATTCTTACTTTTAAAATATTGTACAACTATGGCACAAAAACAGGGGTTTCCAGCTGTGTTTCCAGTAATTCTGGAAAAAAGACTTCAAATAGAAAGCGAGGATAGACAAAAGATATTCCACGGCTTCTTTATTTTACTAAAACTTCACCGCGCAAATTCTTCAGAATCAGAATACAGTAAAGCGCCGATTATCCGGACCGGTCGGGACAGAGGCCGATCCGGTTAATGAAAAATCCCGATAATTGGATTACTTTAAAAAACGCCTATGGTAATGTTTTTTAGATAACTTGCTTTCGCACTTTTTCCAGGTATAGGACTAGCAATTGTGGTAGCGCACATTTTAGCATATTACAAATGGCGTGTTTAGAAGTTATTTTTTAAACTTTTTAAAAATTTTATTTTCTACAAAATGGTACAAAGTTGTGCATACAAGAACACATAGAAATTAGTACATATGTATCTACATCTACATACAGTGTAATATTGTACATACACTAAACTAGTCAGATGTGGCAATCCCAAAACTTTCTTCTGTCTCATACGTATTATTACTTCCTGAAAAAGGCAGCATATCAGCACCACCTGTTATATGATTTACACAAAAATTTAATTATCAACGACTTTGACAACTTCTAACTGAATCTGAAGTTTGACGAAAATCCGTGCATTAGTTTTTTAGATAGAGCTATTGAGAAAATTGTAAAAAATTCTGTATAGCAGCGCCACCTGTTGGGCGATTTACGCCAAAAACTAATTAGGACCAATTTATTCCAGGAAGTAACTGAATCTGAAGCTTGATGAAAATTCATGCATTAGTTCTTGAGATATAGCTATTGCAGAAATCGTGAAAAATGCAACACAGTAGCGCCACCTGTTGGGTGATTTACACCAAAAATTAAATAGCACTAATTTATATCAGGGGCACCCTGAATCTGAAGTTTGATGAAAATTCGTGCATTTTTTCTTCAGTTAGAGCTATTGCGATAATCCTGAATAATGCAGCATAGCAGCGCCACCTGTCGGATAATTTTCACCAAAAAGTAATCAGCATCAAACTATATCCTGGAGTAACTGAATCGGAAGTTTTATGAAAATCTGTGCATTAGTTCCTGAGATATAGCTATTGCAGTATATCGTGAAAAATGCCACATAGCAGCACCCCCTGTTGGGCAATTTTTACCAAAAACTAATCAGGACCAGTTTATATCAAGGTCTAACTGAATCTAATGTTTTGTGAAATTCCGTGGATTAGTTCTTGAGATAGAGCGCACACAAAATTTTTGTCACATACTCACAGCGTGACAGACAGCGTGACAGAGTAACATGGTGTAAAGTCCTGGTTTTATTCAATAGCACTCTGTCAATAGAGGCAGATGTGGCTCCTAAATATCCCTCTTTTGCTACAAGAACGATACATTTTGTGTATCATAAAATCTTTAACAACCCAATTAAACGTGCAATATATTCCACTTCAACTCTCTCCAACTGTCAGACTGGAAATCATCCCAACAAACACCGAACTTATGGGCCACTGATGGGTTCGTTAGCCTTGGCCGAAGGTGTTCGATGGTGGCCCGCTATCAGTGAAAGTTACGGCTCCGTAAAAAAAGTGTCACGCCGGACAGAATAAGGCCACAAGATAATTGGCCGTAAATACAAGAAGTTGCCCACAATCATGCCACTAACTTTTCGCTGAAAATGTTAGATAGCCTTAAACTGCCCACAATTATTCTTTTAATGGCCACTAAAAATAAAAGCTAACCAGAAGCTTGCCTTTGTTCTGCCATTTGTGGTTGTCATAAATTAAATTTATCCCAAAGCTGCCCACAAAAAAGCCTATTAGGGTTATTTAAAATGTAATCACTTGCCACTGTTGTGCCATAACGATTGTTTAGGAATAAATCAAAATTTATTCTATATAAAAAAAAAATGCTTTTTATCAGCCTAATTAAATGATAAAATATTTTTGCAGGATTAAAAAAATCTTATAATTATTTAGATATACTTTTGTAGAAAATGAAATTCTTTCACTTTGAACTTTTTCAAAAAATTTCCAAAACACAATATTTCACATAGTGCATTAATTTATTTGTTCATTTATTCACTTACATATTTACAAAATTTATATGCAATGCATTTTTAAATAGTTGCATTTCATAAAAATTTATAAAGTGTATAATTGAAAAAATAAACTAATCAATCAATTCATTATCAAATATTGTATTTTGAATATTTTTGAAAAAGTTCAAGTTAAATGAACTTGATTTTCTTGAAAAGTATGTCTAAATAATTATAAGATTTTTTTTTTTTTTTTTTTTTTTTTTTACCTGCCAAAACATTTTACCATTCAATTAACCTTCTAAAAAGTATTTTCTTTTGAAGAATAAATTTCGGATTTATGCTTAAATAATATACGTGATTTTAATATAGTTTATTATATATTTTATATAAAAATGTGTGTGTTTGTGATATTCTTTTTACTTAAATTTCCACTATATTTTACACAGCTTCGTTGGTAAACCTGTTAAATTATGCTTATTCATCAAAGCTTTATTAAATCATTATTATCTAAATTTTTGCATCATTTCTGATCATTTTATAAAATATTACATAAAAATAAGTTTAATCTTTATGTAGTTAACGAATGACAGTATAATATTTCTCATATATTTTAAAATTTTGCTTTTATCAGATAATATTTAACTATTTCTCTTGCAGTTTAATAGCCAAACATTTGAAAAAATATATTATTTCAACTTTTTCAAAATTCTTGAGAATTATTTATAATTATTAGACATGTAAATAATAGAATCATAAGACGAAACGCAATTTTTTCACCTTGATTCAACATAAAATATATGATGTGAACATTAAAAAGGTCCACAATCTTACTTAAAAGGCGACTAAAGTAATGAAGAAGATGTTACAAGTTTAAAATATACATTTTATTTAAAATTTCTTAGTACTTTCAAGCCTTCCAAGCTCATCCTTAGAGAAATATCTTAATAACTAAATGTTGTTTATTTATACAAATACGTCACTTTGTTTTGAAAATGAGAGGGTCAATAATTACTGAGTAAACGTAGCAGTTTCTTGGATTTAATTTAAGCAAAGAAAATATATATTATTATTATTAATTGCAGTTCCATTTTTTTTTACACAAAAATAATTATATCATAAAATAATAATTTAATTATATCCATGGAAAGTGACCTATGAGAAACAGAGTGATGTCATAAATAAATGGAACTGTAATTAATAATAATAATATATATTTCCTCTAATTAAATTCAATCCAAGAAACTGCTACTGCTAAAGCTACTTCTACTTTCAACTCTAGTAATTATTGGCTCTCACATTTTAAAAACAATAAACAACATTTAGTTATTAAGATATTCTCTGATGATGAGCTAGGAAGGCTTGAAAGTACTAAGAAATTTTAAATAAAATGTATATTTTAAACTTGTAACATCTTTTTCATTACTTTAGTCGCCTTTTAAATAATATTGTGGACTATTTAATGTTCACATTATATATTTATGTAAATAATAGTTTAATAGTGATTTAAAAATTTATATTAAGTTAATCTTGATACTTCTAAATTTCAATTAAATTCGATTGTTTTAGTCACTCAAATTTTCTCGAGTATAAACTCACATTTTTATAATTAAACTAAAATAAACTGTTTTAAGGGGTCTTGTACCTTTTAAACGCGTCGAAAATTAACGAAAAACTTCAACGTTTTAACTAGTTTATCTTCAAAACCTTTTTATGTATATACGTGAAATTTTGGATATTGATTAAACAGATTATGCTTTGTAATATACTACCAACAGAAATTTATTAACCCTTTACAGAATTTGTGTATTGTTGAAATCAAAATAGCTCTTTTTTTTACCCCATAAGTCATTGCGCGCATGATATCTTAAGAAAGGATGTATGGATTGTCATGAAATTTGGTAAATATATTAAACAAATATGTGTGTTTAAAATGATCTACTTTTAAGTATTTACAATGGTAATATTTTTAGTTATGACTATTTATATTCATTAAAAATACATATGTTTTTATTTTTTTTACGAAAATATTTTTTTTATATAGTTAATGAAATAATTTTAGACTAAGAGTAGATCATTTTAAACACATATATATGTTTAGTATCTTTACCGAATTTCATGCTAATCATACATACTTTCTCAAGATATGCGCGCAATGACTTATGGGGTAAAAAAAAAGAGCTATTTTGATTTAAACAATACACAAATTCTGTAAAGGGTTGATAAATTTCTGCTGGTAGTACATCACAAAGCACAATCTGTTTAATCAATATCCAAAATTTCATGTTTATACATAAAAAGGTTTTGAAAATAGACTAATTCAAACTTTGAAGCTTTTCGTTAATTTTCGACGCGTTTAAAAGGTACAAGACCCTTAAAGAACAATATCATCCGATATTTATAATGTTTAAAAATAAATTCGATAACTTCGAAAAACTAAAAATAAACTATTGAAGGGAATTTTACTAAAAATGAAAATATCTTTTACATTTTCTTTTGCAATTATAAAAACTAAAATATAAATATTCTTTAAGATAAAATGATGCAAAAAAACAGATAGAATGAAATTAATAAATTTGTAATGAATCAACATGAACTAACAAACTTACCGATATACATTTTGAAACCATGTCCACTTATTCCGACGAAGTAAATAACGCGAATGACAAAGCAGAAATGAAAACACAGAGCTAAAGAAAAATTCTGAGAATTTCTCCCTCTCCCCTCTTATCGTACAGGACCAGAACTTTCAAAACTGCTTAACCTTGAGCCATTTGAAGGTCCCATCATCTATTTGATTTTTCTGGAGAGGGAGGGAGGGAGAGTAGTTTTATGAGCCAATACCTTATTATAATAAATAAAAGTCATTTTTTCATAAATCATATATTTTTTCTGTTAATATTATTTTTAGTCATTTGGAAAAAGAGCTTTGTTTTCCTTTTCTTTCTTTTTTTCGTTCTTTTTTTTTCTTTTTTTTAGAGAAATAAAGATTTAAGATACATTGTTTGAATTTTTAAACTCTCCATACAGTTTTCAGATAACACAAAAACACTTTTTTTTTCCTCCGATTTATCCTTTAAATGGGCATTTTATCTCTTTTCTGTAAATTTTTACCCATTTATCTTCGCAATTAAAAATTATAAGATTTAAAAATAACATGCATTCCATTTTATTCTGATATGCTCATAAAAAATATCTTGTTTATCTATATATATATCAAGGCTTATTTTTGACTCAAGACGATTTTACTGAAATGCCTAAAAATTAATAGAACCTTTTCATGTTTATTTTAGGGCATAAAATATACATATCGCATTTTATTTAATACTTTCATATAATGTCAGATTTTAATGCGTATTCTAAATTTTGCCAGAAATAATTTTTCCAACTGGGTGAAAATGTATCTAGGTCGGGACTCGAAACCAAATAATAATGAACAAAAATTCTTTATTTATTCTGCAATTCTTTACTTAATTCTGCGAAAATTCTTGATTTATTGTGCAATTTTTCACTTAATTATTTTTATACATATGCAAGTTTTATCTGTATTTCTAAAGAGTAAAATAATGGTAGTAAAATCATTAAATATATCTAAATTGTTAGGAATTTAATACAGGCAAAAATTTTCATTTATATATTCCGTTACAGTGGATTCAGAAACAAAAATTTCTTTTCCAGTATTTTCTTTTACATGGAAATATGTTTCAAATGATATTAAAAATTCATGTTTTAGTAACAGCTTTTAAGTTACCTTTTCTCTCCCCCCCCCCTCTCCTCGCTCAAGAATAACTGCTTATTGAAACATTTTCTCCTTTTCATTATGACAAATATTTTTTCACGAATGCTGAAAAAAAGAGCATAAATAAATTGACATTTATCAATAAATTTTTAAACATGTTTAAGTAGTATATATGTCCGAAGATTGAATAATATATTAATAGCAAAACACTGCAAATCAGCGTATATTTTATATTATGCTATCTGATTATCAAAAACAATATAAAATAACCATTAAATATAATCTTTTTTATTCCAGTGTGTTCAAAATATATTTATTTAAAGATATTTTAAAGGCAAGAACGTTAAACGCTTTTATGTTGTTGTTTTTTTCCATATTTTTAAAAAATATATAAACAGGGAATTTACGTACATTTTGGGGACAATTTTTGATTTTTGTAAAATATTTTCAAACTAAATAAAAATATGTAATCTATTTTACTGCTTTAAATATAAATCTCACGACATATTTATATTTTTACTAAAACCCAGATTTAAAATAATTAAACTTACTTAGAAAGAAATGAAGAGAAAAATATATTTCCTCTCTTTAATTAAATATTCGGGTTAGGTGATATTAGCCCTCTACTTTCTAAACGATGACGATCCATTACATTTTTGCCAGAAACCGCCCCTTAAGAGTTGCCGGGCAAAGTAAATGCAACAGTTCTCTCCCCGCCGAAACATTACCGTTCCGGCAGTAGCTGCCGGAACTAGCGGCGGGTCATTTACGGCACAACATTGTTTGGTTACAAATGGCCTTAACTCCTTTTGGCCGCGACATATACGCCTTTCGGCCGTAAGTTGAGTGTTTGTTGGGATATATTAAGCCAAGATCTTAGCTTTAGACATTTTGGGTATAATAATTCTTACAATACTTGAAACACTCCTCAAGCATTCTCAAGTGCCGCCGGATATCAAAGAAATCTAACTTACATATACCTAAAGGTCTGAGGCCGTTTCGGGGACTCTCGGCTGCAAACTCCGAAAGTGAAGACTTCCTTTTTTCTACGCTCCCGGCGTAGGTCTGTCCAGGTTTAGGGCAGGTTGCGGAGCTAATCTCTCCGGACAGAGTACAGAGTACTCTAAGCTGTAACCCACGCGCGGTACTGACAATACTGCGGACAGGGCTTACTTAAGCCCTAATTTGTGAAACCCAATATCTTCATCTTAACTTCTAAATATTTTTTGTAGCTGTGTCGTGCTGCTTTAATAAATTGCTTTTTGTCGCTGGACCATCCTGCATTCCTGTCTCACGACGGTACAGCAAGTAAACTGGTGTCATCGAACTGGGATTTATTTTATTTTATTCAGAAGAAGTTAATGAAGGAATTCTAGAAGAAATTTTCTTTTAGTGAAGGAAAAGAAGAAGCTCCTAGGTTCTATTAGAAAACAAGTCCGAAGTTGCTGTTCGCTTTTTTTCTGCAGACGGAAAAGAGAAGAAAGTTTCATCTTGCCGAAGACTGAATTGCATCTCTCGGACCCCTGTGTATTGAACGAAGATTTCCCTTCTTAGTGTTGACAGAAGCAAGGAAATTCAAGATCGTAGCTCGTGTGCGAGTGAAGAAGAGTGAGGGTGTTTTCCGACCCCTGACCCTTGTCAGCTGTGGTGAAAAAAGGATTATGTTATGACCTATTTTTGTGAGAAAAGAAGAGTTCGTGTGTTCCCTAGTGCAGTGTGATTCTGTGAATTGTGCGCGATATTGTGCATTTGTGGAAGTGTTTACAGCCTATTTGGATTACCATTCGTTCGTGTCTGGAGGCTTCTAGTGGGGTAAGTCAGTTCATTTCAAAAATTCTTGAGTGTGAAAAGAATTATTTTTATATTTAAATATATATATGTTGGGGAAAAATTTATAAATTTTTGAACTTAAATTTAATTACAGGTACACGCAATATCTTTTAAGGAAAGTTTCCATTATATATTATAGTGTATAAAATATCTGATATTTTTTCTAATTTTTGTATATGTCGAATTTTCTTGGAATATATGTTTTAGTAAAATTATTTTATTGATAGAAATTTTAATTTTGCTAAGTGTTAAATTAATTTTTATTGTAATATTCTGTAATATTTTTTTATTCATATTTTATTGAGAATAATTAGTGAGGGAATATGTCTTTCCTTGGGAAAGGGAAAAAGGAAGACATTATTAAATTGGCGCATGAACTAGAAATACCTTTAAAGGGCGATGAAGCCCCATTACAGTTAAAAAATTTAATTACAAGCCTAGAAGATTACGATGAGGACTTCATAAGTTCCCTTTATGATACTATTCTCCAGGAGAAACTGGAAGAATTACATAAAGAGGAGCAGATTAGAATTCGTAAAGAGAAATTGGAACGTGAGGAATTAGTTAGAAAAGAGAATTTGGAACGGGAGGAATTAGTTAGGAACGAAAATTTAGACAGAGAAATTAAGCGCTTAGAATTAGAACGTGAAAGAGAAAATGCGGAGAGGGAGTTAAGGCAAAAAGAATTGGATAATCAATTTCAGTTAGAAAAATTGAAAATTGAATCAAGTGCCTCTGCTTCCGAACAATCAGCGAATATCAACCGCCCCATAAACAAGGAACCCAGCCTAAAAAAACTAATTCCCGAGTTTGATCCGAATCAAACAGATATTAGTTTGTATTTAGTTCTTTTTGAACGTCAGGTTAAAAGGGCTAAAATTAATAAAGAAAATTGGGTGTCCCATTTAATAAGTTTATTGCCAATTGATGTTGTTACAATTATAGCTCGTGAATCAGAAGATTTAGCAGAGAATTACGACCATATTAAGAAAGTTCTTTTAAAACGATATAAATTAAATCCAGAATCATTTAAGATTAAATTTTTACAGCACGTCAAACGTCCGAATGACACATGGAAGGACTTCGGTTTTGAGTTAAGGAATTATTTGCAAGAATGGCTTGCAGGTTTGGAAATAAAATCGATGGATCAACTTATCGAACTTTTAATTGCGACCAAATTAAAAAACGCGCTAAGCCAGAAATGAGAGAACACTTCTTGGATAAGTGGCCGTCAGTTAAAACTGAATCCGAAATAGTCGAGCTCTTAGACAATTTTGAAAGTATCAGAGAGTCGATGGGAAAGGATCAGTACACAAAATTCGAAAAACCGCGTCCGCCGCATCAAGAATTGCACAGAGAAGCGAAGTCAAATTATACTCCCTTCACTAGTGTGTCAGACACACGCGGAGCCACTGCTCGCGATAGGGCATTCGAAAGACAGGTAAGCCGTAGGTGCTTCATTTGCAATTCGGAGAAACATTTAAAGAATTTTTGTCCAGAGTTGTATAAAAATAAAAATTCAGGATCGGTAAATACTGTCGAAGGAGATGAGACGATACCAAAAGGTAGAGTGAGCTATATGCGCGTAGAAGGGTTAACTTCTAGAGGTTTTCTGGATAAGAAAGGAAAACCCGTGCAAAATAGTCATTTACCAGTCATTGATCTGAATGTTTTAGGACAAAAAGTTAATGGGATAAATGATTCCGGAACGGAATTAACCATTTTCAGAAGTGAGTTAATTCCAGACGAATATAAAACGGGAGAGCAGATAGATTTAGTCCCCGCAATAGGAAAAATTCATAGGGCAGATTTGGTGAAAGTACCAGTTTCCTTATGGAACGAGAGAAAGGAAAACTCTCCCAAGATTTATATTACGGCAGCGATAGTGCCGGGATTGAATTGTCAAGCGTTAGTAACGCCTCGCGTCTGTAAGCGATTATTTAATTTGAGGAAGGACGATCGCATGCATACGAGTTGAAGAAATTCCAAGAAAAGTGTGCGAGAGAAGCACATGGTAGATAAAAATGTGCAGGAAAAACGTATGGTTGATGTAGTAGGGTCAAGTGAATTTAAAACTGGAGAAGGTTTTAAAGACGACCCAAAATATGAACCCGATTTGATAGATTATGTGGAAAGTAATCAAAGGGAGCTCATGCGAAATGCGGGCCATTCCGATTTAAAAGAATTGGAAGATTTAGATCAGTGTGATACCAAAAATCACATTGTTGAGGTAGATAATTTAAAGTCTAAACCAGAGTTGTTCTGTAAAGAACCACAAACTTTGGATTATCCTACAGTTAATAACCTGAGCGATAAATTACTCCAAAACACAATAAAACAACCAGAGTTAGTTAAAAAGGGAGATTTATCTAATTGTGTTATGGTAAAATTATCGTCTCCCGGGGTTGAGTTAGAGGCTGCGGAACGGTTAGTGGAGTTAACGAATATAGGTCAAATTCTCCCCCGTTCAAAAGAAAAACAAAAAGAGAAACCCGGCATGGTTTGCCATTTTTTCGGGAGGAAGTTTTATCTGTCGGAAATGTAAGATGTATAAACAGTGTGAACATCTTTTGAGTAGAAAGTTTTGTTTATTGAATTTCTACTATTTTATTTTATTGTTATTGTTTAGGAATATTATGCAACTATAACATATGTGTTTGTGTTTTAATGTTTAAAATAACAAGTTTAGAAATGTTCTGAATTTGCATAAATTCTTTCCATAAGAAGGTTCAAGTTGTTTATGTTGAAGTATAATTTTAGAATGTGTGTCTATTTTATTTTATATTGTGAACTTTCCTTATGGGTACTTGTGTTGTCCTCTAATTAAGGGTTTTTCAAAAAATTTCAATTTTAAATTGAACTTAAATTGTGTTCAGGCTGTTTGCCAACAAATGCAGATTAACTCAAGTTCTTTTTGTGTGTTGACTAAACCCTGGTTATATGAATTTTTCCTTTAAGAAAAATTCTTGCTAAGAGGGGAGGACTGTAAAGTCCTGGTTTTATTCAATAGCACTCTGTCAATAGAGGCAGATGTGGCTCCTAAATATCCCTCTTTTGCTACAAGAACGATACATTTTGTGTATCATAAAATCTCTAACAACCCAATTAAACGTGCAATATATTCCACTTCAACTCTCTCCAACTGTCAGACTGGAAATCATATATTAAGCCAAGATCTTAGCTTTAGACATTTTGGGTATAATAATTCTTACAATACTTGAAACACTCCTCAAGCATTCTCAAGTGCCGCCGGATATCAAAGAAATCTAACTTACATATACCTAAAGGCCTGAGGCCGTTTCGGGGACTCTCGGCTGCAAACTCCGAAAGTGAAGACTTCCTTTTTTCTACGCTCCCGGTGTAGGTCTGTCCAGGTTTAGGGCAGGTTGCGGAGCTAATCTCTCCGGACAGAGTACAGAGTACTCTAAGCTGTAACCCACGCGCGGTACTGACAATACTGCGGACAGGGCTTACTTAAGCCCTAATTTGTGAAACCCAATATCTTCATCTTAACTTCTGAATATTTTTTGTAGCTGTGTCGTGCTGCTTTAATAAATTGCTTTTTGTCGCTGGACCATCCTGCATTCCTGTCTCACGACGGTACAGCAAGTAAACTGGTGTCATCGAACTGGGATTTATTTTATTTTATTCAGAAGAAGTTAATGAAGGAATTCTAGAAGAAATTTTCTTTTAGTGAAGGAAAAGAAGAAGCTCCTAGGTTCTATTAGAAAACAAGTCCGAAGTTGCTGTTCGCTTTTTTTTCTGCAGACGGAAAAGAGAAGAAAGTTTCATCTTGCCGAAGACTGAATTTCATCTCTCGGACCCCTGTGTATTGAACGAAGATTTCCCTTCTTAGTGTTGACAGAAGCAAGGAAATTCAAGATCGTAGCTCGTGTGCGAGTGAAGAAGAGTGAGGGTGTTTTCCGACCCCTGACCCTTGTCAGCTGTGGTGAAAAAAGGATTATGTTATGACCTATTTTTGTGAGAAAAGAAGAGTTCGTGTGTTCCCTAGTGCAGTGTGATTCTGTGAATTGTGCGCGATATTGTGCATTTGTGGAAGTGTTTACAGCCTATTTGGATTACCATTCGTTCGTGTCTGGAGGCTTCTAGTGGGGTAAGTCAGTTCATTTCAAAAATTCTTGAGTGTGAAAAGAATTATTTTTATATTTAAATATATATATGTTGGGGAAAAATTTATAAATTTTTGAAGTTAAATTTAATTACAGGTACACGCAATATCTTTTAAGGAAAGTTTCCATTATATATTATAGTGTATAAAATATCTGATATTTTTTCTAATTTTTGTATATGTCGAATTTTCTTGGAATATATGTTTTAGTAAAATTATTTTATTGATAGAAATTTTAATTTTGCTAAGTGTTAAATTAATTTTTATTGTAATATTCTGTAATATTTTTTTATTCATATTTTATTGAGAATAATTAGTGAGGGAATATGTCTTTTCTTGGGAAAGGGAAAAAGGAAGACATTATTAAATTGGCGCATGAACTAGAAATACTTTTAAAGGGCGATGAAGCCCCATTACAGTTAAAAATTTTAATTACAAGCCTAGAAGATTACGATGAGGACTTCATAAGTTCCCTTTATGATACTATTCTCCAGGAGAAACTGGAAGAATTACATAAAGAGGAGCAGATTAGAATTCGTAAAGAGAAATTGGAACGTGAGGAATTAGTTAGAAAAGAGAATTTGGAACGGGAGGAATTAGTTAGGAACGAAAATTTAGATAGAGAAATTAAGCGATTAGAATTAGAACGTGAAAGAGAAAATGCGGAGAGGGAGTTAAGGCAAAAAGAATTGGATAATCAATTTCAGTTAGAAAAATTGAAAATTGAATCAAGTGCCTCTGCTTCCGAACAATCAGCGAATATCAACCGCCCCATAAACAAGGAACCCAGCCTAAAAAAACTAATTCCCGAGTTTGATCCGAATCAAACAGATATTAGTTTGTATTTAGTTCTTTTTGAACGTCAGGTTAAAAGGGCTAAAATTAATAAAGAAAATTGGGTGTCCCATTTAATAAGTTTATTGCCAATTGATGTTGTTACAATTATAGCTCGTGAATCAGAAGATTTAGCAGAGAATTACGACCATATTAAGAAAGTTCTTTTAAAACTATATAAATTAAATCCAGAATCATTTAAGATTAAATTTTTACAGCACGTCAAACGTCCGAATGACACATGGAAGGACTTCGATTTTGAGTTAAGGAATTATTTGCAAGAATGGCTTGCAGGTTTGGAAATAAAATCGATGGATCAACTTATCGAACTTTTAATTGCGGACCAAATTAAAAAACGCGCTAAGCCAGAAATGAGAGAACACTTCTTGGATAAGTGGCCGTCAGTTAAAACTGAATCCGAAATAGTCGAGCTCTTAGACAATTTTGAAAGTATCAGAGAGTCGATGGGAAAGGATCGGTACACAAAATTCGAAAAACCGCGTCCGCCGCATCAAGAATTGCACAGAGAAGCGAAGTCAAATTATACTCCCTTCACTAGTGTGTCAGACACACGCGGAGCCACTGCTCGCGATAGGGCATTCGAAAGACAGGTAAGCCGTAGGTGCTTCATTTGCAATTTGGAGAAACATTTAAAGAATTTTTGTCCAGAGTTGTATAAAAATAAAAATTCAGGATCGGTAAATACTGTCGAAGAAGATGAGACGATACCAAAAGGTAGAGTGAGCTATATGCGCGTAGAAGGGTTTACTTCTAGAGGTTTTCTGGATAAGAAAGGAAAACCCGTGCAAAATAGTCATTTACCAGTCATTGATCTGAATGTTTTAGGACAAAAAGTTAATGGGATAAATGATTCCGGAACGGAATTAACCATTTTCAGAAGTGAGTTAATTCCAGACGAATATAAAACGGGAGAGCAGATAGATTTAGTCCCCGCAATAGGAAAAATTCATAGGGCAGATTTGGTGAAAGTACCAGTTTCCTTATGGAACGAGAGAAAGGAAAACTCTCCCAAGATTTATATTACGGCAGCGATAGTGCCGGGATTGAATTGTCAAGCGTTAGTAACGCCTCGCGTCTGTAAGCGATTATTTAATTTGAGAAAGGACGATCGCATGCATACGAGTTGAAGAAATTCCAAGAAAAGTGCGCGAGAGAAGCACATGGTAGATAAAAATGTGCAGGAAAAACGTATGGTTGATGTAGTAGGGTCAAGTGAATTTAAAACTGGAGAAGGTTTTAAAGACGACCCAAAATATGAACCCGATTTGATAGATTATGTGGAAAGTAATCAAAGGGAGCTCATGCGAAATGCGGGCCATTCCGATTTAAAAGAATTGGAAGATTTAGATCAGTGTGATACCAAAAATCACATTGTTGAGGTAGACAATTTAAAGTCTAAACCAGAGTTGTTCTGTAAAGAACCACAAACTTTGGATTATCCTACAATTAATAACCTGAGCGATAAATTAACCCAAAACACAATAAAACAACCAGAGTTAGTTAAAAAGGGAGATTTATCTAATTGTGTTATGGTAAAATTATCGTCTCCCGGGGTTGAGTTAGAGGCTGCGGAACGGTTAGTGGAGTTAACGAATATAGGTCAAATTCTCCCCCGTTCAAAAGAAAAACAAAAAGAGAAACCCGGCATGGTTTGCCATTTTTTCGGGAGGAAGTTTTATCTGTCGGAAATGTAAGATGTATAAACAGTGTGAACATCTTTTGAGTAGAAAGTTTTGTTTATTGAATTTCTACTATTTTATTTTATTGTTATTGTTTAGGAATATTATGCAACTATAACATATGTGTTTGTGTTTTAATGTTTAAAATAACAAGTTTAGAAATGTTCTGAATTTGCATAAATTCTTTCCATAAGAAGGTTCAAGTTGTTTATGTTGAAGTATAATTTTAGAATGTGTGTCTATTTTATTTTATATTGTGAACTTTCCTTATGGGTACTTGTGTTGTCCTCTAATTAAGGGTTTTTCAAAAAATTTCAATTTTAAATTGAACTTAAATTGTGTTCAGGCTGTTTGCCAACAAATGCAGATTAACTCAAGTTCTTTTTGTGTGTTGACTAAACCCTGGTTATATGAATTTTTCCTTTAAGAAAAATTCTTGCTAAGAGGGGAGGACTGTAAAGTCCTGGTTTTATTCAATAGCACTCTGTCAATAGAGGCAGATGTGGCTCCTAAATATCCCTCTTTTGCTACAAGAACGATACATTTTGTGTATCATAAAATCTTTAACAACCCAATTAAACGTGCAACATATTCCACTTCAACTCTCTCCAACTGTCAGACTGGAAATCATATATTAAGCCAAGATCTTAGCTTTAGACATTTTGTGTATAATAATTCTTACAATACTTGAAACACTCCTCAAGCATTCTCAAGTGCCGCCGGATATCAAAGAAATCTAACTTACATATACCTAAAGGCCTGAGGCCGTTTCGGGGACTCTCGGCTGCAAACTCCGAAAGTGAAGACTTCCTTTTTTCTACGCTCCCGGCGTAGGTCTGTCCAGGTTTAGGGCAGGTTGCGGAGCTAATCTCTCCGGACAGAGTACAGAGTACTCTAAGCTGTAACCCACGCGCGGTACTGACAATACTGCGGACAGGGCTTACTTAAGCCCTAATTTGTGAAACCCAATATCTTCATCTTAACTTCTGAATATTTTTGTAGCTGTGTCGTGCTGCTTTAATAAATTGCTTTTTGTCGCTGGACCATCCTGCATTCCTGTCTCACGACGGTACAATGGTAACGATTTGGCAGAGTGACAGACAGACATTTTCTAAAAACCATCAAATCGTGTTCAGGACATTCTAAAACGTATAAATCCGTCGAAAACGGGAAGTAAAAAATATTCACGAGTCCAATACTTTCTTCTTGTAAGGATAGAAGAAAATAAAAAATGCCATTTTGATAAGGAAACCAAAATTTTTGATAGTCTTCTGCTGCACAGAGGCCATTCCTTTTTTCTGCGTGGAACTCTCGCGTTTAATCCTTCTTAGGTTCTCTAAACAGTTGATTTTATACATTGCTGTCTCTGTATTTGTTGGCGATTTTATTATTGCAGGATTACGAAACGGTTATTTAACGGTTAACTTTCGTGACATCCAGCCATATTTACCGTACCGCGCCTAAAGAAGTTTCACTTCAAAAATTTTGGAGAACGTTGGAAAAAAAATGTATGGCCCTTGATCGATCCGGTTAATTGGACAATCCGTTTAAATTGGCGCTCTACTGTATTTCTCTTTATATTCCATAAAAACAATAAAATTTCCTTTCAAACCGATGTTTTAAAAGGATTGTACTACAATTTAAGGAACGTAGACTTGTTTCTCAAATAGCAAGATTTCTTTCTTTTTTGTTTTTCAATTTATGAATAATATAATTTTCACTTTGGGCCCCAAGTTCGCAGACTTATTTAAACAAGAACAAAAAATAATGAGTCCAGCGTAGATTGTGAAATACTTTCCAACACATTCAGAATACTGTATATCAATAGTTGGAAGAACATCAGAATTTTTTTTTGTTCATCCCTGTATATGATCTATAAATTATATTTACTACATCGTTGCTAAAAGTTAGTTCAATTAAACTCATAGTACAGTTTAAAATTCCCATTCAAAAAGTTCCGTCAATATAGAGAAATGTTTTCTATATCTTTTGCGTAGATCTATAATATTTATACATACCAAGTAATATGCAAAAAGATTGGTTAAATTTTAAAACACGTACTACAACTGAAAAGCACTGCTAGCAATTGTTCTTCATAAGCAGTACTGTAGAAAAAAAACTTGTGTGACCTTGTAAATGAACGATAATTCTATACACACCAGATTCTAAGGGTTTAGAGTACACCTCAGTGATATTACAGTATTTTAAACATATCGAAAATTATATATATCTTTAAAATACATCGCAAACGATTCTTCCCCCTTAGGCCGTAATGTAATGGAATTCTTTTGAGTGGCCCTGTAAATGAACCAAAAATGCTACACACTTCATTTGCAATACCGAACATGCCATAATGATGCCCAATAACATATATCCATTTCCATCCGACTAGACAAACCCAATTCATAAACACTTTTCAATTTTTTTGAAAAGTGTTAAGGTTTCTTCCTACCCTCAAATCGCTGTTTTTGTGAAATTTTTCGATTTCTTTTTTTTATTATTTTAAATTAAAGATGAAACATTTAGGATTCCAAAAATGCTTTAATTTTGGTTCAGCTATAATAAGAAGCAAAGTTATAGCCCAAAATATAAACCGGAAATGAACTTTCTCAAACCGGAAGTGACCGTTTAAAGAGCCACAGAAAGGAAAAGAATACATTTTAATACACAAATATATAACATATACACAAATATATAAACCCCTACAAATAGGGTGGATTTCAAAATTGTAAACTTTATACATAATTTTTTGTGCTCAATCAAAATCTTAATTTGCGTTAATGGAAAACTGCGTTCTTCCTTGTGCACGTTTACGGGAAACATTTCTTAAAAAGTTTAAGATGTTGAAATAAAATGTTGTGACAAGGTTCTGCTCATCTATAGGTATGTTATGAAGCAAAATATAGCTTGTAAATTTGTATATATTAATTTAAGAGCCATTTTTATTGAAAAATACACATTTTTTTTTTAGAAATTTTTTTTATGTTGGGGAAACCTTGCAATGACATTTCTCGCTACTTAAAAAAAAAAAAAATCTTAACTCAAGAAATGAACTGCTTCTGAAATAGTATTCTGCAAGTTTAGATGTTGCGAAGGAATTTGATATAATGTACATTATCATTAATTTCAGGGGTAACGTATTGACGCTCTGAAATTTTTAACTTTCCGGTAATTTCTCCAAGAAATCAGACGAGTTTCTAAAAATCCATCTACTTCATGTATGTACATACATGAAGTAGACATCAACTCGTAAGTTTTTTTTTCAGGCGGGGGGGGGGGGAGGAGGATAAGAAAAGGGCGGCTTAATAGGCTACTTCAGTCAAACGAAAAGACGCGTTTGCTAATGCTATGGAAGAAATTTATAAAGATATCTCGGTCGCATTTCAATATTTTTAAATGATTTTTTTTTTTCATTGGATAGCTGAAATCGATCTGTACGCAGGCCATTTTTTACTTTTTCGATTGCAGATTTAATTTTATTTATTTATTTATTTATTTATTTTTATTTATTTATTTTTTTTTTTTTATGAGGATGCTTTCACTTTAGAAACCGGTTTCGAAAATGTCCTCATTAAAAATTTCTAATCAAAAAGTAAATAACTGTCTTAGTACAGATCAATCTCAACTATTCAATGCAAAAAAAAAAATTAAAAATATTTTAACTCAAACGAGATATCTTTATAAATGTCTTCTATTGGATTTAGCGAACGGGTCTTTTCGTTTGACTGAAGTAGCCTCGGAGGGAGTAGCCTCAGTTGACTGGATGGAGCACTTTCAAAATGAGGGTGAAGCAGTAGATATGATAGCTCATCGTAGAAACCTAGAACATTAAGAAAAGATGGGTTATTCTCCAAGCCAGTAGAACATGTAACCGTTTTAACTTTTTTGTGCAATCAATAACACCGTTTAAACATTATTCCTTTTCAACGCCAATAAGTATAGAGATAAATATTCAATGTATTATGATTTAGATTATTTTAATCTAAAAATTGCCTGTATAAACAGGGTTACTCTTAGTTAATGTTACTTATCACTTCTAGTAAAATGGCAATTGAAAAAAAGATGTAAATTTTCAACCACAGCTGTTAAAATTACAAACATAATCAATTACAAATAAAATCGTATGTATTTAATTAGAAAAATATAGAACAATTTGGGAAATGGAGTTTGAGAATTATAAGGGTTTTTAAATATGCTGTAGAAAACGTCCGAAAAGTTCTCGAAAATGTTTTTCTGCGGTGGCGCGCTGTACTCCTATAGCTTAAAAATTTCTGGTGTCTCACTTTCGATTCCTATAAAATAAAGCAAGATTGGTTTATTGACTATTTTTAAAGTTCAAAATTTTGAACGGATAAAAAAAGGCAGATGTTAGGCGTTAATAGCCTACAATAGTCACGCGAAAACACTCGCAAGCTATCTTAAACCTATGTCAGAGTTCTTTACAAAGCTAACTATTTTAAAACTAAATGTTTTTTGGAGCATGGGATAAGTTTATCTCTAACCGGCTTCTTTCTTTTAGATTTTGGTTTCAAACCTTTTTTAAATGAGATCACTTTCACTTTGGAAGCCGGTACTGAAAATGTTTTTTTGAGTTAATCAAAAATCTAAATAATAAAGCTCCGTTTACATTAACACGTTGCCACTGGTAGATTCTTATGATCCTATCGATGGCAGCGTTCTTTGAAATTTCTTACTTGCACTAAAATTTTCTTCAAGAATTGTCGAGGTCAACCTAACTTGGCGCACTTTTAAGGGCACTTTCGAAACTGGTTCCAAAATAGAAAGTTAACTTTAAATCTGCAACCAAACTCAAAAGTAAACAAGAAAGAAAAATCATGCGTTGAGCATAGATTATGAAACCCTTTCACCACTTCCTGAATGCTTTAACAAAATTTCGTTATTTAGAGAAATAAGGTAAATAAGATAACTAAGTCAGCGTAAAAATGCATAACTCATTTAAGAGCCACCTTTAAGCAATTTACATTCACACTCAGTAACCCTTACGAATTCTTTTGTGTAGCCCCGTACATGAACTAAGAGCATTTATACACTCCATATAGTATGCGTAAATATAGTGGAACATAAAAGCGCATATCGTAATTAAAAATGCATTTCCAGCAATCAAAGCTTATGTACAGTATACAGCTTCGGACAAATATAGTATCGGCAATATTTTGTATACTCCTGTAAATGCTATGCATTTCTTTTGCATGAAATAACTTATATAATTGATATACGTCGCTGAGATTTACTATATGAAATAGTTTAACATAATTAAAATACACCGAAACCCCCCCCCCCCCTCCATCATTATGTTACGGAATTCTTTTGTGTGGCCCTGTAAAGAAATAGTAAGAATTCGTCGCACCGCATATTTTTCAGAATGCTTATTTTAGGGCACTTCATAAATGCATATTAATTATTTCATGCTTGAAAGTGTGTAACATAAAAATAATTTGAAACTATTTTTTCCCATTGGTCGTAATGTAACGGAATACTTTTGACTGTCCCTGTAAATGAACTAAACATGCTATAAACTTCATTTGAAATAGGGATAGTGTTATGGTGAACCCTAATAACATCCAAAAATTTCAGGGCAATCCGATATATTTACAAGAGTTGGAGCGCGGACAGACGCCCAGACAAACCGAAATCAAACACTTTTCAACTTTGTTGGAAAGTGTTAAAAAGGACACCCCCATAGAGTACCTCAGTTATCCTATATAGTTGTGAAAGATGATAAATGTAAACGAGAAATTTGAAAGAACGACTTTTGTTTAACATTAGTTTGAGAGTTTTGTGCGACTAGCGTAGGTTTTCAGTTTCATTGTTGCACTTTATACTTGAAGCAACGTTCATAATTTTGATGTTAATCTATAAGCTTTTATTTGAAATCTACCCCCCCCCCCCTATCTTTCAAAAATCAACAGTTTAAACCGATTGCAATCATTTCAGAGTACTTTGAATAACTTGCAATAACGTGGCAACATATAGTTGAGTTTTAGTTTCACATTAAAGACCTTGACTTGTTCTTCTGCCAGCGATATGCTTAGATTTCATCAATTCCTACCACACTAATTTAACTTAGTTATGAGCATTGCAGAAGGGATAAATAACAGTGGTTAAACTGAAAATTACCAATTCTTAAACTTCTTTATCGTAATGTACCTTATATGAAAATTTTCTCCTGAGTTATTTCACAATATCATTGTATAACAATTTTCTACATTTTCATATTTTAATAAATGTATTGTTTTCGTAAGTGAAGACGTACTGAAAATGAGTAATGTTTCAAAATCTACAAAACAAATTTAACTTTAAGAGCAAAATCTCTGTTCTTTAAACATATAAATTCTAAGAAAAATTCTGTGCAATCGCAATTTATTCAGATAACCGGATTTTTAGCGACACATTTAGTTACTAACATCCTGATTATCTAAAGAAAAAAAATTAATAGAAATGGCATGCAAAGACAATGTATAGAATAGGTGGGAGTAAAGATACGCACTTTCCATGCATTGATTTTTAATGCACACCAAGGTCTAAACTTATGTAATGAGTAATTAAAATGTTAGATTAGAATCTTAGGCAAGTGCCACCATTAACATTCTGTCAAATTATAATTCTGCGAGAAATTGAAATTTATAAAAAATATTGCTCTGCGTACCTTTGCCCCGTCGGTTGGGGTAAAAGTACGCAGTGGTGGGGCAAAGATACAGTGCGTATTTTTGCCCATTACTGTGGGTTTTTGCCCATTTCCAATAAAACGAAGGAGTTATGTAAAAGCATTAGTAAATTTTACTAGTATTTATAGTTAAACTGAAAGTCGTAAGTTAAACTATGAAAAAAAAGAGCGGTCTGCGAGATCGCAAATAACAGATAAAACCTCTAACTACTGTGACAAAAATTGTTGCATAAATACTATGAGCGGTCTCACCCCTTGATCGTAGAATGAATAAAAGGGTTGAAAGACTCATAAAATACTCTTTTTGCGCTAAACTTTATGTAAATGCATATTATAATAAAAATTCTCAATTAGAAGTCTTTAGCGATGCTACTAAGTTTCCAAATGAATCGAAATTAAACTAACATCAATAATTAAGCTGAAAATTACAAGTTAAGCTATAAAAACCGAATATATCAGCGGTCTGCGAGACCGTTAACAGGAGTTAAGGGTTAAGCAAAATCTTTTTATGAAAGAATATTTTTAAAAGTAGGTAGGTAGATACCTACGTTCTATATTAAAAACAAACTTAACTAGAAAAATTAAAAGGTAGTTAACTAGCTTATTAGTTAAGTAGCTATTATATTTTATACCATACTAGCTTACAAAAAACAAACTTTCCACAACGTAATTGTGGAAAGCTTTGCATCTAGCTAAACGATAGTGCAAAACCCCGCATCTTAAACTTTTGCGCATCTTTGCCCCAAGACGGATGCGTACTTTTACCCTATTCTGCATTATTTTACTTAACCGGCTACCTACAAGTTTAAACAAATTCTATATGGTAAACTGTACGGTATTTAGAAGCTATAGCGTTTCCGTTCTGGACCGATTTTTTGCATTTGTAAAAATTCGAAGTATTGTCAGCTAAACAATAAAGTGAAATTTAAAAAATATTAGATCAAAATTCGAAAATTTAAACTTGCGTAATTTTCTTGGCACGGAGTGCTACTTTTTTCACAAGATTTGGACACACAACTACTACACTTGAGACCAAACTACCACCTAGCAGTCATGATTGTAGAAATGTTTCTTCATATTAAATCAGCCAGTGAGTATCTTTGCCCCTACCTACTCTACAAACTTAACTGTCCTCCAAGTACAAATGGAAATGCCACCCAGACAAAGTTTGTCAAACAATAGGTTCCCACCCTCCCCAAAAATTATCAGAGTAAATACCTTCACTCGGATAAGCTTAAGCTGGAAATTGCACGTCAAACGCGGCAGATGAGGTACGTTCGTACTATAACTAGTTTTATATCCATTTTTTGCACCGCATATTGTACTGAATTTATATTTTAGTGCTCTTCATAAGTGCGTATCAATTTCATTCTGTTCAAAAGGCTGCAACATCATTAAAATGCACTTTAAATAATTTTTGCCATTGGCCGTAACGTAACGGAAAACTTGACTGTCCCTGCAATTAAACTATACATCCGATTTTCGTAAAATTTGAAATGACTTCAAATTTTCCTACAATTATATCCGAACGAGGACAATGGGCGTTACGTATTATATAATTACAAACGAACCTATAAATAAGAACTCTTCCAGAGTAATAAGTTAAAAAATTCTTCCAAAGTTCATAAATTCTTTGAACAAGGAAAAGCAAGCTAAGTCCAATTGTATACGGCATATTAATAATGGTCAAAGGAGTACTCGTGTATAAACACATCTGTAAGCTGTCATGTCTGCAACCAGGATCAGTATTGCATAGAATTATCAGCTGAAAAAGGGGAATCTACTTCATAAAGTCGCTATACTAAAATTTATACTTTAAGGCTGCTAGTCTGTTTCCGAATTCCGCTCGGTAATGTTAAGTCTATGGTTATTTGATATTGTTATATTTAAAATATCTCCTCGGGATATTAATATTGCCCTTCCCCCCCCCCCTGTGTATTTGATTAAAAGATGTCTTTTTCCTAGTTCTCAAAATACTTCTAAAATCTGCGCTTAATTTTATGTTAAGTGTTAAATTTTATTCCAGTCCGTCCGGTTTTAAACACATTAATTCAGCGTAGCTTTTAGAAACTAACTAGGGGGAAAAAAACCTTTAACCTAACAGTCGCATTAAATTACGGTTTAAAAATCCAAACATTAACTTATTGCTTATTGGCACTACGTTTGAAAAAGAAATATTCACCTTATTTTATGACAGGTAAAATGATACCATAAAGCCAATTGCACCGTTTTATAAAACTGGTGGGAATAAAACAATCTGAATACAAGACGCAGCCCGTGAATATCACGGGAGCGAGAATTAGCACACAGGAAACAAATACGAGATTTTAAATATAATGCACGAAACGCCCATAGATTTAACATTACCCTGGGGAATTCGGGAACAGTGACGAGCAGCCGTAAGGATATACTACTTTGTTTTTCTAATATAATATCGAGGGGATAAGCAAGTCTTTCTCAGTTCCAACACTGTACAAACAAAGGTTCAATGAAATACTCCAACTTCAAAAATTGATACGATTCAAGATTGATATTTCAGAAAATTCACATGTTCAAAATTTAGGCTCGATGTTTCAGCGAAAAGAATTTCTGAAAATACTCGTTCCTCCAATGCAAGACATCACATGAGTGACTTAAGTTAAACGACACTTATGCTCGTATTCACCATTTACCTCGACCTAGAAAACCTCGGTCGAACGCTCCAATGAAATTCACGATAACATTTGATTGGACCAAGCACACGTCCAATCAGGATTAAAGATGAATACCGTTTGAGCGTTCTACAGAGGTTATCGGTATAACTCGGGGTCGAAGTAGTTTGTGAATACGAGCGTAAAAGTATTAGAATTTCCATTTATGGGTGTTGAAATTGCTGAATCAGTTGGATAAAATTTCCCCGCTCTTTATAAACCCGATTTGAAATCAGCGTTTTTCGCCCCCCCCCCCCCCCCGAGATTTTTATTTATTAATCTTTCAAGATTAGTTCAGTTAAAAAAAAAATTCACCCTGATCTTCAATTAGTTTTAAACTGTATAATAAGACAAACCGCTCAAATTACTAAAACTGTAGTGAAAACAAATATTTGTTATGCATTTTAGTTTTATATTTTAACCTGGTTTGGCATGTGCAGAAGTACAAAAATATTGGGAACTTGCCGAATTCTTAGAATTTAAGGTTAAATACGCATACAGAATTACAACAATCCATTTAGTTAAGGCTGTTCTTAAATCCAAGAGGGCAACTTTGACATAGGTTTTAATTTATTTTTGGTCGGAAAGGTATGAAACTAGCAGGTGTCGTTCAGACTATGTAATCGGGATGTTTTTCCGTTTTTTTTTTTTTTTTTTTTTTTGGGGGGGGGGGGGGGGGGAGTCAAACTAAATAGATCTTTCAAAAAATGGTCAAAGTAGGAGTTTTGAACCGAATTTCCGCGCGAAAGAATAACGACTCAAGAAATGGACGCGTTTTTTACGCGTTTGTCACGTGAACAAAATAGCTTATAACTCAATAGGTAATTTATCAAAAAAATGGGGAACCGATTCCAAATCGCTTTCATGGTCAGGCTTTCCAGTTTCGTATCTTTCCGTTAAAAAAAAAAATGAATTTAAATGTGTCTGAACGTTTTGAGTTTGTTGAGCAGAGCAGTTTAGAACAGCCTTAAGAAACCAGTACCGATGAAACGTTACAATCCACACCCTTGCCACGTCGCGTCCTATTAAAGCAACATGATTCAGATTAAATTAGAAGTGGATGCAGATTTAAAATCCGAAATTTGGGAAGGTGGGGGGGGGGAGGGAGGACAGTTTACTTACCAAGAATAAAGAACTTACCTACGGAAATTGCAGATACAATTTTAAAATGAGTTGAGGTGGCTTTAAAATTAAATACAGATATGTTAGTAGTATTGCAGTTTCACCCCTTTTAAGAATGCGCGGGGGTCAAAGTTTATACGCACTTAATTTTTTTTTCTTTAGCGTTTCTAAAACAGTTTCTTTTCAGATAAAAATTAACAAGAAAAGGGGGAATAAGTCAAACCACTTGCCTTATTACATTTTTAGGTGCGTTCGTAATTATACAAATACGTAGCACCTATAGTCGTCGTTCAGCCCGTTTGCATATAACAGAGCAGAAAATACATAACCGAATGGTCCGAAATTTTATATATAATTGTTGCAAAATTTTGTAGAGCAATTTCAAATTTAATGAAAATTAGATATAGTTTAATTACAGTGACAGTCAAAAGTTTTCCGTTGCATTACGGGCAATGGGAAAAAATATTGCAAGTGCATTTTAATGTTGTTACAGACTATGCACTTATGAAGCGCAAAAAAAATCTGCATTCAGTACAATATGGGATGCAAACAATATAAAGCTAATTATAGTACGAAAGCACCTCATTTGCCACGTTTGACGAGCAAAATCCCACTTGTTTACTATTGTGTGCAGAAAAAGGGGGTGTCAATCTCGGCATTTAGTAAAATTTTGAAAAAAAAAGGGGGGGGGGATTTGACGGCGATTTTTTACTTTAGGGAAGAATACATGTTCAGAATTGTCACATGGTATTAAAAATCCTGAAGACAACATTAAAATCAAATCTTCGTTAAAAATTTAATACACATCTTGTAATGAAGTCTAGATATCCTTAAAGAAAAATTTTTAACAGAAACCTTTCAGAGATAAATGGACTGTTAGATACGTGCCGGGCAAAAACAGTATAACACAAGAATTGTTATATTTCTCCATGTAATTGAGATAGAAATAAGCGATTTATTTTAAGCTGTATTTTACTAGCAAAAGGGTAATGCAATTTTAGATAATTTGTTTCTCCACCCCCCTCCTTCAGACTAGCCTCTGAAGTAGGATATTTTAATTAAGATTTTTAACGGATAAATCCTGAAGTTATCTTTCTGCTTAGAAGTTATCATTCTAACTGCTCTTACATTTTACTCTGCAGTTATCTTAATATTTTGTTTCAGCCATACTAAAGAAGAGCAAACTCCTTCAATATGAAATACTGACGCTTCGGAAGCCCTGAAGAATATACTCAGACTGCAGATAATCCGTAAAAGTTCTATGACAGACAAGACATTTTGCTTAAAAAGAAAACTCCACTAGTTTCGAAGGTAAAATGACAGATTATATTAGAGATCCAAAATTAACCACAGAAATTAAAGTTCCGGTAAAAATGACAACATTTGTTTAACGTACTCATTAAAATTTATTTTTAAAAGAACAATGGTGTCGAGCTCACTACATAGTCGACTTTCATAAAGTCATCGTACACTTAAAAAGGATCATAAAAAATATTACAGTTTAACTGCAAGTTTAAAAACATTAAAAGTTTTCATTCATGATAAAAACTGTCGTACGAAATCGCTTCAACATTTAAAGTCCTTTACTTATCTGTCCAGCTAAAAATTCACGATAGTCTATGAAACCGTCCATGTTTCTGTCATCACTATCAAGAACAGCGTCTACCAAAGTCGATAACTCAATGTCGGAGAAGATTCGGACCTGTGCTCCATAACTTGCAGACGTTTCGGAGTGGAAATGCAGAAGAGACTGCAGCAGTTCACAGCCATCCAACTTGTTGTTGCCTTCCATATCATGCGCTCTGAAATAGTGGAAGAGCATGTCATCGTCCGTTAAATTGTTCATGTCCATAGTGCCTGGTAAGTGTTCCTTCAAATGATTAACATCACGAACCCCAAGGGTGCCGTGAGAGCTAACATAAGCGATAAGTTCTACGAAGAAAGATAAAAACACAAGACCAAGCATTTTAACCATTTTGTCACTTATTATAAAATTGTAAAGACACACTTCTCTGACAAAGACTTTGACAATCCTACACACTGAGATCAAGCTTTTATACCTCGTTTATTACCACATTACTGCAATGTGAGTGGTTGGTTGATTGATTTTTAAATTTTGACAAGTCTAAACATAAGACCCTTTGTAAAGAGAATGCCTTTATATGAGAGTGACAACATACGAGACACAAAGTTTTCTGTTTTGAGACAATGCACTGTATTCCAACTCTGGGTTCGAGGCTGAAAAAAGTCCCATGGTACCGGTAATGGAGGATATTCCATTTTCGTTTTGATCACGTGGTCAAGGTAAAAACTTCTAGCGTAAAAAAGGGAAGGCCCCGTAGACGTATAATATAAATCCCCGCTAGCCAATGAAAAAGTTCATGAGGCAAAGCAGTAGTATCTTCCCTTCTTATCAGTTATAAGTTCTTTGGGTAAATTACCGGTATCACGTGACTTTTTTCAGCCTCGAACCCAGACTTGGAATATCCTCCATTTACCCAAAGAACTTCTAACTGATAAGGAGGGAGGCTACTACTGCTTTCTGCATGAGCTGTTCACTGGCTTGCGAGAATTTACATAATGTCTACGGAGCCTTCCCTTCTTTACACCAGAAGTTTTTACCTTGACCACGTGATCATAACGTAGATGGAATATCCTCCATTCTGGGCAAAAGCGAATCATACGAATTGAATTTTTCCAAAATGAGCTCAGTACATAGACTTTCAAAAAAGTCATCGTACACTTAAAGAGGATCATAAAATTGTTACAGTTTAACTGCTAGTTTAAAAACATTAAAAATTTTCATTCATGATAAAAACTGTCGTCGAAATCACTTCAAATACAACGCCTAGAATATAGTGTGGAAATCGGCTATTCCAGTAATACTTAAAGAAGTGTTAAAATATTGGATCCCTTAAATGTCAAACGATGCTGAAATCCAAAGACTTAATCGCAGCAACATTTTCAGGATATTTTCTAAAACTGCCAGGTGATTTGGTTTAGACACTGTAATAATACATTTTTTACATTGAAATGGATGAATATTCCAGGAAGGAACCGTAAATGGAAGGAATATTCCATTTACGTTTTGATCACGTGGTCAAGGTAAAAACTTCTAGCGTAAAGAAGGGAAGGCCCCCATAGACGTATAATATAAATCCCCGCTAGCCAATGAAAAAGTTCATGCGGGAAGCAGCAGCAGCCTCCCTTCTTATCAGTTAGAAGTTCTTTGGGTAAATTACCGGTATCACGTGACTTTTTTTAGCCTCGAACCCAGATTTAAAATAAAGTCCATTTGAAAATATACCGTAGATGTCGAAGCGATCGGCTCTTTGGATTCGAGCATCGTTGCACATTTAGGGGATACAAATTTTTAGCGCTGTTTGGATAGCAGATTTCCACGCTATTTATTCTAGGCGCTATACTTCATCGCTGTCAAGAACACCGTCTACTAAAGTCGATAACTCAATGTCGGGGAAGATTCGGACCTGTGCTCCATAACTTGCAGACGTTTCGGTGTGGAAATGCAAAAGAGAATTTAGAAGTTCACAGCCATCCAACTTGTTATTGCCTTCCATATCATGCGTTCTGAAATAGTGGAAGAGCATGTCATCGTCCGTTAAATTGTTCATGTCCATAGTGCCTGGTAAGTGTTCCTTTAAATGATTAACATCACGAACGCCAAAGGTGCCGTGAGAGCTAACGTAAGCGATAAGCTCTACGAAGAAACATAAAAACACAAGATTGAGCATTTTAGCCATTTTGTTTTGTTACTTATTATAAAATTAAAAAGACGCTCGGTAAAGTCACACTTCTCCGGCAAAGACCTCGACGACACTAGACACCGAAGATAAAGCTTTTATACCTCGTTTATAACAATATTACTGCAATGTGAGTGGTTGGTTGATTAATTTTTACATTTCGAGAAGTCTAAACATAAGACATCTCCCAGTGTAAATAGGATATGAGATTGGCGACATACGAGATACAAAGTTTTATTCGTTGAGAGAATGTGGGATATTCCATCTACGTCATAATCACGTGGTCAACGCAAAAACTTCTAGCGTAAAGAAGAGAAAGCTCGGTAGACGCAATACAAGTTCCCGCCAGCCAGTAAAACAGTTCATGGGGAAAGCAATAGTAGCTTCTCTTCTTATCAGTTAGAAGTTCTTTCGGTAAATGGAGATATGCCATCTACGTCATGATCATGTGGTCAAGGCAAAAATCTCTAGCGTAAAGAAGGTAAAGCTCCATAGACGTATTTTAAATCCCTGCTAGCCAATGAAACAGTTCATGGGGGAAAGCAGTAGTAGTTTCCTGTTTCCCTTCTTATCAGTTAGAAGTTCTTTGGGTAAATTACCGATACCGCGTGACTTTTTTTAGCCTCGAACCCAGATTTGCAATATAGTCCATTCTGGGAAAAACGAAACATACGAATTGAATTTTTTCAAATGAGCAAAACCAAATTCGCCAAGCTAATGTTTCTTAACGTGCTCGCGATCAACGACATAAAGGCCAGTTCATAACTTTTAAAACGTTACACGGAGTGGATCATTGTTACACGGCGATGGGCACAGAACGATGGGTGCGCCGCTTTATACCAATCACCGTGCAAAGATGATCCACTCCGTGTGACGTCAAGAACTACCCTTGTATGTCGTTGGTCACGACTTGCCTCACTTGCATAATCGAACTCGCCCAAGCTATTATAGCCAAGTTCTGGAATAGGTTTGCTATAGATTGAACAAACGGGTCTGCCTAAATACAGTCTGGCTACAGCATCTAGAATAAATGCTATGGAAATCTGCTATCCAAACAGAGCTAAAAATTTAGAATGTTACTGTATCTTGGCTTTCTATCGTTTTTTTAAATTGTATTTTAAAACTTAAGATAACTAAATTAGTTAAAAAGCTGAAAAACCAACGTTTAAAATGCACAAATAATATATGAAAAGCAGCAAACAGCTGTTTCGAATCTACTAGCGAGATTCTTCTTCAGTGCAAGATAAGGAAAAAGGAACAGCGTTCTAGAAAAAGCAATGCTGAGCAAAATCATAGACAGAGACGCGTTGGCTTAAGTGCTATTCTCATTTCCAAGTCGGAAATTTGCCGTAGCGGAAAATTTGCCGCTGCAGATTTCCGTCTATATTTTTCCGCATGTGGGTTCCCTGCTTTACTGTCAAAGGTCTCAGAAACCGCTTGTTCGGAAAGTGAATAAAGTATAGATTAAGTCTCTGAATATGGTTTCTGTACTAAACTAAGTGTACAGATTTTTCTTATCAAATCCCCTATTCAGAAGTCCCATCACGATAGGAGCCCCACCAGTGGCCGAGAGGTTCTGCTCTCGAAGCTGGTAGACGGGAAGTGCTGGGTTCGATCCCAATCGCGCCCGTCGGCCTAATTGTTCGGAGTTTTCGTGGTTTTCTTCGAGCCGTGGATCTTCCATGCGTTAATACGGATTAGGTTCCCTTAGAAAGACCCCCACGGAGGGCACTCTCCCCGGGCCTATATCCCTCGTGTAAATAATTGGCCGTCAAAAATCAACCCAACCCAACCCAACCCATCACGATAGTACTAGAGGCACAACTGTTATGCTAGTGTCTGTAGTTTAACTGAAAATTAGGGGGCAGTAGGTGGAGTAATCGGCGAGACTGCTAACAGGGGTTAAGGGTAGTTGGAAGGTCAAAAGCTAAAATATATCGAATTTCCGATATTTTAATATTTGAATCTACCATTTCTCCTCTTTTTACTGATATATTGCTTTCGTTTCTACAGCAACCAGAAGTTGGAAAATTTTTAGTAATTCTGTTTATCTACTTTACTACTGGTGGGTTTATTTACTTTAAACTTGATTTTCTCAATGTTGGTTTTTTTTTTTTTACTTCGATGTACATTTTTGAAAAAACTATTCTACATTATGCTTTGAAATTTTACTTGACATTCTATACATATCCCTGTTTAATCTGAGGTGAATTGTTTAAACTCATAAAAATAACTTTTTTTTATTATATTTGAAGAAATTGTATGTTTTTTGAAATTGGTTTCTACTTTAGAATTTAATTATAAATTTAACTTCAGATTATTTTTTATGCATAAAAAAAATTTTAAAGTCCATATCTTAAGTAGTTTATGAGAAAAGGTACATTAACATGTCAGGTATAGGGATTCCGACCGCCCTTAACCCGGGAGAACGCGCGCATACCCAGGGTATGGATGGTTTTTACTTTGTCACCAATAAAAACAACTAATAATCGTCACCTTAATTAATCGGAGAGAATTTTGCGATAAAATAAGTTGAAGATTACTTTTAAAAAGATAGTGGTGACAATTGTAAAAACCGTACGCACTCCGGGTCTATCGGGCCCGGCGCGCGTCCTCCCGGGTTAAGGGGAAAGGACTATTCTAATCGCTCGGATTCTGATATGATGAGCCCATCGTTCAGTTGTAACAGGAGTGAGTGCAATTGTTTAGACTTTAAAGCTGAGTCTCTAACAGGAGTTACTTGTATCGGTATACCGGGTGAACCAAAAGTTCGTTACAACTTTAAAAACTCGTAAAAAAGGAAGAAATTGTGATAAAGGCATGCGGTTTGCAAGAAAAGGCTCACAAGATAGTCGGAGTTTTTTAGCAGCAAAGTAATTTAGTTAAAAAATCACATGTAAGAAGCGCTGACGACCCGAAACACATTGAACAGGACAATACACTCCATTAATGTGTTCTTCCTATAACAAATGTTAACATGACCTCCAGAACATTCTACGACACAACTGTTGTCCTGTTCATGGTGCTTCAGGTCGTCAGCGGCCTCGTCAGTGCCTGATTTTTAAAAAATTTTTCTGCTAAAAAAAATCGGACTACCTTGTGAGCCCTTTCTTGCAAACCGTTGTCCTTTATCATAATTTCTTCCTTTTTTAATGCTCGTATTCACCATCTACCTCGACCTAGAAAACCTCAGTCAAACGCTCAAATGAAATTCACGATAACATTTGATTTGATATTATCAAGGAGACATCCAATCAGGGTTAAAGGTGCATCCCGTTTGAGCGTTCGACCGAGGTTATGGGCATAACGCAGGGGTCGAAGTAGTTGGTGAATACGAGCGTTAGAGTTTAAAAGTTGTAACGAACTTTGGCTCACCCGATATGAGGGCTTTGTGTTGGCAATACTGACATAAAATGGGGGGGGGGGATTCTGCATGCTATTAACCCTGTGTATTTAGTGTGTAGTTTAGGTTATATTGCCTTTCGTTGCATGTCAATCTCTATTCCATTTTAGAAACTTTTTACTCGCTTAGGTGTACTGTTTTGTTTAAAGCTTACAGTTAAATGAGATGAGATTGTATCACATGGGATAAGAACAGGCCAACGTGGTTTGTTGCTTTAACATAACCTACTGCTATGCAAGCTAGCGCCTCCTTTCCATTACAGCTAGAGCATTACCTTGTACACTGTTTTTAAAATCTCACGCCTGCCTGTAAGTTGCGCTTTAATGAGACCAACATGAAGGTTTCTTTTCGCCCTCATATAGCATAATCTCTTCCCCATTTATGGTTCTGTAAGTTGTTCGACACGACGATTTTTTTTTTCTGAGGGGAAGGGGGCATTTCTTACCAAACTACGGCCTAAAGTCATTGCGGTAAATGAATTTTTATATGCAATAAATACCCTTTCTGACTGTGTATTCTGTACCACAATTTAAATTTCTGTAGTATATGTAATGCACTACTTTATACTCTGCTAAAGTAAACCCTGAGATTGGGTTACTTGGAAACAAGGTAAATTTGTTCATTTAAGAAAAAAAATAAACAGATCTTATCTAGGATTTGGAAATAACATATGTAGACTTATTTTAACTTTAACCTTTAACTCATGTTACCGGTCTCGCAGACCGGTGCTTTTTTCAATTTTCGTAGTTAGCTTGCAAATTTCAGTTTATCTACTGAAATTTTGTCTCGTTTGGAACTTTAGTACCAGAGACTTTTGAATACACCAGAGCCTTTTAGAATAGGTGAATTTTAATTCTAACACCCCTGTACAAAAAGTTTAGTACAAAAACATCCTATGAGTTAATCGCGGCTTTTATTCATCTTTCGATGGAGCGGTCTCACAGACCGCTTCACACTAGTTACGTGACAATTTCTGTGACATCAGTTAAAGGTTAATAATGCTTGTTAAAACATAACACTTCACTGCTATGTTAGCGGTCTTGCTAACCGCTACCTTTTTTTAATTTCGAGTTTAACTTATTTTGGATTTTAACTACATGTACTAGTGAATTTTTTAGCATGGAACCTTTTTTAGTACTATCGCTAGAGACTTCCTATTAGGTAAATTAGATGTCTTTTACATAAAGTTAGTACAGAAACTGTATTCTACGAGATAATCAAGCCTTTTATTTATCTCCAACGGGCGGTGCCCACAAGCAGTAGCTTATGCTACAATTTCTGCCTGTCATTAAGAGTTCAATATTTAGAAAATGCGTCATAAATTATTTGATGCTGAATGAGATATTAAGTTCTTTTATCTTGCTAACTAGTCTTAATAAAAGAATTAGGGGAGATGGGGGCACATGTGAACAGTTCACATAAATATAGCTTTTCCTCCTAACTGGATTAATTTCTATAAACAAAAACTACTTAATATAGTAAACAGAACTTTCTTCTACACATGGTAATTTTTTAAAAATCACCTGTATAGTTTTTCTTACATTTTTTAATAGTTTTATAAATTCAAAAACTTGTTCACATGTGCCCCATCAGCGGGGTAGTTGTGAACACACGTGGGGCACATGTGAACACAAGGAAAAAGTATCCTTTAACATGCTTTTTATTCTGTTATTCATTTGTCATCGTAATCATTAGTTATATTACCTTTTAAATTCACCATAAAGAAAAAAAATTATATATATATATATTTCTCCAGTTTCTGGGTGATATGTTTAAGCAAAAGATTATAAAATGAAAATAAGTAGATTTGGAGGGGAGAGGCTTAAATGATTCATTAAATATTGTTGCAATAAAATAAAAAAATAAACAAGCAATTTAAAAAAAGAAATTAAAACTTTGAAATTTTGCTTAAGGGTTTTTGTTGGGGGGAAATTTTAGGGAGGAGGCATTTACATACTATTTATCGGAAATCTGCCGAAATCCGAAAGATTCTCACTCCTGTATTTGCCTTATTTACTTGTAAATTATAGATAAAGAAGGGTTTTTTAATTATTTAAAAAATCTCGACTATAACCGCCCCCCCCCAACTTCTTTTGCTTTTGAAAGAGGAAGGGGGGGGGTGTACAATCGGGATTTTACGATAGTTATCAGTTTAAAAATTTTACTTTCTTAAAATATTACTTGTATTTATGGATATGGTATTTTGAATGGATAGCTCCATTCAAAGCATCATATACATAACTGTTTTAGAAATGAAAGTAAGCCATCATTGGAAAGTTAGAACAAATGCAACAGAAAAATTTGCAAAGTTGTTCAAGGTAATACTTTTGTATTAACAATGCATAAAAAATATTGTTGTAAACCGTTTAGTAAAATAATATATAACACTTATTGCATTTTAGAAAACATTAAATTTATTTAAAGTACAATTGAACGTAAACGAGCTTGTTGCTCTTTATGCATTTGCTGAAAGATGTGTTTGTGGAAGTTTCAATACAAAATAAACTTTGTGGGAGGAAGATATCGTCTATTTCAGGAAGATTGTAGATAATGGAACTTACATTATTTCTCATTAAGTTAACTGAAAGAAAGAGAATCCCAGAATGATTATTTGGGCACTTATGAACTGTTCATATCTGCCCCAAATAGTCTGTTCACAAGTGCCCCACATTGCTGCTTTTGTAAAATTGATAAATCCTTAACATTTCTCAATTTTAGAAGAAAAAGAACTGTATCAAAAATTTTTTATTAGTATTCATAGTATATGTTAAAACACTCAAATTCAAATAAATGAATAAATAAATAAAGTTATTCGCTTATTAACTTGGAACAAAGATTTTACTTTTGAGATCTAAAAACAGTGTTTTGGCTGCAGAGGACAAACAAAATGTCATAGAGCTTCAAAAAAATTTTACCATATGTCTACAGGTGCTATCATCTTTAGTAATTTTTTTCAAATAAAAAAACTTATAATAACTATCGAAAAATTGCGATGTTCACATGTGCCCCCATCTCCCCTATACAAAAAAGTTACTTTACATCTGAATTTAAATGAAACCACTTTCCTTCAGTGTCTGTTTTTTTCCAAATCTCCACACTTATAATGCAAAATATTCAAAGACCTACTTATATGAATAAACTCTCTTCCCCTGCCCCCCGAAAAAAATCTAACTTTATAGAACTTAAACATCCTTCTAGATTTCAAGCGATAAAATTCTGCACCAAAAAAGCTTCTGTAATTTTGGGGGTGTTTTGGGGTTTCAAATCTGCGAGTAAAGACACGTGAAATAGAACCGGGATCCAGATAGATTTTACACTGTTAGTGAAACGAGATTGACTAAAAGATCAGAAAATTTGCTTACTTAAAACAGCGGAAAATTCGCAAAAATATAGGCTTCTGATTGGTCAATCTCGTTTCGCTAACAGTGGTAAAATCTATCTGAATCCCGGCCAATGTGACTAAACAGTTTAATGAAACAAAATTAATAAAATAATGATTAAAATATACTTTTACAGAGAAATTATATCAGGATTCCTACACAATTCTGGTAAAAAAAATTCCCTGACTTTTCCAGGTTTTCCCTGACACTTCCTCGGTAAAAATTCGGCTTACATATTGTTGTAAAACCCTCTACAATGGACAAATTAAATCTAGATAAAAGCTAGAAAAATGTATGCACTGTATGAATTTCCAATTTTTAATTATTTTTCATATTGTTATATAGTTTGTATAAATTTTATATCAAGTTTTAGATTGTATGAATAATTAATTCAAAATTTCTCCATTTACGACTACTATAGAGATTCTGATATATTTCTGATATTTCAAATATTTTTAAAAATCACTGATATTTCCCTAACTTTTCCCTGTTTTTCAGGTTTTCCCTGACCCATACGAACCATGTTATATTATGTTAGATAATTTTTAACAATTATTCTAATTGGTACATAAATTATACAAGTTGTTGTAATTTTCCAACTGTGCGAAAAATGTCCAGGCCGGGAATCGAACCAAGGACCTCTTGGCTGAAACTTTCAATGCTCTGCCAACTGAGCTATCCCGAACGAATATGGAGCACGTAATTCATTCGGTTAACCTTATTGAGGTTATTTGGGTGAATAAGGTGATAGTGATTATTTTAAAATGAGACTAATGTGATATAAAAATAATCACATTTAAATCATATAATAAAGGTAAGGGAAATCAGCTTACATTCTTCTTCAGGATCGTCCACGGTAATTTTTCTGCTTATCTATATAAAATTAAAGGTTTATCCATTAATTATGTGAATTAGCCATTATGATTTAGCCTGTGAAGAACTTGTAAAGGTGTTTATTAAAAATGTGTATTTTTCTCATTATTTGTATCACAAGAATTTTGCACCACTTTTCGTTTTAAATTAATTTTTATGTATTTCTAAAGAGACAATGGAGCATTCATTTTTTGCTCCTATCTAGGTTAAAACATCTACAGATCTGAAAATAATAATACAAAACATTATTTAGACTTGATTACATACATATATAAATTAAAGGTTGTGTTCATTAATAAAACAAATATTTTCATTTAAAATTAATAAATTGTAGATATAGTACTTTATAATGTCAATACTGCAGCTCTATTATGCAAGAGTTTATAACATTTGATAGGCAGTTCAAAAGATGAAACAGGAAGTAATGTTCTATTTTCGTAACAGGATGGATGGATGAAGTAAACATTTTACTTATTGCAGACATTAAGTGTTTTTGAAAAGCAATTAACTTGATATATGATAAATTTTATCTATTTCTGAAGAGATTAGTGTTTCTAACTTTAGACATAGATAGCTTCAGCCATAAGATATGTTTCGAATCCTGGTCTGGACATTTTTCGTACAGATGGAAAATAACAACTCTTAAAATTATAAGATGTTCCATAAATGTAATTAAGGATTAATTGAATTCTGACCAGAAGTGGGTCCAAGTAATCTCAATTTTAAGTTATCAGCACACTATTCTCAACTCTAAAAATTTTATAGATTTAAATCATTTTTCATTTAACACTATTTTCTTACGAGCATACACTATTCATATGACAAAATATGTAATTTGATATTAAACCTATGATAATGTGCTTTCAAATTCCTCGTTTGCATTCTAATCTTTTTAAATAATTTTCTTTGCATAGCAAAGCGGGGGCCGATCTCTAACGTTATTTGTACTTTTTCGATTTTAGTTGCAGTTTTTAATAAGACGACAATAACTTTCAGAACCATTTCCAAGAGTAAAAGTGAGTTTATATATATAAAAAAACTGCAACTAAAATCGAGGAATTAAGATTTGGAGTAACGGCCGGTTCCTACAGAAACTGCCCATTTTTAGATGGCTCGATTCTAAGTTATTTTAATGTTTAATCCTTTAAAGAGCAAAGCGGCTGTGTTCCTGAAGTCTTGAAAAGATTAACTCAACCAGATTTTTCAAGCAAGTTGATTTGGAAATTTTAATGCTTTTAACCCTCCACCTACTTGACTGGTCCAATGGCCCCGACAGGTGAGTTTCAATGATTTTTCTCATTTGTTGGGGGGGGGGGGGGGGGTGGAGGTTGAAAATTCTATGTATTGGTGTTTTTTCTTTTCTGGAATGTTTTACTCCTTTTTATATAAAAAAGTAGAATATTCCAAAAGTCTCGTATTTACAAAATTTTTAGCCTTTTTTAAATTTGGAATCATTTTGAATCTACCGGTCTGGTCAAATGGACCCGTCTGGTATGCGGAGGGTTAACGTGCATTGCAAAAGTTTCAACGCCTTTTTAAATATTTCCGTGCAATTTTAGCAGTGTGGATAAGTGTAATATACCATTGTCCTTAACGTAGTTATTGTTTTTCTTCGGCATTATCTTGGAGTATCTTTTCTCATATCGGTATCATTTTCTTAAAGGGGAGGATAATCCACTCTTAAATCTCTCTCTACGGGCAAAAAATATTTTTCACATTTTAAATACCTAATATTAAATCCTTCTGCTCTGTAATGGAAGTTACGATTGTAAAAACAGTAATCATACTTAAAGAATTCCTAGTTATTAGTAGAACGTATAGATTTTGCAATATTATTATATCGTTACTATTTTATTTGGTTATTTAAAGCCAGTATCATATCCCCCATTAATATTAGAGTTAACGCAATCGCATTAATTGCAAGTGGCTGATTTTTGTACAGAAAAATTTAATCTTGTTTGCGAGATGTACAGGATTAACAAACCTGAAACATGAAGGTAGCTTCTACAGCTGAATCTGCTGTTAAATGGATCGCTTGACTTGTGACCTTTCACTTTAACTACAGACACCTGGTGAAATTTTGTTTTCGTTTGGAGGTCTAGTACTTTTCTAGAAATTACTTAAATAGAATTTTATTTTTAAAAGAAAAATCCAGTACAGAAATTTGTATCTCCCCTTTTATTAGTCTTTAGATCAAGGTACTTCAGAGACTGCTCACAATAGCTATGCAACAATTTCTGCACTGTAGTTAAACGTTAATATTAACATTTACCCTTAAGAAGGCTGGTCACCCAGTTTCCGATTTCCCTTCACTAATGTACAGTCTATGGGCATTTGACGCATTCGTATATTTAAAATACCTCCTCGGGAAATTTATATTTTAAACTTCTACTTTTTGTGACCACTTCCTAAAAGATTTTTTTTTCTTTAAAATATTTCTAAAATATAGACTTAATTTTATAGGAAGTGTTAAAATCTTACTCGCAGTTCGCCCGCTTTTAACACATAAAAATATTAAATTCAGCATTGATTTTAGAAATATTTTGAAAGCTAAGAGACATCCTTTAAGAAGAGTACACAGAAAAAAGGATGTTAAAAAAAATATGAATTTCCCCAGAAATTTTAAATATACGAATGCATCAGTCCATAGACTTAACATTACGGAGGAGCATTCCAAAGCTGAGTGACCAGCTCCTTTAACTATCTCTGAAATTGTTGCATCGTTACTCATAGGTGCCATCCTCCCACTAATCCTCCCGCTAATCCTACTTAATATGAGGATTAATTTAACCCAGGTTAAGCACGTTTCAAAACACTTTTATTCGAATTTTTATTTTCAGTCTCTAATTGATGAACAGCTCAGCGAACGGCCAAAAACACGATCGGGGCGCACGGAGGAAATTTGCATATGACAGAGGCAAGACAACAATCACAGAACTCCGTTCGACAGATAATCAGCGTAGAAAACGGATTCTTGCCTCTGTCATATGCAAATTTCCTCCGTGCGCCTCGATCGTCTTGTTTTTGGCAGTTCGCTGAGCTGTTTTTTGTGCGTGCATAACGCGTCCGTTTATTGCGATAGACGTACCATTCCTGTTCCATTTAGGGTTTTCGCATGCGCTGAGCATTTTGCGAAGAAAAAAAAAAGGGCGTTGCCATTCGAAAATTTCGAGTTTCTGTGCCTATAACCTTAACCGTGAGCGCCAATTTGTTGCCGTTCACAGAATCCCGAACTCATACCTCTGAATAACTATATCTGAAATCTCATCTCGATCGATTACACGGAACGGCCATTAGCGTTCCATATATCGGCAAAGTTTTTTAATGACCACCCTGTATATCATTTGGAATTCACTAACGCTTCAATAGTTAGATAAATGTCCTTAAGTGGCCCACTACTAGTGCGTTTATCTTATATGATCGTTGTGTTTCTCCTAAGATTAAACTTGTATTACAGGATATGTTTTATCTTCTGAAATACAAAGTAGCTACGAAATTAATGCTTTTAAAATTATGCATGCATATTTTCGACTTTTTTCCCGACTGCCAAGAAGGGTTATATGTTTCACGCGTATCTGGGTATGTGGATTTCTTCATACCCACGAAACATCTCAACGGCTGGATGGATTTTAATGAATGAGGTCTCTATCGATTCGTCTTACCCGTCCGATGGTTATAGGCTAGGTTTAGTTTTTATACACTCAAAATGACGGCTGTAAAATACAAAATGGCGGTAGAGACGAAAAAAAATTTTACGCACCATATTGAGTGGCATATCACTGGATAGGTCTTTTAAAATGAAGACTATGTTTCATTAACAATTTTAAAATCAGAAGCTCCGTTTAAGTATTACACAACCTGGAAGTTGTGTAGGTAGGATCTATAACTTTACTACAACTCTAACCTTCTAGACATCTATAGGCCTCATCAAAACAGTTTTTATAGATAGAACTAACAATTAAACAAAACTTAAAAGTCATCAATACATGTAAATAAAAAAATAGATAAGTAATATAAAAAATAGTTTCACATTGATGAGAAATAATTAGTTCGCTTTTACGCAGTTGGGTTTGATTTTTTAAATTTAATTAAAAATTATTTTTGTGGTATAATTTGCTTCGAACCATGTTAAGGGATTTGAATCCGATTATTCGGCTACATTTCTATTCATTTAAATACGAGTTTATTGTTTCAAACTATCGCTGTTACAATTAACGAAAAATAAAAGCAAAGAAGATACATGCCGTTCTAACAGAATTACTAGTAAAATATTCTTAATTTGTCTAACTTTGTATAATTTAATATCCGCTCGACATTTTTCCTTCACGCTAATTCGTTATATATATATAATGGTATAACATTAATAATGTGCTATGCGTGTATAAAATAATTTATTCTAGTTCCAGAAGCAATATTTATTTAAACAAATGTGATTTAGCATTTCAAATTCTCGGAATCATGCCAATTTTTGGGATTGATCATCAAATGTTAACTAAAAAGAAAATATAAATTATACCATATGGCAATTTCAGAAATAAAATAAATTAATATAACCGAGATTAATGCGTTCTTTTGTTTCATTAGTAAGATTAATATCTAAGAGTTTGAAAAATTTATTATGGTGAAAATTTCACTTTTAAATTTGTTTTTGATTATTAAGTTATAATTGGAGGTTTAATTATCTAGATTCGAAATTGTTTTATTGAACACATTCATCAGACTTGTGTGCTTGACACCAGGGCCCGCGTATAAGTCATCGTCGATATACAGGGACGAGATAGCACAAGGAAATTTAAAAACACCAGATAATGGAGGCTATTCCATTTCCGTTTTGATCACGTGGTTAAGGTAAAAACTTCTAGCGTAAAGAAGGGAAGGCTCCGTAGACGTGTAATGTAAATCCCCGCTAGCCAATGAAACAGTTCATGCGGCAAAGCAGTTGTATCTTCCCTTCCTATCAATTAGAAGTTCTTTGGGTAAATTACCGGTATCACGTGACTTTTTCAGCCTCGAACTCATATTTGGAATATCCTCCATTACATCCTGGGGGCTCCACTCGGAGTGTGTAACGAAGCTGGCGGAATTCGAAGCTATTTCGAATCTACTAGCGAGCTACTTCTTCAGTGCAAGATAGGGAAAAAGGAACAGCGTGCTAGAAATCCTCGATCTTTATTTTTGGGAAGCTTACCACATCATTAAAAATTCTCACTCTTTAGTCAATGACTTATCTGGTACTCCTGATTTTCCAAGTAATTGGAAATCATTAATTTTCCCCTTTTTTGGTTTCTTTTTCTCTCCTTCTCCGGTAGATGTCGCTACTTATCCACTCAGTTTCCACTGCTTCTCTCTCATTGGTTGTTTTTGGCGACTTCGCTACCCACATAGGGTATGTAAAGCAGGGAACCCACATGCGGAAAAATATAGACGGAAATCTGCAGCGGCAAATTTTCCGCTACGCCAATTTCCGACTTGGAAAAGAGAATAGCACTTCCGTTTTTCGCTGGCGCTTCCGCGTTAAACTACTGCGCATGTCTGTGACAAACCTACATAGTTTGATTTCTACAGATGCCGTCACGGAAAATGGAAAAAGTTCAAACATGTTTAACTACAATTCCGCTACGTTTTCGCATTTGTACGCGGCAAATATGGGGTCAATTAGCCGTTCCGCTGTCAGATTCCGTCGTATTTTTCCGCATGTGGGGTCCGGCTTACCTAATACCTGCCAAGCTCACTTATCTTCCGTAATATGTGGATTAATTTGACCCAGGTTTAATACGTTTCGAACCAGAAATTAAATTTAAATGTTGACCCTGAAAATAAAGATTCATCAATTAGAGACTGAAATTAAAAATTCGAATAAAAGTTTGTTTTGAAACGTGCTTAACCTGGGTTAAATTAATCCTCATTTTAAGGAGGATGGCACCTATGAGTAACGATGTAACAATTTCAGAGATAGTTAAGGGGGCTGGTCACTCAGCTTTGGAATGCTCCTCCGTAATGTTAAGTCTATGGAGTTATGTATTCGTATATTTAAAATATCTTCTGGGGAAATTCATATTTTTAACATCCTTTTTTCTGTGTACTCTTCTTAAAGGATGTCTCTTAGTTTTCAAAATATTTCTAAAATCAATGCTGAATTTAATATTTTTATGTGTTAAAACCGGGCGAACTGCGACTAAGATTTTAACACTTCCTATAAAATTAAGTCTATATTTTAGAAATATTTTAAAAGAAAAAATCTTTTAGGAAGTGTACACAAAAAGTAGAAGTTTAAAATATAAATTTCCCGAGGAGGTATTTTAAATATACGAATGCGTCAAATGCCCATAGACTGTACATTAGTAAAGGGAAATCTGAAGCTGAGTGACCAGCCCTCTTAAGGGTAAATGTTAATATTAACTACAGTGCAGAAATTGTTGCATAGCTATTGTGAGCAGTCTCTGAAGTAGCTTGATCTAAAGGCTAATAAAAGGGGAGATACAAATTTCTGTACTGGACTTCTCTTTTAAAAATAAAATTCTATTTAAGTAATTTCTAGAAAAGTACTAGAGCTCCAAACGAAAACAAAATTTCACCAGGTGTCTGTAGTTAAAGTGAAAGGTCACAAGTCAAGCGATCCATTTAACAGCAGATTTAGCTGTAGAAGCTACCTTCATGTTTCAGGTTTGTTAATCCTGTACATCTCGCAAACAAGATTATTTTTTTCTGTACAAAAATCAGCCACTTGCAATTAATGCGATTGCGTTAACTCTAATATTAATGGGGGATATGATACTGGCTTTAAATAACCAAATAAAATAGTAACGATATAATAATATTGCAAAATCTATACGTTCTACTAATAACTAGGAATTCTTTAAGTATGATTACTGTTTTTACAATCGTAACTTCCGTTACAGAGCAGAAGGATTTAATATTAGGTATTTAAAACGTGAAAAACATTTTTTGCCCGTAAAGAGAGATTTAAGAGTGGATTATCCTCCCCTTTAAGAAAATGATACCGATATGAGAAAAGATACTCCAAGATAATGCGAAAGAAAAACAATAACTACGTTAAAGACAATGGTATATTACACTTATCCACACTGCTAAAATTGCACCGAAATATTTAAAAGGCGTTGAAACTTTTGCAATGCACGTTTACCCTCCGCGTACCAGACGGGTACAATTGCCCAGACAGGTAGATTCAAAATGATTCCAAATTTAAAAAATGCTAAAAATTTTGTAAGTATGAGACTTTTGGAATATTCCACTTTTATATAAAAAGGAGTAAAACATTCCAGAAAGAAAAAAGACCAAATACATAGAATTTTCGGCCCCCTCCCTCCCCACAAATGAGAAAAATCATTGAAATTCACCTGTCGAGGCCGTTGGACCAGTCAAGTAGGTGGACGGTTAACCCCTTGGGGACGAGCGGCACGTATACGTGCCGCATGAAGTGCTCAGAATCCTTGTTTTTTTTTCTCACCAGTAAAATTTTACTGTAAAATTTGCTTCATTTAACCAGCGCATTTTCTCGATTCAAGAAAACAAATTTGTTTTTAAAAAACGGTGACAAAAGATTAAAATTTTCGTAAAAGGCTCCCGTCCCGAAGGGGTTAAAAGCATTAAAATTTCCAAATCAACTTGCTTGTAGAATCTGGTTGAGTTGATCTTTTCGAGACTTCAACACAGCCACTTTGCTCTTTTAAGGATTAAACATTAAAATAACTTAAAATCGAGCCATCTAAAAATGGGCAGCTTCTGTAGGAACCGGCCGTTACTCCAAATCTTAATCAGCCGAAACTTAAAGCATGAAGAAAGGGACGGAAAATTATTCAAGTTATAATCTAGAAATTAAGAAACAGTATAACTAAATGCAAACTAACATGAAAGGTAATTCAAGGCATCTCGCAGCTTCATAAACTTATGAGAACACACTTAAAACAAAATGTATTTCTAGTATAGAGTAGCCAGAAAAGTTTAAACTAACAACAAGAAAAATAACTTAAAATAATTTTATTAAAAACTATACTCTTAGAGCTCAGCTCTAGTAAATAAAAGTTAATAGGTCATCAGCATCAATAATACATTACAATTCAAGTAAAAAATTCTATTTCAATAAAATATATTAAAAAAGAGTCCTAGAAATATAGCACTTTTCATTTTAGCAATAGTTGCGCACAGAGTTTGTACGTGGTCACTCAACAAAACATGTTGCTGTCATGAAAATAGTTTCAGAAACCCTTCATGAAGTTCCCGGTCATAAATTACGGATAATCAATATATCCATCCTTGTTTCGATCTGCCATGGCAAGTAATGGATCAACCAGCATAGATAGTTCGGCATCTGTGAACACTTTCGAAGATTGACCATGAGCAGAAGTTTCTTCCGAATGAAAGTGCAATAAAGATTGGACTAATTCACATCCATCAAGCTTGTTGTTTCCTTCAGAATCGTGAGACTGGAAATATATGAATTGAAGGTCACCTTCAGTAACAAAAGATAAGTCTAGTTCACCTTGCATGTGTTCTTGCAAGTGTTTTTTGTCACTGAAATCAAAGTCATGGTACATCGCACTCACAACAGCAGTCGTCAATAAAACTGAGAAAAACACGAAAGTTATCAAAGCCATTGTTATTGACTAGCGAAAGAATTCCAGCACGTGAAGAGTTAAAGGAATGTTATTAGTCCGTAAACCTTATTGTCCAGGGATGTTTTTATACACACTATGATAATGCGCGGTCACATGTAACTTAAAAAAATCCTTGAATTTAAATTGGTCGGTTGGGGAGTTACGATTATTTGTTTTGTTTTTGAGGAATAATCAGAAAAATTTGGAAGTTTTTCAGTAATTGTTCGAAATGAAATTAATGAGCGCGTTCAGAGACCGAAACACGGGTAACTCGGAAAATTGAGGAATGACGTCATGCTGGTTTCTCGGTGTAAGGTTGGGTAAAAACGGCTCTGAACGCTTTCGGGTAAAGTTGCGTGATTTTTTTATTTACATTTACAAACATGGCGGCAGCTGCACTTTCGACAGTGCAAATAGATCCAATTATCACTTTTTTAGATGGGAAACTGTTCCAAAAGTTAATTTTTATGGGGAATACTATCGCAACAAATATGTATCACACACTGTTAAAAATATCGTGAAAAATTACCTCTGTTTTTAAAGGCTATCTATTTTCTGACCAATGAGAGCGCTTTATAGGCGTTTATGTAGCTTTCTCATTGGTCAGAAAATTGATAGCCTTTAAAAACAGAGGTAATCTTTCACGATATTTTTAACAGTGCAGGTTTTGCTAGCCATTTTAGGCTTCCAAGCGTGAACTGATTTGTCATATGCAAAATTTACATTTATCTTCTAACTTATCTAAAAGTTAAACTTAGACCAGATATGTTTTTATTATTATTTTTGTAATATGAAAAAACAGTAACAATGTGCGATAAAACTGATCAAAACAGTGCTATTCCGATTAACAGTCACAGTTAAGCTATAAAATGGTAAACAAATCAGATTTCCCAACCACGTGATCACTTTACCCAACAAAAATTTTCAGGTAATGTGGGTTCCCCGAAATCTGGGTAATCTCCGGCTCTGAACGCTACGGGGAACTCGCAAAAAGTCACGTGATGTCGGTCTCTGAACGCTTCGGGTTACCCGTGGTAAACCTGGGGAACCCAGGGGGCGGTCCGTGAACGCGCTCATAGAGCCAAAAGCCTGTATCTTACGAAAGTAAGCGCTAAAATTCACAGAATATAGACTTTTGATTGGTTAATATTTTTTAACCCAGCGTTGGTCGTGCTATGAGCATTTCCTTCTACACTGTTAAAAATATCGTGAAAAATTACCTCTGTTTTTCAAGGCTATCTGTTTTCTGGCCAATGAGAACGCTTCATAGGTGTTTGTGTAGCGTTCTCATTGGTCAGAAAATAGAGAGCCTTTAAAAACAGAGGTAATTTTTCACGATATTTTTAACAGTGTAATTTCTCTAAAGAAGCTTGTATGTAATTATTTAGGAATTGGGTATAGCGTCTAAAAGATATAGTATGGCACAGAGGTAATTTTTCACGATATTTTTTAACAGTGTAGATTTTCTGTTAAAATTTACAAGCTGCTGTATTTTGCGAAATTTCCTTATTTCGCAAAAATGCAAGCTTTTGAACAGTTGATTTCGCTTTGAAAAATTTCAGAAATTTAATAGCAGGTGTGCAGAGAGACTTTTCGCTTTAAGTCTATACGTGATTACCAACCAGACGCCACCATTTTGCTTTATTTTCGGAATATCGAAAAATTTTCAAAATTGACTCTTCTGATTGGTCAATCTCGTTTCAAAAATAATTGTCTGGAACCTTGTCTATCCGGATTCCTGGTTTTAGATGGATTCTGAAGTGAAGATGGAATCGGAGATTGCTCATTTTAACTCGATATAGCATGTGATTTTAACATACTGTATCGAAACGATGCAGAAGAATGAAAACCCACTATTACCTAGTTTTGTTACCTCTTTTTGCTGTCATATACTTTATTAAACGAGGCTAACGAAAAAGACAGGCTACCACGGTGCATTCCACGCATCTTTTTTTACAGACCGTTAGAGTGACCTGATACTCTTTTCGTACACCTGCGATAAACTACATATTAAGGGTCTGTTCAGAAGTGCAGCTCACGCCACGCGCGCCCTGAGAAGTTTTTGCCATGGAGTAGGTGCAATAGAGCATCACGTGACTCCAGCGGTCTGTAAAAAAAAGGTACGCGGAATACATCGCGGTAGCCTGTCTTTCTCGTTAGCCTCGCTTTAATAAAGGTATAGCGCCTAGAATATATAGTGTGGATAAATTGGCTATCCCTGTAATGGAGGATATTCCATCTCCGTTTTGATCACGTGGTCAAGGTAAAAACTTCTAGCGTAAAGAAGGGAAGGCTCCGTAGACGTGTAATGTAAATCCCCGCTAGCCAGTGAAACAGTTCATGAGGCAAAGCAGTAGTATCTTCCCTTTTTATCAGTTAGAAGTTCCTTGGGTAAATTACCGGTATCACGTGACTTCTTTCAGCCTCGAACCCATATTTGGAATATCCTCCATACTTAAAAAAGTGCTAAAATATGGTATCCCTTAAATATGCAACGATGCTGCTGAAATATACAGATCGCAGCGACATCTGCAGGATATTTTCTACAACTGCAAGAAATTGCTAGTCTATACAATGTTATAATCCCGCAGATGTCGCTGCGATCGACACTTGGGATTTTGGCACTATCGTCGCACATTTAAGGGATAAAAATTTTTAGCGTTGTTTGAATAGCATATTTACACACTAGGTATTATAGACGCTGTAATAAAGGTATGATGAGGTGAAAAGAATAAGAGCTCGATTTTGAGTACTTTCAGTACTGTATAGATATCTTTGTTTTTGAAGACAAAACTTGGAAAAAATGTTTTTGCCATGGGAAAAACGACCTTTTAAGATAATAAAAAGTATAACGACAGCTTTCTGAGTTGCACCCTAAAACATCAAGAATGTAATCCAATGAATTTGATCTCGCGAACAGTTACGGAATCATTTGTCAAGATGACTGCAATATTTAGATCTCAATGTGTGATACTTAACAGGGGCCTGATTCTGAGCGATTTCGATACATTAGTACAGCGACTAGAATATACAGTGTGGAAATCTGCTATCCAAACAGAGCTAAAAAGTTTTGTCCCTTAAATGTGCAATGATGCTGAAATCCAGGGAGCCGATCGCAGTGACATCTGCGATATATTTTCAAATTTCAAAGTAAATATCGTATTATTACAGCGTCTTGACCAAATCGTCTTAAGGTTTTAGACAATATCCTGCAGATGTCGCTGTGATCGACTCATTGGATTTCAGCATCGTTTGACATTTAAGGGATACAATATTTTAGCACTTTTTTAAGTATAGCGCCTAGAATATACAGTGTGGAAATCGGCTATCCCTGTAATACTTAAAAAAGTGCTAAAATATTGTATCCCTTAAATGTGCAATGATACTGCTGCAATATGCAGATCGCAGCGACATCTGCAGGATATTTTCTACAACTGCAAGATATTGCCAGTCTATACAATGTAATACTAGCAATACGGAAATCCCGCAGATGTCGCTGCGATCGACACTTGAAATTTTAGCAGTATCGTCGCACATTTAAGGGATAAAAATTTTTAGCACTGTTTGGATAGCATATTTCCACACTAGGTATTCTAGGCACTGTATTTTTAAATATTACTGGGATAGCCGATTTCCACACTATGTATTCTAGACGCTGTAACTTTGGTGTCGGAGCAAAAGCGAAAAAAGTATTGCTGCCATGGAAACAACGGTAGCATTTAGAACCGGGGCCCTTAGGTAAAGAAAGTGGAGTTGCTAAATTGTTTTACTAGTGCACGCAAGGCTAACGAAAAAGAAAGGCTACCGCGGTGTTTTACTTATATCTTTTTTTACAGACAGCTGGAGTCATGTGTTGCTCGCATGCACTAATGTAGGTGTATGAAAAGAGCACGACGTCACTCTAACGGCCTGCGAGGCTATCGAAAAAGACAGGCTACCGCGGTGCATCCCACGTGTCTTTTTTTACAGACTGCTAGAGTGACGTGATGTTCTTTTCGTACACCTTCATTGGTGCATTCGAGCATCACGTGACTCCAGCGGTCTGTAAAAAAAGTTATGTGAAATGCACCACGGTAGTTTGTCTTTTTCGTTAGCCTCGAGCGGTCTGTAAAAAAAAGATGTGAGTGTTGCACCGCTACAGCCTGTCTTTTTCGAGAGCACTTAAATGATTCAACTGATTAGTGAATTTTCCCGATTACGGTATACAAACTATGATCAGAAATAAAACATAGGCCGGGATCCAGGCAGATTTTTCGCTGTTTGCAAAATGAGATTGACCAATCAGAAGCCTGCATTTATGCAAACTTTTAGCTCTTTACTTCAAACAGCGAAAAGTTCACAAAAATGCAGGCTTCTGATTGATCAATGTCGTCTAGTTAACAGCGAAAAATCTATCTGTATCCCAGCCTAATAGTTCAGCAAAAATGGAAAATTCGTTAAATTTATTTGGATCTCGGCTTCAATTACAGTGGTTAATAGTAATGAGTATACACCACTCCCTATCTTTATTAAATGCCTAAAATGGTAATATTAAATTATCACTGAAACTTACCAAAACAATAAACTACATATTAAGGAATGTGCTGGGCTAAAAGTAAAACTGAAGAGTCAATAATACAATGTTAACGGCAGTTTCATACCGGAGTGAATATACATTAAGCAAAAAATGCCGTTACCTTATGCAAAGATTAAAGTTAAGAAAAAAAAAAGTTAAAGTGTAAAAGGTTTAGGTAATGCAGAATAAAGTAAAAATCTACAAAAGTGTTGTCACATTCTTCATAAACATAATCTATATTTCCAATGCGAACTTGTTATTAGATAACGATAATCCATTTCCTGGAAATATTTCTATAAATACCTAATGTATCGATTCTAAATTAGTGTTTTGCAAACATAATTCTGAAGCTAATTTGAATGCTCAAAAATTTTACGTTATTACTTTTTTTGTACCTGTGAGATACATGACTTAATTTACATATTTAAACAATTTATACGGATATATTTCGGGAGAAAATTAGTAATTAACTATAAACGTATGGGTTTTTTTTTTGCTTTAATTAGAAAATCAAAAAGTATGAACATAATTAGGAAAAAGTATGAAGCTAATAAAACTTATAATAAGTCGCAATAAAAATATAATCTCTCTATTCTAAAAAAAGTAACTAACGCTGCCACCGCTGCTGTTTTTGAATTTTTTGTGAACGGGATTCTTTCTTCGTTAATATTAAGAAAACTACTGCATACAAAAATATGAAAATCGGTGGTCTTATAGAGAAATGTTTGATAAACACGCTGATGCAGACAGTTTTCAAATCGAAGAATTATTTTAAGAGATATTTAATGTTAAAGTTGGTCAAAATCGTTTCATTAAAAAAGTTTTATAGGAGCAAAAACTATACATATGAATTTAATCATTTTTACATCATTTTATACATTAGAAGTTCCCGGTGTACAGATTGCATTTATTTTTTTTTTTAATTTGACTCATTTTTTGAGGTTTTATTTCTATTCTAAATTCAAATTTTCAGCATTTTGAGAGATATTTTTTACAACTTTTAGAAAAGGGTATTATTTTAAATTGTCACCAAAGTTAAAAACAGCGCAAAGAATAATATTTCCTTCAAATTAAAAATTTATTTACACGTGACTATTATAAACAGAAAAAAAACTTTCAAATGAGAATTAAATGATTACGCATTAAAAGCAGGAAAATATTGATAATTACGTCATAAAAATTATATTTACAAGTGAATTTTAAAAGAGAAAGAAAATTGCAAAATAATAAATTCATTAATATGCGTTAAAAGATATAAATGGTGGAAATTACGTCATATTTAAAATTGCCAAACTATAACATTGCCAAACAGTTTAAAATTTAAAATACACTTGCGCGATACATTATTTCATATTTTGAGATAATCTTTTAAAACTAATCTATATATATATATATTACGCTATCGTACGTGGCACAGAAATCTCGATTATTTGTTAATTGTTTAATGGCAAAGCTCGAATGAAACGCATCTCATTGGTTATTGAACAGCATTTGATGCATCTCAATACCTATAAGGGAGGTTGGTTACCAAAGGGCGACCATTTTCTGTCGCCAAATAACGCCAAATTTGGCACCAAATTGGCGATAAAAATTAGTCGCCAAAAGTGACGCCAACTTGGCGATATCTCTAATATTTCGCCAAATTCCCATAGACTTCCATTGTAAACCAATAGGGTTTACTTGCTTACAGAAAATCAACAAATTGACATATTTTGAACCAATGAACCAATGCATATAGTAAGTACAGAACTTGTGTGAAAATATAAATTATTTGAAAACAACGTTTAAACACACAATAAAATATGTAGATTTGATAATACGTATACGTTTCGTGAGTACTAGGACTCACATCCTCAGTGTAAAAACTTTAAAAACAATATCCCCCCAACTGCATGTACGGTGAAAAAACCCAAATGTCAAAACATAATACCAAAAGACCATCAAGTTCTAACAGCCAATAAAATTAATGCGGAAGTGAAGTGTCGTGACACAACAAATCCATCCAGAAAGTTGAGATGTATGGTGTACTAGATAAATCATTAACCAAGGAGTCTTTAAATTTATGGATATGAATAGCCTCAAAAAAGTCTAAATCCAGAGGAGTAATGCATTTCTTGATAATGGTAGCTGAGTCAAAATTAAAATTATGTCCCTCCCCCCAGCAATGAGAGGCGATAGAGGATTTCTGTAATTCTTTTTTCTTTACATAGTTTCTCTGTTCATTGACTCTGTAACAGAGTTGACTCAGCTACCATTATCAAGAAATGCATTACTTCTCTGGATTTAGACTTTTTTGAGGCTATTCATATCCATAAATTTAAAGACTCCTTGGTTAATGATTTATCTAGTACACCATACATCTGAACTTTCTGGATGGATTTGTTGTGTCACGACACTTCACTTCCGCATTAATTTTATTGGCTGTTAGAACTTGATGGTCTTTTGGTATTATGTTTTGACATTTGGGTTTTTTCACCGTACATGCATTTGGTGGGATATTGTTTTTAAAGTTTTTACACTGAGGATGTGAGTCCTAGTACTCAAGGAACGTATACGTATGATCAAATCTACTTATTTTATTGTGTGTTTAAACGTTGTTTTCAAATAATTCAATGCATATGTTATTGAAGTGCCTACAAGACTCGCATTGTTCTTATGTTGAGAATTCTAAGACACCGCAAATAATATTTCCTTTCTAACAACTAAAGTACTTTCACGTGAATATTAAAAAGAGAAAGAAAACTTTGGTGAAAATTACGTCAGATTTAAAACGATACATTTAAAATGTCATATTTTTAAAAAAACTTTCTTGTAGCGTTGTTACAAAGTACCGGGAGACAAAGACTCTGTTTACTTAAATCATTTTATATTAGCTTATTTTCACATGTTTCACTGATTTGATTTAATCAAAGACGAAAACAGCCCATTAAGAGGGAGATAGCCACTGTTTTTTTAAATTATAATTCATTCTTCAGAAATTTTTTTAAAGCCGATCAAATTAACGTGTTTTTAGAGTTTGCGGTATCTGAACGGGGGTTGGCGGGCGTAGCTCGTTGAGGGCAGAGCCCCCTAGTTATTGGAGAAAAAACAAAAATACAGCGAAAAACCGAAGATTTAAATTGAACAAAAATACTTGCGAATTTGCTGACACCGTATCTAAGAGATACACGGTACGTTCGGGGTGATGACTTTGATTTCAGAAGGGTCAACGCTGATTATAGCCCACAGTGCGTTAGGAAGATAGGTGCAAGTAGCATTCTCAAACTTTAAAGACACCTTTGAAATCAGGAAAAAAAATATGTATCTCAGGTACAAGACTAGCAATCGAGTGTTAAGGTTAAAAGCCCCACTAGTTCCATAAAGTTGGAGTGAGATAGACATCCGTCAAGTAAAGATAAGTTATACACTAAAAAGGCCAATTTGTTTTACACACCCAAAGCTAGTAGTGTCTAAATCTTTTTGTCGTTTGCACAATAGCTGTTATATGCTTTGGCAGTGATTCAAGAAGTTCGTGGAAGATTGCAAAGAATTGACGTATTTAAAGGTCACGTCGTTATGGATACCATTATTTTTTATAGATATCTCCGTCTTATTTAATCGTGCAATTCTGGGATTAAATAAGCGAAAATTACTATTTGAAAAAAGTAGCATCCATAACATATGCTCTGTGTATGTCATAGTAGAGAAGATGGAGGGAAAGTAACCTACCTCCTCGTCGGTTCCCTCTGGAAACGTACAGTTCGGCTTTTTCGACTGTACGGCTAAAAGGTTACAAACACAAGACGTTGTCTTTAAATATACAATACATGCATGATGAATATTAACAGACATTCGAAATCAAGTAGTATTATGAAAGATTTTGTTTAATGTTGACATGATCCCAAATAGTGTCTTTGATATATTTAGATAATGTTTTTATATAGGAAATTATGTTGTCCAGAGGAAGTACAACCTTTTTCTACAAAACTGATGTGATTTTTATTGGTAATTAAAATGTGCCATTTTTATATATCCTCCGGTTGTCAGTAATATGAAATTTGAGGAGCTTTCTGCGCATCCATATAACAAAGATTTTTGACTTACCTAACACATTGAGGATAAATTTAACCCTTAACTGATGTGACAAAAAATGCATAGATACAGTGCAGATAGCAGTCTGTGAGACTGCTTGATCGCAAGATGAATAAAAAGCTCAATTAACTCATAGGATGACTGTTTCGGTAGTAAACGTTATGTACAGGATTATTATTAGGTTGAGCAAAAAGTTCTGGGAAATTTTTAATCTAATAGTTACCAGAATTCGTATCGTATGTAGCAGTACTAGTGGTATATCTATAGGAGTTCGGGTATTTCGGATCCAAAATGCCTATTGAACAGTATGATTTGTGTGTGTTGATCCGGAATTATTGGAGAAAAGGTCTAATGATTCTGAAAGCCATCGATGAGTTTTCACAGTTGGACGGCGTCGAAATTCTTCTAACCCCGCCTACAGTCCAGACGTGGCTCCATCCGATTATGACCTCTTTCGATCAATGAAACACTTTTTCAAGAGCCGTCGATTTGAATGCTTTAATGAAGTTGAAGAAGAATGTTAAGAGTTTTTTCGATTCAAAGGAGCCGCTATGGTACTTCCAGCAAATACTGAATCTGTCAGAACGATCGCAGAGTGTCGTGGACTATGATGATCTCTACTGAAGAATAGTCCTTGTTGCTTTTGTTCTTAATTTGCGCATAACAACGCAGATTTCCCAAATTTCCCAGAACTTTTTGCTCAACCTAGTATAATTATAATCCACCTATACAGAAGTCTATAGCAATAGTACTAGGGTTCCAAACAAATCAATATTTCGCTATTATTTATAGATAAATTAAAAATTACAAGTTAAACCGTGAAAATTGAATAAAACAGCGGTCAGTGAGACCGCTAATGCTGCTTTCACATCATAGAGTAACCCCCTCCCTAGGTATAGTGTCTGTCTAGAAGATATCGGCCGGGAACCAGATAGATTTTTCGCTTTTAGCGAAACGAGATTGACCAATGGACTATATTCCAGATCTGGGTTCGAGGCTGAAAAAAGTCACGTGATACCGGTAATTTACCCAAAGAATTTCCAACTGATAAGAAGGGAGGCTACTGCTGCTTTTCGCATGAACTGTTTCACTGACTGGCGGGGATTTACAATACGTCTATGGAGCCTTCCCTTCTTTACGCTAGAAGTTTTTACCTTGACCACGTGAATATAACATAGATGGAATATCTTCCATTAGAGGCCTTTATTTTTCAAACAGCGAAAAGTTCGCAAAAATGCAGGCTTCTGATTAATCAATCCCGTTTCGCTAACAGCGAAAAATTTATCTGGATCTCGGCCATAGTATGGAAATCGGCCAACCAAAAAGTGCTAAATAATTGTATCCCATAAGTGTGGGATGATGCAGAATGATAAATGGCGATCGCAGTGACATCTGGTAGTTCAAACGTAAACATTGTATAAGGATTCAATTGAGAAAGCATATCGGCCAGTGAAGAACTAGCAGATGTCGCTGCGATCGATATTTTTCCTTCAGCATCATTCAAATTGATACAATTTTTTAGCACTTTTTAAAGAAGTATTTGAATAGTCATTTTCCACTATATCTTCTAGACTCTGTACACTGTTAAAAATATCGTGAAAAATTACCTCTGTTTTTAAAGGCTCTCTATTTTCTAACCAATGAGAACGCTACATAAACACCTATGACGTGTTCTCATTGGTCAGAAAATAGATAGCCTTGAAAAACAGAGGTAATTTTTTACGATATTTTTAACAGTGTACCCTAGGTGTACGAGGTTTGCGGGGGGCAGGTTTCCTAACCAATCAGCGTGTTCATTGATAGTTTGCGTCGCCGCTGATTTGTTGGGTCTTATTATTTAATGCCTGAAACTCCAACTCCTAGGACGATAACGCATTAATGTAAACAGACCTTTACAGCAGTTAAAGGTTAAGATATTTCATTAAATTCGAAGGATAATTTTGGAACCTTTCAATATATCCTTGGAATGTTCACACGATACTTTTTAAAAATTTCTTCTAGAAGGTCGATGGATTAAAGTGAATCGACCTCATTACTCCTGTTTATTTATTTTTGGGGGGTTTATATCAAGGATAGAGCCTCTTCCAAACCAACAGTTTGTAATATTGAAATACTGAAGATTAGGGTAGCAGATTCTGCATCTAGTGTTACAGAAGAAATGCTGGATAATACGCAGCGAGAAACAGAGTACCGACTTCACATTCTTCCAGCTACAAAAGAGGCATATGTTAAAATTTACTAAGGTAATTGGCGTTATCACAAACTCTGAGACAGAATTTACAATTTACACACACATATAGTATTTATACAGTGTGTCCACGTATAACTTGACCGACCTTTATTTTCGCAACCGTTGGTCCCAGATACATACTTCCAATTACAAAAAGGGTTTTAAAAAGGCATAGAATTTATTTTAAAGCGATTTGGGTAAAGAAAATATGTATTAAAAATTACGAATTTTAATTTTTTATGCGGTCTCCCGGTCCTAAAAGTGATACTTAGTAAAAATTTACTGTGACACTAACAAGTAAGACAAAAAAGTCCCATTCATCTAACGTTAAAATTGGCCGAGTTATGAAATTTGGAAATGCATGACTTATATCACTTTTTTGAAACTCAAAACAGATGATTTCTGCTATGCTTTCACGGGTCGTATATAAAGTACTTAAATTTGTTTCAAGGTATCTGCGCTTTGAAAGAAATCGTACAACTATTACGATTCAGTTAACTTTTATTAGTTAAGTTTCAGATTAGTTAAAATAATTGTATTTTAAAATATGTTTTATTTTGTAAGGATTTGAGGCTATGATTTCTTTTAACGAAAGTTATGTTATTTCAAATAGTTTCATTTAACTTGCAATGATCGTCTTTCCAGTTTAAAATTTGCACTCGAACTTTAACTCAATTTCAAATGTCCGATCGAAGTTAAATTTTACATACTGACTTAAATCCGATTACAATGCAATATTATTATAATTTTGGACGCTTACCATCTTATACATATACATACTTATATTAGAGGATAACGCAAAAAAAAAATTCGGATAGATAACCGTCAACAAGTTTAAGAAAGAATTTTAGATTAGATAACATAAATCTGCGATGGTTGTGTTTTTTAACTTTTATAATTACTTTTTATGTATTTTTTAACGCTGAATAAAAATAGTACCTTCACTTTTAACCATCGTGTCAGGATTTTTCGCAAATCGTAAATTTCAAGGTTAAAAAATAGCGAAAAATCTGATACTAACAAAATAGGTGTAAGGCTTTTTTATTCAGTTTAATTTTAATTATTTCAATAATTTATTAAATTTTTTGGCTTATACCGGGTTTCTTACAGCTAAACAGCTCAGGAGTTCGATAAGGTTGGGAGGGGAGGGGATATCAATTTTAACTTTGAGCTTTTTAAGTTTGAAATTTGCTTTTTGAGGATAATCTTGACGTGGTGGTTTAAAATAAAGGTTATTTTCGAATTCAGCGCTAAAAAATACATAAGAATCAATTTTCAAAAAATAAAAAACATGGCACAACCCAAAATTTGAAAGACAATGTAATTCTAATTAAATCTAAATAAAATCTAACGGTCAATTCTAACAGCATTTTAAAATATGTATCATTTTATAAAGAATTGAGGCTATTGTTTTTCATCCTTTTATTTAACAAAAATCCTGTTATTTGCATCCTCTTATATTTTCAGTACAAATTGTATATTTTGCAGTAGCATGTCAGAATGATTAAAGATTTCAAATTTATATTGCAATGCAAATTTTACTCTCAACCAGTTCTTTAATATATCTCACGAAGTTATATTTCTACTAAATTTGTGAATTACCCCTAATTTGCAGCAAAAAATATGCTCCAACTTTAAACAGCTTTTACTCGGTCAATTTTAATCGTCTAAAAACGGGACTTTGTTTGCCTTAATTATCAGTGTAACAGGAAAATTTTACTAAATATAACTTATAGGACCGGGGGACTGTATAAAAATTCAGATTCTGTAATTCTTCACTAAATTGTTATTTCGCTTCAAACTTTTTTTTTTTTTTTAATCTTAACTCTGCATCTAATTTTGACCACTTTTATAATTGAAAGTATGCATCTAGGACCACCGGTTGCGAAAATAAAGGTCGGAAAGTTTATACGTGGAACACTGTATATGAGGACGTGAGTTTCAAAACTTAAAAAAATCGATTTTTTTCTATCGATTTATTCTTTTTGTGAACCTGCATCGAAAAAACACTACAATCCGCAAAAAAAAAGTTTATTGTGTATTTCTGGCATTGTAAAATCTTGGTTTGCAATGAAAACCAATGGACGCAACCAGAGGTTTTCGCGATTGTCCAAAATTCAATTTTCTGGATAAGGCGAGTTTTGAAACTCAATTCTTCATATATATATATATATATATACTAGCAAACCCCGCGGCTTTGCTCGCGTAATATTTGAAATATGCCAAGTGATATTTATATGTCTAATTTTTATTAAAAGAAATTATGCTTTTAGGAATAATTCAAAAATTACTATTTAAAACATAGTTTGACTAAACTTCATTATTACACGACATTAGGCAGAAATTAGACTTCAATTAATAAAAAGAAATAAAACTGAATAAATGATAATTTAGAAAATATTTTGAAACTTTTATGCTCAATTAATACGCTTATTCCAGTATTCATTTGAAGATTTAAATTTTTTAGAAACCATCTTCTTACATCTTAAAATTAACCATCATGTCAAATTCCAAGTCCTACTACCTCTCTCAACATAAAGGGCTATGTTGAAATAGGAACTGTCACCATTAATTTGCAAACATTAATTTTGAAATCGGTTTATTATTTCCTAATATCCCGCAGAAACGTAATTTCGAAAGCTTTTAAAGGTCATTTTTAGAATGTTTGTTGTTCCTATGAACCCCAGGTGGTAGAATCATCTGCACAAAATATAGCCTGTGTAGGATCAGAGACTGTTTGTTACCATTGATTCGCAATTATTACTTTTATAATCGGTTTATATTCCCTGAAATTGCATAGAAATCGTAATTTGAGACTTTTTTAGAATGCTTTTCGCACCTCCCCTTCGCTTCACCCCTTTTTAATTCGAATTTATTTTCGACAGTCCTTCGAGGGAATTTATATTTTATAAGTAACTACCATACCATATTTAAAGTTTCTAGCCTCTTCAGTATCACAGAAATCGCAATATAGAAAGCTTTTTGCTCCTGCAACCCTCTGGTCGTAGTGGCACAGGCAAAAAATATAGCTTATGTTTGAGCTGGTACTATCACCAACAATTTGACACAATAATTTTTTTAATCGGTTTGGTATTTGATAAGATTGCAAACAAATTGTAATTTAGAACGGTTTTAGAACGCTTTTCGCCCGCTTCATCCTTTTAAATTTGGAATTTTCTTTCGACTGTTTGTAGAAAGCAGTTGCATCCTGTAAGTAAATACCATGCCATATTCCAAAATGTTAGACCTCTCAGTTGTGCAAAAAACGCAAATTAGAACATGTTTTGCTCATCCACGCCCAGATGGTAGTGACAGCAACATAAAATATAGCCTATGTTGGAGCAGAGACTGTCACCACCAATTTGCAACCATTACTTTTGAAATAGGTTTGGTATTTTCTGAGATTGAGTAGAAATCGCAATTTAGAACGTTTTTACAACGTTTTTAAAACGCTTTTCGCGCATTTTCACACCTTTTAAATTCCAATTTTTTTTTTCGAAGCTGTTCTTAACGATCATTACCATCTAATAAATATGTACCTTGCCTAATTTCAAGTTCCTAGCCCCTACCAATCACAAAAATCGAAATTTAGAACGTTTTTTGCTCCTGCAACCTCCAGGTGATAGTGACACTGACATAAAATAACGTCTATATTAGAGCAGAGGCTGTCCGCATCAATTTGCCTACCATTACTTTTTATATTAGTTTGATTCTTTCTGAGATTGCTCACAAATCGGCATTTAGAACGTTTTTAGAACGCTTTTTATACGATAGATCATTTATATCTAATAAATATATACCATGCAAAATTTCATGAATCTAGGTCCTTCCATAATTCAAAAATCGCATTTTTAGAACGTTTTTAGTTCCTGCATCTCCTCTGTGGTAGTGGAAACAGACATAAAATATAGCCTATCTTGGAGCAAGAGTTGTCACCATAATTTTATACCGTTATATTTGAAATCGGTTCAGTACTCCCTGAGGTTGCATAGAAATAGCAATTTAGAATGTTTTTTACAACGCTTTTCGTGCATTTTCACCCTTTTTAAATTTCGATTTTTTTAGGAAATGTTCTTAGAGATCATTGATATCTTATAAGTAACTATCATTCCAAATTTCATGATTCTATGCCCTTCCATAACACAAAACCGCAATTTAGAACATTTTTTTCTGCTGCAACCCCAAGGTGGTAGTGATACAAACATAAAACAGAGCCATGTTAGAGCAAGTTCTGTCACCATCAATTTACAGCCATTACTTTTGAAATAGATTTGTTACTTACCGAAAATGAGTAGAAATCACCATTTAGAATGTTTTTTAGAACTCTCTTCACGCATTATCACCCCTTTTAAATTTCGAATTTTTTAAGAACAGTTCTTGGAAATCCTTTATATCTAATAAGTAACTAATATTTCAAATTTCATATTTCTAGGCTCTTCAGTAACGCAAAAATTGCAATTTTAGAACGTTTTTTGCTCCTGCACCCCCTTTGAGGAAGTGGCACCGACATGAAATATAGCCTATCTTGGAGCAAGGGTTGTCACCATCATTTTGACACCATTATTTTTTAAATCGGTTTGGTATTTCCTGAGATTGTGTAGAAACCACCATTTAGGACTTTTTTAGAACGCTTTTTGTGCATTTACACCCCTTTAAAATTTCGATTTTTTTAAGAACTGCTCTTAGAAATCCTTTATATCTAATAAGTAACTAATATTTCAAATTTCATATTTCTACGCCCTTCAGTAACGCAAAAATCGTAATTTAGAACGTTTGTTTCTCCTACACCACCTTTAGGGTAGTGGCACCGACATAAAACATATCCTATGTTAGAGCAAGTGTTGTCACCGTCATTTTGACACCATTGTTTTTAAAATCGGTTTAGTACTTCATGAGATTGCGTAGAAACCCCCCAGTTAGAACGTTTTTTAGAACGCTTTTCGCGCATTTTCACCCCTTTTAAATTTCGAATTTTTTAAGAACTGTTCTTAGAAATCCTTTATATCTAATAAGTAACTAATATTTCAAATTTCTTATTTCTAGGCCCTTCAGTAATGCAAAAACCGTAATTTAGAACGTTTTTTGCTCCTGCACTACCTTTGGGGTAGTGGCACCGAAATAAAATATAGCCTATCTTAAAGCAAGCAGCACCATCATTTTGACACCATTATTTTTTAAATCGGTTTGGTATTTCCTGAAATTGTGTAGAATCCACCATTTCGAACGTTTTTTAGAACGCTTTTTGTGCATTTTCTCCCTTATTAAATTTTGAATTGTTTAGAAAATGTTCTTAGATATCATTTATATCTTATCAGTAACTACCATTCCAAATTTCATGATTCTAGACCCTTCCATAACACAAAAATTGCATTTTTAGAACGTTTTTTGCTCCTGCATCCCCTTTTGGCCAGTGGCACGGACATAAGATATGGCCTATGTTCTAAGTCGGACTAACCCCATCATTTTGATATCATTACTTTTGGAATCGGTTCGGTAGTTCCAGAACTTACCTCCTACAAATAAACAATTTTTACCTCTTTATAATATTAGTATAGATACCGGATGTCCCAAAAATGACTGATGGATTATAAAATTCAATAACTTGCAAACGGTGACAGATATTTAAAAAATTCTTGCAGGAGTGTTATGTACGATGTGAGGAGTTTTTTACAGTGATTCTTGATTTTAGTTCGAATTTTAAACAATAGATGGTGCTGAGAGCAATAGGTGCTCAGTCCAGACCCTATTTTTGGTACTTTGGGATCCATTCAATGCATTTTAATCTCCTTTTTTCGGATGGAAGAAGAGAGAGGCCGAAAACTCGAGCCTGAATTTAGCGGTTATTGCTTGCAGCGCCAACTATAGGTGCTATTTGTAACTAAAACTGAGAATAGCAGTATAAAAACTCCTGACATCTTACATAACAGTCCTGCAAGAATTTTTTTAATACATGTCACCGTTTGAAAGTTATTGAATTTTAAAATCCATCAGTTATTTTTGGGACACCCTATATATATATATATATGTGTATATGTGTGTGTGTATAGTAAAAAATTCTCTGAATACGATGCTAATATTAATTTAGGATTACAGACATTTGTGACATAACTCGTATTATGTTATAAAATATCGTAATCTAGTATTTTAGAAGCAGATTCCGTGCTATTTAAAAACTAATGAAAAAAAAAAGCATTTACTTAGTACAGGTATTGCTCTTCCATTATTTTATAAGCAGAGTTAATAAATATAATTTTATCTTAAAAACTAATATTATTAGCCCCGGTACGGTATGCTATTTCTTTCTCCCAGCTTATTTTGTGTCCAAAAAATAACGTTAGCTTACAGACGCTAGCAATAAACAAAGTAGATGTATCCTTGTACAATTAAATGCTCTATAGCATTTTTTTTAATTTCTAAACATCGCACATTTTCAGTTTTTATACCATCGTATTGGGGAAAAAAAAGTACTTTTTAATGCAATTTGTTTGAAAACTGCATCTCTATTTGTTTTTGAAATATTAATTTTTTTGTAGTTTTTAGCGACATTTGTTTCATTTTGGCAACCTAAGTACGCCATTTCTGTAGAAAGTAAAGAAAATATTGCTGAAAAATAGCAATTATATCTTTTTGTTGCCATTTTCTCAAAAATGGAAAAAAAATTAATAAAAAAAAATTAAACAAAAAAAATTAATTAAAATACGTGCTACTTTGAGAAAAATATAAATGAAGGATTTATCATAAAACAGGGAGCTATTATAAACTATATTTAATTTTAGGTTTCTATATTAATGCAAATGACGTCATTTTACATAAAATAAAAGCGTGTGCTTTAAGTCTTAAAACTGAAATATGTTTTACAGTAGAGTCCCGATTATCCGAGTCACGCTTAACCGAGTTATTTTCTTCTGATGGACTGGTGGCTAATATTATTATGAAACAGCCATTATAAACGAAGCGTTAGGTGAAGATGAAAGAGCTGCCGTAAAAAGTTAGAACTCTGATTTTCTGGTCAGAATGGAAAAAAAAATGGCCATAATTTTTTTTTTAACGCTTCATTTATAATTATGGCTGTTTCATAATAATAGAAGCCACCAGTCCACCAGAAGAAAATGAAGTAATGGAAATGCCGGGGCGACACTAAATTCTGAAAAAGCAGAATTCCTGTTCTCTAGTTATTAATATTAATTTGTGACTGAGGCTCTTTAGACAACTCGGTTTATGTCACAAAACATCGTGAAAATTTTTTGCTTTGTATGGGAATTACGGTACAATTATTTTATACGCAGAGTTAATAAATATAATTTTGTCTTAAATACTATTATTATTATTATTATTATTATTATTATTATAATTTTTTCACGTTTCATTAAGTTTTTCCCTGCTATTTCCAAAATGAATAATCATCAACATGTGTCTATTTTCTGAAATACCCTGAAATTTCCAAAACCAAAGAAAAGAAGAATGTGCTTTGTATAGGTATTGCGCTAAAATTATTTTACAACCAGAGCTAATAAATATAATTTTCTCTTAAATACTATTATTATTATTATTAATATTTTTTTTTCACGTTTCATTCAGTTTTTTTCATGCCATTTTCAAAATTAATAATCATCAACATCTTTTTATTTTCTAAAATACTCCGAAATTGCCAAAAACAGAGAAAAGAAAAAAAAGAGCATTTACTTTGTATAGGTGTTGCGCTAAAATAATTTTATACACAGAGTTAATAAGTATAATTTTTTCTTAAATACTATTATTTTTATTATTATTATAATTTTTTTCACGTTTCATTCAGTTTTTTTCATGCTATTTTCAAAATTAATAATCATCGACATCTGTTTATTTTACAAAATACTCTGAAATTTTCAAACTAAAGAAAAGAAGAAAAGCATTCGCTTTGTATAGGTATTTTGCAATAATCATTTTATACGCAGAGTTAATAAATATAATTTCCTCTTAAATACTATTATTATTATTATTATTATTATTATTATTATAAATTTTTTCACGTTTCATTCAGTTTTTTTCATGTCATTTTCAAAATTAACAATCAACAACATCTGTTTATTTTCTAAAATACTCTGAAATTTCCAAACGAAAGAAAAGAAGAAAAGCATTCGCTTTGTATAGTTATTTTGCAATAATCACTTTATACGCAGAGTTAATAAATATAATTTCCTCTTAAATACTATTATTATTATTATTATTATTATTATTATTATTATAAATTTTTTCACGTTTCATTCAGTTTTTTTCATGTCATTTTCAAAATTAACAATCAACAACATCTGTTTATTTTATAAAATACTCTGAAATTTCCAAACGAAAGAAAAGAAGAAAGGCATTAGCTTTGTATAGTTATTTTGCAACAATCATTTTATACGCAGAGTTAATAAATATAATTTCCTCTTAAATACTATTATTATTATTATTATTATTATTATTGTAAATTTTTTCACGTTTCATTCAGTTTTTTTCATGTCATTTTCAAAATTAACAATCAACAACATCTGTTTATTTTCTAAAATACTCTGAAATTTCCAAACGAAAGAAAAGAAGAAAAGCATTCGCTTTGTATGGTTATTTTTCTATAATAATTTTATACGTACAGTTATTAAATATAATTTCCTTTTAAATGCCATTAATATTATTAATATTAATTGGTGATTGCTCGTATTTAACACGAATTTAATCATAAAAAGTTTTAATATTTTCAAAGCAAATTTCATCACATATCCGAATTCTCTCACCTTTAAAAGAGCTAGAAAACCTTTAGTTAATATACCGGAAATTTAAACAGGTGGCAAAAATTTTAATAACATACTTGCGGGGCCTCACTGACGCCCCATTTTTGCTTCCTGCGCAAATGACCCTGCGCTTCATCGCCCTGTGACCTTTAAAGGCTTCTGTTGGAGAGGTGTAAAAAGGATCCAGGAGCAGACGTTTAGGAAAATGCGCATTATTTTGACTAATATATTTTTCATTTAAGTATTTTTTTTGCAATTTAAATACAAGGAATGACAAATTTCCTTTTCTTTTTCGACATAGAGCAAAAAAAAAAATTAATTATGGTGTGGGGCCCAATTTTTTCTTTTATAAAGATTTTTTAATATTTATTTTTAAACGTGTGTATGTATACATATACTTTTCATACGTAAAACGTTAAAAAATAAGTATAAAAGTAAAAATATGAGTATAAAAGTAAACATATAAGTATAAAAAAAAAAGTTCAGTACAACCTCGATTATCCGCGGAATTGGGTGGCAAGGGCACCGCGAATAACAAAAATCGCGGATAACCTGAAAAAGACTGAAAATGTCGCGCAAACACGAAAAAGAGAAAATCCAACATAAAAACTATGTTTTAGTGTACAGAAAACATAGTAAAAGTTTAAAATACATACATAGGCACTGTACAGCAAAAACCTTTGCTTTTCATCTAAATCACTAAAATAAAGAACAGTAAACAATAAACAACGCCATGCATACTGTACAAAAAGTGTTGAGTTACACCTTTTTAAAAAAATCAGTCACTTGTTTTTGATTCTTGCTTTGGAAACACCTTTTCTTTCTCAAAAATGAAGCTATTCTTGATATGCTCCCCTGGAATTTATCATAAGTCTTATTTAATTGTTGAATATTTTAATTGGTGTATTTACGTTTTGTTAATAAAATCAAAAAATACATCAACACTTTATATCTGATATTTTAAACATGGCAACCGAATCTAGAAAAATTCTTCTATTACTTTCGAATACATGAATTTTTCTCTTTATATTTATTTGTAATGTTTATTGTATTTTCCTTGCTGTTGGCTTGGAAAAAAAAGAAAAGAAAAGAAAAAGAAAGAAAGAAAACAAATTCTTCATGTTTAAATCTAGATTTTAATTGTTGAATAAAGGTAAAAATTAATGTTACTAAAATTTATATTTCACATTCAGTAAATGAAAATGTAAGTGTCAAAATAAAAGTTAATTACATATGTTAATTACTGCAGAGTTTAAAAAATAAATACATTGACGTTTCCTTTGATTTTACAGTTTTATCTTTTATAACTTTTATTTCCAAGTCCTTTCGAAGTTCAGTAAATGAATGCATTTTTTTTTTTTTTTTTTTTTGGATTGGAACAAATAATGACGATTTCATTAATTTATCTATCTATTTCTTTGTGAGTTTCCTGACAAAAGGGTGTAGAGGAGTTTATTGACCGTCATTTTTAATTTGTCATCAGAGTTAAATTCATTGCCTAAAAAGCACAAGGGGTTTAAACACTTAAAAGTTACCGGAATAAAAAAAAATCTAAACTTAGTTTAGAAGTTTGATGAATAATGCTCTCTCCGGAATTATTTTTCTAATAAAACCTTCTTCAAGCTACCAGGAAAAAACGGAATTTGTTTCATTTCCTTCAAAGAAATTGGTCGCTCATGGAGGAAGTTCAACTGCCATGGTCCCTGAATGGAGGCAAAATTAGTATTGAGAATATGGGAATAAATTTCGTTCTATGAAAAAATGGTCGTTCAGGGAGGTGATCGCTTAATGGAGGTGGTCGCATAAGGAGGTTTCACTGTATATATAGTAAAATCTCGTTACAACGAATTACTGGTGAGCACTGATTAATTTCGCTATGCTGAAAAATTCGTCAAAGTGAATATTTTTATAATGAAATAGCATAACAAAAATTGTTTTTAACAATCCTAATAACATTCCTTAAGATGGAAAATTCGTTAAAGTGACATTCGTTTTAACGAGATTATACTGCATATACAAACGAGTTGTATGAGTATGATCAATTTTGTTAATGGTTTTTTAAAAAGGTAGGGGAGAAAAAAGATTGCGTGCGCGCATGCGCAAATAAAATATATTTCATTCAATTGCTCATATTTCATAAAATATTTATTATATTTGCATTTCAATTACACTATATTATTTCTACTACATTTTATCAAATTTTCTGAAACTGGCGTTAAATTTGGAAAAAAACCCTGCATGATATAAACAAAAAACCTGCAAAAAATTTTTTAACTTAAAAAAAAAAAATCGATATATCTCCATGAATATGCGTTCTATTCTTCCACAAATAAATACATATATTATACAATATCCATATATTCGTAAGCTGTACGATAGATCATTTCGTGCATTTTATTTTACAGGGTGATCCCTCCGAAACATTATTCTTTTTCTTTGATATTTTGTTGGCCGCCTAATTGTCCTTCTGATAAAAAAAACCATTGATGAATATGAAGTCAAACATATTCTTCATAATCCTGAAATTCCAGAATAATCCGTCAAATACATTTTTAAGGGGGTCTCAGGACTCTTAAAACAGGAACAAAAGAAGAAAAAAAGACCGTTTTCAACATTTAATATTTTAAAATGCATTTGATTATAAGACACAATTTTTTTTTTTGTAATGAAAGATATAAGTATGTTCTTTCATTTCATGGATTTAAAAAAATGCAAGATGCAGAATAAGCATTTACAGGGGACTCCAAACTGTCAGACTTTTGACGAACAGAATGTTGGCATAACAGATTATGCGCAGAATTACAAAATAAATTTTGAAACTAGAATGAAAATTTTGGGGCCTACTTGTACTTTAGATTGTAATAATTACCCTGAACCTAAACATACTTGTATTTAAAGAATTTTTATATTTTTAATACAAAGTTGTACTTAGCTAATGCAAAATTTAGAAAATTTCAACAGTATAGTCCCCTAAAAAAATATTTTTTTGAACAATAAAAAGGAAATTTTAGGTTCAGTTTATACAGACTAACATGAAACATATTTTTTGAAAATTTCATGAAAACATATTCACAAGTTTATAGGTATCATGCGCGTTATGCCGAAACAAGTCATTGGGAGAAAAATAACTGCAAAGTTTCGAAAACGCAGCTTCAGCTATTGTGCGAATATAATTCTAAAAGCCATAACTTCTGTTCTAATGGGAAATTCAAGAAAACAATTCTATCAAAGTGTTCAGAAAAGATAGAAGTTTAACATCTAAAAAAAAAAAAAAAAAAGAAAGAAAGAAAAAAGAAAAGAAAAGAAAGAAAAAAAAATCGAAAATTTGAAAGTTTTGAGAGTCTTGAGACCCCTTAAATATCCTGCAAAATGTCTAAAAATAAAAGTGCCCGAATGGCCATATAGTGTATAGCGACGACTAATCTTCTTAAAAGGTATACCATTAAAATTGCAATTTTAGGTAGCAAACTCAAATAACTGGATCAAGAATTATTTATTGATTTAAATGAATTATAAAGAACTTCAAATAAGCGAACACTTCACTTTCAAGAAAGATACTTAACATTTGATACTATGTCAAGGTTATGGAGACTAGAGATCGATCAAGACCAGATGTTCAATATGTTCAATACTGACTATGTAAAATATGATTAGGATTTATTTTTAAGCTAAAGAAAAATTAAATTTTTATGATGAAAATAAACTTTTCACAAAAGACTTGTTTAATAAAAGCTCGTTTATTTTGGCAAAACTTCAAAAAATTTATTGGATTAACATAAATTAATATTGAATGTAGTCTGAATTTCTATCTATAGACTTATATAAAACTATAATAAAGATGCATTAGTCTTGAAAATTAAGGCACAAAATATTTTCTTTCGTCTATTTTTATAAACAAAGTAACATGAAAACATGAAATTTAGTACATAAAATATACCCCATACTGTGAAACATTATAAAACAATATAACAAGACGACAAGAAAGCAAAACTTTTGTAACATACACAGTAAATCAAAAATGCCCAAAACCTCACGTACCGTATTTCCAGAATACTTTGGCAAATTTTCAATCTGTCCGTCTTGCTCAACTGCAGAGGTCGTCAAAACTAGCCCTCATATCATCTATATATATTACGCTATCGTAAGTGGCAAAAAAATCGCGATTATTTGTTAATTGTTTAATGGCAACGCTCAAATGAAACGCATCGCATTGGTTATTGAACAGCTTTTAATGCATCTCCATACGTATAAGGGGGGGGGGGGGGCGTACCTTAGGGTGACCCTGTTCTGTCGCCACATGCCGCCAAGTTCGGTGATATATCGTCAAATTTCGTGACCAAAATTAGTCGCCAAAAGTGACGTCAGCTTGACGATATCTCTGATATTTCGCCAAATGTCCATAGACTTCCATTGTAAATCAATAGAGTTTACTTGCTTACATAAAATCAACAAATTGAGATATTTTAATGCAACAAAAACTCATATTAGCTTAAGGGATTATATTAATTATATTTAAGGGAGTCCAAATAAATTAAATTATGAATAAAAGTAACATGTTACAATGCTTAGCATACTTTCCCAAACATAAATTTTAAGGGAGACAAAACGTCGCCAAGGGCGGCTAGTACAACTAAAATCCTCTTCCGGACATCCTATGGGGATCATATAGATCCTGTAATTGTCATTTCATGTAATAAATATCCAGTGAATATCCAGAGCAAATGAAGTTTAGATTATATAATTATATTTTCCTCAGAAACGTCCGTGGATATATACTGTTCTTGGAAAAATATCCGTTCCGAAGATAACTGAAGTTATTATATTATTATTCAAAGATGTACTGACTATTTTGGTGGAGTCACCCGCAGGACGTCAATAGAAGATGAGGTAGAGATTGTAGATGAGATAGATTATGTAAATAACATATGAATGTAACAGATATGTAATCGAACTACGCGCTTAAACACTGAAATATTTAGAATTACAAAGGTTGCTGTAAATAGTGAAATATTTCACCATTGACCTCTGGAATGCGCTAATACGGAAGTATAAAAAATGCGTTTCGATGTAGTTTGTGGGCAATCTAAGAAAATAAACTAAATGAAAAAAATTTACTATAATTTTTAATTAAAAACAATTTGCATTTAACCTTCTGTACATCGGGTAGAAAGTACTGTTTCCTAGAATTCTGAACAAAATCTGCAGTTAAGCAAAATGGCAAAGGAGTACGAATCAGTCGAAACCTGCCCGTGAAGTGTTGCGTTACCGTATATAAAGGCACGCCTGTTATCCGAGAGTTCATTAAGTAATTTGTGTTTTCCGAGAATGGAATCAAAAGATAAACGTCTGAGTACGCTTGAGTACAAGTTTTACGAAGGCGATATTCCTCATAGAAGAAGTTCACCATGAACCATTTTTCCGCGAAAATATTCCCAAACGAACAATATACGATATTCTACAACGCTACGAGAAGGAATTCCATGGCGAAAGACAATCGGGATCGTGTCTGAAGCTCCTAAAACTTACCAAGCCAAAGTTACAGCAGTTGAAATGACCTTTTGACAAAAACGATCAAGTAACAATTCGTCCAACAGCTGCCAAATTCAGTGTTTCACCAGCTACCTACATAAGAAAATCATCAAAAAGCTTAATATCAAATATCACCAGAAAAGGTTTCATACAAAAACAAACAGAAAATCAAATGGTTGCCACGAAAACGAAGTGTCGGCGCTTGTTCAGAAAATTCTCTGATCGTGCATTCATCTTGGATGACGAGTCATACTTCACTCTCCCTCACTCCACTGTTAACGGTTATGGTGGCTACTACACATCTGACGTCTCCGCGACACAACCTTTCATCAAATTCGCTACTAAAGCGAAATTCGAAGAGAAGGTCCTCGTTTGGATTGCGATGGGTTCGGAAGGCTTGAGTCGTCCGTTCATCCGAAAGTCTGGGTTCGTTGTCAATGGACAACGATTTTTGAACGACTGCATTCGCTGTCGCCTCATCCCGTACATCCGTGCCAATTACAACGACGGCGGTGATTACGTATTCTAGCCAGACTTGGCCAGTAGTCATTACTGCAAAATGTACTGCAAAATTGTTTTCAACCACTTGCGTCAGTAAAGCATCACTTTCGTAGAGAAGTCCGGCACACCGAAAAAAAGTTCCCGAAAGTCGACCGAGCAATTCTGGGCGTATCTTAAGTCTAAAGTGTATGATAAAGTCTGGAAAGCAGATAAAATCCTGAAATTGATCAATCAAATCAAGTACTGTCTCAAAATTATGGACCTAGATTTTGTGCAAAGTCTAGCAAGCACCACCAAACATAAAATCGATAATGTACGTCGAAACGGTTTAATTGAAACTCGATAAGTGTTTTACAGAGTAATGTTGTTATTAAAGCTACCTTACAGTGCTCATCTGTGTTCTTTCTATCGTTTTTTCCTAGCTTTGCCATCAAGAAAAGTTTGTATGGATTTCTAGGGAAAAGTGCTTATATCTGGCACCTTTAACTTGGGTAGAACGTAACGGATTGCCTGATATATCCTGGTATATTTTAAATAATTTTTTTTCATCTGTTTTAAAGTATTTTATGCATTAGAAGACTAAGAAGCATAGATAATTCATATTGAGTTTGACACAAAACTTTTGTTCAGTAAGATACTGAATTAAAATTTTCAGCGATTATATCACATAACGTTTATTTCTTTTTCAAAAACAAAACTAAGCTTATCGTGCAAAAAACTATTGCATATTAAAACATGAAATCTGGTAACTGTATAGAAAAATGTATGATAAACATGTCATAAACACGTATGATAAGAACTGACAGTTGTTAAATTGAAAAATTATTTTAAGAGCTATTTAATGTAGAAATCTGTAAAGGTAGTTCAACGAAAAAAGGTTTGTAGGATCAAATACTATAGCAATTTAAACATCTTTTGCAAGCGTAGACTTGATTAGATTTGGTGTGCAGTGTCCAATATTTTTTCAATTGAAAAGTTTTTTTTTTTATTCAAAATTTTATTATCTGAATAGAAATATAATTCACAGTCAGAAATAGCTGTTTTTATATATTATTGCCAGATTTGATAAAGTATTAATAATTTATCTATATAATAAAAGCCGAAGTCATGTGACTGTCATCAATAGTTCCGGGCGGACCGCTTCACTTTTTATATGGAAAGCCAAGATACTATTTTGCTACTTTTAATTGAGCTGGACGCAGATGATTAAATCGCCAAATAGGGTTCCTTCGCCATCATTTCATTTAATTTAAAATACATAACTTTCATTTAAAATACACATCTTTCATTTACCTCATTTAAAATACAATAAATAAATAAACATATATTCTTCAGGTATAGGTCCTTGGCGAGAAAAAAAAATGGCGTCGAATTTTCCGGCAACATATATCCTATTTCATATACATAAGCAATTTTTTCCATATGTATACAATTGACTTAATCTAAAGAAGCCAATAATCTATTTTTATATAGAAACAGAAGTAATTTATATGTAAACAAATATTGTATATATGTGTGTAAATAAAATGCTTATATGTAAATACATATAAATAAAAATAGAAGTTCACCAGTTTTGTTTTCATAGCTATTTATATATTTTATCAAAGCATTTCACATTCTGAAGCCCGAATTGCGCCAAGCTTAAAGAAAAATGCCAAGGCCCGTGTAATGGAAAAGTACCTAAATAAACAATTAATCGTAATAATAATAACAGAAACTAAAATATTTCATTTCAACTTCAAAATATTGTTTCTAATTTACATTCAAATAAATATATATTCCAAGAAATTATTTCAATTGAAATTAAGTTGACAGCTTTCTATTTCACTTCATAGAGTAAACAAACACAAGAGATTCATTCATCATATAAACGGTAGAAAATATTAGACCATAGAGGTAATCATTCGTAAAGCAGGTTCTTCAACAATGAATGGACAATATTCTTATGACGTCATAGTAGGTAAATTAGCGGCGCTAACGTTTGTTAACTGCTTGCATTCACGAGGGTTTTATTTTGCTATTTCTCTTAGTTAGGTTAGTATATTGTCATATTTATGAACTCAGAAATGAAATCTATAAAAACAAAAGTATATATATTCATTATTTAGTTATTAAGTAATGAAAAAAAATAAATGCATGATTTGCAAAATTTAAATAAATTTATTAATATTAAAAAATAACATTGCAGTAACAGCATGTTTAAGTAGAATAAGTTTAATTTAGATAATTTATGAACAAATCTCAATTTAAACACTTGAAGTTTCACTCATTTTTACAGCTATGGAAATTATGAGGTATTTGTCAAAAAAACGAAGCACGCATAACAACAAAAATGTATGAAATGTTATCAAGTTCGCAAAGAATTCTTGATTTCTCTATCAGAATCTTTGGAGTCGGGGAAGGATTGAGCAAGTCAATTAGTTTCAGAATGAAAGTAACATGATGCAATGTTTAGCATACATTTAAGGGAGACCAAACTGGTAGCCAGAGGCGGCTAGTAATATATATAATTCGATTAAAAATATACAGGGTGTCCATAAAAGAGTGTCCCACATATAAATTTTAATAGTATCAACTGTAAGCATTGTAGAGTGTCGGTTCAAGGTCACAAATAAAGAGCAACTCAAACAGTTATTCATATGCGCATGCGCGAGTGCTGCTTTGTTATTGACTCGCTTGTAGTACCACATACGCAAAATGTCTAAGCGTAATTCGTTATTGCTGATTTGAAGATTTAAAAGCCGTTAGAGCTGTGCAATTTTTTCCTTTTGGGCTTTATAAAAAATCATGTCTACGTTCCGCCACTACCCAATCATTTACCAGAGTTGAAACACAGAATTGAAAGACTATTGCTTTCATTACTTCGGACTTGTTAACCGAAGTGTAGGAAGAATTAGACTTTAGATCAGATGAGTGCCGTATAACTAAAGATGCACATAAACATTTGTAAGGAAAACTAGGTTAGTTTACCTTCAATTTTATGTATGATTTGTTGTAAATAGTCTAAATTAAACTGTTATAATATACCATTGAAACTGAGATATTGTTTTACGGACTCACTATATTTTCACGTGACTATAAAAAAAAAAAGAAAACTTTAAAAACTAGAAAACAGGAATTCTGCTTTTTCAGAATTTACTGTTGCCCCCGATGAAAAAAGAATATATGTATATTTAAATAGTACAAAACATATTTCAATTTTAAGACTTAAAGCACACACTTTTATTTTATGTAAAATGACGTCATTCGCATCCGCTTAAGAATTCCACATTTACGATCCACTCTTAAACATCTACAGTAAAGCATGCATAGGATGTCACTATCGCAAAATGATATACAAATGCAGCAAAAAGATGACGTCATTAAAGAAACTCGACAAAAAAAGGCTATCTAATGATTCATAGGCCTTCATTTGTTTGTAACATTAATATAGACGATTTCAGTCGGGACGTCAGTCATGACGTTTTGGTTGGAAACTGACTCCAAACAAACGGTTGCTTTGTTGTATGTTCTATTTTGTTTGTGTGTTGCAGCTATCTATATCTCACATCTAAGTGTTTTAATACTTGATATGTACTGGTAACACTTTCCACGATTTATATTTAAAAAGAAATGACGCATAGCAACCGTTTGTTTGAAGTCAGTTTCCAACCAAAATGTCCTGACTGACGTCACATTGAAAGCGTCTATAGATACTTAAAATTAAATATAGTTTATAATAACTCCATGTTTTAATAGAAATTATTCGTTTATATTTTTTCAAAATAGCACGTATTTTAATTACTTTTTCTTTCGGTTGTTATGAGAAAATGGCAACAAAAAGATATAATTGCTATTTTTCAACTATTTTCTTTTTACTTTCTACATAAATGGAGTACTTGAGTTGCCAAAATTAAATAAATGGTGCTAAAAACTACAAAAAAAATTAATATTTCAAAAATAAATGGAGAACAAATTGCATTTAAAAGTACTTTTTTTTCCAATACGACGGTATAAAAATTGAAAATGTGCGATGCTTAGAAGTTTAAAAAAATTGTTATAGAATATTTTATCGTACTGCTTTTTTTTTAAGGCTGGCTTCTGTAAGGTAACGTTATTTTTTGGAGTCGACACAAAATAAGCCGGGAAAGGAGGTCCAATGTAGATATTTTGTTTTGAGTTTGATTTGTTCAGGCAGAAACTGAATTTAAAATTTCAAAGATATATAGTTCTTTACGTCTATTTTTCTCAAAGCAAAAATTAAGACACGTACTAGCTCTAAGCATTTGGTGTAATATATCTGTATATCATTTATTTGCTACAAGGTGCAATTTAAAAGAACATTATCAAAAATAAAGTATAACTAAGCTAGATCTACCGAAAATAATCTTTGAGACGTGCTAATCTTGTTACATGTAGAACAGAAGTGAAACATGATATCGAATAGCTTGACAATAATGATCGCTTTGCTAGGTCTTATCACTCAGGTAGATGTTTTCACAGTTAGCTTACGATTTCTAATATTTTATTGTCTTTGTTTTATCAGAATAATATTTGTTAGGTTTAATAATCCCGTACTTTTAGGATGTACGTAAAAGGTTATCGATATTATCAGTGAATCTGCTAAAATTCTAAGTAAAACGTGTTATACCTGTGAAAAACACATTTACGTAGAAACTGAGAAATTTAACGTTATACAAGTTTAGTTTAAAATATTAATTTTCATACTAAATAGTTTTTAAATAACCTGGTAATACAATAATATTGAGTGCATTGGTTATATTTTCTATAATATTAGTAGAATTGACATGGAATAATGCCCCAATATAACGCTATGTTTTGTCAATATTACACTAATATTGATAAGAAATTTTGTACTATTTCATTAGAAATATTTCTAAAGTAAAAATAATATTTGTTCGTTTCAAATATTTCCAATGCAAAGGCAAAATATTTTCAATAGCGTTTGATTGCAAATGTTTCCAATGTAAGATCAATATATAATCAATATTGGTGTTATGTTAGAAATATTTTAAAAATCGAATATCGGCGCATTATTGATCACCAATATCTAATATATAAGAATGAAAATTTGTCTGTCTGTAATTCTATGCAAATCCACAGTTTGGTAACCAGAATTGTGAAATGTTACATACATGTGTATTAAAACACGGCTGGGGCAACTAAAGTTATCCAGAATCGAAATAATTTAGAGTTAATTTTTAATTAATAAAAAAACACCAATTAAACAGCAGTTTCCTATCAAATTTGAACATTTTTCGTTATAGCAGTTGCCAACAATTAAAAATCCACAATAAAATTCTTACCATAGTAATTAGTTTTCGATTGCAAGATGTTCACATGAAAAATAAAATGAAATAAATTGACGATTTTTTTTAAAGTTAATATTGCGTTATAACTTTTCTGTTGCAAGATATACACGTGAAAAATAAAAATGAAATAAATAGTTTGACGAATTTAAAAAAAAGTGAATATTGTGTCACATTGGAAGTATAATGCACGCCAGCAGGTGAATACATAACGTCATATGAGATTGAAAAAACGCATTGAAACATGATAAAAACCCGATTATGGAAAAATTGGCATATTTTAAAATTTTGAGGTTCTCTGAATTTGTTTTCGCCAATTTAAAATCTATTCCATATGTAAGTTATATAAAAATTTTATTCGCGATATTTCTTAAATTATTCTATTTTTCGGTATAATTAATATTTCCCAACTTTAACATTATCTATCATTTATTCCTATTTAAATTCCCGTTAATGTAAAACGCGTACATCAATAATATCTTATTCCAAAACCTTAATTTAAAGCTTTAGATTCCATCATAAATTTTATAAGCTACCCTATCTATCACATTCTGATTAAAGTTAATTTTTATGTTCAAATGTTTTCAAAAGCCATTTTCTTTTCTTTCCTGATTTTCATTCTATAAAACATATTTCCCGGCCTTGACTTTTCACCCTAAAAAGCTTCCGATCTTAAAACTGGAATTCTTTTTATTTTAAGTTTTTAAGTCTCGCCCTCTCTCCCGATTGGTTCTAGACCATCGTCTGAGAGCAGCCACCCTTTTCATTCGTTCGTTTCGCGTGCTACTTAATGTATCTTTACGCCGACTTAACAAAACCGTACGGCACGCCTTCGGAAGAGAGATTTTTATACAGAATTTTGCCTGTCTTAAAATGATATAATAGCTATCTGGTGTTTTCTGACTTCGTAGAATATGAAGATTATAAGTACCTAGAATATAACCAACATCTTTTGAATGTCAGAGTGCTGCATCGCGCGCTGTAAGGCGTTTTTGCCATCTATAATGCATGGGAATTGTGAGATTTGGTGTTATCAATAAAGAATTATTCACTTTAATGATGACTCCATATTCTTTTGGAGAAATACTTAGTGTGATCCGTGCCTACCACTTTGCTAATTTCGACTGCATAACTGTTCTTTAGTGATCGTTGTTGGTCACATTACATGGTCTTCGATTGCAAGTAATCTTCGACTGTGCTAATTTCTACAGATGAAGCATTCCAATGACGGATTATTTATTCGGTCATGTGCAAATCTACCTAAAATCTGCCAAATCACGACATATATAAGTGTGTGTATGGCTGTATATTAGAATTTCCACAGAGCTTTAGGTCCCTAGAGCTAACTAGTGAAGAACTGAAATAAAAATTTCAGATTTTTTAAAAATAAAATTCATAGATTTTTTTTGTACTCTCCATTTTTCATTAATCATGAAAAAATTATTTAAATAACAAAATACTCGGAAACAACTTTCCATCAAAAGATTTTAATCTTGGTCTCAATCCAGATCACGGATTATATTTACTAAGTAAGCAGGTAATATGTCGTTGACATAAATGAAAACTAGTATGTTGTGGCCATCACAAAACTTTCTTCTATATAAATCACGTCAATTAAATCATTTAAATAATACAAGATATTACATCTATTTTGCACCAATTCATATCAAAGTATATCTGACTTTGAAGTTTGATGAAAATTCGTGCATTAGTTCTTCAGATACAGCTATAGCGGAAATTCTGAAAAATGTAGCATAGCAGTGCCACCTATTGAGCGATTTGCACTAAAACAAAAATAGCACTAATGGATATCAAGGTATACCTGAATCTGAAGTTTGATGAAAATTCATGCATTAGTTATTGAGAAAGAGCTATAGTGGAAATTCTGAAAAATGCAGCATAGCAGCTCCACCTATTGAGCGATTTGTACCAAAACATAAACAGCAGTAATTCATATCAAGGTATACCTGAATCTACAGTTTGTTGAAAATCCAAGCATTAGCTCTTGAGATAGAGCTATTGCAAAAATCGCAAAAATGCAGCATAGCAGCTCCACCTATTGAGCGATTTGTACTAAAACATAAACAGCAGTAATTCATATCAAGGTATACCTGAATCTACAGTTTGTTGAAAATCCAAGCATTAGCTCTTGAGATAGAGCTATTGCAAAAATCGCAAAAAATGCAGCATAGCAGCTTCACCTGTTGAGCGATTTACACCAAAATGTATAAAACCTCAATTCATGTCAAGGATTAACTGAATCTGAAATTTGATGAAAATCCGTGCATCAGTTCTGGAGATTGAGCTATTGTGGAAATCGTGAAAAATGCTGCATAGCAGCGCCACCCGTTGAGCGATTTACACCAAAAACTAATCAGTACCAATTTATATCAGGGACTAACTTAATATAAATTTTGATTAAATTCCGTGCATTAGTTCTTGAGATAGTGCGCCCACAAAATTTGCGCCACACCCACACAGACAGACATTTTGTAAAAACATGTTTTTCGGGTTCTCTGACTACTAAAACGTGTAAATTCGTCGAAAACCGGAATTCGAAAATTTTCATGAATCCAATACTTTCTTCTTGTAAAGATAGAAGAAAGTAAAAAGAGTGAAAATTACGTAAATTAACACTCAGTCGTTGATTTTTCAAAACAAACATTCTTAAAATTCCGGGCAACGCCGGGTACTTTAGCTAGTTAGATATAAATGTTATTTAAATGTGTTTAGCTTGCCTTCAATGCATAATATTAACCCTTAAATGCATAGTGTAATTTAGGAGTTACATGATCTTTTATTATTCTTTTAGTGAACTACTGGGAGTTCACATGAAACTTCCCTGATTTCAAAAATTAATTGTACGGAAACTATGAGTCCTAGACATTTCCGGTTTCCGGTATCATGAATAGCAAACACAACAAGTTTATTTTGCTGCAATTTTTCCGCCGAAACTGTTAATCTTTACCAATTACGGAAGCAATCGATTCAGTCACACCTGGCATGTCGCACTACACGTGGATTAAGCTTGAATATCGACTGTGCATTCTGAGAGCTATGAACGGGTCACATATTAAAGTGCATACATAGACAACTAGTCGGATGTGGCAATACGAAAACTTTCTTCTATCTCATGCATGTTAAGACATGATTATATATAAGGTCATATATATAGATATAAGGTCACAGTACCCTAAAAATGACAAAAATATCGAATATTTTTTATTGATTTTTTCAGTGGTCCATACGGTTGTGAATCATGACCCAAACTGTAGATCTGAAATCCAAATAGTTTTAAAGATATCTGAACTTTTTTCAGTGTTCTCAGAATGTTCTGAGTGTTCCTTTACAAACTTTAAATGAACTTTCTCAGACTTTTATTTTTGTTGATGTTAGTGTTTGCTAATCCCTAAGGTTTTTTTTCTGTTTCAGATAGAGTCTTGAAATTTTTTGCAGACACTTACATGTATTTGCACTACAATAATTAGTATGGATTTAGGTCTGACGGTTAGAGTTATTTTTTTTTTTTAATGTCAAAGTTAATATTTCCAAATTTTTCGTGTTTTTTTTTTCAGGTTTCGCGCTACAAAAATAAATAAAATTTTAAATAAAAGATACATCTTTAATTCCATACTAACTTTTGTTCCCAATAATCCAATGAATATAAGTCACTTAAAATAACTAAAAAATATTAAAAATTAAAAATGTTATAAAAGTTTTTAAAAACTTCAAATTTTTCAAAAATTTTTAAATAAAGAAAAAAACGGTGATTGGTAAAATGATTTTTTTTACCAGAATCAGTTTAATTTTACAATCTCAAACAAAGTCATTAATTATTTTTAATGTAACTGTCTCCAATTTTTTTTTTTTTTTTTTTTTTTTGAAAAAATGAACTGTGTAGCCTTAATACTTCAAAATTCGCTATCACAGTGCCAAAATTAAATGGCAATCTATGCCCATCATGAGGATTCTAAAGATATGAAGTTCCGTGCGTTAGTTCTTGAGATATAATTTTCACCAAAATCCTGTAAATCTTGGAAAATGTAGCATAACAGCGCCATCGATTTTCACCAAACGATTAACACCAAACGACGATTTGGTGGACGATTAACACCAAAATCTAATCAGCGACAACTTGTGTCAACATCTAATTGAATCTTAAATTAGATAAAAATTCGTGCATTAGTTCTTGCGATAGAATTATTGAGGAAATCGTAAAAATGAAGCATAACACTACCACCAGTAGGGCGATTTACACCAAAACAAAAACAGCACCAATTCATATTAAGAACTAACTGAATCTGAACTTTGATGAAAATTCATGCATTAATTCTTGAGATATAGCTACAGCGGCGGAAATCGTGAAAAATGCAGCACAGCAGCGCCACCTGTTGGGCGATTTACACCAAAATGTAAACATCATCAACACATGTCAAGGAGTAACCGAATCTGAAGTTTGATAAAATTCCGTTCATTAGTTCTTGAGCTAGAGCTATTGCGGAAATCGTGAAAAATGAAGCATAGCACCGCCACCTGTTGGGCGATTTGCGCCAAAAACTAATCAGCACCAATTTATATCAGGGACTAACTGAATATGAATTTGTATTAAATTACGTGCATTAGTGTTTGAGATACAGCGCCCACAAATTTTGTGCCACATACATACATACAGACAGACAGACAGAGTCACAGACTCACAGACAGACATTCTGTAAAAACATGTTTTTTGGGATCTCTAACCTAGAAAACATGTAAATCCGTCGAAAACCGGAAGTCAAAAATTTTCATGAATCCAATACTTTCTTCTTGTTAAGGTAAAAGAAAGTAAAAATATAACATTTTCAGACAAATACACTTTTGAAACAAAATAAACTTGTTGTCATGACATATCACTAATGCATACAACAAAAATTAACTGTTTCGAAAAAAACTTGCAGCAAAATAAACTTGTGATGTTGCTAATCATGATACCGCAAACCGCAAATCTCTAGGGCTCAAAGTTTCCGTATGATTAACATTTGAAATTAGAAAGGTTTCATGTGGACACCCTGTATATTATGTATTCTGTGTGCAAAATGCATTTAAGGTCGTGATGTCTGTTTTTGTTCTGATTTCTTATCACGGGGAGGTTATAGCATCTTTTGTCGATACTACTTGCAATGTACTCGACTGGCGTTTTTTCTCTATCGTTATAAAGTAGTAATTATTATTTTTGAAGACCATTAAAATCATCATAAAGTAGTAATTATTATTTTTGAAGACCATTAAAATCATTATTAAAATCACTATACCGTTGAATAGTTGTTATTGTGCAGTGTGAACACTTTAACGTAGCGCACTACGGGCGTTCCATAATAACTGAGAGTAAAATCATAAAAATCAAGAAATATATTTACATAAAAAAATACATCATTCTTCTTCAGAACAACTTCCCGCAGGTAATATGGAACGGTTCCATCGTTCAACACGCTCTTCAAAATAAGTAGAGAAGCCGTTTTCTGGAAGCTGCTTCAAAGAACCCTACAGCCTACACTGCTAAAATAACTTCAGAATCTGTTGTTGAATTTGTCAGAATAACTTGTTGCAGAGTTGATAAGGGGATCAAAATTATCCGAATTTCCTAAAGACTGTAATAACAGGCAATGAAACTTAGGTGCATCATTTTAAACCCCTTATCAAATCCACAACAAGTTGGATGTGCCTATCCCAAAACTTTCTTCTATCTTATACATCTTAATATTTTAAAAAGTAGTTACGCATGTTAATACTTCAATATTATTAGTTCAATGCTATACCAACTTTCATTTTCTTCTTAAATTTCTGCTTCAGTCAATTAAACGGACTAAAAACGAGTTAATCTATATCATGATATTTGTTAAAATTAATAGTTTTTCCTTATTCTGTTGTTATCAGCAGTTTGCGAATAGCCGGCTTCGCAGGAAGCGAGTTCCCGCCGCTGCGCGAGCCGCCGATGGACAATAGAACTACGAAAAATCAAGAAAAGTATACAAAAATCGCTATCACAGAGCCCCTTTACCGCGCAATATTTCCAAATTCAAGGAGGACCAAAAAACAAAATATTTGGTTCAATTGTATGCATAATTTTATACACTTTTCAATGGTACAATAAAGAAAATGGCACAAGCATCGCTATTATAGTGCCCCCCTTCCGGCAGATTTTTTTCAAATTCAGGGAGGATTTGCTTGCTATAGCCAGAAACACAAACAAAATATTTGGTTCAATTCTATCCATAACTTCATACACTTATTGATGGTACAATAATGAAAATGGCGCAGACATCGCAATTACATAGCGCTGTCTTCTGGCGGAATTTTTTCAAGTTCAGGGAGAATCTACTGACCATAGCTTTACACATACACAAAAAATTGGTTCAATTCTATGCATAATTTTATACAGTTTTCGATGGTACAATAATGAAAATGGCACAGACATTGCTATTACAGCGCCCCCTTCCGGCAGATTTTTTTCAAATTCAGGGAGGACTTGCTTGCCACAGCCAGATACATGCACATAAAATTTGGTTCAATTATATGCATAACTTCATACACTTTTCGATGGTATAGTAATGAAAATCGTACAAACATCGCAATTATAGCGCCCCCTTCCGGTGGAATTTTTCCAAATTCAGGGAGGACCTTCGTGCCATGACCAAAAACAAACACAAAAAGTTTGGTTCAATTCTATGCATAACTTCATTCACTTTTCAATGGTACAATATTCAAAATGGCACAAAAATCGCTATTACAGCGCCTACTACCAGCGATTTTTTTCCAAATTAAGGAAGGACCTGCTTGTCATAGCCAAGAACTTAAAAAAAATTTTTGGTTCAATTCTATGCATAACTTCATACACTTTTCGATGGTACAATAATGAAAATCGTACAGACATCGCAATTAGAGTGTCCCCCTCCGGCGGAATTTTTCCAAATTCAGGGAGGACCTTTGTGCCATGACCAAAAACAAACACAAAAACTCTGGTTCAATTCTATGCATAACTTCATACACTTTTTGATGGTACAATATTCAAAATGGCACAAAAATCGCTATTACAGCGCCCCCTACCGGCGAATATTTTTTCAAATTCAGGGAGGACCTACTTGCTATAGCCAAATACTTTAAAAAATTTTTGGTTCAATTCTATGTATAACTTCATTCACTTTTCGATGGTACAATCTTCAAAATCGCACAAAAATCGCTATGACAGCGCTCCCTACCGGCGAATTTTTTCCAAATTCGGGGAGGACCTGCTTGCCATAGCCAAAAACTTAAAATAAAAATTTGGTTCAATTCTATGCATAACTTCATACACTTTTTGATGGTACGATGGCGACGGACAGACGGACACACGGACGGACAGACATTTTCTATAAACATGTTTTTGGGGATCTCTGACCCCTAAAACGTGTAAATCCGTCGAAAACCGGAAGTCGAAAAAAATTTCTATTACAATACTTTCTTCTATTGAAGATAGAAGAAAATAACAACTGATTCTGACAGATTCAACAACAGATTCTGAAATTATTTTAGCAGTGTAGGGTTCTTTGAAGTAGCTTCCAGAAAACGGTTTCTCTGCTTGTTTGAAAAGTGTGTTGAACTATTGGACCATTGCATATCATCTGCGGGAAGTTGCTTTGAAGAAGAATGATGTATTTTTTGATGTAAACATATTTCTTCATTTTTTATGATTTTACTTTCAGTTATTATGGAACGCCCTTTCTAATTATTTAAAATTTTCATTTTTTGAGCCATTTTTGTTATGTAACTCAGGAGTGACATTCCGACATTATGTCCAAGAAAAACATAAATAATTTTTTTTCAGTATTTTGTTAGTGGACAAAAATAGACTCCAATCTCCAATATAATGTTTTCCGAACAAAATAAACAAAAGAAAAAAAAGCAATTTAACAAATTACAACGACCATTTGGAAAATGATTTTTTCAAAGACTAAAATTTAAGACATAAAAAAGCGCACGGAGTTGATCCTACATTGCGCACGCCATGAATTAAACATTAATAGTGTTATTACATGTAAAAATTGCAAGCGACAAAAATCGCCTGCGACTCGTCCGATTTCCTGAAACTTACGTATTATCCACCTGAAACTTACGTATTATCCAAGCATTTCATTGGCTGTTCGGGAAAAGGCTTTTTCATCGACCCATTTTAAATGAAATTTCATTCCTAAACTTCTAAACATCCCACAATATTACTTTTTACACCGTCGTATAGAGAAAAAAATGTACTTTTAAATGCAATTTCTTTGAAAGCTGTATCTCAATTTGTATCTGAGTTATTAAATTTTTTTTGTAGTTTTTATTACTTTTTGTCATAGTGGCAATAGAAGTATCCATCTCTGGTGAAAGTAAAGGAAAATACAGATTACTGTATAAACCAATCAAAAAACGAATAAAATGCGGATTAAACCAATAAAAAGCTTCAGCTATGTTTTTGATTTCCTACCCTGACGAGGACAATAACCATTTTTCCAAATGGTTAAAAATAAAAAAAAACTATGCATTAGAGGATTAAGGCATTGTAGTTTATTTTAACTCATATCAAAGTAATGTTGAATATTTTCGAAATTAATCTTCATTGTTCAAGATTATAAATACCGATGACACTGGTCGGCACCAAAATCCTCTCTGTAAAAATAATAGCTGATTCTTATAGATTTCACACTGCTAAATAAAATATGGTAACGAAATTACTGTATCATGAACCATTCTTTTGGTAGAAGGGGTTGATTTTAAAATTAAGGTATTTTATATCTTGCTAAAACATAAGTGGAAATTTTGTAAACCATAAAATGTAGGTAATAATGCGCAAATTATCTGTAAATAAATGTATGAATAGGATTACCCGAATCACAGCGGTACAAGTAATGTAAATACAGTAGAACCTCTTTTATCCGAAACTCTTTTAACCAAAACTCTCGGTTAACCGATATCTTTTTTTAAAGCTTTTTTTTTAATATCACATCATTCCTTGCGTGCAAAATGCATTTTCAAAGCTTTTTTTTTTAATTCCTTGTGTGCAAGCGGTCCATTCCGAACTACGAGTATATACAAATATTTTCGATCCCCTTTCTTAGATTTCCTTTGAATTTAACTTGAGCTCTCGTAAGCTGCGGAGTGGAACGAAGAAAAAGAACAAATTAGCAATTATGTGGCTTTTGAATGTTTCGCAAAAGGTTTGGCATGGCTGGAGCAGCAGAAAGACTGTGATACTCGTGAACTAATATTATTAAAAAACTTCGTGATAGAGTTTCAAAGCAAAGGCAATCGAAACTGAGACAAACAAAACATTGTTTCAAACCCTTGTGAAATATGTAAAAGGTACTTAATTTCAAAATTAAAATTCACGTAATTTATTCTTGTTTCTATTTTGTTCTTGCGTTATTTTTATTTAGCACTTGTTACCATAATAAGAAATAGCGCGTATATTTCTCCTTAATCGTAAAATTAAAGCATTCTCGATTATCCGAAAATTTCGATTTTCCGAAAGATGGTCGGTCCCAATTATTTCGGATAATCGAGGTTATATTAGTGGGTAGCAAATAGTAAATTCGGACACGAAAGGGGGGGGGGACATAAAAAAGAAAAATACACGATACATGTATCAACAAACAAGATTTTCATGTTATATTTTTTCAAATTGATATCTAAGACAGTGAAAGTACTTTTTTCATGATTACAATTTTATCTAGCATTGCAAATTAATGTAATAATCCTTCACTATCACTTATTACTATAACACTATTTCTCGGGAAAATGGTACGTGCTAGAGCAATGTGGATAACATATTTAGAATTAGGAATATTAGATCTGTTCACTTTACATATTTAGTTTGCAGGAAATAAAAATTTTAATTTTCTTGCCGGCCAGTGTAAATAGTCTTTTCTGGCGAAATTCTTTAGTGTTTTATGGAGGACAGTTTTTCAGGAATGGTGCATTAGTAGATTTTGATGGTAAGTACTTCTTAATTTTAGAAAACCCACTACGGAATGGAGAATTTCATATTTCCTTACATGCCTTTATGAAAAAAATTTGATATACAACAAAATCCAGTCAAACTAATAAATAGGAAAAGCAAATTTTATCTTATATTTACGACATGATTCATTTCCTACTTTTTACTATTTTAAGAAAAAAAAAATCTATTGTATTATTTATTTCTGTATTTATTTATTTGTGTACTTAATAGTTGTTAGAAATGGGTTGAGGTTTGCACAGAGTTTGTTTGTCCATCATTGATAGTTTGTGAAAACCGTTGTAGAAATCGTAAGATTGGGCAATGGTATGGTAATTATAAAAGGTTAGAGCGGGAGAAGTCGATACAAATGACGTCACTTGAAGACATTTCTACGGCACATCTCGCCATATTTGGCTGTTTGATTTTCCCAAAAAGATCCTGGAGTTAGAGAACCACTGCCTTCGGCAGCGTACATTTAAGCGGGCTACACTTACTCTGGTCTCGAATCAAGCGAATCTTGAATTATTTGTGATTTTCGAGACAGTAAAATAAAAATTTCAGGATAGTCATTTACGGTGTTGTAGGAATTGATTTAGTATTCTTCCGAATAGCATTAATCACGACAATATCTAAAATTACCGGAGAGTTTTAAGCGTTTTAGAAAAACAAAAATTTGTCAAAATTAAAATCGCATAAGAACACGAATAAGAAGAGGGAAAAAAAAAGTTTCGAGAAAAATTCAAATATTGCGGAGAACAAAATTTACAATATCGAGTAGATTAAAACTGGATTCCTTTTACGAATGCAAAAAAATATCTGCAAAAAGCGAAAAAAAATGCATTAAAAATTCTCTAAAATTTTAAATATCGCTGAAATATTCCCGAATAAACTTTATTGAACAGAAGACGAAATTTACTATTTTGGTCTAAAATATTGAAGCAGTATTCTTTTTAGTAATGTGGAAAATTTTCCACAAAAATGTAAAATAACGTTAAAAATCGCATACAAAATTAAATCAAAAAGTCAAAAAATTAGCTTCGAGGTGCGTAAGTTCAAACGTACAAATACTTTCTTGCCAAATCTTGTAGCTTTGCCCGCAGAATTGTCTTTTCATAACATAGCGCGAGCCCATATGCACGTACACGTACAGTCGTAGAAAAAAAAGGTAAACACCCCTACTAACTCCTCAACAAATTAGTAAAAGAAAGTTACTAGTACCAGACAACTGGTAATAAAGTCTACTTTTAAATGATGTATATAAAATTTGCTTAAGGGGCCATCTGCAAATTAAAACGAGCCATAACTTTGTTTTTTTTTTTTCAATAGCAGTGCCTAATTCTGACAGCATAAATAAACTCTACACACTTCAATTAGCCTAAAAACAAATTTTTATGCAATTCGTACGATACGTTTCCGAGAAATTAATTATTTTAAAACGAGCGTATTTTTGGGACTGTATCCAAATTGAAGTTCGATACTCGATTGTTTACCGAGGGAGCCAGCCCACTTCTTGATCAAGGCAATCTTAAGCGCTACTCAAGCAGTCATTTAAGACTGCTAGATTACAGGATAGCTTAAGAAATTTCAAAATGTCTATTCACCTCCATCATAGACGGCCCCAAACTATCATTTTGCCGTTTTTTAAGCATAATTTGAAAATTACTTGTAAGAAAAATGTGAAATTTTGGATTTCCATAAAGTAGGACTTTATAAATCTTAATCCATCAAAAAAATTGTAGGTTGCAATTCATATTTTTTTCGAATATTAATTTCATAATTCCTAATTCATATCATCAAATTATAAAAATTGCAAATTCAACGTATTCATGTTTGGGTATTTTAGTATTTTTGCTACGCAAAAAAATAGCACATTAGGAGTATAATTTCAGGATATATTAATAAGAATAAGAAAATGTAATTTAAAGTTAGAAGCAATAAAGTTTGAATGTTTATAATTCAAAAACTTAGGATTCAAATGACTTGAAATTTGGTGTCTAGGCACAGTTTAAACCAAAGATTTTAAATATCTTGTTAAAATTGGGTATTGATCTTGAAAAAAAATGAAGTTTGGGCTCGTTTTAATACGTAGATGGCTTCCTAAGCAAATTTTATATATATCATTTAAAAGTAGACTTTATTTCCAATCGTTCGGTACCAGTAACTTTTTCGTACGATACTTTTTTAAGGAGTTAGTGGGGAGTGTTTACTTTTTCCCCCCACGACTGTAAGCTAACAGATACAGGTAGACAGACAAACATCTATCGTTTCGTTATTACTATAGATTCAAAATGGTTGTATAATTTTTATTGACCTGATAATTTGAGTGTATTTTAATCCTCTAATGACCATGGTAGCAATTATGCTACCACCACTGTTTTAAATTTAGTGGATTTTTTAATTCATATATTCGAAATTCATAGCAGAAAATTAAAACTGCATTATTTACTTTATTTAGTAACAGACATCAACGACGTTTCGAAGAGTTTTGGCCGAAGAGCCCGGGACCTATGTCCCACATCACCGGATACAGGACACTTTGGGTATATGATAAGGTGGGGTTCCTTGGACAGCAGTGCAAAAAAATTTAGAAAAAGGTGGGTGGGGGTGGAAGACTTAAGTTCTTGAGTTCAACAAAAAGAAAAAAAAAAAAAAAGAGAAAGAAAGAAAAGAATATAAAAATAAAAAAATATAAATATAAATTTAAGAGCAATCTAAATAAAATAGTAAGATAAATGTTGGAAATAAAGAGAGTAGGATACATGTCTAGAAGAAAGTTTAAGTATAGCATTACAATAACTAGATATATTTTTGTATTTTATAATTTTTTTTGAATTTTTTATAAGATTTTTTCATGATTTTTTGTAGATTTTTTATAAGTATATAATTTAATAATAATTTAATAATAATTTTTTTAAGTATATAATTATATAATTTTTCAGTAGTAATCGCAAGTACAAATGAGAAATATTAGTGAAGAAAGAGGGTAGCCTAGGCCTGATGGTCACTGAGAGTGTGGACTGCATCTGTATGTCTGACTAGCCCTAACTTCGTGAGAAGTTGCCATTTGGATACGCTCAGGGATGCCGTTGGAGTTATCAATCAGTTCCGCCCGAGCGTCGTGGGAAAGCCGGTGACGACCATACACTTTAGTAACACGCATTCCGCCATTAAATAAAGCGAAATTTATTATCGAAATTTTCTGGTATGAATTCAGATTTTCTAAATCACGAAATTGCTAGAACGTATTCTACCATGGGAATTAGAGGGTTAACATGACCTGTTTTACCTTAATGTATTGGACATATCTGAGGGTATAAATATGAATTATCATGCAAGAGTTATAATAATTTATATTAATTTAAAGTGAAAATTACTGTACTGCCAACGTGCCAACCTTTATATTATTTATCTGAATCACCCGATGTTGTTTAAAACGCAAATTTTTGGCCGAAAATATCCTAAAAAGCAATAGTAATAGTAAATTAAAAAAAAAAAAGATAGCACGAAGTAAGCGAATTTATATTTTAAAGTTTTACACCGGAAATATGATGATGAAAAAAATAAAATTATATATATATATAGAAAATACAATTATGTTCTCAATTCTTATCAATATAATCCCAGCTGTAGTTATCCTTACTACTGCAGGATGGCTTGAATTTCAATTTGAAATAGAAAAATAAACTTATCAGCCAAACTGCTTCTGCGTCGCATAAAATGCGTAGCCTTTCCAAAGTCTATGGCGCATCCCACACTGAGACGACAAGCGACATGAAGCCACAACATGTAGCGCAAAAACCGGTCGAAAAAAAGAACGAAGTTGTTTTAAACCAGTTTTTCCAGCGAATTCAAGCGACATGTCTTATGTGTCGCCTTAGTGTGGAACTTGCCTCTGACTATGAGTTTTCCCGCCTAATCTTAAGTAGATACTAACATGCTCTATTCCAGTGGTTCTCAATCTGTGTGCTGCGACACCGTAGTGCGCCGTGTAAAGATCTCAGGTGTGCCGCAAAACTTTTAAGCAAATTGCATCAATTTTTTAAAAATTCAAATCTGTAATGTCAGACATTTCATGTTATATGATTTACTTTGAAATTAAGTTTAGCATCCCAAATTTGCTTTATTTGGGAGATTTTTTTTTCTGTTATTCATTGTAAGAGTATACGAGGAAACCCTAAAAATAGTCTTACGTGTCATGAGATAAATTCTTTCAGAAAAAAAAATTATGTCTACCGAAGCAAAAAGATTACAATTGGCACTAGAACAGATCGTTGAAAAATGATTTAAGAGTATGCCTATCCGAAGATTTTATCTTGCACAGAAAGTCTTCTAATTAAAAAAAAAAAAAAAATCAAACTCAGATATCTCTTTAAATGCCAATGTGACAAATTAAGATATTTTTTCACCTTACCAGTTCCTTTCACTATACAAATTCATATGCTGTTGCCTGTGTTTTCCGGCACTGATATTAATCAATAAACTTATAACTCGAATCCGCTTCTCCTCCATATATATGGGAGAATTCCATGATTCTTTGCTCTGATGACGGTATGCTGAAGGATACCGAAATTAGTGTTAAAAAGGTGCTTAAAACGGTGTTTCATCTGCTTATAAATATTAATCCATACAAAACATAAAAAAAAAGGTTATAAGGATTTTATTTAAAATAATTTTATTTTTCTTTATTCATCTCGGATGTCCTATTTTGTTTGTGATAATAAAAAATTATATGTAGTCATTTCTTATGTAGTGATAAGTAATCCTTCCTTTTTTTAAGTCATCACGATTTTTGTGTGCCGCACAACTTTAATGAGTAAAGCCATGAAGTAAAAAAGGTTGAGAAACACTGCTCTATTCATATTATAGTTCATATTCTTACAACTGGCGATTGACCTTCAAAGTCACCGTCAGTAGTTTCCATGGTAATCACAGATAACTCGTTTTTCCTACTCTTTTCGTTCTTAACACTAAACGTACCGATATTTTTTTATACCTATTCCTACCGGAAGGGGTCAAATGACCCCTATATAAAATGTTACATATTTTAGGATGTTTTGCGAAAAATATACCAGTTGTTACACTTTGATGTATGAATAAAACATTTTTTTTTTCAAATAATTATTACAAATTGTTTATTTATTAACCCCTTGAGGGGCGTTGGGATAGATTTTATCCCACCTTCGATTAACCCCTTAATTCTCGTTTGCGTCAATATCACCGGCTGATGTGTCGTTCGTTATTTCTCGTACCCGTCATATTTCCGTGCTGGCGATTTATTGCCGGAAAAAAATTCTGAAAACCAGAAAAATTTAACTGGCATTTCCGTGTGAAGTCTTTGAATAACGTCGGTTGGGTTTAGTTTTTGGCGCTGATTGTGATGTTGAACTTGGTATTGCATGTTTCGAAATAATCACACTCAAATAATTATTAATAATCAAAATTTAAGGTGCATCATATCATTTCAAATATTATTTGTGAAAATCTGTTTGATGATGATAAATAAAGATCTAAGATGTGAAAAATAAAAGTCTTATTTGTATTAATTTGTATGGTTTAAACAAACATTAAAACACAGAATTCTCTCATGATGGCTTTTCCACAAATGTGAATTTGTTCTATAACATCTTTCTTTTCGCCTTAAAAAAAACTAATTACATATTTTAAATAGAAACCTTATAATTATTCAATTTCTGTAATAAAAAAATAGATACATTTTTCATGTTTTTTTCCAAATATTAAGCGAACGTTAAGGGGTTAATGAAGATTCGCATTAGAAAAATTTTATTAAATTTTACTTTTCTAAATTTGGTGGGAAAAGTTGTAAAATTGCCTGCTCTACTTTACAAAAAACGTTTTTGCAGATTCCGGTGTGAAGTAGACATTGCACAAATATAATTACTTTTATCTCAAAGGGTTAAAAAAAAAATACAATTGCGCAAAAAAAATTAAGAAAAAAAAATAGTTATTTCAAGAAATTCGAAAACTTAATAATCATATATTGTGCAAATTTGTTTATGTTCAACACATATTTTAAAGATTATTTCGTTATCGATATAACCTGAAATGTTCAAACTAGAATCTCACTCGGAATAAAATCAATTTCTAATTATACGATCACATATCAACAAATAGGACGTAATACAGTAGAACAAATGATGTAACAGCGAAAATACGCAATTTACTAATGTTCTTATAAAATAAAACATTTATACCTTTATGATTTAACACAAATTTATTCAGGGGTCAAATGACCCCTTGCGGTAGTTAAGCCTAAAGTATTTTTTTTTTTCTAGGCAAAAAAGGTAGTTCGTAGATGAGGCATTTTAAGAAATAATATGATCATATATTTTAATAAAAGTCGTGAAATATAAGAAAATTTCGTAATGTTTTAGTTTTATAAATTCCAAAAAAAAAATTAAAAAAAAAATAAATAAATAAATAAAATAAAAAAGGGTCATTTGACCCCTCGCGGTAGGATTAGTGTTAACTATAAAAGCTCTGAAACAACCTCAAATGTAGTATGCAAAAAGTAACCAATTGGGGAATTCAGAACCCGTTATCAGAGAAACACCCTGAAGGTCAACTGCCAGTCTTGGCGAAAAATACTATAACATAGCTGCCAACTTGTACGGATTTTTCTCACCACCAAAATTCAATAGAAAATTTTATCAAAAACAATCGCCGAAATGTGTCCTTTTCTAACAATAAAACAATACACAAATTTCTGTTAAACTTAAGTGGTAACGAAAATCCGTACAAGCTGGCAGCTATGCTATAATATTAGTAATACTTAGTTGGGTACATTAAAAGTGTATATGGTTCTATCACGATTTCCGAATAGCGTTTTTAGTTAGTTAATCGCAGAAGGAATAATTGTTTTTCCCCCACGCAGTCTCATAAAATGAATGTTGTGGTGCCAGCTAGGTTCCCTTTTTGAAAGATTTCGTAAGAAATACAACCTATTATATTCTCCCCTATGTTGGTTTTTTTTTAATTTTTTTTGCAAATCTACGCCGATCATGATGCCTAGAACATAAAACCACCCCCAGTTCAAAACTTTATCTATCTATCTATATACAGTAGAACCTCGATTATCCGAAGTAATTGGGACCGATCATCTTTCGGAAAATCGAAATTTTCGGATAACCGAGAATGCTTCCATTTTAAGATTAAGGAGAAATATATGCAATCTTTCTTATTATGGTAACAAGTGCGTAATAAAAATAAAGCAATAGCAAAATAAAAACGATTAAATTACCTGAATTTTAATTTTGAAATTAAGTACCTTTTACATATATCACAATGGTTTGAAAAAAATGTTTTGTTTGTCGTAGTTTCGATTGACTTTGCTTTGAAGCTCTAACACGGAGTTTTTTAATGTTATTAGTTCACCAGTATCACAGTCTTTCTGCTGCTCCAGCGATGCCAAACATTTTGCAAAATATTCAAAAGTTTCAGAATTGCTAATTTGTTCGTCTTATTCGTTCCCTCCGCAGCTTGTGGGTGCTAAAGTTAAATTGAAAGGGGATCGAAAATATATATATGTACCCGTAATTCGGAAAGGACCGCTTGCACTCAAGGAATATAATCTCTCTATTCTAAAAAAAAGTAACTACCGCTGTCACCGCCGCCGCCGGTTTTGAATTTTTTGTGACCGGAGGTGTTTCTTCGTTAATATTAAGAAAAATAATGCATACAAAAATATGAAAATCGGTAGTATTATACAAAAATGTTTGATAAACACGCTGATGCAGACAATTTTCAAATCGAAGAGTTATTTTAAGAGATATTTAATGCTAAAGTTGGACAAAATCGTTCCACTAAAAAAGTTTTATAGGAGCAAAAACTATACATCGGAATTTAATAATTTTTAGATCATTTTATACGTTATAATTTCCCGGTGTGCAGAATTAATTTATTTTTTTAATTTGACTCATTTTTCGAGGTTTCATTTCTATTTTAAATTCAAATTTTCAGCATTTCGAGAGATATTTTTTACTTATTTCAGAAAATTGTACTAATTTAACCTGTTGCCAACTGTATAAACAACGGAAACAATAATGTTTGCTTCAAATTAAAAGTTTATTCACACGTGACTATTATAAACAGAAAAAAAACTTTCAAATTAGAATTAAATAATTACGTATAAAAAGCAGGAACTTATTGAAAATTACTTCATCTATAATTACACATGAATTTTAACAGAGAAAGGATATTGTAAAATAATAAATTTATTAACATGCGTTAGAAGTCTTAAATAGGAGAAATTACATCACATTTACGTCACATTACAGTTATTACATAAAATGAACACAAAATAATATTGCAAAACAGTATAAATTTAAAAATAGCGCGAGACATTTACTTGATATTTTGAAATGAACTTTTCAACTATTTTTTTTTTTTTTTTTTTTTTTTTTGGACAGCGCAAATAATATTTCATTTCTAATAAAAGCATTTTCACGTGAATATTAAAAAGGGAAAGAAAAGTTTGGTGAAAATTACGTCAGATTAAAAACGATATATTTAAAATGTCTTATTTAAAAGGACTTTCTTTTCGCTTTGTTAAAAAATACCGGGAGACAAAGACTCTGTTTACTTAATTCATTTTATATTAGATGATTTTGAAATGCCATTGTATCTTTTAATAGCAGCTGATTTTTCCGTAAAATTCCCCAATCAAAGAGAAATGAATAGAAACCCGTTTGTAGGGAGATCGCTTTTGTTTTTTTTAATTATAATTCAATCTTCCAAAATCTTTTTAAAGCCGATCAAATTAGCGTGCTTTTAAGACTGCAGTGTCTGAACGGGGGTTGGCGGGCGTAGCTCGTAGGGGGCCGAGCCCCCTAGTAGCTTAAAAAAGAAGCTTTCAAAATGGATTTTGCACACAAGGAATGTGATAATAAAAAAACTTTCAAAATGGATTTCGCTCAACCGAGAGTTTCGGTTAAAAGAGGTTCTACTGTATATCACTTTTTTATGGGCACGATAACGTCCATAGCTCTGCACAAATGTCTTCCAAATTGATAAATAAAATCAAGGGGCAGAAAATATTGGCCAAGTTCGTTAATGGGTAAAATCAGACGAAGGGGATGAAAATGGTGTCAGCTTTTGTGAAAACATAAAAAAACACTTAACTTCTTAATTGAAGAGCTAAGTAAAAGAACATGTTAAGTAGCAAAAATTACATTTGAAGAAATTTGAAGTGAAAGTTTTTGCTGTAAATGTTAATGATTTATTTTCTATTTGATACCATGTGTTTTAAATATTAACAGGTATGGTACTAAACTCTCTCAGAAAAATTTCTTCATATTTAATTTTCAAATATTAAAAATTATTAATATTATATTGACATTATTAAATATTAAAATATTAATGAATAATGTCTTAAATCTTCAAGACTAAATGGAATCTTAATATTTTAGCTTCACCATGTGATAGGATCAGGCGCGGATCCACTTCCACGAGGGGGCGATTGGGGCGATCGCCCCCCCCTAAAAAAAAGATATAAATCCATCGATTATCGCAAATTTCGACAAATGGTCGCCGAAAAAAATCAATTTCGTCAATCGTTCGCAAGTCAAAGGATCGCAAAAGAAACGCGATTTCGCCAAAGATTGCTCAAAAAACGACAATTTCGTCAAAAAATAGCGCATTTTGTCAAAGAACCACGAAAGAAATGCAATTTTGTCAAAAACTCGCAGAAAAAAACGCGAATTTCGCCAAACAATGGCGGAAAAAATGCTAATTTCGTGAAAGAATCGCTCAAAAAAACACTAATTTCGTCAACAGATCCCTAAAAAAAAAAGCTAATTTCTTCAGAGAATCGCTGAAAAAACGCGAATTTCGTCAAAGGGCCGCGGAAAAAACGCTTAATTTGTACCGGGAAGAGATTCCCCTAAGTGTACATCCATGGGGGAGGGGGGGGGGGGTTGATAGAGGCAAAGAAGGGAAGAACAAATTTACCAAGTTGGTTTTTAAGAAATCAACACACCATACGCACTTTAGCTTTTAACTGACTAGGATTAGGACATGATCCTTTTTGTTCATTCATCAAATACCCCTTGATTACCAATGTGGATGGCAATAACAGTACATTTTTTACACATTAGTGGCTTTCTTCAGTAAACATTAAGATGCTTGAATTTTTCACAGGACCTTTATTTTTCTTGTTTCTTTCTTTCTTTGGAAATTGCCATGAATCCCATTCTTTTCTTAAATAATAAAGCACTCTTCAAAAATATCGTTATACAGAAATTAGAATTGCAGCTTCTTTGAAAGAACGAAAAAGTTTCAACACTTTAAAAGGATCCGCATAACGTTGTCATTTTCTGTTGTAGAGATTCAACAGAAGGTACACGAAGTGGCATCGTCCCCAATCACAACCCATAGTGCAAAAAATTATGGCGCCTTATGCCTTTTTACAGGACATAATCCTTTTTTGTTCACTAATTGCCGAAACGTCAGTGAGGTTTAACATTGACAGCCGAAAAGTGTTTGGTTTTCTTTGCTTGTCTGTCTGTTCCGTGAAAAACTGCCGTTAAAAGCGTTGGATTTATATCTTGGGTAGATAGGGGGACCGTCCCGATCGATCCCCCCCGTGTTTGCGCGCCTAGGGGAATTTCCTCCTGGTGCTAACAGTGCGTTTTTTCCGCGGCCCTTTAATGAAATTCGTCTATTTTTTTCCCGATTATTTGACGAAATTCACATTTTTTCCAAGATCTGTTGACGAAATTCACATTTTTTGCGCGATTCTTTCGCGAAATTAGCGTTTTTTCCGCAATTGTTTGGCGAAATTCGCGACTTTTTCTGCGATCCTTTGACGAAATTCTCGTTTTTTCTGCGATCCCTTGACGAAATTTGAGTTTTTTTCAAGATTCTTTGATGGAATTCACGTTTTTGCGCTATCCTTTGACGAAATTGGCGTTTTTTGCGCGATCCTTTGACGAAATTCGCGTTTTTTGCGATGTTAAAAGAAAACTACGTTAATTTTAACGAGTTTCTTTGCACAACAGGAGTTAGTTTGCAAGCGAATTTCCTCCAGGGTTGCCAGTTTGGCCTCCAATTTAATTCCGAAAAATCAAATTCATACCGTAAATTTCGAAAAGAGAATTGTTACTTTATATGGTTGTTGCTAAATGAGACTTATTAGTTAGAGCATAAAATTCTTTTCTTTATTTCTGGTATGAACTTGAAATTTCTGAATAAAAATGGAGGCCAAACTGGCAACCCTGATTTCGCGGCAATGCAAAAAATCTACGCTTCAAGACTACTCGACAGATCATCGTAGATGGAAAGTAACAGTCCAAGAGACGACAGCACAAAAACCTATGTTATCAAGCACAAGAAAAAAAACCTTTATTTTATGGAAGAGTAGAAGTAGGGGAATCTAATGATCCATGTATGCCGGAAGTGAAGTGGTGCATAAGCCAAAAATGAACACCACCTGTGGTTGACTCGTAGGTTTATCATTGTGTTTGTCCTACAAATAAAGATATGAAAACATAGAGGACTGGGAGCAGGAAAACACAATGATAAACCTACGAGTCAACCACTGGTGGTATAAATTTTTGGCTTATGCGCCACTTCACTTCCGGCAGACATGGATCATTAGATTCCCCTACTTCTACTCTTCCATAAAATAAAGGTTTTTTTCTTGTGCTTGATAACATAGGTTTTTGTGCTGCCGGCTCTTGGATTATAAACAGGATCATTATGGCTTTTGTAAATACTTCGAAAACGCAGTATTATTTCAACAGGAGTTCAGTGTTCTTCGACTATGTAAATAACGAGAGCCTTCCTGTGTTAGCAGGATGACTCCACTTTTAATTGTACCAGGTATTGTTTCTCTCAAACGACTTTTCAGAACTTAGTTACTTTAATTTTATTCAATCTAATAATTCTGGTGTAAAAGTTTAAATAATTTGCTCTACTTTCTGCGTTTCTGTATGCAGAATTTAGCACCAAGAAAACTCATGAATTGCATATAATTTACTATTTGCGAAAAATTGCATGAATGCATGTGTCCTCTTCTCTGATTGCATTTTAAATGAATTTTATTCAATCTTTATAATTCATAAAGCAATTATCAATATTTAAATATCCGAATATGTTCAAATTATCAATTTTTTAAAAAAGTATGATGTTTTCAGTGGTTAGATTTACAAAAAAGAACTTTTATATAGCTTACAAAATAGTTTTCATTACATATTTACGCCTCTTAAAAGTTATTATAGAGTTTGTAAAGCACAATAAACCGGAAGAGACCATTTGTACAGCCTGAAGCAAACCTTGCATCTATCAAAATGAATTGAAAAACTTTCATCTTTAGCAAATAAAAGTTTTAACATTTTTTGTAATATTTAAAATGCTTATTAATATTTTATGCGAATATCTAGCAACGAAGAATTTAATATAAATCTTGCTAAACTTATTTTGTCTTGTTAGTTAATATATTTTTTGCAAGATCACTTCTTCCATATTACTTGTTTATTCAGCCACTAACCGAGTGAACTTAGTTTCACTCATCGGGATATCCAAATAGTCAATAATTCAAAATAAAATTTAAAAATAATTCTTTTTTTAATATAAAATAAGCCACGCCCGTTAACTTTATGTATTTGTTCATTAATTTTATGCGACTAAGTGTTCGAAAATTAGTTATCCTTTTCTGTTTTTGACTGTGTTATTTAACCCTTTCGTGGACGGTGGGACACATATGTCCCACTTAATTTAAATTACTAAATGCAACAATGGCAGCAGAAATTTTAAACAGAATTTTACATTTATAATGTACAGTAGAACCTTTTTTATCCGAAACTCTTTTAAACGAAACTCTCAATTAACCGAAATCTATTTTGAAAGTTTTTTTTTTTTTTTTTTTTTTTTTTTTTTCTATCACATTTCTTGTGTGCAAAATCCATTTTGAAAGCTTTTTTTTTTATTTATATTTTTTATTTTTAACTATCATATTTCTTGTGTGCAAGCGGTCTTCCCCGAACTACGAGTACATATAAAAATATTTTCGATCCCCTTTCTTAGAGTTCCTTTGAATTTAACTTGAGTTCCCGTAAGCTGCGGAGTGGAACGAAGAAAACGAACAAATTAGCAAATCGGAAGATTTTGAATGTTTTGCAAAAGGTTTGACATGGCTGGAGCAGCAGAAAGACTGTGATACTGGTGAACTAATAATATTAAAAGACTCCGTGATAGAGCTTCAAAGCAAAGACAATCGAAACTGCAATAAACAAAACATGTGTAAAAGGTACTTAATTTCAAAATTAAAATTCCGGTAATTTATTCTTGTTTCTATTTTGCTATTGCATAGCTGCCAACTTGTACGGATTTTTCTTACCAATAAAATTTAATAACATTTTTTTAGCTAATTGAATTACCGAAATTTAGGCAATTTTAACGTATAAATAAGTAAAGATTTTCTGTTAAATTTTAGTGGTAAGAAAAATCCGTACAAGTTGACAGCTATGCTATTGTTTTACTTTTATTAAGTATTTGTTACCATAATACGAAATATTGCATATATTTCTCCTTAATCTTAAAATTGAAGCATTCTAGATTATCCGAAAATTTCGATTTTCCGAAAGAGGGTCGGTCCCAATTACTTCGGATAATAGAGGTTCTACTGTATTTGAAGAAAAAGCTTTTACTTATTATGAAACAAATTTGCTCGTAAAACCTGGTGTCTTTCAATCATTTCAATATTTTAGCAAGTGAAGTATTTTGCCCATGAAAGGCCTATTATAACACTAATATAATGTAAACTAATCTATAAATAACTAACACTGCATAAATTAGCATAACACAGATTATAAATTAGAAGATAACAAGGATATATGATTTATGGGCGGAATTCCGTGCTGTAATAGAAGCATCCAGTCAATGAATGTATAACTTATTATAGTATCCAGTGTTGAAATAGTGATTTTTTTCTGGAGAGATTTTTCAACTCAGAGGAGGAAAGGGAGATATTTACTAATCAGATATTGATTATTATTATTAAGATTATATTATTAATATTACAGATTATTACAGGGTTCGTACGCATCGAAGGATTCAGGGGATTTTTGGAGTTTTAGTATCAGAAATTTCGTAAAGTACTAGTCGCTATATCTGAAGATATAAATTTCTTTTTTTTTTTGAATTAAATAAGACGAATATTACTTTACGAAAATTTCTGGTAAAAGGAGCTTGAAAGTCCTTGAAGCTTACGAATCCTGTTAACCCTTTCAGGGGCAAAACGTTTCTGTTGCTAAAATGTTAAAATGATTGAATGACACCGGTATTTAAAAATAAATTTATATGAAAGTAAGTAAAAGATTTGTTTCTGGTATAGCATAAAAATCAAACTTAATTCCAAACTTCTGGTACCAATATGGCATTTGGGAATTAAAATTAAGTGGTATATATAATATACCGGTGCCCTTCAAGGGGTTAAACTAGTATTATTCTAAATTGAATTTAATCACAGCAAAATTTACCGGAGAGTTTTACGCGCTTTAGAAAAAATAAATAGTCAAAAATAAAATCGCATCGGAACACTAAAAAGAAGAAAAAAAACGAATCGGGAAAAATTCCAAAATTGCAGAGAATGAAATTGAGAATACTGTATAAAGTAGACTAAAACCGGATTCCTTTTGCAAATGCTAAAAAATCTCTGGAAAACGCGAAAAATCTCTAAAAATTGCGTTAAAAATTTTAAATATCGCTTAAATATTCCCGAATAAACCTTATTGAAAAGAGGACGAAATTTACTATTTCGGGCTAAATATCTAAATAGTCTAAATATCTTTTTAGTCATGTGGAAAAATTTTCACAAAATGTAAAACGTCCAAATTCGCATACAAAATGAAATTAAAAAAAAAAAATAAAGAAATTGTCATCAAGATGCGTAAGTTCAAGTATATACGAGGGCGTATCTTAAAGTTTCAATTACAGGCGAATATTTTTAATGCTATCTCGCACCACTTTTTTAAGCCCTTGAGGGACAGTAGTATTTCTATGAAACCACTTAATTTTAATTTCCAAATGCTACAATGGCACCAGAATTTTGGTAAAAAAAAATTTCGTTTTATTATATATGCGAAATATAGCTTTTTCATATTTACAAATAAATTTGTTTTCAAATTCCGGTGTTAGTCATTAATTTCAACACATTTGCGATGAAATTGCTTTGCCCCTGAAAGGGTTAAAACAAAAATCTTTAACATTCGCAAGAGAACAATGGAACAATGTTAGAAGGTTCATGGATTTCCTAGTTGCGGGGCAACTTAACATCCAGTATAGAGGTAATGCGTGTTACTTGCAATGGGAGTCATGAAAAAAAAGATGTTTAGACGCGGCTAGTGGCCACGAAAAAAGAAGAAATAAAGTTTAAGATTAAGAGAACTTACTAATAAAAATATTAGTATAACAATAAGATAAAAAAAAGTTCCATATGATCCAAAAACTAACAGTCCGTAGACAGGCGAAAAAGCTACCAAAGAGAATCCCCAACATAAAAAAAGGACTCTTTACAGAGAGCATACAAAGATTAACTTAAAAATTAATGCAAAGCACAGTGCAAACAAATTTGGAAAAGAATAAAAAGTATTTACATATTTACAAAAAGTATATTAATGCACAAGTTAAAGTAATAAAAAGCGATAATAAAAAACATAACTGAGGAGAGTTCAGACTAACTGAGCAGAAAAAAGCAGAATTTTAAGGAGAACATGGGAAAAAGAGAGGACGGCGCCCTCCCAGTCTGGTAACTCGATGAAAAATTATGATAAAAAGATACCATGATAATAGAACAAAGGGATAGTAAGGTAATACAATTTAAATACGTGAAAAAAACAAAATATAACAATAAAAAGAGTTGTGTTTTTTTTTCTTCTTTTTAAGAGATTGAGAACACTTCGCAATACTACGAAGTGTATTTTTAAAAAATAGTGGTACGAATATAATATAAAAATAGTCGCCTGTAATTGAAACTTTACGATACTCCCTCGTAGATATGTTCCTATCAAATCTTTTAGCTCTGCCCGCAGATTTGTCTTTTCAGAACACAGATCGAGCACATACGCACGTACGCACCCACATACAGGCAGACAAACATCTATCGTTATTACTATAGATCCAAAAAGATAATAATTTTTATTGGCCTGATAATTTGAGTGTATTTTAATCCTCTAATGACCATGGTAGCAATTATGACGCCACCACTGTTTTCAATTTAGTGGATTTTTTAAAATTCAGATATTCGTAATCCATAGCAGAAATTTAACTCTTAAATGCGCGATTTTTTATTTTGTTTCGAAAAAATTATGTATGATTCTCTGAAAGGTTTATTACACAGGAAAAATAATGAAAAAAGTCAGAGATACATTTTTCATATAATACGTCAATCTTTTCTTCTGTTGCACATCTGCAATACAAGTAAAAACTACTGTCGTGTGGCTGTTTTACGCTAAAATATTGCAAATTAGCAAATATTTTGAGAAGTATGTCCCCAAATACTTTATTTTACATAATTATTTATTTTATAAAACTTAACCTTTAACCCTTTAATTCCCATGATAGAATGCTATCTAGAAATTACTTAGTTCAGATAATCTGACTTTACACCAGAAAGTTTCAACGGTAAATTTCGCTTTATTTAAATACGGAATGCCTGTTATTAATTAGAGCAAATATTGCTATTTTAATTTTCTGGTGTAAATAAGGTATATACGAAAAAAAAAAAAAATCTATTAAATTCAAAACACTGTTGTTTGCATATAAGCAAAGCTGCGCACTAAAGGGTTAGAACAGCAATATTTATTTAATAACAGACATTCCGCCGTTAAATAAAAAATTCGGATATTCTAAATCGCGGAATTTCTAGACCGTGTTCTACCATGGGAATTAGAGGATTAACATGACCTGCTTTACTTTAATGTATTCGACTTATTTGAGGGTATGAATATGAATTAATATGAAAAAGTAACCTTTATATTAATTTATTGTGAAAATTATTGTACTCTTAACTGCTTATCTGAACTATCGATGTTGTTTAAAACACAAATTTTTGGCCGAAAATATTCTACATACCAATAGTAATTAATAAATCATATAAAAAAAAGAAGATAGCGAAAATTAAACAAATTTATAATTTAAAGTTTCACACCAGAAGTATTATATAGAATAAAATATCTAGAAAACTTTGAAAGTATGAACTCCCGTCAAAAGAAACTTTAAAAAGGACTCAAGTTGTAGCTGTCCTTGCTTCTTGCTTCTGCAAGAACAGGATAGCTTGAAATTCCATTTGGTAGATAAGAAATTGATAAACTATACTGTTTCAGTGTCGCATAAAATGCATAGGTATGTGGGAGATTCTCAAAAGGTGGGATCATTAAACGTTAACTATATGTAATTTTTAAAATTTTCAATTTTAAGGCCAATTTTTTTTTAATTTTGTCTATAAATATAATATATAAATATTTTTAATAGTATGTCCACAAAATTATACACAAACATTAAAAGACAGCAACTATTCTGGAAAATTAATGATTAAAGCATTTAATTAGCAGTTGTGTACGTTACAAATTTTGGAGATTTTTTTCGCACGTACGTTACAGATTTTGGGCGTTGATCTTAGTATTTAAAAATTTCTTAAGACTAAGAATGTAGTAAATGTGTCTGTATACATATATATATGTATAATTAACTTTTTGTTATTCAGTAATAATAATAATAAAATCAAATGCTTTGTTACGTACGTTACTTTCGGACATAACAAAATACAGAAAAATTCTTTATAGAAAAGTCCTTCTATCTTCAAAAAAGCAATAAATCAGCCTGCCATCTCTAAACGAAATTATCAAAAAATCATCCGTTTCCGTTATGCATTCGTTGTTTACCATTAGAACCACCTGGAAAAAAGTTAAAACTCTTTTTCTTGGTGGTACATTGGAGCAGTTAACGTTATGAATGTCCGAAATTGGCCTCTTTAGCATATAATAAAATTTTAAGATATTTATGCAAAGCTTTTACAATAAATTATGTCATTTTCTGTCTCTGAATAGAATTAAAAAATGTAAAAAAAAAAAAAAATAAAGTCAATGATAATTAAAGTTATGTTTGAAAGGCTTATGACTTGTTAAAGTTATGACTTGTGTCCAGTGCTCACCTTTTGAGAATCGCCCATATAGCCTTTCCAATGTGTATCACTGTGAGATTTTCTGCTTACTCAGATGTAGCGCGTCCAAACTCGATCGCCTGCCTTATGCGGCCTTCACAATACCCTTAGTTTCGGAATCGTTAAAGTCTACAGTTGCCGCCAGATGGCGCGAATACCTATTGTAAATCGTATTTTCTCTACTGAAAATAATGCTTATTAAGTGTTACTTTCATACATAAAAATACGAAAAACGTCTATGTATAAGCGTTATAAAACGTATAGATAATATACGGATATTTTGCCTGGGCGTTTTTTATACTGCAAACAGGAAAACTGGAGGATTTGGAAATAAAATAAATAAATACAATGCATTAAACGTATGCAACTAAAAATATATTAAATAACACGCTACTATAACACGGAAAACAAAGATTAAGTAAATTTCTGCATTTGTTTTTTAAAAAATTAAAATTAAATTAAATTGCTAATTAATTTTTTTTTTAAATATTATTTACTAGTTTCAAAATATTAAGAAAATTAACCGAAACTTTTTGAAAAAACTATATCATTCTCAAATCAGGATAACTTTTTAAACCATTCAATTATTTTTTGCATCAGACTTTGATGTAAAATATATGTATATAAAGTTGATTGCGGACAACTTTGAATAATAGTAAACATTAGAGGTACTGAAAATGAAGTGTACAGGGAAATAGAAAAATAATAATAATGAATATTTACATGATTAATTATTAAGAAAATATATATGTCTGTACATTGCAAACAATTTTCAATAAATTTGGACATTATATGTGTTGATCTGAAATATTCAAGCATATATAAAAATTATAAAATTACATATAAAATTAAATATTCTAATTCTGGGCAGTCACGGTACAAAAGTATACGATTAAAATAAAAATATATTTACATGTTCCATAATATAAAAAAATAAAGTATTTTTGCTAATATTCGGCAATCAACTCACATCGATTGTTTTTCAAAACATGGATATTTACATAATTCTTAATTATTTAGAATATATATATATCAGTACATTGCGAACGATTTTTAATAAATTTAACCTTTATATGGGCTAATATTAACTATGCAAGCATATAGAAAATTTACAAAATCACATGATAAAATTAAATATTCTAATTCTGGAAAGTCATCATATAAAAGTGTATGACAAAAATAAAAATATATTTACATAAATATATTTTATAACATAGTTTTATTTTATAATATATAAAGAAAAACAAAAATAAGCAGAGCTTTTCGCCAATATCCGGCAATCAAATCATGTCGATTTTTTTTTTTTTTTCAGTAAATTTAAATATTATAGGTGCTGGTCATTAAGGGGGTCCGGGACACAAAAATCTTCAAATTTTGCAAAAATATTTTATTTCATTAAAAAATTATCTGTTTTTTCCTGCCTAAAATGACAATTAAATCATGTTTCTATCTGAATTAGAACAAAAATATCATTTTTTTCGTTTTGGTTTATTTTCAAAATCTAGTTTTCAAGCAACGGCTGTCATAAAAACGACTTCTTGTAAAAATGCGTTTCACTTCATGATAAGTTTTTTCACCATTTCTTGTATTTAAATTCTTATAACTCGAGAACCGTTAAAGGTAAAGGGTTCAAACTTGGAACATATCTTTTTCAATTGTTTTACTTTAATTTTGATTCAGCATATTTGAAAAAAATGTTTACTTTTGAAAATATGATTTTTTTTTTTTTTTTTTTAAAGTTGCACCACTTTTTTCAAAAGTTTTTCGTTAAATATTTTTGATTTTTTTTTTATAAATTAATACTTTTAAAAATACTAAATCCAAATTAAAATTTACGTATCTCTGCTTATTTAAATGAAAAAAAATTGAAATTCTATAAATAATATTTCGAGTTATAACCATTTTAAATTATCCCACTTTTTTAACAAATTTTAAATTTTAATTTTTTTTTAAATTATGAAAAATTTTATCATGTGATTTTGTTTGCAAATGATAAGGTTAACCATCATAAAAAAAATCAGAATTTTAACTCAATAAATAAAAATTATTTTAAAATGTGTCCCGGACCCCCTTAAAAACGGGGAAACAAAAACTAATACTAAATAAGTAATTTTTTTTTCTTTATGTTTCGTTATTTTAAAGAATCAACAAGCCTTTTTTTATTTTCTTTCAACAGTTTGTATTCCAAATTTGAAGGAAATTCATGAAAAGAAATTTCTGGAATTTTTTTAGTGAATCGCAAATGGAGTATGGAACACAGCAATGAGCCGGTTTTTAGTAAAAAAAAAAAAAAAAAAAAAAGAAAAAAAAGAAAAGAAAAAAGAAAAAAAAAAAAGTCAAAAATCAAAAATTGTATTTTTAGTTAAGTTATACCTAAGAAAACACAAGCGTGTAAGGCAAATTCTTCATCAGAGACAGTAGGTAAAAGCGCCCCCTACAATTCTCCGGCGGGAAACTCTGATTCCCCGAAAACAAATGGTTTTTTCGACTTTTTTTTTTTAAAAAAAAGTTGCACCACTTTTTTCAAAAGTTTTTCGTTAAATCAAAAAGCCGAAAACAAATTTCGACTTTTTGTTACGGCCGTATAAGGGGAATCGAGTTTGGCCGTGGATGTAGATACAAACATGCTCTGCTCATATTATAGTCCATATTTTTTTCAACCGGGCGGTTGACCTTCATCAGGGTTCGTACGGGTCCTTAAATTTCCAGACTAAGAAATTCTTCTGTACCATTATTTTCTTGTGGAAAATTTCTCCTTAAATAAGGTGAAATTTCGTCCGTTTAAACTAGATTTATTTTTCTATAAAAAAATACTGATATTTGGCTTTGAAAATAACGGTACCCTTACGAACCCTGTTCATAGCCACCGTCACTAGTATATATGGAAATCCCAGATAACTCGCATTTCCCACTCTTTACTCCTCACGTTCTTTACTATAAAAGCTCTCATACACAACCTCAAATGTAGTGTGAAACTAAGTGGATGTGCCAATCCCAAAACTTTCTTCTATCTCATACATCTTAATATTTCAAAAAGTCGTTACAGATGTTAATACTGCAATATTATTAGTTCAATACTATGCCAACTTTGATTTTCATCTTGCATTTTTGCTTCGGTCAATTAATAGAAGAAAAAAACGAGTTAATCTCCATTATGATCATTATTAAAATCAGTAGTTTTCCGTTATTCTGTTGTACATCAGCTGTTTACGGATAGCCAGCTTAGCAGGACGTAAGTTCCCGCCGCTGCACGAACCGCCTATGGACAACAGAATTACGAAAAACGGAGAAAATTATACAAAAATCTTTATCACAACACCCTTTTCCGGCAGAATATTTTTAAATTCAAGGAGAAACTGCTGGTCATAGCCAAAAACATACACAAAAAATTTTGTTGAATTCTATGCATAACTTCACTCACTTTTCGATGGTACAATAATGAAAATGGCACAGACATCTCTATTACAGCGCCCCCTTCCGGCGGAATATTTTCAAATTCAGGGACCTACTGGCCATAACCAAAAACATACACCAAAAATTTGGTTTTCACTACGCATAACGTCATACACTTTTTGATGGTACAATAATCAAAATGGCACAAAAATTGCTACTACAGCGCCCCCTTTCGGTAGGATATTTCTAAATTAAAGAAGGACCTGCTTGCCACAGCCATATACGACATACGGACGGACAGACATTTTGTACAAACATGTTTTTTGAGATCTCTGACCTCGACCAAAGCCAACCGGAAGTTGAAAAAAATTTCGATTACAATACTTTCTTCTATTCAAGATGCAACCAACTGGGGAATTCAGAACCCGTTATCACAAAAATACCCTGAAGATCTACCGCCAGTCTTAGTGACAAACACTATAATATAGTAATACTTATTTAGGAATATTCAAAGTGCATACTATTCTATGACGATTTTCGAATAGAGTTTTTAGTTAGTTTACCGCAGAAGGAATGACTGTTTTTCCCCAACGCAGCCTCATAAAATGAATGTCGTGTTGCCAGCTAGGCTTCTTTTTACAAAGATTTCGTAAAAAGTACTACCTACTACATTCTTTCCTAGGTTGGGTTTTTTGAAACATTTTTGCAAATTTACGCCGATCATGACGCCTAGAACACAAAACCAGACCCAGTTCAAAACTTTATCTATCTATATACTGTATCATTTTTTTATGGACACGATAACTTCCAGAATTCTGCATAAATTTCTTCCAAACTGATAAATAAAACCAAGGGGCAGAAAATCTCGAGAAAGATCGTTATTGGGTAAAATCGGAGGAAGGGGGTGGAAATGGGGAGAGCCTTTGTGAAAATAGAAAAAAACACATAACTTCTTAATTATGATACATATCGAATCAGTTTAAAGTTATTATTACTATTAGGAAAAGGGTAAAAAATTTATGTATGACAGACCAAAAAAAAAAAAAAAAAAAAAAAAGGTGGGGAGTGAAGAAGCAAAAATTTCTTAATTTCGTCCATTCACAAGATATCATATCCGATTAAATTTATTATAAAACTTCTTAATATTATCTACAGCTTTTATTTTGACACGTTTTTGATGGGACTAACTCTGACAGTAAAATAAATAAATAAATAACAAAAAAATAAGGGTTGAAGGAAAAGTTATCACATTAACGTGGTTCTGATAAAACCAGCTCTTACAGGAACTTGAAATCGGAAGAGCTGATTGTCTAGAAATCTTAAAAACAGTGTTGCCAGATAGTCGAACGTCAATTTCCCCAAAAGTTCTGAAAATTTCCCCAAATCAGCATCTTTTTCCGAAAAAGTCTCCAACCCAGTTTCTAATAAAAAAAGTCATTTTCTATTTACCATTATAAAAAATATTTAGCTAATTTAAGATAAAAAAAATTTCCCCAAATCAAGCACTTAAAAAAAAAAAATTCCCCATTTGCAAAAAAAATATACATTTAAATCATTACATGTAATTATTTTAATATCTCCCATCTGAGCAACCTGTTGAACATAGTTTCTGAATATTAGGAAACTCAGGATAGGAAACTTTAATAGTGCGACGTCAGGTATGACGTTTTGTTTGGAAACGGTTACTGTGTTTCATTTCTCATGGATATAGACGGAATTTTCTGTAAAACTCAGGTCGAAGACGATAGTGTAGCGAATACTGCTTGTACTTCCGATTCTTGTATTTAATATACGGTATTTACCAGGGGTCGGAGCATATAGAACAAATTTTATTGCTCTCACCAGTATCTTTTATTAATAATCTTCATCATATGTTCCTATTGCATATGTTATAAAAATGTCTCTTGAAGATTAAGGATAAAAGATACTGGTAAGAAGAATGGATTTGTCCTATATGTTCCGACCCCTGTATTTACATAAGAAACTTGTTTTAAGTTAAATAACGAATCCTGCGTGCTCCAATTTTCATTTTGCTTCTGGTAAGCCATAAATATGTACATATAATTCTTATGTACAGTCGTGAAAAAAAAAAAAGTAAACACCCCCTACTAACTCCTCAACAAATTATCGTAGAAGAAAGTTACTGGTACCGAACGATTGGAAATAAAGTCTACTTTTAAATGATGTATATAAAATTTGGTTAGGGCCATCTACATATTAAAACGAATCCAAACTTCATTTTTTTCAATGACAATACCCAATTTTAAGAAGATATTTCAAATCTTCGGTTCAAATTATGCCTAAACACCGAATTTCAAGTCAGTTGAATAATAAGTTTTTGAATTATAAACATTCAAAATTTATTGCTTCTAATGTTAAATTACATTTTCATATTTTTATTTATACCTCCAGAAATTATGCTCGTAATGTGCTTTTTTTTGTGTAGCAATAATTCTAATATACCCAAACATAAATACGCTGAATTTGCAATTTTTATAATTTTATGATATGAATTATGAAATTAATATTCGAAAAAATTATGAATTGCAACCTACGATTTTTTTGATGGATTTAGATTTATTAAGTCCTGCTTTATGTAAATCCAAAATTTCACATTTTTCTTCCAAGTAGTTTTCAAATTATGCTTAAAAAAAGGCAAAATGATGGTTTAAGGGGCCGTCTATAATAGAAGTGAGTAGATATTTTGAAATTTCTTCTGCTGTCCTGTAATCTAGCAGACTTCATTGACTTCTTAAGATGCCTTGATCAAGATGGGGGCTCTCTCGGTTAACAATCGATTTACGAATTTCAATTTAAATACAGCCCTTAAAATACACTCGTTTTAAAAGAATTAATTTCTCAGAAACTTATGGTACGAATTGCATAAAAATTTGTTTTTAGGCTAGTTGAAGGGTGCAGAGTTCATTTATGCTGTCAGAATTGTGTACTGCTATTGAAAAAAACAGAGTTATGGTTCGTTTTAATATGTAGATGGTCCCCTAAGCAAATTTTATCTATGTCATTTAAAAGTAGACTGTATTTCCAATCGTTCGGTACCAGTAACTTTCTTCTACGATAATTTGTTGAGGAGTTAGTGGGGGTGTTTACTTTTTTTTCCACGACTGTACATCCTATATACATGTTAAAATATTGTTTTCATATGTATTTTAATAAAAGAAAAAAAGTTGAATTCTATCTCTGAATCCGATTAATTACATCAACATAGTAGAAAATTTTATCACTGCATATAAAGTATTAAAACACTTAGCTCAGAGATACAGCTATAAGATGTACAAACAACATAGAAAATACAACATAGCAATCATTTGGTTGGATTCAGTTTCCATCTGTTGTGATGGGGGGGGGGGGGGGATATATTAAGAAAAAAGGCATGAGAATTATGTAAACATTTAAACTGTAACGTTGTAAACGACGATCACGACCACGAGAATAATAATTGACACCTTCGATTTCCGTATCACAGAGTTCTGAAAATAAATGAAAATCGAGATTGAGACAGATCAGGTATTCCCAGATGTTTAAACTAAACATTGCATAAAATAATGAAAAAAAATTCCCCAAGACTCCCCCAAAAATGTTCATAGTCCCCAGATATTTTCCTACGAATTAGTTCTCACCAAAAAATTCCCCAAAATGAAGACAAAATACCCAATCTGAAACATTGCTTAAAAAAGACACTTCGCACACGATAAATAGAAAGCTCTCATAGGGCCAATGTAAACTGCGATCTACGTCATGACGGTGCTATGAACAGCGCTGCAAAACAAACTTTACAGGATGAAGTGCAGCGAGGCGCTCCAAAACAGAAAAAAAAGGTCCGCGCTTTTCGACTCTTTAATATTTTGAAATTCCTGCTTTTGTCCTCAGCTGCTTTTCTGTTCAGACATGTAAAGAAAGATTCAAGAATAACTTTTATTTATAGTTCTTTTTTTTTTTCAATTTTAATTATATACATAATGTAAGACTTTTTTTTATGAATTTCAATTAGTTTTTTATGTTTTTGTTAAAGGAAAATGTATGTATATACATGAAATAGCTGATCTTGCATTATGTCTTAAAAGAATGAAAAATGTTTTCTTTTGAGACATCCTTTTACTTCTTTTGCAAATAGAATAAAATAAAATCTTTTCGTTTCATTTTGGTATTTTTTTTTTTAACTTCATTTGTGATAGCAATAGATTCTTTGTAATTAATAATTTTCAGCATCCTCAATTTAATATATAAGTGATAGGTTTTTATGTATTATAACCCATTTAAATATTCGCATAAGTTTCCGTTTTGATTTAAAAAACTTTGAATAGAACACTTTAATGTTTAATAAAAGAGGAATAATAATATAATACATTATTATTGCGTTGTTATATGTATTACATTATTAGCGATCTGTCTTTCACAAGATCTGATGTCAGAAAAATGGACCCTTCACAATTCTTAAAAACTAGATTTCCACTTTCTTATTAAATTCATTTTAAATAATTTTCCAGATTTCAGTCACCGCATTTCCTTTCCTCATGCTACAAATTTAATATCGCTAAACTTGGTGATTTAAAATGTTTCTCAATTAATAATATTGATATTCCAAACACGCCCCCTCCCCCCCCCCCCCCTATTACGGAGAGTTTAAAATTTTAACTTTTCTTAAAAAGATTACTTTATTGTGTTAATAGAAAACATTGAGCGATAATAATAAGAATATTCTCGTGCATATAGATTTTATTCAGTACCTTTCCAGCTGTTGATAAAGTATATATATGTAAAAAACTTTACAATTTTACTTTACAGTACATAATTAATTCCTAAATGACAAAATATTCTCACAGCTATTTAGTAAAAACACCTTTTTATTAATTTGCATTTTTATGCTTTACAGCAATATTTAACGATTTAATAATCATAGTATTATTATTTATATTTTTTATTTATTTATTTACTCTCTAAGATGAGGAAAGAGCGGTGAGTGATATCTGAGAAATAATTTTAAATGAATTTTTAAAAAAAGTGGAAATATAGGTTTTGGATTTGTGAAAAGTCCACTTTTCTGAGATTGAATTTTGTGTAATACAGATCAGTGATAATGTAATTATAGCATAAAAACATAATAATATAAAAGCACACTAATATAAAAACGTAATAATAATGTATTAACAATATATGGTATATTCCCCTTATTTATCAAACAATAGTACAATAATGTTCTTTTTGACAGTTCTTTAAATTAAAATGGAAACTTATGGGAACATTTAAATAAACAACATATACATGAACATCTGTCACTTACCATGTTTTAAATAAGAGGGCTGAAAGTCATTAAATATTTGAATATTATCCATCGCTTTTACTATCACGTATGTGCTGTGTGCAGCGAAGAAAGATGGCGTTCTTCAGCAGAGCCTGATTATCACAGGGGCACACGGGGCATGTGCCCCGGGGCTACATTTCCAGGGGGCCCCAAAATGCAGTTTATGCACTCTCTGAAACTTACAAAATAATATAAATTTCCATTTCTAATTCATAGAAAAAATGTATTTTTCACATTCATGTAAACTTAACTATCTCAGTTTTTTTCACTAAAAACATCGAATTGTAACATAAACTTCGAAAGTCAGAGAAGAATTGATATTGCATATAATATGTTTCATTCAGTCTCATAGGTGTATAGTTTTACTCTCTCTAAAGACTTTGCAGTGCAGAAGATTTTGCCATATATATTTTAACACCCTTAGCAGTGACATTTGTTTTCTTACAAAAAAATTAAAAATGGGGCTGGACACCACTTTTTCCATACTAAAATATTTACCTTACTTAATCGAAAAATATCTGACAATCAATAAAGATAAATTTACAGTTACAAATTAGTAGTATCAAAATGCTTTTAATAACGAAGCAAGCAAAGTGTTCTTGCCCGAATCCAGTTCGGGCCACACTGTTAAGGGGTTAATGCATTATATTGTTTTTCCGTAAAGCTGTGGTTTAAATTATAAACTGCATACGTAAAGGTGTTTGTCAAGATTATAATGCATCTTGAATTTTTTGAGAAAGGGGGCCCCGAGATGGCCTGTGTGCCCCGGGACCAATATAGAGTTAATCAGGCTGTAGCCGTTGGTGGAAAAACGTGTTTTTCCCGGTTGTTTTCATATGGAATGCGCGCGCATATCAACTCGACATTATTTCGTTCTTGGCGCACCTTGCCTCATACTTTATCCTGTAACATTTGCTTTCTTTCTATTCAATTCCACTAGTGTTGGGTAACTCATACATGAAGCACCTCATTTGTCCCATACACTATGACAATTTGTCCCAGTACCTCAAATTTCAGATTTGAGGTACCTCCGAAATTTTGTCATGTTTGCGTCTCTTTGAAGCGGCGAGACGCGAGATTTGTTTTAGGAGGGTGAATGAATTTGTTTGGGCTGCTTGCGAGGTGTGTTTTCATTGTCTGTAGGTGAAAGAGTAGAAGTAGTTGCGGGCTACCTTTGAAGTTTGAAAGCTTTGGGAACAGTGGTGTAGTCCTGGGGAAAAAAGTGGGGGGACGCTCATAGTTTCGGACATTAGGGTCTATATCACACAAGGCAAACTTTATTTTGAACCTTTCTTTTCATTTTCAATTGCAGAGAAAAGTAATTGAAAAAGTAAATTTAAAATTAAATTTAAAAATTAAATTTAAAATTAAATTTAAAAATTAAATTTAAAATTAAATTTAAAAATTAAATTAAAATTAATTTAATTAGTTTCTTTTGGACACTAAATAGCTTGCTATAGAATTTAAAAAATTAAACCTTATTTCATAAATGAAAATTTTTAATTCAGTTACACTGATTCAGGCAACGAAATTTTTATTAGAATTTGTGTTGCATTATTTATTTTGGAAATAGTTATAAAATAACTGTTTTCCACTGAGAGCATTGAAAATTATTGCATTTTTACTTTATGGTCAGTGCAAGGAATTTATTGCAATCATGGAAAAAAAAAAAAAATAAGACTGTGAGATTTTGGTACATCTTTACCTTTTGAAGCCCCCTGAATCCATTTTGCCTATTTTTACAACAATTCTCTATGCATGTGCGTATATATATGGGTATGTTGGTATTTGCTTAGTCTTTTTTTCTCATGTGTGTTTGAACATAATAGCGTGTTTTCGACTGGGCTCAAATTTTGCAAGTAAGTTATACATGATGAATAGACTATTTAATATTCTGAGACTATATGCCACTGTCCGAACTCTAATTTGGAAGAAATTCGATATGTTTTTCGCATCTAGGCAATTTTTAAACGAACTTTTGTCCAGAAGTAACAAATAAGTACTGTTTACGTGAGAAAAAATGTCTAAGAATGTGATCAAGGCCGAAGATAATCAATAAATAATGCTTTTTATTGGCCCGAAGAATACGTTTAGCACTCAAATGCTGACCCAAATCGTTTTTTTTTTTTAAATATAGAGTGGAAATAGATAAATATCCTTTTACAGAACATATCCAAAAAGTGCGTTTCATCAAGATTTCTTTTAAAAAAAACTTGAAATAGAAACTTTAAATTAGTAACTATATGTTACTTCTAATGTGTAAATGCAATACTCTAAATTTTTTTCCAAAAATTAGAATTTTAACGGTGTGAAACGAGGAAAGAAGATTCTAAAATTTTAGTTTCATCACGATTTCTCAAGAAACGTAAAAGATGGCACTTATATATTTTCAAGACTAACATGCTCGCTTAAAACTTTTCTTTTTTTAATTAAAATTTTAATACGGTGTATTGGTGGGAAAGTCCTCTAAAATCGTCTCATCACGATTTATCTGAAGCTGTTTTTTACAAGAAACTGGTATCGTAAAGGACAAAATTTACTATGGTGGGTTTGCATAGTATAGCATTGTAACAGAAACTCTTTTATGAATGTCAAAAAATCGCCATGGAATGAGGAGAAACGATAAACTCAATGAAAATCGCATTACAAATCACAAAAAATTCAGAATTCGCAGAGGAAAAAATTTACTACATTAAACTACCAGAAAATTGAAACCGAATTACAAAAAATCGCCTCAAAACACAAAAAACTCAAAAATTGCATAAAAAATTGGCAATAAATAAATAAATAAATAAATAAAATAAAAAATCACGGTATGATTTCCGAAACAAATTTATTGAAAAGAGGACGAAATACGTTAAACTGCACTAAAAGATTGGAACAGGTAAAAAACCTCTAAAAATCACATAAAAAATTGTGAAAGATTAAAAAATCACTGCGCGAATTCCGAATAAATTTTATTGAAAAGAGGAAAACATTTACTATAATAGGACTAAAAAATTTAAACAGGATTCTTTTTACTAATGTGGAAAAATCACAACGAAATGTATAAAAACCGCTAAAAATTCATAAAAATCACAAAAGACAAAATTTATTAAAGTGGGCTAAAACATTGTGTCATGGAAAAAAAAAAACCGGTAAAAATCAACAGAAATTACAATCTGTGGACGCAATCGTGAAAGGATGAAATCTGTTACATTAGGCTAATGTAGGTCCAAGAATTTGAAACTAAATTCCTTTTTTGAATGTCATAAAATTGAAACAAAACGCAAAAAAAAAAAAAAAAAAAAAAAAAGCCGAAATTCGCATAAAAAATTCTCCAAAAATAAATCTCTGTACAAATTCTGAATAAACTTTATTGAAAAAGTTTGAAGACAAAATTGGCTACTATTGGACTAAAAAATTGAAATTGAATTCCTTTTATTAATGTGAAAAAATCACCGTGTACGGTAAAGAAAAAAAAAGTTAAAAATCGCAAAATAATCAAATTTAAAAAAATCCCTGCCGGCCAGGCCTACAAGCAGAGGTAGATTTCGAAGTTAAGTATACTAATTTCACCAACAAAAACTAAATCATGATTAGTTATAAATGTTTTTTAACAGTTCTATCTGTCTGCTTTTGACGAGTTTTTATTTCATTTGTATATAATAGCTGGTTTTATCAGAATCATATTAAGGCGGTATTAAAAAAAATACTTTTCCATGCTCAACAACTCGAAATTTTCTGGCACATTTTCAGATTCATTTTTAATAATAATAATAAAAAAAAAAATATATGAAACTTGCTGATGTGATTTTTGAAAAGATTTATAAGCAACCTGTATTTTTATTTTTCTTTCAATTAATTAAAACTTGATTAATAAACAATTATTTTCTCAGTAGGGCAAAATTTTTCGTTTCTAACACAATCGCTTCGGGAAATTCTGTTCAAAATGCCCACTTTGACATCATTTTTTGAAATATATTCTGCCTCTATCAAAAACTCGATCATTACTGTACATTATATAGTTTCTGAATAAGAGAATATACCAACTGGATGCGTTTGAGAGCAAAAATGAATTTAAAAATGAGTAAGAAAATAAGCAGTTTGGATTTAAATACACCCTTAATAAGATGCTTTTTTTCTTCAACCGCTGTGTATTTTTAATTTGTTTTTGCTGTACTAATTGGTCCTATCAAAAACTTGTCTGTATAAGTGTTGAAGACAATATTAAGAAAATATATGATAAATTCATGTAGATTTTATATCTTGTGAATTGACGGAGTTATGAAAATTTTTCTTCTTCAACCCCCCTTTTTTGTTTTCGTTTAAAATTTTTTTAGCGGTACGAATTGGTCCTATCACAACTTTTGTAAATAAAAGTTGTAGATAATATTAAGGAGATGTATAATAAAATTAATTGGATTGCATATCTTGAGAATTGACGAAGTTAGGAATTTTTTTCTCCAAAAAACCCTATTTTTGCGCCCCTTGAGCCCATTTTTAATTTTATCAAAAAAATCTGTGATACATAAATTTTTGGCCCGATTTTTAGAAATAATAAAAACATTAAACTGATTTGATATGTACAAAAATTAAGAAGTTATGGGGTTTTTTTCGGTTTTCACAAAACCCCTCCCAATTTCCATCCCCTTGGTCCGATTTTGCTTATTAACGGAACTTAACCGAGATTTTATGTCCCTTGATTTTATGTATCAGTTTTCAGTTTGGAAGAGATTTGTGCAGAATTGTGGAGGTTATCGTGTCCAGAAGAAAGTGATACATCTATAGAGATAGATAGATAGATAAAGTTTTTTACTGAGGGTGGTTTTGGGTTCTAGGGGTCATGATCGGTGTAGATCTGCAAAAAAATTTCAGAAATTCCAGCATAGGAACGATCCCAATAGGTAGTATTTCATACGAAATCTACCTAAAATCCGAAAACTGGCTTCGAATTTTAGGCATAAATGTACATCGCCTCCATCTTGTATCTGTATGTGCACGTTCAGTAGTCTTTTCAATACATAGACCACACAGACCAAACTCTGTCTTTATTATTATAGATTTAGTTTTGTTTTCAATTTTGATGTAGGAGCATATCTCTCTATTAAAGGAAATCTTAACCCTTAACCGGAAACGTGAAAATCCCGTGTGCAAAAGAACACTTAATAATTTACCAAATAGTGAACTTAACCATTTAATCTTTAATAGTATTGCATTAACAAGGCCAATTTTTTAATATAACAGCATAAAAATACGTTTTGAATGTCGGAGAGAGAAAATATTAAGGACAGATATGTAAACGCAACCGCCTCGCAGACGGCACGTTTCCAGTTAAGGGTTAATTAAAATTTATTCTTGTTTTTGTTATACTTCTTAAATATTTTTTATCAGAAGAAAGTATTGGGATCTTTTTGATGGATTTACACGTTTTAGGTTGATCTGAATATGATTTGACAATTTTTTGAAAACTTCTCTCTGTATATGATACTTTTTTTGTAGTCTAGCCATTCTATTCCAAAAATTAAAGCATAGAATTTAATCAAATATCATATTTAATTAGACCTTAGCACATACAAGTGCTAATCAGGTTTTGGTAAATATGGCCCAACAGGTGGCTTTGCTATGCTGTAATTTTCACAATTTACATATCTATATCTCAGCATCTCTGGTATGAAATTTCCCTAAATTTCGCACTCACTTAACCCTCGACATAAATTGATGCTGATTAGATTTTGGTGTATTTCGCCCAACAGGTGGTGCTACTGGTCGCATTTTTAACGATTTTCATCATAGTCTGATCTCCGCATGTTTGGGATGGAATTTCATCAGATTTAATATGGAAGTTGATTATGAATAACTGTTGATTCAATGTTGGTATTGATCACTCTCCAGAGGGCGTTGCCATACTATGCTTTTCCTGATGAACATCATAGCTTATCTCAGATTTTCTGTAGAAAGTAACTAAAATTTAAATTAAAATTTTTAATGTTTAAAGTTAATAATTAACAATATATATGATAAATTAATTTAAAAATTTAATATTCAACAATTTGAATTAAAAGTTCATACTTCTTTAAGGACAATTATGAAGGTGAGAGCTCAATATTGAACACTTTCTATCTTCTTGCAATAGAATATTTAAGTATGTTTAAATAAAGCTGTGTAAATTGCTTAATGACGATGTTTTTTATAAAGATAACGAATTGACATATTTTCTAGGGTATTTTTAAAAAAATTGCTTGCATTTTTAGAAAAACTCGATACAGCATTTTTTGATGACTAGCCCCTTTTAGCCCCCTTTTTAAACATAAATGGTTCCTTGAAGTCTCTTTTTCAAATAAAAATGACCCCATTCATACTTTTGGGGGACTAAAATGTGTTGGGAGCCTTATAATATAATCGGAAACACGTTTCAGACTGAACCCATAGATGACAATGTAATGGATTATTTTGTCTGGCCTTGTAAATGTACTTATAAATGTTTCGTGCACCGTTTTCCATAGTATCGTTTCCCATAGTTTTCCATACAATTCAAATAATTATCATTAAAGGATCGTGGTGTTTGGAAATATTTTTTAATGTCTCTGTAAACGAATGATAAATGATATTTCCGATAGGGAACATGTAACGAATTTCAAATGTCATTTTCGTTATATTTAAAATGTTATAACTTCATTGATGTCTATTTCAAATAATTTCTGCCAATAAAGCGTAATATGAAAGAACGCTCTTTTTGTTTTCGCGTAAACGAAATACTGATGATATACACTTCATTTACAATAGTGATGTATTACATTGAACCTCAAAAATATACATAAAATTTTGCCACAATATAAATTTATGAAAGTTAAAATGTGAATAGGCGAACCAGCACAGTAAACACTTTCAACTTTGTTAAAAAGTATTAAAAATCAATACCTTATTTCTAAAATTGTTAATTTATTTGTGTTCATTTTTTTTTAAAAATTGATAAATTTGGAAAGTCTGCGTCCTCCCGCGTCTCTAGCGTCCCCCTTGAAAATATAAAGTAAGGGGTCGCTCGAGAAAAAATAAAAAAGTGAGGGGACGCCGTCCACCCGCGTCCCCCCTCGACTACACCACTGTTTGGGAAAGGGTGAAAATGAAAGGAAAAAATGTAGCAAGATAAAAACTGAGACGAATTTAGGGAAGGATAAAGGGGGTTGTTCCTGGTGGAAAGAAAAGAAGAGAACTATTTTTTCTTCTCTTTCTTTTAACAATATTGAATTCATACTTCCCAAGTTAAGCTTATGATGTGCTTGTCATTTAAGATAGGAAAGGATTGACATTGACAATAAGTCACTGACTGAATGAGAAGAAATGGAAACGGTCCCAAGCCATCCTTTTAAAAAGTGGTCACGTCTTTTTTATGTGGGCGGGGAAGAGGGGAGGGGGCTCATATTCCTTCATGACAAGGGCGGATCCAGCTCACCATTTAGAGGGGGTCATGGATTTCTCTTTTTGAGGTGCGAGGGGATCACATCTCGTTATGAGAATTTTTTATATTGAAAGCTATTCCCAAATCCAAACTAACTACTTTTCTGATACTTTCGCAAAGTCATTTTCATTCGTAAATACAAGTTTGCATTAATATTTGTTAAAATATAAAATTTACCGATTATGTTGAGATACCAAGAAATTAATGAGTTTTTCATTTTCTTATAAAGGCAAAGATTCATTCAGAAAATGTTCTCAAAGTAAGCATTTTTAGCCAAGTTTTAAGAATTGACAGCCACAGAAATGTCGTTGCAAGGGAACAATTGGCTGTCACTTCCCGAAATTCAGTTTATAAAGTGTAACAACTGTCAACGATTAAATATGGCAAAAATTTGTATTAAATTTTAGAGGTAACTAAACCGTACACATTGGCAGCTATGTGATTCTATTAGTGCCATGAAAATTGCAGGTGTAGCCTCTTCTTTCTGCTCAAAGTATTAAATAGGTTTTTTTTAATCGAACCTTTGGAATAGATCATTTTCTTCTGATGGACTGATGGCTTCCATTATTATGAAGCAGCCATTATAAATGAAGTGTTAGGTGACGATGAAAGAACAGTCGTAAAAAGTTAGGACTCTGATTTTCTGGTCAGAATGGAAATTTGTGGCCATTCCCCCCCCCCCCCCCTCCCATTCTGACCAGAAAACCAAAGTTCTAACTTTTTACAACTGTTCTTTCATCGCCACCTAACACTTCATTTATAATGTATGTTTCATAATAATGGAAGCCATCAGTCCATCAGAAGAAAATAACTCGGTTAAAGCAGAAACTCGGTTAAGCGAGACTCGGATAATCGGGACTCTACTGTATATTTCATTTTAAAAATGATCTTTAGAATATTTTTGTTGGTTTTCAGAGGGCGTTTATTTCCATTACATACTATAATGTAACATAAAATCAACAGTTTAAATGAAGTCAATTGAACTTTATTAATTTTTACTTTCTAGTATTGATAAACTGAATAGATACAGTGGTGGATGTGTCATACAGTATTTTTCCATTCATTTGATAGAAAGATCGACTATTATAAAAGTAGATCAAAATAACGTGCATAAAAATTCACGGCAATTTCCATCAATATCAGCAGTGTCTTACTTGCAATATTGAGTGCCCTCTCTCTCCTTCATTCCTTCTATTAAAAAAACATACTGGTACTTTAACTATCAAACATATTTATAAAAAATATGAACTGAATACCACACAATTCAGTATACAGGAAATTTGCAGATTATTGTTTAGGCCAAGAGCTGAGTTACCACATATAAATACTTTTAAGCTTAAGGCTGTTCTTAACTGCTCTGCTCAACAAGCGCAAAAGTTTTGACACAATTACAAATTCCTTTTTTAACGGAAAGGCAGAGCCTGATTACCCACGGGGCAAATTCCTACCACTAAAAATAGACAGAAAATTTTGCCTCATTCATGGCAGAAATTTTACATGAATACGGCGTTTAGATAAGTCAAACTTTTCTTTTAAAATTTATTGGTGTAAGCGTGCCCCGTTGGTAATCAGGCCCTGCGGAAAGGTATAAAATTGGAAAGCCCGGCCATGGAAGCAATTTGAAATTGAACTGTGTTTTCCATTTTTTGATCAATCAATTACATGTTGAGTTATAAGCTATTTTGATCACGTGACAGACACATTTTTCGCCCGCTCTGAGTGCTCTTTCTTCCTTCGCGCGGAAATTCGGTTCAAAACGCCCACTTTGACACTATTTTCAGGAAGATCTATTGTGTTTGCATAAAGATGGAAACAACAGTTCAATTACATAGTTTCTGAACAACAACGCCAGCTAATTTCATGCATTTTCGAACAAAAATAAATTAAAACTTATGCCAGAAAGTTGCCTGCATTTAATAATTAGTTTTTTGCATTTAATAACTTGTTTGCCATCACTCCTGTATCTTATATTGTTATTTTCAAAATATAATAAATTTTTTGATAATTCTTTAGTTTTATATGTTTTTTGTTTGAAAATGCTACTTGCAAATTCGTATTATTATATTATTTTGGAGGTAAAGGATAAAATAATAAATAATTAGATTAATTATAAATAGATTTATATTGTATTTTAGACAGTAACTAATAGTGGACCACTGTGCTCCAGTGGGTGGACCAGTGTACCCCGCTTCCGGGGTACACTGGTCCACTTCACGAGCATATGTAAATTTTTTTTTTTTTTTAATGTATTGGAAATTATGTTCTGTGAAAATTATGAGGCATGTAGAAAGGTTTAAAGAATATTCAAAAATATTTTCAGGTAGATTGGTCTCTCCGTTAAAGAGAAAAAAAATTATATTAAGATATTGTATTAATTATTATTAAGATTAAGAACACATCACATCAATAGAGCCACCAAGAAGGGAGGTAAAAGGGCAATTGGCATCAGCAGTACGCCAGCCAGTTTAAATTCACATAAGTTTAGAATTGGAACAGTACCGATTAACCAGATTTCTTGCATAAACAAGTGTCGAATAACCAAGTATCCGCTGTTGTTTTATTTCTGCAAATTATAATTTGCAATTTGAAAACTATATAATATTTATATAATATTAAAAAAAACATTATTGCCGAAAAGCAGGGAAGTTGCAATGATTAAAAACTTAACATTGCATATTTTATATGACAGATTAATGAATTTAAATTACAGATAATAAAACTTATGTTACATATTTAGGCAACTGACTTATCAAAATTTTACAAGTTTTTCTTAAATATAAAAAAATATATAAATATTTTTTTCCCTTTTAATTTATGGAATGTCAAGTATTTATATATGTTTCTCGATAATTATAAACTCTAGTTCATACAAACTTTGTCACTGCAAAAAAAAAAAAAAAAAAAAAAAAAAAAAAAAAATAATAATAATAATAATAAAATGCGAACTTAAATGATCAAAATAAATTTGAAATGTGCGGAAAGATGTGGGGCCCCTCAGAACCTTAACAGAATAAGTGCCTGGGCAATCGCCCCGTCTGCCGATAGTTCTGTCAGTCCTGAAGATAAGTCACCACACCCCACACACTATGCTATGCCTCTCTAGCATACAAAGCTTTAAAAATCTTATTTTTTGAAAATATTCTGCCGCATTTCTTATTTCTTTATATAAAAAAAAAAATAAACATTTCTTTTAACCCCCTACGTCACAGCACGCAGGTAATCTTAAAAATGTTTTTATATTTTTAAACTATTATTTCTTTTTACTATTTATTATTATTATTTTGAGGGGGAATGGGGAATTAAATTGTCCTGTTTGTTACTTGGTCGGAATAATAAATAAATAATCAAATCACAACTTCATGTAAAAGCGAAGGTTGTTGAAAGCGATCAAAGTTTTATTTTTCACTATATAGAATACTAATAAGCATTTTGTAAATGTAATTTATCAGATGAATAATATGAAGCAAAAGTATGCTTTATAATTTGTAGCAATTGTACGTAACTTTTCTTTAAAAAAAAGAATTACTAAAATTCGTCACTCCTCATTGAGGTTTTTCATTTCCGAAATCCTGCTTCTTGCTCAGTATATGCTGAACAATAACAATTCAAGCTACGCATTCAATTTTACATTCTTTGTAATCTAATTATTTTCAAAGTACTTTAATTTTTTTCTAGTACAATGATTTATTTCTACAAAGTACTATTTCTGAAAAAAAAGAAAAGAAACATTATGATAATCACATAAACAGCGCGTTACTGCATTCATTCACCGTCGAGTTCCACTAATTCCATTTATGATGTTTTCCGAAAACTATATACTTCTATTTATCGTCCTGACAACAACAAAGTACCCACTCCCCTAACCAAATGTCTGACTTTTGTGACTTCTCATTATCAGATTTAAGCATCATAGAGCCATACATCGAGGAAGCGGAAAGCCTAATCTATCCTAACTCAATTGTAGTTCTTGCGTTTCAACTCCTCACGCACCTCACTCTATTTGAAGCATGACATTGTCATGACAAAAATGTTTCGGAGGTACCTCACACAAACGTCTGAACTTTTTCGTGTCCTACCCAACACTAAATTCCACGGAATTGATTAGATTAGCATATTTTTGAACATAGGGCATCCTGCTTATGCTGGATAATCCTAACGTGAGGTATGTCAAAATCGTACTTGCAGAGTAAAAGTTTCAGTACTTATTTTTAATTATATTAATTTGTTAAATGATTCTGGTGTGTAACTTTAAATAAACTGCACAACTTCCAATTCTTCTGATTTATTATTAAGGTTAGTTGGGGCAACGGGGCCATGATTTTACAATGTGACTCTGAAGCTTCTGACAATTCAGCTTCAAAAAGCTCAGAAATGCTCAAAATTACATTTTAATATATAAAAATATGCATATTTCATCTTTCTTTCCTCATGGGTCCAGTTGCCCCATAAAAATGGGGTAAGCGGACCAGGAGGGTCTATGTTCCACACGCGTTTATTTTATTTTTTTTTTTCATATGGGATATCAAGTCTGTTTGAAAAAGTGTAAACAACTTAAAAAAATTTAAACCAGGCAGATCATGTAAATTATGTGTCAATAAAGAGCGTTGTAAGGGAAACCTTTGCTGTCAACGTGTCTAAAAAAAGCACTTTTAGTGCTTTTTTTGCACTTTTAGTGCTTTTTGTGAAAATATTAGATTTATTTATACCAAAAACATAAAAATTAGGTAAGTACTTATGTACTTTAGTATAGGTAATAAGTATAAAAGTCACATGGGTATTTTAAGGAAAAAATAGCTAGGTAAATCTATGAACAAACGGCTACGTAAGTACTTAAGTACTTAACTGTATCTAGGGGTCGCAATATATAGGGAAAATTTTATTGTTCCTATCAGAACCCTTAATGAGTTACCTTCATGATGATTTTATTTAACATATTCTAAAGAAAGGTGCGATGAAGATATCATTTTCAAAATAGTGGTAGGAACAATAAAAGTTTCCCTATAGAATGCGACCCATGTGTATTGTACAATTTCAAGGTTTGCCTATCTCGCTTTCAGGGGTAAGGTACTTGCATTCGTAAAATGTTAAAATAATTTAATGACATCAGTATTTACAAGAGAATCTATTTGTAAACAACTAAAAGCATACTTTCGCGGACTTAGTACAGGTGAAATTTTCATTATAAAATTCCGGTGCCAATGTGCAATTAGGTATTAAAATTATGTGATGCCATAACGGTATCACCGCCTCTCAAGGGGTCAAGAAATTTGGTTTGATACCACTCAATATGCTTTTTTAAAATTTTAATAAGGTATTCTATAATTTTCTTTATTGTGAGCAAAAAACAATGGAGAAATTTACTTCGCGTTGGAAGAGAAACTCAAAAAAATTATTTATAACTATTAGGGTAACTAGATCCAGCATCGCCCAGTTACCACGGATACATGCCCCTGTTACCCCATTCTTCAAAAAATTATGGAGTAACTGGGACACCGGGACATTTGAAACATGAAGTAAATATGTATAGATACCAAATAATATTAACGTAGTTATATGCCTAATCTTAAAAAAAAAAAAAAGATTGTTTAATAAAAGTACTTACATTATTTTAATAAAAAGCCGAGGAAGTTCAACCAAATGGACGTTGTTTATAAAAAAAAAGAAACGTTAATTTTCCACAACCTATCACAGCAAAGAGAGAGTTATGATTGAGTTGACACACGTTGTTTTAGGAAGTAGAGGTTAAGGGGCGCTGTTTACAAAAGCTAAAACTTAAAATACCTCAACGGTTTTTTTATAAAATAGCCTATTGCCCAGTTACCCCAACTAACGTTACAGTTATTAAGGATGCCGTTTCTACATTTTTGTGAATTGCATGTAATGTATTTTATATAAAGGTTACATAAATGTATTTCAATCCTACTCTCTGAAATCCATTTCATTTTAAATATGAATTTTAGTCGATCTTTGTAATTCATGAAATTAATATTAATGTATCCCAATACGATCGAATTTTATATTATTGTAAAATATGATATTCTCTGTGTTTAGATATATAGAAATACATAATAGTTTTCATTATGCATTTATGTCATCTACAAGCCAAGATATTATCAAGTTTGTAAAGCACAACAAACCGGAAGTTATGATTTATGTAGTCGTAAGTAAGTCTTGCAACTGTCAAAATAAATCCAAATACTCTTTAACAAATGCAATTTCTAAAAAAAATTTCTTTATATTTAAAGTAATTATTATTATTATATGCGATTATCTGGCTATTAAGAATGTAATATAAAACAGGTTAACCTTTTTTTAGTATAAAATTAGCCACCCCGCTAAGTTTATGTATGCGTTTATTAATTTTATGCGACTAAGTTTTCGACAATTAGCTATGCTTATATGTTTTGATTGTGTTAATCAAATATTAGTATTTAACGGCTTATTAGAACACTAATATAATATAAACTAATCTTTAAATTATTAGCACTGCATAAATTAGAATAACACAGGTTACAATTTTGAATGTATAATAAAACGGGAATTTATAGTTTGTGGGCGGAGTTACATGCTGCAATAGAAGCATCCAGTCAAGGAATGTATACCTATTTTTGGTTTTTTCACCAAGTGTTGAATAGGACATTTTGCCTCTGGAGGGTTTACTCAACTCACCGGCGCGGGTGGGAGGAGTTATACTTATTGTTTTATTATAAGTTATATTTTTTGCTTTTATAAAAGTATCATATTATTTACGTAATAAAATTCAATCTTATCGTGTAAACACACCATACACTGACTCAGCTGCAATTTATAGAGAAAGAAGGAATTAAAGTTTGCTCATTTTTTGAATGACGCGAAAATAATTACTTAATGGTATAAAAAATTCAATTCTTTAAAAGAATCCATATCTACTTTATATGTATGAGAGTTTCTTTTTGCATACGTTTTTTATAAGTTTATAAGTTACTGATGCAGAGCTCCCAAATGGTCCGCCAACTGAATACCAATAAATTTTAACAGAAAATTTTATGGTAGGTTTACGCGAGAATTAACTTTCAAAGGTGATACCGGGGCGGTTTGTAAGAAAAATCTAAAAGGAAAATTTATCTAAAATAATATTGGTATTCAATTGGCGGATCATTTGGGAGCCCTGCTGATGGTAAAAAAGATGTTTTGCCTGTTTAATTAATAAAATATGCAAGGCTTTTTTTTTTTTTTTTTTTTTTTTTTTTTTTCTGACTCAAAAACTATTAATAGTTAGAGTTGAACAACTGAAAACTGTATATATTTTTAATATAATCATTTTACTCTTGTTATTGTGTAAATATTCGAGTAAATTTATAAAACTGATCTTGCATAAAACTGATTTACTCAATTTGATAATTTATCAATGTTACAAAAAAAAAAAAAAAAAAAAAAAAAAAATAAGATGAGATTAATGACGGAGAGGTGAAAATCTTTCGACAGAAGAAATTTGATAACTAGTGATGTGCTTAGTCTGTTTATTATTGATAACACTGATATTTACAAGTAATTCACAAATAATCTAGTTTAATAACAGAAAACATGCATAAAAATTTACGAACAGCATATAAAATACAAAAATATACAATGTGCGTAAGCTCCTTTCCAAGGGATTTTGGCTCCAATAAGTCAGATTACAAAATTTTGTCTAATATTTTTTATTCAGATTAAAAAAGGTTCCGGCGAAAAAATCGCAGAAGAAAAACGCTATTTGAAGATTGCAATAGAACTGTATGCGCTCCTCTTTCTGAACTGTAGTCTTGTTTAATGATATGAAACAAGAATAAAATTTCACGAAAATATATAAATTATAAAAATATACCAAAGTGCAATCTCTCCTTAGAATTTCTAAGGAACATGTTACCACTATTACAGATTTCAAATTTTTGCTTAATATTTTTACCCAGAAAAAAAAAAAAAAAAAAAAATCCTTGTTAAATAAGACGAAAAACGCTATTCGAAGTTCGAAGTAAAACCATACGCACTCTGAATATCCTCAGTACGTATTATCTTAATATGTGTAAAGGACGTTTGTCACAATATAAGTTTAGAGGAAAAGTCACGTAGTCGCATATTTTGAAAAAGCAAAGCATTTTATGTGAAGGAGAGATATAGTCGCTCTAGCTACGCTAAGCAACTCAAAAGCTTAAAGTTAGGGAAGGTACTTTCAAATTTCTCGCTTGCATTTTAATAATTATAATTTTTATTTATAATTATCTTGTTAGGAAGTTTGTTAGCTTTTATTTTGTTAGGAAGGCCGAGATATGTCTCTAAGGTTGTTAGTTTGTACTTATTCAATTTTGGTTGCGTATATATATATATATGCCACTAATTTCACTTTCACTTTCAGGACCAGTTCCGAAACTGGAGTCTAAAATCTAGTTGAATTTCTAAAAAAACAATCTGCAGCCAAAATTGAAAAACTAAAAACAGACATGGTTAGAGATTGGTTAGAAATCAGCTACAGTTATCATGTGCAAAAGTAAATCACTTAAAAATATTAAAATCCAAGAAAAAATTAAAAAAGAACGCTAACATAATTTTAAAGAGTTTTCATGCACAACATTAGTTGAGTATGCTTCTACTATTAAAAGAGAGTCATTCTGCTTTAGTAGGATCAAAGAAAATGAAGCGTGAAGAAGGGAAACTTCCATAGACGTAATGTAAATCCTCGACTGTCAGCGAAACAGCTAAGCGGTAAAAGCAAAGCGATATAAGTAAGCGTGCAAACTTAATGCTGGAATCGGGCGTAAATTAACACGGTTGCGCCATCTTGCGGACGGAGTGATAATTCACATACGCGGGTTTTTAGGGCGGCGCGTATTTCCCAAAGCGTTATAAGTAAGCGAGCAAACTTAATGCTGGAATCAGGCGTAAATTAAGATAGTTGCGCCACCTTGCGGATGGAGTGATAATTCACATGCGCGGGCTTTTAGTGTGGCGCGTATTTTCTAAATCTTTAGTCACTCATAGAAATGAATTTCGTTTGCCACATTTAATTTAATGCAATATAATGGCGTAGCGAGAAGGGAATCCAGAAGCACCTGACACCACGAAGTTTTCCTCGCCTTGTCAAAGCACTTCAGTTATTAATCAAGGTGTAAAAAATTTACAATTTTAGTGGAAGGAGTATGAAAATAGTTAGGTATCTACCTGTAGTTCACACTCCATCCGCTACGTGGCGCATGACCTTGATTGATGTGACCTCGCTTTTAATCTTGCGGTTACTTCTCCCATTTAAGATAGGACGCTTATTTATATCGCTTTGCGTATTTCCTAAATCTTTAGTCACTCATGGAAATCAGATTCGTTAGCCACATTAATTGCAAACTAATAGCGTAGCGAGAGGGATATCCAGATGCACTTGACACCACGACGTTTTCTTCGTCTTATCAGGGACACATCTGTTATTAATCAAGGTGAAAAAAACTTTACAATTTTAGTGGTGGGAGTAAGAAAACAGTTGGGTATCTACCTGTAGTTCATACTCCATCCGCTACGTGGCGCATGACCTTGATTGATATGACCTCGCTTTTTATCTTGCGGTTGCATCTCCCATTTAAGATAGGACGCTTACTTATATCGCTTTGGGTAGAAGTCGCATACAGGGCGAAATATAAAACGGGGTTCACTTGGCGCGCTTTGTCGTGGTCGCCAGTAGCGATAATTATCAAAATGAGGTGTAATTTTGTGGTCACCGCTGTCTGCGCGAAAGCAGTGCGCGCCCCCTCCCCACTTTTGTAGAGGAAGTCAAAACCTCTTTACTGGGAGTTTGGTCAAAGATCGTACAATTCGTCAGATGCAAAAAATTAGATGAATTTGTTAGTTGTTATGTTAGTTTTCGAGTGAAAGTGGAACTTTCGATACATACAATTTATGTCAGGATTTGCAGCACTTGTTTAAAGACCTTAAATTTCTGATTGCGTGAATTTAGGTTAGTGATAATTAAATATATATTTTAATTGTGTTAGTAATATTAGAAACAATTTCAAAACACCATTTATATAAATTATTTTTAGTTGTGCTTCCTTTTAAATATGTGTGAAACTAATATATTCAGAATACACTATATAGTCATTAATCACCGGATACTTTCAATTTTAGACATTTTGTAGAATATCTGAAAAATCTACTTCTTTTTCTGGAACTTTAGGATTATAAAAAATATGTTTGACCTCATATTTATCAATGTCAGTTTGATAAGGAGGGCAATTAGAGGGCCAAAAGAAAATAAAAGAAAAATAATAATAATTTTGGGATATTACTATACACTGAAAATTAAAATGCACGCAATTATCTATAGCTGCAGAATACAAATATGTGCATACTGTATAACATATTTACTGATTTGTGTAAGAATAGCCCGTGTATTCATGGTGATTAACGATTTTTTTTAAATGTTCAAATAATTATTGCATGTTTTTAGCTTCTGTCATACAGGGTTTTCAATCAAATTTAACTCCAGTTTCAGAAAAATTAGCAAAATGTAGTAGAAACAATGTAGTGCAATTGGGATAAAAATATATTAAATATTTTATGAAATATGAGCAGTTGTATGAAATAATTTTTATCTGCGCATGTGTGACGATAACAAAGATTATTTACATAATTTTATAGTTAATCATTACTATGGAGCAACTCATAAAAAAAAAAAAAAAAATCCAGCCCAATATCGTGAAAATTAAGAAGGATATCGGCGATACAGTGAGCTGATTTTTAGTTGCGCTCTAAAAGCAGCTGAATGACACGGGATTTTCAGCAAATTGTCATTTTTTTAAAACTGACTTTCAGAAAAAGTTAGTATTTAGTGAATATCAACGAGTAGATTTGGAACAAATGATACTTCTTTTTATCATGGAAAAGGCTCGTTCTGGTGGTTATCGAAGAAGAACTAAAGCATCTATGAAAAATGAATATTAAAAATAATTATAATTATAATTCACAATTTGTAGAAAATCCCTTATCATTCAGCTGCTTTTAGAGAGCAACCAAAAATTAGTTCACTCTATCACCGATATCTTTCTGAATTTTCACGATATTTGACTGGATATGTATTTATGAGTTGCTCCATAAAGTTGGCTATTAAATTATGTAAAATATATATATATATATATATATATTCTTGTTATCGTTCGCGTATGAGCAGATATTAATAATTTTATACAACTGCTCATATTTCATAAAGTATTTAATATATTTATATTTCAATTACACTCTATTGTTTCTATTACACTTTGCTAATTTTTCAGAAACTGGCGTTAAATTTTGTTGAAAACCCTGCATGATATAAGCTAAAAATAGGCATGAATTTATTTAACTTTTGAAAAAAATTGCTATATCTCCATGAATGTACGTCTATTCTTCAACAAATCAGTAAACATGTTGTACAGTATCCAAATATTTGTAATCTGCAGCGATAGATCTATTCGTGCATTTTAATTTACAGGATGATCCCAAATAGTAATATTATTTTTTAATTTTTTGTTGCTCCCTAATTGTCCTGCTTATCAAATCGATGTTGATAAATATGAGGTCAAACATATTCTTCTTAATCCTGAATTTCCAGAAGAATCCGACGTGTATATTTTTAAATATTCGACAAAATGTCTAAAATTGAAAGTGTCCAGTGATTAATGACTGTATTTTGTATCTACTAATAATAAAATTTTGTTTTAGAAAAACCTTTTATTAAAAAACAAAAGTTAATTTCCCTCATTTCGAAAAAAAGCAATAAGCTTTCAAACACTAATATTGTTTTGTAACACGTATTATTGGCTGATTAAAAAAAATAAAAATAAAAATAAATAAATAAATAAAAATAAAAATACCTGACCTTTTTTTAGTAATATTTTAGCGAATTAAGCGTTCATATTTAAATTATTAATATTATCTTATGTTTTGAAAATAGTTTCTATTTAAATAAAATAATTATGTCCATAATTTACAATTAAAGAATAAAAACTGACAAAAAGCAAAAGGACTGGGGGAAAAAAGAAAAGTAAAAATTACCCTATTCCCCTGTAAATTTATCTATCGCATATTACATATTGAGGAAACAAGTTGATTCGACCCCTATGGCAGTCAATCTTCTTTATGGAGTTATAATTTCTTTGGTTTTAACATCTCACATAAAATTAAGTATATATTTTAACAATTGAAGAGCTAAGTGGAAGAACATATTAAGTAACATAAATTACATTTCAAGAAATTTGAGGTGAAAGTTTTTGCTGTAAATTTTAATGATTTATTTTCTGTTTGATACCATGTCTTTAAAATATTAACATGTATGGCACCAAACTCTCTCAGAAAAACTTAATCATATTTAATGTTCAAATATTAAAAATTATTAATATTATTGACATTATTAAATATTAAAATATTAAATATTAAGGAATAATGTCTTAAATCTTCAAGACTAAATAGAATCTTAATATTTTAGCTTCACCATGTGATAGGATACCTCATAACGCTTTCATCCAAAAGATAAAAAAAAAAAAAAAAAAAAAAAAAAAAAAGAAATTAGAAAATGTAGCATGACATGCTCATCCACTCAGCTCTTCAATTGGGGAAACAAGGTCATCTTTTAGGAAGAGTGCACAGAAAAATAGGAACATTGATTTGCTGAAGCAATATTTTAAATACACGAATGCAATAAGGAAAGCGCAGATGACGTCACACGTAAACAAACTCTATGAACCGCGAGCTATTCAGCGCAAAACTTTGGGAAATCGTATTGCTCATAATACTAAGTTCATTTCAATTTAGTATAGGAAATTTGTTTTAAAATTTATCTTTTTTACATCCTCGTGCTCAAAAATCATTTATTTTTTATTCAATTTACTATAATTAGTGTGATAAGTCAATAATAATAATTATTATTCCGATTTAAATAATAAATAGATTGTTTCGGAGATATATGTGTCGGAAGTTGTTTAACATTCTGTTGTATTAAATTGTTGAGAATTATTTGCTTATATGTTTTTTTATGAATATTTTAATAAAATAATATTGAATTTTTTTTATTTTTTCTTCTAACAAAGCTTAATTGTTCTTTAGTAGGTTTAAAAATATTGCGTTCCATATAAATGCGATTGAAGCCTGAAAGTTTCGCAGTGTTTGTTTATGTAAAAAAAAATATCAAGATTAAAGTTATAAGTTTCTTCAGTGGCGTATATAGACTTATTATTTCGGAAGGGGGGCAGTGCTCCGAGATTAATAAAACTTGCTGAGACAGAATCGAAAAGAATGGGAAAATTTTCGTTTTAACAGGTTTTCTACCACATCCTTTATACGGCTAAATCTGCTAAGACGGAATCGAATGAGACTGGGGAAAAAGTTTTTGTCTTAACAGGTTAAATTATACTGCATTTTTTTCATGGCAACCATAAAAATTTCCCACTCAAGGGAGGATTTCGGTATAGACAGGTTTCGTTTTCACAGGTTTTACTGTAATTGCTTTTTATTGTTTTAGTCAGTATTATGAATTATTTTAAAGCAGATCCATTACCCACAGATTTTATTTCATTTTATTTCTTATAAGTTTGTTTGTCTGCAGATTTCATTAACCCCTTAATTCTCGCTCCCGTCAATATCATGGGCTGGGGTGTTGTTCGTTATTTCTCGTGCCCGTCATATTTCCGGGCTGGAGATTTATTGCTGGAAAAATCTTCTGAAACCAGAAAAATTTACCTGGCATTTCGATGTGAAGTCTTTGAACATTAGCCTTCGTGTTGGGTTTTTGGCGCTAATTGTGATGTTAGACTTTGTATTGCATGTTTCGAAATATATCACGCTAAAAAAATTGTTAATAATCAAATTTTAATATATATTATATTATTTCAAATAATGGAGTTATGAATAAAAAGGAGGAGACATATAGTGGATTGTCTACCAGTTGCGAGTGAAGTAACTGAGGAGGTTGTCACAATATGGCGGCTGCTTTTTTAAAATCGGTTGTTCAGTTTCTGATTGCCGATAGGTCAGAAATCCCACCAGTAAAACTGAATAGAAGATTTCGTCTTAAAGAAGCGTCTTATTCATGGAATTTTTTTCAAAACTGTCGTAAAAATTTCTATTTGTTTTTACTGGTGTCAGTATGCCTTATAAAATTGTCAGTTTGTTTCCATGGTTGTCAAAATATGGCGGAAACGCAGGGCCTAACTACCACCAAAGAAAACTCCTACCAGTAAAAATGGAAATATGCTTCTACCACTATTTATGACTGAAATTTTGTAATAATAAGGCGTTTAAATAAGTTGAAAATATCTATATAAACCTACTGGTGGGAGTTTCCACCGTCGATAAACAACTCCTATGATAGCGGTTACAGTTGAAGCTTCACTATTTTAGGGATATGTCAGTTCCTCTTTATTAATAGTTCCATGTTTCAAATATTATTTGTAAAAATTTGTTTCATAATGATAAATAAAGATCTAAGATGTGAAAAATAAAGGTCTTATTCGCATTAATTTGTATGATATAAAGCAAACATTAAAACACAGAATTCTCGCATGATGACTTTTCCACAAATGTGAATTTGTTCTATAACTTTTTTTTTTCGCCTTAAAAAAAAAAAAAAAACTAATTGCATATTTTATATTGAAACCTTATAATTATTCAATTTCTGCAATAAAAAATTTGATACTTTTTTGATGGTTTTGCCATATATTAAGCGACCTTTAAGAGGCTAAAGGAAAAAATTGTTTTTAATTAACGCACATTTTAAATTGTTAAAAAAAAGTATAAAATACTTTCAACCAACACACATTTTGTTTAATTTAATTTGGTTTCTATAAGTGATCGAAACTGGTTATTTTCTGGCTCACGAAGTTAAATTTAATCTTATATGCATGAATTTGTTTCAATTAACATATTTTCATTCACAGATTACATGAACTAAATAGATTTATTAATTATAATCATGTACACATTTTAAAATATTATTTACCATTTAATACGCTGCAGTTTACATGCATTTATTAATATCGTTTCAATATATGCACATGCGCCCGTAAATGTCTCCCCATTCGCATTTCGAGATGCATGACATGCATGGACATTCATTCCATTTAATTTATCCACATACCTAATTTTGACCAGAAAGCTCAAATTTCTGCATATCTAGGTAAATTAAAGCAAGATATGTCAAAAAATACACAGTTCGCCGTATTAAAATCAGTAATGTTTTGCCCTGAGTTACAGCGCATCACAACCGCGCAAGCTGTTTGCTTAGTTCTACACTTTCGTTTAGACTTAGCTTCAGCGAGTTGAATTCAGAGATATAATGTTATTTTCCTTTTTTGTCTTTTGTAAACAGCATTGGAATTTTTTTTAGAAACGCAATATATTCTGGAAATCATGTAATGATAAAAGAACTACTTGTCGGTACTGAGGAATGATTTTATTCAAGGACAAAGAAAAATACATCATAATCAGAGCCAAAGAACAAAGCGGAGTCATTTGGACTCCCGTCTCCAGTTACGGGTTAAAAAAGTCAATTCACCCCACATGTATATTAGCGTTTAGAATAGGGCAGGGTTGGCGAACCTTTTTGAGTATGCATGCGAAAAATTTCAAAAATGTTATGTACCAACATTCTAACGTGCCAGAAACATTTTAACTCAGATAAATCAATAATTTTTATAGAATATTTACTTAACCCTTTCAGGGACAAGTAACTATGTTTCTGTAATGTCGAATTCATACCGGAATCTTCCAAAAATTTTATTTCAAAATAAGGAAAAGCAATTTGACTTTTTCTCAAAAGTTAGAAAAGTAAAATTTAATAATTTTTTTTCTGGTGCAAACCTTCATTAATCGTAGATGGGATATAATACATCCCACCGCCTCTTAAGGGATTAAATATTTTTACACTTATACTAAATGCTATTCCTAACTTATGTATTATGGTGCGTGTACTCAATAATAATAACCATGCCGCATCGAATTCCGTAACAATTATCTATAAAAATGTTTTTCTTTTATTGTATACTTCAAATTCAGATCATTTTTAGTTCTTCAGGTAGAAGCAGGTTTAATAGATACATAATTATTTACACTAACATTTAAAATTAAATTTTCAAAAATGAAATCTAAATAAAACCTAAAGTAACCTAAAACCCTAAACATAATCTAAAGTAGAAGAGCATCAATTTGGAATATTACAATGCAAACTGTCTCTTAAAATTCAATTTTCAAAAATAAACCCTTTTGAAATTTAATAGAGAAGCAAAATGATTTGAAAAATACTATATGTTGAATGGTTTGGCGAGAAAATGACGCTACAGGGCAACTTTCACCGAGATTTATAATAAATTAATTCATTCAAAAGTAGCGGATTATTTTAAAGAAAATTACATTCCTGCTACACAACTATATTTTTTGTAATAAAACGTAAAATAAATGATTATCCTTAAACTGAATATATCTAGGTTTTTTCGCGTGCCAGAGAAGTTTTCTTACGTGACGTGCCAAGTTCGGCACGCGTGCCATAGGTTCGCCATGCCTGGATTAGGGGTTTAGAGTATTTTCAATTTCAAACATAAGACAGGACATCCTGGTTACGCTAGATGATCCTATCATGATTTGAGACATTCTCCAAGACTTTACATATGCGTTCATTACTTATTTATTGTTATTGTATAGCGGATTATTTTAAAGAAAATTACATTCCTGCTACACAACTATATTTTTTGTAATAAAACGTAAAATAAATAATTCTCCATAAACTGAATATATCTAGGTTTTTTCGCGTGCCAGAGGAGTTTTCTTATGTGACGTACGTGCCAAGTTCATAGGTTCGCCATGCCTGGATTTGGATTAGGGGATTAGGGGCTATGCATATATAACGTTATCAACATTTGGCTAATTTTGGACCCCCTCCCCCCCCTTACGATATCATCCGTTATCATTCGTCGAACCCCCCCCCCCCCCCTCGATGTTATCGTTATCAATGTCTAAAAAAAATTTCTAATCTTTTTCTTTCTTTTTACACGCTGTTACACGTGACATACGCATATGATTATACATATATTAGTCGCATGCTTTACGGATTCAAGAAGACACTAAAATATCAATACATGAAGTAAATTTATATCAAATAACATCTAAAAGAGTTAGTTACTATTTAAAGGTACTTAATAAAAGCTTATTGCTACATGATGCATTCAAAAGTAATATTGTTTTCTTGCATTTGCCCCCTGCCTGGGAAAGTTAAAAGCAGAACTAATCAATTAAATATTCTTTAACTTTCTTTAGTGGTAAATGCAAGTATCACTTTCTACATATTATGCTCCTGATTCTACATATTATGCTCCAGCGAATTATATGTGCATAGAGCAGAAGAAAAGGAATGTCAAAGGTATAGAGGTATTCAAATTTCGGAATGAAATGATTTTATAAAAATGTAACGGCTTTAATAATAGCTTTGTATTTTCATAAAAACACATAAAAATAGTAATAATAAAAAAGATAACAGACTACTTGGACGTAAGCAAAAAGTTATTGAAAAAAGAAAAGCTTGGTTGGATCGAAAATGATATCGATATCAAAAAACAACCCCCCCCTCCCCCCAGCGATATCTTACGATATCAAGTGCCAGGACCCCCCCTCCCCCCTAAAGTGATAACGTTATATATGCACAGCCCCTTAGAGTGAGTATTTTCAATTTCAAACATAAGACAGGGACAGGACATCCTGCTTACGCTGGATGATCCTATCACGATTTGAGACATTCTCCAAGACTTTTTGTATTCGTTCATTACTTATTTATTGTCATTGTATTTTCTTAAATTATTATGGTGTAAAACTTTAAATAAACTGCGCTACTTCTAATTTTTCTAAGTTATTATTATATTACAGCTGCCGTTTCTACATGCAGCTTTTAGCTCCAACAAAATTTGTGAATTATGTATAATTTATTTTATCGTTGCATGAATTTATTCACTCCTACTCACTGAAATTCCTTTAAAATGAGTTTTAGTCTATCTTTCAAATTCATAAAGTAATTATTCAAATTAATGTATCCAATACGATCGAAGTTTCTATTTTTGCAAAATATGATATTCTCTGTGTTTAGATATATAGGAAATAATATTTGTTTAACTGTCAAAATAGTTTTAATTCTGTATTTACGTCACTTACAAGCTAAGGTATTATCAAGTTTGTAAAGCACAAGAAACCGGAAGTTTTGTTTTATGTAGCCGTAAGAAAGTCTTGCATCTTTCAAAATCTATTGAACTACCGTACTCTTTAGCAAATGCAATTTTTAAGAGGTTTTTCTTTATATTTAAAGCACTTATTATTATTTTATGCGATATCTGGCAAGGTAGAATGTAATTTAAATCTCGCTACACTTTTTTTTTAGTAGTAAAGGAGCCACGCCCGCTAACTTTATGTATGTGCTCATTAATTTTATGCGACTAAGTGTTCGATAATAGCTATGCTTATCTGTTTTTTTATTGTATTGTGTTATTAAAATATTAGTATTTAACGACCAATTAGAGCACTAATATAATATAAACTAATCTATAAATTATTTGCACTGCATAAATTAGCATATAACAGACTATAATTTTGAATGTATAATATAACGGAAATTTATAGTTTGTGGGCGGAGTTACATGCTACAATAGACCCAGTTAAGGGTCTCAGGACTCTTAAAGCTTTAAAATTTGCGAAATTTTGATATTTTTTTAGATGTTAAACTCCGATCTTTTCTCAACCTTTTGAAATAATTGTTTCCATGAAATTCCCATTAGAACAGAAGTTATGGCTTTTAGAATTATTCCCGATTAATAGCTGAAGCGTTGTTTCCGATAGTTTGAAGTCATTTTTCTCCAAATGACGTTTTTGGGCATAACGCGCACAATATCTCAAAAACTTCTGAATATATTTTTTAATGAAATTTTTAAAACATATGTTTCATGCTAGTCTGTATAAACTGAACCTAAAATTTATTATTCAAACAAGTATTTTTTTAGGTCATTATACTGTTGAAATTTTCTAAACTTTGCATTAGCTAAATACAACTTTGTATTAAAAATATATAAATGCTTTAAATACAAATTTGTTTAGGTTCAGGGTAATTATTACAATCTTAAGTATAAGCAGGCACCATCATTTTCATTCTTGTTGCAAAAGTTATTTTGTTATCGTGCGCGTAATCTGTTATGCCGATTTTCTGCTCGTCAATTGTCTAACAGTTTGGAGCCCCCTGTACATGCTAATTCTGCATCTTGCAATTTTTTAAATACATGTAATGAAAGAACATACTTATACCTTTCACCTCCCAAATAATTTTGTTTCTTAAATCATATACATTTTCAGATATTACATGTTGAAAATGGTCTGTTTTTTTTTTTTTCATTTTTTTTTTCCCTTCCAATTTAAAGAGTCCTGAGACCTCTTAACCCCTTAACGCTCGAATTAAATTACGGTTAAAAAATTCAAATTGCTTATTCGCACCACTTTTTCGAAAAAGAAATATTCACCTTATTTAATGACAGGGAAAACGATACTAAAATAAAGCCAATTACACTATTTTATAAAACTAATGGGAATCAAACAATCTGAGTAAAAGACACAGCCCGTGAATATGACGGGAGCGAGAATTAAGGGGTTAAGGAATGTATACTTAATGGGCTAATTCTATGAAAGCGTGTCATGTCTGTCACACAGCTGAAAATCAAATTGCTTGTTGGCCACCGTTACTTTCAAAAAGTTTGCTTCGTGTTATTCAATTGATGAGATATCTCCGATAAAATAAGTCACATTTTCCGTTCTAAATTACTGGTAGCCAACAAGCATAGCGATTTTCAGCTGTGTGACAGACATGACAAGTTTTCATGGAATTAGCCATTGTTTGTTCTTTCACCAAGTGTTGAATATGACATTTTACCTCTGGAGGGTTTTCTCAACCCATGGGGACGGGGGTAGGAGGAGTTATACTTATTGTTTTATTATAAGTTATATTTATTGCTTTATAAAAGTATCATATTATTTAAGTGATAAAATTCAATCTTATCGTATAGATGCATCCTACACTGACTAAGCTGTAATTTATAGAGAAAGAAGGAATTCAAATTTTCTCATTTTTGAATTATACAAAAATAATTACTTAACACTAGAACCGCCCTAGCGGTCATTTTGACCGCCACCAAATAAAAATGTTTCGATTATCACCAGAAATTTCTTTCTAAAATAAGTTTAAAATGTACCATAGAAACAGTTGGCGAAACAGTTGAGCAATGTTTCAGGGGTCTCCTAGTAATCCAATACTTTATACCCAGACTATGAAGTGAGTGTCTAGATGCACGAGTACGTACAAGGAAAAAAGTCTAACTGCAGAGAGATCTCTGCGCTTGAGAGAAAAAGTAAAACAGTAAAATGCAGGAAAATTCTGATTGGACAAGACCCGGAGGCTCCGCCCTCTCGAAAAGCTAGAGAAGTTAGAATGAATGAGAGACAGACGATAATTTAATTTTTTTAATGAAAGAGAGGTCAAGACAGGGGTGCCATTTGAGGGGGGCTGGGGGGCAATAGCCCCCCCTAAGGAATTTGATTTTTCAGAAATTTATCAACCATCAAGTGTCAGACTCAAACAAAAATTAAAAAATTACTCAAACGCTAAAATAATGTATCAGATTTGATTGCAATAAAAACATATGCATTAAATAAATGCTTTATGCATAGAAATTGATAGTTATCAAAAAAATTTCCTATTCGAACTTTCTTAAGTTTGAGACATATATCGTACTTTGGCTAATTTTAAAAATACGTGAGAGACATTTTCTTATATCAATGCCATATCAGCTGTGTACAACTTGATCATAGAAAAACTAGCCCCCTCATGGCTAGAAGTTCAGGGGTAGGTTTTTTATAGATAGTTTTTTTTGGAGGGGGAGGGGGACTTGAAGGGACGAGTATAATTCAAGCTCTTAATTATCCGACTTTTTTTTTTTTTTTTACTTTTTTGGATTATTAGTGTCACATTATATTTACTGCACTCATTGCAATGTTATCAAATTATTCAATTATTTGCTTTATTAAATCATATTATATATGGTACACTCTCAAAATCCTTCAACGCCTAGGAATGGAGTCTGCGCGCACCCGGCAAAACAATTTCTTTAACCCAAAAACCGACAGACTTCCACCAAATCAAAAAGTAAAAGATAATTACTCCATATTTTAACACGTTTATTATAAAGTAGTCTATAATTTTATCCCTCTATAATTTTATTAACACATTTTAAGTCCATAAACACTAAATATAATTAAAAAAAGTAATTAGTCACACTTTTTTTTATAAATTATATCTATTTGTTTTACTTATTTTACCAATCAAAAAGAAATTTGCAAGGGAAATAAGAATGAAACAAAACATTGTCTGGAAATACATTGTATTTTCAGTTAAAAAAATAATTTTACATTAAAATCACGATTATTTATTATGGTTGATAAGCTGTTTGGAGGAATACCAAATTTTAAAGCAGTATTCTTTTTCTTCATGCCTTTATCCACTTCATCAATAATATTTTTTTTTCTTTGATGTTCAAGCACTTTCGCTTTGACATTTTCGAGCTACAAGAACCGAAATTACCAACACGATTGATCATGATCAACAGTCTAGAAAACGGGGCAGCTTAAAAGGGGATATTGAAAGTTTGCTCTTCTTGGATGGAAAGCGAAGAATCACAAGGATTTTACTGCTCTCGGTGAGTTAGGTGCCTGGTAAGACCTGTTCATGGTCATTGATCATCATAAAATGTGTTAAAAGAAAGAATAAGTTTGAAATGTCCAGTAATATTTTAAGAAATAGGGAGAAAAAAAATTTAGATCCCAAGGAAAAGTTCGTTAAATAGAGAATACACTTCGCTATTTGGAGGTTATTTTGCGAAGAAATTTGCAAAATGTTCTTGGTTCCAAGTAAAAGTTCGCAAAATAGAGAAATTCGCAAAATAGAGGTTCGTTAAATAGAGTTCCGACTGTACCATTATTTTAAAAGAAGTCTACAATTATATCTTTAATATAAACTTTACCTTTTATGTAGAAAAATGAAGATATATATATAGTATTCATTAATGTTCAAATATGTAGCTTTTTCATCTGAAAAAATATTCAGGACTTCTTTGAAAAATAGTATTAACAGGAACCCACTTCAAAATAGTCAAAACGCAATCCGAAACAGTTAACACTTTACATTACTTTTACTTGCAGAAAATCACTAATCAAAATTGTCTTACCTCTATAGATCACAAAAGTTGCATATTTCGTGACCTATTCATGACGTTCGTGGGCCGATTATCTCATGACTGATTGAAATTTGTGATTCTTTTTTCGCGATCATCTGACGAAATTTGCGATTTTTTGCGCTACCGCTTCACGGAATAAACGATTTTTTTTTCTGCAACCTTTATTAACCATTTGGAAAAATGGTTAGTATCCTCTGTCAGGGTAGGAAATCAAAAACATATCTGAAGCATTTTATTGGTTGAATCCGCTTTTTATTCGTTTTCTGATTGGTCTATATAGTAATCTGTATTTTCCTTTTACTTTCAACAGAGAGTGATACTTCTGTTGCCACTATGACAAAAAAGTAATAAAAACTATAAAAAAAATTAATAACTCAGAAACAAAAATAGATACAGCTTTCAAACAAATTGCATTTAAAAGTACATTTTTTTTCCCCTCTATACGACGGTGTAAAAAGCAATAGTGTGGGATGTTTAGAAGTTTAAGAATGAAATTTCATTTAAAATGGGTCCAGGAATATTAATGTTTAATCCATGGCGTACGTAATGAATAACCAGCTCCGTAGAAGTTTAAAAATGTACTGTACCGAAAAATGTAATCCATGGCGTACGTAATGTATGATCAACTCCGTGCGATTTTTTATGTCTTAAATTTTAGTCTTTGAAAAAATCATTTTCCAAATGGTCGTTGTAATTTGTTAAATTGCATTTTTTTTTTTTTTTTATTAAGTTGAGTTTTGTTTCGAATAACGTTGATTTATGAAAGGACGTAATTAAGTTCTGACAGAACTTTTATAAGAATAAGTTTTATTATATGCTAAACATTTAAATTTGAATTCGTTTTAGAAGGTTTAAAAAAAAAAAAAAAAAAAAAAAAAAAAAAAAAAAAAAAAGAATTTTGTTTTCCGGAACAAAAGTAAATTGTGTTCTTTTAAGAACGTTTTTGAATTATTTTTGAATTGATTTTTTTTTCTCGCGACTATTTGTCGAAATTCACATTTTCCGCGACCAACTGACGAAATTCCGTATTTGTTTTTTGCGATCTTTCCACAAAATACGCGATTCTTTTTCACGATCATTTGTTGAAATTCGTGATTATTTTTTTCTACCACCATCTAATAATATTTGTAACTTTTTGCGCGATAGTTACACGAAATTATCTATCTTATTTCACGATCGTTTAACGAAGTTCCCCTCGATTGTTTGACTAAATTTTCGTGATTTTTTGTGCAGTCTTTTGACGAAATTGGCGATTTTTGGCAATCCTTTTGCAAAATTTGAGATTTTAGTTTGTACAATCATTTGATGAAATCTGCATTTCTTTTCACAATCGCTGATGAAATTAGCAACATTTTACATGGTCGTTTAGAAAAATCAGCGTTTCTTCCACGACGATTTGGGGATTTTTTGCAAAATTCGCGATTTTTTCTGTGATCCATTAACGAATTGATTTTGCGGAATTCGAAAGAAAAAATAATCGTGGACTTTCATGAAAATTAAAAAAAAAATGCATAATAATCACATGTCCGTGAAAGAAGTTAAATAGACAAAATCACGCAGAGCTTTTTTATTGTGCGGGATTTTCCTATTTTCTGTGAGATTTGTGCAGTTTTGCCATTCTGCACGTTCCCTATTCCTCAAAGAAAATTTTTCCTTATCCTTCACTAGGAAACTCTTTAAACGGCGCCCCTGTAGTAAAACCTGAATAAAAGAAGTCGAAAGGGACTAGAAAAAAGTTCCATTTTAGACAGGTCTCTGTCTTAGCAAGCATAATTGCATGATGTTTTTACATCGAAATTTGATTTTTCCCCCCTTTGAGAAAGAATTCTGTAATAGACAAGCTTCGTTTTCACAAGTGTTACTGTAATTACATCTCTTTTCAGAGCTATATTACACAGTGGAGGGTTTAACAGTCTTTGAGGATGCCTATAAAAATGGAACCTATAATAGAATCCTGTCTGAAAAGAAAATTTTTCATATTCAATACTTTGAAATTTTACCTGCTAAGACGTACTGTTTAAAACGAAATATTTCATTGGTTCTTGACTTTACGTATTCAAAGTTTTTACTGTTTTTGTTAGCATGATTCAGTTTACGTTTCTCGCTTGGGACGGGGTGGTGGTTAAACGCCCCTTAGCTATATAACTTCCCTGAAAAAAATCTTTGCCAGCCCCAAGAAATTTCTGAAATGGCGCCCCTGGGTCAAGAGTTGAATTTGGACTAAAAATAAATAAACCATAAATAAATGTACCATAGAGAAATAAGTTAAATAAATAAGTTAAGTAGTTTTAATTAAATTTTCTGGTGTAAAATATTTTTATAACACTTCAGTAAAATTTCCGGCGGTTCTAGTGTTAATGTCATAAAAAATTCAATTCCTTAAAATAATCCATATCTACTTAATATATACGATAGTTTCTTTTTGCATATTTTTTAAATAAATTTATAAGTTACTAATGATAAAAAGATGTTTTGCTTGTTTAATTAATAAAATATGCAAGTTTTTTTTTTTCAATGTTACAAAAAAAAAAAAAAAAAATGCAATTTAACAATTTACAGCAACCATTTGGAAAATGAATTTTTCAAAGACTAAAATTTAAGACACAAAAAATAGCACGGAGTTGATCATACATTACGTACGCCATGAATTAAACATTAATAGTGTTATTGCACTTAAAAATTGCAAGCGACAGAAATCGCCTGCAACTCGTACATATAATCCATCTGAAACTTATGTATTATCCAAGTATTTCATTGGCTGTTCGGGAAAAGGCTTTTCATCGTCAGATTTCCAAGAAATCTGACGGCCAATTTTAAATGAAATTTATTTCTTAAACTTCTAAACATCCCACGATATTACTTTTTATATCGTCGTATAGAGAAAAAAAATGTACTTTTAAATGCAATTTGTTTGAAAGCTGTATCTCAATTTGTTTCTGAGTTATTAATTTTTTTTTGTAGTTTTTATTACTTTTTTGTCATAGTGCCAACAGAAGTATCCATCTCTGTTGACAGTAAAAGGGAATACAGATTACTGTATAGGCTAATCAGAAAACGAATAAAATGATGATTAAACCAATAAAAACCTTCAGATATGCTTTTGATTTCCTACCCTGATGAGGACAATAACCATTTTTCCAAATGGTTAACAAGAAATCTGCAGGCGCGGATCCATGGGGAGGGGCGATCGGGGCGATCGCCCCCCCCCGAAAAAAAATATAAACCCACCGATTATCGTGAATTTCGACAAATGGCTGCCGAAAAAAATTTTCGTCAATCGTTCGAGAAATCGTCAAATTAGCGCAAAAGAAACGCAAATTTTGTCAAAGACTCGCGCAAAAAACAGGAATTTCGTCAAAAAATCGCGAAAAAACGCGAATTTCGTCAAAAAAACCGGAAAAAATGCAAATTTCGTCAAAAATTCGCGCATTTCGTCAAAGGACCACGAAAAAAAACCCGCAAATTTCGTCAAAGGATCGCAGAAAAAACGCGAACTTCGCGAAAGAATCGCGCAAAAAACCCTAATTTCATCAACAGATCTCTGTAAAATATGCGAATTTCTTCAAAGAATCGCGAAAAAAATATGTGAATTTCGCCAAAGAATCGCTGAAAAAACGCGAATTTAGTCAAAGAGCCGCGGAAAAAACGTACAATTAGCACTTTGAGGAGATTCCCCTAGGCGCGCATCTACGGGTGGGTGGTATAACGGGAAAGCCATATATAATGGCTTTCCCGTTATATATGCATTATTCCTCCTCTCCCCTCAAAAATCAACTTTTAACCGTACTGGTTCATTATAAATGGTCATTATTCTCCTCCCCCCCTTCAAATAAAATATTTAGTTTAAATTTGACATTTTATAGTTAATTTCATATGGCTTTAGTCATTCTCTCCCCCCCCCCTTCACGCCACTGTATGTTTCACTTTTACGTTTTAGAGTTCTTTTTATCTCGGTTCCTCTTTCTCTCTTTCAAGTTCGCACAGATAGAAAAAGATCTTAACCGCAGTGTTTTCTGCCGAAATAAAATAAAAGAATAAAATACAAGTGAATGTCTGTTTCGCTTCGCAGCCGACGATACGCAATGCATATTTTCCCAGCCTCTGGGCTTGCATTAGTATTCAATTCTCACCCTTGTACTTTGTCGGACACAAACCATATGCCCATTGCTGACTAATTTTCAGCTGTCGTTATATCTGTAACGTGCATATAAAATCACGTGTTCCTATTTCTTTAAGCCTCCCTGCTTACCGCTGGAATGCTATATAGTGTAACCCTAAAGAGCCCGCCATGGCATAGTTTTTAACTCAATGTAAAACTCCATGATTGTTTTGTCTATCCAATTTGTTTTTCGCCAAACATCTTACATATGGTTAAATAATGTTCGCCAATCTGTAAGTGTTGGTAACAAAATCTAACTCACTTTTGCTCCTGACCTCGAGCCATGTAGTCTGCAAATTAGGCCCCGCTGTGGGGCGTTCGCCGTTGGGCAGTTATTGAAACTCCCCGTTCCACTTGATACTGTTCACGGCCCTTTATTAAAAGGTATTTCATAATAAAGATGTAAGTCCTCTAAACTTTTGTGTTGGAGTTTTTTCTTCTTACTCATATTGTGAACCTGGGTATACGAACTTCACCGCCACAGGGTGGGGGGGGGGGGGGTCGGGGAAAAGAAGGGAAGGACAAATTTACCAAGTTGGTTTTTAAGAACTCAACACACCATAAGCATTTTAGCTTTTAACTGACTAGAATTAGGACATAATCCTTTTTTGCTCATTCATCAAATACCCTTGAAATTTACCAATGCGGGTGGCAATAAGAGTACATTTTTTACAAATTAGTGCCTTTCTTCAGAAAACATTAAGATGCTTAAATTTTTCAAAGGACCTTTCTTTTTCTTGTTTCTTTCTTTCTTTGGAAATTGCTATGAATCCCATTCTTTTCTCAAACAGTAAAGCACTCCTCAAAAATATCGTTATACAGAAATTAGAATTGCAGCTTCTTTGAAAGAACGAAAAAAACGTTAAAAGTTTTAAAACGTTTTAAAGTTTCAACACTTTAAAAGGATCCGCATAACTTTGTCAATTTCTGTTGTAGAGATTCAACAAAAGGTACACGAAGTGTCATCGTCCCCCACCTAAACCCATAGTGTCAAAAATTATGGCGCGATATGCCTTTTGACTGGACATAATCCTATTTTGTTCACTAATTGCCGAAACGTCAGTGAGGTTTCCGAGTGACACCCGAAAAGTGTGTTTCTCGTTTGCTTGTCTGTCTGTTCTGCGAAAACTACTGTTAAAAGCGTTGGATTTATATCTTGGGGGGTCGACCGCCCCGATCGATCCCCACCCCCGTGGATGTGCGCCTAGGGAAATCTCCTCCTGGTGCTAATTGTGCGTTTTTTCCGCGGAACTTTGACGAAATTCGCGTATTTTTTTCGCGATTCTTTGACGAAATTTGCATTTTTTTCCGAGATCTGTTGATGAAATTCGCATTTTTTGCGTGATTCTTTCGCGAATTTAGCGTTTTTTCCGCAATTGCTGGCGAAATTAGCGTTTTTTCTGCGATCCTTTGGCGAAATTCGCGCTTTTTTCTGCGAATCTTTGAAGAAATTCGCGTTTTTTCCTGCGAATCTTTGACGAAATTCGCGTTTTCTGCGATCCTTTGACAAAATTCGCGTTTTCTGCGATCCTTTGACAAAATTCGCGTTTTTTTCTGCGACCCTTTGACGAAATGCGCATTTTTGCACGATCCTTTGACCTGCGAACGATTGACGAAATTGATTTTTTTCGGCGACCATTTGTCGAAATTCGTGATAGTCGGTGGATTTATATTTTTTTATCCAAGGGTGGGGGGGGGGGGCGATGAGAGGTATACACACCACTTTAATGACACATTTTGACTTTCAAGGATGTTAAGGCCCCTTCAAATTTCGGAAGGGATACTTTTTCAGAGATTATCCTCTTTTAGAAATCTGATATTAAAAAATGGATGTGATGGTTATGTTTTTCAGCTTTCGATAATTGATTCTTATGTATCTTTTAGTGCTGAATCCAAAAATGACCTTCATTTTTTTTTTTTTTTTTTTTACCATACCATCAACGTCAGCATTTTTCACAAATCGCAAATTTTTAAAAAGTCAAAATATTGCGAAAATCTGCTACTATAAAATAGACGTAACTTTTTTTCATAATAATTTATTCCTTTTTTTGCTTATACTATGGATTTTTACACTTGAACATGTAAAATATTGTGTATTTAAAATCCTTATGATTTTATTCCAAGCGTGGAAGTTTCTTTGAACCCTCATGCTCAGCTTCGCGCTTTTCTTTCGGTATCCTCTTTTATTTTGGAGGTTGATAAAGCTGGGAAATTTGTCGCAGATGTATTTTAAATATTTACCTTCTTTTGTTAAGGCTTTGACAAATTGCTTTGAGAGATTTTCGCTATTTTTTTACTTTTTAACTTTGAAATTTACAGTTTGCGATAATCGTGACGTGATGGTTAAAAATGGTCATTTTCGGATTAGGTACAAAAAAATACATCAAAATCAATTATCAAAAGTTAAAAAACAGAAACATCGCAGGCTTGTGTTATTAACGTTGTTCACTATAGCTATACGAACAAAAATTAAGATAATTACCATAGTACAAGAGTGAAAAGAAAAAGAAAAAAAATAAGATATTTAATAAATAAATTCTGTTATAACGTTTTTAATTTTACGACCTAATAAGTAACAATAAACCATATTTTGAAGAGAGAATTATTAGACTCTTATTATATAATAAGAGTGTTGGATAATCGAGTGTTTCGGTTAATCAGACGTCGGATAACCGAGAGTCGGTAATATTTTCAAATCGCATTAAGTATTTCCTATTCCTTTAATAATTAACTGCAAGGAATGATTTGAGCAACAAAAATTATGACTACGTTGATTATATGCCACTCGGTATCGCCCCCCCCCCCTCCCCCAAAACGAATCTCTGGATCCGCCCCTGGAAATCTGACGGCCAATTTTAAATGAAATTTATTTCTTAAACTTCTAAACATCCCACGATATTACTTTTTATATCGTCGTATAGAAAAAAAAAAATGTACTTTTAAATGCAATTTGTTTAAAAGCTGTATCTCAATTTGTTTCTGAGTTATTAATTTTTTTTTGTAGTTTTTATTACTTTTTTGTCATTGTGGCAACAGAAATATCCATCTCTGTTGAAAGTAAAGAGAAATACAGATTACTGTATAGGCCAGGGTTGGCGAACCTTTTTATAGTCGCGTGCCAATTTTTTTCAAAAAATATTTTACATGGCCTTGACGTGCCAACTATATAACAAATTTAGTGGATTGAAAAATAATGAATCAAAAGTACTTGAAAATTACTTATTAAGATTTTTTTAATATGGATAACATACATGTAAGTATTACACTGTAATAACTAGAAACACTTATATTTTAGAAATTAATTAAAAAGATAATTTGATTAATTGTGTTGTATCTTGGATGGAAAATAATTAATATCATTTTAATGCTCAGTTAATTTTAACAGAATGCAAGCTAAAATGGATTCACATGACAACAGTTCTATATTGGATTTTTTATATTATTCATTTGAGAAAATAATGACTTACAGGTATAAATAGTAGGAAAATTTATTAAAATGAAAAAAAAAGGCAGTTTATATTTAAATAGTTCTCAAATTAATTTTCAAGATGCCATAATTTACCATTGGTATTTTTATTAATACATATAATAATCTTTCCTTTTCGGCAGTTTTCAAATATGTTCTTTGTTTTATAAATTTTCGAACCATATTGAATAAGATTAAAATTCTTCAACTTCCAATTAATCGAATTTAGAATCAAACTAGATCGTCAAATTCGTGTATTTTGAATAAAATCACAGTCTCCTGATTTAGAGACATAATAACGCCGTGCCAAAATTATTCTCTCGTGTGCCAAAAATGGCACGCGTGCCATAGGTTCGCCGACCCTGGTATAGGCCAATCAGAAAATGAATAAAATGATGATTAAACCAATGAAAACCTTCAGATATGCTTTTGATTTCCTACCCTGACGAGGACAATAACCATTTTTCCAAATGGTTAAAAAGATGGGAAGAATGACGGAGAGGGGAAAATCTTTCGACAGAAGAAATTTGATAACTAGCGATGCCCTTAGTTATTTTATTATATTAACCAGCTGTTTAAAAAGTTCTACGCACGGGAATTCATATTCAATAACTATTCGATTTAGAAAAATATTTTTCTACTACTGTGCATTTTTTTAATGAAATTTAATTTATCATGTTGCTATGGCAGCAGACGATAAAACGATATCTTTGGCATAAAGGAATTTATAGAATAAAAAGTTCTGTTAACCCGCAGCCGGATATATTCTCGGGCATGCATTTTTCCATCAAATTAATACTATTTGGTTATTCCCACTCGTTATTTTTTAGCGAAAACTTTGTCTGATTTAATCAGGACATTTTCCCCGATTCCGATAGTCAAAAATTTCTGCTTTAAAGAACCGGTGATAAACGATTAAAAATTCTGTAAAAGACGCTCATCGCGAAGAATTACTTACGCAGCGAGAGGGTGAAAGTTTGTGATAAAATGTTTTTCTTTATTTTTAAAAAATAGGTAATAATTAAGTGCAATTAAATAATCCCTAATTATTTGCATGCGAGATAAAAGAATTATCGTACTAACTGCCACAGCTTCTTAGCATTGCAGCGTGGTGTATGTAATATGGATATCTCAACATTGCGCTAAACATTTAGAACTAGTTAGAACTCGCGCGATGACGGGTTGAACATAAAAAAGGCAAAAATTCGTCAAAAACATAAAAAAAAAAAAAAAAATAATAATAAGTTTTCGAATTTTTTGCCCCAATCGGTCATGGTCCCCCTATCAGCATCCCATGTGCCAAATTTCCTAGCCCTGCGCCCTGTAGTTTCCGAGTTTTTGAGGTTACATAGATACACGCACGGATTTCCCTCCCCCTCCCCCCCGGAGTATTGAGATCCCTCCCCGGAAGATTTGATATTTTGTGTTTTCAATGGTCAAACAGTACAATTCACACCCCCCCCCCATCCCACCGGAACTGTATAATGTCCCTCCCGAAGCTACAGAAATCCCTCCCGGAGAAAAGTGTCTGAATTTAACACTGTTAGTCAGACTGTAAGTTTAGACAAAAATGCCACAGTCACATACTTTGGGATGGTACAGCATTTTATGTGAAGGGGTAGCACAGTTACACTAGCAATCAAAGCAACGCGAAAGCTAATGTTAAACCAAAGAGGAAGGCATAGTTCTTCCAACGTGCTATCAGTTTTAACCCTTAAATGCCTGATTTTTCAAAAATCATTGTAATAATGTTTTTCGGCTTTCATTTTTTAAATAAATCATGGGAAAAATACTTTAAAAAATCACATTTTCTTTTAAGTATAGTTTACGGCTATAAAACAGTTTGTTACTAATCGGCAATACTGGTGTTTAATTGAAAAAAATAATTTCCCTTGATAAAATTCTATAATATTAAACACACAAGAATTTTAGGAACTATAATAAGAAATAAATTTTACTTGGTCACTGCAGGTCAAAATAGGGTATTTCGCAAGTTTGCAAACAAAACAAAAAGAACAAGTAGCAACAATTGAAAAAATAAATCTATCTTTATTCTTAAACAGCACAAATGTTGCCATCTGCATGTTGAAAATCGATATCTTCAGATTGTATTTTATTGGCAACATTAGGCATTATAGCTTCAATATTATTCTAATAGTATTTTTGAGCCTAAATTGGGTATGTTGCCGAAAAGCAACACCAGGCATTTAAGGGTTAAACCAGTCTCCTCGCGCGACAGGCGTAGCATCGATTACATCAGCACATTTTAAACTTCCATAGACACGTGATATCTTGCTTACGCTGGTCAACACCGGCGAGCACCAATTTTCTTCTGGGTGTGCTCTGGAAAACCAAATGGAATAATTGAACAATGTGATCAGCCATATGGACTACCTATTTGCGTAGCAACTTTACATCCAATAGAAGGGTAATTGTGTTGCAAGGGCATTAGGGAGCCTTAATAAAAATAATGTTTAGACGTGGCTCACAGCCACAAAGTGCTTTGAACTTATTAACTTTTATTTCATTTTATTAAAAAATTCTGGTATGAACCTTTAAATAATCTGCCTTACTTCCAATATTTCTGATTTATTATTATTATTGAGGCTGGCTTTTCTATATACAGCTTTTAGCACCAAGAAAATTTGTGAATTGTATGTAATGTATTTTATATGAAAAACTGCATGAATGTATTTCAATCCAGCTCTCTGAAATCTATTTTTAAATGAATGTTAGGCAATCTTTATGATGTATAAATTAAACTATACTAATAAAAGAATACACCGCTCTGTCTGTGTATGTGCGTGGGTAGCGAAATCTACGGCGCATACGACGTTCAAAAATTTTGTTAGAATAGTCCAAAGTCTCTCCTGATGTACTTGAGATTCAGAATTTAAAAATAATAATTATTAGCTGAGTAATTAATTAACAAGCGCAACTCACTCTCATAAAAAAGTCATTTATTTGATCTCCGGTCGAGGAAATAGGTGCGCATGTGTACAAACTCATTAAAGCATCAGAAAGTAGCGAAGAAACATTTTCGGCTGTATTTCTGGTATTTTTCTATTGTTTTGTTTTAATCCAAATTGAAAAAACCGCTCGGTACAGTTAAAATTAGAGACATATTCCGAAAAATCGGACTCTTAAGTCTAAAATGGTCCAATAAATTAAAAAAATGTCACAGTTAACGCTTTAACCCTTTCGAGGGCGGTGTCCTTAAAAAAGAGCACCTAATTTTAATTACAAAACTGACAAACAGCACCAAAAATATTTAATTCAATTTTTCCATTTACAATGCACGTGAAAATAAGCAAGTTCGTATTTCCTAATAAATTATTTTATAAATTCTGGTGTCAGTCCATTATTTCATCAGTTTATAAACAGAATTACTCCGCGCCGGTAAGGGATAAAAGAAAATTTTCAAAAAAGGTCGCTTTTCCGAAAAAAGTTTTCCCCCCTTATTGCAACGCCCCTTCAGGACGCAGTTTTAAAGGTACTGACAAACCAAAAATATGTTTATAAAGCAGAAATCTCCTTCAAATCGATTATGTAATTGGTTTTTATGAATAGGAATTTTAACCCTTTCAAATATACCGTCAAACGCAATTCACTTCGCGCGTCATGGAGAGAATATTTTTCGTACGCTGAAACTAACTAAACGTCCGTATTTTAACACAATCTTTTTAGAGCAAGTCAATGGATCAGATTTACATCACCTACAAAAACTTCAAAACGTTCGGACGGGTAGAAACATTTTTTACAAAGTAAAATGTATCAAAACTTCGACAAAAAAATAAAAAAATTAGAAACCAAGGGATATCGGTGCGGTTTCTCCCGATTTCGATTAAAGGGTCTCAGGACTCTTAAAATTGGAAAAAATGAAAAAAAAAAGAGACCATTTTCAACATTTAATATTTTAAAATGTATTTGATTTTAAGACACAATTTTAATTGGGAATGAAAGATATAAGTATGTTCTTTCATTTCATGCATTTAAAAAATTATAAGATGCAGAATTAGCATTTACAGGGGTTTCCAAACTGCTAGACATTTGACGAGCAAAAAATCGGCATAACAGCTTACGCGCACGATTACAAAATAAGTATTGCAACTAGAATGAAAATTTTGGTGCCTAATTATACTTCAGATTGCAATAATTACCCTGAACTTAAATAAATGTTTATTTAAAGCTTTTTTGTATTTTTAACACAAAGTTGTATTTAGCTAATGCAAAATTAAGAAAATTTCAATAGTATAATCACCTAAAAAAATATTGTTTTGAACAATAAAAAGGAAAATTTAGGTTCAGTTTATATAGACTAACATGGAACATATGTTTTGAAAATTTCATGAAAAAAATATTCATAAGTTTTTGAGATATAGTGCGCGTTATGCCCCAAAACGTCATTTGGAGAAAAATCGCTTCAAAGTTTCCGAAACGACGCTTCAGCTGTTGAACCTTGTGTGTACATGTAATACATGTGTGTTAATACATGTGTAACATGTATTACATGTAATATATATGTATATTACAATATATATCAATACATGTAATATATAATAACATGTAATACATGTGTGTTAACACACACATGTGTGTACATGTGTGTACATGTACAATACATGTAAAAGCCATAACTTCAGTTCTAATAGGAGTTTCAAGGAAACAATTATATCAAAATGTTCAGAAAAGATAGGAGGTTATCCTATAAAAAAACCAAAATTTCGAAAATTTTAAAGCTTTAAGAGTCCTGAGACCCCTTAAACGTTTTCCACATAAATATCCATAATTTTTGATGAAATTTTAAAAAGGGCTTGGTTTCTATATTTACGATCCATTAAAATTTCAGAGAATTCGGACAAGAATAACCATCTATTTTGTTATGCTAATGAAACCGACGCAAAAATGAAGAAGAAACCCTTTACGCATCGATAGGGAACCTTAATTTACTGCTTTCTTGGTAATATTTGTAGCGTAGACGGTTGACGCGTTGGTTTTCTGCACTAAGTGTCCCTGGTTCGAAGCTCGATAGGACTAAGTTGAAAATGAATTAAAATAGCAATTGTACATTTTTGCAGTTTAAAGGATTTAATTCTTTTTTTAAGGGTCTCTAAACTAAAGAAGTTCCGCATATGGTTGTAAATCAATATGGTAATAAGTAAATAAAATATATACAGTAAATATTGTTAACTTTAAAACGATTAAAAAAAAACTACACATAAATGAACCGAATTATGAAAAAAATTACTACATTTCACAAATCTTATTGTTCAACGTATATAATTAAAAGTTTTTATTTTTTTTTCACAATTTTAAGGGTTTCTAATTATTTAAGAAAAAAATTACACATAAATGAATCGAATAATAATAATAATAATAATAATAACCACATTTTACATTGTCCAATCCATTTAATTAAAAAAATTTAGTAATTCTTTTTTTAAATTTAAGTTTTTATTTTCTGTACCAATAAAAACGATTCTTTCACTTATAAAAACCCTCACTAGATGGCACCAAAAAGCTGTCTAAAGATATAAAATTATACAAACTTGGCCGCACAAAGAGCCTGCGCGTTCGGTAATAATTCCAATACTGGGCCCCCACCAGAAGTAAGGTACAATAAACCTGCTTAGACGGAAACGCAAAAGACCAGTGATAAATTCCGTTTTATGCAGGCTCTTTATATTAAAAAAAGCTTAGTTACATTTTTTGGGAGGGGGGGGGGGGGGTTGGGAGCTGAAACCTGTTTTCTTCAGTTTATTGCACGATTCCGTTATAAACAGGTTTACTCTATTAGAAAATAAATTTGCTGGATAGTACCTTTTTAAAAAATCTATATAGTAGTATTTGCCTGCAATTTTATTATTTCTTTTTCAGTATTACAGTTTATGATCTATTTGTAATTGCTTTTTTATCTAAAGATTTTAAATAAAAATTTAAAATATTGAAAACATAATTAAATTTTAATTGAATTCATCAATTAATTTTGAAGAAACGAGTTTAAAGTGTGAGACAAATAAAATTTCAAAACCTTAAGCTGTGACTTTACACAACTGTCCAACTGAACAAGATTCGGGCCTTGGTAATTTCCACCTTTCCTATCCCCCACTCCTCTGTACGGACCTAATATACAAATTTCAGGTTCATTTAAGAATATTATTACGGCCACGGGCAACGGCGTGCCGGGCAGCTAGTTATTAATATTAATGTAACCCAATACGATCGAATTATCAATTTTTGTAAAGTATGATATTCTCTGTGTTTAGATTTATAGAAAAGAACAATTATTTAGCTTTAAAAATAGTTTGCATTTTTTATTTACGTTACTTACAAGCCAAGGTATTAACGGCCTACTTCAGTCAGGCGAAAAGACCCGTTCGCTAATGCTATTCCTATGGAAAAAAAATGATAAAGATATCTCGGTCGCATTTCAATATTTTTAGATGATTTTTTTTGCAGTGGCTAGCTGAGGTCGATCTGTATGCAGGACGTTTTTTACTTTTTCGATTTTCATCGGTGATTTTTTTCAAGAGGATGTTTTCATTTTAGGAACCGGTTCTGAAAATGAAAGTGTCCTGATTAAAAATACTTGTAAACGAAATTAAAAAAGTAGAAAACGTCCTGCATACAGATCGACCTCAGCTAGCCACTGCAAAAAAAAATCATCTAAAAATATTGAAATGCAACCTAGATATCTTTATAATTTCTTCCATAAAAATTGCATTAGCATAGCTGCCAACTTTTAGGGTTTTCTGCTACCACTAAAATTTAATAGAAATTTTCGCCTTATGTTATCGTGAGATTTTGACGATTAAATAAGACAATATTTACTATAAAATTTTAGTGGTAGGAAGAAAGCGTAAAAGTTGGCAGCTATGCATTAGCGAACGGGTATTTTCGCCTGACTGAAGTAGGGCCTTAACAAGTTTGTAAAGCACAACAGACGGGAAGTTTTGTTTTATGTAGCCGGAAGTAAGCCTTACATCTATCAATATCAATTGAAATACCATACTCTTTAGCAAATTACTTATTATTATATTATGCGAATATCTGATAATGAAGAATATAATTCAAATCTGCTTACACCTTTTTTGCCACATTATTTTAAAATATATTTTATACGAGATCACTTCTACCATACACCTTGTTATTTCAGCTTCTAAACGAATGAACTTAATGTCACTCACCGAAATATGCAAATAGACAATAATAATTAAACTGAAATAGAAAAAAAAAAAAAAAACATCTTTTTTCTTTATAAAAGAAGTTAGCTAACTTTATGTATATGCTCATTAATTTTATGCGACTAACAAGGAAGCCACTATTGGTGCTGCTCGCACCTACCATTGAGAACCGGTGCATTTTAAAGCCCTATATTACGAAGTTTGAGAATCGATAAAATTTTTCTGTTAAAATAATATTTCTTGATTTTACAGCAAAATAACTTTCTGAAAATGCAATTTTCGAGACCACTTATCGGACTATTAATATGTAAGTTTTTTAAAGAAAAGCATTTAAAAATAAAAACTAGTTAATAATAAGTATAAAATATTGAAAAAAGTTTAAAAACTCCTTCAAGAACCCACGAATTTGATTTTGAAAAATTACAACATTATATTCAAATTTTTGGCGGGGAAAACGTTGGCCTTTTTTTTTTTTAAGTAGATCTTCCGGCAACCCTAGCCGAATGTCATAGCTGTTTGTCTTGTGTGAGGAGTATTTTGGATTTCAGTAGAAATTGTAATGTCCGACATAATTAGCTATAGTAATTTTTCTAAATTGTGTAAAAATATTAATTTACTTTATGATTACTTATACAGCAACATTTCATTTTAAACATTAGAAACTTTATTCCCTTCGATTTCAAAAGAAAATAGTTTGCTTATTTTATATTTCCCTAGAAAATATCAATGATCTTGAAAGCTTTTATAGAAATATATTTACTATTTTATTTATCGTCTGCATAGGAAAAAAAAAAGAAAAAACCAAATTTTTGTTTCTTATGCTATCAAACAAATCGGAATCTGATATAATTCTAATATGTACTGTACATTTACTCCCCGGATAAAGCGGGCGGAAAAATTGTAGCGCCATATTTGGCGACTTAACTCACTCTTGGCGTGAAATAAACAAATAAAAATGTAATAATAAAAAATTAAAAGTATAAAATATATATAAAATATGATTTTAACAGAGACATTTTATCGGTTTTCTAACTTTTATGTATAAGGCTACAAAATGCACCTCGATGCTAGTCTCGATGCTGGTACGAGTAGCACCAAAAGTGGTTCGTTTGTAAGTGTTCGAAAATTAGCTATGCTTTTCTGTGTTCCTTTTGAACGTGTTCTTTAAATTTACTGTTACTGTAGAATCTGTAGAATTACGCTTACTGTAGCATATTTATCCAAAATTCTACAAGAAAATTTCTCCCTTTTTATCTTTTATTACGCGCGGTACATTTTATTTTAAAGACAAATGAAGAGCATGCATAAGTTTTATGATGTTCAGCTGGATTTTATATGATTTAACATAAAAGAGTTCATTCCTGTTTCTTTTACCAAGTAATGACAGAATGCATATCTGTTTTAATTTAGAAAATTTTATTTTCTAAGCATGAATGGCATGAATTTTTCAAACTTAAAAATTCAAGTCTTTTGAACAGCAATTTTCATGTTCAGGTAAATGCATCTTGAATTAAAAAAAGATTGCTCCCCCTCTCATGGATAAAAATCTTCAGTGTTTCTGCAGATTTCAGCTTTAAAAAATATATATCTGTATCTCCTGTCCCTAAATGTTTACGCCTCCCTTTTTCCTACCACACAAAATTAAAATTCCCTAGAGCTTTAATAATAATAGCAATAATAATAATAATAATAATAATAATAATAATAATAATAATAATAGCATGTCTGTTATTTTCTTGCAAAACAAATATTAATCTAAATTACCTCCCCCCCCCCCACACACACACTACTCGAGACTTTCTCTTCTGCCATTGCTGTTACGAGCGTAGAAAGTTTAAAATATTTGAAACTCTGTAGCTTTTCAAAAAATCGTTCTGCATTATCTGTAGTAATGATAAATAATCATTATTTTAAATGTCCTTTCCAAATTTCCGTTTTCATCCCTCACCTGCAGCAGCATACAAAAACTAAAAATCTTCAAAAAATTTTAATTCATAGAAATTTTTTTTCAAATTTTTTGTTTTGCTGTAAAAAGAAATCTATCTATATTATAAAGGACAAACATATCTGTGCGTAACGCATACGTCATTCTGCGAATGGCAACGCTTTGAAATTTGAAATAAAATTTTGGTTTTGCAATTTTCTCTACTGCAAATTTTTAAACTTCTAAACATCGCACATTTTAAATTTTTACACCGTCGTATAAGGAAAAAAATGCTCTTTTAAATGCAATTTGTTTGAAAGCTGTATCTCAATTTAATTTTGAGATATTAATTTTTTTGTAGTTTTTAATACATTTTTTGTAATTGTGGCAACTGAAGAACTCCATTTCTGTTGAAAGTCGTGGATGATTGAAAGTAAAGGGAAAATAATCACGGAGGAAATAAATATTATATTTCTGTACCTTTTTGTTGTCATTTTCTCATAAAAACTGAAAAAAGAAAAATGAAATTAAAATACGTGCTATGTCAGCGATTTTTTAAATTTCTAAATAACGCATATTTTCAATTTTTAAACCGTCAAATGGAGAAAAAAATCTACTTTGAAGTGCAATTTGTTTGAAAATTGTATCTTAATTGACTGGGTTATTATGGTTTTTAAAATAACTAGCCGCCCGTGGCGACCAGTTTGGTCACCTTTTAATGTATGCTAGGCATTGTATCATGTTACTTTTATTTATAATTTAATTTACTTGCTCAATCCTTCGCCAAATTGGAAGATTCTGATAGAGAAATCGAGAACTCCCTACTTTTATGTTAATCGGGTACAGGTGATAAATCGCCAAACATGTACCCGTCGCGTTTTTTTCCATATTTCGTTAATTCAGATTAAAATATTATCATTTCTATTAAAATATCTAGAAGGGGTGAGTTCGCGATTAGCGTGAAGCTAAAGACCCAGTATAAATATAAAATTGTTATACCAAAAGTTTTTTCATTAATAATGAAAGATAGAAATTTATTTTCTTACCTTTCTGGTAAAGCAGACATACGCTGGTTTCCTTCATGTGAAAACAACCTATATTTTTTATTTATTGAGTAGATGTTATAAATCGTGAAAAATATCTTCTTAGAATGATGGAGATGCACTTGTAGAGAAAAAAACTATTTAATGCACGACGAATTCTGGGTTACATGGATGAACACACACACACACTAAAAAAGAATAAAATAAAAGGGTTAAATATGGGTACTATAGAAGTGATAACATTGAAATCCAGTAGGAGATGCAAGTCTTCCATTGAACAAAGAGTTAACGCACGAAAAAACCGTGCGTCTTGGCCTCACGAAATCGGGCCTAGAAGTGAAGAAGTAAAAGGGGCCCACAAGAGTTAAAACAGAGTAAAAAAAAAAAAACTTGAAACAATACAGTCTGCTTAATAAGCAAAAAGGTTCTATTTAAAATCAGTCTATCAGAAAATTTCTGTGGTGCTGCGATCTGTTGACGCCTTTTCGAAACACAAGTCTTTTACACAATCCTTCTTTAGTTTGTGACCTTACGCTACGATAACTCAGGGAAGTGTCGCCATCTTGGAACATATTTCACAACTAAAAGAAACGCGTTGCATATATCACGAGGAAATCGTCATTTCACAAGCGAAGTGACGTTGGACATAAAATTACTTACACTGTGACGTTTTCCAACACCCCCGCTTTTTATGTCAAACCGACGAGCGTAGAATGTTTAACTTGTTTCTCAAACACTCGAAATGAGGCTTAGGCAACGGCTTGGTGAGCACGTCTGCCAGCATTAACTTCGATGGGCAATAAGTTATTTTGATTATACCATTCTGGCATAGATGTCTGATGTGGTGATACTTAACTTCCACGTGTTTAGTCCTTGTCTGTGCCTTTTCGTTTTCGGTCAATCTTATGGCTGATAAGTTATCTTCGTACAACGTTACGGGTAGTTGTTGACACAGTTCGAGGTCATTTAATAGGTCTAACAACCACGAAATCTCTTGACCTGCATTAGAGGCAGCGATATATTCAGCTTCCGTGGACGAGAGTGCTGTGCAACTCTGCTTCCTCGATGACCATGCCAATATATTATTTCCTAATTTGAACAAGTTTCCAGTGGTTGATTTCCTGTCTATTCTGTCGTTTCCCCAATCGGCATCGCTATATGCCGTTAGGATTGGAGGTTTTGTTTTATCTATGACGAATTTAAGATCTTTGGTAGTAAGCAGATATCTAATTAATTTCTCGATAGCTTGCCAATCGACTTCCCTTGGGGATTCATTCCTTCTTCCCAGGATATTAACGACTGATGCTATGTCGGGTCTGGTTAAAGTTGCAATGTATAGAAGCCCTCCTATAGCCTGTCTAAATTTTACGTTATCTCCCATTAGTTTCCCGTTTGGATCTAGATTAAAGTAGTTAGTATTCATGGGTGTATACGTAGGCTTACCATTTAACAAATTGAATTTTTCTGCGATTTGTATTATTTTGTGTTCCTGGTCTAATTTTAGATTACCGTTTGCTTTTTCCTTTATGTTTATGCCTAAATATTGTGTTACTTGACCCAAATTTTTGATTTCGTATTGCTTTGATAATTCAGTGTATATTTCGTGTGTGTCTGTTTTGTCTCCTGCGACTAAGATGTCATCAACATACACTATTATGTATGCGATTTTTCCATCTTGGACTCTTTTGTACAGACATTTGTCTGACGCGCATTCAACGAAATTTAGTTCTTTTAGAGATTTACTTATTTTTTGGTTCCATGCCCTAGCTGCCTGCTTAAGGCCGTAAATCGCTTTGTTTAAACTACAGACTTTATCTTCTTCCCCTTTTGTTATGTATCCCTCTGGCTGATGCATATAGACCTCCTCTTCTAAATCGCCATGTAAGAAAGCAGTTTTGACATCTAGGTGAGTTATTTTAAGATCTTTGTACACCGCTGCGTTTAAGAATGCTCGTAGGGTGGTATGCGCTACAACGGGTGCGTAGGTCTCGTCGAAATCGCTTCCATATTTTTGAGCATATCCCTTAGCGACCAATCTGGCTTTATATCGCTCTATAGACCCGTTCGCTCCCCTTTTTGCCTTAAACGTCCACCTACAACCTATGACGCGTTTTCCCGGGATAGGTTTTATTAATCTCCAAGTATTATTTTGCTTCAGAGAATCTATTTCCTCACTAGTGGCTTTTAGCCATTTATCTTTAGTTTCTGCGTCATTGATATTTTGTAGGTCTGTCCATGACTTTGGCTCCTGAATTTGACACAGGTTTGCGCTTATTCCATAACGGTTAGGTGGTACACCACGATTTTGTCTCTGCGATCTTCTCGGCTCAAGGGATGTGTCGGTCGGGGTGTTATTCTGATCATCGTCGCGCTCTTCTAGATCAATTTCAATATTATCTGCGGGAGTTTGTTTGATGTTTTGATTTTCTTTGGCGGGTATAATTTCCTCATCTTTTATACCTTCTTCGAAGAATTTTACGGTTCTAGATATTATAATTTTATTTTCACCCGTATATATCCTATAGCCCTTGCTTCTGAAATCATATCCCAACATTATTCCCTCGATGGCTTTCTCATCTAATTTATTTCTTTTAGGTTTGTCGACATAGGCAAATGCCTTACATCCGAATGTTTTGATGTTCGAGAGATCGGGTTTTCTTTTATGCCAAAGTTCATAGGGTGTCATGTTATTTTTGTTAGCCTTTGTTGGTAGACGGTTGATGAGGTAGGTGGCAGACATGACAGCTTCCCCCCAGAATTGCTTAGGTAACTTGGCATCCGACAACATGGTTCTAGCCATTTCCACTATCGTTCTATTCTTTCTTTCTGAAACACCGTTCTGTGAGCTAGAATAGGGAACACTCAATTGACGCTCTATCCCGTTTTCTATCAGGCAGTTTTCAAATTCGTCACTGATATACTCTTTTGCGTTATCGGACCTGATTGCCTTTATCAACTTGCCAAATTTATTTTTTGTTAGCGCTATGTATTCTTTCAGTTTGATAACGGCATCCGATTTATGCGCGATTAAGTATGTTATTGTGTACCTGCTATAATCATCCGTGAATGTTATAAAGTATCTTTTCCCTCCTAGGGTTTCAGTATTCATGGGGCCACATATCTCGGAATGTGCGAGGGTACCGATGTCTTTGCTTCTGTTGGTGGCTACTTTAGGGTAGGGCAGAGCGGAAAGTTTCCCTTCAATGCACTTGGTGCATCGCGTGTCATGTTTACATTTGTTAATTGTTATCCCATTGGCTAATTCATGATTAACGAGGTATTTAATATCATCAAAATTTTTGTGTCCGAGTCTTCGGTGCCACAATGAAATACAATTTGTATTGTTACAGAAAGTTTGAGTACTTATAGTATAGCCGTAATCATCTTCAGGGTTTAATACGTAGAGATTATCATTTAATTTAGCTGTCAAGATTATATTATCATCTTTGACAAATAAACATGCATTTTCTCGAAAATTACTTTTATATTATTTTCAGTGGCTTTCTTAACTGACAATAAATTGCCCTTTAGTTCTGGACAGTATAAGACGTTTCTTAGTGTAATGTAGTGGTTTTTGTCTGTTTTTATTTTTACGTCGCCCATACCTCCCGAATTAAGCCTTTTTCCATTAGCGATTGTTATATTCCCAAAATTCCCGGCTGTGAATGTAGCAAAATTTGTTTTTGCTGATGTAACGTGCCTGGTGCAACCCGAGTCAATGATATATGTGTTTGGATCTGTTGTTTGTGTTTGGTTAATTTTTACTGACTCAATTTCAAAATTGTTTTCCACTGGGAAGAGAGGAATGATCGATTGGTTGACCTCATCCTCTATATTTGATTTGCTGTTAAAGCAAAAATTCGAGGAGTCTGTTTTACTACCATTGTGTTGATTTTTGGGGTTTACCGAATTGGCTTTAAAGTTGGCATGGTTGTTAAATTTATTACTGTTATAATTTTTCACTTCTTTGGTAATTGTTTTTCTGTTTGTTTTTCAATTTGTAACATTCTGAACGAGCGTGCCCATCTCGTTGACAGAAGCTGCAATATTTTTTGTTTCCTTTATTTATTATTTTATATGCTGTGTCCCTTGGTCGTGTGCTGGTGTTTTTGTATTCGATTCGATGAGAGTACTCGTCGATGAGTTTGTTTTTCACAAACTCGAGGTCTAGATCCTTTTCGTCTCTAGCCTCCATGCTCGTTATAAGAGGAGCATATGACTGAGGCAAGCTGCAAAGCATAAGAGCCACGATGTGCGAATCATTTATGAGCTCTCCAATGGCAGCGAGTTTGTCGCGGATAGTTAAAATATTGTTGATATGTAGATGTAAGTCTCCGCCCTCATTGAGCCTTTGCGAATATAGTTTCCTCAAAAGGAATAATTTGGATGATAAATTCGCCCTTTGGTGAACACTTTTTAATCTTTCCCAAATTTCTTTGGGAGATGTCAAATGTCTTATCTGCACGATTTGTGTATTTTCAATGCACAAACAAATTATGGCTTTCGCCTTAGCCGCGTTTTTAGTATATGTATCATCGGGTGTGGCAGGTGGAGATTCTGTTATATATTTGAATAAGTCGTCTTTAATTAACAGATTTTCTAATTTGAAACACCAATGATTGTAATTATTATCATTTAGTTTCTCTACTGCCGTAATTTCTTTTGTGGCAGACATAGCGTGTTATTCAAGTTTTATAAATTCTTTGATAACAAATATATTTACTATAAGAAGTTTGTGACTTTCTTAAAATAATTTCTTAGAATATGTTATAAGTATAAATAAAATGATCAGTTATTCACAACAATCAATCAATATTTGTTCACAATAATACTCTTTTTGCGATATTATATATATCGTTATTTATTCATGCACATTTATTTTTATTTTCATGTATATATTTCAATATTTCATATCTCATATGTGCATCTTGTTCATCATTTTATCACAATCAAATAAACAAATTTTTATTACTGGGTTTTTTTTATTTATTTATTTATTTATTTACTTTCCCCTTCAACTCAGCCCTCATAATCTATTAAAATATCTAGAAGGGGTGAGTTCGCGATTAGCGTGAAGCTAAAGACCCAGTATAAATATAAAATTGTTATACCAAAAGTTTTTTCATTAATAATGAAAGATAGAAATTTATTTTCTTACCTTTCTGGTAAAGCAGACATACGCTGGTTTCCTTCATGTGAAAACAACCTATATTTTTTATTTATTGAGTAGATGTTATAAATCGTGAAAAATATCTTCTTAGAATGATGGAGATGCACTTGTAGAGAAAAAAACTATTTAATGCACGACGAATTCTGGGTTACATGGATGAACACACACACACACTAAAAAAGAATAAAATAAAAGGGTTAAATATGGGTACTATAGAAGTGATAACATTGAAATCCAGTAGGAGATGCAAGTCTTCCATTGAACAAAGAGTTAACGCACGAAAAAACCGTGCGTCTTGGCCTCACGAAATCGGGCCTAGAAGTGAAGAAGTAAAAGGGGCCCACAAGAGTTAAAACAGAGTAAAAAAAAAAACTTGAAACAATACAGTCTGCTTAATAAGCAAAAAGGTTCTATTTAAAATCAGTCTATCAGAAAATTTCTGTGGTGCTGCGATCTGTTGACGCCTTTTCGAAACACAAGTCTTTTACACAATCCTTCTTTAGTTTGTGACCTTACGCTACGATAACTCAGGGAAGTGTCGCCATCTTGGAACATATTTCACAACTAAAAGAAACGCGTTGCATATATCACGAGGAAATCGTCATTTCACAAGCGAAGTGATGTTGGACATAAAATTACTTACACTGTGACGTTTTCCAACAATTTCACTCATTTTATTTAGAATGGATAACTTTAATTTAAAATGAAACCTTTAAAATTCATGACTTAAAAAAATTCTTAAAAAAAAGAAAAAGAATAAACAATACCATAAAACATTTTATTTCAACATCAAAGCATTGTTTTAATTTACCCCTCGAAAAATATATATGTCCTTTATACAAATCTTCAATTTTTGACCGATTTGCACGAAACTTCATGTACATACGTTTTAGACCGTGTAAAAGATCACTGTCTACTCTAAAAAATCATCAGACCAATATTTATCCCTTTTTTCTACTACCTTTCATAATTTAACATTATAGAAGTATCTCTTTTATTTAATTTTATAATTCAATCATTTCTTTCCTGTTGCCACAACTTAAAAAATGGTGCAATAATTAAAAAAAAATGATAACACGCGTACTTTCTTTTTTAAGCTAATAAAAATTCAGTGCATTTTCGAAATTGTTGTCATTCTTATCAAGAAATGCACACTTTCCCATATAAAATAAAAACTTTAACTAAATGTGTGTTCAAATGACGTAGTATATCTTCATTTGAATGTTTTTGAAGCTAAAAAATCTATTTTAATACAGGCTTTTCAATATCAAGAAAATAATTCAGGAAAATATAATAATAATAAAAATCGTTTGCTAGGTATGACGTCAATTTCTGATTAACTGACACTGTGCTTTCTAATGATGTTTTATTCTGAAGTTTTTACATATATATATATGAAAAATGTGCATTTTCTGTTTAGAATGACGACGATTTCAAAAATGCAAAAATACAGCGAGAGAATATGAATTATTTTATTGCGTTGCCACACCTTAAAAAACGGCACTACTAATTAAAAAAAAAGGCAAACACGTGTAGTTTCTTTTCATAAACCAATACAAATGTAGTCTCTCTCGATATATTGTTACATTTTTTAAATTGATGTCTCTCTAAGCAGAAAATGCGCATTTCTCATATTTTAAATAAAAACTTCAAGGCTTTGAGAAAACTTAAAACCTTCATTTAATATATTTGAAAATACAATTTCACTAAAATACAGGCTTTTCTATTCCAAGAAAAAGGATCAGAGGCACAAATCACTAAATACGGCGCCACTTTCAATAAATTATGACGTCAATTTCGATAAATATGGTCTCAAACTTGCTCTAAAAACCGGTTGCTGTGATTTATTTCCTATTTCTTTATAATGTTTCTTTAATTATACCATTTAGGTAAATGTTTTAATATTTTAAATGCAGTGATAACATTCTACGATTTACATCAAATACCATAATGTAAAATCTACTTTTATACGATTTATATTAAATTGAAATTAAAACATAACAATTTTTTTAGAGTTAGCTTTCTCATTTTAAACAAAGCTTCATAGATTGACGTCATTTTCATGTTAATCGCTGTCAATTTGGGTTTTATGATTAGTGTGAGTTTCCGTTTAAAAATTATAGGCAATGAATCTTAGGATACCCGTGTTTAAAGGTACCTGATATATACTGCGCATTAACAGAACATAAATAAAAATCGTTTTTAATTTGAAACATTAATATATTTAGCGCATTTTTTAGATTTCTCAAAAACTACATGTAAAAGCATTTTTGGTACTTTCGTATTATAGCGAGCAGTTAATCGTGAATATTTTCACTATAATTCCCTTATAATCTGAGTAGCACATTTAGCTCGCTGTGCTGTTCGGTTTCTCCAAACGAATCTTGGATTAAATGAAATATATCGATGAATTTCATCCGTCATTTTAATGCAATATGGGTCTTTATCTGAAACGTCCTTCCGCGTAGATGAAAACGTTACTAACGCCACTGTGCTGTTATACTTTCTAATATTTAAGACAAAACTTCGGTTGTTAAGGGCCACATTTTTTAGTTGATGATTTACAGTAGAACTTGGTTTAAGAATGATAGACCGATATGCAATATACTAAAACCTGAAAAATTGTCTAACATTTTAAAAGGCTAATCATTCAGAATGGGGATCAATTGATTAGTAACTTTTCAGCTAACTCTATAACAAGACATGAAGAGCAAAATAGGATATACTAAAACCATTATAGAAAAATGCGTGCATAGTAACAGCGCAAATTCAATCAAAATCTGTCCAGTAGAACTTTTTAAAAAGGCTAATCTTTTATAATCGGCCTCATCTGATTATTGAACTTTCTTCCATAATTTTATGTATAACTGCCTGACGTAAATGCAATATACTAAAACCATCCGTGTAAAATTATCCAAGAAACGATGAAAGTTCCAAGGAAGTCCATTAATAAAAATCTTTTTTAAAATACTAATCTTCCATAATCGGGTTCACATGATTATAAAACTTTTCCCTATAATTCTATGACTAAGTAACATGAAACAATATGTTATACACTAAAACCCTTTCCCGAGAAACTGATAGTCGCTTTGAAATCCATTCAGAAGAATTCACGTTATAAGCAGCCGGAACGAAATTCCCATTTGCATTTTCTATACGTAATAGATTATTTTACGTAGTTCGATTTGATATCTGTTAAATTCATGTTTTATTTTATTTTATTTTGGCGTTTTAATTTCGTTTACCAATTTAGTTATGAAATATTACACGAAAACAAACAAATACTGAATTATTTGCAGCGTTTTTGAGCAATTGAATAATCTTTTGTAATTGCACGCACATTTAAAAAATATTCATGCTTGAGAATCACTTTAAAATCTATAAAAATCTATAACGTGACATAAACTTTTCAAATAAATATTATTGAAAGTTTTTTTTTTCTACTAGGATGACTCCGTCCCCCTGCTCGCTATGCTCACCAACACCCCGCGTAAACGCCCTATTTTCTAGCCAATTCCAGAAGAAATTATTTCTCGTTTCCATTCTGGATCGCTTCGCGATTCCTCATTTTCTATGCATTCAATTTTTAGATCCCACTTGGTATAAACGCGCTCCTCCCCAACTCCTGAAAATTTTATTTCCTTATCTCCAAGCAGGTAATCATTAGAGCTTACAGAGTTTCATAATTAAGAATTATTAAATATAAAATCATTAAAAAAAGGTAAAATTTATAATTTATTTGAATAATTACAAATTAAATAAAAATTATATATATAGTGTTACGAATATTGTAAATTAGTGTTAGTACTTAAAAATAAATTAAATAAATCAATTAAGCTCTATTCATAAGCTAATATTAGTTTTTGTTGCATTGAAATATCTCAATCTGTTGATTTTTTGCAAGCAAGTAAACCCTATTGGATTTGAATGGGAGTCTATGGAAATTTGACGAAATACTGGAAATAGCGCCAAATTGGCTTCCCTATTGGCGATTAATTTTGGTCGCCAAATTTGGCGAATTATCGCCAAGTTGTCGACAAACTTGGCTATGTTTGGCGACAGAACCGGACCCCTCCCTTGGTATAGCGTCAGAAAGCACTGACCAATCAGCTGCGTTTCGCAGTATCTACGCAGATTTTCATTGGTTCATTTCCAAAGCATTACTTTTTTTTTATATATAGAAGGATTAGACGTTGGAACAATCGAATGTGCGATGTTTAGAAGTTGAATTGTAGTAAAATCGAAATTTGAGGATAGATTAGGTTGTTGTCACCAATAATATGATGACAAAGTTGCACATAGACATCCCTTTTCTTCATAATATTGCATTAAGAGCAAACGGGTTCATCTTTCGTAATGGTTACGTTGGGCTGCACGCACACTTAAAAATATCCATGTTTAAAAATTACTTTCAAACCCATTAAAATAAAAAAAAAACTCAGATACAATTTTCAAATAAATTTCACTTGAAAGGAATTTTTGTTCTATTCGACAGCTTAAAAAATTAAATTGTGTGCTGTTTAGAAGTTAAGAAAAATTGCTGTAGAGGAATAATTTGTCTGTTAGGTCGTTGCCATCAACAGTATGATGTCAGCTTTAATATGCCGTTTGGTGGATTTGTTTTTTCGTATTGCCAGAAAATTTAAACCTTTTCTGTTACACCAGCCGAAGAAAACGGGCATTGTGATATTAAAGCTCAGACATTTTATTATGTTGGCGAGACAATAACGTATGTTTTCTAATTGTCATTTTAATGATTTGTGGACGGGAATGCACAAATCTCAGTTATTGTGATTACTATAGTAGTCTATTTTAATTTATTATTTTACATGGAAGGTCTCTTATAATTGACACGGGCGAAGCCGGGTAGTTCTGCTAGTAGTTAATATCCTAATCTCTTCGCCCTCACGGTACCCAGCTTCATCTTTAAAATGTTTTATTTTTTTATTCCTGCCTATTTGTTTGTGTGTTTGAAGTAACGTCTAAATCCCTTTGCCCCAACATGTCGATGTCCTCTCTCTCCATATTACAGCAGAAGCACAGAAGTTTAAAATATTAATTTCCACTTTTTTGGCCTGATTGTTGTTTTGCTGAAAAGATAAATAAATAAGCAAATCACAACGAGCTGCAAAAGTAAGATGCATGATTATAAACTTTAATTAAAGTTGATTGAAGATTTATTTTTTTAATACATGTATTTTGATGTCACACACACATAATAATCATTGTTTGTGAGAATTTTTTTTCAGGTGTTTTTCACCTACCAAAAGTATGCTTTTAATTCGCTGTAATTTTCCCTAAACTTTTATGAAATATCCCTAAAACTCCTTTCTAAGATTTTCCAAAATTTTCTTCTTGCTCTGTATATACTGAACTTAATTTAAGATGCACATTGAATTTTACATTCTTAGCAACTTAGTTATTTTTTTCAAAAGACATTTTAATTCCTTACAAGTGCAATTATTTCTGTACTTTAATTACTTCTGTAAAAAAAAAAAAAAAAAAACTTCTGCTAATTCCATAAACACCACCCGCTAATCCCCTTTCTCTTTGCCGAAAACTATTTATCTTCCTGTTCATGCAACACCAAGTACTACTCCCCTAAATTCTACCCTCAAATTTAAGCAGCATTCACTAACAGGGAGGCACTATTTCATGCCTAAGTCAATTGTAGTTCTTGTATGCAATCTCCTTAATAATCCAAGAGCCGACAGCACAAAAAACCTATGTTATCAAACACAAGTAAAAAATATATAAAAGAGGGAGAGGATTGTACTTTGTGTCAATATATTAAAAAGAAAGAAACAACGTTTACAGAACACAAATGTAAGTAATTTTAAAAAGCATAATTTTAAAAGCTATTTCGAAGCCTCTAAGGCCCCATCATCAGTGCTTTTCGCTGTTGACGGTCGGGATGTGAGGTGTGCCTTCTGGCTCTGCCTCCCGCCTCTTTTATTCCATAGTTTTATTTTTATCTTTATAAGCACCGATGATGGGGCCTTAGAGGCTTTGAAATAGCTATATGCTTTTTAAAAGTACTTACATTTATGTTCTTTAAACGTTGTTTCTCTCTTTTTAACAAGAAAAAAAACTTTATTTTATGGAAGAGTAGAAGTAGGGGTATCTAATGATCCATGTCTGCTGGAAGTGAAGTGGTGCATAAGCCAAAAATGAATATCACTAGTGGTTCACTCGTATGTTTATCATTGTGTTTGTCCTACAAACAAAGGTATGAAAACATGGCGGACTGGAAGCAGGAAAGCACAATGATAAACGTACGAATGAACCACTGGTGGTATTAATTTTTAGCTTATGCACCACTTCACTTCCGGCAGACATGGATAATTAGATTCCCTACCCTACTTTCCCATAAAATAAAGGTTTTTTCCTTATGCTTGATAACATAGGTTTTTGTGCTGTCGGCTTTTGGACTATAAGCAGCTGGAAACATGAAATTACCTTTAAAAAAATGTTCTGGACTTCAGCACACGAATCTCAAAATTTTGATTTAATTAACTTCGCCTGCTGTTTATAACGCTGGCGAATTATAAAAGATCGAAGAATGTTTTGAAAATCGCATCTCAATTCTAACAGTTTATCGAGGAGCCTGGGACCAATGCTCCACATCCCCGACAGTAACACATGGAAGTACTAATTGGAACAGAAGCATGACGTCATGTGGAGCAACGTGGAATGGCCGTAGGTAGAAAGCACCCCCCCTCCCTCTAAAAAAAAGGCTCAATTTAGAGTTGGCTGAAGAGTGGAAGAGTCGACTCAAAATCTCGACTCCTTCGAATTGAGTCGAACTGTCGACTCCTTGCTAGTGAATTGCCTCGACTCAAAAGAGTCGAACTTTAATTTCCACTCAATTTGGGATTCGGAGTCGAAGAGTCGAAGTTCTCGCTGAAAGAGTGGTTGGACAAGTTTAACACAGTGTCGGGCTTTAAGGCTCCGCTGCACTGAAACTCCTCGATCGCGAAATCCCATGTTAACCTATGGGAAAACTTTCAAGCGCGATTATTCATTACCTGATATAATTATTATAATACCGTTTACACCATCAGAAAGTAGACGTCAGATGCAGATGATGTGCGTTTTTAAAAATTGTCTACGTACATTTTACCTATTTTTAAGAAGATGATAAAATTTAATCAAATGGAACTTTCAAAGTTTATAGGAATTTTTTATGTACTTAAAATTTACGGAGATAATTTTTAAAAACGCACATCATCTGCATCTGACGTCTACTTTCTGATGGTGTAAACGGTATTTTAATGTTTATATTAGGTAATGAGTCATCGCACTTGAAAGTTTTCCCATAGACTAACATGGGATTTCACGATCGGGGAGTTTCAGTGCAGCGGAACCTTAAGAGTCGAGAGTTGAAGAGTGGATTTTCGACTCTTCGAAAACTATTCTTTCCATTGAGTATCGGATTTCAACTCTTCGAATCCGGCCTGGGTTGTTTAGCTAAGAACGGAGATCTTGGTTTGATTATGTATTGGCGATTTTGTGAAAGGAGAAAGCAGTGTAGACGTATGTTTAGGAAAATGACGGTATGAATAAAAGGAGAGGGAGGGACAGAGACAAGAGGGCGGGCAGCAGGATATTTCGTTAAGCTACGTTCTCACTTGCATTTTGCCTCCTTCTCTAGTATTCTTGGAAAATCTTTTATTCTGAAATCATCTGCGGTTTATTCACAAAAGAATGAGGGGAATCAACAATGGGTCAGGAGATAAGGAGCTCGACTCTACTTGAAGGAAAGGTTCCTCTTTTGCCGGACATCAGTCCCTTTCCTGCTAAAGTCGTTAAAAATCAAAGACACCGAAAAGCCACAAAAAACGAAGCCGACACTGAAATCAGTTAGAAGGATAGTGGGTACGCAGCCTTAAAGATTATTTGAATTTACTATACGCTTAGGGGAAAGAAGATTAAAAAAAAAGCAGATGTTATCTTTGTATTTTTTGGCAAAAAAGAAGTAGGACTAGTTAGAGGAATATTTTCAACTGTTTTCATATCATGTAATATTAAAAAAACTTAGAAGAAAGAGAAATAAAATTCTACTTTAGTAGCAGGTTGTTTAAAATATACCAAGTTACTGGATTTATTTTATAATAGATGTATTTTAGATAAACGTGAATATCCTTTATTCGATTGTGTATATAATGTTATTTTAATTCCGTTTTATGAATAAAAATGTTCGCAGGTAATATTAAAAGGATGTAATTTACATATATATTTTTTAAAGTTTAGCCAATCGATTTTTTTAACGTTCCTTATTTAAACACAGATATGGAAGATATTTTTGGAATCCTGTCGCTTCCACGTCCCCCCCCCTCCCCCCAATTTTTTTCGTAAACAGCTAGACTGTGTGTGTTTCTCTATGGAATCTATATTATCATGGTTTAAAAAATAAAATTTTAAAAGGGGGTAAATCAAAAACTATAAACATGAGAAAAAAACAACCTTTTAAAACTTACTCCCCCCCCCCCTCCGGGCGGGCGGGAAACTGATTATTGAATTATTTTTTGTTTGGAAACACATAAAATTGAATAGGTGTTTTTATTCAGGAACTAAGTAATCGAATGGCGGCGTTTTCCTTTTTTTGCTGAAATATCCTTCAAAAAATGTTGTCAAAGATGAAGTTTTTAAACGAAGTTCGGTACACAATAGCACGGGGAAAAGAGAAAAACTTGTTATTACGTGACAAAAATCTCATCTTTCTAGCTAAGCAATTTATTTATGCAAAAAAATCGAAAACGCTATTTGATTCCAAATCGCCACAATAGTCAGGCCTGTCAATTTTATAACTTTGTAGTTAAAAATACAATCGCTGAGCCCCGCAAATTAAAGTTTGTGTGTAACGGAAAATTGCGATTTTCTTCAAAACTATGTGACCGAGGAAAATCGCTATAATTTTCCAGCAAAGTTTGAATAAACTACTATTGGCCTTAGTTTTTTTTTCATCATTTTAGTTTTAGTAGATTCGGAAATAGGCTGATGGGGGGGAGGGGGGAGGGCGTATTTTTGTATCACATTTTCGACAGTATCTAAAATTAGAAAAAAATATATTTTTGATTTCGGTGTTACGAGGTCTTTCCAACAATACCTAAACAATACACATACAAACACGCATAAAAGAAAAAAAAATCAAGTAACTAAATTAATCCCCTTTTTTTCGAAAAATGTTTGTGAATAGCTTTTAATCTATAAATTTGTTAACACAATCAACTTATAATAGCTCCGTTTTCACTTTTAAATACGGAATCCTAAAAAAGTCAATAAAGAAGAGATCTAAGAATTTAAAATGTTGTGATTGGGGAGGATTTCGGATATTTTGAAGGATTCTTGTCCTTGTTAGCAGTAAATTTCACTTACCCCTCGCGCGCGCGCACACACACACACGAAAAAAAAAAAAAAAAAAAAAAAAAAAAAAAATCCGTTTCCCGTTTTGTTTTCAGCACACAAAATTTAAACCTTTAAAACTTGATATATATAAAAAATAACATCTCAAAACCTTCCGCTCCTAGTTAAAAAGAAGGCAAATGTTTAGACATGGTACGGGATTAAACAAGAATATTTCTGTATTTTGCAGTTTGGCTTAGAGGTGTGCATCGGACCACCCAATGGGCAGGGCTAGGGCCAATTTTTCGCAACGCTGGGGTCGGACCGGGCCTTACTTTTTTTAAGGCTTTGGGCCGGGCCTATGCACTGCTCTTACCGGGCTAGGGCCTTTCTTTTTTATAAAAGATTGCGCCGAGCTTAACTTAATTTTTCATTACCGATCCGGGACTGGCTTCATTCTTCCAAGGTTTGCAAGGGCCGACATTTTAAGTGCCGGCCTCGACCCACCCCGTACGAAAATTATTGTCTCGGCCTGGTCTGATCCGTGCAAAAATCAGTATGTATTTGAAACGGGGTTGCAAAAATAAGTATTTTTAGTCAGAACTACTCGTACGAAACAATTTTTAATCCTATCGACGTAAAAATCCATATTTTCTAGTTTTTAGTACTTAGATTTTAACATTTTTGACGGGCTGGTCGGGTCAAGACGGGATCGGCCCAAACTTTTAAGTTTTCTACCGGACCGGAGCAGTATTTTTTTATGTACGGAATGAACTTTTAGATTTTATACCGGGGCGGGTAGTTGTTTATTTTTTACGGGCCGAGCCAAACTTTTTTCTATGAGCAAGCCGAATTTTTTTTCGACGGACGGGACTGGAAATTTCGGCCCGTAGAGACATCTAGTTTGGCTGTTTCCAGTTACCATCCAACAAAGTTCCAATACAAAAACAAAGTTCCATCCAATAAAAGACTTCTCCTATATAAAATCAAAACCAAAATAATTCAAGCTTACGTTCAAATATTTTCTCCTGCTTGATAAATTTACTAGCGTCTTTTTCGTGCGCTATTCCCTACGACAGCGATGGATAGCGGTTAAGTCCATTCTAAATGCAGGTGGGAAGGGTAGACAGGAATTCTGCGTCAGCGTTAAATCGCACAACGTTTAGGTATAAACAAACTGAAGGCTCCTCCCACTCTAGAAACAAGCGCCATCTACTGGCTAATCTTCTAAAAATAACATGTAGAAAGGTTTTTAATTAATTTTGTATTTCTTTTTTCTTCTTAACAACGAAAAAAAATTATTCTTCATTGTATTCTTAAAATAATAATAACAATAAAAATTATAATATGTTCTTTCTGTGACAAAAAATAATAATAATAAATAAATAAATAAAAAGAGTGTTTTGGGGGGAGGGGGTATATTTTAATACCAAATATTTAATTTAAATGGTTTAACATTGAAGTTATATTAAAATATATGTATGTATCTTGACTTAGGACTAGCATCTGTTAATAATAGCATGTTTTATTTATTTGTTATTTATTTCTTTTATTTTTTTTGCTTAATTTTTTTTCTTCAGATTTACTAGTTTATGATGTCATGCAGTAAACTGAAAAATTTATGGCTAATCATAGAAAAATTTTATTTAATTATTATTATTATTTAAGAATTTAAAGAAGAACATTTTTTAATTCATTATTTTTGCATCTTGTTAAGAAACAAGAGAAATTTAATTTGAAGAACCCCCTAGGATCTTATTTTTCATAATAATATTTTGAATTTATACTAAATAAAAGAGAAAGGGAGACAAAAAAAAATATTAACAATTACTTTTTCTTAATTTTAGCTATCAATTGCTTTCCAATACCTTTAGCTAAATCTTACTTAAATAAATAATAAATTTTTATAAATAAAAAAGACAAATTTATACAAAAGAATTCTCATAGCCATTCATAAGTTTTTAATAATTTCGTGCAGAAAAATTGTTTCTAATGTAAAAACCACAACAACAACAGAAAAAGGCACAATTAAATTTAAGTTATTTTTGATAAATAGCTATTTAAGAGTTCCTTACATGGGAAAAAAAAAATCATACTCTTACACTTGGACTTAAAAAAATAGTAATAATTTTTTAAAAGTATATTTAAAAATTTAAATCCAAATTTTGCAACATTTAAAGAATCCTATAAATTAATTCAATAATTTAATTCAATAAGTATACTACAAGCTTTAAGTAAGATTTAGATGAAGATATTGGAAAATAATTGATAGCTAAAATTATTAGAAAGTAATTCTTAATATTATTATTTTTTCTCTCCCTTTCTCTTTTATTATGTATAAATTAAAAAAATTATTATGAAAAATAGGATTCTATGGCGTTCTTCAAATTAAACCTTTCCTGTTTCTTAACAAGATGCAAAAATAATGAATAATAATAAAAAAAAACCTTTTCTTTGAATTCTTAAATAATAATAATAATTAATTATGATTTTTCTATGAACAGTCATATTTTTTCAATTTATTGTATGGTATCATAAACTAGTAAATCTAAAATAATTTTTTTTTAAAAGTAAAAACAATAAAAGAAATAAATATCAAATAAATAAAACTTGCTAATACTAACAGATGCTTGACCTAAATCAAGATAAAATATAAAGATTTTTTTTTTTTTTTTTAGGTTTTCAGGATAGAAAAGTATTTATGCATATAAATTGCAGTACATATACAGACATATACTTAAATATAACTTCAATGTTAAAGCATATAAATTTAATATTTGGCATAAAAATATATCCCCTCCGCCTCCCCCCTCTCTCCCTCTCTCTTTTTTAAACTTTACTTTTCAATTTTATTTTAAAATTTCAATTTTATTTTTAAAATCTTTTATTAATCTGAATTTAAGATACAGAAAATAATAAATTCGTGAATTAAGAACTGAATTTTTAATTTTAATTCTTGATCCTTCGGATTTTAAAGTCTATTCTGCCATATAGTAGTACTCAAATGATGAAAACATTTAGAAAAAGAGTGCAAATTTTCAGCTAAGACCTGGTTTAAATCAAGATAAAGACGGATTTCTAATTCTGCCTTGTATCAACATGAAATCAAAAACACGACAGTGTGGAACCATATTTTGTTGGAGAATTAAATTTCTTATACTATACTAATTGAATTAAGTTAATGATTCAATTTATAAGATATGAAAGATAGAGGTGTGTGCGTGTGTGTGTGTGTGTGTGTGTGTGTGGGGGGGGGGTGATAATATGTTTGAATACCGAATAAATGTTGAATTATATTTAAATATATGTGTGTGTGTATATATACTGAAAATTTTAAGGCTAGTCATTGAAAAATGGTATTTATTTTTTTTTAAGAATTCAGGGAAGTTTGTTTTTTTTATGCATTTTTCTTGCATCTTGTTAAAAAATAAGAAAAGTTTAAAGATTCTCTAGAATCTTATTTTTCATAATAAGATTTTAAATTTATGCTTAATAAAGGAGAAAAAATAAAACAATAATATTGACAGTTACATTCTAGTAATTTGAGCTAGCAATTACTTTCCAATACCTTTAGGTAAATCTTACTTAAATATGTAAATGATTTTTTTTTTTTTTTTTTTTTTTTTTTTAGTATAAAAATAGTACAATTCATACCCAAAACATTTCTCATAACCATTCACAAGTTTTTAATAATTTGCGAAAATAAATATTTTTAATGAAAAAAAAAAAAGCTATCAGTTATTTAAGTTAATTTTGACAACTATTTAAGAGTGTGTTAAAAAAAAAAAAAAAAAAAAAAAAAAAAAAAAAAACTACAATACGCTCTTAAATATGGACTTAAAAAAACCTTTTGTTTTTTAAAATATATTTAAAAATGTTATCCAAATTTCGCATTTACAACTTTTTTAAAACCCTATAAATTAATTTATTAATTTAATTCAATAATTTTATTAACATTAGTTTTAAAATCATCACCTTAACAGAGAAATAAAATAGCTATTTGCATTATTCACAAAAAACCACGTTATACTCTATAAATTGAAATAAATATTATTGGAATATTAAAATCACAAATAACTAATATTTATTTGATTTTTTCTTTAAAAGTACTTTTTAAAAACAACAGCCTTTATCACTTTAAGAAATGCTTATTATTAAGCATATATTTACATAATTAGGATTTTAATGAAATTAATTAGATCGGCATACAAGTGAACAGTAATATTTTACCAATCATACCTTTTTATCATCATCTAAATATAATTATATATACCTTGACATTTTAAAATTTATTATAGGCATGAAAGATACTAACATATACCCCTTTCTTTCCAACAAACAAGTATGTAAACAAAACAGTAAATCTTCCTTTTCATACATTATCTTTATGATCAGAAAAATTGCAAAAATAAAATACAAGTGCATATAAATTTAAAAAGATGGAAAACTGATTTTATTTGATGAGAATGAATATTTAAATGTGCATTTTCTAAACTCTTATAAGTTATGTTTTTCTTGGAATAAGGAATACACCTTCCTATATCTATGATGTTTTTAATAATAAAATAGTCGTTAATGACGATATACAAGATTTTAAGAAGCTGCATATATCACTCTTAACGCCGAAATCAGAGTAGTAAATAAATCTGAACATAAACAATGATGACGCAAACATCACGTGGTTTGCGAAGCAAATTTCTGAGCTCTCCCAACCTTCCCACCTGCATTTAGAATGGACTTAACCGCTATCCATCGCTCAGGTAGGGAATAGCGCACGAAAGAGACGCTAGTGATAAATTTGATACGGAAAGTAGAAATGCATTATCTTTACAACCAACCAACCAATTTTACTTTCGCAAGTGAGTCGAGAGCGAGTCAGAATGTCGACTCATCAATCAAGTGAGTCGACTCAGCGTCGACTCCTCGAGAGTGGAAATGCCCATCCCTAGCCCAATTCAGGTACATATATTTTTACATTTGATTTACAAAGTTTTACCTAAGACTAAAAAATAATTCTATGATAACTTTGAATTTTTACTTAATACGTTACCTATGAAATATTTATGGTGTGAGTTGTTCTACTTAACAACTAGCAGACTTTTTCACAAAGCCTTACGTTTTCAGTACCAGTTTGGCGAATTGGCGAAAGATAGAAAGCGCAGTTAGCTCTATCCATGGAAGAAAGAGATAGATGGAAATGCATTATGCCGTAAAAACGGTTTGTAATATGATGCGCGTTATCGCTCAAATTTAAATGCTCTCACTAGGCCCAAACAAAACAAGCACCTGAAACAGGGACCGAATTCTTTGACATCACCTGCGCATTTTTTTTCTCTAAATGAAAGTGATCTGCTTATTTTTAAGCATTCTAAGGCATCATTCCATTGTATTATGAATTAAAAACTTTATTACTAAAAATTTTATTTTTTTCGTGAAAGAACGTGCTAGTGTTTGGGCCTACTGTAGCGGATTTTAGAGTTACTTTTTTGGCGTCACCCCCAGCCAGCTTACTGCATCTCCATCTGTCTCTTTCCTCCATGAGCTCTATCGCCAACAGTCGTCTGTGTTTTTTGTTTTGATCTGACCTTGAACGTGAAATGGCGGTGGACCCTCGTCGCCCAGTGGCGTGGCGTGGTCGGTAGCGACAGCTACTGCCACGGCGGGGGCCCGGTTTCGAATCCTCGGGTAAGACATAGATGTAATTGTGAATGTCCCGTTGTTGTAATATAATATATGTAATGGAAAAATAAAAATTGTTGTTGTTTCTGTGTAATAAGGATCATTCGAAGCGACAGCCATAGTAGCTATAGGCCCCAAAGCATTCCACTTCGGTGGACGTCAAATGGCAGTGGACCAGGTAATCTCTCTCTCTCTCTGTGTGTGTGTGGGGGAATTCAGAATGATTATCTATTGTTATTTCAAAGTTAGAAATAAGATGACGAGAGCAATTTTTTAACTTTGTATGCTGGTAAGAGGGGGAAGGGGGTGTAATTTAAATAATTAGTTATTTATCATTTATGCAAAGTAACAAATAGAAAAAACAAACTTCAAAATATTAAAACCTTTAAATATTTAACACTTGTACGTTTGAAAGGGTGAAACAAGTTTTTTTTTTTTTTTTTTTGAGGGGTGCAGAATTGGAATAATTCATTAATAGTTGCCTCAAAATAATAAATAAGACAGAAATTTTTTTAAAAAGTACAAATTCTGAAAAAATTAAATGTGTGCGAGGGGGATCAGTTTATTTTTTTTATTTTTGGTCTTTCATTCTTTTCTTTTCTTTCCTTATTATTATTATTATTATTATTATTATTATTTTTTTTTTTTAAGATAGGGAAGAATATAGATAGGAGATATTTTTATTTATCATTACCTCAAAATCAGCAAATAAACAAATACAGCAAAACAGCAAGCAAAGAAAATTTAAAATAAGTGATATTGGAGCAAAAGAGAAAATCAGTTTCTTTTTTTAAAGTTAGGGTGAATTTAGTTGGTAGATTTTTTTTATTGTTACTTAAAAATCGGCAAATAAACAAAGAGAACCAAACATTAAATAATTGGGAAAGTAATTTTTTTGAAAACCATTTTAAAATTTGTAAACTTTATGCACTGTTAGGGATAAAAGAAAGTGTACTAAACATTTCAGACAGGATTTACATAATAGGTATTTTCCTTATCCTTCCTGAAAAGCAACAAGAAATTTCAAATGATATAAAATTAATGTGCTTGGGGGGGGGGGGGATTTTCGGAAGGGTGAGGGTGCCTCAGACGAATGATCGATCATACATTTATTATCACTTCAATGTTGGGCATATTATTATTTTTTTATGGGGGTTGAAGATTTTAAAATGTGTGTTGGAGGAGCAAAGAAAGGAAGAAGAGGGGGGGGGGGGGATGTAGAAAATTTCAAGGGAGATAATAATTTAGATGACTTATTAAAATACTGAGTAAAATCCCTGCATGATATTAGTATTTTAAAGTAGCAACTAAAAGAACTAGGACAAAATAATATTAAAAAAATGGGGAAACATTTTTAAATAAAAACTCGGGAATTTTAAAGATTTTTGTTTGTGATTTAGACACCTTTTTTTCTCTAAAAAACGAGATGATGATAATAATAGATGTTTAAGACTATTAAAATGAAATTATAATTAATTTAATTACATGCTTAAACTTGCAATGAATTAATTCCAATTAATTTCACTGCGATTGATTTAATTGCACGATACAACTAAATTATATTACTATTTGCTATTAAATTTCATTTATTGAATTCAGTTTAGTTGCAACCTGCTATTAACTTCTAACCGTAATTAAATTAAAAGCAATAAAATTTTAATCAATTATTTTATTAAAAAATTATTTGATTAACATTTAACACAGCATACAATTATAATGCTAGATAATAATAATAATAATAAAAACTAAATTGAATCCGTAATAATAATAATAATCATTTACGAAGTTCAGTTGTGTCATAAAAATATATTCAATCAATTAATAGAATAATAATATGAATTACAAGAAAATCTTTGCTTCTGGTTTTATTTTTATATCTTAAAAATAAGTTCTGATATTTCTTGAAACGTTACAAATAAAATAAATAACTAATCTGGAAAAAAAAAAATATTTTTTTACGTTTGAATTATGTGTATTGCGAAATTAAAAGTATTTAAATCACAGAAAGCTCTTTGTTTTAAAAGCAATGTACTAAATGTAAAACACGGTATAAAATAATATTTCCTCATACAATCTTTTCCATTTAATAACATTTTGGGGGAAAACACTCTCTTTGCTGCAGCAAAAGAAAAGGTTCTTTTTTTCTGCGATGCGTATGACGTTGCAAACAAGAAGAAATGCATATTCTGTACGTAGCGTTGGATTCAAGCACTACGTCCACTGTTGCTCTCGCTTCAAGGTGCAGAAAAAGTGAGGCTTTCTGAAAAAGCTACCCGGCGTGATGGGAGGAGGATTCCCGGAATTACCTTAAACGCACCAAAAATTAACAGTAATATAAAGTACAAACGAACATCGTGATGATATCACCATTTCCTCCGGCATCGTACTGAGAGACAAAGTGGTAATCACTATAATGGATGCACTGAAGGGAGTGAAATCTAAATCATAACTGTATACAAATAAACAATTAAATATGTCACCCCCCCCCAAAAAAAAAACAAAAAAACAAAAACAACAACAACAAAAAACAAATAAAAAACAAACAACAACAAAAAAAAAAAAACAAGCAAACTAACTTGAGAATTTCGATCCTGTCTCATAAATCGTTAAAAAACAATCACTACGACGAGGATTCTTCGTTAATACGTGGCATCGTATAAATAACTTATACAGTTAAAACTCGCAATCGTAGAATAAATTTAAACACTTAAAAATATCTTTGCAAAAAAAAAAAAAAAAAAAAAAAAAAAATCCTGAAAATTTTGATTGTGCTCCATATAGCGGGGGGGGGGGGGGGAACAATCGTTATAACTGGAATCCTTCATTAATACACGGCATTGTAAATATAATTTTTTTCGTTAAAACACGAAATCATTAAATACTTAAAACAAAATTAAAAAGATAATAAAAATCTGAAAATGTCAACGTCCCTCCCTTTGCTGCCTAAGCAAAAATTTAAAATCTCAAAACATTTCTTTTAATATTCTGATTATTATTTTGCTGCAATCACGTAGAAATATTGAAATCACAAGGTACAGTAAAAGCAAAGGTGTATGACTGTCAAATTTAATCAAATTGATTAGTTTTTCCGTTTTAATTGATAAATTTTAGTGTCCTACACATACAATATCAAATAGAAATGATTGTTTGTGAGTATATTTTGTCAGATGTATGGTGCCTATAAAAGTATGCTTTTAATTAGGAAAAAAATTTCCCTAAAATTTTGTGAGACGTTTCTAACCCTCCTCCCCCCCTCCACACACACACACCTCCCTCCGAGATTTCCTAAAATATTTCTTCTTGCGCTGCATACATGGAATTTGAAGCTATGTTTACAATTTCTCCTTCTGTGCGAATTAATTATTATTAATATTGTTTAAAAGTCATTTTTCTTCTTTACAAGTACAATTGTTTAATTCGCACGCATCATACTTCTCGAAAAGAAAATCTGATTATCACTTAAACAGCATGTAACTGCACTCATTCACCGCCCAATCATTCAGTATATTTTTTTCGAAAATTATATACTTTTTAAATTATATACTGTGAGGATCCTCCTCACAGCAACTCTAAATTATCTGTCCCTTAACTCAGATTTAAGCAGTGTACAGCAAGGGAGAGGAAGGCACTACTCCATTCCGTACTCAACTGTAGTCCTTGTGTGTAAACCACTCCGCAGAACTTGTTTTACAAGGTGCGTCTAAAAAGTTCGGTGAATGGATGGATATCTCATACACAACGCGAGTTAAAAATGCGTACCTGCGCATTCGCAGGTAGAGACCAGTGGAGAGACGGCACGTAGCAAGAAGCGCAAGAAACCAAGGCAGAATAGTCTGGTATGGGCAGTCGAATGTTGTATGTTTGAAAACTCGCGTCGTATTGAAATGGAGCAACGGATAAACATCAAGTTTTGCTACAAATTGGGACAAACCATCACAGAAACGCATGCAATGTTGGTCCAGGCGTACGGAACAGACGCAGTGAGCAAAACATGCGTGTACGACTTATTCAAACGTTTTCGGGAGGTAAAGGAAACCGTGGATGATGAACCACGTTCAGGCCGACCCTCAATAAATGTGACGACAGACAACATCGAGCGGGTGCGACAGATGCTTTTAAACAATCGCCGACTGTCTTTACGATGGATATCAGAGGAATTGGGAATCAGCAAGGAGGTGTTAGCACCATCGTGTGACATCTGTGCTTCGGTCGATCACAAAAGAGGCCTTCGCTGACTAATTCCAGCAGCTTTATCAACGATGTCATAAGTGTAGTGTGGCTAACGGATGTTACTTTGACGGTGATTAAAGGTATTTTGTTCCCATGTTTTGTTTTATTTGTTTTATGCTTCCATTCACCGAACTTTTTAGACTCACCTTGTATAACATATTATTACATAGTATAACATATTATACATTTGTAACATATTATCCCTCTCTCTTAATCGGAAACAAAGCATGAGACTGTTATATGATAGGGACACATAAAAGAAATTTTTTCAACGCAAGGCACAGCACACAAACATGACTTTTAAGTTGTGTTTAATTGTTAGTTCCTATCTATAAACACTGTTTTGATGAGATCTATAGATGTCTATGATGGTTAGAGTTGCAGTAAAGCTAGAGATCCTACATACACAACTTCCAGTTTGTATAATATTTTAACGGAGCTTCTGACTGTAAAATAGTCAATGAAACATCGTCTTCATTTTGAAAGACCTATCCAATAAAATGCCACTCAATAGGGCGCGTAATTTTTTTTGTCTCTACCGCCATTTTGTATTTTACGGCCGCCATTTTGAATTTATAAAAACAAAACCTAGTCTATAACCATCGGGCGGTTAATACGAATTGATAGAGACCCCATTCATCAAAATCCATCCAGCCTTTGGGATGTTTCGAGGGTATAAAGAAATCCACATACACAGATACGCGTGAAACACATAACCCTTCTTTTCAGTCGGGTAAAAAGCTACCTATCGCAGACGTCCGAGGGAAAGCACTTCGGAAAATTTTGCTATATTTTGCCCGATTATGACCCCCAGATACCAAAACCACCCTCCTTTGAAATGCTGACATATATATATATATAATATATATATATATATATTATATATATATTTATTTATTTATTTATATCTGAATTTTGTCATGATGCAACTCTTGATCTGAATGAAATTTTTCATATGCATAGTACATACTAATGTATCAACCGGGTTCATTGGTCAGCTTCATTCGCCATCTTGTTTCAAAATGGCGGCCATTTTAATTTTGTGGACACTTTTGGAAATTTTTAGGTTTTCTAACTTTCTCTTTAAAATGACCTATGTTGTTAACTTACACTGTGTGACTAAAATATCTTTTATTGTTTCTAACATTCTGTTTAAAATGATACAAAAGAGTTTGCATTTTGTGAAACGTAGCATTTTCTATAAGTATACAATGTTAAAAAACATAAAAAAAATCAAATGGCCGCCATTTTGAAACAAGATGGTGGATGAAGCTGGCCAACGAACTTGTTGCGTGGCGAGACATTAGTATGTACTATGCACATGAAGAATTTCATCCAAATCAGCTCAAAAATTTGAGAGTTACAGCATGACAAAATTCAGATATATACACTATACGGCCAAAGGTGACCGGTCACTTGCGATTTTAGACGTTTTGTTAAATATCTAGAAAAATACAAGAGGAATTAACCTGAAACTGCTGATGTGTAAATAGTATAGTGTAGGTCATATATGTCCGCGAAGATTTTTTTCCCGAAACCCCGTAGGGGACCGTCGACAAATTGAAAAAGAACGAATATCTTTTGGATAACCCTGTAAAAACAAATGTAGCAAAAGCGTTCAAATTCGAGATTATTAATAAGTGGCTTATTGTAATATACTGTGTTCATTTTATGAGGATAGCATGTATACTCATAGAGAAATTAAGGTTTTCATAAAAACAGTCCCAAATTTCGCCAAGTTTTTTGCTTATAATTTGCAGAGCTCTTAATATAAAAAAATTCTTTTCAAAAAATATGACAAACAACATTGTACGTAATACTCTGCTCTCAGAATTAAAAATGATAAAAATTGGATAAAAAATGAGCATGTTTACTAAAAAATGTTTCACTGCGCATGCGCGAATGCAATCAAAATATAATGTGCATAATGTATTAGCTAAGTATATAGAGCAACTTTTGTGAAAGTCTCATAATCATAGCTTGAAAATTCTGAAAATTATCGTCAATAGAATAAGCTCGAAATCCGTTGTTCCCGAAAGGAAGCAAAAAGATGAGGGGTTGTATCCAAATATAGTAGTACATGCAATATTGTGTACGCTATCTTGGCACTAATCAACAGAACTTTAAATCCTTAAATACAGAATTCTTAACCATCTCTTAAACTTTTCTTTAATATTCGGCAGCATTTAATTTTCCAATAACAGTAAATTATCAAGATGTAAATTCGTCTCCCATCACACAAAATTTGTATTTGTCTTACTGGTAAAAATAACAACAATAACAGTAATAATCTAAATTATCATATTATATCACCGAAATTCCCACTTCTCGCCCAAGCTCCTTCTCATGCACCCTCTAGTCTACGTATTAAAATAATAATACACCTTACGTAAGGGAACTTAAAAAAATTTTGGTACTTTTAATTGAAACTAGTAAGTGCCCGTTAAGATTTGACGGCAAATAACTTGAATGTTTCATTAGAAAAAATCTTGAATTTTTAATTAGTTGCTTTTAAATTAATTATTGAATGACGAATTACATGACGAATTTCTATATTGCATAAGTGATTCTTATTTCTTTAAGGCGATAGATGGTGCTGCTAGTCTAACATATTCAATGAAGTGAAAGAATTTTAAGTTTATAATTTACAACTAATTATGCTTGCTTTTTATCAGAAATCTACCTAAAAACCTCGGGTAGAGAATTTATTTTTACTTATTATAACATCTTTTTTTAAAAAAAAATAATAATATCTATTTTCTTTTATTTATATTATTTATGAAAACTACTCGGACATTAAAATCTGCCATAAATTTTATTTTTATCTCTCTCATTTTCTAAAAACCTAAATTTGAAACTTGATGCAGCTAACGATTAAAAATAAATTTTTTTTTTACTTGAATTTTATTTTACATTTTTATACATTTTTTTAAATATTAAACCTGGATATCAAGGTAATTTCTTTTATGGCTCTTATACCGAATATATATTTTTTTCTTTTCGTTATTTTTTTTACACAAATGAATGACAAACTTTTCTTTCTGACACACACACATATATATTCTTGATTCAGAAAATATAACGAACATTTTAGATCAGCTCAATTTATTTAATTGATAATTACATGCAAAATAATTTAGCTTAAATATTTCAAATATAAAATCATTATTTTTTCAAAATATTATTGATATTTATTTAATTATAAAGCATTCAAATAATAATATAATAAAAATCTTATAACTTCCTAATATCTTCCTAATAAAATATGTCATTATAGAAATGAATTATTGACAAAAATATTACACATTTTGCCATGCTTGGGTTTGAACCTGCGTGCTCTACAAAATTCAGAGCTTTAAAGGGCTGCGTTAACCCGCTACGCTAGCGGGAATTCATTTAGTTCCCTTCTAAATTGAAGAGGTTCGAAAAACAGTTGATGCACAGGAATGTCTCGAATTTGAGTACTGATCTTAGAGAAATAATCTTGCGTTTTAATATTTATGATATCTTATTTTCCCAAAGAAGTATCTACAACTTAAAATGCTAGTTTCCTTCGTGTCTAACTATTGGCCATTCATAAGACGGATGAATTGCCAAAACTTTTAGCCCCAAATCACTGTGTTTATCTTTTGTGTGTAATATGACCAAAACAATATGACACCCCCGAAATAAACTGTATCTAGCTCTTAATATAGACACAATAAATTTTTTAATTGTTAATAATGCTGAAAGAGTTAAATAATATTAACTTTGTGAAAGAAAGAAAAGCTTGTTTACAGTGAGATCGAATAGCCGACGAACTTAAAACAACTTCGACCTGTGATGTGATAGTTCACCTGACCGAGCATCTTTGCGCATGTGCAGCGAGTCACTCCAAAGTTAGACTTGTACTTATAACTGAACATGCGCAACTGTAGAATTTTAATTTAAAATTACAGCTAATTAATAAAATATTTGAACAAACGAATGGACGATAACAAATCTGTGGCCAAATATCTTTCATTTAAAAAAAAGATTGGTATAATTTCATGCAGTAGTTTCTTCTCACGGACTGTCGAAAGAAAACGTTTAGCGTTTTAAATATATAGATTTTAAAAAAGTTTTAAAAATCTGAATTTTTTAAAATCTCTACTACATTTTTAAATATTGATATTTTTGCCTGATTTCTTTTTTAAAGATTTCAGTCGCATGCTACTATTTTTGGCTACCAGTATTTTAGAATGGAAAAATGTGACTTATTTTATCGGACATATCTCATTAATTGAATAAGCCCAAGCAAACTTTTCGAAAATATCGGTGGCCAACAAGCATAGCAGTTATCAGCTATATGACTTGCACTACAAAACCCCATGGAACTAGCCTTTAATAAATTAAATCATAATGTTTTGTTTTGTTTTTTATCGGATATTAGAATCAGCAGTTATGTTGGTTATCATTTAAGCAGAGTTTACAATATAAAAGTAACAAGACATAAAATGCACAGTGAAATAACAAAGCTATGTTAGATTTATAAAGTGTTTGAAAATAGTGAGGCAAAATTTAAGAAATGGAAGAGCAAAACAAAACAAAACAAAAAAAAATTGCAGAAAATCAGTTTTGCAATCCAATTATCACGTTACACAGGGGTTTTACTAACAGGGTTTTATTACGCAGAGTTTCATTCCAAAACAATTCCGAATTCATGTTCCTAACTTTAATAATAATGAAGCAATTTTAGCAAAATTTCCAATAGACTTACTTTGCATTGGGTCTAATGAAATAATACGATGCGAACTGATGGAATAGCATATAGTTAATGGACCGTGAATGAATGCAGCTATGTGCTGTTTATATGATAATAAATAAAAGTAATATTTATCGAAATAATTTCCGTGCAGAAATAAACAATTGTACTTATAAGGAATAAAAAAGACTTTTGAAGAAAAATAATAATTATTAGTTGGTAAAAATGGAATACATATCTTGAATTTAGTTCAGTATATGCAATGGAAGAAGCTTTTTTTTTTAAATCTCTGGGAGGAATTTGGGGAATATTTCACGAAATATTGGGAAAAATTATTGCGAATTTAAAGCATACTTTTAGTCAGCATCTATACATCTGACAATAAATACTCTTAAGCAATGATTATTATATATATGTGACGCTAAAATATATTTGTTAAAAAAGGTAAACTTTAATCGACCTAAAACAATTTGATTAAATTCGATAGTCATACCTTTATGCTTATGATTTAATTAATTATGTATGGTTACGGCAAAATAACAATCAAGACACTAAAAAACAGTTATTTAAAATTTTAAACTTGTATTTTGGCAGTAATGGGATGGCACATGTGAGAGGGCGGGGAATTAAGAAGAATGATAATTGTTACTGCAAAGTAAGAAATAAGGGAGATTATTATTCTATAAATTAAAGTGTTTTAAAGATTTTAAGTTTTGCGAGGATGAAGGGAGAAGAAATCGGAAAATTGGAGGAGCCTATTTAAAAGAATGGTTATTTATCATTATTACAGCTAAAGCAGAAAGATTTCCGAAAAGATGAAGAGATATATTTTATTTTTTTACCCGTATGCTAAGAGGAACAATGGTGGCAGTAAAAATTGCGTTGAAGTGGGGTGGGAGGAATTTAGATGATTATTTGTTTTGCACCAAAATAGATCCCCAAAAATTTGTAAAGTTAAATCTTGAAATAATTTAAAAAGTGTGTGTTAACCCTTTGAGGGGCAAGCAATTGCGTTTCTGAAATGTCGAACTCACACCGGAACAAGTAAATAATAAAAACAAATACAACTAAATAAAAAAAAGGTAAGCAATATAAACAAGTAATATAAAAAATATATATTAAGTTAATTCCCACTTAGGTCAATAAGAGAATTTTTTTCTCCCATTCTTCTTTTTTCTTGAGTGGCGCTTAAAATACCTTGATCAAGAAGAGGGCTCTCTCGATCTTAAAATACCTTGATTAAGAAGAGGGCTCTCTCGATTATTGAAAATTAATTAATTAAATTTAATTAATGAATTAATATTTGAAAAAAAACTGGATTAACATCCTTCAAGTGTCATCTACTACAAATTAGAAAAAAATTATTTGAACTAGATTGGATGAATAATAAGTATTTTATTAACGATTGAAAATTTGGACAAGATATATATAGCGAGAGTGTGAGCTAATAGTAGGAATTGAAAAAAAATAGTTTCACATTGATGAGAAATAATTAATTAGTTCGCTTTTTTGATTGTCGGGTTTTTTGATTTTTAGGTAGCTTTCTTTACAAAAAGCTACCTATTGCAGCCGTTCGGAGGAAAGCGATTTCAAAAAATTTTGGTATATTTTCATCGATCATGACCCCCAGACCCCGAAACCACCCTCCGTTCAAAATTGATATATATATATATATATATATATATATATCAATATATATATAACCATTAATTAAACATAACCTTCCACCGTCAAATATTATGAATTAAAGCTGTAAGTATTTAAAAAAAATCAATATATATATATCTGACCTATGTCACACTGTAACTCTCGTATTTATGAACCGATTTGGATGCAATTCGGTGTGTACATAGTACATACCAATGTCTCAACCGTGTTCGTTGGCCAGCTTCATCCGCCATTTTGTTTCAAAATGGCGGCCATTTAAAAATTTTAAAAAAATTTAAAATTTGAAATGTGGTACCAAAAAAGTGAAAATGGAAAAATATTTTTTTCTTATGTATTTGACCTTTATACAAAGACTCCGTAGCAGTTTTGTTTCGTCTATATCTTAAAAAATGGCTGAGTTATAGCATTTTGAATTTCTAGTGAAGCTGACATTTTGAAACGTCCTGAATTTTGTCACGCGATAAAAGGCGTATTTATAAACCGATTTGGATGTAACTTCGTTTATACATAGTACAGACCAATGTCTCGACCGAGTTCGTTGGCCAGCTTCATCCGCCATTTTGTTTAAAAATGGCGGCCATTTAAAATTTTAAGAAAAATTTAAATTTGAAATGTGGTACCAAAAAATTGAAAATTGAAAAAATATTTTTTTCTTATGTGTTTGACCTTGATAAAAAGATTCGGGAGCAGTTTTTGTTTCGTCTATACCTTAAAAAATGGCTGAGTTATAGCATTTTGAATTTCTAGTGTGGCTGACATTTTGAAACGCCCTGATTTTTGCCACGTGATAACAGACGTATTTATGAACCGATTTGGATGTACCTTGGTGTGTACATAGTACATACAAATAACTCAACCGAGTTCGTTGGCCAGCTTCATCCGCCATCTTGTTTCAAAATGGCAGCCATTTAAAAAAAAAAAAAAAAAATTAAATTTAAAATGAGATACCAAAAATTGGAAAATGAAAATGAGTTTTTTTGCATGTGTTTGACCTTAATACAAAGATTCCGGAACAAGTTTTATTTCGTCTATATCTAAAAAAATGGCTGAGTTATAACATTTTGAATTTCTATTTGGCTGACATTTTGAAACGTCCTGAATTTTGTCACGCGATAACAGGCGTATTTATGAACCGATTTGAATGTAACTTGGCCTGTACATAGTACATACCAATGTCTCGACCGAGTTCGTTGGCCAGCTTCATTCGCCCTCTTGTTTCAAAAGGGTTGCCATAAAAAAAAAATGTAATTTAAAATTTAAAATGAGGTATTAAAAAATTGGAAAATGAAAAAGATTTTTTTTTATGTGTTTGGCCTTGATACAAAGATTCTGGAGCAGTTTTTGTTTCTGAAAATTTGTTCTTTTGTTTATATCTTAAAAAATGATTGAATTATAGCACTTTGAATTTCTATCATGGCTAACACTTTGAAACGATCTTGTATTTGTCTCGCGATACCACACGTATTCACCTATTTCGATGGAAGAAGGCATGTGGATAGTATACATCAATATCTCGACCAAGTTCGCTGGCCAGCTTCATCAGCCATCTTGTTTCAAAATGGCGGCCATTAAATTAAAAAATATATATATTTAAAGTGAGGTGCAAAAAAATTAGAAATTGAAAAAGGTTTCTTTCTTAAGTATTTGACCTTGATATAAGGATTCAGGAGCATTTTTTGTTTGTCTTTATCTTAAAAAATGGCTCAGATATAGCAGTTTCAATTTCTAACGTGGGTGACATTTTGAAAAATCTGAATTTTTGCCTGCGACAGCACTCGTATGTATCAACCGATTCCGATGTGTGTGATCATGTCCACAGCAATTACTAAGGTCTCGACCAAGTTCACTGGTTAGCCTCATCCACCATGTTGTCTTAAAATGGCAGGCACTTTAAGAAATCGCCGAATTTGGCAGCGAAATATAAGTTACTTTAAATAAAAGCAGCTTGGATAAAGCTGACTAATTTTGCGAAATTCTCATTCATAATGATTTAGTATTGATAAAAATTAGTATTGAATCTCCTACATTTGGTTTCCACTTAATTGAGCTTCGTGTGTTTGAATAATATAAGTTGGCTTTTTTAAAATAAGGAATATGAAAGCTACCTCTTCCTCCCGGCACTGGCCGGAAGGACTTTTTTAATTTAATTGTTTATTACTTTTTGAATGAAGGCTATTTAAAAGTGTCCACAATGTTGCCCACCACTGTATATAGATGCATGATATTTCGTTCTTGTTTCTCTTTAAAATATAAATTTAATAGCGTAAGATAATTTTTAAATTTTTTATTTTGTTTCTGAACATACGCCACTTGCATTCTATTCTCCTTTTACGAGTAATGAAAAAAAAAAAAAAAAAAAAAAAAACGTAAGTTACGCGCTCGCAAGATTTTGACTGTCATGTCACTTTTATTTAAATAAAGTATTTTATCTTTTCTTTGTCGCTTTATTTAAAATAAGGTGAAATTTATGAATAGCAAAATTGTTAGAGTTTTGTTTTAATATGAAACTTTCGCAGTAGATGCTTAAAAATAAACTGTTAAAAAAGGGGGGAAATCGAAAGATATGCTAGTAAATTAAACAGAGAAGACGTCATTTAAAAATGCAATCAACTTGCAATTGTCGCTTTTCTTTGACACACGGCAATGGAATGGTGTATGGAATTGTGACGCTTTGAACAATAATATTATTTAGTTGAGCGGGATCTTCCGTTTAAAAGAGATAAATTATTATTTTTTGGAATTCATAAATAGTTTTGAAATAATTCTATTCTGTATAGTCTAAATATTATTTATGTGTGCAATATTGATTAAAACAATGAATTTAAGGACTGATATAAAAGAAATTGAATTTTGGAACAAAACGATTTCTGATCTTGATTTTTTCCTTTTGCAGTTTAAGAAAAATTGACATTTCATGAGAAGTTGTTTCTTTTCACTATTGAAAATGGAATTAAAAAAATTATATTTCATATTCGAGGATGGAGTAGCACAGTTGACGTTTATTCCAACAGAGCGAAAAATGTCCAGACCAGGAATCGAACCTGGATTCTTGGCGTGCCGTGCCAATTCGATTCCTGGTCTGGACATTTTTCGCTCTGTTGGAATAAACGTCAACTGTGCTACTCCATCATCGAATATGATTTAATCCAGTTGGAAAAAAATATTCGTTCCTTCATTAATTATATTTCATTCATATTTTCTGTTGAAATCAATTTGAATGGCTGAAAATTGTATTTTCTGAAATCGTAAATTTTATTCAATAAAGTCATTTAATATGTAAGATTGCGGATATTATTTATTTCGCAATAAAACGATTCTCTTATTTTGTGATTTTGTGATTTATTACTTACCCAGCATAAGTAGTATTGGGGTAAGTCTTGTAATCGTTTTAGAAATCGAAAATTTTTTTTGACGGATTTACACGTTTCAGACACTGGAGATTCCGAAAAACATAAAAAAAAAAAATTGCCGTCCGTCTGCGTCCAGTAAACGTTCTATCTCGCGAACAAATTGAGATAAGGACTTGAAATTTGGTGTGCACTTAGTATGTAAGAATGAGGTCAATGTGGTATTTTTTGAAAGGTTCCGCAAGCAGCTTTTAACACTAGAACCGCCGGAAATTTTACTGAAGTGTTATAAAAATATTTTACACCGGGAATTTTAATTCAAGCTACTTAACATATTTATTTAACTTATTTCTCCGAGGTACATTTAAAACTTATTTTAGAAAGAAATTTTTGGTGATAATTAAAATATTTTTATTTGGTAGCGGTCAAAATGATCGCTACGGCGGTTTTAGTGTTAATGCAGTATACTTATATATCGTTCAAACATGTTGTTTGTTAAAGAATATTGCAGTTAAGGGAAAAAAAAAGTAACAAATAATCTCATAGATTGCGGAGAGAAACTGTCGCATGAATCGATTTTATTTATTTTTTTTTAATTGATAACTCTAATCGACTTTTTACTTTTAATATATTTTTTATAATGCCTATTATCAATACTAAAAATTATACTTTTATGAAAAACAGCAATAATGCGTTGAAGTAACATTTTGAAATGTATTAAAAACAATATTGTCATGTTGCTCTCGCGTCAGGGGTTAACAGCCAAAGAAATCGCCAAAGACCGCTATTTACAATCAGCCTTTTGATTCTGTTCATTTCAGCGATTTAAGCGTGAAATTCGATTATCTTAGTATCGATTATCTTATTCGATTATCTTAAATTTGTGTTTCATATATATTTTATTGTTTTACTTATTGATTAATGGAATTTTAATTTCGTTATAGAATATAAGCTGCATGCAAATGATGAGCTGTTTATGTTAATTTAAGTGAAAACGGATTTATCTTTCGCAAAAGTCTGCACGTGATAGAGGTAGATTTGAAAAAAAAAATCATGCTTGAAAATTATTTTAAAAACAATAAAAATCGAGTAAATTGAAATAAAGTTTTCAAATAAATTGCGATATAGTTTTCAAACAAATTACGATATAGTTTTCAAAAAAATTGCCTTTGAAAGTATATTTTGTTCTCTATTCAACGGTATAAAAATTGAAAATGTGTGCTGTTTAGAAGTAAAAAAAAAATAATGCAGTATAAGCAAAATTTGATCATCTGCCGTTGCCATTCGCAAAATGACGTCAGAGTTACGCACGGACATTTTTGTCCTTTATAATATAGATGTTTTGCAAATCAGGAATATCTTTTTTTATTCAGAAATTCCGATTTCATATCGGAAATTCTGAATTGTAATTGTTGCTTTATTTCATGACAGACGTTTCGCGATTACACAAATCAAAAATTCATCTTTCGGAATTTCCGGTATGGATTCGGAGGTTCCGAAAAATAAAGAAACTCCTGAAATACACGCTACTGATGTATTAAATACTAATACTAAATTATACTTAATTATACTTAACCCTCTCGCTGCGTTCATCAAAATAGCTTCAAAAATCGCGCATTTAATTCCTTCGCGACGAGCGTCTTTTAAGAATTTTTATTCTTTTGTCACCGGTTTTTCAAAACAAAAATTTTCGCTTGATTTAAACGGGAAAATGCTCCGATTAGATAAGGCAAAATTTACAATAAAAAGTTACTGGTGGGAATGATCAAGGAGGGTTAATTAGACGGAAAAAATGCATCCCGATGAAATCTCGGCTTACGCAAATTTTGCTACTTTTACGTTGCCCGAGAAACTCTCGGATCGCGCAGCGAGAGGGTTAAATTTATTATTTCTAACCATTTTAATAACAAACACATAAGAATCTCTTATACTTTCCCTTCAATCATATTTAGCAAGTGTAATTTATTTTTAAGAGGCGCGTCAACAATAAACAATGCATTAAAATATGATTTGGATGATTTCCAGTTGAAAGGCATTCTTGATGATTTTCCTTTGTTGTACAATATAAGGTGAGGTACGCGATTTATAGCTGAGGAAATCTCCTGGTTTTATTTTTATGGCGCATTTTTCGTAAAAACACAAGTAAATGTTGCCATTGGACCTAGTCCAAGCATGTATTTTTGACAGCTGTTTCTTAATATTTGCAAATGCTGATTTATGACAACAAAACCTGCGAGGTAATTTTCAAAGAAGATACGAACTATGCCTGTAATAACAATTAACACTAAAAATGAAATTAATGAAAAAATAAATGTCATGGGAATAATTCAAATGATTTTATTCATAATTATTGGAAAGCGGAGCATGTGAGAATTCTTTGATTTATTATGGTGTTCTTATGGTAATTTTGTTTTCTATAATAGCATTATAGAAAATTTTATAATTAATATTTACAAATAGTAATGGAATTTCCATTCCTATTTGCTATAAAACAATGGTTCCGAAATTTTAGATTAGAGTATCAGTAAATCGAAAACCATATCATCAGGTACCACACCAGTTTTCGTACCATTGTCCAGATTTTCAACGGGCATCCAAAACTGAAATAGTCCTTTCGAAAGAATTATTGTAAAGAAATAAATTGTTTGCTTGAAGGTAAAATCTTTTGCACAATTATGTATAGGATGGTAATATCTATATTTTTCTACAACTAAATAAACGATGCAAAATTTATTTGTTAACATTCAAATATTTTTTTAACATGGTACACCTTAAAAATAGTAGTGCATATATGAGTCAATTCAGTTCCTTTTTATTGAGTAATTACAAATTGATACAAGGAATCCTGAATTTATTAATTAGCTTTATTTAATGTTAGACATTTCCTGCCTATAAAAAATAAAAATTCTTCCTAAAAAATTACGGCATGGACTCGGAATTTCTGAATAAAAAATAAATTCCTGAAATGCACGCTAATTATGCAAAAAGGGTTAATATATTTTTTCTAACTATTTGAATGAAAAACACATAAGAATCTGATATCTTGTACCTTCTATCATATTCACCAAGTACAATCTACGTTTAAGAAATGTGTCATCCATAAACAATGCATTAAAATATGATTTGGATGGTTTCCAGTTGAAAAACCTCAATGATTTTCCTTTATTGTACAGTATTAGGCGAGGCTACGCGATTCATAGCTGAGAAAATCTCCTTTATTTTATTTTTTATGGCGAATTTTTCGTAAGAACACACGTAAATGTAGCCCCTGGACTCCAAGCGTGTATTTTTCACAGCAGTTTCTTAATATTTGAAATTGATGATTTATGACAACAAAAACCTTCGAGATAATTTTAAAAGAAGATATAAACCATGCATGTAATAACAATTAACGCTAAAAGCAAAATAAATGCAAAAATAAATATCATGGGAATAATTCAGATGATTTTGTACATGATTATCGAAAAGAGGAACGCGTGAGAATTCTTTGATTTATTATGGTGTGATTATGCCAAATTTGTTTTCTATAATTAGCATTATTAAGAACTTGCATTATTAAATGTATTTTTCATAATTGATACTTACAAATAGTATAGTAATTCCTATTCTTACATGCTATAATAGAAGGGTTCCAAAATTTAAGATTAGAATATCAGTAACTTGAAACTTAATTATTGGCCATACCATCAGGTACCACCAGTTCTCGTACTATTGTCCCCATTGTCAACGGGCATCCAAAACTAAAATAGTCCCTATGAAAAAAATTAACCATATGTAAAAAAAAAAAATATTACTTCAAGATAATTTCTTTTGCACAGTTATGTGTAGAATGTACACCTACAATCTCCAACTACTCTTTTGTCAATTATGCCTCAATTCAGGAATTTCATTTTTATTGAGAAATTACGAATTCATACCCAAAACCCTGAATCCAATACTTAGCTTTTTTTAATGCCAGTCATTTTGTGATTATGCAATGCAAAGTTCTTATGGAATGGACTCGAAATTTATGAATGAAAAATAAATTCGTGAAATGCACTTTAATGGTGCCAAAAGGGTTAAATATATTCTTTCTAACCATTTTAATAACAGACACAAAAGAAGTTGATATCTTGTCCCTTCAGTCATATTCATCAAGTGTAATTAACTTTTAACAGATTGCGCCACACATAAACAATTATTTATAACATGATTTGGATGGTTTCCATTTGAAAAACCTCTTGACGATATACCTTTGTTGTAGAGTACAAGCTGAGGCTATGAGATTTATAGCTGAGAAAATATCCTGGTTTTATTTCTATGGCGCATTTTTGTAAAAACACGCGTAAATATTGCTACTCCACTCAGTCCAAACTTGTATTTTACGCAGGAGTTTCTTAATATTTTTAACTGATGATTTATGACAACAAAAACCTTTGAGATAATTTTTAAAGAAGATATAAACTATGCATGTAATAATAATTAATGCTAAGAACGAAATAAATGCAAAAATAAATATCATGAGAATAGTTTAAATGATTTAATGCAAAATTATCGGAAATAGTTGCATGTGAGAATTCTTCGATTTATTATGGTGTGCCTATACCAATTTTGTGTAATTAGCATTATAAAGAACTTGCATTATTAAATGCATTTTTTATAATTAATAATTACAAATAGTTAAGAAATTTCTATACCTATTTGCTATAAAACAGTGGTTCCGAAATTTTAGATTAGAGTACCAGTAAATCGAAATTTAATCTTTGGCCATACCATCATGTACCACACCAGTTCTTGTACCATTGTCCCCATTTTCAACAGGCATCCAAAACTGAAATAGTCTTTACGAAAGAATTATTGTAAAGAAATAAATTGTTTACTTGAAGATAATATATTTTGCACAATTATGTATAGGCTGGTAATATCTACATTTTTTTTTATAACTAATTAAATGATGCAAAATTTATTTGTTAACATTCAAATATTTTTTTAACATGGTACACTTTAAAAATACTAGTGCATATATGAGTCAATTCAGTTCCTTTTTATTGGGTGATTCCAAATTGATATCAGGAATCCTGAATTTATTATTTAGCTTTATTTAATGGTAGGCATTTCCTGATTATCCAAAATAAAAATTCTTCCGGAACTTACGGCATGGTCTCGGAATTTCGGAATAAAAAATAAATTTCTGAAACGCATGCTTATCGTGCAAAAAGGGTTAATATATTCTTTCTAACCATTTGAATGACAAACGCGTAAGAATCTCGTATACTGTCCCTTCAATCATATTCAGCAAGTATAATTTATTTTAAAGAGATGCGAGAACGATAAACAATACATTAAAATATGATTTGGATGGTTTCCAGTTGAAAAACATCTTGATGATTTTCCTTTGTTGTACAGTATATGGTGAAGCTATAGCTGTGAAAATCTCCTGGTTTTATTTTTATGGCGCATTTTTCGTAAAAACACACGTAAATGTAGTCACTGGACCAAATCCAAGCGTGTACTTTCCACAACTGCTTCTTAATATTTGTAATTGATGATTTATGACAACAAAAACATTCGAGATAACTTTCAAAGAAAATATAAACTATGCATGTAATAGCAATTAACGCTAAAAGCAAAATAAATGCAAAAATAAATATCATGGGAGTAATTCAGATGATTTTATTCATAAGTATCGGAAAGAGGAGCGTGTGAGAATTCTTTGATTTATTATGGTGTGCTTAACCAGTTTTGTTTTCTATAATTAGCATTATTAAGAACTTGCATTATTAAATGTACTTTTTATAATTAATACTTAAAAATAGTACAGTGATTTCTATTCTTATATGCAATAATACAAGGGTTATAAATATTTAGATTAGAATATCAGTAAATCGAAATTTAATCATTGGCTGTACCATCAGGTACTACTAGTTCTTATACCGTTGTCCCCATTTTCAAAACTAAAATAGTCTCAACAAAAAAATGAAGCGTATATATTGTAAAGAAAAAAATTATTACTTAATGATAATTTCTTTTTGCCCAGTTATGAATAGAATGATAATACCTACAATCTCCAACTACTCTTTTGTCAATTAAACGATGTAACTATTATTTGTCACCATTCAAATTTTTTTTAATGTGATACACCTTAAAATCCGTAGTGCATAAATGCATCAATTCAGAAATTTCTTTTTTATTGAGAAATTACGAATTCATACTCGAAATCCTGAATCCAATATTTAGCTTTGTTTAATGTTAGACATTTCGTGATTATGCAAAGCCAAAATACTTGTGAAATTTCTGGAATGGTCTCTGAATTTCAGAATAAAAAATAAGTTCATGAAATGCATGGTAATGATGCTTTCAGACCATTTTAATAACAATTACAAAAGAACCTGATATCCTGTCCCTTCCATCGTATTGAGCAAGTGTAATTAACTTTTAACAGATTGCACCATACATAAACAATCCATTAAAATATGATTTGGATGGTTTCCAGTTGAAAAACCTCTTGATGATATTCTTTTGTTGTACAGGTGACGCTACGCGATTTATATCTGAGAAAATCTTGTGGCTTTATTTTTATGGCGCATTTTTCGTAAGAACACACGTAAATATAGCAACTGAACTCAGTCCAATCGCGTATTTTTCACAGCTGTTTCTTAATATATGAAATTGATGATTTATGACAAGAAAAACTTTCGAATCAACTTTCAAAAAGGTACAAACTATTGCTTGTAATAACAATTAACGCTAAAAACGAAATAAATGCAAAAAATAAATATCATGGGAATAATTCTAATGATTTTATGCATAATTATCGGAAAGAGGAACGTGTGAGAATTCTTTGATTTATTATTATTTTTATTTGATTTATTTGATTTATTAAAGGTAATTTTTATAATTAATACTTATAAATAGTCAAGAAATTTCTATTTTTATATGCTATAAAACAAAGGTTCCGAAATTTTAGATTAGAATATTAAGAAATGGAAATTTAATCTTTGGCCATAACATTCAAGAGAAAAAATTGTTTACTTGAAGATAATTCCTATTGCACAGTTATATATACAGTGATAATGCCTAAAATCTACGCCTACTCATTTATCAATCAAAGGTTGAAAATTTTATTTGTTGACATTAAAATATTTATTTTTAAAGTCATACACTTTAAAATCACCAGTGAATATATGCGTCAATTCAGAAATTTCTTTTTTATTGAGAAATTACGAATTCATACGAGAAATCCTGAATCTAATATTAAGCTTTATTTAATGTCAGACGTTTCGCAGTATGCAAAGCAAAAATTCTTTTGGATTTTCCGGTATGGACTCAGAATTACTGAATAAAAAAATAAATTAGCGAAATGCACGCTGATGATGCCAAATGAGTTATATTCTTTCTAACAATTTTAATAACACACACGCAATAAGCTTGTATCCTGCCTCTTCAATCATATTCAGCAAATGTAATTAACTCAAAACAGATGCGTCATTCATAAACAATGCTAAAATATGATTTGGATTGTTTCCAGTTGAAAAACCTCTTGACGATATTTCTTTGTTGTACAGTATAAGGTAGGGCTACGCGATTTATAGATGAGTAAATCTCCAGGTTTTATTTTTCTGGCGCATTTTTCGTAAGAACACACGTAAATATGGCCTCTGGACTCTGTCCAAGCGTGTAATTTTCACAGCTGTTTCTTAATATTTTTAATTGATCATTTATGACAACAAAAACCTTCGAAATTATTTTCAAAGAAGATACAAATTATTGCATGTAATAACAATTAACTCTAGAATAGAAATAAATTCAAAAACTAGAAAACAGGAATTCTGCTTTTTTAGAATTCTGTGTCGCCACCGATGAAAAAAAATATATATGTGTATATAATAATAGTACAAAACATATTTCAATTTTAAGACTTAAAGCACCCGCTTTTATTTTATGTAAAATTATGTCATTCACATCCGCTAAAGAATTCCTCATTTGCAATCCACTCTTAAACAGCTACAATAAAGTATACATAGGTCGTCACTATCGTGAATAAATACACAAATGACGCAAAAAGATGGCATCATTCAAGAAACTCGACCAAAAAAAAAAAAAAAAAAGACTAATGATTCATATGCCTTCCTTCGTTTGTAACATTAATATATATACTTAAAATTAAATATAGTTTATAATAGCTCCATGTTTTAACAGAAATCATTCGCTTATATTTTTTTTTAAATAGCACGTATTTTAATTACATTTTCTTTCGGTTGTTATGAAAAAATGGCAACAAAAATATATAATTAATATTTTACAACTATTTTTCCTTCACTTTCTACAGAAATGGAGTACTTCCGTTACCAATGTTAAGCAAATGGCTACAAAAACTACAAAACAAATTAATATTTCAAAAATAAATGGCGATGCAGTTTTCAAACAAATTTCATTTTTTTCTTCCAATACGACGGTATAAAAATTGAAAATGTGCGATGCTTAGAAGTTTAAAAAATTGCTATAGAGTATTTAATCATACTGCTTTTTTTTTTACGGCTGGCTTCTGTAAGGTAACGTTATTTTTTGGAGACGACACAAAATAAGCTGGGAGAAAGTAATAGCATACCCTACTGGGGGGCTAATAACTATCTTGGGAATAATTCAGATGATTTGGTACATAACTATTGAAAATAAGAACGTGTGAGAATTCTTTTGATTTAATATGAGTGTGTTTATGCCAATTCTTTTTTCATAATTAGCATTCTTAAGAACATGCTTTATTAATTTTTTTTTATATAATTAATACTTACAAATAGTATAGTAATTTCTATTCCTATATGCTATGAAACAAGGGTTCCAAAATTTTAGATTAGAGTACCAGTAAATCGAAATTTAATCATTGGCCGTACCGTCAGGTACCACCAGTTCTCATACTGTTGTCCCCATTTTCAGCGGGCTTCCAAAACTGAAATAGTCTTTACGGAAAAATTATTTGTATGTATTGTAAAGCAAAAATAGTTTACTTAAAGATAATTTCTTTTGCACAGCTATATATTGAATGGTTAATACCTACAATCTCCAAGTATTCTTTTGTCGAACGATGATTTGTTACCGTTCAAATATTTTTTTAACGTAACGAGGTGGACCCCGTCGAATTTCGACGAAAGAAAATGTTTACAAAGGAAATGTTGCATCAAATTTATAATACATCGACATCAGTAATTACAATAAAAAATCCATCTTACACTTGTTAGTTTAACTCTCCAACGACATATTTTAACCTAAGATTAACAAAATATTTTTTTCATAAGCTTCAACTGTTAAAATTATTGAAAAATTAAACTTTATTCATATACGTAATCAGTAACATATAATCCAAATAAGTAATTTTGATTAATTTATCAATTAATGCTTGGTATTACGGAATGAAAAATCAGCAAAAATGATTTCAACTTCACATAATCATAGAATTTCCCCCCCCCCCCCCCCCTATAAATCTAAACATAATCAAGTCATTTCCAAGTTTCACATCCATATTAACCATTTAAATAGGGCTATTAATAAATATATTTTCAAGCTTGAAGTTACGTTTGTCAATTATTACAACTTTCCATGTGAAAATTCCAACTCGTGATTTGAGGTCTTAGTATAATCTATGTACTTGTGCGTAAAAATTCCAGATTTTATAATTTTTCGACGTATTCAAGGGGAAATGTCTCGTTTTATCAAATAAAATTATCGTTTTCTTTTAAATATGACGTAATTTTCAGTCGCTGAAATATTTGCCTATTGTCTCAAACTTAATATTAGCGGAATGAAAAAATAGCGAAATATAACAGCATCATCAGGAAAATTGTGTGTCTTTTAAAGCGTAACGTCATTTTCTCTTCAAATTTTTAAAGAAGATATTTTTAATTGTAATGAGAAAATGGCATCAATAAAGATAACTAAACCACTTCTAATAAAAATGAAGTACTTCAGTTGCCACGATTAGAAAATTGGTATTAAAAACTATAAAAAAATTAATATCTCGAAAATAAATTGAGATACAGCTTTCAAACAAATTGCATTTAAAAGTACATTTTTTTCTGTATAAGACGGTGTAAAAATGTAAAATGCGGGATGTTTAGAAGCTTAAAAATTTGCAGTAGCAAAAATTGCAAAACCGAAATTTCATTTCAAATTTCAAAATGTTGCCATTCGCAGAATGACGTATGCGTTACGCACAGACATGTTTGTCCTTTATAATATAGATACATCTTAAAATCACTAGTGCATTTACGCGTCAATTCGGGAATTTCTTTTTTATTGAGAATTTCCGAATCGATACCAGAAATCCTGAATCCATTATTTAGCTTTATTTAATGTCAGATGTTTCGGGATTACGTAAATAAAAAATTCTTTTTGGAATTTCCGGTATGGACTCGGAATTTCTGAATAAGAAATAAATTCCTGAAATGCACGCTAATGATGCCAAAAGAGTTAAATATATTCTTTCTAACCATTTTAATAACGCACACGTAAGAAACTTGTATCCTGTCCCTTCAATCATATTCAGCAAGTGTAATTAACTTTAAACAGATGCGTCATTCATAAACAATGCATTAAAATATGATTTGGATGGTTTCCAGTTGAAAAACCTCTTGATGCTATTCCTTTGTAGTACAGTTTAAAGGTGAGGCTATGTGATTTATAGATGTGTATATCTTCATGTTTTATTTTTCTGGCGCATTTTTCGTAAGAACACACGTAAATGTAGCCGCTGAACTCAGTCCAAGTGTGTATTTTTCACAGCTGTTTCTTAATATTTGTAATAATTGATCATTTATGAGAAGAGGAGAACAAGATGAGAACATTTATGAGAACAAAAACCTTCGAAATTATTTTCAACGAAGGTACAAACTATTGATGTAACAACAACTATCATTAAAAACGAAATAAATGTTTTGTCCATAAAAACTGAAAATAAGAACGCGTGAGAATAACTTTAATTTATTATGAATGTGCTTCTGCCAATTTCTTTTAATAGTGAACATTATTAAAAACTTGCAATATCAATTGTATTTTAATTAATACTTACGTATAGTGCATGAATTGCTATTCGTATATACTATAAAATAAGGGTTCCTAAACTTTTAGATTAGCTGATCACTAAATCGAAATTTATACTTTTGCAGTACCATGAGGTACCACCAGTTCCCGTACTATCGCCCCAATTTTCAACGGCAGATTCAGATTATTCAGATGAAGTAGAACTGCCAAATTATGAGGCTTATAGTTTCTGTGCTGTACCGATATTTATTATATTATTAATATTATTATTACTTAAAAAGGTTATAACTTCATAGATTAATTTTACATATGGACATATAGACATGTAGACATATATAAACCAAGAAACGAATGTACAATCTATCTAGATGTGATATTTGTCTTGTAAAGTTAAAGATTTATCCCTGAAAGGATCGAAACATCATTTAATGTATCTATGGAAAATAAAGACACAATATGAAAATTATGTTGATTATTATTTTTTTGTTTTGATGCATGTAATTATATAACGTATAAGATCATTTAATTTTAATCCTACATAGAGATCAACATAATAAATTCCGGTCTGTTGGTTTCTTCATATGGAATTTAGAGGTTGGGGACAATTTATTAAATAATGCAGAGAATTTGACATATGCCCACATACAAAAAGTGGAGATATGGTACTATTAAATTTGAATAAATAAGAAAGACCAGTTATTAGTTGCAAACAAGTGTAAATTTCTGTGGCGAAGGAGAGGGCCTAAATAAATTTTTGGTAACTAAGTGTAAGTATTAAATAATTAAATAAGCTGATGTGAAATTATAAGCTAAAAATAACTTCTTAAAAACACCATAAAATTTTTAATAAATGCGCAAGGCCTTTCAAAAGAACTAGTCTTTCTTCATCAGGCACACATTGCACGTCTTACTACTTTAAAACCGCAGCAAGACTGACAAAGAGCAGGTAAGAAAAGGGACAAATTAAAGAAACAGCCAATAAGAAAGTCTGAGCAGGAAACAGCCAATAGGAAAGCAGAAGGCATCAGCCAATCATACAAGAGCATTACCTAAAGAGAAGAACAAAGACCAGCAGGAGGATAATGAAACAATTTAATAAAAACTAAGTCAAAATACAAAAATGCATAATTAAATAAACTTAAAATTAACAATTAGAAAATAAGATAAATAAATAAATAATAATAGTAATAAATAAATAAATGATAAGAAAAAATATATATGTATTACTACCAAAACTAATATTAAGTAATTTAAAAATATAAATATTATGTGGTAGGTTTGAGCAAGTTTTTCCAAGTTGCAGAGAGCATAGCAGAATCAGATTTTTCATTAGCAATAACTTCACGATTAAGAAAAATAGCTAAATTATCTTCGATTACAAAATATTCTTGAGATTCTAGCCATAGTTTTAATTTTTAAAATGAAAAAATTGTCTTTATGCCAATAGCACTTCTGAATTGTACTTTCTTGAAAATTTAGCCATTTTTCTTATGCCGTTTTAGCCCCTTTCATATTGGCTGTTTCTTCAATATGTCCTTTTCCCTTACCTGTTCTCTGCCAGTCTTGCTTCTGTTTTAAAGTAATAAGACGTTTTCTCCTGATAAATAAAGACTAGTTCTTTCGAAATGTCTTGCGCATTTATTAAAATTTTTATGGTGTTTTTAAGAAGTTCTTTTTACCTTAATTATAAGTATATCTACCGTAACATTGATATTCCGTTCATATTGCCATTTTCTAGCATTTCTAGCAACGTCATTTTCTGTTCAAATTTTTAAAAAAGATATTTTTAATTGTAATGAGAAAATGGCACCAATAAAGATAACTAAACCACTTCTAATAAAAATGAAGTACTTCAGTTGCCACAATTAGAAAATTGGTATTAAAAACTATAAAAAAATTAATATCTTGAAAATAAATTGAGATACAGCTTTCAAACAAATTGCATTTAAAAGTACATTTTTTTTCTGTATAAGACGGTGTAAAAATGTAAAATGCGGGACGTTTAGAAGTTTAAAAATTTGCAGTAGCAAAAATTGCAAAACCGAAATTTCATTTCAAATTTCAAAATGTTGTCATTCGCAGAATGACGTATGCGTTACGCACAGACATGTTTGTCCTTTATAATATAGATACATCTTAAAATCACTAGTGCATTTACGCGTCAATTCGGGAATTTCTTTTTTATTGAGAATTTTCGAATCGATACCAGAAATCCTGAATCCATTATTTAGCTTTATTTAATGTCAGATGTTTCGGGATTACGTAAATAAAAAATTCTTTTTGGAATTTCCGGTATGTACTCGGAATTTCTGAATAAGAAATAAATTCCTGAAATGCACGCTAATGATGCCAAAAGAGTTAAATATATTCTTTCTAACCATTTTAATAACGCACACGTAAGAAACTTGTATCCTGTCCCTTCAATCATATTCAGCAAGTGTAATTAACTTTAAACAGATGCGTCATTCATAAACAATGCATTAAAATATGATTTGGATGGTTTCCAGTTGAAAAACCTCTTGATGCTATTCCTTTGTAGTACAGTTTAAAGGTGAGGCTATGTGATTTATAGATGTGTATATCTTCATGTTTTATTTTTCTGGCGCATTTTTCGTAAGAACACACGTAAATGTAGCCGCTGAACTCAGTCCAAGTGTGTATTTTTCACAGCTGTTTCTTAATATTTTTAATAATTGATCATTTATGAGAAGAGGAGAACAAGATGAGAACATTTATGAGAACAAAAACCTTCGAAATTATTTTCAACGAAGGTACAAACTATTGATGTAACAACAACTATCATTAAAAACGAAATAAATGCAAAAATAAATACCATGGGAATAATTCAGATGACTTTGTCCATAAAAACTGAAAATAAGAACTCGTGAGAATAACTTTTATTATGAATGTGCTTCTGCCAATTTCTTTTAATAGTAATCATTATTAAAAACTTGCAATATCAATTGTATTTTAATTAATACTTACGTATAGTGCATGAATTGCTATTCGTATATACTATAAAATAAGGGTTCCTAAACTTTTAGATTAGCTGATCACTAAATCGAAATTTATACTTTTGCAGTACCATGAGGTACCACCAGTTCCCGTACTATCGCCCCAATTTTCAACTGCAGATTCAGATTATTCAGATGAAGTAGAGCTGCCAAATTATGAGGTTTATAGTTTCTGTGCTGTACCGATATTTATTATATTATTAGTATTATTATTATTATTATTACTTAAAAAGGTTATAACTTCATAGATTAATTTTAGATATGGACATATAGACATGTAGACATATATAAACCAAGAAACGAATGTACAATCTATCTAGATGTGATATTTGTCTTGTAAAGTTAAAGATTTATCCCTGAAAGGATCGAAACATCATTTAATGTACCTATGGAAAATAAAGACACAATATGAAAATTATGTTGATTATTATTTTTTTGTTTTGATGCATGTAATTATATAATGTATAAGATCATTTAATTTTAATCCTACATAGAAATCAACATAATAAACTCCGGTCTGTTGGTCTTCATATGGAATTTAGAGGCTGGGGACAATTTATTAAATAATGCAGAGAATTTGACATATGCCCACATACAAAAAGTGGAGATATGGTACTATTAAATTTGAATAAATAAGAAAGACCAGTTATTAGTTGCAAACAAGTGTAAATTTCTGTGGCGAAGGAGAGGGCATAAATAAACTTTTGGTAACTAATTGTAAGTATTAAATAATTAAATAAGCTGATGTGAAATTATAAGCTAAAAATAACTTCTTAAAAACACCATAAAATTTTTAATAAATGCGCAAGGCCTTTCAAAAGAACTAGTCTTTCTTCATCAGGCGCACATTGCACGTCTTACTACTTTAAAACCGCAGCAAGATTGACAGAGAACAGGTAAGGGTAAGGGACGAGTTGAAGAAACAGCCAATAAGAAAGTCTGAGCAGGAAACAGCCAATAGGAAAGCAGAGGGCATCAGCCAATCTTACAAGAGCATTACCTAAAGAGAAGAAAAAAGACCAGCAGGAGAATAATGAAACATTTTAATAAAAACTAAGTCAAAATACAAAAATGCATAATTAAATAAACTTAAAATTAGCAATTAGAAAATAAGATAAATAAATAAATAATAATAGTAATAAATAAATAAATGATAAGAAAAAATATATATGTATTACTACCAAAACTAATATTAAGTAATTTAAAAATATAAATATTATGTGTTAGGTTTGAGCAAGTTTTTCCAAGCTGCAGAGAGCATAGCAGAATCAGATTTTTCATTAGCAATAACTTCACGATTAAGAAAAATAGCTAAATTATCTTCTATTACAAAATATGCTTGGGATTCTCGCCATAGTTTTAATTTTTTAAATGCAAAAATTGTCTTTATGCCAATAGCACCTCTGAATTGGACTTTCTTGAAAATTTAGCCATTTTTCTTATGCCGTTTTAGCCCCTTTCATATTGGCTGTTTCTTCAATATGTCCCTTTCCCTTACCTATTCTCTGCCAGTCTTGCTGCTGTTTTAAAGTAATAAGACGTTTTCTCCTGATGAATAAAGACTAGTTTTTTCGAAAAGTCTTGCGCATTTATTAAAATTTTTATGGTGTTTTTAAGAAGTTCTTTTTACCTTAATTGTAAGTATATCTACCGTAACATTGATATTCCGTTCATATTGCCATTTTCTAGCATTTCTTGTTTCAGCTTTTTCTTTAAAATGAAAGTGGGAGTGTGAAAAAATTCTTTATAAATGCATCAATTATTTCTGTAGCTTCTTTTGCGAGAAGATGAGCTATTTCATTTCCATAAACACCAGCATGCTACTTTACCCAAGTAAACAAACATTTCTTGTCTGAGATCTGTTAGAATTTGAGTATCTATTTATATAAAATCCAAGTCTCTGTGTGTCCCTCACAATTCCGGTTGGACCGCCTCATTCATCGCGGTCATGTTAGGATTCCTGTGGAGAAATCGGTATGAGCTTCAATGATGAGTAATTGTTGAAAAGTACTAATAGCAGCCACAACAGGTTACCCCAATACAGCCAAATTTTGACCAAATTTGCAAGATATCACCAAATTTGGCGACAAAAATAAGTTGCCATATATGACGGTAACTTAGCGATAGCTGGCTAATTTGGCGAAATTCCCGTTGAAACCCACTAATTTTTCATAATCGAGCTCCCTGAAATACAATTTAAACTCTGTGCATTTATGTTTCCTTTTCAAAATCTATGGGTCAGAATTTAAAGTATAATGTACGAAAATGTACGTCCTTACATCTTCAATCCGATGCTTCTACTAAAATAACCGCCACTAGACGGCGCTGCACTATCTGAGCTCCCAACTGTCCGATTTTAATGTGCTTTACATAGCCGAATACAGAAATGAAATACTCGGTAATTTTCCAATATAGGGGACTTGGCGAAATAGTGAAAACTGTATATATCTTGATAGCTCATTTTCCGTCATTCTTGTGGGGCTATCTTTCTAGTTAGTGTTATGGTATCGGGCATCTGAAAACTAAGATGGGCCCAATGAAAGAAATAACCATTAAAATAGTAGCACTGTTTAATTATTGTTTAAAATTTCATATAAGTCGGTGTAATTTTAAAATAAGAAGATTTAAAGTGTTTTCAAAATGTTGATTTTACTACTGAAAGTACTTACCCTTATGCAGTATGTTAGAATGCCTGATATCGGAAAATGTAAAATAATTTTGTTCGATGCATACATTTTCATACTTTGTTTATCATACATAATTATTATAATGGCAAAAATACAAAGTATGATGCATAAACATCTTCTTTCGCTGCATAAAAATATTTGTAAGCAATCCCTTTAGCAAAATTAAAATATAATTTTCTTTTAAAAAATGCATGAACCATAAACAATGCATTAAAGTATAATTTGGATTGCGTCCAAGAGGAAAATACATCAAAGCTTTATAGGATATTATTCCTTTGTTCTGCAGTATAAGGTGATGCTATGAGATTTATACCTGAGTAAAATCACCAGATTTTACTTGTGTTCTACGTGCTCACATAAATGTATCCTGGATCCTCTCCAAGTGAGAATTTCCGACAACTATTCCCTGATAATTGGATGTGATTATTAATATAAACACAAAAAAATATTTAAATAATTTGCAAAGACGATACAAATTATGCTAGTAATAACAGCTATATCCAAAAGGGAAATAAAAGAATAAGCACACTTAAAAAAAAAAGGGACCAGATTTCCTGTAGGAATCGGAAAAATAGTTGCCCTTATCGTACCGGAAAAATTTCCGACCCAGCTCGAAATAAAATCAGTAAAATCGGAATAAAATCCGTAAAATTGGAATAAAATCCGTAAAGTACCGTTTTAATGAATGTTTCCCTTTTTTACGGATTTTATTCCGAGTTGGGTCGGAAAATTTTCCGGTACGATAAGGGCAACTATTTTTCCGATTCCTACAGGAATACTGTTCGGATTTTTTTACAGTGCATATCATGGTAATACTTCAGGTGATTTAACACATAAATGTAGCAAAGTTCAATGTGTGGAGATCCTTTTGAGTTATTTATTTTGTAAGGAAAGGCCAATACATTTTAAAAATAATTAACATTGTTTTGTAACAGAGTTCATGATTCATTAACAAGGATTTAGTCTTTCTCGAATTTTTGACATTGCTATTGAAAATACTACCTGATCCATAATTCTAAGAAATGCACAATATCGGAAAATGTAAAATAATTTCGTTCGATGCATGCATTTTTATACTTTCTTTATCATACATAATTATTATAATGGCGAAATATTAAAGTATGCTACATAAACATCTCCTTTCGCTGCATCAAAAAAATATTTTTAAGTAATTCTTTCAAGCAAATTGAAATATAATTTTCTTTTTAAAAATGCATGAGCCAGAAACAATGCATTAAAATATGATTTGGAAAGCCTCCAAGACGAAAATATTTTAAAGCTTTATAAGTTGTTATTCCTTTGTTGTATTCTATAAGGTGAGGCTACGAGATTTATATCTGAGTAAAGACTTCAGGTTTTACTTGTATATTGCTGCTCAGTACGAGCTCACATAAATGTATCCTGGATTATCTCCAAGTGAGGATTTTCAACAAATATTTCGCGATAATTGTATCTGATAATTTATATAACTGTTAAAAAAAAAAAAGATACTTTGCAAAGACGATGCCCACTACTCTGGTAATAACAGCTGACTCCAAAAGGGAAATAAAAGGTTAAGCATATCATGGTAATACTTCAGGTGATTTAACACATAAATGTAGAAAGTTTCAATTCGTGGAGATTCTTTTGAGTTATTAATATTATGTGCAAAAGCCAATCCCCCCCTTTTTTTTTAATTAACATTATTCATCAACAGAGTTCATAATTCGTTAACAAGGATTAAATCTTTTCTAATTTTTGACATTAATTTAAAAATATTATCTGTCCCATAATTTTAAGAACAGTACGTTAGAATGTATGATATCGGAAAATGTAATATAATTTTGTTCGATGCATGCATTTTCATACTGTGTTTATCATACATAGCTATTATAATGGCAAAAATATAAAGTATGTGACATAAACATCTTCTTACCGCTGCATAAAGGTATTTTTAAGCAATCCTTTTAAGCAAAGTAAAATATAATTAAAAAAAAATGCATGAACTATAAGCAATGCATTAAATTATGATTTGGACAGCATCCAAGAATGAAATCTCTCAAAAATATATTATTCCTTTGTTGATTATACCAAGTTGAAGCTATTAGATTTATATCTGAGTAAAATCGGCAGGTTTTACTTGTGTTTTGCAGCCCAATACGAGCTCACATAAATGTATGCTGGATTCTCTCCAAGTGAGAATTTCCGACAACTATTCCCTGATAATTGTATCTGATAATTGATATAAACACGAAAAAAATTTAGATAATTTGCAAAGATGATACAAAATATGCTGGTAATAACAGCTAACTACAAAAGGGAAATAAAAGGTTAAGCATATCATGGCAATACTTCAGGTGATTTAACACATAAATGTAGCAAAGTTCAATTCTTGGAGATTCTTTTGAGTTATTAATTTTGTGTGCAAAAGCCAATACTTTTTTTATAATTAACATTTTCCAGCAACAAAGTTTATGATTCAGTAACAAGTATTAAATTGTTTTCCAATTTTTGATAATACTTTTGAAAATGCTATCTGATCCACAATTTTAAGAATAGTACGTTAGAATGCACGATATCGGAAAATGTAAAATAATGTTGTTCGATGCATGCATTTTCATACTGTGTTTATCATACATAGCTATTATAATGGCTAAAGTATAAAGTATGTGACATAAACATCTTCTACCAATGCATAAAGATTAAAGAAGCAATCCTTTTAAGCAAATTGAAACATAATTTTCTTTTGAAAAATGCATGAACTATAAACAATGCATTAAACTATGATTTGGATAGCATTCAACAACGAAATCTCTCAAAAATATATAGATGTTATTCCTTTGTCGATTATACAAAGGTGAGGCTATGAGGTTTATATCTGAGTAAAATCTCGAGGTTTTACTGTGTATTGCAGCTCAATACGAGCTCACATAAATGTATCCTGGATTATTTTCAAGTAAGGATTTTCAGCAAATACTCCTTGATAATTGCATCTGATAGCTTATGTAACTATAAAAAAAATCCTGATAATTTGAAAAGAAGATAATAAACTATGCTTGTAATAACAGCTAACAACAATAGGAGAATGAAAGAATAATATCACTGGAAATACTACTTGAAGTGATTTACCACATAAATGTTACAAAGCTGAATGCGTTGAGATTTTTTTGAGTTATTAATTTATGCATAACCACTAATATACTTTTTACAATCGACATTATGCAGCGACAAAGTTCAGTAATGCTTCCAATCACTGGTAAAACATAGTGTTATGCATGATAAAAGTGCCCCGATTTTTAAAATTGTTTTACCGTAGAGGAGAATGTATTACCGATTCATTTTTGTATAATATATATCTGTACTGTTATATACAATTGAAGTGTGTCTGTCATTTAAAACAAAAAACAACATCACCTATTTCTGAATTCATTCGACCATGTAGATGACGCATAGGCAAAAATAACATTTAAAAATTTGGTTGTCTGTCTGCCAGTTTACCCGGAATTGGTTAAGAAATTCCAGCATCATTCGATCAAACAATCTCCCAATACTCAAAAACTCGCGAACCAATTGAAAACTTTTGAGCAATCTTACAGCGATTGAAGACCGATTGCCTAGTTGTCAGCGCATCGCGCTACAGTGCTACGGGTTAAAAGTTCGATTCCAGACATGTAAAGGGTTCACCTTTCAGTGTCTATAAAATGAGTATCAAGCTTGTTTGGGAGTGAACACCAAGAGTTTCGGATTGGGTTGACCATCTGACCGGGATATATGATATATAGCACTTTTGGTCACATGGTTATATCGTCTAGAATAAATAGTGTGGAAATCCCAGAAATACTTAAAAAAGTGCTAAAATATTGACTCCCTTAAATGTGCAGTGCAACGATGGTGAAGTCCAAAGAGTCGATCTCAGAGACATCTACAGATATTTTCTAAATTTGCAAGACGATTACTAGTCTAGACGCTCTAATAATTCGATGTTTACATCGAAATGGAAAATATCCCACAGAAATCGCTGCGATCAATTGGTTGGATTTCAGCATGGTTGCACATTTAAGGGAGTCAAATTTTTAGCACTGTTTGGATAGCAGATTTCCACACACATAAAGGTCTAGATGCTGCAACATGGTCTTGTAAACAGGGTTGTGCATTGTAGTCCAAGTACTTAACAGATTGTGAAGCCACAGTGATTAGTACGGCGGTTGAAAGATTTAGTTAAGATTTATAAATGATAATAATTACATTTTTTACTTATGACTTACACATTTTAATTAAAAAAAGAAATCGGTAAATATTTCCTCCCTAAAAATTTGAAAGATCTTTTAAAATACAAATGCAGCACAACATGTTGGGTTGCTACACAGCTAGTATTAAATAAAAAGTAAAAGTTACAAAAATTTTCGTTTATCTAATACATTTGTTAAATTTTGAAATAGTCGTTTTGTTTATAGTAAAAGTAAGATTATGGATGAATCCTCATTAATTACTATCACTCTCATTTCTTGAAGTAAAGGGTTTTATACACATGCCATGTATTGAAAATTAAGTACTTTTCTAGTATTTGGCATTTTTTTTAAAGCTCGCTGCAATTCGGACTTCAGAAAAGTGAGATTATTGCCAAATAATATGAACAGTTATGAAAATTAACCTGATAAACTAAGTTTATTTAATGTAAATATTTAAGATGTATGTAAATATGTAAGGTGTGTTTATGTAAGTATATAAAGTAAGTGCGCATGTGCGAAGGAAAATTATGTGTTAGTATGATATTATTCATCATGATCGCAAGTTAAATTTTAAAAAGTATTGATTAATCTTAATTACCACTGCGCGTAATGTAAAACTGTTAAAATGCAGTTTAAAAAAATGCTTCAGTGTTATGTTTTCTTCCGGGCTTTTTAGGTGCGTTTATAATTACTATATAAATACATAGCACCTATAGATGTCGACTGGTCCGTCCGTCTGTCTGCATATAACAGCGCAAAAACTACACAACCGAAAGGTTTGAAATTTGATGTACATAATCGTTGCAGAATTTTGCCGAGTCATTTCAAGTTTTATGCAAATCGAATTTAAACTTAAAAAGATATTTTAAAAAAGTTTTCTTCATTTTATTAAATCCTATCATTCGCAATTAATTCAATGATATCCCATGATAGGTAATGATTCTAGCTTGCCATGGTGATTACGTCTTATTTAAGATGGAGTCATATTATTTACGTATTACTGAATTTAACGTATAGAATCGTAATAAATTTTCTATTCATGCATTTTTGCATAAGACTGCAACAGCTATTGTACTCAGATCTGAATATTTAAATACTTATAAAACTAATAGTATGATGACGTACAATTTTCGACTTGTTTTATTTTTTGAGTATACGTGTGTCTAGATTAAAAAAAAAAAAAAATTAAGGTTGTATTTAAATTCTTTAAAATGATATATTATGGCTATTACCATGAGCGCTTGTAGTGTGAGTCACACGGTGCGATTTTTGGCTACCAATATTTTAGAACGAAAAAATGTGACTTATTTTATCTGACATGTCTCACTAATTGACGCAAACTTTTCGAAAATAACGGTGGCCAGCAAGCATAGCAGTTATCAGCTATGTGGCTTACACTACAAAAACTCGTGGAACTACGTAACGTAGCCTTATATATAATTTTTTTGCACGATACTGAAAAATGTACATAAAATTACTTCGGTGCTTAAATGTTATATACCAAATCGTATATACCAGTCATGGCGAACCTTTTTACATGCGCGTACCAAAAATCTACAAACAATATATATTAACAATGTAACGTGCCAAACTTTTACTTTAAAAATTTTTCCGAAATTACAATTTTTACAGAAAACACTGGTTAAAAAGTCAGTTGCTATCATGCAGTAATAATTCATAGTTAAAAAATATTAAAAACCAAAATACGATTTCTTTGGGTAATGGAATCAGCCAATTAAATTAATGAAATTTCAATTACTAAATATGATTCATCATATGATGGTACGTATTATAATAAGGAGAAAAAAAATACGGATTTTTATTTTAGTAAGTTTTTTTAAAGCAATATCTCGATTATAATGATCCAAGTTGCATTAAAACATTTATTAATAATGTATTGAAGTGATTAATGCTGTTGAACTTTCATTGGAGAATGCTTTATACCTGGTTCATATTTTGTTATTTTTATAAATCATATGTAGCTAAATTGGATTCATTTGATATTTTATTGCAGTGACATCTGTTTAATGAAATTTATCCGAAAGATATAGCTGCAGGTTTTAAATTCGTATAAAAAGGCAAATACATGCCGAGGGTATCGCAGGAAAAGAAAATTCTTTTGATGTATCAATTCATGGAAAAAAAAAATTGCAAAAACCTGTGATAGTCTATCCGTATGGAACAAACTTTTATTAATAAAACAGAAATCAAAAAAAAAAAAAAAAAAACTATGAAAACTAAAGCTGTACGATTAAAAGGGATTTATCTTCATAATGATTATCAAATTAAATTTTTTTCGTGTGCCAGAGAAACTGTCTTACGTGCCAACTCTGGCACGCGTGCCATAGGTTCGCCAACCCTGGTATATACGAACGCACAAAGGGTCTATACAATTCACCTCACTGGGACTGATCATGGCCGAAGTCCAATCAAGTCATTCGAGAGTTCTATCAAACATTCTTTATTTATCATACATAATTATTCTAATGATAAAAATATAAAGTCTGTTATTTAAACATTTTCACTCATTGCATTTAAATCTTCAAACATTTCAAGTAAAATGAAACATAATTTTCTTTTAAAAGAAGCATGAATGGTAAACAAAGCATTAAATTATGATTTGGAACGCTTCCAATTAGAAAATCTCTCGATGATGTAAGTTATTATGACTTTGTTTTGCAATATAAGGTGTGATTATGCGATTTATATCCCAGTAAATCTGCATGTTTTACTGGTACATTGCATTTTTCTTATAAACTAGCATAAATATATCCTGGATCCGCTCCAAGTGAGGATTTTTGACAAATATTCCCTACTAATTGTATTTGAAAGATTGATAACCAGGGAAATTTTCTAGATAATTTGCAAAGAAGATACAAAATGTGCGGGACCGAATGTGAAAGACGAAATAAATGAATACATGTATTATGTTAATATATTGGATGATTTAGCATATAAATATTAAAAAAAGGTGAATGAAAATTCTTTTGAATTATTAAAAAGGAAACTAAAGCCAATATTAAGCAACAGGGTTCGATTTTACTTTAATTCACCAGTACAAAGGTGATGCCCTTTTTAATATAAGTACTTCAATCATAGAAAGAAAGAAATGCTGTGGATTAGGATTATAGATATTCTTTATTATTGACTGTTGCTTTCCTTTGTTGGTAAAGGATTATTATATGTTTATTATGCATTGAACGATTGAAAAAATATACAGGGTGCAATATGTTATCTATCGCGGAAGTTTGAGATTTTTGCACATGATTTTGTCTTTCATTAAGGGATCAGTTAAAAGATGAATTAAAGTAATTCGAGATCAAAATCAGGGTGCAATGTCCTTTTTACGGCGAAGCCACTTTTAGCCGATATCGTCGGTACTTTTGAATGTTGTTCGACCCATAAAAGTTAGCTCAAATTTTTAGATAAAATAACCCTATTTGGTGATTCCCCAATTTGGTGATACCGGCTAAAGGTGGTTTCGCCGTAAAAAGGACATTGCACTCTGATTTTGATCTCGAATTACTTTAATTCATCTTTTAACTGATCCCTTAATGAAAGACAAAATCATGTGCAAAAATCTCAAACTTTGAAATTTAATAACCAGGTCAATTTTTGTAGTACAGATGTCAAACTTTTTGTGTTATATCTGTTATGATATGAGTAAACTTTTACTAATTATAACTATAGGAACTGGGGGACCGTATAAAAAGTTAGTTTTCGTAATTTTTGTAAAATTGATTTTTTACTTTAAATAATGCCACAACATGAATATTTAGCTCATTTGAAACGTTTTTGTGATTGGAACTATATGTCTACGACCAACGGTTGAGAAATTAAAGGTCGGCGATAGATAACATATTGCACCTTGTATAACTTCTAATGAACGGGCTATAAAAATATTTTTACTGTTACATAATTTTGGATTTAGTATATTGAAATATGTTTAGATGTAATTTGGTTATATTTGTGAAGAAAGTGACAGATTATTCATAGATATCAGCAACAGACAATATTACAAATCAGTCCAGTGTTGAATTCAGACACTTTACTCCGGGAGGGATTTCTGTGGCTCCGGGGGGACATTATAGAGTACCGGGGAGGGGGGATTGTACTTTATGACCATTGAAAACACACTCTCAAATCTTCCGGAGGGAACCTCATTGTTCCGGGGGGGGGGATTGTACTTTATGACCATTGAAAACACACTCTCAAATCTTCCGGGGTAACCTCATTGTTCCGGGGGGAGGGGGATGTCCTCCCCGGGTCACCCCTGAATTCAACACTGATTCAGTCTCTCTAGGTCTAGTGTTACAATCATGAATGTTTCAAGAAAAGGCATATTTTTTGTCACGTAGATACTATAAAAGGACGGATTTTGAGGAATATTTTTACAGAGTATTAAAGAATAAAGTATATTCATTTACCTTGAGCACTTAGCTGCTTAACGAAACTCAGGGAAGGAGACTATTTTCTATTTCAGTTTTTTAGTTATTTTCTGTTAAAAAATAGTTTAAAATTAAATTAGAATATATCATAAAGTATTTTTTCTTCTTTAGTGCTCACCGTATTAAGTAAAATATATGATATGGAATAATATACAACATTTTAAGGTGTCGGTCTACATTAAAATGGCAGTTTTTTGGCGAAAATGTTCGATTTTTTTATTGTTTTATTTGAAAGACCTTTCTTTTATGATTACAAGTCTGTTTTAATTTTATTCCTACGATTATTAGAACAGGGGCTATCACCAACGTAAGGAACAGGAAGTAATGAGTCAAATGCAGGAAATGGGCGTAGGAAGGCCAGATGAAATGTAAACAATGGTTCTATGTAACATTTTCTTACGTTTTTACATAAAAACACTAATAAACCTTAATTCTATCGTTTCTAGATTTAAAAATATCGATAGGAAATCTTTAAATGCGATTTCTGGAAAATCAATTTTTTTCGTTATTTCCATGTTCGATAAACTCCATTACACAAAATGTTTTAAACCTTAAACTTAAACTTACACTATGTGCAAAACTACTTAAAAGATGAGACAATATTAAAAAAGTCCTTCCGGCCAGTGCCGGGAGGAAGAGGTAGCTTTCATAATCCTTATTTAAAAAAAGCCAAATTATATCATTCAAACACACGAAGCTCAATTTATTGGAAACCAAATATAGGAGATTCAATACTAATTTTTATCAATATAATGAATGAGAATTTCGCGAAATTAGTCAGCTTTATCCAAGCTGCTTTTCTTTAAAGTAACATATATTTGGCTGCCAAATTCGGCAATTTCTTAAAGTGCCTGTCATTTTAAGACAACATGGTGGATGAGAATAAGCAGTGAACTTGGTCGAGACCTTAGTAATTGCTGTGCACATGCTCACTCACATCGGAATCGGTTAATATATAGGACTGCTGTCGCATGCAAAAAATCAGATTTTTCAAAATGTCACCCACAATAGAAATTGAAACTGCTATATCTGAGCCATTTTTTAAGGTAAAGACAAACAAAAAATGCTCCTGAATCCTTATATCAAGGTCAAATACTTAAGAAAGAAACCTTTTTCAATTTCTATTTTTTTTGCACCTCACTTTAAATATATATATATTTTTTAATTTAATGGTCGCCATTTTGAAACAAGATGGCTGATGAATCTGGCCAGCGAACTTGGTCGAGGTGTTGATGTATACTATCCACATGCCTTCTTACATCGAAATAGGCGAATACGTGTGTTATCGCGTGACAAATACAAGATCGTTTCAAAATGTTAGCCATGCTAGAAATTCAAAGTGCTATAAATCAACCATTTTTTAAGATATAAACAAAAGAACAAATTTTCAGAAACAAAAACTGCTCCGGAATCTTTGTATCAAGGGCAAACACATAAAAAAATCTTTTTCATTTTTCAATTGTTTAATACCTCATTTTGAATTTTAAATTTAATTTTTTTTAAATGGCAACCCTTTTGAAACAAGATGGCGAATGAAGCTGGCCAACGAACTCGGTCGAGACATTGGTATGTACTATGTACAGACCAAGTTACATCCAAATAGGTTCATAATTATGCCTGTTATCGGAGACAAAAATCAGGTCGTTTTAAAATGTCAGCCACAAGAGAAATTCAAAATGCTATTACTCAGCCATTTTTTTTTAGATATAGACGAAAGAAAAACTGTTCCGGAATCTTTGTATTAAGGTCAAACACATACAAAAAAAATCTTTTTCACTTTCCAATTTTTTGGTATCTCATTTAATTTTTTTTATTTTTTAATTTTTTTAAATGGCCGCCATTTTGAAACAAGATGGCGGATGAAGCCGGCCAACGAACTCGCTCGAGATATTTGTATGTACTATGTACACACCAAGGTACATCCAAGTCGGTTCAGAAATGCGCCTGTTATTACGTGAGAAAAATCAGGACGTTTCAAAATGTCAGCCACGCTAGAAATTCAAAATGCTATAACTCAGCCATTTTTTAAGATATAGACGAAACAAAAACTGCTCCGAAATCTTTGTATAAAGGTCAAATACATAAGAAAAAATATTTTTCCATTTTCAATTTTTTGGTACCACATTTCAAATTTAAATTTTTAAAAAAAATTTTAAATGGCCGCCATTTTGAAACAAAATGGCGGATGAAGCTGGCCAACGAACTCGGTCGAGAGATTGGTATGTACTATGTACACACTGAATTACATCCAAATCGGTTCATAAATACGCCTTTTATCGCGTGACAAAATTCAGGACGTTTCAAAATGTCAGCCACGCTAGAAATTCAAAATGCTATAACTCAGCCATTTGTTAAGATATAGACGAAACAAAAACTGCTCCGGAATCTCTGTATAAAGATCAAATACATAAGAAAAAAATATTTTTCCATTTTTAATTTTTTGGTACCACATTTCAAGTTTAAAAATTTTTAAAAAATTTTAAATGGCCGCCACTTTGAAACAAAACGGCGGATGAAGCTGGCCAACGAACTCGGTCGAGACATTGGTATGTACTATGTACACACCGAATTACATCGAAATCGGTTCATAATTACGGGAGTTACAGTGTGACGTAGGTCAGATATATATATATATATATATATATTAATTTTGAACGGAGGGTGGTTTCGGGGTCTGGGGGTCATGATCGATGAAAATATACCAAAATTTTTTGAAATCGCGTTCCTCCGAACGGCTGCAATAGGTAGCTTTTTTGTAAAGAAAGCTACCTAAAAAGGTGTTAAATTATTTTAATACCTTAGTAGGGGAGATCGGGGCTAGTAGGCGCAGTTTTTAGTTATTAATTTTTATTAAGTTTTTGTTTAAGTGTTTTAACAAACTTTAACTGAATTTTTAAAGAACAGGCATTTGGCTATAAATACCCGGGAGTTTTGAGTTTGTAGCTTTTGTAGTTTATGTTTAGCGAAAGCCTAAAGTAAAAGGAAAATTGCCTATACCTATGGGGTAAGTTGGCACACGCTTTATAAAAATTTAAATAAAACTCAAATAAGACACACAGTTAACAGAAACCAATTTCATTATTATCAGTAAATTTAAACAAAGGCGTTATCGCTGTACAATGTAAATTCTAAATTATACAGGCATAAAAATAATGAATAAAACATTAACATTGAGTAACTTCTATCCTACTCGATATCATCATCAGAGTTACAGTTGTCAGAAATAAAAATTCGACTGTGTCCGTTTGGACAAGCCTCATGTGACCAAAATCTTGCATTGCAACCACTTTTCTCGGTGTTTGCTGTTTTTCAAGCTACCAGCACGCACCAGACACCGAGCCAACTTGCCCCGTGTCCAATGCGCCTACTAGCCCCATAATAAATTTCTTCACAAAAGGGACACGTAACCATCTAAGCATAAATAATGCAAGTAAATCACAAATGGGGTAGGTGCAGTTATTCATACACTAAGAAAAACTGCACAAGTTAAATCGCAATTATTAAGATAAGTATTAGAAATTATAAAAAAGAATGAAGCAACGAAAAATTACTTATGAGTGCAGAAAACAGAAAAATCGTAATAAATGTCCACTGCACGTAGGTAACGCTGCAAAACTACAATGAGGATTGGGAAAAGCAAGAAGAAAGGTACTCTGTGACTGGTTGTGCAATCTATCCACAAAAAGGCGATTTATGAGGACTGCGCCTACTTACCCCTGTAGCCAACTAGCCCCGGTCTCCCCTACTTTCAACTATAAAAACATAGTCTTCCTCAGAGAAATGTAAGAAATACCATTGTTATTGACATCTAATTTTCAAAATTCACGTAAATGGTGACGAAAGGGGTGAAAGTGGAAATTAATTTTTAGATCCGGGAAACATTGAGAAAATAAAACATGGATATAGGGAAGTAGAATATTACACGTTTTATGATTATTTAAGCAAACTGAGCCAAATTCTGCGTATGTTGTAGGATAAAACGTTATTGCAAACAGTATTTTCTTTAGTAATAATTTTTATTGATTCGCGGATGATTAAGTAGTTTTGCACATAGTGTAAGTTACTGCAACTGTAACTCTGATGATGATATCGAGCAGGATAGAAGTTACTCAATGTTAATGTTTTATTCATTATTTTTATGTCTGTATAATTTAGAATTTACATTGTACAGCGATAACGCCTTTGTTTAAACTTACTGATAATAATGAAATTGATTTCTGTTAACTGTGTGTCTTATTTGAGTTTAACTTTTTAAAGTAAAATAATTTAACACCTTTTTTAATATTGTCTCATCTTTTAAGTAGTTTTGCACATAGTGTAAGTTTAAGTTTAACTTTTTAAAGTAAAATAATTTAACACCTTTTTTAAGATTGTCTCATCTTTTAAGTAGTTTTGCACATAGTGTAAGTTTAAGTTTAACTTTTTAAAGTAAAATAAAATAAAATAAAGTAAAGTAAAATAAAATAATTTAACACCTTTTTTAATAAAAACATGTATAATAATCACTTATAAAAAAATTAAGTTAAATAATGCTATAAAAAGTGATAGAATATCTTTATTAAGACTTACGATCGTTTCATCGCACAATCGGCGACATTTTCAAAATCAATCATAATAGAAAATATTTTCACATAACTTAAAAACAATAATATAGTAAACAATGTCACGAGACATGAATCATAATGAAAATATTGCAACCATAAAATAAAATAAAAATTAAATTAGCTATTTGCGAGCGTGGATTAATTTTCACATAATTTAAAAACAACATGGTAAACAATGCCACGAGACATCAAGCATACTGAAAAACATTGTAAAACATAAAATAAAATAAAATTAACTTGGCTATTTGCGAGTGTGGATTAATTTTTACTATTGTTTCTACAATTACTTAGTATCTCTTTCCAAATTCTAGGTAAATCAAGGGACACAGAATCATTGCAAATATTCTCGTTGCGTAAAAATATTTCTATTGATTCTCGGACTATGGATGGTAAATAAAATCTTGATGGATAAATTTTTTAATACTTTTCTAATATTGTCTCATCTTTTAAGTAGTTTTGCACATAGTGTAAGTTTAAGTTTAACTTTTTAGAGTAAAATAATTTAACACCTTTTTTAATATTGTCTCATCTTTTAAGTAGTTTTGCGCATAGTGTAAGTTTAAGTTTAACTTTTTAAAGATGAATTAAGCATTTCTGTTTATTTATTTTAAACCTATTATTTGTTTTAAACCTATTTCAGTGATTTTTTCTCAGGATGCTTACCATATTACTCCCTGTGTTCTGAACTAGAATCTAAGGTAATGTAATTGTTCGAATGTAAAAAAATGGTATTTTTTAATAAAAAATATGTATTATTTGACATATTTTTTAAATATTTCATTTAATTTTGAAGATATTTTACAACTCATAATTCAGTGCAGAGATAAGTGTTGTAGTAGTATCTAGTGCAAAAGAAATTGAAATATATTTAGTTGAATTGAGCTGTCTGGCGTAAGCAGCAACTTTTTTGTCACTTACGATATTATAAATTCTAATATAATCTTGCAATTTTTTTAAAGAAAATAACTTAAAATCTAGAATATTTTCTTTCTCGCCGATTTTATTTACGCAACAAAATGCTTAAGATAAATCAATATTCTTTATCTTTTAATTCTTTTTATTTTAAATATTCTTTAAAATCTATCCTTTTTGGATATCGATTTTCTTTAAAAAAATTGTAAGATTATATTAGAATTTATAATAAAGTAATTTTAATTCTTTAACAGTTACAACAGTTACACAACGCTATACAGGGTGTCAATAATTAAACGACCCTATTTTAAAGTTGTCTACAGACAAAAAAATTGTTCATAAAGTTGTACAATTTTGTGAACGACATAATAAAGGGATGGGAATTTGTTTAAGCTAAAGAAAATATAAATAAAAATAGTTCCAAATTTAGCCACCGGAGGGAGATTTTTAATAAATTACATTTTTAGTATCAAGACAGTTCAAAAATTTTATTTACAGGATGTTCATAATTAATCGACCCTATTTGAAAGTTGTCTACAAACGAAATTATTGTTCAGAATAAAATTTTTGGAGGACATAATAAAAGTATGGGAATTTGTTTGAGCGAAAAAAAAATTAGGAGAAAGATTTTAAAGAATTACGCATTTAGCATACATTTACAATAGTTTAACGAATTTTGTTATAACCAAACATGTTCTGCATGACTTTCACTATTTTCAGATACCATCTGGAATCATAAGATAGCATGTCCTACAATTGGCCGCAGTGTGTTCTGGGAAATGCTAGGAACGTGTCGTGAAATGCTAGGAACGTGTCGTGAAATGCTAGGAACGTGTCGTGAAATGCTAGGAACGTGTCGTGAAATGCTGTCTTTAGAATAAGGTTAAGTTATTAAGTAACATTTCTAAACTATTGTAATGCTAAATGTGTAATTTATTTAGAAACGCCCTCTGGTGGCGAAATTTTCAACTACTTTTATTTATATATTTTTTAGCGTAAACAAATTCCCATCCCTTTATTATGTCTTTCAGAAAATTTCACAACTTTATGAACAATAGTTTTGTCTGTAGACAACTTTAAATTAGGGTCGTTTAATTATGGACAACCTGTAAGTAAAATACATGATACAGAAAAACATGATAATGTAAATTAATGCATCATTTCCCTTTCTTTGTTTATCACACATAATTATTTTAATGGTGACAATATAAAGTGTGTTATTTAAACATTTTCTTCGATTTTATACAAACCTTCAATAATTTAAAACAAATTGAAAGATAATTTAATTTTAAACATGCATGAACCCATAAACAATTTATTAAACTATGAATTGGATGGCTTCCAATAAAAAAAAAAAATCTGAAAAACATGAGATATTGTTTTGTTGGGCAATATAAGGTGAGGATATGCGATTAATATCCAAGTAAATATACCAGCTTTAGTTGTATATTGTAGTTTTCTGAGAGCTTGCATAAATGCATGCTGGACTCAATCCAAGTGAGGATTTTCAACAACTATTCTCTGATAATTACATTTGATGATTTATGACAACCCAAAATTTTCGAGATAATTTGGAAAGCATGTGTAAACTTGCCCAGTAATAATGTCTAACGCCAGAAACGAAATAAATGAATAAATATATCAATGGAATTGGAGAGATGATTTAGTGCATAAATATCACAAAGTTGATTTTTTTTTGGGTATTCCTTCGAATTATGATTGCGTGTGTCAACAACAGCAATATTTTAAAACGAAAAAGTTACTAATGTTTTTCCATTGCCAGAAAAAGTTTGTATCATTTATGATAAGACCACTCGGATCATGAAAAAACAAACTATCTTTGTAACGATTGTTTGATTGTCATCTAAAGCTATGAAAGAGACTTAATGAATCAATATTATATTCATTTATTGAGAAAAAATAATGAAATTATATCTACAAAATAAGTGAAAACAGCGTCATAATTTACAACCTCATCTGTTGGCTTTTTAAAAGAATTTGCATTGTTAGATATCTTGTAATCACCATCTACTTCAACTGCCAGTTAATGTAAAGAGCATATTTGAAAAAGTATTTTGAGTTAAAGTTTTAGTCATGCGGGCAATTAAGGGACTAACAAGAAACATATATTAAGAAGTAATATGTACAATTACAACGTATCATCGAAATCTTGAAACAACCTGTAGCTGAAATAAATTCTTATGTCGGTACAGTACAACGCAAGCTTGCATTTGTCAAAGAATAGAACATGCATTCATGAAGATATAAATGTTTCTTTGAAAAATTCCAAAATTTTCTGAATGCGTTTTGTTTATATCATGCATGATTTTAAACCTAATTTAAAGCATGTTCTAGAAAACTTGTCAAAGTGCAGTAGAAACATCATATAATAATTAGAGGATAAATATATAGCATTTTTGATAAAAATGTGAATATGTATACGAAAAAGCTTTTAACAAAGCACGTGGGACTTACAGAACGTTTTTACTTTCATAATTTAGTTGATGTAAAATTTGGAAGATTGTTGTATCTTTTGTTACCAACACTGTAAAAAAATACAAATGTTTCTTAATATACGGAAACATAATATAACCACGAACAAAACAATACTGCAACTTCTTCCGAGGCATCCACGATTGAAAAAAATATTCTTTTTCTGTATAAACTTCAGAAACTAATATTTTTCGAGATTTAAAGAAGCAGTTATAAAAACTTTTCTTGTGACTGATTTTCGGAAACATATACGAGTAGATTTTACCTCACAGGCTATCAAAGTCTGAGAGCTAATGTGCCCGCAGGTTCTGTATGTACGTAACGCTATAACTCATGATACAGATATCCAATTTCCTTCACATTTTTTTTCGAGGTTTATTCTGATAAGGCGCTTCCCTGATTAGTTTTGGAGGTTCATTAGTTAAGTACAACGGGTGGGAACGGGGTCCTAATCCCCCTTAATTTAGATAAATGGGGCTTTCATGCACAATTATCAGATTTGCTTCAAATTTGGTATACCAGTTTATTCTGATAAGGTACTTCCCTGATTGGATTTGGAAGTTCATTGTTAAGTCTAAAGGGGGAAATGGAGGAGCTAATCCCCTTTACTAAGCTAAATGGGTTTTTTATGCAGAATTACTCGATTTGCTTCAAATTTGGTATATCGATTTATTAGGATAGGAGCTTCTCTAATTAGATTTGGAGGTTCATCAGTTAAGTATAAAGGGGATAAATGGAATTCCCCCTTGATTTATTTTTCGAGGGGCATTATTCTTTGAAATAAGAGTATAATATACAATTAGTGTGAATAGCATGTGAGTTCAATGCACCAGTTTAACTGGGCACTTTTGTTTTTATTACAGTGTATAAACCAGTTTCCTCAAAGAGGAATATCGGTTTTTCGGATGCTATCGATTCTCAAGTAAACATTTTCATGTTCAACAAACATGTTTTACAGACAAACATGGTAAATTACCAGCGTTAACACTTGTAAGGAACCAGTAACTTTGTTACAAAAGCTCTCTAGTGGTTTGAAGGTGAACATGTTGTAAGACGTAACTGTAATATAGATGCATTCTAATTGACCGCGGTGCATTTTTAATTAGGAGTTCACCGTTCCGAGAGTTAGCGGTAACCGTATGCAAATTTATTTGCTCAGTCTGCCAGAGTATAAATAGGGGAGCGAAAATATGTTAAGCGGTCAGTGGTTAGTCTGTGTTTGGTGGGTTAGTTAGACGTTGGAGAGAGTGTGAGTTGACGTAAGTAGTTTTGGTGTGGAGAAACGGCCTGTATGGCTGGAGCCTGGGAACAAGATTTAGAGTGAGATGAAATCTAGATGTGGATTTGAAATGAACTCCGCCGTCGCAGCTTAAACACGCTCCGGAGAAATGAAGTTACGTGAGTTAACTTTTGACTTTATATTTAATTAAGATTGTTCTATTGCTATCACGGAGTGAGGGCCGAATTTATGAGATCGTATCTGCCAACCCTTTGCCCGTTGTTGAATAAAAGCTCTATATTTAAAGCCTATAAGACTTCTTATGAACTCCCACCACCATAAATACGCCACACACTAACATTCAAATTAAAAGTATTTTGTTACTCTTGCACGTATAATTTCAATTAAACAGCTGAAAATGTTCATTGAAAATTCATAGCATCGATATACTTATATTACAGTTTGAAAAAACTGATTAATGCATTACAAAATCTGCTCGAAATCGTTTATGAAAATCAGTAGCAGCAAAGAAAATTTTGTTTCTATAAATACTCGGGAGAGATTATTGTAGATTTTCGTTTGCGGTTATGTGTAGATTAAGAAATATTGGTAATTTTTTTGCAGTGTAGGTACTCACGAAAGAAACATTTTAAAGGAAATAATAATTAAAGATAAATGTAATTTAAAATAGAAAATTATAAATAGTTATTTATTTTAAATCAACACTGAAGTAACTGACACGCTAACAATTTAACTATGCTTCTCAGTCGACACTTCATTTTTCACGCAATGGGTGGCAACGTTAAATGGAATGTCTTTAATATCTAACACTCTGATTTGTCTATGATGAAAATTAAAAATTTGTTTGATGTTCTATTGATTTACTGCATTATTTGAGAATTTATATTGAGAAATTATATTGAGAATTTATGTTATCCGATATACTGATGTTCCAGTTTGAGAAAATTGATTAATACAATGAGTATGGTATATTTTCGTTTGAGTTATATTTCAATGGAAAAGAAAACATTTGTGTTGTTTTGCATTGTACATAGCCACAAAAAAAAAATGTGAAGAAAATAATATTATTTAAGGTAAAGCTAATAAAAAATAAATAAATAAAATAGTTATTTCATTTAACTCCTTTGGTGTGCTAATAGAATATATCAGTCATGTGAATATGTGTTTATTTTCTTAAGTATGTCATACTATATATGTATGCAAACTCTATATTTGAAAATCATTAACACTGAAGTAACTGACTAGCTGACAAATTAACTTTTATTCTTCTCAGTCGGCACTTAATTTTTCATGCAATGCGTGGCAGCATTAAATGGAAAGTGTATCCTTTACGTCTTTAATATCTAACACTCTATCAGTCATGTGAATATGTGTTTATTTTCTTAAGTATGTCATACTATATATGTATGCAAACTCTATATTTGAAAATCATTAACACTGAAGTAACTGACTAACTGACAAATTAACTTTTATTCTTCTCAGTCGGCACTTAATTTTTCATGCAATGCGTGGCAGCATTAAATGGAAAGTGTATCCTTTACGTCTTTAATATCTAACACTCTATCAGTCATGTGAATATGTGTTTATTTTCTTAAGTATGTCATACTATATATGTATGCAAACTCTATATTTGAAAATCATTAACACTGAAGTAACTGACTAACTGACAAATTAACTTTTATTCTTCTCAGTCGGCACTTAATTTTTCATGCAATGCGTGGCAGCATTAAATGGAAAGTGTATCCTTTACGTCTTTAATATCTAACACTCTGATTTGTCTATGATGAAAATTTAAAATTTTGTTTGATGTTCTATTGATTTACTGCATTATTCAATCAGTTAGATAGCTTCTTGTATGAGCAAACTTGAACTCCTTACTCTCAAAGGGATTAAATCAAGTTACTTTATGATACGAAGTATTATCAATAACAGCAAAGTTACTGAATATTAAGACCACTTCGTAATATATTTTAAAACCCTTTGTTTGATAAAAATTCGCTAAAAGTTTGTTACTCTTGCGTGTATAAAGTCAATTAAGCAGCTGAAAATTTTTCTGAGTATTAATAGCATCTGATATACTGATATTCCAGTTTGAGAAAATTGATTAATACATTATAAAAATTGCTCGAAATCATGTATGAAAATAAGAAAACTTATAAATACTAGGAGAGGTTAAGGTATATTTCCAATTATGGTTATGGTACATTTCGCTAGATTAAGAAACATTTGCGTTTTTTTTTTTTAAATTTTAGGTACCCACAAAAGAAATATTTCGAGGAAAATAATATTTTTAAAGATAAAGCTAATTAAAAAATTAAAAAAAGGAAATTGTTATTTCTTTTAACTCCCCTGGTGTGTAAAAAGAATATGTCAGTCATATGTATGTTACATTATTAGATCTAATTCCGCGATTTCCTTATCTTATTCTAAATTACTACTTTATATTCACTAAATCCTTATACTTAAATAATCTCTACCGTTAATTCTGTTAATTTCCCATTAATTTAAGGTCTCACTTGTCTAAATTACTTAATTATTACGCTTTTAGTATTTTTAAATTAAATGTTCCATTTACGCTCGTTCCGCAGATTTTAGTCGTATTTCCATTTTTCATACCACCCCCTGGTCACCGTTCTATTATCTACAACTTTGTTTATCCCTAAATTACTACTATGAAGCGATGGCCACATATCTTGGTGGAAACTGCTCCGCCAAAAATGTTAAAATAAAATGCTGAGCTGACTTTACTTTTTGTCTCAATTATTTCTGGAGAAACTTTCACGGATAAATGTATTCCATGGCTTTCAGTCGTTGACTGAAACAACTTCCGAATCATCATATAAAGTTAATGTCGTAACCTTTAACATGACAGGATTTCAGTTTTCGTTATACTAGTACGGCAGGATCGACCTTACCTGTTCTGACAACTTACACTACTCTATTACTGCTAGACGTTTAGTATCATGACAGCCAGTTGCTTCATTTCAACTTGTAAAATCTTCCAATGTTAGAATAATCTAACATGTATGTATGTTTTTTATTTTAAGAGTGTCATTATATAAAATATGTAAAATTTATATTTGAAAATCATCAACACTGAAGTAACTTGTACGCTAACAAATTAAGTATTCTTCTCAGTCGGCACTTAATTTTTTATCCAGTGGATGGCGATATTAAATGGAACTTGCATGCTTAATGTCTTTAATATTGAACCCCCTGATTCATCTATGATGAAAATTTGAAAATTTATTGATGCTTTATTGAGTTTCTTCATTATTTAATCAGTTATACAGCTTCACGTATGAGAAAAGTTTAATTCTTTATTCTCAAAGGGATGCAGTCAAGTTCTTTAAAGATATGAAGTGTTATAAATCACACTAAATTTATTAAATATTAAAATCCCATAACAATATTAAAAAAAAAATTGTTTGATAAAACTTTGTTAATATTTTATTATTCTTGCATAAATAAATCCATTTAAGCAGCAGAAAATGTTTATTGAGAATTTATGTTATCCGATATACTGATGTTCCAGTTTGAGAAAATTGATTAATACAATGAGTATGGTATATTTTCGTTTGAGTTATATTTCAATGGAAAAGAAAACATTTGTGTTGTTTTGCATTGTAAATAGCCACAAAAAAATAATTTGAAGAAAATAATATTATTTAAGGTAAAGCTAATAAAAAAAAATAAAATAGTTATTTCATTTAACTCCTTTGGTGTGCTAATAGAAAATATCAGTCATGTGAATATGTGTTTATTTTCTTAAGTATGTCATACTATATATGTATGCAAACTCTATATTTGAAAATCATTAACACTGAAGTAACTGACTAACTGACAAGTTAACTTTTATTCTTCTCAGTCGGCACTTAATTTTTCACGCAATGCGTGGCAGCATTAATTGGAAAGTGTATCCTTTACGTCTTTAATATCTAACACTCTGATTTGTCTATGATGAAAATTTAAAAATTTGTTTGATGTTCTATTGATTTACTGCATTATTTAATCAATTAGATAGCTCCTTGTATGAGCAAACTTAAACTCCTTACTCTCAAACGGATTAAATCAAGTTTAGTTTTAATACGAAGTATTATCAATAACATAATGTTACTGAATATTAAGACCACTTCGTAATATATTTTAAAACTCTTTGTTTGATAAAACTTCGTTAATATTTTGTTACTCTTGCGAGTATGAAGTCTATTAAGCAGCTGAAAATTTTTCTAAGTATTAATAGCATCTGATATACTGATATTCCAGTTTGAGAAAATTGATTAATACATTATAAAAATTGCTCGAAATCATGTATGAAAATAAGAAAACTTATAAATACTAGGAGAGGTTAAGGTATATTTCCAATTATGGTTATGGTACATTTCGCTAGATTAAGAAACATTTTTTTTTTTTTTAATTTTAGGTACCCACAAAATAAATATTTCGAGGAAAATAATATTTTTAAAGATAAAGCTAATTAAAAAATTAAAAAAAGGAAATTGTTATTTCTTTTAACTCCCCTGGTGTGTAAAAAGAATATGTCAGTCATATGTATGTTACACTATTAGATCTAATTCCGCGATTTCCTTATCTTATTCTAAATTACTACTTTATATTCATTAAATCCTTATTCTTAAATAATCTTTACCGTTGATTCTTTTTAAATTCCCATTAATTTAATGTCTCACTTGTCTAAATTACTTAAATATTACGCTTTTAGTATTCTTAAATTAAATGTTCCATTTCCGCTCGTTCCGCAGATTTTAGTCGTATTTCCATTTTTCATACCACACCCTGGTCACCGTCCATGTATTCTATTATCTACAACTTTATTTATCCCTAAATTACTACTATGAAGCGATGGCCAAATATCTTGGTGGAAACTACGCCGCCGAAAGATGTTAAAATAAAATGCTGAGCTGACTTTACGTTTTGTCTCAATTATTTCTGGAGAAACTTTCACGGATAAATGTATTCCATGGCCTTCACTCGTTGACTGAAACAACTTCCGAATCATCATATAACGTTAATGTCATGACCTTTAACACGAGAGGATTCCAGTTTTCGGTATACTAGTTCGACAGGATCGACCTTACCTGTTCTGTCAACTTACACTACTCTATTACTTCTAGACGTGATCCACTACGAGTATCATGACAGCCAGTTACTTCATTTCAACTAGAAAAATCTTCCAATGTTAGAATAATCTACACTGTAAAAAAAAAAAAAAAAAAAAAAAAAAGTGCCAGTTTTCCGGTAGGAATCGGAAAAATAATTGCCCTTATTGTACTGGAATAATTTCCAACCCTGCTCGGAATAAAATACGTAAAATCTGAATAAAATCCGTAAAATACCGTTTTACTGACTATTTCTTTATTTTTACAGATTTTATTCCGAGCTGGGTTGGAAATTATTCCGCTACGATAAGGGCTGCTATTTTTCCGATTCCTACCGGGAAACTGGCATTATTATTATTATTTTTTTTTTTTACAGTGTAACATGTATATATGTTTTTTTATTTTAAGAGTGTTATTATATAAAATATGTAAAATTTGTATTTGAAAATCATCAACACTGAAGTAACTGGCGCGCTAAGAAATTAACTATTCTTCTCAGTCGACACTTAATTTTTCACCCAGTGGATGGCAATATTAAATGGAACTTGCATCCTTAATGTCTTTAATATTGAACACCCTGATTAATCTACGATGAAAATTTGAAAATTTATTTGATACTCAATCGATTTTCTTCATTATTTAATATGTTATAGAGCTTCACGTATGAGAAAAGCTTAATTCTTTATTCTCAAAGGGATGCAGTCAAGTTCTGTAAAGATATGAAGTGTTATAAATCACACGAATGTTATAAAATATTAAATTCACATAACAACATTTTAAAAATTCTTGTATGATAAAACTTTGTTAATATTTTATTATTCTTGCATAAATAAATCCAATTAAGCAGCAGAAAATGTTTATTGAGAATTAATGTTATCCTATATACTGATGTTCCAGTTTGAGAAAATTGATTAATACAATGCATATGATATATTTTCGTTTGTGCTCTATTTCAATAGAAAAGGAAACATTTGTGTTGTTTTGCATTGCAGGTAGCCACAATATTAATAATTTGAAGAAAATAATATTATCTTAGGTAAAGCTAATATAAAAAAATAAATAAATAAAATAGTTAACTCCTTTGGTGACTGTATAGAATATGTCAGTCATGTGAATATGTGTTTATTTTCTTAAGAATGTTATAATATATATGTGTATGCAAAATTTATATTTGAAAACCATTCACACTGAAGTAACTGACAAATTAACTATTCTTCTCAGTCGGCACTTAGGTTTTCACGCAGTGGGTGGCAACATTAAATGGAAAATGTATCCTTAACGTCTTTAGTACAGGGCACCTTGATTTGTCTATTATGAAAATTTAAAAATTTGTTTGGTGCTCAATTGATTTTCTACATTAAGGAAAAAAAGTTCAAAGGAATACAAATTAAGGAAGAATATGAGAAATGGGGACTTCACATGAACATCAGCAAGACCAAATACCTACGTATAGGAGGAAATGAGACAGACCTAAATCTAACTAATAACATAAGAATAGAAAGCTGTAAGCATTATAGATATTTAGGTGTAGACATTAATAGAGAAGGAAGAGACTCACAGGAAATTAAATACAGAATTTGTCAGGGGAGAAAGGCTATAAAACTATTAAATTGCATTTGGTGGAAAAAGGAGATCTCTAGGAAAAGAAAGTATAATATATACAACTCTACTGTAAATAGCATATTGTTATAGGGAGCAGAAGGATGAAGCATTATGGAGACAGAAAGAAAGAAATTAGCGGCAGTAGAAATGGACGCCCTAAGCAGATCATGCAGGATATCAAGAATAGAAAAAATAAGAAATGACAGAATCAAGGAAATGATGAAAATAAAGGGAACCATATTAGATGATATTAAAAAAAAAAGCAATTAATCTGGTATGGTCATGTCAAAAGAATGAATGATGAAAGATTACCCAAAATCACATTCAATTATGAAACAAACAAACAAACAAACAAAAAAAAAAAAAAAAAAAAAAAAAAAAAAGAAGAAGGAAACGGGGAAGACCACGAAAGAACTAGATGGATGATTTCAAAGGCAATAAGGGATAGAGGTCTGGAAGAGGAATGGACCCTTGACCGAAAAAAAATGGAAAAAGACTCTTGTAGATTCTTCGGATGGCGGCATCTGACGCCATAAACCAAGTTTGTATATATTTGATCAGTTAGATAGCTTCACGTATGAGCAAGCTTGAACTCCATGTTCTCAAAGGGATTCAACCAAGTTCCTTTATTATACGAAGTATTATCAATAACAGTAATGTTATTGAATATTTAGAGCACTTCGTAATATATTTTTAAAATCTTTGTTAATATTTTGATACTCTTGCGTGTACAAGTTCAATTAGGCAACTGAAAATGTTTATTGAGTATTAATAGCATCCGATATACTCGATCTTCCAATTCGAGAAAACTGATTAATACACTATAAAAACTGCTCAAAATCGTATATGAAAATCAGTAGCAGCAATGAAAACTTATAAATAGGGGAGATGGGGGCACATGTGAACAGTTCGCCTAAATATAGCATTTTCTCATAACTAAATTAATTTCTATAAACAAAAACTACTTAATATAGTAAACAGAACCATCTTTTACACATGGTAATTTTTTTTAAATCACCAGTATAGTTTTTCTTACATTTTTAAATAGTTTTATAAATTCAAAAAATTGTTCACATGTGCCCCATCAACGGGGTAGTTGTGAACACACGTGGGGCACATGTGAACACAAGGAAAAAATATCCTTTAACATGCTATTTATTCTGTTATTCGTTTGCCATCATAATGATTAGTTATATTACCTTTTAAATTCACCATAAAGGAATATATATATATATATATATATATATATTTCTCTAGTTTCCGGGTGATATATTTAAGCAAAAGATTATAAAGTGAAAATAAATAGATTGGGGGGGGGGGAGGCTTAGATGATTCATTAATCATTGTTGCAATAAAATAAAAAAAAATAAAGAAGCAATTTTAAAAAAGAAATTAAAACTTTTAAATTTTGCTTAAGGGTTTTTGTTTGTGGGAAATTTTGGGGAGGGGACTTTTACTTACTATTTATCGGAAATCTGCCGAAATACGAAAGATTCTCACTCCTGTATTTGCCTTATTTACTTGTAAATTAGAGATAAAGAAGGGTTTTTTAATGATTAAAAAAATCTCGTCTACAACCACCCCCACCCCCCAACTTCTTTCGCTTTTGAAAGAAGGGGGTGGGGGTATAATAGGGATTTTACGGTAGTTATCAGTTTCAAAATTTTACTTTCTTAAAATATTACTGGTATCTATCTCCATTCAAAGCATCATATACATAACTGTTTTAGAGACGGAAGTAAGCCATCATTGCAAGGTTAGAACAAATGTAATAGAAAAATTTGCAAAGTTGTTCAAGGTACTACTTTTATATTAACAATGCATAAAAAAATATTGTTGTAAACCGTTTAGTAAAATAATACATAACACTTATTGCATTTTAGAAAACATTAAATTTATTTAAAGTACAATTGAGCGTAAACGAGCTTGTTGCTCTTTATGTATTTACTGAAAGATGTGTTTGTGGAAGTTTCAATACAAAATCCACTTTGTGTGAGGAAAATATCTTCTATTTCAGGAAAATTGTAGATAATGGAACTGACATTATTTTTCATTAAGTTAACTGGAAGAAACATAATCACAGAATGATTATTGGGGCACTTATGAACTGTTCATATCTGCCCCAACTAGTCTGTTCACAAGTGCCCCACATTGCTGCTTCTGTTACATTGATAAATCATTAACATTTCTCAATTTTAGAAGAAAAAGAACTGTATCAAAAAAGTTTATTAGTATTCCTAGTATATGTTAAAACACTCAAATTCCAAATAAATGAATAAATAAATAAAGTTATTTGCTTATCAACTTGGAACAAATATTTTACTTTTGAGATCTAAAAACAGTGTTTTGGCTACAGAGGACAAACAAAATGTCACAGAGCTTCAAAAAATTTTTACCATATGTCTAGAGATGCTATCATCTTTAGTAATTTTTTTCAAATAAAAAAACTTATAATAACTATAAAAAAATTGCGATGTTCACATGTGCCCCTATCTCCCCTACTAAAAGACGCTATTTTATATTTTCGTTTGCGGTTATGCTATATTTTGGTAAATAAAGAAACATTTGTGGGTTTTTTTTTTTTTTTTTTTTTTTTTTTTTTTTTTTTTGCATTGTAGGTACCCGAAAAAGAAATATTGTGAAGAAAATAATATTTTTACGATAAAGTCAATTTAAAAATAAAAAAAGAATATAGTTATTTCATGTAACTCCCCTGGCTCGGCTTGTACATAGAATATGTAAGCCATTATATGTTACTTCTCTTAAGAGTGTCCATATAAATATATGCAAAATTTATATTTTAAAATCATCAACACTGAAGTAACTGAAACGCTAACAAATTACTATTCTCTGAGAAATATTTTCATGCATTAACGGAAGTATTCCTCGCACCACTGCTACCGGTATACATGGTGTCCCTAAACTCATGGTACATACGTTAGGGGTGATAGAACACAAATAGACAAGCGCAAATCACCATACAGTTCATGGTCGGGACGCAAGCCGTAAAGGATAGAGGGCGCTTCTGAGAGACCCCAATAAAAAGGCCGTTCACCGCAGCTGTCTTCATTCGTTCTGTGGATCGTCGATGAGATGGATGCGTACTCAAATCTGGAGAAGGCAGAGATCAATTACATGCGCGGAGTGGCAGACGGCAATGCAAGGGAAGCCCAAAGGTTGTTCCTATGAACTGCTCGGCCCGCTCACCCGATTTGTCATGTCTGGACTTTTTCTTCTGGGGTCACATGAAGAGCCTTATCTACGATGATGGTCTAAGGCTGCGTACCCACTATCCTTCTAACTGATTTCAGTGTCGGCTTCGTCTTTTGTGGCTTTTCGGTGTCTTTGATTTTTAACGACTTTAGCAGGAAAGGGACTGATGTCCGGCAAAAGAGGAACCTTTCCTTCAAGTAGAGTCGAGCTCCTTATCTCCTGACCCATTGTTGATTCCCCTCATTCTTTTGTGAATAAACCGCAGATAATTTCAGAATAAAAGATTTTCCAAGAATACTAGAGAAGGAGGCAAAATACAAGTCAGAACGTAGCTTAATAGATTCCGTTGACGACCTTGTTGCCCGGATATCAGAAACTGCTGACATCATACGAGAGATGCCTGGTGTTTTCGCCAATGTACGGCGGTCACTCCATCGATGGTGTGAAGCCTGCCTTACTGTTTGCGGCAGCAAATTTTTAGCAGTTGGTGTGATGGGGGACGTACGTGTTGTTTTCATTTTATTGAATAAGATGTTTTTCTTCATATTATCGGTTTCCTTTCATTCCATCGCTGTCTATCTTCTTTCTCCTCATTTTTTGCCACAGTATGTTTCGCACTCTAAATTTTTACGGCTGGCGTTCCAACCATGGATTGTATGGTGATTTGTGCTTCTCTAGTTGTGTTATATCATCCCTTAACGTACACTCTAAAATTGGAAGGAGTGAAAAGCCCACTCTTTGAAAGAGTGACAGGCATTTTCACTCTTTTTGGAGTGAATTTTGTAAAAATACACTCCTTAAAGAGTGGAATTTTCCACTCTCTAGAAAGGAGTGCAATATCTCACTCCGTTAACGAGAGTGAAACTGTCACTCGCGAAAGAGTGGCTTACGTATACATTGCTTATTAACCAATCAGGAACAGGAAGGCGACAGGGCCCTCGTAAGATAAGAAAAATGATAACTTTTTCGTCCGCCATTTTAGGATTAACAGATTAGGATATCATTAAACTGATTCTTAATGGAATATATAAAGTAAAGGTAAGTCTTATTTAATTTTAACCATTTATTCGTGTAGATATGTTAGATGAGCTAAATAGTTGTGTGTTGTATAGAAAAAGATTGATCGAAAATTGATTTCCTAGAAAAGAGATTGTCTATTATGTTTCTTCATGTAGCGGTTTGAAATATAATTGTTTTAACAATTGAAAAGCACACAAATGCTTAGCAAAAGATAATCAAAACTTCATTATTTCGGCCAATGTGAATTTAAAAAAAATGGGTGTAAATATTTATTCTTCCCATTCAAATTTTCCAATCCCATTCGAACTTTTTCCAACGATCAAAAAAGAAAAAAAAATAAATTTTATCTGTTTCGTTTGCAAAGCTGAGTGACTCAGAGGATATCTGGATTTCTTTCAATTCATAGCAGATGCGAAGATGCGATGTAAGCAAAATTAATTTGCCGTTCTGTGAGATTTTGTTTTTTCTTTTTTGGTTTATACTGATTTCAGATTTTACACACTTAGAGTATTTATCATCATTATTATTGTTTCGGAGTTAAATATGATATTTGATGATTATGATATTACAAAAAGGTTGGTATTAGAGGTCTGCACGGACCGAAATTTCCAGGCCCGAGACCGGCCCGAATCATAGAAAAAAATTCGGCTCGGCGCGGCCCGATACGAAAATTAAAAGTTTGGCACGAGCCCGGCCCGACCCGTAGAAAAAATATTGGTCCGGTCCGGTAAAAACTTAACAGTTCGGCCCGAGTGAATTTCTACAAAACATTGATTTTTACGTCGATTTTGTTAAAAATTTGTCTCATACGAGGAGTTCTGACCCAAAATATTTATCTTAACATTTTTTTTTTCATGCTCATAATCTTCATTTTTATAGAAGTGCCGCAGGCTGGGATATTTATTTTTTTAATGAATCTCTATTTCTTGTATGTAAATGCTTCAGTTATCATTGATATTGTTAATCCATATTCTATGTATTGAAGTGTTAAAAATCTGAAAAATGCTATACAGTAAAATCTTCTAAGACGGAATTGTATAGAAAAAAAAAGAAATATTATAGACAAGTTCCCTTCTTAGCAAGTGTAAATGTATTATATATTCTTTTCTTACGTATTAGTATAATAATTTTGCATGGATCAAGACGTTTTACACTTTAAAACAGGGTTCTGTCATAGGCAGGTTCCTTTGCACACGTTTTACTATATTTTAATTTAGTTATATTTTAATAAGCGTAGAAAATTACTATTCTTAAAAAATTTTTTTTTAATGCTTAAGAATAGAGTAATGGCGATTTAAAAATGTATGTATTCTTTGCAAAAAATTTTGGGCCAGGCCTAAATTAACTGACCTTTGAAGGGATCAGGCCACGCTGAGAGAATAATTTTCATACGGGCTGTGTCAAAACTACGACTGAAAATTTTGGGCCGTGAAGACTAGCAATGAAACCAGTCCCGGGTCTGTACAGAAAAAATAAGTTGGCCTGGCTCGAGTGCCGTGAATGAAAATCGGCCCGTGCAGGTCTCTAGATGGTAGATTAATTTTTTTTAACTGTATGTAAGCTTTTTCTGCGGTTTATGATTTTAAAATTTCGAGACTGAGTAGTATAAAATAAATTAATTATAGACATTCTGCATAAATTTTTAAATTTCCTTCAATTTAAACGCATTTTCTACGTTTTTGATGCACGTAACTTTTGGCAGTAAAAAAAAAAAAAAAAATGATATTTAAGTATTGAAATAAAATGTTTTTTATGCATGCCTGTTTTGAAGTTTATCGATAAAACAACTTTAGTATATTTCTTAAAAAGTTCATATTTTCTTACATAATCTGAATATTTTTTTAAAGAGATTAATAACTACTTTTTTACATTAAAATGTTTTTCAAACAATAAGAATTATGCAGTCATTCATATGCAGTCATTTACTTTATTTTTATTAAAATTCACACAGATACAGATAAATGTAATGTGCTTATTTTTATATTTATTTTTTTCTATTTCCTAGGTCAATCTTTTCCTATAAAACATATCAAATCTATTTTGCTCATATTAACAAAATAGCTACGGGAATAAAAAATTTAAATTAAATATGGCTTACCGCGTTGTTTCATTAATAAGTATTGTTTTCAGCAATAATGGGCGAAAATTAGAAATCATGATTAAGTTAAGGAATATGTTTAAAAGAAAAATGTATACATATTCCAGAGAACTTAAAAATTAGACTCCATGCTCATATTAAATAAAACAAAAGCAAATCACAGCGGATAAAAGAACTACACACACATTCTTAATGTTTAAATCATGCTTAGAACTCGTTTTAAAAAAAGATGCAAGTTTATAAGCATTGTTTTTCTGTGAAAAAATGAAAAATATTTTAGAACAATAGGACTTTGCAAAAATAGCAATAACACGGAAAAAATACGGTAAAAAGATATTTATATTTAAAACAAAAATTAAAATGAAATCAAACATTATTAAACATATAACACCCACCTATTAAAAAGTTATTTATAAAACTTTAAAAGTAATATTTTTATAAGGCATGCAATAAAAGCAAACTCAAAGGATAAGATTGGAATAAAATATATTAGTTTATTTCTGTCAGTAATCTAATTTAAATTCTTATGTAACTTTAACTGATTTTTTTCCATAAAAGTTCAACTAGTGTTACAAACTATGAATTAAATAAATATTGCTAATAAAGTATTTTATTTCAATCTTTACCACGGTTTTATCTATTTTCATTGCATGCTGTAAAAGATGTGATTCTTTTAAAATGCCCATAAAAGCAAAATAAAAAAAAGAAATGACTCCATAAAAAATGAACATCCACTCCTATGAAAGAGTGACTAGTCACTCCTACCAGGGGTGAAAAACCGGATTCCTTTAGCAAGAATGAATAGTCACACCTCCGAAAGAGTAATTATCCACACCTCCGAAAGAGTGATTATCCACCCCTGTTCGCAGTGAATATTCACTTCTCAGGAGTGACTATTCACTCTTTCAGAGAGTCAAAAATTTCACTATTGCTCAGAGTGAATAGTCACTCTAAAGAGGTTGGGCATATTTTGACTCTGTGATAGAGTGACTATTCACTCCTCCTGAGTGAATAGTCACTCTTTTTTTATTTAGAGTGTATGTACCATGAATTTAGGGACACCATGTACAGTCGTGGAAAAAAAAGTAAACACCCCTACTATCTTTGCAAAAAATTATCGTAGAAGAAAGTTTTTGGTACCACACGATTGGCAATAATGTCTACTTTGAAATGACGTATATAAAATTTGTTTAGGGAGCCATCTACATATTACAACGAACCATAACTTTGTTTTTTTTTCAATAGCAGTACATAATTCTGACAGCATAAATGAACTCTACTCTCATCAATTAGCCTAAAAACGAATTTTTATGCAATTCGTACAATAAGTTTCCGATAAATTAATTATTTTAAAACGAGCATATTTTAGGGGCTGTATCCAAATTGAAGTTCCATACTCAATTGTTGACCGAGAGAGCCTCCTTCTTGATCAAGGCCTAAGAAGCGCTACTCAAGCAGTCATTGAAGAGTGCTAGATTACAGAATAGAACAAGGAATTTCGAAATATCTGGTCACTGTCATAGACGGCCCCTTAAACCATCATTTTGCCGTTTTTTAAGCATAATTTGAAACCACTTGGAAGAAAAGTGTGAAATTTTGGATTTCCATAAAGCATGACTTAATAAATCTAAATCCATAAAAAAAAAAAAAAAAAAAAAAAAAAAAAAAAAAAAAAAAAAAAAAAAAAACTGTAGGTTGCAATTCAAAAATTTTTCGAATATTAATTTCATAATTCATAACTCATATCATAAAATTATAAAAATTGAAATTCAACATTTTTATGTTTGGATATTTTAGTATTTTTGCTACACAAAAAATTAGCGCATTAGGAGTACAATTTCAGGAGATATTAATAAAAATACGAAAATGTAATTTAACATTAGAAGCATTAAATTTTGAATGTTTATAATTCAAAAACTTATCACTCAAATGACTTGAAATTTGGTGTCTATGCATAGTTTGAACCAAAGATTTTAAATGCCTTGTTAAAATTGGGTATTGCCATTGAAAAAATTGAAGTTTGTGTTTGTTTTAATATGTATATGGCCTCCTAAGCAATTTTTACATGCATCATTTAAAAGTAGAGTTTATTTCCAATCGTTTGGTACCAGGAAATTTCTTCTACGATAATTTGTTGAGGAGTTAGTAGGGGGAGTTTACTTTTTCTCCCACGACTGTACATCCGAAAGTTGAAGAAATTCCAGTTCTGTTGTTTTGCGTTCCAGGACAATAAATTTCCGTAATCTGAAAAAAGGAGCTTTTAAAATACACTTCTCTCATTCTTCAGTAGATCTCCTTGGCTTTGAACTTGGAAATGCGCGTTCCGAAGCGAGCATCTTAACCACTCGGCCAGCGACCCCTTGGTAGAATGTGAGTTTAAAATGAAGGTATTAATTTTCTTCAAATACGGAGTTGGTAAGGGTTGTTTAATGTTCAGAAAGCTCAGAAATTTAAACTTAATTGCAAGGAATTATTCGTCGTTATTAAATAATGGTTGTTGTTATAACACTTATTGAATAAAATGAGAAAAAAATTATTACATATGAGACATATTTTTAATAAGACATAATTTGATTGTTAGAGGTAAAATATGAATATTATATTTTTGTTTAAATTCGAGAAGAAATGTTTGCTTTTTTGAATGAAATCGTTTAACTTGATTGAATTACTATACAGTTTTCAAATGTGTTCGTTTAGAATATATTTTACATGCGAATTTTTTTTTTTTTTAATACGATAAACAATAAATTGTGAATACGTTTAAAATATTAAGAAAATTGCTACTTTATTAAATAGGAAAGCATTATTTTTGTTCGTTTGGTTTTAAATTAGAAAATTTAATTGATTGAATTTTTGTTTTTTCATTTTTAAAAGGCGAGTCCAGCAGACCTCACCAAAGTCACCGGTGAGATTGGTTACGTGACGTCACGGTAAGTGACCAGTCTCTAACCGGTCGACAGACCAACTGGACGGCACTGGTGTTATTTACTATTGGCGCCATCTGTATTACGTTGCCGTAATTATTCTTTTATTATTCTTTTATCATGTACGATGCAAATGTAAATAAACTTTCATGTAACCGATCACGTGATCCAACTAACCAAGAATTTTCTTCGGTTAGTTCGGTCTCTCACCGGTCACTTTGGTTACTTGCGCTGAACGAGATTGGTTGCGACCCGGTTAGCAGCACTGAACGCCTTGGTGACTAACCGATCTCACCGGTCACTAACCGGTGTCTCCTCTGGACGCGGCCAAAATAAATAAATGCTTCGGTATTAATACAGCCAATTCGCATACGTGCAAGGAATAAATGGAATTTCCCCTCTCTTTTTCAGATGTCCGGGAAGAATTCACGGAAAAAGGATGTTTTCTAGGAGTATGGAAATTATTTGTTTAAAAATGACGACTAATTCAGTGTATAAAGCAATGTTTCTCAACCCGTGTGCCGCGGCACACCAGTGTGCCAAGCAAGATTTTCAAATGTGCCGTGAGGGTTATTGACAAATAATTAAAATTGCATGGTGTCGTATCAACGATACGGCATTTTTTATTTGTCATGCACTATCTTCCTTGTTCTCTACTTTTCCTGTATTAACGTTTCCAGCGCGCAACTCCACCTTTGCCCCCACCCATCGGATTCCGGCTTTTTTTATGTGCGTTCGTAATTATATAAATACGTAGCACCTATAGTCATCGTTCAGTCCGTCCGTCCGTCCGTCTGTCTGTCCGCATATAACAGAGCAAAAACTACCGAACCGAATGGTCTGAATTTTAAATATATGATTGTTGCAAAATTGTGTCGAGCCATTTCAAATTTTATGAAAATCGGATGTATAGTTTAATTACAGGGACAGTCAAAAGTTTTTTTTTTCACATTACGGCCATTGGGAAAAATTATTGCAAGTGCATTTTAATGATGTTATAGCCTTCCGAATGGGCTGAAATTTTAAAGATATAATTGTTGCAAAATTTTGTCGAGCCATTTCAAATTTTAGGAAAATCGGATATAGTTTAATTACAGGGACTGTCAAAAGTGTTCCGTTATATTACGGGGAATGGGAAAAAAAAATTGGAAGTGCATTTTAATGATGTTACAGAATATGCACTTTATGAAGTGCAAAAAATTATACATTCAGTACAATATGGGGTGCAAAAAGTAATTCTAAAACTAGTTAGAGTACGAACACACCTCATTTGCCACGTTTGACGAGCAATTTCCAACTTGTTTTTTATACCACGAGTTTTCCTTTAAGTCGGGGAGCAGGTGTTTGCCTTCTCAACTTTCGATTGGAAGTGGTTGAAAAGTTAACATAGTAGAAATCTGAAAAATCAAAAGGAAATTTTAAATGCTTTCCGAGTGTCAATGAATCTCAGTCGAAAAAAAATAAATGCAGACGAAATTATAAGCACCATCGACGAACTTCAAAACTTCACTTAAACGCTATTTCCCTTCGCTTTCAGTTGACGAATATGAATATTAATGAGCCCATTTGCAATTTGCAAGACACGGAATTTGACAACAACAGAAAAACTAAAGCTCATTGATTTGAGAAACGATAAGTTTTACCCTTCAACATTCTTCGAGTAAAATTTGGGTTAGGATTGGCTTTCTGTGAAAAATTTGTGCCAAGGATAATCTGGGTTTGATTAATGGCCTGGGCATTTTTTCGCTCAATTGGAAATGTACAATTCGTATGATAACTTTACTAATCAGTTTGATTGTGTTAAAATAATAGTTTCTCTTGTGTGTCCCTGTAAATGAACGATAAATTCTATGCTCACCACGTCATGCACGCCCCGAGCCCAACCTTCCCGCTTTTCGATGTCTTTAATTTAATGAATTTTCCTTTTAAATTTGTCCGATTTGAAATTTGAAATTATTTTTTTCTTTCCTTCCTGGGCTCCGCTAGAGTCTCGGCAAAAGGGACGTAGTTAAGGTCCTCGGACGGATATGCGGAACGGCGCGCTCCGCGAATTCTGCGGCGTAAGAGCCTTGTAGTGTTTTTGACCTTGTCCCCTTTCGGACACGTGTTTACTGTAGCTGATGACGAGCTGTTAATATTTTTAGCTCGAAACGCGTCCTATGTTTTGTTTTATTTTATGGTGATTTTTTACAAAGCTTATTATTTTAATAGTTTCATATCGCTAGTTTTCGGTGCTGTTTCGCTTCAGTGATTTAGAGAAGACTAGGGAGGGTTGACCAAAGGGGAGACTTAACCCACCCATCAGTTTTCATATTTAAAAGAATTTCGAAGTTTTATCAATAGATGTCAACCAAAGGTACTGGAAGGCTCAATCAACAGACTTTGTTTCATACGGATAATCAAAATAGGTGTGAAAAAAAAACAATTGTGAGGCGTTTTCAGCCTAAAAGTTTTACCCGACTGCCAAGAAGGGTTATGTGTTTCACGCGTATCTGGGTATGTGGATTTCTTTATACCCTCGAAACATCCCAAGGGCTAGATGGATTTTAATGTATGAGGTCACTATCGATTCGTCTTAAGCGTCCGATGGTTGTAGGCTAGGTTTTGTTTTTATCAATTCAAAATGGCGGTAGAGATGGAATTTTTTTTTCACGCACCATATTGAGTAGCATGTCATTGGATAGGTCTTTCAAAATGAAGACGATGTTTCATTGACTATTTTACAGTCAGAAGCTCCGTTCAAATATTACACAACCTGCAAGTTGTGTAGGTAGGATCTCTAGCTTTACTGCAACTCTAACCATCATAGACATCTATTGGCCTCATCAAAACAGTGTTTATAGATAGGAACTAAGAATTAAACGCAACTTAAAAGTGATCAATACAAGTAAATAAAAAAAAATAGGTAAATAATATAAAAAATACTCTCACACTGATGAGAAATAATTAATTACTTCGCTTTTTACGCAGTCCGGTTTTTGATTTTTTAAATTTACTTTTTACTTGTTTAGAAATATTTTGTAATATATATATATATATAATATTTTTTTCAGGTAAAATATATCATAGAACTTTAAGTAAGTAGGTTTTAAGTAATGCAGAAATATTGAGTTTTCCTTCCATGCATAAAGATTGTACAGTAAGTTACGCTTAATATAACAATGTTCTATTCTGTAGAATAGGGCTATGTGGGGAGGCTTGAACCAGTCAATGGTCGAGGGTTGACCAGATGCACAAGGCTCCCTTAATTAAGTGGTTTTGGAAAACTTACACTGTGCATTATACCGTGCATAATGAAAGGTTAATGGTTATACATAAAACAGAATGTAAATTTATTCTCTAAAGCTACAGTAAAATGGGGTGAGGGAAAAGAAAATGTTTAAAACTGATTAAAGTAAGATACGAAAAATTGCTACAGTATCCACTGCAAGGAAAAGATCAATGAAATATAAATGGGAAAGTTGATAGGAATTTTGTCCATTTAAATATTACTTAAAATGGGTAAATAAAAACAGTGGAAAAGACTAGAAAGTATGAAAGCAGCAGTCTTAACCTTTTAAGGGCAGGCAGTGGTATGGTTATGAAACCATTTAATTTTAATTCTCAAACGCCACAATGGCACCAAAATTTTGCAAAAATCTTTTCCATTTAATATGAAATATAGCCTTTTTTTTAATTTCCAAATAAATTTGATCGTAAGTTTTGGTGGCAGTCATTTATTTCAACAGTTTAGTACTGAAAGAACTTTGCCCCTGAAAGGGTTAAATGTTTTAATGGTAAAAGGGTTTAATGATAAGTTAAGTGCTCATGTGGTTGCAAAAGAACATAGTATTGATGGAAAAACTTTAGAAAGGTACGTAGACAAATTTCACGAAGTACGATGAAGCCAAACTATGTGACAACTATAGGTGTCAGGTCGAGTGTCACAAAAAGTAGGACAAGAAGACAAAAAAGCGGTATAGTGGCTCCTAAATCCGGACATAATAATACATGTAACCCTAAGAAAAAGGAGCCTGTCTCTAACGGAATACTGTCTTAAATGTTAAAATTTCATTTTCCCTGCTGTACAATTATACCTGCTCAGACAAAATCCTGTTTAAAACAAAACTTGTCTCCTCTGACTTGCGATTGCGTCTAAACATGTTTGTTTAAGCATCATATTTTCAAAAATATTTTTTTAAAGCATGCAGCATAAAATTATTTTACTTTTTTAAAACTGATTTTATTTCACAGAATCGTAAAAATACAACGTTAAAAGCACCAAAAATTAAAAAAATTAAGCGTATCGGTTTCGGTAGCATATAGCATACCTTCCTCAGTTTACTAATTCATACCTTTCTAACTGAAGAAGGTATGTATGCTATATGCTACCGAAACAGGTATGCTTAAATTTTTAAATTTTTGGTGCTTTTAACGTTGTATTTTTACGCTTCTATTATATTGCACCAAGCTCTTTCTTTATAACTATTGATTTTATTTCACCTTCACAAATATTTCAATATAAAACAAAGTGGTTTACTTCTCCCATATGTGGGGAGCTTGGCCCATTATTTTCTCATGATTAAAATCCATCATTTTTCAAATGTCTTGTATATTACACGTATGTAGCAATTTTATTTCGATTACTGATTGCATAACGCATAAAATGATGTATAAAACTTTATCCTACATTCAATATTAAAAATATAAAAATTCATTTTGTAAAAAGTGGGCCAACCCTCCCTAATCTCCCCTATATCAAATTCAATATGCTTAAAATACTGTAATATCATTAAAATACACCGCAAACGATTTTTCTCAGCATATCGTAATGTAACGGAATTCTTTTGAGTGTTCCTGTAAATGAACCGTAAATGCTACACACTTAATTTTCAATATAGAACATGCCATAGTAAACCCCAGTAACATATATCAATTTCCTGGCAATAGGACTACATTTAAGCGAGTTAGAGCACGGTCAGACAGAAGGACAGACAGAAGGAAAGGCAAACCGAACTCATAAGCACTTTTCAACTATGTTGGAACGTGTTAAAAAGAAAATAGTTATTTCTGTTAACTCTTTTGCTGTGTAAATAGAATATGTCATTCATGTGTGTATATATTAGGGATGCAGAGAATATTTGGCATCTATTCGGTATTTGGCCTATTCGGTCATGTTACCAAATATTCGGTTTGACCGAATATCAAACTATTTGGTATGCCGAATACGAATATTCGGTTTGACCAAATACCGAAATATCCGGCCAAACCGAATACTTAAAATTTTTTAAAACATATTTTTAAAAATCTTATATTACTTCTATGTTTAACAGTCAATTTATAAAGATATTCAGAATAATTAGAAACAGAACCATATCTATATTATAAAGGACAAACATATCTGTGCGTAACGCATACGTCATTTTGCGAATGGCAACACTTTGAAATTTGAAATGAAATTTTGGCTTTGCAATTTTCTCTACTGCAAATTTTTAAACTTCTAAACATCACACATTTTAAATTTTTACACCGGCGTATAAGAAAAAAAAATGCTCTTTTAAATGCAGTTTCTTTAAAAGCTGTATCTCAATAATTTTTGAGATATTAATTTTTTGCAGTTTTTAATACCATTTTTCTTATCGTGGCAACAAAAGTACCTCATTTCTATTGAAAGTCATTGACAGTAAACGGAAAATAGTTGAAAATAGGAGATACTGTATCTTTTTGTTGCCATTTTCTCATAAAACCTGAAAAAATAGTTGAAAATAAAATATGGGCTATGTCAAGAATATTGTCTGTTATTCCGTGATAATGACGTCATATGCACACTTTTCTATAGACGAAATTTAAGACTGGGTTGTGAAAGTAGATTGCTTTAGCGGATGCAAATGACGTCATTTTATAAAAAAGCGTGTATTTCAATTCTTAAACCTGAATTATGTTTTGTAGAAGTGCGTCATTTTCATAGCCCAGCTGCTTTGAAATTCTTCACAGGTAAAAATGCTTCACTTTTGAAAATAATGTAATCGAAAGCACACACTGATAAACGCAATGTTTTACAAAAATTTAGAGTGTCTTTATAAAAGAGAGGTGACAAGCAAATAATAGCTATTTATATTACCGAAATTGATGATTCTCGCCCGGATGGATTTGCTTCGCCGAGTTAGACAAGCAAACAAATAATTCGCGGTTTAAAATAATATCGTGTTCCTGAAGTTTTTGTCGAAAATTCTATCGAATAATAAAATTTTAATGCCATTCTTTAGGACATTATACTATAATTTTATCAAAATAACATAATTTGCTTAATTTAATTTTTCCTAATTTTATATAATCTATACTAGCTGTTACCGTGACTGCGTTCACGTAACATTTAAAGAAGAAGAAATTCATCAATTAAGCAAAAAATTTCGATATTTAAAAGCATATATAATTAACCTTTTATCACATTTTATAGTAGAAACGCTTCTGATGATCCCAATTTGCTTATTTTTGTTTATGTATATAGGACCATTTAAATTTCTTTTGTGAGCATGAAATTTCATATACCTTTTCTAAGATTAAATGAGGAATAAATTTACATCTCTGTTATTCTATTTTATTATTTATATTTATTCTATTTTATATTTATTCCGTTCAAGGATATTGATTTATTTTATGTTTTCGAGACAAAAAATATTATTTAAAGATATATATTAATAAAGAATTTTAAAGGAAAGTGGTTATTAGTAGGTCACTTCAGACGTGACTTTGATAAGATTAGAATAAGCGAAAAATCAACATGCACCATTATAAGGTTATATTAAAAAAAAATCACATTTTGGAAGAGAAAAAAAAAGATAAATGGTATTAAAAAATAATCAAACGTGGTGATAAAATAATCAAAGTTCAAAGTAAAAAAATAATCAAAGTTCAAAAATAATTAATAAGAGCACGGGAAATATCTTTAACTTTCAAATATTTATTACATTTTAATTTCACGGTACCACACTTTTATGAGCTCTAGATCTACCAATAATATAAAAATGTTTATCACGCTCCAAAGACTCTTGAGCCTAAATACTTATTATTAAAGCAATAGAGTTAACTTATTGCTTTCAAGGAATAAATCGATTTATGTAAAAGCACCACAATTATGAATAAACATTTTCATATCTATTGTGTGTTGTAATTTTGGCTTATGAAAGCTTTGAAATTTGCAGGAATATGCTCCAATAGGGTAACAGTGATAGATTGTGTTTCAGAGAGATTTTTAACTATAGATTTCGATAATTTAAAATCTAAAGAAAATTTCCCTTCTTCATTTGCGCTTTTCGATAAACACGGTGCCTTTATACATTAGAGGGATGTGAAGTGAAAGGCAAATTTATTGCTTAGTTAAGGTTTTGGCTCTTGTGTACACGTAAATGATGTCACATGTAAAGCCTAATCTAAAATTGAAATTACTTGCTAAACTTTTTTAAGTTGACTTTCCTGTGCCATTTATTAAATTTTATTGAAACCAGTGTTATGGGAGATTGTACTGTAAAAGGATGTTAAACTTATATATTTGCGATTTTAAATTCTGTGCAAATCACGCCATTTTGTATAAAAACTGCTATAAAATGCTAATATTTTCTGAAAGAAAAGCAGCTAAGACTAATGTCAGACGAACATCTTTTGCACGCTTTTTTCCTTGCGTATTATCCCTACACAATGCTAGCGGCATATACGTGAGGAAAAAAGCGTGCAAAAAGACGTCCGCCTGGCATTAGTTTCATGATTTAAAATATGACGACACTAGGTTAGTTTTTCCTACGGAATGTTACTTGGCGAAATAAATAAATAAATATATATATTCTTACACTTCATGAATCATTTAAAACTATGCATTTTAATTTTTTTTAAAAAAGGGAAACCGATTAATGAAATCCAATATTATTGTACATTTAGAAAAACATTGAAAAATTATTTTTATTAAATATACTAAATTTCATGTAAGAAAATGTATTTAAAATGTAAGCTAAAATTTCATTTTCAAAGAATGCGACTTTTGATACAAAATTTTATTTCTGAAAAGTATATTGTTATTTTAATATTTCGTTTTAACTTTCGAAGCTGGTGTAATGAAGACGACATCGCTTTGAGGAAATTAAAATAAATCTATGTTAATGTTTTCGTATTAAAATTAATGCTTTCCATGAAAAAATATTACATCATTTTTAACCGATAAAAGCTTTTACTAAAAGCGCCTTTGTGACATGTTTTAACTGCCATCATTTAAAATTAAGCAATTAAAATAGTATATGATTATTTTAATCAAGGCCTCCTGATAAGGGAGTCTTGATTTTAATTTTAATTCGTATGAATAGTGGGCAATAACTATCAACTTAAATGCACAGAAGTTATATTTACTCCTTGGTTGCGTTAATATGTCGACAGACGATTTTTGTTTCTGAGGAATAAATTGATTCATGAAGTTTCGATGTGTGTAAATATGTTTTCAATTTTGGAAAATTTAATTTAATCAAGTTTTTGCACCATTTATACTAATTGAAATTCAATTCTTTTTAATTTTAATGAGGAAATAGCGTAAAAAAATATATTAATCCGTTTTAATTCCCCTTTTTTCCACCAAAAATATCTTCTGATAATCATAACGTGAATTTTGAAAAGAAAACTCTCATTTGTATGCAACTTACATTCAAACTTTTTAATCAGTATGGACAGTATTCCTGTGACGTCACAATTGGTAAAATAGCGGTTTTTATAGCCTGGAATCAAAAGCGAGAATAGGGTCCATTTGTAAAAAATATTTCTGTTATTCGTTTTGATATGACGTCATTATATATCTATTTTCATTAGTTACTGATATTGATGCCCATTGTATTTTTAACGAATATTTGGAAATACCTGTTTTATTTCAAATTTGACGTCATATTTTTCCAATCGAATAACTTTATTAATAATATTATTTTTTTTCATTCTTTTTCCTTCTAATTATGACACCATTTTTGGCAGAAAACCCCTTATTAACGTAACCGATATTCATCCTTCATGCATAATAAAAAATACCCCATTTTTTGTTTCAAGTATGAAGGCATATTTATTTTCTTTTGAATTCTTTTTATTTTAATTTTTAATTGTCCAGGAGAAATTATTATTCCAGATTTAGTTTTTCTTGGCAACAAGAAAGAAAGATGGTTAAATTTATCGGGAAAATGTCAATTGATTCTGTATGAAAAAGAATGAAATTTTGAATTATTAAGATAATTATTTGAATAAATTAAATAAACTATAGCCTATGTTCATTTCCGGGTTGTAATGCATCTATATCAGAAAAATACAAAAGCATTAATTCATCCGTTTAGATGCTGACTTCATTCAAACATTCGGACACACATTGACATTTATAATATTATAAGGATATAAAACACAAGTGTGTTTTTTAGTCATCTGCCCTGATCTTTCTGCTGAATCAATTTTACTAATATATATATTTTTTAAACTGAAAGCTCTTCCTTTGTAGATGTGATTGCACTATCTGTTTTTGTTTAAGTATCCGCACTTTTATATTTTAATTTAAAAAGCATTTTATGAAATTTCTTCAAAATGATGAAAATTAGATAGCTTTCATTGCTGCAGACAAGAGAGAAACATAGCTGCCAACTTGTACGGATTTTTTCTACCACTAAAATTTAACAGACATTTTTGCCTTATTTAATTATCAACATTCACTGCGATTCGGCGATCTAATTAGAAAAAATTTTCTATTAAATTTTAGTGGTAGCAAAAATCCGTACAAGTTGGCAGCTATGGAGAAATAATGAGGTATTTTAAACTTTATTCATGCTACTTTCTGATAAAATATCAAAATTGTTGATAAAAATTGTTGTATAGGGTTTAGTGGTGCAAAATCCCATTAGGAGCAGAATATTATATTAGGGGCATAATAACGGAAAATGACATACTGCTTTTAAAAACACGCATTTTTTCTCATAAATTTTCTATATTGTTTTTCCTTCTGCATGTGTACTGATACTAAGTTTCAGACACTAGGCGAAATGCTTATTTAAGTGAAAATGAAGTTATATTTAAAAGAAAACTATCATTTTCTTAGATAAAACTAAGCCTTTTAACACAAATGCGTCTAAAAAACATAAATTACGGAAATTTTTACTCTCCAAAATTGAGATTAGAATCTCAAATAATGAGTGCGTCTGTTCATATAAAAGATGTTGCTGACAATCGTGACTTCATGTTTTGTGTTAAAATGATTTTTAAATGATCAAACAAAATAAATTTTTTTTTAAATGATGAGTATGGTATGAGAAGTGCGTATGCAAATTTTGAGAAGGTGAAAATTGCTGTTTTCGTTCCGGAAATCCAAGCATAAGAGCCTCAATTGATAACCACATCCTAATAACTGATCTTTATTAAATTTTACTGATTATGTATCTATATTATCAAGAACAAACGTATTTGTGCGTAACGCTGACGTCATTTTCCGAATGGAATACTTTACGATCAAATTTGGGTTTTGAAATTTTCGCTACTGCAATTTTTCAATCTTCTGACCAACGTGCATTTTCAATTTTTATCGCATAGGGAAATAAATGTACTTTCAAATGCAATTGGTTTAAAAACTGTATTTATTGACTGATGTATTATATTTTGTAAGATAATTTTTAATCATGATTTTTTTAAAAGTTTATCTTATCACGTGCCAGTTTCAATACATAAAATAATAAACATTTTGCACATAAAGCAACACAGCATTTGTTTCTGACAATTTTTGCATAATGAAATTAATACTTCGTTTATAAGCAAATAAAAGAATAATATTAAAAAATCCACAAAACTAACATATTTGTGAAATTCAAATTAACGAAATTAATACTTCTTTTATAAACAAATAAAAGAATAATATTGAAAAAACACAAATCTAACATATTTGTAATCGTACAATTTAAATTTTTAGATCACCAAATAGGATTTTTTTTTCAAATGGAATTTGTTTGCAAAGTTCATCTCAGTTTACTGATTGTCTATGGTTTTAAAAACAATTTTAAAGCATGAAATATTTTTTAATTTATCTATATCGCGCGGAGCTCGATTACGAAAGATTAATCCGTTTGCCCTTAAAACAAAATAAAGAGTTCATCATTTTCTTACGGCTAATTTCCATAAAAAAAAATCTTCCCTATGAATAAATAAATAAAATAATATAAATAAAAAACAAATTTACCAGACGTGTATAAGCTCTGAAATTATCAGAGTATAAAAGGATGCTATAAGTAGCAAAATCTTGGCAAATAACTCTTAGCATGCGGCTAATAGGAAAATATCGCTTTTAATAAATTTCAAAAATGTATTTGATTGTGTAATTCGTATTTTCCATATGAAAAATGCTTTTTAATGTAAGTGGTCAATCTAAAAAATTTATTGCATATAAAAAAATATTAGTTAAAAAAAAAAAAAATGTTTTCACCTAAATTCTTTAACCCGGGAAGCCCGGGTACGATCCCCTAGTTTAAATAAAAGAGAATGTTTTTGCATTATTTATTTGCTGTTTGTTAAGTATTAGTTAAGAAAATTAACCAATCACGAGGATTTTCATAGGAATTAGTTATGTACAAATGCATGTTCCTGAACATTGTTCAGTAAATAATCTGTTTCTTGCTAAGATTTTAAGAACAGCGTTTACAATCTCTGAAAATGATTGTCCACTCCAGACACCGATCCAGGATGCATTTAAAATCTTCCTTGCTTAATCAAAGGGAGTAGAACAGTTATTCTTGCTCAGTTGCCACCACATAAAATTTGAATAGATTGTATTAGTATTTATTTATTTTTACTTTAGTCTCTTCCTGACAAACAAATAATACATGATCCTGTACAATTTTTCACAATTTCTCCTTGACTTTAAAATGTTTCTTTTAGAATTTAAGAAAATATTATTCATATTTTATAATTCTCAGAATTCATGAAATTTAAAATTTTATTAATTAAAAAATTTTATGACTATCCTCTTCTTAAATAACTCAAATCAGATTTTTTTCAGCATAAAGTTTACTTGAAAAAAGCTCTTGTTTATTAGAATAAAAGTTTCCGATTTAAATATTATGTAGAATTGTTTCAAAATTTAACATTTTAATGCCTTTAAACTTTGAAATTTAAAAGTATTCGACAAGTCGGATATTCGGTATTCGACCTAGCAGTTAATATTCGTCTAGCCGAATATTCGGTTCGTCTGAAGGCCGAATATTCAGTATTCGGCCAAAATCACTATTCGGTGCATCCCTAGTATATTTATATATCTTATCTTAAGAGTGTCAATATATGTATTCAAAATGTCTATTTTCAAATCATCGACAGTGAAGTAACTGACACGCTAACAAATTAACTATTCTTCTCAGTCGATACTTCAGTTTACAGGCAAGGGTGGTAACATTAAATGGAACTTGGAACCTTAATGTCTTTAATATCGAAAACTCTGGTTGATCTATGATGAAAATTTGTTTGGTGATCTATTGATTTTCTTCATTATTTAATCGGTTAGATAGCTTTACGTGAGAGAAATCTTGAACGCTTTATTCTCAAAGGGAGTCAATCAAGTTCCTTTATGATAAGAAGTATTATCAATCACACTAATCTTATTAAATATTAAAATCACTTCATATTAATGTTTAAAAAATCTTTGTTTCATAAAATTTCAGTTGAATAGGACAGGCACGAATGACACAAACACACGAAAATTAAATTTCTAAAATTTATTACATTTATTATAATCCTCAACATGAAGAGAACATGTTAAAATGAAATATTTTTTTCTAATATAAAACAGGATGTTAAAAAAACATTAAAAAATGTTTGAAAAATTTTAAACAAATTAAAGGATAATTTACTTTTGAAAATGTATGGATCCCAAACAATGCATTAAATTTTGATTTGGATAGTTTCCAGCAAACGAGTTCTTCAAATATATAAGATAATAGTGTGTTAGGAAATATAAGGTGAGGTTATGCAGTTTATAGCTGAGTAAATATCCAGTTCTGACTTGTATACTGCTATTTTCTAGTGTATCCTGGATGCATTGCAATTGGGGACTTTCGACAATTTTTCTCTGATATTTGTATTTGATGATTTACTATGGCTGAAAAATTTCCAGATAATTGCAAAGACGATACAATCTATGCTGGTGATAACAAGTTATGCCAAAACCAAAATAAAAGAGTAAATATATTATGGGGATATTTTAGATGACTCGGTGCATAAATATCATAAAGATGAATTAGTGGAGATTATTTTGAGTTATTAACAGAACAAAAGTTTTCTAATTTCTCGTCGGAGAAAGTTAAAACAACGTTTTTTGACATTAAAGATTTGTATTTTAACAGGTTTTCATTGCTCAAATTAGAGTTTTGCAAAAGTATTTTATGCGTTGTCGCATTTCTGTAATTGGAGTTATAAGTGGTTCCAGGAAGTCTAGTTGCAATCTAATAAGAGAAGGGATTGTGATGTTTTCCCCAAAGACAGTTTAACTTTTTATCTACTGACGGTACTTATAAGTACCATTAAAATAACTTGTTAAAAAATTCATTTAATACACCGATTAGTAGGAATATTGTGTAGAATGAGTTATAGATGCATAACTTTATCTTGTTCCAAAAGCATTATTGGTTACACAAAACAAAAGTATTTTTAAAAGGATGATTTCTTTTGCATTTGCATCTGTTCAGCTTTCTTGGCGTTAGGGGAGGTGGAGATTTTTCAGTTCGGAAATATTTCTATGTTTCTATTGTAAGATCATTATATTTGTACATTTCATAATTCTACAAAATACTAAGAAAAATATTTAAAATAAAAGTTTTGAGTGCAATTATAAATATTGCAGAAAATCCCTGTAAATTCAAATTTAATTAATCCTTCTAAATCCTCCAATCCTTCTAAAATCCTTCTAAAATTTATTAAATGATTATGTAAACCTTCTAATGTAGTTTCAAAAATTCACAAAAATGATTTAGAAGATAAAATTTTCTTGAATTCATAATTCAGTACATGAAGGATTAAAGCTTAATCTAAGAGTTCATGCAGCTGAGATTTTTGGGTTCAAATGAATTTCTAATTTGTATGAAATAACTTTCAGGTATTAAAATTTATTAACAGTTTAAAGACCTAGATATCTTTGCACGATTTTACAAAATTTAAAAGTTTATAAAATTTTGCATATTATTTTACTAATAGAGGTAATAAAAAAATTGAAATATCTGAATTGTTATTCATGTTTATACATGTTTTATCTCTTAGGAGTGTCAATTATAAATGCAAAATTTATATTTTAAAATCATCAGCACTGAAGTAACTGACAAGCTAACAAATTAACTATTCTTGTCACTCCATTCTTCGTTTTCATGCAAGGAGTGGCAACATAAAATGGAACGTGCATTATTAATTTCTTTAATATCGTACACCCTGATTCGTCTACGATGAAAATTTGTTTGGTGCTCTATTGATTTTTTTTTCATTATTTAATCAGTGAAACAGCTTCACGTATGAGAAAACTTGGAATCCTTATTCTCAAAGAGATTCACTCAAGTCGCTATATGATACGAAGTATTATAAATCACACTAATGTTATTAAATATTAAAATCCCTTCATAATAATATTTAAAAAAACTTTGTTTGATAAACTTTCAATTGAAAAGGACAGGCATGAAAGACACACACACAAAAACTAAATTTCTAAAATTTATTACATTTAATATAATCATCAATACGAAGAGAACGTGTTAAAAAGAAGTATTCTTTTCTAATATAAATCATGAAGTTAAAAAGACATTAACATATTCACGCCGGAGCGGTGGGTCACACTCGACTGTCTCAGAACTGCCAAGTCTCCGGTTTTTTGTATACCAGTATTTTTATACAGAAAATGTTGTTTTATTTAATTAGAACAATTGGGCGATTTAAAGGAACAACATTTTCTCTACAATAACAGTGGTGTGCAAAAAGCCGGAGACTTGAGAACTCTGAGAAGGTCGAGTCTGACCCACCGCGCCGGCGTGAACGTGTTAAAAATGTTTAAAACATTTTAAAATTGAGGGATAATTTACTTTTTAAAATGTATGCAGCACAAACGATGCATTAAATTTTGATTTGGATGGTTTCCAGTAAACGAATTTTTCGAAGATATAAGATATTAGTGTGTTGTGAAATATAAGGTGAGGATTCGCAGTTTATAGCTGAGTAAACCTCCAGATTTGACTTGTATTTTGCCATTTTCTAGTGTATCCTTGATGCATTCCAATTGAGGATTTTCGACACTTATTGTCTGATATTTGTATTTGATGATTTATTACATGAGAAAAAATTCCAGATAATTTGTAAAGACGACACAATTAATGCTGGTGATAACAAGTTACTCGAAAACCGAAATAAAAGTTTGATATGTGTATATATGTTCCGTCTGTTAAGTGAGTCAATTATATATGCAAAATTTGTATTTTAAAGTCATCAACACTGAAGTAGCTGAGACGCTAACAAATTAACTATTCTTGTCAGATGACACTTTATTTTTTACGCAATGGGCGGAAATATTAAATGGAACTTGCATTCTTAATGTCTTTAATATCGATCACCCTGACTCATCTATGATGAAAATTTGAAAATATGTTTGATGCTCGTTTTATTTTCTTCATTATTTAATCAGTTAAATAGCTTCATGTATGAGAAAACTTAAACTCCATTTTCTCAAAGGGACTTAATCAAGTTCCTTTATGATACGAAGTATTATCAAGCACACAAATGTTATTAAATATTAAAATCACTTCATATAAATATTTAAAAAATCTTTCTGTGATAAAATTTCAATTGAAAAGGACAGGCGAGAGAGACACGCGCACACGAAAATTAAATTTCTAAACTTTATTACATTTATTATAATTACCAACACGAAGAGAATATGTTAAAAAGAGGTATTCTTTTCTAATATAAAACATGATGTTAAAAAGACATTAAATAATGTTTCAAAAATTTAAAACAAATTGAAGGATAATTTACTTTTAAAAATGTATGGAGCACAAACAATGTATTAAATTTTGATTTGGATGGTTTCCAGGATACGAAGTTTTCGAGGATATTAGTTTGTTGTAAAATATAAGGTACGGCTACGCAGTTTATAGCTGACTAAATCACCAGATTTGACTTTTATATTACTATTTTCTAGTGTATTCTGGATGCATTTCAAGTGTGGATTTTCGATTATTATTCTGTGATATTTGTATATGACGATTTATTACCGCATCAGATAATTTGCTTAGAAGACACAATATACGCTGGTAATAACAATTAAATATATTATATGGATATTTTTAATGATTCAATGCATAAATATCGTAAAGTATATTAAGCAGAGGTTTTGATTTATTACAAAAAAAAAAGATAAATAAATAAATAAACTATATCAAATCTCTTCTTGCAGATAATTAAAATAATGTTTTTTGATATTAAAGATTTATATTTTAACTGGTTGTCAAGCTCAAATTAGAATTTTGAAGAAGCATTGTATGCAATGTTGCGTTTCTTTATAACTTTGAACATAATTGAAAATGTAAGTGCTTCCAGTTTATGAAATTTTTTTTATTGCTTTATCATAAATAATCGGTTTTACATCCTCTAAATTTATATTTTGATTTTTGGTTTGCTATAAAGATCATTAAAATTAATTTTTTTCTGTTGATATGTATATAATATTTTTCTAACTATCCTTTTTGTTACTATTATGAAATATCTTTCATCTGTAACAACGTAACTAAATGAAGTATTTGTTATCATTTAAAATATGACGCGCGATCGCTCGAGAGAAAATTTTAGAGCTGTCTTCTGCAAGGTTTAAAATGATGGCTAAATACATATTTCCAAAGATAATTTAGAGGTAAATAAAAATAAAAAAAAGAACGCATTGCCGAAAATATTGCCGATAATTTTTTGATTTAATTTATATCATTGAAAAAAGAAAAAAAAATACAAAGCAAAGAAAACTTTATTTTTATAAATACTCAGACGAGGTCATTACATATTTTTGAAGATTATATTTTTTTGCTATATAAGTACCCACAAAAGAAACAATATGAAAAAAATAATATTTTAGATACATTGTAATTTAAAAATTAAAAACGAAAAATAACTACTCTGGTGCATAAGCAGTATATATCATTCATGCATATATTTTATTTCTTCTCTTAAGTGTTTCAATATGCAATTATTCAAAATTCACATTTTAAAATCATCAACGTTGAAGTAACTGACACTCTGAGAAATTAACTAATCTTTTCAATAAATTTTTCATGCATTGGGTGGCAATATTAAATAGAACATGCGTCCTTAGTTTCTTTAATATCGAACAGCCTGATTCTTCACTTTCTTCATTATTTAATCCGTAAGATAACATCACGTATGAGAAAACTTGAATTCCTTATTCGCAAAGGGATTCGATCAAGTTCCTTTAAGATATGAAGTGTTATAAATCACACTAATGTCATTAAATATTAAAATCACTTCATAATAATGTTTAAAAATTCTTTGTTTGATAAAATTTCAGTTAAAAAGGACAGGCACGAAAGACACAGACGACAATTAAATTTCTAAAATTTATTACATTTATTATAATTAGTCAACGGTGATTTTGTATCTGATTTGTAATAAACAATTGTATGTGTTTTTGCATGTAGAATCTGCTATGATAAACTTTCTATCACGTCAAGGTTTTACAAAATATTAAAATGCTCCTTAACCCTTAAATGCGCAATTTTTTTAAATTTTGTTTCGAAAAAATTATATATGATTCTCTGAAAGATTTATTACAAGGGAAAAATAATAAAAAAATCAGAGATATATTTTTCATATAATACGTCCATCTTTTCTTTTGTTGCACATCTGCAATACAAGTAAGAACTACTGTCGTGTGGCTGTTTTACGCTAAAATAATGCAAATCAGTAAATACTTTAATAACTATGTCTCCAAATACCTTATTTTATATAATTATTTATTTAATAAAACTTAACCTTTAACTCTTTAATTCCCATAATAGAATGCGTTCTAGAAATTACGTAGTTCAGAGAATCTGACTTTACACCAGAAAGTTTCAATGGTTAATTTCGCTTTATTTAAATACGGAATGTCTGTTTTTTAATTAAAGCAAAAATTGCTATTTCAATTTTCTGGTGTGAATTAGGTATATGCGATAAAAAAAATCTATTAAATTCAAACCATTGTTGTTTGCATATATTCAAAGCTGCGCACTAAAGGGTTAAGCTTCCTAACCGAGTTTTCCCTTCATGCAATCTTTGAATTCAAGGGCTGATTTAACACAAATTCATATTAATGTTATTTTCTTGTAGTGCATAAGATAAACAAGTAATGTAAAAATTTTTTTTAAGGTCAATTCCTACTTAGGTCATCAAAGAAAATTTTAATATAATCCCTTAAGCTAATATTAGTTTTTGATGCATTAAAATATCTGAATTTGTTGATTTTCTATAAGCAAGTAAACCCTATTGGTTTACAATGGAAGTCAATTGGAATTTGGTGAAATATTAAAGATATCGCCAAGTTGGCGATAAACATGGCGGTATTTGGCGACAGAACAGGGTTGCTCTTCTGGTAACCCCCATTATAGTTATGGAGATGCATTAAATGCTGTTCAATAACCAATGGTCACCATTTTGTCTCCCATATAACACTAAAATTAATTAATTTAATTTAATTAATGACTTAATATTTGTAAAAATTGTATTAACATCAAGTGTCATCCACTACAAGTTAAAAAAATGTATTTGAACTTGAGTGGATGAATAATGAGTATTTTATTAACGATTGAAAATTTGAACAAGATATATATAGGGAGAGTGTAAACTAATAGTAGGAATTGAATAAATGTGAAAGATAATCATAAACAAATCCTCATGCAAATACGTTTCATAGATATTATTTTAAGAATCATTAAACATAATTAAAAAATTTTACAGGACGCTTAAATGGTTAATTTTTTCATACATGGTAAAATACGTTGTGAAATGTTATTTATGATTTACATTTCATGGTATAAGGAATTGAATGACTGTGTAGGTTAAAACCTTTATTTGGATGCATTCTGGTGTAAAAAATAACTATCAAAACAGTCAGCACTGTCATCGGGAAAGACATCAACCTGTTTTGAAAAATAACTTTGTTAATATTAACCCATTTGTGCCTGAATTTTTTTTCTCAAATTTGTTGGTAAAATCACTTTAAAATGTTGCAAAATGAACAGTAAAATGTGATATAAAAATTTTGTTTTTAAAGTCAATTCCTATTCTGGTCATCAAAGAAAAATTTAATATAATCCCTTAAGCTAATATTACTTTTTGTTGCATTAAAATATTTCAATTTGTTGATTTTCTAGAAGCAAGTAGGTTTACAATGGAAATCTATAGGAATTTGGCGAAATATTAGAGATATCGCCAAGTTGGCGTCACTTTTGAGACTCATTTTGGTCGCCAAATTTGGCGATATATCGCCAAGTTGGCAACAAACTTGGCGGTATTTGGCGACATAACAGGGTCCCCCCTATGGTAACCCCCCTTATAGATATGAAGATGCATTAAATGCTGTTCAATAAGCAATGGCCGCCATTTTGTCTCCCATATAAAACTAAAATTAATTAATTGAAATTTTAATGAATTAATATTTGAAAAATCTGTATTAACATCAATTGTCATCCAGTACAAGTTAAAAAAAAATTATTTCAACTTGATAGGATGAATAACAAGTATTTTATTAACGATTAAAAATTTAAACAAGATGGATAAATAAATATAGGGAGAGTGTAAACTAATAGTAGAAATTGGAAAATACTAAAAACAAATCACACTAAAAATGTTTTGTATTTATTTGATAAAATACAAACATACTAAATATGGGAATAGGCATAATAGTTGTAATAATATAATGTGCATAATTATATGTTTTGACTAAATTTATATAAAATAAGCTTTTAAATCGTATATTATATACTATAATTGGAATTTTTATGAAATACTAAAAAATATATTTATCCCTATACAGAGACTAATAACATTATAAGTATTATTAATAATAAACTAAAAATAATCGTATATAAGGCTCAAAAACAATTTGTTTCATAGTCCTCTTGAAAAGGACTTTACAAAAATAACTGTCCCCTAAATGGCTAATAAAAATATGTACCCATTTGTGCCTAGTGCCCTATATTTTGTAACTTACAAAAATGCATAAAAAATAGGCTTGAACATATAATTTCACAAATTAAAAATTACGTATTTTAAAGAAGCCTACAAGCTAAGATTACAACTTATTTATTTGTATCCTTGGAAAAAAAAAAAAAAAAAAAAAAAAAAAAAAAAAAAAAAAAAAAAAACCCACTAATAAACTTACTTTTTACATTTCACCATCTTGAAAAATGAAAAATCTATAAACTCCGAAAAAAGCCTTCATTTGAGCAAATAAATGTACAGTCGTGGACAAAAAAAAAAAAAAAAAAAAAAAAAAAAAAGTAAACACCCTACTAACTCCTCAACAATTTATCGTAGAAGAAAGTTACTGGTACCGAACGATTGGTAATAAAGTCTACTTTTAAGCATTAGTTCATTTTAAATGATGTATATAAAATTTGCTTAGGGGTTCATCTACATATTAAAACGAACCATACCTTTGTTTTTTTCAATAGCAGTACACAATTCTGACAGCATATATGAACTTTACACTCTTCAATTAGCCTAAAAACAAATTCTTATGCAATTCGTACCATAAGTTTCCGAGAAATTCATTATTTCAAAACGAGCGTATTTTAAGGGCTGTATCCAAATTGAAGTTCCGTACTCTATTGTTCACCGAGAGAGCCCTCTTCTTGATCAAGGCACCTTAAGCAGCACTCAAGCCGTCAATGAAGCCTGCTAGATTACACGACAGCAGAAGAAATTTCAAAATATCTAGTCGCTTCTATCACAGACGGCCCCTTAAAACATCATTTTGCCGTTTTTTAAGCATAATTTGAAAACTACTTGGAAGAAAAATGTGAAATTTTGGATTTCCATGAAGCAGGACGTAATAAATCTAAATCCATCAAAAAAACCTGTAGTAATTCATAATTTTTTTCGAATATTAATTTTATAATTTATAATTGATATCATAAAATTATAAAAGATGTAAATTCAACGTATTTATGTTTGGGTATTTTAGTATTATTGCTATACAAAAAATTAGCACATTAGGAGCATAATTTTAGGAGCTATAAATAAAAATATGTAAATGTAATTTAACATTAGAAGCACTAAATTTTGGATGTTTATAATTCAAAAAATTATCATTCAAATGACTTGAAATTCGGTGTCTAGGCATAGTTTTAACCGAAGATTTGAAATATCTCGTTAAAATTGGGTATTGCCATTGAAAAAATTAAGTTTGGATTCGTTTTAATATGTAGATGCCCCCCTAAGCAAATTTTATGTACATCATTTAAAAGTAGACTTTATTTCCAATCGTTCGGTACCAGTAACTTTCGTCTACGATAATTTGTTGAGGAGTTAGTAGGGGGTGTTTACTTTTTTTTTTCCACGACTGTACATCTTATGCTGATAAAGACAATAGATAAAGACATTTATAAATAATTATATTATACAATTTTCATGTTATAAAGAAGAAGGAAATTATAAAAAATTGTTAAAATACAAAGCGTCCCAAAAATGGGACGCTAGGCATAAATGGGTTAACATTACGGGCTTCTGTGCTACAGTTTTGTACTCGTATTAGTTCATAGTTTGTGTTAAGTAATCATTTAAATCTTTTTTACTGATAAATATTATGTTTTGTTTCTATTTCAAACGGTCAATTTTTGACAAATATTTCACTTTGTTTTTATGTAACTGCCCTGTATCTAATAAATGTGACTTGATTGAGAGAACAGGATTATTCCACTAATTCCAGCACCCTAAAATTTATTAAATACACCATTTACGAGCCAGATACAGAGAAAAAAAAATTAAATTTGTTGACGTGTTATCAAGGCGAGAAATACGTGTTAAAAGAAATATTCTTTTCTAATATAACACAGCATGTTAAAAATATTTGAAACATTTTAAACAAATTGAACGGTATTTTACTTTTAAAAATGTATTGAGCATAAACAAAGCATTAAATTTTGATTTGGGTGGTTTCCAGTAAACGGATTTTTTGAAGATATGAGATTAGTTTGTTGTGAAATTTAAGGTAAGGCTACACAGTTTATAGCTTAGTAAATCTCCAAATTTGAGTTATATATTGCTATTTTCTATAAATTCATATAAGTGGGCTCTGGAATCATTCCAAGTGAAGACTGTCGACAATTACTTTCTGATATTTGAATTTTATGATTTATTGTCACAGAAAATTTTTCAGATAATTTGTAAAGAAAACACATCCTACGCTGGTAATGAGTACTCATTTCTACACCGAAATAAACAAGTAAATGTATTATGGGAATATTTTATATTTTTCATTGCATAAATATCGTGAAGTTGAAAGAAATAATCTTAATTTAATAATATATATATTACGTTAAAAAGTTTTCCGCCAATTAAAAAAAAAAAAAAAATGTTAAATACATACGGAATCATCAAATCTAATTAGGATACTAATCTCCGTTTAAATCTACAATCATCTGCCAACGTTTTGGCAACTTTTCAATCCCTTCTGTGAAAAATTAGGGCGTGTGCGAGCCCAGAAAGAGATCGACCTCATTTATGACTTGCTCATTTGAATCGAAGATTGCGCCATCAAGGTGCAGCTGCAGATGAAAAAACATATAGAAATCTAAAGGGGCCACGTCGGGGCTGTATGGTGGATGTTGCATTAAATCCCCACTCTAGCTTGTAGAGCGTCCAGACGGTCATCGTACTAACGTGTGGCCGGCCGTTATCTTGATGAAAAAGAACCCCTTCCTTCTGAACTCGTTTCTTCGTTTTTCGCGAATGGCCTCGGGAACTTTAATTAGCATGTTGCTGTATATTGCACTGTTTATAGTCTGTCCGCTTATCAGGTTCTCTTTGTACCGAATTTTGCGACAATCCCACCAGATGCAGAGAAGCACCTTCTTATTAGTTAGTGCACGTCCTGCAACCGATCCTGCTGATTCCCCAGGTGCAGCCACCCTCCTTTACGGCTTGTATTGTTGTAGTACACCCATTTTTCATCACAGGTCACAATTCTGTCCAGAATGTTCTCTTTCTTTTGACCTCTGAGCAGAACCAAAGAGCAGTTTTTTCTCTTGCGCTTGTCTCCAGCAGTCAATTCGTGAGGCACACAGCGGTTGAACTTAAACGTTAGCGGTTGAACTTAAACTTAAATTTATGCGTTTCAGAGCGTTAACTATTGTTTTTTGTTAAACGTTAAGCTCTAACGCAATAGTTCGTGTTGAAACATTTCTGCCTTGATGAAAGATTTGCTTTAACTGCTCACAATTAACTTCAATACGGCGGCCAGAACGTGGTTTATCTTCAATGTTGAAATTTCCAGCTTTAAACTTCCAAAACCAAATTTTGACTGTATCATAAGAAACAGTATCGATGCCTAAACTTTCACACATTTTTTTCTGTCGCATTCAGTCGTACTGAGTGTGTTCCGGAAATCATAGTGCATAATCGTTCTGAGCTGCTGATGTGATAGCTTCATTTTAAACACTTTTTTGAAACACAAAATAATAATTTTTTAACAAATAAATTACAGAGCCATGTAGTTCCTATGCTCTGCTGTCGAATGCAAAAATTGGTTAGTTGAAAAACTAACAACCGCACAAATGACAGCTGTTGGCGCGAAGGTATATCCCCTTGACGGAAAACTTTTTACTCAACGTAATAAATATCTTTTGTTGGAGAAAATAAAATAACGTTTTTTGATATTAAATATCCATATCTTAATTGGCTGTCATGCTCAAATTAGGGTTTTGAAAAAGCATTTTATGCATCGTTTCCTTTTTATAACTTTGCGCAAAATTGAAATTATAAGTGATTTCAGGTGCAGTTTAATATGAAAAGTGGATGTCAAATTTTCTTCAGATCCAGAATTCATTCAACTGAGCCTTTTTGATTCAAATATGTTTTCTTAATTTTCTGGTTTAGATATAAAAAATTTGAAGTAGCTATTAAAAGTAGTTATTATGCGTTTTATGGAAAATACACTTTTCAGTCAAAATTTCGTACGCAAAAAATTATTTCTCAAAAAGTTATTGAAATATAACTATCAAATTCCCACTGCAAGCTATTGACATTGTTGTGAAGGCAATGGACTAAACATTTCATTGCAGGGTAAATACTTTTTGTTTCATAGCTGTTTTCTTGGAATGACAACTATGAATTTTAAAAAAATCGGACGAACAGTTTATGATTGCCGCTAGGGTAAACTATTTCCACCAGTAAATTTGAAAAGAAAATTTCATTCTCTTTAAGCACCTTATACATGGAAATATTTTCTCACAAATATGATAAAAATTTCTATTTATTCTTACTGGTGTCAGTTTCCCAGGTATTATAATATTTTTCTCTGGCACTAATAGGAGACTGCCTAGGTTGTCACAATATGGCGAAAACGCAGCGCCTTACTACCGCCAAATTAAACTTCCCCCAGTAAAAATGAATATTTGTTTCTGATATTATTTATGACAGAAATTTTACATTAGTAAGGAATTTAAACAAGGGTAAAATTTCTATTTAAATTTACTGGTGGAAGTTTCCCCCCCGGCGGTAATGGACCCCTGCGAAAGCGTTTACAGTTGAAGCTTCACAATTTTAAGGACATGTTAGTTCCTCGTTATTAATAGTTCCATGACGTAGTCAGATACATCAAACATAACTGTAATAAGGAGTCAAAAATTTGCCTTTTAATTATTTAAGCATATTTATAAACCCATTTAAATAATTTTTAATTATTTAAAATATAATTTCATAGATTGTTAGACTTAGTGTACACATACATAGAGATACATTGAGATAATACAAACTCTAACACCTACACTTTAAACTAAAAGGGCGTACAGATAAATATTAAGTTTTATTTTGGCTTTATTCCAATGCATTGTGTGGAGGAAAAAAAACTATTTCTGCTATAGATATTCTTAAGAAATCGTCTTTTTTGAATAAGCTTTAACTATAAAATTAATTTTCTTTTTATTCTGGGGCACAAATCCAGAGGTAAACACTAGTACTTTGGTATTTGCTAGAAGTAATTAAATTTTTTGGGCTCTCAAACAGGCGGAAAATACTAGATTATTATTTTGTAAAACGCAATATCTTTAACTCTATGTTAAATCCTCTCTTTTAGTTTAAAATCTCATTCTATGCTATTATTTTATACTCACATACTAAAAAAAATTGGATTATAATAGCATTTCCAAGTTAGTCGCATGCATAAAATTTGCATATCTTCTATTGTTCAGATAATGTTTAATATTATTTTTTAAAGTTTACATAATTTTATATACGAAACATGAAGTTTTAAGATGGCTGACTCTGGATTAAATTTTTTGGTTGAGTTATATTTTTTAAATAATAATTTTTTAAAATGATAATTAATCGCGAGAAAAGATCATTACAAATTTTGATAAATTCTAGCATGAAATAGGATAATTATGCAAAATAAGTTACTTTCATTGTTATAGCTTTTGTAAAGGTTCCGTTTATAAGAATTTTCTCCTACTATATCCTGAAGGCATCATGGTCCCATAAGGAAAAATATATCATCAAAACTTTTAAAAACGCATTTGGAATTCAGTAAAGCACTAGAAATTAGTAAAAATATAGCTGTGTAGCAAACCGATGCGTTGCTTTTGAATTAAATGATATTTTTCATTTGTTTAAGGAAATAAATGTCATTTTTATTTTTTTAAAGCATGCTTTCATTAAAATTTACAAAAATGTAGAAAAAAAAATGTATTTTTTAAAAATGTACTAAAAAGTACAAATGGGAATTTTGCAAAATTAGTCAGCTATCGCAAAGTTTGTTTCATCTATTACAACTTCTTTTTGTCACAAAATTTAGCGCTATTGTGGTAACCCTGCCATTAGTACTTTTCAAAGAAAAATTCATTGTTGAACCTGATACTGATTTCTCCATAGAAAATCAACCGTTGTCCCCTTCGGGATCGATTTTAAAACATGAATGTACAGTTCATGTATTCCCCCCTGGAATACATATAGGTGAAAATTGAGTAACGCGTTTTCACTAACACATACAAACAAAATTGTTATATTAATTTTATGAAATTTTAAGAAATTTAATATATATTAAGTATGAAATCATAATTACAATGCAGTTTAAATTTTTCTAAAAAAAGTGCGCATTTAATTGATTTGATTTGACAAAATATTGCGTAGAGGAAAAGGTCCAAATACCGTCTACCACTTTTGTTTTCAATCTAGATCATACAATTTTCAAAATTAATAAAATAAAAACTGACAGTAGGGTATCTTGACACGTCGTATATCTGTTTAGGAAAAAAAAATCAGTTTAAAATGCGTTTTCTGTTTATAAGAAGCAAAATCCCGAAAGTCTTCAAATTTTGAGTTTTTAAAATGGGGTCTAAATACCGGCTACACTAAGTTTTTTTTCCAAAAGATCACACAAATAGAGCTAATGACAATTATTAAGCAATAAGAATATTATTTTAATAAATTGTATCGATTAATAACATTTCTTATGTACAGAAAAAATACGCAATTGTTAATAAATAAGTATTTTTGTCAAATTTCTAAAATTCTTTACGACTATCTCTCACAGTCTTCTTCCCATTATGTTTCTAATTTTGTTTTTTAACGTGTAAAACAAAAAAAAAGAGCTTGCTGATTGAAGTGAGAATTATTTTATCTGAAAAAATGAAAAGCATAATATCTCTCTCTGCGTAGGTATAGCCCCTATCAGCCCGCATATCGCACTCTTAACATTGAACCCAGAATCCCCTCCCCCATTCTTGTCCACAGAGAAAGCACCCGTGGTGCAGAAGACACAAATTTATCATATTCCTCTGCTGAATATTTTCCTTTTCCACTTTTTTAGCCCTCTTGCTGCGTGATTGTTTTATCAAAATAGCTTCAAAAATTGCGTATTTAACCCCTTCGCGACGAGCGTCTTTTAAGAATTTTTATTATTTTGTCACCGGTTTTTCAAAACAAAAGTTTTTGTCTAATTTAACCGGGAAAATGCTCCGATTAAATAGGGCATAATTTACAATAAAAAAATAACTGGTGGGAATAGTCAAGGAGGGTTAATTAGACGGAAAAAATGCATCCCCGAGGAAATCTCGGGTTGCGCACATTTTGATTCTTTTACGATGCTTAAGGAAATCTCGGGTTGAGCAGAGAGAGGGTTAAAATCAAATTTCTGCCTCTTTCGCCTGGTTTACTCCGTCATTTTTTTTCTTTCTCTTCACATTTATTACAGGCAATTTTGTAGTGTCCAACAGCTCTTTTTTGGAAAGTGATCCTCTTACCAGTGTCGGTCCTGCAGAATTACGGTCATGGTTGCTTTTTTCATATTGCGAAATGGGACGGAGACTATTTCTAAATCATTTAAATTAATTTATTAATTATGGAACTATTTAAATTACCCCTTCAAGCAGAGCAACCGAGAGAGGTCCAAATACCGGCTAGCCGGTATTTAGACCACTCTAGGTGACCGGTATTCGGACCACTGCTATGTTTAAGTTAAAACTGGTATTACTCATTCTTATAATAAAATACCAATAATGTGCGCGTGGCAACTGAGAGCTAAATATGTCTAGAAGATAACTTAATCAACAATTCAAGCCAATATGCGATCAGTATATTTAAAAAAAAAAAAAATGAGAAACACATATCTGAAAAACTTTTGATGTGCCAGATTACGTAGATTCGACACTTTTGCATTTACTATTTGTAAATGACACAGACTTCAGCGACGTACTTTTCGTAACTTTCTTCTCTCAATTAAAGTTACAAACTCTGCCTATCACCGCTAGGCTGAGCTGCGCTCAGTTCTCAGAACACCTAGTAGCCGGTATTTGGACCTTCTCTACTTTCAAGATTTGGGTATTGGCTTATAATATTTTGGAGTTGGTGTAATACAAACAATATCGTTTTAATAATCTTAATCAAAAATGACATCATCTGAACAAACTTCTACAAATTCGGCGAAATTTTCAAGATTAATAACGATAAATAAACAATTTTAGAATATATACATATATTTAAAGTGAACTTGATTATGTAAATGTTTAAATGCCAAATTCATTTCTAAAATTTTGCGAAAATAGTTTTCTTTATAATCATTATTGATCTTGAAAATGTCATCGTTTGAGATGACGAAACTTGTTGATCTGTTTATTAAAGGGTATTTTTAAGGCTTTTTATGTACTGTTATTACTTTAAGCATATACATATTTTTATTTTATATCTTCGCTGTTAAAATAAATAGTTGGATATATTTTTAAGAATTCAACCTTTACTAAGTAAGCCTTAACTACATAACATTTTTTTAACAATCCTTTTGGGGTATAAAGTCGCACGTAAATTCCATACTTTGTTACTTGTTCAAGGCCATTTCATATTTTGTGTCCCCAAAAAAAACACAAAACTAGTATGATATTATTCTTTAATTCAGAAGTAGAACTTCTCTTTTATGTTTCAATATCATTTTATGCACTATTGTATATATACATGCTAAACGGAATTGGGTTATAATAGCATAATTAAATTAGCCGAATGTATAAAAATTGTAAATCTTCCAGTGGTGAAAAATCGAATATTCTTTTTTTGATATTTTTAAGTTTCTAAAATAATTTTATATACGAATCGTAATATTTGTTTTTAAGATTTTTTCCCATTAGGTTTTCTTGTGAGATTATGGTGTTGACCAAAATTTGAGATACTTTTCTTGTACCAGAACAAAAGAAATATTTCTATGCAATAATTAGATTTATTTTGATTTACGAATCGCCATTTTATTTAAAAAACTATTGTAAAGGGAATACAGAATGCAATTTTAATTAGTTAAAAACATTTATGAAAAGAATTAAACAATTTTTATTGATTAAAAAAATGATTCTTCAATGGATAATTAAATGTGCGTTGACTTAGTACAGCGTGCACGCACAGATGTAATGATAGACCCAGCTGTAACATCCCCCTCTTAAACTAAAATGGTGTGGAGATGAATATTAAATATAATTTTGATTTTATTCTAACGCATAGTGAGGAATGAACACAAACTATTAGCCATAGATATAATTAAGAATGATAACCTTTTCTAAAAAAGTTTTAAATATGAAACTAATTCACTTATCATTCGGCAATATAATAATATTCCTTAATAAAGAAATTAAGTTCTATGTAACCACAATACTTAAATAAACAACAGATAAAATTTCGTATTTTCTTACTTGTAATTTAATTCTTCGGTCCCCCAAAATGCCAAAAATAATAGCTTATTACTTTGTAAAGCGCAGCCTCATACACTGTTAAAAATATCCCTGTAAAATTGCGGGCAGAGGCCGCCAGCACAGATTCCAGTCATATCCCGTAAAAAAATCCATGCCCATCATTTTGTGTCAACATGTACACCCTAGCGGAGGAAAATGTATGGGGTCGTACCATATTTTTGCTAACAGATGGGCTAGAACTGCAAGAATATGTGGATTGCCCTTAATTTTCTAAGTATCTAAAAATATCCCTGTAAAATTACGGGCAGAGGCCGGCAGAAGTGTTTCCAGTCATACACCGAAAAAAAATCCATGCCCATCATTTTGTGCAGCCCGTAATTTTACGGAGCAGAGATATAACGCACTTCAAAACACAATAACACTTTACTTACTGTTCCGTAGCACGTAGCAAGTTATAGAATCATCACAGAATCGTTAAAAAATATGCTACGGTTGCGGTTAAGTGACATTATTTTTCGAAACACGACTAAAATGAAGGGTTACACCCTAGTGAAGGAAAATGTATGGGGTCGCACCGTATTTTTTTAGTGGATCAGACCGTTTTTCATCAAATAAGGCTGTTGCCCGTGAAAATTGAAGAGCAAACGCTCATAAATTTACAGTTTTTTCTGAGAGTGTACATTCAGTTGTAGAACATCTATTATGTTTAAAATCTCTTTTTATAAATTCTCATACTTTGCTACTTTCGCAAGGCAATTTAATATTTTGGACACCAGAAGAGGCAGAAAATTTTATTGTAGTATTTTGTAAAACGCAGCATCTTTCATTCATCAGTAGAGCATCTCTTTTATATTTAAAATCTCATTTTATGCGTAAGTTTATATTTACATGCAAAACGAAATTGGATTATAGGTAATTGAATTATCATAATTAAATTAGCCGAATGTAAGATAAGTCAGGAATAGTTGCCCCTTTATGCTCTCCCTAGTTTTTCTGTTTTATAGTGATGGTTTTTATGGTGCACATTTAATCTATCTACTACAAATTTTATGTAGAATTTCATAAAAAATATTACTGTCATACAAACACCAGATAAAATGGGATTTTTATTAAAAAAAAATAATAAATCAATAATTTTGGTCATCCATCCCGGACCTCAGGCCATTTGATCGGAATAGATATTCCAGCCAGTAGATCTGGAAGTAATATGCTGCAACCTATAAACTATAAAGCAACACATTAATCAATTCATATTTCAGCTGTCGTACGCTTTAGGGCAGTTTTGAAGCAAATATCGGTATTTTTTTAATAGAAAAATAAATCTAGTTTAAACGCGAGAAAATTTGCCATACTTAAGAAGCAGTTTTCTATAAGAAAACACTAGTAACGAAGAATTTATTGGTCTTGAAATTTCAGGACAAGTATGACCCCTCACTGTAAAAAAAAAAAAAAAAAAAAAAAAAAAAAAAATGGAGATTCTACTGGCAATTGAGTTGCCAGTACTATTTCCGTATTTTAACGGAAAATTTCTCCCATAAATTCAAAAAAAAAAAAAAAAAAAAAAAAAAAAACGGGAATTTTTTTGTAATTTATGGTGAAAAATTTCCGTTGGAATTTATGAGGGAAAATTTCCATTAAAACACGGAAATAGTACTAGCGTCTCGATTGCCAGTAGAATCTTCGCTTTTTAGTCCGTTTTTTTACAGTGCTATGTTTCAACAACATTCACTAAATAATACATGGAAAATCTGTAATAAATACATTATATATCACCTTCTATTATCTCTATCTTATGAGAACGTACAACAAAACCCAAACTCGCCTTTCTTGATGACTATATGTCTTATTTGAAGAAATAAATCGCTGTAACGTCTTCTACAACTTTTTTTAAATAATAACTGATAGACCGGAAGCCGGCAACACAGACAATCACCCCATCGAGTTCACGAATGAAATTCTAGGATTAGTTAAATCTTGATTCACACATTGAAACGCAATCGGTCTGCCATGTCATATCTTGGTGGAAGACACCTGAAAACCCGATTTTGGCGTTTGACTCGTAGGTTTACAATTAGGTTTATCTGTTTCCAGTCCTCCACATTATTATACCTTAGGGTGCAGGTAAACACAATGGTAAACCTACGAGTCAACCGCTAAAATCAGGTTTTCAGGTGTTTTTCACCAAGATATGTCTCAGCAGACCGATTGCATTTTAATATGCGAATCGAGTTTTAACTAATTGTGGAATTCCAGCCGTGAACTCGATGATGTGATTGTCTGGGAATCGTTTCCCAGTCTATGCGAGTAGAGGGATATCTCTAGCCCATCACATTCGAATAGCTAACAGAGTTGGGCAAATTTGCAATCTCAATTATCCGCCGTGTAATTACAGGTTAATTGCATATAACTGATTATAGTTACACACATTCAAACACAGAAATTTTGCCAAATAATGATATGGGGGAGGTTCCGGTTACGGTGCTGCAAGAATTTTTTACGGCATGTAATTTTAACTATAATTAATTACATACAACTAAAATGTAATCACACTGCAGATAATTGGAATCACAAATTTGGCGAACTGAGCTGAAAGACAGTGACTGAGTCAACTAACCCGATGAGCCATCTAACCCAAATTCACCCTACATTAAAAAAAAAAAAAATAAATCTTTCAGTGTTAAAAATTCAGTATTTTTTTCATCCTTTAAGTTTCTAAAATAATTTTATATACGAATCGTAATATTTTTTTTTCTCGGATTTTTTTCATTAGATTTTCTTGTCAAGTTACGGTGATGACCGATGTTTAAGATACTTTTTTTTTTAAACCAAACGTAGCTAAATAATCTTTACAATTTATTCTATTAACTAATTAGATGTATTTTAATTTAGGTATAGCCATCAGATTTTAAAACTTAACATTCATTAAGGGGATTACAGATTGCAATTTCATTTAGTTAAAAGCCTTCATGAAAGCATTTAACTAATTTTATTGATTCAAAATAATATTCCATAGTTAATTCAGTGTATCTTATGCTGAGTTAGCATAGCGTGCATAGATGGAATGGTAGTACAAACTCTAACACCCACCTCTTCAACTAAAATGGTGTTGAGATAGATATTAAGTCTAACTTTGGCTTTGCTCCAAAGCATAGAGGGGAGGGAAAACAAACTATTTCCACTATCTTAAGAATTTAGCTTTATCTGAATAAGCTTTAACTATATAATTATTTTTCTTTTCCTTCTGTGGCATAAAGCCAGGGGAATACTCTTATATTTTGCTACTTGCACGAGATAATTTAATCTTTAGTTTTCCCAAAAGGCAGAAAATAGTATCTTACTTCGTAAAGCGCAGCATCGTCCATTCAGCGGTAGAGCATCTATTATGTTTAAAATATAATTTTATATAACTATTTTATTTTTACACAAATGTTAAATTGGATTATAGTAGAATAACTAAGTTAGTCACATGCATAAAAAATTACATTTTTCAGTATCAAAAATTCAGTTTTTTAGGGTTTCATACTTAAAAAGTTAAAACGAAACCATTCTAAGATCACTCCTGCGCCTGTCTGTCTGTCTGTCATAACCATTTTTCTAACGTCTTTTCCAACTATGGAACGCGGAAAGTTCAAATTGATTAAAGTCATAAAGGCTATTGCCCACATACTTATAGATGATTAACCATTCACAAATATATTTAGGAAAAATGTTTAGGGGGTAATTAAGTTACTCGAAAAAAAAAAAAACAATATTTTCTTTTTGTATCCTGTGAAAGCTTTCGTAACACTGAACTCAAAAATACATTTCTTTTAATTTTAGGTATTATATTTTCAACGATATCGTCGAAAATGTAATTCGAAAATATCTCCCCCCCCCCCCCACACACACACTCTATTTCGGAATCTACTGAAACGGAAATTATGAAAAAATTAGGGGCAGTAGAAGTTAATTTAAACTTTGCAGAAAAAAACTATAGAATTACCCTAGGTCATATAAATTTGAAAAAAAAATCACATTTTCCCGTTACACACAAATTTTGATTTGCGGGCGTTCAGCAAAGGAGTAGAGGAGTGTTGAAGGTACCTATCGTACCAGAAGTGTAAAAGGATTGTTGATAATTATTTTCTAAAAAAATTATCTGTAATTATCCGGGATAATAACCCTTAAAGATACGGATGATTTGGACATACATAAAGACACGGACGGTTTGGACATACATAAAGACACGGGCGGCGTACTCTATGAGCCATCGGTTTTTAAAGCCTAGATAAAAACTTTTAATGATATATTTGTGTAACGCAATGCCCAGTTGCTAATTGATATATTTCCCTTTGTGCGAGAGTAATACTCGCCAGTGGCGGCGTTAGGCGTCGGCGACGTCGGCCACCGCCGACGGCCTCGCGCCCGTGGGGGCCTCGCAAAAAAGTCTTTCAAGCTGTTAAAAATTTAGTTATTTAGTTATACGTATTTACTTCCGTACGAGTGTAGTAGTATTTATCTAGGATCGTCTGGTAACATTAAGAAAGTTAGGCGATTCCGCGCGCGATACTCAAGGAATCCCCGAATCATTAATTCTCTCTGCTTCATTCAATCATCTGTCACAAAGCTTGGAAACTCGCATGCGCAGAACTTCTGGCTACGTTTCTTTTCATTATTAGGTGAAAAATTGTGTTTATTTTAAAGCAGTGATTATATTTTTATGCATTTATCATAGTGTTGTGATTTATTCATATTTTTAAGGCACGGCAGTATCCAAATACATTTCTTAGCATATTTATATGTCTGTAAAACGTTATTATTTTCTTCTATCTTTACAAGAAGAAAGTATTGGATTCGTGAAAAATTTCAACTTCCGGTATTCGATGGATTTTTACGTTTTAGAAGGTCCTGAACCCGATTTGATGGTTTTTAGAAAATGTCTGTCTGTGAGTGTGTCTGTCTGTATGTGACAACAATTTTTGGCGCTCTATCTCAAGAACTAATGCACGGAATTTCACAAAACTTTAGATTCAGTTAGACCTTGATATAAATTGGTGCTGATTAGTTTTTGGCGTATATCACCCAACAGGTGGCGCTGCTATACTACATTTTCCTGCTTTCCGCAACAGCTTTATCTCATCATGTTAATAACTTTGAAAATTGAATAAATGAGTGCAATGAAGAATATTGTACATAATTTTTATTATGCATTAAATATTAGCCCGATATGAAGAAAGTGTCGGGGGCCTTTTTCTTCCTGGGCTCTTAGGCTTCAGCCTACTCAACCTAATGGGTAATCTGCCTTTGGTTGCAATACACGTGTGACACGATATTTTACTACGTGTGAACAATATACGTAAACTATGGCAATCGGTTCAATTGAATTTGAAAGTTGCTATTGATACTTTACGTTCGTTTCGTGACTGGATTAATGAATTCCGTGAAACAGGATTTGAAACAAGCGTGCGGAAGCTCATTTGTTTTTTAAAATGTAGCTCAGAAATTGAGTCTCAATTTAAAGAAAAAAGAATAGCAAAGAAAAAACAAATGATCGGTTATGAACAGATTGATGAACCTATATACAATCTGTTGAAATGTTGTACAGAGTTAACTTTTTTAGCACAATTATATGCATAGATGCTATAATAATCTACACCGAATGTCAATTCAAAGCGCTCAACGAATATTTTGAACAATTTGGTTTTTTTACGATATCAATTATTTTAAATCTTTATCCAAGGAGGATCTTCTCAAGCATTGTAATGATTTAGGTACAATACTTCGGAAAGGCGAAAATAACGATATACAGCCTTTCGAACTTTATGAGGAACTCCAGCTTTTAAAATCCAATTTACTGGACACTATCAACAACGCAAAAACAACTTATTCAGTCCATTTTGGAAAATAATTTGGAAGAAGTATATCCAAATGCTTACATAACGATCAGAATCATTCCCCAGTTCCAGTCAGTACAGCTTCTGCTGAGAGAAGCTTCTCAAAGTTAAAATTGATTAAGACCTACTTGAGAAGCACGATGAGGCAAGAAAGATTATCTGCGTTATCAGTACTATCAACTGAAGCTGAAATAGCGGCTGGTATTGACTATGACGTACTCTTAAAAAAATTCAGTGAGGCGAAAAAGCCGAAAAGTTCGTCTATTTTAATTTGTATTTGTTCATGTAATTTTTTTATTATTTGATTAGTAATAATATTTGCATAGTACGCTCATGAAATTAGTGTATAATCGTTATTAAAATATAGCTCATTCAATATTTTTTTCCTGACTTAAAAATGAAAGAGGCCTCGCAAAGCTGATGTTGCCGACGTCCACGTTTCGTCTAGCGCCGCCACTGATACTCGTACTTGACCAGCTTTTTACTTCAAAATAATTTTATATAGGAATTATATTTCTTTGGGGTGGCCTACCTGATTACATTTTCTGTTTAACTTATATTTTATTGATAACTGTTTTTCACCGTATTCTTTATACCCGTACATCCAGTGAATACGTATTCGTAAACGTACAATAAACGTGACATGTCTAACACTTTATTCTTCCATATGACATGTAAATAAAAATTTTATTTGTACTATTAATATGTGCAATTATTTTTCTAACATGCGCCTGTTATTAGTATAACGTAACATGTTAAAATTTTGATAGCATAACTGCAAAGGGTAAAAATCACTTGTGAAAAAATTTGTAAAGTGGCCGCTGGAAGCCTAATGGCCAGAAATAGTTACTGTATATAATAGTAAAAGGTAACTAGAAATCCTGCTACATATATTAAGAAAATTTATACATAAATCTTCATTAAAAATATATTTAGTATTTAAAAAAAGTGTCGGTTCGTTATTTATGGATGTGTTAGTCAATGAATGCGTTCAGAATATAGCTGTCTAATATTTATTTACAAGGTACAGTCATTTAGGGTAACTTTGATCCGCATTTTCTCTATTTTCATACGTCACACTCTTAATTTAAGAATATTGTTGCAACTAGGGGCATAAAAGAGAAGAAATGATCCTAAATTATTGTATGACTATCAAAAATTAAGGAATAATAATGATAAAAGCTATAAAAAATAAATTTTTAACCTGGTTCAAAGTTACCCAACCATTTAGGGTAACTTTGCACCTTATGATAAATATTACCTAAAATAATTCATTATAAAAAAGTAATATAGTTAGGACAACTTTGAACACCAAAAAATATTTTCAGATGTGTAAAGACTCCGAATTTACATTTCCCAACATCACAAGATTTGTATAATTTATGATATTACAACAAATATCAGGAATAAGAAATGTGGAAGAAGAGAACCATGAATATTTAGACATAAAAAAAACCTGTTTATTGTTCATATAAAACATAAAAATGCAGTGGAAAACAATTTTCAATGTTGTAACTCAATAATATATCCATAGTTACAGTAATACATACTAGTACTAGTATTATTCAAACAAGAATAAAAAAAAGTTGAATGTATGAAATATGAATTTTGAGTAGCTCCGCTCCGAATAACGCCTTTAAAGGAATTTTATGTATTTTACACATATTTGTGAAAATATTTACATGTTATATCTAATGCTCACTTTCGGAATTTATATAAAATATACGTGCAAATATGGGAAATTTTTAACAGTTGCACCTATAATCAGTAAATTATAAACATCAGTATAACTTTGAGCCGGTTCAAAGCTACCCTGAAAATGTGGTAAAATGCTAGTGCCTTCTTATTTTACATTTTATTAACTATTAATAAATAAATAATCACAAAATACTATCACATTTACAACATTTAGATAATAATATGTCTGATAAATGAGTATATTGTTACTTACTATGGAAATTTAATTGGATTACAACAAATTCAAAACAGCATTCAAAATTAACTTGAAAACAGTACTTCACAGAAATAGTTAGATGATGCATTTAATTGCGTATAATGCTGCTAATTTATTTTCTAAAATAAAGAGTAGAAATTTCAGTTTAGAACTTTGCCAACAGAGCACAGTTCTGGAGCTTATTTAGTCTTTTGGAGTGAAAAATATTGAAAATTAGGAGGTGGTGCAAAATTACACCCCATGGTTCAAAGTTACCCTAAATGACTGTACTCAAAACATTACAATCAAAGTATATAAAAATCTTGCTTAAAAAGATACAACTTTTTATTTGTATCTGAAATATAGTGCATTTCCAGGTTATAGATTTGCAGATTAGAGGGTGTAGACTGTATTTTTTTAAAGATCTTATAAAATACAAATACCACACAACGGATTATTACGCATTTTATCAAAATTTAAGGCTGTACTTTCTGCACATTTATATCTATTAAAAAATTAGAATTTAATGTGAAGCACATAAATACATTTGGGTGATATTTAAACAAAAAATAAATTTATAACTGTAGTTACTGCTTTATGTATTAAAAATTATAGTCCTTACATGAGAATTTATTTAAATAATTTCTTTCTCCATTCCGCTAGAAAGTCTCGGCGGTTGGGGTCCAGGTAGAAATGCTCGGACGGGCACAACAAACACCGCGTTCCACGAATTCTGGGGCGGTCACCGAGTCCACCCAACCCCGACGTCTCCAGAGACTAATTATAAACTCGAAGCCGCTGCGGTCGTCCGATAGCTCCAGTGTTCGGAGCTCAACTCTTTCCGAACAGGTGCTGAACAAGTGAGCAGCATTGAAGGGTTTCCTAGCTGATAACAGCTTAACACCCAGACTAGGAATTGAAGTATCTTATGTTTTGTGAGCCTTTGGGAAAAATTTAACTGTAGTTTAGAACTACTTGAGAATTAAATTAAGAAATTAAAAAAGGAATTAAAAAGTTAAGAATTTAAAAGGAATAAGTTTAATATTAAGTTAAGACTTAAGATAAATAAATGGAAAATATTTTAAAAGAATATTTAAAATTGTCTAACTGTAGTTATAAAAGTACAATTTAAGTATTAAAAAGAGAGAAAATTTAAGAGTTAGCACTGTTCAGAGTTACTCTCGCCAAGCTTGGGCAGGAAAAGCTGAAAAGAGGTATAAAAGCCACATTAACCAAAAACGGGACTTTTTAGGGCCATACATTTTCCCCCTCCTATATAACAATATAGTGGGGATATAGCTTTATTTTAAATATATGAATTGATATAAAAAGACATTAAAGAAGATAGAAACAAGCAATCTTAGTGTGGTGTACCCAGATATTACTGGGTGTCCATAATTATGAGGAACCTAGGGCGTTTACGGTGGTGGGGTTCGAAGGCGTCATATTCAGGGAGCTCCGCTACTATTTCGTTTGGATTATCGAACTTTTCGATGCCTTCTATTTAAAGAATTTCTCTTTTAAATTTGTCCGGTTTCAAATTTTCATTTTTTTTTTTCGCTGCGGTCGTCCGATAGCTTCAATGCCCCGAGTCCAACCCTTCCCGCCAGATTCGAAGACAGTTTACTAGGAACCTGGGACACATGCCCCACATCCCCGACACATAAGGTGATGGTAGATAACTCTTAGAGCAAAATTCATAGCTAGTAGCAATGGGAAAGGAGGGCATACTAGTAAAACTTTAACAGAAATACAAGGGAAAAGAGCTCATAAAAAGAAAGGTCTAAAAGGAAGTTTAAGTATAGCATTACAATAACAAGATAACTTTTTTTTGTAATTTCATAAATCTTTTAAATTTTTTATAGGATTTTTTCATATTTTTCTAAGTATTTTATATACAGTAGAGCGCCGATTATCGGAACTCCAATTAACCGAACTTCCAATTATCCGAACAGCCTATTTCTCTCAAAATTTTTTTGTAATGATGATGAGATTGTGGATGAGATTTAAGATGAAAAAGAAATTAAAGAAATGAAAACGAATTCCCGGAAAATGACCCAGATCCATCACATTACGATGCCTTTGAATGTTTGGAAACAGCTATGAAATGGCTCGAACAGCAGAAGAATTCTGATCCTATTCAACTAACGTATTTAAGAAGAATTCGAGATATCAGATATGGCAGTATTGGAAAGAACGTCTTCTTTGAAGCAACCAACAATCGAAAGCTTTTTTTCTTAAATTATAATCTCTGGAGTTCAGAAAATGATAAAAAGAGAAAAAGAAAACTTTAAATGATAGAAAAGTAAACAAAAAAAAAAAAACTGTTCTTAAACACGCTAGCACTAACTGTTGCTGCCAGTCCTAAGCCTGGATAAAGTGTGAAGGTTTTAGTTTAGTCAGGAACATCCCTTAAACTGTCTGTCCATTTATCCGAACTTTTGCTTATCCGAACTAGGGTCGGTCCGGTCTTGTTTGGATAATCGGCGCTCTACTGTATATATATATATATATATATATATATATGTCTTTTTTTTATAAAGTAATAAGTAAAATAAAAGTTGAAGATAAGGGATGATAGTGATGAAAGTTAAAAAAAGGAAGCTTAAGCCTAAGTGCATGTGAAAGTCATGGAACTATTAATAAAGAAGAGCTGACATATCCTTAAAATTGTGAAGTTTCAACTGTAACCGCTATCGCAGGCGTTGTTTACTGCCGGTGGAAACTACCACCAGTAGATTTATATAGAAATTTTCAACTTACTTAAACGCCTTATTATTACAAAATTTTAGTCATAAATAATGGCAGAAACAGATTTTCATTTTTACTGGTAGGAGTTTACATAAGCGGTAGTTAGGCCCTGCGTTTCCGCCATATTGTGACCACCAGGGAAACAAACTGACAGTTTTACAAGGCATACTGACACCAGTAAAAACAAATAGAAATTTTTACAACATTTTTGAGAAAATTTTCCATTAATAAGACGCTTAAATAAGACGAAATTTTCTATTCAATTTTACTGGTGGGATGTTTGCCCTGGCGGTTATCAGAAACTGAAGATCCTATTTAAAAAAAGCAGTCACCATCTTGCGACAACCGCCTCAGTTACTTCACTCGCAACTGGTAGATAGTACACTATATATCTCGTCCACTTTATTCATAACTCCATTGTGAAAGTATGAATTGGATCCGCTAGGGTTGACGTCTGGTTTGTGGAATCAATACCGTATAAAGTCAGGGCGATGCCGCAGCCTACTATCTCTCAACATTTTTGATGCCTCCAATTTAATCAATTTCCCTTTTAAACTTGTCTGGTTTCAAATTTTCAAAATTTTTCTTTTTTTCTTCCTCGCTTCCGCTAGAGAGTTTCGGCGCTTGAGAAGGAGGTAAGGACGCTCGGACAGACACGCGGAACGCCGCGAAGCGTTGCACTGACTCTGCAACGGAGTTTATTTATTAATAGATAGCTAGCGAAATACAGTGAAATACATTTAACACGAAAACGCTTAAAACAAAAAAATCGGTTAACACGAAATGATATGGCGGTCCGGACAGTATACGATGCAATTTAATACATATTTGTTCTTTTAACACAAAACAAAAATCGTTTAACACGAAAAAAATTCCCTTTCGAGCTAGTTAGTTTAAGTTGAAATTGGTGAATTTTGTGTTAAAACCACTGAATTTTTGGTGAAAAACAGAGAATTTCGTGTTTTTTGTAAATTAGCTAATGTTTTATGAGCATAATGACTGAGAAATCGGTGCGAAAATAAACTGCTCTTTTTCTTCAAATGAAGATGAAGCTACTTAATGCTGTTGATGAAAAAGAAGGACGAAAACAGAAATCTGCTAAGAGCATAAATCTGCATTGCCAAGTCTACATTATCAACAATAGTAAAAAACAGGAATCCCATTACATTAATGTTTGAGCACAGTATGTTTAAGCCTAAAAGAAAACGCTTGAGAACTGCTAAGCACGAAGTTTTAGAGACAGCTTAACTTATTTGGTTTAAACAAGCAAGATCAAAGAATGTTTAAAAAAACGATTCGAAAAAAGATATCAGACACCCCCCCCCCCCCTCCAAAAATTACAAAAACAATATTTTATTTACTTGCTTTTTCCTATTGGTTGCAACTTACTAGTAGTTAAACAGGAAATAGAAATAAAATTTGAAGACGTCGAAATTATTTGTGAGTTTTGTTCTTTTTTTAAGAATTCTTTTAACGCGAAATTCTTTTAGCACGAAAAAGTTTTTCGGTCCCCTCAGTATCGTGTTAAACGTATTTCACTGTATTTCATATTTGACAGGAGAAACAGCTCAACAATAATTTGTCAAACGTCACCATGTTCAAAAAGCATTTTTAACATACAAATATTATAAATCAGCAGAATTAAAATTAATATTAAAATTAAAATTATTTTGTTAGTCTTGCATGCATACATTCTGTTACGCAGCTTAAAATGTTTACTTGAGAACTGATCGAATCCTACAAAAATCGATTTTTTGGATAAACAAAAACTAATAAATATACAGTAAAAAAATTCTCAGAAACGTTTTCGTAAATTACATGCAGCAAAATAAGTTTTAAATCTCGCTAATCCATTCATTTCTGAGGTTTTTAAGGGTAATTGAATGCTTTTAGGAATAGTGGGTAACTCAAAATAGGTTATAAAACCCGACTGAAAAGAAGGGTTATGTGTTTCACCCGTATCTGTGTATGTGGATTTCTTTATACCCTCGAAACATCCCAACTGCGGGATGGATTTTAATGACTGAGGTCTTTATCGATTCGTCTTTACGGCCCGATGGTTATAGGCTAGTTTTGTTTTTTATGAATTCAAAATGGCGGTAGAGACGAAAAAAAATTACGCACCCTATTGAGTGGCATATCATTGGATAGGTCTTTCAAAATGAAGACGATGTTTCTTTTACTATTTTACAGTCAGAATCTCCTTTAAAATATTATACAACCTGGAAGTTGCGTAGGAAGGATCTCTAGCTTTACTGCAACTCTAACCATCATAGACATCTATAGACCGCAGCAAAACAGTGTTTATAGATAGGAACTAACAATTAAACACAACTTAAAAGTCATAAATACAAGTAAATAAAAAAAATAGGCAAGTAATATAAACAAGTACTATTAAAAAATATTTTAAGTCAATTCCTACTTAGGTAAATAAGAGAATTTTTTTTCCTCCCATTCTTTTCCTCTTGAGTGGCGCTTAAAATGCTTTGATCAAGAAGAGGGCTCTCTCGATTATTGAAAATTAATTAATTTAATTTAATTAATGAATTAATATGTGAAAAAAAAACTAGATTAACATCAAGTGTCATCCACTATAAGTTTAAAAAAAATATTTGAGCTTGATTGGATGAATAATAAGTATTTTATTAACGATTGAAAATTTGAACAAGATATATATAGCGAGAGTGTGAGCTAATAGTAGGAATTGAAAAAAAAATAGTTTCACATTGATGAGAAATATATAATTAGTTCGCTTTTTACGCAGTCGGGTTTTTAGATTTTTTAAATTTAATTGTTTATTATATTTTCGTAAACTTTTTTACTATATTATAAGACATTCGGCTTTTTTACACCGTAGTAGGACCATGTAAAATATTATTTTAAAGCAAATATTGTTTAGAATATTAAATAATAAAATTCTCGAACTTTGTTACAAAATATGTGGCTCTGACAATGGAATTCTTGCGGTAGCAAGTACAAAATTGAGTATATCATAAAAGTACAGTAATTAAAACTTATTCAAATTATAATTTGATATTTTCTTAACATTATTTCTGAGTTACTCTTTAGAGCATTAATTTATTTCCAAATATAATTTTAATTATAACATTTTGACGCCGAATCTCAAGAATGATAACGATGTTTGTTTTGTAACAGCAGCATAATTTTATATGAATTATATCTGATGTTGAATCAAGGTAATTTATAAACATTAAGATGACCAGATATAAATGTTATAATAACTTGAAGGTCATCAGTTTTTAAAGATTAATTGATCTAGGCTTGTATAATTTAACTAAAATTGACAATGCACAGAAAAATTATTAGCAATTTGCTTTAAAATTAATCAAGGCTATTTTATGAAGGAGAGTTTAATAAATACAATACTGTGACATAAACTTTATCGAATAACGAGTAAAAACTAAATTTGAAAAATCAAAAAACCCGACTGCTTAAAAAGCGAACTAATTAATTATTTGTCATCAATGTGAAACTATTTTTTATATTACTTACCTATTTTTTTTATTTACTTGTATTGATGACTTTTAAGTTGTTTTTAATTGTTAGTTCCTATCTATAAACACTGTTTTGATGAGGCCTATAGGTGTCTATGAAGGTTAAAGTTGCAGTAAAGCTAGAGATCCTACCTACACAACTTTCAGGTTATGTAATATTTAAACGGAGCTTCTGACTGTAAAATAGTCAATGAAACATCGTCTTCATTTTGAAAGACCTATCTCATAATATGCCACTCAATATGGTGCGTAAAATTTCTTTTCGTCTCTACTGCCATAATGTATTTTACAACCACCATTTTGAATTTATAAAACAAAACCTAGCCTATAACCATCGGACTGTTAAGACGAATCGATAGAGACTTCATTCATTAAAATCCTTGCAACCGTTGGGATGTTTCGAGGGTATAAAGAAATCCACATACCCAGGTACGCATGAAACATATAACCCTTCTTGGCAGTCCGGTATAAATGTACGGCAATTAAACTATTCGATGCACTATAAAATAATGCAGTATGTAGCTAAGGTTTAAAATGTAGGCTGATATTTTCACGAAAGTAATTATAAATAAGAAGAGAAATTAATTATTGCGATATTAACAAGGACTTCCCTCAGAGGGATTAGTCTGAGCGATATTACTGAGAACATAGATTTAATAATAACATGTGGAAGCAAAGAAAATGAGATGTTATCTTTAATTGTCCATATACTGCGAAAAATTTAAATGATGAAAATAAACGAATTGTAGAATAACAAAATCTTATATATATATTCGTATACACTGTTTAAAAAAATGGGAAATCAAACCATTCAAGACAGCCATGCATGGATATAAAATTGAAAGTACACAATATATTAAAAGTAAAACAGAAAATGAAACACTAATTTACTTATATCGGAATTTTAACTGTATAAAATGATGTCAAGAGCATAATCAGACGCTCCGCACCAATTTGAGTAACTTTAAATGACAAATATATGATGTTTAAAAAGAATGGACTATACTTTATATGGTGTGTGCTCCCCCGGAATAGTTAATATTGTACAATATCTGTTTTCCACGGATGCAATGAGGTTGTCGATAACATTTAAGGAATTCTCTTCTCAAAATCTAATATAGTAACAAAGTACCGAATACATCAAAAGTGGCATGCAATGCTTCGTTAGAGTGTGTTTTAGATATGCTCGATCGGATTTAAATGATGAGTGTATGCTGGCCACTACATACGCTGTATTGTTTTGTTTTCAAACATATTCTGCACAAGTTGAGCTGTATTTAGCATGTATTAAATAAAAGAAATCGGCAATGATTACAACATAAAGTATGACACAAGATCTGAATATATCGTCTGCATAACTTTTGAGCTGTCAAAGTGTCATTTGAAGTAATTTACAAATCCATATACATTTATTCAGCAAATCATGCAAGCTAACATACGCCCATATGAACCCGATTACAAAATTTCACCAGAATAAGTTAATATATAAAAAAATCTACTAATGATAATTGAGAATATGACCTTATGATAAAATGCCTAGAAAAATGAATCGGATAAAAAATTCATATCACATTTAAAACGGCACTTCTCTCTATTAGTGGCCTTGGCGAGAGAGAGAAAAGCCTAGAGAAGGAACACTTTAACAAGTACTTTCGGGCAACCTACTCACTGTTTCTTACAGGTCTTTATTCAATATTTACACAATTTATTTAATGCTAGGTGGGTATCTATCAGTTTTGTTGCATTTAAATCGCATGTTTTGCGGAGGAAATGCAGCATTATGAAATATTTAAAGTTACTGTACCTAATAATTCCAAATTAATGGTAATTGAGATCGCTTTCCGTTAATTTCATCTTTTTAAATTTTTTAGAAACCATTCATAGAGACAATTGTATATTTTAAAACTAACCCGAAGCAAAATTTCAAGATTTTGGGCTCAGCAGTAACAGAGAAATGGAAAATGTTTGAAAGTTTTTTGTTTCTGCACTGTTTTTTATAGCGACATTTTTAGAAATTGTTCTATTGCGAGAATTTACGTCATGATAAATACAGCCATGTGAATTTTCATGTTTATATTCCTAACAGTTCCATGTTCTTCGTTACTTAGATCATCTTTAGATCTTTTCCTGCTTTGTTTAGTCTTTCTATTTTTTAGAATTCTTTCTACAACGAGCATTTACATCTTATTAATTAGTACCATGCCAAAGTTCTAGTTTCTAACCCCAACAGTATCCCAAAAATTTCAGTATTCCAAATAAATCATAGTTTAGAACCTTTCTAGAAATGTTTACGTTTATCCGTCAAATTGAACCTTTTAGAGAGCGTTCATTACGAGTATTTACACCTTAAAAGTAACTACCGCACCAAACTTAAAGTTTCTAACCCAATCAATATCGCAGAAATCACAATTTTAGAACTTTTTTGTTCCTGCAGCGATGTAGGTTCTTGCACTGACATAAAATAATCTTTTTTTCGGAGCAGAGATGGCCATTAACATTTTTTTAAGTTGGCTATGTAGTTTCAGAGATAACACCTCACAAACATACAAGCATTTATAATATTATATACTTTATAATATTATAACGCTTTATAATATTAGCATTAGATGTACAGATACAAAAGCCATTTATCTGTTACAAGCTAAAGTGCCGGCGTTGCCCAGAATTTGAAGGATGTTTGTTCTGAAAAATCAATTTCAAAATTTAACATACAACACAAAACAAACATTAAAAAAAGCAGTCGAAATGTTGTTGAATGAATCATATGAAAACGCTATATAAAAATGTATAAATGTATATAACAGACGCAAAAGAATACAGCTATAAATGAACTTATTTCAATTTATAATTGGAGCAATAATGTTAAAATACGCCAATATTTCCCTAATCGGGTTTTTATTATGCTTCAATACATTTTTCACACTCATATGACGTTATACTATATCCACCATGCCCTTTATATTTCCAATATGACGTAATATTTTCCTCTTTCTCGTGGAAACCTTGAAATAGAAAAGTTATGAAGTTATATTCACTTTCATTTAAATTCGTCAAACCATTTATTTCATTTTCATATTTCACGTGAATATCTTGCAATAGAAAAGTTATGACGTAATATTCACCTTTTTTTAAAATTCGGCAAACTATTTATTTCATTTTCATTTTTCACGTGGAAATCTTGCAGTAGAAAATTAATTGTTGTAGTAATAATTTTATTGTGTTTTTTAATTGTTGGCAACTGCTATAACGAAAAATGTTTAAATTTGATAAGAAATTGCTGTTAAATTGGTGGTTTTTTATTAATTAAAAATTAACTATAAGTTATTTCGATTCCGGATTACTTTAGTTGTCTCGGCCATGTTTTAATACACATGTACGCATCTCTTCACAATTTTGGCTTCCAAATTGTGGATTTTTTATAGAATTACAAACAGACAGATAGACAAGTTTTCATTTTTATATGTCTCTCTATTCTATGAAAAGTAACTAACGCTGTCACCCCGCCGCCGCCGCCGCCGCCGCCGCCGCCGCCGGTTTTGAATTTTTTGCGACTGGAGGTCTTTCTTCGTTAATATAAAGAAAACTATTGCATACAAATATATGAAAATCGGCGGTATTATAGCGAAATGTTTGATCAACACACTAATGCATACAGTTTTCAAATGGAAGAATTATTTTAAGAGATATTTAATGCTAAAGTTGGACAAAATCGTTCCATTAAAAAAAAATTATAAGAGCAAAAGCTATACACGGGAATTTAATCATTTTTAGATCATTTTATTCAATAGAAGATCCCGCTCTGCAGATTTCATTAATTTTTTTTTAAATTTGACTCATTTTTTGAGGTTTTATTTCTATTTTAAATTCAAATATTCAGCATTTTGACAGATATTTTTTACATATTTTAGAAAATGGTATTAATTTAAACTGTTGCCAACTGTATAAACAGCGCAAACAATAATGTTTGCTTCAAACAAAAAAAATTATTTACACGTTACTATTATAAACAGAAAAAAACCTTCAAATTACAATTAAATAATTAGGTATAAAAAGCAGGCACTTATTGGAAATTACGCCATAAAAACTATATTTACATGTGAATTTTAAAAGAGAAAGGATATTGTAAAATAAATCCATTAACATGCGTTAGAAATCTGAAATAGAACAAATTACGTCACATTACACTTATTATGCAAAATGAACAAAAAATAGTATTGCAAAACAGTTTAAATTTAAAAATTGCGCGAGACAAAATATTACAGTTTAAATATTAGATTTTTTCAATATTTTATTATTTGTCGTTTGATGTGAGGTGTTCCGCTATAAGTATGCAAATTTTTATGTTTCAACATAATTAGGGGCTGAGTTAGAAAAATTGCTTTAAATACACAAGTTAGAGCCCAGAGGGTTAAATAATAGACTTTTTCAAAATTTTATTATTTGTCGTTTGATGTGAGGTGTTCAGCTATAAGTATGCAAAATGTCATGTCTCCAACTTAATTAGGGGCTGAGTTAGAAAAATTGCTTAAAATACAGAAGTTAGAGACCGGAGGGTTAAATATAACTTTTTCAAAATTTTATGATTTATCGTGTTATCGCAAGTGTTCAGCTATAAGTATGCAAACTTTCATGTGTCCAACTTAATTAGGGGCTGAGTTAGAAAAATTGCTTAAAATACACAAGTTAGAGCCCAGAGGGTTAAATATTAGACCTTTTTCAAAATTTTATTATTTGTCGTTTGATGTGAGGTGTTCAGCTATAAGTATGCAAAATTTCATGTCTCCAACTTAATTAGGGGCTGAGTTAGAAAAATTGCTTAAAATACAGAAGTTAGAGACCGGAGGGTTAAATATGACTTTTTCAAAATTTTATGATTTATCGTGTTATCGCAAGTTTTCAGCTATAAGTATGCAAACTTTCAATTCTCCAACTTAGTTAGGGGATGAGTTAGAAAAATTGCTTAAAATACATAAGTTAGAGCCCAGAGAGTTAAATATCAGGCATTTTTCAAAATTTTATTATTTTTCGTTTGATGTGAGGATTTCAGCTATAAGTATGCGAAATTTCATGTCTCCAACTTAATTAGGGGCTGAGTTAGAAAAATTGCTTAAAATACAGAAGTTAGAGACCGGAGGGTTAAATATGACTTTTTCAAAATTTTATGATTTATCGTGTTATCGCAAGTATTCAGCTATAAGTATGCAAAATTTCATGTCTCCAACTTAATTAGGTGCTGAGTTAGAAAAATTGCTTTAAATACACAAGTTAGAGCCCAAAGGGTTAAATATTAAGCCTTTTTCAAAATTTTATTATTTGTCGTTTGATGTGAGATGTTCAGCTATAAGTATGCAAAATTTCATGTCTCCAACTTAATTAAATTAGGGGCTGAGTTAGAAAAATTGCTTAAAATACACAAGTTAGAGCCTAGAGGGTTAAATATTAGACTTTTTCAAAATTTTATTATTTGCCGTTTGATGTGTGGTGTTCAGCTATAAGTATGCAAATTTTCAAGTCTCCGACATATATAGTTTCTGAGAACGGGCTCTGTGACATACGGACAAGCAGACAGACAAAGGAGTGAGACAGGTAGTTTTTCGTTAGATGGACGAAACTCTAAAAACATGCTGCGGATGACTGTAACAACATCCTAAAATTACATTACCATCAGCGATCTACCAATCCCGAATTTAGTTTATATTCGTTTCATATATTCTTATTCTTGTGTGCGGCCCTGTAAAATAATTATCAATATTATATACAGTAAAACCTCTGAATAGCGGACACCCCGAGAATGCAGAATTTGTCCTCTATTTAGAGGTGACCGCTGCTGAGAGTAAAACATGTACAGTTATTTAAGAGTTGGTAATCGAAAAAATGTCCGCTAAATAGAGGTATCCGCTAATCGGGTGTGTCCGCTATGGAGGTTTTACCAGTAAAACATCTGAATAGCGAACACCTCGGGAGGGCAGAATTTGTCCTCTATTTGGAGGTGTTCGCTACTGAGAGTAAAAAATGTACAGTTATTTAAGGGTTGGTAATCGAAAAAATGCCCGCTAAATAGAGGTGTCCACTAATCGGGTGTGTCCGTTATGGAGGTTTTACTGCATAATAATATCACCCTTTACAAGAAAATTGCATGCTGCATGATAGACAGACAGACATCCAGAGAAAGATAACCTCCGGATCAATAAACACTCATGTCTTTTGTTTTAATCATCCACAATTGTATGTCATACAACATGCCAGATTTTATACAACAGGCTAAAAACGGTCACCGTGGTACGGAATACTGTATTATTATTTGTTTGCCCACCAAAACTGGTTGCCACGGGTTGTTGCAAGGTTTGTGATCACGTGGTTGAAACTGATCTATTCAATATTACTGCGTGCGTATTTCTTTTTATTTGCTCCATGTGTTCAAACCAGTTGTCTACGAAAACATCAACCGGTGAAAGTGACGCACACCAAATTTCTGTGACGTATGCAGATAAATTGTGCTTTTTTAAGAGTTTTTTCTATGTAATTTTTAAACGGTTTGGAACTTATTTTTCATAGTAGGTGCATTCAGTAGGCGACCCTCATAGGTACCTTCTGGTGCAATCAGAAACGAAATCCGACAAATATTTTTTGAGTTATGCTTGACGAAAGGTTTTTATTAGGCTTTTTTTTTAGTAGGACATGGCGTTAATATCCATCGTAGTATTAAAGTGTCCGGACAGTAATATTTCGCTGAGTATTAGCCTTCGCTTCGCTCAGACAATTATATATTCTTTTGTATATAAATTCTATTTCTCTATCTATAGCGTTGCATTATTTATGTCAACATTTCATTTTGAAATGATAATGCTACTAATAACAAGTCGGAAATTGTACGTCAAACGTGGCAAATAAGGTGAGTTCGTACTATAAGTCGTTTTATAAATATTAAGATCTCGGTGCAATAGCTATTGCACTATTATGCAATAAAGCATGAATACAAAATTTATTACGATTACATATACTAAATTCAGTAATATGGAAATAATAGGACTCCATCTTAAATAAGACGTAATCATCATGGCAACTTAGAATTAATGCCTATCACGGAATGTTATTAAATTAATTACGTATGATAGGACTTAATAGGACAATCACCATGGCAACATAGAATCATTAACTGTCACGGAGTATCATTGAATTAATTACGTCTTATAGGATTTAATAAAATGAAGAAAACTTTTATTAATATCTTTTTAAGTTTTGATTTGATATGTTATTTGATTTTTATTTTGCATATATTGTACCAGCTTATTATGTTAAAACCCTATTCTTCAACTAGTCTATTAATTTCCATATGTAAAGATATAAGATCCTAATTCATCTAATAATATTTATTTCAAATTGTGCAAATCTAAAAATGGCGATAACTAATTATATTCCTTTAATAAAACCCTTTTATTATTTAAATACTTATTAGTAGGACTTAGTAGGACTAGTAGTTTTTCTCCGTTTATCAAACCCATTTAAATTATTTATTTAATTGCTCAAATATCATAATTCTGAATTTATCCCGTCTAAAAAACCTATTTATTTAAAATCATTTTTTTATTAAAAAATAACAAGGTATCTACTAGAATACTCCAATGCTTTAAAAATCCACGGCTATAAATTAATTTTTTCTTTTTAAACTGATGTGGAAAAAGCTATTTTTAGGTGCAATCTCGTCAGCAGGGACTAAGCTGTATTTACGCCTTGTGCATCTGGTTTTAGTTTATCGAAAGTGCAGAGTAGTATTCAGAAGTCAGAAAAAACGGTGTAGTATTGTGTGCAGAGATGTTTACAGAAATATATGTAAAAAACAGCGGAATGGTGTAGAAAGGTGAAATGGTGTACGGAACAGAATGAGTAGAGTGGTAGTATGAGGCAAATGAGATTCTCGTGTGGAAAGCATCAGAGAGATGGAATGTTGTTTAAGTGAGTTGTGTGATGCTAGTGAATTCTATATTTTTTTCACCTACTAAATTGCCCTTAGAACTATTTCTAATTGTATAAATAAAGTTGGATAATGTCTAATACGACTGCATTGTTTCTGTTATTCATCTATTTCCTTCTTCAACAAACCAATCGGTCAAAAACGCCAATGCATTTAATACGAAAACCTAACTAAACCCGATAAACGTGAACTGCTCTCAGTCATATCATCATATATATATATATATATATACAGGGTGTCCCAGAAGTAATGGGACAAACTTTAAGGAGAGGTAGGGGACATCACAAGGATTCAGATTTGCATAGCAATCCAGGGTCGGAAACGCTTTCCTGTCGCGGTAGTGACGACACAAAACACAAGAAAGAAAGAACACGAACAGGGAGAGAAAACATGTTTATTATTCTTAGTACTGCAAAAATGCCGGGACAATGCTGGAAAGTGTTGAGGAACTTGTTGCAATCATCGTGGCAGCTGCTGGGGAAGTCCGGGGCACTTCCAGTATTTTCGAGAACATTAGATCTTCCATACGCCGGAGATGCGCTTCCATGCATCACGGCCCGGGGTCGTAATTTCGAACACCTAGTTTGATGACGATCTTTGTCCCTTTAATGTTCTTTCTTCTTAGTTTTGTGATGTACTAAGGATAATAAACATATTTTCTCCTCTTATTTGTATCCTGTCTTTCTTGTGTTTTATGTCGTCACTACCGCTCCAGGAAAGCGTTTCCAACCCTGGGTTGCTATGCAAATCTGAATCCTTGTGATGTCCCATACCTCCTCTTAAAGTTTGTCCCATTACTTCTGGGACACCCTGTATTATATATATATATATATAAAATTTTAGAGGTAAACTAGATTTAAAAGAATAGGGAAAAATACGCTTCATGTTAAAAGTTAGAATACTACGCGGCACGATAGCACTGCAATGCATAGTACTGAAAAATGCGATGTTACGCCATCGAGCAGCGACCTCTGTGTGAGTTGGTTATCCCACATGTAAGTACGCGTTTCGACTTCCTCGTATTATTGCAGCTAGAGTGTATTTTTATACTTATAATAAAATTAAAATATAAAAACGAAAATATTTAAAAAAAATCAGCATTAAATAAAAAAATCAATATTAAATCAGCAAATTAATAGTACCTCCACAGTACTTGTACTTGAAATTGCACTTGTGTAGAATATTAAAAAAAATAAGTATAATTTTTAACACTAGAACGTCCGGAAATTTTACTCAACTTTAATTAAAAATATTTTACACCAGAATTTTTATTTAAAACTGTTTAACATATTTATTTAACTTAATTTATGGTGATTTGTATTTAAGTTATTTTATGAAGAAATTTCTGGTTCGAGTCGGCATTTAATCATTTGGTCGGTGTTAAATTGACACCAGCTGGACGTTCTAGTGTTAAATAGATTCTTATGCCTATTAGTTTTTAGCTTAGCACTCATAAATAGACTGTTATTATTAAATCGCGATTATTAAAAACTTACTTATTTCGCAGTTTTATTTTTGTTATCACATATTTACTCTTTTGAGTGTACCAATTTCTTTTTACTTGTAACATACTGACGCCTAATCTCAAGAAATATAAAAATATTTTCGTTATAATGGTAGCATAATGTAATATTAATTATATCAGATTTTGCATCAAGATAATTTAAAAACATTAAGTTGACAAAATGTTAAGGCTACAATAACTTGGAACGGCATTAATGTTTAAAAAACTAATTTGTCTAGGTTTGTATAATGTAATAAAAATTGACAACGTGCAGAAATATTATTCGCTTAAAAAAATAATCAAGACAATTTTATAAAAGAGACTTTAATAAGTATAATAGCATTTCATAAATTCTATCGCATAAAAAATACGCTAATTAAAACATTGGCGACGTTCCAAGGAAAGCGGCATGTAGCTGACATTCAATTTTAAATTTAGGCTAATATGACCATGAAAGTAATTATGCAGTAAGAATGAGAAATTAAATTATTTGGATATTAAGTATGTATTCCTTTATAAGTGGATATCCCTAATAATTATATTCGTCTAGCAATGGGGTTGTTTAGAAAAAGTATCAAAATTTTATTTTAAAAATGGTGCACTTAAAACAAACCAATATTTTTTAATCCTTTATCTACTGACTGTACTTATAAGTACCACTCACTTTAAACTTTCATCCCATAGTGAATATTACTAATATTCTAATGGTAGTTTGCAAAAACAGTCTTTTAACTCCACTTTTTCAGGATAAATGGCAGCAGTAGTTTTAGGTTTGTTATTTTAGCGAGTAAAAAGGCTGTCTTTGAAACAGTCGATCTGTTTTGTGTCGACATTTTGTATATAGATTGTCGCCATTTTATTGCTGCAAACACAGTAAAGGATATGAGATAAGTGGATTTATTTTATGTGTTCATTATGATCTTAGAATACAATTTGACTATCTATTTTAGGTGAACGGAGTATTATTTGTTTTAACAGTTGAATTACTTAGTGGTACTTATAAGTACCGCCAGTACACTGGGTGTTGGAGAATAACTTCTTGTTTACTTTTTGTCTGTGCAGTTATCCATAGTTTTTATCTGCTTTATAATGTAATTACTAAATTATAGTATAGTACTGATTTTCCTGATATTTCTTTTCTGTTTCATTATTATTTTTTATAGAAAAATCGAGAAAGTGGTGGCACCGCCTCTTTTTTGCTATGCTAGAGATGGCATATGTAAATTTATATATTGCATATGTGGAGATGCGGGAGAACATGTTGTTTCTGGAATATAGGGGTCACATAACTAAAGGACTGCTAACAAGATCGAAACCTAAAAAAAAAAAAAAAAAAAAAACATTTTTTTAATGCCATCAAATTTCAATTTTTATTCATTATTCATGTGTAAAATAAACCTATGTCAATTTAATGTCTTTTTATTGTTAACTTGCGAGTGTCTTCTTGTTATTTAGCATTTTTAAGAGTGTAAACTTTATTTGAAATATCGTGTGGATTTTCTGTTGCGAGAATATTTTAGGCATAGTGTACTGACGGTACTTTAAAGTATCACTTTAATTAATTGCCTCCAACGAATTAAATTTCTTACAGAGGAGTATTTTTTATATGCATATCCTTTAATTTTCATTGCAGTAAATAAAAAAAAATACATGGAAAAAATTGCAGTAGATCATAATGCAGTATATAAAGGCTTAATCTATGAAGAGATATAACCAGGGATGTAGTGGAGGGTATACGGGGGTATACGCCGTATACCCTCTGGATTTTTTTAATGAACAGCGTATACCCTCTGTTTCTCAAGAAGGCTATAGTAGATACACTCTAGGGTATACGCTCTGCCTTGAGCGTATACCCTCTGCTTAGAACGTATACCCTCTGTTTTTTTCACGACTACACCACTGGATATAACCACGGCGGAATATGTACAATGACCCCTTCTCATTTACTCACGATACCGAAAAACGTCCTATATCTTTATGCACCTCTTAAGGGAACTAGGACGTCAGCTACAACGAATAAGTTGGAAATTCAGGCTATTCTTTTAAAGCCTATATCTCGTTCAAATATGCATGCATCATTATGATTTGTTATTTAATCTTCTAGTTTAGTAAAAATTTTATAAATATTTTAAGATAAAAAAAAATTACTATTTGGGTTTAAAAATAAATTTTTAGAAAAAAAGAAAGTTTTGATGTATATTTATTAACTTGGTACACTTAAAAACAACAACAACAACAACAAAAAACTAATGAAAATCTTAACTTGAAATCTTGTGTGATGATCAAGAAGCACATGACTTTTATGCGGAAGCTATTTTAATCTTTATTAGATGTCCTGAAAAAAAAATGATAAATTCCACTTATCATCTGCATATTTTTGTCATACATATTGCTCATTTACAAAATATCCTACTGTTTAAAAATATAAAAATAGGTTCATAAGCTGCAGCAACATTTACTATATCAAATTTTAAAATTTAAGAGATGTATTTGAACATAATTTTGTACAGAGAGTATAACTTCACGAAAAATCACATTTTTAGAAAAATGCCAAAAACACTTGTCCCTTTAACACTAGAACCGCCGGAAATTTTACTGAAGTGTTAAAAAAGTATTTTACACCGGAATTTTTACTTAAATCTATTTAACTAATTTATTTAACTTATTTCTCCGTGGTACATTTAAAATTTATTTTAGAAGGAGATTTCTGGTGATAATCGAAATATTTTTATTTGGTGCCGGTCAAAATGATCGCTACGGCGGTTCTAGTGTTAAATGAGATTTAGATGCTTGTTTATATTTTTAAGCTGATAATAATCAGTGTTAGAGAGTTAAAAGGTACATAAATTATGTATATATGTAAACTTCAGAATCTGTTCTATTTTTTTAGCCGCAATTTGTAAAATCGATTTTTTGAAAGTGTTTAATCTGCCAGTCTTCTAAAACCAATATATTTTCGAGATTTAGAGAAACATTTAGAAAAGAGAAAAAATGTTTCTTCTGCTGCCACATGGTTTTTGGTAATGTTTCCGAGTAGTTTTTATGGTGTACCAGTTTTCTGAAACCGGACTATCAGATTTTGTGATACAATTTATACTTAACAAAACATTTTTACTTGAGTAATTGAACCTTTATATGAAATAGTAATAAATTAATATTAATTTCAATGTTAATGTTAATTCTCTTAATTTATAACGTTTTCTGTAAAACATATTTGTTGAACATGGTTATGTTCATTTGTGAATGAATAACATCAGAATAACCTAAATTCTGGGTTGAGAAACTGTGTAATACACTGTTAAAAACTACTCGGAAACGTTTTCGAAATTCAGTGACGGTAGTAGAAACTTCCCAGCAAAGAAGAAATTGCTGGTCAGCAGCAAGATAGGTACTGGCAATGCTGGAAAAGTGCTGGTTAATGGTCTACCACTACATGACCACTCCTGGACAGTAATTGAAATTTTATATGAAATAGTAATAAATTAATATTAATTTCAATGTTAATGTTAATTCTCTTAATTTATAACGTTTTCTGTAAAACATATTTGTTGAACATGGTTATGTTCATTTGTGAATGAATAACATCAGAATAACCTAAATTCTGGGTTGAGAAACTGTGTAATACACTGTTAAAAACTACTCGGAAACGTTTTCGAAATTCAGTGACGGTAGTAGAAACTTCCCAGCAAAGAAGAAATTGCTGGTCAGCAGCAAGATAGGTACTGGCAATGCTGGAAAAGTGCTGGTTAATGGTCTACCACTACATGACCACTCCTGGACAGTAATTGAAATTTTATATGAAATAGTAATAAATTAATATTAATTTCAATGTTAATGTTAATTCTCTTAATTTATAACGTTTTCTGTAAAACATATTTGTTGAACATGGTTATGTTCATTTGTGAATGAATAACATCAGAATAACCTAAATTCTGGGTTGAGAAACTGTGTAATACACTGTTAAAAACTACTCGGAAACGTTTTCGAAATTCAGTGACAGTAGTAGAAACTTCCCAGCAAAGAAGAAATTGCTGGTCAGCAGCAAGATAGGTACTGGCAATGCTGGAGAAGTGCTGGCCAATGGTCTACCATTACCTGACCACTCCTGGACAGCTTCAGTCAACTTTGTTATTGGAAATCATCAGTTAAAATTATGATGGGCCTCGTTTTATCTCTTGCGCTGGCCCACCATACAATGGAAGTGCACGAACTTTTGCAGTATTATTACTGGGAACCCTTACGCTAGGTGGCGAAATTCATCTAAGTTAACAAAAATCACTAATTGTAATTTTTATTCAAATATTTTAATCTGAAGTGTAAAAATATTTAAACAATTACTTTTCAAGTTTAACAAATAATAATTTATTAGACTATTAATTATTTTGTCAAGTCTATATTAAAATAAGAGTTATTTTTATCACTCCGCGGCAAATTAATGAATTTGGACACAAATCTGAAATGAATATTTTAACACAATTTAAGCTGTCAAGCTATTTTGTTTTTTTGAAACTCTAAATAATATAGCACCACTGCCACCAACAAAATAAACAAGTAAATGAATAAATAAATAAATTTTTTATTTCAACGCACTTTTTTTTCTTCTTAAATCTGGTTTTACTATGTTACAAAGGATTTCGGTTTTCGTAATTTACACAGTTGAGAATCAATTAACGTATAAAATATATCGGACTTCTATACAATACAATAATTTCTATACAAGTTTAATGATTGGGAACGCAAATCACAAAAGAAACAAACTTGAAATAATGTAATGAGAGACTGAAAACAACGAGAGGTTGTAGAATACGCTGAAAGTACTTGTTCATGTCCGATCTCGAAAACCAAACAGCACCGGCCGTGGTTAGTACTTGGAAGGGTGGCCATATGGAAACAGCTGCAAGTTCAAATATTTCCATAGACATTTCTATTATAGACACTTCTATAGCTGTTGGTGAAACTAGCTCATAGAAAAATGGGCCATTATTCTGTAATATTTTTTTTAATAGAATTCTATAAGAAATGTTTGTAAGGGAAAGTGCTGACCCAGCAAAGGTTAGCAGTAGGATAGGTGCTAGCACTGCAGGAAAAGTGCCGGATTGAAGTAATGTTATGGTATACCAATGCTGGCCTGCTGTTGGCCATCACTGATAGGCCAGCTGCATTCCGCACGGACACTTTTGTACTCGTTTAAGTAATGGCACCATTGCACTTTACCGCTGATGGCAGTGCTGGCTGCCATCTTTTTTCCAACTGATGACCCACTATTTCTTTCATTGCTGGGTTTGTTTTCCTAAATGCTTTTTAAACTTCGGATTCAGTGTCCGTAGAAAAAACTTTGTCATCATAAATGCTTTTTAATCCTCGAAATTCAGTGTCCAAGGAAGAAACATCGTTTTCATAATTGCTTTTTAAATCTCGAAATTCAGTTCTCGTAGAAGAAGCTTTGTTTATATAAATGTTTTTTAAACCTTGGAATTCAGTGTCCATAGAAGAAACTCTGTTTTCATAAATGCTTTTTAAACCTCGAGATTCAGTGTCCGTTGAAGAAACTTTTTTTTTCATAAATGATTTTTAAACCTCGCAGTTCAGTGTCCGCAGAAGAAACTTTGTTTTCATAAATACTTTTTAAACCTCGAGATTCAGTGTCAACAGAAAAAAAAAGTTAGAAACATCTGTCTTTGTTTTATAAATGCTTTTTAAACCTCAAAAATATTTTGTTTCTAAGGTGTATAAAGGCAAATAATGCTTTTCGGAATTGTTAGTAACTGGTAAGGGATTATTTAATATTTTTGTTCTTGGTTATTTTATATTTTCCTAGATTAAGAAACATCTGTCTTTTTTATAGTATGCTATCCGAAAGCTTTGATTAATGGAGCATAGACACTTTTTTTTTTTCACATACTGTTATACGGGAAAAACTGCTACGGAGTTAAGGAGAATGCAAAATTGGCTTTTCTTTACAGATGTTTTCAATAATATTACATTATTGCACATACTTTACATTGGATATATTGGGAATTAAATGACGAAATCTTTCTTATTAATATTGGGGTTTTCTTAATAATATTTCTTGCTAATAGTAGCCTAATGTAAATACTTTAATTTTAGGTTAATATTGCGTACTAATATTACCAATATGGACCACCATATAGCCAAAGTATAGTCAATATTCGTCAAGATATGAACAATACAAAAACATTGGTTCAATATACATTTTTTTACTAGGAAATGACCTTTAGAGTATATCCATATTATAAAGGACAATCGTGTCCGTGCGTAACGCTGACGTCATTATGACGGTCGCACCAGTAAACGATTAAATTTAACTTTTACTGTATTTTTTTAAACTTATAAATATGGCACATTTTTAATTTTTGTATCATCAAACAGGAAAAAATGTACTTTAAAATGCTATTTGTTTGAAAACTATTGTAATTCCCTTGAAAAGTGTATCACAATTTGCTCTATTTTTATTGTTTTTTAAATAATTTTCAAACATTAATATTGTTTAAATCTATATCGTGTGCAGTCGATTACGAAAGACAAATCCGTTTGCACTTAAAATAATATAAATAGCTCAGCATTTGTTTCCAGCTTATATTCCATAATGAAATTAAAACATACATCAATCAATAAAGAAAACAATAAAATATAAATAAAACACAACTTTAGAACATGTAAACGAACTTAAAAAAACGGCTGAAACAAATCAATCAAAATGCTGATTGTAAAAAGGGATTTTCGGAGATTTCTTCGTATAAAGGTGCGATTCCAATACAAAAGTATCGATTTTAATTGATTTAAAAATTTTATTTGAATGCATTATTGCTCTTTTTCCTATAAATACGATTTTTGGTATTGTTAGTGGGCATTCTGAAAAAATATGTTAAAAGTAAAAAATCTATTAGTTACCAATTAAAAAAAATAGTTTTCACTTATATTCTGTAACCCGGGAAACTCGGGTTTATCCTCTTGTAATAAAATAAACGGTCAAGTGCGAGTATTACTCGCGCTCAGAGGGCTCCGTATAGTAAATGTATGAATTATTAACTGTATTATTAAAAAAATTGTCGCTAAAAGAATAATAAGACTTTGTAAAAAACTATACAACGTAGGATTGTGTATAGCTGTATATACTAGAAAAGTATGAATGGGTATACCATAAATGTTCAAAGAGATATGAAGACTAAATAATATCAAATATTACTATTCTGTATAACTCTTTTTTTAAACTTATCCTAATCCGTTTAAGATGAACTTATTTAGGTACTGACAATAAAAGTGGTGAGCATTTAAACTTCATTTGGCATTTCGTAAAACTAAATTCAGCGTAGTAATAATGTTTTCTTTTTACAGTGTAGCTAAAACAAAACCCTTGTTCAAAGTTTAAACTTGGGATTGTGCTAAGCACTTTTCGAAAGGAGGTATCAAAGTTGCAACGCCGCCTTGGTCCGTGCCGCGTTTTTCCAGGTACATATCTAATTAATTTTTAAAAACACGAGAGGCGTATAGAGAGAGCTACTCAATGCAAACTAGTCGTGGATTTCAATAGTATTTATGTGATTAATTCTAATTTAATTAGTCTATTTTTAACGATTTAACGTTTATTGCCTTTATACTGCTACTGGGCATTGCATTACACAAATATATTATTAAAAGTTGTTATCCAGGCTTTAAAAGCCGGTAGTAAATGTACGCCGCCCTTCCCATTATATATGTCCAAATCGTCCGTGTCTTGAAGGGACATGGCTTAATATCTCGGTTAATTACCGACGATTTTTTTCGAAAATCAATATCAACAATGCTTTTATACTTCTGTTACGATAGGTACCTCCAGCGCTCCGTAACACCTTTACTGAATTCCTTTAAATCGAAATTTGTGTGCAACGAAACAACGCGCTTTTCTCATAAACTATGTGACCTAGGGTAATCGCTATAATTTTCCTGAAAAGTTTAAAGTAACGTCTACTACCTCTAATTTTTTTATAATTTTAATTTCAGTAGATTCGAAAATAGATGGGGGGGGGGGCATATTTTTGCACTACATTTTTGACAATATGTACTAAAATATGATACCTAAAATTAAAAGAAATGTATTTTTGAGTTCAGCATTATGAAACCTTTCACAGGATACCCCACGTTATACAAAGAAAAAATATTTTTTTTCCAAGTAACATAACTAGCCCCTGTACATTTTTACTAAATATATTTGTGAATGTTTAATAATCTGTAAATACGTGGGTGAATAGTCTTTATTACATTCCCAATTTGAACTTTTCACGTTCCATAGTTTATGAGTAAAATGGCTGTGACAGACAGACAGACAGACACAGGAGTGATCTTATAATGGTTCCGTTTTTGCTTTTTATGTATGGAACCCTAAAAAGGTAAGTTTTAAAATTAAGTGAAATTCGCGCTTAATTTTCGATTGTAGCTATTTATGCAGTACATTATACGACTACATCTTTATAGCTATCTTTATTTAGCACTGTTTGTTTGGCGAATTTAAGGAATGGTAATCATGCTCCATAAGGAGAGTTTACAAATGTCTTTTCACTTTTCCATTTTGAGTAATTATGAACTTCATGTAAAATGATTAATGAGTGCCTTCAAGTATAAAAGATGAAGAAAAATATTTGAGAATATCATATTCCATAATATCTTAATTAAGATCATTAAATATTTTTGACTGCGTAAACCATCGGTGTGTTTTTGGCATTTTAGCGTAATTATCTCATGATGTCAAAGAAACTTAAGCAGCGAAATTCACTTTATAATAGCAATAATAGAGGATCATTATTCATGTGTGTTTGGGTTTCATCTTGTGGGATATATAACAAGAAATAATAGTATAATACGCTTATACGGAAATTTATCTTTTTAAAGATAAAGTAGTTATCAAAGATCAATATTCGTTACAATTATAAAACATTTTCAATTAGTTCAATTGCTTCTGGACCTGTGGCTGTGGCTTTACCTTTTCTTATTTCTGGCATTTACAAGATTCTCTTTTCCCTCAGAAGTTGTCATGACTGTCGTGCAGAATAATCAGTTACTTCAAATTCATCTATTATTTTCTGTTGCAGCTCAAAGAAAATTAGATCACCCTTCTATTATGAGAAACTGTAGACTAATAATAATTTGATTAACAGATTCAAATACACCTGCCTTTACTAAAAAAATTTATACTGCCTTTGTCTGTGTTTATACAAGGCAGGTGCAGAAATATGTTTCATCCTGTAGAAATGAACTTAGATTTATTAAATATAAGGTGTTTAAACTATAAAAAACATATTTAAAAATTATTAAAATTATCCCAGATAATAAAATAGAAAGTTTTCAGAAATAAATGTTAAATACAAATAAAGTATTTTAATTTAAACACACGCGCACAGAAAAAAAAAACATATTGAAAATGTGATTGGTGAAAAGTCATTCTTGTAATTTCTTATTCTATATCAACAAAAGATTTTTTGTTTACAGTTATATTGTAAAAAAAAAAAAAATCAAAAATTAAGGGATTGTTTAAAAAAAAAAAATGCTTATAATAAAAGGAAATATTTGAATGAATAAATAAATGAAACATAAGGATTATGCACAAAATTTAATGGAAGGAGGATAGACTGCAGTCATAGACTTCCCTCCCCCCCCCCCCCTTTTACTCAGAAGAAAAAAAAACAAAGCAAAAACTTTACTTTGCAAAAGAAAGGAAGAAATAAATATTGAATAATATATTCAACAAGTCATAGGAACCACAGTAGTTATTTAGGTACCACAGCTAAAATTAGGCAGAGATTTATTTTTTCTTGATTGGTGCAGTTACCAAAACAGGGCAAAATTTTTACATAAGTCATGAGAAAGACATTTTTATTTCATAACTAGAAAGCCCAAAGTGTAAACTGTTATTTAAAACAAAAAGAAATAGGAAATTTTATTTGCCTTTTTGTGTAGAGCCTTTTTCATAAAGTCACAAAAATTTGGAAAAATAACCATAACTTTCAACTTTGGTTTAATTTTTTGGCCCTAAATATTTAAAATTAATTTTTAAAATATTTTTTTTATTAAAATCGGCATCTTGTGATGTACTTACAGTGGTATTTTTAAGATGATTCGCATTTTAGATCCAGAAAAACAATTTTTTGAAAATCGAACTGCAGTCTAAAAATACAGACTCAGAAATGTGCGATTTGAGAAAAATCCAAAAATGTGACCCCCCCCCCCCCATGTCATACAAACTATGAGGTCTAAGAAGGAAAAATTTCTGATGGATTCATATCAAGATAAGTATGTACACAAAGTTTCACCCAAACCCCTGTTGACTGGGTTAATAACCATAAAAAATTGGTGTAATTGACATGGAATGACCCTCCTTCTAAAATTTATTAAATGATTATGCAAACCTTCTAATGTAGTTTCAAAAATTCACGAAAAATGCTTTAGAAGAAAAAAATTTCATGAATTCATAATTCAGTACATAAAGGGATAAGAGGATTGTAAGTGTAACCTTTGTTTCCACGACATTGTTTGTCCTGGTGTGTATTGTTACCCCTAATAAGTATAACTAATAAGTTTAAGTATGCATTCAGAACACCCTGAGGATAACAAATCGATGATGTCTGATACTAAACGAAGCTTAGGGAGATATAGGGAATTTAGTAAAAAAAATTCTGCAGGTTCAGAAGAATATTTGATTGTAATATACTGTATTTTATTTGTACCCTTTACACCTTTTTAGCTCTTATGTACAATAAATAAATGGTACGATACCACGGAAACCAATTTACTACTAATACACTACTAAATGACATCGCTATATTACTTTTAATAAAAAATAACCTATTATGATACTTTCCTAATAGCAACGTGTTCCTACACTGTAAATAAAATCTCTAAAGTTACTAACGTTTTTCTAGGAAACTGGGATTCCAAGGACTTTTTATGTAACGACAACAAAAATTCATGTAACAGACACACTTTAGCGCCGAAAATAAACAAAATCTGTAAGGTTACTAAGAAATTTTTAGGAAACTGGGGTGCCTAGAATTTTTCATGTAATTGCAACCAGGGTTACAGCTAAAATTTTAGTAAGTTTACTGTAATTTTAGCAGATTCATCTGTAAAGTTATAGATTTCTGTAGCTTTGCAAAAACTAGTTTTGTAGATTTGTACCTTTTTGTACAGTTACAGATGAAAGTTTAGTAAGCATGTAACTTTACCTCTGCAGAACTACAGATTTTTTTTACAGTGTAATGGGACCAAAATGTGAAAGCACCGTGACCCAAATGCAATTCTTGCCGCTCAAATTGTTATCGAGTAACATAGAAAATGAGTCATTGTGAAGTTTATGTGTCTCATTTTGTGACAAGCCTTAAATGACTCAAAAAATGTGATTTTCTTTACTTCCTAGTTCTGACCGTCATCGTAGAGTGACTTCAGAGTGAAGTCATCAAGTGATTGTTACCTGCTAGTCATAATGTGTAGGAGTCATTGTTATGACTGTGACACTAGTGACCCTTTGTGAAGTTAGAATTCAGTCGCAGTCACATCACATCTACTGCCTATATTATTACGCTTAACAAAACCGCAAGGCATTGTGACAGTACCATTCATACTTTCAGTAATAGCATTGACTCATTAAACATTGATTTTCAACATTCATCATTGATCTCATTGATTCATGACACTTAATGTCATTTTGATCTGATAGTCACAGTAATTGCCTATGCTGTTAATTTTCACGAGCTCGTAGAGAATTGTGAAATTATAGTTACGGTGTTATAAATGGCATTGATTTTCAACAGTCATAATTCATATCATGAAACTGTATGTCATTGTGACATTACAGTCATAGGAACATCACATAGACTGCATGTGCTGTTACTGTTAACGATCACGTAAAACATTGTGAAGTTACAAATCAACTTTGTGATACAAAGGAATGTCGTTGTTTTGTGAAGAACCCTTAATTCTGACCCACTAATTCTGCCATGTACTCTTTTCTCGTCGCCAATTTTAATGTTATACAGGGTGTCCTTGACCTCATGGGCCAAACTATTAGGGAAGGTAAAATACACTTGAAGAAGCAATTTTTAGAATTGCAGTGTGGGGTCAGTAATGAAAAGTATTGGCGAAAAAAAGAAATGCTTAGTAAACGAAAACAAGTGTTTTATTGTCATAACAATTAGAGTGAGTGTTTAAACGTGCCCATACTAACATCGATACAGGCCTGGTACCGTCTATAAAGTGACTGGCGTATCCTTTCAAAGATTCCAGCTGCCTCATCTGCGAAGCACCAATTGATTCTGATGAGGAACTCAGTGGCTGCTGCAACTGTTCACGGGAAACCTGGAATCTTCAATAGGGTAGGCTAACCACTTGCTAGACGGTGGCAGGTCTGTATTGATGTTAGTGGTGGCAGATTTCAGCGCTTACTGTAATTGTTATGTCAAAAAACACTTGTTTTTATTTCTTCTGCATTTTTTGTTTTTTCCCAACACTTTTCATTTCCGGCGCCACATTGCTATACCAAAATTTCTCCTTTATGTATACTTAACCTACTTAAGCTGCCCTGATAGAATACATTAAGTAAATTTAAACCGAACATCAAATGTTTTGGAATGTAATATTTGAAATATTTTGCTTAAATACAAAAACATCCTCAATCGGAAAAAATAATAGAATATTTTAATACTATCTAGAATGTTTCCAATTTTTAATAAATAATAATTATTAGTATAATTATTGATAAATATTTTTTAACTGTAAGATTTACTCAAAATTCATGTCACATAAATTACTATCTAATAACCCTTAAAAGGTATAAAAAAAACTAGTTTGCTAATAAACATACATTAAATAAACTAAAATCCTATAGCAATACTCAATAACACAATATTTTAAATAATTTTCATAAGGGCAAAAGCATTATCAGAAGTAAACAGTAGCAGGAAGTTTTAATACTATTTATCGCAAAAAGATAATAAAAAAATAAATAAAGCAGAATATTTTTTTTTGCCTTCTTGTTCCAAATATAGATTTTTATACTTTTATCTTTTTTATTGAAAGAATTAGAAATATTTACCATTTAAAGGTTGACCTTAAGGACAAATATGCTTATTTTAATAGATAGATATATTCACTTGACTTTTATAAATAATATAGCATATAAAACTTTAACGAGAATCGATCCAAATTCAGAAAAGATCTTTAATCATTTCAACACAGTATTTTTTTCTTTTTGTAATGGATTAAGTACGATGTAACTGAAAGATTGGCTTTTTCACTTTCACGCATCGTAAGTGATTTTTCTCTCACTGACTACTTTTGAAGATGAAACGTTTTTATGTGCCCTTTTTTCTGCTATTTTGTGCAGACAAATAAAATTAATTATTAAGCTATATTTCAGAAAGGAAATATTATATCATTGGATTCCTAAATATAGCTTGCCTATTTCAAATAAGAACCAGAAACCGTTTTAAAGAAAAGAACATGAAGTTTCAAGAAAAAAAAAGTACAAGTTAGTCTTAAACAATTAATATTTAAGGAAGAAAATTAAATTTAAAAAATCAATAAACCAGATTGCGTAAAAAGCGAATTAATTAATTATTTCTCATCATTGTGAAACAATTTTTTTTTTCAATTCCTACTATTAGCTCACACTCTCGCTATATATATCTTGTTCAAATTTTCAATCGTTAATAAAATACTTATTATTCATCCAATCAAGCTCAAATAATTTTTTTTTAAACTTGTAGTGGATGACACTTGATGTTAATCCAGTTTTTTCAAATATTAATTCATTAATTTAATTTAATTAATTAATTATCAATAATCGAGAGAGCCCCCTTCTTGATCAAGGTATTTTAAGACTGAGAGATCCCTCTTCTTGATCAAGGCATTTTAAGCGCGACTCAAAAGGAAAGAAGAATGGGAGAAAAAAATTCTCTTATTGACCTAAGTAGGAATTGACTTAAAATATTTTTTTATATTACATGTTTATATTACTTACGTATTTTTTTTTTATTTACTTGTATTTATTTTACTTAAGTTGTGTTTTACTGTTAGTTCTTATCTATAAACACTGTTTTGATAAGATCTATAGATGTCTATGATGGGTAGAGTTGCAGTAAAGCTAGAGATCCACAATACATACACAACTTCCAGGTTGTATAATATTTTAACGGAGCTTCTGACTGTAAAATAATGAAACATCGTCTTCATTTTGAAAGACCTATCCAATCACATGCCACTCAATAGGGTGCGTAATTTTTTTTTTCGTCTCTACCGCCATTTTGTATTTTACGGCTGCCATTTTGAATTTATAAAAATAAAACCTAGCCTATAACCATCGAGCCGTTAAGAAGAATTGATAGAGACCTCATTCATTAAAATCCATCCTGCCGTTGGGATGTTTCGAGGGTATAAAGAAATCCAACAGATACGCGTGAAACACATAACCCTTGTTTTCAGTCGGGTAATAAAAACCGTTTCAAGTGTTTGTTTCTAAAATTTATTCACTCCAGTCGGCGTAATTTTGTCAGGCATGCATGGCGAAACAGAGGATTTTTTGTAAGCCTTTATGTAAAAAAATAAAACTATCTTCAAATAATTGTTCTTAAATTTATTTCAAGCCAGTTGGTGTTTTTTAGTCAGAATGGTTTGGCACAACAGTATGTTTTTTGTGGTAATAATTATTTCAAACATATAAGAAACCTCAAGTGATTGTTTCTAAACTTATTTTACTCCTGTTGGTGTATTTTAGTCAGAATGGTTTGGCACAACAGAGTGGTTTTTGTGGTAATACTTTATTGCAAAAGCCTAAAACAACTTCAAGTGATTGTTTCTAAACTTATTTACTCTAGTTGCTTTATTTTATTCAGAATGTTTTGGCCCAAGAGAGAGGTTTTTTTTTATAATCCTTTATTGTAGGAAAAAGACAATCAACTTCAAATGATTGTTCCTGAATTTATTTCACTTCAGTTGGTGAATTTTAGTCAAAATGGTTTCCCACAAAACAATATTTTTTGTGGTAAGTTTTTAATGTAAAAAAATAACGAACTTAAAATGAATGTTCATAAATTTATTTCATTTCAGTTGGTGTATTTTAGACAGAATTGTTTGGCATAATAGAATCATTTTTGTAATAATTCATTATCTTAAAAAACAGTTAACCTAACTTCAAGGATTGTTTCCAAACTTATTTCACCTCCTTTATACTAAAAAAATGTTACTAAACCTGAATTAAACTGGGATTACTGTTAAATATTTTTACTATACCAGTGCTGGAAAATTGGCGCAGAGGAGGAGCCTATTGACACCACTAAATTTTAGTAGTGTTCTTCAGGTTATTTAATAATAGGATTTCTGAGTTTATATTAAGCGGAAGAATACTTCAAAATATTAGTGGTGTCAATAGGCTCCTCCTCTGCGCCAATTTTCCACCACTGCTATACTTTCTTAATGGTTTGTGTGTGATTTATTGTAAGTAAAATGAAATAAAAATATTAATTGATTATTCTTTCACTTATTATACTTCCACGTAGCTATGTTTGTATCTGTTTGAGGCTGTACCTACGGGGTCGGCTACTAAAGGAATAGTCATTGAGGCAACATTAAAGTCAAAACAAATAAGTTTATTTAAAATCAATAGAAAATGAAGTTTGCAGTGAAGTGGGCGAAACTTAACTACGGTTCTTGAATTCAGATTCAACTGAATGTGGAAATAAATAAAGTCAAATTTATTGAGTTAAACTCAAGTGTCGTTAATAATTTCGACACAGTGTTTTTTCCTTTCTTTTTGTAACGGATTAAGTACGATGTAACTGAAAGATTGCCTTTTAGCATTTTCACGCATCATAAATGATTTTTCTCTTACTGACTATTTTTGAAGATGAAACGTTTTTATTTTCCTTTTTTTCTGCCATTTTGTGCAGATAAATAAAATTAATTATTAAGCTATATTTCAGAAAGGAGTTATTATATCATTCGATTTCTAAATATAGCGTATCTATTTCAAATAAAAACCAAAAAAAAAAAAAAACTTTTAACAAAAAAAGAATAATAAATTGTCAAGAGGAAAAAAAGTACAAGTTATTCTTAAACAATTAATATTTAAGGAAAAAAATAAAAACTGTTTCAAGTGATTGTTTCTAAAATTATTTCACTCCAGTCGGCATATTTTTCTCAGGTATGCTTGGAAAAACAGAGGATGTTTTTGTAATCTTTATTGTAAAAAAGTAAAACGATCTTCAAGTAATTGTTCTTAAATTTATTTCACGCCAGTTGGTGTTTTTTAGTCAGAATGGTTTGGCACAAAAGAGTGTTTTTTTGTGATAATCCTTTATTGTAATAAAAAAAATGAACTTCAAGTAATTGTTCCTAAATTTATGTTATTCAAGTTGGTGATTATTTAAAATTTAGAATGGTTTGGCACAACAGAATGTTTTTTGTGGTAATCGTTTATTGTAAAAAAATTAAAGAATTTAAATTTAATGTACATAAATTTATTTCATTTCAGTCGGCGTATTTTAGCCAGAATTGTTTGGCATAACAGAACCATTTTTGTGGTAATTCATTATCGAAAAAAGAGTAAACCTAACTTCAAGGGATTGTTTCTAAACTTACTTCACCTCCTTTATACTAAAGAAAATGTTACTAATTTGAATTAAACTGAGATTGCTGTTAAATATTTTTACTATACTTTCTTAATGGCTTACGTGTGATTTACTGTAAGCAGAATTAAAAAAAAACTTAATTGATTATTCTTTCACTCAATATACTTCTACGTAGCTATGTATGCATTTGTTTCTGGTGGTACTCTCAAGTTTATTAAAAATCAATAGAAAATGACGTTTGCAGTGATGCGGGCGGAAGTTAACTGCGATTCTCGAATTCAGATTCAACTAACTGTGAAAATAAGTTAAGGCAAATTTATTGAGTTAAACTCAAGTAACGTTAATCATTTTAACACAGTGGTTTTTCTCTATGTAATGGATAATGTACGATGTAACTGAAAGATTGGCTTTTAGCACTTCCACGCATCGTAAATGATTTTTCTCTGACCCACTACTTTTGAAGACGAAGTGTTTTTTTGTGCCTTTTTTCTGCCATTTTGTACAGACAAATAAAATTAATTGTTAAACTATATTTCAGAAAGGAGATATTATATCATTCGAGTTCTAAATATAGCTTATCTATTTCAAATAAGAACCAGAAAACGTTTAGAAAAAAAGTAAATAAAGTGTCGAGAGAAAAAAAGTACAAGTTATTCTTAAGCAATTGGTATTTAGGGAAGAAAATAAAAACCAATTAAAGTGATTCTTTCTAAACGTATTTCACTCCAGTTGGCGTTTTTTAGTCAAAATGGTGTGGCACAACAGAGTGTTTTTCGTGATAATCCTTTATCTTAAAAAAATAAAATGATCTTCCAGTGATTGTTCTTAAATTTATTTCACTTTAGTTGGTGTTTTTTAGTCAGAATGGTTTGGCACAACAGAGTGCTTTTTGTGATAATCCTTTATTGTAATAAAATAAAATCAATTTCAAGTAATTGTTCCTAAATTTATGTTAATCCAGTTGGTGTTTATTTAAAATTAAGAATGGTTTGGCACAAAAAGTGTTTTTTTTTTGTGGTAATCCTTTATTGTAAAAAGATTAAACCAACGTAAAATGAATGTTCATAAATTCATTTCTCTTCAGTACGCTTATTTTAGTCAGAATTGTTTGGCATAATAGAATCTTTTTTGGGGTAATTCAATATCGAAAAAAACAGTAAACCTAACTTCAAGGGATTGTTTCTAAACTTATTTCACCTACTTTATACTAAAAAAAAAGTTACTAATCTGAATTAAACTGAGATTGCTGTTAAATATTTTTACTATACTTTCTTAATGGTCTATGTGTAATTTACTGTAAGTATGATGAAAAAACTTAATTGATTATTCTTTCACTCACTATACCTCCACGTATGCATCTGTTAGTGGTGGTACCCTTGGGGCCTGCTACTAAAGGTATAGTCATTGAGACAACATTAAAGTTGAAACAAATACATTTATTTAAAATCAATAGAAAATGAAGTTTGCAGTGAAGCGGGCAAAACTTAACTACGATTCTCGAATTCAGATTCAACTAACTGTGAAAATAAGTAAAGGCAAATTTATTGAGTTAAACTCAAGTAACATTAATCATTTCAACACAGTTTTTTTTTTTTTTTTGTAATGGATTAAGTACTATGTAACTGAAAGATTGGCTTTTAGCACTTCCACTCATCGTAAATGATTATTCTCTGACTGACGACTTTTGAAGATGAAGTGTTTTTATGCGCCTTTTTTCTGCTATTTTGTGCAGACAAATGAAACTAATTGTTAAGCTATATTTCAGAAAAGAGATATTATATCATTCTATTTCTAAATATAAGTTATCTATTTCAAATAAGAATCAGAAACCGTTTAGAAAAAAAAGTAAATAAAGTGTCAAGAGAAGAAAAAGTGCAAGTTATTCTTAAACAATTAATATTTAAGGAGAAAATAAAAACCGTTTCAAGTGATTGTTTCTAAAATTATTCCACTCCAGTCGGCATATTTTATTCAGGTCTGCTTGGAAAAACAGAGGATTTTTTTGTTGTCCTTTATTGTATAATAATAAAACGATATTCAAGAGATTTTTCTTAAATTTATTTCACGCTAGTTGGCGTTTTTTAGTCCGAATGGTTTTTGCATAACAGAGTGTCTTTTGTGGTAATCCTTTATTGTAGAAAAATAAAATCAATTTCATGTAATTGTTCCTTTTATGTTACTTCAGTTGATGTTTATTTAAAATTCACAATAGTTTGGCACAACAAAGTGTTTTTTGTGGTAATCCTTTATTGTAAAAAAATTAAACGAACTTAATATGAATGTTCATAAGTTTATTTCATTTCAGTTGGAGTTGGCGTATTTTAGTCAGAATTGTTTTGCATAACAGAATCATTTTTGTGGTAATTCATAATTTTGGATTTCCATAAAGCAGGACTTAATAAATCTAAATCCATCAAAAAAATTGTAGGTTGCAATTCATAATTTTTTCGAATATTAATTTCATAATTCATAATTCATATCAAAATTAAAAAAAATGCAAATTCAACGTATTTTTGTTTGGGTATTTCAGTATTATTGCTACACAAAAAATTAACATATTAAGAGTGTAATTTCAAGAGACATTAATGAAAATATGAAAATGTAATTTAATATTAGAAGCACTAAATTTTGAATGTTTATAATTCAAAAACTTATCATTCAAATTACTTGAAATTTGGTGTCTAGACATAGTTTGAACCGAAGATTTGAAATACCTTAAAATTGGGTATTGCCATTGAAGAAAATGAAGTTTGGATTCGTTTGAATATGTAAATGGTCCTAAGCAAATTTTATTTCCAATCGTTCTGTACCAGCAACTTTCTTCTACGATAATTTGTTAAAGAGTTAGTAGGGGTGTGTTTACTTTTTTTCCGCGACTGTACAACGGAATAACGAAAAATATTGATTTTAGTAAATATAGGGGGGACCAAAAATCTTGCCCTGATTATCATTATTTATTGTTCTCAAACTATTATAATTAGACATATGTTTGCTTGGATACATTGTAAGTACTGTTATAATTTTCTTTATATTAAGTTGGCTGGTTGGTTGATTGAATTTGACGGCCAATTATCTGCACGAGGGATATAGGCCCAGGGGGGAGTGCCCTTCGTGGGGGTCTTTCTAAGGGAACCCAGGGCTCGCACCGTTCCTAAAATTTTCTCACTTTGCTACCAGTATTTTAAATAAGAATTCTTCGTGGTAGATTCCTTTAACATCTATAATAGAATTATACAACAAAGATTATCGTTTTAATTTAGTGGTAGCAAAGTGCGAAAATTTTAGGAACGGTGCGAGCCCTGGGAACCTAACCTGTATTTACGCATGGAAATCCCTGGCTCGAAGAAAACCACGAAAACTCCGAACGATTAGGCCGACGGGTGCGATTGGGTTCGAACCCAGCACCTCCCGTCTACCAGCTTCGAGAGCAGAACCTCTCAGCCACTGGAGGGGCCTTTATATTAAGACCACGTGCGTCAGTAAATTTCAATGTGTGCCCCCTTGGTAGCTTGGAGAATGTGTAAGAGGTATTCTAGTTCCCGCCAAGTGTTCTTTACCACGTCTTCTGAAACAGTACACACATCGGCTTGTATCTTAGTCTTCCAGTTCTTCGACGCCAGCAATTTGTGTGGCAAAGACTCCGTCCTTTATATAGCCCCGAAAGAAAAAATCCAGATGACTAACCTCTTCAGTTCCAAAGCTAAAATAACAATACAAATGCTTATTCATTGGTTTTTTCCAAACAAAATGACTTCGTAAATGACAGAAAAAATATCTTTTCTGAAATTGATCCTTTAGACATTTAGTACTTTAGGTTCAAAAATATGGATCTAAAATTACAAACCCCTTAAAAACATCAATTTAATAACCATTAACCTAAATTAACGCAATCACAAATTTAAGAGCTTTACACAAGCAAATAATCTACACATCCTCAAAATGTTTTATTGAAAAAGATTTAAGTTAAATACTTATGAAAATTTGTCACTTTCTTGGTCTTACTGTCTTTTGGACATTTTTAGGCATTTTGCAAACTCAGATGAAAATAACATTTATTTTATGTGAGAATCAGCTTAGATGCTGCCATTTATTCGTATGCTTTGAACGCATAAAACGTTCAACTATTAAGAAGTGATGCAAAAATGTAAAAAAATCGGACATTTAAGTTTTTATAAGGAAAAGAACATAGGTTACCGTACCGAAGAGGTTAATATTTGGATAGCGCGGAGGCCCTGGTGTTGGTCCATCACTTCCAATCCATCGGTCTAGAAATGTTTCGTTCTATTGCACACACACAAAAAAAACTACTAAAACTAACCCATCCAATGATACAAGAAGTTACATTATTATACAAACGGTACAAACGGTTAATTTGTAATGAATTATTATAATCAGGGAAAGACTTTTGGTTCACCCTGTTTTATGATTGAGATTAAATCGTTTTTACTTCAATTAGTAAATGAAACAGACAATTAAGGCGAAAATCAATGTTGGTGTAATATTGAAGTACAGTCGGACCTCTATTTTGCGAACTTTTCCTTGAAACCAAGAACATTTTGCAAATTTCTCAGTAAAATAACCTCCAAATAACGAAGTGCATTCTCTATTTAAACAACTTTTTCTTGTGATCTAATTTTTTTTTCTTCCCATTTCTCAAAATATTTCTGGCCATTTCAAACTTACTCTTACTTTAAGCACATTTTATGATGTTCAATTCCCTTGAACTGGTTTTACCAGGCGCCTTCTTTGTCAGCAGTGAGAATTCGGTAAGTACGGAGGACGAAGAAGATAATCCCTTAGAGTAACTTAAAAAAATGTGGATATAGCTGAGAAAAAAAGAAAAAAATAACCATGATGTGCTGATTGATGATTGTATTTCACTTAATTCTGAAACTGAGACCTCGGAAACACTATCCGAATTGGATATTTTCGACAGTGTGAAAAATAAAAACAATACAGCAATGAATTGCGATGAAGACGAATATGATGATGATGGATATGATCATGATGCAGGAATTAACAAAACTTCGTATAATCAAATGGTAAAATAATTTGAAACACTCCGACGCGGATTATAGTTAGAAGAAAATACGGATGAAGGGTTTTTTGGTGCATTGCAAAAATGAGAGACGTATTATGAGAGAAAGCACTTTTTAAAAGAAAAAAATCAGGCAAAATAAACAGAATTTTTCAGAAATTAAATTTAAGAACGCCTATGTTAATGTATGGTTAAAATTATTTGTTATAATAATAATAAATACGATAATATCATTAAAATTTGTTAATTTTAATGTAAAACTATTTACTTTAAACAGAAAATAAAGTGTATTCCCGGACAATGTTTTGTTTTCCTTGCAGATTTCAAAGATTTAAATACATAGAAAAAACGAATTGATGATGGATATTGGTGGGTAAAGTAAATAAAACAAATTGATATAATTTATAAAGAAAATGTGATTAATTACTTTTAATAAAAATATTTAGTGTTTATGAATTTAAAATCTATTTTATGTAGTTTAAAGTATTTTAAAAGGTGAATCTCTATTTAAAGAATTTTCCATATAACGAACTTTTTTCCGGGATTTAGCGACTTCGTTAAATAGAGGTTCGACTGTAATAACACTGAACTATTAACATGTGTAAGAACTTTCTGAAATATTAACATGTATAAGAAATAAGAAAGTTTTGAGATTGGCACATCCGAGTAGTCATTTTTTTCCTGAGGAGTGATTACAGAATAAAATTTCTTGTTTCATCGGCATATATTATTGCATTTCAATGAAATTATTTTTTTTCAAAAATTATTCGATATCAATCAAACAACAAACTTTTTAAATTGTCCCAATACTTTATGATAATCACTGTTAAAATATTTTACGCAAGTAATAATAACAAAGAATTCTAGCACATACTAATGATATATCACATACTTTCTTTCAAACACTTCTTTTTCATAATCGGTATCCATGACATTTAAGACACACTAGTGGTAAATCTATAAAATGTAAATTTCGCTTTAAGAGTGGAATGTCTCCACACATAATTCGACACGCAAGTATTTTTTTCTAAATCCTTAAGAAACCCAAGGAGAAGTCGTGACCAAATGTCATTACAGATAAATGTAGACTATCTAGATAAGGATGAAGTAAGTAACCTTTCTTCTTTCTAGAAAAAAACGATTTTTTTTTTCAGAAAGTGACACCTACATTTTTCATATGTTTTTCCCTAAGACTAATTTTATTTGTGAATTATTTTTAAACGTTATTAAACGTATTGCGGTTTTCTCATATGTGTTTTATTTAAATAAACATGTTTTATCTACAAGATTTTGTATTGCGCAAGCAGTGTTATCTATATTGTGTGATATGTACATTTAAAATGTTTATGCATATATAGACACGTCGCTAATAAAAAAAGTACTCCATAATCGCATACTTAAAAATTAAAAAAAATCAATAAATTGCAATGAAATTTTTTTAATTGCAATGAATTATTTAAAAAAAAAAAACATTTTATGAAGTCAACCAAAGAAAGTTTTTTAGTTTTCCCAATGCTTTACGATAGCTACTGGTTACGTAAATAATAATTATAAAGGATTCTAGAACACACAAATGATATATAACACACTTTCTTTCAAACAATTTCTTTTCATAATTGGTATCCATGACATTTAAGACTCACTGGAGGTAAATCTATAAAATTTAAATTTCTTTTAAGAGTGGAGTATCTCCACACATAATTCGACACGCAAGTATTTTTCTACATTCTTAAGAAACCTAAGGAGGGGACGTGACCAAATGTCATTACAGATAAATGTAGGCTTTTGAGATAAGGATGGAGTGAGTAATATATCTTCTTTCTAGAAAACAAAAACGATTTTTTCAGTAAGCGACACCTACATTTTTCATGCATTTTTCTCTAACAAGGAGAAAGCCAACCCTGTTAATCACAGATTTTGATTATTTTAATGTATGTTGTAGGGTCAAGACCCCTTAGTTTCAGGTTCAACGGATTTTATACAACGCTCCTTAGTTCTCGAGAAACAGGTGGTCTAATATTATAACACAATTTAAATACTTACTTTGTAACAAGATGGCTACACTGGTCGTAGTGCAAGTTGGAACGGCGTTTGCTCGTTATTCCGTGGGCTCGGGTTCAATACCAGAACGTGCTACATTTGTTTTTCCCCTTTTTTGTTTATAAATATACTTGTAATTATAATTTAATAATCTCAATTAAAAAGTTTAATATTGTATAGTAATTATAATGTAACATATTTAAATTTTAATTTAGAAATTTTAATTTTTAAATCATGATTAAACGCTTCTCATCATTTAAAGGGATTAAAAAATTGGATTTAGTATTGACTAATAAAAATTCGAAATCGTTACAAAAGCTGTTGTGGCGCCCTCTATTTATGATAAAATAAAACATATTCATATAAAATAAAAATAAATCCAGAAAGAAGAGAAATGGGAAAGCAAAATAATTCAAAGCGCAAGCATACGTTTTACAAATTTAAAAATCTTTAATGTGCAAAAAATAGGTTGAATTTTAATTCTTATGCTAATTTTTAATAAAACTATGTTTCTTGCTTTAAAAACAGAGTAATATTATCATCGTATTGACTTCCATTGTTAAGGCAATACATAACTGATGTTTATTTAAAATCACGAATTGACACAATTGTTCAATATCATTGTATCGATAAAGAATATATGAAATACATTTTAAAAGATATATATATAAAAAAAAACAGTTTTATGATGTTTTATACAACTGCTTAGCTTACAAATATAAAAAATAAACATCTTAAAATTACAATTGATATACAATATTATCATTTTTAATTGACAATGAGATTATTATATTCTAATTACAAGTATATTTATAAAACAAAATTTGAGAATAAACAAATGTAGCGCGTTCTGGTATCGAACCTGTGCCCTCGAAACAACAAGCAAACACCGTACAAACTGAGCTACAGCCATTTTAATCATCGTCTTACAAAGTACTTAACTTGTGTTATAATATTAGACCCTCCTGTTTCTCGAGAACTAAGAAGCGTTGTATAAAATCCGTTGAACCTGAGCCTAAGGGGTCTCTACCCTACAACATATATTAAAAAAATCAAAATCTGTGATTACCAGGGTTGTCCCCCTCTTTGTAATACTCATTTTATTTGTGAAATCTTTTTAAACGTTACTAATAGTGCAGATTCTCATAAGTATTTTATTTAAGGTATGTGCCTACCCCTCAAATCGCCGTTTTTGCGAAAATTTTCGTTTTTGTTTTTATTATTTTAAATTAAAGTTCAAAAATTTAAGACCACAAAATTGCCTTACTTTTAACAGTGATAATTAGAAGCAAAGCTATATCACAAAATATACACCTTTATACCTAAGTTTTTGTGCTACATTAAAATCTTATGCGTTTTCTGGAAAACTGAGTTTTTCGCTTTTTACGTTTACAAGAAACATCATTTCTTAAAAAGTTTTTAAGATATTGAAATAAAATTTGGTCACAAGGTTCTATTCATCTATTGCTATGTTATGAAGCAAAATACAGCTTTTAAGAATGTATATAATAATTTAGGAGCTGTTTTTATTGAAAAAATACACATTTTTTAAAAAACAAAATCATGTTTTGTATACAAAATTTGGTATATGTTAATAAACTTAAGAAGCATAGTAAATCTTTTGCTTCATAACACAGGTAAGTGGCTTGCAAATATATTGTTGAAAAAAAATGTGAAATATATTGAATAGATTTTGTTACAGTAGGCTTGGAATTCGGGTCATTCTCCAAAAAGTATACTATTCCAGTCACAAAGCCTTTTTCAGTATTTGACATGAGCATTTTTGAATTAATTTACGTTCTCTATTGAAAGGGAAAGAAGACTAAATGTGTGGCGTGCATACATTTTTTATAAATAGTTTATATTTTTTATTTCTTAGTACACAGTATGTGAGATCTCACCTGCGTATCATGTCACACACCCAATGTTACAAAATAAAATGATTGATTACTTATTTAATTGAAAATAAAATAGTTAAATAATTGTTATTCTAGCTACTTCTATCTCAATAGCAAAGTAACTTAGCATAGTTAATTACTTTCTTTGTATTTTTGTTTGTTTTCTGAGTACGAAAAGGAGTGTCACACAATAAATTCTCCCCTCCATGAAACAAACATTAAGTTGCATTTTCATGTTAAAAAATGGCAAAATTACCATCAGATTTTGTTTCTCATGATGCTCAAGTTAGCCAGAATGTTTGCTGTTATTAAATTATAAGTTAAAATTTTGTTTTTATATTCAGGTATTAGAATTTGTTATAAAAAGGTAACGATGGTTATTGGAGATTCTCACATCCGTGAGCAATCACATCCGTGATTCAAGGTGATTAAATCAACACTAAGATATTTGCTTATATATTGCTTTTTGTAATTATATCAACATATGTTTATTTAAAGAATAAAAAAAAATTTCTAAAAAAATAAATATGTAGGCTAATATTTAGAGCATGTTCCTCACCTCCGTGATTATCACCTCCGTGCATCTCTTAATTTTGAAAATGTACATTTCAGAGAAAAAGGCTTAACAAGAATTTACAATGACTGTAAATCAAAAAAGATTGTTTTTAAACTTCAAAATCAAAGAATTGAATAACATATAAAAGATGAGTGGTGAAAAGAAGTTCCAGATGGGAGGTGAATTTTTTGTGTTTTTTTTTATATTCATTCTAAATAAGTTATTATACATTCTTATATAGAATTGCTCCTTAGTTATATATCTAATAGGATAAATAGTTTTTTATGCATTAATAAGTTATTCACAGATAAATCTGTTTATTTAAAACCTGTATTTTACACATAATCACATAACTTTAAGTTATTTACCTTATTATCAGGTTTTACTTTATTTTCCATGTGCAGCAATACTTTATCTTGTATACATCCCTCATATATTTAAAAGCATTTTCATTTTGTTAATGTTTTCTTTATTTATATTAAAAAAGGCCACATCATTTTAAATTGTTTTTAAAAAATATATATTATTTTACAGTTCTATATAAAAAAACATTACATTTAACCTCATTTAGTATTCCCTTTTACTATCCATTTATATACTTTGTATTTCGTCCGTTCACAAATATTTCATAAATTTACAGTTCAATTCATTCCAAATTGTGGATATAGTTTTAAGTCTATAAAATCTCTCCAATTTTCCATAATAAAAATTATCAATTCTTCTAAGTATCTTTTTATAAAAGTTCGTTCCTTTATAAGTTATTTTTTACACATTATCCTATTTTCCATTCCTGTCTATTTAAAAGTTTCAATTTCATTTAATCCTTAAAAACATAAAAAGTTCTAAAATTCATATATAATACAAAGTATATAAATGGATAGTAAAAGGGAATACTAAATGAGGTTAAATTAAATTTTTTTTATATAGAACTGTAAAATAATATATATTTTTTAAAAGCAATTTAAAATGATGTGGCCTTTTTTAATATAAATAAAGAAAACATTAACAAAATGAAAATGCTTTTAAATATATGAGGGATGTATACAAGATAAAGTATTGCTGCACATGGAAAATAAAGTAAAACCTGATAATAAGGTAAATAACTTAAAGTTATGTGATTATATGTAGTTTTTTATGCTTTGCCGCACTACACAAACATAACTGTACCATAAAGTTCACCTTCGTGAATGTTGTTAATAAAAAAAATTGTGTTGCTGAAAAAATAAAAATATAATGTAGCTGGACCGATGCTGATTTTTACTTACAGTAAGTGATAAGTTTCTAAAAAGGATAACATTTGTCTTGAAACACAAAATTTTTTTACTGGGAAAATTTGTATTGAAAATGTACACTTTTGGGAGAATGACCCATAAACGCAATTCTTTGCTAAAATTTGACTAAATATTGCTAAATTTGGAAAATTAACTAAAATTTCATTAAAATTTATTTGAATGCATAGTTTTATTCCCTGTTTTAACTAAAAAACACATGTGTTTAACAAAAATTTCATATTTTTCAAAAAAAAAGTGCCCCGAAGGTAGGCAGATACCTTAAATAAACTTGTTTTATCTACAAGATTATGTATTGCGTAAGCAGTGTTATCCATTTTAGAATATCTTCTGCATTTAGAATATTTAGAATATTTTTACACATAGGCATGTCACTAACAAAGGAGTTCTTCATCAGCTCATAAAATAAACTATTAAATTTAAAAAATAAAAAAACCCGACTGCGTAAAAAGCGAACTAATTAATTATTTCTCATCAATGTGAAACTATTTTTCAATTCCTACTATTAGCTCACACTTTTGCTATATATATCTTGTTCAAATTTTCAATCTTTAATAAAATACTTATTATTCATCCTATCAACTCAAATATTTTTTTAAAACTTGTGGTGAATGGCACTTGTGTTAATCCAGTTTTTTTTTCAAATATTATTTCATATATAAATTAAATTAATTAATTTTCAATAATCGAGAGAGCCCTCTTCTTGATCAAGGTATTTTAAGACCAAGAGAGCCCTCTTCTTGATCAAGGCCTTTTAAGCGCCACTCAAGAGGAAAGAAGAATGAGAGAAAAAAATTCTCTTATTGACCTAAGTAGGAATTGACTTAATTTTTTTATTATATTACTTATTTTTATTACTTACCTTTTTTTATTTACTTTTATTGATGACTTTTAAGTTGTGTTTAATTGTTAGTTCCTATCTATAAACACTTTTTTGATGAGGTCTATAGATGTCTATGATGGTTAGAGTTGCAGTGAAGCTAGAGATCCTACCTACACAACTTCCAGGTTGAAAAATATTTTAACGGAGCGTCTGACTGTAAAATAGTCAATGAAACATCGTCTTCATTTTGAAAGACCTATCCAATGATATGCCACTCAATAGGGCGCATAATTTTTTTTCGTCTCTACCGTCATTTTGTATTTTACGGCCACCATTTTGAATTTATAAAAAACAAAACCTAGCCTATAACCATCAGGCCGTTAAGACAAATCGATAGAGACCTCATTCATTAAAATCCATCCAGCCGTTGGGATATTTTGAGAGTATAAAGAAATCCACATACACAGATACGCGTGAAACACATAACTTTTCTTTTCAGTCGGGTAAAAAGAGAGAAAAGAGATTTTTTGTATTTCGATAATTTTTTTTTGCATTTATTTTATGATACATTGCGCAGCAAAAGTTCAGACTATGTTTGATTTTGCTTCTGTACTGAGAAGTATGTAACAAATTGTTATAACTCAACTGCCATATATTACTTGTGACTTATCCTTTATTCACGAACAATAAATTTTAAATTATATGCTTTACATAATATATAATGACAAAAAAAATAAAATTAATATTGTGGCAAAAATATACAAAATCTGTATACTTACAGAAAAGTAATCATAAATTACAATCAAATTGCGCTCTAATGTTTGCAATGTGTGCAAAAACGCGACTTTCAATTAAAGACTCTCAGATTTGCATCACTTGGAGGGTATTTTGTACCAAGCACGTTCAACAACAGCTCGAAGTTCATTAACAGAGGAATATTGCCACAAAGGTTTTCGATTAGTTTCAGATCAGGGTTACACGCGAGCGAATCGAGACCAGTAATATTTTGAAAGTTGAACCAATTTTTTTTTGTTTGCAACATGAATGGACGCATTATCTTGCTGAAATACATACTTTGGGACAGCTAAAAATTCCTCAAATGGCTGTAAATTGTTCTCCAATGTATGTATGTAGTCTTGCGCTATTCGGCGACGACTGGGGAACTCCAGAGATTCTTGACCATTAAAGTAAAATGAGGTGCAAATCATTAAAGAGCGACCACCTTGTAGTCGGCAAAAGAAAGTCCGAGGCTCTTTACGCAAGTAGTGCCAATAGTATGCCCAGCCAACTCATCTAGGCCATCCAAATTTCACTTTTTTTCGTCACTGAATATCACAGTACACCACTGTTGTCCATATGACATATGATTGAGAGGTCACTGCATTCTCGTAAATTTTTGGTAATATTTCAAAGGTACTTGTTTTTTCAATTCCTACTACAGGGTGGCTACTAAATACTGTTACACTCCAAAAAATACGAATTAATTTTAATCGTTTGGTAAAACAATTTATTTCTCTATTTTAACGTTTGGCAATCGTCTATTAGTGCAGACGAATTTTGTTATAAAGCAAACATTTAAAATTATTTTAAAGATGGAAGTCAAAAGAATGATGATTAAACAGCTCTTTGATCGCAGATTTTCCGGTGGTGAAAACATTAAGCAATTAAAATGCCTTGATTTTAATGGAACATTTATGTATAGAACTATAAATTGATTATTAGATACTAATAGCTATGTAAAGATCGACCTGGGCCTGGAAGTCCACGCCCAGTTCGCACAATAGAGCGCATCAAAAGAATTCGTGAAAAGGTGTGAAGAAATCCACAACGTTCTGCAAATAAAATGGCTGCAGAAGAGAACGCGAGTCGCAGAACTATGCATGTTATTATAAATGAAGATCTGGGTTATGTCCCTTATCGCAAAAGAAAAATTCAAGGTTTGACTACTGCACAAAGAATAAAAACATTACAAAGGAGGAAGAATTTGATGAAACGGCATGGTAGGAAAAGTGTTGACAGAATAAAATTTTCTGATGGGAAGCTATTTTGCACTGAACAGTGTTATAATGCTAAAAATGATGTCGTATATTCAGCAACCCTCGAGGATATCCCTGAAACCTTTCGAACTATTAAACGCTTTCAGAACAAGAATTCCGTTATGGTTTGGGCTGCAGTGTTAAACAATGGAAAATTGCCTTTGAAGTTCATCGACAAAGGGATAAAAATCAATGCGAATATTACAAACAGGATATATTGGCCACACATTTATTCCCACAAGCTGAAAGGTCGTATCCCAAACAGAATTGGGCATTTCAGAAAGATTCTACACCTTCGCGTCGAGCTAAATCAACAAGGGCTTGGCTCCCTGTCAATTATCCAAACTTTATCATGCAAGAAGATTGGCCACTTTCTTCACTGGATCTAAATCCTTTAGATTATTGCGTCTGGGGATTTTAGAGGCTAAAGTAAACAGCAACAAACACAGAAGTTTGGACTCTCATAAAGCTTCCATATTGCGTGAATGGTACCCATTACTTCTTAAAATGATTCGTGCCGCAGTCTGACAATGGTATAAGAGATTATCTATGGTAATCGATAAAGATGGCGGTCAATGCGAGTAAATTTTTTTCCCTGTAAACTTTCATCTCTGATGTTCATCATATTAGTGTAGTTATCATTTTCTATTTTATATTTGTAAAATAAAATGACTGAATATTTGTAACAGTATTTAGTAGCCACCCTGTATTAGTTCACACTCTCCCTATATTTATTTATTTATATATCTTGTTCAAATTTTCAATCGTTAATAAAATACTTATTATTCATCCTATGAAGTTGAAATAAATTTTTTAAAACTTGTATTGGATGACAATTAATTTTAATACAGTTTTTTCAAATAATAATTCATTAATTAAATTTTAATTAATTAATTTTAGACTTAAACTTACACTATGTGCAAAACTACTTAAAAGATGACAGAATACTAAAAAGATGTTAAATTATTTTAATACCTTAGTACTTTCAACTATAAAAAAACATAGTCTTCGTCTGAGGAATATAAGAAATACAATTGTTGTTGGCGTCTAATTTTCAAAATTCACGTAGATGGTGACGAAAGGAGTGAAAGTTGAAGTTAATTTTTAGATTTTTAGTATTCTGTCATCTTTTAAGTAGTTTTGCACATAGTGTAAGTTTAAGTTTAACTTTTTAAAGATGAATTAAGCATTTCTATGTATTTATTTACTAATTAATTTTAGTTTTACATGGGAGACAAAATGGCGGCCGTTGGTTATTGAAGCATTTAATGCATCTTCATACCTATAAGAGGGGTTACCATAGGGGGGACCCTGTTCTATCACTAAATATCGCCAAGTTTGTAGTCAACTTGGCAATATATCGCCAAATTTGGCGACCAAAATGAGTCGCGAAAGTGACGCCAACTTGGCGATACCTCTAATATTTCGCCAAATTCCCACAGACTTCCATTGTAAACCTACTTGCTTATAGAAAATCAACAAATTGAGATATTTTAATCCAACAAAAACTAATATTAGCTTAAGGGATTATATTAAATTTTTCTTTGATGACCTAAGTAGGAATTGACTTTAAAAACAAAATTTTTATATTACAGTAGCCTCCCGCTTAACCGGTCTACATGGGACCAAGGGTAAGCCGGTTAAGAGAAAAACCGGCTAAAGCGGAGAAGTAAAAAAAAATTAAATAATATCTGCGTAATTTAATTAATTAAACCCGTAAGAATGCATTTTGTTTTTTAATTTGGTTAGTTTTAAAAAAGAACATATTTTCTATGTTTTGTGAAAATATTAGTTATAGTTAAGTGAACTGAAAGAAAAAATATCACTGATAACAAATAATGAAAAATATTTAACACAAATTGTTGAAAATCGTGCCACACACCTTTATAAGAAGTTAAAAATTGTTCTACATTATGTATATTTAAGTTAATCAACCATAAAGAAATCAGCGACCTTCTTATGTTGAAGGCAAGTTGCCTGGTGTTTTGCAGCATTATAACTCCATCTCTTTAACATCGTAAGTTTAACCGAGGAAGCTGTTAGCCGCTGTTCAACTTATAGCGTAGCGCCAACTCTATTGCTTTTACCCCTTCCGTATGAGGATTTTTAGCAGTGTCAACTTTAACTGGATCATCTTCTGGCTCGTCTGCGTGTTGAACAGCATCAGTTACTGACCTAATTATATCCTCGTCAAATAATGTTTCATGCTTGAGATCTTTATCAAACTCAAACAACAGTTATACATCTACGGTGATCTGTTCTCATCCCTCAAGATTTTTAAATGCTCGTACAAACCTGTTTGTAGATAGATCAGACATTACTGAGTTAAGGTTGGGAGTCACTTTTGCCCATTAAAAACACAAAATCTCAAATCTTCTGAGGGGACATCTCAATGTACCTGGAGGTAACGTCCTCCCTCCCTCCCCCGAGCCACACCCTGAATTCAACACTGGCGAAGGTCAACGCGTATCCATTTAGAACAGACGTTCTTCTTTCTGAATTTTGCCTCCTTTCCCTCGGGATTGCACTTCAACTCGAAAACGTAAGCTGAGTTCCCGAGGCCGTCATCCTTGAATTTTGCCTGATGTTGGGGAAAAAATTCGGCCGGTTAAAGCGGAGTTCCGGTTAAGAGGGAGGCTACTGTACTTGTTTCATTTTAAACTAATTTACCGCTTTGATTAATTCGCCCACGAATCGTATCCGTTGACGCAGAAAGTCCGGATTCATCTTTAATCTGACTACCATTCATCATTTGTGTAGATGCCGCTTTTTCGATCCTTCTATCATCTCGTTTTCTGGTAACACGAGGCTTTCCAGATCTATCCTTTGCATCGTAGGATCACCCTGAGGCAATACTTGATAGACAGACTTCTTTGAACGATTTAACCGTTAAATGCCGGGTGTTGCTTTTCCGCAACATTCCCAATTTAGGCTTCTAAAATACTATTAGAATAATATTGAAGCTATAATGCCTAATGTTGTCAATAAAATGCATTCTGAATTTATTATTAAATCAATTTTGAACATGTAGACGGCAACACTTGTGGTGTTTAAGAATAAAGATAGATTTATTTTTTCATTTGTTGCTGTATGTTCTTTCTGTTTTGTTTGGAAGCTTGCGAAATACCCTATTTTGTTCTGCAGCGAGCAAGTAAAATTTATTTCTTATTATAGTTCCTAAAATTACTGTGTGTTTAATATTATAAAATTTTATCAAGGAAAATTATTTTTTCAATTAAAGACCAGTATTGCCAATTAGTGACAAACTATTTTTTAGCCGTAAACTATACTTAAAACAAAATATAATTTTTTAAAGTATTTTTTCCATGATTTATTTAAAAAATGAAAGCCGAAAAACATTATTACAATGATTTTTGAAAAATCAGGCATTTAAGGGTTAAAGTAGCTGAAATTTCGGCAGCACTCATTCCTTTCGTTGTTATCTTCCATATTTCAATTCCTTCAACTACCGAATGTTTCTAGCTCGCGGCATCGTCACTAACCTATGCTATCGCTAGGTGTACTTAAATAAACCATGTATGTAACGACATAAGTTTAATTTTTGCAATTTTACGTGAACAGTTGCCAGAAAAAAGAAAGTGTGTAAACTTTTGCAACATGCAAATTTCACTTTTTTCGTTTAAATTAAATATTATCTTACATTAAGACCATTATTTCCATCCTAAAAAGTTTGAAATTCATTTAAAAATAAGTATAGCGATTTTTATAACCCAAGAGTTCGTACTTTTTATTTAACCCTTTCCAACACACTGTGCCCGGTTCGGGATACCTAATTTTAATTCTAAACTTACGAACGGCACCAAGAATATTTTAGTAAAATTTTACTTTTACAATGAGCATTTAAAATAACATGTTTTTAATTTCTAAAAAAGGCGTTTTAAAATTCCGGTGTCAGTCAATCATTTCATCATTTTACAACAAAAATTGCCTGTGCTGGAAAGGGTTAAATGTTAAATATCTTCAGTGTCTAAACTTTTGCTGAGTACTGTACCAATCACACAATAAAATTATTTAATTTTCCTAAAACTTTATAACAGTCAATGGTAAAACATTTCATATAAATAATAATAAAAAAGTCTTTCCGGCCAGTGCCGGGAGGAAGAGGTAGCTTTCATATTCCTTATTTTAAAAAAGCCAACTTATATCATTCAAACACACGAAGCTCAATATAGTGGAAACTGAATATAGGAGATTCAATACTAATTTTTATCAATATAATGAATGAGAATTTCGCGAAATTAGTCAGCTTTATCCAAGCTGCTTTTCTTTAAAGTAACTCATATTTGGCTGCCAAATTCGGCGATTTCTTAAAGTGCCTACCATTTTAAGACAACATGGTGGATGAGGCTAACCAGTGACCTTGGTCGAGACCTTAGTAATTGCTGTTCACATGCTCACTCACATCGGAATCGGTTGATATATACGAGTGCTGTCGCATACAAAAAATCAGATTTTTCAAAATGTCACCCACAATAGAAATTGAAACTGCTATATCTGAGCCATTTTTTAAGGTAAAGACAAAAAAAAAAAACTGCTCCTGAATCCTTATATCAAAGTCAAATACTTAAGAAAGAAATCTTTTTCAATTTCTAATTTTTTTGCACCTCACTTTAAATATATATATATTTTTTAATTTAATGGCCGCCATTTTGAAACAAGATGGCTGATGAATCTGGCCGGCGAACTTGGTCGAGGTATTGATGTATACTATCCACATGCCTTCTTACATCGAAATAGGCGAATACGTGTGTTATCGCGTGACAAATACAAGATCGTTTCAAAATGTTAGCCATGCTAGAAATTTAAAGTGCTATAATTCAATCATTTTTTAAGATATAAACAAAAGAACAAATTTTCAGAAACAAAAAATGCTCCGGAATCTTTGTATCAAGGCCAAACACATAAAAAAAATCTTTTTCATTTTCCAATTTTTTAATACCTCCTTTTAAATTTTAAATTTAATTTTTTTTAAATGGCAACCCTTTTGAAACAAGATAGCGAATGAAGCTGGCCAACGAACTCGGTCGAGACATTAGTATGTACTACGTACAGACCAAGTTACATCCAAATCGGTTCATAAATACGCCTGTTATCGCATGAAAAAAATCAGGTCGTTTTAAAATGTCAGCCACAATAGAAATTCAAAATGCTATTACTCAGCCATTTTTTTTAGATATAGACGAAACAAAAACTGTTCCGGAATCTTTGTATTAAGGTCAAACACATACGAAAAATATCTTTTTCATTTTCCAATTTTTTGGCATCTCATTTTAATTTTTTTATTTTTTAAATTTTTTTAAATGGCCGCCATTTTGAAACAAGATGGCGGATGAAGCTGGCCAGCGAACTCGGTCGAGATATTTGTATGTACTATGTACACACCAAGGTACATCCAAATCGGTTCATAATTACGAATTTTATCGCGTGACAAAATTCAGGACGTTTCAAAATATCAGCCACGCTAGAAATTAAAAACGCTATAACTCAGCCATTTTTTAAGATATAGACGAAACAAAAACTGCTCCGGAATCTTTGTATAAAGGTCAAATACATAAGAAAAAATATTTTTCCATTTTTAATTTTTTAGTACCTCATTTAAAATTTTAATTTTTTTTTAAATTTTAAATGGCCGCCATTTTGAAACAAAACGACGGATGAAGCTGGCCAACGAACTCGGTCGAGACATTTGTATGCACTATGTACACACCGAATTACATCGAAATCGGTTCATAATTACGAGAGTTACAGTGTGACATAGATCAGATATATATATATATATATATATATATATCAATTTTGAACGGAGGGTGGTTTCGGGGTCTGGGGGTCATGATCGATGAAAATATACCAAATTTTTTTGAAATCTCTTTCCTCCGAACGGCTGCAATAGGTAGCTTTTTTAATGAAAGCTACCTAAAAGAATGCTAGCGCACACAAGTGATATATCACACGCTTTCTTTCAAACATTTCCAATTCATAATCGGTATAGATGACATTTAAGACGCACTAGTGGTAAATCTATAAAATATGAATTTCGCTTTAAGAGTAAAGTGTCTCCACACACTAATCGACACGCAAGAATTTTTTCGTAAATTCTTAAGAAACCCAAGGAGAAGTCGATATCAAATGTCATTACAGATAAATGTAGGTTATCTAAATGAGGATGAAGTAAAGTAATCTTTCTTTTTTCTGAAAAATAAAAACGATTTTTTCAGAATGTGACAGATACATTTTTCATATATTTTTCCCTAAGACTAATTTTATTTGTGAATTATTTTTAAACGTTATTAATAGTGTTACAGTTTTCTCATATGTTTTATTTAAATAAACATGTTTTATATACAAGATTTCGTATTGCGCAAGCAGCGTTATTCATTGTAAAATATAATCTGCATTTAAAATATTTAGAATATTTTTATATATAGACATGTTACTAACAAAAAATTCCTTCATAAGCACATGAAAAAAAAAAAAGGGAGAATTTTTAGCCCCCGTAACGATATGCTATTTCTTTCTCCCAGCTTATTTTGTCTTCAAAAAATAACGTTACCTTACGGAAGCTAGCAATAAACAAAGCTATTTTCCTAAAACTTTATAACAGTCAATGGTAAAACATTTCATATAAATAATAATAAAAAAGTCTTTCCGGCCAGTGCCGGGAGGAAGAGGTAGCTTTCATATTCCTTATTTTAAAAAAGCCAACTTATATCATTCAAACACACGAAGCTCAATATAGTGGAAACTGAATATAGGAGATTCAATACTAATTTTTATCAATATAATGAATGAGAATTTCGCGAAATTAGTCAGCTTTATCCAAGCTGCTTTTCTTTAAAGTAACTCATATTTGGCTGCCAAATTCGGCGATTTCTTAAAGTGCCTACCATTTTAAGACAACATGGTGGATGAGGCTAACCAGTGACCTTGGTCGAGACCTTAGTAATTGCTGTTCACATGCTCACTCACATCGGAATCGGTTGATATATACGAGTGCTGTCGCATACAAAAAATCAGATTTTTCAAAATGTCACCCACAATAGAAATTGAAACTGCTATATCTGAGCCATTTTTTAAGGTAAAGACAAAAAAAAAAAACTGCTCCTGAATCCTTATATCAAAGTCAAATACTTAAGAAAGAAATCTTTTTCAATTTCTAATTTTTTTGCACCTCACTTTAAATATATATATTTTTTTTAATTTAATGGCCGCCATTTTGAAACAAGATGGCTGATGAATCTGGCCGGCGAACTTGGTCGAGGTATTGATGTATACTATCCACATGCCTTCTTACATCGAAATAGGCGAATACGTGTGTTATCGCGTGACAAATACAAGATCGTTTCAAAATGTTAGCCATGCTAGAAATTTAAAGTGCTATAATTCAATCATTTTTTAAGATATAAACAAAAGAACAAATTTTCAGAAACAAAAAATGCTCCGGAATCTTTGTATCAAGGCCAAACACATAAAAAAAATCTTTTTCATTTTCCAATTTTTTAATACCTCCTTTTAAATTTTAAATTTAATTTTTTTTTAAATGGCAACCCTTTTGAAACAAGATAGCGAATGAAGCTGGCCAACGAACTCGGTCGAGACATTAGTATGTACTACGTACAGACCAAGTTACATCCAAATCGGTTCATAAATACGCCTGTTATCGCATGAAAAAAATCAGGTCGTTTTAAAATGTCAGCCACAATAGAAATTCAAAATGCTATTACTCAGCCATTTTTTTTAGATATAGACGAAACAAAAACTGTTCCGGAATCTTTGTATTAAGGTCAAACACATACGAAAAATATCTTTTTCATTTTCCAATTTTTTGGCATCTCATTTTAATTTTTTTATTTTTTAAATTTTTTTAAATGGCCGCCATTTTGAAACAAGATGGCGGATGAAGCTGGCCAGCGAACTCGGTCGAGATATTTGTATGTACTATGTACACACCAAGGTACATCCAAATCGGTTCATAATTACGAATTTTATCGCGTGACAAAATTCAGGACGTTTCAAAATATCAGCCACGCTAGAAATTAAAAACGCTATAACTCAGCCATTTTTTAAGATATAGACGAAACAAAAACTGCTCCGGAATCTTTGTATAAAGGTCAAATACATAAGAAAAAATATTTTTCCATTTTTAATTTTTTAGTACCTCATTTAAAATTTTAATTTTTTTTTAAATTTTAAATGGCCGCCATTTTGAAACAAAACGACGGATGAAGCTGGCCAACGAACTCGGTCGAGACATTTGTATGCACTATGTACACACCGAATTACATCGAAATCGGTTCATAATTACGAGAGTTACAGTGTGACATAGATCAGATATATATATATATATATATATATATCAATTTTGAACGGAGGGTGGTTTCGGGGTCTGGGGGTCATGATCGATGAAAATATACCAAATTTTTTTGAAATCTCTTTCCTCCGAACGGCTGCAATAGGTAGCTTTTTTAATGAAAGCTACCTAAAAGAATGCTAGCGCACACAAGTGATATATCACACGCTTTCTTTCAAACATTTCCAATTCATAATCGGTATAGATGACATTTAAGACGCACTAGTGGTAAATCTATAAAATATGAATTTCGCTTTAAGAGTAAAGTGTCTCCACACACTAATCGACACGCAAGAATTTTTTCGTAAATTCTTAAGAAACCCAAGGAGAAGTCGATATCAAATGTCATTACAGATAAATGTAGGTTATCTAAATGAGGATGAAGTAAAGTAATCTTTCTTTTTTCTGAAAAATAAAAACGATTTTTTCAGAATGTGACAGATACATTTTTCATATATTTTTCCCTAAGACTAATTTTATTTGTGAATTATTTTTAAACGTTATTAATAGTGTTACAGTTTTCTCATATGTTTTATTTAAATAAACATGTTTTATATACAAGATTTCGTATTGCGCAAGCAGCGTTATTCATTGTAAAATATAATCTGCATTTAAAATATTTAGAATATTTTTATATATAGACATGTTACTAACAAAAAATTCCTTCATAAGCACATGAAAAAAAAAAAGGGAGAATTTTTAGCCCCCGTAACGATATGCTATTTCTTTCTCCCAGCTTATTTTGTCTTCAAAAAATAACGTTACCTTACGGAAGCTAGCAATAAACAAAGCAGATGTATCATTGTACAATTAAATGCTCTATAGCAATTTTTTTAATTTCTAAGCATCTCACATTTTCAATGTTTATGCCGTCGTATTGGGAAAAAAAAAAGTACTTTTAAATGCAATTTCTTTGAAAACTGTACCTCCATTTATTTTTGAAATATTAATTTTTTTGTAGTTTTTAGCACCATTTGCTTAATTTTGGCAACTCAAGTACTCCATTTATATAGAAAGTAAAGAGAGAATAGTTGAAAAATAGCAATTATATATTTTTGTTGCCATTTTCTCATAACAACCGAAAGAAAATGTAACTAAAATACGTGCTATTTTGAAAAAAATATAAACGAATAATTTCTACGAATAATAAAACATGGAGCTATTATAAACTATATTTAATTTTAAGTATCTGTAGACACTTTCAGTGTGACGTCAGTCATGACGTTTTGGTTGGAAACTGACTCCAAACAAACGGTTGCTATGCGTCATTTCTTTTTAAATATAAATCGTGGAAAATGCTACCAGTACATATCATGTATTAAAACACTTAGATGTGAGACATAGATATAAGATCTAGCTGCAACACACAAACAAAATAGAAAATACAACATAGCAACCATTTGTTTGGAGTCAGTTTCCAACGAAAACGTCATGACTGACGTCAGGACTGAAATCGTGTATATTAATGTTACAAACAAATGAATGCCTATGAATCATTAGATAGCCGTTTTTTTGTCCAGTTTCCTTAATGACGGCATCTTTTTGCTGCATTTGTGTATTATTTTGAGATAGTGACATGCTATGCATGCTTTACTGTAAATGTTTAAGAGTGGATCGTAAATGTGGAATTCTTAAACGGATGCGAATGACGTCATTTTGCATAAAATAAAAGTGTGTGCTTTAAGTCTTAAAATTGAAGTATGTTTTGTACTATTTATATATACATATATATTTTTTTTTTCATCGGGGGCGACACTAAATTCTGAAAAAGCAGAATTCCTGTTTTCTAGATTTTTTTTTTTTGATAATTTCTTCTCAGTAAATTTATGATATCAATCACACAACAAAGTTTTTTAATTATCCTAAAACATTATAATAGTCACTGATAAAATATTTTATGTAAGTAATAATAACAAAAAATTCTAGTACCCGATGAAGATATATCACACTCTTTCATAATTTCGCTTTAAGAGAGGAGTTCATCCACATATAATTCGACACGCAAGAATTTTTTCTAAATTCATATGATATCTAACGAGAAGTCGTGACCAAATGTCATTGCAGATAAATGTAGCTATCAACGATAGATAAGGATGGGATAAGTAACATTTCATCTTTTTAAAAATAAAAACGATTTTTATAGAGTGACACATACATTTTTCTTATTTTTTCCGAAGGCACATTTTATTTCTGAATTCTTCCTAAATTTTATTAACAGTGTTACAATTTTTCTTATGTGTATTTTATTTAAGTAATATTTGGTCTATTTATAACATTTCGTATTTCGTAACCAGTGTTATCTATTTTAGAATATTCTGTGCATTTAGAATATCTATATAAATATACAAGTCACTAACAAAAGAATTCTTCATAAACGCATACTCAAGAATAAAAAGAGAAAAAAACTTAATGAATAGTTTTTTATGTCAATGAAATATATTTTTTCAAACATTTTATGATGCTAAGTTCTTTAATTATCCTCATACTTTATGATAGCCACTGTTAAAATATTTCTCTAACTAATATTAACAGACAATTCTAGCACTCACAAATGATATATCTCACGCTTTCTTTCAAAAATTTCTTTTTCATAATCGGTATACAGATATAAGACGCACTGGTGGTAAATCTATAAAATGTAAAATTTCGCTTTAAGAGTTGTGTATAAATAATTAATTCCATAATAATTCGACCCGCATTTTTTTTCTAAATTCTTAAGACACACAAGGAGAAGTCGTGACCAAATGTCATTACAGAAAAATGTAGGCTATTTGGATAAGGATGGAGTAATTAATCTTTATTCTAGAAAATAAAAACCATTTTTTCAGAAAGTAACACATACATTTTTCATATATTTTTTCTTAAGACTAATTTTATTTGTGAATTATTTTTAAACATTATAATAGTGTTGAAGTTTTCTCATATGTGTTTTATTTAAATAAACTTGTTTCATGTAGAAGATTCGTATTGCAGAAGCAGTGGTATCTATTTTAGAATAATCTCCGCATTTAAAACATTTACATTGTAAAAAAAAATCTGTAAAGTTACTAAAGTTTTTCAAGGAAACTGGGATTCCTAAAACTTTTTATGTAACGGAAACAACAAAAATTCCTGTAACAGACGCACTTTTGCGCCGAAAATCAAAAAATCTGTAAGGTTACTAGAAATTTTTTAGGAAACTGGGATGCCTAGAACTTTTCATGTAACTGCAACCCAGGTTACAGATAAAATTTTAGTAAGATTACTGTAATTTTAGCAGATTCATTTGTACAGTTACAGATTTCTGTAGCTTTACAAAAACTAGTTTGGTAGATTTGCAGATTTTTTCGTACAGTTACAGATGAAAGTTTAGTAAGCATGTAACTTTACATCTGTAGAAATACAGATTTTTTTTTTACAGTGTAGAATATCTTTATATATAGACAAAGACATATCACTGACAAAGAAGTCCTTCATAAGCGCATAAAACAAAACAAAACAAAACAAAAAAAACAAACAAGAGAAAAGATTTTTTTAAAATTTCGATAAAGAATTTTTTTTAGTTATTTTATGATATCAACCACACAACACATTTTTTAATTATCCTAAAATTTTATAATAGTCACTGTTAAAATATTTCATGTAAATAATAAAAACAAAAAATTCTAGCACCTACAGATGATGTATCACACACTTTCTTTCATACACTTCCTTTTCATAAACGGTATCCATGACATTTAAGACGCACTAGTGATAAATCTATAAAATATAAATTTCGCTTTAAGAGTGGAGTATCTCTACACATAATTCGACACGCAAGTATTTTTTCTACATTCTTAAGAAACCTAGACAGAAGTCGTGACTAAATGTCATTAGAGATAAATGTAGGCTATCTAGATATGGATGGAATAAGTAATATTTCTACTATTGAAAAAATAAAAACGAATTTCTCAGAATGTGACACATACCTTTTTCGTATTTTCCTATATTACGCATTTATTTATGAATTCTTTTTAAACTCTAGTAACAGTGTTATAGTTTTCTCACATGTAATTTATTTAAATAAACTTGTTTTATCTACAAGATTTCGTATTGCGCAAGCTGTGTTATCCATTTTAGAATATTCTCTGTATTTAGAATATTTGAAATATTTTTATGTATAGACATGTCGCTAACAAAAATGTCCTTCTTAAGTGCATACAATATATATATATATATCCGATAATTTTTTTTTTCAGTTATTTTATGATATCAATCACAAAATAAAATTTTTTAATTGTACACAATAAAATTTGTAACTGATACTTTATAATAGTTACTGTTAAAATATTTCTGTAAATAATAATAACAAACAATTCTACCCCACACAAATGATATATCACACACATTCTTTCAAAAACTTCCTTTTCATAATCGGTATCCATGACATTCAAGACACACTGGTGGTAAAAATATAAAATATAAAATTTGTTTTAAGAGTGGAGTATCTCCACACATAATTCGACACGCAAGTACTTTTTCTACATACTTAAGAAACCTCAAGAGAAATCGTGACCAAATGTCATTACAGATAAATGTAAGCTATATAGATAAGGATGCAATAAGTAATATTTTTACTTTTGAAAAAGTAATAACGAATTTCCCAGAAAGTGACACATACCTTTTTTGCATTTTCCTCTAATACGCATTTATTTGTAAATTCTTTTTAAATCCTAGTAATAGTGTATAGTTTTCTCATATGTATTGTATTTAAATAAACTTCTTTTATCTACAAGATTTCGTATTACGCAAGAAGTTTTATCCATTTTAGAATATTCTCTGCATTTAGAATATTTAGAATATTTTCATATATAGCCATGTCACTAACAAAGAAGTCTTTCAAAGTGCATACAAATATATAATCATATAATTTTTTTTCTGTTATTTTATGATATCAATCACACAATAAAAATTTTTAATTCTCCTAAAACTTTATAATAGTCACTGTTAAAATACTTCTGCAAGTAATAATAAGAAAGAATTCTACGCTACACAAATGATATATCACACACTTTCCTTCGTACACTTCCTTTTCAAAATCGGTATCCATGACATTTAAGACACACTAGTGATAAATCTATAAAATATAAATTTCCTTTAAGAGTGGAGTGTCTCTATACATAATTCGACAAGCAAGTATTTTTTCCTAAATTCTTAAGAAACCTAAGGGAAAGTCATGACCAAATGTCATTACATATAAATGTAGGCTATCTAGATAAGGATGGAATAAGAAATATTTGTACTTTTGAAAAAACAAAAAATAATTTCTCAGAAAGTGACATATACCTTTATCATATTTTCCTCTAATACGCATTTATTTGTGAATTCTTTTTAAACTCTAGTAATAGTGTTATAGTTTTCTCGTATGCATTTTATTTAACTAAACTTGTTTTATCTACAAGATTTCGTATTGCGCTAGCTGTGTTATCCATTTTAGAATATTCTCCGCATTTAGAATATTTTTATATATAGACATGTCACTAAAAAAGAAGCCCTTCATAAGTGCATAAAAAAAATATATATACATATATCCGATAATTTTATTTTCAATTATTTTATGGTATCAATCACACAATAAAAAATTTTAATTGTACTGATACTTTATAATAGTAACTGTTAAAATATGTCTGTAAATAATAATAACAAAGAATTCTACTCCACACAAATGATATATCATGCACATTCTTTCAGAAACTTCCTTTTCATAATCGGTATCCATGACATTTAAGATACACTGGTGGTAATATAAAATGTAAAATTTGATTTAAGAGTGGAGTATCTCCACACATAATTCGACACGCAAGTACTTTTTCTACATTCTTAAGAAACCGAAAGAGAAGTCGTGACCAAATGTCATTACAGATAAATGTAGGCTATATAGATAAGGAGGCAATAAGTAATATTTCTAATTTTGAGAAAATAAAAGCTTTTTTTTTGCAGAGAGTGATACATACATTTTTTCGCATTTTTCTCTAATACGCATTTTATTTGTGAATTCATTTTAAACCTTATTATTAGCGTTACAATTTTTCTTTTGCTTATTTTATTTAAATACTCGTAAATTTGTTTTATATATTAAATTTTGCGTTTCGCAATCAGTGTTATCGCATTTTAGAATATTCTTCGCATTCAGAATTTTTAGAATATTTTAATAGATGAGAACGTCCATTGTTACTCTTGTGATCATTTGACCAAATTTTCCTAAATATTTCCAAATACTTTATTACAACATATAATTTAGGTAAAAATCTATACATTTGTTTTCCACTCACATAAAATGTATCTAATGTGTAACAAAAAGAGTTTTACTTGTCTATATAATCAATCAAAATTTTGTTACTCTTGAGCATTGTTACTCTGGTCACTAGAGTAACAAAATTTTGATTTAATATATACAAAAGTAAAAAGGTTTTTGTTACAAATAAGATATATATTTGTGAGTGAAACACAGGATCACAAGTTGGTTATATCAATTTTTATCTTAATCATATTTTGTAATAAAATAGTTGGAATTATTTATAAAAATTTGCTCTAATGATCACGAGAGTAACGAATGGACGTTCTCGATATAGAAACATTACTGACAACGAAGGTTTTGGGCGCAAACTCAAAAAAATATCAAAAATATTCTGCAGATACCCCTCATGTATCTATAAGTTCAAAATAGACTCGTGAGTAACGCTAACATCATATTGCTCTACAGCATTGTATTTTCACAGGCACGAATAAATGTAGCACTTAGAAATTAAATAATACCCAATCAGCAAATATTTTCTCGCGAAATGTCTTAACCCAACTTTGTTTCGTCCTGGAGATCTCACTCTCCAGCAGAGTTGCCAGATTGGCCTCCACTTTTATTTAAAAACTCGGATTAACACCAGAAAATGCAAAAACTACTTTCACATTAATTTAATGTCTGATTTTTCTTGATTATTTAAAGTAAAACTTCCTCTTCAAAAAGTTCCAATCTGAAGTCGAAATTTTGGGATAAAAATGGAGGCCAAACTAGCAACCTGCGCTCCGGGGTCTGCAGGAAAGACCTCTTGTTCGCCCGGATAACAGCCTCTCGATCAAAGCATCCCGGTTACTATTCAATCAGTTGCGAAGATTTTGCCTGTTAGATTTCGATCATTTGGTCTCTTGGTAATCTTTTCCGAGTACATATTGATATCATAGGTTTTTTTTTTGCAGATTAGCTAATGATATAATAGAGTAAAATTTGCCAGATTCAAAAAATAGTACTTAAAACATATGAAAAATCAGTATCCCTCACATTTAAGACGCAATGGTGAAAAATCTGTAAAATTTACAATTTCGCTTTAAGAGTTCAGTATCTCCAAACATAATTCGACACGCAACTATTTTTCTACATTCTTATGAAACCTAAGAAGAGGTCGTGACCATGACCAATTGTCATTATAGATAAATGTAGGCTATCTAGGTAATTATGGAATAAGTAATGTTTCTTCTTTTTATAAAACAAAAATAATTTTTCAGATAGTGACACATACATTTTTCGCATTTTTCTCTGAGACACATTTTATTTGTGAATTCTTCTTAAACTTTGTTAATAGCGTTATAATTTTTATTATGTGTATTTTATTTAAATAAATTTATTCTATTTATAAGAACTTGTATTTCGTAAGCAGTGTTATATATTTTAGAATATTTATACACACAGACATGTCACTAACAAAAAAATTCCGTTCTAAGCACATATTCAAGGAAAAAAAAGGATAAAAAATTAATGAAATTTTTATATTTCAATCATTTTATGATGTCGCTCACACAAGAAAGTTTTTGTTATCCTAAAACTTTATAATAGCCACCGTTAAAATATTTTACGTAAGTAATAATAGCAAAGAATTCTTGCACTTACAAATAATATATCACACACTTTCTTTCATACACTTCCTTTTCATAATCGGTATCCATGACATTTAAGACACACTGGTGGTAAATCTATAAAATATAAACTTTGCTTTAATAGTGGAGTATCTCCACTTATTGTTCGACACGCAAGTATTTATCTACATTCTTAAGAAACCTAAGGAGAAGTCGTGACCAAATGTCATTACGGAGAAATGTAGGCTATCTAGATAAGGATGGAATAAGAAATATTTCTACTTTTGAGAAAATGAAAAATAATTTTTCAGAAAGTGACGCATGCATTTTTCGTATTTTTCTCAAATATACATTTGATTTGTGAATTCTTTTCAAACTTTACTAATAGCGTTACAATTTTTCTTATGTTTATTTTATTTCAATACTCGTAAATTTGTTTTATCTATTAGATTTTATCTTTCGCAATCACTGTTATCCCTTATAGAATATTCTTTGCTTTCTGAATATTTAGAATATTTTAATATACAGAAACATCGCTGACAAAGAAGGTGTCTAGCGTAAACTCAAAAAATTAACAAAAATTTCTGAAGATACTCCGCATATATCTTTGTTATAAAGCAAAAACATGCCCATGAGTAATGCTAACGTTTAATGCTCTACAGCAGCGGTTCTCAAACTATGGTACGCGTACCAGTACTGGTACCTGAAACTATGTTTACTGGTACGCGAAAGACCGGTAAAATATACGACATAAATAATATACGAAAGAAGAAAGAAATGAGCTTATTTAGCTTTTCTGTGATGGATTACTGAATCCATATTCATAAAGATGAATGTAACAGAATTTCAGTTGGCGAGAAAAGAATAATACCTTCTGATAGCTATAAAAGCTCTAAAATTCCTTGTTTGTAGCACAACAAATATTTGTGAATGTGCTTTATCTTCACTTCTTTATATGAAAAACAAATACAGGAATAAACTAAACATCGAATCTGAATTACGTCTAAATTTCTACCAAAACACAGTATTTTGATAGGTAATGATGATACTACCTTTTATTTGAATGTTTTTATGAAGCTATGCACTATTTTAATAGTAATCATGCAATTAAATACAGTAAAACCCGCTCAGTCGGAAACATAAAAGACAGGAACAATATTTCATTTTAGACATATTCCGTTTAAACAGGTTAGGTTTTTCTGCATTGGCTTTGAGTTTGTCAGTTGGTGGTACGCGGAAATATGAACTTCTATTTAGTGGTACACCGGTCTAAAAGTTTGGGAACCCTTGCTCTACAGCACTGTATGTCACAGGCATGAATAACCGCAGCACATAAAAATTAAATAATGCACAAGCAGCAAATATTTCCCACCAAATGTCTTAACCTGACTATGGTTCGTCCTGGAGCCCTCTCTCTCACCGTGGTTACAGCGCCTAGAAGATACAGTGTGGAAAACGGCTACAAAATAGTGCTAAAAAATTGAATACCATAAATGTACAACGATGCTGAATAACAAGATGTCGATCGTAGCGCCATCGTAGTGATTTAAAAACGATAGTCATTCTAAAAGAGATTCTTTAACCTATTTCACGTCATTCCTTAACTAAATTAGCTTATAACAGACCAAAATATCTCATATTTATAGTTTCCGATATTTAACATTCTATAATTTCTGAAAACACAGTGTTTATATTAAAAAGGGTCACGAGATGGCGCTCGTATCAGCATATTGCCGCTGAGCATTGTTGGAGAATTATGGGATACAAGTTTTTAGCACTTTTTAAATCATTATAGGAATAGCCGTTTTCCACACTGTATCTTCTAGGCGCTGTAACCGTGGTCTGCAGGAAAAACATCTTGTCCGCCCGTCAAACCGCCTCTCGATCATAACATCAAGACTACTATTGAATCAGTTGCGAAGCTTTTTCCTGTTACATTTCGATCATTTGATCACTGGGTAATATTTTGCCGAGTACATTTTGATATCATAGTTCATTTTTTTGCTATTAGCTAATAATAACATACAGGGAAATTTGTGAGATGAAAAAATAGTATTTAAAACTTCGGTATCTTTCACATATAAAAGGCAATGATGTCAAATCTATAAAATATGAAATTTGCTTTAAGAGTGGAGTATCTCCACACATAATTTGATATGCTATTATTTTCTACATTCTTAAGAAACCTAAGGAGAAATCGTGACCAATGTCATTACAGATAAATGTAGGCTATTTTGATAAGGATGGAGATAGTAATCTTTCTTCTTTTTAATAAAATAAAAAAAAAGATTTTTTTCAGAGAGTGACAAATACATTTTTCGCATTTTACTCTAAGACATTTTATTTGTGAATTCTTTTTAAACTTTATTCATAGTATTACAATTTTTATTATGTGTATTTTATTTAAATAAACTTGCTTTATCTGGAAGATTTCATATTTTACGAGCAGTGTTAGTCAGTTAAAAATATTCTTTGTATTATTCATAATATCGTTATATGTAGACACATCACTAACAAAGAAAGTCTCCAGCGCATACGCGAAAACTTAAAAAAAATATTCTGAAAATAATCCTTGTGTGGACATAACATGTACATGTATTTTATAAAGCAAAAGAAATGGTCATGTGTTACACTGACGCCATATTGACGGTGGAAACACCTGACCAATAAATTTAGTTTTTACTGCAGTTTTTGCGTTTTCTAAACATCGCAAAACTTCAATTTTTACACCGTCGAATTTGAAAAAACAAACAAACGATATTTTGTGATTAAGATGACCATCTAATTTGAAATGGCGCAAAAATATATTTTTTATTACTATTATTTTTATAATGTTTGGACCTTTAAGAATGTTGTACAGACTGTCCTTTCAGAAAATTAACATTACCATTGTGCGAGCCGTAAACGTAAAGTCGCGCAGAATGGCGATATCTGTGAAGAGCAAAGTTTTAAACTCAATTATTTCGGAAGCGTTTGTTAACGGTTTTGAGAACATAATTTTTCAACAAGTTAAAGGATTTATTTATACGGTCCCTTTTTTTTAAATAAAGGAAATTAAATTCTCTACAAATGCAAAATTTTTTACAAAAAAAAAAAAAAAAAAATAATAATAACTTTTATGGATTTTGATTGTTTTATTATAATTTTTGAATTTTTTTACAATTTCATTTTTATTGTGTGTATAATCGGCAGACAAAATTATAAGCTATATAATGAAGAAATGACATCACAAAAATATTAAAACTGCACATAAAAATCGCGGTAAAATTTGCTCTGGAAGATTATTTCTGTTGTACTCTATTAAAACTCTTTCTCTTTTGTAATTTAACAAATGTTTTTATATATAACGTAAAACATTATATATAAATATTATATTATTATATAGATATTTTTATGTATAGCATAAATTCTTTATATATAACATAACAAAAAGAAATGTAAATAAAGGGATAGTCTAAATTTATTGCAGTTTTAGTAATCCGCAATAAAGTATCAGACGATTTTCTTGATTTCAAACAATTGTGACCCCCCTCACAAATAAGTTATTTCATATTTTTCTTAAAGAAATATCTTTCCATAATCGGTGTTTGAGACATTTAAAAGTGCGGGGGTGATTGAACTGGTAGAATATAAAAGTACGTCTAAGATCCGAATCTCTGAACACATAATTCGACACGCAAGTATTTTTCCCAAATTCTTAAGAAAGTAAAGGGAAAAGTCATGACTAAATGTCGTTAAAGGAAATGATAGACTATCTAGATAAGCATAGAATAAGTAATCTTTCCCTCTCTTTCTTTTTTAAACAAAAATTACTGTTTTAGAAACTGACACATACATTTTATATACCTGTCTATATTGTTATATATAATGTATTGATTTTATTTGGGATTTTATTTATTAATAATGGATTTCAAATTTTCTTTATTTGTATATTTCTCTTGAGTAGCTATATTCAGTTGACTACCGCTGAGAGAATTTTTCAGAGAAAATACCAGTGTTTTCTTAGAAAAAACTATCTTATAAAAAATTTTTCACGCGAGTAAATAAGACTAATTTTTTATAAGAAAATACTGGTATTTTAAGTAAAGATACACAACCTTGCTTAATGGTACGCAGAACACATATTTTAATAAGTTAAAAGTTAAATTCTACGTTTCGTGCTGTTTGTACAGCCGTCTTCAGGAAAATATGATGGTTAAATCACTAAAAGCTCAGAGATGAAGGTTTCCTTTGCGAGAGATAATTTGTCGAACATTGACTAAAGATATGAAAATCAAAATTTAGTGGTCCCATCCAGTGAAAATAAATACTTATTAATGAAATGAGTTTAAATAAAATTTTTCTGTATTTTTTCCTTAATGAGTGTTTATTTTCACTGGATGGCACCCCTAAATAATGACTTCTTTTTTGGCGATATATCCACTTATTTCATTTTATTCCTTTTAAAGTAGAATATAGATATTTCTGAAAAAAAAACGAGATTTTAATATGTATAATATGAATGATTGTATGTAATAGAACAAAATACTTTGATACTTTGAATGCTATGAATTTTTCTCGTTTTTTCGAACAAAAAACTATAATAAAATTCAGTACATTAAAATATATTCATAATAAGTAGTTAAGTATAATAAAATATATTCAGAAAGTGATAGAAATTGAAACTTCAAACTTGGTTTGAACTTTATAAAAGATGTATTCCGCATTTTAATTAAATCAGAAGGCGGTTCTGGGAAATACTTTTTAATTTTTTTAAAATCTATAATAGAAAAAGTATTTTAATCGAAAATTTTTTCGATTTTCCGTTTCCGACGGATTTACACGTTTTAAGGCGTCAGGGACCAGGAAAAAAAAGTTTATACGAAATGTCTGTCTCTCAGTCTGTGTGTCCGTGTCTCACCATTGTACCATCGAAAAGTGAATTAAGTTAGGCGCAGAATTAAACCAAATTTCGAGTACACTGTTAAAAATATCGTGAAAAATTACCTCTGTTTTTAAGGGCTGCCTATTTTCTGACCAATGAGAACGCTCCAAAGGTATTTATGTGGCGTTATCATTGGCCAGGAAATAGATAGCATTTTAAAAAAAGAGGTAATTTTTCACGATATTTTTAACAGTGTAGTATATATTTTTGGCTATGTACTCATTGCATTTGAAAATATTCCATATAAGGGGGCGCTGTAATAGTGATTTTTGTGCCATTTAAATTATTGTACCATCCAAAATTGTATGACCTTATGCATAGAATTGAACTAAATTTCATGTACATGTTTTTAGCTGTGGAAAGCAGATTCCACCTGATTATGGAAATATTCCGACGGAAAGGGGTGCTGCAATAACAATTTTTGTGTAATTTTCTCGATTTTTCGTAGTTTTGTTGTACATCGGCGGTTCGTGCAGCGACGGGACTGCTGATGTACACCTTAATAAAAAAAATGATTTTATTAAATATCATGATCGAGATTAACTCGTTTTTGCTCCGGTTAATTGGCTGAAGCAGAAATTTAAGATGAAAATGAAAGTTGGCATAGTATTGAACATATGATACTGAAGTATTAACACGTTAAACGCCACGTAAGCCACCGGTGACTGATACTGAACATTCCATTTAGAACGCTTCATTAACCGATGACTGACGGTTTAAAACATGATATAAAACTAAAAGAATATACAGTAGATTTCCGCTACAACGAACTCCACGGGACCACTAAAATATTTCGTTGTAACGTAATTACTCTTCTTTATCTAATGAATTACATGTACACGCAAACCATTTAAGTAAGATAAATTTACCTTTCGTTGCAGAAGATTTTAATGGAAGACTAGTTAAATTAACATAGAAAAAGTTATTAAAATAAAATTAAGATTACAAAAATTCGGACTAAATTTTATTTAGTAGTACATTATTGCAGAAAATCTGTGATTTAGTTTGTACAAAGGAATGTGTAGTTGATGATAACATAAACGTGTGCAATAAATGAATCATAGAAAATACGTTCTCTGGAACATTCTTTTGATGAGAAACAAAAGCACGCATTTTCTCCAAGCATGAAAGAGCTTCCAAAGCGGTAACTTTTGAATCATCGGAGATGAAATGATCATCGTCATTACTGCTTTCGTAATTTTGTCGGTCTAATGTACTTTTAATGGACGAAATGATGTCTTCACCAGACACTTCAGAGTATATTTCAATACTGTCATCCACAGATAAGAAATCCTCGAAATCTACCTGATCAGGGACTGATGTTAATTTTTTGGCAGCCTTCCAAATTGTGTTTAACTCAGAGGATTCATCGAAATCTAAAATTTCTGATTCATTTTCTTCGGTCTCAGTTAACCAGGCATGCTACCAACAATTATAAATTGTTTTCTGGCTAATTTCTTGCCACGAACCAGAGATCATTTCAAAAAAGAAAAAAAGAGCTCGATGAAGATTTTTCGTTGTAACGGAATTCATAAAAAATGCACTTGTTAAATCGAAATTTTTAATGCATTAATGTTAATGCAATTTGAAAACGTGATTTGTCAAATTTTGTTGTAATGGAATTCGTTGTAACGGAAATCTACTGTATATTGTTTTAAGTAATTATTGAAAATTGATTTAAAATATACTTACCCTTTATTAATTACAGGATTATACTTTCTAAAAAATTACTTAAAACATTGTAAATTTTTCAGCTTCAGTGTCAGTCACTCAACGTGTTAATAGTTATAGCTATAGCTACTTTTTGAAGTATTAAGATGTATGAGATAGAAGAAAGTTTTGGGATTGCCAAATCCAACTAGTTTGAAGTGGTTTCAGAATCATTATGATATGCTGCAAACCCTCTGAATAGCCAATATTTCGGGACCACTGAATCTATCAGTTTTTCAGCGGTAAAACTACAAATATTTAGATGTTATGGGTTGAAAATATGTCCGTTAACCAGACGCATCCGCTATTCATGAGTGTCCGTTATGAAGGTTTTACTTAAGATATTTTATTAGAAATCTCTCTATTCTAAAAAAAAAGTAACTACCGCTGTCACCGCCGCCGCCGCCGCCGCCGCCGCCGCCGGTTTTGAATTTTTTGTGACCGGAGGTCTTTCTTCGTTAATATTAAAAAAACCGTTGCATACAAAAATATGAAAATCGGTAGTATTATAGAAAAATGTTTGAGAAACACGCTGATGCAGACAGTTTTCAAATCGAAGAATTATTTTAAGAGATATTTAATGCCAAAGTTGGACAAAATCGTTCCATTAAAAAAGTTTTATAGGAGCAAAAACTGTACATAGGAATTTAATCATTTTTAGATCATTTTATGCGTCAGAATTTCCCGGTGTGCAAATTGCAGTTAGTTTTTTAATTTGAATAATTTTTCGAGGTTTTATTTCTATTTTAAATTCAAATTTTCAGCATTTCGAGAGATATTTTTTACAAATTTTAGAAAATTGTATTAATTTAAACTGTTGCCAGCTGTATAAACAGCGCAAACAGTAATGTTTGCTTCAAATTAAAAATCATGAAAGACGGTAGTATTTCGAGTGACGCAGCCTTAAGCCTAAAATCGTATCGTATCGTATCGTATCGTATCATAGAATTCGTAGATGGCGGAACTCATATATACAGCTAACTCGACATCAAAGAAAACGCGAAAAGCCGCCTTTTAATAACTCAGCAGATATATGTCTTATTGTTCTGAATTTTCTAGAACAGTCTTATATCTGCAGTCTAATCGTATACTGAAATTTTTGCATTTCTACGTGCAGTATATATTGAGATCTAAATAGCCATTTTTAAAGTGAAAACGTTGGTATAATATCGAGGAAGTTCCTAATTTGAAAATCTCGAAAACGGTTCTAACGATTATTTTTAAATTGATACATAATATAAATGTGATTAAGGCGAGGTGAATAACACTTTTCTTTTTTCTGGGAAAACTCTCGTTCGATAAATAATTCGATTTTTTTTCTCTCGAAAATGACACGGGCGATTTTTTAAAAATCAAATAAATATGTTTCAGATGAACCAAATAACAATCTACTTGTTTCCAGCAAGACTCTTGTTCGTTTTATAATGCGCATGAAAAATCGGACTATATTTCTTCGCCATTCTATGGAAATTTCACCGAAAATGCATGACACTGTATTCATACACATGCTTTCTTTTTAACCACTTTTGGGGAGAAAAATTTTGTCTTCCCACTGGCTGAGTGGCTAAGGGCCATCGTTTACTGACCTTAAGATAGGCAGTTCGATACTTTCTGTTACGTGTTTTCACATGTGAATGTTTTTAAAGTCTGCTAGTTGACCATTATTCTCAGTTCCTTTGTAATTTTTTTAATCGCTATTAAGTTAAATAAAATTACAATTATAATGACGCCAATTTGATGATGATTATTTCTTGGCAATTTTTCAACAATAAAAATATTACCATAAATTTTATAAATATATTTAATTTCAATCACTTTACAAAAAATATACATTAATAATTATTATTTGAATATAAATCACACGATCAGAAACGTAAAAAAATAATTCATTTCAGCTCTTCTTTTTATAATATCATTTTTTATTATTATGACGGTCAATCAATATATAATCACTGACGTCCATAATATTATTATTATTATAATTATTATTTTCCTTGCATAAAAGCTATTGTGATGTAATAATTCTTTTATAATAAATAATTTAGTTGAAATGTTTTATTTATAAATATCAATGAAGTTTGATAACCCCGAGACAATTCTTTTTATTTAACTTTGCAATATTTACAGTTTACATAATAAGCATATCAGAATTCTGGTGTCGCCATCTTTTGACGCAATTGCGTAGTATTATAAAGAAATGTTTGATAAAAATGTTGAAGTAGAGAGTTTTTAAATCGAAGAATTATTTTAAGAGATATTTAATGTTAAATCTGGATAAAATTGTCTCATTAAAAAAGTCTCATAGGAAAAAAAAATATACATGGGAATTTAATCATTTTCATTCAATTTAATCATTCAATAGAAACTCGAAGTTTGCAGAGTGCATTTATTATTTTTAACTTGCCTAATTTTTTGACGGTTTATTTCAATTTTAAATTAAAATTTTCAGAATTTCCAGAGATATTTTTTACATATTTTAGAAAAGGTTATTTTAAATTGTTGCCAAATGTTGAAACAGCGCAAAGAATAATATATCCTTTAAATTAAAAATTTATTCACACGTGACTATTATAAACAGAAAAAAATCCTTTTAAATTAGAATTAAATGATAACGTGTTAAAAGCAGGAAAATATTAAACATTACGTCATAAAAATTGTTTTTACACATGCTTACTTAAAATGAAAGAAAATTATAAAATAATCAATTATTTTCAAATTAGAATTAAATGATTACGCATTAAAAGAAGGAAAACATTGAAAATTACGTCATAAAAATTATATTTACACGTGAATATTAAAAGAAAAAGAATATTTTTAAATAATAAATTCATTGATATGTGTTAAAAGTCGTAAATGGAGGAAATTACGTCACATTGGCCAATGTGGCCAAAACAGTTTACAAAAAACATTGCAAAACATATTGCAAAACAGTGTAAATTAAAAAATATATTTATATGAGAGATTTATTTCAAATTTCGAGATGATATTTTTAACTATAGTTGCTAATTTCAAGGTAGCGCAAATAATAATATTATCTTTCTAATAATAAAAATATTTTCAGTTGAATGTTACAAAGAGAAAGGAAAGTTTGGTGAAAATTATGTCAGATTTAAAAGGTTACATTTAAAATCTCTTATTTAAAATCATTTTCTTATAGCGTTGTTAAAAAATACCATAAAGCAAAGACTCTGTTGACTTAGTTCCTTTTATATTTGGTAATTTTCAAATGTTTAACTAATCTTATTTAATCAAGCAGGGAAACAGCAGCTAACATCAGCTGATTCGGTTTTGAAATCCCTCAGTAAAAGGGAAACCCGTTTACAGTAAGATCGCCATTGATTTTTTAATTATACAGAGCAGCCTCGATTATCCGAGCTAATTGGGACTGTTAGTAAATCGGAATCGGAAATCTCGGTTAATAGAAACTGTGTGTAAAAACTCGCCGTGCTTGCGAATTTAACATCTCTTTTAAAAAAATATATAGAACGTTTTTTAAATAATAAAAGTAAATATATGTAAAGTTCTGTTTCACAGCTTAACAAATTTAAAAAGAAAATCAACTACCAGTAGTAAATTTTAAAATGCAAATTGAAAAATTTACGAAAGTTCACACAGCCACTGGAAACAAAGCATTGTTCGCTATTGACTTCTCAGGGTCCAATGTTTCTTTGGAGTTGAGGGCTTTTGGGGGCAGAAGGGCCTGTATAGCACGGACAGTGAGCTAAAGAGTGTGGTTATTTTTAAGGCTCATTCAAAAGGAAAAAAAAATCAGACTTTGTTATCAGCTCGGTTAACAGAAACCTCGATTAATCGAAGCTCGGTTAATCCAGGTTCTACTATAATTCAATCTTCCGTAATCTTTTTAAAGCAGATCAAATTAATGGACTTTAGCACAAAGTCACATAGCTGATAACTGCAATGCTTGTTGGCCACCTTTTTTTCAAAAAGTTTGCTTCACCTTATTCAATTAATGAGATATCTCCGATAAAATAAGTCACATTTTCCCGTTCTAAAATACTGGTATCGAAAAATCGTAGCATGTAACTGACACTACAAGTACTCATGGAACTAGACTATTTTAAGTCTGATTTTTATTATAGACTATATAAAATTATTAAAAATATATATTATGATAGGAACTAGCGGGCTTCGTCCGCTATTTACGTTACGGATATAAAAATCATGTTTTTTTAGGGAAAAAGAAATAAAAACCTATTTGACGATAGGTTTATAAAGACACATTTTGTATTTGTTATATTTCCGGGGAAGGGGGGGGGGCTATTTTGATTAAATATCGCAATTAGTCTACATGGCAGATATAATTATGATAGACACTAGCGGGCTTCGCACCTCTATGGCACCTTATGGGTCCAGCTTCCATAACTCAGAAACTACCTTTCGGACATCAATGCAACAGATTCCAAACGTTATAATTAACTTAATAATCACCCTATATAGTATTAAAGTAAATTTATGAGTACTGCATACTATTTTTTTATCGTAATTTCTGAAGAGAAAAAATTATTTCGGTTCCATTCTTAGGTACTGGTCTGAAAAATTTTGAAAAAGGGGGCGGGGGAAGGAGGGGACATGAGACTGCTGTTTGTCAAACAACACAACGGGCTCTGGCTTATTCAACTTGGTTTTTGATGACTTCAATTGGAAGGTGGTTTGTTTAAAAGAGTGCGTTCCCTGCCCCATGAAAATTGGAACAATTGGTGCTACATCTATGTAAGGATTTAATAATTATAAATTAACATTTTGGATTTATTAATTTAAGGATAAAGTGTTTTTAAAGGAATATCAAATGAAACCCCCTGTGCGATCTGCTATTATACTTACCCAGTTGTTTTTATATACAAACTGCTATAAGGAAAATTGTAATAAAATAGTAAAAATTAAATCTGCATTAAATTCCATAAGTATCTTTTTTTTAATCATTTTATCACTAACCTCAAAAAAGTAATGATATCAATGCAAAAACCCTTGACAGGTTAAAAGTTTCTGACGCAGCACTTTATCTTATGCTCTAAGAATTTTAAATATGGAACTTAAAAATACTGATATCAAATTTTGAGTGACGTTATGCTATTTCTTAAAAAATATATTTGTATTTATTTCACCATTTTATTTTTGTTTTATTTATAATCGCATGTGCAAAAGTTATGTTCAACATGAAAAGCTGCATAAAATTTTATTCGCTGTTGCTTTATCATTTACATCTCTCATAAATTCAAAATATGTGTTTTAAAAGATATGATATAAAATTTAAGTGACGCCTTGATGTGACTTTAAAAGGTTTGTTTTTTAAAATTCAATTTAAATTATTTTTGACTTGGTTAAAATATTTTTTTTACATCTACACAATACTTTTAATTTTCCAATTCACTGTTAAATATATCACTTTCATTGAATCTATACTATGCATTGAAATGTATTTATTTCAATAAATTGATTTATCTTTTGTGTCACGCTATTCAAAATTGTGAGTAAGATTTATGTAAATGGTTTCTTTGCGTCATTGTGTCCAAACTACATGAAATGTATGAAAAAGGATAGTTTGACGCAAATAAACCATTTACATAAATCTTACTCACAATTTTGAATAGCGTGACACAAAAGATAAATCAATTTATTGAAATAAATACATTTCAATGCATAGTATAGATTCAATGAAAGTGATATATTTAACAGTGAATTGGAAAATTAAAAGTATTGTGTAGATGTAAAAAAAATATTTTAACCAAGTCAAAAATAATTTAAATTGAATTTTAAAAAACAAACCTTTTAAAGTCACATCAAGGCGTCACTTAAATTTTATATCATATCTTTTAAAACACATATTTTGAATTTATGAGAGATGTAAATGATAAAGCAACAGCGAATAAAATTTTATGCAGCTTTTCATGTTGAACATAACTTTTGCACATGCGATTATAAATAAAACAAAAATAAAATGGTGAAATAAATACAAATATATTTTTTAAGAAATAGCATAACGTCACTCAAAATTTGATATCAGTATTTTTAAGTTCCATATTTAAAATTCTTAGAGCATAAGATAAAGTGCTGCGTCAGAAACTTTTAACCTGTCAAGGGTTTTTGCATTGATTTATTTTACACGTGACTATTATAAACAAAAAATATAAAAAGCAGGAACTCATTGAAAATTACGTCATAAAAACTATAGTTACACGTGAATTTTAAATGAGAAAGAATATTGTAAAATAATAAATTCAGTAACATGCGTTAGAAGTCCTAAATAGGAGAATTTACGTCATATTACACTTATTACGTAAAATGAACAAAAAATAATATTGCAAAACAGTTTTAATTTTAAAATTGTGCGAGACATTTACTTGACATTTTAAGATGATCATAATATTTCATTTCTAACAAAAGTATTTTGACGTGAATATTAAAAAGAGAAAGAAAAGTTTGGTGAAAATTACGTCAGATTATAATTGTCAGATTCAAATTATAATTCAATCTTCCGAAATCTTTTTAAAGGCGATCAAATTAGCGTGCTGTTAGAGTCTGCGGTATCTGAACGGGGGTTGACGAGCGTAGCTCGTAGGGGGCAGAGCCCCCTAGTTTGTTAAATAATCGCAATACAGTACAAAGTCTAAAGTTCGGACTTTCCAGCGGCAATATTCAAGAAAGTAGGTAAAAAGCGAAATTGTTGAAACATACAAACAAACAAAAAAGGTGTAGAGCAAAGAAGCTTTATTACTGAATCAAAACTCATGTCTATGCACAGTATGAAAGAAAAACTTCTTAACCCCTTGAGGGGCGGTGGGATATATTTTATCCCATCTACGATTAATGAAGATTTGCAACAGAAAAATTTTATTAAATTTTACTTTTCCAACTTTGGTGGGAAAAAGTTGCGAAATTGCTTTTCCTTATTTGCATTAAAAATTTTTAAGATTCCGGTGTGAATTCGACATTTCAGAAACACAATTACTTGCCCCTCAAAGGGATAATGAGAATCTTAAGTTAATAAAACAGCACACATTAGCTGAAATATTCAATAGTTATGTAAGTTACAATTTGTTCTTAAATTGTATGTTCCCTTAAAGATATGTTTTTGTTTAACTTTTTATTTTGTTTCGATTTATTTAATGAAAATGGTTGTTTAATTTAGCTTTTATATGCAATTTTTAATATATGAACGTCATATTTTGTATTTTAAAATAGTAAAATTTATTTTTCTTTTTATTAGAAAAGCAATATTTATGATGACCCAAAATTCGGAAAAATCCAAACGTTTATTTCTTTTTAGATAAATATTTTTTGAACACCGTGTACAGTTATTTAAATAAATACGCACAATAATAACAATTTGCCATTATTTGAAAACCACAACACACTTTTATAAATATAAATATTGAATATCAAAATAAATTGTTTACGAAAAAAAAGTCTATCTGTGATATCCGAATTTTCTTTTCTCTGTATCAGTATAAACGTCGATCAAACTAAATATTTTAGCATTAGTAATAATTTCCCATTGTTTCATTACCACAAGGCGCTTTCAGAAATCAAAATATTCAATGTCAAAAGTGATTATTTACGAAAAAAAAATGTCTAACTGTGACATCCGAATTTTCTTTTCTCTGTATCAGTCTAAACGTCGTTCAAACTAAATATTTTAGCATTAATAATAATTTCCTATTGTTTCAATACCAAAAGGCACATTCATAAATCAAAATATTCAATATCAAAAGTGATTGTTTACGAAAAAAAAGATCCAACTATGACATCTGAATTTTCTTTTCTTTTTATCAGTCTAAACGTCGATCAAACTAAATATTTTAGCAAATTAGGCCGTCTTATCGCATTTCTATCACGGAATTCTAAACGATTTTTGCGTAATATGACAATTTAATCACGTTTCCCGGATGCGAAAATAAAAATATTGTAAAAAGAAATCGCCAAACCTTCGGTTAATGTTTACGTGATGAGAATTATATTACGTGTTTAAAATGTGTTACATCCAAGTAACAATTAAAATAACTGATTATGCATGTCATGCTTTAAAAAAACAACCTTGTAAGTTATTTAAAGAACACTACATTACATACATATTATCTATCTGAAGTTACGATTTTATTGAAATTAATTATCAAAGTGATACTATCAAAAAATAGTTTAAACACAAATTTTGTAAATGGTGCTAATAAATGTTAATTTTTTAAAATTTCTCTTTTATTTCGGCACGTTTTAAGCTTATATGCATTATATCTTATTTATTGTAGCTGCATTAGAGGTTTTAATTAAGTTTCTACTTTACAAAATCTATTTTGACTACAATCAAAAGATGTACTATAAAAAGTTTCGTATAATTCTTTATTTTTTCCCATTTTGAAAGAAATTCTATAAGTGATATTTTGTAAAAAATTCCTATTACAGTTACAAGTAAGACAAAAAAAAAAAAAAAAGTCCCATTCATCTAACACTAAAATTGACTGAGTTATGAAACTTTGAATTACATGACTTATACCAATTATCTGAAGCTGAAGAAGATGAGTTGGGCCATGCTTCGAGGAATCGTACACAAAGTATTTAAGGGTCTCAGGACTCTTAAATGTTCAAAAGTTTAGAAATTTTAATTTTTTTTTAGATGTTAAACTCATATCTCTTCTTCAACATTTTAACATAATTGTTTCGTTGAAATTCTCATCAGAACAGAGGTTATGGCTTTTAGAAACGCATAGCTGAAGCTGCATTTCCGAAACATCTCAAATAATCAAGCTGTATATCTCAAAAAATCTGAATATTTTGTCATAAAATATTCAAAACATACATTTCAGGTTAATATGTACAAATTGAATCTGAAATTTCTTTTTTATTGTTCAAAAACTATTTTTTTAGGTGATTATGTTGTTGAAATTTTCAAAATTTCGTATTAGCTAAATACAATTTTATATTAAAAATATAAAAATGCTTTAAATACAAATTTATTTAGGTTCACGGTAATTATTATAATCTGAAGTAGGGGAGACTAGGGAGGGTTGACCCACTTTTTACAAAATGATTTTTTATTTTTTAAATATTGAACGTATAATAAAGTTTTATATATCATTTTATTCGTTATACAATCAGTTATCAAAATAAAATTGCTACATAAATGTAACATATAAGAAATTTGAAAAATGATAGATTTTAATCATGAAAAAATAATGGGTCAAGGCTCCCCACGTATGGGAGGGTTGACCCACTGTATGGGAGGTTTGACCCACTTTGCTTTATATTGCACTATTTGTGAAGAGAAATAAAATCAGTTTAAAAAAAGCAAAATAACTTTATTCTACATGCTTTAATTATTATTTAAAAATATTTTTTTAAATATGAAGCTTAAACAAGCCTGTTAAGACGCAATCGCAAGTCAGAGGAGAAAAATTTTGTTTTAAACAGGATTTTGTCTGAGCAGAAATAATTGTACAGCAGGGAAAATGAAATTTTAACATTTAAGGCAGAATTCTGTTAGAGACAGGTTCCGTTTTCATAGTGTTTCATGTATTATTATGTCCGGATTTAGCAGCCCCTGTCCCGCTTTTTTTTTAATCTCCTTGTTATATTTTTTCTGACACTCGATCTGACAACTCTAGTTGTCACAAAGTTTGGCTTCACCTCATTGTATTCACCCTGGAGGAATCCTGGTACATACCTTCCTATAGTTTTTCGATCGATACTAAGTTTTTTTTCATGCGCATGGGTACTTAACTTATCATTTACATGATTTAAACCTTTAAGGGATAAAATACTTTCAGTACTAAAATGTTGAAATAAATGACTCGCACCGGAATTTACGAACAAATTTATTTGGAAATAAGAAAAAGTCTATATTTCACATACATATTAAATGAAAAGATTTTAGCAAAATTCTGGTGTCATTGTGATGTTTCGGAATTAAAATTAAGTGGTTTTATAAACATACCACTGCCCCTCAAAGGGTTAAGACTGCTGCTTTCATCCTTTCTAGTCTTTCCACTGTTTCTATTTACCTATTGTAAGCAACATTTAAATGGAAAAAAGTTCCTATCAACTTTCCCATTTTCTAGCAATTTTTCACATTTTTCTATAGTCAGTTTTAAACATTTTCTTTTCCATCACATCATTTTACTGAAGCTTTACAGAATAAATTTACATTATTTCATGTATATACCATTAACTTTTCACTATGCACAGTGTATAATAAAAATATTTCCAAAACCACTTAATTAAGAGAGTCTTGAACATCTGATAAACTCTCCCTCACATTGACTGGGTCAAGCCTCCCTACATAGACCTTTTCTAAAGAATACTACATTGTTATGTTTAGCCTAACATATTGTACAGTCTTTGTGCCTGGAATGAAAGCTCGATATTTCTCCATTACTTTAAACCAACTTACTTAAATTTCTATGATATAATTTATTTGAAAAAAGCTTGCAAAGTATTTCTAAAACAAGTGGGTAAGTGTGATCATAGATCGCAGGAAGGGTTTCGTTTAATATTCCTTTCAAAACGACCAGTACATTTATCGCCGTGGAACATCTACTAAATTTTGGCAAACCCATCCTAAACTATCGTAAAAAGCATCAAACAGATTCACCTTGTTATATTTCCTAATTTTGTTCGTGCCCCCCCCCCCCCCCCCCCGATATGCTACGATATATCACATGACGGGTATCTGCCAAATTTAGAAAAGGGCCCCCTTTGGGAGGGGTGAAGCGGGGTAATGGTCACCATGATTTTTGACGCGGCCTGATGTTTAAAATTTTTGTTATGTTTCATAAGCTATATTAAATCTTTCAAACAGATTGTCCAGCTATATTTCCTAATTTTGCTAGCGCATCTCCCTCACCCCCTTCTCGAAATGCGACACGCCATTCTTCTTTATACTTCATTATCATTTGTTATAAAGTATCTTAAAGTTTAAAACAGATCGCATTGTTAGATTTCCTACTTTAAATGAAATCGCGATCTGTTAGTCCACCACCAGGGAGTGCACTGTATTCTTAACAAAAGCGTATCTGAACGAAACTCCTTTACACAACCTATTAGTAGATATGTTACTCGAAAGGTTGGCGGTCTTCAGCAAGAATTTAAGATAATTGTTGAAATTACTATTCGGAAATAGTGGTAATTTAACTTTTGGCATATTTATATTTAATAAGTAGCTTGTATCTCAGGACTCCGTCAAAAAAACGCACCTGAAACGGTATGAAACAAAATAGAAATATTTTGCCCCTCCCCCTCTCCCCACCTGCCCGAAAATTCACGCGCCATTTTTTATAAACTTTTTCTTATGTGTTATAAGCTATGTTAAAGTTTCAAACAGATCGCCTTGATAGATTTCCTACTTTAAATGAAATCGCGGTCTGTTAGTTCCACATTCCACCACGAGGGAGCGCACTCTATTCTTAACAAAACTGTATCTGAACGTAACTCCCTTAAACAACCTATCAGAAGATATGCTAGTCGAGGGGGTGGCGCTCTTAACCAAAAATTTATTATGTTTGCTGAAATTACTATTCGAAAATAGTGCTATCAATACTTCTGACATTTTTATCTGGCATAAGTAACATTTATGCTGTATTTTTAAAATCGGACACCGTTCAGAAGTATACTGCAATGAAACACCACGTGACTGCCTTCTAAAATAAGTATATAATATAAATAAATCAATTAGTGAAATTAGCGGCCCCTCCCCTGCCCGAAATTTCACACGCCATTTTTATAAACTTTTTCTTATGCGTTATAAACTGTCTTAAACTTTCAAACAGATCGCCTTGTTATATTCTCCCTCAAAAAAGGCACCTAAAGCGGTCAGAAGCGCTAATTTTTAGGGTTCGGTACTTAAAAAGTTAAAACGGAACCATTATAAGATCACTCATGTGTCTGTCCATCTGCCTGTCTGTCTGTCTGTCTGTCACAGGTATTTTACTCGTAAACTATGGAACGAAGAACGTTCAAATTCGGGGAAGTAATAAAGAACATTGACCAACATATTTTCTGATTAATAAATATTCATAAATATATTTAATAAAAAAGTAGAGGGGCTAATTATGCTACTTGAAAAAAAAAATCTTTTCTTTGTATATCATGTGGTGTATCCTGTGAAAGCTTTTGTAACGCTGAACTCAAAAATACATTCCTTTTAATTTTAGGTATTATATTTTCAAAGATATTGTTGAAAATGTAGCGCAAAAATATGTCCCCCCCCCCCATCTAATTCCGAATCTACTAAAACTAAAATTATTAAAAAAATAGAGGTAGTAGTCGTTAATATAAACCTTGCAGGAAAATTATAGCGATTACCCTAGGTCACATAATTTTAGTAAATGGAATTTTTCTGTTATACACAAATCTCGATTTACGGGCATTCAGAAAAATTGTTGAGCATCGCTGAATATACCTATCGTTGCAGAAGAATGAAAGCATTGTTGATAATGATTTTCGAAAAAAATCATCGGTAATTAGCCGAGATATTAACCCTTAAAGCTACGGTCAGTTTGGACATACACAAGGACAGGGGCGGCGTACTCTATGCCTAGTTAACAACTTTTAATGATATATATGTGTAATGTAATGTCCAGTAACAGTATAAAAGCAATAAACGTCAAATTGTTAAAAACCTACTAATTAAAGGGGTCTTGGGACCCTAAAAAGTGGAAAAAATGAAAAAAGGCCATTTTCAACATTTAATGTCTTAAAATGTATATGATTTTAAAACACAATTTTAATTGGGATGAAAGATATAAGTATGTTCTTTCGTTCCACGTATTTAAAAAATTGCAAGATACAGAATTAGTATTTATAGGGGGCTCGAAACTGTTAGACATTTGTCGAACAAAAAATTGGCATAACAGTTTACGCGCAGGATTACAAAATAAATATTGCAACTAGAATGAAAATTTTGGTGCTTACTTATACTTCAGATTGTAATAATTTACCTGAACTTAAATAAATTTGTATTTAAAGCATTTTTATATTTTTAATGCAATGTTGCATTTAGCTAATACAAAATTTTGAAAATTTCAACAGTAAAATCACCTGAAAAATATTTTTTTGAACAATAAAAAGGAAAGTTTAGTTTCAGTTTATACAGACTAACATGAAATATATGTTTTGAAAATTTCATGAAAAAATATTCAGAAGTTTTTCAGGTATCCTGCGTGTTATGCCCAAAAAACGACATTTGAAAAATAATGACTTTGAAGTTTCGGAAACGCCGCTTTTGCTATTGAGCAGGTATAATTCTAAAAGCCAAAACTTCTGTTCTAATGGGAATATCAAGGAAACAATTATATCAAAATATTCAGAAAAGATAGGAGTTTAACATCTAAAAAAATTAAAATTTCTTAAATTTTGAAGCTTTAAGAGTCCTACGACCACTTAATCCTTTCCGGCACGGAGTAATTCTATTTATAAACTTATGAAATAATGAGCTTATACCAGAATTTATAAACGAATTTACTTGAAAATGCGAACTTGCTTATTTTTACGTACTTGATAAAAGGAAAATTTTAATTAAATATTTTTTGTGCCGTTTGTCTGTTTTGGAATTAAAATTAGGTGTCCGTTTTTTAAGGACATCGCCCTCGAAAGATTTAATTAGAATGAATCGCATAAATACTGTGGGATTCGCGATAGTTTGCATTGATTGTATCTTGCAATACGCCTCGAGTGACTTTAAAAGTTAATTAAACACCTATCTGGAAAAGCGCGGCACTGACCAAGGCGGCGTTGCAATTTTGAGACCTCAATTCGAAGCGCGCTTAGCACAATGCCAAATTTAAACTTTGAACAAAGGTTTTGCTTTAGCGACACTGTAGAAATAAAGGTTATTGCTATGCTGAATTTAGTTTCATGAAATGCCAAATGAAGTGTAACTATGCACTGCTTTTATTGTCAGTACCGAATTAAGTTCATCATAAACAGATTAGGATAATATTAAAAAAAGAGTTATACGAATAGCTATATTTGATATTATTTAGGTTCCATATCTCTTTGAACTTTCATGGTATACCCGATTATACTTTTCTAATATATACAGTTATACCCAACCCTACGTTGGAAATTTTTTTTTTTCAAAGTCAGTATTCTTTTAGCAACTTTTTTTCTATATAATACAATTACAAATTCATATATTTATTGTACGGAACCCTCTGTACGCGAGTAATTCTTACACTTGACCGTTTATTTAAATAAAAATCTAGCGCCCCCCCCCCCCCCATCCCAGGAATTTCACGTGCCATTCTTTTTTACACTTTATCTTATGTGTTATAAAATATCCTAAAGTTTCAAACAGATCGACTTGTTCGATTTCCTAATTTTAACAAAATCGCGTTATGTTAGTTCCACATTCCACCACCAGGGAATGCACTCTATTCTCAACAAAAGCATATCTCAACGAAACTCCTTTACGCAATCTTTCCGTAGATACATGGGTCGGGATGGTGGCGGTCTTAAACAAGAATTTAAAACATTTGCTGCAGTAACAAACGCTAAGATTTTAAAAATAATTCTAGCTCCCCCCCCTCCTCAAAATATCACACTCCATTCTTTTTTTACACTTTTTCTTAGGTGTTATAAACTATCTTAAAATTTCAAACAGATCGAGTGGCGGTCTTAACCAATAATTCAAGATATTTCCTAAAATTACTATTCGAAAATAGTGGTATGAATACTGGTAAACTTTCTGATGATGAATGAGTTATATTTATCTCATAGCGCTGTTCAAAAACCCCACGAAAATTATTAGATTTTCTAATTTAAGTTAATTCGTGGTTAAAAAAGCACGTGTCTCCATTTTAATCGACACATTTGATAGCAATAAACCGATTAATTAAATAATAATTGATATTTCAGCTTGTAATTAAGATAGGACTTAGATATGGGTATCAATGAACTCAGCGAGAAATTTGACATCGGGATGCCAAAAAATTTAATCAAAAAATTAAATATTTAAAAAGTTAAAATTTCGTATTAAAATATGCTATTATGGAAAAAGTCGTCATGTCCACCTGCTTTCCCGCCGAATTTAAATCTTTTCTCCTTGTCTTTCCAATTAAAGAAATTAAATTTTTATCGATCGATTTTTAGTGGATATTTTAACTTATACACATTGTAAAAATGTGAACTTTATACCAAATGAAAGTAGATTTTTTTCCGCGTCTGTCTATTCCATTTACAAATTTCTCGGTCCAATATTTTCTGATATGCGATTTCGCTTTAAAATGTCCACTTCATTTTTTGGCTTAATTTCCTCCGTGGTAACCGTGCATTGGCTGATTTTGCTGGCAATCCTTAGGAGAAACACGGATGATTTGGAGAAGGTCCGTTTTAACCTGCGTTAAAAAGGTGGATTGGTTAATTTTAGAAGTTAATTAGCCTGTAATTCGGTTAATTACCAATTTTTTAAATTTTTTTTAAATTGGTTGATGTGAGGTGTTAAGCTATAAATACCCAAAATTTCAAGTCGCTAACATGCATAGTTTCTGAGAACGGGTTCTGTGACGGACAGACAGACAAAGGAGTCAGACGAATAGGGTTTCGTCAGATGAACGAAACCCTAAAAACACAACTTTTAGGTTGAAAACGCCTAAAATTGATTTTTTCCACACCTATTTCGATTATCTGTATGAAATGAAGACTATTGTTTGAGCATTCCAGTAGCTTTGGTTGACACCTATTGATAAAACTCTGAAATTCTTTTAAATATGAAAATTGATGGGTGGGTCAAGCCTCCCGTATGGTCAACCGTCCCTATCCGTCGCCTATAAGTAGGCGCCAAAATGTTCAATCTAGTTGCAAAATTTATTTTGTAATCCTGCGCGTAATCTGTTATACCAATTTTCTACTCGTCAAATATCTGACAGTTTGGAGCCCCCTGTAAATGCTAATTCTGCATCTTGCAGTTTTTTAAAGACATAAAATGAAAGAACGTACTTATCTGCCATCTCAATAAAAATTGTGTTTTAACCTAGTACGTAAAGTACTTAAAAAATCATATTTTGTTTTAAGTATGGTTTACGGCTAAAAAACAGTTTGTTACTAATCGGCAATACTGGTGTTTAATTGAAAAAATAATTTCCCTTGATAAAATTCTATAATATTAAACACACAAGAATTTTAGGAACTATAATAAGAAATCAATTTTACTTGCTCACTGCAGGTCAAAATAGGATATTTCGCTATATAGTTCAAAATAGGATATTATGTACCTTTTAACTCTCTAACACTGATTATTACTAGCTTAAATATGTACACCCGCTATAAGTTATGTACCTTTTCACTCTATAACACTGATTATTACTAGTTTAAATATGTAAACAAGCATTTAAATCTCATTTAACCCTTAAATGCCCGATTTTTCAAAAATCACTGTAATAATGTTTTTCGGCTTTCATTTTTTAATTAAATCATGGGAAAAATACTTAAAAAATCATATTTTGTTTTAAGTATGGTTTACGGCTAAAAAACTGTTAGTTACTAATCGGCAATATTGGTCTTTAATTGAAAAAATAATTTTCCTTGATAAAATTCTATAATATTAAACACACAAGAATTTTAGGAACTATAATAAGAAATAAAGTTTACTTGCTCACTGCAGAACAAAATAGGGTATTTCGCAAGCTCCCAAACAGAGCAAAAAAGGACAAGTAGCAACAACTGAAAAAATAAATCTATCTTTATTCTTAAACAGCACAAGTGTTGCCATCTACATGTTGAAAATCGATTTAATAATATTTTCAGAATGTACTTTATTCGCAACATTAGGCATTATAGCTTCAAAATTATTCTAATAGTATTTTAGAGCCTAAATTGGGTATGTTGCCGAAAAGCAACACCAGGCATTTAAGGGTTAATATCATGTACATTTTAAGATATTAAATGTTGAAAATGGTCTCTTTTTTAATTTTTTTCCAATTTTAAGAGTCTCGTGACCCCTTAAAGTATTAGAAGGATTAATTTCTCGTGTACACTTCCGCATTGCAGCCGAAGGGAGAGACTTCGAGCAAGTTTTAAGATAATTTTAATTTTTTATTAATTAAGTTTCAGATTAGATAATCTAATAGCCTTTTAAAATATGTATCATTTTGTAAAGAATTGTGACTGTTGCTTTTCATCATTTCATTTAGCAAAATTATGTTATTTTTAAACTTATGTTTTTAGTGCAAATTTTATATTTTTCTTTAATATGTCAGAATGAAAATAAATTTCAAATTTATATTGTGATGTTAATTTTACTCTCAACTACTTTCAGTTATTAATTTTTTTTAATATCTTAGTCGATTATTTATATTTCTAGTAAATTAGCGAATGAACCCCATTTCGCAGCAAAAACATACTTCAAGTTTAAACAGTTATTACTCGTCCAGTTTTAATCGTAGAAGAATGGACTTTTTAAAATAGTAATTCTTAGTGTAATAGGATATTTTTATTAAACATAACTTATAGGACAGGGGTACCGCATAAAATTTAAAAAAATACTTCTTTACCTCATTTAAAACACTTTTGTTATTGGAAGTATATGTCTATGCCTAACGGTTTAGGAATTAGCCTTTGGACACCGTTGAGTATGGACACGCTGTATATTTAATAGTTGTGGAAAAAAACTTCAATGTGGGTGGCAGCTTTTAAGTATAACTAAAAATCTACCTGGCGATATGAGCTGTTAATTTAAATTCTCATATTTGAAATTTCTAAAAACAGATTTCTGTAATATATATATATATATATAGATTACAATTCATATTTCTTTCTAATATTTATTTAAAGATTTTTTTTGAAATAACTATTAGGGATCTAGACCTAAACATAAACGGTTACGATTTCTAATAATTAAAAATCCTTTCAAACGTGTAGGGAGCCAAATTTGTCCTTTGCGGTCAAGTTAGATAGTTTTTTAATAAAGTAAAAAACTGTAATCGAAGGGTTCTGGTCGGGGTTGAGAGTATACATTACTACTCTAAAAAAATGTTTAATTAACCCTCTGACTGAAATTCCTGCGTTAACACATTTTCTAAACTGCAGTTTTCACTACAATGCATGCATTATTTAAATTAACATAATTTTATAAATTTTCCTATATTTTCAATGAGTCATGGTTAATACTCACAAGCATTATCTTCAAGTACTGAATTACGTTTTTAATATCATAATGAAATAATTGTCTTGTTTAGAATTTAAAAATATATTAGTGAAAATAATAGTACAATTTTGCCCTTTTCTGTGCAGTCAGAGGGTTAAGAAAACTTGAGCTGTGAGTTTTTAGTAGAAACTCCAAGTTATGAGCCGTTAGATAAGAATTCAAATATTAAATTAACTCTTTACACTCATATGTTCAGTCTAACTGTACAACATCTTTCTTTGCAAAATTTACTTTTAGCACCAATAATAAAGGAAAATAAAATTTACCTTATTTAATTAGAACATTTTTGAAACTGTGTACTTGAGGGAAACTTCTTTTAAAAAAGTGGTATCGACCGAATAAAATTTGTGTAAGAGACGCCCGAATCGGAAGGGTTAAGAATAGCTCATCCCAAAAAATATCCAAATGCTGACCAAAAGAATCTCACATGATACAAAGAAAAGAAACAATTAAAAAGTTAACAAATTTTATTTACAAAAATACACATCAGACTATTCATAATGTAAAGATGAAATAAAACAATAAAATTTTGCGGTGCTACCTCGTAGAAAGGCAATAGGATCACTGAATTCAAATTGAATGAACTGATTCCATCTGGAATTTATCTGAAAAACAAATTACTTAAATTATCTATCAGTAACTCGTCAACCTTTTGTTGTTTTAACATAATTTCATTAACACTAGAACCGCTGCAGCGGTCATTTTGACCGCTACCAAATAAAAATATTTTGATTATCACCAGAAATTTCTTTCTCAAATAATTTTAAAATGTACCTCAGAGAAATAAGTTAAATAAATATGTTAAGTAGTTTAAATTAAATTTTCCGGTGTAAAATATTTTTATAACACTTCAGTAAAATTTCCAGCGGTTCTAGTGTTAATTGTCAAAATATAATATTGAGATTGAAATTTTAAATTAATAAATTGAGATAGCAATTAGTGATCCCTTATCTCAGATACAGGTATGAAGTTCTCGTATTATCATACAAGAGAATATTTTAACGTAGCGACACGCTAAGAAATTGTAGCTAAGAAATATCTTGTTACGCTATTTGGAAGCACGTAGTTACTGGACCAGGCATAAAGATCTCGGTCAATAAAACTTGTCATCACATATCACACATACATATAAATACAAGAGTGGATTGAAAAGAAATGCCTCCAGATGGCTATAACTTTTTTATTTCTAAACAAATTTGAGCACATTTTTTGTTTAAAGAAATTCAGTTTGTCTTCTATCTAATTCACTATACATTTTTCAACGTAATACTATCCCTTTCCACGCATGTGTGCCACTTCATATAGATCATAGGAGCCTTACACAAAGCCGTTGCTGAAGAAATCCGATGGTTGTTGTTAAGGGTGTATTCCAATCCAAACTGCTTATTTTCTGATTTATTTTTAAATTTATGTTTATTTTTGCTCTCAAATGCATCAAACTGGGAAATTCTCTTATTTAAAACTACATCATGTGTCGTGCTTCAAGATGTTTTGATAAATGCAGAAAATATTGTAAAAAATGCTGTCAAAGTTGGCGTTTTGAACTGAATTTTCCGAAGTGGGAGATCTGGGAATGAAAAAAATGGCCATACTGAGAAAATAATTGTTTAAAAATCAAATTCTAGTTAACTGAGCGAAAAATGAAATCACACGGCCCCCTTATACATCTCTACAAAAATCACCTCAGCAAGTTTCATATTTTTACTTTTAAAAATGAGTCTGAAAATGTTTCATAAAATTTCGAGGTGTTGAAGGTGGAAAAATATTTTTTCGAATACACCCTTAACACAAGAACCGGAGGGGAGCTTTCTCCTCGTCGTCAGTGTTGAAGTTTTGACGTTTAAGGCTGTTCTCAATTCCAAAAGGGCAAATTTATGACATAAGTGTTAATTTATTTTTGGTAGAAAATGCATGAAACTAGCAGATGTTGTTGTTCCGAAACTATGTAATCGAGCTGTTTTTTCCGTTTTTTTTTCTTTTTTTTTTCCGAATTCAATAGATCTTTCAGGAAATAGTGTCAAAGTCGACGTTTTGAGCCGAAGTTCCCGAAGAAAGCAGAAAAAACAGTCAGCGAAGGGGGAAAAACGCCATTGTCATTTGATCAAAATCGCTTATAACTCAATAGGTAATCTATTTATAAAAGAAATGGAAAACACAGTTCGATTCCAAATCGCTTCCATAGTCAGGCCTCTCAATTTTATATCTTTCCGTTAAAAAATGAATTTGTAAATGCGTCAAACCGTTTTGCGCTTGTTGAGCAGAGCAGTTGAGAACAGCCTTATTTTGTTTCGAAAGAAATATATATGATTCTCTGAAAGGTTTATTACACAGGAAAAATATTGAAAAAAATCAGAGATACATTTTTCATATAATACGTCAATCCTTTTTTCTGTTGCACGTCTGCAATACAAGTAAAAATTACTGTTGTGTGGCTGTTTTATGCTAAAATATTGCAAATTAGTAAATATTTTAATAAGTATGTCTCCAAATACCTTATTTTTTATAATTATTTATTTTATAAAACTTAACCTTTAAGCCTTTAATTCCGTGATAGAATACGTTTAAAAATCACGTACTTCAGAGTGACTTTACACCAGAAAGTTTCACAGGTTAATTTCGCTATATTTAAATACGAAATGTCTGTTATTAACTAAAGCAAATATTGCTATTTTAATTTTCTGGCGTGAATTAGGTATATACGAATAAAAAAATGTATTAAATTCAAAACACTGTTGTTTGCATACATGCAAAACTGCGCACTAAAGGGTTAAGACGCTCTTTCATCTTTAAAAGGAAAGGAAGTCGTAGAACTCAAGGTCGGGTTGTAGGACGAAGGTGGCAGAACCTCCTTGAACTACAGGCGCTGCAATCGCTGCTGTGTTTCGTAACTTGTGCTGGTAGGAGTTGTGCCGACGAATAGGGTCCAAATCCTCGTAACCTTCAGCTGTCAAGAACTCCACTCGCTGTTTCAACTTGATTCCCATGAAACTTGCCATTTTCTTTCCTTATCAGCATATCAGCACCACCTACAACGAAAAGTGAATAGTGCGTTACTTAATGGATAAAATGAGTTATCATGTAACAAAAATGTTCAAATCCGATAACAATTAAAACAGTTTTAACGATAGAGGCATTGCTTTTCAATCCAGTCTCGTATCATAATTATAGGTCGAAGGCAAACTTCACATTATAAGGCATTTTATTTATCTTATTGTAAACCTTCATATCACATAGGAACGCAATAGGCTATTGCCATGCGGACTTGTCATGTCTGTCACACAGCTGAAAATCGCTATACTATTGTTGGCCACCGTTATTTTCGAAAAGTTTGCTTCGCCTTATTCAATTGATGAGATATCTCCGATAAAATAAGTCACATTTTTCCGTTCTAAAATACTGGTAGCCAAAAATCGTAGTATATGACAGACATGACAAGTTCGCATGGAAATAATCAATATACTATCTCATTAATTAATATATAATTAAACTGCGAAAGCAGTCAAAGGGAACAGCTCATCATTTTCGATGAACTAGAAAGCTGAAGTACGAATGCTTCTTTAAAACTTCAAATTCGGAGGGCCTCCGAAAAATCCAGTAAACGTAGCCTCTCTAAAAATGCTTTAGAGCATATCTACGAGTCTTGAGAGATATATCAAAGAACATGCGAAAAGTTTGGAATGGCGGAAAAAGATACTTTTATTTATTATTAATTTCGTACGGATTGAATCTTTAAGAAAGTCGTATGAATGGTCCGTAAGGAAAATTCATAAAATTACCTATATTACAGAAAACTGATAATGCACCATAAAACTGCTCAGCAACGAAACTCGACCGAAAATCAGTGGCAGCAAAATAAACTGTGTGTTTATAAATGCTTCTGTAAATCTCAGAAATATATTAATTTCTGAGACTGATAAAGATGAAGGAATTGTGTGTAGCTCGGATGAGGTTATTGTGCTTTTTAATTTGTAGTTATATGATATTTTCCTAAATGAAGAAATATTTTTCTTCTTCACAGTGTAGTAGCTTGTTTCGATTCAACAAAAAGGTTAGGGTTTTACCGTAATTTTTTGTGATATTACTGTAATATGTTGTACTAATTGTGTTTCTTAGAAAATTAAATGATATGATTATGTTAATTTATTTCCCAGATTGATATATTGATTTTCAAGGCTTTATGCGGAGAATTTGGAGTGTTTTCTTCCCCTTTTTTTAATTCTTTAAATGACATTGAAACAAGAACAACAACACAAAAAAAGATAAAAAAAGAACAATAAGGTTATTGTATTTTTTCCTTTGTAGTTATATATTTATCTAGATTAAAAAACGTTTGCAATGTAGCAGCCTATTAAAATCCAGCAAAAAGGCTGTGTCTGTGTGTGGCAGTTAAATCGTGTTACTCATTAGAGTCAAAACACTGTATTAAAAAACTAGTGTCGTGAAGGAATTTTCACCTTGTCATTAATAAACTTTACAACATACTTATAACTACTTAAAAGGTGACACAAACATATAAAAATATTATTTAATACAATCCTGAGATCTTTCGAACACACACGCGTTCATTTTCAAAGGGTAAAGATGACTGACTGAATAGAAAACAAATTTTAAAAACAAAAACAAAATACTACACATGCGCAAGCGTAGTTCAGTCCATTTCTCTGCAGAGGGGTGAAAAGATCAGTTCATATTTTCAGGAGTTCTTGAAATATTTAGGATATTATACCAAATCGCGGGAATATTATAAGAAAGGACATCGTTACAAACAGTATCACTCCTAAGTAAAATTTCAGTGGATTCACGGATTATTGAAGAGTAATGGTTAGACGTTGAAATGATCATTTGAGATTTTTCGAAGTTTTACTTAATATTTTCTTTTTGATGCAATCTGGATAAAGCTGTACTTGGTTTGTTAAACTTGATATCAGAAAAGTGCTCTTTTAGTCTTTCCTTAAATTTACGAGATGTCATACCAATATAAAATAAACTCTCATGGTGTTCTGTGCTGAATGGGATTATGTAAACACCTGCTTTTTCATAATCGAGAATTAGATCAGTTTTACTGTGAATCAATTCTTTCAGTTTTGTTGGTGGTTTAGCTATTAAATTAATATTATAGTTTACTAATGCATATCTCAATCTCTCATAAAGCTGCGGAATATAATCAAACGTGCAATAAATAGACTTGCTCAAACTTAATTCATTCTTCTGTCTTGGTTGTTACTCATTTTAACGTTACTACATACTAATGTTACTCATTTTTTACCCACTTCCTGTTGACATAGACCTTTGATATTTGTAATATATATGTATTCCTGCGGGCAATGCATGAATTGAACATTGATTTTTTAAAATTCGATCCCTAAGGGAGGGGTAACGGGAGGCACATGGAGGGGTAACGGGGGGCACATGGAGGGGTTACTTTTGATTTCCTATGGAGAAATCAGCATCATCTTCAACAATGCGTGCTTGATGAAAAGTACTAATGACAGGGTTACCACAATAGTGCCAAATTTCATCCAACTTTGCAAAATATTGTCAATTTTTGGCTAACTTGGTGAAATATCGCCAAAACTGGCGAAAAAAATAAGTTGCCAATTTGGCGATAGTTGGCTAATTTGGCGAAATTCCCATTTAAATCCATTAATCTTTGACAATCGAACTCACAGCAATTTGATTTAAATCCGCGCGTTTAAGGTTTTTTTCAAGACTTTTCTACTTTTTAGTGCATTTAAAAGAACATATATTTTCTACATTTTTGTGAATTTTAATGAAAGCATGTTTAATTTTTTTTTTTTTTTTTTTTTTTTTTTTTTTACATTTATATTTATTATTTTCGTTTTTATGTGAAATTAAGAGGCATCTTAGACCAATAATGTTTCTCAGAAAGTTAAAGGGAATGATTATGTTATTTTATTGCTCAGATTAAGATTGCTATATTTATTATCAAGGCGCCAACATGAGAATTTATAAAGTTTTCTTTCCTTTTTATCATTCTTTAAATGACATCAAAACAAAAAACATATAATAAAAAAGATATAGAATAATAAATGAATAAAAACATCTTTTACAAATGAGAAAGTAGAGAAATATAGAAAGCACGAACGATAAATGTTTCCGTCGAATTCATCTTTTACATTAAGTTCTTTCACCTTCTACTAAACTCCAGTACGTTTCTAAGTAGGCGGGGCTCTTTTATTCTGAAGACCCAATTAACTTCATGAAAATAGGTCTAAAAATGATCACGTCTAAAAAGGCAACAAAATGGGGTGTGTTTGAGTTTGATTTTTTTCTGTCATACCTTAGTCCAGATGAAGCGTGACCCTTTCGCCGGGATATTAATAATGACGAGAGAACAAGTACGCGATTATTTTTCTTAGTTTCCGATTTTTTATTTTTTAGTCCTTGACGGTACTGGGGTGGACAGCGCATGCGTATAGAATTGTCTGTTATACAAATCTCTGGAGCTCATATTTTGAAACTTGCTTTATGGTGTCGCGAGGACGGATACGTTTTTTGGCATGTTCCTTCGTTTTTGAAGATGTGGTTTTCTAACACAAAATTGCAGGGACTGCACGGGCTGACTGGACTGGTTAGGCCTGCAAGGTAGGCACTGTTTGTTAATTTGTTTGTAGATTGTTTGTAGAAAAATTCCCATATTAATGTGCGGCAGTTTTTCGTTTCTAAAAGTGTGTTTTTCTTTAACCATTTATCTACTGAAGGTACTTAAAAGTACCATTAAAATAACTTGTTATAAAATTCATTTAATACATCGAATAGTAGTAATACAGTTTAGAATGAGTTATAGATGTATTACTTTATCTTCTTCCAAAAACATTATGGGTTACACAAAACAAAAATATTTTTAAAAAGGTGATTTCTTTTACCTTTGCATCTTTTCGGCTTTCTTAGCGTTGGGGGTGGGGGAGGGGATTTTTCAATTCGGAAATATTTCTATTGTAAGAACATTATATTTGTACATTTTCTAATTCTTCAAAATATTAAGAAAAATATTTAAAATAAAAGAAATGAGTGGGGTTATAAATATTGTGCAAAATCCCTACAAATTCAAATTTAATTAATCCTTTTAAAATCCTACTAAAATTTATTAAATGATTATGTAAATCTTCTAATGTAGCTTCAAAAATTCACGAAAAATGCTTTAGAAGATCAAATTTTCATGAATTCATACATCACTATATAAAGGGTTAATCCATTACTACAAAAACAAGGTGTTCCAAACCGGGTTTCCCCAGTTAACACTAGAGCCGGCATTAAGGATAATTTTGACACCTGAAAAAATTATAATAGTCTATTCATACCAGAAATATTGTCATAAGATATGTTAAATGCATGTAACACGAAAATAGGCTAATTATATAAGTTAAAAAAAACTGAACAAAAATTCTGGTGTGAAACACTTTTTATAAAACTTGAGTTAAATAGCCGGCGTTTCTAATGTTAAAGAATATAGGTGAAAACCATATATTTTCATTAAATTGTAAACTCTAATTGTTTTTTTACATTTAATATACTTTTTAGATTTTTCACTAACAATACCAACAATCATTTTTATATGAAAATTAGCAATTATGTATGCAAATGACATTTTGACATTTATTAAAAGCAATACTTTCGTATTGGCCTCGTACCAGGGATTAACAGTTGAAGAAATTACCAAAAGTCGCTTGCCTTTTTTATTCTTCTAAATTCAGCGGTTTAACCTCTTCGGTCCCTAGGTTCCCATACGGGGACCTCTGTTTTTTTCATTATAAAAACTAAAATGTCCGATTTTTTTACATTTTCACATCTCTTCTTAATAGCTGAATGTTTTTTGCGTTCAAAGCAAATGAATAAATGGCAGCATGTAAACTGATTCCAGGATAAAATAAATGTTATTTTCATGTGAGTTTGCAAAATGCTTAAAAAAGTCCCAAAAGACAGTATGACCAAGAAAGTGAGAAATTTTCATAAGTATTTAACTTAAATCTTTTTCAATAAAAAATTTTGAGTATTTGTAGATTATTTACTTGTTTAAAGCTCTTAAATTTGTGACTAGGTTAATTTAGGTTAATGGTTATTAAATTGATGATTTAAGGAGATTTGCAGTTTTAGATCCATATTTTTGAACTTAAATTACTAAACGCCTAAAGGATCAATTTCAGAAAAGATATTTTTCTGTCATTTATGATGCCCTTTTGTTTGGAAAAAACCAATGAATAAGCATTTGTATTATTATTTTTAGCTTCGGAACTGAAGATATTAAACGTAGTTCGATGTCTTAAGTTTGTGTTTTATTTATCAGGGATGAGAATTTTTCGTCTCAAATGACTACTTTCTGCTACTAAATTTTAATGGTATTCCTCGCCTTATATAATGACAGAATTTCTGAGATTTAATAAAGCAAGGAATACTATCAAAATTTAGTGGTGAAAATCAATCATTTGGGACGGAGAATTTTCATCCCTGATTTATATTTCATTTTTAGATTGATAAAGTTTTAATTTCGTTATGGAATATAAGCCGGAAACAAATACTGAATTATTTTATTTACATTCATTTAAGAGCAAGCAAATTTATCTTTTGCAATCGCATTTCTTGCAAGTGACAGAGATTTAAATAATACCATTTAAAAAATCCATGCTTGAAAATTATATAAAAAACAATAAAAATTAGGTAAATTGCGATGCAGTTGTCAAACAGTCATCAGTGGGTATTTAAATGCTATTATTGCTTTTCTTTGCGTTTATTCGAGAATCGTGTAGAAGAGATCATTTTAACCCATTTCTGCCTGAATTTTTTTTCTTTTTGGTAAAATCACTTTAAAATGTTGTAAAATGAACTGGAAAAATACTAAAAAAAAAATTACGCTAATTTTTTTTTTGTAATTATTTGGTAAAATATAAACGTATTAAATATGGGAATATGTATAATATTTGTAGTAATATAACATGCATAAATATATATTTTGTCTAAATTTATATACAATAAGCTTTTAAATTGCATATTACGTACTATAATTAGTGTTTTTAGGAGTTACAAAAAAATATATTTATTTTTTTACAGAGACTAATAACATTATCTGTATTAGTAATAATAAACAAAGAATAATCGTATTTGAGGTTTAAAAAAATTGTTTCATAATCATTTTGACTTTAAATAAATAACCGTCTCCTAATTGGCTAATAAAATTATGTACCCATTCTGGCCTATCGCCTTATATTATGTACGTTAGAAAAGTGCATAAAAATTTGTCTTGAACACATAATTTCACAATTAAAAGAAAAAATACGTATTTCCAAAAAATCTACAAGCTATGTTTATGACTTATTTATTTGGATCTTTGATAGAAAGAACACAAATAAACTTACTTTTTACATTTCGCCAATTGGAAAAATGAAAAATCTATAAACTCCGAAAAAAGCCTTCAATTTAAGCAAATAAATATCCATCTTATGATGTCATCCTTCGGCCACAGAGATAAAGATACTTATAGATAATTATTTCATGCAATTTCTCAGAATATCACCTGCTTTATTCCATCAAAGTTACAGTAAAAACTGATGGCAGATCGCTGAAAAACACGCGTGAGAAAAAAAAAATTAAGAATAGTATTTTAACCCTTAAATGCCTGGTGTTGCTTTTCGGCAACATACCCAATTTAGGCTCTAAAATACTATTAGAATAATATTGAAGCTATAATGCCTAATGTTGTCAATAAAATACATTCTGAAAATATTATTAAATCGATTTTCAACATGTAGATGGCAACACATGTGCTGTTTAAGAAAAAAGATAGATTTACTTTTTAAATTGTTGCTACTTGTTCTTTTTGTTTTGTTTGGGAGCTTGCGAAATACCCTATTTTGACCTGCAGTGAGCAAGTGAAATTTATTTCTTATTATAGTTCCTAAAATTCTTGTGTGTTTAATATTATAAAATTTTATCAAGGCAAATTATTTTTTCAATTAAACACCAGTATTGCCGATTAGTAACAAACTGTTTTGCAGCCGTAAACTATACTTAAAACAAAATGTGATTTTTTAAAGTATTTTTCCCATGATTTATTTAAAAAGTGAAAGCCTAAAAACATTATTACAATGATTTTTGAAAACTCAGTCATTTAAGGGGTTAACTGCATTTACGGCCTCCTGAATGCTAGGCCTGAGCGCTGACACAAAAATGGCGGCTGCCGAAGGCTGATTTTTTTGCAGCGTGTGTATAGTCCCTTAAATATTCGTACCAGCAACTTTTTAAAGTTTTTTACGCTTTATTTTCTGAGATTAAGCAAGTCAGAGAAATTTTTTATAAAATACTGGTGTCTATATTTAAGGGACCGTACATACGTTAAACAAAAGCCGCCTTCGGCAGCTGCCATTTTTGTGTCAGCGTTTAGGCCTAATATTCAGCGGGCGGTGCTGCATTAGAGGATGACGTCATCGACTTACAGAGAACATGGAACAGAGAAAAATTAATTAATTACATGTAAAAATAATAATAATAATATAATATAGCAAAGTATAATTTTTAGGCTAATACGTGAAATACCAATGCTTTGATTGATCTTTTTTCTTCTAAACATTTAAATTTGAATTTTGATTATTACTCATAAATATAAAATAAACCCGTGAGATTATATCCACGATTTATATATATATACATATTTTATAACCGTTGCTGAGCAGGATATAATGCAGCATTTTATTTTTGTAACAACATTGATTTGAGAAAAACCTTCCATTTCATTTACGAAAACAATGCTGATTTAATTTTTAATTAATTGCAATTTTTAATTAAAAAAATGTTTAAACGAAATGTAAATTTGCTATGTCAAAAGCCGGTTCAAAAACCTTTCGAATGCTACCTCATTCATTGTTGCAAATTTTGTTAATGAGTAGGAAAAGGGATTTTGACAACAGGAATAATATATATATATGATTATAAATATCTGACAACAAAATGCGAAAAAAAAAAATATCTGTGTTTTCTAAAACAAAATTGCTGGGAACATAAGAGCTGACTGTATTGCTAGATTTTGCAATATATGCATTTTTTGTTAATGCGTTTGTTGGGATAATAGCAAATTTTCATTTTATAAAAATGCCAGTGTTTGTATTTTGTTTTTTTAATACGAAACTTATTATTTAGCAGACCTTATTAAAGTACCATGGGTATAGATTACTATTTTGTAACATATTCTAAAAATATATATTTTGTCATTTGGAATGTCTTAATTTATAGATTTGTGAAAAAAAGTAGGTTTAAGAATATTGTGATTATACGCTGGCGTGTTTATTTTTTAAGTGAGTAATTAGCACGAAAATTAAAAAAATATATATTTTTTTGGGGGGGATAATATTACTCTACACTATGTAATCCAGAACATTCCCATCTCGATATGTGCTCTGGATGTAGAAAAAAAAATGAGTTAAAATGCACTATATTAAAACTTGGAAATTTTTCCAGAATTAAACATTCGCCTTGTATACAATATTTCAAATGAAAAACAAATTTCAAATTAATTGCTTAACAGGCGCAACCTAGTGAAAAATATTCCATGCCGGGTCTCGAACACGGGCCATCAGTATAGTTGGTTTTCATTTGAAATATTGTATGCAAGGCGAATGTTTCTCTCTGGGAAAAAAAAAAAAAATTCTAGTTTTAATATAGATTCAATCGATGCTGGATTTAATTAAGTTTCGTGTTTGCTAGATGTCTATGGCTCACGGTAAAATATTCCATCTTGTGCTGCGTTTGTAGCCTTGCCAACCTGCAATAGTGAGAAGTTCCAGCCTGGGTAACGTTCCATGTGGTTTAGTCCGCAGAATGTCAGTCCGTTATACTGATGGCCCGGGTTCGAGTACCGGCATGGAATCGTTTTCACTAGGTTGGCCTTATTCTCACCAGTTGGATTATTCTCACCAGTAAATTTTTATTGTAAATTTTGCCTTGTTTAATTTGAGCATTTTCCCAATTCAATTAGGCAAAAATTTCTGTTTTGAAAAACCGGTGATAAAAGATTAAAAATTCTGCAAAAGACGCTCGTCCCGAAGGGGTTAAATAAGGCAAAATTTCGTCCGTTTAAACTAGATTTATTTTTCTATAAAAAGATTCTGATATTTGGCCTTGAAAATAACGGTACCCGTACGAACCCTGGATATGCCATAACTAATGAAAAATCTATTATATCTCATAGATTTTGGTTTATTGCCTTCACCATTGCCTTACGAATTATATGTAGACTGGAAATGCATGTATATGCGATAGAATGTCCTGCAGAGCGTTTTGCATGTTGGTCTAAATTTCACTAAATTGTAACATAAATTCCCCAATTTACGAAAAAATAACCAATGCATGGTCTCTTTTTCTAGTAGTTATACCTATATAATTGAGCTTTTTTTGTTTTACTTTATCTGTGTGGTGTTTTTCAGATAACATAAAACAGAAAAAATCTCAATTACGTAGCTATACGACTAGAAAATTTAAAGACAGACTTAAAGAACGTATTACAGATATAAAGTATAATAAACCTTCAACGCGTTATCAAGGTTAAACCAGAATAAAGATATCGACAAAGACTTCAGAAATGTAAGAGTCATAACCCATATTTCGCATTACTACACATCCATAATCAGAGAATCATTGTAAATTTTAACTTATGGAAGAAATACTTGTAATGATATGTTCTCCTATAATGTACACCAGATCGGGTATAACATACTAAATATACCTTGGAAAGTAAACATTGAAGCCCCCCACCTCCCTCCTACTTTTGAAATAGACTCGTCTCCATCTATTTAACCAACGGTGATTCATGAACAATCTCGCCTTAAATTGTTTTCCCCTAATGATAACTGTTTGAATTAGTCGAAAGCTCTTGAGTGTCGACTTCTTAACATATTCGATGGTTTATATGTTTTATAAACCTATTTATTTATTTTTAGAACCTTTTTAGTGAGACAAATCATAATTTTTATTTTTGTACTTTTAAAAGTTGCTCCGCACGTAGTCAGGTACCTTAAAGGAATCTTGCGGTTTTTGAAAGGCATAATTAAGATTTATGAATTCAAATAATTAAGTTTTAGCTTATGACTTATATACTTTAACCCTTTATCTTCTGACGGTGCTTATAAAGTACCATTATAAGTACCATTAAAGTAACTTGTTGTAAAATTCATTTAATACATCGATTAGTTGTAATACTGTTTAGAATGAGTTAAAGATACAATTACTTTATCTTTTTCCAAAAGCATTATTGGTTACACAAAACAAAAAAACAAAAAATTTTTTAAAAGGATGATTTCTTTTGCATTTGAATTTTTTCAGCTTTCTTGGCATTGGTGGTTGGGGGGGGGGGGGTGGATTTTTTAATTCGAAAATAGTTCTATATTTCTATTGTAAGAACGTTATATTTGTACATTTCCTAATTCTACAAAATACGAAGAAAAATATTTAAAATAAAAGATTTGAGTGGGGTTATAAAAATTGCACAAAATCCCTATAAATTCAAATTTAACCTCTTCGGTCCCCGGGTTCCCATAGGGGGACCTCTCTTCTTTCCCTTATAAAAACTGAAATGTCATAATATATGTAATGGTGAATAAAATTTGTTGTTACTTGTTGTTGTTTCTGAATAATAAGGATCATTCGAGGCGACAGCCATTGTAGCTATAGGCCCCAAAGCATTCTCCACTTCGGTGGACTTGAAACTTTCGGTGGTCAAAACTGAAATGTCCAATTTTTTTTATATTTTCACAGCACTTCTTAATAGCTGAATGTTTTTTGCGTTCTAAGCAAACTAATAAATGGCAGCATCTAAGCTGATTCCCACATAAAATAAATGTTATTTTCTTCTGAGTATGCAAAATGTCTAAAAATGGCCAAAAGACAGTATGACCAAGAAAGTGAGAAATATTGATAAGTATTTAACTTAAATTTTTTTCAATAAAAAATTTTGAGGATTTGTAGATTATTTACTTGTTTAAAGCTCTTAAATTTGTGATTGCGTTAATTTAGGTTAATGGTTATTAAATTAATGTTGTTAAGGGGTTTTGTAGTTTTAGATCCATATTTTTGAACCTAAATTACTAAGCGCCTAAAGGATCAATCTCAGAAAAGATATTTTTTCTGTCATTTACGATGTCATTTTGTTTGGAAAAAACCAATGAACAAGCATTTGTATTATTATTTTAGCTTAGGAACTGACGAGGTTAATTAATCTTTCTAAATCCTCCAGCCTTCTAAAATCCTTCTAAAATTTATTAAATGATTATGCAAATATTCTAATGTAGTTTAAATAATTCACGAAAAATGCTTTAGAAGATAAAATTTTCATGAATTCATAATGCAGTACATAAAGGGTTAATTGAAATACTGTATTAGTAAGTGTAAAACCCTAACATTCCGAAATATTATAAATACTTTCAGAATCCAAAATACATTAAGATTTCTTCCTCCTTCGCCCCCCCCCCCCCACAACACACACACACACATACACACACAAAAAAAAAGAAATCTCGAAAGAATCTTTTAAAATACAAATGCAACACAAGGTTGAGTAACTGTTTAATAATAGACTTGGTTTAATAAAGCTTATTATTTTTTTTAAACTTTAGCAATTAAATATGTATATGTCAGTTAAAAATATCTCACATGAAAAAATAAAATGTTATCCAATAATGAGTATTTTTTAATATTAATTTATTATATTACTATATAAAGTGCCATAAAAATTACGTTGAGCTAAAAAAAATAAATATAGACCTGCTAATTCTTTTAACATTATTTATCTGTTTAATAATATTTTGAAATGACAATTTTTCACTTTTAAAAATTGGACCTGTTAAAATCACATTTTTCTTTACTTATTTATTAGTATAAAAAAGGAAAATCTGATTATGAAATTATGCAAAAGTAATCTTAGAAAAAGAAATATAAATGTTTAATTTAAATTTGTCATTAAAGAAAAAATAATTGATATGAAAAGGAAAAAAAAATAGAATTATAAACGCACTCCTTTCGTATTCGTTTATTAATCTAGAAAAAAAAACATGATGATGAAAAGGAAAAATATTTAGAAAATAAGGTTTTTTTAAATATTAAATTTGTTTTCTTGCTTATATAATAATATTTCTACATACCAGTTTTTTATTTCATGAGAATGACGTTGAAGCTGTTTTTTCAATACATATTTTTTAATTACAAAGAAAAGAAAAATATAGATATAGGTATGTATTATCAAAGCTTTAGGCAGCCAGTTTGTTATTCAGTTTTATTTCTTATTCGTGTTAAGATTAGTTTGATAATGAAAAACAAAAAGTAGGATAAACAGCTTTTAACGACGCGGTGCCCTTCGTTTTACGAAAAATGACGATAATATATATTTACTTATGTTTTAAAATGACAGTTTTTTATATTATAAAAGTTGACAATGGCAAAGTTTTTGTTTTGTAATTTTTTAATACAAGGAATACGAAAAACAAAATATGTTTATAAATATATTTCTCACGCTCTAATTTAACATTATTTTTGTATTTTTATAACCAGTGTGTTAAGATTAGTATAACAAAGAAAATAAATAAATAAATAAAATAGAAATAAAAACTTAAATAAAATGAAATATAGATGGACATTTTTTTTTAATAATTAAATACTGAAATATACATAGATATATATTTATTTGATATATAAAAATTTGGATGATCTATTTTTATGTTATCATAATTGATTTCATTTCTTAAAATGGTGTATTATTACAAAAAGTTTGACTATATATATATATATATTATAGAATGGTTATAATTAAAGTCGCTGCGTTTAGACCTAGTAGAGTCCGTTCTGTTAAACAGACATCGATTAAACTTGGTACATACGCTATATGGATCCTGAGAAAAATGAATCTGCAATAAAAAAAAATAGTAGTTAAAATTTCCACCATCAGGTCAGGAGAGGCGCACGAAGAGTAAAAAACTGAAACTGGAAACAGAAATTTTTATTTATTCAAAGTATATGTTCAATTTACATTTCATTTGCGTCAAGCACATATTCAAGGCGTGTTACAGCGGGTTCAACAGTAGTGCCAAGGGTTTCTGAATCAATTGCAGCAACGTGATGAGTTATGCTTGATTTTAAATCAGTAAGAGTCCATATGCTTCTTCCATAGACACGATTTTTCAAGAATCCAAACAATCAGAAGTCACAGAGATTCAAGTTCGGAGAACAAGGAAGCCAGGTTGTCGAAAAACTTCTCGAAATTTCCCGATCACATCCAATGTGAACACGAAGCCAGTGCCGTCATTGTTTGGACTATGTGAGGTGGTGTACCATCTTCCACGAAGATGGTGGTGTCTAAACACTCTCGCTATTAAGGCAGGAATGACCTACTGCTGAAGAAGTTCGCAGTAAGGGATACCCGTAATGGAACAGATTTTAGGGTCCTGAGAAGTGTTCTCCTAACAAAAAGGGACCAAGAATGAAATCAGCAGTAAAACCACACCCTACAGTAATGTAATCAGGATGCAAATATTGTTAATGCACAACAATAGGACTTGCAGTACCCCATATGCGACATTTCTGAGTATTCACTGCTCCATCTAGATAAAATGCGCCTCGTCCGACGACAAAATGTTCCAAAGCTATGCGTTGTCAATGGCTATTCTGGCCAAAATCTTTCTCACAAATTGAATGCGTGTGCCCGGGTCTGCAGGGCTTATCACTTGCACAATGTGAATCCTGTATAGATACCACTTTACAATTCATCGTAGAACACTTTCGTACTGTTGACCAAGGGAGAGAGAAATCCCGTAACACCGCTCAAGCACTTGTCGAAGAATATTGGCAACCAGATGCTCTTTTGACCACGGTAAGAGCGACTTATTCGGCAATTTCTTTTGAAATCCATTTCCGTCTTCTTCCTTGCAGCACATCCAACTCCCCAGTCTCTTCGAATTTAGTCATAATCTTTTTTAAAGCTTGCCTCGACATAGGTCCGTTTCGTAAGCCTTTCAAGCGTGGATATTCTGGCAGTGCGTTTCACATATTACTGCCTTTTCGATAAAACAACTTCACCAGTAAATCTCGTTCTTACTTCTCTAACGGTGTGGTGCAGAATGACTTTACGGCAGCGACTACTGGCGTTTTAAACCGCTCCAAATTTGCATAACGTCCTTTCTCGTAGATGAAAACCGCCATCTATCAATCGAAATTCGAACTACTATTTTTATTGCGGATTTCTTTTCCACATGTTCCATATAAAGTACATACCAAGTTTCATCGATATTTGTCAACCAGAATGGACTCTATGTAGGTCTAAACAGGGTAACTTTTAAATTATAATCACCCTGTATATATAGAGGGTCATATAAAAATGAGAATGAATATCCTGAAAAAGAAAATCCTGATACTGAAACGAATAAATGGAGATGATTAATTTCGAAAAGAAAAACCAAATGTATCCAAATTTGAATGTATTCCTTTTAATCGGTTTCAATTATTTATAAAGCATAGTATTTTCATTAACTTAATTTAATTTTATTATTAAATTATTTAAGTTTTATAAAGAAAAACATTAAAAAAGAAATAAATAAAATACAAAAAGTATATAATAATCCTATTTGCAACGTTGTGTTTATAAAAATATTTATTTACACACAAACAGGGTTAAATATTACTTCATAAAAAGTGGGGAAGGATTGTACTTTGTGCCAATATATTAAGAAAAAGAAGAAACAACGTATAAAGGCACAAATAAAATGTGTTTAAAAGCATACAGATGTTTCAAAACCTCTAAGGTTTCCTCATCAGTGCTTAAAATAAAAGTTAAAACTAAGAAGTTTTTACACAATGTCTTAGTTTTAACTTTTATTTTAAGCACTGATGAGGAAACCTTAGAGGTTTTGAAACAGCTGTATGCTTTTAAACACATTTTATTTGTGCCTTTATACGTTGTTTCTTCTTTTTCTTAATTAAATAATACTTGTACTATTTGGATCTATCTAAACTTATACTTTAGATACGACATCATTATTTAATGCATTAAATATCAATGAACAAATATTCGATCTAGTCAATTAGTAGCCACAGTAATTTAAGTACTTTTACCTTGATAAACATACCGAGTTTTAACCAACTACTAAGTTTATTCAGCAATGATATCAATTATAAAATAAATAAGAGTAGTTTATAAGGAACAATGAAAGCTATCTTTTTGTACGTAAGTTTCGTTACGCTTGTTTAATCCATATATCCTTCTGAACTTCATAAAAGTTTCATAAACATGGTTATTTGCTACAGATAACTAAGGTAATTTAATTAGCTCACTTAATTTCATTTTCGTGAAAGAGAGGTTTGTGTAATACGCCTTCATTTCATTTCTGTTTTCAATTAAATTCCTGGATCATCTTGATTTGATCGATCTTGGAAATTAGCATTTTTAACTTTTATATAAGAATAATAGCCTGCTTTCATGTTCAGCGGAGAGCAATGCATTTGAAAAATATGTTATTATTTTTTTTATTAGTTTATTATTATTTTATTATGCCAGTATTTTTTGTATTACTGCAAGGCACCTGTATATTTAAACTAATTTTAAGACAAATGATACTCTGATTAAAGAAGAAGGAGCAAGGAATAACATCCAAAGATGTCTTTACTATTAAAGTTTAATATCTGACAGTAAAATAAAGGAAAATGTGTGTAAAAAAAATAATTCAAATGCATTTCTTTTTCATCCTTTTTAATTTTATTACTGAAAATAAAATATTTTTTTTACATTAATTTAATTTAATTGTGTTATTAAAATATTTTTAATTATAAATAATATTTAAATAGAAACAAATGAAGAACTTCAAATGCAATGCGATGTTTTTGAAAATACAATATAACTTCAAAAATCCGGCATCATCAACACCGAGACTATGCCGGACTTTTGAAAATTCCGGATTTTTGAAGGAATACTAAAAGTAGTAACTAGGAATATCAAAAGTAGCACTATATTCTTAATGGTGCCTTTAGACATAATTTAATTCATTGTAATTGATAATTATGTAAGAAAAAGAGAAATAAATATTTTTAAAAAAATCTTACTTTAATTAATATTTTCTGTTACAGAAAAAAATCTAATAAAGAGTGAAATTATTTCTTCTCTTGCAATTTCGGAAACATCGATGTCAATTTTGTTTGCTTCAGTTTGTTTGGCCGTTCATTAACAAGGTTTTTAATTGTACAGAAATGAAAAATGTGTGTTTCGGAAATACAGTCTTATTTCTATTAAGTATATGCTATTAATTCTCCAGTCAAATTTATGCATTTTTCGAGTGACTAGTCTTCGGTTGGTTGTTTATTCTCGTCCTCTGAGTTGCTACTAGCACTATCGGCGGTTCTATTTAGAACAGCGTCAGCGATGTCACTGTCCGTTAAATTGTTTGTTCTTGATGCATTTTTTTCAATGCTTAGCCAATCATCTATATCGCTTTTTTCGAAATTTAATGCATTTTAAGATATTGCATGTTCAATCAGCTCATAAATTGCACTTTTTTTACTGGAAATGTGAAAGTCTGAAATCCTTCCCCATCATTGATGTCGCCGTTGTCGAAAATTCGTATAGCCATATATTATTGTGCTATGCATTCGCCAAAGTTGTCCCAAAAGTTGTTCCCTTTGCTTAACAACGGTGCGGTTCCCAGAAAATTTGTTTAGAAAATAATCACTTCTGACAAATGAAAAAAAAAATCAAATATTCTTTTTCTGAATTTTTGCTTTCGATCTTGAAGTTTTTAATTCATAAATACTTTCGATCTTGAAGTTTTTAATTCATAAAGAATTGAAGTTTTTTTTCTCACATAACTTGAAAGTGTAAAAAGAAAAAGGAAGGGAAAGATGGTTTTGATGCCGGATTTTTGAAGTTGCTGGATTTCTGGATGCGGATTTTTGAAGTTACACTGTGTATATTCTCTCACGAAAGCCGAGTGGATTGTACATTAAAAAAAATTAATTCATTGCAAACAAGTAACATATTTGGAGGCACATTGCACTGAACTTAGCATGGAATGATCCTATCATTACAAAATAAAAGATGGAAATGCTAATTTCGAGGATAGACCAATGTAATTCTGAAAAAGACATTCAGAAATATTTGAGCACATGATTTAGAAAAGAATTATATTTAATGTATTAAATCTCAATAAAAAGTATACGGGATAAACAGTTGTGAGCAGTAGTAGTTTTTAAATGATTTAAGATATGTTTTATTGCTAGGAAGCTCTGTGTTCTACGAGCTATGCGTGCCCATAACTGTCCAGGCGGCGCATGCTCTAAAAAAGCGCCCTGTTTCTAAAAATTACCTGATTATGGAAGCTTGAATAATATTATCACGACTAGTGACGATTATCTGTAACCAGGTTCCCTTCATTTTTCTCTGACCTGGGGTTTTTTGATTATCAAGGTCGCATCCACAACTGTCGCATTACTTCGTGATTCATTAAGTCAGATGTATCACTCATTTGAAAATCATCTTGTATAAAATTGCTAAATAAAAAAATAAGTCTCTGAAAAAAAAAACGACTAAAACAAATCTGATTTATTAACATCCTTAAATGGTAACTTTCCATAAACTGTTTAGAATAATTACTTTTTTTTCTGTTGTTACATTTGTTTATTTTCTATTGTTCCTTCAAAAACAGATTCTTTGGCAATCAGAGATTTTATTAAGAGATAATTTTTTATCTTAAATATTGTTTCTTTAATATTAAGTTTCATTTTGAATTAAACTGCTGTTGCTAAATAAAATAGGTGTTGCTATCCAACGTAGACTTTATTCGCAAATTAAAATTTGATGTAAAATAAACATATGAATAAAATAAATCAAAACGTTTCGGTTTAATTTTTAAAACCTTCATCAGGAGTAAATTTTCTAAAATACAAACCGGCAGAAACACTTTATATGCTACATCTTAAAAATCAAATTCAAACTGTAAAAAAGTTCAACGGAAACATTCAAAATCCTTAAAATCCTTTGTTTCCGTTGAACTTTTTCACAGTTCGAATTTGATTTTTAAGCTGTAGCATATAAATTGTTTCTTCCGATTTGTATTTTAGAAAATTTACTCCTGATGAAGGTTTTAAAGATTAAACCGAAACGTTGAGATTTATTTTATTCATATGTTTATTTTACATCATCTTTTAGTTTGTGAATAAAGTGTACGTTGGATATTGATATTTATTTTATTTAGTATTAGATATTACAACGTAAAGTTCTTAATTATTATAAACTACTGTTGATATACTCTATTACAATGTAAAATTTGTTGGATAAGCCGAAAACTTAAAAGTTCATGCTTCAGAAATTTACAATGCCCACTACTGGAGCATAGAGGAAGGTAAGATTTTTTATTTTTCATTTTTTCCAAAGAATAGATTTTGTAACTTTGAATGTTTAATCTGGTACATGAAGATTAGGACTAGGCTAAAAAAATATGTATCTTTTGGAATTCATGAATAGATAAATGCCCTTAAGAGGTCCACTACTGGTGCGTTTATCTTAAATTCAATGAAATATTATTTACAGGGTCCTTTAATTTCCAAACTAAGAAATTCTTCGGTACCAGTATTTTGTTATAGAAAATCTCTGCTTAAATAAGGCGAAATTTCGCGCGTTTAAACTAGATTTATTTTTCTATAAAAAAATACTGATATTTCACCTTGAAAATAACGGTAACCGTACGAAACCTGATTTATGAATTGAAAAATTTAAGTCATATATATTATATGATGCAATATACATGTAAAACCCGTACTTATTCACACTGTTCCTAAGTCTGATCTAAACACACACATTAAGCTCGCTATCAATTGCATTTCTGCGTGACACTAGTATCTTCTTTTTCAATATTTATAATGCGTATATTAAGTAACGTTGTAAAATACTTTACTGCAATTCATTAAAATTTTTATATAAATAAAGTTATCTAAATTATGATTATTTTTTTCTTTTACTACTTTCTACAATGTGTTTAGGTTTATTGAATTATATCTGTTTATTTGTTCTCAGATGTCCTAAAATGCCGTATCAAGACTTAAATTCAGCCAAATGTTATTTATTAATTGAAAAATTTAACTCATACATATTGCATGATGCAATATAAATACAAAACCTATACTTCCTTACATTGTTCTTCACATACATTAAGTTTGCTATCAATTGCCTTTGTCCGTCACACTAGTACCTTCATTTAAAATATTTATCTTCTGAATCTTAAGTAACGTCATAAAATACTTTGCTACAATTCATTAGAATTTTATGTCAATAAAGTAGAGATAACGAAGTAGAATGAATCTCAAATTTGCAATAAAATATCTATTTCTAAGCTTAGATAAGGTATAGTAATTATTCAGTTCAAAGATATTCTGCTTCCGTTTATACTTTCAGTGTAACATAAAAGTTTATTACGTTGTAGGGATTATTTATGGTTAAATTGAATCAATTATATGTAAAATGTCTTCTTTAAAAATTAAGCTAATAAATAATGTTTAATATCAATTTTCTTTGAATATTGATTGTAGAAAAACATGAGATTTGTACGATACTGGAATTCATTCACTAGCAATCTCTATGATTTTGAAGTTAAATTTATGAGGAAAAATATTTGTAAAGAGATATTTGCATTATGTCTTTTTTTGAAGTAAAAACTCTCATTGATTCTAATACACTGCTCAAAACAATTAAAGGATATTTGAAGTTTTATATAAAATAAAGATATAAACGAATTTGTTTTTGCCGAAAATAGAAGAAGAGAATCACAAATGCAAATTTTTCTGGTTTTCAAACTGTGGAGTATGCAAACTTTGAGTTCGACGTCAAAAACGTCGCTTCAGCGGCAGCGAATGAAATTTGACTTTCAACTGGATAAAAGAGAATGAAGACAAGGATGATCGGCATTCGGTGATTGCTTTGTTTCGATGAGTACGATGTCTCAGCGAAGTCATTTGACAGATTCAGAAGCTTTGAGAATTGTTGGTAGGTTAGAAGGGGGCCAAACTCAAGCCGAAGTAGCGCAAGCCATTGGAGTGTCACAAAGTGTCATTTCCAGGATCTAGGACCGTTTTTTGGAGAGTGGATGTGCAGGCCGAAGACCAGGGCAAGGTCGTAGACGGGCAACAACGCCCAATGAAGATCGGTATTTAGCGTTAACAGCTCGGAGACACCGAATCATGAACGCTACTCTTCTCCAACAACACCTTCGCTCGGCTACAGGCACCACGATTTCAACTCAGACTGTCCGAAACCGGCTCCATGCTGTAGGTCTGTATGCTCGCCGACCGATGGTATGTGTTAGATTAACATCAAGGCATCGTCGCGACCGCAGGGAGTGGGCAACCGAGCATGTCAACTGGAGGAGAAATGAATGGAGCAATATTCTGTTTTCTGACGAGTCCCGTTTTTCTGTGTATCCGGATAATAGGCGTATTTTCATCTGGAGGGACCGTGGCAGTAGGAATAATCCTGCGTTCGTGCACGAAAGTGTCAGATTTGGCGGTGGAGGAGTGTTGGTGTATGGTGGCATCTCCATTGACGGGCGCACTGACCTCTACATCATTCGAGATGGAGCTCTGACTGGTCGACGATATAGGGATGAGATCCTCAGACCTATTGTAGTCCCTTACGCTGCAGCAATCGGATATAACTTCATTTTAATGGACGATAACTGCAGGCCACATCGTGCAAACCTGGTGGAGGATTTCCTTTTCGAGGAAGGAATCGTTCGGTAGGAATGGCCAGCGTGTTCTCCAGACATGAATCCAATCGAGCACGTTTGGGACGCTCTAGGAAGACGAGTTTCTGGCCGCCAACAACCCCCACAAACTTTCCAAGAAATGGAAAGAGCTCTTCTGGAAGAGTGGGGCAGAATACCCCAACTCGTCATTAATAGCCGCATTGAGTCCATGCCTCAAAGGTGTTCAACGTTGCTGGCCGCCCGTGGAAACCATATCCCCTACTGAAAATGATTTTCTTTGAAGAAAACACCTTTTCTTATTCTTTTTTTCTCATATGCACAAATTGTGTTTTTTTCCTTTAGTACACAAATGCGCAATAAAATGCATTTTTTTCTGCCAAACATGTGTAATTTATTCTCATATAATCTACTATGTCTGTCGACCATGTATCAATCAGCTAAACAATTTACCAGATACAAAATCCACCTAAAACTGCAATATCCTTTAATTGTTTTGAGCAGTGTATATTAATGAAAATCTTTTCAAGTTAAACTATTATTGGGTAAATATGTGTAATAGGAACCAAATAATATACCGTAATTTCCCACGTATCCGCCGCGGCTTAGATAAGTCTTTTTCAGACCGGAAATTTTATTGAAAAAAATAAGTCAAATAATTGCTAAGCAGAAGAAAGTTACATTTTGTTTAAAATTAATTCTGGTAGGAAATCGAGTTATCTGAGGTGCGGCGGATACGCGCGAAATTACGGTAGTTTATATAAAAAAATATAAATACCAAAATTTAAGCTTTTAAAAAATGTTCAATATAAATTTTGTTTGGAACATTGATTGTAGAAAAACGTGACATTACGATAATGAAAATTCTATCACTTGCAATGTCTAAGTGAAACGGACAAAAAACCATTATGAAGCTAGATATACGAGGACTGTTTAATAAAGCAAGATCATATTTATTTATTAGCATACTTTATTCCACATAAATCTACTTTTATGTTGTATTGTTAGCTTAATGTATAATGAATGCGTGGTAATTTTTTTGTTAATTTATTTCCAGTAGTACGCCAGTGGCAGCCTTGAAAGTTCAGATGTTTTCAGTATCGTCTACGAGAACGATGGAGGCAACACGCAATGAGCATGTATCCTCTTGCTTGCTGAAAATTTTTCTTACACCTGAAGAAATCATCAGTAAAAGCGTATTTTTACATTAGGTGATACATATCATGTTCATGTAACATCACCTTCAGTTTTGAACAACCTCCAAGCGATGTTGGGGTATGAGGAGTGTCGTAATTCAAGGCGCACAAACATGTCTCATGTTCACTTTTCTATTACCAACGTGTGGGTGGCACGCGGTTATAACTGCAATATTCTTAACATTTCTCATATCTAACGATCTGCTCTGACTATAATAGCGACGGTATTATGTTGTCGTCCGTAAGCTCAGTTATAGGAACTCCGGATCCATCTTCATTTGAAGACGATAGCCTTTCTCTTTCTTATTCGTTAAATGCGCGATATTTTATTTTGTTTAAAATATATATATGATTATCTGAAAGGTTTATTACACAGAAAAAATAATGAAAAGAATCAGAAATACATTTTTCATATAGTACTTCAATCTTTTCTTCTGTTGCACATCTGCAATACAAGTAAAAACTACTGTCGTGTGGCTGTTTTACGCTAAAATATTGCAAATTAGTAAATATTTTAATAAGTATGTCTCCAAATACCTTATTTTATATAATTATTTATTTTATAAAACTCAACTTTTAACCCTTTAATTCCCATGATAGAATGCGTTCTAGGAATTACGTACTTCAGAGAATCTGTCTTTACACCAGAAAGATTCAATGGTTCATTTCGCTTTATTTAAATACGGAATGTCTGTTATTAATTATTGATAGAAGACTTACCTGGAAAAAGCATTTTATTAATATCCGAGGCAAAGTTGCTGGTATCTCCCAGGCCCTCTCTCCTCTTCTCAAAAGCAATACTCTTTCTATTCATAATAAACTAATCTTGTATAATGCATGTATTAGATCAATCTTAACTTATGCTTGTCCGATCTGGGGATTCGCTTGCAAAACCAGTATGGAGTATCTTTACGGTGCTCATAACAAAAACTTACACTACATCCGTAATGGTCACCATTTTCTTCGTAACACCACTATCCGCAGGGATTTGAAAACCACTTCCTTAAAACAGCGCATGAATAAACTTGCTAAAATTTTTTATAAATCTGTATACAACCTCCCTAACCAAATTATAGCGGAACTACCCGACTACGAGGTATCCGACCCCACTAACAGAAAACGCCCTAAATACTCGCTTTTGCTTAACGATGAAGACTGAGTTTCCCCCACCTTCTGCTATACTTAACCTTTCTGTTTGTTCTGTCCTGTCTATAGTATTAAAAAAAATTCTTTTTCTGCTAGTTCTTTAGCATTATATATTTTTAAACTAATGTATGGCCTCTGAAAAGAGTCTTTTTTTTATGGGGCACTCCCCGGTAGCTTTTTCGTCTTTTCCTTCTTTTTTTGGAACTAATGGAATTTTTTTTCTTTTTTAATTATTTTTTTTTCTTTTCTTTTTTTTTTTCACATATGTTATACTAGTACTTATGTACTTTGTTATTTTTGTTAGTCTTTTCTTTTTCTTAAAAGTAAATTTAACTTTTGTGGCTACCAGCTACGTCTAAACATTATTTTTTTAAGGCTCCTTAATGCCCTTGCAACACAATCACCTATCCACTGGATGTAAAGTTGCAACGCAACTAGGTAATCCATTCAGCTGCTCACATTGTTCCATTGTTATTAATTAGAGCAAATATTGCTGTTTTAATTTACTGTTGTGAATTAGGTATATACGAATAAAATGAAACTATTAAATTCAAAACACTGTTTGCATGTATGCAAAGCTGCGCACTATACAGTTAAACATCTCAAACCATCATCTAACTGTGCTACAGGGAAGAACAGACTCTCCATAAGTCTATTATCTATGACCATACTCTTCGACTGACGATTTTTTCTGGTGAAAGCAAAATTTCCAACAAGCAAGAGCATACTTGCTCATTGCGTATTGCCTCCATCGTTCCCGTAGGCTAGTGCTGCACAACCTTTTTGCCAGAAAATTGTTTGCCACCACAAAAAAATTAAGAAAAATATTTGAATTACTTAATAGCAAAGTTTTTGTAAATTAATTAAGAAAATTTTACTGGATAAAAATACTGGTAATCTGGGTGGTCGCGGGCCACGGGTTGTGCACCCCTACCGTAGGCGATACTGAAGACATCTGAACTTTCAGGACTGCCACTGACGTACTACTGGAAATAAATAAACAAACAAATTACCACGTATTCATTACACATTAAGCTGACAACGGAACATAAAAGTAATTTTGTGTGCATTAAAGTATACCAATAAAAAAGATTATGATCTTTCTTTATTGAACAGCCCTCATATGATGAGAAATAAATGAAGATATTTGTGTTGTATCTTTTTATTGAAGGGTAAAACCTATCATTGATTCTAACCAATGAAGGAAAATCTTTTTCAGATAACGTACCATTGAAGTAATATGTTCAATATATGCTTGATGCCTACTATCACATTTCTGAATTTTTCGGTTGATTTAGGCAACATCCGCTATAAATTATGTACCTTTTAACTCTCTAACACTGATTATTACTAGCTTAAATATGTACACCCGCTATAAGTTATGTACCTTTTAACTCTCTAACACTGATTATTACTAGTTTAAATATGTAAACAAACATTTAAATCTCATTTAACCCTTAAATGCCTGATTTTTCAAAAATCATTGTAATAATGTTTTTCGGCTTTCATTTTTTAAATAAATCATGGAAAAAATACTTAAAAAATCACATTTTGTTTTAAGTATGGTTTACGGCTAAAAAAGCTGTTAGTTACTAATCGGCAATACTGGTCTTTAATTGAAAAAATAATTTTCCTTGATAAAATTCTATAATATTAAACACACAAGAATTTTAGGAACTATAATAAGAAATAAATTTTACTTGCTCACTGCAGAACAAAATAGGGTATTTCGCAAGCTCCCAAACAGAGCAAAAAGGACAAGTAGCAACAACTGAAAAAATAAATCTATCTTTATTCTTAAACATCACAAGTATTGTCATCTATATGTTGAAAATTGATTTAATAATATTTTCAGAATGTATTTTATTGGCAACATTAGGCATTATAGCTTCAATATTGCTACTTTAAAAGTTTTTCTGCCTATCTATGCTTTCGAGTCACTCACTGTTTTCACAAATGAATAATATCAAAACTCAAACAGAAAACACGTGTCAGATAAATCCAGTTCAGTTTGTATTAAAATGAACATGATATTAAGATGCAACAACAGAAATGAAATTACATTGCATTAATTTTTTTTCTAATATATATTCGTTGCCATAATTATTCTAGTGTAATACCTACATGTATCTTCTTCATCTTCTTCATCTTTTTCAAATATTAATAGAAAATTTTAGACCATTATTTTTCTACCTACTAAATTTGTTTTTTTGTTGGCACGTCATGGTCATGTAAAATATTTTTTGTTCAAAGGGCGCGGTTATAACGCCTTAAAATGAATTTCAGTAATTTTAATATACATTTTTGTAAATATTTATATATGGTACCCAACGCTAAACTTTCGGCATTTATATAGAGTATACGGGCACATATGAGGAATTTTTTACAAGAAAATGGTAATTTTCGGATAACCATAAGATATGATTTTTATTTTTTTTTAATTTTTTTTGCGCTATTTCACACAGTTTTTATAAACAGAAAATTATACAAAAATTACCAGTTATGCATGTTTGGTATCTATATATCCTCAATTAATGGCTTGAAATTCCGCGCAGCTGTTTTTGAGAAAATCCGTTTTCTAAAAAACCGAAAAAAACATTTTTATCTCATTAAATATCAATATTTATAGGGTGATAATAGGGGAAATATATTGTCAGATATGTAGCCACATCTGGGAAAAAATCCGGAAATTTGATTGAAAGGCATGTTTCCAATGCTTATCCGGCTATGCCCTTTGGCACGCGTCAACTAAAAGGTTCGCTAAACCTGGTATAGAGTAAGTGTTGCTGCATCTTGCGAACGTATTTTTTTTAAACCTTAGGATGTTTTTTGTATTAGGCAACATCCTGTATAAATTATGCACCTTTTAACTCTCTAACGCGGATTATTACCAGCTTAAAAATTTAAAAAACATTTAAATCTCATTTAAAAGGACTAGTATTTTTGCTTTTTTCTCAAAATGCGTTTTTGCATTTTCTCAAAACGTGATTTTTTTCATGTAATGGTACAGTTTGTGCAAAATCTGTTTCAAGTACATCTGTGTAATTTAATTTTCTTTTAATTTACTCTATCATAATAGTGCAAGTGTTACTGCATATTGTGAACCTATTTTTTTTATTGTTTAACCTTCGAAGATTTTTGTAAAAGGAGAATATGTATGACAAAAATATGCAGATTTCTGATAAGTGAAAGTTATAATTTTTGAAAGTTTTTTGAGAATACGTAATAAAGATTAAGAGGGTCCGGGACACAAATCCTATTTTTTTTTTTTTTTTAGATATTTTCGAATGAAATTTTTTGTGAAATATGTGATTATATAATAAACATATCGCATGTAAAAAAAAAACTGAAAAAAAAAACTAAATTTAAAACTTAAACATATTTAATTTTTTATGTAATTCTACAACAACTTTCCTGATTTGTATAATTTACACACTATTGTGTACAGAAAATATGTAATTTTAATTTGTTTTCAGAATTTTTAAAAATATTTATTATAAAGTTCATAATAAATTTTAAAGCGAAAAAAAATAAGTTTTTCATGAGTGATTTTCGCATTAAATAGCATATTTTCACAATTTTCACAAAAAAATCAAAAATCCCGAAAACAATTTATTAGAAATAGAATACAGAAACTCTGTTTTATACAAATATTTTATAAGGAACTTCAAATATATCCTTTCAAAGTTGTCAAATCATGGAAAAATTCATTCTGTGGCATCACAAGAAAAAAAAAAGTTATATCTCCGGATCTAATCATGATAAAATCATGCGGTTCAACTCTAAAAATACTGTAATTTTTTTTGAGCTAATTAAAAAAAATGCATTTAAAAAAAAATTTCTGTCCCCTGCCCCTTAAAAAATGTTCAGTATATAAAAACGAAGTACATTTTGATCATCATATAAGATTTCAAAGTAAAATTTTCATTAGTTATTTAAAAAAGTCTATCAAAGTGAATCTCTTAAAAATTTTACGAGGGAAAAACATGTTTGTTTACATTTTTGTTTTAAACAGGGTTCGTACGCATCAAAAGATTCGAAGGATTTTAGGTGTTTTAGAATCAGAAATTTCGTAAAGTACTGGTAGCTCAAGGTTCGTACGCTTCAAGCACTTTCAAGCACCTTTTACCAGAATTTTTGTAAAGTAATATTTGCCTTATTTAATAAAAAAGAAATCTGTCTTCAGATATTGCGACCAGTACTTTACGAAATCTCTGGTACTAAAACAATTAAAATCCCTTGAATCCCTTGATGCGTACGAACCCTGTTGTTATATCCAAAGATAATAATTTTTTTTTCGTTAAATAAGGTAAATATGTCTTTACGAAAATTCTGGTAAAAGGTGCTTAAAACTCCTCGAAGCGTACAAACCCTGGTTTAAAATATATCCTTAATCATAGTAATATACATAGTACATTACCTTTCATTCCGGTTTAACCCTTTATCTACTGACGGTACTTATAAATACCATTAAAATAACTTGTTATAAACTTTATTTAATACATCGATTAGTTGTAATACAGTTTGGAATGAGTTATAGATACATTACTTTATCTTGTTCTTTACTTTACTGTTAAGTTTTAGCTTATGACTTATATACTTTAAACCTTTATCTTCTAACGTTGCTTATAAAATACCATTAAAATAACTTGTTGTAATATTCATTTCATATATCGATTAGTTGTAATATAGTTTAGAATGAGTTATAGATACATTACTTTATCTTGTTCCAAAAGCATTATTGGTTACACACAGCAAAAATATTTTTAAAAGGATGATTTCTTTTGCCTTTGCATATTTTCAGCTCTCTTGGCGTTTGGGGGGGGGGGGGATTTTTCAATTCGGAAATATTTCTATATTTCTATTGTAAGAACATTTATATTTGTACATTTCCTAATTACACAAAATACTAAGAACAATATTTAAATTAAAAAATTTGAGTGGAGTTATAAATATTGCACAAAATCCCTTTAAATTGAAATTTACTTAATCCTTCTAAAATCCTTTTAAATTTTATTCAATGATTATGTAAATCTTCTAATGTAGTTTAAACAATTCACGAAAAATGCTTTAGAAGATAAAATTTTCATGAATTCATAATTCAGTACATAAAAGGAGTAAAGCGAAAGTTTTGTGAGTGAGATATGAACAAGTAGATTTCGTAACAGCTGTTTAAATTTTTAAATTCTGATGATTGGTGAGTATTAGCCAAAAGTACTCGATTTTTAACATCTTAAATTAGTACTCGATTTTTAACATCTTAAAATCACCATTAATTTTGAAACATTCTTTTTAAATGCGCTCGATTTTTCCAGAGATTACCCCCCCCCCCCCCTACAAACAAACAATCAAACATATAAACACTTCTTTTTAATTATCTATTATCTATTATCTATTATATATATAAAATCCAAACGGAAATTTCGTTCCGAACGTCTAGATTTCGAGTTCTACTACATGGATTTTGACGAAACTTATACTGTTAGATAGGCATCGTTTCAGGAAAGGTTTTAAGCTATAACACATCGTTCTATATAGATTAGTTATAAAATTATGACGGAAAGTTCTGTTATTTTGGGCGAAAGGGTTACCGTTATTTTATTGGCGATGAATTTTTTGATAAATGAATTGAAATGGCTGTACTGTACATCTCGGAAAAAAACTGTTACTAATTTTATTTAAAAGAAAAAAAAAAGAAAAAAAGAGAGAAAATGAAAAACAGTTTTGACGAGTGGTAATATTGGAAAACGAAAATATCGAATTTAAACATGAAAGGGAATGTTCGTAATGCTTAAAAATTTATTCAATATGAAATATTGTAGTTTAAAACTATATTTGGCAATTTATCTCTTGCGTCCGGTTAAGCAAAATGCATCAGAAAATTTGATAAAATAATATCTGAGTGGCAATGTTTAATTTTTTGATTTTTTTTTTTAATTTACTTTTTTTTATTTAACTCGACCTTCATGTGACTTACAGAAGAAATTAGCAGATGTAATTATAAAAATGACGGTACTTGTGAGTTACATATTGTATGTTTTTTACGATTTCATTTTATCGCCAAACGATTTAGTTTTAAGCCAAAAATGCATGAGCGTGCCATCGGTTTGAGCGACGTTCACAATATTGGTTATTTCTCAAGTAAACGACAGTATTTTCTGGAAAAATCCAATTCTACTTATATATATATGCATTTATATATATATAATTCAAGTGGGAATTTTATTCCGGCTGCTTAGAACTCGAGCTCTGCTGAACTTACACTGTTAGATAGCTAATTTTTCGGGGAAGGTTTTAGTACACAACACGTCGTTCTACGTTGCTTGGTATTGAATTATGGTTTAAAGTTCTTTAATGAGATGAACCCGATAATGAAAAATTAGCCTTTTTAAATGATTCTGCCGAATGTATTTCGATGGAACTTGGACTGTTAATTAGATAATTTTCCAGGGAAGGTTTCAGTATACAACATGCCCTTCTACATTGTTCAGCCATACCGTTTTGCGGAAAATTCTGTCGTCTGGTGTACATAATTATCACAATAGCCTTTTTAAAAAATAAAATAAACGGTTTTTGATAGAATTTGCATTGTTAGTTTGGAAATTTTTCAGAGATAGTTTTAGTATATAATATATTGTTCGACACTGTTTAGTCATAGAGCAATAGGTTAAATTCTGTAATTTTCCAATACAGTTGCGAGGTGAAAAAAAATGGGCTTGGCGAGAGAAGGAAAGTTTTCATACATATTTTCTGTTCAATAATTATATAATTTATTTACTATAAAGACGACATTTATGTCTTTTTTATATAAAAACAGAAGTAAATTGTATATAAATAACAAAATGATTAATATTCATAAATCAAAATTTATATAGGGATGTATATAGGAATGCATATTTTAAACAGTTTAAAGTTCATTTTATTTGTTTTCATAGCTGTTCATATCATTTGGCCACAAATCTCACTTTCTTAAGCCCGAATTGCGCCAAGCTTTTTAACATCTAATAGTACCCATTGATCTTAAAATTCGGAAAGTAGATGTAGTTTATAAAGTATGCATTAATTAAGGAGATAAATTACGTGATCGAGTCCATAGACAATTGGCATATTTGGTACCGATAAGTTACGTAATTGAGTCTTCTGACAATTGGCGTATGTTACCTGGCGTGGTTTAGCGCACAAATAACTTAGGAAAAGGTTTAAACTGATTCTGTGTTTTTAAAGCGGACCTATTCTATAACCGAATTAACACAGAATTGGCGTGATTTGAAAGAAACTTTTTTGGTGACCTTTTCCTATTTTTACGTTATACCAACACCATACCAAAATGTATGCTATTGCGCCATTTATTTCAATCCTAAACGTGCAAAATTTTTTGGTACTTTTCCAGTATAGGGATCTTGGCGAAACAGAGAAAATAGCCTTGGCGGAGAAGGAAATTCGGAAACATATTTTCTGGCAATCTATTCACTGTTTCATTTCATATACACAAACATTTTTTTTATATGTTTATACAATTTATTTAACATAAAGATGCTTTTTATCTAATTTTAATTAGAAACAAATGTAATTTGTATATAAAAAACATTGATAATATACACATATAAACAAACAAAAAATTTCATCAAGTTTGTTTTCTTAACTGTTTATATTAATTGGCAACAAATCTCACTTTCTGATCCCCGAATAACGCCAAGCTTTTAAAAATACGCCAAGGCGTCTATAGTGGAAAAGCACCAAATTTAATTGCAAACTGTGCCAAACATTGTGGCTTGGTATTTATTGAACTCGAATTTCTTTTGGATTTAATTATTATTTAATCGTAACACTGCAAAATATTTTAATTTTTTTTTTTTTTTGAAATTGAAAGTATTTTTTAATATTAAGTAAAATTAAGTTATAAATTCATTTTTCGCTAAATAGAATATGCAAATGTTTACTGCAGTGCCAAGAGACACTTAAAATGTCATGTGCGTAGTTTAAATGGCGATTTTGAAAAAAAAAATATAATATCGGAACCCACACCAAATTGGCTCATTTTAACGAGAATGTTTTGGTACAAAATGAAATATATTTATTGTAGACATAATCGTAAATCTCAATACTCGCCGATTGAAAAGTCTTTAAAATTATTCAGCAGAGACAACGAGAAATAACTTGCAGTTTCATAAATTTTAATAATCAATATTCTTATCTATATATCCACTTCTGCTTCTACTATATATACTAGAGTAAAATGGAAATAGAAAATTCGTCCCGGCTGCATATAACTTGAGCTCACCTTAATGGAATTTGATCAGAATGATAGTTGGTAATTTTTCAGGGAAGATTTTAGTATAGGGTAACTCCGGGAGAGTCGCCGCATACGGGATAGATGCCGCACCCCTTCTATTCCTTGTAATTATCGATAGATGGTCGTCAAACGCACAGTATAGATGCGCAATGAGATTATTTTAGCCTGTGTATAGCATGAATACCATTTCGATGTTTACTTGTTGAAGTACAATCCTTAATTTGACGTAAGTGCATGATTTCACAGTCCAAACTTTTAAACATGTTATGTTCAAATACTTTTCATACACTAATTACTAAATGCATGCATGATTTCGAAGTCAAAACTAAGCGTAGCGTTTGTATAGATTACTGTGTGTATGATTACGTCATTCCCCTTAGCGATGGAAGGTAACAGTGATGGCCGACGTCTGCACCATGCAAAATGGGATATATGCCGCACTGCTATTCCGGTATACATGCCGCAGTTTCTTTTGTACGGGATGATTAAGTGCTATTAACTTTTCCTTTTCTTTTTGCACAGACTAACCATGTTAGGCAGGTTATCAAGTTTACTAAAACCAAAGGAAAAAAATGGGAAAATAAAAAGTACGAAGGGCAAGAAAGATACAAGTCAAGATGATAATAATGAAATATTGGATTACGCGTAGCGCAGATGTTCTTTGCAAACTACTCCAAAAAAGAGGAAGTGTAATTGGCTTCGTTTCATCACGTGTTTAAATGCAGTTACATAAAGACTGTACTTTTTAGACACTTTTTCTGTAGATTGAAGTCGGTCTCTTAACCCATTCGGGATCATAGGTGCATATAAGCACCTTCATAAAGAACATACAAAATTTATTTCTGGCACCAGTAAAAAATAAAAGTAATATTTGCTTTCTTTAATTAGAGCATTTTCATGATTATTTAAGTAAAGGTAACTTCTTTTAAAAAAGCGGTGCCACCCGAATAAAATTTGTGTAAAAGCCATCGGTCCCGAAAGGGTTAACAAATAAATAATGTAAGCACAATTTTACTTTTTTCCTTTTTCCTCTCTATCTCTAATACATTAATGTTACGTTGTTGCTGAAATAACAATTAATATTTAATGTAAAAAAATAAGTCGATAATTTTAATAGTGAAAGTAGGCAAACATTTATTAATTTGAATCTACTAATGCGTTTCAGTGCTCTCATGTACTTTTACTTTGTTATTATAGCGTTAATTATAGTCCAGATAGGAACATTTTTTTAAATATTTTTATTTATAATTTCATTCTGCTCCTATTAAAAGCGCGGCATAACTACCGCACATGTGCGGCGTCTCAGCCTGAATGTGCGGATAACGCGCCGCAGTGTAATGTTTTAGAAAAAAAATTGTTAAAAAATATTAATTTGTTTTGAATTTTTTGTGGCAGTACACGCGTTGTATATTTAACATTAAATAGCACAGCATGATTTTTTTAATTTTATGTCCACCATGGGACTTTATACACAAATTCAAAAAAATGTGCGGCACAAATCCCGGAAATACCCTATAACATATCGTTATACGTTTCTTATACATAAAATTATGTTTTAAAGTTATATAATCAGACGAACTCGATCATGAAAGATTAGCCTTTTTAAAAGATTCAGCCGAATTGATTACGATAGAAATTTCACTGTTAGTTAGATAATTTTTCAGGCAGAGTTTTAGTATATACTATAAACTATACCCTTCTGCATTGCTTAATAATAGAGGTGTGGTGGAAATCAATTGAACCCGATTATGAAAGGTTAGCATTTTTAAAAGTTCAACAGAACGGATTTTGATAGGAATTCCGTTATTAGATATCTATTCAGACATGGTTTTACTGCTATGCATATTGTTCTACGTTGCTTAGTCATAAAGTAATGGCGGAAAGTTCCATAATCATATGAAACCGATTATGAAAGATTAGACTTTTAAAAAAGTTCTAGACGGCGGATATTGATAATACTTTCTTTGTTGATTAGACAATGTTTGGGGAGGTTTTAGTTTATTGCGTATCATTCTACGTTGCTTAGTTATAGAATTATGGGGGAAAGTTCTATAGTCAGATGGACCACAATATGAAAAATCAGCCTTTAAAAAACGTTTTACTGGATGGATTTTGTCAGTTTGTTTGTTTGCATTATTAGTTTTATATTATTATTATATAATTTTTCAGGGTTTGTTTTATTATATTGTGTGTTGTATTATCTTTCTTTACCAAATCCTACTGTGATGGATCAACTAAGAGGGTTAAGACCTTAATAGCTGAAAATTTGTCTGCTCATTAGAAAATATAACAGCACAATGGCGTTATTATCGTTTTCAGCAGTGCGAAAGGACATTCCAGGTAAGGTTCCATATTGCTTTAAATCACAATGTCAAATTCCAAGATACATTTTGTTTGATTCAAGGTTCATTTGATAAGCAGACCAGCGTAGCAGACATAGCCTGCTAGTATCAATATATATTAGCAATGTATATGTTTCAAGAGAAATTCAGGCAGGAATGAAGTTTAATAGTTTTGCACGCGCAAAAAATGAGAATAGTAAATTCTTAGCTCATGCTATTTTGTCCTACTGTTCATGAGCAAATATATTTCGTAACAGCGGTTTAAATTTTTAAATTCTGATGTACTTGAAAAGTACTTGATTTTCAACACATTTTTAATTGTTTAATCATCTTTTACGAAATGAATTTTTTTATATAATTTTATATAGGAAAAATATTTCTAAATCTACGAAAAAGGTGATATAACCACGAATGAAAATATACAATAACCTGTGTCTTGGGAATAGTGCTACCCGATATAAACTATGGCCGATGCTGAAGCAAAGACTGTTGCCATCATTTTGCCACCATTAATTTTGAAATTGGCTGGTTATAAAATCGTAATTTTAGAATGTTTTCCACCATATTCACCCTGCAAAAGTTCGATTTTTTAAGGAACTGCTCGAATAAAGAATTTACGTCTTAAAATTAACTATCATGTCAAATTTTAAGTTTCTTGCTTTAACGATTCCAAAGATATCGTAACTTAGATAATTTTAGATTAATTTAACCCTTTTAAATTCCGTAATATTTAGAAACCGTTCTTGACAGTGATTTATATTTTAAAAACCAGTATCAAAATTTCAAAGTTCTATCCCAAACAGTGTAAAAGAAATTGTAGTTTTAGAATTTTTTTGTTCCTGCACCTACTTGTAGATCGATATAAAATTTTGCCTATGTTAGAGCAGTATCTGTCACCATCAATTAGCCACCATCATTTTTGAAATGGGTTCGATTGTTCCAGAGATTACCCCTACAAACAAAGAAACAATCAATCATACAAACACTTCTTTTTTATTATATCAATATAAATTAGCAATGCATATGTTTCAAGAGAAATTCAGGTAGGAATGAAGTTTAAACTTTAATGGTTTTTGTATGCGCAAAAAACGAGGATAATAAAACTTCTTTCTTAGTTCATGCTGTTTTTGCGATGTGTATTCCGGTTTTAATGAATCATTAATGATATCTTTTCAAATATCTGAAAGTACTTTATGAAATTATAAATTCAATTAAATATCTCGTTTCTTTCAAATATCAATTAACGGACATACGCACTGTTTCGCACAACATGTAAACAAATCTTATAAGTCATTCTTAAAGCTATTTTTAAAATGAGGATCCAACACAGTCTCTCAAATAACTTTCTTTCTTAATCAGCATTTTTATTTACATCATTTTTCTAGCAAATCTCACGTAAAGTCATAAAAGTACATCGCTACAAGTTCCTAGAATTTATATCGATAAAAATGAATACAATACTATATTACAAATCGTAAAGTTTCTATAAAACATCTATTTGCAAAGTTAGATATGGCACAATAATTATTGATTTTATGAAAGTAAATATTCTGTTTTCAGTTTCCTTTTAGTTTAACACAAAGTTTTATTATCTGATAGAGATTAAGGATAGTTTTGTTCAATTATAACAGGAGTTTGTATATGCTTTTCAAAGTTAAGCTTTTAAATGGAATCCAATAATTAATTTACGTCCGCAAAACATTTATTATAGAATTGTGTTATATACATGTTTGCATTATATATATAAAATTGTCTAGCATGAAATATTATCTGTTTTACATTCTATGTATAAGGTATGTGTACTAAGAATGCTGTTAATAATTCTATTAATAATGTATGAATGTTTCTGTATGCTTTATGTAGTTAAGCTTTTAAATAGAATTCAATACTCAATTTTATACAAAACATTTATTTTAGAATTATGCTATATGCGTGATTGCATTACAGGTATAGAATGGTCTGGAATGAAATGCTATAAATTTATGTTCTATTAATTATATGTGTTTTTTAATAATTTTATTAATAACTCTATTAATTATATTAATAATGTATGTATGTTTCTGCATGCTTTAAAAATTTAAAATGGTAAATAGAATATACAATTTTACACGCAATATTTACTGTAAAATTTTTTTATATTGATGTTTACATTATATGTATTGAATGGCCCACCATAAAATATTATCTATTTATAAAATATAGGTTAAACTGTAATTATTGAACGTCATGTTCGCATTGATTACTAAATAAAAATATGCAAGATTAAAATTCTGATATAATTTACTTAAAAGACACTAAAATATACATAAAAGGTCTTTACAGCATAAAAAACCGTCAAAAGATGTTAAAACCCCCAAGCGCTTTCAACTGCAATACAATAGCCGTCATCAGGGGGAAAGATCAGAGGAGTGAAAGTTCGTGAAAGTTCTTTGCTTAAGTAGCTGTAGACGAGTCTATTTCAAAGGAAGGGAGGACGAGAGGAGAGGGGGTGGAAATATGATAATTATGTTTCAAAATCGTTAGAGATATTTAGTATCCCATCCCAGATCCTGGATATATTGAAGGATAGTATGTCATTGTAAGTATTCTTTCTTTGAGTTAAAATTTCCAAGGATTCACTGATTATTGATGCGTAGTAATTTGTAGTAGGGGCTATGATCAAGGTTAAATAAAAAACCAGACATTGACATAGATTTCAGGAAAGCAAGGATCATAGCCCATACTTTAAATTACTATGCTCAGAGAATCCTTGGAAATTTTAACTCAAAGAAAGAATATTTGCAATGATGTACTGTCCTACAATATAACCAAGATCTGGCATGCAGTACTAAATATCTCTAATGATTGTGAAACATATTTATCACCTCCTCCTCTCCTCCTCCCTTCCTTTGAAATAGACTCGTCTACAGTTACTTAAGCAAAGAACTTTCACTCTTCTGATTTTTCTTCCTGATGACGGCTGTTATGCTGCAGTTGAAGCTGTTGTACTGCAGTTGAAAGCGCTTGGGGTTTTTAACATCTTTTGACGATTTTTTATGCTATACCTTCTTTATGTATAATTTAGCACCTTTTAAGTAAATTTTATCAGAATTTTAATCTTGCATATTTTTATTATCTATTTTATGTTCCGTTAAAAATGTATATGTCAAGAAATATTAAATGAGCAATGAGATTTAAACTTTAATTAGATATGTGAAAAAAGCGGAATAGTTAAAACTTTTTAATTTTTACAATGCGTTTTCTGTTTTTAATTCATGGTTAGTGACCTAATTTAATACATAGAAAAATTTTAAAGCGTGAATTCAATTAGATATTTTGTTAATTCAAATTAAAATTTACAAGCATACATATTGCTGGATTACACTTCTTCGGGTCTAAACATAACTATGAAAAATTGTTGATTCATCAAGACATTTATTTGCATTATTTATCATCTAAATTTCATGAAAAAACATAAAAACACATCCCTGAAAGTTCCTAGAATTTATAGTGGTAAAACGAAGATGAATCAGAAGCATAAATCAAAAAGTTTCAATATCTATTCACAAAATTAAATTATGGCATACGAATTGTGCGCTTTAGGAAATTATCAATTCTGTTTTCAGTTACAGTTACTGTGTGTCATAAAGATTTAGGGCGTGTTTTAGATTATTCATGGTGAAATTTATTCAATTATAACGTAAGTTTCTGTATGATTTATGAGGTTAAGCTTTTATGCAAAATCCGTTATGCAATTTTACGTGAATGCATTGTTACATGTTTTGTTATATGCACAGTTACATTGTTCTAAAGTTTTTTACTTATTAGAACTCCATAAAATATTATGCAGTAAAATATAGAAAGCAAGTAGTATTCCCCGTTAATTACGCGCACTGATAAATAAAAAATACCGAATATTTGTTAATTATAAAGTCATTGAATTTTAAACAGTTATTAAATTGAAAAGTATTCTTTATGTTCAAGATAGCAAGAGTTTGAAGCTTCGAATTTGAATTAGACTTTGAATTAATCAAAAGTATTCAAACTGTTAAAGCATTTCTTAAATGGAAAAAATTATACCCTGAAATTATTATAAATAGAAATTTTAAGATTCAAATCGTAGCTTTCTTTTGGAGTGTACAGTTTTTATTTTTAGAGAAATATAGGATTTTACGATATATTTTTAACTAAATACATTTGAAATGCATGAAAACTGAAGGAAGCAAACTTGTGCTCGGGAAAATTCCTTTTGAAAATTCCTTAACACATAAAAAAGCCACGACTATATCCCGCCACTACATTGGTATCTTAAAAACATTAAAAGGATATTTTGAAGATAATCGATATCGTCTGGATGATTAAAATTGTCCTGTGAACAGTCGCATATTAATCTTTGGATCTCAAACTGTCCCATTTATAGACATAATGCAAATGGTTTTTATGACATTGTTTGGAAAATTATACGATGGAAGAAGACGAAAAGAAACGAATGAAGAAGTCTAACACGTATATGTGACCTGTATGGAAACCCAGAGGCATTTCTCTGGAGAATGTACAAGAAATATAACATAAATCAGAACTATATACTTTAAATACATTTGGCATAAGATAAAAAAATTTCGATGTAATAATATTTTCTTTTACATAAACTCCTTATTTCGAAACTCATATGTAATAGATAGTTATTTTATTTCATTAACATAAGAAGAAGAGGGCTTTCCAATTTGCGCAAAAACATCTCTACGGTTGGGTTTTCCTCAAAACAAATCACAACCAAATGCCTCATTTTCAGTTCTAAGTATGTGATGATTACTAGTATGCATTCTAAGCAGAATGTTTTCAAAAATTATCTAATTTCTTTAAGTTTTTCTTGAGTTAAAGGCTGTTATATCGAATCGAGAATTGCCATGGTGCAGGATAACATTCCTGATCTAAAATATGCATTTTTTTCGCCAATATGAAAGTTTTACCTGGTCAAACATCCGGCAGCAATACACTGAAATAAAAATACGACGATTAAGAAAAGAATTAACACTTTAAAAAATGCCGTAAAAATCCAAAAATAAGTTTCTCAAGGATCCTTCCAGAAGACAGTCGAGATTCGGCTTGTTTGTGAACTTCATTTTTAAAAACTTCCCGTTTTTCCATGATTTCTCTATACTAGGTGTGAACCTGAGTTTCTTTGTCCGAGATGTTTGGTGACTGTACTTTAAATCTACTAATAACTTTGTAATGTTTTACGCAAAGAATTTTATAAATATCGATTTTGCAAAGGGAAGATGTATTTACTGCTCTCTCCGCAAAATGCCGACTGAAGAAACGATTTGATTGGTCAGCCGTGGTTGGGATAGTTGCCTGGCATCTTCAATGACTGCATCTAGATACTGTGACGCACTATTGCACTTCCAGTATTCGTGATAATATAATTACGATTTACATTTGATCGATCCAAGTAATTGGATAATTCGACCTCTGTATAATCTGTATACTTAGTGGATTTACCTAGTGGATGGATCTCATATTTTATGACAACTACAAGATTTATAAAATCACTGTACGACGTATGGCTGACAATTGATGTTTTATGGGTAATTTCATTATTAACTAATTATCAATTCCCAACACTTCCAATACTTGTGAGAACATAATTTCGATTTATATTTGATCGATCCAAGTAATTGAATAATTCGACCTTTGTATAATCTGGATACTTAGTGGATTCCCCTAGTGGATGGGTCTTATAGTTTATGACAACTACAGAATTTGTAAAATCACTGTAGGACGTCTGACTGACAATTGATGTTTTACGGGTAGTTTCATTATTAACTAATTATCAGTTATCGACATTTCCAGTATTTGTGAGAATATAATTCCGATTTACATTTGATCGATCCATGTAATTGGATAATTCGACCTCTGTATAATCTGTATACTTAGTGGATTTACCTAGTGGATGGATCTCATATTTTATGACAACTACAAGATTTATAAAATCACTGTACGACGTATGGCTGACAATTGATGTTTTATGGGCAGTTTCATTATTAACTAATTATCAATTCCCAACACTTCCAATACTTGTGAGAACATAATTTCGATTTATATTTGATCGATACAAGTAATTGAATAATTCGACCTTTCTATAATCTGGATACTTAGTGGATTCCCCTAGTGGATGGGTCTTATAGTTTATGACAACTACAGAATTTGTAAAATCACTGTAGGACGTCTGACTGACAATTGATGTTTTACGGGTAGTTTCATTATTAACTAATTATCAGTTATCGACATTTCCAGTATTTGTGAGAATATAATTCCGATTTACATTTGATCGATCCATGTAATTGGATAATTCGACCTCTGTATAATCTGTATACTTAGTGGATTTACCTAGTGGATGGATCTCATATTTTATGACAACTACAAGATTTATAAAATCACTGTACGACGTATGGCTGACAATTGATGTTTTATGGGTAATTTCATTATTAACTAATTATCAATTCCCAACACTTCCAATACTTGTGAGAACATAATTTCGATTTATATTTGATCGATCCAAGTAATTGAATAATTCGATCTTTGTATAATCTGTATACTTAGTGGATTCCCCTAGTGGATGGGTCTTATAGTTTATGACAACTACAGAATTTGTAAAACCACTGTAGGACGTCTGACTGACAATTGATGTTTAATGGGTAGTTTCATTATTAACTAATTATCAGTTATTGACATTTCCAGTATTTGTGAGAATATAATTCCGATTTACATTTGATCGATCCATGTAATTGGATAATTCGACCTCTGTATAATCTGGATACTTAGTGGATTTACCTAGTGGATGGATCTCATATTTTATGACAACTACAAGATTTATAAAATCACTGTACGACGTATGGCTGACAATTGATGTTTTATGGGCAGTTTCATTATTAACTAATTATCAATTCCCAACACTTCCAATACTTGTGAGAACATAATTTCGATTTATATTTGATCGATCCAAGTAATTGAATAATTCGACCTTTGTATAATCTGGATACTTAGTGGATTCCCCTAGTGGATGGGTCTTATAGTTTATGACAACTACAGAATTTGTAAAATCACTGTAGGACGTCTGACTGACAATTGATGTTTAATGGGTAGTTTCATTATTAACTAATTATCAGTTATTGACATTTCCAGTATTTGTGAGAATATAATTCCGATTTACATTTGATCGATCCATGTAATTGGATAATTCGACCTCTGTATAATTTGGATACTTAGTGGATTTACCTTGTGGAAGTTTCTTATAGTTTATGAAAATTGCAGGATTTATAAAATCACTGTAGGACGTCTGGCTGACAATTGATGTTTTATGGGTAGTTTCATTATTAACTAATTATCAGCTCCCGACATTTCCAGTATTTGTGACAATATAATTCCGATTTATATTTGGTCGATCCATGTAATTGGATAATTCGACCTCTGTATAATCTGGATACTTAGTGGATTTACCTAGTGGATGGGTCTTATAGTTTATGACAACTACAGGATTTATAAAATCATTGTAAGACGTCTGACTGACAATTGATGTTTTACGGGTAGTTTCATTATTAACTAATTATAAGTTCCCGACATTTACAGTATTTGTGACAATATAGTTCTGATTTATATTTGATCGATCCATGTAATTGGATAATTCGACCTCTGTATAATCTGGATGCTAAGTGGATTTACCTAGTGGATGGGTCTTATAGTTTATGACAACTACAAGATTTATAAAATCACTGTAGGACGTCTGGCTGACAATTGATGTTTTATGGGTAGTTTCATTATTTCAGCTCCCGAGATCAGGTAGATATCTATCCTGCACACTCCGGTTTTACTATAAAATCGCAAAGTTAAAAAAATCTGCTACAGATGTATTCAAACTCTTCTTGTGTATATACTACGTAATGCAGATTGAAAAAATGATTTGATTGGACTGTCAGTTGTTGGGCTAGTTGCTTGATATTCTCAAAAACTGCGTCTATACGCTTATATATATATGGCGCTATACATATTAGTGCGCCTCCAGTACTTGTAAGAACGTAATTCGGACTCCATATAATCTAGATACTTAAAGAATATAGTTAGTGGATGGTTCTTATAGGTTATGACAACTACGGGATTTATAGAATTACTTATCAATCAACTGAACATAATGAAGACAACTGATATTTAGTTGATTCCGAAACTTTTGTGGTGACCTTTAGAAGATTTTTGAAAGTCAAAAAACATGTTTCACTTTCATATAGATATTTTTGTATTTAGAAAATGAAATATTCTCAACCATTCATATTGCATGATTCAAAATACTTACAACACTTCTTCGAATTATTTCTTATTTAAGGTTAAAACCCAACTACTAAAGATCTCTCAAATAATTTTCTTTATTCATTAATATCTTTGTTTGCGTTATTCATCCTCCAAATCTCATGTAATGACATAAAAAACATTGTAAAATCCTAGAAGTTTGCATCGACAAATTATAGATACTGCATTAGCATAAACCGTAAATTTCGAGAAAAAATATTAATTTCTGATTTAAGATATGGTAATTTGCGGACTTTACGAGGAACAATTCATACAAAACTTCTTCAAAATACTTCTTATCTAAGGTTTAAACCCAGCTATTAAACACCGCTAAAGTAACATTCTTCCCTGATTAGTATATTTATTTTTATTATTATTATTTTATTATTTCATCCTCCAGATCATATGTAATGTCATAAAAGTCTTGCAAAATATTATAATTCTACGTCGATAAAATATAGATAATGCTTAATATAAACTGTAAATTTCTAATAAAATATTTATTTTTAACCTAAAATATAGCAAATGGTACATTTGCATAAAACACAATACATATAAAACTTTAAAATATTTCTTATCATAGGATCAAACTTAACTCCTAAAGATCTCTCAAATAACTTTCTTCCCTCATTAGTATATTTATTTGTGTTATTCATCTTCCAGATCTCATGTAATGTCATAAAACACAATGCAAAATCCAAGAAGTTTGCGTCGACAAAACACATATAATGCTTTTGCATAAACAGTAAATTTTCAATAAAACATATATTTCCTAGCTGAGATACAGCAATTTGGCACAGTAATTATTCATTTCAAGAAAGTTGATATTCTGTTTCCGTTTATGGTTTCCATATGTCATAAAGGTTTAGAGCGTTGTAAAGATTATTTATGGCTAATATATTTTATTCAATTACAGCTAGGGTTGCTGTATTTTTCATAGAGTTAAGCATTTAAACAAAATCTGATACATTATATTTCACGGATGATTGACTGTAGGAGTTAAGTAACATTCGTGACTATTTACTTTGCATCGATTTGTTTTGTGGAAAATAGTACCATTTTATTTTCAATTAATAATGAACATGTATGCAGTGTGGCACAGGAAAGAACGAGTTTTAAGTTTTAATAAAGTACTTAGTAACTCCAGTTAATATTATCCCAATATAGCGCTTATATTTATTCAATATTTTTGCCTTTGAAATATTTACAATATATTGTCAATGCTGCGTCAATGTTGGAAATGAAAATAATTGGCAAATATTTGTAAACAATATTTACTCAGTATTGGAAAATTATTTGAATATTTTCAACTTAATCGAAAAAAATATATAAATTATTGGATGATACATTGGATAAAGTTTATGCTACTACAAAGACAAATGTTTGTGCAACAATTAATATTTTCTCAACGGTTGACCAAAATTTCTTAGCATAAAATACTGGCTAAATATTTACCAAAAAATATTAACTCCTAATAGAAAACTTCGTCTTAAAACATTAAAACGTTGGCTAAAACAATGTAAAATATCGGCGAAAACAATTTAAAACATCAGCTAAATTAATCGAAAACATCGGCTACAATATTACACTACGGTTTAATCAACGTTTTACTAAAATTGTTTTGATACGAGGATGAAAAAAGGAGAACAGAAACAAAATACTGTGTTGACTAGTTTTGTGACGCGGTGATGTTAAACTTTTACATCCAGGTTCTAAAAAATTGGGTTCTACATCTTAAAATGAATTTCGTAAGAATGCTCAATAGATTTACGAGATTCTATCTTGTCATTTGCATATTACCAGAGTAACATTATAAGAGAATAATAAGTGGCATATATAGTACGCTCGGAAAAAGATTTAAAAATATAAAAGATTCTTTAAATCTAAACAGTCTCTGTATTGCGGATTAATTAACTTTGTAAGATTTAGTCATATTTTGAATATCGTTCGTGATTTGGATCTATGCAGTTCAAGCTTGATGACTCTGAGAGTGCTTTCTTACATAGCACTTAAAATTCATTAGGTAACGACACTTTAGTTCTGTGTATTAAAAATGTTTCCAGTTGTATTATTACATAAAATGACCATAGTCTAATGGCATTGCATATATTATCTAAATATGTTAAATAAAATTGAAATAACTTAAATTAAATTCATTTCTTAGTTTTGTGAATATAGTATTTAAGTGCTGTTTAGATGTAAATTAGGTTTTTAAAATATGGTTGTGTAATGAGACTCACCATGTAGAAAGCTATTCACTTAGTGATTTAGACTCACTTGAAAGCTATTCAAAAACTGCAAATCATATGTATATTTTTCATAGTGATTAGCCTGCTTAAACACTGTAAATAAATTATGTTATGTTACTATTCATCCAACATTTAATCGTATATGAACAGAGATGAACACGCAAATTTAAAGTTTAATTGTTGTTAAATTGCTAAAAGCCTTTATTTAAAACTATTTTTTTATCTTTATTTTGCATGAAGTTTACTTTACAAAGATAAAATTAGTTGTGTTTTACGTTCTTGTTAACGAAAAAAATTTAAAATGAGTTACCCTCTGAAATGAGATTACTACATACTTTATTATTTTTTTCATATGATGTTATATTAAGACAAATGATAACAAAATATATTGGCATATTATACACTATCTGTCCATACAAAAGAGATTAGATGGTGGGCAGATGGAAAAATAAAAAATAAAAAATCCTTAAAAAGAGAAAAATAATAATACGAAAATGCGATTTCTACAAAAGATTGCGCAGATGTGGATTTTTTAAGAACTAAAATGAATTTAGTTTTTAAATTTACTACTGGGGGTGCTAATGCGAATGAAAGTTACAAAAAGAAAAAAAAAAAAAAAAAAAAAAAAAAAGAGGATGATTATAAAACCTCTGACTACTGTGGATATTATTCAAATCAATTATAGTAGGTGTATAGGGAAAGTTATTTCTTTTCAGCGAAGTTCATTTCCATTTTTATTCTCGGTATATGAAAACGACGCCGTTAAAAAAGCTAGATCTCTTCTCTATAATAATCTCTCTACACACTAAATTAAGATTTGAATGAATAAAATAGCTAAAAGGTTCTATTTTACAATCATCATCATCATCATCATTTCCATACTTCGGAAGAACTTGTTTGCGTTAGCATCCTCTGTTTGGAACTTTTTGAACTGCACATTTTGCGCTATTAAAACAAACCCGCATTCTGGGAATACTTTTGAAAACAGCTCTTAAATATCTTTATTTGTTCTTTTTATATAAATGTATACGAGTGTATACGGATTTTTTGTTCATTCTGTATTTCCCAGTTCACACAATTGTTTTTCTAATGAAAAATTCAAGTTGTAATAATATTTATTTGGAATTGTATTTTATGGGGTATGTGGGACATTTTATCATGCAACAAGAATATTAAAGAAATACTCCCAGCACAGTGTGAATATTTACGATTGAATTGCAACAATATGAAATATTATGATTCAATGAAAATGCCTTCATTTTTGATCAAATAGTTCAATTAAAGTGTGTTGTTGCATTACATAAAACATCTTCAAAATTTTTTTTAATTTTCATAATGATGTAAAAATACTGTCTGAATAGTTCCAAAATAGAAGTATCTCAGTAATGAGCTAAGATTGAGTAATTAACGAAGTAACATTAATTTATCACATAGAAAATGTGTTGAGTTCTACTTATGTTAAGTTGATTTTTCGAATTAAAATTTCGTGAAATGAGCGGAAATAATATTTTTTTCCGCACTTTGTCGAATGACTTGTCTTTTTCTGATCTGAAGTCATAGTAATACAATAAATACACATCGGTTGTTTTATAAACATATTCTAATGACACCATAGAACCCCCAAAACAACATTATTCTAAAATTGATATGTTTGGAGGTTAGTTATTCTTACAGGACATAAAATTATTAGTCCCTCGAAACACCAATTTAACTATCAACAATCTAGATTCATATGAGGGTCGTTTACATGAAAGCAAGACTGTCGATAGAACATTCGAGTTTGAAGATCCAGAATGCTGCGCAAACAGCAGTAGAGAACTTTGATTGTGACGAAGGTAGGCGGCATCAGCGGAACTTGAAAGTTGGTTATGAGGCAGCGAGGGAGCAAGATGACTGGAACGGTTCGTATCATAATTGCCTCCAAGGAATTCTCAGCGCTAACTTCACCACGTTACAGAAGCCGAAAACAGCAATCAAAATCATCGACGTGGAATGCTGTCCAAAGAGGTTATTTTTCTGCTTGATAATGCACACTGTCATGTAGCTACCATATGTAAAAACATGTTTCAGTGATTTAGGTGGAAGTCCTGGAACATACCCTTATTAGATACGACTTCTCACAGCGCGATTATCATGTCTTTGGACCACTCAAGAAAGTCCTTAAAGGGAATCTATATGCAAATTATAATGAGGTCTGAGACGCCGTGGAAGAATGGGTCTTCACCCAGCCTCCGAGTCTCTTCACTCAAGGTATACCAATTTTCATTATGTATACATAATTCACTGATACCATTAAACTACGTATCAAACCAACAGCTATTTAAATATCATTCTGGCTACCCTTATACAAAAAGTAATCTAATGCTTTAAATAATTTATTATTTACAAATCTTCAAATATTTTTTACTTTAAGGGGATCCCCAGACATATTTTTAAATAATTTTTATTTATTGAATTAAAATTTTGAATTTTTTGCGATGATTAACAATATCATTTGTAAAAAAAAATCACGTGATAAAACTTATCATAATTTAAACAAAAATAAAATTTAAAATTTGTTAAAAATTGAGGTAATTTAAAATCCTTATAGCTCGAAATATTATTTGTAGAATTTCATTTTTTTTGCATTTAAATAAAAAGAAATATAGAAGTTTGACATTTTATTCAGCCTTTTTAAAAATATAAATTTAAATAAAAATTAAAAATATTTAAAGTAAAAATTTTAAAAAAATGATGTAACTTATTTTTAAAAAATCCTATTTTCAAAAGTAAATTTTTTTTTTTTCAAATTTGTTGTATCCAAATTAAAGTAAAGCAATTGAAAAAGACATGTTCCAAGTTTGAACTATTTAACTTTAACAGTTCTTGACTTATAACAATTTAAATACGAGAAATGGTGAAAAAAAATTATCACGAAGAAAACGCATTTTCAGAAGAAGTCGATTCTATCTCAACCGTTGCTTGAAAGCTAGATTTTGAAACCAAGCCAAAACGAAAAAAAAATTTATTTCCTGTTCCAATTAAGATAAAAACATGATTTAGACTCATTTTAAGTAGAAAAAAAAACAGAGAAATTTTAATGCAATAAAAGTTTTTTAGAAAATTTTAAGATTTTGTGTCCCGGATAGAACATTCGGGACACAATATAGAACATATGTTAAATAAGTACGGAAATTACTTATTTCTTTGGTGACAATGCGTTGGTCAGTATCGGTGCTGATACATTTGTGTGTTTTTTTTAAAACAAAGACTTCATCAATATATATATATATAAATTTTGTGGAAAAAAGGTTTTCTCTTTAGAAGGAAAAGAATAGAGATTAACATGTATGGATCTCAGATATGATGAGTTTCTGGATAATAATTGTTCACACCATAAAGCCCAAAGCGTCTAATGTTGACGTCATAAAGATGCAGTGAATGATCTACGCTATTTTTATCGCTTTTATACCGCATATATTTTCATCTCATAATTTCATTTTTTTTATCCTCGACCTGAACAACAACAACAAAAAAAAAACGTACTTTCAAAGAATTTCATTGAAAAATGTACCTTAATTCGCATATTTTTAAAATTTTTTCAATAAGCTTCAATTATTTTATTAATCTATCTCAACAATAAACATTTGCTACAATAATATAAAATAATATTTGCAGTAACATAAATAAATATGCAAAACTTAGGATAAAAGGCAGTGGTACCATAATTGGCAATTTATTGACCGTTTTTAGCAAGAACTCAACCTAACAAAGGAAAAGTGTATTTTCTTTTGTTAAAATAAAAAAAATGATAAAATTCATTTGAAACTTTGTACATATATACATTATAAATGATATTTGAGCACAGGCTGATTATTTTATTTTAACATGTGGGTTTAATAAATTAAAAAACTTATTTTTTGAATACATAATAGGGATTTTTCACATAAAAATGTCTTTTGATTAGTTGTCAGAGTCTAAAAATATGAATTAAGAAATATATATATTACATCTTTCAATTAGAAACAATTTTTGCCTACGTTCAATCATCAAGCAGTATTTTCTGTAATCCGGTTATTCGGTTTTGTTGATATCTTACAAAAAAGAGAAAAGGTATGTTGTATTTGGCGGTTGAAAAAATCCTGAATTGGTTTTCTTGAACTGCTTAACCCTTTATGTACTGAATTATGAATTCATGAAAATTTGATCTTCTAACGCATTTTTCACGAATCTTTGAAAGTACATTAGAAGAATTACATAATCATTTAATAAATTTTAGAAGGATTAATTAAATTTGAATTTATAGGGATTTTGGTAAATTTGTATAACCACACACAAACCTTTTATTTTAAATAGTTTTCTTAGTATTTTGTAGAATTAGGAAAGATACAAATAAAATATTCTTACAATAAAAATATAGAAATATTTCGGAATTGAAATTCCCCACCCCCACCCTCAACGCCAAGAAAGTTGAAAAGATGCAAAGGCAAAATAAATCATCCTTTTAAAAATATTTTTGTTTTGTGTGACCAATAATTCTTTTGGAACAAGATAAAGTAATGCGTCTATAACTCATTCTAAACTGTGTTACTACTAATCGATGTACTAAATGAATTTTATAACAAGTTATTTTAATGGTACTTATAAGTATCGTTAGTAAATAAAGGGTTAAATAGTAATTACTGCACAACATATTTACGCTAAAAAACTATTGGCACTTATTTTGTGTGTATTTAAGTATTTTGCTGAAATAGGATACACTTACAAATGAATATTTATAATCTATTGTTAAAATATTTTTCACCCATCACAATCTTATATATTCTTAACATTTTCCGTAATCCGTTGCTTAATATATTACAGAAAAAGAAAATCAGAGTGGATTTCATTAAACTTTTTTCCCTTCCGTGAGAAAGTTTTATTTCTTGAACATAAAAAAGAGGTGCAAGCAACTGAAATTTTTTACATCGCATTCCTTTTAAGAATTTTTTTTATTTTGTTTTATTTCTGTCTAGTTGTTAAATCTTGTAACTGATTTTTACACTTTGACTTGAAACTTTTTACCTTAACTTTTTCTTCCTTGAATAGTTTCGATGACAATGCAATGTTCTATTAAGTTTTACAGAAAGGTTTTAATATATTTCTATATAATTTATAAAATATTCGATAATTTTCATTAAAATTTCAAATTTTTCGATTTTTATGCCCTTTCTGTGTTTTTTTCTTTTTTTCCTTTACACTTTTTCAAAGAACTTTGATAATAGCGAATTTGAGATATGTAACGTAATAACATAAATTATAATAGTAATTATGCCATTAAACTTTATTTTACAGAAAATATTTTTTAGAACATTTTACTTGGTTTATTATGAATGATTTACTTTGTAATAACGGCAAAAGTTTATTAAGAGGTTATTCTTAAAGTAAGATCCATTTTGCAATAAAAAAAAAACAAAAAAAAAAAAAACAAATACTAAGCTTATTCAGAAAATTTATTTTTTACAAGATTCTTTATACCTTTTTCGACTTTTCTATATATTTTGCGTGTCTGTTGAAGCATTTGTCGTAAGGCCTCCCGAGATTTTGTAACCCTTCCTCGTAGAATGTCGCCGTCTGTGAGGAAAGCTGCACCTTAACCCATTTATAACTAGCGTCCCATTTTGGGACGTTTCGAATTTTAACTTTTTTATTATATAATTTTCTTCTTCTTTGCAGCGTGAAAATTGTATGAAGTTATTGTCTATAAATGTCTTTATCTATTACCGAGAGATGACAGCATACGATTGTTATTTATTTGCTTAAATAAAGGCCTTTTTCGGTGTTTATAGGTCTTTCACCTTTCATGCGAAATGTAAAAAAAAGTTTATTTGTATTTTTTGAAGCAAGGATCCAAATAAATAAGTCATAATCTTAGCTTGTAGACTTCTTTGAAATACGCATTTTTTTCGATTGTGAAATTATATTTTCGAGCTTATTTTGTATGCATGTTTGTAACGTGCAAAATATAGATCGCTAAGCGCAAATATAAACATATTTCTATTAGCCAGTTAGAGGACAGTTACTTATGTAAAGTCCTTTTCAAGATGATTTTGAAATCAATTGCTTTTAAGCCTCATATACGATTATTCTTAGATTATTATTATTATTAATACTTATAATGTTCTTAGTTTCTGTAAAGAAATAAATATATTTTTTTAATAGTTCATAAAAATACTAATTACAGTATATAATATACAATTAAAAAGCTTAATTTGTATAAATTTAGACAGAACATATGATTATGCATTTTCCACGTATGGATATTCCCATATTTAGTACATTTACGTTTTATCAAATAAATACAAAAATATTTTAGAGTAATTTTTTTAATATTTTTCCAATTCATTTTGCAATATTTTAAAGTGATTTTTCCAAGAAATCTGAGAAAACTAAAATTCAGGCATAAATGCGTTAAGGGGACGGTGGAGCTGAAAATCCTTAAAAATAATTTTTTTTATTTTTGTAAATTTCAACTTAAATATTATTCAAGGGTACATTATATACATTATAACATGCATTTATCCCAAAAAAAAATTAAAAAAAAAATTATTTTTGAGAAAAAAATGGAATTTTACGCGTCGTGTTAGAAATCTTCGAAACGCCCCATGCGTCTTCAATATCAATGAAAATCCCCAATATTTTTTTATAAAAGTTTGGTTAATATATAGAAATAAAATAGAGCATCGAATTTTACATATTTGAATTTAAAGGTTAAAAAAAAAAAATTGAAAAAATTTGAAATTTTTTCGAAAAATTTTCAAAATTTGAATTTTTTTCAATTTTTTTTTTATTTTTTGTAAATTTTATCTTAAATATTATTCAAGGGTACATTATATGCATTATAGCATGCATTTATAAAAAAGAAAATTATTTTTGAGAAAAAAATGTAATTTTACGCGTCGTGTTAGAAATCTTCGAAGTGCCCCCTGCGCGTTCCATATCAATGAATATCCCCAATATTTTTTATAAAAGTTTGATTTATATATAGAAATAAAATAGAGCATCGAATTTCACATATTTGAATTTAATGGTTAAAAAAAATTTTTTTTTTGAAAAATTTTGAAATTTTTTCGAAAAAATTTTGAAATTTAGAATTTTTTTTTTTTTTTTTTTTTTTTACCTTTAAATTCAAATATATAAAATTCGATGCTTTATTTTATTTCTATATATAAACCAAACTTTTATAAAAAATATTGGGGATTTTCATTGATATTGAAGACGCATGGGGCGTTTCGAAGATTTCTAAGACGACGCGTAAAATTCCATTTTTTTCTCAAAAATAATTTTTTTTTAAATTTTTTTGGTATAAATGCATGTTATAATGTATATAATGTACCCTTGAATAATATTTAAGTTGAAATTTACAAAAATAAAAAAAATATATTTATAAGGATTTTAAGCTCCACCGTCCCCTTCTGCCGTTTCCCCTTCTTCGTCAATGTTGAATCTCTGGCCACAGAAAACGATTTCATTTATCCAAGAGGTGATAGTCGGTCCGCGAAACATTAGAACTGCATGGAGGGTGCTCAAATTACTCCCACCGAAAAGATTCTATGGGAGATTCCGTTTGAGCAGCAGTGTGTTAAGGTCATACACTTAATAGATATGGTGATGAATGTCATGTGTTGTCATGCTTCTGATATGAAAATCCGGATTAAACCTTTATGTACCGAATTATGAATTCAGGAAAATTTTATCAACTAAAGCATTTTTCGTGAATTGTTTAAACTACATTAGAAGATCTACATAATCATTTAATAAATTTTAGAAGGAGTTTAGAAGGATTGATGGATTTAGAAGGATTCATTAAATTTGAATTTATAGGGATTTTGAGCAATATTTATAACCCCACTCAAATCTTTTACTATTTTAAATATTTTTCTCAGTATTTTGTAGGATTAGGAAATGTACAAATATAATGATCTTACAATAGAAAGATAGGAAAATTTCCGAATTGAAAAATTCCCTCCCTCAAACGCCAAGAAAGCTGAAAAGATATAAAGGCAAAATAAATCATCCTTTTAAAAATATTTTTGTTTTGGGGGATATTTTCGCTTGAATTTATAGGGATTTTGTGCAATATTTGTAACTCCATTCAAATCTTTTATTTTAAATCTTTTTCTTAGTATTTTGTAGAATTAGATATAAAAGCAAAATAAATTATCCTTTTAAGATATTTTTGTTTTGTGCCAACAATGCTTTTGGAAGAAGATAAAAAGGTGTATCTAAAACTCATTCTAAACGTCATTGAAATTAATCGATGTATTAATTGAATTTTGTAACGTTATTTTATAGGTACTTATAAGTACCGTCAGAAGATAAACGGTTAAAGACCCTATTTCACAGTCGGCGGAATGATCAATCAACTTGAACAATTTTATCACTTACTCTGAAGCAACATACTAACACCGTAGCACAACTGGTGCCTGCTGTAACACAAGGGATGCCAGCTGTTTGCGCGTATGCATTTTGCAGCAATCGTGCGATATTTAAATGGATATTTAGCAACAGACCTTACTTTTAAAATAATCCTCGTATATTTAGGCAAACTTTCAAAAATTCATTAATGATGGGTAAAATCAAAAACCTTTTTTTAATATATTTTACAAACTATAAATTATGACGTATGTTTAAAATGCTTTTTGAAATACAGTTGGCCAGTCAAATGTAAAATAACAAATTGTAAACTATAACAAAAGAAAATACTATTTTCGTCTGTAAACAGTGCAACGGCGTTACGGGAAGAGACACGGTTTTTTGCATAAAGATAGTTCAATTTGTTCAATCTAATGTACCTCGAAGGTATATATCTGAAATTTTATTTAGGATTTTTTAATTTGATTTTTGGTATTTTTGTATGAGTTTTATTTTTACAATCGATTATAATCCATGTTGTTGACTGTCATTTACTTCAGAACTCCAAACGCGATATCGTTTGATAGAAGAACTGATACTAATAATTTCCCTTGTATTTCCTTTAATAATTATTTTTTCTTATTTTTTATGTTAGCACAGTTAAACCTCCATACTGGATATACCCGAATAACGGGTACCTCTATTTAAGGAATACCTTTTTCAATCCACTATGCATATATTTTTGTATATTTTCAATTCTGAAAAGTGGACACATTCCTGAGGCATTCGCTATTGAGAATTTCATTGTATTTAGTATCTTAAGCTAAATTATTTGACTTTCAATATATTTATTATTATGTATAAAATAAAAATTTTGGAATTCATCCTAAAAAATATGAATTGTTGCCTATAAATTCTTTAAATGATATTTAATTCTAGAAATTTCCGTATGTGTGCATACAAAATTTCATCTAATCACCTTTAAAAAGTATTAAACTATATAGGGAAATTATTATTTTCATATGAACTTTTAAATACGTAACAGATAGCTCAATGCTTGATTGACCAACAAATGTTTCTTGGATTGTCGCATTCATCTAATTGGACTCGTCCAAGTGAATATCACGAAAATCTATAAATGTGGATTACGCTAATTTGGGGTAAATTTCAATGTGAGCATGCGCGCTGTATTATGTCATCACTATATGTAACGGAACTGTTATATACATATGTCTAAAGCAGTGGTTCCCAACGTGGGGCTTACGACCCACCGGGGGTCAATTTGACCTTCTAGGGGGGCAATTCCAAATTTCTTACTCCCTCTTTCACTATCAGTTTCTTTTTTCTTTTGGGGGGAAAAGTAGTGTTGTAGGCTAAAAATAAATGGAATACAAGAAAAATTTAAGAAATCAGTGTTTTTATTGAATTTTTACAATGTTCCCTATCAAATTTAAAAATAGATTTAACACCAGAATAATTATGAAAATAATCATTTAAAATTTTTTGATATAATCATTTAATATATTTTGATATCTTTTAAAATATTAAAGCCCGCGATAATTTTTCTGGTGATGAATTTTCAAATTTTTCGTAACGTTTTCGATTATTTATTGAATGAGTTTTCTACTTCTATTTGCGAAGACAATTAATGATATTGGGAAAGGGAAAACAGAGAGAATGTGTTAAATAAAATAATGGCTACTTAATTTGATAAAGATGAGAATATTGAAATACTTTTTGTGTACTGTGTTATCCACAGAAAGAAAAGTCGGTGTCCAAAGCTTTTCCACCAACTCTTAATAAGTAACAAGAATGCGTTATAAAATGTATAAATTTATCAATTTTAACGTCAAATGTAAGTGTCTATTTAAGATATTTTGCGAAAATAAAAATGCAAACCATGTAACACATTTCTGTAACATTGAGTTAAGTTGGAAAAGTAGAACAAAACTCATTTTGGCATATAGGCAAAGATGTATAACCTCTTTGTATTTATAAAATTATGTTAAAAACACATTTGTGGTAGAAGATTCACCTCTTTGACAAGTTAAAAAATGTGAAATGAATAATTATTGTTAAGGCTCTATTACACTTCCACCAGGCGAATAGAGTTAACTTTTTAAATAATGAGACATAATTTACAGATTAGGGGGGGGGGGGGCGGCATAGTGACTTTATAGATACTTTGGTGGGGCATGTCCAATAAAAGGTTGGGAACCACTGGTCTAAAGGCACTGCAAATAGATTACCGTCAATCTATCGTAGCGCCATCTATCACTGAGAAATAAAAACAGAAATCACAGTAACAGAAAATTTTGATATTATACATCACTTCACTGCAAGAATTTATTCAACAGCTGTTCCCATTTTCAATGAGCGATTTGTAGAAAGAGCCAGCTCATTTTAAGACATTCTGTATACATACAATAAAACATCCATAACTTCCACTTCCAAATAGCTGATATCTCTATTGGGGATTCAAGCGCTCGAATACACCGTCTGCTGGAGATAAGATATAACTTCTAGCTTGATGAAATTCCCGTAGAAGCAAATTGCATTACATGTATTTTTAATTTATTCATAATTATTATATGCACAAATTTATATTTTTTGCACAATTTTATATTTTATGTGATATTAGTGTTCTGTGTTTCTCGAACTTGAATATCTACAATCTTCAAACGCCTTTAAAATAAATAATGATTTCAATGGCACTTTAGCATTATTTAAGAGGACAATTTTCCTGTATTTCCAACAGCGATTAGCGCCCTCGATAGGCCTTTTTTAAATCCCAATATAGAAAAGATCTTTTAAACACAAAACCACTGTTTTGACCACTGAAAAGTGGACATCTTCGAATATTAGACAAATTCCGCTCTAACGAGGTGTCTCCTTTTGAAATGTTTTACTGTGTATGCTATATATATATAGTTATTTTATATATACAGTGGTGGCCAAAATTGTGGACATTTTTTGAATTTTTCATGTTTTATAAGCTTGTGTGCTTATAGAATACATTAAATTTCACTTAAATGCAAATATTTATGTATCAAATTCAAGGAAAGTTAATGCGAAATTTAATAAAAAAAACAGAATTAAAATATCTGCATTACAAAATAAAGTTACATTTACTTTAGTCTAAAATACAAACACAATTAGTCATGAATGCTGAAGTGTACTGTAATAAAAACTTCATAGCCAATCACAATGATTGTTCTGAGAACCAATCAAATGTCAGTAACTAAACTGTAGTATGTTTTGATTTGTAAAAGCGGTATTTTGCTGGAATGAGTTTTGCAGAAGGGTGAATACTAGTGTAACTAAATAGAATAATGTTTTTATTTTTAAATATTTCTATTTTTTTTTCTTAATGCAAATAATTTAAAACAATGCCATTTACAACCAGAACTGATTGGACACCTACAAAAAGAAGCAGAATTGTCATATTGAGAAAAAATGGTCTCTCTTATGCTCAAATTGCAAGACAGGTTGGTGGATCTGTCACTTTATCTGGCGTATGAAAGTTGCGCTTACGTTATGAAGAAACTAAATCAGTGATAAATAAGGCAAGATCAGGCCTAAAAAAATGCACAAGGGCTTTTGACGCCAGAAAGATAAAAAGGATATGCCTCATGGAGTGATAGGCGAAAATATGTGAGACGTAGAGTAGGGAAAGAGCTGCATCCTGATTGCATTGGAGCAACTACAAAGAACGCAATAAATGTTATGATTTGGGCCTGTATGTCTGCAGATGATGTGGGCCGCATTCAAGTGATTGATAGTAATCTGAATGCAAAAGAGTACATCGAAACTGTCCTGGAACCAAAATTGATACCTTCCATCAGGGATTTCTTCCCCAATAAAACACCATTTATATTCAGCAGGATTCTGCTCTATGCCATACGGCTAGAAAATATGCAAAGAATTGTTTAAAAATAAAAGCTTACAATTATTACCCTGGCCAGGAAACAGCCCTGATCTGAATCCTATAGAAAATTTGTGGCGACGATTGAAAATCCTTGTACAAAAAAGCGTCTATCTAATAAAACGCTACTTATTGAAGCTATAATTAATTCTTGGCATCATGTGATTAAAAAGGATGAATTCCAAACACTAGTTCTCTCAATGAAAAGAGACTGTGAAGCTTTAATAAAAAACAAGGATTATCCTACTAAATATTAAATGTGTAACTGTGACTTTAAAATACAACGAAATCTAAGATAGATCTTATATTTTGTAAGCGTATCTTTTTTTTTTTGTAATGCAGATATTCTAATTATATTTTTTTCTAATTAAATTCTACATTACATTTCCTTGAATTTGATATAAGTGAAATTTATTATATTCTTCAAGCACACAAAGTAAAAAAAAAAAAAAAAATCAAAAAAAATTCCACAATTTTGACTACCACTGTATATATATGTTTCTCAAATAGTGGTCAAAATTGTGGACATTTTTTGAATTATATACCGGTTGTCCTAAAATGGAATGACTGATTTTAAAATTCAGTTATTTGGAAATGGTGCCAGCTATTATAAAAATTCTTGCAGGAGGGTTATGTAAAATGTCAAGAGTTTTTTTTTTTTACTCGATTCCCAGTTTTAGTTTCAAACATGAGTGATAGATCGCACTGCAAACATTAGGCTATATATTGAGGCATGACTTGTTGGCCTCGATTTTCTCCCAGCATTCATGAGAACGAAGGAGGTTAAATATTTGGATTGGGTATCAATTGCCAATGCAATCTTGTTTTTCGGGACTTGCTCCATGTATTTAAACCCCTTCCTTCACATCAATACTGATGGAAGAGCGAGGCCAAAAAATCGGCACTCGATTTAGTTTTTATTCCTCTCAGCGGTATCTATCGCTGCTATTTAGAACTAAAATTGGGAATCGCTGAATAAAATCTCCTGATATCTTACATAAATCTCCTGCAAGAACTTTTTAAGTAGCTGTCACCATTTGCAAGTTAATGAATTTAAAAAAAAGTCAGTCCACTTTGGGACACCCGGTATATAAGTTATATTAACTAATAGCAATAACTCATACTGTAAAACTTCTAGTAAGTGTGTGCGTGCGTACAAATGTATATCAATGTATAGTCTTTTTAATTCATAAGTTAACTTACAAGTATCCTATAACAAACACTAGCGAAGCGAAGCCATTATTTAAAGATGACATGAAATATATTTTTAATTTAATTACTATTGTAAAAAAAAAAAAATGAAGAAATTATTTTATTAAGGAGAACCCACCAGCAAATCTCAATAATTTTAAAATCATAAGCATTCTTTTCTAAAAGTTGATGAAACACACACAGGTACCCACCCCCCACAAAAACATACATACCGGGTCTCCCAAAAAATGATTGATGGATTTTAAAATTCAATAACTTACAAACGGTGACACATATTAAATTTTTTTTTGCAGGACTGTTATGTAAGATGTCAGGACTTTTTATTATGCAATTCTTAGTTTTAGTTAAAAATAGCATCAATAGATGGCGCTGCAAACAATAACCACTAATCCGGGCTCGATTTTTCGGCCTCTCTCTTCTTCCATGCGAAAAAAGGAGATTGAAATGTATTGAATGAATCCCGAAGTACCAAAAATCGGATTTGGACTAAGCACATATTGTTCTCAGCGCCATCTATCGTTTGAAATTCGAACTAAAATCAAGAATCACAGTAAAAAAACTCCTAACATCATACATAACACTCCTGCAAGAATTTTTTTTTTTTATATCTGTCACCGTTTGCAAGTTATTGAATTTTAAAATCCATCAGTCACTTTTTGGGACACCTGGCACTAACTTCTAGTAACAGCTTCTACAATAAAACTCCTAGAAAGTGTATGCGTGCTTACAAATGTATATTATATGTACATTCTTTTTAATTAAAGACTTAACTTACAAGTATATTATAACAAACACAATCGAAGCCATACTTTAAAGATGTCATATAAATTTATTTTAAATTTAATTATTATTGTAAAAAATGTATGTAGAAATTATTTTATTAAGGAGAACTTACCAGCAAATGTCAATATTTTTTAAATCATAAGAATTCTTTTTCTAAATGTTGATGAAACTAAACACACACACACACGTACCCACCCCCACCCCCACAAACACACACATATATATACCGGGTGTTCCAAAAATGACTGTTGGACTTTAAAATTCAATAACTTGCAAACGGTGACAGATATTAAAAATTTTCTTGCAGGAGGGTTATGTATGATGTCAGGAGTTTCTTTACTGTGATTCTTGATTTTAGTTCGAATTTCAAACAATAGGTGGCGCTGAGAGCAATAGGTACTCAGTCCAGACGCAATTTTGGGTACTTCGGGATGCATTTAATACATTTTAATCTCCTTTTTTCGCATGGAAGAAGAGAGAGGCCGAAAAATCGAGCCTGGATTTAGCGGTTATTGCTTGCAGCGCCAACTATCGATGCTATTTGTAACTAAAACTGAGAATCGCAGCATAAAAACTCTTGACATCTTATATAACACTACCGCAAGAATTTGTTTAATATCTGTCATCGTTTGCAAGTTATTGAATTTTAAAATCCATCACTTTTGGCACACCCGGTATATGTATTTGGTTGCATTCTAAAATGGGAATTTTGTTTAAAACTTAAGATTTTTTTATTTATTTTATATCGATTATTTAAAACTTCTAGTATAAATTTATATCTTCAATATTTAGAAAGTATATGTATTATAAGCAGTATATATGTATTTAATTCTATGTTCTTACTGATTTTGGAAGATGAAGTGCAACCTCTATTACATAATTATTTATGACAGATAATTTTAGCTTCGAAAACAAGTGAAGAATTTTCAACTATATATGACAGTTTGGATGCACTTTTAGAAGAAGATAGGGGGAAATATTGTTTAACTTTTCTCGTTACAGAAAATGTTAATGTTCAAATGCTTTAAACTTTTGTATTAGACTGGATAAATGTATGTAAATGAATAAACTGCTACTATGTTAAACCAGAAAGAAATTCGAATTTGCATTTAATTTACGTTTAATTAAACAGTTATGAAGGATTTTTTGTAATAATTTACTAATAGCGTGATATTTTCGAGTCTCCGCCTTCAGATATTTATATAATCATCATAAAAAAGTATTGTTTTTAAAAGAATCATACTGTCAGTGTTGAATTAAAAAAGTAATTGTATATTTCTCTGCTTATGTAATGTTCTTATATGCACTTATAAGTTTAAAGTAGTTCCTTTTATATTTCATTTTAAAAATAAACATAAAATTACAATGCAACTTATGCTTTATTAAATTTAACAAAATATTACAGAATTTCAGACGCATATGTAGATAACTGTTCAAATTAAAAATCAAAATCAAAATATTGAGTAAAGTGAAAAAATGAAAAATGACAATAATTGTACTACAACTACTATCTAATATTTAAAAGACAAGGCTGTTTTTTTAGTCATCAGCCTTGAGCATTCATTAATGGATGTTCACTTCTTATTTTGAATCGACTATTTACAACTTCTAGTAAAAATTAAAATCTAATATTTAGAATAAGCGCTATACAGGGTGTCCGGTCTCAACGGTGTCCAATGGCCAACTCGTAAACCGTTAGTCATAGACATATAGTTCCAATTACAAAAATGTTTTAAATGAGGTAAAGAAGTATTTTTAAAGCGATTTGGGTCAAGAAAATCATTTATTTAAAAATTACGAAATTTCAATTTTTATACGGTCCCCCGGTCCTATAAGTGATATTTAGTAAACTTTTCCTATTTCTCTAACAAGTACGGCAAAAAAAGTCCCATTCACCTAACACTAAAATTGACCGAGTTATGACATTTTCAATTTTATGACTTAAACCACTTTTCTGTAACTGAAAACAGATGAGTTGGACCAAGCTTTCAGGGGTCGTACGCGAAGTGCTTAAAGTATTATAAAGGGCGTTCACTCCAAACGATGTTCAATGGCTAATTCCTAAACAGTTAGTCAAAGACATATAGTTCCAATTACAAAAAGGTTTTAAATAATATAAAGAAGCATTTTTAAAGCGATTTAACAGAAGGTGCTTCCCCGTATAAATATTACGATAGTGTTAATTTTTAGTAATTAACTTTCAGATTAGTTAAAATAATTGAAGAAGTGAGTTTCAAAACTCGCCTTATCAAGAAAATCAAATTTGGGAAATCGCGTAAAACCTTTAAATGCGCCCATTGGTATTCATTGAAAATTTGGAGCTTGTAGTGTTTGATTGGTACAGTTATACCAATAGAATAGATTGATAGGGAAACACGATTTTAAAAATTTCGGATAAAGTCAGTTTCGAAACTGACGTCCTCAATAATTTAATATATGTTTTGATTTAACATTTCCCCCCCCCCCCCCTAATTTTTAATTAAAAAATAATTTAAAAAAATATCTGACCTAATGAATATTTGCTGAGGGGAAAGACAGTGGAATTTTCAGAAGGGGTAATGTAATAATAATAATAATTATTATCATTTTTATCGTTACAATAAAATGACAAATGGAACAAAATCTTAAAAAAGAAAAGTTAATTAAAAACAGAGAATGTGGGCGGTTATATGATGTCCGACCTTTAATGGATAAATCTGTGCTCTATTAGAACAAAATATTAAAATATTGTAACAATTTTGTTATGTTTATTTAAATCATTGAAGTAATCGCACAGGTTGAATCATATAATTCAAATAATTGATGTTTATTGTAAAAGAAAATAAAAGTGATACGAGAATCATTTTCAAAAATGGACATATTAATTTCCTTAACATATTCAGAGCAGCTATTCAAAAGTTATGTATAAAAATATAGGCATACAAAACAACAACAACAAAAAAAAAATAAAAAAACATTAAGATGCAAACAAATTACTTACAAACTGAGCTTTCTTGTGCCTGTGCTTAGGACGGGAAGGATGGGGGAGGGGGGCAAAATTTGGAGCGGAGATTTCAGGGAGAATTGATACGGCTGTTTAGTGTTCATTCCACAACAGATATTGCTGCATAAAAAAAAATGTAGTTTTCAGGATTTTAAATTGTGTGTGTATGAGAGCCAGTGTGGGAAAAGTTTAAATTGCAATTTCAGGTGCAATTTAGATTATGGATTACTTATTAATTATTGCAGCAATAAAGAAGACGGACCTTTTTTTCCCAAGTTTTACAGCGTGATAATTCTTTGCACATCAGTAGATTTTCGCTTTTTTTTAAGACTTCATCTCAATTCATCGGTCCCTTAAATTAATACTTCCCACTTTTTGCTTCAGCTGCACGCAATGTTAAAAATCTATAGAGGTTTATATATATATTTTTACTATTCTACTCTATTTGTCTAATTAAATAATGCATCTTCTAAAACTCCACGCCCGTTAAAAATTTTATTTCCTATTGTCTTAATTATAAACTTAATTATTAGAGCATAAAGAGGTAATAATTTTAAAAATTATTAAATTTAAAATCATTAAAAAAAGATTCAAATTTATAATTTATATAAGCAATTATAGATTTCAAATATAATTTTATTTAAGTATAAATTACTGATTAAATTAAAAATATATAGACATACTCTTAAATTAAAAAAAATATAAAAAGTATATTAAATTTAAAATTATTAAAATTAATAACTTTATTAAAATGTTAGGAAAATTTTCTACTTTGTCTTTGTAGTTAGCCGTTACTTTATAGTTATAGTAAGTTACTAATCATCTCAATCCTCCCTAAAATTTATACCCCCCCCCCCCCCGCAACTTTTGCTCGGCCAATACATACTGTTTAAAATTATGTATGTATTTTCCCCTATATTTTATTTTATTATGCAAGAAATAACTAAACAATCTACCACATCAACCCCCCTAAAAATTCTACTCTCTCTTCCCCCAACTCACGCGAAAACACCCGTTCGCTATTGTTAATCCCATGGAAGTATATTTTTAAGATAGCTCGTCGCAGAATATCCCCCCCGCCCCCTTCTGTTGTAGATGATACAGATTACCTTTTTTTTTGTTCGAGCGTGGAGGCGATATTTACACATTAAAAGTTCAAATAACGCAAGCTAATATTTAAAATTGATTGATTGGATAAAAAAAAAATACAAATACAAATACAAAACTAATTTAATGTAATTCTATTAATTATAAGATAGTTTAGTTTTCTAATTCTCCTGGTCCTCATACGAATCACTTTTTTTTATCGAAACTCTATCCTCTGATGGTTTTCGTCAAGCACGATTCCCGCCAAGAATTGTCACTTTGTGGCTGAAACTCTGACCAATCAAATTACGAGATATAGCATAAATGGCAAAATGTGGTTGGAAAAAAAATATTTTGTTTTAATATGTGAGAATGAACAAAAATCTCAAAATATATTTGTAATGTTAATTTACTATCAATGTTTAATGTTAAATTTTATATCTGACGATTATTTTTATTTCTAGTAAATTTGTGACTGACCCCTATTTTGTAGCCAAAAAGATACTCCAACTTTAAACATCTATTACTCGGTCAGTTTTAATCGCAGAGGAATGGGACTTTTTTTGTCTTACTTGTCAGTGGAATAGGATATTTTTACTAAATATCACTTATAGGACCTGGGGACCGTATAAAAATTTAAATTTCGTAATTTTTTAAAAAATGTTTTTCTTGACCCAAATCGCTTTAAAAATCCTTCTGTACCTCATTTGAAACATTTTTGCAATTGGAACTATATGTCTATGACTAACGGTTTAGGAATTAGCCATTGGACACCGTTGAGACCGGACACCCTGTATATATTTAATTCTATGCTCTATTTGGTTTTGTAAAATGGAGTGCAACTTCAACTACATAATTATTTATCACAGAAAATTTAAGCTTCAAAAACAAGTGAATAATTTTCAACTAATTATGACAGTTTGGATGCACTTTTAGAAGAAGATAGGCGAAAATATTAGTTAAATTTTCTCTCTATAGAAAATGCTAATGTTCAAATGCTTTAAACTTTTCTGTTAGACCGGATAAATGTATGTAAATCGATAAACTGCAACTACGTTAAACCACAAACAAATTAGAGTTTGCATGGCATTTAATTAAACAGTTATGAAGAATTTTTTGTAACGATTTACTAATAGCGTAACATTTTCGAATCTCTTCAATCATATATTTAAATAATCATCATAAAAAAGTATTGTTTCTAAAAGAATCATACTATCAGTGTCGAATTAAAAAAGTATTTGCATATTTATCTGCTTATGTGATGTTCTTATATGCACTTATAAGTTTAAACGAGTTCCGTTTATATTTGTTTTTAAAACTAAACATAAAATTACATTGTAGCTTATGATTTACTAAATTTAACAAAATATTACAAAATTTCAGATACATATGTAGATATCTGTTCAAAATTAATAATCAAAATTAAAATATTAAGTAAAGGGAAAAAATGAAAAATGACAAAAATTGTACTACAACTATTATCTATATATTTAAAAGAGCAGGCTGTTTTTTTTTAGTCATCAGCCCTGAGCATTCTGCTGAACCGATTTTGAAAATTATTTTTTTAATGAAAGCTGTTCATTTTTAGATGTTCATTTCTCATTTTGAATCAACTATTTACAACTTCCTGTAAAAATTAATATTTCCAATATTTAGAATGAGCGCTATATATATATATATAATTCTATGTTCTATCTGATTTTGTAAAATGGGGTGTAACCTCAACTACATAATTATTTATGACAGAAAATTTAAGCTTCGAAAATATGTGAATAATTTTCAACTATTTATGACAGTTTGGATACACTTTTAGAAGAAGATAGGGGGAAATATTACTTAACTTTTCTCGCAACAGAAAATGCTAATGTTCAAATGCGTTAACTTTTCTGTTAGACTGGATAAATGTTTGTAAATGGATAAGCTGCAACTATGTCAAACCAAAAAGAAATTAGAACTTGCATGGCATTTAATTAAACAGTTATGAAGAATTTTTTGTAATGATTTACTAATAGTGTAACATTTTCGAATCTCTGCCATCAGATATTTAAATCATCATAAAAAAGTATTGTTTGTAAAAGAATCATGCTGTCAGTATCGAATTAAAAGATAATTGTATATATATCTGCTTATGCGATGTTCTTATATGCACTTATAAGTTTAAAGTAGTTCCTTTTATATTTGTTTTTAAAAATAAACATAAAATTACATTGTAGCTTATGTTTTACTAAATTTAACAAAAATATTACAGAATTTCGGACACATATGTAGATAACTGTTCAAAATTAACAATCAAAATCAAAATATGAAGTAAAGGGAAAAAATGAGAAATGACAATAATTGTACTACAACTATTAACTATATATTTAAAAGACTAGGCTGTTTTTTTAGTCATCAGCCCTGAGGATTATCTGAACCGGTTCTGATATATATATATATTTTAATGAAAGTTGTTCATTTCTTATTTTGAATCGACTGTCTACAACTTGTAGTAAAAATTAATATCTCCAATATTTAGAATGAGCGCTACATGTAAATCAATTTCTCTATTCTATCTGATTTTATAAAATGAAGTTCAACCTCAGCTACATAATTATTTATGATAGATAATTTTAGCTTCGGAAACAAGTGAATAATTTTCAACTATATATGACAGTTCTGATGCACTTTTAGAAGATATTGGCGAAAATATTTAACTTTTCTCTTTACAGAAAATGTTAATATTCAAATGCTTTAAACTTTTCTGTTAGACTGGATAAATGTATGTAAATGGATAAATTTCAACTGTGTTAAACCAAAAAGAAATTAAAATTTGCATGGTATTTAATTAAACAATTATGAAGAATTTTTTGTAATGATTTACTAATAGTGTAACGTTTTGGAATCTCTGCCATCAGATATTTAAATAATCATCATAAAAAAGTGTTCTTTGTAAAAGAATCATACTGTCAGTGTCGAATTAAAAAGTATTTGTATATTTATCTGCTCATGTGATGTTCTTATATGCACTTATAAGTTTAAAGTAGTTCCTTTTATATATATTTTTAAAAATAATCATAAAATTACATTGTAAATCATGTTTTGTAAATTTATCAAAACATTACCTAACTTCAAATATATTTGTAGATAAATGTTCAAAATTAAAAATCAAAATCAAAATATGAAGTAAAGGGAAAAAAAATGAAAATAGAAAAAATGAAATGGAGAATGAAAAATTTCATACATTAATTTTGAATTTTTTTTAATATCCAATGTTTTATATTTTATAATAGTTTTGGATGGTGTAACCTAATGTTTTGAAGTTTTAGCATACATATTTTATTGTCTTATGTTTTCTCAAACTCATTTTAGAAATATCGTATTATTAGTACAATAATGGAGAACTAATAGACACGGACTTTAATAACGATGTCCCTTTAAAAGTGCAAAATATCATTTAAACCGATTTTTGAGGACATACACGTATTGTAATTAGCCGTATGAATCACATTTGTGATCAGGCATACACGTATATTAAGTATGACCCGTTTTTCTATTAGCAAAGGCATTATTGAAATAGTTGAAGTAGTTTTTCTTGACACACTCGAGTAATTACACATAACACTATGTAGCTATTAACCTTTTCAGGAGGTAAGTAATGTCACTGCAGAAATGTAAAAATGGTTGACTGCCACCAGAAGTTACAAATAAATTGATTTGCAAATAAATAAATGCTTTTCTTCCCTTATATTACAAAAGCAAATATTTATTCTAAAATTCAGGTGTGGCTGAGACATTTAAGAATTTAAAATAAGTTGTATGTAAAATATACCACCGCCTTCCAAGAGTAGGGATGTAGTGGAGGGTATATGGTGGTATACGCCGTATACCTTCTGATTTTTTAAAGACAACACCGTATGCCCTCTGTTTCTCACTTAAAGCATTAGCGTATACTCTTTAGGCTATACCAGATCGTATACCCTCTGGTTTTCTTACGGCTACACCACTGTTCAAAAGGTTAACGAACTAACCATTTAAAACGTTGACTTCGGTGGTTGACTACACATCGACAACCCCTCCAACTCCACCAGCAAAACTTTATTACAAATTTCCAATGTGACTGTGGCATTTAGAGATTCAGATATGTACTATAAATAACATTCCATCGCATTCAATGTGTTAAGTATTGATATTTTATAAGGAGATAATCGTATTTTTTTGCACTATCTAATATAAATTTTGCTTCTAAATTTGCTTATGCTATTTCGATATTCGTACAAATGTACATGTTTATTAGTGAAACATGAAAACAGGGAATTTTTTTAAAGAGGAAATGCCCAACTAGACTAATTAATTAAGGCCTATATTCTTACAAGAATAATTTTCTCTTTAAAAAATTCAAGTATGAATATGAAGAACAGAGAAATGCTTAGCGGAAATCTATATGTAAAACTAAAAACGTAACTATTTGAAAATCCCTTTAATACATCAAATTAAATTCATATTTACTTAAAGTGATAAAATACTTTTAACAAGGCAAAAAATTACCTTTATTTATTCATATTAGACATTCTCAATAATAATAATATTTGTATCATATTTATTATTGAGAATGTTTCCGTCGGAGCAATGAAACATATGTTTAATATGAATAAATAAGGGTAATTTTTTGCCTTGTTAAAAGTACTTTATCACTTTAAGTAAATATTAATTTAGTTTAAAAACGTAACTTTCGAATTATTTGGATTCAGCATCCTTATATATGCTGAAAAATTGTATACAGTGTCTAAATAAATATTAAAGCATTTTAATAAAATGTACTTTAAAAATTGAAATTTATTTTGTAAAAATATCAAAATACTTATTGAATTTAGATTGTAAACTGGCTGTAAAAAAATCTTTTGTAAACAGAATGCAGTATTCAATGCCTTAATAAATATTGAAGCATTTTAATATAATTTCCTTTAAAAATGTAAATTTATTTTCATACAATATATACTGAATTTTAATTGTGAAGAGATTACAACGAAATCATTTCCTTTTATAAACAGAATGCAGTACGTTATTCTAAAAAAAATTAAAACAATGCAATAAAATGCTGAATGTTTATTTTGGCAAAATGTCAAAATATTTATTAGATAACTAGACACAATTAGAAACTACAATGCAACGCGCTCTGATAAATAGCCGATATTATTGACTGACATTAACTGGAACTTGATTAATTCAGAAAATGTTTCAAACTTCTTTACATTTTATTAAGTTACGGTAGAATAACGTTTACATTTGGAATGTTTCAATATCTAAAATAACCTTCAGAACAACGGTGAATATTAAAACAAATTTTATTATTCCCATTTCAAATTTCAATGATTAAAACAAACAGGGTCTGTTAGATCTTCTTGTGATTAGTTATAAATGAAGAGACTGAAGGGCAACAATTTATATTAAAATTCATTAGCAACTGACGGAGCTGGTTGTTTGCTCTTCTTAAAATCACTTTACTTCAAAAGCATCAGTTAGCGTAAACTAGAGTCAAAACTGTTGTCATTATATTGCAATCAAAATTTTATTCATTAAACTTCGTGAATTAATAACAAAATTCACTCGCCTTGGCAATGTGATAGAGTAATTTTCCTGAGTCTATACATTCAAATCGCATATGGAAACGACACGAAAAATCATCTTAAAGTTAGCTTGGCTTTTAAATAGAAATTAAATAACTGTTCTTAAAATACTAGGTAAATTAAAACTTTGATTAAACTTTTAAACATAAATCAATCAATTAAGTGAACCCTACAATTATAACTATCAGCTCTAAAAGAAACTTTAAAAAACAATCATGCTAACCTATTCTATACTTCCTATTATAAAGAGGAAAAAATTGTTTATTTGTCGGAGATAAGCTCTGGAACTACCGAACCGATTCCAAAAGTAATGGTATCAAAATGGTGGTGTTAGTCCAACTTAGAACATAGGCTATATCTTATGTTGGTGCCACTACCCCAAAGGGGGTGTAGGAGCAAAAAACGTTCTAAAAATGCGATTTTAGCGTTACTGACGGGCTTAGAAATATGAAATTTTGAATATTAGTTACTTATCTATCTATACTCCTATTATAAAGAGGAAAAAATTGTTTATTTGTCGGAGGTAAGCTCAGGAACTACCGAACCGATTCCAAAAGTAATGGTATCAAAATAATGGTGTTAGTCCAACTTAGAACATAGGCTATATCTTATGTCGGTGCCACTACCCCAAAGGGGGTGCAGGAGCAAAAAACGTTCTAAAAATCCGATTTTTGCGATACTGAAGGGCCTAGAAATATGAAATTTGGAATATTAGTTACTTATAAGATATAAAGGTTGTCTAAGAACAGTTCTTAACAATTCGAAATTTAAAAGGGGTGAAAATGCACAAAAAGCGTTCTAAAAAACGTTCTAAATGGTAGTTTCAACATAATTTCAGGAAATACCAAACCGATTTGAAAAATATTGGTGTCAAAATGATGGTGTTAGTCCAACTTAGAACATAGGCTATATTTTATGTCGGTGCCACTACCCCAAAGGGGGTGCAGGTGCAAAAAACGTTCTGAAAATGCGACTTTTGCGTTACTGAAGGGCCTAGAAATATGAAATTTGGAATATTAGTTACTTATAAGATATAAACGATGTCTAAGACTAGTTCTTAAACAATTCGAAATTTAAAAGGGGTGAAAATGCACAAAAAGCGTTCTAAAAAACGTTCTAAATGGTAGTTTCTCCATAATCTCAGGAAATACCAAACCGATTTAAAAATTTTGGTGTCAAAATGATAGTGACAACGTTTGCTCCAAGATAGGCTATGTTTTATGTCGGTGCCACTACCCCAAAGGGGGTGTAGCAGCAAAAAACGTTCTAAAAATGCGATTTATGTGTTATTGAAGGGCCTAGAAATATGAAATTTGGAATATTAGTTACTTATAAGATATAAAGGTTGTCTAAGAACAGTTCTTAACAATTCGAAATTTAAAAGGGGTGAAAATGCACAAAAAGCGTTCTAAAAAACGTTCTAAATGGTAGTTTCAACATAATTTCAGGAAATACCAAACCGATTTGAAAAATATTGGTGTCAAAATGATGGTGTTAGTCCAACTTAGAACATAGACTATATTTTATGTCTGTGCCACTACCCCAAAGGGGGTGCAGGAGCAAAAAACGTTCTAAAAATGCGATTTTTGCGTTACTGAAGAACCTAGAAATATGAAATTTGGAATATTATTTACTTATAAGATATAAATGATGTCTAAGAACAGTTCTTAAACAATTCGAAATTTAAAAGGGATGAAAATGCACAAAAAGCGTTCTAAAAAACGTTCTTAATGGTAGTTTCTCCATAATCTCAGGAAATACCAAACCGATTTAAAAATTTTGGTGTCAAAATGATAGTGACAACGTTTGCTCCAAGATAGGCTATGTTTTATGTCGGTGCCACTACCCCAAAGGGGGTGTAGCAGCAAAAAACGTTCTAAAAATGCGATTTATGTGTTATTGAAGGGCCTAGAAATATGAAATTTGAAGTATCAGCTACTTATTACATATAAAGGATTTCTAAGAACAGTTCTTAAACAATTCGAAATTTAAAAGGGGTGAAAATGCACAAAAAGCGTTCTAAAAAACGTTCAAAATGGTGATTTCTACACAATCTCAGGAAATACCAAACCGATTTAAAAAATAATGGCTTCAAAATGATGGTGAAAACCCTTGCTCCAACATAGGCTATGTTTTATGTCAGTGCCACTACCCCAAAGGGGGTGCAGGAGAAAAACGTTCTAAATTGCGGTTTTTGCATGACGGAAGTACCTTGAATCCTGAAATTTAGAATGGTAGTTAGTTATAAGATATCAATGATCTCTAAGGACATTTCCTAAAAAAATCGAAATTTAAAAGGGGGGTCAAAATGCGAAAAAAGCGTTGTAAAAAACGTTCTAAATTGCGATTGCTATGCAATCTCAGAAAATAATGAACCGATTTCAAATATAATGGTGTAAAAATGATGGGTACCGACCTTGCTCCAAGATAGGCTATATTCTACTCAATCTCAGGAAATTCCAAAGCTATTTCAAAAGTAATGGTTGCAAATCAATGGTGACAGTCCCTGCTATAATGTAGGTTATATTTTATGTTGCTGTCACTACCATCTGAGGGTTGCAAAAGCAAAACCTGTTCTAATTTGCGTTTTTTGCATAACTGAAGGATCTAACACTTTGAAGTATAGCCTGGTATTTACTTACAAGATGCAACTGCTTTCTAAGAACTGTCGAAAGAAAGTTTCAAATTTAAAAAGATGAAGTGAGCGAAAAGCGTTATAAATTACAATTTTTATGTAATCTTATCAAATACCAAACCGATTAAAAAAATAATAATGACAAATTGTTGGTGATAGAACCTGCTCAAACATAAGCTATATTTTATGTCTGTGCCACAACCACCAGAGGGTTGCTGTAGCTAAACACTTTCTAAATTGCGATTTCTGTGATACTGAAAAGGCTAGAAACTTTAAATATGGCATGGTAGTTACTTATAATATATAAATGCCCTCGAAAGACTGTCAAAAATAAATTCGAAATAAAAAGGGGTGAAGTGAAGGGGAGGTGCGAAAAGCATTCTAAAAAATTCCTAAATTACGATTTCTACGCAATTTCAGGGAATATAAACCAAATATAAAAGTAATAGTTGCGAATCAATGGTAACAGTCTCTGATCCTACACAGGCTATATTTTATGCCGATGATTCTACCACCTGGGGTTCACAGAAACAACAAACGATCTAAAAAAGGCCTTTAAAAGCTTTCTAAATTACGTTTCTGTGGAATATTAGGAAAAAACAAACCGATTTCAAAATTAATGTTGGCAAATTAAGGGTGACAGTTCCTATTTCAACATAGCCCTTTATGTTGAGAGAGGTAGTAGGACTTGGAATTTGGCATGATGGTTAATTTTAAGATGTAAGAAGATGGTTTCTAAAAAATTCAAAATTTCAAATGAATACTGAAATGAGCATATCAATTGAGCATAAAAGTTTCAAAATATTTTCTAAATTATTATTTATTTAGTTTTATTTCGTTTTATTAATTTATGTCTCATTTCTGCCTTATGCAGTGTAACAATGATATTTAATCAAACTGTGTTTTAAATAGTATTTTTTTTAAATTATTCCTAAAAGTAATAAGTACCTTTTAATAAAATAAAATATTACCTTTTAATAAAATAAAAATTTAGTTAGTAACTTTTAATAAAAATTAGACATATAAATATCACTTGGCATATTTCAAATATTACGCGAGCAAAGCCGCGAGGTTTGCTAGTAAGATATAAATGATGTCTAAGAAAAGTTCTTAAACAATTCGAAATTTAAAAGGGTTAAAAATGCACAAAAAGTGTTCTAAAAAACGTTCTAAATGGTAGTTTCTACACAATATCAGGAAATACCAAACCGATTTAAAAAGTATTGGTGTCAAAATGACGGTGACAACGCTTGCTCCAAGATAGGCTATGTCTTATGTGGGTGCCATTACCCCAAAGGGGGTGTAGGAGCAAAAAACGTTCTAAAAATGCGAATTTAGCGTTACTGAAGGGCCTAGAAATATGAAATTTTGAATATTAGTTACTTATAAGATATAAATGATATCTAAGAACAATTCTTAAACAATTCGAAATTTAAAAGAGGTGAAAATGCACAAAAAGCGTTCTAAACAACGTTCTAAATGGTAGTTTCTACAAAATCTCAGAAAATATAAACCGATTTAAAAAATATTGATGTCAAAATGATGGTGACAACGCTTGCTCGAAGATAGGCTATGTTTTATGTCGGTGTCACTACCCCAAAGGGGGTGCAGGAGCAGAAAACGTTCTAAAAATGCGATTTATGTGTTACTGAAGGGCCTAGAAATATGAAATTTGAAATATTAGCTACTTATTAGATATAAAGGATATCTAAGAACAGTTCTTAAGCAATTCGAAATTTGAAAGGGGTGAAAATGCGCGAAAATCGTTCTAAAAAACGTTCTAAATGGTAGTTTCTACACAATCTCAGGAAATACCAAACCGATTTAAAAAGTATTGGTGTCAAAATGACGGTGACAACGCTTGCTCCAAGATAGGCTATGTCTTATGTGGGTGCCATTACCCCAAAGGGGGTGTAGGAGCAAAAAACGTTCTAAAAATCCAATTTCTGCGTTACCGAAGGCCCTAGAAATATGAAATTTGAAATATTAGCTACTTATTAGATATAAAGGATTTCTAAGAACAGTTCTTAAACAATTCGAAATTTAAAAAGAGTGAAAATGCGCGAAAAGCGTTCTAAAAAACGTTCTAATGGTGGTTTCTACACAATCTCAGGAAATATTAAACCGATCTAAAAAATAATGGCGTCAAAATGATGGTGAAAACCCTTGCTCCAACATAGGCGATGTTTTCTGTCGATGCCACTACCCCAAATGGGGTGTTCCCCCAGGGGAATACCTTCTCTAGGTATTTACGGGTTTCGCGACCCCGGGTTCCCGAGCGATCTTTCCCCTTTCCTGTTTTCTTCTCTTTTTAGTTGTCTATCCTTTTTCTTTGTTTCACACTTTTTAATCTTCGTTTTTTAGTTTCTCATCCCTCTTTGTTCTTGTTCATGTTTTTTACTGACCATTTTGTTCAAATTGTTATTTGTTCTACTAACATTGTTCTTGTTCTTTTGTTTAAAAAAAAAAAAAAGAAAAAAAAAAGTTTTAAAAGTTTAAAAAAAAAAAGACAAAAAATACACCTTTTTTCTAAGTTCTCTCTCACATTACTTTTTTTTTTTACAATAGTGGCTTTTTTTATTTTCACGTGAGACACTCTGGGTGTTGAGGTTTTTAATCTCATCGCCTCGTTTCTACCTTTTTAGGCTGATCTCGAGTCCCAGAGTGCAGGGCATCTCCGAATTCCGGTTCCGTGATCGGTGGGCGCCATACTTGTGTGGCGGTGGTTAGGAATGCACCGGGCGACTGGTGTCCTTTCGACGTAAGGGCGATGTAGGTTGGACAGAGCTGTAAAGGCTTACCTACGACAACCGAGTTCCACTGTGAAAGAACTAGAGTTTGGAGATGCTATCGAGTTTAATCCAACGTTCGAAAAACGTGGAAGTTTGTTGATAGTTTTCACCCTTTTGAGACCTGCGCCTAAAGTAACGGTAAGAAGAAGGGTCGGTGACCAGGCCCGATGCCTGGCGTTTTAAACATTATCTCTCAAATATGGCTACAATATCAGACAATAAGACAAGCGATGTGGAGGCCCCACAACCCCATATTTCATCCAATGCTCAACCGGAGACTGCTACGCCTCAAAATACATCTAAGGAGAAACTGACTGCATCGGCCTCAGGCCTTCAAGTAGATATAAATCAGAGCCAAACCAAATCTTGGGCTGATAGAACTGATGATACATGTGCTGAAAGATTCTTTCTTGTTAAAAGGGTAGAAGGCAGCTTCGACAAGACCTCTCCCTTCTTAATTAACAAATCTATCCAAGGATTGATAGGTGAACCAAAAACCATTAAAAAAATTCGATCTGGTGAACTTCTTATTGAAGTAAACAATGGCAAACAAGCCATTAGTTTAAAAAAATGTACAAATTTTGCAAATATCCCGATCTCCGTAAGTCCACATAGAACCCTCAACACATCTCGTGGGGTGATATCTGAATCTGACCTGCTGTATGTTACAGAAACTGAAATAGTTGATAATCTAAAAGAACAAAATGTAATTGAAGCTAGACGAATCAAAATTTACCGTAAAGACGAACAAATACCAGCCAATCAAATACAAATCCCTACCAAGCACATCATACTCACCTTTAACTCACCAAACTTACCCAAATATGTAAAAGCTGGATATCTGTCATGTTCTGTCAGACCGTACATTCCAAACCCACTGCGTTGCTTTAATTGTCAACGCTTTGGGCATTCAAAAACAAATTGCCGTGGTAAGGAAACATGTGGTCGGTGCAGTGCAGTTGGCCACGAAAGTGCGCAATGCAACGCTCCACCTTGTTGTGTCAACTGTAAAAAAGATCATCCATCTTACGCCAAATCGTGTGAACAGTGGAAAAGAGAAAAGGAGATACAGACCATACGCACTAAAGATAACATTTCGTACCCAGAAGCCAGAAAAATAGTTGAGTCCAGGACACCTAGAGTTGGTGTTTCATATGCTGCTGCTTTATCCAAAACGGCCCATAAAACTTATCAAAGCATTGCCACCCAAACCGAATTCTCCACTGATAATAATTGCCAACCAAAACAAAAAGAAATCAACCTGTCTACTTATTCTGGTAAAACAAATAGTTTCACGCAGTCTGACTTTCCTAAGCCACCGAAATCTATTCCTCCTAAGTCACCAAACTCTGTTCCTCCTAAACCATCACAAAATTCCTCTACAAAATCTTCCCAATCTCATATTCCTAAGAGAGGCTCTCAAAATACCACCAAACGAGGAATTCAAAAAACAGACCATAGATCTGATTCAGAAAAATTTAATCTACCAACAATTAAAACCACTGTGTCATCTGAAAATCCAGCCAAAAAGATAAAAAATAAAACATCCAAAAAGGAAATCCATCTAAAAATGAAAGAAAAAATGGAGGAGGATGATGCCGTTGCTCTTCATCCAGAACCGGGTGAAGATTTTAACGATGGAGATAGTATGTCTACTATCTCCGGATAATAGGGTGCAGATAAATTTATTAAAAAAAAAAAAACTCACTCATGACTAATATTATTTCATGGAACTGTCGAGGATACCATAATAAATATGACGAAATCCGGAGTATTCTTCATGACCATCAACCACTATGGCAACCACTTCATGACCATCAACCACTATGACAAAGCAAAACTGCGCACCTATGCTACATACAGAAAAGATTTTACTGGATGTGATAGGGCCACTGGTGGAGTGGCTCTTTTCATCTCTCGCAATTTACCCCATACTCATATTAACCTAAACACAAACTTACAAGCCGTTGCAGTCCGTGTACATATAAAACGTCTCATTACAGTCTGTACCATTTATTTACCACCCCACCAAATTATTCAGTCAGCACTCCTTGATGATCTCCTTCTTCAACTCCCCACTCCTTTCATCATCGTTGGGGATTTTAATGCTCATAGCCAGTTGTGGGGGAATTCAGACACTAATCAACGTGGTGATATCATAGAAAAATTAATCTCTGACAATGGCTTATGCCTACTCAATAATGGTGATCATACATATTTTCATGAACCGACGCGCACCTTTCATGCCATAGATCTCACTATCTGCTCTCCATCTGTCTATCCGTATTGGAATTTCTGGATTTCAAATGACCTGCACGGCAGTGACCATTTTCCCACTTTCATTTCACAGAACACTCCTATCAGAGATTCTAACAATTATTTTAAACGCTATAACTATGACAGAGCCAATTGGCCAACTTTCACAAATCATGCTAAAATCACAAATCATATGGTAGAAGGTGACATAGACGATGCAGTTGATAATATCACCCAGTGTATTATCAATGCTGCAGATGTTAGCATACCAAACTCATCATCTACAATGAGACACGGGAAGCCATGGTGGAACTGTAACTGTCAAGCTGCAAAAAAATATCAACAGAAAGCTTGGGGCATATTTCGACGCTATCCCAATAATACTAACTATCTTGCCTACAAAAAAGCAAAGGCTGAAGCTAGAAGAGTGCGCCGTAAAAGCCAACGTGAATCCTGGATTCAATATGTATCTAATATTAACCCAAATACTTCTAGTAAAGTCCTCTGGAAAAAAGTAAAAAATTGTATGGGTCTTTATTCTGAAAACCACATCACAATCTTAAATCATAACGGACAAACAATAGCTTCTCCTAAGAATATTGCTGAAACCATAGCAAATACATTTGCATCTAACTCTGCCTCTGAATCATACCCGGAACCTTTTTTATCATACAAAAGACAAACAGAAACTACCCACCTCAATTTTAATTCCCGTAACTTTTATGACTACAATCTCCCTTTTACTCTCTCAGAGCTCATAAAATGTTTGCAAAACAGCCATCTATCAGCTCCAGGTCACGATGGCATCACCTATACCATGCTTAAACATCTTTGCACAACCTCTCTCAATAATTTACTTGCATTTTATAACAGAATTTGGATAGAACAGGTCTTTCCTCAAGCCTGGTGTAACTCTATTATCATTCCTTTTCCTAAACCAGGGAAAGATGCTAGCAATCCCAATAATTACAGGCCAATCGCACTCTATAGCAGTCTTTGCAAATTACTTGAAAAAATGATCAATTTTCGTCTTGTGCATATTTTAGAAAATAACAATTGCCTTGCTGCGTTTCAAAGTGGGTTTCGACGAGGTAGGTCAACTATCGATAACCTGATCAATCTTGAAAATCACATACGGACAGCCTTTCTAAAACGCAACCATTTGGTGTCAGTATTTTTTGACATGGCAAAAGCCTACGACAGAACATGGCGATACGGGATCCTTCGTGATCTTTTTAACCTAGGCTTTCGCGGGAATCTCCCTATTTTTATTAAGAACTTCCTCGCCATTCGACTTTTTCAAGTCCGAATCGGTGGGGTACTCTCTAGTTTTTATGTACAAGAAGAGGGTGTACCCCAGGGCAGTGTCCTGAGTGTCACCCTCTTTGCTATAAAAATAAATGACATTCTTAGTCAACTGCCCCCTTCTGTGAAAGGTGATTTATATGTTGATGACTTCCGAATTATGTGTATGGGACAGGATATTCGTTTTATTGAAAGACAGTTGCAAATTGCAATCACCCATATTCTTAATTGGACTAATAAGAATGGATTTATAATTTCTCATGACAAAACTTCTTGTGTTCACTTCTGTAGACGTAGGGATCTGCATCCAGATCCTGAAATTTTTATTGGACCGACTCAGATTCCTGTTGTGGACAGTGTCCGTTTTCTCGGCCTCCAATTTGATAGTAAGCTAACCTTTTTACCACATATTTTACAATTACGGACAAAATGTGAAAAATCGCTTAACCTACTAAAGGTGCTTTCAAACACTTCCTGGGGAGCAGACCGTACTTCTCTTCTTAAAATCTATCGAGCCGTGATCCGTTCCAAAATTGACTATGCCTGCCAGGTCTATGGTTCCGCACGCAACTCTGTTCTTAAAAAACTTGACACTGTGCATCATAGCGCACTCCGTGTTTGCTCTGGTGCATTTCGTACCTCTCCAGTTTTAAGCCTTTATGTTGACTGCAATGAACCAGCATTACACCACATTCGTGAAAAGCTTTCTTTAGAACTTTATTACCGTATCCTTTCACATCCTGGCGACCCTCTTCATTCATACATTCTAAATACAGACAACGATATGCTTTATCAGCATCGACCATCTTGCATCCCATCTTTTGGTGTCAGAATTAGGAACATTATTGATAATAGCCCTCTGTGTAGTATCGAGGTGAATCCATGTCCAAATCATGTACACCCTCCTTGGAAACCTCCTAATGTTACATTGCTCCACCCTTTTAAAGGATATGATAAAAATAACTTGGCTCCAATTATTTTCCAACAATTATTTGCTGCACATAGATCAAATTTCAATAGTTACACTGACATCTATACAGACGGTTCCAAAACTGGAGATATTGTTGGTTGCGGTGTTTTTTGTGAAAATACTTCTCTCAGCTACCGGCTGCATTCGTCTACTTCTGTGTTTACAGCTGAACTTATCGCGATAGAGAGAGCCCTGCTGCACATTTCTCATCATCATAACACTTCCTTCATCATATATACCGACTCAAATAGCTCTGTTGACGCAATCAAATCTTTTAAAAAGCATCCTTATGTCTCATCAATCCTTGATTTTTATAATAAACTGACAAGACGTGGCTATAATATCTTATTTTGCTGGGTACCTGGACACATGGGTATTCCTGGCAATGAGAAAGCGGATGAGGCTGCAAAGCGTGCTCTTAATCCGTTGTGCCATAAAGTTCCATTCTCAGACATTAAACTACTTATCGAACACTTTATTCATAATAAATGGCAAGAAAGTTGGAATTTAGAATGCAATAATAAACTGCACCACATCAAACCTACCATCATGACTTGGCCTCCGTATTATCCAAGGAAAACAGATGTTCTTCTGACCCGTCTGAGAATTGGACATTCTAGAATCACTCACAAACATCTTTTACTTCGGGAGGATGCACCCATGTGTCCACATTGTCATTTTGACCATCTCACCATTCATCATGTTTTAACTGACTGTCCGGGTCTCCGTCACTTATATAGAAGGTATTTTAACACATCCTCACCACTCTTGACAAACCTCATTGGGGAGGCACCTCATGGGGCACTATTTACATTTTTAAAACACGCTGGTTTTTATTTTGAGATTTAGTTTTTATATGCTTCATAAGTCTGACTCTCTTTTTGACATCTGGATAGAAACCTCATCCAGCTATCTTTGCCTCATCTTTGCTTAACATCCATTTACTTTGCTTCATTGGGTTTCTGTGTTACATTGTTTTTTACCCTTGTTTGACGATTACATCTGGATGGGTACCCCATCCAGATGGCTTTTTTATTTCCATTGTATCTCATCTCATCAGTTCTTCTTAACTCGCTTTTGTTTGGCGCAGCATGTCCCTGAAGGGATTTTGCGCCATAAAACTCAATACAACCAACCAACCCAAAGGGGGTGCAGGAGCAAAAAACGTTCTAAATTGCGACTTTTGTGTTACGGAAGGGCCTAGAATCGTGAAATTTGGAATGGTAGTTAGTTATAAGATATCAATGATCTCTAAGGACATTTCCTAAAAAAATCGAAATTTAAAAGGGTCGCAAAAAGCGCTATAAAAAACTTTCTAAATTGAGATTTCTATGCAATCTCAGGAAGTACTGAACCGATTTCAAATATAATGGTGTAAAAATGATGGTGACAGATCTTGCTCCAAGATAGGCTATATTTTATATCTGTTTCCACTACCCCAGAGGAGATGCAGGAGCAAAATGAGCGAAAAGCGTTCTAAAAACGTTCTAAATGCCGATTTGTCGGCAATATCTCAGGAAGAATGAATCTGATTTCAAACGTAATGGTAGGAAATTGATGCTGACAGCCTCTTCTCTAACATAGACACTATTTTAAGTTGGTATCATTATCACCTAGGCGTTGCAGGAACAAAAAAGCGTTCTAAACTTCGATTTTTGTGATCGGTAGGGGCTAACAACTTAAAATTAGGCAAGGTACATATTTATTAGCTATAAATGATCTTTAAAAACAGTTTCGAAAAAAGTTGGAAATTTAAAAAGCGGTGAAAATGCGCGAAAAGTGTCCTAAAACCGTTCTAAATTGCGATTTCTACTCAATCTAAGGAAATACCAAAGCTGTTTCAAAAGTAATGGTTGCAAATCAATGGTGACAGTCCCTTCTATAGGTTATATTTTATGTTGCTGTCACTACCATCTGAGGGTTGCAAAAGCAAAATCAGTTCTAATTTGCGTTTTTTTTTGGATAACTGAGGGGTCTAACACTTTGAAGTATGGCATGTTATTTACTTATAAGATGCAACTGCTTTCTATGAACTGTTGAAAGAAAATTTCAAATTTAAAAAGATGAAGTGGGCGAAAAGCGTTTTAAATTACAATTTTTATGTAATCTTATCAAATACCAAACCGATTAAAAAAATAATGATAACAAATTGTTGGTGATAGAACCTGCTCAAACATAAGCTATATTTTATGTCTGCATCACTACCACCAGAGGGTTGCAGTAGCTAAAAACTTTCTAAATTGCGATTTCTGTGATACTGAAAAGGCTAGAAACTTTAAATATGGCATGGTAGTTACTTATAAAATATAAATGCCCTCGAAGGACTGTCGAAAATAAATTCGAATTAAAAAGGGGTGAAGTGAAGGGGAGGTGCGAAAAGTATTCTAAAAGAGTCCTAAATTACGATTTCTATGGAATCTCAGGGAATATAAACCGATTATAAAAGTAATAGTTGCGAATCATTGGTAACAGTCTCTGATCCTACACAGGCTATATTTTAGGCCGATGATTCTACTACCTGGGATTCACAGGAACAACAAACGCTCTAATAAAGGCCTTTAAAAGCTTTCTAAATTACGTTTCTGTGGAATATTAGGAAAAAACAAACCGATTTCAAAATTAATGTTGGCAAATTAAGGGTGACAGTTCCTATTTCAACATAGCCCTTTATGTTGAGAGAGGTAGTAGGACTTGGAATTTGACATGATGGTTAATTTTAAGATGTAAGAAGATGGTTTCTAAAAAAAATCAAAACTTCAAATGAATACTGAAATGAGCGTATTAATTGAGCATAAAAGTTTCAAAATATTTTCTAAATTATTATTTATTTAGTTTTATTTCGTTTTATTAATTTAAGTCTCATTTCTGCCTTATGCAGTGTAACAATGATGTTTAATCAAACTGTGTTTTAAATAGTAATTTTTTTAATTATTCCTAAAAGTAATAAGTACCTTTTAATAAAATAAAATATTACCTTTTAATAAAATAAAAATTTAGTTAGTACCTTTTAATAAAAATTAAACATATAAATATCACTTGGCATATTTCAAATATTACGCGAGCAAAGCCGCGGGGTTTGCTAGTAGATTTATAATGAGAAACGACATAGTTATTTTTCAACTTTTTATGGTAAGAATTTTTGCAGTCATTGGTCTCAAATACGAGTTTGAAGACTTTGATTATTGTTACTTTATTTATTTTTAATAACATTTTTACTAATTTGACCCAAATTGTATTATGTGTTATGTGTTGATTTATTATCGACAATCTTGTTTTAGTGATAAATATTCTCTAAAGCTATATGAGTTTAAGGCTCAAACTCAAGTAGATGTGTTGTTATTTGAAGTTTTAAAGAAGTGTACATATTATGGAACTATATATGAATAGGAACTGACATAGCCTTAAAATGGTGAAGCTTCAACTGTAACCGGTTTCACAAGGGCTGATTACCACCGGGACAAACTTCCACCATTAAATTTAAATAGAAAATTTCTGCTTATTTAAACACTTTATTCATCCATAATTTCAGTCATAATTATTACAAAAAAAGATATTTTATTTTACTGGTGATAGTTTATCCCGGAATTATTCAGGCCCTGAGTTTCCGCCATAGTGTGACAACCTAAACAACCTCCTGTCAGTGTCAGTGAAAGATATTATAATACCGAGGCCAAATTCTACCAGGAAAAATGAATAGAAATTTTTACCCTATTTGCGAGAGGAATTTTGCATGATTTAGACGAAATTTTCCGTTCAAATTTTCCGGTGCAAGTTCGCAACGGCGATAATCATCCAATATAAATCAAGTTGGAAATTGCACGTCAAACGTAGCAAATGACTATACCTTTATAGACTTCGTACTATAACTAGTTTTATAAATATTTTTTCACTGCATATTGTACTGAATGTATATTGTAGTGCTCTTCATAAGTGCATATCAATTTCATACTCTTCGCAAGGCTGTAACATCATTAAAATACACTTGAAATATTTTTTCCCATTGGCCGTAATATAACGGAAAACTCTTGACTATCTTTGTAATTTAACTATACATCCGTTTTTCTTAAAATTTGAAATGACTCGACAAAATTTTGCAGCAATCATATATTTAAAATTTTAGACCATTCAGTTGGGCAAATTTTGCTCTGTTATATCCGGGCGGACGGAAAGACGGACAGACAGACGGACCGAACGACGACTATAGGTGCTGCGTATTTATATAATTACGAACGCATCTAAAAACAGCCCCCATCTTGTGATTACTTCCTCAGTTACTTCACTCGCAACTGGTAGACACTACACTATGTGTCCCTTCCTATTTATTCATAACTCCATTGTATTAGGAACGTTCAAAAAGTAACGAGCCGGACGCCTAGGAACAGAAACTCGTACATGTATTTCAGAAGTATTGGCCCTGGCTGTTGAGGCACTTGTCCCACTAAGACACAAGGTAGTGAATGGCTGTCTCGTAATATTCCTGGCTCTGTGATGTGAACCAGTTCCGCACGTACTGCTTGACGTCGTCGTCCGAGGTGAATCGTTTGCCCCTCAGAGCCTTTTTTAGGGGGATCAAAAATGGCGTAATCGCAGGGAGAGAGGTGTGGACTGTATGGAGGGTGACCGAGAACCTCCCACTTGAATTTCTGTACGAGTACCGTAATCGTGTTGGCCGTGTGAGAACTTGCATTGTCGTGGAGCAGAATGACCCCACGGGTGAGTTTGCCTGGTCGTTTTGATTTGATCGCTTGGCGAACGGTGGTCAAGGTTTGCGAGTAATGCTGGGCATTCACTGTTGCCCTGTGCTGCAGGAAGTCTATCAGAAGGGGACCGTCTTGGTCAAAGAAGAAAGTCAGCATAACCTTTCCTGCACTTGTGTGGATGACCTTGGATTTTCTTGGTGGTGGTGACCCTCGATGTTTCCACTGATGACATTGTCGTTTCGATTCTGGTTCGAAGTGATGACACGAAGACTCATCTCCAGGCGCTTACAACTTGAATGAGCGTTGGACGACTGATGCATGCTTCTGCTAGCTTTGTAGTCACGTGACTTGCACTCGTGACCCTCTGGTGGCGGGCATGTGGACTTCCATGCTCTTGACGGAAACCCTCTTTGTTACTGACGGAACAATATTAGCATTCTATCACCGGTTTGCACTTTCCGGACTCCGGCTCGTTTCTTTTTGAACGTCCCTTACATAAACATTTATTGCATGATGTAAAATGCTTACGATGCACTTCCTCACATTTCGACCAAATCAAATCGAAACGCACCCATTGAACTTCCTCCGTATCATTGGTATTTGCGTTTAAAATATATATTTTTTAAAACTCTGCAGTCATGTACAGGACGTCAGATAATAAAAATTACTTAAGCTTTAAAAATTCAATAGCAAGATAACGATGGCAGCTATTAAAGTTATTTTAGCGAGGAAGTAGTCTGTAAGGTTAAGATTTTCTTATTACGCTTCCTTATCTTAGTTTCCAATATTACAGTTAGATGGCACTGAACTGTCTCTTACTTTACCGATGCTTCTTAAAATAACCTTATAATTTCAAAACGCAAATAAATTTTTAACATTTCTAGAGTTAAAAAAATAATGGTTAGAATTTAAGAGGATTTTGATCCATTTTTACATGCTAGTTTCAGTTATCTAACAGTTAAAGGTAGCACTGTGCAATCTATTGGTGATATTTGGAACTAATAAAAGGAAGCACAGTGGAGAAACTTCAGTTTTTACACACAACTTCAGTAGCTGTTACTTTTTACTTGTTATTGAATTTTAAAAACTATCAATACATTTTAGGGTAATATCCTGTATGATACATGAGTATATACATTCAGTATATTACATACATGTTAAATGGAACAGGCTTCACTTAAATTCTAAATCAGATCCAAACTCATGTACAAAGTTCATTCCATTTGAATGGTATTTTCATTGACACTATTTATCTTTTAAATCTTATGCAATGCTTTAGAAACATATCGCTAAAATTTCTTAGAGTTTTATGCCGATAAAATGGAGATAGCGAAGTATAGAATAAATCGTAAGGAAGTAGTATCAGTCGTAAATTTCCAATAAAATATCCATTTGTAAGGTAAGATATGGCGCAGTAATTATTTATCTCATGAAATTAGATATTGTGCTTTCATTTATGGTTTCCAGCAACCATAAAGATTTAGTACTTGATAAAGGTTATCTATGATTAATTTTATTTAATTATATCTGAGGTATGCTTTATTGAAACGAGCTTTAAAATAAAAAACCTTATCCGTAATTATACACGAAAGATTGAACATAAAACTGTGTTACATCGTGTTTATTTATTTCGAATTAATTTTATTGGGCAGAAAATATTATCTAATTTGTTTTCTTTTAGTTATGGGTAAATATAAAGAGTGTTCAGGAAATTTTGAATCTTAAGTGACAAGGGGCTACTTCAGTTACGCGAAAATACCCGCTTGCTAATGTTAATCCAACGGGTGAAATTTTTAAGATATCTCGTTAGCATTTCAATATTTTTGAATAATTTCTTTTGCGTTGAATAGCTGAGGTCAGTCTCTACAAAGACCGTTTTTTAGTTTTTCGATTTTGTTTCCATTATTTTTAATTAGAATACTTTCAATTTCGGTACCGATTTTAAAAGTGAAAGCATCCTGAAAAACAAAACAATTACTCAAAAAAAAAAAAAAAAAAAAAAAAAAAACAACAACGGCATTTTAACAGCTGTCCAATGCAAAAAAAATATATATATATACATATATTTAAAAATATTGAAATGCATACAAGATATATTTTTTAATTTTTGCCCATTGGGTTAACATTTGCGAGCGCTTTTTTTCCGCGTAAATTAAGTAGCCCCTTAACCCACTTGTATGCATTTTAGGAATTTTTTTCATAATTTACGAACGTTTTGTTGAAAATTTCCAAATCCATACTCAATATTACGAAAGAATTTTTTTTACATTACGTAATCATGTAGCACCAGTGATTAAATAAAACAAAAATTATTATTAAGATTTTCTGTCATGAATTGGGAATTTCTGAATAAAAAAAGATATTCCTGAAATGCACGCAAACGTTCACTAACAATTAAAATGGGTTAATATATGAAGCGTTCTTCGTCTCACGTCAATTAGACTGTATATTTTAAAATTTTTACATTCATACTGTTACATGATGTTTTACAATACATAAACTTCTTAAAAAAGCTCAGAAAAAATCCAAATACAACTATTAATTTCAATCTCTTTAACTCATTTTCTTATTGAGAATATTTATCCCCCAAATCTCATGCAACGCCTTAGAAATACATCACTACAATTTTCTAGAACTTTATATCTAAAAACAGGAGATAATAATTAGAATAAATCGTAACGATGTAGTATCAGCTATAAATTTCCAATGAAGTAGCCATTTCTAAGCTTAGATATGGCACAGTCATTATTCATTTCAAGAAAGTAGATATCCTGTTTCCGTTTTATGATTTCCAAGTATCATAAATATTTAGTACTTGATACTGAGCTAAGCTTTTAAAAATCTGGATGTGAAATTTTACGTGAAAGAATGAACCAAGAATTGTGTTACAGCGTTCTTTTTTGCATTATATAATGTAATTAATAGTACACTCAATACTTAAACCGCTTCACACGTTACTAAATAAGGTCCGAATTCAACTACGAAATTCATCCCATATTAATGTTGCTAAACTTTATGTTTTAGCTAATACAAAATGTTAGCTAAAACATTTGGTATTAGCTAAATACAACTTTGTATTAAAAATATATAAATGCTTTAAATACAAATTTATTCAAGTACAGGATAATTATTACAATTTGACATACAATTAGGTACCAAAATTTTCATTCTAGTTACAGGATTTATCTTGTGATTCTGCGCGTAAGCAGTCATACCAATTTTCTGTTCAACAAATGTCTGACACAGTTTCAATCCCCGCAGAAATATTAATTCTGAATCTATTAATTTTTTAAATATTTGAAATGAAAGAACATACTTATAATCTTTTTTTAAAAATGTGTCTTAAAATCATAGGCATTTTAAGAGATTAAAAGTTGAAAATGGTCGTTTTCTTATATTTTCCAATTTTAAGAGTCCTGAGAAACCTTAGTCTCATAAAATGCCTAAGACATACATTGATGAAACTTCCTACAGTTTTACGTCGATAAAATGTAGTAACTGAGCAGTCAGCCGAGTAGACTGAATAGTAAGAAAGTATTATTAGTCATAAATATATCGAATAAAATATCCTTAGATATGACACAATAATCATTCGTTTAAAAAAATAGATATTCCGCTTTCGTTTGGATTTCATGTAACGTTAAGATTTAGTACTTAACAGAGATTACTTGTGAATACTTTTATTCATTTATAACCGAGATTCGTGTATACATTAGGAAGTTAAACTTATATATAAAAACATAATTTTACACGAAAGATTGAATATGAGATTGAGTTACATCGTCTTTTTTTTTAATTTTACAAGTTTTTCTGAGTGCAAAATATACCCCAATTTATATTTTATTAATAAGTATGATAAGTATTAATGAAGTTTTATATTTTAAGTTTTTATATAAAAAGCATGCTCCTTCTCAATGGTAATTTTTATTAACAATACACGATGTAGATAAAAGGTCTGACACATTTTGATGTTTAATAATTCATAAAATAATCAAGATAGATTTAAATTAATAACATTCATGGTCAGATTGATAAAAAAAATATATGGCCCTTGTCAATGAATTTCCACATATGTCAATTCTCTCGCCACTGATCTCATAGATCTCCTAGGACTGTAGACTGTCAGAAAAAACTGTAAATTTATGAGCCATTGCTGTTCAATTTTCACGGGCAACAGACTTATTTGATGAAAAACGGTATGATCTACTAAAAAAATACAGTACGATCCCATACATTTTCCTCTGCTAGGGTGTAACCCTTCCTTTTAGTCGTGTTTCGAAAAATAATGTCACTTAACCGCGACCGTAACATATTTTTTAACCCGCCAGAAAAGCAATTCTGTGAGGAATATCTTACGTGCTACGGAAAAGTAAGTAAAATGTTATTGTGTTTTGAAGTGTATTATATCTTTGCCCGTAAAATTACGAGCTGCATAAAATGATGGGCATGGAAATTTTTTTACGGAGTATGACTGGAATCTCTGCTGCCGGCCTATGCCCATAAATATTTTTAACAGTGTATAAGAATGTCTCTCTGAAACGCTCAACACTAATATCACTTGTGTAGGGACGTCCGGGACTCTACTTATTTAAGCCACTTCCAGTTTCTAAAAACATATTTTTCCACTAAAAGATACTATTTCTCGATGGAGGATCTTTCTGTTATAGTCTTCTGTAATTTCTCTGTGTTTGAGTTATTGATTTCGTTTCTATGAACCATTATAAAGTCTGTGCTTTCTCTTGTGGTGTTGGCAATGAATTGTCACATGTGGAAAGTAATTGAAAAGGGCTATAAAATCTTTTGAATCTATCTAGCAATTAATGTTATTAATGTAAATCAATCTTCATTATTTTATGAATTATTAAACATAAAAATGTGTGAGACCTTTTACTGACACCCTGTATTTATCTTCCAAGTTTTCACACACATATATGAAAGGTATTAAAATATTAATATTCCATTTCAAATCTAAATTTCTAATTAGTTTCCAATCTAACTTGTGATGTCTAATTCTGATTCTGTCCCTTTTATGTTTGATTCTCAGCCTAGCAAATATTATTTATTATTAAACATAAAAATGTGTGAGACCTTTTACTGACACCCTGTATTTATCTTCCAAGTTTTCACACACATATATGAAAGGTATTAAAATATTAATATTCCATTTCAAATCTAAATTTCTAATTAGTTTCCAATCTAACTTGTGATGTCTAATTCTGATTCTGTCCCTTTTATGTTTGATTCTCAGCCTAGCAAATATTATTTATAAGGGTCGCCCAAATGAAAGTAGCATTGCTTTAATAACTCCGCCATTTGAAGAGAAAGATGACTGCACATACTCCTGAGAGCTGGGAATGCATGCGATATCATCAGATCAAGTCAGATGCGTGTGTGATAGCGTGGGAGGAAGTTAAAAGACATCGTTCGCATCATGGATGCTTCTAAACGGTCTCAACGCGCAGTCGTGCAATTTTTAACAGCGGGTAATGTAAGTGCTAGTGAAATCTATCGTCGAATGCAAAATGTGTATGGCACGGAGTGTAGTTGCCACATCTTCGGTTCACTCAAGAAAGCTCTGAAGGGAAGGCGATTTGCCAACCAATTTTCAACGGCAGCCTTGGACCTCATTATCGTCGGATAAGTAGGATAAATAGTGATAAAATAGTGTGGTGTAGCACGTTTTTTCAAGCACTGTTTCACCTACTGTTCAGTAAATAACTCACAGCGCTGAAAGTATTATTCGTCTGTATAGTGTTCCGCTTATATAGAGTTATATATGCCGGGTGTCCTACAAAGGACTGACTGATTTAAAAAATTCAATAACTTGTAAACGGTGAGAGATATTTAAAAAATTCTTGCAGGAGGGTTATGCATAAGGTCAAAAGTTTTTTTACAGTGATTTTCAATTTTAGTTCGAATTACAAACAATAGATGGCGCTGCGATCAATAGACGCTAAATTCAGGCTCGATTTTTGGTACTTCGTGGCCCGGATAATACATTTCCATCTCCTTTTTCCGCATAGAACAAGAGAAAGGACCAAAAATCGAGCCTGTATTTAGCGACTATTGCTTACAGCGCCATCTATTGTTTGTAATTCGAACTAAAATTGAAAATTACTGTAAAAAAACTTTTGACCTTATGCATAACCCTCCTGCAAGAATTTTTTAAATATCTGTCACCGTTTACAAGTTATTGAATTTTAAAATCAGTCAGTCCTTTTTAGGACACCCGGTATATAAACACACACACACACACACACACACATGTACCGGGTGTTCCAAAAATGACTGATGGATTTTAAAATTCAATAACTTGCAAACGGTGACAGATATTAAAAAATTCTTTCAGGAATGTTATGTAAAAAGTCAGGAGTTTGTATGCTGCGATTCTCAGTTTTAGTTACAAATAGCATCGATAGATGACGTTTAAAGCAATAACCGCTAAATCCAGTCCCGATTTTTCGGCCTCTCTCTTCTTCCATGCGAAAAAAGGAGATTAAATTGTATTGAATGGATCCCAAAGTACCAAGAATCGGATCTGAACTGAGCACCTATTGCTCTCAGCGTCATCTATTGCTTGTAATTCAAACTAAAATCAAGAATCACAGTAAAAAATTCCTGACACCATACATAAGCCTCTTGCAAGAATTTTTTAAATATCTGTCACCGTTTGCAAGTTACTGAATTTTAAAATCGATCAGTCATTTTTGGGACACCCGGTATATAGGCTTTTATTTGTATATACAGGGTGTATCTGAAATGCTTCATCAAACTTAGAGGGATGATAGTACTCATGAAGACGAACAAAAAATGCAGTGGAACATGGGGTTGCAAATTTCGTCTAAAGGATTAAAATCGAGAAAATGCGTCTGGAAATGGACAAACTGAGACAAGAAATAAACACTCCAGAAAATTATTTATTGCACATAATAGGTACAACACAGCTCGTGATGTCCAGAGAAAACAAATATTTTACAAAAATTGTTTAAAGTGTCGACCGCGGACATTATTACACAGAGTACATCTACGGAGAAATGACTGGTGGACATGCTCAAATTTGCATACGTAGATTCCTGCTCACAGATTTGTTTGGCTTTCTTCCAAGTTTTTGTTCATACATCTCTTTCTGACCGGATATGCACAAAGTGAAAGAAAACCGGCTTCGTGCTACTACCTAGTTCTGCAGAAAAGCAGCATGCGAGATTTCGATATTTTTATTAGTTTTGCGATTTTAACCCTTTAAACGTCATTTGCGACCCCATGTTCCATTGCATTTTTTGTTCGTCTTGATGAGTACTATCATGCCCTCAAGTTTGTTGAAGCATTTCAGATATACCCTGTATATATAGTGGTGCGCTTTTTCTAGGACTGCCTTTCCCCTACTGTTAAAGAAATAAAAGACAAGATTCAAAATTATATTGATATGTATTATGGTGCAGTTACATAATAGTATACTTATTGGTATATATTGTAATGCGTTTATTCGTATCTACAGTAGTGCAGTTATTCGTATCTACAGTAGTGAGTTTATTCTTATACATAGTGGTGAGTTTCGTGTATATAGCAATGCATATATTTGTATCTACAATAGTACATTTATTCATATCTACAGTAGTGCGTTTATTTGTATATATAGTGGCGCGTTTCATAGTGATGCGCAAATTTATATTCGTAAATACAGTGGTGGGTTTTTCCTGGTATTGTAACTCTACTGTAGAAGCAACAACTGACAACACTCAAAACTATATTCGTATACATCATAGTGGTGCGTTTACATAGTGGTATATATAGTGATATATAGAGCTTAAATATAGTGGTGCGTTTATTCGTATATATAGTGGTGCATTTCGTATATATAGTCATGTGCTAAGTTATATATTCGTATATGTAGTCATATATTTTTTCTAGGACTGTTCCCATACTGTTCAAATAATAACTGACAGTACTCAAAGTTGTGTTAAAATTAAAAAATATATTTCAACTAAAAAACTGGGTGTTATGAGGACAATAGTAGAAACAAATATATTTTCAATTATTGCTATTTTTTTCCATCGCATAATATTTTCTCCAAGTATCGCCATTCTGACATAGATTCTATGAATGATTTTGTTTGAAATCTTAGAAAATATTTCACGATAAAAATAATTCCAAAACTTCTTTTGAAAACTTTCAGAAAGAAGTGAATTAATTTGATTCTCAAATGGTTAAGCTTTGTCCGTATTGTTCAAGCAATAAACGACAGCACACAGTTATATTAGATTTTTTGAGTGTTTCCTGCAGTACAACTCTGTGAGAAAAGTTTTAATTTACTGCTTGTTTTTTCTACATGTATATATTCTTTTTTACAGTGGCTAGCAAATTCACTCTGACCTAAATTCTATTGAACTATTGTGAGAAATCTTAGAAAATATCATACTATGTAAAGGATATAAAAACTGCCTGAAAACTTTTAGAAGTGGAAAATAGATCAGATAGCGAAATGTTTTTGACAGATTCCACTACAAATCATAGCAAGATATGTCAGATTAATAAAACAGTTTGATAAAATGAAACATAGTATATATTTGATCCAGGAAGCACTGTATAAAATATTAGGCGAAATTGGAAGCTTTTAACCCTTTGTCAGCAAACAACTCCGATTTGAAAAATATTTATTCCGATGTTAGATAAATCATTTTAAAAATAATTAAAATAATTAGAACATAAAAAATATATCGATTTTAAAATGTACAGTTGTAGAAAAAAAGTAAACACCCCCTAATAACTCTGCAACTTACTATAATAGAAAAAAATTACGGGTGTTAAACGGCTGGAAATAAAGTCTACTTTTAAATGATATGTATATAAAATTTGTTTAGGGGGGCATCCACAAATCAAAACCACACCAAACTTTTTTTTTCACTAGCAATACCCGATTTTGATAATATATTTTAAATCTTTGGTTCAAACTAGCCCTAAAAACAAAATTTCGAGTCATTTCGATGATAAGTTTTTGAATTATAAACATTCAAAATTTAGAGCTTCTAATATTAAATTATATTTTCATATTTTTATTAATATCTCCAAAAATTATAATCCTTATGTGATAATTTTTTTGTGTAGCAGTAATACTAAAATACCAAAGCATAAATACGTTGAATTCTTAATTTTTATAATTTTATGATATGAATTATGAAATTAATATTCGAAAAAAAAATTAGACTTACAACCTACAATTTTTTTGATAGATTTATGTTTATCATGTCCTGCTTTATGTGAATTCTCAATTTGAAATTTTCTTCCAAGTAGTTTTCAAATGATGATTAAAAACCGTCAAAATAATGCTTTATGTGTAGAAAATGGTCTATGATTTGCAGAAAAGCATAATTTGAAAAAAATATATTTTACTCATTTTATTGCAACATTTGAGCTGCAACATTCTGTCTTTTCTTAGCTGGCATTTTGCTTCGCGAAAACCATGAAAGGAGAGAATTTAGATTGGATGGGTGGGGAGAGGCAAGAATCTTCTGCATTTAAATAAACTTCTAGATTTTTTTTTTTTTTAATTGTTATGGGGTTGATGGCAAAAGTAATTTTTACAGAAATAAGATATTTTCCATTAACTAATGAGAAAGGGGGTGCCATCTGCGTTTGGAATCTTAAAAATTGAATGCATGGAAAATAAAAGATCACGAAGCGATCCAGAATGGAAACGCTAAATAATTACGTCTGGGGCTGGCTAGAAAATAGGAATTGATTCGCGATACAGAACGGAATCGCGAAGAGATTACGCGGATGGTTTGTGAACTTAGCGAGCAGGGGGGCAGAGCTCCCCTAGTATATTAAAGTAATATTTATATGGAATTCAAGTGTACAATCCTGAAGTAAATGTGATCCTAACTTACGAATTCTATCACTAAAAACTGTATAAAAATGTTACTGGTACCAATAGACTAGTAATAACGCATGATAATTAATGCCATACTCGAATTTTACTTAGGGGTAGTCTGCACTGTTAAAAATCTGCATAGTCACTCCACCTTTTTTATAGAATATCTCTATTTTGACCAATGAAAATGCTCCATAATATAGTAAGGTAAAGGTTTTGTATAAAAGCGGTGGAGTGACGATGCAGCTACAGCTGCAGATTTTTAACAGTGTACATATAGGATTTGTAACAAACTTTGAAATTTCAAATATTAACATGTAATTTTGACATCAAACACGGTACTAAACGGTAAGTCATTCCGTCAAGCAGTTTAGGTTTAAAGCAGGGTTATCAGGTTTAAAGTTTGAAACTCTTAATTTGAAATTCATTCTTAATCGCTCCAAAACAGATTGCAATTCGGCTAGTTTTTTTAAACATAATTCAAACATTACTTGACAGAATGAGCATTATGTTTGGATTTGTATATTTGAACATATATGTTAAAAAATTCAAAGCTTACAATTCTTATTTTTGTTTCGTAAAATAATTTCAAATTATATGTTACAAAAAATTTCGGAAAAAAACGTATTTTAGCCTATAAATTTTGTAACAGATCTTGATTTCTAAAATGTAAGTATTCGGATTTAGATTCACAGCGTGAGTAATTTAGACAAAGTGAAAGAAATTGCTCTCGCATGCTTAAAAATTTTAGTAATCCTCATAAAAGTACTCCACAACTTGAATCATTTAGATACAATTGCAAGATCAGTTTTACTCAGACATGAATGTAAATGGTAAACATTCCTTCACACGTATTGAATAAGGGGATTCTCACGTATTGAATAAGGTGAATCCTTTTGAAGCATTTAAAAAACACTTTTATTACTGCTAAATACTTATATTTTATTTACACTTTGAACCTACATCCATAAAATTTGTAAGTTATTTCGTTTACGTTCTCGACAATGCGAACAATTTAGATATAATTACAAAATAGCCAATTTCTATCCAGTGTTGAAAAATTTAAGCATTCTCATATCGATTTTATATAAGCGAAACAATAAGCGAATGCTTCCGACATAATTACAAAATGACTTTTATTCAGAAGTGCGTTGAAATTTTAAGCCTATGGGTGCCAAAAAGTAACAGTTTTTAAATTTTCATAAATGTGCGCAAATCTTTGATTATACTCCAAGTTTTCCAATGACGGATATTTTGTGACTGCTGAAAAAAAAAGTAAGTTGTTTTTTAGGTGCGCTCGTAATTGTATAAATAAGTAGAACCTGTAGTCGTCATCTGTTCCATCCGTCTGTCTGACTGTCTATATATTTGTTCACATACCGCACAAACTACACAGCCGAATGGTTTGATATTTAATATACATAATCGTTTCAGGATGTTTTCGAAGCATTTTAAATTTTATGAAAATCGAATCAAAACTTAAAAACATATTTATAAAACTTTTCTTCATTCTATTAAATACTATCAATCGTAATTAATTAAATGATATCCCATGATAGACAATAATTCTAGGGTGCCATGGTGATGTCACATTTTTGATGGAGTGCTATTATTTCCATATTACTGAATTTAATATATTTAATCGTAATAAATTTTGTTTTCGTGGATTTTTGCATCAGAGTGCAAATAGCTGTTGCACCAAGATCTGAATATTTATAAAACTAGTTATAGTACAAACATACCTCATGTGCCACGTTTGACGTACTAATTTCCGACTTTTTTTTTTTTTTTTTTTTTTTTTTTTTTTTTTTTTTTTTTAAGATAGTTTGATGCTATAGTAATTGGAAAATCTCTTTTTGGAAAATACAATAATATTTTCCATAAGTTTAAAGTTTATTCATGCCCACATGAAAACTATTATGTAAAAAGAAGCGATTTTCGTTTTTATAAAAATGAATTAATGCTTTATAATAATAATAATTTAATGCTTTAAGTATTTTTGAGGTAATTAAATATTCTGAAATAAAATATAAATGGTAGAATGTTGAAATTCCATAAGAATGATTAAATGTACTATTAATTTTATTCACAAAACTGTTGCCAAAATATATCCTTGCAATTTTTATTTTTAAATGAGGTCTTTAAAGGATACATGACAGATTACATGCTTGAAAATTTTTCTGACAGATTACATGCATGGGAAATAAATGATTTCACTATTCACCATTTGTAATATTTAAAGTTATACATTGTCAGCAGCCTTTTCTATTTCAAATTAAATAATTTCTGGAGATTGATAGCAAAAATTATAATATTATGGCCATGACTCACAAAGTACATTTAATACTACTGCAAATAATGCTGTTTTTTTTTTTTAAATTATTTTCTATATTGCGTTATCATTTTCGAAGCGGAATAATTCTTTGTATTCGTTTAGAATTTTTTTTATGAAATGTCATTGGTAGTCTATCAAAATATTTAAAAATGTATGAATGATTTATTCCATACAATGGACATTTGACAAACTATTTTCAGTTATTCTTTATTATACAATGATGTGTTTAACACCTTAACCCGTTATGTCCTAAATTATGAATTCATGAAAATTTTATCTTCTAAAGCATTCTTCGTGAATTGTTGAAACTACATTAGACGACTTACACGATCATTTAATAAATTTTAGATGAATTTTGCAAATTAAAATTAATTAATTAAATATGAATTCATAGAGATTTTGTTCAACATTTATAACTTCACTTAAAACTGTTATTTAAAATATTGTTTTTACTATTTTCTAGAATTAGGAAATGTACGAATATAATGTTTGTACAATAGAAATATAGAAATATTTTCGAACTGAAACTTTTCCCCCCAATCGTTCAACGTCAAAAAAGTTGAAAAGATGCAAAGGCGAAATTAATGATCCTTTTACAAATAGTTTTGTTTTGTGAAACCAATGATGCTTTTGGAACAAGAAAAAGTAAAATATCTACAACTCATTTTAAACTGTATTACTATTAATTGATGTATTAAATGAATTTTATAAGTTAGTTTAATGGTACTTTAAAGTACCGTCAGTGCATAAAGGGTTAACAAATTTGCCCGTTCACCATACATGCAAGAAAAATTTGCTTGTTTTGTTACTAAAAGTATTTCCACACCGCTAATTTTAAACTGAAATATGCGTTTTATTTAAAATTTAAGGCGAATATTTTAATACAATTAAAGTGGCGTATGGTCCCTATTTTTAGTTTATTGTGTAAAAAAAAAAAAAAAAAAAAAAAAAAAAAAAGTTAACCTCTTAGGTGGTTAAATGTTGCACAACAGGTCACATACATCAATAGTGTGTAAAAGAAAGTTAGAAATTACAAATAATTTTACTTTTATCCACTTGCCTTTAAAGATTAATACGCCATGTTGAGTCGGTGGCAACAGATGTTTCCTATTTCAGAACTATTTAAAATAAATTTCAGGAAAGTCGAAAACATTTTGAGCTATCAGGCAAAAAAAAAAAAAAGAGAATTAAATATTAGACTCAATTTCTATTTATAGTCTTAAAATACTTTTTATGTTCTTTTGAAATTCTTATAACTATCAAATCGGTTTCATAAATATTCAAATTTCATAAACTGTAAATTTAATCATAAATATTACTAAACATTTAAGATAGTAGTAGAATTTTCAAATGTCATTTACTGTTATCCATATTTTAACTTTGAAGTAAAAATTCAAAGTTAAAAGTTGTCAAATCAAAGTTAATTTTAGTAATGTCTAAAATTATATCTTTCTGGGTCTGTTTAGACATATTTGATCCGTATTTTTAAAAACGTCCACTTAACCGAGCGGTGTGCATTCTATGAGGATAGGCTGAAAAGTAATGCTTGCATGCTTGTACACTGTAAAAAAATCTGTAGTTCTTCAGATGTAAAGTTACTGGCTTACTAAACTTTCATCTGTAACTGCACACAAAAAAAAAAAAAAGCTGTAAACCTACAAAACTAGTTTTTGAAAAGCTACAGAAATCTGTAGTTTTACAAATGAATCTGCTAAAATTACAGTAATCTTACTAAAATCCTATCTGTAACCCTGGTTGCAGTTACATGAAAAGTTCTAGGCATCCCAGTTTCCTACAAAATTCTTAGTAACCCTACAGATTTTTTCGTTTTCAGTGCAAAAGTGTACCTGTTACATGAATATTTGTTAATTCACAGCTACCTTCACCTCATCGTCCGAGGTGTAATGATCAACTTGAGGTCTCTCTTAAGTAGAGAAAAAAATAAAAATCGCAAGGCGCTATATCGGGGAAATAAGGAGGATATTGAATCGGTTCAAATTTCAGGTTTCGCAGAGCCTCTTCAGTTGCGAATTTTATTGTATCCCAATTATTCAATAATAAAGACGACACGTTCCTTGTATATTCAAATATGGTTTGTAATACACTTTTGAGTGATTCGCAGTTCATTTTGAATCAAATCATAGACGAATTTGCGATGCTTATTGTCTGGGCAGTGATCTGATGTACACTGCATTTTTCATCAACAATTATGGCTTTTCTAGGCTCGCAATCACAAAATTTTACTGCCGATCTTTTTACAGTAGACTTATCAACAGCATCACCATCTTTAAACGACGATGAATCTCATCATGAGTTCCTTTTCAGCAGTTAAAAATTCGATAACAGCACGCTGTTTAACTCGCATTGACATAGCACTAGAACACATCTCCCTACTTCCGCTTCTCAAAACACACTGGTTGAATTCAGTGACTTCAAATCTGCACATATGTATAGAGGGGAAATGTTACTTTCAAATGCCCCCAGGCGCACTTCTGAAGGTAATTCCGTTCGCGATCTATAAGTATGTGTGCATTACTTATCAGCCCTCCCTCGGAGTAATAAAATGAAGGCCTTTGCACGATGGTTAGTGGTTTGATATAAGCACGCTTTGAGATAAATGCCTATGGAAAATCTTCAAATTTATCAATCAGTACGAATAAAAACTCGAATCACTTTCTCTTGAACAGTTCACTTTGGAAGGATCATTTCCATACTGAACAGGCCAAAATTAGCCGATTTTTTAACAAAATTTTGTCACCTATGTAAAGTAAGCCAAAAGATAAAGGAACTGATTTGTGGGACAACTTCTGCGCAAATTTTAATGTTAAAAATTGAAAATTTTGATTAAAATACTTTGATTGTAATTAGCAAAATAATTTTATATTTTCCAAAGTTTTTATCATATGTAAGTATAAAACATGATAAAACTGAAGCATTTTTATAAAATAGACTAAAAACAAATTCAGCTTCATAAATGTTCACTTTGCTCACACTTAACTTTTACAAACATTTATAAACTTCATTATATTATATGTAATAACTGTTATTAAAAAGAATTTATGTAATGAACTTTACAGAGTAATGAGTTTTCCACGATTCAAAACTGAACATGAAACTTATGTTAATACTTATGTAGAGTACTCTATTATCTGCTTAGATTCTTTTGCATTTTGAAAATAATTTAGTTCAATTTACTTACAGTTTAGAGAATAAATAACCAAAAAAAAACACTAAACCTGTGCACTCTCAGAAATAAAACACACATTTTTGAGTATTCAGCAATCTTTGAGCTTTATTTCGTTATTTTTGACAAGCATTTCGTCTCAAAATCACGTGATTTTTAACGAAACGGAGGCTCTCAAATATTTGTCCAAACTTTTTTCCCACTTACGGCCAGACTCAATGCCTTTTAAGGAAACAGCTGCGGTACCTGTTCGTCGTAGGGCGCACTACTATACCTCCTCGAATCTCGAGATTTCCGTCAACAAATATACGTTTGTTTATGTTGTTCCTGTCACAATTTATTTAAATAACAGCACTTTTTAGTGCTTTTCAGGAAATACCGAAATATAGGTATTTATTGTTTCTACATTTGTTAATTTTTAGCTGTTAAAGTTTCCATGAATGTTTATTTTTTATTTTATTTTTTTGTTGTTGTTCGTTATGGTTTAATTCGAAAAGAATAAATTTCCTGTGTTTTACAAAATCTTACAAGAAGAAAATCTATTCAATTAAATTTCAAATTTCCAGGGGCTATTTTTCATTTAAGAAATATATTCATATAACTATCAAATTTAAAATATGCATAATTGATCCCTCTCCACTCTATAAACAATAAAGTGTTAAAATCTTAACCGCCATTTCAAACTGATAAAATCTCTCCCAATATGCACGTTAAAATTTGTTATTTATGAGAGACAAATTAACCAGCCCATTCTCTAATCATTGATTGAGCAACGAAAATTTCTCTAATAAATTATATGAATCAGGCAATATTCTAGTTATTCGTTAACCATAGAAAAACCATAATAATAACTTAGCGTTATTAATTAAAACTTCCAGGAATTATAACAGCACCGACAAAATTACAATCTACTTTATAAAAAATATAACCACACTGAAAAATCCACTACATGAATTTAAATTCTCATTCGCGCAAGGATCCAATGGCGAAATAGGTAAGGCGATGGACTTCCACACCCGAGGTAGTGAGTTCGAGCCACCTTGAAAGAAAAGATAAACGACTTAATTTTTACCCTGTCAATAAATACAGATGCTTCTAAAATGCTCAATAGATGGCATCACCGGCCCTTTTTTGGCATTTTTCAAACAAGCACTTTTAGCGAAATTTGTATCCTCAAATAAGTGAAGAAAGTTATTTCCTGAATTTGACGAAATGTTTTTCGGAGTATTTCCTAGGAAACGGTTTCGTCAAAAACGAAGACCCCCCCAAGGACTGCACTAAAACTCTAAAGCATTTGCTGGGTTTCCCTGGGTGGCCATCCTGGCCATCCTCATCCTCGTCAAAAACGAAGAAAATTTAGTGAAATCTGAGTATTAACTTTTGAGTGTTTGTCTGTATGATCGATGAAGGATCAGGGCTTACAGTGACCAGCCCTGTTTACTTGACCCTAGGCTCCGAGGTGCTATACAGAATACGTCCGACTCTGATGGTCAACCTAACGCCAGATCCTTGGTGTTTATTCCCAAGCAAGCTTGGTACTCATTATCGACGCCGAAGGGATAAAGGTTGATTGACTCTTGCCCAGCCGGTTGTCGAATTTGGGACCTGTAGTGTGGTAGATGGGCATGCTGGCCACTACGCTACTGGGCTTCTTAGAGTATAAATTATTTACAATAATCTCAAACTTGAAACTTTATCCTGTTGTTCCGGGAAGTAACATTCACTTCCTGTATCAGATGAATACTTAAGAAAACTAATTTAAAAATTGAATAATTCCGATCATGCTTTAGACACAGGTGAGCAAAAATGATAGGAATTGTGTTAACCTCTACCGGCGTGACTTTGTCCTCACTGAGATGACTTCGTCCAACCTCGCGGATAAAGACAAAACATGTAACAAATAAAAATAGTTACAAAAAACTAATTTGAGGAAACCAGGCCAAAACGGGGTACCAAGTTGAAAATATGTTTAAAAAATACAAAAGGGTTAATTAAGAGAGCTGCAAAATTTTCTATGTTATTGTAATGTAATAATGACAAAAATTTAATAATATTGTAAGAAAACAAAAGAACAATATATTTTTTTAGAAACAGAACATTATGTCATTTGCTTGGTTCAGCTCGGGTATGGGGCAGAACGGGGTGGTAAGGACAAGTAATTATAAAATTATATAAAACTAGTAGAAATACAAAAAGGAAACGTTTTCTCTATATTTTTTTGAAATACAAGAGCAAAAAATCACACAACGTAAAAATCACGCACTGACGCTCGAGAAAACAAGACTAACATGGCTCCCGAAGTTGAACGGTAACAGGTTTTCTCACTTTTGCTTATTGCCGATCGCTGACAGCAAGTCCTTGACACTGAAAAACGTTAAGCTTCATTCCGCCCCGGTACCCTGTTGTGACCCGAGTTCCCCTATAATGCCGAATTCTGATAGATTGCGGCATTAGATTAAATATAAATTATTTAATTCAGCATTTTTCAAATTGAATTTGGCATAATTTCCGCTGTTGTTTTATTTAATTTTTCGCGCGTGATTTTATGGGGGGGGGGGAAGGAAATTTTTGATTGAAAAAGTCACTTATACTTGATGATGTAATACGGTTACCAAGTGCACTTTTTTTTATTTCTTCAGATGTTTCCATTACAAATCAGTGAGATTTATAAATATTAATTTGATGTTTTAAATTTTGCATTCGCTTTATTCACAACTGGCATTTTGAATCAGGGTTGCCAGTATGGCCTCCAATTTTAATCCTAAATTTCAAATTCATATTGGAAATTTCGAAAGAAGAATTTTTAATCTCTAAGATCAGTAAATATCTTCTATTGAATAAAGCATAAAAGACTATTCTTTATTTCTGGTATGAACACTGAATTTCTGAATAGAGAAGGATGCCAAACTGACAACCTTGTTTTAAATGCCAATTTGGGATGAGATTGTCTCGGGACAACATCCCAACAAATTTAGTTTATTTATTATATTTAACTTTTCTGAAAATATAAACATAAAAACAAACATTTATTGCAAATATAAACCTTGTACTAGAACATATATATATATATTGTATAAGCACTGGTGTGATAATGCCATGTATCTATAAATCCCTATAGACAGTCGTAATTATAAAAATTACATTAATGCAACTGTGCAGAAAGCGGTAATTATTGTTCTAAAACTTTCTATCAAGTCAAAGAGAAACCGCTGAAAAATATTAAATTCTAACCACTAGCTTAAAAATTAAGTTTAAACACCCCCCCCCCTTCCCAACCAATTAAAATAAATAAATAACCCACCAAAACCTATTTCTCCCAAATGAAATGTTTTTCAATGCATGAAATATGTGAATATTTAAATTTGAGTTTTCTTGAAAAACATTAATCTCAAGATTTCTTACTTTTTAATTCTATTTACATGTCTTGCATAATGGTCATTTTTGAAAAAAATTTCGTTGTTCTGTTCAGTTTAATGCAAAATTTGTGGGGTTTTTTAATGACGAAATGACGTAATTTTTTTTATTATATCTCATTACTCTTTATTAATAGTGGGGTTGAATAGCCCTATAATCAGTGTTGCAGTTGTAAAAAACCCAGATGGTATAAAGTAGAGGCAGAGTGTATAAGCTAAAGTCATAAACCTCATAGCTAGCGTACACTTTATAGCTTTATTTGAGAAACAGAGCATACCGAGCTTCTTATAAAATCGAGAAGGTATACGGCGTATACCTCCGTATACCATCCACTAAACTCCTGCCTACAATGCTTATAAGGCTTATTCAGTATTTTTTTATTTATAAGCCAAGGTGACTTTGTCTTATTTTTTAAAAGAATAATTAAAAAAAACTGTTTTTTAAAAATACTAAAAATAAATTTCAAAATTTGCAATTAATTTCTTAGAACTAGGAAAATATAATTAGAAATTGTTTAAAGAAAAATTTCAATAATTTTTATATTTTTAAACACAACAATAATAAAAAACAGAGGCAAAGTCACCATTGTTGATGGTGCTTCATATTTCTCAGAATTCAGATTACATAAAATTTTTCCGCTGTATGACAATTAGAATTAGTATAATTGAAACCCAGCCTTATACCAATATGTAAAACTCATTATCAATTAAATAAATCTGTGAAATAATTGAATTAAGTGTGTCAATCTATGCTTACAGTTTAAACCTGTAATGCAGATTCTGTTAAACTACAAACGGTATAAAAACAATTATTTTTTTAACTAAAAATTTCAATGTTTATAAAAAAAAGACATTCACAAACTTATATTTAAAATTTATAACTACGAAGGTATCCAATCTGGATTTCTCCGTTTATAGAACATAGATGAAAACCCTTGTTGTAATTTGAAAACTTTAATAGACATTTTTCATTAAATTAAATTTTTTACGTCGCTCACGAACAACACAAAAAAGCATTTTTAAATGAAAAAATCAAATATGTATTCAAATAAAATTTTGAAATTTATTAAAAACGGTATTTTCGTATTAGTCACATGCCAGGGATTAATATCCTAAAATATCGCCCAGACATATTATTTACGACACCTTTTTTCATTCTGATTACTTCCGTGTTTAAGCGCGTTTGTTCAATTAGTTAAACTTGTGTTTTGTATACTTATTTATTGCTGACGTTTAAATTTCATTATGGAATATTAGCCAGAAAAAAATGCTGACGTCTTTATATTGTTTTAAGTTGAAACGGGCTAATAATCCGTAATCGGACTGCCTATGATAGAAATTGCTTTAAATCCTGCTAAAATCACCTCTGTAACTATTTTAAAAATCATAAAAAAATCCTTAAAATGAGATGCATTTTACAAACAAATTTAATTTGAAAGTGCATTTTGTGTATATTAAATGGTATAAATATTGAAATTGTGCGATGTTTAGAAGTTAAAATTGCAGTAAAAGCGAAACGTATTGGTAAAGCGTTGTCATCATCCATATGACGTGAATGTTACTTGCAGACATGATTTTGCTTTATAATATAGATCCTAAAACTTTACATTTATACGGGGGAAAGCCAGTCTCAGTAAGTAGGTCACATACTGATATGAGAAGTCGAAAATTAGTAGTAAATTGTTTCCAAATATGCCAATAGGTGGCAGCATAATCCAACTATAAGATGTTAAATTCGAATGTATGGGACAGCAGTTGTACAAGATGAGCGGGGTCGTTCAAAACATGTTGAAGAAGAGCGAAGTGGTCGTCCAGTTGAGACTGCGACAGAAGAATCAGTGCGAAAGTTTCAGGAAATGGCTAGAGCTGACATGCGAACAACAATAGACAGCACAGCAACAATTTCCTTACCCTTCCGTACTGATTCTTCTGTTGCAATCTCAACTTCTCTTCGGTCTTCGTTAACAACTTTTGAGCGATCCTGCTCATCTTCTTTAACTGCTATCTCATAAATTAGAAATTAACATCATATAGTTGGAATATGCTGCCACCTATTGTCATATTTGCACTGTAAAAAAAACGACATTTTTACAGTACGAAGTACTGTTCATCTCTCGCACAAACTCGATCACAGTTGAATGTACTGTATCTTTCTTTGGTTTCCTGACTATTTAAACATGGAAAATACAGTAGTTGCGTAAAATTAACAGCACAATGTACTGGCAATTTGGACGCCAGTAGTTTGTGCTGTGGTCCAAATGCGTCCAAAATTGCCAGTACATTGTACTCAACTACTGTATTTTTCATGTTTAAATAGTCAGGAAACCAAAGAAATATACCGTACATTCAACTGTGATCGAGTTGTGCTGGCAAATTTACAGTGGTTTTTTTACAGTGTGGAGACAATTTACTACTAATTTCCGACCTCTCTTATCAGTTTGTGACCTACTTACTGACTTTTCCTCGTATTTCATGTAAAATAATTATTTGTAAAAATTAAAATTCAACAAAAATTGTAAATTCATTACCAAATGATTAATTATATTACAGTGTTAAAGAGAACTAAAAAAAAAATAATATCATATTTTGACGTTTATAAAAATTTCATTGCTATGTGAATAAATATTGTAAGCTGTTAAATTTGTTCTTAAGTTTCATTTACGTTTTTGAATAACCTTGACAATTTTCTTTATGAGAAAAGTTTCATTTAATACTATTTTCTTACACTTTAGAGAAGGTATCTTATCACAAATGTAATCACGAATGTAATCACAAATTTCCCGTTTGGGAAATACTGTAGCCAATTAAGTGACATTCTTTAAAAGGTGCATTTTTCTGCTCATGTTTTTGAGTCAGGTGTGCAAAAGATATAATTATGCAGTTTAAAATCTTTATGCAATACAATTGCTTTAAGTTCTACTGTGGTAAGACATTTAGAAACATTTAGCACTGTGAAGTTATTAAAACATCAAATTCAATTTTCATACCATATTCGGATAAGGGTTAAATATATTTTTTTTTGTTACGAAGTAGTCTTAAATCTACCTTACTGAAGAAGCTAAATTGAAATATATTTTCTAAACGTTTATAAATTTAACATCCATATTTTAAATTGTCTGAACATAACTTTTAAAAGAAGTATTCTAAATGATTTAATATTGCGAAATATTAAAATTAGTTATTAAATTTCTTTATATATGAATTAGTTATTTATATATAAATTATAATTCGTATATAATATTCATATATAAATTAATTATTACATTTCTTTATTATTCATACTTTTCCTAGATATTTTCGCTGTTAAAAAGATTATTATTTAATACTATATCATTAATATCATTATGGTTTGGAGAAGATAACTTAATTCAATTACAATTTCCATGGCGGGTTGGGTTATTTCATTTGCAAAGTAATATGCATTATCTGAAGACTTTTCCTGTTTCAAATAAATTGTCAAGTGAAATATTATAAAAGCTGTATTTTTCCACTTATGTTTTGGAGTCTGGTATGCAAACTGATAAATGTATCATTTCATATTTTTCTGATGTAGAATTACTTCGAATTCTACTTTTTTACGACATTTAGAAAAAATATTACTAGAACATCACATTAAAGTTTCATAAAATATTCTTATATGGATTAAATAATTTCTTCAGGAAATATTATTAAATATAACTTACGAAAGAAACTAAAATTAACATATTTTGCCTAAATATTTAGAAATTTAACATTCAGACTATAAATTGTCTGAGTATTACTTTTAGAAAAATAAATTCCAAATGAAATCATATTGCGAAATATTATATTAATTATTAAATTTAATACTTTCATACTTTTTATTTTTTTCACGTTCATACATTTTCAAAATACATTTCACTGCGAAAAAAAAAAATATTATTTAATAATACGCCTTACTCTTTGGAAAAGGTAACTTAATTGTAATAAAGAATTTCAGCGTCGGTTCTTCCGATTGAGAAGTAATATGCATTATCTGAAAGCTATTCCTGTTTCAAACAAATAGTTAAGTGAAATACTTTAACAGTTGTAATTTTCCGCTTATGTTTTAGAGTCAGGTATGTAAACTGATAACTGTGCCGTTTCACATTTTTCTTAAATACAATTACTTCGAATTCCATTTTTGTACGGCATTTAAGAATGCGATTACTAGAACATCAGATTCTATTTTCATAAAATATTCGTATTCGGATTAAATGACTTCTTTACGAAATATTATTAAAGATAACTCGTGGAAGAAACTAAATTGAAATAATTTGTCTAAATATTTATACATTTACCATCCATATTTTAAATTGTCTGAATATTACATTTTAAAAAGTTATTCTAAATTACTTAATTTTGCGAAATATTAAATAAATTATTAAATTTTATTAACGACTAAACTTTTTTTTATACTTGTCATTGTAAAAAAAATGTTTATTAGTTTATACTATATCATTACGCTTTGGAAAAGATATTTTAATTGCAATCACGAATTCCAGCGAGGGTTCTTCCGATTTCGAAGTAATATGCATTATCTGAAAGCTTTTCCTGTTAAGTAAAATACTTTAACAGCTGCATTTTTACAGTTATGTTTTACAAGGAGAGGGCCAACCTTGTTAATCACAGATTTTGATTATTTTAATATATGTTGTAGGGTAGAGACCCCTTAGTCTCAGGTTCAACGGATTTTATCCAACGCTCCTTAGTTCTTGAGAAACCGGGGGGGGGGGGGTCTAATAGTAGTACACAACTTAAATACTTACTTTGTAACAAAAAGGGTAGGTTGGTCGTAGCTCAGTTGGTACTGCGTCTGCTGGCTGATCTTCAGGCCCTGGTTCCGTACCCGAACGCGCTACATTTGTTTTTCTCATTTTTTGTTTTATAAATATACTTGTAATTATAATTTAATAATTTAAATTAAAACAATATCATACATTAATTATAATGTTAACAAACTTAAATTTATTATTTTTTATTTTTAAACTATTATTTCTCATCCTTTAAAGAGGTTTAAAAAGAAATTGAATCTATTATTGAAAGATGAAAATTCCAAAATCGTGACAAAACCTGTTATGGCGTCATCTAGTTATGATAAAATTAAAGAATATTCAAATAATATAAAAATAAAAGCAGAAAGGAGATAACGGGGAAAGCTCAAATAATTGAAAGTGCAAGCATGCGTATTACAAATTTAAAAATCTTTAATATGCAAAATGTCGGTTGTAATTTAATTCTAATGCTAATTTTGAATTTAATTATGCTTGTTACTTTAAAAACAGAATAATAGTATTATCGCATCGACTTCCTTTGTTAAAGCAATGCGTAAATGATGTTTCTTTAAAATCACGAATTGACACAATTGCTCAATATTATTGCATCGATAAAGAATATATGAAATACATTTTAAAAGTGATTAAAAAAAATTAACAGTTCTATGATGCTTTATACAACTATTTAGTTAAAAGTAAAAAATTAAATAGGTTAAAATTATAATTGATATACAATATTATAAATTTTAATTGACAAAGAAATTATTAAGTTATATACTTACGAATATATTTATAAAACAAAAAATGAGAAAAACAAATGTAACGCGTCCCGGTATCGAACTCGGGCCCACAGAGCAGCCGGAAAACGCTCTGCCAACTCAGCTACGACCAACCTATCCCTTCAGCTACAAAGTAAGTATTTAAGTTGTGTACTACTGTTAGACCCCCCCCCCCCCGGTTTCTCAAGAACTAAGGAGCGTCGGATAAAATCCGTTCAACCTGAGACTAAGGGGTCTCTACCCTACACCATATATTGAAATAATCAAAATCTGTGATTAACAAGGTTGGCCCTCTCCTTGTTAGAGTCAGAGAGGCAAACTGATAACTGTGCCATATTTCTGAAATGGAAGTACTTCGAATTCTACTTTTTGTATGGCAATTAGAAACGATATTACTAGAAAATCATATTCGAGTTTCATACAATATTCGTATTTGAATTAAATAATCCCTATATTATTAAAGATAATTAATGGAAAAATTAAACTGAAATAATTAGTCTAAATATTTCTAACTTTAACATTCATATTTTAATTTGACGGAATATTAAATTTTAAGGGGACAAGGAACCTTCAAACTCATGTTTTATTTATTTTTTTAATTTCACTTTAAATACCATTCAAGGGCACACTATATGCATTATGGCATATATTTATCACACAACAACAACAACAACAAAATTGGAGGGAAAAATGAGGAACATTCTTGAATATTTTAAGCTTTATGAAGAAGTTTTCAAAATGCCCCTTGAGCATTCCATATCAGTTAAAATCCCCAATATTTTTTTTATAGGTGTTTGTCATTATATATTTCATAAAACTGTCCATCTTTTTTTAAAAACTAAACATAATTTGAAAAGTTAAAGGTAGGTAATTGTACAAATTTGATGCAAAAATGCTGAAAATTTCATAAAATTTAAAACGATGCACAATTTTATTTGCATATATAAAATAAACTTGCATAAAAAATATTGGGGATTATTATTGATATGGAATGCGAATGGGGTATTTTGAAAAGTTTTTCATACAGCTTACAATGTTCAAGAAAATTCCTTATTTTCTCCAATTTGTTTATTTATTTATTATGTGTTGAATATGTGCTATAATGCATAGAGTGCCTTTGAATAGTATTTAAAATGCAATTTTAAAAATAAAAATAGAAAAATGAGTTTGAAGGTCCATTGTCCCCTTAGAAAGGTATTCTAAATGATTTAATATTGCGAAATATTAAATAAATTATTCAATTTTATTAACGTCTAAACTTTTTCTAGATACCTTTCCCTGTAAAAAAAAAAAAAAAAAAAAATATATATATATATATATATATATATATATATACTATAACCTTACGTTTTGGAAATGGTAACTTAATTTCAACCAGGAAATCCATCGAGGATTCTTCCGTTTTCGAATTAATATGCATTATCTGAAAGCTTTTACGGTTTCAAACAAGTAGTTAAAGAAAATATTTTAAATGTTGCATTCTGTATAGTAAATACATTAAATAGTAACTGTATTATTACAAAAATATCGTTAGGGTGGGTAAAGCTGTAAGAAAAGTATAACTGGATATACGATTAAAGTTCAGAGCGGTATGAAGACTAAATAGCCTCAAATATTGCTATTCTGTATAACTCTTTTTTTTAATCTTATCCTAATTTGTTTATGATGAACTTAATTCGATGCTGACAATAAAAGTAGTGCATATTTAAACTTCGCTTGGCATTTCATAAACCAAAATTCACCGTAGTAATAAGCTTTTCCTTTTACAGTGTAAGTAAAACAAAACCCTTGTTCAAAGTTCAAACTTGGCATTATGCTAAGTGCGCTTCCAAAGAAGGTCGCAAAATTGCAACGCCGCCTTGGTCCGTGCCACGTTTTTTTCCCGATAGGTTTTAAATTAACCTTGAAAGACACTGGTGGCGATTGAGAGAGCCACTCAATGCAAACTAGTCGCGAATCCATAGTAATTATGTGATTAATTCTAATTAAATTAGCCTGTTTCTAAAAGTTTGACATTTATTGCTTTTACAATATTACTGGGTATTCAATTACACAAACTAATAATTAAAAGTTGTTATCTAGGCTTTAAAAGCCGATGATGCATAGGTACGCAGCCCATGCTTTTATGTATGTCCAAAACGTCCATGCCTTTAAGGGTTAATATCTTGGCTAATTACCAACAATTTTTTTCGAAAATCATTATCAACAATCCTTTTTAACTTCTGCGACGATAGGTACCTCCAGTGCTTCTCAACTCCTTTTTCTAAACGCCCGCGAATCGAAATTTGTGTGTAACAAAAGAATGTGATTTTCTCAAAAGCTATGTGAACTAAAGTATTCGCTATAGATTTCCTGCAAGGTTTAAGTTAACTTCTATTACCCTTAATTTTTTCACAATTTTAGTTTCCGTAGATTCGGAAATATACGGGGGAACACATTTTTTTGCATTAGATTTTCTACGATACCTCTAAAATTATAATACATAAAATTAAAAGAAATGCATTTTTGAGTTCGGCGTTACAAAAGCTTTCACATGAAATGCAAAGAATTTTTTTTTCAAGTAACTTAATTAGCCCTTCTACATTTTTCATAAGTATATTTGTGAATGATTAATAATCTATAAATATGCTGTCTTTTATTACTTCAGCCAATTTGAACTTTCCACGTTCCATAGTTTGCGAATAAAGTGGTTGCATCAGACAGGGACAGGAGTGATCCTATAATGGTTTGGTTTTTACTTTTTAAGTACGGAACCCTAAAAAGATATTTTAAAAGAATTTTAATTTCGAAATATTTAATTACTAAAATTTATTAGCGTCCATGTTTTTCAAATATTCTTTTCATCGAGGAAAATATTATTATTAAATATTATATCATTACGCTTTGGAGAAGATAACAAATGCAATCACGAATTTCAGCATTTGGTCTTCCGTTTCGGATGTGGTATGTATTATCTGAAAGCTTTCCCTGTTCCAATCGAATAGGTAAATGAAATACTTTAAAAGTTTCATTTTACTGTTTAAGCTTAGCAGTTTCGCATGCAAACTAATAACTGTGCCATTTCAGATTTTTTTAAAGTAGAATTACTTCGAATTCTACTTTTGTGCGACATTTAGAAATGTGGGTATTAAAAAATCTCATTCAATTTTTATACAATTCTTAGACATATTAATTATTTTTTTATGAAGTATAATTAATCGTACCTTACGGTAGAAACAAAATTGAACATATTTTTTTAAACATTTATAAATTTAATTTTCATATTTAAAATTGTTTGAGTAATATTATTAATATATTATATATTAATTTTAATGTTAATATTAATATATACCCTATTTGTATAAAATCCTAATAAAATGAATTTATAAAAAGATTGATTATGTTTCACAGTTATTTCTCCTAAAATACGGAACGATTGGCTCTGAAATAAGTATTAAATATCCGTATTGATCCACAGGTGTCAAAATTTGTATTAGAATTTTAAAATTTGGATTAGTTTCTGCTAAATTAAATTTTTTCTAGTTTTAATGACATTTCTGTAATGTGGCCAATAAATTACCCCATTTTTGGGAATCTCCACAAAAGGGAGAAAAGGTAAAACTGTAGAGATTATTAGATTTCTTCTTTTTTGTCATTATCAAATTGAAATTGAAATTATTTTTTATTTAAATCGATAGTGAAGACAACATTATGATTAAATTATTTTTATCTGGAAAATTTGAAAAAAAAAAACTTTTTTATACATTTCGATAGTCAGGAGTCAGTTTGTTTAAAAAACCAAAATTCGTCTTAAAAACAAATAGAAAATTTTAATGATCACGTGTTAAAAGAAGAAAATAGGTAAAATTACGTCAAAATAATTACACGTAAACATGAAAAAAGTACGAAAACTTAAAAATATTAATATTATTACACGCGAAACGCGATTAATGGTGATAATTATGTCATATGTAAAATGCCCAATTATTAAATATCGTCATATTAAAAGTGCCTAAAATAATTAAATTATTACGTGCGAAAAACTTTTAATGGTGAATATTAGGTCATATTTAAAAAGATCAAATAATAATATTCAGAAAAGTTTTGAAATTAAATAATATATGTACCCGTTCATTTTAAAAGGGAAATAAATTATTAAATGGGAAATGCAATTAAAGATTGAAAATTACGTCATATATTAAAACGATTTTAATTCCGGAGAATTTTAATGGGACGTTACATGGCATAAAGGTAACGCGGCTAGCTGCAACATAAAAACAGACGAATGTTTGCGCAAAATACTTTTAATTTATTTTGTACAAATTACTATTGGATAAATACATATTAGAAAATTAGGAAATTCTTATTAATTAGTATAACCGATATACATTGTAAAAACCCCCATAAAAATATGCATGATGGAATATTAAAATAGAGAAAAAATTCACGAATAAGCTATAACTGTTCCTGAAAATATCTAAAATTCGATCAAAACATAAAATATAAGCGTAAAATTTGCAAACACAATGCTTTTCAATACCGAGGTTCTGAAAGCTATTCCCAAGCAGACAGAGTTTTTTAACCTCAAACCTAAAGCAAAAACAGTGTCCATAGCATCGTTATAAAACTCAGAAAGATAGCAATATTTTTAACCAAACCATTTTATACAAGCTGATTTTTAAATGTGTCATTGTTCTTACTTATCAATCGCGAAAACAGCCGTCAGTTGTTACGACAGCTATGAATAACCATGGTAACCATAAAATGACCCATTCAAACGGAAAAGCATGCAACCCGATTACAGAAGATAGCCGCTGTTATAGTAATACTATTCAATCTTTCATAACCTAGTAATATATTTTTTAAACAAGACACATTGCTATGTTTTTAGAGACTGCGAAGCTTGAACTGTGTTGGCGGGCGTAGCTCACAGGGGAATGAGCTCCCAGTATAATATAATTATATAATTATTAATATTAATATTACTTTTAATACTAGAACCGCCGGTTATTTTATTAAAGTTTTATAAAAATTGTTTCACACCAAAAATTTATTTAAAACTATTTAACTTATTTAATTAGTCTCTTGTTGTGCTATAAACATCTAACATGTCTTACGGGGGAAATTTCTGGTTCGAATCAACTATTATCAATTTGGCAGAGTCAAAATGACCCCTCACGTCTGTTCTAGTGTTAAAGAATTAACTTTGTAAAACATTAAATTATTTATTAAACTTTATTCATATTATACTCGTTCTTACTTTTTCCCCTAAATACTTCACTACGAAAAGATTATTATTTAATTCTGTTTCCTAACGCTTTGCAGAAGGTAGCAGAATGTAATTACGAATTCCAGCGCGGGTTCTTCCGTTTGGGATATGATATGCATTATCTGAAAGCTTTTCCTGTTTCAAACGAATAGTTAAGTGAAATACTTTAAAAGTTGCATTTTATTTCTTCTGTTTTACAGTCAGGCATTCAAGCTGATAATTGTGTCATTACTTGACATTTAAAAGTAAGATTACTGAAAACATCGCATTCAAACGTAATATAATATGGATAAATAGAAACATATATTTTTTAGAAAATAATTTTATTAATCTCTTATGGAATCTTAGTGCCAAAATACATCGGGTTAATATTATTTATATTGTGCATATCTTGGCCAATTTTGGGGTGTATATTGGCTAGATTTTCTGAACGTTTGGCCCAATGTATCACAATTTTATGATATTTTCATTTTGCTAATATTAATGTAATACTGTTTTGAAGTATTTTCCCATTTTATTGCGAAATCACCAATATAAGGAAATATTTAATAAGCATTAGTACTTTTTTGGAAATATTTCCAATAAATGCAATAGTTACAGTGTATTAAAACCCCAATATAACTTACATAACCAATATTTGTTATTTTCTTTTACAGAAGAAGGATGAAAACACTTGGTCATTTCTAAAACAACTCTTTGGAGCAACTTATTAAAAAAAATCTAGTCAAATATCGTAAAAATTCAGAAAGATATCGGCGTTAGAGTGAGCAAATGTTTAGTTGTTCTCTAAAAACAACTGAATGATAAGGGATTTTCCACAGATTGTCATTTTTAATCTTTATTTTTTTTAATTTAAATTTTATATAGATGCTTTAGTTCTTCTTGGTTAACCACCAGAACAAGCCTATACCATGATCAAAAGAAGTATCAAAATCGAAGCATTTTTTCTAAATCTACTCGTTGATAGTCACTAAATACTAACTTTTTTCTGAAAGTCGGTTAATAAAAAATGACAATTTGTGTAAAATCCCTTATCATTCAGCTGCTTTTAGAGAACAACTAAAAATTTGCTCACTCTAACGCCGATATCTTTCTGAATTTTTACGATATTTGACTAGATTTTTTTTAATAAGTTGCTCCAAAGAGTTGACTATTAAATTATGTAAAATGATCCTTGTTATCGTTCGCGCATGCGCATATAAAAATTATTTCATACAACTGCTCATATTTCCTAAAATATTTAATATATTTATATTCCAATTGCACTGTATTGTTTCTACTATATTTTGTCAATATTTCTGAAACCGGCGTTAAATTTGGTTGAAAACCCTGCATGTTATAAGCAAAGAACATGCAAGAATTTTTTATTTATTTTTTAATTAAATCTCTATATCTGTATTAATATACGTGCTATTCTTACACAAAAGCATACACATATTGCACAATGTCTGTTTATTTATATTCGGTAGCGATAGATCATTTCGTGCATTTTATTTTACAGGGTGATCCCAAGTATTATTATTTTTCTTTGATTTTTTGTTGACCCCCTAATTGCCCCCTTTTCAAATCGACATTGCTAAATATGAAGTCATACCTGTTCTTTTTAATCCTGAAATTCCAGAAGAATCTGTCAAGTATATTTCTAAATATTTAACAAAATGTATAAAATTGAAAGTTGACTGTCATTAATGGCCATATAGTGTACATCTCCATTCCTCAATTCAATTTCATTTGGCCATGTATACCTATCCGCATAAAAGTTTAATTAGGGAATCCATGGAAACTGAATTGAGGAATGATGAGGTATGTAACGAAGGTGTTTCTTATGGCATTCATAAGTTGTGGTAATTTTTCTGTTTTCTCTCAATTGAAAAAGAACTTTTCCATTTTCCTGTCTTTGAAGGAACATTGCCATTTTTAACATAGAGAGAGCAAGGATGAAAAGAAATATGTACGGTTTATTCTGAAAAAGTTTACAATTTCCACTCAAAATAGAAAGTTCATCTTAAAAGACAGGAATTTCATATAAAATCATCTGCATATATACAGTTTTTTTTTTTTTTACAGTGCATATCATTAGATATTAATAAATAATTCTGATCGCCAAAAGAATATTTTCAGTCAGTGAGAAATCATTATTATTGTTAACCTCTCATTATCAAGCCGACATATATAGATTACGGTGCTGAAGTTTTTACTCGCAAATATTCCCGCAATTTATCTTCCGTTACTTAATGAAGTATTTTATATCATGTTGGAATGATTATCTGTATTAAGCATTTGAAAAAAAGTTACGCTTGATACAACATTGCACTTTTACTGGTGTTTTTTTTTTATAATCGGGGGATTACAACGGTATTAGACATAACGTAGGATAAAAAAAAAAACACACATATATATATAATATCGTTTAATCTTTACACGAGGTCTTGGACAGTATCTATCCGGCTCTAACAGGTATTTTGTACAGATGTTGTACAAGCTCCGGTGTAAAATAAATAAAGCATCACTAATATTTATTCATTTAAAAATGTATTATAAAATATAGAATATATTGATCCCTTGTAAATATTACCTTTTTGATCATGATAAAATTTAACTAAATTACTTACAATGAGTGAAATCTTATAGTAAAAAAAGAAATTTACTCATTGCTCATTAATTTATAACTGTGCGATCATTGTGCAAACAAAAATTATTAAAATACGATATAAACGTTGGTGTTCCTATGTGATCAAATGGATTTACGAAATTTATTCGGCTTTCGTTTAGTTACTATTTGCAAAACATTACTGTCTAAAACTTTGCCTTCTATATACTATACATATACACAGGGTGTATCTGAAATGCTTCAACAAACTTAGAGGGATAGTACTCATGAATACGAACAAAAAATGCAATGGAACATGGGGTCGCAAATGACGTTTAAAGGATGGAAATCGAGAAAATGCGTTTGGAAATGGACAAACTGAGACAAGAAAGAAGCACTCCATAAAATTATTTATTGCACAGAATAGGTTTAACACAGCTCGTAATGTCCAGAGAAAACAAATATTTTACAACAATTATTCAAAGTGTCGACCGCAGACATTATTACACAGAGTACATCTACGGAGAAACGACTGGCGGACACGCTTAAATTTGCATACGTGAATTCCAGTTCACAGATTTAATTGCCTTTCTTCCAATTTTTTGTTACCTCATTCTGGCCGGATATGCACAAAGTGAAAGGAAAACCAGGTTCGTGCTACGAGCCAGTTCTGCAGAAAATGCGAGATTTGGATATTTTTATTAGTTTTACGATTTTTACCCTTTAAACGTCATTTATGACTCCATGTTCCATTGCATTTTTTGTTTGGCTTGATGAGTACTATCACCCCCCTAAGTTTGTTGAAGCATTTCAGATACACTCTGTATATGTTTGAAAAAATGACTAGTTCAAATGATTACAATTTAGAAATGCATATATTAATTTTGTTGAAGCAATATTAACCACTGTCTCTCTTTTCTTTTAGGTAAGTAATCTATGTTGGTAGCTATGAGAAAACAGCAGAAATCTTTGTTCGTTTGAAAAAATGTATTTTATGAAGAAAATAATGAAAGGTAATTTAATTTATCTTAATAAATAATATAGGTTTCCTTAAGATGAGATAAATCATTTTCCCCTTGTTGAAATATACAAGCGAACAAATACTGCTTTATTATTGAGGTAATTATTATATTCATTTCAAATTTGAAATATTAAAATTGTGAATGTGCTCGATCTTACTCTGTTTGATAAACAGTATGAATCTTTTTATGGTTCAAGAGGGTATTCCATAAAGAAAATAATCAAAGGTAAATTATTTTTTATTTTACTTAATAAAGAATCTTTATTCCGTTAAGATTACTTTTTATCATTTTCCGCTTGTTCAAAGCTAGCAGCGATCAAATACTGCCTCGGAATTGAGCCAATTTTCACATTGGTTTCAAATTTAATATATTAAAATTTTAAACATACTACTTAATTTTAGCACCTGTGATAACAGTAATTCTCCGTTTGAAAAGAGCATTTCATGAAAGAAATAATGAAAGGTAATTTACTCTTTATTTTATGGTTGAAAGAATATTTATTACTTCAAGTTTTACCATTTTCCTTTTGTACAGCAGCAAACAAATAGCAGCAAACAGCAAACAACTACTGCCTATGTCAATGGGTGCAACGCGGGCGTATGCCCTATTGGGGGACAGTTACGGAGTATTCCTTAAATTTTATTCGCTATTTCTTAATCTTTTACTCATACATTCGATGTTTTGTGTATTTTTTATTGAAAAAGTAACGCTGCAAACAAACAAAAATAATTAATACAAACAAATTGAAAAATAAAATTGAAAAACGCTTTCTTGTTAAATTTTAAAACAAGTTTCCAATCAAAGGTTTATAACCGGAATAATTGTATGACTTTAAACATATTTTGGCACCTACCCCTTTTGTTTTCAGTCTTCACTTAAGTTTAACCCTTTATCTACTGACGGTACTTATAAGTACCATTAAAATAACTTGTTATAAAATTAATTTAATTACATCGATTAGTAGTAATACAGTTTAGAATGAGTTATAGATACATTAATTTATCTTGTTCCAAAAGTATTATTGGTTACACAAAGCAAAAATATTTTTAAAAGGATTATTTCTTTTGCCTTTTCATCTTTTCAGCTTACTTGGTTTTGTGTGTGTGTGTGGGGGGGGGGGGGGGATTTTTCAGTTCACATTGTAAGTTCAGTTCGTCATTGTAAGAACATTATACTTGTACATTTTCTAATTCTACAAAATACTAAGAAAAAGATTTAAAATAAAAGATCTGAGTGAGGCTATAAATATTGCACAAAATACCTATAAATTCAAATTTAATTAATCCTTTTATATCCTTCAATCCTTCTAAAATCCTTCTAAAATTTATTAAATGATTATGTAAATCTTCTAATGTAGTTTAAACAATTAACGAAAAATGCTTTAGAAGATAAAATTTGCATGAATTCATAATTCAGTACATAAAGGGTTAAAGACTTAATATTTAATTCCCAATCTTTTATATCTTTGAATTTAAAATTTTTGATTTTACCTTAAATTTATTCCTTTTACTCTTAAGTAGTTTTAAAACTACACTTTTTCTTCTTCCAATGGCTCACAAATTTACAAGACATTTCAACAATAGGCTGGGTGTTAAGCTGATCGCAACTAGGTAACCCCTCAATGATGCTTAACCGTTCAGCATTGTTCACCTTTTGTTTTCATTTTTTTTTAATTTTATTTTTTCGGTTTCTCAGGTTATTAATATCGTTTACGATTTTTTCCAACTCTTTCAATTATTTATTGAATGAACATCTTATTTGTTTTCGCTATGTTACATGTCATATGAAGAAAATTTTGTATGTGAAACTGCTTAAGGGGACAGTACACATTTAAATTTTTCAAAAATCGATTTTATTTTTTATTTTTACATCGCTAGAAAGGTTATTGTATTCTGAATAAGTTGATACCAATCTTTTAACTGTGTGATAATTATTTACCTAGATATTAGGGGAAATGTAGACATCACCCCTTCATTTCCGAATTAACAGCCCTGCGACAATTGTCATGGCGGCTTGTTTACATTTTGTTTTTGCGCTTTCACATTATCGTAACTTTGGAAATACGCTAAAATTCAGCAATCGTTACTGGTTAAATACCCTAAACAATAATAAGAAAGCTTTAAAATATTAACTTCAACTTCCACTTTCGCCAAATTTGTTTACTTTCGTAGTTTTTCACAGCTTTATTTGCTATTAAGTGCTTAAATTTGAAACAAAACAGTTTCTTTCCCTAGAGCAATACTTTCCTTATTTTGTAATAGTATTCTACTTCTTAGTATTTATTAGCTTTTTACTGAAAAAATATGCAAAATGTGCTTCAGAACAGCATCGAAGAAGGAGTCAGATTAATGGTAATCGCTATACAAAATACGATGATACAAATATATTCTAAGGTGCTAACTCATCTTATAGAAAACTAAAAAGTAGTCAATATGATAGTGATTTTTGTTTCAATTGACAGTTTAAAATACAGATTTATTGACATTAATATATTTTTTTTAAATAAACTATCCGGATTTTTGTTCAGCAAAGTATGTGAATCAGATATCGAAATACGAGAATCCCTATAAAAAGGCCTATATTTTACATTAAATAATTTAGTTTTATAAAACGTGCACATTTAATTCCCTTTACAATCAAAGCTAAACAAAATTTTAAGTTGTATGTTTAAAATTAATTTTTTCAATTGTAAATGCTACATTTTTACAAATTACATCTATTTAATTTTTAAGCATGTTCCTATATTCTGCAGCATTTTACAAATAATTTTATATTTATCATTTTAAACTAGCATCTAATTTTATTTTTAATACAGAATATGATATATAATTAGTAGTTTTGTTTCCTTTATTATATATTTTATATTTAAAAAATACAATTTAATCTTTAAATAGCTTTTTCTCAAAATGGCATTTTTTACTCTTCCGCGCATGATATCTCCAAAACTATTTGAAGTACAAATTTAAAATTTTTGCCCTACATAAATATTTATATTATCATGAAAATGAACTAGGATTATAAAGCTGTGTTCAGTATATAATATATATATATATATATATATATATATATATATATGCGATTGAAGACATTGTAAACATCACCCTTTACTCCATCCTCAAGCATTGTAAATCCAATTTTCCTTTTCCAACTATCCAATGCCCAAGAAATTTTTCTTATTCAAAGGGCAACACAGGCAATGTCCCATACGCTTACTTTCAATTGGTTTCCCTCACAGTTTCATAGACAGCTTTCATTTTGTAATATTAAAATGAAGAGATGCCTTCTTCTAACTGACCCTTAAAACTTGTACAGCGTTTTCAAGGTCCTCTGCAGATCACTTGAATCTCCCATATTTCCTTTTTGAGGAATCTTCTTGGTCATCAGTAAGAATATTTCTATCAATCATCCAAAAACATAGAAAAAGTAAGATTTGAAACACATCGATAATTATTACCTTTAGCAATGTGTGTGTATGTTCTTTTGTTACTTTTTATATCTGTTAACTTTTCATTTGTTACTATTGCTGAAAAATCACTTAATTCAAAATATAGGTATAAAAAAAAGGCACAAAAACATAAAGCCCAAAACAGTTCATTCACTAAGAAAAATAGTCTAATATATTCCTTCCAGTGAATGAACAGCTGTTCATTCATTGGATTTTTAACATTTATCTAACCAGTTATTAAACATCCCTATTCTCAAATTGTACATATTCTACAATGGTTAAAGCGATTAGAAATATGGCTATAATATATATACTTAATGTATGTGCAATAAAATTAGTGCATATTTCAAATAAAAACAGTAAATTCTTATCAAACATATGAAATGACATAGCACTTAGCTTATTATTTCAGCATAGAAACAGTGTGTTTCTCAGACATGATAACTACAACATGTTCTCAAAGTAAAGTAATGTGACTTCAGTAACAAAACATGAATGCGATAGCTTCCTATTGAATAGAATTAAGGCAATGTTGTAAACCCATTTAGTGGGGAGTTTTACCTTATTCTACACTGTAAAAAAAATTCCGTAACGTTCCTGGGAAAAAATGGGCAGCTGAGTTGCCCATTATTTCTAAGAAACATTTCTTGAAAATGACTGGAACTTTACTGTGTATGTTAAAAACTTTCTACAGAAATGCCAGTAAGTTTCCTGCGAAATACCAGGAATATTTCTGTTGACAGCAAAACATTACTGACATATTCAAGGCTGGAGTAGCACAAGAGCGAAGAGTGTCCAGACAAGGGATCGAACCTGGATACTTGGCGTGCCGTGCCAATGCCTTACCTGTTAGGCTATCCGGAGCGATATCTGGCTGACATAATTCACTCTGGATGTTCGTTCCCTTCATTATGACATAACTGACATTTCACAGCATGCGGGATCCGCAGACGATTTTTACATTTCCAGTTGACAATTTTCGCTTTATTATCATTATTTGTTAGAATGAAAAAATATTTTGAAATTGACATCAAAATTATTATTTATAATTTACACGAAAAAATAAATTTTCAGTTAAAATTCAATAAAGTAAATATATATGTGGTATATTGTTTCTGAACTTTGCTTAAAATATAAAAATATATAAATGTAAATAATAATTAGAAAAAAAATCTAGACATAAAATATTTTGGATTTTCGTCAGTGATTATGTTAGTTTACAAGTTAGATAAAATACATATAAATTTTCATGAAAAAAAAAAACCTAAACGTAATTGTATATTTTTTCCGAAAAAAAAAAAATTCAAATTTGCAGCAATTCAAAGTGTCAAATATATGTCAAATTTAAATCAAATTGTAATAAAGTGTTAAAATATAAAATTAATTAAAAAAGAAAAAAAAAGGCAAGAGGTAGCATCGAACCCGGGCCGTACGGGTGGCGTGCAAGCTTTCTGCGTCCACACCACGAAAGACACGTTGAGAGCTGCAAACTAATGGGTATTTGAAACGTATGCTAAAACTCGGCATCTAATTTCTGAAAATCTAAGGCCCATTTGAAGAAATCCTTTCACAAGAATAATTAGAGATAAGAACTCTAAAACATACTTTAAATTAATCAAAATAGGTGAGAATCATATTTGATTGTCCCCTGTTAATGCAGATCCAAATAATAGGTGTATTTTTTTTTACACAGTCTGCTCGTTAAAGATTTCACAGACAAGTACGAGAGATAATCTCTTAGTGATGTCACAGAGGTATCGTATTTTCATCTGAATTAACTTGACAATAGAGACGTAAAGGATTATGTCGTCTATTGATTTATTTGCATTCCATATTGCTTTTTTTACATTCATTTAAGGAATTCTTTTTCGACACTCGCGCGCGAGCAACGGATTATAGCAAAAAAATAATAAATGGCGGCCGCAGCGTTTTGCTGTTTCCAACTTTTGTGTCAGGAACGTTTCAGATAAGAAAACCAGAATTTCACAGGAAAGAGCTAAATTATTCTGAAAACCTGAGAAAAGGCGAAACGTTCCTGGATTTTACATGGAACGTTACCATTTTTTTTTACAGTGTATTAAAATATATACCAATTGTTCATTCACTGGGAGCTGTTCACTTACTGGCCGGACTACCCTATATGTTCCTTGAAGATAACTTTATCGTTTCCAGCTTATTGAAATCTAGCAGCGATTAAATACTACCTCGGTATTAAGCCAATTATTATATTATTTTCAAATTTGAAATGTTTAAAGTTTAATATACATATGTCAAAAAATGTTCTTAAAATATGAACGTATTTGCAAAATGTTACAATAATTCTAGTGTATTTTCACACTTTTATTTCACAAAAATATTAACTTTAACTTGAAGTATTTCTAATTAAACACCAATATTAAATTTCAAAAAAGTTTCAGCAGTATCGAGTAAGTTTTGGTAGGTAATAATGGCTGTATACTCGTAGAGAGTGTCTTCCTTTGTCATTATCCTATAAGCAAATTCTAAGGCGTTGATTTTTGAGGAGCAGTTCCAGTTGCAAAAATGTTTCAGATGTTGTTCCTTATCGTATCAAAAGACAATAAAAAATGCTAAATCTTTTTAAAGGTACGAAATTAATTTTTTTATAGTGTTCTATGTTCTTATTATAAGTTATAGTTAGAAAAACTTTTTCTATTCTCAAACAAGTAAAACGTTAAAAATTCCATTCTTGAATACCTGAAACGAATCAAGTACTCATAAAATGCTCGGTATGATACTTTAAATTTAGAAATATAGAACATTTTCTGGCACTAGAATTGCATTTTGTGTCACTAAAACGTTTAAATTACTCGGCATATTGAACTTGGTATGATAATTTAATTTTTAAGGATTCTGGGTATTTTCTGAATTATATTGAAATAAACAGGATAATTTAAAAGTGAATATAAAGCCTTTTCTGCAACTAAAAACAAATTTTCTTCTAAAAGTTTCCACTTTTTAAAACAAAATACTCTCGAAAATGTACTCTGAGTTGAAGTTGGTATTAATATCTATATTTTAATATATGTGTGGTACTTTAAATGTTATGGATTTTTAGCGTTTTCTGGCACTAAAAATTCGTTTACCAATTGGTTTTTTATTTGTCAGAGCACAAGAATATTTTTTCACGAGAAGTTTTCTACTAAAGTTAAAAATACCCACTATGATGAACTCTTGAGTTGAACTTGGTATCAATCTCGGTCTATTAATATATGTGTGATACTTTAAATGTTATGGATTTTTAGCATTTTCTGGCACAAAAAATGCGTTTTCAACATATTTTTTATTTGCCAGAGCGCGAGAATATTTTTTTTCTGTTTGTAATATTTGAAACTTTTTACAGATGTTTGTACGGTGTTGGTTTTCGCTGCCTTTTGTTTTAGAATTTCGTTTCCATTGATGAAAATAAATATGATTTTTTTCCCCCAAAATTTGTACGCCATTGATAAATTAACATCATAATTTACTTAACGTCCAACCAGAAATTTGTTAAATAGAATTTCCTGACTCTCTATCACAGACAAACGACTAAATCCTTTTAATTTGTCTTCCAGAATAGAATACATACACTTGAAAAAAACGTCTTCAAATTATTTGATGAAACATCCCACTTACATATGATTTTTAATATTTTCTTTCTAAAGAAGAAAGTTTACGGGTCAGAGATCCCGAAAAACATGTTTATACAAAATGTCTGTCCATCTGTATGTACTTTTTTTATCATTTAAAATGATATTAATGATGATGAATTGAAATGATTTAAATTGTATGAAGTTATGCATAGAATTGAAGCAAATTTCATATACGAGGTGTGTCTGAAAAGCTACAACAAACTTAATGAGATGATAATACTCATCAAGGCGAACAAAAAATGCAAAGGAATATGAGGTCGCAAATGACGTTTAAAGGGTGAAAATCGCAAAACTAATAAAAATTTCGAAATCTCGCATGCTGCTTTTCTGCGAAGCAAGCTAGTAGCACGAAGCTGTTTTTCCTTTCACTTTGTGCATATCCGGTGAGAAAGAGATAACAAAAACTTGGAAGAAAGACAAACAAATCTGTGAGCAGGAATCCACGTATGCAAATTTGAGCGTGTCCTCCAGTCCTTCCTCCCTAGATGTACTTTGTGTAATAATGTCCACGGTCGACACTTTGAACAATTGTGAAACATTTGTTTTCTCTGGACATCACGAGTTGTTTTGTACCTATTCTGTGCAATAAATAATTTTCTGGAGTGTTTCTTTCTTGTCTCAGTTTGTCCATTTCCAAATGCATTTTCTCGATTTTCATCCTTTAAACGTCATTTGCGACACCATGTTCCATTGCATTTTTTGTTCGTCTTCATGAGTACTACATCCCTCTAAGTTTGTTGAAGCATTTCAGATCCGCCCTGTATATGTTTTTGGCCATGGGCCAGCAGGTACCAGTTGAATTTGGGGATATTCGGAAGGGTGCGCAGCAATGGTTTAAACAAACAATGGTTTAAACAAAATGTCTGTCAGTCCGTTCGTATGTCCCTATGTACGCTTTGTATCATCGAAAAGTGTATTAAGTTATGCATAGAATTAAACTAATTTTTTGTGTTCGTTTTTGGCTATGGCCAAGTCGTTATTGAATTTGGAGAAATGCCTCCGATAAGGGTCGCTGTTATAGCGATTTTTGTACCATTTTCATTATTGTATCTCCAGAAAGCGTAGGAAGTTATGAATAGAATTGAATCAAACAGTATAGATGTTTTTGAAAGTCGATGTCAGGTCCGATTTAAAAATGCGATTTTCCTCAGAAAGGGGAAGCTGCGATAGCGATTGTTCGTAGCTTTGTTGGACATAAGCTGTTCATGCAGCGATGGACGATTCTCCTCTAGCTAATCTGGCGATTATCAAGCAGCTAAAGTACAGCAGAATAACGAGAACTTTTTAAAATAATATGATCGAGGTTTACTAGTTTTTACTCCGATTAGTAAAACGAAACACAAATTTAAGACAAGTAATATAAAAATTTTGTTTTTAAGATCAATTCCTACTTAGGCCATCAAAGAAAATTTTAATATAATCAAGTTAATATGAGTTTTTGTTGCATTAAAATATCTCAATTTGTTGATTTTCTATAAGCAAGTAGGTTTACAATGGAACTCTATGGGAATTTGGCGAAATATTACAGATATCGCCAAGTTGGCGTCACTTTTGGCGACTCATTTTGGCCGCCAAATTTGGCGATATATCGCCAAGTTGGCGACAAACTTGGTGGTATTTGGCGACAGAACAGGTCCCCCCCTACGGTAACACTTATTGAAAATACTTTCATTGAAATTCAATAACCAGTGGCGGCCATTTTGTTTCCCATGCAAAACTAAAATTAATTAATTAAAATTTAATTAATTAATTAATTAATCAATTAATTAATTAATTGAAAAAACTTTATTAACATCAATTGTCATCCAGTACAAGTTTAAAAAAATTTATTTAAACCTGATAGGATGAATAATGAGTATTTTATTAACGATTGAATATTTGTACAAGATAAATATATAAATATATAAATAAATATAGGGAGAGTGTGAGCTAATAGTAGGAATTGAATAAATATCAAGGTTGGTGTGGTACTGAAAAACTAACGCTAAAGTGTTAATATATGTCACAAAGTTTTTTTAATACTCTAACCCTCTTTAACCACTGCAGCTATCGCACGACCGCTGCTTCTTCGAGCTTCTTATTAGATTTAGCACTTTATCTGTCTGTTCCGCGATAACTGCCGTAAAAACATCCCATTAACTTGAAATTAAGGAGGCATGTTGGTGAGGTCCCCTGATTTAGCTATATAGTTGTAGGTTAAATTTGGTTCATTCGTTCGGAATATATAGAACATTTTATTTTGCGTCATAATACATTTCTATGGCAGTTCAGACGATTTGTAAATTTCCATTTGTTGAAAGAAAATGGCGCGTTTGATTAATATATTTAAATGGTAATTGTGAATGCTGGAATTACCAAATAAGGGTTTTAAATTTTTTGAATTATTTTGGGATTTAGCCAATATCTTTGTCGGATTTTTTAAATTACGTGTTTGGATTTTGGTGGATAGATAACATTGTTTTAAACGCGGATTTCAAGTGGAAATAAAGTAATACAATTATTCGATAGTTTGAATTATAAAAATTTGATGCTTTTGAATGTGATTTTTAACTTCGAAAATCTTCTGCCTTTTTAAGTTTAGCGAATTAAAAAAAGATAAACGTGTCTGAATGTAGCCCATAATGTGTCCCTATAGATAATATGAGCATAGACACGGAGGAATTGCATACACATGGGATCCATATTGACAAAAGTTGAAAATTGGGGAAGACCAAATTTTATTTAGACCATTCTTTAATTATGATTAAACAATGTCAAGTGGCATATTCGAGGAATGGAAGTAGTTCCTTTTGAAATTAACTCTCGCATTAAGCATTTACTATATTTTGCACTATATGTAATGCATGCCACCAGAAACTAGGTGTTTCCCTTTGCTCTTTGTATTTGGCCGATATGAACCTTGGTTTACATTTGGAGCGATGTGACGTATTAAGTGGCATTAATATAGTTTAATTGGAGAAAATCATTTGGGGAATTCCATGAAGAAAAGGACAGAACGTTGTAAACATGACAATTACATGAATCCTGCGATCTTTTAATTTATAAGTTGATGACACATAAGTTGTTGACACACCATTCCTTTGATTATAAATCGGGTCACAAGCATTCCATTTACCGTAAGCAGGGCCGCTACTGCCGACTATATATTATATTCTATTTGTACCACTTAAAAAATAATCATTCTAAGACAAAAAATCTTTCTAGGCGTTTTACAACAGTTTCAAAAGAAATCTATCTCAAAAATATATTTTTGTAAATAGTGTTACAAACAGTATACAAAAAAAAATCGGCAGTGGGAGTCTTGCTATGGGACAATAGACGATTACCACAAAATATGTTTTTTGAATACTACTACTTTCAAAGAAAATTTCTCTTTTTATAAGTTTTGTAATACCAGTTTTGTATAAAACAAAGTCGTTTTACTCGCAAATGTAGTAAAAACATAGCACGAAAAATGTTCTTCAGCGATACTGGTATTAAAAAAAATTACCAATATAATGTAATATGCCCAGGTCCGTATTCAAAGATTAAAAAAAAAAAAAAAAACCTCCTATATTGCTAGTTTAGCATAAAAGTTTTAGTTTGAGGATACAAAAAGTTTGATAAAACAGTAGTAATGTAAAACAACTGGCCCAGACATGATATGGAATGTTTACTTTTCCTAGATATTGTGTCTTTCGTATTATAGAAACATGAAAATTTATCAAAGGGTAGAATTTACCTTTTTCTTAACAGATAAGGTAGAAAGGTAGAAATTAAAAAAATACAAAATATATAATCTTCATTTAATATATTCTTTGCATTATGTATGTAACAATGAGACAAATAGTTTAACTGTATTTTGCTTACGACTTATGTCATGACTGAAAAAACGAAAATTTGACTGAAAAATTGAAGTAGTACATTTAATTTTTTTTTTTTTTTTTTTTTTTTTTTGCTTTTTTTCTCGTAACTCAGAGAGTTTCATATAATTTTTCTATTAAAGAGACAGCACACATTAAAACACAAATCGTTCAATTTTCAATGAATTTATTTGAAATTTGGAAAATTTGTTAATGTCAAGCTGAGATAGTTATATTCAAAATTTGATGTTAAAATACTAAAATGTTTTAAAATTCTTCAATATTTATAACACATATTTATCATATTTTAAAATCTCCCATGCGCATTTTCTTATGCATAAAATATGACATTATTTAAATATACAACAAATGAACACCCTGTAGTAATATACTAATTTTAATTCCTAAGAGGTGTAAATTTAAAATTTAAAAACAGTAAAAATAAGTTTATTCGACTGTTTATATGTTTCGACTGCACCTGAGTCATTTTCAAAACAAATAAGTAATAAGTAAAAATTAAATTTAAAAAATCAAAAAACCCGACAGCATAACAAGCGAACTAATTAATTGTTTCTCATCAATGTGAAACTATTTTTTATATTACTTACCTATTTTCTTTTTATTTACTTGTATTGATGACTTTTAAGTTGTGTTTAATGGTTAGTTTCTATCTATAAACACTTCTTTGATGAGGCCTATAGATGTCTATGAAGGTTAGAGTTGCAGTCAAGCTAGAGATCCTACCTACACAATTTCCAGGTTGTATAATATTTAAACGGAGCTTCTGACCGTAAACTAGTCAATGAAACATCGTCTTCATTTTGAAAGACCTATCCAATGATATGCCACTCAATAAGGTGCGTAAATTTTTTTTTTCGTGTCTACCACCCTTTTGAATTTATAAAAACAAAAGCTAGCCTATAACCATCGGACGGTTAAGACGAATCGATAAAGATCTCATTCATTAAAATCCATCCAGCTGTTGGGATGTTTCGAGGGTATAAAGAAATCCACCTACCCAGATACGCGTGAAACTCATAACGCTTCTTGGCAGTCGGGTAAACATGTTCTAAAATTGCACGGTGTATGAAACGCCATCATTCATTTTTTCATATATTTTTTCTTATTATGCACGTTATTTTTTTATATTTTAATTGGATGTTTATTTTTTGTAACTAATCAATAACTCGCCCCATAATTTTGCTGCAATATTTGTAAAATTATATCTCAAGTTACTCAATAGTTACGAAAATAAAATAAACTTCCAAGTTAAAAAAAAAAAAAAAAAAAAAAAAAAAAACTAACGTGCACAATAACAAAGAGTGCGTGAAAAATTGAATGATGGCGTTTCATAGACAGTGCAATTTTAGAATATCTTATTTGCTTTGAAACTGTCTCGGGGAGATTCGAAAGATGTAAACAGTCGAATAAACCAATTTTTACTGTTTTTAAAGTTTAAATTTGCACATTTTAGCAATTAAAATTAGTATATTATGACAATATTTATTTATCCGATACATATCAATCAATGGATGTTGGCATAAATTGTAAAAGTAAGCCATCAGAAAAAATTCATTTTTATAGTTTGATATGTGTTTTCTAAAAAAGTAGTTATATAGTTTCATGCATATAAATTCAACACTAAAATGCCCTGAAATGCAAGTTTTTATGATAACATTTATTTATCCAATACATATCAATCAATGGAAATTGGTATAAATTGTAACAGTTTGCTGAACGCATGATTAGAAAAAATACATTTTTATAGTTTGATTTGTGTTTTCTAAAAAAGTAGTTATATATTTTCATGCATGTAAATTCAACACTAAAATACCCTAAAATGCAAGTTTTTATGCTAAAATCTAATTATCCGATAAATATCAATCAATGGAGGTTGGCATAAATTTTAACAGTTTGCTGAACGTATGATCAGAAAAAATACATTTTTATAGTTTGGTTTGTGTTTTCTGAAAAAGTAGTTATACATTTTCATGCATACACTGTAAAAAAAAATCTGTAAAGTTACTTAAGTTTTTCTAGGAAACTGGGATTCCAAGAAATTTTCATGTAACGGCAACAAGAAAAATTCCTGTAACAGACGCTGTTACAGGAATTTTTCTTGTTGCTGTTACATGAAAATTTCTTGGAATCCCAGTTTCCTAGAAAAAGTTTAGTAACTTTACAAATTTTTTTTTTACAGTGTATAAATTTCAACACTAAAATTCCCTTTAATGAAAGTTTTTATGATAACATTTATTTAGTATTGTATAGAGGAGATACCGTAATATTTTCAAAAGAATCTGATAATTAAGAACGTGCATGGAACGTTTCAAAAGTTAAAAATGTGCGAAATTTTCAATTTTGAGAAATCAGAATATTAAGTAAGAAACATTATATAAATATATACAGTTTTTGCGCTTATATCTCTGCTAAGACCTTGCAAAAAAAATCTGCAAAGTTACTATAGTTTTTCTAGGAAACTGCGATTCCTAGAACTTTTTATGTAACGGCAACAACAAAAATTCATATAACAGATACACTTTTGCACCGAAAATAAAAAAAATCTGTAAGGTTACTAAAAATTTTTTAGGAAACTGGAATGCCTAGAATTTTTCATGTAACTGCAGCCAGAGTTACAGATACAATTTTAGTAAGATTATTGTAATTTCAAATTCATCAGGCTCATTTGTTAAACTACAGATTTCTGTAGCTTTACAAAAACTGATTTAGTAGATTTACAGCTATTTTTGTACAGTTACACATGAAAGTTTAGTAAGCACGTAACTTGCACCTGTAGAACAACAGTTTTTTTTCATTTTTTTACAGTGCAAGTGAAAAAAGCATTTTTGTATCAGCCAAATTTGAGCATCTATTTTCATAATTATCCAAATTAAAAGAAAATCGATTTTTTAGTCAAATTTAGTGATTTTCAGAGTCCACTATTCACTTAAAAAATAAAGACAAATCATGCAGAAAAGTAACATTACGAATAGTTTAAAATCCAAAATTAAATCTTGGTATATTTTTGACAAAAATAACCCTATTATACTGACTTCTGATTGGAAGTTAAATAGATTTTAAACAAACAGTATCTATGTAATTCCTACGAGAAACGGTTACAGCAAATAGTTTTCAACTTACATGTTCCAAATATAAGGAATGTAAGACTCGAACAGTATTGAGTAATTAAATAACTCAAAATAATTTTAGTCTTGTATAATGACATACTAGTGAAAATTAGCACTAATTCCCATTCTATTTCAATTCTCGTATTTCAGTATAATACTATAATACATGCTAAAAGTAATTTTAAACATTTAACCCTTTCAGGGGCAAAGTTCTTCTGCTGATAAAATGTTGAAATAGTTGAATGACGTCAGAATTTACGAATAAATTTATCTGAAAATAATTAAAAGCTTTTCTTCCCTTATATTATGACAGCAAAATAGTATTAAAAAGTTCCGCGTGCCATGGAAACACCGCTTTTGAAAGCGTAAGTGGCTAATTTCTGATCGTTGATATTATTAAACTTTTATTTCAATAATTAATCAAAAAATTAAAAGATACCTTTTAAATAGTTTTATAGAGTATTGTATATTAATAAAAATATTTCTATACAACTATTCCGGTAACTGTTGTATTTTAAAATTTCTACGCAGAAAAGAATGGACAGATACTTGCATCATATTCACTTAAGAGTTTGAGTTAAAAAGTGTTAAAAAATTATCCCCAATCGAGCAAATATATTCTAAGTAATCTCAATCAAAGTAATCAATGTAAGTAATCAAATCAAAGTAATCTAAAATTCGGTGTTTATTAAAATCTTTATAACTTCCGACTTCATTTTATAATATTATTTGAATGATACGACATTATTTGAATTTTATAATATATTAATATAGATTAAGATTAATTACTATTATCTTTTTTATTCTCGTATTCCATTATGATTCACAAATATGTCACAAAAGTAAATCTACGTAACACAAATTGTGTTTCCAAGTTGGACAATTTTTTTATTCAACATATCAATCAATTTTCCTGACTAGTAATCTTTGATTTATTTAATCTTTCTTATAAAAGATTCACTAATATATGACAAAAGTATTTCTAAGTTAAACAAAGAGTCTTTACAGGTTGGGGAAATTTTTATTTTAAAATATGTACAATGTCTACCGACCTTCGTTTCATTTAATCGTTGAATATCTATTATTAGATAAAGCAAATATTGATATTATGAAATTCAGGCATATTTCTTGAAGAAAAAACTTCCCCAATCTATAAACTCATATTGGTATAATATTGGTATAAATTAAGTCTAAATACAAGTTTATTTCAAATCTTGCATTTCAGTATCATTTACTAATAAATAAATTTAAGTAAACATAATTTGATATGAATTAATTTATAGAGAAAATACAAAAAAGTCTAATGATTTGTGAAAACTGACGAAAATTTATGCCTATGAGTAACGTTCACGGGATATTGTCGGTGACTACAACTCAACTAACCTAACCAATCTATTTCGAACGTTTCGTAAATTTAGTAGTTTATAACCATCGCACAATTTCACTTTTTACACCAACGGAAAGGTGTTGGTATTGTTTTATATCGGCCAATTGTCTACACTTGGGATATACCCCAGAAGGGGGGGTTCTCTCCATGGGTTCTTTCTAAGGGAACCTAACCGTATTTACGCAAGGAAATCCAAGGTTAGAAGAAAACCACAGAAAACTCCGAACGATTAGGCCGACGGGCGCGATTTTGTTCGAACCCAGCACCTCCCGTCTACCAGCTTTGAGAGCAGAATCTCTCGGCAGCTGGTAGGGCGCCAACGGAAAGGAGAGTTATGTTCTTTCAAATGCAATTTGTCTGAAAACTGTATATGAGATTAATAATTATTTATGGATTTAAAATAGTTTTTAGGCATGATTTTTTTTCTATTGGATGCAGCCCGATTTTAAAAACCTTATCCATTGGCACTTATAGTTCAGCATTCGTTTTCGGCTAATATTTATAACAAAACTGAAATTTCATGAATGAATAAATAAGTCATAAATTTAACAGTTATGTTTAACTACGCATTTAAACGCTGAAATAAAGAGAATTAAAAAGGTTGCTATAAATAAAGAAATGTCTGAATAATGAAATCTTTGATGATTTCTTTGGCTATAAACTGCTGACAAGCGGCTACACTGTAAAAAAAAAATTGTAAAGTTACTAAACTTTTTCTAGGAAACTGGGATTCCAAGAAATTTTCATGTAACAGCAACAAGAAAAATTCCTGTAACAGCGTCTGTTACAGGAATTTTTCTTGTTGCCGTTACATGAAAATTTCTTGGAATCCCAGTTTCCTAGAAAAACTTAAGTAACTTTACAGATTTTTTTTTTACAGTGTACTACGAAAGTGACGTTTTAATAAATTTCCATAATATTATTTGAATACATAATTGATATTTTTCATATAAAATTTTGGGTATTGTTAGTGGGGGATCTAATGAAATATAGTAAAAGTAAAAAAATCTATTAGAGGTTTCAATTCTAAAATTTGTTTTTTTACACATGTTCTTACACGGTGGCAACAGCAGACGATTAAGCTTCCATTTACTGCAATTTTTTTAACTTCTAAGGCAAATGTCAGACAAACGTCTTTTTGCTCGCAATGCCGGTAGCATTGTGTAGGGATGATATGTAGGGAAAAAGCGTGCAAAAAAACGCTCGTCTGACATTAGCCTAAACATCGCACATTTTCAATTTTTACAGTGTCGAATAGGAAAACAAATGCACTTTTAAAGGAAATTTGTTTGAAAACTGTATCGGAATTTACTCATTTTTTTATGTTTCTTTTAAATAATTATCAAGTATGATTTTTTTTTTCTATTTCTATTACGTGCAGACGATTACGAAAAATAAATCCGTTTGCACTTAAATTACTGTAAACCTCCTTTATCTGAAGTAATTGGGAGCGACCATCTTTCGGAAAATCGAAATTTTTGGATAATCAAGTATGCTTCAATTTTAAGATTAAGGACAAATATATAGGGGAGTCTAGGGAGGATTGATCTGCTTTTTACAAAATGATTTTTTATTTTTTTAATATTGGACGTAGAATAAAGTGTTATATATCATTTTATTCGTTATACAATCAGTTATCAAACTAAAATTGTTACATAAGTGTAATATGTAAGAAAATTTTAAAAATGGTTGATTTTAATCATGAGAAAATAATGGGTCAAGACACCCCACATATGGGACGGTTTATCCACTATATGGGAGGTTTCACCCAGTTCATTTTATATTGAAATATTTGAGAAAAGAAATAAAATCAGTTAAAAAAAAGCAAAATAACTTTATGCTACTTGCTTTAATTATTATAAAAAATATTTTTGAAAATATGATGCTTAAAGAAACTTGTTTAGACGCAATCGCAACTCATAGGAGAAAAATTTGTTTTAAACAGGATTTTGTCTGAGCAGGTATAAGTGCACAGCAGGGAAAATGAACTGTTACCATTTAAGACAGTATTTCGTAAGAGACAGGTTCCGTTTTCATAGGGATTCATATATTATTATGTCCGGATTTAGCAGCCACTGTCCCGATTTTTTCGTCTCCTTGTCCTACTTATTGTAACACTCGACCTGACAATTCTAGTTGTCCAATAGTTTGGCTTCAGCTCACTGTATTCATCCTCGTGAAATTTTGTCTACATACCTTCTTAAAGTTTTTCGATCAATGCTATGTTCTTTTCAAGCCGCATGAGCACTTAACTTATCATTAACATCTTTTAACCGTTAAAGTGGCAAAGTACTTTCAGTACTAAAACGTTGAAATAAATAACAGGCATCGGAATTTACGAAAAATGTTATTTGGAATTAAGAAAAAGGCTATATTTCACATTCATATTAAATGGAAACGATTTTAGCAAAATCCCGTGCCATTGTGGCGTTTGGGAATCAAAATTAAGGGGTTTCATAAACGTACCACCGCCCTTGAATGTGTTAAGAGTGCTGCTTTCATACATACTAGTCCTTTCTAGTCTTTTCCATTGTTTCTATTTACCTATTGTAAGTTATATTTAAATAGAAGAAAGTTCCTATCAACTTTCCCATTTATATTTCATTAATTGTTTTCTTGTAGTGGATACTGTAGCAATTTTTCACACCTTTCTTTAATCAGTTTTAAAAATTTCCTTTTCCATTACCCCTTTACAGAATAAATTTACATTCTTTTTTATATATAATCATTAACCTTTCATTATACACAGTGTATAATAAAAATATTTTCAAAACCCCTTAATTAAGGGAGCTTTGAACGCCTGGTCACATTGACTGGGTCAAGCCTTCCAACATAGCCCTTTTCTAAAGAATAGCACATTGTTATGTTAAGCCTAACTTACTGTACAATATTTATACCTGGAATGAGAGATCGATATTTCTCCATTACTTAAAGCCTACTTACTGAAATTTTTATGATATATTTAATCTAAAAAAAGCTTACAAAATATTTCTAAGAAACGCAACTTTTAGGTTGAAAACGCCTCACAATTCATTTTTTCCACACCTATTTCGATTATCGGTATGAAACAAATACTTCTGTTTGAGCATTCCAGTAGCTTTGGTAGACACCTATTGATAAAACTCTGAAATTATTTTAAATATGAAAATTGATGGGTGCGTTAAGCCTTCCCTATGGCCAACCCTCCCTAGTCTCCCCTACGCTATTTCTTATTATGGTAACAAGTGCTTAATAAAAATAACGCAATAGCAAAATAGAAACCAGAATAACTTATCTGAATTTTAATCTCGAAATTAAGTACCTTTACATATTTCACCAGGGTTTGAAAAAAGATTTTGTTTGTCGCAATTTTTGTTGCCTTTGCTTTGCAGCTCTATAATGAAGTGTTGATTCTTGAGGGAATAACTCAACAATTATCTTTCACATGTATCGCTGACTAATACCAGTTAGAAGCAGAATAATTGTTTGGCACACTCTCGAATTCTTTTCTTACTGCTTACTTCCCCACAATACACTTTTAATTAATCTTTGAACAGAAAAAACACCTTCTAGACCACATTCACACATTCTGGTTCTCCCTCCTCCTATTGTGTTCTAGCCCACTCCGCAGCTTACGGGAGCTCAAGTTAAATTGAAAGGAATTCTAAGAAAGAAGATCCCAAATATTTATGTGTACTTGTGGCTCGGGAAGGAACACTTACACACGAGGAATGTGATAGTAAAAGAAATAAAAAGCTTTAAAAATGGACTTAGGTTAACAGAGAGTTTCGGTTTAAAGAATTTCGGAAAAAAGAGCTTTTACTGTATAAATATTTCAGCATTTCTTTCCGGCTTATATTCCATAACGAAATTAAAACTTCAGCAGAAAAAGCTTTAAAATTGGATTTTGGTTAACCGAGATTTTCGGTTTAAAGAGTTTCGGATAAAAGAGGTTCTAATGTATAAATATTTCAGCATTTGTTTCCGGCTTATAATCCATAACGAAATTAAAGCTTCAGCAATAAATAAAATAATAGCATATAACGATAACACAGACTTAAGACATGTAACGTAAGATTGATTACACACTTAAGCTACTTAAAAAAAAAAAAAAAATAAATAAATAAATAAATAAATAAATAAATAAAATAAAATAAAATAAAAATCTACTGTCAATTAATACATTTTACAATTTCTTCAGTTGTTAACTTCTAGCACGAGGACAAATTGAAAGTATCGCTTATAACAAATTTTAAAATTTTATTTGAACAAATAAATAATCTATTTTTCATATAAAAAGGATTTTTGGTATTGTTAGTGGGCAATATAAAAAAATATATCAAATTTTACATTTGATATATTTTTTATCTATTAGGAATTCGCAATTCAAATACATTCTCAATTTAAAAAACAACAAGAAAGAACGAATCATGCGTCAAGCATAGATTATGAAACACTTTCCAACACATTCAGAATAATGTAAAAAATTTTCACAGTTAAAAAAAATTAAATTATTACGTCTAATTCAACCATATGGAAACGCATAACACATTTAAAAACCCTATTTCAGCTGTTCCTATTTACAATCGGAAAATTATTCGAATTTTTTCAGTAGCCCTGTATAGGATATATAGATTTGTATCTGCATTTGTATGCATGCATACCAAAATTTAGTTCACTTGAAATGCATATACTTCCGTTGAAAATTCCCCTCCAGAAGTTTCCTCTAATAAGGAGAATAGTTACGTGAATACTTTTGTGCAGTCCTGTATATGAAGTATAGAATTTATATATAGTGAGTAACATGCAAAAAATTAATTAAATTTAAAAGCGCATACCGAATTTTAAACCGTATACTCCAGCAATTATTGTTCAAAGACAGTATTATAACGAATTTGTTTTGTGTGTCCGTGTAAATGAATAAAAAATGCTATGAATGCCCCGATCTAACGTGAGCGTAGTGAAATTCAGTGATTTATATCACTTTCAATGCATTTGAAATAGCGTAATGTTTTTAAAATACTCTGCAAACGATTTTCCCCATATACCATAATGCAATGGAATACTTTTGAGTGCCCCTGTAAATGAAGTAATAATCCTACATACTTCATATACAATACCAAACATGTTTTGGTGACCCTAAATAACCTTTATCAATTGCATGAAAATCTGAGTATATTTACGAGAGTTAGAGTGTGGACAGATGGCCAGACGGGCAGACAAACCGAATGCATAAACACTTTTTCAACTTTGTTAGAAAGTATTAAAAATGGTTTTCACCTGTATTCTGAAACCAGGGAATTCCGGATTGGATCTCCTCCAGGTCTTATCTAATTGAAAAAGACAATAAATAAATAAATGGAATCATTACATTAAAAAACGAAATCATAAACACTCATAATAACATTTATTTATTATGGCTTACAGAAATTCATGAAATTCAATTGCTTTTGTCAATTTTTACATAGTCAAGAAAACTTCACGTTACATTTAAAGCTCCATAAATATGCTACAATATTCTAAAATTGCAATTTTTGTGACATAGAAGGTACTAGGAACTTTAAATTTAGCATGGTAGTCGCTTATGAGATTTAAATGCTCTCTAAGAACTGTTTGTAAAAAAATCCAAATTAAAAAAGGTAAAATGAGCAAAAAGCGTTCTAAAATTTTTCTAAATTTAGATTTTTTTTGGAATTATTAAAGATAGAAACTTGAAATTTCGTATGGTTGTTACTTATATGATGTAAATGCTGTCTAGGAACAGTTTAAAAAAAAATCGAAATTTAAAATAGTAATGTAAGCGAAAAGAGTTCTGAAAGAATTCTAAATTACGATTTCTATTAAATTGTTAAAGATAGAAACTTAAAATTTGGCATGATATATACTTATAAGACGTAAATGATCTCTAAGGATGCTTTCAATTCTGAAATACCAAAAATACTCAGCTTCAAACAAAATTACTTTTCATTCGTTAAACGTAGTAAATTTTACCAGGGTAGTTGAATTTATTCATATTATATCATTTGTCATGATTTCGAACGAAACGCTCCATTCAGTAATAATTTATAACATGAAATGTGACGAACTACATTTTTATCGTATTCGCGGAAGAATACTTAAAAGCCATCGTAATATAATCGCGAAAGCGTAAATTTTATTCTCCAACCTTCGAAATCGAAGAATGGATGAATTCGCAAAGAAAAGACTTCACAAGTGGGATTTGATAACCATCAGCAATATATAAATACAAACATCATGTACAATCGTGAATAAACATTCTGAATAAAGCGTTATGTGCTCATATTTGAGTGTGTCCATGTTTTCAGAAATGAGTATATACATGTTTCAAACTTGAGTAATTTTGATTCGGAACCCTTTTAACTATGCGATATACTCAGATTTGAGTATTTTTTACTTAGTTTTTAAAATGCCATTTTAGAGTGCAAATTCATGTGACAGACACAGTTCCAACATATCCTATATTTTATGCTGGTGACACTTCCGACATAGGGATCGCAGACCGTTACACTAGAAGCTTGGAATATGGCATGATAGTTACTTTAACATGTAAATTAGTGCTAAGAATGTTTTCATACAAATTCAGAACCTTAAATGAAAACTGAAATGGGCGTAAAAGTTTCAAAATGCATTATAAATTATCATTTATTCAGAATTAGTTTAAGTTCTTCCTATTAATTTAATTCTCATTTTCCCCTAATGCAGTATAATAATGAAGTTTCGTGAAATTTTGGAATAATTAGTGATTTTTAATTATTCCTTATATATTATCCTGTCACAATTTCTTAAATAAAAATAGGCACATAAGTACCACTTGACATATTTCAACTATCACGCGTTTAAAACCACGGGTTTTTCTACTATATTTTACGCATGCAACCCTTTGTAAATCAAACGCTATATCTAAAACCTATACTTGATTTGCGTACTTTTTGTAATTAGAACTATGTTTCTATCGTTAGTCGTTTAATTGATAACGTTATAGCCTCAGTTTGGATCACCCGTTACATATTCTTATGTAATACTTGATATAGTATTTAAAGTATTACATGCTTAACAGTTAACAAGCGGGGATGACCGAGCTGGGATCGGTCAAAATTAGCTTTCTGTTCAACTCGATATAATATTCTCATTGTATCATTCTCTCTGTATTATTCCAATAAATCATGTTATTTTATAACTGTATTATTTACAAAAGCAATCAATATGAAAACTATGTACGTACAGGTTTCTAAATTTTAAATTATTTACACATTTACAACAAAAGGACATCAATCCAAATTACATTTTGAGCTCGATTCTGATTTCTTTAACCATGTACAGTCGTGGAAAAAAAAAGTAAACACCCCCTACTAACTCCTCAACAAATTATCGTAGAAGAAAGTTACTGGTACCGAACGATTGGAAATAAAGTCTACTTTTAAATGACGTATATAAAATTTGCTTAGAGAGCCACCTACATATTAAAACGAACCATAACTTTGTTTTTTTCAATAGCAGTACCCAATTCTGACAGCATAAATGAACTCTACACCCTTCAATTAGCCTAAAAACGAATTTTTATGCAATTCGTACCATAAGTCTCCGAGAAATTAATTATTTTAAAACGAGCGTATTTTAAGGGCTGTATCCAAATTGAAGTTCCGTACTGGATTGTTAACCGAGAGAGCCGCTTCCTTGATCAAGGCACCTTAAGCGCCACTCAAGGAGTCAATGAAGCGTGTTAGATCACAGTACGGCAGAATAAATTTCAAAATGTCTACTCACTTCCATCATAGACGGCCCCTTAGACCATCATTTTGCCGTTTTTTAAGCATAATTTGAAAACTACCTGGAAGAAAAATGTGAAATTTTTGAATTTCCATTAAGCAGGACATAATAAATCTAAATCCATAAAAATAAAAAAAAATTGTAGGTTGCAATTCATAATTTTTTTCGAATATTAATTTCATAATTCATAATTCATATCATAAAATTATAAAAATTGCAAATTCAGCTTATTTATGTTTGGGTATATTAGTATTATTACCACAAAAAAAAATTAGCACATTAGGAGCATAATTTCGGGAGATATAAATAAAAATATGAAAATATTATTTAACATTAGAAGCACTCAATTTTGAATGTTTATAATTCAAAAACTTATCATTCAAATGACTTGAAATTTGGTGTCTAGGCATAGTTTGAACCGATGATTTGAAATATCTCGTTAAAATTTGGTATTGCCATTGAAAAAAATGAAGTTTGGATTCGTTTTAATATGTAGATGACCCCTAAGAAAATTTTATATGCATCATTTAAAAGTAGACTTTATTTCCAATCGTTCGGTACCAGTCACTTTCTTCTACGATAATTTGTTGAGGAGTTAGTAGGTGGTGTTTACTTTTTTTTTTCCACGACTGTACCTGGAGTCCTTTTAAGAATTTCTAAAAAATTCCTTCACTTTCTGAAAGACTATTTTTTTTCGCCAAATATAGCCAAAATATAATACAAACTTTTGTCAAAATTTTTGAGCCGTTTTTTAGATACAATTGGTTTGACCCTGACCCATTGTGACTCAAATTGACCCACTAATGGAATGTTCTTGAGCATGCGACCTGGCCCAATGGTATTCTTGTGCCCGAAAACTATAGAATACAAAATTTAGTCAAAATTGTTATAGCCGTTTTCTAGATAAAATAAGCTTGACCCACAGTGACCCAAAATGACCCACTAATCAAAATTTCTTGAACACTCGATATAGCCCAATGATCTTCTCGTGCCCGAAAATGGTATAATATCAACTTTTGTCAAAATCTTTTGAGCCGTTTTTAGATACAATTGGCTTGACCCTGACCCATTCTGACACGAAATGACCCACTAATCGAATGTTCTTCAGCATGCCACCTAGCCGAATGGTATTCTTGTTCCCGAAAACTATAGAATACAAAATTTAGTCAAAATCGTTATAGCCGTTTTCTACATAAAATAAGCTTGATCCACAGTGACCCAAAAATGACCCACTAATCGAATTTTCTCAAACATGTGATCTAGCCCAATGGTCTCGTCATAATTCAAAACGGCAGAATAGAAAATTTAGTCAAAATCGTTAGAGCCGTTTTTTAGATAAAATTGGCTTGACCCATAGTGACCTAAATATGACCTACTAATCGAAATTTTTCGAACATGTGGCCTTGCCAAATATTTTCTCGTGCCCAAATACGGTTGGATACGAAATTTAGTTAAAATAGATTGAACCATTTTTTAGATATAGTTTGCTTGATATTGACCCATTATGACCCAAAATAACCCACTAATTGAATTTTCTCAAACATGTGACCCAGTTCAATGATCTTATCGGGCCCGAAAATGGTAAAATACAAAATTTACTCAAAATAGTTAGAGCCGTTTTTAAGATAAAATTTACACACACACACATACACACACAATTTTTGCTCGTATTATACTATCAGATAACAGTTAATTTCTACGCATAACATCATCAAACACTCTACTAAATGAAGTTAGCAACAGATTTATTTTACTTTTGAACATAGCATCATTTATAAATTATACTTTTTTGTTGTTGCATAATATAAAAGACCGCAATGGATTAAGATAATTGTGTTTGCCTGAATTAATCTTTAAACGTCTAAGTTAGAAAAAATTACCATAATCACAACAGTCATCTTGATATACAGTTGCTTTGCTTAGAGAGGACATCTTTAAAAAAAATACAGAACAGGCTTTTCAAAGAGTACTAATTTTAGTAAAATTGCATAAAATTGGCGACTTAGAGAAAATGATTACTGATAATGAGTTGTTTATTCCTACCGCTTTTTAAATTCTTATATTTCACTTAACTTGGTTCGTGTATGTAAAGGTAGAATTTTGGAATCAATCTTTCACTCGCTTCCCAATAGGCTAGAATTATAAAAATTGTGTATACAGGTGCGTTTCCGATGAAAATACAACATTTTAATATATTTAGAAATTAATTATGCGGTCTTTTTCTGTTAGCCGGACATAGGTGATAAATCGTCAAATATCATTTAGGGTTACAATTATATACGAATTACTACAACAATAAGTTAGTTATAATTATGCACGAAACAAAGCTCGCTAATATATACCAACAGCCGATGACACTTCAACAATGAAATATTTTAAACACTGATAACTAAAAAAAAGTATAAAGTGCATATTTTTCGTAGAAAAATACGTTTTTATCTATTTATATAAAATCCAAGTCTCTGTGTGTCCTTCACAATTCCGGTTGGACCGTCTCATTCATCGCGGCCATGTTAGGCTTCTTATGGAGAAATCGTTATGAACTTCAAAAATGAGTAATTATTAGAAAGTACTCATAGCAGCCACAATAGATTACCACAATAGAGCCAAATTTTGACCAACTTGGCAAGATATCGCCAGTTTGGCGGTATTTCACTAAATTTGGTGACAAAAATAAGTTGCCACATATGGCGCTAACTAGGCGATAGCTGGCTAATTTGGCGAAATTCCCATTGAAACCCACAATTTTTTCATAATGAAGCTCACGGAAATTTAATTTAAACTTTGTGCATTTTGGGTTTTTTTCATAATCTATGGGAAAGAATTTAAAGTGTAATGTACGAAAAGGTACGTCTTTACATTATCAATCCAATGCTACTTATAAAATAACAGCCTCTAGATTGCGCTGTACTATATGAGCTTCTAACTGTCCGATTTTAATGTGCTTTACATAGCCGAATACAGATATTAGGTACTTTTCCAGTATAGGGGCGTTGGCGAAATAGAGAATTCTGTATATACATTGATATTTTCCGTCATTTTTGACGGGCTATCTTTCTAGTTTACTGTAAAATCCAATTTTTAAAGAATCTTGTTTAGTTTCATACTTGCGAACGAAAAACTATTTTAATCGTAAATTTAGACAAAACTAAATAAAATGATTATGTAGAGTTTTGCAAAAACAATTTTTAACAATACAAGTTTTAAAATAGACTCTAAAAATATTCATAAATACACAATTTCGAATGTTATTAAAATAATGTACACAGATTGTACTTTCGAACGCTGTATCTTCTATACAATATAATTTTTTTAGACATGTCAAAAGTGATATAAAAATTGATATACTTTTTAAATGATTTGATATATTTATTATTATCATACTTTCTTTTATAATTTATTACGTTTGTTGTAGGGTAAAGTGCCCATATTTCACCCCCCCCCCCAGCCACTTTTAGGTCCTAAATATTGTGATTTTTAGTGAAAACCTACCAAATTTGTATTTTACATAGACACACTACCCACGTACATAAGCAAATACCGTACAAAAAATTTTAACAATGCGAAAAATTGTTTTTTCAAAAGTATCTAAAAGTACAAAAGAAAAAAAAAATGGTCCCAATTTCGTCACCCCTAAAAATCCAATGTGCCGAGGCTTAACTTATAACTAAATCAAAATTTAATTCTAAATGAGTAAGTTATTTAATTTACATTAAAGTAAGGCACAGAGAAAGGAACTAATTATCAGTGGAAGAATAACCTAACGAAACATTAGAAATCCAAACACGAGGAAAAAATTGTCATGAAAAAGCATTCCTAATTTCGTCCCCGGGACGAAAATAAGAACTGCAAGGGGGAGGAAATTGGGACCATGCTACTTCCCAATATGGCGAAACTTCAGTTCGCGTAAGATGAACCGAGCGTCCTAAAACTCACTGTATGCTACTGTCAGCATCTTACCTACGTAAAATATATGCAATGAATAAAAAATAAATACTTACAGTACAGTCAATAATGTTCTACAAACGACGTAATAAGAATCCAAGTCTTCTAAAAATAGGAAATTCGGCGTTTTTAATTTATGTATCCGTTTTGGCGAAAGAAACTTTTAATACTGGCCCCTTTTACCTTCCGTCTCCTGTGCCTTGCGTCATAAGTGGCGCCACTTTCGCAGACGCTGAGAAGTTAAGGGGGAAGAAATTAGGAAAGGGGACAAAATATGGGCACTTTATTAAATATTTAACCTTTGATTTTCCGCATTTACAATTTTTAAAAATAATATCATGAGATATTCTGCTAAAAAAAAAATTGGCGCACTATACTAAAGATAGTAATAGAATAAGATAATTATGTTTTACAACATTCTTTAAAGCGTTTATGTAATTATATATATGCTAGGGGGCTCTACCCCCTGCAAGATACGCTCGCCAACCCCCGTTCAGACACCGCATAATCTAAAAACACACTAATCTGATCGGTTTTAAAAATATTATAGAAGATTGAATTATACTGAAAAAAGCTGTGCAGATCTCCCTGTAAACGGGTTTCTATTCAATTTCCTTTGATTTAAAAAAATTAAGGCCGAATCAGTTGCTGTTAAGACATCCAATGATTGTTTTCGTGTTTGATTAAAGAGGATCAGTTAAACGTTTGAAAAGAAGCTAAAATAAAATGAATTAAGTGTACAGAGTCTTTGTCTCCCGGTATTTTAAAACAATTTCAATAACAATAGCCTAAGTCATGTGACTATCATCAGCAGTTCTGGGCGAACCACTTCGCTTTTTATATTCCTGGGACCATTTTGTTACTTTAATGTTAGCCAGGTGTGATAAGTCGCCAAATATTATTTTATCGCCATCATTTCATCTATATTATAATAGTTCAAATCATGTAACTGCCATAAATAAATACGCTCTGATCCCTTCGCTTTTCATATGAAAGCTTGGCCCAGATATCATATACGGTCCCATATTGGCGCGATTTTTTTCCGACGCAAGTTTTGGGAAAACATCAACAGCATAAACAACAACATCCGGCTTATATAATCAAATAAAATAACGATACTATGGCGCCAGTTAAGTACCCGATGCGTATATGACATTGGCGTCAGAAAAAAATCGCGTCCATATGAGTCCGTATATGACATCTGTGCCGAAAGTTTTCCCTTTTGATTAAAAAATCAAATTTCTTTTTCGAATAAAAGTACATAAAAGTTTCCATGGCAGTGTTGCCAGTGGGCTACTTTTGAAAAATTCAGATTTCTTGATTGCCACCACTTTTTTGAAACCGTAAAATTACCTTTGATTTCGCCTTAATTAATATGTCATTAAACAAGGCGTATTTTATCATTTCAATAAATTGGTTCCAATCAAGAATCTGAATTAAAAAAAATTAGCCCACCTGGCAACACTGTTCCATGGTCGCAACGAATTCTTGGTACATGGTTGGCGCCCCAACACTGTTACGCTAGCTGGGTGCAAATCTCGCCAATAGCTATTTTTCAAGTCGCCAGTTAGCATTTTTTTATTTTTCGAGTGGTAAATTAAAACATTGCTTAGAAGTTGAAATTAAATGTCATCGTTTGTTACATCATTCAATATTTGGACAGATGCCATATACGCACCGGGTTTGGCGTGATTTTTTTTACGAAAATTTGGCAAAAACTCCGTTTTCGAATACCAGTTACATATGTATTTTTGGTACTATTCAATTATCCCGTCGACCAAAAATCTATCACCAAACTATACGATTAAATGCCAATAATGGTTGATCGTGAATGTCACAGTCACTTGACTTTAAGCAAGTTACACGTCTTTACGTCATCAAGTGATTTTTATTTCGACGTTTAATTTGTATATTTATTAATGTTATACTATTTTCTTTGTTCTTTCGTTATTTAAAATAAAAATTATGTCAATTTGTATAATTTGGCGAGTGGTTTGGCGATTTATATAATTTGGCGAAATGGGTCGATGGAATAACTAAGTAGTACAGTATTTTTTAATTATTTTCTATTATTTTTTATTTTTAAAGGAAAATAACCAAAAAAAAAATAACTATGGAACAAAACAATTTATGAAATTAAACAAAAAAGAAAATAAAGTAAATAAACATTTATTATTAAATAAACAATAATAGTCGGGTTACCATGTCAACCAAAATTAGGTACCCCGGTGCGTATATGTTATCTGTGCCTAATATTTTTCTTTTCATTTCGTTTAAAAAAATAAAGAAGTGAAAGCCATTTATTTTAAATGTTTCAGTTTTTATTAAATAAAATGATAATGAAATACAAATTGAATTATGAATAAAAGTAACATGATACATTTCTTAGCATACATTTAAGGGAGGCCAAACTTCTCGCCAAATTAGTTTAAAATAGTAACCTTTTCTAAAATCTGAAAAAAAAAAATCTGTTTGATTAAAATTTGAGTTGCCATCATTAGAAAAATGTGCATAAAAATTAGAAAAAAGTTAATATTTCGATCGAATTTAAAAATTCTAATATTAGTTTTGAAATCTGCGGATCAATATTGATTTTTGGTGTTAATTTCATCGCAAAGTATTCCATATTTTAGGAGAAAGCGCCATGAAACATAATCAGTCGATTCATATTTCCGTTTCTTCCGTACTTCCGTACTCCAGTTCGTTTCATTAGGATTATATATATATATATATATATATATATATATATACATATATATGTGTGTGTGTATGTTTGTACGAATGTATATACCATACATACATAAGGAGAGAAAGATTATAAAAGCTTATATACTGTATTACATGCTTCATAGTTAAATTTTACTCATAATATACTATGACACAATCTACTAATCGACTTTAGTAACAAATTTCTTCTATTTGTGAACATGGCATCATCCATTGGTTGTATTATACATTTGGCACAATACCAATAATGGCGATAGATTAAGATAATTATTTTATCTAAAAAAAATTTCTAAACACCTTACTTGTAAAAATGCATTAATCACAACAGTTCTCTTCACACAAAGTTGCTTTGTTTTGTTGGAAATATCCTAGGAACATTAAAATGAATGCAAGCTTTTGAAACAAAGCTAATTTTAATGAAAGTGCATAAAATTAGCGGTTACAGAAATAGATTAATGCTAATGACTTGTTTCCATTCTCCCTTTTTTTAAAAAAATTTAAAGACCAATTTTTTCAGATGCTTGTTTTGTTTCAAATTTGTGAAAACAAAATCTCACCGTATATAGAGAGAAAATAACGAAACATTATTATGTCTTCTTTTCAAAAACATTTGTTAAGGTTCCATTTTTTTTATTGACAATAAAAATTCAAAAGTGCATATTTCTAAACGTTATTAAATCTGTATTTATATATTATACCCGTATATATAATATAGTATATCTGCTTTTATATATTCTATTTTTGAACATAGTATCTTTCATGAAAAAAACTGTAAAAAAAGGATCTGCTGATTTTAAAGAAGAAAGTATAAGCCGCAGGATGCCAGTACAAAATTATAAAAATATAACATAAACAGTATTTATTACGCAAATATCGGTAAAATCTGTTAAACGTAAGAGAAAGTATTTAAAAAATACAGATAGATTCGGTTTAAAAGAGCAGTTTTTTGGTGGCACACTTTTTTCTGGCTGACAGTTTTTCTTCTATAAAATCAACAGATTTATAGTAGTCCGGGTGCTACGGTTGAGAAAATTGCAAATCGTGATAAGAATATACCGATTGGTGATTATCTACTTTATATTAATACAATGCATTTCAGAGGGGGAGGCATCGCGTAAAGTCGTGGGAATTCAAGATGACGGCTGTTATTCAAAATGGCGTCATTTTCTAAATTTTCTTATACTATTCATCATATAAATGTGTGTTTCAGGCTCATTTCGATGTTTTTACCGTCAAAAATTTCGTCTTTAATACTTTCCGCCATGGTTGAATGAGTTTATGAATTCAGTGTGCCTGTTTGTTTGTCTGCCTGCCTGCTCGCCATTATATGCTCTAACTCGCGTAAATATAGCTACTCGCTTAAATTCACTCAGATTTTCATTTAATTTATGTATGTTATTGAAGTTTATAATAACAAGTTCCGAATAAAAATGAAGTGTATAGGTTTTATTGTCGGTTTACAGGGCCCTCGAAAGAATTCCATTACGTTATTGTCTATGAGGGGAAATCGTTTGCAATGTGTTTTAATCATGTTATACTCTCTGAAACCCATTCAAATTGACATACATCAGTGAGATGCACTACAAGATACTGACTATAGAATGAGGTGTGCATAGTATTTATCGTTTATTTACAGTGACACACTAAAAAAGAATAAGTGCGGTTGTAACTCGTGTATAAATCAGTTAAATCACAGGTCATCAGTTAAATCAACTGTTATTAGTGGAGCTTCTAGGTACAAAGAAACTGCATTTTGTTTTAAAGATATCCCGAATGGCCAGTATCTACTTAATATTAATACAATGCACATTACATGTTGAGGCATCGTGCAAATTCATAGGAATTCAAGATTGCGGCTGTTATTCAAAATTATTTGAATTTTTGTTCCTATACATCATATAAAAGTGTCTATGATAACAATTTCGACATTTTTAAAAAGAAAAACCATTATACCCTCATATTTTCCCTGAAGACGGCTGTAGAAACAGCTCAAAACGTAGAATTTAATTTTCGCTTATTAAAGTTCGTGTTTTGTGTACCATTAAGCAAGGTTGTGTGTATTTAATTATTATATTTTATGATGCAATTGTCCAGTATGTGTTAATAAAAAATTCCCTTTTTAATATCAGAAATACGCTTAAAATGAAATTAGGGCACTTATTAAAGTATTTTTGCATTTAAAGTTAGAGAATATAAAAACTTCACTTTGTGTCATATTTCTCACATTCGTTTTTGCAGTTGCACGATAATGTGTAAGAAAGTCCAACACTACAGCCACACTTATTTTTACAGAATTTGCACTTACATTTTACATCAAACACACTTTTATATGATAAATAGTATGAAAATTGCAAGAATTCCATAAAATGACACCATTTTGAATAACAACTGCCATCTTGAATTCCTACGAATTGACGCGATGCCTTCCCCTCTTATATGGATTGTATTAGTACAAAGTAGATACTCACCAATCGGTATATTCTTCTCACGAATTGCAGTTTTTTCAACCGTAGCACCTGCACTAATAGATAATAACGTAATGGGATTTTTTTGAGGGTCCTGTAAACGGACTATAAAAGCTATACACTTCAGTTTTTATTTGGAACATGTTACTGTAAACTGCAATAACATATATAAATTACATGACAATCTGAGTAAATTTAGGCGAGTAGCGATATTTAAGCGAGTTAGAGCATGGAATGACAAGCAGACAGACAAAGAAACTGAATTCATAAACTCATTCAACCATGGCGGAAAGTATTAAAAACGAAAGTTTTGACGTTAAAAACATCGAAATCGACCTGAAACATACATTTATATGATAAACAGTAAGAAAATTCAGAAAATGACGCAATTTTGAATAACAGCCGCCATCTTGAATTCCTACGACATTACGCGATTACTCCCTTTCTTATATGGATTGTATTAATATAAAGTAGATACTCACCAATCGGTATATTCTTCTCATGATTTGCAGTTTTCTCAACCGAAGCACCCGCACTAACAGACAATAACACAATGGAATTCTTTTGAGGGCCCTGTAAACGGACTATTAAACTTATACACTTCAGTTTTTATTTGGAAGATGTTATTGCAAACGTCAATAACATATATAAATTACATGACAATCTGAGTGAATTTAATCGAATAGCGATATGTAAGCGAGTGCAAGCATTCAGACAGACAAACTGAATTCATAAACTCAATCAACTATGACGGAAAGTATTAAAAACGAAATTTTTGAAGTTAAAAACATCGAAATCGACCTGAAACATACATTTATATGATGGATAGTAAGAAAATTTAGAAAATCGCGAATCTTTGAATAACAGCCGCCATCTTGAATTTCCACGACTTTACGCGATGCCTCCCCCTCTGAAATGCATTGTATTAGTATAAAGTAGATACTGACCAATCGGTATATTCTTATCACGATTTGCAGTTTTCACTTTATTTTGGTCGTGTAGCACTCGGACTATAGTGTAAATTTGATTGTTTGTCAGATATTTACAATTAGCCTAGTGGTTAGGGAGTTGAATTCGGAAATAATTAGGGGAAAGCTGGAAATTGTTTTAACGCCTTCAGTTTAGGTCTAGAATGAATATGCTATGTTTTCCTCCTCGTACTAGATGAGCGTTAGGAATTATACATTGATTTATAGTAAAAAAACACGTTTTTTTTTTTTTTTTTTTTTTTTTTTTTTAATACCATAGCACTAGCTTGAAATTACTAACTTTTTCAAAAACATTGTCAATACAAATGTTGTAGAGCTTAAAATTCTGAATAAAATGAGTACCTACACTTAGTACTTTTGTTGAATATTAAGGTCACAATAAAGTTTTAGCTCCGTGGTCAGAGGGTTGAACTCAGAATTAATTAGGGGAAAACTGGAAATCGTTTTAATCACTGCAGATTAGGTCTAAACTGAATATTCTATGTTTTCCCCCTCGTACCAAGTGAGCGTTAGGAAATATGCACGTATTTACATTCGAAAAACATGTTTTTCTTTAATATTTTTAACAATATCTCAAAATAGTTAATTCTATCAAAAACATTGTCAGTGCAAGTGTTGTAGAGCTTAAATTCTGAATAAAATGAGCACTCACATTAGTATTTTTGTTCAAAATTAAGGTCGCAATTCTAATTTCAAAATTTTGCCTTAATCACTAATCAAGAGCTTCAAGATAAGAGAGACCGGATTACGTTAACAATATCTCAAAACAGGTAACTATATCAAAAAGTGGTCAATACAGATGTTCTAGAGCTTAAAATTTTGAATAAAATGAATACTCACATTAATATTTTTGCTCAAAATTAAGGTCGCAATTTCAGATATTGTTAAAAATATTAAAGAAAAACGTGTTTTTCGAATGTAAATACGTACATATTTCCTAACGCTCACTTGGTACGAGGGAAAAACATAGAATATTCATTTTAGACCTATTCTGAAGGTATTAAAACGATTTCTAGTTTTCCCCTAATTAATTCTGAATTCAATCCTCTGACCACGGAGCTAAAATTTTAAAGTAGAATTGTGACCTTAATATTCAACAAAAGTATTAAGTGTAGGTACTCATTTTACTCAGAATTTTATGCTCTACAACATTTGTATTGACAATGTTTTTGAAAAAGTTAGTGATTTCTAGATAGTGTTATGGTATTAAAAAAAAACGTGTTTTTTTACTATAAATCAATGTATAATTCCTAATGCTAACCTAGTATGAGGGAGAAAACATAGCATATTCATTCTAGACATAAAATGAAGTGATTAAAACAATTTCTAGCTTTCCCCTAATTATTTCCGAATTTGGCCTTTTTTTTTTGCTCCCCTACCACTGGGCTAAATGTAATTTTGGTAGAAACAATACAAATGATAACGATGCGGTGACGTGAGCACTCCTAGCCACCCATAATATAACTGTCTATCAACAAAAAATTGGCATATAAACGTCTAGGCACCCCTCCAAAGGAATAATTACACAACATTCTAACCAGCCCCACATATCTCTCCAAAATCGAATGAATATAATAATCACTTCTTAACATATCCAATCTAACAAATTAGTTGCTTGGATTAACCCTACCTCAGTTTACTGCACCGAGTGATTCCGCACCTTGTGGCGATTCGAACTTGCTTGCGGTACCACAGCGCTTGTGTCACGTAGGAGCTGGCCTGTAGCATGCACAACATCTTATTTCTTGTTCCTACCGTGCCCATTGCCATGATCGGGCTTCGTCCACGGCAGAGATGGTTTACCACGTTCCTGGCGATTACGATTTTTAAATCTCACTAGCTTATTATTTTGTACCCCGCTCCCTGTCGCGTTTACCGACGTGTTCAGTTCCAGATGAAAATTTTATATATCTATGTTAGACTTTAATAAAAGCTAACGGGAGGCACATCTATTCTCTAGCGTTATGGTTTCCTCGTCTGAGCAGTCGCTATCAGGCTGTCAATTACAAACGATGACAATAAATTTATACTTTATTAAATATTTTGATACTAGGGTTGTTCAATAAGTTTGGCCTCCACGCCCGTAACTACTTTATTAACAGAACAAAATGAAATATTTTACATTGACAAGTAACTTTGAAACGCCCGCCTTTGAAGGGGTATCTTATTTTTCGATTTAGTCATCCACTGACGGCAATGGACTTCCGCCACATCTGTACACTAGTTGTTGCAAGCCGTCACTGGTTACTGACTACACCAAGAATGCATCGCATGTGTGACTTGTTCATCGGACTCAAAGCGCGTGCCCTTAAGATAATTCTTCAGCTTCGGGAATAGCCAAAAGTCACAAGGCGCTAAGTCCGAGGCACCACCGGGAACACATTTTCGTGAAGCCAAGTTTCTTCTTCACGATGTGATTCAATGTTCCAAGCGATATCCCAACACTGCTGCAATCACCCTCTGCTTAATGCGTCGCCTTGTATCAGGAATAACTTCTATGGCACGTTCTGTATACTCCGCACTGCCTGCGTTTTTTTGGCTGTTCACAGCTGTGCTAATCGTACACACCCGACGGGCCTGTGGGCTCCGTCTGGCTTCCACGTACCCATCTCCTGACGGCTCCTGTGCGCGCATACTTCGCTATACACAGCACTCATTTGCCTGTGGATATCGAATGGTTGAACACCTTCCGCTGTCAGGAATTAGATCACCACACGTGTTTTAACCGCACTTCCAAATAGTCCGACGTTCTCCGTTTCGCTGTTTACACGTCAGTAATAAAAAAAAAACATTATGAAATGAAGGACATTTTAAAGTTATTTGTCAACGTAATATATTTCACTTTGGTCTGTTAATGAAGTAGTTACAGACGTGGTGGAAAAACGTGTTAAACCTTTCAGGCCCGCATTTTTATTTACGAGAGGAAAAATCTGAATTTCAGGAATTTACATAGGAACTTACATAGGTTATTTTTAGCTAAGTTAAGCATAACTATTATTAAAAAAATTATTTAAAAAATGTTAATAGCTTTTTTAAACGATACCATCTGGCATCATTGGTACCAAACAGGAATTACACACGAAATGCTCATGATGCCATTTGGCATCATTGGAATCTAAAGAAAAGAAAATATATATGAAATTTTTAATGTGTATTCATTTTTAGTGTTCCGAACTTTAAAAGTAAAAACGGAACCATTATAAGATCACTCCTGTGTCTGTCTGTCTGTCTGTCACAGCCATTTTACTTGTAAACTATGGAACGGGGAAAGTTCAAATTGGGGGAAGTAATAAAGACTATTGATCCACATATTTACAGATTATTAAACATTTACAAATATTTTAAGTAAAAACGTAGAGGGCCTCATTAAGTTATTTGAAAAAAAAAAATATTTTCGTTGTACATCGTTTGGGGGTATTGCGTGAAAGCTTTCGTGACGCTGAACTCAAAAATATATTTCATTTAATTTTAGATATTTTATTTTCAGAGATATCGTCGAAAATGTAGTGCAAAAATATGTCCTTCCCCCCCCCCCCCCATCTATTTCCTAATCTACTGAAACTAAAATTTTGAAAAAATTAGAAGTAGTAGAGGTTAATTGAAACCTTGCAGGAAAATTATAGCGATTACCGTAGGTCACATAATTTTTGAGAAAAACGCATTTTTCCGTTACACACAAATTTCAATTTGCGGGCATTCAGCAAAAGTGTTGAGGAGCGCTGGGGGTACTTATCATAGCAGAAGTATAAAAGCATTGTTGATAATGATTTTTGAAACAAATTGTCTGTAATTAGCCGAGATATTAACCTTTAAAAACACGGACGGTTCGGACATACATAATGGCAGGCGGCAAGGGAGGCGTACTGTATGTACCATCGGCTTTTAAAGCCTACATAACAACTTTTAATTACATTTTTTAACATTTTTGTAATACAGTGTCCACTAGCAGTATAAAAGCAATAAACGGCAAATTGTTAAAAACAGACTAGTTTCATTAGAATTAATTACAAAAATACTATGGAATTTACAACACGTTTGCATTCAGTGGATCTATCAATACGCATCCGGTGTCTTTAAAAGTTAATTAAAAACCTATCTGGAAAAAAGCGGCATGGACCAAGGCCGCGTTGCAACTTTGCGATTTCCTTTCGAAGCACGCTCAGCAAAATGCCAAGTTTAAACTTTGAACAAGGGTTTTGTTTTAGCTTTTAGCTACACTGTAAAAAGAAAAAAATATTACGATTTTAATTTAGTTTTATGGAATGCAAATGAATTTTAAATATGCACTCTTTTTATAGAAAGTGCCCAATTAAGTTCATCATAAACAGATTAGAATAAGATTTAAATAAGAAATATACAAAATAGCATTGGCCAACAATGTTTTAAACTGACTGGCCAATTCGGGAATTGGCCGGCCAAAACCAGAACTGGCCAGATGCGATCGGCCAATTCCCGAACTGGCCATATGCGATCGGCCAGTTCGCGAAGTGGCCATACGCGATTGGCCATTTCGGGAAATGGGTATATAAAAACCAATTTTTACTTTTTATCCTTTTCTAACATAGTTGAAAGTGTTTATGAATTCAATTTGTTTGGCCGTCTGCCTATTCATGCTCTAACTCGAGTAAAGACTCGGATTGACTTGTAATTGTTAAATTATTTAGGTTTATAAATACATTTTGATATTGAAAGTGAAGTGTGTTACTATTTTGGGTTAATTTACAGGGCACACAAAAGTATTTGATTACAATATCATCAATGGGTAAAGTTTTTCCAATGCATTTTAATGTTGTTACATAATCTCAATTATAATAAAATTGGTATGCATCATTAACCCCTTCGGGACGGGAGCCTTTTCCGAAAATTTTAATCTTTTGTCACCGTTTTTTTAAAAACAGAAATTTATGTTTTCTTGAATCGAGAAAATGCGCTGATTAAATAAGGCAAATTTTACAGTAAAATTTTACTGGTGAGGAAAAACAAGGATTCTGAGCGCTTCATGCGGCACGTATACGTGCCGCTCGTCCCCAAGGGGTTAAGATGGACAACAAACTGTTATCTAAAGTGTATTAAATAAGTAGAAATTATAGTTTGTTTACAGAGACACTGAAAAGTATTTCGTTACATTGCCGTGAATGGTGAAAGATCATTTGTAATGCACTTAAATGATGTTACACTATTTCAAACATAATAAAATTCACATACCTAATTCATGTGATGAGCAATATGTTTTTATAGAGTATTGCTTAAGTAGACATTATAGTTCGTTTATAAGGGCTCCCGAAAGAATTCCGGTAAAGAATTATGATATATGTGAAAATATCGTTTATAGGATATTTTAATGATGTTACACTACTTCGAACACAATAAAACTGTTATATTTTACTAATATGCTCTACAACATTTTTTCTATATTGGCTAGGTGGAATTTGTCGTTTATTTACAGAGTCACTCAGTTAATTTGTTTATTGGATTGGACAATGAATCCGATGCATCGATATTAGTCACAGTGGACGGAAATTTCCAGCAGATTAGAATATAATTTTCACAATACACCCAATTTATCGAAATATATCAAACAGGCGGGAAATTATCCAGCATATCAGATAATAATCGCCAAAGCATGTAACGTTCTTTCCTATCACGTGTGCATGTCAGTGCCACCTACCGGGCAGCCTTGAATCCCCACTTCGTATATTGGCCAAGGCTTCCCTGCCAGTACGCGAATTGGCCGGCCAAAACCCGAAATGCGCTGTTAATTTCACGTATTTCGGGTTTTGGCCAGGAATCTTGGCCAGTTCCCGAATTGGCCGGCCAATTCGCGAACTGGCCAAGCTCCGGGTTTTGGCCGTAACATATATATAGTTGATATTTTTTAGGCTTCATATCTTTTTGAACTTTTACGTTATACCCATTCATACATTTCTAGTATATATACAGCTATACCAAACCCTACTTTGTGTAGTTTTTTACAAAGTCTTATTTTTCTTTTACTAAGGATATTTTTAATAATACAGTTAATAATTCATATATTTATTGTGCGGAACCCTCTGAGCGCGAGTAATACACAAACTTGACCGTTTATTTAATATTAATTTCATGTATAATTGCATTTACTGAAGTTCCAGGCGTTTGGCAAGAACAGTGATTTGTTTGATGAACTAAGGTAGTGTTGGTGTTGTTCATGACGGCCAATTATGTACAAGAGAAATATATGCTCGACGGAGGGGTGCCCTCAACGGGGGCCTTTCTAAGGGGTCCTAACACATATATTGCAAGGATACTCAAGTTTTATTGAAAAACACAGAAAACTCCGAACAGTTAGGTCGACGAGCGCGATTGGTTCCAAACTAGCACTTCCCGTCTAAGAGATTTGCAAGCGGAATCTCTCAGCTACTTGATATACTAAGTTCTTTATATTTTATTCATCATAAAATAATTTAAAGTGCTCATAAGGACTAAAATTTCATCAGTAGGCAATGAAGAAGTTTTTCTAAATGTCGTGTCGAACGGTTCAATATTCTTATCTTCTAATTGACCTACATTTTCAACTTCAACTTCTATTACTTATTACCTACAGAAATAGTAACAGGACAGACTGAATCATTTGTATCTAGATCAAGAATATTGATAATTGAATTGGGAGTCTCATCTGCATTTGATAGATTGCGTTAACTTTCAGTGTCCTCTTTGTCAGATTTTGCAATTTCTGTATCAGAAAAATCATCACACCTTAGTAAATAAATGTTTTTTTCTAATGATACAACTTCCTTATTTTGCTTTAGCATGGTAAATAGTATAGGATTTTTTTTCCTTTCAAAAAACTACCAAAACAGATAAAAAATAAAAATAGAGAGTAAAGTTCTAACTATCTATCTAGTCCCAGTGATGCCTTTTGGAATCATTTTTATTTATTATGCATTGTTACTAATATAAAAATACAATTGTTGAATTATAAATACATAAATATGTACTTCATACATATTACAACTTATATAAAAAAAAAAATAAAAAAGGAAAGTGGGAATAATATTTTTTTTCACATTCATGTTTTCACTTCATGTTTTAAAAGGAAATCAAGCAATACTTTTCAATTTCTAGAACCTCTGCTACCATCTATTGAGGAAACAAAAAAATACTATTGAAGAGACAGAAAAGTGTCTTTTAAAATGACACGAAACCCAATCTCCGAGTTTCAGTTTTTAAATATGAAAAAAATTCGTAAATGTCATGATGCCATTTGGCAGGACTGGTCTCGAAAAGGTTTTAAACAACCCTCGTATATTTATTATTTATATGATTTTTTAGACTTTATACATTTTTACCCATATAGTATTAGGTATTTAACATTAACTTTTCAAATTTTTAAATTTTAAAATTAATATCGTGTGAAAATTTTCTATATAAAAATTAGGTACAATTCACTAATGATAGCAATAGAAAAAAAAAGCGTTGGAGTAAAGCAAGAATTCTCAAACTTACCTAATCGCAGATTTTTGAGATTAAAGAAGAGGAAAAAAACTTTTCGAATGTTATGTAGAGTAGGGCTGCACAACGCGGCGCCCTCGGGAGTCATGGTGCTCTTTGGAGCTTTTCACGGCGCCCTTTCGTATGTTACTAAGATTTTGTAAAGAAAAAATCCATTTTAAAAGATTGTTTTTTAAAACAAATATTATTTGCGTATATTTTTAAAATCATTATTACAGCAATTGAGGTTTCTGGCTCCTTTTCCTACAGAACCTTTTACATGTTGCTCCCTACCCCCTGCCCCGTTCTTAAAAAACTGCTAGTCTAAATTCCTTACAATTTATATTATCTCCTCAAATTACTTTTACATAGAACTACTGAGTGGAGATCGTATGGCTACCACTATGCGATGTATGGCCATTGTATAGGAGTATCATTAATCAGGGCTTGATTACAACAAGGGAAATGTCCGCCAGTATTTCCGAATAGTAATTTTTCGTACTATTTATGACAGAAATTCTGCATTGAATTAAGGAAACGATCACTATACAAAAATGCTGATAGATTTTAGCGCCTGAGACAATCACCGTCTGTCACTACCATAGTGAGATAATATCGTTACATGATTTCATGTGAATAATGGTGCCCTTTATGTTTGTGATCAAGTGAGCGGCGCCGCTATTTACTAAAAGGCTGGACATTCCTGAAATAAAGTACACTGTAAAAAAAGACAAACGCTTTTTAATCTACGAAAATGTACAATAATCACGAACGCAAATATATAATAACCTCTTTCAAGTCACCCATCATTCCGAAAAATGTTCCTTTATCTTTACAATTCTCGGAAAACAATTTATTTTCAAAATATGAAGAAGAATTATTTTTATTAGCTGCCCGTAATTTTCGAAAACGCTTTCTAGTAGTTTCTACAATACATTAATCAGTTCTCTGTACCCGGAAAATCGGTTTTTGGATTCTATGAATTCTCAAGTAAACATTTTCGGCTGCATAACTGAATTTGTGCATGCAATTGTAACAAAATAAGATTAATTTTCATATTATGAAACAGAGGGTGCGCGGAATTTCTTTAAAAAAAAATCCAAAAGATATATGGTATATACCACCACTACACGCCTGCTCTGAACAAAGACTCTACACTGTTAAGTACTGTTAACCCTCCGTCGGTTGCAACTCTTGGATTTCCGAGCTCAAGCGCAACGAGCCTGACAAGTGCCTGTTTGAGAATCGTCATTATTAACCCCTTAACCTACAATGACGGGCATAGCCGTTGCCATCGAAATACTCAAGACCTGGGGACACGAGTTGTGACGTCATATGTAATCGACTGACTTCTCACTAGTGTTGGAATTCACACCTGAAAGATTTTAATAGCAATTTTATTTTATTTTATTTGTGGAATATCTATCATTTTATAAAGCAATACTAACTATTTAAATTACTGGTGAGAATTCTGAATCCCAAAATAAAAATTCAGCCAGATTCGGAATGCCAGAGTGTTGCCGCATCTAGCTTATTTTTTATTGGGTGATTCCAAATTCTCACCAGTAAGTTTAAATAGTTATTATTGTTTTGTAAGATAATAGATATTCCACAAATAAAATAAAAGAAAATTGTTATTCAAAATTTTCCGGTGTAAATTCCAATACTAGTGAGAAGTCGGTCGATTAGTGATGACGTCACAACTCTTGTCCTCAGGCCTTGAGTATTTCGATGGCAACGGCATAGCCCGCGTACGAAGATCGAGCCAAATGTAAAATCTTCTTACCACTAAAATTTCACAGTAAATATAGTTTAATTTCATCGTCGAAATTCAATGATTAAATAAGGCAAAAATCTCTATTAAATTTTAGTGGTAGCTATGGATTTGCCAAACCGTCGCTGTTGAGAAGTAAATCGTAGGTTAAGGGGTTAATTAATTTACGCAATTCTAACGCTCTAAGGGGACCGGGTAAGCTCTATCACGGCCATGTTAAAATATACCAACGTTATGTACCTTATTCTCAGAAATAGTGAAAGATAGAGTTCTAGATTTTTTAGAGTAGTTTGAATAACATGCTTTACATGTTTTAACAAACCATTTTCTTTCTAAGTGAAACTGAAAATTAATTATTAATTATTTATTGAAAGACATTTTTAAATTAGCATTTTTGGTAAGATTTCACTGCCTAAAATAAATAATTCTCAACAAATCCTTAAATCCCTGTGTTAACCCTAGAACTACCGGAAATTTTACTCAAGTTTTATAAAAACATTCTACACCAGAATTTTTACTTAAAACTATTTAATTTGTTTATTTAACTTATTATTGTCTGATTTATACATTTAGTTTGTTTTGAAGAAATTTCTGGTTTGAATAAATATTTTGAATGTACATGCCGGGTCCATTGGACCCTTCTGGTAGACAGAGGGTTAAAGTATGCACTATAACATAATATAAGTATTTAGATAATTCTGAGTAAATATTAAATATTGAATTTTATATTTATTATATTTATTTAATAAATATTGAAAAAAAGGGACACAAACCTGAAAAATCGAAGTTTTGAGAAAAAGTCAATTAAAGCTGTGAAGTAGTGTTGCCAGTGGACTACTTTTTAAAAATTCTGATTTCCTGATTTGCACCACTTTTTTGAAATAGTAAAATTCGCCTAATTTAATAACATATTAATTAAAGCGAAAACAGTGGGAATTTTACCACTTCAGAAAAGTGGTGCCAATCAAGAAATCTGAATTTTAAAAAAGTAGCCCACTGCTGTGAAATGCTCTTAGAAAGAATGAAGAAGATCCAATACTTTTATATATATATATATATATATAAACATGTGTATATCATGATATATATATCATGATTATATATATCATGAAAATATAAAGGTTTAAACTATTAAAAAGTAAAAATCGATTTTTTGGTTGAATTTCGCTTACTCGGTTCCCTTAAAGTGATCAGTGACCTTCATTAGTACAAAGGGAGAATATTACAAATTTGAATGGAAAACCCTCGTTTATTACACTCAAAGTAAGTAACTTTACACGGTCAGGTGGCAGAGAGGAGAATTGTGGAAATAATTGAAGGGGGAAATAATTGTGCTGTGGCTGTCAGGCCTATTGCGGCCGACGGAGGGTTAACCCTCTCGCTGCGTAGTTGTTTTATGAAAATAGCTTCAAAAATTGCGTATTTAACTCCTTCGCAACGAGAGTATTTTAAGAATTTTTGTTCTTTTGCCACCGGTTTTTCAAAACAAAAATTTTCGTCTAATTCAATCGGGAAATTTCTCCGATTAGATAAGGCGAAATTTAGAATAAAAAAATAACTGGTGGGAATGAACAAGGAGAGTTCATTAGACGGAAAAATGCATCCCCGAGGAAATCTCGGGTTGCGCAAATTTTGCTACTTTTACGTTACCCGAGAAACTCTCGAGTTGCGCAGCAAGAGGGTTAAGCACTGGAATATGGTAATTATGCTATAGAAAATGCTTCGTTGTATTTATCGATTTATTACATTATATATCTGTATATGAGGGAGATAGATTAAAATACATTATAGAAGTTTATACACTATGTTGCACTCCCCATTGTTAATGTTATAATATTATCACACACTCAGTTAAATGAAGTAAGGGGCAAATTTATTCGACTTTTGAAATAGCATCATTCATCAAATGTAATTTTATTTTGGCACAATACCAATAGTAGCGATAGATTAAGATAATTATATTTTCCTAAATAAATCTCCAAACGCCTAAGTTACAAAAATGCATTAATCACAACAGTTATTTTCGTACAGAATTGCTTTGTTTAGAGTAGATATCCTAGAAACAATGTAATGATTGCAAGCTTCTCGAGCGGGGTTAATTTTAATCAAATTGCAGAAAAGTGGAGACTTCGAGAAAAGGATTAATGCTAATGGGATGTTTTATCCTTTATTTTATCGTAAAGATATTTTTATCTACCCCAGTTTTTAACACTTTCAAACATATTGGATAAGTATTTATGAATTGGGTTTTCCAGTCCGTCTGTCTGGCCGCCTGTTTGTCTGTCAGTCCGTCTGTCCGTACTATAACTCGGGCAGTGTTGAATTCAGACACTTTTCTCCGGGAGGGATTTTTGTGGCTCTGGGGGGGAAATTGCACTTTTTGACCATTGAAAACACAAATCTCAAATCTTCCGGGGGGGACATCTCACTGCTCCCGGGGGGGAGTGTCCCCCCCGGGCCACCCCCTGAATTCAACACTGAACTCGGGTAAATGTAGTCGGATTGCCAGGATATTGATATACGTTACTGAGACTTATGGCTTGTTCGGTATTTAAAATAAAATGTGTAGCATTTATAGTTTTTTACAGGGACATTCAGAAGAATTTCGTTAGATTACATCCTATCGGGGAGGGGAATCATTTGTGATGCTTTTTAATGATGTTTCACAATTTCAAACGCATTGAAATTTATATCTGAAGTACACTATCAGATGCTTACTGTTGAATATGGTATACATAGCGTTCATCATTCATTTACTGGGACCCTCAAAAGAATTCCGCTACATTATGATCTCTGACTAAAAATCGTTTACGGTGCATTTTATTCATGTTGCGCTATTTCAAACATATTGAAATTGATATATATCTTAGAGGTGCACTTGAAGAGGCTTTCTATAGATGATTGTCCGCATAGCATTTATCGGTCATTTACAGGGGCACAAAATTTAATTCGGTTACAATCGATACTATCTATGAACAATAATTTCTGGAGGTGCGTTTTACTTTGTGGTCTGCGTTTAATTATTGACAATTTTTTTTAACATTTTCATTAACATTAACATTTTTAACAAAGTTGAAAAGTGTTTATACATTCTAGTCCAAGAGCTGTTAAACATTTTATGGAAGGTATTTGAGGCACCCTGAAAATTTGTGCAACACTTCTTTTGTAATGGCTGAATACAAAATCGAATGTCTGGCTGAAGGATCGCGGCCCAAAAACTGTACCAGGCACGTGTCAAATGCCATTTTTTGACTACCCCCCAAAAAAGGTATTTGAGGCACGCTGAGATTCAGACAGAATAATATTTATACTTAGAAAAAAATATTTTGAAAACGACAGACACTTTAGTCGGCCCAAAAACTGTGCCAGAAACGTGTCAAGTGCCATTTTTTGACTACCCAAAAAAGGTATTTGAGGCACGCTGAGATTGAGGCAGAATAATATTTATGCTTAGAAAAAAATATTTTGAAAATGACAGACACTTTAGTCGGCACAAAAACTGTGCCAAACACGTGTCAAGTGCCAAATGGCACTTGACACGTGTCTGGCACAGTTTTTGGGCCACGATCCTTCAGCCAGATATTCGATTTTGTATTCAGGCATTACAAAAGAAGTGTTGTACAAATTTTCAGGGTGCCTCAAATACCTACTCAAAAATGTTCAACAGCTCTCCTACTATTCGGTTTGTCTGTCCGTCTGTTTTCACTCTAACTACCGTAAATATACTCGGATTTTCATGAAATTGATAAAGGTTTTTTAGGGTCACCAAAGCATGTTTTGTATTGTATATGAAGTATGTAGGATTAATCGTTCATTTACAGGCGCACTCAAAAGTATTCCATCACATTATGCCCGTAAGGCATGGTGACGTCACGGCGACGTCGTTGTGAAGTCACACTGTGATTTTGTGACCGTCGATGTGACGTCACGTGACGTCGATGTGACGTCACAGTGACTAGAATGCGAGGTCGTTATGGCCGTTTTAGAGGACGTTTGTAACGTCACATTGTGACCACTCTGTGAAGTCACGGTGTGACAAATTTGTGAAAAGTGTGTCATATGTGACTATTTTGGCATTAACTTTGTGACGAACCTGTGACGAAAGCGACAATGCTTTGAAGTCACACTGTGACCAATTTGTGAAATATGTGTCATTTGTGACGAATTTGTCATAAACACTGTGATTTCAAATGAAAATCAAATTTCAAATTAATTGCTTAAAAGACGCAAATAGTGAAAAAGATTCCAGGCTGGGACTCGAACCCAGGCCATCAGTACAGCACACTGACATATACCGACTAAATCACATGGAACGATACCCAGGCTGGAAAATTTCTCACTATTACATGTTGGCAAGGCTACAAACGCAGCAAAAGATGGAATATTTAGCGTGAACCACACACATGATGCAAACACGAAACTTAATTAAATCCAGCATTGATTGAAATTATATTAATACTTGGAAATTTTTCCAGAGAGAACCATTCGCCTTGCATACAATATTTCAAATGAAAGTCAAATTTCAAATTAATTGCTTAAAAGGCAATTTTAATTTGAAATGTTGTATGCAGGGCGAATGTTTCTGCCTGGAAAAATTTCCAATTATTAATATAGTTTCAATCGATGCTGGATTTAATTAAGTTTCGTGTTTACCCCATGTCGGTAGCTCACGATAAATATTCCATCTTATGCTGCGTTTGTAGCCTTGCGAACATGTAATAGTGAAAAATTTTACGGGCTGGGCGTCGTTCCATGTGGTTTAGTCGGTAGAATGTCAGTGTGCTACACTGATGGCCCGGGTTCGAGTCCCGGCATGGAATCTTTTTCACAATGTTGGCCTTTGCGCCTTTTAAGCAATTAATTTGACATTTGATTTTCATTTGAAATATTGTATATAAGGCGAATGATTCTCTCTGGAAAAATTTCTAAGTATTAATACAGCGATGAATTTTAAAATAAAATTTTGCTGTAAATATAAAATCTTATCTTTTTACCGTACTTTTTAGCAAAATATCGCTACTTTGGAGTCCTATTCTTCTAAAACATTTTACATTTTTCCACTTAAAAAACAATGCTTATCAACTGACATATTTTTTTATTAAGTTCTATGCTTGATATTTAGAATGTGTAAGTTTTTTAATTTGTTTTGATTTGTCATTGCTTTATTAAATACGAACATGGAAACTAACGGATATTAATACAACTATTATTTATAGAGCGGCATGATAAGCGATATTTATTTAAATTTTTTATTCCCGTGTATATTGTACTTTGTGAATATGAGCTAAATAGATTTGGTATGTTTTATAGGAAAAGACTGATCCGGGAAATAGAAAAAAAAAAAAAAAAAAAAAAAAAAAAAAAACGAGTAAGAAAAATCATGCGTTAAGCATAGATTAAAATATACTTTCCAACACTTTCTGAATGCTTTAACAAGACATCGTAATTTAGGGAAATGACGTAAATAAGATAACTAAGTAAACATTTTAGAAAACGCATAAAACATTTGAAAAACTGATTTCAGCAGTTACTGTCCATAGCCAAATATGTTTTCCAATTCTTTTAAACAGCCCTTATTTGATCTGTAGGTTGATACACTGAAAAAAATGAAGTACTCAAAAATGAGCAAACCGACGTACTCATATTGAATTGAATATTTTTGGATCAAAAATGAACCTATGCTTTCTCTATTTTGAAGCATCACATGTTATCAAACCCAAACAAACAAATAGTTTTGTACCTTGTAATGGTTCATTTCATTTATGGCGGCATAAATGATGTTTATTAATGTAAATATTAAATTATGCACAGCATTTTAAAAATAATTGCTTGGAAATAATGTTCTTGTCATAAAAATATTCGATTTGAGTATCTTGTTAAGAATTTTGCTATTTTTCTTGATAAATAATCAATTAAACATTTCTTGTTAAGAACTTTGGACGGGAAATAAATGTCAGTACATTTTTACTTTACATTTTAGGGGTTTTTTTTTTTTGTTTTTTTTTGGGGGGGGGGGGGGGGGGGAAGGCAGTACATAACGATTCATATTTGATCACAGCCATGGAATAAAAAATGAGTACATGTGTTTCTCAACTTTGAGTACATTTGGATCGGAGCTATTTTGTGCATGTGACGCATTTAAAATTGAGTAGTTTTTACTCAATTTTGAGTACCCATTTTTTTAAGTGTATATATACTATATAATGGGAAAATTTAGTTTAGCAAGAAAACGCCTAACAGGTTGAAATTCATTTTCAGCAATTTATACTAATGTATGGAAACATACTTGAATACCTTTGTACAACCCTATAGTTTACCTAAAATCTTTATTACACGCCACTATTTAGTTAAAATTTAATTCAAACTAAGACACTCTTAAAACTGCTGAAATCACATTTCCAGAAATTATAATATATAGACGGCCATGTATCCAATTCTTTACGTGACCCTGTATATCATTTTATCTATATTCTACAAATATTTCTTGGTAAATTAAATGCAGTTCAGCGAAAAAAAGCATAACTCATTTAAAAACCACCTTTAAGCAATTTGCGCCCATACCCAGTAATCCTTACGAATACTTTTGTGTAACCTTGTATAGGAATTATAGCATTTATATACACCATACACTAAGCATAAATATAGTGAATCATAAAAGTGCATATCATAATTAAAAATATATTTCCAGCAATCATCGCTAATGAACAGTACTTCGGATACAATATGGTATCTGAAAGATTTTGTGTGTCCCTGTAAATGCTATATACGTATTATTCTTATTATACATGAAATAATTTATAGTATGTAAACCTAAGCGACATACATCAATTTCATTATATATGAAATAGATTAACATAATTAAAGTATGCCGCAAACAATTCCCTCCACCTCTATATCATTATGTATTTGAATTCCCTTTTTAGTCCTGTAAATGAACAATAACTATTCTTTGCATCGCATAGTCAACAGAATGCATATTTTAGTGCACTTCATAAATGCATATAAATTTTATTCTGTTTGAAAGCGTGCGTAAAATCATAAAAAATCATTTGAAACGACTTTTTCCCATAGGCCGTAATGTAACGGAAAACTTTTGGCTGTCCCTGTAAATGAACAAAACATGCTACAAACTTCATTACAAATAGGTTCCGTGCGATGGTAAACGTCAATACCATCCAAAAATTTCAGGGCAATCCGAGTATATTTTCGAGAGTTAGAGTGCGCACAGACTGCTAGACGGACAGACGGAGAGGCAAACCGAAGTCATAAGCACTTTTCAACTTGTGTCCTACATTACTGTGCTGTCCTCTAAAAAAAACCCACTTTTTTAATTTCTCACTATATAAAATTTAATAAAAAATACAAAACAATTTGAAGTAGCTACATTTTCACAGCCTGTCCTGACTAAGATTTTAATGTATAGTATTTTATTTTCTATCAATATATTACAAAATGGCAGCCAATTAAACAAGACTTTGAAAAAAACCCACTTTTTTCTAAAAATAACCCACATGTAAAAATACTTCTAGAAATCAAAATATTAAACAGCAAAGTTTTTCTTTCATTATTAATTAGTTTTAAAACACAATTCTGCAAAAAAAATAATAATATTTTAATAATTGTAAATTGAAGGATTTACAAATGAAAAATTATAAATGTAATTTTTTGCTTATTTTTTAAAAAACTAAATGAACACTTAAGTAATTTTAAATTCTTTTATTATTGTAAATGACATATAGAAACAGGACAAAAAGAAATTTTGACTTCTGTGATTTTTTTGATTAAGTTCTAGGGTGGGTTTTTTTTAGGATACATTTTCCTGTGGGTTTTTTTTAGAGGACAGCACTATATGTATCCTGTATTATATGAACTTTAAAAAAATATATACTAAAGCAGTTTAATCTATAACTTCCTATCAGGCATGAAAAATACTTTATTTCAATGCTTAAATATCATATTTTACTTTTTAGTGCCAATAATTACCCGAATCATACACGTAGAAAATTAATTTACAATAGAAGAAAATTTAATAACCCATTCAGAATGTCTATAATTAAATGTTTGATTAAAATCACAAACAGAAAAAATGCTTACATACAATTAAAAAAAATAAATATACCAATTTGAAAAACACTAAAAATAGTAATTAGCATTTATAATTGTACTGTTAAACAACAGCAAACTACAATAGATAAATTAAATGCATTATTAGATTTAACAATATCTCAAAAATATTTCCATATGGTATAAGGAATTCCTATTATTTTATAATTTTGGCAAATGTTAAATCTGAAAACATTGGTTTGAAGATTTATGATTTTAAAAGATAATTTAAAATATTATTAGCACTAAAAGAAAATTCTTTCAAATGTTTCACTACTGTAATATGTTAAAAATACATTTTCCCAGTATAATGTTAATTTCTAATCTGAAACGGTTTCGTAATCTCAGGATAATCGAACATCATATTTAACCCCAAAATAATAATAACTATAAATGTTAGTAATCAAAAAATAGTAAGAAGCCGATAAAATAATTCCAAATCATTGTCGTTCCATACATTTTTAATCTCAAGTAAGAGTAAATTAATGTTTATATTAATTCCAGTATGAATGTAGGCATGAATGTCTCTGCGCAGTTTTTTTTTTTTTTTTTTTTTTTTTTCAAGCGATGGCAGATTAAAATATTTTTCTTCACAGTTTTCAAATTGGGAAATAACGCTTCTGACAGTTCAAGATCAGTCTCTTACAAATATAACTATTTAACTCATAATATACAACCAGGAATAAAATATTTAAATTAAATAAAACTTACATGCACGTTCCATTAATATTCGTGTATCCTAAAATGGTCATTTCCTTATCTTAAAGTGTTGTAGACGTGTTGTTCTAAAACAAGTGAACTACTTCCCGCGTATTCTCATATTTATTTTTCTGTGGGCAGACGATTTTCGAGCAGATGGTTTGTTACAGATTGTTTGTTTTTGTATACAAGAAATATGGAAATTGAACGCGCAGAAATTTTCTGAAAGTATCATTCATTAAAATTTTGTATTTGAAGAAATATCCAATGTATTTAATCTTTTCTTTTTATCCGTACCAAATAATTCAAGTTAAAATGTATTGTAAAGTTTTTTTTTCTAAATAATTATAATAATAATATTCATAATTAGAGTTTATTAGATAAAACATTGTTTAAATTTTTAAAAGGTGTAAAAATAAATTTAATGTATTAACGACACCCCCCCCCCTTTTTTCTTTTTTTTTAAAGTAAAGTTTGTTTTCCTTTATTTTCGGAAAATGCTAATTTTATTTTAAAAGTCTGAAAGAAGTAGAATTTATGACTTGAATACAAATTATAAAAATATTCTAAAGCAAGAAATGCATAGATGTCTAAACTCTGAAGACTCTTTCTACATGCTCATTAAAAGGTGCAGATTTAAGTGTAATAGAAAATTTTTAGTTTGAAACCACAGAACTGTTTCGAATAATTCTGGTCGGTAAAAAAAGAAAGAAAGAGTGAAATTTCCTCCCAGCAAACTAAATATGTAAAGTGTATAAATTTAATATTCGTAATTGTAAATATATTATCCAAATGCTAGATAAAATTGAAATCATGAAAAAGTATACATTCACTGTCTTAGATATCAAATTGATAAAATATAGCCTGAAAATTTAGTTTATTAATGCTTGTATCGTGCACTTTATTTATTATGCCCCCCCCCCCCCTCCCCTTTAGTGACGGAATTTACCATTTGCTATCCACTAATATATTTTCATTTTTTATGCCGCTGTAACTCGTGGCTGTTTAAAATATTTCTCTTCATTTTCAAAGATTTTTGAAGTTCATATTTTTTGTCACACTGTGACTTACAATATGCTGGTTTTTTTTGTCACATATGTGACGTGGCGTACGTTACATAGCAGTGACATAACAGAGACGTCACAATTTTTTTTTAATTGCCAGAAAAATATAATTTTACAAAAAGTAACATGTTTTGAAGAATTTTCGTAAGTTTTTAAAGTTTTCTAAGAAGTTCACATTTCAGTCACAATGTGACATCACTGAGTGGTGGCATTTCGGTCACAGATGTGACGTGACCACAGTGGCTTGGAGTGACGTCACAGTGACGTCACCGTGACCATGCATGCTATGAGGGTGGTATATGGGGAAAATCGTTTGCAGAGTACTTTGATGACATTACGCTATTTCAAATGTATTGAAACTGATACAAATAACTTAATTTTATTACGATCTCGTTAGAACAGGCATTCATAGCAATTTTTATTCATTTACAGGGACACACAAAAGAAATCGGTTACAGTACATTACTGTATTTGTGTAATAAGTGCTGGAGTGTACGGTTTAAAATTCGGTATGCGCTTTTAAATTTAATTAATGTTTTGCATCTTACTCGTTATATATAAATTCTATACCTCAAATACAGTGCTGCATAAAAGTATTCAAGTACCGTTCTCCTTATTAGAGGAAATTGCTGAAGGTAAATTTCCAACTTAAGTATATGTATCTGTTCAGTGAATTAAATTTTGGCATGCGTGTAGTTAATAGATTAAAATCTATATAGCATTGACAGGGCTGCTGAAAAAATTCAGATAATTTTCCGATTGTGGATGGCAACAGCTGAAATTGGGTTTTGAAATGTGTTATGCGTTTCCATAGGGTTGAATTAGACGTAATATTTTAATATTTTAAACTGTGCAGTTTTGTTACATTATTCTGAATGTGTTGGAAAGTGCTTCATAATCTATGCTTGACGCATGATTTTGTTTTCGTTTTTTTCTTTTGATATTTCTATAGTATGTATAAACTCTAATGATCATATGCATTAGAGGCATTTCCAACTGTTCTATGCATTTCCTGACTGAAGTGAAATTTGGCATTCTAATTATTATATGATAAATGTATAGATTATATACAGGGTTGCACAAAAAATTCGGATATTATTCCAACTATTCATTGTAATTCCTGAAATTGTATTTTCAAATCTGTTATGCATTTTACAAATTGTTTATTTAGAAACCATTTTTACTTTATTATTCTGTGAAGTTCGATAATAGTATTCTGAATGCATTGGAAAGTGTTTGGCAATCTATACTTGACGCATGATTTTACGTTCTTGTTTGTTATCTTATAATGCTACTTTTGGTTCGAACTTGTAAAATGAAATAATTTTTTTCTTCGTTGATGGAGGAAAGTAAAATCTTTATGCATAGTTTTGTAAAATATTTTCGAAAATTTCAAGTTTATTGCCGAAACGTCAATTGAGGCTAGATCGTAATTTTGGTTTCATGTTTGTTTGTCTGTGAACTACTTGTTTGTTTGAGAACTGTTTGTCTGTCTGTATGTCTTGCGATAACTGCCGCAAAAAGCATCCAATTAGATTGTAATTAGGTAGGTAATGTTGGTGATGTGCACGGAATTGGCTGTATTGTTTTTGGTTGAATTTGGTTTATTCGTTTGAAAAATATAGAGCATTTTCTGCTATTTCGTAATGCTTTTCAATGAGAATTTAGTCGATTTTTGAATTTTACTATTCATTGGATAGAAAATGGCACATTCGGATAAGTTATTTAAATGTTAAAATATGGATGCAAAAATTTCGCAATGGAAAAATGAAATTAGTTTGCAATTTTGTCAATACATATATCAGACATTCTAAATTATTAAACAGAGAGAACTAACGTTACAAAGCACAAATATAATAAGTTTAAAAACGCATATAGCTATTTCGAAGACTCTAAGGCTTCATTATCAGTGCTTAAAAATTAAAGATAAAATTAAATTAAAACTGTGGATTAAAAGAGAAGGAGGGGGGGGGGGCAGAGAGCATAGAGGCATACTTCACATCTTGATCGTCAACGGCGAAATGAAATTCACTGTTGACAAACAATTGTTAAGTCGATCTAACGCGCACACATGTAGACCATTCAAAAATTGCCCAGATGCTCTGGGAGAGTTCAAACAAAGAGGAGAAAAAAAGGGGGCAGCGAAGAGGACGAATTAAAGAAATTGAAACCAAATCTTTGAAAAATTGGGCGTGCGGACAAATCGTTTCTAAGCTGTTTGAATTTTTCCATATGGGATAGGCTTCCCAAAAGTAAAAATTGTAAATTGATGAGCATTTTTGTAGTATTGAGGCTTCGGAAAATTTAAAATTATGATTGCTGGCCTAGAAGTGATTAGCAATAGCGGAACGTTTGATGTCACAATTTTTAACATAAGTTTTATGCTCCCCTAAACGGACCCTAAAGGGTCGTTTCGTTTGACCAATGCATATTTCATTGCATTCATAAGTGCAATATGCAGAGTGTGTTGACGGTCGAGATGTGAGGTATGCCTCTCTGGCTCCCCCACCTTTTAATCCACACTTTTAATTTAATTTTATCTTTAATTTTTAAGCACTGATGATGAAGCCTTAGAGGCTTCAAAATAGCTATATGCGCTTTTAAACTTACTTATATTTGTGCTTTGTAACGTTGGTTCTGTCTGTTTAATATCTTGGCACAAAGTACAGTCCTCCCCCCTTTTATATTCTAAATTATCTATGTAATTTTTTAAGAAATTTTGTGAATCTGTTCGAAATACGAGGGCTGATCAATAAAGAAAGATCATAATTTTTTTTATACCAACATATCATCACTCATTGCCTATATTTTAATGGTGCATTTCAAAGTAGTTTATATGTAATGCAATGCACTTGTTCCACATATTTTCACACTCAAAAGACAGGTTGAAATCAATTTTTTTAAATATCTCCCTCAAAATTGCGACCGCCGCCGTCTTCTCAAATGCTTCTAATAATGAAAAATACTTTCCAAGAGGATGTTTCTTCATATTAGGGAATTCCTCTGTAACATCGCCTTCAATTTCAAAGAAACTTCCTCGTGAACGTCCTTTTTTTCGAGTATGTGGAGTCTCGCAACTCACCGCTTACAAACACATCTCATGTTCACTTTTCTGTTACCTACATATGGGAGGAATGCCATTATAAATGCAATATTTTTAACAGTTCTCATATCTAACGTTCTTTTCCGACAATAATAGCGACAATATTAATGGTGACTCCTGTAAGCGCAGTTACAGGAACTCCGGCTATATCTCCCTTTGAAGATATAGTCTTTCTCTTCCTTGACCCATTTTAGGCCAAGCATAGAAATTTTTATAAAATGTGCTATTCTTTTCATTGAAATATGCTTAAATTACATTCATTAAGACAAAAAAAAGTTTCTTTCATGAAAAACAATATTTTATTTGAGAAATAAAATGCATTCGGCATTTTCATGCATTCGGTCAATGATGCGCTAACGCACCATCAAATTTAAAATTAATAATTTTTTTACATTTTTTATGACATTTGTTTTATTATTATTTACTACGCTATTAATATTGTCGAAAATAATAGCGACAATATTAATGGTGACTCCTGTAAGCGCAGTTACAGGAACTCCGGCTCTACCTTCCTTTGAAGAAGGTTGTCTTTCTCTTCCTTGACCCATTTTAGGCCCAGCATAGAAATGTTTAAAAAATGTGGCATTATTTTCATTGAAATATGTTTAAATTACATTCATTAAGACAAAAAAAGTTTCTTGCATGAAAAACAATATATTATTTGAGAAATAAAATGCATTCGGTCAATGATGCGCTAACGCGATTTTAATTGTTGAAAAAAGGTATCAATTAATGTTACTAAAATTTATTTTTCACATTAGGAAAAAATAAAAAAATAAGTATAAAAATGAAAGTTAATTACATAAGTTAATTACTGGTGAGTTTAAAAAAGGAATACATTGACGTTTGCTTTGATTTCACGGTTTTACTTTTTATAATTTTTATTTCCAAATTCTTTCTAAGTTCAGTAAATAAATGCAAAATTTTTTTGGATGAGAACAAATAAGGACGATTTCATTAATTTATCTATTTCTTTGAGAGTTTCCTGACAGAATAGGGCAGGGGAGTTTATGGACCGTCGTTCTTAATTTGTCATCAGAGTTAAATTCATTGCCTCAAAAGGCACAAAAGGGTTTAAACACTTAAAAGTTACCGGAATATTAAAAAAAAAATCTAAACTTAGTTTAGAAGTTTGGGTGAATAATGCGCCCTCCGGAATTATTTTTCTAATAAAACCTTCTTCAAGCGACCACGAAAAAACGTAATTTGTTTCATTTTCTTCAAAGAAATGGGTCGCTCATGGAGGGAGTTCAACTGGGATGGTCGCTGAATAGAGGTAAAATGAGTATTGAGCTTATGGGAATAAATTTCGTTGCAGGAAAAAATTATCGTTCAGGGAGGTGGTCGCTTAATGGAGGTGTTAGCACGGGGAGGTTTCACTGTACCACGTATTCATTATACATTAAGTTAAGAATGGAACATAAAAGTAAATTTGTGTAAAATAAAGTATCCTTATACAAAATTGTGAACATTCTTTATTCAACAGCTTTCGTATATAAAACATTTTAACTTTTCAAATTCATATTTTTACTGTCATGAGTAAGTATTTTTTCTCGTTTAATTTACCAGTTACCTAGCAACTTTATTTCATAACGTGTCAGAAAAAAAGAATTTATTGAAATGATTCATTCACTATGCTTTCCTATTGCGAAATATTTTGGAAAATAATTTTAAATAAAATATGAAATAGCAAAGTAGCTACTCCTGAAGACAATTTTTTATTCTAAAGTATTCAAATAATAAGATCAAGATCATAATTGCAGGAAATCGTGTTTATAACTGTTCTTAAAAGTTAGATTTTCTGAATCTTTGGGGAATCTTATATGCTTAGAAATATATGCATTATTGCATATATTTATATACACAATGGGATATACACGGGTTTCCCGAGCTATAGAAAATAGCTGTAAACCATTTTATTAATTAATAATCCTAATAAATATTTTACATATAATATATTTTTAGAATGAGCACTAACAATACAAAAATCATACTTGTATAAAAAAAAAATATCAACTATTTGTTTAAATAAAGTTTTGAAATCTATTAAAAACGATAGTTTTGTCGTGACCTCGAGCCGAGTTTTAGCCGGAGAGATCGCCAAAGATCACTATTTACAATCAGATTTTTAGATCCTGATCATATAAGTGGTTTAAGTGCATAGTTTAATTACATGTATTAAATTTGTGTTTAGCGTATAATGTTTTATTTATTTATTTATTTATTTATTGGTGATTCGTTATGGAATATAAGATGAAAACCAATTCTGAGCTATTTATATTAATTTAAATGCAAACGGATTTATTTTTATTGCAATCGTCTGCACACGATAGAGATAGATATAAAATAATCCATGCTTGAAAATTATATTAAAAACAATACAGATTGAGTAAATTGTATATCGATTGTATATCACATAAATAAAATCTCGAGTGATTCAACCCGGCTTTCCACACACTGATGTATACATCTTGAAATATTTTAAGTATCTAAAATATTGTCCGGTCGGCGGCGTGTTCCACAGAGAAGGCCCCTGCCACGCTGAAGGTCCAAGTTCAAATCAAAGCTCAGATGACAGTTCGGATAAGACATGGATGTAATTGTGCACGTCATATGGATTCACTGCATCTCGGTTAGCGCCTTATATACAGAAGAAGATAAAACAGAAGAAATAAAATTTGTTGTGTAATGGTTGTAATATCTGTTTCTCTGTGTAATAGGGATCTTTCGAAGCGGCAACCATAGTTGCTATGGGTGTCAAAGAATTATCACTTCGGTGATGTAAAATGTCAAATTAGAAAATTTTAACGGAATGGAATCTCTTGGGTTCAAACGCTGATCTTCCCGTTTTGGAGCTAGAGAAAATACCTCTGTGCTACTACAATTTTTGCTTACATTTCCGCAATACTTATCACTTACAAGGTGTGGCTATTAAATAACGAGACTAATGCTGTAAAATACTTTATTTTAAATTTATGCATATTTAGTTATTATCCCCTTTAATATACACCCTTCTTTTATTCCTACAACGCTCCATGCAAATTTTCCATTATTTGAAACAGTGCTGGATGTCTTCTTCTGTGAGCTCTGTCATAACACGTGACGCTTTTTCTTTCACAGCTTTAATGCAAATTTGACCTTAGGGAACAGATAAAAGCAAAATGGTGCCAGGCCAGGTGAATAAGGCGGATGGCGCAACACTGGGATGTTCCGAGCATTAGTTCTTGAGATAGAGCTCCCAAAAAATTGTTGTCACATAAAGACAGGCGGACGGACAAACATACAGACATACAAACTCATAGACAGACATTTTCTAAAAATAATCAAATCGCGTTCGGGGCCTTCTAAGACGTATAAATCTGTCGAAAACAGGAATTCGATTTTTTTTACGAATTTAATACTTTTTTCTTGTAAAGATAGAAGAAAGTAAAAAAGAGAAAAATACAGGCATTTTAAATGCCAAATTTTGCTGCACAGATAAACGGCTATACCAAGGTAATTCGACAAAACATTTTAATTAACGTAATAAAGACCCAATTTTTAATTATGAATATATCTCAAACTATTTTCAGAAATTTCGTGGAATCCTATATCTACGTTAAACCGAGGGTTTAGATTTGTTTTCCATTCTCAAAATTAAGTGTTCACATTAGAAACTTTAAAGTTTGCTACTACTTGAATATGGAGTCACCCCTATAAATTTATATTTTTAGCATAAAAAAACCCCCCACATAATTTGCAATCCAAAGGTTATTTTCGTTTTTCTCTCCAACAATGTTACGATAAAAATTTATTGGTTGTTTCCCCTCTCTCTCTATTTTTTGGTCGATTCTATATCACATAGATAAAATCCGGAGTGATTCAACTCAGCTTTGCACACACTGATGTATAGATCCTGAAATATTTTAAGTAGCTAAAAAAATGTCCGGTCGCTGGCGTGGTCATCAGCGGAGACCGCTGCCACCTTGAAGGCCCGAGTTTGAATCTTGGGTAAGGCATGGATATAATTGTGCTGATCATATGGATGCACTGTATCTCGGTTGGCTCCTTATATACACAAAAAGAAAAAACAAGAACATATGTAAAATGGAAGAAATAAAATTTGTTGTACATGATTGTAAAATCTGTTTCTGTGTGTAATATGAATCATTCCAGGCGAAAGCCATAGTGGCTAAAGGCCTCAAAGAATTCTTCACTACGGTGGATATCCAATGTCAAATTAGACAATTTTGACAGAATGGAACCTGTTGGATTCGAACGCAGAACTTCCCGTTTTGGAACTAGAAACAATATCTCTGTGCTACTAATTTTTAAACTAGTTTTAACACACTAGACAGACTTGACTACATTGAAAAAGATAAATTAAATTAAAAAAATATATATAAACATTTAATTAAAAACAAAATTATATAAAAACATTTAATTAAAAACAAAATTATATAAAAACATTTAATTAAAAACAACAAATGCATACATACAAATATTTAATTAAAAACAAAAATATACACAACTAGTATGTTGTGGCCATCACAAAACTTTCTTCTATATAAATCACATCAATTAAATCATTTAAATAGTACAAGAAATTACATGAATTTAGGACCAATTCATATCAAAGTACATCTGAATTTGAAGTTTGATGAAAATTCGTGCATTAGTTCTTGAGATAGAGCTACAGCGGGAATTCTGAAAAATGTAGTATAGCAGCGCCACCTGTTGAGCGATTTACACTAAAAATAAACAGCACTAAATGATATCAAGGTATACTTGAATCTGAAGTTTGTTGAAAATCTAAGCGTTAGTTCTTGAGATAAAGCTATTGTGGAAATCGCAAAAAATACAGCATAGCAGCCCCACCTGTTGAGCGATTTACACCAAAAATTAAACAGCACTAATTTACACGTCAATTCATGTCAAGGACTAACTAAATCTGAAGTTTGATGAAAATCCGTGCAATAGTTCTTGAGATTCAGCTCTTACGAAAATCGTGAAAATGCAGCACAGCAGCGCCACCTGTTGGACGATTTACACCAAACATTAAACAGCACTAATTTATATCAAGGACTAACGAAATCTGAAGTTTGATGAAAATTCGTGCATTTTTTCTTGAGTTAGAGCTATTGCGATAATCATGAATAATGCAGCATAGCAGCGCCACCTGTTGGGCGATTTTCACAAAAAAGTAATCAGCACCAAACTATATCCTGGACTAACTGAATCTGAAGTTTTTTGAAAATACGTGCTGTAGTTCTTGAGATATAGCTATTGCAGAAATCGTGAAAAATGCCGCATAGCAGCGCCACCTGTTGGGCGATTTTCACCAAAAACTAATCAGGTCCAGTTTATATCAAGGTGTAACTAAATAATAAGTTTTGTGAAATTCTGTGCATTAGTTCTTGAGATAGAGCGCCCACAAAATTTGTGTCACATACAGACTCACAGACAGACATTTTCTAAAACCCATCAAATCGTGTTCTGGGCATTCTAAAACGTGTAAATCCGTCGAAAACAGGAAGTCGAAAATTTTCACGAATCCAATACTTTCTTCTTGTAAAGATAGAAGAAAGTAAAAATCGACGTTTCACTGTGCAACACACACCCTCATCAGTACACACATCAGCGATAGTAGAATATCGAAATATGTCCTTGACACAGTCAAAGTCAAAGTTAAAGTTATTCTTTCAAAAATACAAAATATTCCTTCAGGATCGTACCAGATTCGTTGATTTGAGTCTAGTGAATCAGTTTTGCATGAACAATTTATAATGATAAGCGTTGCAATTATTTTTTTAAATCAATGAATTTTTTAAGGCTGAGGTGTGGTCCGTTTTAAAGGCATGCTGTACTAATTTATAGTTTAATGTTACATTTTAAAAATGCTACTGATTGTTGCTTACGTTGCCGCGTTATTTATCCCTTATACTCTGCTACGTTTTCTTTAGTAATTTTTTCTATAGAATCGGACAGAAAAGGGTTTAAAAATGGATTATATAGCTCACCGTCAACCGATTTTTACGAAAATCTATACAATTCTTCCGTCAGTGGTTTACTCAGCTGGATCAATCAACCTGATCTAACGAATATTTTCCTTGTAATAATCCGATCAATTTATTTACTGTTCAATCAATAAAAAAAAAACAAAAAACAATTCTAATATTAGTATTGTAGTTATAGAAACACGTATTTTCTTTTTTATAGTAAGGCAGTGATGTATTTTATAACGAATTTATATCTTTTTCAGTTTCAAACTGAAATAAAAATTAGAAAAATAAAGTAACTCGCATGACTCTCGAATTTCCTATTATCTTTAAAATCCTTAAAGAAGTCCTGTGATACTTGATGAGAGAGCAGCTGCAATTTTTTTTTTTTCAAAAAGGCAGATCGAAGTAAAATGGGCTGAACGTAAAGAATAAGGCATTTTTGGCACTTATTCAATAATTAGACTTTCTGCATTCATGTGATTTATTCGCATCATTATCCCGCGTTACTCCGAAAGCAAAAATAATAGTTTAACTTTTATGTTATTGACTAAAAAGCGTTTTTCTTTTTGTGGAATATAATAAAGTATTATGAACAAATAAAATACAGCGCGATTAAAAATAGTGGATTCAATTTCATACGGTTGTATTTTCTGAACAATACTTTTAAAAAACTGGGAATAAACGTACATTTTTACGTTCATTATAAACGTATAAATCAGTTTAAACCACGTGATTACGTGCCCACCAATGATTCACTAACCAACCAAAGTCACCGATCTTTTAGCCAATAGTATCGCTTAGCCAATCAAAGTGGAGAAAACCTGGAAAAACCTATGGGCAAAAAAAGTTTGTCAAGCTGGTTGCTAGGGTGTGACGTCAGTTGAAATTGATCTATAGTTTTCGATTTTGTTTTCGATTTTTCACCAAAACGTTATAACTTCACCAGTCTACGCTAAAACTTACATGAAATCTTTCAATCTAAATTACATTTCCGTTAAACCACGGGGGTGTTATTCCAACTGGACTTCAAGCAATGTTTTTTTTATACGAATTTCCGAATATCCTTCGCCTTCAACTTTCGAAAATACCTCCCAATATAAACTAAAACTATTTGAAATTCGCCAATCAAAATGCGAAATTTTCATGACGAGAAACAAAAATTCCGTCTATGCTGCCAGTATTGTTTGAATCCTTAGACGAAATTCTTAGAGCGTTTAAATTTTATATGAAATATGCAAATTAAATTATGCTGATATAAAAGTTTATTGATGCTCAATTTGAACTTCTCCAGCTGAGCGGGTGACATATACGCTGGAGGTAAACACATCCTATGAAGAAACTCTTGGGTAACTGAATCCACTGATGTTCTCTACTTCTTTTCGGTCATTCAACTTTGTTGATAGAGGCAGTGTTGCCAACTTTGGTGCTTTTTTAGGTGTGTTTGTAATTATATAAATACGTAGCATCTATAGTCGTCGTTCGGTTCGTCTGTCTATCTGTGTGTCCGTCCGTCCGCATATAACAGAACAAAAACTACCCTACCGAATGATCTGAAATTTTAAATATATAATTGCTGCAAAATTTTGTGGAGTCACTTTCAAATTTTATAAAATCGGATGTATAGTTCAAGTACACCCAGGGACCGATTTAAAAAGTTTGGGGCCCTGGTCACAGATGCTTATACGCGGCCCCTCTTGCACGGATACTTACAGGGGGATTGAGAAAAAAATTTAAAAAAAAGGTACTTAGTAACATAACCACTATTGACTTTAATAATTACTTTAAAATATCCATTAACAAACTTAATATGATAATCATTAATTTACTTTTAAATGATTATTTTACAATTACAAAATTTAAATGAGTACGCATTTTATAATAAATTGTGTGGTGTTGATTATTTTTTCCTATACAAGTCTATATATCTGGACTGATAAAGTATACAACAATTAATAATAAATTTTTGACAACACTAAGTTACAATTTTTTAAAATATTATGGGGTTCTACTTACTGCAAGCTATGCTGACTAACCCCCAAATAATCTGACGAGAGCAGGATTAGGATTAAATAAGAATTAAAAATACAGTATATTTTTAAAGTGATAGAGATAAAAGAAAATATTCACTGTAAAAAAGTAATTATAAATGGATGTTTTAGACAAAATGTACGACGTTATAAAAATACAATATGAACACAATAGAATGTAATGAAATGTAAAATTCCATTAGATATTTACAACTACATCAGACTTTGGACAATAATTGAATAACCTTCAGTAGCACTTGGGGAGGGGGGGGGGTGTTCCGTACCCGAATTCCCTGCCGAAAATCATGCTCTGAGTACAGCGACAGTCAAAGGTTTTCCGTTATATTACTGCCAATGGGAAAAAATTATTTCATGTGCATTTTTATGATGTTACAGCCTTTCGAACAGAATGAAATTGGTATGAACTTATGAAGTGCACTAAAATATACATTCAGAACAATATACGGTAAAAAAATATTTATAAAATTATTTATAGTACGAACGCACCTCATTTGCCACGTTTGACGTGCAACTTCCAATTTGTTATTAAAAAACTTACTACGCCATCCAATTTCTGTAATGTATTTTTATTTAGGAACGGAATGTCTATTATTAAATAAAATAAAAAATACTATACATAAATTCTGGTTGACTGATAACTTTTAAGTATTTATTTATTTATTTAGTTACTTATTTATTTTTAAATAAAACAAGAAAGAAAAATTGTGCGTCAAGCGTAGATTATGAAACTCTTTCCAAGATATACAAATAATTTTAATAAAACTTCGTCGTTTTGTTAATATAACACGTCTAAAAACCTAATTATAGTAATTTCCATCTATAGTTGGAAAATGTCCAAATTATTTTGTGCAGCCCTGTATATGATTTATGTGATGATTTATGCAGCTACTATATAGTACGAAAAACTTAGTTCAGTTAGGAACAACGTATTACAGTTGAAAATTTCCCTTCAGCAATTTCCGTCAATATGCGAAAATGTATTCGAATTATTTTCTGATTCGAATGGCTGTGAGCAATTACTGCTCATTGACATTACTATAACTGAATTCTTTTTTTTTTTATGTTCCTCTAAATGAACGATAAATATCTTGCATACCTATTCTATAATAAGCATATGTTAGTGCAACCCCATGATCTATATGAATATGTTTAATATAGTTTAACATCATTAAAAGGCACTGCAAAAGATATTTTCTATGGACCACAATGTAACGGCATTCTTTTGCGTACCCTTGTCAATGGATTACAAATTCTACAAATATTTTTTTTATCACCGTGAGAGGAACTTCATCCTTTAATGTTAAAAACAAAAAGGTTTTTTCAAAGACAGAGAAACGGACATGTTTCTTTTTAATCGAGATAAATAGATTAATATTCAATTAAAAGTTCGTAATTGATATTTTGGCCTATAACCAAGCTGTTAGATGTGAAGAGGACAAAATAACATTCATCCTCAAATTGTGAATACCGTGGTTTGAATCCTGAGGACGTCAAGTAGATATAAAAGGCGTATGATAATATACTATATAAATACATGTTAAACATAAATGTGCTTCAGTACCTATAATTATTATATCGATTTTTTTATATACCGCTATTGTTTATATTGATTTCGAAAAATAGAAATTATCATCTTAAATAGAGGAAAATTTCCATCTTGGAAAAGGGGGGTGGAATACCAAAACTATCGTTTTTTGAAACACCGGAAAAAGATAGCAACTTTGCAGCGAGTAAATTTTCCTAGTGTTTCACAGAATTTTCACTTTTTAACAATTTAGTTACTTATTTATCTATTTATTTTTTTTTACAGCGTACGATTTTTCTTGTGTATGATTTTTCACCATTAGACAGCTGCCGCAGAAAAGGTTGCTTATTTTTATCGCTTATACACCACTTCTAAATATTGCATAATACCAATTTTTACGTCATCGAATAAAAAGAAAAACTTTCTATCGAAAGGAATTTGTCTAAAAACTGTATCTTATTTCAGTAAGTTTTTTAAATATTTTAAGTAATGGTTAACCATGAATTAAAATAAAATCAACAATTAACACATGTTTGTTACAATAATTCAAAGTAATTATAATGGCAGATTTACCACAGCTGGCAATTGATTGACGACAAAAAATTTAGAAGAAAGAAAAGAAGATTAATCAAATGATCAGATTTACCGTAACATAGGCACAAGAATAAAATATATCAACGAAAAGGCAGATTTTGATTTTATGCTGATCATAAAACTAGAGTTATCAACTTCTGCGCATCTTACAATCAAATAAACATGTTTGGAACATAAAAAAGTATTTAACAAAGTATATGCTGACTTATTTCGGGATATGTTTTACTGAATACTTTATTTCATTTGATAAGTGAAATTTCTGGTTCAAAAATGTTTGTTTGACTTTAAAAAAGCATATAATTTGGCAGCTATATTAAACTAATATCAAGTACAGTTAAGTTGGTTAAAATATTCATTGCAACATAATGTTATCGAAATAGTATTTTATTTTTAACTTTTTTCTTTAGCTCCACCTGTACGATTTAGGGTAAACAGAGTTTTAAAGATTGAATTATAAATTTCATGTTAATACATTTATAAATACACTCTCAAAAATCCGTTAATTGGATGCATTTTGTAGATTATTTTATATTTAAAACACGAAATTTTCCCTTTAATCTGACTATTTTCCTTAAAAAATGTATTATCCCTCAATCTAGCTTTGAATTTTCGTCAAATTACAGGTGTGTTCCAGGAACTTTACTGCCTGTTTCTTTTACGTATTAGAAACGAAATTTTTACGCAGATGCTTTTTCTCCAAGAAAAGACTTGCGAAGCCAAGCTTAAAATTTCCTGAAATTCTATAGTCAAAAGAATTATATATTAAAATTATTATTATCATTATTTAAAAATAATTTATGCATTATTTGCAGACATTGAGACTGCCACCGTGAGAAGTGTACGAAACTGTCGGTTTGTTATTAGAAAGTTTTAAACTCTTTATTATGTGTATAGTAATCATTTTTTACATGTAATTGTTTATTTTATTTTAGGAAAAATATATCTTAATTTACTTATTTTTAGAAGGTATTTTCTGCCTTCATGCACTAATTAAAATATATAATTTGTAACTTTAGCAAAAAAACAGCAAATAAAATTGTTAATTAATCGGTTAGTTAACAATCTGAAGTTTTAAAACACTTAAACATTCTTAACATCCTTTCATTGTTATTTATACCCAAATAATCAACGGTAATCTGTTAACAACTTAAGTATCAGATTCATTATCACACACTCCATCTGAAGTGCAGTCAGTCCTTTGATAAAACCTGCATTATCTTGATAAATACCCATCATTTATTTTAGCTGAATCCCTGACTTAAAGAATTCGTTTCACGCGCAATAAGAAGCAAAAGATCTTGAAATGTTTTGCTTCTTTCCTTTGCGAGATATCAAGTATACTTTAAGTATCCCTTTTCGAAATTAGTCATGAATAAATTCGTAAAATAAATTTTATCATTCATCTCAATTTGCTTACATTGAACAAAATTCATATTGTGTATATATTTTATCACTTTATCCACCATCTGTTTGTATGGATAAAAGTAATAAAAAAAAAACTTCCGTAAAAAAGGCTTTTTATTATAAGGAAATATAGTATAACTATGAAGGAAAATCTGTAATAATAAGGAAAGAAGTTTGTGTGTGAGTGTGTCGACGGTGTTCTGAAGAGACCGCTGCACGTAGAATTACAAAATTTGAGTAAAAAGTACGTCTATATATGAGGCTTTGCATCTCGAAGCCGATTTTCGATTTTTTGACAATTTTTTATGCGATTCTTAGCACTTTTTTAAGTTTCGGGGCAATTTTCCACATTAGTGAAAATAATACGGTTTCTTTCTTTTAACCCAATATAGTAAATTTTGTTCTCTTTTCAAAAAAGTTTATTCGGAATTAGTAAAGCGATTTTTTAATTTTTAACGAAGTTTTTATGCGATTATTGAACAGCATTTAATGCATCTCCATACTTATAAGGGGGTTACCGTAGGGGGGACACAGTTCTGTCGCCAAATTCCACCAAGTTTGTCGCCAATTTGGTAGTATATCGTCAAATTTGGCGACCAAAATTAGTCGCGAAAAGTGACACCAATTTGGCGATATCACTAATATTTCGCCAAATTCCCCAGACTTCCATCGCAAACCAGTAGGGATTACTTACTTACAGAAAATCAATAAATTGAGATATTTTAATGCAACAAAATCTAATATTAACGTAAGGGATTATATTAATTATATTTAAGGGAATCCAAGTAAATTAAATTATGAATTAAAGTAACATGAAAGAATGCTTAGCATGCTTTCCCAAACATAATTTTTAAGAGAGCCTGCAGGTCAAAGGAATTAGATTTAAAACTTTTATCCAATTATAGTAAATTTTGACTTTCGTGATTTTTGAATTTTTGTGATTTTTACGTTTCTTCGCGATCTGCTGCAATTTTTTGGCAATCCATTTTTGACCTATAATACTAAAGTAATTTCTGCCCTCATTTCAATAAAGTTTATTCGGATTTCGTATAGCAATTTTGAATGTTTCGGGAATTTTGTATGTGATTTTTAATGCATTTTAGTGATTTTCTACCGTTTTTCCACATTAGTGAAAGGAATCAACTTTCAATCTTCGAACACAATGTATAATTTTTTTTTTCGAAATTTGGGCAGCGATTTAAAATTTTTTCGCGATATCTTATTGTGATTTTCAGAGCTTTTTCGCAGTTCGTGCTGTTTTTTTTTTTTTTTTTTTTTTTTTTTTTTTTTTTTTTTTTGACGTACCCGGGCAAGTTAGCTAGTATAGAAAAATCTCTTCTTAGTGACAACCATTCCAAAAAAAGTTAATTTTCTTTATAAACCTCCGAAACAATATATTTTTGAGATTTAAGGAAGTATTTATTAAAAAGGAAAAAAAAACAAAAAAAAAACAGTTTTTTACATGGAAAAAACTGTTTTGTTGAAACAACTAAATTTTGGTTAATATAGCTCCAACCATTAGATTAACCAGATGATCTTGTTAATTCATCAAATTATTTGTGGTTAGTCCAACCCAAATTTGGTCATTCCGAACAAAATATTTGGTTGGAGCTATATTAACCAGAATTTAATTGTTTCAACAAAACAGTTTTTTCCGTGTACTGCCACTGACTTTCGGAAGCATTTCCGAGTAGTATTTTTCGTAGATTAATCAGTTTTCAAGTCACAGAATGTAGAAGTTTTGAATTCTATCAATTTCTATGTTAACATTTTCATATTCAATAAACCTTGTTTCACAGACAAACATGAAAAGTTAACAGCATTAATATTAACATTAAAATTAATATTATTTTTGCACTATTGCGTACATAAATTCAATTACACAGCTGATAACGTTTAAGTGAGGATTGATGGTATTCTAAAAATCGATATTTAAGAAAGTGATTAATGCATTGTAAAAAGCCATTTGGAAAAGTTACCAAAAATCAGTGGCAGTAAAACAAACTTTGGAAATCTCAAAAATATATTGTTTTCTGAAGTTTTTAAAGGTAAAGAACGCTTTTTAGAGTCATGGGTAAACCGAAGAAGTTATTGTATATTTTCGTTCGTGATTATATTATATTTTTGTAGATCAAGAAATATTTGCCTTTTTACAGTGTAATTAAAAATAACAATAGGTAATGTTAGAAACAAATTTGCATAAACGATTATTAGTTACATGGTTAGGTAAAAATCTTAAGTTTTAAAATATTTAAACATTCTTAAAATCTTTTCATTGTTATTTATACTTGAATAATACGCAGTAATCAGTTAACAACTTAAGTATCAGTTTCATTATTATCACATACTCCATCTAAAGTGCAGTCCTTTGGTAAAACCTGCATTATCCTGAGTAAATAACCATTATTTATTTTGGCTGAATCCTCGACTTAATTAATGCCGTTTGATGTGCACTAAGAGAGAAAAGATCTTGAATTGTTTTTTTTTTCTTTTGCGAATTATCCAGCATACATTAGATATCTCTTTTCGAAATTAGTCGTGAATAAATTCGTAAAATAAATTTTATCATTCATCTCAATTTTCTTACATTGAACAAAATTCATATTGTGTATGTACTTTATTAATTTTACCTACCACCTGTTTGTATGGATAAAATTGGTGGGAAAAATAATAACAACGCTGAAGAAAAAAAGCTACAATGAAAAAGGCTTTTTATTATAAGAAAATATAGTATAACTATGAAGAAAAATATACAATAACCTCTTCCCAGTGACAACCATTCCAAAAAAAAGTTCCTTTTCTTCATAAACCTTCGAAATCAAGATATTTCTGAGATTTAAGGAAGTATTTATAAAAACAGTTTTTTTTCTGCCACTCACTTTCGGAAGCGTTTCCGAGAAGTATTTTTCGGGCATTAATCAGTTTTCTAGTTACAGAATATAAGGGTTTTTAATTCTATCAATTCTCTGGTTAATATTTTCATGTTCACTAAACATATTTCGCAGACAAAGTTGAAAAGTTAACAGTATTAACATTAACATTAACATTAACATTAACATTAACATTAAAATGAATATTTTTTTTTACACTTGCATACATAAATTCAACTACACAGCTGATAGTGTTTAAATTTGGATTGATGGCATTCTAAAAATCGATATTTAAGAAAGTGTTTACTGCATTATGAAAAACCATTCGGAAACGTTACCGAAAATCAGTGGCAGTAAAAGAAACTTTGTAAATCTCAAAAATATATTATTTTCTGAAGTTTTTAAAGGTAAAGAACGCTTTTCAAGAATCACGGGTAAATCGTAGAAGTTATTGCATATTTTCGTTTGTGATCATATTATATTTTTGTTGATTAAGAAACATTTGCCTTTTTTTACAGTGTAATTAAAAATAGCAATCGGTAATGTTAGAAACAAATCTGCATAAAGGATTATTAGTTAGTTGGTTACGTAAAAATAAGGTTTTAAAATACTTAAACATTCTTAAAACCCTTTCATTGTTATTTATACTCGAATAATCAACGGTAATCTGTTAACAACTTAAGTATCAGCTTCCTTATTATCACATACTCCATCTAAAGTGTAGTAATTTGATAAAACCTGCATTATCCTGAATAAATACCCATCATTTATTTTGGCTGAATCCCTGACTTAATGAATGCTGTTTCATGTGCACTAAGAGAGAAAAGATCTTGAGAAAAGAGAGAAAGTTTTTCATCTTTCATTTGCGAGTTATCAAGTGTACTTTAAGTATCACTTTCCTAAATTAGTCATTAATAAATTTATAAAATAAATTGTATCATTCATCTCAATTTGCTTACATAGAACAAATTTCATATTGTGTGTATAATTTACCAGTCCGATTTTTGTTTTCGAAAATAACAACTCTGTAAAAAAATGTAAAAAAATGTATTCTAATTTAACAAAGTGTAACAGAAATGAGAACGAAAATATTCAAAAACCTCTTCCGAGCAACCCACCATTGCAAAAAATGTTCTTTATCTTTATAAACCACAAAACCAACATATTTTTTGAGATTCAAAGAAACATTTACAGAAACAATGTTTCTTTTGCTGCCACTGATTTTCGAAAACGTTTCCTAAAATTCGTTTTAGAGTATTCAGAAGTTTCCTTTACCCGGAATATAGTCTTTTCGAATTCTGTCAATTCTAAAAAAAAAAAAAAAAAAAAAAAAAAAAAAAAAAAAATCCTTTCCTTGCTCAACAAACATGTTTTACAGACAAACTTGATCAATTAACATCATTAACATTAAGTATTAATATTTGTTTTTTACTCCTGTATGTATAAATTCAATTACGATGCTGATAACGATACATTTGGCATTGATGGGATCCTAAAAATCGAAATTCTGATTTGAGAAAATTAATTAATACACTACAAAAGCTACTCGTTAATGTTTCCGATAATCCGTTGCAGCAAAAGAATTTTCGTTTCTACAAAAATAATTTTTGAGATCTTAAAAATATAGTGGTTTCTGAAATTTATAAAGATAAAGAATGCATTTCGGAATCTTGAAAATTCAGAAGAAGTTATTGTATCATTCGTGGTTATGTTATATTTTTGCAGAGTGAGAAACATTTGCCATTTTTGTAGCGTTATTAAAAATAATAATAGGTAATTTTACCAATGAAACAGCAAATAAAATTATTAATTAATCGGTTAAGTAAAAATGTGAAGTTTTAAAACGCTTAAATATTTTAAAAATCATTTCATTGTTATTTATACTCGAATAATCAACGGTAATCTGTTAACGACTTAAGTATCAACTTCATTATTATCACATACTCCATCTAAAGTGTTGTCCTTTGATAAAACCTGCATTATTCTGAGTAGATACCCGTCATTTATTTTGGCTGAATCCCTGACTTAATGAATACCGTTTTATACGCACTAAGAGAGAAAAGATCTTGAAACCTTTTTCTTCTTTCCTTTGCGAGTTATCAAGTGTACTTTAAGTAACTCTTTCCTAAATTTGCCATGAATAAATTTGCAAAATAAATTGTATCATTCATCTCAATTTGCTTACATAGAACAAAATTCACATTGTACGTATAATTTACCAGTCCGATGTTCGTTTGCAAAAATAAGAACTCTGTAAAAAAACTGCAAAAAATGTATTTTGATTTTTAAAAACGTAATAAATAAATGCGAACGAAACTATTCAAAAATCTCTTCCGAGCTACCCACGATTTCTAAAAGCATTCTTTGTCTTTCTAAACCTCACAAACCAACATATTTTTAAGATTTAAAGAAACATTTACAGAAACAACGCTTCTTTTGTTGCCACTGACGTTTCCTAGTACTCGTTTTAGAATATTAAGAAGTTTTCTTAACCCGGAATATAGTCTTCTCGAATTCTATCAATTCTAAAAAAAAAAAAAAAAAAAAAAAAAAAAAAAAATTCCATGCTTAACAAACATGTTTTACATACAATTAACATCAATTAATATCATTAATATTAACATAAGTATTAATATTTGTTGTTTACTCTTGTATCTATAAATTCAATTACGATGCTGATAACGTTACATTTCGGATCCTAAAAATCCTAAAAATTGATATTCGCATTTGAGAAAATTAATTAATACACTACAAAAACTACTCGTTAACGTTTCCGATAATCCGTTGCAGCAAAAGCATTTTCGTTTTTACAAAAATAATTTTTGAAATCTCAAAAATATGGTGGTTTCTGAAATTTATAAAGATAAAGAATGCATTTCGGAATCTTGAATTTTCGGGAGAAGTTATTGTATCATTCGTGGTTACATTATATTTTCGTAGATTGAGAAACATTTGTCATTTTTATAGCGTTATTAAAAATTACAATAGGCAATATTAGCAATTAAACAGCAAATACAATTATTAATTAGTCGGTTAGGTAAAAATGTGAAGTTTTAAAACACTTAAACATTCTTAAAATTTCTTCGTTGTTATTTATACCCGAATAATCAACGGTAATCTGTTTATAAATTAAGTATCAGCTTTATTATTATCAAATACTCCATCTAAAGCGTAGTCCTTTCATAAAACATGCATTATCCTGAGTTAGAAGTACCCATCATTTATTTAGGCTAAATCCCTGACGTTCAAAGTGGTGAAAATCGGTGAAAAGCGTTCTAAAAGCGTTCTGAATTGCAATTTTTGTGATACTGCAGGGGCTAGCAACTTGAAATTAGTCATGGTAGTTACTTATAAGATATAAATTATCTATAAGAACATATCCTAAAAAATTTGAAATTTAAAAAGTGTTAAAATCGGCTAAAAGCGTTCTAAAAACATTCTAAATTGCGATTTCTACACAATATCGTGAAGTACCAAACCGATTTCAAAAGTAATGGTTGGCTATTTATGGTGACAGCCCTTGATCTAACACAGGCTCTATTTGAAGTGGGTTTCACTACCACCTGGGGGGTTACAGAAGCAAAAAACGTTCTGAATTGTCATTTTGTTATACTACAGTGGATAGCAACTTGAAATTTGACATGGCAATTACTTATAAGATGTAAATGCTCTCTAGGAATAGTTTATGGAAAAGTCTTATTTAAATGGGGTGGAAATACTCAAGAGTTCTGAAACACGTTCTTAATGACGCTTCCTGCGAAATCTTATAAAATAGCAAACCGATTAAAAAAAAAAATGGTTGCAAATTGGTGGTCATAGAGCCTGCTCAAAAAAGCTATATTTTATGTCGGTGCCACTACCACCAGAGTTCTAAATTGCAAAAAACGTTCTAAATTGCAATTTCTCTGATACTGAAGAGGCTAGTAACTTTAAATATGGCATGGTAGTTACTTACAAAATATAAATGTCCTCAAAAAACTGTCGGAAATAAATTTGAAATTTAGATGGGGTGAAGCGAAGAGAAGGAGCAAAAAAGCGTTCTAAAAACAGGCGCGGATCCACGGGGGGGGGCGATCGGGGCGATCGCCCCCCCCCCAAAATCCACCGATTATCGCGAATTTCGACAAATGGTCTCCGAAAAAAAACAATTTCGTGAATTGTTCGCAGGTCAAAGGGTCGCAAAAAACGCGAATTTCGTCATAAGATCGCGCAAAAGACGCCAATTTCGTCAAATGATCGAGAAAAGGGCGAATTTCGTCAAAGGATCGCGAAAAAACGCGAATTTTGTCAAAGAAGCGCTGAAAAAATGCGATTTTCGTCAAAAAATTGCGCATTTCATCAAAGGACCACGAAAAAAGGCAAATTTCGTCAAAAGATTGCAGAAAAAAACGCGAATTTCGTCAAAGGATCGCAGGAAAAAACGCCTTCGACAAAGAATTGCGGAAAAACGCTAATTTGATCAACAGATCTCTGAAAAAAGGCGCATTTCTTCAAAGAATCTCGAAAAAAATACGCAAATTTCGCCAAAGAATCGCTGAAAAAACGCGAATTTCGGCAAAGGGCCTCGGAAAAAACGCACAATTAGCACAGGGAAGAGATTCCCCTAGGTGCGCATCCACGAGGGGGGGGGGGGGTTCGATCGGGCAAAGAAGAGAAGAACAAATTTACCAAGTTGGTTTATAAGAAATCAACACACCATACGCATTTTAACTGACTGGGATTAGGATATAATCCTCTTTTGTTCATTCATCAAATACCCTTGAAATTTACCAATGTGGGTGGCAATAACAGTACATTTTTTATACATTAGTGGCTGTCTTCAGAAAACATTAAGATGCTTGAATTTTTCAAAGGACCTTTTTTTTTCTTGTTTCTTTCTTTGGAAATTGTATGAATCCCATTCTTTTCTCAAACAATAAAGCACTCCTCAAAAATATTGTTATACAGAAATTAGAATCGTAGCTTCTTTGAAAGAACGAAAAAGTTTCAACACTTTAAAGGGATCCGCATAACGTTGTCAATTTATGTTGTAGAGATTCAACAAAAGGTACACGAAGTGGCATCGTCCCCCACCTCAACCCATAGTGTCAAAAATTATGTCGCCATATGCCTTTTGATTGGACATAATCCTATTTTGTTCACTAATTGCCGAAACGTCAGTGAGGTTTCCATTGATACCCTAAAAGTGTTTGGTTTTCGTTTGCTTGTCTGTGTGTTCCGCGAAAACTGCCGTTAAAAGCGTTGGATTTATATCATGGGGGGGCGACCTCCCCGATCGACCCCCCCCCCCCCCCCGTGGATGCGCTCCTCCTGGTGCTAATTGTGCGTCTTTTTCGCGTCCCTTTGACGAAATTCGCGTATTTTTATCGCGATTCTTTGACAAAATTCTCATTTTTCTGAGATCTGTTGACGAAATTCGCGAAATTAGCGTTTTTTGCACGGTTCTTTCGCGAAAATTAGCGTTTTTTCCGCAATTGTTTGGCGAAATTAGCGTTTTTTCCGCAATTGTTTGGCGAAATTAGCGTTTTTTCCGCAAATGTTTGGCGAAATTCGCGTTTTTTCTACAATCCTTTGGCGAAATTAGCGTTTTCTTTCTGCGATTCTTTGACAAAATTCGCGTTTTTTAGAGATCCTTTGACGAAATTCGCGTTTTTTCTGTGATCCTTTAACGATATTCGCGTTTTTTTCTGCGACACTTTGACGAAATTCGCGTTTTTTCTGCGACCCTTTGACGAAATTCGCGTTTTTTCGCGCTTCTTTGACGAAATTCGCATTTTTGCGCGATCCTTTGACGAAATTCGCGTTTTTTGCGAGATCCTTTGACCTGCGAACGATTGCTGAAATCGAATTTTTTCGGCAACCATTTGCCGCAATTTGCGATAATCGATATTTGTTTATCCAAGTGTGTGTGTGTGGGGGGGGGGGGGCGATTCGCGCCTGTAAAGAGGTATAAACACCACTTAGATGACACATTTTGACTTTCAAGGATGTTAAGGCCCTTCAAATTTCTGAAGTGGATCCTTTTTCAGAGATTTCTTTCAGATTCATCTTTCAGAAATCTAAAAAATAGATGTGATTGTAATGTTTTTCAGCTACGGTAATTGGTTCTTATGTATTTTTTAGTGCTGAATCCAAAAATGACCTTCATTTTTTACCATACCATCACGTCAGGATATTTCACAAATCGCAAATTTTTAAATAGTCGAAATACTGCGAAAATCTGCTACCATAAAATAGACGTAACTTTTTTTTCATAATAACTTATTCATTTTTTTGCTTATACTATGGATTTTTACAGTTAAACATGTAAAATATTGTGTATTTAAAATCCTTATAATTTTATTCCATGCGTGGAAGTTTCTTTGAACCGCTCATGCTCTGCTTCGCGCTTTTCTTTTAATCTTCTCTATGGGGTTCATCTCGGTATCCTCTTTTATTTTTGCGGTTGATAAAGCTGAGAAATTTGTGGCAGATGTATTTAAAACATTTACCTTCTTTTGTTAATGCTTTGACAAATTGCTTTGAGAGATTTTCGCTATTTTTAGCCCCCGGTACGGTATGCTATTTCTTTCTCCCAGCTTATTTTGTGACATCTCCAAAAAATAACGTTACCTTACAAAAGCCAGCCGTGAAACAAAGCAGTACGATTAAACACTCTATAGCACTTTTTTAAACTTCTAAGCATCGCACATTTTCAATGTTTATACCGTCATATTAAAAAAAAAAATAGTACTTTATAATGCAATTTGTTTGAAAACCGCAGATCCATTTATTTTTGAAATATTATTATTATTATTATTATTTTTTTTTTTTTTTTGTAGTTTTTAGATCCATTTGCTTAATATTGGCAACGGAAGAACTCCATTTCTGTAGAAAGTGAAAGAAAAATAGCAATTATATCTTTTTGTTGCCATTTTCCCATAAAAACCGAAAAAAAAAAGTTAAAATACGTGCTATTTTCAAAAAATATAAATGAAAGATTTCTGTTAAAACAGGGAGCTTTTAGAAACTAAATTTCATTTTAAATATCTATAATGATAATACAAACAAATGAAGGCTTGTGAATCTTTAGATGGCCGATTTTTTGAATGACGAAATCTCTTTTTTTTGTGTGTGTGTGTGTGTATTATTCAGCGATAGTGACGTCTTAAGCGTACTTTACTGTAGATGTTGTTTAACACTGGATCGCAAATGATGAATTCTTCAGCGGATGTGGATGACGTCATTTTATGTAAAATAAAATCGCATGTTATAAGTCTTAAAACTGAACTACAGTAGAGCCCCGATTATCGGAGTTTCCGCTTTCACCGAGTTATTTTCTTCTGATAGACTGATGGCTTCCATTTTTTTTCCAAAAAAAATTATAGCCATTTTCCCCCCCACTCTGACCAGAAAATCAGAGTTCTAACTTTTTACGACTGCTCTTTCATCTTCACCTAACACTTCATTTATAACGACTGTTTCATAATAATGGAAGCCATCAGTCCATCAGAAGAAAATGATCCATTCCAAAGGCATAAGTTTGATTAACTCGGATAATCGGGACTCTACTGTATCTATATTTATATACATATATTTTTTTGTCATCGGGGGGCGACACTAAATTCTGAAAAGCAGAATTCCTGTTTTCTAGTTTTACTTTTTAACTTTGAAATTTACGATTTGCGAAAATCGTGACGTGATGGTTAAAAATGAAGGTCATTTTCGTATCCAGTGCTAAAAAATACATCAAAATCAATTACCAAAATTTAAAAAACACAATCATCGCAGGATTGTGTTATTAATGTTGTTCACTATAACTAAAAGAACAAAAAATAAGATAAATAATTTCCATAGTACAAGAGTAAAAAGAAAAAGAAAAAAATAAGACATTTAATAAATAAATTCTGTTATAACGTTTTTAATTTTACGACCTAATAAGTAACAATAAACCATATTTTGAGAGGGCGGGATTATATAATAGGAGTGTTGGATAACCGAGTGTTTCGGTTAATCGGACGTCGGATAATCGAAAGTCTGTAATATTTTCAAATCGCATTAATTATTTTATATTCATTTAAAAATTAACTGCAAGGAATGATTTGAGCTACAGAAATTATGACTACGTTGATTATATGTCACTCGGGATCGCCCCCCCCCAAAACGATTCTCTGGATCCGCCCCTGTCTAAAAACTCCTAAATTACGATTTGTAGGCAATCTCAGGAATAATAAACCGATTACAAAAGTAATAGTTGCGAATCTATGATGACAGACTCTGATCCTACACAGGCTGTATTTTATGCCGGCACCACTGCTACCTGGGGTTGGTAGGAACAACAAATCTTCTACAAAATGTTTTAAAAAATTTCTAAATTACGTTTTCTATGGAATAATAGGAAATACCAAACTTATTTCAAAATTAATGATGGCAAATTAATGGGGACAGTCTCTGTTTCAACATAGGCATTTTATGTTAGTGCCACTACCACCAGAAAGCTGGCAGACCGTGAGACAAGAAGCTTGTAATTCGACATGATAGTTAATTTTAAGATGTAAATGCGTACTAAGAAGATAATTTCTAAAAATTTTAAACTTCAAATGAATACAAAAAACAGCGTATGAAATGAGCATAAAAGCTCCAAAATACATTCTAAATTATCATTTATTTAGAATTATTTTTAGTTCTTCTTATAAGTGTAAGTCTTATTTCTGCCTAATGCAGTGTAATAATGAAGTTTAGTCAAACTGTGGCTTAATTATTCCTAAAAGTGTAATTTCCTGTGATAAAAATTAGACATACAAATATCACTTGGCATGTTTCAACTATTACACGAGCAAAGCCGCGGGTTTTGCTTGTGAATTATAATTCATTTACACTGTAAAATGTACATACATTCACACTGTAAAATGTAGGCGCATAGCTTCCTTTCGTTTAGCGTTTAAATACCTAATGTTCCAATTTGTAAACATTTCTTTTATTTAGTTAGTTAATATTTTTCCCTTGTTTAAAAATATCCCATTGATGTAAACAGAAACATGATCAAGTTGTCTAATGGCCACCAGTCGCTCGCATCTTATCACTGGCACTTTCAGCGTTCCTCACTGCACTTCGTATTGCACATTCAGCGTTCTCCACTTCACTTCGTGTGGCACATGCAACCAGCAACATTTTTCTACTCGTTATTGAACTATTTTTACTAGGGTTGTCACTTCAAGGGTTCTCCTGTTTGTTAAACTTGGCATTTAAGACATTTTTCCGGAAAAAAAAAAAAAAAAAAAAATTTTCGTTTTTTTTTTTTTTTTTTTTTTTTTTTTTTTTTTTTTTTTGTACATGCAGTGTGTTTTATTTTTAGTCCTCGATTGTAATTACTATATTAATTCAGCTTATTATTAAATACACTAATTAATCATAAATTAAAATTTTAAATAAAACACTTATTTGAAAATTTTTCATAACAGAATGCAAATGGAGTTTTTGACCTAGTACGAAACTTTAAGATTCAAAGAAGTGAGACATTACTCATATTATTCTTTTATGTACTTTTCGATATCTAAGTGCATTTTATACATAGAATTACCACCTTTTTTCAACTCACAAAGAAATCTTCTTTCTTAATTACACTTACGTAAACTTCTTTCTTTAATGATGCTTTGTAACGAAAAAAGGAACATTAAGAGTATTGTTCATTAGAGTAAGTTTCATAGCTTTAAGTGAAAGAATTCATTAACATTAACAGTTCTGAAAAGATACAACGCTGTATTGTTTACTGCGCAAGATTTATTGTATACATAAAGAAAAGTTCAACTTTTATTAAATTAATCTAGATTAAAGTAATATATTTTATACGTATAAAAAAAGGGATTCTTAAAGTTGTTATTATTCTTGAGATGCATTTGATTGAAAAATTACTTAATGCTATGCATTGTTCTATGGTTTGTTTATTGTTTAAAAGTACTCTTTAATTGCACTGTAAAAAGATATATCTTAATCTACAAAAATACAGTAAAAACACGTGCGATATTATACAATAAATTCTTTAGAGTTAACTATGATTCCAAAAACGTTTTTTATCTGTACAAATCTCAGAAATCAATATATTTTTCAGACTTTTAGATGCATTTATGAACACAAAATTTCTTTTGCTGCAGCTGATTTTTGGAAAATTTCCGACTAGTTTTTGTGGTATATCAATCATTTTCTTTGAAACCGGAATATCGGTTTTTAGAATGTTTTTAGAATTAATTCTCAAATAAAAATTTTGAGTTGCGTAACTGAATTTATTCATTGTGACGTGTCACAATTCTATTAAATGTTGATCGTTCGGGACATATGGAGACTCTACCGTAAAATAATCCCGAAAGTTTATATGTGACATGTCACCAGATGTTTTCATTTCGATGTCACTTTTGTTAACTCTTCAGAAAGCAAGTGCCATAGCGACTTCACATTGGAGTCTTCGAGTGATGGTCACTCGAGAATAATAATGAGACAAAAACAAATATCACATTTGTATACATACGAGTGACTGTGACATTTATGACTATTTGTGATGTCACAGGGACGTCACGTGGCTGTGCTGTTAGGGTAGTACCTATATTAGGGTAGTAGTTCTAGAAATGCCGTTTCTAACTCACATTAGCTTTTGTGCTTGAAATTTTGAAATTTGTTTTTGTCCCTTAATCCCCTCCAAGCGTCCTAACCCTTTTTTACCGTCACGCAATTTTTCAATTCAAAGTTTTAACTAACAAAAATTTGGCGTTAATGTTAATTTTTTTCCAGTGCATAAGATATATAAACATGTAAGATAATCAATTAAACTACAATTCCCCATACCAATGCTTTTCATAACTATTATGTTATGAATCATTAAGCATGCATCAAAAATTCAGCTAGACGGTTAAAGATACAATTTTGAAAATTTGTAACAGACAAATATTTCAAAAACTGTTACAATATTGGACTTGTTGTCTTTCGCAAAACTTTCACAACTGTTGTCTGTTGCAAAACTGTTGCAATAGTTGTCTATTGGAACCTGTTTCAAAGTGTTGTAACTGTCGTCTGTTGCAAAACTGTTGCAATAGTTGTCTATTGGAATCTGTTTCAAAGTGTTGTAACTGTCGTCTGTTGCAAAACTGTTGCAATAGTTGTCTATTGGAATCTGTTTCAAAGTGTTGTAACTGTCGTCTGTTTCAAAGTGTTATAACTGTTGTATGTTTCTAACCGTTGTACCTTGTCGGTTGAAAATCCGTTGGAACTGTTGTCTGTTATAAACCATTGCAGCTATTGAAACTATTTTCTCTTTCAAACTGTTATAAATGTTGTTTGTTTTCAAAGAGTTGTAAAGAAGTTATAAATTTTGTCTGTTTCAAATTGATATAAAAGTTACCTCTTTTAAATTGTTGTAACTACTGCCTGTTACAAAATGGTTGCAACTGCTGTCTAGTACAAGTGTGTTGCAATTATTGTATTTTGGAAATGGTTGTAACTATTGCCTATGGAAAAGCTGTTGCAAATCTTGACTGTTGTAAAGTTTTGCAACTGTTGTATGTTGCAAACTGTTCTAACTGTTGTCTGTTGAAAAGTTGTTGCAACCTTTTTTTGTTTCAAACTGTCGTAACTGATGCCTCTTGTAATTATTTGCCGCTGTTATCTGTAACACAGCTCTTGCAACTGATGTTTGTTTCAATATATTACAGCAATTGTCTATTCAAAACTATCCCTTGTAAACTTACAAAACAGTTGCAAACGAAATTTGCATCTGACTTACTTTGCTTTGTGTAAAGTGTGATGATTTCAGGAATAGTAGGGAATGTGACCACCCTTCTCCGCTCGAAGGTATCAAGATTAGGTTATTTGCTTTTCACCAGGGCTGCGGAGTCGGAACCGGAGTCAGGCCCATTTTTGAGCGAAAGAGACGGAGTCGAAATCAGAGTCGGATCTTTTAAAATTCCCGGAGTCGGAGTCGCCCATTTTACTAGCAGGGCTGCGTTGTCGGTGTCGGAGTCAGGTCCATTTTTGAGCGAAAGAGTCGGAGTCGAAGTCAGAGTCAGATCTTTTAACATTCCCGTAGTCGGAGTCGCCCATTTTACAAGCAGGGCTGCGTTGTCGATGTCGGAGTCGGAGTCAGGCCCATTTTTGAGCGAAAGAGTCGGAGTCGAAATCAGAGTCGGATCTTTTAAAATTCCCGTAGTCGGAGTCGCCCATTTTACAAGCAGGGCTGCGTTGTCGGTGTCGGTGTCGGAGTCGGAGTCAGACCCATTTTTGAGCGAAAGAGTCGGAGTCGAAGTCAGAGTCAGATCTTTTAAAATTCCCGTAGTCGGAGTCGCCCATTTTACAAGCAGGGCTGCGTTGTCGATGTCGGAGTTGGAGTCAGGCCCATTTTTGAGCAAAAGAGTCGTAGTCAAAGTCAGAATGGGATCTTTTAAAATTCCCGTAGTCGGAGTCGCCCATTTTACAAGCAGGGCTGCGTTGTCGATGTCGGTGTCGGAGTCGGAGTCAGACCCATTTTTGAGCGAAAGAGTCGGAGTCGAAGTCAGAGTCAGATCTTTTAAAATTCCCGGAGTCTGAGTCGTCCATTTTACAAGCAGGGCTGCGTTGTCGGAGTCAGGCCCATTTTTGAGCGAAAGAGTCAGAGTCGGATTGAGATTAACTCTTTTTTACTCTGATCAATTGATTGAAGCAGAAATATAAAATGAATTTGAAAGCTGGTATAGTATTGAACTAATAATTTTGAAGTATTACCATTATTAACTACTTTTTGAAGTTTTAAGATGCATGAGATAGAAGAAAGTTTTGGGATTGGCACATCCAACTAGTCATTTTTCATAAAATTTAACGTTTACACATTCTGCTAAAGGTTAAAAAGAAACAAAATGGAGGAAGTTTGTAATTTGAACTTTCTGTACAAATCTTAAAAATTTTGATATAGTGCCAACTTTTCACTTTAATTTGAATAACCTGCAACCATGTATTTTTTGCCCCCTTTCCCGAAATAAAGCGCATTAAAATAATTATCTTTTTGAAAAATGTCATTCCCAATTTCGTTTCTGTCTCTATATTTTTCTCCGTTAAATGCGATCTGACAAATACGTTTAAGATTTCATCTGTAAACAGACATTTTTAATTTAAATAGTATTAATCTTTCAAGTTGCTTAGCAATTTTTGTTACGATTTTTAGGACCTGATTTCGATTTCGTTTGATTTTTTTCCCCATCAATATTAACTGTAATGTTTATAACGCTATCACTTATTATCATTATTATTTACTTAAATTATATTATGATACAAAATTTGCGAAAAGAGAGAAAAAATTATGCATGGTTGGTAGATTATAACACGTTTCTAACATTTCGAGCGAATGCCCTAGTAACCAACGAATGTTTTCTATATTGGTAACCAATTATGCGCCATTGTTGTATTTGCAGACGAGCGCTTCTAAAGAGACACCAATATTGGCTATATATTAGCTTTAAATTAAAAAAATGCTCAAAAAACGACAATGTTGAAGAAATATTGTCTTACATTGGGAATATATGCAAAAAAATTCCAGTATTGTATTGTATACTTATTGGCTCTTTTAAAAAAGTTTTCAGATTTATTTTCTATTTCGTGTGATTTTTTTTAAACAATATTAACTGTATGGTTATAACGCTTTTATTTATTATCATTATCATTTTCTTAAGTAGTATTATCGTGCAAAATGTCAGAAAAAAGGGATAAAAATTATAAAGGATTGGCATTGAAATTATCTACACCGATCATGACCCCTAGAACCCAAAACCACCCTCAGTAAAAAACTTTATCTATCTCTCTCTATATATATATATATTCACAATTCTGCACAAATCTCTTCCAAACTGATACATAAAATCAAGGGGCATAAAATCTCGGTCAAGTTTGTTAATGGGCAAAATCGTACCAAAGGGATGGAAATAGGAAGGGGTTTTGTGAAAACCGAAAAAAAACCCCTAATTTTTCTACATATCAAATCAGTTTAAAGTTTTTATTACTTCTAAAAATAGCGTCAAAAAGTTATGTATCATAGATTTTTGATAAAATTAAAAAGGGCTCAAGAGGCGCAAGGGGCGCAAAAAATAGGGTTTTTGGGAGAAAAAAATTCCTTACTTCGTCAATTCTCCAGATATCAAATCCAGTTAATTTTATTATAAATCTCCTTAACATTATCTACAACTTTTATATTCACAAGTTTTTGATAGGACCAATTTGTACCACAAAAAATAAAAAACGAAAACAAAAAGGTTGGGTTGAAGAAGAAAAAAATTCACAAATCCGTCAATTCACAAGATATAAAACCCCCATGATTTTATAATATATCTTGTTAATATTGTCTGCAACATTTATACACACAAGTTTTTGATAGAACCAATTCTTACAGCAAAAACAAATTAAAAATACATAGCGGTTCAAGGGGGAAAAAATCCTCTTATTAAGCGTGTATTCAAATCCAAATTGTTTATTTTCTTATTCATTTTTAAATTCATTTTTGCTCTCAGACGCATCCAATTGGTAGATTCTCTTATTCAGAAACTGTATAATGTACCGTAGTGATCGAGTTTTTGATAGAGGCAGAATATATTTCAAAAAATGATGTCAAAGTGGGTATTTTGAACAGAATTTCCCGAAGCGATTGTGTTAGAAACGAAAAATATTGTCCTACTGAGAAAATAATTATTTATAAATCAAGTTTTAATTAATTGAATGAAAAATAAAAACACAGGTCGCTTATAAATCTCTTCAAAAATCACGCCAGCATGTTTAATATTTTTTCTATTAAAAAAGAATCTGAAAATGTGCCAGAAAATTTCGAGTTGTTGAGCATGGAAATGTATTTTTTTGAACACCGCCTTAAAATGATTCTGATAAAACCAGCTATTATATAAAAATGAAATAAAAACTTGCCAAAAGCGACCAGATAAAACTGTTGAAGTGTGCTTATCTCTAATCATGATTTAGTTTTTTTTTGTTTGTTTGTTTTTTTGGTGAAATTAGTATACTTAACTTTGAAATCTACCCCCGCCTGTAGATCGGGCCGGCAGGGATTTTTAGAACTATACCCGCGCAATAGCTGAAGCGGCATTTTCGAAGATTTGAACTCATTTTTCCCCAAATGACGTTTTTGGGCATAACGAGCAGGATATCTCAAAAACTTATGAATATTTTTTCATGAAATTAAAAAATGTATATGTTTCAGTCTGTATAAACTGAACCTAAAATTTCCTTTTTACTGTCCAAAAAAAATATTTTTTGAGGTGATTATACTGTTGAAATTATCAAAATTTTGTATTAGCTAAATACAACTTTGTATTAAAAATGTAAAAATGCTTTAATTACAAATTTATTTAGGTTCAGGATAATTATTGTAATCTAAAGTATAATTAGGCACAAAATGTAATTTTAGTGAAAAATTTATTTTGTAATCCTGAGCGTAAGCTGTCATACGAATTTTCTGCTCGACAAATATCTGACAGTTTGGAGCCCCCTATAAATACTAATTCTGCAACTTGACTTTTTTTTTAAATACATGAAACGAAAAAACATACTTATATCTTTCAACACAATTAAATTTGTGTTTTTAAATTATATGTATTTTAAAATATTAAATGTTGAAAATGATCTTTTTTCTTTCATTTTTTCCACTTTTAAGAGTTTTGTCCTGAGACCCCTTTAAAGATCTAAAATTTATTAGAATGTAATAAAAGTTATGAAATTCTTAACAACAACAAAAAATACTAAATCTTTTCACCTAGTTTTAAAATACTATGCAATAAATATTTTTTTAAATCGGACCATAAAAAGTAATTTAATCCAGGAAAATAAAACTTCATCAATGTAAAATCGCCTGCAAACTTGAATACTACTTCTTTAATTCATGCCCAGTTGTTAACGCTGTATTTCCACTATCGAAGAATTTGTTGTTTCCATGGCAACAACGCACTCCATTGAAATCATATCGAATGAGTTCAGAATCGGGCCCTAAGAGCAAGATTCTACTGGCGAATGAGACCCACTCCATAGCCTTAATCTTCTTCCTTCGCATCATTGTTGATTGATGTCAGTTTCGGCCTCGACTGAGCGTCAATCGCTGTCAGCGCCATCTGTTGTTCGAAATTCGAACTAAAATCAAAAATCACAGTAAAAAAAATCCTGACATCTTACATAACCCTCCTGCAAGAATTTTTTGAATATATGTCACCGTTTGCAAGTTATTGAATTTTAAAATCCATCAGTCATTTTTGGGACACCCGGTATGCATCTTATTGCACTATTAAAATGAAAAACTAATCTAAACTAACCTACACTAAACTCTATGGCCATACAATCCACGAAGGACCTAGGCCGACAGTGCCCATCCCTGTTTTCTTGACCCTGGGTCCCGACGTGCTATGCAGCATACGTTCCGGCCAGGTGGTCAACCCAACGCGAGACCCTCGGTGTTTAGTTCCCAAGCAAGCTTGGTACTCATTTTATCGACCCCGAAGGGATGAAATTCTTAGTGAGCTTTGCACAGTCGGGAGTAAAACTCACGAACTGCTGTGTTAAAGGACAATTCCACAGAAATTCTCATTTTTGGGGGGAAATAAAATTTCTAATATGTTTAATTTAAGGGTAAGATTGATTGGAAAGCTTGAAATTTTTATGTTCTATAATAAAATCTTAGTAAAAAGACATTGTAAATTTATGTTAACAAGCTATGTTGAGTACCATTATTGTCTTTGTAAAGTTATAATGTTACGTCAGTTACACAATAAAAGTTACGCCAGTTACATGTGTAAATGCCATTTTTTTCTTTTTTATTGTTCAGAAATTAATTAAACAAGTTACTGTTATGATTTGTCATTCCTTAGTGTTATTAAGAACATTAAATCACCTTTTTTAACGGGACAGTTTTGATAATTTTTACACTTCAATATAGGCAAAAAAAAAAAAAAAAAAAATGTTTGTCTATTTTATGTTACATCAGTTACAGAATTTTGAATTTCATTTTTTGGGACTACAGCAGAGATTGAAAAAATCTGCAGGTATTTGAGTATTAAGTCCTTATTAAGAAATACTTTAAATTATAAAAATTAGTTTTAGCTTTATTAGTAATTTTCTACATAGTTTTGAAAACAAAATTCGATGATAAAGTGTTACGTCAGTTACGATAGAATTGACCTAAAATGGAAAGGATAAAGTATATCCATAGCTAAAAAACTACAGTGACTGTTACAAAGTTAGCTGAGTTTTTCCGGGAAACTGTATGATATTATGCAAATTTTAGCATCGAGATAAGTAAAGCAAGTAATGAAAGCAATTAATTTTGTGTGCGTTTGTTTTAAAGGTTTTTAATATACTGACTGTTATTGCAGTTAACGATTAATAAGAGGATTTTTATAATTCCTTTACTTCACGTATTAACCAAGTTTGACTGTATTTCAACGAGAACAAAGAGTAAATAAACATAGTGTTAAAAAAAATAAATAAAGATCGTACCACAGAAATTTATTGTAAAATTACTCTAAATCCCAAAAGGTAAATGCTAATAGCTTCCTAGCTACAGTTGAGCTCAAACTCTGAAACTCCACTAAACATCTATATTCAAATTTATTGAGGTCTTTGCGAGTTCCCTACTGAAGCTTTTATACCTTAGAAGAGAATTATAGTCCAGTGAACTTTCTCCCACTAAACCGGTGCAAAGTCTATGGGTGCAATCGTTGAAGTCACGTGACTAGGTGGACTTGAATGTATTTCTATGGGGATCTTTGCTATGCTCTAAGGTAAAACGATTAAATATCGCGTTGCAGTAGTAAGAAAAATTCATTAAATGAGGACCTGTTATAATTCAGGAATGTATATACATTTTTAAAGTCAATTCATAGATTAATACAATATTAAATTAAATAGAATTTTAATGAAGAAATTTCTTTTTTATATGCCTGTTAATTATGTACATTTTTTTTTCTAATTTTAAATATTAATAAAGGAGTGTAATGTTTTATTTTAGTATTTACATATATATATTATTCTGTTCCTTTATGTATTGTGGATTTTTTTTTCAACTTTAGGATTTATGAAATAAATTTTTATTATATCCTTGTGGAGAATTTGGCAAAAAATGGCGAAAACATGTTAAAGCCGATTTTTTTTCTAACTGCCGTAAATGATATTTTCTTATATACAATTATATTTATTTTCATAATAAGTGACTTTATTTCATGCAAGAGAGTGACAAAGCATGTAGCAAAGTTTTTTTTTTTTTTTTTTGAACATACCAAGAATAATGATAATTGCATTGCAGAACCTTTTTTTATTTTTTAAACAAATGAATACAAAAATGTAGATATTTTTTTATTGTTAAGTTTTCAGCAAAAAATTTGGAATTCCCCAAATTCTTACTCTGCCAAAATTAATTCCCATTCTGTCTATTATAAATAAAAGTTGGAAATTTTCTCGCTGGTGCCGGTTAGCCGATATTGAATCTATTTTGTCTTTTTCACTCTCCCCGTTTATCTTTCAAGAAGTGTTACTTATGAAAACAGAACAGGTGAATACAACGTTGCGATTTCTGCTTCAGTTTTCGCGTGTACATATCCTTTTTTCCCATCAATAAACTTTGTCATGTTTCATGTCAGAATATCTGCCCTTAAGTAACAGAAATATTATTATTCAGAAAAAGTGGTAGGAATATATGAAATCGTGATTAGCAATCACATCAGAAGGAATATCAGACGAAATTCACAAAAAAAGTTAAAAATTAAAATTAATATTAATATTAAAATATAAAAATGGGAATATTTTAAAAAACAGTTAGTGCGGGCACATCTATAAACGAACAGCTTCATTAAAAAAATAATTAGCAAAATCTGTACGGTAGAAAGCTCAGTGTAGATGACTAAGAAAATAGCCTTGTTTTTTAGATATAGATATTTTCAAACTTTAACTCACGTTTGTCAACTAAAACTTTGCATGTGAAAAAGTAAAGTATTTAGTTTTATAAAATAAAACGATCATTTTGCTTTAAATATGACGTAAGTTTTACTCAATGAAGTATTTCGTTTAACCTCTGAAACTCTGCGACTGTGGAATGAAAAATATTGAAATGTAACAGCTTTATGAGGGAAACTGCGTGATTTTAAAAGTGTGACGTCATTTTTTATCCTAAATTTTTTAAGTTTTTTTAATTCTAATGAAGAAAAATAGCATCAATAAGGATATAACGAATAAAGATTAATTTACTTACATTATTTCTCTTTTCTGTTCAACAATGAAAGCAATCCGATTGCCACCATTTTGGAAAAATTTCATAAAAATATTTTAAAATTAAATTAAAAATATAAAAAGGGAATATTTTAAAAAAAATAGCTATTGCGGGCACACCTACAAATGAAGAGCTTTCTGTTTAAAAAAAAATTATGAAAATCGGTTCAGTAGAAAGCTCAGGCCAGATGATTAAAAAAACAACCTTATTTTTTAAATACGGTAGAACCCCGCTAATCTGAATTAATTAGGACCGGTGCCTGTTACAAGAAATTCGGATTACACGAAATTCCCATAAAAATAGAAAAGAAAAAGATGCTTGTTAAAAGAAAGTAAGTTATAAGTATACATTAGTTCAGTAAACATCCTCTAATCCGACATCCTAAGGTCCGGCATGCTGGATAATCACTCCTGATGTTTATAATAATCCAATGGAACATCAGAATGGGAATTACGTAACAATCCATGGAAAACGGTTCAAAATCGCAATTCTATAAATATTTCAGTCACCACGTCGATGAGTGGTGGAGGGGGAGAACAAATAAACATTTCTGTAGATAATTTTCGAAATCAAACTGTTGAAAGGAAAAATAAATTTTTACTGTGAAATAAATACATTTTGCATTATTGAGAATATATTGCAGTGACTGGCAAGCAAATTGATATTCGAGATTTTTTTTAAGATGGCTTCTAGGAGTAAACCTACAGTGTACGTTTTCATTTTATATTCGTGTATATATGTTGTAGTTACATTATTGAGTACTTTTTTGTCCTATTCAAGCTTTTAAAGAATTAAGTAAACATGTTTTAATACCACTTTTTGTTTAATTCTAACTTCTGCACGTTTTTCCCGACATTGATCCTGTAATCGGTAAAATTTCGCAATCCAGCATGCTTCAATTTTCGAAAATAAAATCGGTTCGGATTAACCAGAATTTCGGATTAGCGGGGTTCGGTTTACAGTGGTTCTGCTGTACATACATTATGTAATAGTAATGTTATATATTTCATGTTTGAATCAGTATTATAAAAGAAGGAATAATACTATTTTAATATTAGATGTTGTACAAACTATAAAAATTTTATTGCACTTTCGTTTTAATGCATGCATATTTTTTCACAGATCTAGCAACAAGTTGATATTACTTTTAATTACTAAGTAAGCATTATTGCAAAAAGATAGAACTGCACTCAGATTTTGAATGATTACTTAATTTAAATACATTTTTATTAAGTTTTATTTCAATTAAGATTTTTTTCTTTTAAAATTGGGATTGCTTATGGAAGTTTGAAATGTGAAAGCGTAGATGTAGATCTGCAATTGTAGATTTGTAAATGTAGATTATGCATCAGTAGACTCATAGTAAACCGTATGCAATCACTCTAGATGTGTTTATCTATTAAAATAATAATTTAAAAGTTTATATTTTTAAACTTATCCATATTGGCACATTAGTAAAATCTGACAATAAGAAACTTATTTTATTTATTTTTTAACAATTTGTAACATAGTTGAAGACTGTTAATGGCCTTGTTGTGTCTGTCCGTCTGTCCTTTCGTAAATATACTCGGATTGTCCTATAATTTTTACACGTTACTGACGTTTACAATAACACAATTTCTATTGAATATTAAGTGCAGTAAGCATTTATAGTTCATTTACAGGGACAATCAAAAGTCTCCCGTTATATGAGCGTCAATGGGAAAAATCGTTTCAAGCGCATTTTAATCAAGTAACACCATTTTAAACATAATGGAATAGTTATGTATTTTTAAGGTGCGCTTAAACATGATTTTTTTTTAATATGTCATACAAAACTTTTATTAATCTTTTACAGGATCACATAAAAAAATTCGTTACATAATGAGCTAATGGGAAAAATAGTTTACAGTGTATTTTTATAATGTAACACTATTTCAAATATAATGAAATTCATATGAAATGCTAAATTAAACTGCTAGTTTCTTACTGAAAAGTATGATGTGCATTGCATTTATCATTCATTTACAAGGACACAAAAAATAATTCGATTACAGTATTGTCTAGGATTGGAAATTTATGTAAGTTCACTTTTAAAATGTTTAACTTTTAAGTTGAACTAAATTTTTGCACAGCACATTCTGTGTATAGATTTCTATAGATCTACAGGACAGCACAAAGAAATTCGAGAACATTTTCGCGTTTTGATTGAAATCGCTGAATGTGAATTTTTAGCTGTGTGATACGTTTCTTAACTGAACTAAACTTTTGCATACTTGGCAGTATAATTAAACACTTATAGATCATATACTGGGCTATACAGTTTCTTTTTTTACACTTTTCGACGTACACTCTCAAAAATTTTTTCTTCAGTTCACGAAAATTCTACTGGCAGTTCTGCTGCCGGAATATTTCCGTGAATTGACGAATATTCGTGTTTCTTCCTCCGTTACAGAAAGTAAAATATTCGCATTTGAACAAAGCAAAAGGCGTTGGATTCGAACCAGCCATCATAGCCTTACGAGACGAGCACGCTAGCACGGAGCTATAGTTGTACAACAGCGGGACGCTTTGAAGTAAATATGATCGATTCAGATGGGTATGGCTTGATCAATTTCCTTAATAAACTATTAAATTTAAAAAATCAAAAAACCCGACTGAGTAAAAAGCGAACTAATTAATTATTTCTCATCAATGTGAAAGTACTTTTTTTTTTCAATTCCTACTATTAGCTCATACTCTCGCTATATATATCTTGTTCAAATTTTCAATGGTTAATAAAATACTTATTATTCATTCAATCAAGCTCAAATAATTTTTTTTAAACTTGTAGTGGATGACATTTGATGTTAATCCAGATTTTTTGAAATATTAATTCATTAATTAAATTAAATTAATTAATTTTCAATAATCGAGAGAGCCCAATTCTTGATCAAGGTATTTAAAGACCGAGAGAGCCCTCTTCTTGATCAAGGCATTTTAAGTATCACTCAACAGGAAAGAAGAATGGGAGAAAAAAGTTCTGTTATTGACCTAAGTAGGAATTCACTTAAAATATTTTTTTTTATATTATTTGTTTATATTACTTACTTATTTTGGTTTATTTACTTGTATTGATGACTTTTAAGTTGTGTTTAATTGTTAGTTCCTATCTATAAACACTGCTTTGATGAGGTCTATAGATGTCTATGATAGTTAGAGTTGCAGTAAAGCTCCACAATACATGCACAACTTCCAGGTTGTATAACATTTTATCGGAGCTTCTGACTGTAAAATAGTCAATGAAACATCGTCTTCATTTTGAAAGGCCTATCCAATGATATGCCACTGAATAGGGTGCGTCATTTTTTTTCGCCTCTACCACCATTTTGTATTTTACGGCCGCCATTTCGAATTTATAAAAACAAAACCTACCTTATAACCATCGGGCCGTTAAGACGAATTGATAGAGACCTCATTCATTAAAATCCATCCAGCCGTTGGGAAGTTTCGAGGGTATAAAGAAATCCACTTACACAGATACGCGTGAAACACATAACCCTTCTTTTCAGTCGGGTAAAAAGCTTTTAATGTTGAAGTTAATTTCGGGAAGATTTCGTATTTAATGAGATTGTGTCTGGGATTTTTATACTATAGAATTAAAATATGAATTTTAAATATTTTTAGGTTGATTGCTAGAGGTAAAATATGAATATTATATTTTATTCGATAAGATTTTTTTTTTTTTAATAATATCGCTTTTTTTTCATTTAATTTTTAAAATTAAAATCTCTTTTAAATGTGTTCATTTAAAGTACATTTTAAATGCGAATATTTATTTATAAACATCCTTATAAATGCAACTTTATTTAACTTTATTCAACTTTTTCAACTTTAAAAAATAAATTGTGAGTACTTTTGAATGAACGAGAGGAGTAATTGTTATTTATTTTTAAATTCGAAAACATTTTTGTTATTTTAAATTAAATTAGAAATCTTAATTTATAGAATTTTCGGTTTTTCCTTTTTAAAATAAATTCGAAGTTATTATTAATAGACCTAATACGCATGAGTGCTAGGAATAGACGGAATTTCTCCCTCTTATTTAGATGTTCGGAGAGAATTCAAGGATAAAACATGTTTTCTAGGAGTACGGAAATTATTTGTTAAAAAAGGAGGAATAATGTAGTGTATATTGACGAGTATAGATCGTACGTTTGAAAGTGTTATGCATTTTTGAAGCATCAACTTTCATATAAACAGTGGAGTTTCGTTACAAATTTTTGAATGTATTGGAAAATGTTTCACAATCAACGCTAAACGCATAATTTTTCTTCCTTGTTATTTTACCAAAATGGATTTTCTAGTGATATATATACTCTCCTAAACTTCTTTATGAGAAAACTAAGGAGGAAATATATAAACATAACATACTTTATGAATAATTAATAAATTTATTAATTCATCAACTTTGCCGGAAAGATTATTTCGTTTATACCCTTGTAAAAAACAAAAAGGCAAATAAGTAAAAAAAGAAAGAATGAAAAGAAAAGAATAGAAAAAACAGAGATAAAACTATGAGCAAGCGTTTTTTTCTGCATGCTGCTGGTTATACATCATTATGATGTATTTCATTCTAGTATTAAATAAATTTTGCCTGCGCTGCTTAATGATACGTTCGAGTTTATTTTTTCCTGTTTAAATTGACTAAGATATGTTGTGGTGAGAAAAATATTTAGTTAGGGAAAATGTAGTGAATAATTCAGAAAATGAGTAATGATATTAAAATGTACTTTGATGAAGTTAAAGTGGAATTTTTTTCAGTTTAACCAGAGCCTGGAAAATTGTTTAAGTTTTTTCTTTGCAACTATTTATCACACTGAAAAATTCCCGAATTCTTTTGTTTCTGAATTAAGGTACACAAGAAATACAAGTCATGCGTTAAGCATAGATTATGAAACACTTTCCGACACTTTCAGAACGCTTTAACAAAACTTTGTTATTTAGGGAAATAAGGTAAATAAGATAATTAAATAAACATTTTAGAAAACACATAAAACATTTAAAAAACTGATTTCAGCAATTACCGTCCATAGCCAAATATGTATTCCAACTCTTTTGAACAGCACTGTATTTGATCTGTAGGCTGTGTGTTTATTTTCGTGTGTGTGTGATAGAGAGAGGGATAGAATTAGTTTGAAGCAGGGTTGATCGTTTTCATTCTGAAATTCCCAATTTATACCTGAAATTCAGAATAGCATTTTTTGATTTATTTAATGGAAGACATTTCGTGATTATGTAATGTCTTCTCTCAGAATTTCTGAATTCAATTTGGTTTTTCTGATTAACCCTTTATGCCCTGAATTATGAATACACGAAAATTGTATCCTCTTAAGGGGTCTCAAGACTCTTAAAGCTCTAAAAGTTTCGAAAAATTAATTTTTTTAGATGTTAAACTTCTATATTTTCTGAGCATTATGATATAATTATTATCTTGAAGCTTCCATTAGAACAGAAGTTAGGGCATTTTGAATTATACTCGCTCAATAGCTGAAGTGGTGTTTCCAAACCTTTGAAGTCATTTTTCTCCAAATGACGTTTTTGGGCATAACGTGCACGATAGCTCAAAAACTTCTGAATATTTTTTCATGAAATTTTCAAAACATATGTTTCATGTTAGTTTGTACAAAGTGAACCTAAAATTTCCTTTTTATTGTTCAAAACAATATTTTTTTTGGTGTTTATATTGTTGAAATTGTCTAAATTTTGCATTAACTGAATACAACTTTTTATTAAAAATATAAAAATGCTTTAAATGCAAATTTATTTAGGTTCAGCGTAATTACTATAATCTGAGGCATAAGTAGGCACCAAAAGTTTCATTTTAGTTGCTAAATTTATTTTGTAATCTTGCGCATAAGCTGTTATGCCGATTTTCTGCTCGCCAAACTTCTGACAGTTTGAAGTCCCCTGTAAATGCTGATTCTGCATCTTGCAATTTTTCAAATATTTGAAATGAAAGATCATACTTGTATCTTTCATTCCCATTTAAAATTGTGTCTTAATATCAAATACATTTTAAGATTTTAAATGTTGAAAATGGTCCTTTTTTTTTCATTTTTTCCAATTTTAAGAGTCCTGAGACCCCTTAAGATTTTTCGTGAATTGTTTAAACTACATTTAAAGATTTACATAATCATTTAATAAATTTTAGAAGGATTTTAGAAGGATTGAGGGATTTAGAAGGATTAATTAAATTTGAATATATAGGGATTCTGTGCAATATTTATAACCCCACTTAAATCTTTATTTTAAATATTTTTCTTAGTACTTTGTAGAATTAGGAAATGTATAAATATAATATTTTTACAATAGAAATATATAAATATTTCGGAATTGAAATTCCCCCTCCCTCCACAATGCCAAGAAAGCTGAAAAGATGCAAAAGCAAAAGAAATCATCTTTTTAAAAATATTTTTGTTTTGTGTAACCCGTAATGCTTTTGGTACAAGATAAAGTAATGTATCTATAACTCATTTTAAACTGTATTACAACTAAGCGATGTATTAAAGGAATATTATAACAAGTTATTTTAATTGTATTTATAATTACTGTCAGCATATAAAGCATTAAAAGGTGGTTTTAGAGGCAATCCTAATATGAAGGAGGGTAGCCAATTAGGTATAATTTTTCAGTCAGAAATTCCGAATTCATACCAGAAATTCTTCATAGTAAGGTTTGGTTTATTTAATTTCAGACATTTTGGGATTAATTAAAGACTTTGTTTGAAATTCTGGAATGAATTCAGAATTTTAAATAATGAAAGGAGGCCAAATTGGATATTGTGGACTGAAGAGCAACTTATTATATACTTTTAACTCTATAAAGATTTAGTTAAGGTTCATTATCAGTCAGACCGCAAACCTTCCTATTGAATGTTAAGACAACAGGCTTAGATTGTATTCGTATTTTGTAAATTTCTCACCAGAAAATTATTAGCCCCTGATATGCTATTCTTTTCTCCCAGCAATTAAATTGTCGTCTCCAAAAAATAACGTCCCGTCGTATAAGCCAGCCGTAAAATTTAGCGGATGTATCATTGTACTGTTAAATTCTGATAATCTCTATTGCAATTTTTTTAATTTCTAAGCATCGCACATTGTCGATTTTTATACCGTCGTATAGAGGGGAAAAAGTACTTTTAAATGCAATTTATTTTAAAATTGAATCTCAATTTATTTTTGAGATATTAATTATTTTGTAGTTTTTAGAACCATTTCTTTAATTTTGGCAACCTCCATTTCTGTAGAAAGTAATGGAAAAATAGTTGGAAAATAGTAGGGTAGACCGGGGCTAGTTGGCCATAGGGGCATGTTGGCCTAGTCGCAATATTTTTTTAACTTTGTGTTAGATAACATTGTCAGTCCAGCCAAGTATGCGTTTCTTCGCTTTCTTCCTCCAACATAAGCACTATTGAAGTCTCCGTTAAAGAATTATTGAGAATTTTCAAAATTTTGCAAAGGTGAGTAAATTTCCTCTCTTATAAATAATCGTTTTTTATTTGTTTGTAAATTACATTTTAGATTTTGATATATAATATTTCAGAAAAATAATTGTTCGTAGTTATTGTAGGGCATGTTTTTTTATTGAAATACTTTCAGAATAATTCGTTACAGTCATGAAAAACAAAAATGGTGATACGGGGTTAGTTGGCCCATTTGGCACGGGGCATGTTGGCCCGCAACGGATTAAAGGAAATGTGATTTTTTTTCTTATACAACCTCCCTGCCCCCCCCCCCCCACATACACACACACACTTTTTTTTTTTAATTTATTTTTGCTGTAAGAATTGCTCCTATCAAAAGCTTGTCAATACAAAAATTGAGGATAATATTAAGAGGATTTATGATAAACTTAAGTGAATTTGATATCTTGTGAATTGACAAAATTTTTTATTTTAATTTAGGAGGCTATATTGTGTTTCCAAACGTCTTCAAAAACTCTTCCTTAGCTTATTGTCGTGTGAATAATTAAATACTGTGCAAAATAAATTCATTGTTTAGACTTCATACAATGTCAATTTCATATGACAATATATGGGGCATTCTCACAATCTTTTGACTTTCGGGAATAAAAATCTGGTGAAATTAAACTTGCTAAAATAGCATGTTAATCTGATAGACGAATGCCTTAATGATTCAAAATACTAAAATGATTCAATTTACACCAAAAACTTATCAGTATCAATTTATATCAGTGACTAACTGAATCTAAAGTTTGATGAAAATCCATGCATTAGTTTTTGAGATAACAGTTGTTTGCGGAAATTGTGAAAAATGCAGCATAGTAGCACCACCATTTGGGCGATTTACACCAAACACTAAACAACACTAATTTATATCAGGGACTAACTGAATCTGAAGTTTAATGAAAATTCGTGCGTTAGTTCTTGAGGTAGAGCTATTGTGGAAATCATGAATAATGCAACATATCAGCGCCATCTGCCGGGTGATTTACACCAAAAAGTAATCAGCACAAATTTATAATCAGGGACTAACAGAATAAAGTTTTACTGAATTCCGTTCATTAGTTCTTGAGATAGAGCGCCCACAAAATTTATGTCACACACAGACAGACATTTTCTAAAAACATCTTTTTCGGGATCTCTGACCCCTAAAACCTGTAAATCAGCCGAAAACCGGAAGTCGAAAATTTTTACGAATACAATACTTTCTTCTTGTAAAGATAGAAGAAAGTAAAAACACAGTGAATATCGCAATGGTATCTGAGTTGATCCGTAAAACTGTATGATATTATGCTAATTTTAGCATTGAGATAGGTAAAGCAGTTAATGGATGTAATTAATTTTCTTCTCTGTTTCTTTTAAAGATTTTTATTATATTCACGGACATTGCAGTTAACGATTAATAAGAGGATTTTTATAATTCCCTTTCTTCGCGTATTAACCAAGTTTGACAGTATTTCATTGAGAAGAAAGAGCAAGTAAATACAGTGTTTAAAAATAAATAAATAAATAAATAAAGTATCGTACCAAAGAAAAATTACACTAAATCCCAAAACTGAAATGCTTCATACAAATAGCTTCCTAGCTACAGTTAAAATTGAGCTCGAACTTTGAAACTCCACTAAACGTGTATCGGGCATTCTCACAATCTTTTGACTTTTGGGGAAAAAAAATCTGACAAAATTACACTTGCTAATATAACATTTTAATCTGATAGACGAATGCCTTAATGATTCAAAATAAAGAAAAAATGGTCAGCAGTGAAATTTTTTTTATTTAACTGAGGTTTAAGTTAAACTTGCGAGCTTAATTTTCCTTACCATTTTACCCCTATAACTTTTTATTTTCTTCTACATTTTGACGTATAATGAATTTGCATAGCACCCACAGGACATTCAAATAAGAAATAATAACAATGTAGTACTTTTAATACAGAATTTTTGTATAACATTGTCTTAAAGGGGTGTTAAAGAAGGGACGGTAAGGTAAAAAAGGGGATGGTATAGGAAAAAAGGGACGAAATGGGAAAAAAAGGGACGGTAAGGATGGAACGGTAAGGAAAATTACCACCTAATTTAGGCAAATCATGTTAAGACTAAGTGATAGCCACAATGTTCATTGATTTTTAGAAACAGTTATTTACATTGGATTAAATAATAAAAATAAATTAATTTAACTCGAAAAGTGAAGGAATAAACCTTGGGGACGGTAAGACAACCAATAAAGCCACGATCTTGATATTGATATTTAAATGGTGATTTAAATTCTGAAGTAAATTTCCTGTCAAAGAATTTTAGACATTCTTTCTCTAGCATACTTCTGCATGAGAAAAAACTTGAAAAAAATTCTATGGCTGCATCTGAAGTGATTTTCTGTATAATTTTAGCAAGAGGGATGGTAAGGAAGCTAAAACCCAGGGACAAAGTTAAAAAAGTAATACCAACTGTAAAAAATGTGTGCAGGCTAATTTTTTGCTACATATTTATATAAAACAATTGTCCCAGTTTCGTAAAAAATTACATCGAATTGCCTTTATTGAAATAATTTTATACAGACAGCTCCAAACTTAATAATCCGCATCAGGACACTGGTCGGTATAGGAATTTTCCTAGTATTTAGACCCCCAACATAGTCCAAAACTTATTTATGTCGTTCATATTGTTATGCAATCATGCAATGGGATGTTTTCCAGTATATGAAATAAAAAAAAAACACAAGAAAATGAACTAAAATAAAAATTATTATTCAGGGACATAAAAGTCAAAAGATTATGAGAATGCCCCATATATTCCAAACGGAAAAGTCAAAACATATGTTAAAATATTTATTTGCTGAAAAGATGTTACTAAAAACACATTAAAAGTACAATAAAAACCTGTATTGACAGGTTTCAACTCTTTCACTGAGTCGTCATCTGAATGTATAATAGAAAATATAAATACAATGCATATGAAAACCGGGAAAAATCATCGAATACAAACAAATAAACATATTACGCTCCCCACATTTTCGATATCGAACGTGTTACTTTTTTGTCAAATTCGTTAAACTTCAGTAATGTAAAAGTATTTTTTTTCTCAAAATTAAAAAAAAATCGGACCCGAAAGGGTTAAGGCTCCTGTCCCGTCAGCGAAGACACTCCCGAACTAATTCCGAACTAATCTCGTTTGCATTTCTATAAATTAAAATATTATTTTTTTCATTGGACAGCTGAGGTCTATCCCTACAGTTGCCTTTTTTACTTTTTCGATTTTGGTTGCAGTTTTTTTTTTTGTGTATAAACTTTCACTTTCGGAACCGGTTCTGAAAGTGAAAGGAATTTTATAAAAAAATATCTGAAACCAAAATAGAGACAGTAAAAAAAGGTGACCGTAGGGATCGACCTCAGCTGTCCAATGAAAAAAAAAATTAAACTGTCGAAATGCAAACGAGATATTGGTAAAGAATCTCCCCATAGGCTTAGCTTTAGTTCGCAGCTGTCTTCGCCTGAAGGGACAGGGGCCTTAAATAATTTATAATTATCGAATTCTTTGGCGATTTTTCGGCTATTAGGCCAATGTCAGACGAACGTCTTTTTGCACGCTTTTTTCCTTACGTATTATCCCTACACAATGCTAGCGGCATTGTGTAGGGATAATACGTAAGGAAAAAAGTGTGCAAAAAGACGTCCGTCTGACAGTAGCCTTAACTCCTGGTATGCGGCTGATACGAAAGCATCCCTTTTAATGAATTGCTAATTTTTAAGTTTTTGATCGAAAGTACTCGGCGTATGATACTGAGATTTAGATTTTTAAAACTCTAATGTAAATGTAATAATAACTTTACATATTCTGACATCTTTGAAGAATTAAATGCACCTTCTCAGCAAAGATTACTTGATTTTATTTTGACAAAATAAGTAAACAAATAATAAACAAAATAAGTAATACAAATAAAATAAAATTCATATCAAGGATATTGCATTATAAAAGAATTGATTTTTATAAAGCTTCTGTTAACCCCGTTCTCTGTCGGGGTTTTTTTTTTTTTTTTTCGAATTTCCAATCCCAAAAAAGCATTTTTTATTATTGCTGAAATTTAATATATGTTCTATCATGAATTGGAAAATGTAAAATATTTTCGTTTGTAACCAATTTTTGTTTGACAAGTGGTCACCAAAAAAAAAAAAAAAATGTCACTGAACCCCTGTTTTTCATGAAATGCACTCAAGTTTAAAATTAAAAAAAGAATCTAAAAATATATTTATCAAATCTATTTGAAGTATAAACACAAAGTTGGCAACATTTCGCCAAATTTTGCGAAATCTTGCCAACATTTCGCCAAATTTGGCAAAATCTTGATTTTCTAAATAGCTTTTTACATAAAATTTAAACACGTAAAAGATACAGAGCTCATATCCTCGTCTTCACCTTCAGATTCACTAGCATTTGAAAAAAAATCATCACTTGATAAGTCAGAGCTCTCATCTTCTGACTGAGAGATATTATATTCACTTCCCCCAGAAGAATCACTCTCTGAATCCACCATATATGCCGTTTTGACATGGAACAATAACTAACGAACGCCGATATTACAACAAATTCGAAAATAATAGAACTAGTTGCGCCATTTTTCAGTAGGGTAATGTGCCCTATTATCGTCCCCCAGTTACTTTTAGGCCCTTGGAAGTCGCAATTTTCAGTGAAAATCTACCAAATTTGGATTATGGATAGAATATTATACCCACGAACATTGAAACATAGGCAAATATCGTACAAAAAACTTTTAACAATGCGAAAAATTGTTTTTTCAAAAGTATCTAAAAAATGCAAATAAAAAAAAATGGTCCCAATTTCGTAACCAAAAAATACAATACGCCGAGTTTTAACTTATAACTAAATCAAAATGTACTTCTAAATGAGTAAGTAATTTAATTTACTTTAAAGTAAGGTACAAAGAAATGTACTAATTACCAGTGGAAGACTAACATAACAAAACGTTAGCCATCCAAACATGAGGGGAAAAATGTCAAGAAAAAGTATTCCTAATTTCGTCCCCGGGACGAAAATAAGAACTGCAAGGGGGACGAAATTGGGACCACGCTATTTTCCAATATGATGGAGCTTCAGATCTCGTAAGATGAACTGAGCATTCTAAAACTCACTGTATGCTGCTGTCAGCACCTTATACCAACGTAAAATACATGCAATGAATAAGAAATAAATACTTACAGTACACTAAATAACGTTCTACAAACGACGTAATAAGAACTCATGTCTTCCAAAAATAGGAAATTCGCCGTCTTTAATTTATGTATGCGTCTTGGCGAACGAAACTTTCAATGCTGACCTCTTTTGCCTTCCGTCATAAGTGGCGCCACTTTCGCAGAAGTGGAGAAGTTAAGGACCACAAAATTAGGAGAGGGGACGAAATATGGGCACTTTACCCTAGAATGTAGAAGTACAAAAAACGATCCCAGAATATACCGACGTGTGCAAGTCGCGACAAATTCACTTTCAAGGATGAAAATTTTCTTCGCGTCGCATGATATGTGACGCAGACCGTACATGAGCGAAAAAAACCGAACGTATTACATACGACGCTGACAAAGAAGGGGTTAAGTGAGTAGGAATAACCTCACTTTATTTGACAGGGCTGTTTGCAAGGGCTTTCTTTAAAATGAGTTTAGAAAGTACAATGCTAAACGTTTTAAAAATCGCAAAATTGTATAATGAGCTCGAAGTCGCTGCGATCGTTCGGTAGCTTCAGAGCCCCGTACACAACCCTTACCGCTTTTCAATGTTTTTAATTTAATGAATTTCCCTTTTAAATTTGTCTAGTTTCAATTTTTCACTTATTATTTTTTATCCGACTGCCAAGAAGGGTTATGTGTTTCACGCGTACCTGGGTATGTGGATTTCGTTATACCCTCAAAACATCCCAACGGCTGGATGCAATTTAATGAATGAGGTCTCTATCGATTCGTCGTAACCGTCCGATGGTTATAGGTTAGATTTTGTTTTTATAAATTTAAAATGGCGGCCGTAAAATACAAAATGGCGGTAGACACGAATTTTTTTTTCTTTTTTTACGCAACCTACTGAGTGGCCTATCACTGGATAGGCATTTCAAAATAAAGACGATGTTTCATTGACTGTTTTACAGTCAGAAGCTCCGTTTAAATATTACACAACCTGGAAGTTGTGTAGGTAGGATCTCTAGCTTTACTGCAACTCTAATCTTCATAGACATCTGCAGGCCTCATCAAATAAGTGTGTATAGATAGAAACTAACAATTAAACAGAACTTAAAAGTCATCAATACAAGTAAATAGGAAAATAGATAAGTAATATAAAAAATAGTTTCACATTGACCAGAAACAATTAATTAGTTCGCTTTTTACGCCGTCGGGTTTTTTGATTTTTTAAATCTAATTTTTACTTGTTTATTTTTCTTCCTAGCTTCGGCTAGAGAATCTCGGCAAAAGGGACGTGGGCAGGGACCTCGAACGGACACCGTGGAGCTCCGAGCTGCGTGAATTATGCAGCGGGAGAAAGCAGCCATTTTAAATAATAAGATATATTTTTATTAAATATTTTTACTGGTACAAAACTTGTTCATTAACTGTAGAAGATATCTGCACGATTTTACGATATTTTCAGTAAATTTGAAGCTATGAAATTAAGTTTAAAAATATAGCACATATTTACCCATGGTTCCCAACATTCGGATAATTTTCGATTAATCAGTGTGACTTAGACAAAATAAACTAGTTTGAGCCCGGAAAAAATTACCTAAGAAATGAAATTGCATAAACAAATGCAAATTCCAGAACACAAAGTTATTTACTATACAAAACACAAAGTTTCTTTACTACAAAAGATGTCGGTACAAATTTACGGAAATTATTTTTAGTCTGGCAGCTATGTAAAAGCACTAAAGAAAATATATAAATGCTTTACTTTTGTAACATAAACGTATCAGGATAGTATGACATAACCGGATGTTCTCGAAAAACTCTTACTTCTTGAGTATCGAAAGGAAAATGTACTCCACCCACAATCTGTTTCTGATTAATTAATAGCTGTTTCTGGACAGTGGTCAAGACGTTCATCATGTTAAAGAAGCAGAATTAAAAGGTTACTTTAAGAGAAATTAGATACTTTATATTTCAGGAAAAAAGTTATTTGGGATTGAAGAAACCACCATATTATTTTGTAAAATATAATTAATAACGTATAACTGATAGATGTTGAATAAGAATTTTCTTTACAACTTTGACACTCATCTTAATATTATTGTAACTTTCTTAATATTATTGTAATATTTCATATCTGAGAGATAAAAGACAGCCGAGTTATGTTGTTTGTACGTGTAAATGAATATCGCTCACCCGCAAGAATATTGACACATCTTGACAAAAGTAAATTTCACAGGAGAGGCAAAATAAAATTTGCATGATTTTACTGTAACATGAAATTATAGCGCTTAGCTGTCATACAAGAGTAAAAACGCGCATAAAAGCGTAAAACCCTAAGAATGAAGACGTATGATGAGATTTGGAGGGTCGGATAAATTTACCTCCTCACACAATTCACCCCTCTTCTGTGGTCACGAATGGACAAATAGCCTAATAAAGTGATTTTCCTCGTAATTACACTTATGAAACTATTTGTGTTGCAAGACGCACCTATGACAGACCTATTAGTGGAAAAAAAAGAATTTTTGCGAGATGTATTACTTTTCTTGCGGGTGAGCGATATGTAAAATTTATTTGAAAGCAAAAATGCCATTTGCAAATAAATAAATACATAAATAAGTAGTTTGAAAATAAAAGGAATTTCTAGTAAAATGTATTCGCCGTGGCTTTCTTATAGCTTGAATTTTGTTGTTGTTGTTGAAGAGGAGGGAGGATATCTTAAGGGTCTCAGGGCTTGAAAATTTTTTTAAAAAATCGATTTTTCTTTTAGCATCTATTTTGATTATTTAATTAATTTTGAACACATTGCAAAAAACTTCATAAAAATGTTTGCATTTTTAATGGAGTTATGAGCATTTATGTAACAATCGTTACAAAGCCGCACCTATTTAATTGCAACTTTAAGTCCCGTTTTTTCAAAACTTGATTTTTGACGACTATCCGTAAGATTAAAAAAAAAAAAAAACTATTTGATGTCATGGCTGATTTTTTTTTTTTGGCATGCATATAACACCATTATCTATAGAATGAATTAATATTTTTTAGATAGTTTAATATTTTGAGTATTTTTAATGAAAAAAAGTTGTATGTTTTATGGTTTTTTAAATTTTCAAATTTGAAAGATTTGTTTAATAAGGTTTCCTTTTAGTGATAGTTATATCCTTAATTCATTCTATAGAGTAAAATTTCCTGATCATTGTAAAGCAAAAATTAGGTTCTTATGTCAATTTAACGTTAAGATATCTTACGGATGGTGATATGACACCTAAAATTTTTTCCGAAAATTGTGTTACATAAATTTTACTATATTTTTTCTTTTATTACATTGAAGTATTTCATTTTATAATTTTATAAGACTACAAACATACCTTAAAAATATCAGAAAGTTTAAATCAGTTACATTGAATACTTCTGTTTTTATATGGGCTCGAAGCGAGAGCTCTGTTTACGTGTTATTCATTATCGATCAAGACCTGATCCCCCTTAAAGATCGCACTGTACGGAAATGTCTCTGGATATAGCAAAAGTTTGCGGAAATATAATATAAACTCTGATGAGTTTATCACGAATCCTGAAGGCATTCCTTTATATAAAAACAAAACAATAAGTTGCTATCCAAGGTATACACTTTACTTCGAGATTTTAAACAAAATTGTAAAAACTGTTGGAATATGATTAAGATAATGTAACACGTAAATAATTTTTTGCCAATTTGTATTTTAGAAAATTAACTTTTGAAGATGGCTTTAAAGGTAAACCGAAACGTCGAGTATAATTTTTATTTTGGGGATTTTAATTATTCGTCTTTGTTTAAAATCTCTAAATAAAGGGTACGTTGGATAACAGCTTATTGTTTTGTTTTCACATTTAAATATACAATGTAATGTACTTGTTTATTAGCATTCCTTGATTTTCATAAATCTCAGAAAACGATATCTCTATTTCTCTGTGTCTCTAGCGAGAGCTCTGTTTACGTGTTTTTCGTTATCGATCAAGCCCTGAGCCCACTTAAGGATCACACTGTACGGAAATGTTTCTGGATATAGCAAAAGTTTACGGAAATATAATACGTATAAACTCTGATGAGTTTATCACGAATCTTGAAGGCATTCCTTTATATAAAAACAAAACAATAAGTTGCTATCCAACGTATACACTTTACTTCGAGATTTTAAACAAAATTGTAAAAACTGTTGGAATATGATTAAGATAATGTAACACGTAAATAATTTTTTGCCAATTTGTACTTTAGAAAATTAACTTTTGAAGATGGCTTTAAAGGTAAACCGAAACGTCGAGTACAATTTTTATTTTTGGAATTTTAATTATTCGTCTTTGTTTAAAATCTCTAAATAAAGGGTACGTTGGATAATAGTTTATTGTTTTGTTTTCACATTTAAATATACAATGTAATGTACTTGTTTATTAGCATTCCTTGATTTTCATAAATCTCAGAAAACGATATCTTTTTGAGATTTAAAGAAACACTTTTGTCTCAAAAGTTTCTTTTGCCGCTCGTTTTTATAATAACAATAATGATGATACTACTACTACTACTACTTCTACTACTACTACTAATAATAAAACGGAACGTTTACGAGTAGCTTTGACAGTTTTGTAATCAGATTTTCAGCATGAGATATTAGTTTTTTCGATGCTATCAATTATCGAGTAAGCACTTTCATGTTCCGAAACATGCTAAATTATCAGCATTGACATTAACATTAACATTGAAATTAACATTATTTTGTTATTCTTGCATGCATAAATTCTGTTACGCAGCTGAAAATGTTTAGTTGAGATTTAATAGCGTTCAATAAACTTGTAATTTGTGTTGTGAAAACTGATCAAAACACCATAAAAACTACTTCGAAACATTTTTTTTTGGAAACTAGCAGAAAAAGAAGCTTCTGCGTAAGATATGCTTCTTAAAATATCAAAAAAACGTTTAGTCTGGGAGTTTTCTGAAGATAAAGGAAAGGTATTAGGAATCGTGCGTAACTCAGAAAAGGTTTTATTATATTTTAGTAAGTTTCCGCTAGATACAGAAACTTTTTATTTTAACTGAAACTCGTCCCGACTCCAGTGGTTTATATTAGTAATTTGAAAGCAAGAAACGAAACTGAAAATTTTAAACATTCAAGTAGATAGGTTGATGCTTTCTTGGAGGGAAGAGGGCTAGGCGTGTATATGAAACAGAGACCGGGAGGCGTCTGCACACGGTCAGACAATCACCTCATCGAGTTGACATGACGGTTGAAATTCCAGGATTAGTCAGATCTCGATTAGCATATTAAAATGCACCTGGTCTGCCAAGTCATATCTTGGTGGAAATCACCAGCAGACCCGATTTTAATGGTTGATCGGTAGGTATATCATTGTGTTTTCCTGCACACAAAGGTATGAAAACATGGAGGACTGGAAGCAGGAAAACGCAATGATAAACAACAACTCAACCAGAAAAATATGATTTGCAGGTATTTTCCTTCAAGATATGACTTGGAAGACCCGTCGCATTTTAATATGCGTACTGATTTTAAACTAGTCCTGTAATTTAAGCCGTCATCTCGATGATGTGATGGTTTGTGGAGTCACCTCTCTGTCTTACAGGTGTCCTATATTTCAGGGAATTATTGTGGTAAAATATCAGTAATTTTTTTATAGAAAAATAAATCTAGGTTAAATGCGCAAAATTTTGCCTCATTTCAGGAGAAATTTTCTATAAGAAATTACTTGTACTGAAAAAATTTCTTGTCTGGAATTTTCCGGACCCGTACGAGCCCTTTTAAAGAGCAGAAATAAATAACAAGTCGGAAATTGTGCGTCAAACGTTGCAAATGATCTGTGTTCGTACGATAACTAGCTTTAATAATATTAAGATATTGCTGCAATAGCAGTTGCACTCTTATGTAAAAATGCATGAATACAAAATTTATTACGATTCTATAAAATACATTCAATAATACAGAAAAAACAGGATTTCATCTTTAAATAGGATGTTTTTGCCATGGAAACTTAGAATCATTACCCATCATGGGATATCATTGAATTAATTACGTATGATAGGATTTAATACAATGAAGAATTTTTTTATTAATATCTTTTTAAGTTTTGATTCGATTTTCATAAAATTTCGAAAGACTCGACAAAATTCTGCAGCGATTATGTATATTAAATTTCAAACCATTCGGTTGGGTAGTTTTTGCGCTGTTATATGCGGACGGGCGGATAGACATCCAGACGGACGGACCAGACGACGATTATAGCTTCTACGTATTTATATAATTACGAACGCACCTAAAAACACAAAGGAAAACATTTTTTTTTCGCAAATAAACGTTACAATTATACTGTTGCATTTAAATCAATTGAAAAATAAATATTCATCTCTTAAAAAAGTAATAAAAATATTAAAAATACCAAATGCGTATAAAAATGAACTAGTATGTTGTGGCCATCACAAAACTTTCTTCTATATAAATCATGTCAATTAAATCGTTTAAATAGTACCAATTCATATCACAATATATATGAATTTGAAGTTTGGTGAAAATTCGTGCATTAGTTCTTGTATAGAGCTATAGCGGAAATTCTGAAAAATGTAGTATAGCAGCGCCACCTGTTGAGCGATTTACACCAAAACATAAACAGCACTAATTGATATAAAGGTATACCTGAATCTGAAGTTTGATGAAAATTCATGCATTAGTTATTGAGATACAGCTGTGGCGGAAATTCTGAAAAATGCAGCATAGAAGCGCCACCTGTTGAGCGATTTGCACCAAAACATAAACAGCACTAATTCATATCATGGTATACCTGAATCTGAAGTTTGTTGAAAATCCAAGCATTAGTTCTTGAGATAGAGCTATTGCGGAAATTGCAAAAAATGCACAATAGCAGCGCCACCTGTTGAGCGATTTACACCAAAATCTAAAAATGTCTATTCATGTCAAGGACTAACTGAATCTGAAGTTTAATGAAAATCCATGCATTAGTTCTTGAGATAGAGTCATTGCGGAAATCGTAAAAAAGGCAGCATAGCAGCGCCACCTGTTGAGCGATTTGCAGCAAAAACTAATCAGCATCAATTTGTATCAGGGACTAACTGAATATGAATTTTTATTAAATTCCGTGCATTAGTTCTTGAGATAGAGCGCCCACAAAATTTGTGTCACACACAGACACACAGACAGACAGACTCACAGACAGACATTTTGTAAAAACATGTTTTTCGGGTTCTCTGACCCCTAAAACGTGTAAATCCGTCAAAACCCGGAATTCTAAAATTTTCATGAATCCGATACTTTCTTCTTGTAAAGATAGAAGAAAGTAAAAATATATACTGAAACCTTTATATAGATTTTAGATGTTCCAAAGCAAAATGAGAAATTGCTGCAATAATTTATCAATATTTTTTGTAGTTATTTAGTTTTGCTGTTAACAATTGTGTGTGGTGTATAGTTTCAAACAGTAAATGAAGAAAAAAAAACTGCAATGAAGTTTGCATCAGAAACATCAGTAACTCTTTTTCAAATAATTTATTTTCAATACTGCGTTCCCTTTAAAATGCAATTTTTAATTCTTTCATGGAATTTTTGATAGTAGTGAAATAGTCTTGATACTAAATACATATACAGGGGTAGCCTAAATGATTCATCGGTTTTCAAACCACTGTGTATTGAGAGGTATAGGATATACAAAGACGGGTGATACATGAAAAGTTTCATACACTCACCAAGTTTAAATGCTCGCGTGTAGGAACGCATCACTGTTGCTGTGACGGATACTCACAGAAACATGCTACTGAACGTATGGACGGAACTGGATTACCGTTGAGATGTGTGCCTTGTGTCTAAAGGCACACACATTGAAAATTTGTAGTATGTACCAGAATCTTCGTGAGTGTAGGTATCTTTTCAGGAATCACCCGTCTTTGTTCGTGGTATACTTGTAGATAAACAGACTTTTGGAGCCCGATGAATAATTTAGGCTGACCTTGTATTTTGACAAATAGATGGTATTTTAACAAATCATTTAAAAAATGCAAGAATAAGAACATATGTTGATAATTGTAGAGTCTTGGAAAAAAAAAAGTAAACACCCCCAACTAATTCCGCAACTAAATATAATAGAAGAAAGTTACTGGTACCAAATGACTGGAAATAAAGTCTACTTTTAAATGATGTACACTGCTGAAAACAATTAAGGGAGCACATGGTTTTAACGAAATTACACAAATTAATTCACATCGATAAGTAAGGTAAAATAAAACATCCATAATTTAAAGTGTTGTAAAAAACCGATAAAGAAAACTTCACATGTAAATTAAAGTTTATAACGTCAAAAACTAGAAAAAGGAGATAAGTGCAGAAATCGGGATTTTGCAGAAACGCCTGTTTCACTGCCTCAGTTGTAAAATTCAATTGCTCGGGTTATGTTTTGAGAAAAGGAGGCTTGAAAATGTCACAACAATAAGATTTACAGCAATCCATGGCTTGGCGTGTTATCGGGACAGTTGAATTTTGGGGGAACACAACGACGTGTAGTGGACGCTGTTGAAGTCGTAAAAAGTGTCCATGAAAGGCTGTGGAATCGATTCCAAGACACATGGAATGGTAGTCATCGACAAGTGCAAGGTCGAAAATGTGCTAACACAGAAACTGATGACCGATATATCCTGTTAACAGCTCATAGAGACGGTACGGGCAATGCTACTCAGCTGCAAACACAGTTGTTCTTGGCCACAGGACGCAGAGTGTTCAGCCAAACGGTCCGAAATATGCTTCATCAGGGTGGTCTCTATGCACGCAAGCCAATGGTCTGTATTCCGTTGACCTCAATCCACTGTGCGGCCCAAAGAAGGTGGGGAACTGAACATCGAGTTTCGAGGTAACGTTGTTGGAGTCAAATTCTGTTTATAGACAAGTTGCAATTCAGTCTGGATGTGACATCTGATGTGTTTTGGCATGGAGAGAAAGAGGCACTCAAAATAATCCCACATTCGTTCGTGAAAGATCACATTAAAGACGAGTTGGGTTGATGCTATTGGCTGGATTGGTTGGTTGGTTGGTTGTATTTATGTCGGCCAATTATCTGCGCGTGGGATATAGGCCCTAAGGGGGGGAGTGCCTTCCGTGGAGGTCTTTCTAAGGGAACCTAACCCGTATTAACGCTTGGAGAACCAAGGTTCGAAGAAAACCACGAAAACTCCGAACGATTAGGCCGACGGGCGCGATTGGGATCGAACCCAGCACCTCCCGTCTACCAGCTTCGAGAGCAGAACCTCTCGGCCACTGGTGGGGCTGCTATTGGCTGGAATCAGCATAGGTGGACGTACGGGCCTGCATATGATTCGGAATGGCACTTTGGTGGTCCAAAGTTATACAGACGAGATACTGAGACCTCATGTCGTATTTTATGTTGCAGCAATTAGTGATTTATTTTTTTCCATGCATGATAATGCCAGAGTTCATACAGTTCGTCTGGTGGAAAACATGTTTGAAGCTAAAACAATACAGCGTATGGAATGACCAGGATGCTCTCCTCACCTAAATCTGATCGAGCATGTTTGTGACATATTCAGATGACGCATTGCTGCGAGACCGTTTTACTGTCCGGAACTTGGAGATTGCAATTCTTGAGCAGCGGAACAGTATTCCCCAAAGCCTTATCGATAACCTCATCGCATCCATGGAAAACAGGTGTGCAGCAGTCTTAGCTGTTCGAGGAGACCGCACGCCATATTAAAAATCTTGCATCATTTCTAAACAATACTTTTTTTTAATCATTTACATGAAACCAAATTGTTGCCCTAAACCATCTTTTCATGCTTTTTTCATCTTTTCAACGAATAAGAGCTCCCTTACAATTTTTTTGCGTCTTTTTTCCTGCATTGCGCATTGATACATGTGTACTATCCATTTTATGCCCATACATGGTTGTCTTGCACTGTTCTCTTCACTTTTTTGCTTGCTCCCCTAATTGTTTTGAGCAGTGTATATAAAATTTGGTTAGAGGGCCATCTACAAACCAAAATCAGACCAAACTTCGTTTTTTCAAAGGCAACACTCAATTTTGACAATATATTTCAAATGCCTAAAAATTAAATTTCAAGTCCTTTGGATGATAAGTTTTTGAATTATAAACATTCAAAATTTAGAACTTCTAATGTTAAATTACATTTTCATATTTTTACTAATATCTCCTGAAATTATAATCCGAATGTGTTAATTTTTGTATGTGGTTATAACAATTAAAAAAACCAAGCATAAATACATCCAACTTGTAATAAAAAAAATTGTAATATGAGTTATGAATTATGAAATTAATATTCGAAAAAAAATATGAATTGCAACCTACGATTGTTTTGATAGATTTATATTTATTATGTCCTGCTTTATGGAAATTTTCTATTTCAAATTTTTATTCCAAGTAGTTTTCGAATTTTGATTTAAAAATGCCAAAATGATGGTTTAAGGGGCCGTCTATGATGTGCAGAAACGCATAATTTAAAGAAGAAAAAAACATTTTACTCATTTTATTGAAACATTATGGTTGATAATAGACGAAACATACTGAGTGAAATGGTATTATTGGCCAAAAATAATACATTAATAGAAGTGACATAGTCATTCTGTAGCATTTCGACAATCGAGTACGGAACTTCAATTTGGATACATCCGCTAAAATAGGCTCATTTTAAAATGGTTAATTTCTCGGAAACTAATCGTACGAACTTCATAAACATTTGTTTTCAGGCTAATTGAGGGCTGCTGAAATTATTTATGGTGTCAAACTTGGGTATTGCCATTGAAAAAAACAATGTTTTGGTTCGTTTTGATATGTAGATAGCCCCCTAAGCAAATTCTATAACTATAATTTAAAAGTAGACTTTATTTGCAATTGCTTGGTACTAGTAATTTTCTTCTGTAATAATTTGTTGCAGAGTTAGCAGGGGAGTTTACTATTTTTTTTCCACGACTGTACATTATATTTTATGTAATTACGGTAGTGTCAGGTTATATTACTAAAATTTGGGGTATGATCATAACAGATAAAATCTTTTTAAAGCATACTATAAAATATCGAAATTATGCCAGCTCTAATGTAGTCACAATTTTATGCCAATTGATATTTCATGCATTCTTTTGTAGAGTCTGTACTTTTGTTAATAATTTATTGAGCTAAATATTTTTCTTTTTAGGTGAGTACTACATATGTATCTATATCGTAAGCCATAATATTCCTGCCTTAATATATAGGAAGGTTTGATGAATTCTCAAGGATTATGATCTAATAAAGGTAATATAATACAAAAAATTCTTGAAAATATTTCACAATCAGTACATACACTGAAAAAAAAAATGTTGGTTTTATTGTATAATAATGGTACTCCACTGCCAGTATTATACCATAACATTAACAATAACCAACCGTACAATAAGCATTTATACGCGGTGTATTATTACTAATCTATTTGTAAGACGGTATACTACTGCTTATTTACGGTTTTACGGTTTATTACTTTTTATTACGGTATAATACTGGCAGCTGAAGTGCTAGAATTATACCGTAAAATGAGCCCTTTTTTTGCAGTGTATTACTATATGTACATTTGGAGTTAAATTAAAATATAAGATTCATAGTGAACGTTCTATCATTGCATTGCATTTCGTCTTTATTATAATATATTATGAAATATGTTTTGGTGTACCAAAATTTAGAAGCATACAAAATTAGATGTCACATAACTGAATAACTTCTTGTTATGAACATAATTTTTTTTATGAGTCACAAAATCAATTGTGGAAAACTTTACTTAACCCTTGATGACTAAGTGCCTGTAGAAAAGATGCCACATTTCGAATAAAAATATTTTCAAATCTTTGAAGTAATTTTTATTTGTTGAATTTATATTTCGCATTCATTTAAACTGCACAGGTCTACAACGAAATTTTTTTCATTATAAGTGAAATATATTTTTGTATGCATATTTGGAAGAATAAACTTAGAAAGTTTTACGAATAATTTTGTCACAAACATGGAATTTCTCTTTGGTTGATTATTTAAAATGTATTCATACAGTCATCCCAAATTTTAGATAATGACTTGAAGCACGAAATAAAACATTGTTTGCAGGGAAATATGATATTGAAATTTCTGAAATATTGTTTCCAGACAATACTGTTATAGACCACACCTCATCGAATTGACGGCTAAAATTCCAGGATTAGACGAATTCGATTAGCATATTTAAATGCAACTGGTCTGCCAAGTCATATCTTCGTGGGAACAAAGTGCAGACCCTATTTTAGTGGTTGATCGGCAGGTTTATCATTGTGCTTTCCTGCACCCAAAAGTGTAAAAGCATCGAGGACAGGAAGCAGAAAAACACAATGGTAAATGGTACTTGTCAACCGCTAATATCGGGTTTGCAGGTGTTTTCGACCTAGATATGATTGGCAGACCAGTTGCATTTCAATATGCGAATCAAGTTTTAACTAATCCTGGAATTTCAGCCCTCAACTCTATGAGGTTATCGTGTGTTTAGCGGCCCACCGATCTAAGAGGTTGTGTTTGCCCTTCTAACGATTATGGTATGTTTGTGGCGAAATTGTCAGGTAAAATCAATGAGTAAAATCAATGAGTAAAATCAATGAGTAAAATCAAAAAGGGTATTTTGTATGCATTGGCGAAAGAAAATCAGATAGAAAATAGGGATAAATCATGTTCATGTTACTTGGACGCACTCGGCTTGCGGTTCTAATTGTAAAAATAAATCCTTTTGTCTATTTGAGATAAATTTGAAGTCTAACGATAACGAAGTCTATATTAATATGAAATCTAAAACAATTCTTATTCTTAAGAGATATCTAAAGTTTTTTTTTTTTTTTTTTTTTTTTTTTTTTTTAATTACGTTGAATATCTTGTTAGATTTCATCCTGATTCATCATAATATTCATCCTGACTTATGGGGAAAATGTAATAGAAAAAGAAGTTCCACATGTCAGAAAACAGCGAATCGAAAAAATCAGAAACAACCTAATCGACAAAGAAAAAAAATGTATTATTTTGTATGCCTGTATTATTATTCAGACTGGAGTTTTTGCGAGGTAAAAGTTTAAAATAGGAACTCATTTTAAAATAACTCATTTTAACTTACAAGGAGAGGGCCAGCCTTGTTAATCACAGATTTTGATTATTTTACTATATGTTGTAGGGTAGAGACCCCTTAGTGTCAGGTTCAACGGATTTTATCCAACGCTCCTTCATTCTTGAGAAACCGGGGGGTCTAATATTAGTTCACAACTTAAATACTTACTTTCCAACCAAACCGACAGGTTAGTCGTAGCTCAGTTGGTACGGCGTTTGCCGGCTAATCCGCGGGCCCGGGTTCGATACTTCAATGCGGTACATTTGTTTTTCTCCTTTTTTGTTTTATAAATATACTTGTAATTATAATTTAATAAATTAAATTAAAAATTTTAATATCGTACATTAATTATAATGTTAACAAACTTAAATTTATCATTTCTTATTTGTAAACTATTATTTACCATCCTTTAAAGAGGTTTAAAAAGAAAATGGATCTATTATTGAATGATAAAAATTCCAAAATCGTGACAAAATCTGTTGTGTCGCCATCTAGTTTTGATAAAATAAAAGAATATTCAAATAAAATAAAAATAAAAGCAGAAAAAAAGATAAAGAAGAAAGAAAATAATTGAAAGCGCAAGCATACTTATTACAAATTTAAAAATATTTAATATGCAAAAAATCGGTTGTAATTTAATTCTGATGTTAATTTTTAATATAATTATGCTTGTTACTTTAAAAACAAAATAATAGTATTATCGCTTCTACTTCCTTTATTAAATCAATGCGTAAATGATATTTCTTTAAAATCACGAATTGACACAATTTCTCAATATCATTGCATAGATAAAGAATATATGAAATACATTTTAAAAGTGATTTAAAAAAAATGAACAGTTTTATGATGTTTTATACAACTATTTAGTTAAAAATAAAAAAATAAATAGGATAAAATTATAATTGATATACAATATTAAAAATTTTAATTGACAATGAGATTATTTAGTTACGCTTACAAGTATACTTATAAAACAAAAAAATGAGAAAAACAAATGTAGCGCATTCATATATTGAACCGGGGACCGCGGATCAGTCGGCAAACGCCATACCAACTAAGCAACGACTAACGCGGCATTTCGATTGCAAAGTAAGTATTTAAGTTGTGTACTAATATTAGACCCCCCCGGTTTCTCAAGAACTAAGGAGCGTTGGATAAAATCCGTTAATCCTGACACCAAGGGGTCTCTACCCTACAACATATATTAAAATAATCAAAATCTGTGATTAACAAGGTTGACCCTCTCCTTGTTAGATAATGAGACAAGAATTTATTGAAGAAAAAGAAGTGACTTTTTAAACAACAGTAAATAAAGACAATTTGCTTCAATTTTCGATTTAATAAAGAAATGCTGCCTATTTAGATAAATTGCAAAGATTAATAAAAATAATGCAAAATTGCTTTTGTCATTATTGAAATTGGTATTATATCGTATTTTTAAGAAATTCTCTCCTTTATTTCCTTTTCTCAAAAATATATTTACTTTTAAAATAACTTTATATGTGCCTAATTATTTAAAAAGCCTTTTAAAAGAATTTATTCTCAATAATTCATATATCTGCATCATTTAGTGTATGCAAGAACTTTAAAATTTATTATCCAGACTTCGTTTTTAACAAAATACACAAAAATAATTTCAGTTGAACTGAAATTTTAATGATGAAACGTATTTGAAAACAAAGTAGGTTTACCTTGAATATGAACACTTTCTGAAAAGGGAGTTCCAATTAAACTGACTGATCCCTAGAAAAAAATATAAGAAGTCATTCAGATTTTTCATTTTCTATGCAAAAGAAATAATAAACTATTTACATGAAAAGAACATTATAAGCATCACTTAGGGTAATGGATATTTCTGACTTGAATTAAGAAAAAGAGAAATATTGAGAAATATTGAAATTATACAACACTCAGATTAAAAGAGAGGAAAAAAGGATATAAGAACTTTAAAAAGATTTTAAAATTCTAAAAAGTACTTCGAATGTTTGCAAATATTTCTACTTGCTGATCCAAAAAATTAAATTATAACCCTCTTTATAATCGAAATAAACACATTTTTTATTTGACATATTAGTGATTTATGGCTAATGCATCAAAAACCTACTAGATCTTGAATATGGTTCTAGGTAAATTAGATAGAATTTTCCCCTATGTTTTCAGTGCGGTATTATAGCTAGTGTCTTTGGGCTAATTTACAGTATCAGAGATTTGGCCAAAAATCGATCGTAATCAGCCGGTCGATCACGATTTTTTTTTCGAACATTTGTATGTTAAGATCCATTATATCAAATATAACGTCAGCAAAAAGCAACAAGAAACAAGGAATCATCAACGAAACAATGATAATTTTAATTATGACTTTGAAAAATACGTTATAGATATTAAACCCTTAACCAGAAAGCCGCTCGGGCAAGGAGGATGGCCGCCCAGGGAAACCCAGCAAATGCTTTTGAATTTTAGTGCAGTCCCTGGGGGAAGAAAGCCGCTCGGGCCAGAATAATTTGCTTCCTTCGTGAATAAAAAAACCTTTAGATACCAGTAATTTTAAACTGTAATCTTCTGTATATTAATTGACAGAGCCTAGTTTTTGTTAATTTTATAATCCAAATAATTTAGTATACAAATAGTGGTGTTTCCTAACTAATTTTATTTTATTGTGGCAAAAAAAAAAAAAAAAAAAAAAAAAAAAAATGTTTTGGGTTAAAAATGTTAGCGTTTACTAGCCAACCTTCAACTTAACTTCCGAAAATGTCGATTAATTTGATCCAGGTTAATAGCGTTTTAAACTAGAAATATTTTAAGGGAATTAAATCAGATATATTACCCGTGGAAACATGAAATTAAATATACGAGTGTAATGTTACATCAAATAAATCTTCTGCTTATAAAAGTAATATTAAATTAACCGACCTGGATTAACCTGGATTAAATTAACCGACATTTTACGGAAGTTAAGTTGAGTGTTGGCAAGTATGATATTGAAGATTTCGTTAGTGAAAGAATGTTGAGGATATTATTGAAATGTGCATTTCCTTTTAAAGAGTGACTCAATTATAAGTGCATATTTTCAAAAACTCACATTTTTGAATTTTGACAGAAACTGCATTAGAGAATAAAATTTCAACTCAAAAAAGATTCTTTTTATTTTTTATTTTAAAAGCTAAAGAACTCTAAGAAGACTCTTCGAAGTTTATCTTTCGTGAAAATTATCTATCTATCTATCTATCTATCTATCTATCTATCTATCTATCTATATATCTATCTATCTATATATATATATATATATACAGGGTGATTCAAAAAAGATGGGAAACATTTTAAGATGTGATAGTACACACCCAAACAAACATTTTGTATCAAAGAATGCATGGTCGAAAACTAAACGTAAAAAAGTTAGAGGGCGACAAAAGTTATGTTCTTGTACGAGGCAAAAACACACAATGAACGATTAAGTTAAGTTACGAAAACAAATTTAATGGCATTTGATTACAATAAGTGCTCAAAACATTGACCGGCAGCTGTTATACACGCAGTACAACGGCGAAGAACAGATTGGCGAATTTTCTGAAACACACCAGGCATATCGCGAACTTCCCCTACAGCAGCCGAAAGCTTGGCGACAAGTTGTTCTGCGGATTCAATGGGAGTCTCATACACAAGAGCCTTTAGCTGTCCCCACAAAAAAAAAATCGAGACATGAAAGATCTGGCGAGCGCGGTGGTGCCTGGTGTGTTTCAGAAAATTCGCCAATCTGTTCTTCGCCGTTGTACTGCGTGCATAACAGCTGCCGGTTAATGTTTTGAGCACTTATTGTAATCAAAGGCCATTAAATTTGTTTTCGTAACTTAACTTAATCGTTCATTGTGTGTTTTTGCCTCGTATAAGAACATAACTTTTGGCGCCCTCTAATTTTTTTACGTTTAGTTTTCGACCATGCATTCTTTGATACAAAATGTTTGTTTGGGTGTGTACTATCACCTCTTAAAATTTTCCCATCTTTTTTGAATCACCCTGCATATATACATATATATAAATGCATGATCAGTCTTTACTCAATGATTTACGTACTCAGTATTTATTGTGATATACAGGAGGGTACGCTCTTCGGAAATCCCGAAGAGTCTTAAACGACTATTTCAGATTAGGAAATATCTATTTCACATTTAAATAGCAGAATTCATAATCACCATTCGCAAGAATGCTCGTCATTGAGACTAAATAGGTCTAAAAATTCTAGTACAAAATTCTGGTAAATATGTATGCTGGATATACAGGGTGTCTCAAAAATATAGCGACAAACTTTATCAAGGGTTAGGGCACATTATAAGGACTGGTATTTGCATATCAACACATTATCGGAAATGTCATCGAACGCCACTAGATGGTGCTATCCCCGAGCACTGGAGGTGAAATATTTGCTTTATCGCAGTCATTCAAGCAATAGTTGTCTTGAGAAGAACATGCAACATTTCACGGACAGGGAGGTAGCTGGCAGACATTTACTTCCTGTACGGATTGGCTGATGGCAATGCACCAGTAACTCCAGGACTGTATCGAGAACGGTTCCCACAGAGAGATGCACCGGACCGCCAGATGTTTTCGAATGTGCATCACAATTTGTGTGAATATGGGTCCTTAAGAAGTAGTAGTTTAAGTTAGACACACAAATTGTGATGCTCATTCGAAAACTTCCTCCTGTTCGATACATCTGTCTGTGCGAACCGTTCTCCATACAGTCCTTGAACTGCTGGTGCATTGTCACCAACTAATCGGTACACGAGGTGAATGTCTGCCAGCTCCTTGATCGTAAAATGTTGTATGTTCTTCTCATGGCGACTACTGCCATTGCCACCAAGAATACAATGAGATGTTTGTAAATGAATTATAATAGTAAAATAAACGAATTATAAGAGTATAATAAACGAATTACAATAGTAAATTTAAATATTTTTATTATAGTACCAAAATTCAATTTAAATGTTAAAAGAAAAATATAATTCACATTAGATTTATATATAAAACTGCAAAATTATTTTTTAAATGTATTCTATAAAATAATTAAAAGCAAAAATTTGCCATAAAATGTATCATTTAAAACAACACAAATGCATTCCAAGTCCGAAGTAATAAGTATGTTTTTAAAAAATATAATAATTAAAAACGGATATTACACAGCATTCTCACGTCCAAAAATGTGGTAAGTTACAGTTTATGCTTAGTATTGTATATCAGAAACAGGCAAAAGTAATAGAAGTAATATACATAAGTAAATATATATACAAAGTTAAGATTTATCGAAATAAAACACTTACCTTATTTTAAATTGCTGAATAATCTCATTTCAAATGTATAAAATGTCGAAAACAATGCTTATAAACAACGCGCAGAGCCATTGCCACCTACAGTCACTGTGTGTTCCCTACCTGTTGAGAAATGTTTTCTGGCCTACTAAGATGGACGTCACTGGAACTAGTTCTTCGAGAGAAAAAGCTTGCTACTCTAGGTGGCAACGCTACTGCTCGAATTATTGCGTTAAATAAGATAATTCTCCCCCAGTGCTCTCGTGCAGAGCACCACCTAGCAGCGTACGATGACGTTTCCGATCATGGGTTGCTATACAATTCTCAATCCTTATGACATACCCTACCTCCCCTAAAAGTTTGTCGCAACATTTTTGAGACACCCTTTATATGTAACTGCTATTAAAACATTTTAAAAGATATAAAACTGTAGACTTCGCATTATGAGGGCGGAGCATTGAAAATAACAAATGTTTCTTAAGCCTGGGAAAAATTATAAAGCATGACCAAAAATATAAAATAGCGTCTCCCGAATTGCCCACGATCCCGAAAAGCGTTCTTTATATTTAGAAACCACAGAAACTAATGTATTTTCAAGATTTAAAGAAACATCGATAAAAACAAAGTTTCTTTTGCTGCCACTGATTTCCGAAAACTTTTCTGAATACTTTTTATAGTGTACTATTCCGTTTCCTCAACCTGGAATATCAAAACCGGAATACAAGCCATAATTTTTCAAGTAAAAATCTTCATGTTCAACTAACATGTTTTAATGGCAAACATGATAACCTAACACCATTAACTTTTGCATTAAAATTAATATTATTTTGTAACTTTTATATGAATAAAATTCAATTACGCAGCTGGAAGTCATTACTTCCAAATTGATAGCATCAGTAACTGATACTACGGCTTGAGGAAAGGCGATAACACATGGTAAAAAACTTCCCGGAAGCATTCCCGACAGTCAGTGCCAGCAAAAGAAACTTTATTTTAATATAAATGTTTCTTTAAATCCCAGAAATATTTTGTTTTCTCAGGTTTCAAAGGATAAAGAACGCTTTTCGAAACCGTGGGTAGCTCGTAAGAGGTTATGGTATAATCTGTTGCGATTACATTACAGTTTTGTAAATGAGACTTTTTTCTTTAAGGGTGTCCGGTACATATTTTAAAATAATTTTTATTTATCGAGTTACAATTTTAAAATTTTTTGCGATGGTTAATCATATCATTTGTAAACAAAATCACATGATCAAACTTCTCATAATTTTTTTAAAAAGTTTAAAATTTAAAATTTATTAAAAAAGGGGGGTAATTTAAAATCGTTTAACTCGAAATATTATTTGTATAATTTCAATTTTTTTTCATTTAAATAAACAGAAATATATAAGGATTAATTTTGATACAGCATTTTTAAAAATATCAATTTATAAAAAAAATTATAGATATTTGAAGTAAAAATTATGAAAAAAATAATGTAACTTAAAAAAAAATCATTTTCAAAAGTAAATATTTTTTTTAATTTGCTGAATCAAAATTAAAGTAAAACAATTGAAAAGACATGTTCCAAGTTTGAACCCTGTATCTTTAACGATTCTTGAGTTATAACAATTTAAATACGAGAAATGGTGAAAAAAACCCATCATGAAGAAAAAAGCATTTTTACAAGAAGTCGTTTCCACGGCAACCATTGCTTGACAGCTAGATTTTGAAAACAAACCAAAACGAAAAAATTAATATTTCCTATTCCAATTAAGATAGAAAAATGATTTATACGTCATTTTAAGAAGAAAAAAAAAACAGAAAAATGTTTAATGCAATAAAAGTTTTTTAGAAAATTTTAAGATTTTTGTGTCCCGGACCCCCTTAAGTGTAAAACTAAAGATCCGCCAATTTCAGTTATTATTTTTGTCATTCCAACAAAGTTTTTCAGGCGTTTCTAATTTTAAAATATTTTCTCCACTTTTTAAATAAATAAATAAACAAATATATGTAAAATTATCACGTAATTAAATATTTTCATTCGAAATTCAAATGTACTGCTTTACAATCATTTGCTGATCTTAATATACTTACATATACAGATTTTTTTTAGTATTTGTCAAAGCTGTCCTTTAGACATATTCTGACTTTCAAACAAAAACTAAAACAAACAAGCCAGTCGGGGGGAAGTAATTCTGCTGAAACTTCACCACATGTTTCGAGTAATTTCATTTGAAAATAAATAGAGGCCACTCTTCATCTTGTCCTGATTTGATTTATTAAAGCAAAATTCTGGTGCGAATTTTAATTGAAATAAAACGTTAAAAATTATATACAATATATATAATAGTGGATTGAGAAATTTGGTTGCAGTTATCTAAGAGGGTGGGTGTATAAATTCAATGATTTGTTTGAAAAATGAAATGCTTATACCTTCATTTTATATGCATATAATTCAACGAACCTATAACTTTATAATCGTCATTATTGGCATAGATTGTCATTTACTTTTGCCACTGTGATAGAAAATTTTGACGTATTAACATGTGTGAGGTAGAAAAAGTTTTGGGATTGCCACTTACGGCTAGTTACTAATAAATGAAAAATTAAGTTTTTTAGGAAAATTAATATTTTAAATTTTACATCTATAATTACGCTTTGAATGAATTTGTTTAACAGTTATCAGAAAATAAACCTGATGTCATCCTAAAGGTCTTATAGTACATAAACTTTACAATCTTTATACTTTATACTTTACAATCGTCATTATTGGCATAGATTGTCATTTACTTTTGCCACTGTGATAGCAAATTTTGACGTATTAATATGTGTAAAGTTGAAAAAGTTTTGGGATTGCCACTTCTGACTAGTTACTAATGATTGAAAAATTAAGTTTTTTAGGAAATTAATATTTTAAATTTTACACTTCTAATTACGCTTTGAATGAATGTGTTTAAAAATTATCAGAAAATAAACCTGATGTCATCCTAAAGGTCTTATAGTACATAAACTTTACAATCTTTATACTTTATACTTTACAATCGTCATTATTGGCATAGATTGTCATTTACTTTTGCCACTGTGATAGCAAATTTTGACGTATTAATATGTGTGAAGTTGAAAAAGTTTTGGGATTGCCACTTCTGACTAGTTACTAATGATTGAAAAATTAAGTTTTTTAGGAAATTAATATTTTAAATTTTACACTTCTAATTACGCTTTGAATGAATGTGTTTAAAAATTATCAGAAAATAAACCTGTTGTCATCCTAAAGGTCTTATAGTACATAAACTTATAACTTCACGATCGTCATTATTGGCATAAATTGTCATTTACTTTTGCCACTGTGATAGCAAATTTTAACGTATTAACATGTATGAGGTAGAAAAAGTTTTGGGATTGCCACTTCCGTCTAGTTACTAATGAATGGAAAATTAAGTTTTTTAGGAAAATTAATATTTTAAATTTTACACATCTAATTACGCTTTGAATGAATTTCTTTAAAAATTATCAGAAAATAAACCTGTTGTCATCCTAAAGGTCTTATAGTACATAAACTTATAACTTTACAATCGTCATTATTGGCATAGATTGTCATTTACTTTTGCTACTGTGATAGCAAACTTTGACGTATTAACATGTGCGAGGTAGAAAAAGTTTTGGGATTGCCACTTCCGACTAGTTACTAATGAATGAAAAATTAAGTTTTTTAGGGAAATTAGTATTTTAAATTTTACAACTCTAATTACGCTTTGAATGAATTTGTTTAAAAATTATCAGAAAATAAGCCTGTTATCCTAAAGGTCTTATAGTACATAAACTTATATTTTATTGCTTTTTTGCTCGAATTTATCACTTTTAATAATACATGATGATCTTTAGCATTATATTTTCACAATCAACATGATTAATGATCTTCTGAAAATAATCTAAAAGAGCTTAATGCTTATGATATTTTGTTTCGACTTTTATACCATTTTATGTGAGATTATACTTAAGTACCTCTGAGATTAGAGCGATTCAGATTAAGTACCTGCACTCGGAAGGTATTTAATGTATAAAATAGATTTTCAATGAGTAGTGACTTACGTATGAGCAGAAAATCTAGGTTTATAATAGAAAGTGAGTAAGTATTGGAATTTTCTGCTTATAATTATAACGGTTTTCACAAAAATGGTTCTTATTTTTCTTTTATACCTGAAAATGTATTCTTTACATAAGTATAATATTTAAGTGAGAAATACAACGGAAATAAGTGATTCAAGCATACATGAAAAAAGTATGATTCCCCGATTTATTTCATTTTAGACGATTTTCGGAGCTTTCGATAACTATTGCTGCTCCATAGACGTAAATTAATCGATATTTATACAGAAGGTTATTACTTATACCTGTAGCGTAAAAAGACATGTTAGTCAACATATCACTCATTGCAGAAGATTTCCTACAAGAATTTATAACATATAGGATTAAAAAGTAAGCTATGGTACCTGTAGATGATAATCTTCACGAAACTTTTAGATTTTTTTTCATTTTAGATTATTTTCGGAACTTTCGATGACTATTGCAGCTCCATAGGCGTAAATTAATCGATATTTATACAGAAGGTTATTACTAAAACTGTAGCATAAAAAGACATGTTAGTCAAGATATCACTCATTGCACAAGATTTCCTAAAATATTTTATGACAGATAGAGCTGACAAGTAAGCTTTAGTACATGTAGATGATAATTTTCACGTATCCTTTAATTTTTTTTTAGATGATTTTCGGAGCTTTCGATGACTACTGCAGCTCCATAGGCGTAAATTAATATATATTTATACAGAAAGTTATTACTTAAACCTGTAGCGTAAAAAGACCTGTAAGTCAACATATCACTCATTGCAGACGATTTCCTACAAGATTTTATAACATATAGGTTTAAAAAGTAAGCTATTGTACCTGTAGATGATAATTTTCACGAAACTTTTAGATTTTTTTCAATTTTAGATCCTTTTTGAAGCTTTCGATGACTACTGCAGCTCCATAGACGTAAATTAGTCATTATTTATAGAGAGGGTTATTACTTAAACTTGCAGAGTAAAAAGACGTGTTAGTCAATATATCACTCATTGCAGAATATTTCCTATAAGATTTTATGAGAGATAGAGCTGACAAGTAAGCTATAGTACATGTAGATGATAATCTTCACGAAACCTTTAGATTGTTTTCATTTTAGATGATTTTCGGAGCTTTCGATGACTATTGAAGCTCCATAGGCGTAAATTAATCGATATTTATACATAAGGTTATTACTTAAACCTGTAGCATAAAAAAGACATGTTAGTCAATATATCACTCATTGCAGCAGATTTCCTGCAAGAGTTAATGTCATATAGGGCTGACATGTAAGCTATAGTAGTAGAAGATAATCTCCACGAAACTTTTAGAGGTAATCATGAATTCAACCAAAATCATAAATGTGGCATATGGCATTTCGAAAATGCCCGAAACTCAGGGAAAAGGGCATGCAAAGGGCATCCGCCAGCAATATTTGCAAATTAATGCAGAGTAAATAAGAATAAAATTCTATCAGCTATGCATAGCTTAAATATCTACAAGCACAACGCCGGATGTAAAAATGTAACCGAGTATGTCTGCTATCTTATTAAATCGGGAGGTTTTTGCACAAACCATCACCTCATCGAGTTGACGGCTGAAATTCTAGGATTAGACAGAATTCGATAAGCATATTGAAATGCAACTGGTCTTCCAAGTCACATCTTAGTGGAAAACACCTGTAAACACGATTTTAGTTGTTGACTGGTAGGTTTAATATTGTGTATTCCTGTTCCCAATCCTCCATGTTTTCATACCTTTGTCAGCAAGAAAAAAAATTATAAATCTACCGATAAACCACTAAAATCGGGTCTTGGAAGTCTTTTCCACCGATGTTTGATTTGGCGGACCAGTTGCATTTTAATATGCTAATCGAGTTTTAACTAATTCTGGAATTTCAGCCGCCAACTCAGTGAGGTGATGGTTTTTGCTGCCGATTCTCTGTCATTATGTAATTTATAGCTATTCTGTTCTCAGCTCTGCCACCGGATTTCAAAGTACATAATTGTTGACATAATCTGCGTAAGATTCTTTTAAGTTTGCAATTTAAAATAGTATTTTATGGGATAGCTCAGTATGTGCCATCTGAAAAGGACATGGTAATCCATTGTTTAAATTGTAAGTGACAGGTGTACTTTTTTGATTAGGTACGTGGTCTATTGTGTTTGAGAGAATGCCTCATAGATCAGCGATACATTATGCTTACAAATATTGCTTGCGGGCGCACATTTTACAAGCCTTGTTCTAGGCGTTGGGGATGTTTGCAAAAGTTAGCGGGCGTTGCAGCTGTAGTTTTATTTACATGCTTGTTCTCTCCTAAATATATTGTGACGATCCTTGTCGTCAGTTCCGATAGCTTCCCTTATAAAATATTTAAAAAAAAATGAAAACGTTAGTGGTCAATAAAGGAAGGTGTTTTATTAAACTTAAATTATTTTCTTTTAGCACAGAAACTTATGACAAATATTATAAAATACAAAAAAAGAAGAAAAAAAATGTTGTCGTCACAACTTAAATTACTCTATGTTCCCGTAGAATCTTGTGGCATGTACTATAATATAAGAAGGAATCTCAGAGGCCCAATGAACAAAGGATAATCAACGATCTACATATTCATATAATATGTACGATGGCGTAAACAAATTCCGATAATCCATCAGTATTATATAAACAAAAATGAATCAATGATCCTAAAGATGCTTATCATATATAATACTATGACGTAAAAAACTGTGGTAATCTATGTAGCACGATGTAGACATAATTAATCAATAACCCGACGGATGATATGATATATATACAAAAAAGTCCGGTTAATCATTTGGTGGTATATGAACATATCTAAATAAATGATTCTGTAGATGCTTATGATATATACTATGATCTAAAAAAAGTACGATAATCCATGAAGTACAATATGGGCTTAAATTAATCAATAATTCTGTAGATACAATGATAAATATGAAACAAATACAGGTAATCAATGCCGTTTCATGTGGACATAAATTAATCTATGCTCATTACGAAGCTTGTAACTTATATTCTGATGTAAAAAATAAATGCTTCTGACCCTCGAAGCACTAATGCAATTAATTTCTTTTTCAACAGATGCAAATGGTATACATTATCACGTAAAATAACCTTTTGTAGCTTATGAAATGTTTCTTACATAAATAATGATTTCAACATTAAAGAAAAATGCAAAAATCATGCTTCAAGTTAGATTATTAAACATTTTCAACATATTCAGAACAATGTATCAAAAATTCGCCGTTTAATAAATGGAAATAGGATGTCTAATTGAATAATTTTGAAACACATAAAACATTCGAAAATCCAATTTTAGCAATTTCCATCTACAATTGAAAATTATCCAAATTATTTGTGCAGCCCTGTATATGATACATAGATTTGTATTAGGTTGTAATGAAAGTCTTCCCAAATCCCCATTGCATAGTACTAATTATAATATATATAATTAATTGTAACCTTATATATAACCACCATTCCGCCAAATCTCCACAGTGTCATATGATACAACACTAGTACCTAAAGCTGAACACTTTATTCGGTGACATTCTGTAGCTGACTTTTTGCAATAGAACTGGAAGTAAATGATGATTCTAATCTGGTAGCGAGATAGTTCCATTTCAAACACCTTGTACTTAACGATAACGATATTTTTTACAAATTTCACAACACAATGTTATAAATCAAGCTCTTTCTTTTAAATGCAAAAACTCTTTTGACAAAATATGAGCAAATACGTTAACACGAACTGTTTGCACAGATTGTATTAGCTTTGGAGGGAACTTTCGTTACAACCTGATATTTATTAAGCAACATACATGCAGGAAATTAATTCAATTACGAAATACTTGCTTCAGTTGAAATTTTCTCTTCAGCAATTTCCGCTAATAAGAAGAAGTTCGTGATTTTGTTTTTGTGCAGCCCTGTATACGAGGTATATAATTTATACACAACGAGTAACATGCAAAAAACTGGTTCAATTTAAAAGCGCTTGCTCGAAATGAAAACGCACTTGAAGGAATTATTACTCAATGACAGTATCGTAACCGATTTCTTTTGTGTTCCGGTAAATAAACGACAAATGCTATGAATGTCTAATTATTTTGTAGTTCAATTTAAGAGCGCTTGCTCAAAATGAAAACGCACTTGAAGCAATTATTACTCAATGACAGTATCGTAGACGATTTCTTTTGTGTTCCTGTAAATAAACGACATATGCTGTGAATGTCTAATCATTTTGTAGTTCAATTTAAAAGCGCTTGCTCAAAATGAAAACGCACTTGAAGCAATTATTACTCAATGACAGTATCGTAACCGATTTCTTTTGTGTTCCTGTAAATAAAAGACAAATGCTATGAATGTATAATCATTTTGTAGTTCAATTTAAGAGCGCTTGCTCAAAATGAAAACGCACTTGAAGCAATTATTACTCAATGACAGTATCGGAGCCGATTTCTTTTGTGTTCCTGTAAATAAATGACAAATGCTATGAATGCCTAATCATTTTGTAGTTCAATTTAAGAGCTCTTGCTCAAAATGAAAACGCACTTGAAGCAATCATTACTCAATGACAGTATCGTAACCGATTTCTTTTGTGTTCCTGTAAATAAACGACAAATGCTATGAATGTCTAATCATTTTGTAGTTCAATTTAAGAGCGCATGCTCAAAATGAAAACGCACTTGAAGCAATTATTACTCAATGACAGTATCGTAACCGATTTCTTTTGTGTTCCTGTAAATAAACGACAAATGCTATGAATGTCTAATCATTTTGTTGTGAAAGTGAGTGCTTTATATCAATTTCAATATATTTAGAAATACGTAATATTGTTAAAATACTCTACAAACTATTTATCCTCATTGACTATAATGAAACAGAATTCTTTTGAGTGCCTCTGTAAATGAACTATTTATGCTATATCTTTCATATACCGTACCACAACATGCCACGGTAAACATCATTAACATATATCGATTGCAAGAAAATCTGAATATATTTACGCGAGTTAGAGCGTGGGCAGACATTCGGCCGGATAAACCGAATTCATAAACACTTTTATATTTTGTTGGAAAGCATTAAAAATAACAAAATGCTATGAAACTTGCATACAAATGCTTTTCGAATACTAGTAATGCGACTAAACGTATATTAATATGATTGTTTCTGCAAATATTAAGGCCAAAACTTTATTTGCAAATTAATGTAGAAATAACTTTTATAAAATACTTTTATTTTTATGACTGTGACGTTTAATTAAAAATCGATGTTAGCGCGAATGAAAACTGTACTAAATATACAGAAATATGTTACCCAGAAGATTCAGTTCTATAATGTTATTTTATTTTCTAGTGAGTTAAAATAAGCGTCTCTTTTTTAAATTCAATTTTAGCGTCTAACCAAACGTTCGTAAACATATCTCACTGCGTAATTTTGCGAAATATTTCATGAATGCGCACATAATTAGAATGTGTTCAATGGTAACCAAAACCCAACAAACGCTTGCGAACACCTATAATCAAACATATTTGCTAACGATTCCGGTTGTATGTATTCCGAAAAAAAAAGATAGTTTTTATGTCAATATTTCAAGTAATGTTCAGATTATGTCTTGTGAGTCAAACTAAAATACCATATTTTTTTTTTTTTTTTTTATAATTGAGTTTTCAGTAAATCGCAATCTACATTTATTATCCTGAAAACAGGTGCATTTTTCAATTCCTACTATTAGTTCACACTCTCCCTATATTTGTTTATTTATATATTTATATATTTATTTATTTATATATTTATCTTGTTCAAATTTTCAATCGTTAATAAAATACTCACTATTCATCCTATCAAGTTGAAATAATTTTTTTTGAACTTGTACTGGATGACAATTGATGTTAATACAGTTTTTTTAAATATTAATTAATTCATTAAATTTTAATTAATTAATTTTAGTTTTGCATGCGAAACAAAATGGCGGCCTTTGGTTATCGAAGATCAATGAAAGTATTTTCAATAAGGGGTTACCATAGGGGGGACCCTGTTCTGTCGCCAAATACCGCCAAGTTTGTCTCCAACTTGGCGATATTTCTAATATTTCGCCAAATTCCCATAGAATTCCATTGTGAACCTACTTGCTTATAGAAAATCAACAAATTGAGATATTTTAATGCAACAAAAACTAATATTAGCTTAAGGGATTATATTAAATTTTTCTTTGATGAGCTAAGTAGGAATTGGCTTTAAAAACAAAAATTTTATATTACTTGTTTAATTACCTATTTTCTGTAGTGGAGGAGGTGGAGGAGAGATAAATCCGCTTTTACTCATAAATGATGAAATGTAAAAGTGAACATTATTAAATAAACGTTTTTATGATATTTTCAATTAAAAATATTCCCCAGTGGATTACCTTGGACTTTCATTAGATTAAATAAATTTCAACTAATAATCAAATTCATAGTATTTTATTACAGTACTAGGGAGCTCTACCCCTACGAGTTACGCACGCCAACCCCCGTCTAGATTCTAAAAATCCGTTAATTTGATCTGCTTTAAAAAGATTGCGGAAGTTTGAATTTTAATTAAAAAACTAGTGCAGATCTCCCTGTAAACGGGTTTCCATGCATTTCCATTTTACTGAGGTACTTTTATTTTTATGGCTGCGACGTTTAATTAAAAACCAAAGTTAACGGCGAATAAAAACTGTACTAAATATACAATAATATGTCACCCAGAAGATTCAGTTCTAAAATGCTATTTTATTTTCTAGTGTGCTAAAATAAGCGTCACTTTTTTAAATTCAATTTTAGCGTCAAACCAAATGTTCGAAACATATTTAACTGTGTAATTTTGCGAAAGATTTCATGAATGCGCACACATTTAGAGTGTGTTCAAAAGTAACCAAAACTCAACAAACGCTTGCGAACACCAATAATCAAATATATTTGCTAACGATTGCGGTCGTATGTATTCCAAAAAAAAAAAAAAAAAAAAAAAGGATAGTTTTTATGTTAATGTTTTAAACAATGTTCAGATTATATCTTGTGATTCAAACGAAAATACCATAAAAGTCTTTATAATTGAGTTTTCAGTAAATCGCAGTCTACATTTATTATCTCGATGGAGGAGGTGGAGGAGACATAAATCCGTTTTTACTCATAAATGATGAAATGTAATAGTGAACATTTTTAAATAAACATTTTAATCATATTTTCAATTAAAAATATACCCCAGTGGATTAACTTGGACTTTCATTAGATTAAATAAATTTCAAATAATAATCAAATTCATAGCATTTTATTACAATACTAAGGAGCTCTACCCCTACGAGCTACGCTCACCAACCTCCGTCCTGACTCTAAAAATCCGTTAATTTATTTGCTTTAAAGAGATTACGGATGTTTGAATTCTAATTAAAAAAACAGTGGAGATCTCCCTGTAAACAGGTTTCCATGCATTTCCCTTTTACTGAGATCAAATTCAAATTATTAAGGTGAAATGATTATTAATTTAGGGACCTTAAGGACCTTAAGGATCTTAGGGATCTTAAGGAGATTAAGGTCAAATCAGGTCAATGCTGTTAATGTCTGTTTTCGTGTTTTTGATTAAATAAGATTAGTTAAACATCTAAAAATTAGCTAATATAAAATAAATTAAGTCAAACTAACGGTTAAACATCTAAAAATTAGCTAATATAAAATGAACAAAGTCAAACTAACAAGTCTTTGCTTCTTGGTATTTTTTAACAACGTTATAAGAAAATGATTTTAAATGAGAGATTTTAAACGTAACGTTTTATATCTGACATAATTTTCTTTCTCTTTGTAATATTCAATTGAAAATATTTTTATTTTTAGAAAGTTAATATTATTATATACGCTGTCTCAGAATTGACAACAATAGTTAAAAGATCATCTCGAGATATGAAATAAATCTCTCATGTACGTGTGAATATATTTTTTAATTTAAACTGTTTGGGAATGTTATTATTTGGACATTTGCATTATGACGTCCTTTCCCCCATTTACTGCTTTTACATATTAAATGATGCACATATTAAATAATTGATTATTTTACAGTGTTCTTTCTTTTTTAATATGCTTGTGTAAACACAATTTTTATGACGTAATTTTCAATACCTTCCTATTTTTAATACGTAACCATTTAATTCTAATTTGAAAGGATTTTTTTCTGTTTATAATAGTCACGTGTTAATAAATTTTTAATTTAATATAAATATTATTCTTCGCGCTGTTTTTACAATTTGGCAACAATTTAAAATAATAACCTTTTCTAAAACATTCAGAAAATGCTCAAAATTTGAAATCAAAATTGAAATAAACCCTCAAAAAATTAGTCAAATAAAAAAAAATAAATGCAGTTTGCACACCGCAAGTTTAAATTGAATATTCTTAGAAAAATTTATTAAATTCCTCCTTATAGTTTCTGCCCCTATAAAACTTTTTTAATGGAACGATATTCATGCGATATTCATAAGAATAATTATATTATAATACGATGCTCATAATGGATATTCATAAGATTCAGTTGTCATAAGTAAAAATGATTGAACTTTATTATCTATTTTTCACCATTTTACATGCACTGTTATTTATCTCTGATGAGGAAAATGGAAGAGTTGAAATCGATAATAAATTACTCAAAAGTATTTTATTCCTATCAAACAGCTTGTTTCATTTCTTCCTGAAAATGATGACGAGTTATGTAAAAAATATCCGTTGCGTACTTCTATTTCCAGGTTTTTTAACATAACGGAATTTCAGCAATGCACGTTTTTTTTTTCCTTTCAACGTGCCTAATATTCTTTTTTGCCCATTTATCTTTTTTTCATCATTTTACATCCTGATTTGATTGAAATAGTGTGTTGCTTGAAATAGATTACAGTTAGAAAAGTAATCAATTATTATCGTGAGTTATATAGAAAATTTATTTGCTACTATAAAAAGAGAAAAAAATTATTTATCGTTTTCTGTAATGCTGGAAATCATCGTATACTTTAATTGTTTGTCTTCAGGTTTGTTTGATTACAGGGCACGCGCTCACTAACTAGTACGTTTATCTTTACGGCTCGGATTAATAATATTATAGTTAATTGATATTTTTCAATTAAATGTATTGATTCTAGTTGTAAAAAATGACCTATCATGTCACTTTTGTGAAACTTATGCATGCTACTGAGGGTTTCTGACTCAGACCGAATAGAGCTGCCAACCCATGCAGCTTCTGTGGTCCAACGAAATTTTTTAACAAGATTGGGCAATCAAGCATCATGCGTATATTATGAAACATTAACCAACTCAAACAGAATTTTATTATGAAATTTTATTTTTTTATGCATGAATTGAGAAATTTAAATAATTTAAAAAACACGTTACACAGTAAAAACCCATTTCCAGCAGTTGCTATTCATATCCTGTATTGTATGTGAATTCTTTTCTGCAGCCTTGTATATGAATTATAAAATTTTTGCGCACCAAATAATGTAATAAAAATTAGGTATGTTTACAAATGCATACCATTGCGGATAATAAGATCCCAGCAATTATCGGATGTTTGTCAGTTTTGTAATCGATATCTTTTGTGAATCCTTGTAAATGAACGATAAATGCTACAAACCCCATAATCTATAGAAAACAAGTTGTAGAGCACCTTAGTGATCTTACTAAATTTCATTATGTTTAAAGTACCATAACAACATTAAAATGCACCGAAAATGATTTTCACTATATATCATTATGTAATGGAATTCTTTTGTGTTTACGCGTTATTGAACTAAAAACACTGTTCCTCCGATATTCCTGAGCATGTAGTAGTCTACCTCAATAACGAAAATCGGTACTTGTTAGATATCCCGTCGACCAATTTCGCGAAATTATATAAATTGCCAAACCACTCGCCAAATTATACAAATTGACATAATTTTTATTTTAAATAACGAAAGAACAAGTAAATTAGTACAATATTAATAAAAATATAAATAAAACGTCGAAAAAAAATTACTTGATGACGTAAACATGTGTAACTTGCTTAAAGTCAAGTGAATGTGACATTTACGATCACCATTATTGGCAATTAATCTTACAATTTGGAAACAGTAAATACATGTGTTTATAATAGTAATTTTGTCGACGGGATAAGTAACAAGTACCCAAAAATCTATATCATTATTTTTGAAATATAGTAACATTAATAAAACAAGTTGGAAATTGCTGGTCAAACGTGGCAAATGAGTTGCCTTCGTACTATAACTAGATTTATAAATATTTTTTGCACCATATATTGCACTGAATGTATATTTTAGTGCACTTCATTAGTGCATATCAATTTCATTGTGTTCGAAAGACTGTAACATCATTAAAATGTACTTGAAATCATTTTTTCCCCATTGGCCGTAATGTAACGGAAAAATTTTGACTGTCCCTGTAATTAAACTATACATCCGATTTTCATAAAATTTTAATTGACTCGACAAAATTTTGCAACAATTATATATTTAAAAGTTCAGACGATTCGGTTGCGTAGTTTTTGCTCTGTTATATGCAGACAGACGGACCAAACCACGACTATAGATGCTACTAATTTACATAATTACGAACGCACCTAATGAACCGCAAACGATTTTTTCCATAGATCATTATGTACGAGTAATGGAATTATTTTGTGTTTCGCTGCAATTGAACTAAAAATATAGTTTATTAGACACTCCTAAGAAAGCATGAGGTAATCTACTTTTCTAATTAATTTCAATACCATTATGCTTGAAAGATCGTAACGTTAATAAAATAAACAGCAAACGATTTTTTACCCATAAACTATAATGTAAGGGAAAATAGTCTGTGTGTCCTATGAACGATCGACAAACGAATTCATAAACACTTCTGAACTACGTTGGAAAGTTAAAAAAAATTATTACAAATTATGTATATAATTTTTCACGATTGACAAACAGACATACAAGAGGTATTTTCCAATTTGGCTAATTAGCGCGGAGTTCGCCTTGTCAGAATAGTTTTATCACCAAATTTGATGATATTTTGCGAAGTATTAAGCAAGACTTCTGACAATCTGGTATATGTATTGTGTGGAGGGAGTAAGTATATGTCTGTAGAACAGCAAATATAATTGTGCGTAGATGCAACAATATTTTTTTTCATTTGTCCAATTTTTCCATTTTACTCTCTTGACTCCACCATATCATGACGACGCAACATCGTGTCTTGACATTATCAGCAGCATTGTTGACAGTAGGACTGGCAGGTTTGTGATTTATGTGATGCATTAAATGTTTTCTTTCTGCATATTCTTCCCACCATGTAGTTAAATTGTTGGCTAATTTCCAGATAATAAGGAATCTTGGGTTCGAATTTTTTCATAATGGTTCTGACTCCGATTTCAGTTGGAGTTTCTGGTATGTTTACCATCGTTTTCAACAGTATAACCATACTGCCAGCTAAAAACGATTTTGTAAATTAAAAATTAATTTAACAGTTAAAATAAATGAATGTTTTTCCATAATTTCACAGTTCGTTAAAAAAAAATTAAATTACCAGGATATTCCCTAGATGTTATGCTTTATATCGTATCTTACTCAAATCACTTTTATCATTATTTTTAAATTATGGCTTTAAACAATAGTAGGAGATTTTTAGTATATATTTGACAGGTTACGTGATTAATGTTTTTTTTAATGGTCTAAAACAGCTTGATATTTATTATATTTTGCAAATCTTTTAAACCACATTATTCGAGATTGCACCTCAGAGAATAGAATGATTTAAACTAAGTACACATAATCAAGGTTTTCTGGAGCGATTCAAGTAGACTTTTTAGAGTAAAGGATTAATGTTGATAGAAAATTCTGGTTTAGAAAAAAAAGTTTCTGTATACAAATAACTTTTACGGAGTCCAGTATTTTATTATAATTATTTTTAAAACATTTTAGAGGGATATTATGAAAATGCTGCGTGTTATATATATATAGGGTTTGATTTGTTGAGATTCAGAATTTGTAAGCAGAATCTCAAAGCTTATATCGTTATATCGAATTGAAAAACAACAAAGTTAATATAGAAAATAAGATTTATTTTGAACTGGACTACATGGGGCACCATTTTAGGGGTGCTAATTTTAAGGGAATTTTAAATAAGTATAATGAATACCTGCCGGATAAAATCATACAAATTATTAAAGCTTACAAATACGATAAATCATAAACAGAGTTATATTTAATTACAACAGTTACTGTCGGGACTTGAGAAGCTGTATTGAGAACAGTATTTGAGAACAGTATTGAGAACAGGATGATTTTATCATTACATATGTGGATAAAGCTAACACCAACTACGCTATAATATGTAAAAGAAATATACGGAGATATTCTAAGGGAAACCTACAATAATGGGGGAAATTATCAACTACTAAAAACTACTAAACAAGTTTTTGTAAACAGAGTGAAGGCGTTCTATAAAAAGATAAAATCGAAACAAAATAGTGCGGAATTTCCTTATCTTGTAATGATTCCAATATTCCATAAAAACCCAATTACTATTAGAACCGTTACTTGTGGTATTCGTTCTTATCTGGAATGTGTAAATAAAACATTCCTGAATATATTACAAAAGATTTTCGATCAGGCCATAAATGAATATTCTCCGATAGTAATAAAAAATAGTTATGAACTTATAAAAAGTTTAAAAAAGCTGAAAAACATTACAGGGTTGCACACATATGATTTTGAGGATTTGTATAATAGCATAAATTTAGATTATTTGAAGTACAGAGTTATGAATGTTTTCAAGAAATCTAAAGAGAAGGATATCAGTATTGAACTATTCACCGATTTATTTCAATTTGTTGTTCGCTAAAATTATCTGTTTGAAGGGAAACAAATATATAAACAAGTGAGAGGTAATCCAATGGGGGGGGGGGGGGCAGTTGTAGCTCCATCCTTGCAGATATTTATCTGTTTACATATGAAGGCGGTTTATTGTTGGAAAAAGATTTAAAGATATACAGATATATAGATGATGTCTTGGTGGTTGAGCTGAATAACAATAAAGAAATTTATCAATTTAAATGTTATCTAGACACTTTAAATTTAAAGAGTGCTTCGGATAATCAAAGCACCGTCAACTACTTGGATGTTAAATTGAAAATTATAAACGTAATTTTAGTAAATAGCATTTTTGATAAAAGAAATTATTTTGATTTTGATACAATAAAAATATTAAACTTTAATAGTAACGTGCATGTTTTAATTTTTAGAAATATATATTTAAATGGTTTAAACCGTATTGCAAATTTGTGTTCAAATGTTGATAAATTGGTTGGTGAAATTTTTAACTTTTACATAAACGTCAGTAAACAAAATTACCCAACACATTTTCTAAATGATTTAACTCTCAATTTTATCAAGAAAAAAAGCTATCGAAATAAAACATTGGAATTGTTCGATGATGGCGATATATCGATACATGATTCCTATCGAAAATAGCTTAGCGGTGAGGATATTCACGGATTTCATTTGACGGCTTTGGGTTACTTTGTGGTTTTCATTTTTTCAATTTCTATTTGTTTGGTCTTGGCAAGTGAGGGGGAATGTTGTGCACGTAAAACATGTTTAACCCCGCAGCGCAAGTCATAAGCCTTGCCACTTGTCTTTATATTTAGTTTTTTCTTAGTTACTCTTGGTTTTGTTAATTATTGTTTTAGTTACAGTTTGTTAGATGTTTTTTTCGTGTTTTAAATTATATGAATTTGGATTTTTCAATATATATATATATAATTAAAATGAAATTACAATGTAGGAAAAAGTTGATTAAATGCTAAATATGAAAAAAATATGAACAATGGAAACTGGACATGTATAATAAGTAACTATGAATAACCTACAGAATCATCATAGGAGCTTGAAGGTTTAATTTATAGTGAATATATGTTATTTCATCCAATTTTGTCAGCATAGCAAAATTTAGCTCCATATAAACATAAAAGACATTTCCAAAATAAACCAAAATTTACACATAAGATATGAAAAGATAAATAAATGAAGAGAAAACACTTCAATGATAGATAAAAATCTATAAAACAAAAACTTTGACTTACTAATGGAGAATCTGCAAAGATGTAAATGAATATATATATATATATGTGTGTGTGTGTGTGTGTGTGTGTGTTACATTATTAGCTCTAATTCCGCGATTTCCTTATCTTATTCTAAATTAGTACTTTATATTCACTATATACTTATTTTTAAATAACCTCTATCAATAATTCTGTTAGATTCCCTTTAATTTAATGTCTCACTTGTCTAAATTACTTAAATATTACGATTTTAGTATTCATAAATTAAATGTTCCATTTGAACTCTTTTGTTCTTTTAGAATGTTCTTTTAGCTTCCATTTTATTTTCCCGCGTGTATTCCGGGGTTATCCTTTTTATCTTCAAATTCATCCACTCGCTCTGTCAGCACTATTTCCATGGCGTGGTATTTTTAATTATTAATTGGTTGAGAGCGCGACCTACGTCATACTTGTATTCCTACACTTGACGGACAAAAAGCTGATGCTCGCTGTGTTTAAGGAGATTCTAGTCGTATGTCAATTTTTCGTACCACCCCCCTGGTCACCGTCCACGTATTCGATTATCTACAACTTGCTTACTCCCTAAATTATTACTATGAAGCGATGGCTAATATTCTTGGTGGAAACTGCGCCGCCGAATGATGTTTTAATAAAATGATGAGCTGTCTTTAAGTTTTGTTTCAATTATTTCTGGGGAAACTTTCACGGAAAAATGTATTCTATGGCCTTCACTCGTCGACTGATAATCATCATATAACATCAATGTCGTAGTCTTTAACACGACAGGATTCCAATCTTCGTTATACTAATACAACAGGATTGAATTTACCTGTTTTGACAACTTATACTACTCTATTACTGCTGGACGTGATCCACTACTGATATCGTGACAGACAGTTACTTCATTCCAACTAGAAAAATAATCCAATGTTGCCATAATGCAACATATATATATATATATATATCCTTCTATATATATATATATAAATATATATATATATATATCCTTCTATCCTTCTATATATAAAAAAAAAGTTTTGATTTGGAAATGGACCAATGAAAATCTGCGTAGATCATCCGGGTATACTCCTACGAGATCAGCATCCATATTTTTTATGACCGGGGGTCTTTCTTCGTTAATATTAAGCAAACTGTTTCATACAAAAATATGAAAATCGGTGGTATTATAGAGACATGGTTGATAAACACGCTGATGCAGACAGTTTTTAAATCTAATAATTATTTTAAGAGATATTTAATGTTAAAGATGGTCAAAATCGTTCCATTAAAAAAGTTTTATAGGAGAAAAACTATACATAGGAATTTAAACATTTTTAGATCATTTTATACATTGGAAGTTCCCGATGTGCAGACTGCAATTATCTTTTTAATTTGACTCAATTTTTGAGGATTTATTTCCATTTTAAATTCAAATTTTCAGCATTTCGAGAGATATTTTTTACACATTTTGGAAAAGGGCAATTATTTTTAACTGGTGCCAATTTTAAAAACAGCGCAAATAATAATATTTCCTTCAAATAAAAAATTTATTTACACGTGGCTATTATAAACAGAAAAAAATTTTCAAATTAGAATTAAGTGATTACGTGTTAAAAATCAGGAAAATATTGAAAATTACATCATAAAAACTACAGTTAAGCGTGAATTTTAAAAGGGAAGAAAATTTTTAAATACTAATTCATTATTATGCATTAAAAGTCACAAATGAAGGAAATTACGCCATATTTAAAAAGGCCAAATGAATAAAAATTGGCAAAATACTTTAAATTAAAAAATATATTAGCACGAGACATTTATTTCAAATTTTGAGATAATCTATTCAACTATTATCGTGAATTCTAAGACAGCGCAAATAATATTTCCTTTCTAACAAGAAAAGTATTTTCATGTGAATATTAAAAAGAGACAGGAAACTTTGGTGAAAATTACGTCAGATTTAAAACGATACATTTAAAAGAACTTTCTCATAGCGTTGTTAAAAAGTACCGAGAGACAAAGACTCTGTGTACTTCATTTTACATTAGCTTACTTTCAAATTTTTAACTAATTTTTAACACTTTCTAACAAAGTTGAAAAGTGTTATTGATTTCGGTTTGTCTGTTCGCGCTCTAACTCTCGTAAATATACTCCGATCGTACTGAAATTCTTGGTTATTGACGTTTAGCCTAGCACGAACCCTATTTCAAATGAAGTTTGTAGCATGTTTAGTTCATTTATAGGGACAGTCAAAAGTATTCCGTTACATTACGGCCAATGGGAAAAAATCATTTCAAATGAATTTTAAAGGTGTTACACCCTTTCAAACATAATAAAAAATATATGCATTTACGAAGTTCACTAAAATATGCAGAATATTCTGTAGCATATGCGGTGCAACGAATAGTTACTATTCATTTACAGGGCTACACAAAAGAATTCCATTACAAATCGTATTGGGGGAAATTGTTTGTGGCGTATTTTAATTATACAAATTCGTATATAATAAAATTGATATACCTCGGTGAGGCTTACTTAAGTTATTTCATGTATAATACGAAGTGCATAGCATTTACAGGAACATACAAAACATTTCAAACAAGTATTTTCTATCCGAAGTACTGTATATTAGCGGCGATGGCAGGGAATGCATTTTTAATTATGATATGCACTTTTAAGTTTCACTATATTTATGCATACTATATGATGTGTGTAAATGTTATAGTTAATATACAAGGCAACGCAAAAGAATTCGTAAAGGTTACTTAATATGACCGTAAAATGCTGAAAGGTGGGTTTAAAATGTGTTATGCTGAACTGCATGTAGTTTTCTATGAAATGTTTGTAGAATATAGATAAAATTATATACGGGGCCACGCAAAGAATCGGATACATGGCCGCCTGTAGATGATAAATTCTGGAAATGCGATTTCAGTAGTTTTAAGAGTGATTTAGTTTGAATTAAAGTCTAGCTAAATAGTGGCGTGTAATAAAGGTACTAGGCAAACAACAGGGCTAAACAAAAGTATTCAAGTATGTTTCCATTTATTAATATAAATTGCTGAAAGAGAAATTTCAACCTGTTATGCGTTTTCTTGCTAAATTAAATTTTCTATTATATAGTATATATATCAGCCTACAGATCAAATACAGCGCTGTTCGGAAGAATTGTAATAAATATCTGGCAAGGATGGTAACTGCTGAAATCAGTTTTTAAATGTTTAGTTAGTTATCTTATTTGCCTTATTTCCCTAAATATCGAAGTTTCGTTAAAGCTTTCAGGGAGTGTTGGAAAGTGTTTCATAATCTATGTCGTACGCATGATTTTTCTTTCTTGTTTTTAATCAAAGACGAAAACAGCCATTGTATCTCTTAGCAGCGGCTGATTTCGTCTTAAAAATCTCCAATCAAAGAAAAATGAATGAAAACCCGTTTACAGGGAGACCGTCACTGTTTCTTTAAATTATAATTCAATCTTTTTAAGGCCTATGAAATTAGCATGCTTTTAGAACCTGTGGTGCCTGAACGGGGCTTGGCGAGCGTAGCTCGTAGGGGGCAGAGCCCCCTAGTATATATATATATATATATATATATATATATATAACCATTAATTAAACATTACCGACCATCATCAAAAACCGCAATATTGTGAATGAATTGACAATAAAAATGGATGCAACAAACCTATAATAAAGAACTGTATGTATACAATAAAGTGTCTTATACTTAATTACAAGAATTAATATGGAAGAAAAAAAAAGAAGAATATGGATTCCGAAAAAATTGAAAAACTTATATATTGAATTACGTTTTCAAGAGTACAGAATTCAATGATATAAGCAAATCGGGTGTTTTCTGTGAGAAAAAAAGCTAAAAGCTGAAAATTGTTTTTCTCCTGTACCCAAACAACCAATATAACCAAAAGAATAGTTTCAAAATGAAAACAGAACAATATCAAATGGTATGAAATGGAAAAAACACTACAACCCATTAAATTTAATTTATAGCAATAGAAATCTTACACAACATACCGAATAAATTCCCAGTTGATTTTCAAAATATGTTCCCTCACATGGAATCCAAAAGCATGATAAGATTAAAGTGAATAAAACAGTTAAGTTAACACAGAAATTAAAACCTATGGATTCAGTTAATTCATTTTGAAATACCGTGATAAATTCAATTAATATAATATAAATAGAAAATAATTGCATTATCTAAAATACCTAAAAACAATTTTAAATTGTTTAATATCAATTTTACAATATTGCCAATATGCAGCGTTCAATACCACCTGGTGTAAAAAATTAAAATTATTACTTATAGCTTTAAAAAGACAATTTTTATGCTGCCATCTATTATTTTATTTCAAAACTATTATTATTATTCAAATGTCACAAAAAGAAGAACCTAATAAAAGCTAATGAAATTAAAATATATCAAATGCATTACTACACAAATCCTAATATAAAAATAACACCATACTATATATCATCATTAAAAAAAATTAAGTTAATTAAATGTCAATAAAATGCTTTCAATATATTCTATTACCAAACCCATTTAATGTACACTGAGAAATTAAAAAAAAAAATTAACATTGATAATATATAGAATATAGCTATATGCTATAAAATAAAATCAATTATATATAATAAAAATATAAAAAACCTTAATAATTATTATTACATATAAACAATTAACAGGAAAAAAATAAATAAAAAAAATAAAAAATGGATGTTTATAGAAGATTGTCAGATTCTAAAATTCCCAATAGCCTAAAGATCACAAGTATAGTGTGTGAATTATCTTCATATTAGCCATAAAAAAGCTAAAAAATATGATTGTGACAATCAAACACATTAAACCGATAATTAATCATGGAATACAAAGCTGAAAATAAAACAATATTAAAAAGTATAGAGGAATAATAATAAAAACTATTAACACAATTTTAATACATACAGTATAACATTAGTTATACCAAATAAACTTATATGCATAATAATCACTAAAAAGATGGTATACTATTATTAATTAATATGATATTGTCCTGAGTAGACTAAAATTTAAAAACAAGTTAATATTGAATTTGATTAAATAAGTTAAATTTAATATGAATTGAAATAATAATAATAATAATAATAATAATAATAAAAGAAATGTCACCAATTACATATAAAACATCAAATCAACATCCATATAAAATACGTATTAGAAATGTAGTTATAATACAAAAGCCCCATCATTTTTTTTAATTATTTTATTAACCATTGCATATATATATACATATATAAATTAGTGTGTGGATGTATTTTCCTTCTATAAATCTAAAATTTTTGCTCGATTTGCACGAAACTTTGATATACATACAAAGGGTTCAGAAAAAAGGAAAATTACTATCTAGTTAATATATATATATATATATAAGATTGCTCTTTGTACTCTTTATTTAACCATCTGCCATAGTTTATCTTGTAAACAGAACTATTTTCTTTTCTAGAGCAGTTTTTAATTTTCTCTTGCCACAAACAGAAACTACGTATGGACAATATTTTTATAAGCCAATAACTGAGTAGATAATGGGTATTTTTCACATATGAAATTTAAAACTATTACCATAAGAGCATTAAGCTGACGTAGTATATACATATAAATCTATTTAGAGTTAAAGTATTAACTATAATGCAGACATTCCATTTAAAAAAGTTCAAGGTAAAAAAAAAAAAAAAAAAAAAAAAAAAAAAGGAAATGATCTCTTAAATATGATGTCACTTCCTTTGAGATGCTTCCTATATCACGCCACACTGACTCTAGACAAACGGTCATTATGTTTTATTTTCTATTTTATTTATATCTATAGCTAATCGTAAATTTTTCATGAATGACAAAAAATCGACGCGAAACATAAAAAATCTCGAAAAATTGCTACAAATTGTATTAAAAACTGCTAAAATTAAAAAATCCCAGATGATGAAATTTTCTATTTTAAGCTAAAAGTTTAAAACCAAATTCCTTTTTGAAATGTCAAAAGATCACTGCGGGGATCGAAAAAATGCTAACAATCGCATTAAAAATCACATTGAAAAATGTATTAAAAATAGCTACATATTAAAAAATTGCAGTAGTCGAAATTTACTGTAATGGGTAAAACATTGCAATCGGGAATATTCCGTGAATGATAAAAAATCGACACGGCACGTAAATCTTGAAAAATCGCATTAAAATCGCATTAAAAATCGATAAAATTCAAAATCGTAAATGGCGAAATTTACTATATTAAGCTAAAAGTTTGAAACCAAATTTTATTTTCGAATGTCAAAAAATCGCCGTAGGGCTCGAAAAAACGCTCAAAATCGCATTGAAAAATGTATTAAAAATCTCTAAATATTAAAAAATCGCAGGGGTTAAAATTTGCTGTAATTGGGTAAAACATTGTACGCTAAAAATCGCATTTAAAATCGCTGAAATTTAAAAGTCGTATAAAAATTACAGATGTCAAAATTTACTCTAATGGGTAAAACAGTGCATCGGAAATCTTTCGTGAATGATAAAAAGATCGATGCGGTGCGTAAAAAATCTTCAAAAATCGCAGAAAATCGCGTTTAAAATAACATTAAAATCGCATTAAAAATCGCTAAAATTCAAAATCATAAATGGCGAAATTTACTGTATTAGGCTAAAAGTTTGAAACCAAATTTATTCCAATATTTATTAAAAATATGAATATCCTGAGGAGATATTTTAAATATAAGAAAGCCTCAAATGACGCCCATAGACTTAACATTACCGAGAGGAATTCGGAAGCTGAGTAACGAGCAGCCTTAAGTTAAATAAAGAGTGTAAAAATCACGTAAATTTAAGCTAAAGTAGTAAGATTTACCTTTGCTAAATGAAAGTGAGTAAAAGTCACGTAAATTTTAAGCTAAAGAAGTAGATTTTCCCGTTTAAACTAAATAAAATAGTGTAAAAAGAAACTAAATCTCAGTTGATAAATTTCTAAAAGTAACATTAAATGCACCGGGTCCGGCTGTCCCAAAAAATGACTGATAGATTTTAAAATTCAATAACTTGTAAACGATGACAGATATAAAAAAAAATCTTGCAGGAGGGTTATGTATGGTGTCAGGAGATTTTTTACTGTGATTATTGATTTTAGTTTGAATTTCAAACAATAGATGGCGCTGAGTGCAATAGGTGCTCAGTCCAGACCCGATTTTTGGTACTTCGGGATCCATTCAATACATTTTAATCTCCTGTTTTCGCATGGAAGAGGAGAGAGGCCGAAAAATCGAGCCTGGATTTAGCGGTTACTGCTTGCAGCGCCATCTATCGATGTTATTTGTAACTGAAACCAAAAATCTCAGTAGAGAATTTGCTGATATCATGCATAACCCTCCTGCAAGAATTTTTTAAATATCTGACACCGTTTGCAAGTTATTGAATTTTAAAATCTATTAATCATTTTTGGGACACCCGGTATATAATTTTGCTTTACAAATTAATACAGTATATAGATTTTTTCCTTTAGGGATACACAATTATGATGTTCTTTACGATAAATGTACTATTCTTGTTCTTTGATTAGCCCCCCACCCCTTTTTTTTATACTACCACCATTTTTTAACATGCAAATTTTTAAGATTTAATTAAATTGAATTTTGAATAAATTGTTCAACTTACCTATCCTTTTAGTAGGAGAGCTGTTGAACATTTTTGAGTAGGTATTTGAGGCACCCTGAAAATTTGTGCAACACTTCTTTTGTAATGCCTGAATACAAAATCGAATGTCTGGCTGAAGGATCGTGGTCCAAAACCTGTGCCAGACACGTGCCAAGTGTCATTTTTTGACTACCCAAAAAAGGTATTTGAGGCACGCTGAGATTGAGACAGAATAATATTTATACTTAGAAAAAAAATATTTTGAAAATGACAGACACTTTAGTCGGCCCAAAAACTGTGCCAGACACGTGTCAAGTGCCATTTTTTGACTACCCAAAAAAATCTGTTTGAGGCACGCTGAGATTGAGGCAGAATAATATTTATACTTAGAAAAAAATATTTTGAAAATGACAGACACTTTAGTCGGCCCAAAATCTGTGCCAGACACGTGTCAAGTGCCATTTTGCAGTCAAAAAATGGCATTTGACACGTGTCTGGCACAGGTTTTGGGCCACGATCCTTCAGCCAGACATTCGATTTTGTATTCAGCCATTACAAAAGAAGTGTTGCGCAAATTTTCAGGGTGCCTCAAATACCTTCCCTAAAATGTTTAACAGCTCTTGGACTATTTTGAAATTCCAGTTGAAAAGAGCAAGAGCGCCATTTGTGGGTCGCTAGAAGGCAGGGGAGGGGAGGGGGGGAGGAAGTTGCCTCACGCAAAGAATTTGATATTTTAGAATCTATCAGTCAACACAGGTTCAACTGAAAAAAAAAATCAGAAATTGTACAGTAGCTAAAAAACATGTTAGATTTGACTAAAATAGAAATACCGTGAATCGGGGCCTACTTTGGGTCACTTTTTCCTATCTCCACTGACATTTTCATTATTAAAAAATATCATATGTGATTTTTCAACGTCGAAATGGAGTTGTAAACAATTAACATGAAACAATGAACCAAACTGTATGGTTTTAAAGAGGAAATTTTTTATTTTTTTTATTTTTTAAATATTTTTAAAGTTTTGGAACAAAGTAGCCCCTGCTGCGGGCTCTTATCCAGATTGTTTCATCATAGAAAGTTCGGAGAGTTAAATTTTACACACGAAAACATTTGTTTACAAACACATCCAGTGTTGCCACTAAAAACTTTTTAAATTACCCCTAAACTATTCAAATACCTTATAGTAGGGTATAAAATATTTTTCAAGGGCGAAAGCTCCAAATTATCTTGTATTGTTTGTTCAATAGAAAGAATATATATATATATATATATTATGGGATGGACTAAAGTACCACAAGGACCAAAGTAGCCCCCCCCCCCGCGGTTGACGGTACAGTATAACCTCGACAATCCGACATCGTCAGGACCGAGACTAAGCCAGATTTCAGAAAATTCCGGATTTCTGAACAAATATCAAAATTTCATTATCATTATCAAATTTAAATTATGAATAATTTAATTCATATTCAGTTATATTTCTATAAGAAAAAGAGAACATAAAAAAATTCTAGAAAAACTTATTTTAATTAATATTTTCTTTGTTACAAAAAATATTCTAATAAACAGTGAAGTTATTACTTCTCGAGTAATTTCAGAACCACCGGTGTCAATTTTAGTTGCTTTAATTTTTTCGTCCCTACTTTAATAAATTTTCTTGGATTTTATACTAGTGAAGAATATCGATTTCGGAAATACAGTCTAGTTTCTCTAAAGCAGATGCTAATTTTCTAGTCAAATTTATACATTTTTGATAGCATTCCTCCTACCGGCTCCTCGTCATCGTTCCTCTGAGCTTCTACCAACGTTATCGATTGTTCTATTTAGCACAACGTCAGCGATCTCGCTATCTACTAATCCATCGGCTTCGATCTGGAACTTTCTAACTCGTAAAAATTGGCTATACTTTTTTCTTCGTCATGTCTAAAAAAAAAAAAAAAAGGTTTGATGCCATTTTTTCAAGTTGCTGGCTTTCCAAATGCCGAATTTTCGAGTTCACACTGTATTACCATTAAATAAACACGTTAATAACAGAAATTAATAATTATCAATAATATTTATTAAAGCCATGCAACATTAATTGCAACATTATTAGAACCAGTGAATCAATATAGATTTGTTGAATTATCGACATAGATCGCTATGCCTATGTCTACGTTCCATCGAAGATACAAGATCGAATGGATGAATGCATATAAAGATTAAACAAATTCCAAAGCATTGGAATTTTATGGAAAATGCACACATTGAGGTAAGGGAAGGAAATAAAAAAGCCCAAGAGTCATGCATTTTTTTTTCAAATATATATAAATTAAAAACATTGAGACACATATTGAGAGTGAGACACACATCTATATTATAAAGGGCAAACGCCCCCGTCCGTAGTGCTGACATCAAAGGGGGGGGGGGGGGTGGCTAATCCCCTCCTTAATTTATTTTTCGAGGGGCATTATTCATTGAAATTAGAGTATAATATGCAATTAGTGTAAATAGCCTGTGAGCAAAATGCCATCAGTTTAACTGGGCACGTTTCTTTTTATCCTTTGTTATTAATTGAATGTAATCATAACTGTGTTAAGTGTAGACAATTAAATTAATTAAAGATTTAAAGGCAAGCATTTGAGAAATAGTGCTGAAATTATTACAAAATCTTTCATTTGATTTTTTGTAGTATTTTTAAATTGTCCACAAATAAATAAGAAAATACAAATGCATACTTACGTGTATATATTTATATGATTATTATAATAACTTATTATACACAATTGCAGTAGTTGTGTTAGTTATTCATAAAATATCAAAATATTTTTATTTCAACAATATTTTGAGTGAACTTATTTATTTCTAGCGTAATTGATTTTTTACTTAATCAGAACCTTAAACAGCATGAAAAAGAGACCGACAAATTGTTTTTGAAATATTTTTTTCTACAGATGGCAGCACTAGAGATTTAAACACACATTTCGATTTCATTCCAATGTTTTTGTCTTAAAAACAGATTTTATTTGAATGAACAGAAAATATTTAAATGAAATTGCTGTTTTGTGTAAATCGTTCTTTAAAATATTTTATGATATAGTGCGTGATACACATTGTTTATCACATATTTACGGGGGATAAAATAACCAAGAATAATTATTTTAAAAACATAACCAATTTCAAATAGCACTCCTTATCCAGAATTCTAACTTAGGACTCAAATTTGAGCGCAGCGTAGGTGACCAGTATACTATTACAGCATAAAGGAAGTTTCCTGCGCTAAACTTCTCTTTGAAGTACACTCCAGGAATGTATTCCAGAAAAATATGTCGAAAGCAGGATTTTTAAAATTTTTAACGAAATATCTCACTTATATTTAATACTATCTGACCCACACCGCGTTGCGCGGTTCAGTGAGAAAATAAAATTGCTATAAAAATCGAGAAAAAAATTATTAAAAATCACTGTTCGAATTCCAAATAAACATTATTGAAAAAAAGAACAGAATTTACTACATTAGGCTAGAAGGTGGAAACCGTATTTATTTTACTAATGGGGAAAATCGCAGCGAATTATGAAATAGAAGCTAAAAATCGCTAAAATTCATTTCGCAGAGAGCAAAAGTTACTAAAGGGGATGCATTGTAATATTTTAACCCAGTATAAAAGTTACTTATTTTGGACTAAGGGTATATCAATAACTTCTTGCCCTCACATAGAAATAATTGAGTGAAATTTATAAAATTGCTACATTGTATTAGTCCTTTTCTATATAGTCACAGTGCACAGTAACACATTTGGGAAAACGGTATTTCAAAGAGAAGGGGGAGGATGTATTCGAAGAGGCGCGATAGTAGAACCAAAGGGGGGGATTTTTCTAACTTTTGCGGACCCCACATGTGACATATTGTTGGAAAGGCCTGTGACCACTTATTCATGCTATGCACATCCCGAGCCCCTGTCCCCCCAATTTCCCCCGCGGGGGCCATGAATTAGAAAAACGCCCCTTTGGGTATACTATCGCGCCTCCTCGAATACATACTCCCCCTTGTCTTTGAAATACCGTTTGCAGAAATGTGTTACGTGTTACTGTGCACGGTGACTATACAGAAAAGGACTAATACAATTTAACAATTTCACTCAATTATTTCTATGTGAGGGCAAAAGCTTATTGATACACCCTCGTAGGTTAAATCAGGATGGCTTCAAGTATACCGAAAAATCAACGCGGAGCGTGAATAACCCCCCCCCCCCCCCAAAAAAAAAAAAAAAAAAAGCCGCATACAAAAATTCGCGAAAAATGCAAAAATCGCTGTTCGGATTCCGAATAAACTCCATTGCAAAGAGGGCAAAATTCACTACATTGGGCGAAACGATTGAAATCAGATTCCTTTTAGTAATGTGGAAAATTCGCCGCGGAACGAAAAAAAAACTGTCTAAAAATGTCATAAAAATCGTTAAAAATTCAAAAATGACAGTGGATAAAATTTACTACGGTGTGCAAAAATATTTTAACGAAAATTCTTTCACTAATGTCAAAAAATCGGCACGAAACGCAACCCCCTCCCCAACCCTACGCTAAAATTCGCATTGAAAATCTCAGAATGCAAAATGTATTGTATTAGGCTAAATGTTTGAAATTCCTTTTACGAACGTCTAAAATCGTCACAGAACTAAAATAAAAAAAGGCTAAAAATCAACATGAAAATAACATTTAAGATACATAAAAACTCAAATATCGCGGAAGTCAAAATTTACTATATTAGACTAAAACTTGGAAATTGAATCCATTTTAGGTGTGTCAAAAAAACTGCCCCGGAAAACGAAAAAAATTGCATTAAAAATTGGTACAAAAAGCAAAATCATGGAGGACAAAATTTACCAATTTAGGATAAAATTTTGAAGCAAAATTCATGTTACAAATGTGATAAAAACATCGCGAAATCTGAATAAACGTTAAAAATCGAATTAAAAATCACATTAAAAATAGTTATAAAGATTCGGAAAATCGCGGTGGAAAAAAAAATACCCTAATAGTCTAAAAATTTGAAACGAATTCCTTCTACTAATTTAAAAAAATGGCCGCGGATCTCTTAACAGCACTAAAATTTGCTGTGCTAGGAGTTTGCAAATTGAACTAAAACCATGATAAAAAAAAAAAAAAAAAAAAAAAAAGATTTTTTTCTTTTAAACATGCCTTTTTAAACATGACATTTTTGAGTTTATGTATTGGATGACGACGATTTATCTGAATATCAATCACTGTCTTTCGCAGCCCCCCGAATACTGTAGGTTTGAGCACCTACACAAACATTGCGGCTGCCGAAGGCGGATTTTTTTCATCGTGTATATGGTCCCTTAAACTTTGGTACAAATAATTTCTTAAGTTTTTTTCGCTTCATTTCTCTGAGATTAAACTAGTCACAGACATGTTTTATAAAATGCTGTTCGGCAGCCGCCATTTCTGTGACAGGCCTAGTATGTGTGCTGCAAAAGACAGTGCATTGGCATTCAGCCAAATCATCGTCACCCATTAGATAAATGCAAAAATTTCATGGAATTACTAAAAATATCTTAAGGGGGTCCGGGACACAAGTATCTTCAAATTTTCAATTTTTTTTTTTTTTTTTTTTTTTTTTGGATTAAAAATTTCTCTGCCATTTTCTGCTTAAAATGATGTATAAATCATGTTTCTATCTTAATTAGAACAGGAAATATTAATTTTTTCGTTTTGGTTTGTTTTCAAAATCTGCCTTTCAAGCTATGGTTGTCAAGGAAATGAGTTCTTGTGAAATTGCGTTTTTCTCCATGATAGGTTTTTTCACCATTTCTCATATTTAAATTCTTATAACTCGAGAACCGTTAAAGATACACGATTGAAACTCGGAACATATCTTTTTCAATTATTTTACTTTACTTTTGAGCCAGCATATTTGAAAAAAAATATTTAATTTTGAAAATATGATTTTTTTTTAAAAATTGCACCACTTTTTTGTAATTTTTTCGTTAAATATTTTTAATTTTTTTTAAATTAATATTTTTTTAAAATGCTGACTCTAAATTAAAATATATATATTTCTGTTTATTTAAATGAAAAGCAATTTAAATTCTACAAATAATATTTCGAGTTATAACAATTTTAAGTTATAGCACTTTTTTCATAAATTTTAAATTAAACATTTTTTTTAAAAAGCTATGAGAAGTTTTATCATTTGATTTTGTTTACAAATGATATGGTTAACCATCACAAAAAAATTCAAAATTTTAACTCAATAAATAAAATTTTTTTGAAAATGTGTCCCGGACCCCCTTAAAATGAACAAAAGTAGGCAAATGTGCATGTTTTAAAAAAATTCCTATTTTTGGCTGTAAAATATATAGTAATATACAAATCTACTGGGCTGCACAAAATAATTCGGATATTTTCCCGACTATTGAAGGTAATTGTAGAAATTGGATTTTCAAATGTCTTATTCATTTTCCAATTGTTTACTTTGATATCATATTTCATATGATTAAAAGGTGAAGTTTTGCTACAGTACTGGAAGTGTTGCAAAGTAATTAATAATCTGTGCTTGAAATATAACTTTTTGTTCTCGTTAGTCTCAAAGTTGTCTTATTTATGTACTTTCGATTCAAAATAAAACTTACATAGTTGCAGATTTTCTCGTTTAATTTATGCGGGACAGAAATAAGCACCTTTATATTTATCGTTGGATTTGTTATATCTTCTTTCCAGCATTTATCAAACGCCAACATCAAGACGTACTGGTACAATTAATTTACTTATAAAAAAAAATCTTATTAAATTGTGATCGTAAAATAAACACCGTCCCTGTAATAGGTAATGCGAGCTTTAAAACTATTAACACAAACGCTCACGTTAAAAATTAAAGGAATAAATTTTAAATATACATAAAATACCGCGTTGTGATGTTTCGATGCTTCTATTACTTCTAAACCTTCCGCCATAGTTACTTACATTTAGAATTAACAAAAAATATTTATTGAAATAACTAAATTAAAATTGGCGGACAAAAAGAAATTAAAAAATACTTGGAAAATAAACCAATTAAATTTGACCTAAAATTAGACACATATACTGCTGATGAAATAATTACGAAAAGAAAATTTATTTAAATTACATTATTTTTTTACAAAAATTAAACACAATATTTACTGGTAAATATTAATATATAACAGAGAGAATGGAAGTACAGTCGTGGAAAAAAAAAGTAAACACCCCTTACTAACTCCTCAACAAATTATCGTAGAAGAAAGTTACTGGTACCGAACGATTGGAAATAAAGTCTACTTTTAAATAATGTATATAAAATTTGCTTAGGGGGCCACCTACATATTAAAACGAACCATAACTTTGTTTTTTCAATAGCAGTACGCAATTATGACAGCATAAATGAACTGTACACCCTTCAATTAGCCTAAAAACGAATTTTTATGCAATTCGAACCATAAGTTTCCGAGAAATTAATTATTTTAAAACGAGCGTATTTTAAGGGCTGTATCCAAATTGAAGTTCCGTACTGGATTGTTAACTGAGATAGCCGCTTCCTTGATCAAGGCACCTTAAGCGCCACTCAAGGAGTCAATGAAGCGTGTTAGATTAGAGTACGGCAGAACAAATTTCAAAATGTCTACTCACTTCTATCATAAACCATCATTTTGCCGTTTTTTAAGCATAATTTGAAAACTACTTGGAAGAAAAATGTGAAATTTTTGAATTCCCATAAAGCAGGACTTAATAAATCTAAATCCATCAAAAAGATTGTGGGTTGCAATTCATAATTTTTTCGAATATTAATTTCATAATTCATAATTCATATCATAAAATTATAAAAATTGCAAATTCAGCTTATTTATGTTTGGGTATATTAGTATTATTACCAGAAAAAAAAATTAGCACATTAGGAGCATAATTTCGGGAGATATAAATAAAAATATGAAAATATAATTTAACATTAGAAGCACTCAATTTTGAATGTTTATAATTCAAAAACTTATCATTCAAATGACTTGAAATTTGGTGTATAGGCATAGTTTGAACCGAAGATTTGAAATATCTCGTTAAAATTGGGTATTGCTATTGAAAAAAATGAAGTTAGGATTCGTTTTAATATGTAGATGATCCCCTAAGAAAATTTTATATACATCATTTAAAAGTAGACTTTATTTCCAATCGTTCGGTACCAGTAACTTTCTTCTATGATGATTTGTTGAGGAGTTAGTAGGGGATGTTTACTTTTTTTTTTTACACGACTATACATACTTCTATGACATTAAGTTTTGCTGACCCTGCAATTTCCTTTTTTAAATTGTTTAAGTTACATTTATTTTCATGTGACATCTTGTCATTTTTTTTTTTACCATTTAACTACCATATTGCATCGTTCATTTCATTAAGTACTAATGGGTCACAATAATTCATCCCTAACATAATTAATAAACATAAATACTTCTTTTAGACACAACTAAATAAAACTTAAATGCCTCTTACTGGCACATCATCCTGAATGGGGAGTTGTGGTCGATAAATAAGCGAACCAGACTTTTACTGGTCAGACATTTAAAATATTCCATCCGACTACGCTGAGATTATAAAACAAAATCTCTACATTTCTGCGAAAATAAAATCCGACCAAACAAACTGAAGGTAAAAAAAAATCATGTTCACACACTCACGCGCAAAAACACACACTATATATATATATTTTACTAATTGGAGACCCTCTAATTAGTGATGGGCGATTCTCGAGAATTCGACAATCGAGAAAAATCGTCATCGTAAAAAATCACAATCGATACAGCCATCGATTAATTCATAGAATCTACAATCGAGATGTTTTGCAATCGATTATAACGAGAAAAGCTAAAAACAGTTATTGGAAAACTTAGCTATTATTCTGGCCGACAATTTCATAGTAGTGATAGGGCTTAGTGATGGGCGATTCTCGAAAATTTACCAATCGAAAAAAATCGTTATCGTAAAATACACAATCGATACAGTCATCGATTACTTTCGAGAATCTACAAAGGAGATGTTCTAGAATCGATTATTGAAATCATTGTTTTTACATATATATAAGGCAGATTTTATTAAATATAGGGTAACTGAAAACAGAAGGAATAAAAAAACAACAAACCAAAGGGAAACTATAAAGGAGCCATAAGACTGGAAAAATCTTGTAAGGGTGCCCCCTGGTTGAAAAAAGCTGAAAAACGCGAGTAGCTATGAAGCGGTAAGGGGAGTTTAAGTATCAAAAATTAGAATTTTTCGGCAATTAGTACCAAAATGGCCAAAGAAATAAGAATCAAAAGCACCCCCTAGTGGCAAAAATATGAACTAAAGGATGATAAAAGGGATCAAAATTTTTTATTGATTTTTCTACGTCATTTGAGATTGGATCTTTAATTTCCCCATTTTTATAAAGTCTTCGACTGGAATACATTAAACGAACTCCCGCGGGGAGCAAAGTAGGAGGGAGGGGCAAGGAAAGTGCATAATATGAATAAGTGGTCACAGGACTTTCCAACGATATGGCACATGAGGGGTGTCGGCTAAATTTAGTAAAGTGCCCCCGCTCGGGGGCAAAGTAAGGGGAGGGGCGCGGGCGATATATAAAATGAAATAGTAGTCACAGAGCTTTCCAATGATATATCACATGAGGGGTGTCAGCAAAAGATAGAAAAGAGTCCTAACTCCCAGGATTCCAATTATCGTCCCCCCCCCCCCCCGAAATATACCCTGCCCATCCTTCTCTTTGAAATTTTCATATATTAAAAATTATTTATCGGAGGGCTCAGTAAAAAAATCCGATCTAAAATGTTTAAAAACGCTACGATTTCAAAAAAGTTCTAAAAGTGCCTCTCTCGGGGCGCCAAACTAAGGAAGGAAGAAGAAAGGTTCATAATATGAAAGAGTAACTTTGCGATGATAACCGAAAACTTTCCGATGATAGATCAAATGACTGGTCCAAAAAAAGTTTGAAATCTACCTCTCCCACGTGGGTTCCCTCTTTTATCCTAGAATATACCCGGAAATCACGCAGCCCCACTTTTAAAATTTTATATTTAATAAATAATATTTATCGGAGAGCTCCATTAAAAAACCTCATTTAATGATATTTATTGTAGAAATCTCTACAATTAAAAAAAAAAGTCATCCCCGCACCGCTCCCCCCCCCCCCCCGAACCCCTTCCGGAATTCAACTCTTGGAGGAGAAAGGTTCATAATATGAAAGAGTGGTGAAAGGACTTTCCGATGATATGTCAAGGAGAGGTTTGGTAAAAGTTTGAAAATTACCCGCCCCCCCCCCCTCCCTTTGTGCACTCTCGCGCACCCCAGAATTCACTCACCTTCCTCTTTGAACTTTTTATATTTAATAAATAGTATTTATCTGAGTCTCCAGGTATGAGGCAGCTTGGCAGAGCTAAAATAAGAGAAACATTGAAAATTCGTGGCAAAATGACACTAAATTTAACAGTAAAGTTTGAAACTAGGACTATACAGAACTGAATACATAAACCACTATGCTTCATAACCCACATCATTCTGCATGAAAAAAAAGGAACATATCGCTAAATTAAGGGTGGTCTAACCCCTTTAACCCTTTTATACTTAACTAATGAACCTCCAAATCTAATCAGGAAAGCTCCTTATCAGAACAAACATAGAAAAAAAAATTAAAGTAAATTGAATAATTCTATATGAAAATCCATTTATCTAAATTAAGGGGACTTGCCCCCTTTTCGCCCTTGTATATTTAACCAATGAACCTCCAAATCTAATGAAGGAAGCGCCATATCGGAATAAATCGGCATATTAAATTTGAAGCAAATCCAATAATTCTGCATGAAAAACCCTTTTATCTAAATTAAGGGGAGACTAGCCCCTCCCCTTTATACTTAACCCATAAACCTCCAAATCTAATCAAGGCAGCTTCTTAACATAATAAACCGGTATCCCAAATTTGGAGCAAATCGAATAATTCTGCATGAAAAACCCATTTATGTAAATTAAGGAGGGGTCTACCCCCTTTCCCCCCTTTATATTTAACTAATGAACCTCCAAGTTTAATCAGGGAAGCTCCTTAACATAATAAACCGTATACCAAATTTGGAACAAATCGAGTATTTCTGCATGAAAAACCCATTTATCTAAATTAAGTGGGGGACCAGCCCCCTTCTACCCCTTTATCCTTAACCAATGAACTTCCAAGTTTAATCAGGGAAGCTCCTTAACATAATAAACCGGTATACCAAATTTGGAGCAAATCAAATAATTCTGCATGAAAAGCCCATTCATCTAAATTATGGGGGACCAGCCCCCCTTCTCCCCCTTTATACTTAACCCGTAAACCTCCAAATCTAATCAAGGCAACTTCTTAACATAATGAACCGGTATACCAAATTTGGAGCAAATCGAATAATTCTGCATAAAAAAACCCATTTATCTAAATTAAGGAGGGGGTCTATCCCCCTTTTCCCCCTTCATACTTAACTAATGAACCTCCAAGTTTAATCAGGGAAGCTCCTTAACATAATAAACCGGTATACGAAATTTGGAGCAAATCGAAGAATTCTGCATGAAAAACATATTTATCTAAATTAAGGAGGGAGGGGGACCAGCCCCCCTTCTCTCCCTTTATCCTTAACCAATGGACCGTCAAAACTAAACAGCGGAACGCCTTATCAGAATGAACATAAAAAAAATTGAAGCAAATCGTACATTTTAATCAAGAGTTATCGCGTTACGCACATACATACGTACGTACGTACGTACAGTACATGCATACACACAGAACCGACGGGTACATTAGCTCTCAGGCTTAGATAGCCTGTGAGCTAAAAAGAGATTGGATAAGCAGATGGACTCCTTTGAGAAATTATGACTTAAACCAGAAATGCTGTAAGTTTGACTCTGAAAGCTTCATTTCCATCTCGCATTTCGGCAAATCTCATCTCGATGATTTTTCCAGCATTTCGACGCTTCCAGGTGGCAAGCTGCTCGATGGTTGGTTCTCTCGCGGTTTTAAACCTTTCGGGATGGGAAGTCTCTCGAGAGTTTCCTCTCGCCCTTTTCAACCTTTCCCGATGGGAAGCCTCTCGCTTGTTACTCTCGTCCTTTTCGAAATCTCCCAATGATAAGCCTTTCGAGGATTTCTCTCGCGCTTTTCAACATTTCGCTATGAGAAGCTTTTCGAGGATTTCTCTCGTCCTCGGCAGAGAAGAAAAGTAAGAAAATTTATCGAGAGTACCAAGGGACGAGATAGAGAAAAAGGCATGACAATGAGCTGTGAAATGAAGCTTTAATTTTCAAAGTTTCTCTTATTTTAGCCCTACCAAGATGTCACATACCTGGAACCCTCCGATAAAAATTATTTATTAAATATAAAATTTTCAAAGAGGGGGGGGGGGGTCGGGTGATTTCGAGGGAGGAGGACGTGAGAGTGGACTCATGGGGTGCAATTTTAAAAATTTTACCGAACCCTTCCTGTGGCATATAATCGAAAAGCCCTTTGACCACTCTTTCATACTATGAACCTTTCTTCGCTCAAAGGGGGGTGGGGAAGGGGCTAACAAATTTTTAAAACCGTAGCCGATTTCTATAATAAATTTAAATATCACTTTAAATATGGGTTTTTTATGCAGTCTTCCGGTAAATATTATTTATTGAACATAAAAATTTTAAAGTGGCGGCTGTGGGAATTCCGGGGTGAAAGAGTGGGCCCATGGGGGGAGAGAGGGGGAGAAATTTTCAAACTTTTTTTGGACCAGTCATGTGATATGTCATCGGTAAGCTCTCGGATGACTCTTTCATATTATGAGACTTTCTTCCTCCCCTCCCCAATTTGGCCCCCACTGCGAGGGTAGTTTTTTCCGCTTTTATCATTTTAGATGGGATTTTTTTATGGAGCACTCCGCTAAATATTATTTATAATATACGAAATTTCAGGACACTTTTCCAAATTTAGCCAAGACCCCTCATGTGACATATCGTTAGAAAGGTTTGTGACTAATTATTAGTGCTATGCACTTCCGGTGGCCGCCCCCCTCCACTTTGCCCCCCCGGAGGACACTTTTCCAAATTTAGTCAGTACCCCTCTTATGAGATATCGTTGAAAAGGTCTGTGACTACTTATTGATGTTATGCACTTCCGGTGACAGTCCCCCCCACTCTTTGCCCCCCCTGGGGGACACTTTTTCAAATTTAGTCAAGACCCCTCGTGTGAGATATCGTTGGAAAGGTCTGTGACTACTTATTGATGTTATGTACCTACGGTGTCCCCACCACCACTTTGCCCCCCCCCCCCTTGGGCACTTTTCCAAATTTAGCCAAGACCCCTCATGTGAGATATCGTTGGAAAGGTCTGTGACTACTTATTGATGTTATGCTCCTCTGGTGCCCATTCCCCCATTTTGAACCCCCCACCGGGGGACACTTTTCCAAATTTAGCCAAGACCCCACACCCCACATGTGAGATATCGTTGGAAAGGTCTGTGACTACTTATTGATGTAATGCACCTCCGGTGACCGCCCCCCCCCCTTTTCCCCCCACGGGGGTGTTTTTCTAAATTTAGCCGAGACCCCTCATGTGACATATTGTTGGAAAGGCTTATGACCACTTACTCATGTTATCCACCTCCCGCACCCCTCCCCCCCTTTCCCCCCCACGGGGAGGGCCTTTTTATAAATTCAGATCCAGACTTCTCATGTGACATATGGTTGGAAAGGCCTAAAGACCTGTGACGACTTAATCATATTATGCAGCTGCTGTGTCCCTCCGCTCGCTTTGACCCCTCCCCCAAGAGATCTGGTCCGACGTTCATTCGTTTCGATATTATATTTTTTACAAGATTTTGTAGTGCGTGCACACCACACCCGCCTGCTATCATATATCAGTGCCGTATATAGCGGGTAACATGTTCGTGATTTCATATTACAAGATTACGTATAAATTAGGGGCCCCGATTAAAGGAGGGGCCCGCTAGCGGTTGAAGTCACCTAGTCTTTATTAACATCGACTCATTCCAGTTCACCCGCAGACGATTCTTGATAAATGTATGACGTATATAATACATAATATATGATTTATAAAATAAATTTGCAAACTGTAGTCATCGAGAAAAAATTTATACAATCGAAAAATATCGAGATGTCCATACAATCGAGAAAATCGAGAAAAACATCTCGTTATCGCCCATCGCTACCTCTAATTTCAATGGGCGAGCTAACACTTCAATCACCTTCTATTGGCTTACACATATTCCAATAATAGCAAACATGCTACATTTGTAACATTTGTTAATATACATTAAAATCCCCTGCACCCCTCTAAGAAAATAACTAGCTTTTCCTGAGGTCAGAGGCTAAACGCCGTAAACATACCGGACATCTTTGTTGCCCTAAAGTGGACCATGTTTATAGCATCTAATAAATTCTTTTAACTTATAGCAGACTCGTTTCGGAATCCTTCAGCGTACCGTCCTTAATTCAAATAATGACTTTTTAACTTATAGCAGACTCGTTTCGGTATCATTCAGCGAACAGTCCTTAATGCAAATAATGACTTTTTAACTTATAGCAGACTAGTTTCGTTCGTATTCAGCGTACAGTCATCAGTGCAAAAATAACTTTTAACTTATATTGACAAGTTTCAGCAGCATTCAGCGTACAGATATCAGTGCAAAGAATGACTTTTTAACTTGCAGCAAACTCGTTTCAGTAACATTCAGCGTATTGTTATCAGAGCAAAGAATGTCTTTTTAACATACAGCTTTATAAGTTTTGGTAGCATACAGCGTACAGTCATCAGTACAAAGATTGACTTTTTAATTTATAGCGTACAAGTTTCAGTAGCATTCAGCGTATTGTTATCAGATCAAAGAACGACTTTATACTTATAGCGGACAAGTTTCGGTAGTATACAGCATAGCATTATCAGATCAAAGAAAGACTTTTTACTTATAGCGGACAAGTTTCGGTAGTTTTCAACATCTAGACACAGGGCAGTGTGTCAGCCAAGTTCGCCTGACATAGCCGTGTGCTATATTACACGAACCATTTCGAGCTATTTTCGTCAAATTTCAATGCTCTACTATTGAAAATCTATTAGACTTACCTACTTGTTATACGAAATGTGTAGTAAGGCCACCCTAATTATCTAGTATCCAAAATTTTATAAATAACGCATAATTAGTTTCTGAGATAATGACATTTGAAAATGTCTGATAATCGATAATTTTATCACTGACTGACTGACTGACAGACTCACTCATCAAAAAGATCTCATATATCTACTGCAGCTACAGACTTCAAATTCGGTGCGAAGTTCGTTTACACTATGAAACTAAGGAATAAAGCAAAAAAAAAAAAAAAAAAAATGTGAAACCCAACTGGGGGTGTCCATTTTTACTTTAACATTACGTCTATTAGGCGAAATTTTAATTTGCCGTAGGAGGGGACGCTGTTCTGTCGCCAAATGCCGCCAAGTTTCTCGACAACATGGCGATATATCGCCAAATTTGGCGACCAAAATTAGTCGCCAAAGGTAACGCTACCTTGGCGATATCTCTAATGTTTCGCCAAATTCCCATAGACTTCCATTGTAAACCCATCTACTTTCTGGGGATTTATCTACTTACTCTGGGTTTACTTGTTTACAGAAAATCAACTAATTGAGATATTCTGTCCGTCACAGAGCCCGTTCTCAGAAACTATACATGTTGGAGGCGTGAAATTTTGCATACTTATAGCTGAACACCACACATCATACGACAAATCATAAAATTTTGAAAAAGTCGTACATTCAACCCTTTGGGCTCCCACATGTGTATTTTAAACAATTCTTTGTATGTGAGCCTCTAACTAGGTTGGAGGCGTGAAATTTTGCATACTTATAGCTGAACATCAAATGACAAATCATAAAATTTTGAAAAAGTTCTAAACTTAATCCTTTGGGGTTTCACATGTGTATTTTAAACAATCCTTTCTAAGTGAGCCCCTAATTAGGTTGGAGGGGTGGAATTGTACATACTTATAGCTGAACACCTCACATCAAACGACAATCTATAAAATTTTGAAAAAGTCGTACCCTTTCGGCTCCCACATGTGTATTTTAAACAATTCTTTCTAAGTGAGCCCCTAATTAGGTTGGAGGAGTGAAATTTTGCATAATTATAGCTGAACACACATCAAATGACAAACCATAAAATTTTGAAAAAGTCGTACATTTAACCCTTTGGGCTCCCACATGTGTATTTTAAACAATTCTTTCTAAAGTGACCCCCTAATTAGGTTCTAGGCGTGAAATTTTGCATACTTATAGCTGAGCATCTCACATCAAACGACAAATCATAAAATTTTGAAAAAGTCGTACATTTAACCTTTTGGGTTCCTACATGTGTATTTTAAACAATTCTTTCTAAGTGAGACCCTATTTGGGCTGGAGGCGTGAAATTTTGCATACTTATAGCTGAACACCATCATGCGACAAATCATAAAATTTTGAAAAAGTCGTACATTTAACCCTTTGGGCTTCCACATGCGTATTTTAAGCAATTCTTTCTAACTGAGTCCCTTATTAAATTGCAGATTTGAAATTTTGCATACTTATAGCAGAACACCTGAGGCCATGCGACAAATCATAAAATCTTGAAAAAGTCTTACGCTTAACCCATTGAGCTGCCACATATGTATTTTAAGCAATTCTTTCTAAGGGAGCCCCTAATTAAGTTGGAGACATGACTTTTTCCATACGTAGAGCTGAATACCTCAGACCACACGACAAATCATAAAATTTTCAAAAAGTCTTACATTATTTACTCCTCCGGGCTCTAACTTGTGTATTTTAAGCAATTTTTCTAACCTCCGCCCTTTTCACCCGGGGATCAGTTTTCCAACTTTTGCCGACACCCCTTTGAACATTCTTTCATGTTATGCACCGTAGCCTTACATATTTTAGTTCCACTTTTTACCGCCAGGGGCGCCTACTTATCTCGGGTGCTATGGGCTCAATCCCCTCGACTAATATATCTACGGATAGAATGTAAAACGGAGTTTCGTTCCGATTAAAGTTTGTTTAGAATAGAGTGCTCCCCTGGTTGCGAAATGTGGAACTAACAGATTTTTCAAAAGGATAAAGTGTTTTGAAAGGAATATTAAACGAATTCATCTGTGCGATCTGTGATCACACTTACCCACGTGTTATTTTCAAAATCATCAGAGAAAAGGATATTTAGTTAATTAAATTTGAAAATCCAGGGAGGGGCAATGTCCTTCCTCTGCACTGCCTCTTTGCCGGCACCCATGGATGAATGATACATAGTGTGGCATAAGCACATAACTTTATTTCCACTTTAAGTACAAAAAAGCAGGCCCAGCTATAGGATATTTAATAGGATCATACTTGATTAAAAAATATATTTATAAAAAAATACCCGATGTCAATTTATGCTGAAGGAGAATCCACTAAATTCTGCGGTGCAGGCTCGATATTAAATCTCACAGAAATAGGTTTTTTTTCTTTTTCTTTTGGATCACATACACAATTGCGTAGGTCAGGTCTTACAATGGTATATACTGGGTCATCGAAAAATAATGCCTGGATTTTAAAAAATCATAACATCGAAACCTTTTATGTTAAATGAGTAATTCTTTCACTACACGATAACTGGTGAACGCAAATTTGGTTTTAGTTCACCAGAATTCGTTTGCGTGTCTGTGTTATGCGCGTATTAGTTGCGCAGTCGTCAAGATCAGCCGACGCTTTGTTATCAGGAGCAGTTTGACCTGGATAAGTTCTCCGAAAAAGCCGCTGTACACTGACTATTGACTTTGACGTCTGGCATGTCGGCTGACTGTGACGACTGCGCAAATAATCCGCGCATAACAGACACGCAAAGGAATTCTGGTGAACTAAAACCAAACTTGCGTTCACCAGTTATCGTGTAGCGAAAATATTACTCATTTAACATAAAAGGTTTCGATGTTATGATTTTTTTAAATCTAGGCATTATTTTTCGATGACCCTGCATATGAGAAAAAATCATCATTCTTTGCACTGATGACAGTATACTGAATGCTACAAAAATATTCTGCTATAAGTTGAACTGCTATGGTGCTAAAAACGTTGTTTTATCCGCTTATATAATATGAAATAGTGTTATAATAAAGAATAGTGTTAAAGTGGATTTAAAATAGCGTTTCTAAAGGCAGAGTATTTAAGAATAAAATCACTTTTTGCATAAAAATATAGTAAAAGAAATGTAATATATCCACAAAGGTGGAATGAATAGAACCTTTTTAAGATAGAAAAAGTAAACACTTCTTTGATAAGAGCTCATAAAATTCAGTGCTTTTGTGAGATGATACTAAAGCTCTCATCAGGTAACTAAAGCTATACAAAGCTAAAAATAGCTTATTCCAGGGATTTTTATGCGTCAAGAGAAACTGTGAATTTAATGGTCTGTTTCACATGGAAATTGTCTTTTAGAATCTATTTGTGTAGCAATATAGATTTCCTTTGAAAACAAACGTCAAGTAGTAAAGGAATTTTATTAATGGAAAGTAGATTCTTTATGTTTTCTATTGCATCGCTTAACCCTTTCAGGGGCAGAAAAATTCTGTTCGTAAAATGATGAAATAATTGATTGACACGAGAATTTGCAAAAAAAAAATTTCAAAATATAAAATCCTGCTTTTCTGCACTTTCATTGTAAAAGCAAAATGTTATTAAAATATTATTGGTGCCGCTTGTCTGTTTTGGAATTAAAATTAAGTGTTCACGCACTGTGACCACCATCCTTGAAAGTGTTAAGAGTTCAAATTTGATAAAGATGTGTTCTCAACTTAACCGGAAGTTCTAATTTCTGGCAGTTTTTAAGTACATTAATGTACAAAACAATTAATAAACTTTGTAGAATTAAAAAGTTCTGAAAAAAAAATCTAGATTTTAAATAAAAAAAATCTATTATGATTTGAAAAATCTATTTATACAATCTAATCGTAATTATCGGAATATATATTCGTAAAAAAAACTGCATCTGGGAATTATTAGGTAAATCTATTGTAAAATAATTTCCTAATCTATTCAGCAAACCTATTTGTAATCTGGTAGAAATCTGTTTGGTAAATCTTTTCAAATAGCCTATTCGTAACATCTGTTTGATAAATCTATCCATAAAAATTATTCGTAACATCTATTTGTAAAATTTATTCTAAAATATCTTTTCGCAAAACGATTCCGAACTTTTAATTCTATCCGGATTAATCGATTTATCTGTATTCGGTATTTAAAAATAATTCATCGGTTTTAATTTTTGAAGGCTAAAAATTAGCATAATTCTTTTTAAAAGGAGCAATTGTACAGATTTCTTTGAAAATGTACACCTTTTTTGATAATATTCAAAGTAGAACTAAACCAGAAATTTGAAAGGACATTTTACACCGTTAAGTAGAAAGGTTCCTGATTATTCCTTGAAGTTGTCTTATTATTACTTGAAAAAAAAAAAAAATGAAGAAGAAAAAGAAGAACGTTATTGCATAATTTCTACTTAAATTTGCTTTACTTTTATTTTTTTTTTACTTTATAAACTTAGGCTGTTAATTTTTATTTATATAAATTTTAGTTAGAATACTACCTGTTTAACCGTTCTACGCACAGGAGTTCATGAATTTAATTCAAACCAAAAATAAAAATCAGTATTCGATTTAGAAAAATATTACTACTGTGCATTATTTTTAATGAAATTTAATTTATCATGTTTCTATGGCAGCAGACGATAAAACAATAGCTTTGGAATAAGGGAATAAATAGAATAAAAAGTTTTGTTGATGTTTGTGATAAAATGTTTTTCGTTATTTAAAAAAATGGTAATAGTAAAGCGCAATTAAGTAATCTCTAATTATTTGCATGTGAGGTAAAAGAATTATTGTAATACCCACTACAGCTTATTATAGTATTGCAGCCTGGCATACGTAATATGTATATCTCACATTACAGTAAACATTTAGAACTGCTTAGAACTCGCGCGATTACGGGTTGAACATAAAAAAATCTCTGCCGGCCCGGCCTACAGGCGGAGGTAGATTTCGAAGTTAAGTATATTAATTGCACCATCAAAAACTAAATCATAATTAGATATAAATCCACTTTAACAGTTTTATCTGGCCACTTTTGACAAGTTTTTATTTCATTTTTATATAATAGCTGGTTTTATCAGAATCATGTTAACGCGGTATTGAAAAAAATACTTTTCCATGCTCAACAACTCGAAATTTTCTGGCACATTTTCAGATTAATTTTTAATAGAAAAAATACGAAACTTGCTGACGTGATTTTTGAAAAGATTTATAAGCGACGTGTGTTTTTATTTTTCTTTCAATTAATTGAAACTTGATTAATAAACAATTATTTTCTTAGTAGGGCAATATTTTTCGTTTCTAACAAAATAGCTTCGAGAAATTCTGTTGAAAATGCCCAATTTGACATCATATTTTGAAATATATTCTGCCTCTATTAAAAAATCGATCATTACGTTACATTATATAGTTTCTGAAGAAGAGAATCTATCAATTGGACGCGTTTGAGAGCAAAAATTAATTTAAAAATGAGTAAGAAAATAAGCAGTTTGGATTTGAATACACCCTTAATAAGATGATTTTTTTCTTCAACCTCTATGTATTTTCAATTTGTTTTTGCTGTAAGAATTGGTCCTATCAAAACCTTGTCTATATAAATGTTGTAAACAATATTAAGAAGATATATGATAAATTCATGGGGATTTTATATCTTGTGAATTGACGGAGTTATAGAAATTTTTCTTCTTCACCCCCCTTTTTTTGTTTTCGTTTTTAATTATTTTGCGGTACGAATTGGTCCTATCAAAAACTTGTGAACCCAAAAGTTGTAGATAATATTAAGGAGATGTATAATAAAATTAATTGGATTTGATATCTTGAGAATTGACGAAGTTATGAATTTTTTCCTCCCAAAAACCCTATTTTTTGCCTCCCATGAGGCCATTTTTAATTTTATCCAAAATCTGTGGTACATAAATTTTTGGTCTATTTTTAGAAGTAATAAAAACTTTAAACTGATTTGATATGTACAAACATTTAAGAAGTTTTGGGTTTTTTTCTGTTTTCACAAAACCCCTCCCTATTTCCATCCCCTTGGTCCGATTTTGCCCATTCACGAACTTGACCGAGATTTTATGCACCTTGATTTTATGTATCAGTTTGGAAGAGATTTGTGCAGAATTGTGGAAGTTATCGTGTCCAGAAGAAAGTGTGATATATATATATATATATATATATATATATTTGACAGTGGAGGTTATGTTTAATTAATGGTTATATATATATATATAGATAGATAGATAGATACATACATACATACATACATATATATATATATATATATATATATATAAAGTTTTTTACTGATAGTGGTTTTGGGTTCTAGGGGTCATGATCGGTGTAGATCTGCAAAAGTTTTTCAGAAATTCCAACATAGGAACGACGCCAATAGGTAGTATTTCGTACGAAACCTGCCTAAAAAGGCAAAAATTCGTCAAAAACATTAAAAAAAAAATCTGTTTAAAATTTTCGAATTTTTTGCCACAATCGTTCATGGGCCACCTACCAGCAACCCGCGTGCCAAATTTTGTAGCCTTGCATCCTGTGGTTTCTGAGTTTTTAAGGTTACATAGATACGCGCACAGATTTTAATAGGGTTCTAGAGCGTTTCTTCTATGAAAGAAAAACGCATCTGATAATGCGCTCATAATTTTCCGAAGATTTCGATTTGCCGACATACCGTTAGTCTTATGAGTGTCAGATAATCTTGAGGCTATTTTAGTTTTATGGCTTATATTCCGGGTGTCCCAAAAATGGCTGATAGATTTTAAAATTCAATAGCATGCAAACGGTGACAGATATTAAAAAATTTCTTGCAGGAGTGTTATGTATGATGTCAGGAGTTTTTATGCTGCGATTCTCCGTTTTAGTTACAAATAGCATCGATAGAGGGCACTGCAAGCAATAACCGCTAAATCCAGGTTCGATTTTTCGGCCTCTCTTTTCTTCCATGCGGAAAAGGAGATTAAAATGTACTGAATGGATCCCGAAGTACCAAAATTCGGATCTGGATTGAGAACCTATTGCTCTCAGCGCCCTCTATTTTTTGAAATTCGAACTAAAATCAAGAATCACAGTAAAAAAAACTCCTGATATCTTACTTAAACCTCCTGCAAGAATTTTTTACATATCTGTCACCGTTTGCAAGTTATTGAATTTTAAAATCCATCATTCATTTTTGGGACACCCGGTAAATAGTGTGATAACAGAAATAGTGTTAGAGTGAATAAAAAATAATTCTCTTAAAGATAGAGTATTAAAGAGAAAAACTCATTTTTTATTTAAAAATATGGTAAAAGAAATGTAATATATCCACAAATGTGGAATGAATAGAACCTTTTGAAGATACAAAAAGTAAACACTTCTTTGATAAGAGCTCATAAAATTCAGTGCTTTTGTAAGACGATACTAAATCTCTCATCCAGTAACTAAAGCTATACAAAGCTAAAAATGACTTATTGTAAGGATTTTTATGCGTCAAGAGAAACTGTGAATTTAATGGTCTGTTTCACCTGGAAATTTTCTTTTAGAATCTATTTCTGTTGAAATTGAGATTTCCTTTGAAAACAAACCTCAAGGAGTAAAAGAATTTTATTAATGGAATGTAGATTCGTTACGTTTTATATTGCATTGCTTAACCCTTTCAGGGGCAGAAAAATTCTGTTCGTAAAATGATGAAATACCTGACTGATACCAGAATTTACAAAAAAAATTTTCAAAATATAAAAACCTGCTTTCCTACACTATCATTGTAAAAGCAAAATGTTATTAATATATTATTGGTGCCGCTTGTCAGTTTTGGAATTAAAATTAGGTGGTCACGCCCTGTGACCACCATCCTTCAAAGTGTTAAGATTTGATAAAGATGTGTTTTGATCTCAACCGGAAGTTTTAATTTCTTTCAGTTTTTAAGTACATTAATATGCACAGCAATTAATAATCTTTGTAGGATTGAAAAGTTCTGCATTTAAAAAATGATCTAGATTTTAAATTGAAAAAATCTGTTTTTATTCGGGAAATATATTTGTGAAATCTAATGGTAATTGTTGAAATATATATTCGTAAGAAAACGGTATCAGGAAATTATTCGGTAAATCTATTGCAAAATGTACTCGTAATCTATGCATCAATTCTATTCGTAATCTATAATCGTAATTTATTTGGTAATTTTTTTGAAATAGCCTATTCGTAACATCTGTGTGCTGAATCTATTCATAAAAATTATTCGTAACATCTATTTGTAAAATGTATTCTAAAATATCTTTTTCAAAACAGTTCCGATATCTATCTGGATTGGTTATTTAAAAATGCTACATGGATTTTAATTTTTGTATGCTAAAAATCTCCCTAATTGTTTTAAAAAAGAGCCCTTGTACAGCTTTCTTTGAAAATGAACATCATTTTTCTTAATATTCATATTTGAACCAAACCAGAAATTTGAAAGGACATTGCTACATCGTTAAGTATACGCAAGGTACATGATTAATCACCTTGAAGTTGTCTTATTGTTACTTACAGGAAAAAAATGCGAAGAACATTATTGCAGAATATCTCTTTAAATTTGCTTTACCTTTATTTATTTTGCTTTATTGTAGTAACTATTTATTTTTATTTATAGAAATTTTAGTTAGAATATAACGTTTGTTCTATGAAAAAAATGCATCTGATAATGTCCTCCCAATTTTCCGAAGATTTCTATTTTCCGACATACGCTTAGTCTTATGACTGTCAGATAATCTTGAGGCTATTCCAGTTTAATGACTAATATAAATAGTGTTATAATAGAAAATAGTGTTAGAATGAATAAAAAATAGTGCTTTTAAAGATAGAGTATCTCAAAAAAAACCCCCACTTTTTACTTAAAAACATTGTTCAAGGAATGTAATATATCCACAAAGGTGGAATGAATAAAACCTTTTAAATACAGAAAAAATAAACACATCTTTGATAAGAGCTCATAAAATTCAGTACTTTTGTAAGACGATACTAAAGCTCCAGTAACTAAAGCTATACAAAGCTAAAAATAAATCATTCCAGGGATATTTATGCGTCAAGAGAAACTGCGAATTTAATGGTCTGTTTCACATAGAAATTGACTTTTAGAATCTATTTCTGCTGAAATAGAGATTTCCTTGGAAAACAAATTTCAAGGAGTAAAATAATTTTATTAATGGAATGTAGACTTTTATATATATTCTATTGTATCGCTTAAGGTATAACTGTTTGGTTGTGGAAAATTTCAAAACATTCGAATATAAAATCAATGAGGGAGGTGTTTTCTGAATTCTTTTCTTGAAATATTTAATGATTATTTACAGATACATGATTCTATACATATTTACAATAAGTATTATCAAATACTTAATCTGGTTTTTCGAAAAAGGGAGGCTTAGCCTCATCAACAAGCTGTAAAAAAATTACAACGATCATGCCTTTTTGAAATCAAAACACCTCTTCCTGTCGTTCCATCAATAAAAATCGAAGTCGCATTCTAAGGTAGGATGCGTGCGCATCGCGCGTCCTTCGTTGCCATGGGGAGCAGAGAAAAAGTTTCTCTTCACACTCCCCACCTGAACTCTTAAAGAGTTCACAAATCAAAATTCCATCATAAAATCATAAAAATTCAATTTTTCGTATCAGTGGTTCAGTAATCTAATACAATTTTTAAAATTCGAATACAAAATACTAAATATAAGAATTCAAACAATATCTAATTAATCACTTAATTAGTCAAATTCAAAATATCAATGAATTCTAAATAAAACACTTTAAATTCAAACAAATTAAAAATAATGACAGTTAAATAACACACACATTTTTTTTTTCAGTTAAATCATATACTTACTTATACCAAAATTCAAAAAGATTCTATATATAAATAAGACTAAAAATTAAAAAAGAGAAAGAAAATATTTAGAGTCCTAAATGCAGAAAAAACAAATTAAATAAATGTCTATAAAAGTTTATGAATGTTTATAAAAAGTCTGCAAAAAGTCATTTGTTAGTCATTTTGTATTTCAAAGGAATACAAGTGCTGAATGGATCTTTTTAAGATTCCACTCGCTGTTTTTATTTCGTATGAACGAATATTGCCATTTCTTCCAGGAATGGCAGTCTGAATCTTACCAAGTTTCCAAAGAAACTTATTTTTTGCATCATCTTGAATCAAAACAACATCGCCCACTTTCAGTGGCGTATGGGCATTAGGATTTTTCAAGGAAAGGGCTGTTTTCAAATCCATCAAATATTGCTTTTTTCATTTGGTCCACAATTGTTTCAATAGTAAAGATTGATATTTTTTTTCTTTTCAGGAGTGTTGATCTCTTTGAACAATCTTCAATTATTTCAAATAAATTAATAGGAAATGAAAGTTCTTTTCCAAAATTTAAAAATTGCATTGGAGTAAGAGGTTCTGGTTCATCTCTGTCGCTATATACATACGTCAGTGGTCGCGTATTCGAAACATGCTTCCACTTCTACCAACAGAGTCGCTAATTCATCATAACTAAAGAGTGCTCTACCAATTACTTTTCTCAAACAGTCTTTGACTGACTTTACTAGTCGCTCATAGAAGCCTTCCCACCATGCAGCTCTTTCTATAATATTCTTCCATATAATTCTCTCTTTTGTAATAAAATTTAAAAATACTTTGTCTGTCAGTATGTTGTATAAAATTTCGAGTTCACCTTTGGCCTTTTTGAAGGTTTTTGCGTTGTCAGAATAAATAATTTTGGGATTTCCTCCTCTAGCTGTGAATATTCTGAATGCCATCAAAAAAGAATTTGTTGTCATATCAGACGCAAGTTCCAGGTGAATGGCTCTAGTCACACCGCAAGTAAACAGGACAATATAAGATTTTTGCGTTTCTTTAAAATTTCTGATATAGATCGGACCGGCGAAGTCTAAACCGCAGATTGCGAATGGTGGTGCTTCACTAGCTCTGTCTTTTGGTAATGGTGCGGTGATCTGGTCTGCTGGTTTGGAGAAATTTTTTTTACATATTATACAATTCTTGATAACACTCTTGACCAACTGACGACCTTTAGGTATCCAAAAACAAGATCTAATTTTTGCCAAAGTACTGTCTGTCCCTCCATGCATAATTTTCTCGTGTTCTTGACGAACTATTTGAGTAGTTAACCAAGAATGTTTGGGGAGAATTATTGGGTTTTTCTCTTCTGCGGACAGGTTAGAAAATTCGAGCCTTCCGCAAAACCTCATCAACCCGTTTTTGTCAATAAAGGGCATGGAATTTGATAAGGATGACGTCTTATCCACTGATTTACTATTTTTTAGAGATTCTATTTCTTCCTTATAAAATTGTTTTTGTTCAGGTTGTATCAAAAAATTTTTACTTCGAGTAATTCTTCGGTTGTTACTACGTCTTGCACTTCAGTTGATTTTTTCAGCTTCATAATGAATTTCTTTACCCAAACGGTAATTCTCAAAAGTTTCTCTAAATTACTATATTTTGAAATGTTTATGGGATTTTCGAGTTTTTTGACTAAACACTCGCTCTGAAAAACATCGTTAGGATTTTTTTTTTTTTGTATTCTAATTCCTCTGAGTAAGCGATTTCTTTGTTTTCTGATATTGGCCAACACTCAGGAGGTAAACTTAGCCATTCTGGTCCCTGTAATCAAGTTGTATCATTGATTATCCTAGAGATTTTTGATCCTCGAGAAACTATATCAGCTGGATTGGCAGTACCAGGACAATGATACCAGTTATCAGGTGAGGTCAATTTATGGATCTCTTCAATTCTGTTTCTGACAAAGGGCTTAAACTTTTTAGGGGATCCTTTTATCCAAAAATAGGATATTTTTGAATCCGTCCAGTAATAAGTCGGTAGCTTCAATTTTAGAGCTTTCAAAATGTTACTACTTAGCTTGGCCGACAACAATGCGGCCATCAATTCAAGCCTTGGTAAGGTAAGCGCTGTCAGTGGAGCAACCCTGTTTTTCGAAGCCACAAAAACTGTTCGAACATTTTTGGTGGTTATTGCTACACGTAAATAAGCAACCATACCATAAGCCTTCATGCTCGAATCGGCAAAATATGCAATTGTAGGTCATAATTGCCAATTGGTGATGTCAGAAAAATAGTATCTGGGTACTGAAAAGTTTTTCAAATGAGGGAGTTCGTTACACCAGCTACTCCAAAGTATACGTAAATCTTCGGGTAAGGTGTCATCCCAATCTAGACCCAAATTCCAAGTTTGTTGAATTATACATTTTAGTCTTAATGTAAATGGTCCTAGGAATCCAAGTGGATCAAAAATCCTACCTAAAACTTGTAGAATAAATCTTTTGGTGTCTATTCTTTTTGAAACGAAATCAACTAAACCTCGAACATCAAAATAAAGTAAATCTTTGGAATTATTCCAAGCGATTCCTAAAACTTAATAAGGGCGATTTTGTTCTTCAAAAGCTTCAGAATTGACTTCTGAAGTTATGCCATTTTCTTTCCATAGTTCACTAAGTGGTAAAGAGTTCGTATGCCATTTGTGTAAATGCATACTTGCATTTTCAAATATATCAATACATTGTAAACTCGTGGATAGGGCTTGATCAATATTTTCATGACTTCCTATAACGTCATCAACATAGATATTTTCATTTAAAAATTTTACTGTGTTTGGATATTTTTCGGTGTTTTTTTTCAAGTGGTGTTTAATTGTTGCAGCCAATAAAAAAGACTGCTACTAATTCCAAATAACACACTGGTGAATCTATAAATTTCAAAGGGTTTAGAATTATCAAACAAATCTTGTGAAAATAAAAATCTTGTTACATCACGATCGTTTTCATCTATAATTATTTGTAGAAATGCTTGTTTTATATCAGTTGTAAAAGCTATGGGATTAAATCTAAACCGTAACAAAACATCAAGTATTTCAGGATACAAATTTGGACCCACATGCAGGCAATTATTCAAAGACAGTGAACCTGTGTCATGAGCAGAGGCATCGAAAACTATGCGTAATCTGCTCGTTGTCCTATCAGTTCTAATTATTTCTCGATGAGGTAAATAAAAAGTTACATTTTGTTTTTCCTCAGGATCTGTAACTAACTCAATGATACCTTGTTTCAAATAATCTACTAACTCTTCCTTATACTCAAAAAATAATTCAGGGTTTTTAATCAATCTTTGTTTGAGTTTAAAAAATCTATATTCTGCAATTTTCCGATTGTCATTTAAACATTCCCTTTCAAGCTTCCACGGAAATCGAACTGTATATCGCTTATCATTGTATTTAATTTCTGACTCAAACTGCTTCATAACGTTGTTTTCCGAAAAATATGAATCCTGTTTAGTATTAAAAAGGCCAGATGATTCGATATTCCAGAATATTTCAATCTGTTCAGAAATAAAAAAAGTTTCTACTATTACATTAAATGCTAAGGGCGTATAACTGTTAGTTGTTTTTCCCTGTAGACACCAACCGAAAATGGTGTCGACAGCTACTAATTTTTTATTCAAATGTTTTATATTTCCAGTAACTATATCATAATAATAGTCAGCACCTATAAGTAATGTAATGGGTTCTTTGGATGTGGGTGTGTCCGCAAGGGTTAAATTTTCAAATTGTTTACTTTTCATCAAATCATTGATTTCAGGTGGGGGGATTTCAGTAGTTGATATTTGATTGGTGACTAGCGCTTCTATATCTAATTTTGAATTAGGTACATTTTTATTTTCAATAGTTAGTTTAACTACTTCAAAGATTTTTTTAATGGGGTTCTTATTTACAAATGTAAAAACCGACAATTTTACTTTTCTTATTGCCTGCAAATTCAATTTATTTGCTATTTCTTCAGATATAAAGGTTCGAATGCTCCCACAATCTAAAAGTAACCTAATTAGAGATTGTTTTCCGTTTGATTTTATTTTTACACAACAAGTTTGTAGAAGAATTTTATTATTTTCTGTAGAGAAAATAGCCGAAATTACTTTTTCACTAGTTTCACTTTCATTACCTTTTAATTCGGGTGAGTTTACTTCTTTTATTAATTTAGATTTTAGGCATATCGTTTGATTATGTCTGCCTGAACACTTCTTGCAACTAGTTTTAGAGTTATAATTTTTGATAACGTGTTTCCTGCCTAAGCAAAGGAAACATCTTCCTTGAGATTTCAACAAATTTCTTTTAGTGTTTACATCAACAGCCTCACACAAATCAGATGACTGTTTACTATCGTTGCAAAAAGTGCAATGAGCCAGCTGCCTATCTGAAGTCGATTTATCATTCGAAATGTTCATAAATTCACAAGTAGATTTAAATTCAGATTTTGTTGCTTGACTCTTGATTTTTGTTTTATTATTTTCAAATGCTTTCATTCTCGAAACAAATGTGTGTTCTCTGCTTTTTATTTCAGTGTGCAGAAAATCTAATAATTTATGTATATCTGAATGTGTTAAATTATCTACATTTTGTCTATTATATTCCAAAGCTAATTCTGCCGGTATTAATTTTAAAATTACGGAGATAAGCATGGAGCCATAATTTGCTGGTTCGAGTCCTAATGTGGACAAACATCGAACATTTATTTCTATATCACTGTGCATTTTTTTCAATTTTTGAATTTCGTTAGCCTTATAAACAGGGGATAAATTAAGAAGCTTGTTCAGGTGATGATTAATTATCACGTCTTTTTGACCATAACGCGTTTCTAAAACTTTCAATGCTGCGTCATAATTAGCTTCTGATATTTCAAAACCTCCTACAGCATTAGTCACAACTCCAGATAAATAACTCTTCAAAAAATGAAATTTTTCAATTTTCGAAAGCGATTTATTTTCGTGAATTGTATTTTTAAAGGTATTAAAAAATGAAATAAATTGCGTGTAGTTGCCATAGAATTTTTGTATATTGAGCTTTGGCAAATTAACAACTGAGTTTTCATCATTAATCACATTCGATTTTAAATCTTGACTGTTATTTAAATCAATATTAAAAATTTTTTTGTTTTCGGTTAATTTTTTCTTCACCCGGAATTTTGCAACTGATATTTTACCCGCGTAATCATAAACAGAATTGATCTCAGTTTCATAATCCTCTAACCCTAAAAGGGGCTCAATTTTCTCGTCAACTGACTTCAATAATTCTGCTTTAGTATCTAACTGAATAAATAATTCTTCTAAATTATCAAAATCGATTGGACTATCCTTCATAACATTTTCTATATTATTAATCAGCTTTGTTACTGCTGTTCTCAAAACTGTTCGGTTCTTTTTCAACTTTTCTAAATCAGACATTTCGAAATAAAATATGAAAAACTTATCTTACCTTTGCCGACTTCTTATTACTTACTATCCTCTATTTCCTTATTTGTGTTTTGAAGACATTAAAAAGGTAACAAATACTTTTTTTTCTTTCTTTTTCGGCGTGATGCACCATGTGGAAAATTTCAAAACATTCGAATATAAAATCAATGAAGGAGGTGTTTTCTGAATTCTTTTCTTGAAATATTTAATGATTATTTACAGATACATGATTCTATACATATTTACAATAAGTATTATCAAATACTTAATCTGGTTTTTCGAAAAAGGGAGGCTTAGCCTCATCAACAAACTGTAAAAAAATTACAGCGATCATGCCTTTTTGAAATCAAAACATCTCTTCCTGTCCATCCAGCAATAAAAATCGAAGTCGCAATCTAAGGTAGGATGCGCGCGCATCGCGTGTTCTACGTTGCCATGGGGAGCAGAGAAAAAGTTTCTCTTCATGATAAAGATGTGTTCTGATATCTAGCGGAAGTACTAATTTCTCGCAATTTTTCGGTAGGTTAATATGTACATCAATTAAGCTCTTTAGAATTAAAACTTGTTAATTAAAAAATCATCTATATCAACAGAAAGAAAAATATTTAGATTTAGAAAATCTATTCATAAAATCAAATGGGAATTGTTGGAATACATGTATTCGTAAAAAAAAAAAAAGGTATCCGGAAATTATTCCGAAAATCTATTCGTAAAATATAATGACAATTTTCGGGATACTTATTTGTAAAAAAAACTGCCTCCGGAAATTATTCGATCTATTCGAAAAATATATTCGTAATATATTCAGGAAATCAAATCGTAATCTGATCGTAATCTAGTTCGTTAATCAATTCAAAAATGATATTTATAACATCCATTTGGTAAATATATTCGTAACATGTATTTGTAAAATCTATACTAAAATATCTTTTCGAAAAATCTATGGTGGATTTATCTGACAATTTTGATTAGTCAATTTATCTGGATTCGTTATTCATCGCTATTATCTGGATTTTATTTTTTATAGGGTAAAATGTTTCGTAATTTAAACAAAAACTAAAAAAAAAAAAAAAAATCTGCGTCAAGCATAGATTATGAAATAGCTTCCAACACATTCATAATACAGTTTAAAAGGGTGAAAGATATTGATTAAGTAAATGGTATAAAAAACTCATTACACATTAAAAACCCCAATTCTTACGTTTACCATCGATTCCAAAAATATAAAAATTATTTTGCGCAGCCCCAAATATGGTCTCTATATTTTTATATACAAGATGTTCCAGGATTATTGGGACAAGTTTTAAGGGGAGGTAGGGAACATCACAGGAATTCAGATTTGCATAGTAACCCATGGTCGGAAATGCATTCCTGGCGCAAATATTGGCGACACAAAACACAAGAAAGACAGGACGCGAATAAGAGAAATTTTTTTATTATTATTAGTTCAGCAAAAAACTCACAAAAAAAAACAATAAAGAGACAACAATCGTCATCAAAGTAGGTGTTCGAAATTACGACCCCGGGTCCTGGTGCATGAAAGATCTAATTTTCTGGAAAATGCCGGGAGTGTCCCGGACTTCCTCAGCAGCTACCACGATGCGTGCAACAATTCCCTCAGCACTTTCCAGCATTGACCTGGCATTTTTTCAGCACTAAGAATAATAAACATGTTTTCTCTCCCTGTTCGTATCCTTTCTTTCTTGTGTTTTGTGTCGTCACTACCGCGCCAGGAAAACGTTTCCGACCATGGGTTGCTATGTAAATCTGAATCCTAGTAATGTCCCCTACCACACCTTAAAGTTTGTCCCAATAATTCTGGGACACACTGTATAATACATGCTAAAATTTACGTTAGTTAGGAAACGAATAGCATAGTTGAAAATTCCCGTTTATCCATTTCATTCAATAAACGAAAATATACTCAAGATTGTTTCTGTAACCCTGTATATAATCTATAAAATTTATATACTCCAAGGCATATGCAAAAAATTAGATACATTTGCAAATAACCACAATTGAAAACGCACTTCCAGTAGTTATTATTCGAAGTAACATAACCCTATTCTTTTGGGTGTCCCTGTAAATGATCGATAAATGCGCACAGTATTGTATAGTAAACATCTTGTATAACACCTCAGTGATGTATATAGAATTCAATATGTTTGAAATAGTGTAACATCATTCAAATACACTGCAAGCGATTTTTCCTTCATAGACAGTAATGTAACGGAATTCTTTCGAGTGTCCCCGTAAATGAAGTAAATGAACTACAAACGCTACACAATTCATTTTTAATACCAAGCATGCATAGTAAACCTTAATATCATATATGTGAATTACATGGAAATCCGAGTATATTTACGTGAGTTAGAGCGCGGACAGACGGCAGAAAGACAAACCGAATACCTAAGCACTTTCCAACTATGTCAGAAAGTGTTAGACCTTAGTACAGGTATCTTTGAAACTAAACCTCTTTATAACACTTATAAACATACATGAAAAGGGTTTATGGATTCGGTTTGTCTGTCCGTCTATCTGTCTGTCCACTCTCTAACTCGCGTAACAATACTAACATTTTCATGCAATTGATATATGTTAATAATGTTTACCATGGGATGTTCTGCATTAAATATGAAGTGTGTAGCAATAAGAGTTAATTTACAGTGGCACTGAAAAGAATTCAGTCACATTATAAACAATGGTGAAAAATTGTTTGCAGTGTATTTTAATGACATTACGCTATTTCAAATGTATTGAAATTGATATAAATCACTGAATCCCACAACAAGATGATTACTCTACAATAGGGCATATATGGCATTTATAACATTCATTTATAGGGACACACGAAAGAAATCTGTTACGATATTGTCTTTGAGCAATAATTGCTGGAAGTATGTTTACGATATCAGTATGTGCTTTTAAATTTAACTAATTTTTTACATGTTATTTGTTGTGTAGAAATTCTATACATCGTATACAGAGTTGTACAAAAAATTACACTCATAATTAGCGGAAATTGCCGAAGGATGATTTTAAACTGTGTTATGCATTTCTTAACTGGAATAAATTTTTTCATGCATGTAGTTAAAAGAAAAATCTATATATGATATACAGGGCTGCTCAAACAATTAAGAATAATTTTCCGCTTTGAGATGGGAGTAGCTGAAATTGGGTTTTCAGATGTGTTACGCGTTTCCATATGATTCAATTAGACATCCTATTTCAACTTATTAAACGGTGAAGTTTTGTTACACGGAAAAAAACTGTTTTCTTGAAACAACTAAATTTTGGTTAATATAGCTCCAACCAGATATTTTTTTGAAATAATCAAATTTTAATTACATTAACCAAATGATTTTGTTAATTCAACAAATCATTTGGTTAGTCCAACCAAAATTTGGTCATTCCAACAAAAATATTTGGTTGGAGCTGTATTAACCAAAATTTAGCTGTTTCAACAAAACAGTTTTTTTCGTGTACATTATTCTGAATGTGTCTGAAAGTGTTTCATAATCTATGCTTGACGCATGATTTTTTCTGTCTTGTTTCATAATATTCCGAATTTACACCAAACCCGAAATTTGAAAGGAACCATTGTTACATTATTATTGTCTTGTAGATAAAGAACGTGTAAGGTTCTAGATTGTCACAGTTGAGATGTTGATAAAAAGGCTTCATTCAGAAATTATGTCTTTTAACACTTTGAGGTCTGATATATTTCAACAGTAGGGTAAGGTGCCCTATTATCGTCCCTCAGTCACATTTAGGGCCTTGGAAGTTGTAATTTTCAGTGAAAATCTATCAAATTTGGATTTTAGATAGACTAACTACCCACGCACATAGAAACATAGACAAATATCGTATGCGAAAAATTGTTTTTTCAAAAGTATCTAAAAAATACGAAGGATAAAAAATTTCCAATTTCGTCCCCCCAAAATATCTTATACGCCGAGGCTTAACTTATAACTAAATCAAAATTTATTCCTAAATGAGAAAGTAATTTAATTTACATTAAAGTAAGGCACAAAGAAATGTGCTAATTATCAGTGGAAGAATAACCTAACGAAACATTAGCCATCCAAACATGAGGAAAAAAATTGAAACAAATGTCATGAAAAAGCATTCCTAATTTCGTCCCCGGGACGAAAATAGGAACTGTAAGCTGGACGAAATTGGGACTACGCTACTTCCCAATATGACGGAGCTTCAACTCCCGTCAGATTAACTGAGCGTCCTAAACTCACTGCATGCTACTGTCAGCATCTTACCAACGTAAAATACATGCAATGAATAAGAAATAAATACTTAGAGTACGGTAAATAACGTTCTACAAACGACGTAATAAGAACTCATGTCTTCTAAAAATAGGAAATTCTCCGTCTTTCATTTAAGTATGCGTCTTGGTGAACGAAACTTTCAATGCTTTTACCTTCCGTCCCCTGTGCCTTGCGTCATAAGTGGCACCACTTTTGTAGAAGTGGAGAAGTTAAGGGGGTCGAAATTAGGAGAGGGGATGAAATATGGACACTTTACCCTATATCTCCCAATGGACTGAGGGTATTTGGTAATTTTCATGAGATTTTTAAAAATACTTGAAAGATATGTAGTTTAATATTTTTTATTATAAACTTCAAACTGTTCTTATTCATAATCAAGGAACTATTTAATTGTACTAAAAACTAATACTTAATGAGAAAATTATCGAAAAAAGCATGCTTTATATTAAAAAAAAGTTCCGCATAAGAAAACATCATTTTTATGGTTCTGTGCTTAAAAAGTAAAAACAGAAACATTATAAGATCCACTGCTGTGTCTGTCTTCTCGTCTGTCACAGCCGTTTTACTCGTAAACTATGGAACGTGGAAAGTTCAAATTGGGGGAATTAATAAAGACTGTCGACCCACCTATTTACAGATTATTAAACATTCACAAATATATTTAGGGGAAATGTAGAGGAGATAATTATGTTAATTGAAAAAAAAAATCATTTCTTTGTATATCATGTGGGGTATCGTGTGAAAGCATTCGTAACGCTGAACTCAAAAATACATTTCTTTTAATTTCACTTAATATACTTTCAAAGATATAGTCGAGAATGTAGTGCAAAAAGATGTCACCCCTCCCCTCTGTTTCCGAATCTACTGAAACTAAGCATAAAAAAAATAGAGGTAGTAGACATTAATTTAAACCTTACAGGAAAATTATAGCCCTGGGTCACATAGTTTAAGAGAAAATCGCATTTTTCCGTTACATACAAATTTCGATTTTCGGGCATTCATCAAAGTTGTTGAGGAGCGCTGGAGGTACCTATCGTAGCAGAAGTATAAAAGCATTAATAATAATGATTTTCGAAAAAAATCGTCGGTAATTAGCTGAGATATTAACCCTTAAAGACACGGACGATTTGTACATACATAAAGACGGGGGTGGCGTACGTACCATCGGCTTTTCCAGCCTAGATAACAACTTTTAATGATACATTTGTGTAATACAATGTCCAGTAGCAGTATAAAAGAAATAAACGTAAATTTTAAAAAGCAGAATAATTACAATTAATCAGAAAAATACTATGGGATTCGCAACTAGTTTGCATTGAATAGATCTCTCAATACGCCTAAAGTGTTTTTAAAAGTTAATTAAAAACCTATCTGGAAATACGTGGCACGGACCAAGTCGGCATTCCAACTTTGCGATCTCCTTTCGAAGCGCGCTTAGCACAATGCCAATTTAAACTTTGAACAAGGATTTTGTTTTAGGTACACTGTAAAAAGAAAAGATTATTGTTACACTGAATTTAGTTTTATGAAATTCCAAATTAAGTTTAAAAATGCACTACTTTTATTTTCAGTACCGAATTAAGTTCATCATAAACAGATTAGGCTGAGATTAAAAAAAGAGTTATACAAAATATCTATATTTGATATTATTTAGGCTTAGTATCTCTTTGAACTTTTATTGTACAGCCATTTATACTTTTCTAGTATATACAGCTATACCCAACTTTACGTTGTATGGTTTTTTACAAAGTCTTGTTATTCTTTTAGCAATGATTTCTTTTAATAATACAGTTAATAATTCATATACTATTGTACGGAACCCTCTGAGCGCAAGTAATACTCGCGCTTGACCGTTTATTTAACATAAAAAGTTTACATAAACTTGAATAAAAGCTTACCCAAATGTTGTACAAATATCTGAAAATAGGTTTAATAGTATATAAACATTATTGAGTAAAATTTGCTTTTGTGCGTTACATTTCAAAGCACAATGAGCAATACCACAAGATTCACAATAAACTGGAATTAAGCACTGATCCTAAATATTTTCATACACTTCTGTTTAGTGCTAACATCTGTATATTTTTTTCAAAATAAAAGGTTCGTAGTTAATATCTCAAAATTCCGCCAACGTATACAGTAGGTACTTTTATAGCTCAAAGATTTAAAAGTTGACCCAAAGAGACTCTCGGGCTTCGTTCGCATCACGGAAAAAGGCAACCCGAGTGACACTCGGGGTTAGACCTGAAATTGTAAAGCAGAATTCAAAGACACCTCAGCGCGAATGAACTGAAATTTTGGATTCGTATTTTTATCTTTATTCTTGTTTTCGTTTTAGCTTCTGTCAGTCGGCTTAAATCTAATAAATTTTGTATTAGTTGCTATACGTATTTTTAAGAATATTAATTTCGTAAACTAAAAATTACATAAATGTTAGTTCATTTCTAATTCTTACAAAATTATCTACATTGCAGTTTGTTTTGCAGCTATCAGGTAACCAAGAAAGTTCGTGCGGTTTTCATCAGACATAAAAAATGACCCACAAAACTTTTAAACACTTATTTTATTCTTCGAAATAGTCACCATTGGTTTCTGTTTCCATCGACACAAAGCTTATAAATGCCCTTTTAGAAAAAAATCTTTCTATGTGTCCAAAAGTTGTGTCTTTATGACACATCTCAGTTATACATAGTCAAAAACAGTCAATAGTTCGATGGGCCAACGTCCGGGGAGTAAGGTGTATGAGGCAAAACTTTGCAGTCTAATGTTTTGATCACGTTCTTGGTCGCGTTCGCCACGTGAGGTCTAGCATTATCGAGAAGGAGAACTCTTTTCTTGTTGACCATCCCTTACTGCTTTTGGATCGCGGCAGCTTAAACCCTTTACAAGCGTAACGAGTAGACGTCGGCTGTGATGGTTTTCCCGCCTTCTAAGAATTCACAGTGAACTATACCATCGTTGGTCCACTAAACATACAGCATTTTGCATACAAATTGTTTCCAGTGAATCTGAATGATGTTACACTATTTCAAACAAAGTGAATTTTTTGTACTTTATCGCGCACTACGAGATGCTTGCTTCAAGAATATGATGTACATAACAGTTATCATTCATTTACAGGGACACACAAAAATTTTCAGTTAGTGTACTGTCTATGAGCAATGAATGCAGGGAATGCATTTTCAGCTGTATCATGTTTTGAAGTTTAACTAAATGTTTGCACACTGGGTGGTGTATATAACATCTATATCACAGATACAGGGGTACACAAAATAATAAGTAAGTTTTAATGAGTATGAGCGTGAATTGCTTTAGGATGTTTCTAACTGGATTTTTTCCAAAATATTTTTTTGAATACGGTAAACTTTAGTTAGAATATTCTGAATATATTGGAAAGTTTCAAAATTTATGCTTACGCATGAGTTATTTTTCATTAAATTACTTATTTTTTTCCTTTTTTGTGAACAAACAACGCCGAAAATAGAAAAAATATCTTTAATATAACATTATTTATTTTTCACATATCCCTCAATTTTTTCTTTACACCGTGCAGATGATAAGAAAGCAAAAAAATATGCAAACGAATTTTCTGCTTGTTTCTATTTATAACATGTTATAATAATAATATTTTTCACAGAATTAATGATGAATTTTATTAGAGTTACTTAATGACATACTTAATGGCGCTTTTTTGCGCTCTTAATAGTCTGTATCGTGTTGAGCATGAAATTTATTACGTCTGGAAAGCTATAGTGCATATCTTACAAACATCACTCTTGGTATTAATATGTACGTTCTGAGGAATTGAGAAACAAAAAAACGAAATCTATTATTCGGAATAGATTATTTATAACAAATGGATATATTTTCACCTTAAGGAGATGATATATGTTCAACATAAGAATATTCACGTTTCATTTAAAGCTTTATAAATTATGCTGGCCATTTAAGATAAGTATTTTTGTGAGTTTATAAGTAATTTTATGAGTTTATAGGAGTTTTCAAAAAAAAAAAAAAAGCATTAGAATTTTTTTAGAAAAAAAAATATTTTTTGTAAAACCATGATGCTTGATAAAATATTGTGTCAAACTATTTTATCTAAACAAAAAATTCAATTTGTGTTAAAGTTTAAGTAATATATTCTATAAATTTATGAAAAATACGATATTTATTAGATTAAATCAGCGAAATATAACTTGTGCAAACTGTAAATTCTCTGTAAACTGTGTTGGGTGCTACCCAATAACTGCAAAAATACATTCATACGTTTAAAAGTTTCATTTCTCAACTTTCAGCATAGCGTAATACTTTTTAAGTCGTTCGTAATTACAGTCGAACACCCTTATACCGAGCCCTGATTTAACGAGAACACGGATTTAACGAGGAAATCATAAATACTTGGCTGGTACAATGTTAAGTCTATGGGAACATAACTCGCTTTTAACGAGCAAACCCCGGTTATAGCGAACAATATTTTTGTGATTCATAAAACTTCTATTGACTTCACCTCTCCAGCTCAGATAATCGTTTCTTGGAAAAATTCTTTTAACATTCCGAAGTCAACCGAAATTGAGTGCACAGAAAACCTTCAAACTTTTTTCGAAGTTAGGGGTGCAAATGACGACGTTTTTCTGGCCACGAGTCTTCTCCGAAGGACAATAACATAATTTAGAGACAATAAGACAGTTCAAAGCAAATTAACCAACTTCTTTTGTACTGTACAGAAATAAAAAAATAATTAAAGTATGTATAATAAAGTAAGTATGCATGAATTTTTGTAATTTTTTACGAACCCGTTTTTTACGAGCACTCGGTTATAACGAGCAAATATCACGGTCCCTTCGCGCTCGCTATAAGTGAGTTCGACTGTATATAAATACGTAGAACTTATAGCAGTCGTCTGATCAGTCCGTCTGTCTGTCCACATATAACAGACCAAAAACTACCCAACCGAATGGTCTTAAATTTAATATATATAATAACTTCAGAATTTTATCGAGTCATTAAATTTTATGAAAATCGAATCAAAACTTAAAAAGATATTAATAAAAGTTTTCCTCATTCTATTAAATCCCATCATACGCAATTAATTCAACTATATCCCATGATAGGTAATGATTTTAGGTTGCTATGGTGATGACGTCCTATTTAAGGTGGAGTCCTATTATTTCCGTATTACTGAATTTAATATATATAATCGTAATAAATTTTGTATTGATGCGTTTTTGCATAAGATTGTAACAGCCATTGCACCGATATCTGAGTATTTATAAAACCAGTTACAGTACAAATGCATCTCATTTACAAAAATGTATTATAAAGAATATTTGTGCGACTTATTTTCTCCGCATTTACTTAATTCCTATTGAAAAGTTTAAATAATGCAATTTTATTGTTCCATGTGTAATAACATTTTCCGAATTTTGAAAAAATATAAATGAATGACTTCTGATAAAACATGGGACTATTATAAACTATATTTAATTTTCAGTATCCATATTAATGTTAGAAACAAATGAAGGCACATAAATCATTAGATACCCGCTATTTTTTTGTCGATTTTTTCCGACATCGACTTTTGCTGGGTTTTTGTATTATTCCGTGATTTTGACGTCATATGCATATTTTTCTACAGATGTCGTTTAAGACTTGATTGTAAATGTGGAATTCTACAGCGGATGAGGTCATTTGATATGGTCATCTGAGGTCATTTTATATTTTATAAAAGCTTGTCTTTTAAGTCTTAAAACTGAAATATATTTTGTACTATCTATATTTATATATTATTTTGTCATCGGGGATGGGGGGTGGGGGTGGGTGGGGTGGGTGGGGGGGGGGTGAAACTAAATTCTGAAAAAGCAGAGTTCGTGTTTTCTAGTATATTATATTATTTCTTTCTTTCACTTTTTTAAATAAACAACACATGATTCGAAAATAGAAAAAAATAACACTATGATTCGAAAATAGAAAAAAAAATAATTACAATATAACATTATTTATTTTTCATTTATCCATCAACTTTTTTTACAACATGTTATCGTAAACAAGAAGAACAAATATGCAAACGAGTTTTCTGCTTGTTTCTATTTTTAACATGTTATTCACAGAGTCAATGATGAATTTTATTAGAGTTACTTAATGACATACTTAATGGCATTTTTTGCGCAGTAAATACCCTGTATCATGTTGAGTGTGAAATGTATTATGTTGGAAAAAATATAGTGCACTATCTCACAAACATGACCCTTGGTATTAACACGTACATTCTAAGATAGTGAGAAACGAAAACAAAATCTATTATTCGAAATATATTAATACATACAGTGGCGGTCAAAAGTTTCCGGCCAGTTGGTTTCTTTGATTTGTTTGATAGAACGTTTTAGTGAAGAAGAAGCACAATTGCTCCAAAAGTTAGGAATAAGTAAAGTACCTCTGACCACGTGATCATTTTGATTGGATGCTTAAGATACTTGATGCAAAGGGGAGGAATTCGAAATTCGCGCTTGCAAAAGTTTCCGTCCATTCGTCATCCATTAGTTTTTGCTATCGCTAAAGTGTTTTTTTGGCCATGTTTGTTAATTAATAAACGTGAATAATGCATTTGAAATTCAAAAATGAAAATTTTAACTATTTATTGTTCCTAAACGAGTGATTTATTTGTCTCTAAAGGGACAACCCTCTCGTGAGATTGCGGCAAAGTTGTCGATCGGAAAATTTGCTGTAAACGATATTTTAAAAAAATATAAAGATGGTCATGGCCTTCGGAATTTGCCACGGTACGGGGGACTCCGGAAAACGACTATTCTTGTAGACAGAATTATCAGAAGAAAAGCAGTTGATGACCCGCGTAAAAATGCCGCTGCAATTCCACGTGATTTATGGTGTTAAAATATTGCTGAAATAAGTCTATCTACAGTATCAAGACGCTTATGTGACGTAGAACTTTATGGAACAGTCGGTGTTAAAAAACCTTTCATTAATAAAAAAAATCAGAGGGCCGGACTGGCGTTTGCCAAGGAATACAAAGACTGGTCAAGTGAAAACTGGAAAAAAGTACTATTTTCCGATGAATCGACCTTCAATCTTTTTGGTAGTGATAAAAAACACTATAACCGACGACCTAAAAACAAAAGATAAGATGCGAGATATGTTATTCCTAGAATGAAGCACGGCGGAGGACATGTTATGCTGTGGGCAGCATTTTCTGGAAAGTGCGCCTGTCCGTTATTTGAAATCTGGGGCAAGATTAATAGTGAAATGCATAAGGATATCTTGCAAGATCATTTGCTGCCTTATTGGAGGAAAAATTGTGGTCGCAACTATTTGTTTCATCATGATAACGACCGAAAGCATACATGCAAGCTCGTCAAGCAGTGGCTTTTGCACAAAAAAATTCCGCTTTTGAAATGGACAGCCCAATCATCCGATTTGAATACAATAGAAAATCTTTGAAACTAACTTGAAAACGTGTGTGGAATTATAAATATTCAAATTCAGCAGCATGCTCACAATAATTGTAAGAACCGTGGACAAAACAAATGATCTACAATCGTTCATTGAATCGATGTCACGTTGCTGCGCCGCAGTACTTATTGCTAAATGTATGAATGCAAAATGCTAATTGTAAATGTTGTTGATCACTGTTATTTTCTGTTATAACACCATTTTTTTCCAAACTTGCAAAGGTGGCCGGAAACTTTTGAGAACTTGCGTTTTTTTAGCAATTAAATTTATTAATATTTAATTTTTATTCCATAAATAAGTTCTTAACTGTTATGTCAATAAAGTGTATATCACTTTGAGATTCCTCTTCATATGGATATACTTACAAATTAACCAAAAATTTTATGCTGGCCGGAAACTTTTGACCGCCACTGTATATTTGCACGCTAAGGAGAAGATATACTATGTTCAACATAAGAATATTCACGTCTGATTTAAATCTTTATAAATTATGCTGGTCATTTACGATAAGTATTTTTACGAGTTTAAATCATTAAAAAAAAAGCACGATGCTTACCACGATGCTTATTAAAATAATGTATCACAATGTTTTATGTAAACTACGAACTCAGTTTGTGTTAAAGTTTAAGAGATATATTCTACAAATTTACCAAATCGAAGAAATTTGCTAGATTAAATCAGCGAAAATATAGCTTGTGTAAAATGCAAAAGCTCTGTAAAAATACATTCATACGTTTAAAAGTTTCGTTTCCCAAATTTCAGAATAGCGTAACCCTTGTAAGGTGCGTTCGTAATTATATCCTCCTGAAACCTGGCATCCATTTAAATGGATGTTTTCCTTACTCCTTCTATTGCGTTAAATTTCATTGTAGCAATCTAAAACCAGTTTGGCATGGTAATGTATGAATCAAAAATCAACATTCAGCTTTTGGATTTTGGCAACGGTAACTACTTTGTTTACAAAATGGCGTAATAAATGAGCCAAGTTGGAATTCTACGTTCTTCTGGTAAGTTTCGATTTATGTTATTTTAATTTGTTTAAACTATTTTTTTTTTCAATTTTAATAGCAGATGTTAATACTTGCCTTATGTTCTTTATAATAAATTCTATTCTTTCCCATATTTTAAGCATTTTCTTTTTATTATTTTAAAGCGAGTTATGGCCTGAACATCCACATAGATGGATATGCCGTAAAACAAAATTAAAAAATCGAAATTTATTAATTTCTTTAAAAAACATCATTTTTTATGCCTATTTATTGAAAAAACTCATATTAAAAATATATATATATGCATTACATTTTGCTTGGGTCTCAGGAGGATATAAATATGTTGCATCTATAGTCGTCGCCTGATCTGTCCGTCTGTCTGTTCGTCTATCCGCATATAACAGCGGAAAAACTACCAAACCGAATGGTTTGATATTTAATATATATAATCGTTATAGAATGTTTTTGGGTCATTTAAAATTTTACGAAAATTGAATCAAAACTTAAAAAGTAATTAATAAATTTACTTAATAAGTTTAATAATAAGTTTATAATAAATTATAAATATTCATGATAAAGTTTATTAATAAGTTTACTTAAATTATAAATTTTACTTCATTCTATCAAATGAGACGTAATTCATTCAATAATATCCTATGATAGGTATTGCTTCTAGGTTGCCATGGTGATTATTCTATTAAATAATATCATACGTAATTAATTCAATGATATGCCATGGTAGGTAATGGTTCTAGGTTGTCATGGTAGGTAGTGGTTCTAAGTTGCCATGGTGACTATGTCCTATTTAAGATGGGGTCCTATTATTTACGTATTTCGGAATTTAATTAAAAAAATTTTTTGTATTTATGCATTTTTGCATAAGAGTGCAACAGCTATTGCACCTATATCTGGATATTTATAAAACTAGTTTTGGTACAAACGCACATCATCTGCCACGTTTGACATTCGATTTCTGACTTGTTCTGATCGTAAAGATGTTTTTATCCACCCCTGCTTTCAGCACTTCCCAACGCAGTTGGAAAGTGTTTATGAATTGGATTTCTCTGTCCGTCAGTCTGTGCTCTAACTCGAGTAAATATAGTCGGATTGCCATGAAACACATATATGTTATTGAGACTTATTCGGCATTGAAAACGAAGTCTGTAGCATTTATTCACAGCTCTTTTACGGAGACATTCAAAAGAATTTCATTTAATTACAGGGACAGTCAAATTTTCCCATTACATTACGGTCAATGAAGAAAAATTATTTCAAGTGCATTGTAATGATGTTAAAGCCTTTCGAACATAATGAAATTGATATGCACTTATGAAGTGCACTAAGATATACATTCAGTACAATATGCAGTGCAAAAAATATTTATGAAACTAGTTATAGTACAAATGCACCTCATTTGCCACGTTTGACGTACAATTTCCGATTTCTTTAACACTTCCCAACAAGATTAAAAATTGTGTATGAATTCAGTTTGTCTATATGTCTATTTGACCGCCTACCAGTGATATAACTCTCGTAAATAAACCCGGAGTGCTATGAAATTTTTACATGTTATTCAGGTTTACTATTGCAATGTTTAGTAGTGTCATGTTTGAGTTTCAATTTAATATATGTAGATGGCAGCACCAAAGTTTCTTTCCTCCCACAGAAATAAATATCAGAGAATTGTTCTGTTTACTTTTGATGTCATGTGACCAAAGTTTGTAAGTGTTATGGTGTATTTGTGAAATGAGTATTAAATATTTATCTGTTTACGATATACCTTGTCAATTACGAGTTATGTTAATTATTATTACTTAATTAGCAAATATACAATATGCAGTGAATATGAAATTTGTAGCATTTACAAATCGTTCACAGGAACACACAAAATAAAACCCTTACATTATGGTAAAAAATTCGTTTTCAGTGCATTTTATTGAAGTTTTGAGAGTTCAAACATAATAAGAATGATATGCACCACTGAGGTAGATTACAACACGCTTTCTCCAGAGTATATAAAAGTAACATTTATAGTTTATTTACAGGGAATCATAAAGGATTACTTTACAATACGATCAATGGGGGCAAATTGTTTGCGATGCTTTTAATTGTTATATAATGCGTCAATTTTCATGATTCACTGAGATACACTACAACATGTTTTCTATAGATTATGGAATGCGTAGCATTTAAAATTCGTTTACAGGGAAGCACACAGGAATGGGGTTAGAGAACTGACTTTGAAGGATATTTGCTGGAAGTGGGTTTTCCGCTGCCGTATGTATTTTCAAACTTAACTAATTTTTAGTGTATGACGTGGTGTTTATAAATTCAAGAGATCATATATAGGGCTATACGAAAGAATTCACACACATTAACTGAAAGCAACTGCTGAAAATTGACTTTTACAGAGTTATGTGCTTGTTTTAAATATCTTATTTGGATATCTGATTTCACTGCATGAAATAATGAAAATTTTAAAAATATTCCTTATTTTGGAAAGTGTTTCACATTTTCTGCCTAGTGCAGGATTTTTTGTTCTTGTTTTTAACCATTACTTTTTCTTCTGTTCTTCTGAGCTTATTTATGTACTGGTAAACAACACTCTGGTCCGAAAAAGGAAAAGGGGTCTTTAAATAGTAATTACCCATAATCAATAAAGTAATAATTATCCATCATCTATTCATCAGTTTTTTATAACACTGGTAATGACAAAAAGCATAAAAAATATGTAAATAGTATTTTTACATATTTATATTTATGGCATGCTATCATGTTAATATTTTGCGCACAGGTAAATGATGAATTTTCTGAGCGTTACTTAATGATATACTTAATGGTGCTTTTTACCCTCTAAATTGACTGTATCGTGTTGGGCGTGAAATATATTACGTCTGGGAAAACACACTGCGATATTTTCTAAATATGAATTACGGTACTAAAACGTACCATCTGGGATACTGTGGATACAAATATTATCGATTTTTCTGATCAACGGTTATTGGAGTGTTATAACGTAACACAAATGCATATCTTTTTAAAATTGCTTCATATTAAGGATATGATAAATGCTCCAATTACGAAAATCAACCTTTAGTTTTTATAAACTAGGTTTGATATGAGATACTAGATTAAACCAGCAAAAATATAACTCGTGTAACCTGCAAAAGATCTGTGAAAATGCATTCATACGTTTAAAAGCTTCATATCCCAACTTTCAGCATACAGTAACCATTTTTTTTTATCTCTATCTTTTCTTTTTATCTAACCTTATTTATGTTTTGTTAAAACAGGACTCTGGCTAATAAAAAAGAAAAACAATATATCTTTAATAAAGCTGAGTCAAAATAATAATTACCTACCATCTATCCATCAGTTTTTACCCGACTGCCAAGAAGGGTTATGTGTTTCATGCGTATCTGGGTATGTAGATTTCTTTATACCCTCGAAATATCCCAACGGCTGGATGGATTTTAATGAATGAGGTGTCTATCGATTCGCCTTAATCGTCCGATGGTTATAGCCTAGGTTTTTTTTTATAAATTCAAAATGGCGGCGGACGTAAAAGACAAAATGACCGTAGAGACGAAAAAAATTTTTTTACGCATCTTATTGAGTGGCATATCATTGGATAGGACTTTCAAAATGAAGACGATGTTTCATTAACTATTTTACAGTCAGAAGCTTCGTTTAAATATTACACAACCTGGAAGTTGTGTAGGTAGGATCTCTAGCTTTACTGCACTGTAACCTTCATACACATCTATAGGCCTCATCAAAACAGTGTTTATAGATAGGAACTAACAATTAAACACAGCTTAAAAGTCATCAATACAAGTAAATACAAAAAATAGGTAAGTAATATAAAAAATAGTTTGACATTGATGAGAAATAATTAATTAGTTCGCTTTTTACGCAGTCGGGTTTTTTGATTTTTTAAATTTAATTTTTACTTGTTTATATACGTGTTAACGACAAAAAGCAAAAAAACTAAATATGCAAATAGTTTTCTACATGTTTCGCTTTATAGCATGTTAACACGATAATATTCTGCACAGAGGCAGCAGGCAGATGACAAATTTTCTGAGTTAGTTAATAGTATTCTTAATGATGCTTTTTACCATCTAAATCGGCTGTATCGTGTTGTCTGGAAATATATTACGTCTGAGAAAATACATTGTGATATGTCTTTAATTATGAATGACGGTACTAAAACGTACACTCTGGGGTACCGGAGATCCAAATATTATCGATTTTTCTGGTCAATTTATTGATGTGATATAACGTAACAGAAATGCATATAAATATATAGCATATTAACACCTTGTAATAACATACTAAGTTGTAAATTAAAACTTTAAAAAATATTTGTTTTGTTTAATTATTTTACTTGTTTTAAAAAAGAGTTGGGTAGAATCAAAACATGTAAACAGTGAAATAAACCTATTTTTACTGTTTTTAAAGTTTTAAATTACATCTTCTAGCAATTAAAATTAGTACAAATGCATATATTTTTAACACTTTCATCGCTAGGGACGAGATAATTCGTCTTCCAGGAATATTACCTATCTATCAAAGAAAATCAATTCGTACCGGAAAATTCTGTCATTTATTTATTAGACATTGATTCCGATATCTAATGTCTAATAATTACCGGGCAGAATTACTGGGCGAATTGATTTTTCCAAACGGACACGACATTTTATTATTTTTTTTTATGTTTGTAAGGACAAACAAATCGTTAGAGTGAGAAATGTTATTGATTATTATTTTTCAAAATAAACAAGTTTTAAATGAATTTGTGTTTTGTTTCAATTTTAGCGCTGCGAGGAGCGGCTCAGGCTCTTAGCGCAGAGGGTGGGACAAAGGCGCGCCATTGCCGCGATGAAAGTGTTAAAAATGTTTCAAATTAAGGAATTGGTAAATGTTTATTTTAACGTTTTATGAATTAGGTTTGATATGAGATTAAATTAGCGAAAATATATCTTGTGTAGCTTGCAAAAGAGCTGCGAAAATGCATTCATATATTTAAAATTTTCATTTCCCAACTTTCAGCATAGAGTAATACTTTAAAAAAAAATCAGTACTACTTCTTTTCTTCTGAACATATTTATGTTTTGAAAACAAAACTCTGGCCCGAAAAAAGAAACAAAAATTCCTTTATAATGTCTGATACAAAATAATAATTAACTATCATCTTTCCACCAGTTTTTTATAACCGTATTAATGACAAGGAGCAAAACATTAATTATTGAAATGTTTTTTTTTCTGCATATTTCGCTTAATAGCATGTTAACACGATAATATTCTGCACAGAAGCGAATGACGAATTTTCTGAGAGTTATTTAATGACATACTTACTGGTGCTTTTTACCATCAAAATTGGCTGTATCGTGGTTGTAATCGTAATTGGCTGTGCGTGAAATATATTTTATATCTGGTTCAATATAGCACGATATCTCCTAAATATGAATTATCGTACTAAAGCATACACTCTGGGATACCGAGGATCCAAATATTATCGATTGCTCTGGTCAATTCATTGAATAGATATAATGCATATATTTTTTAAATTATTTCAAATTAAGGAAATGGTCGATGTTCAAATTACGAAAATCTATGTTCAAGTTACAGTTTACAAACTAAATTTAATATGAGAATTTTATGGGACTTCAGCATACTTTACTTCAATCACATCTGTTTTTAGGTGCGTTCGTAATTATATAAATACGTAACACCTATAGTCGTCGTCCGGTTCGTATGTCTGAATGTCTGTCTGTCCTTCTGTCTGTCTGCCCGCATATAACAGAGCAAAAACTACTCAACCGGATGGTCTGAAATTTTAAATATATAATTGTTGTAAAATTTCAAATTTTATGAAAATTGGATGTATAGTTTAATTACAGGGGCAGTCAAAAGTTTCCCTTACATTACGGCCAATACGAAAAAAATATTCCAAAAGCATTCTAATGATGTTACAGACTTTCGAACAGAATGAAATTGATATGCACTTATGAAGCGCACTAAAATATACATTCAGTACAATATGCGGTGCAAAAAATATTTATAAAACTAGTTATAGTACGAACGCACCCGATTTGCCCTGTTTAAGAAATTTCCAACTTGTTTAAAATTAATTTAAACTACAAATTAGTTAAAGACAAGAATGAGCTTAAAAAAATTAAAAATTGCTGCAATAACCTATGAATTTCATTAAAAAAAATACAATATTATAATTTAATTTTTTGCGGCGCGAAATTGGCTTTATTCGTGAGCGTAGACATTTCCCCGCCAACCCGGGCCGAATGTCACAGCTGTCTGCTGTTAGTGGTTTGGATTTATAGCACCATATTTGCTGACTAGAACTCGCTTTTTGCATAGAATTATCAATTAAAAATTCCTTATTTTAAAATTAAATGTATGCAAAAATATATATTTTGTTCGGAAAACACTATATTTCAATAGATTTTTTTTTTTTTAATATTCACTTGAAAAATAGTGATAAAATTATTTTTGTTTCTGTTGGACATAATGTAATTATGTCACTCCTGAGTTACAACGGAAAAATTGCCCCAAAAAGATAATTTTAAATTATATACTTACTTGAAAGTGTTTACACTGCACAATAACCACTATTAAATAGAGAACAAACGCCAGTCGATCACATTACAAGGAGTATCAACAAAATACAGGATACAGGGTGTGTTCACAAAGTTTTAAGACTGGTTTGAGAATATAAAATTAATTAAAAATTTTTGTACAGCGAGCTACAATTCTTCGAAATGTGATCCCACACCGTTGCCAGCGTTTTTCCCATTATTCATTGGCTCTCTGGAGGTCTTCGCGCGCAAGGCTGTTAAGGGACCTCGTCGAAGCTGCTTGGATCGCTAGAATCGTGTCGAACTGCTTTTCTTTCAGGTCTTTCTTGATCCGAGGAACAAAAAAAGTCGCTGGGAGCAAGATCGGGGCTGTAGGAGCTTGCGAAGTGTTGCCACGTTAAACTTAGTTAAAGCTTCGGCAGCAGCGAGTGGCGTGTGAGAGGGCGCATTGTCGTGGTGAACAATCCAATCGTCTCTGACGTCTGGGCGGACGCGCCGGACTCTATCCTTCAAATAGTGGTGCATTCCAGCGTAAAACCAACCTGACCCCGGGGCGTCCGACTAGACATCAGAGAAGATTGGATCGTTCACCACGACAATGCGCCCTCTCACACGTTCCTTGCAGCCGCCAAAGTTTTGGCTAAGTTTAAAGTTTCAATACTGCCACAAGCCTCCCTATAGCCCAGATCTCGCTCACAGCGACTTTTTTATATTCCTCCCGATCAGGAAAGACCTGAAATGGAAGCGATTCGACATGATTCCAGCGATCCACGATTTCAGCTTCGACGAGGACCCTTAACAACCTTGCGTGCGAAGACTTCCAGGGAACCTATGAGCAATGCAAAAAACGCTGGCAGTGGTGTGTTGTTGCACAAGGGTCATATTTCGAAGAATTTCAGTTCGCTGTACAAAAGTGTTTAATAACTATTGCATTTTAGGACCAGTCTTGAAACTTTGTGAACACACCATGTATGTATATGTTATAATCTACCAGTGATAACAAATCAGAACAAGGACAAACTTCACGAGCTTAAATGCGTGTTATCAAACGAAAGTAACACATAGTAGCACAAAAGACCAATAGAAAGCGAAAAATGGCAAAAAAAGATCATTTAAATCCTGAGTTACGCTATGCATTTAAGGATTAATAAGATTTTTTGAGACAAATTCTATTAGTTCTCTATCTGTGGCTTATAGGGCAATAAAATGTACCGCATCTCAATGCTAAGTGCGAGCTTCACCAAAAGTGTGAGCGTGGTTCCCTTGTTAATATAACATCATTTCGTAATTAGAAATCACGTATGCGTGTTGTATTCATAAACAAGTCGGTAATTGCACGTCAAATGTGACAAATGAGGTGCGTTTGTACTCTAACTAGTTTTATAAATATTCAGATCTTGGTGCAATAACTGTTGCACTCTTATGCAAAAATGCATGAATACAAAATTGATTACGATTAGATATATTCAATTCAGTAATACGGAAATAATAGGACTCCATCTTAAATAGGACGTAACCACCATGGCAAACTATAATAATTACTTATCATGGGATAGAATTGAATTAATTACGCAGGATATGATTTAATAGAATGAAGAAAACTTTTATTAATATCTTTTTAAGTTTTGATTCGATTTCATAAAATTTGAAATGACTCAACAAAATTCTGCAACGTTTCTATATATTAAATTTCAAACAATCGCTTGGGTAATTTTTGCGCTGTTATATGCGGACAAAGAGGCGGGCGGACCAGACGATGTCTATATGTGCAACGTATTTATATAATTACGAACGCACCTGAAAAGGCCTGTGGTGAAAATGAAGGTAATCGCAGATAGTTAGATGACAGATAATCATCGTTCTTCCTTCTGAAAAATTAAACTTTTATCGTTCTTCGAATTTTAGAACAACTTTAGATGAAGATAGTTTTAAAATATTAATTTATTTCAAATCTAGTTTCTTTCAAATTCTCAATATTAGTTCTTTTCAAAAGATTAGTTTCTTTTTCCCTCCATAAAACACTGCCAAACGTTAGAATGCCTATCAAGTTAATAGATAGAACTGTCATGTCAAATATCTCACAAGTGGATTTTCACTGTTTTAGGTAGATTTCGTATGAAATACTACCTATTGGGATCGTTCCTATGTTGGAATTTCTGAAAAAGTTTTGCAGATCTACACCGATCATGACCCCTAGAACCCAAAACCACCCTCAGTAAAAAACTTTATCTATCTATCTATCTATTTATCTATCTATCTATATATATATATATATATATATATATATATATATATATATATACCAGCTACATTTCAGTTATAATTTACTACACCAGGGGGAATTTTTAGCTTAATTTTGACGATATTGTTTAACGGTTTTTAATTAATTTAATAGTGCATTTTAATTATGTAATTACTTTCTATTTATATTATTTTATATTATATTAAAAGTTATTTAACATTTATTTCAATATGTATTAACTGTGTCCTATGGTATCAATTAATGTGATTTCTTAACTGTTTTATTAACCTTAATCTTTATGATATGGGTGCCATGTGAGCGTGGATTTATTCTAAAATATTAATCGGTATGGTGTTTATTATTTCATTTTATATCCTATAAATATTTAAATAGGTTTTATTGTTTTTTCCAATTCATATTATTTGTTTCTATTCTGTTTTCATTTTTAATCAATTCACTTGATTTTAATGGTTGTTAGGGCACAGGGGAAAATAACTTTTAGCTTTAGCTTATATTTCCCACAGAAAACAACCATTTTGCTTATATCATTGAATTCTGTGCCCTTGAAAACGTAATTCAATATATAAGCATTTCCATTATTTGTCGGTGTCCACTTTCTTATTTTTCTTCCATAATATTCTTATAAATATTTTATCTTTTTTTTTTTATATATATACTTACAGCTTTAATTCATAATATTATGGTTTTTGATGGTGGTAGGTTATGTTTAATTATTGGTTATATATATATATATATATATATATATATATCACTTTCTTCTGGACACGATAACTTTCGTAATTCTGCACCAATCTCTTCCAAACTGATACATAAAATCAAAGGGCATAAAATCTCGGTCAAGTTCGTTAATGGGCAAAATCGGACCAATGGGATGGAAATAGGGAGGGGTTTTGTGAAAACCGAAAAACCCCCATAACTTCTTAATTTTTGTACATATCAAATCAGTTTAAAGTTTTTATTACTTCTAAAAATAGGGCCAAAATTTTATGTATCACAGATTTTTGATAAAGTTAAAAATGGGCGCAAAAAATAAGGTTTTAAGGGAGAAAAAATTTCATAACTTCGTCAATTCTCAAGATATCAATTCCAATTAATTTTAATATAAATCTCCTTAATATTATCTATAACTTTTATATTCACAAGTTTTTGATAGGACCAATTCGTACCGCAAAAAAAAAAATTAAAAACGAAAACAAAAAGGGGGTTTGAAGAAGTAAAAAATCAATAACTCCGTCAATTCAAAAGATGTAAAATCCCCATGAATTTATCATATATCTTTTTAATATTGTATACAACATCTATATAGACAAGTTTTGGATAGGACCAATTCTTACAGCAAAAACAAATTAAAAATACATAGCGGTTGAAGAAAAAAATCATCCAAGTAAGGGTGTATTCAAATCCAAACTGCGTATTTTCTGACTCATTTTACAATTAATTTTTGCTCTCAAAGGCTTCCAGTTGGTACGTTTTCTTACTCAAAAACTATATAATGTACCGTAATGGTCGATTTTTTGATAGAGGCAGAATATATTTAAAAAAATGCTGTTAAAGTGGACATTTTGAACCGAATTTCCCGAAGCGAATTGTGTTGGAAAAATCATTGCATTAAGGATGCACTCAAATCCAAACTGCTTATTTTCTGACTCATTTTTAAATTCATTTTTGCTCTCAAACGCATTTAATTGGTAGATTCGCTTATTCAGAAACTATATAATGTACCGCAATGATCGATTTTTTGGTAGAGGCAGAATATATTTCAAAAAATGATGTCAAAGTGGGCATTTTGAACGGAATTTCCCGAAGCAATTGTGTTATCACTTTCTTCTGGAGACGATAACTTCCGCAATTCTACACAAATCAATTTCAAACTGATACATAAAATCAAGGGACATAAAATCTCGGTCAAGTTCGTTAATGGGCAAAAGCGGACAAAGGGGATGGAAACAGGGAGGGGTTTTGTGAAGACCGAAAAAACCCCATAACTTCTTAATTTCTGTACACATCAAATCAGTTTAAAGTTTTTATTACTTCTAAAAATAGCGCCAAAAATTCATGCATCACAGATTTTTGATAAAATTTAAAATAGGCTCAAGGGGCACAAAAAATAGGGTTTTTGGGAGAAAAAAATTCTTAACATCGTCAATTCTCAAGATATAAAATCCAATAATTTTATTATACATCTCCTTAATATTATCTACAACTTTTATATTCACAAGTTTTTGATAGGACCAATTTGTACCGCAAAAAAAAAATAAAAAAAATAAATAAAAATGAAAACGAAAACAAAAAATGGGGGTTGAAGAAGAAAAAATTTTCATAACTCCGTCAATTCACAAGATGTAAAATCTCCATGAATTTATCATATATCTTCTTAATATTGTCTTCAACATTTATATACACAAGTTTTTGATAGGGCCAATTCTTACAGCAAAAACAAATTAAAAATACATAGTGGTTGAAGAAAAAAATCATCTTATTAAGGGTGCATTCAAATCCAAACTGTCTATTTTCTTACTCATTTTTAAATTCATTTTTGCTCTCAAACGCATCCAATTTCTAGATTCTCTTATTCAGAAACTAGATAATGTACAGTAATGATCGATTTTTTGATAGAGGCAGAATATATTTCAAAAAATCATGTCAAAGTGGGCATTTTGAAAAGAATTTCCCTAAGCGATTGTGTTAGAAACGAAAAATATTGCCCTACTGAGAAAATAATTGTTTATTAATCAAGTTTTAATTAACTGAAAGAAAAATAAAAACACAGGTCGCTTATAAATCTTTTCAAAAATCACGTCAGCATGTTTCATATTTTTTTTTTTTTTTTTTATTAAAAATAAATCTGAAAATGTGCCAGAAAATTTCGAGTTGTTGAGTATGGAAAAATATTTTTTTTAATATCGCCTTAACATGATTCTGATAAAACCAGCTATTTTATAAAAAGAAAATAAAAACTCGTCAAAAACAGACAGATAAAACTGTTAAAGTGGATTTATATCTAATAATGATTTAGTTTTTGGTGGTGAAATTAGTATATTTAACTTCGAAATCTACCTCTGCCTTTAGGCCGGGCCGGCAGGGATTTTTTTTTACTTTCTTCTATCTTTACAAGAAGAAAGTATTGGATTCGTAAAAATTTTCGACTTTCGGTTTTCGACGGATTTACACGTTTTAGAGGTCAAAGATTCCGAAAAACATGTTTTTACAAAATATCTGTCTGTGAGTCTGTATGTCTGTCTGTTTGTCTGTATGTGATACGAACATTTTCGGCGCTCTATCTCAAGAACTAATGCACGGAATTTAATAGAAACTTATATTCAAGTAGTCCCTAATATACATTGGCGCTGATTAGCTTTTGGTGAAAATCTCCCAACAGGTGGAGTTGCTATACTGCATTTTTCGCGATTTCTGCAATGGCTCTATTTCGAGAAATAATGCACGGATTTTCATAAAACTTCAGATTCAGTTAGTCCTTGACAGGAATTGACGTTTTATACATTTTGGTGTAAATCGCTCAACAGGTGGTGCTGCTCTGCTACATTTTTTTGTGATTTCCGCGATAGCTCTATCTCAAGAACTAATGCTTGGATTTTCAACAAACTTCAGTTTCCGGTATACCTTGATATGAATTAGTACTGTTTATGTTTTGGTGCAAATCGCTCAACGGCGCTGCTATGCTGTATTTTTCAGAGTTTCCCCCAAAGCCCTATCTCAATAACTAATGCACGAATTTTCATCAGACTTCATATTCAGGTATACTTTGATATGAATTGGTGCTAAATTGATGTAATTTCTTGTACTATTTAAACGATTTAATTAACGTGAGTTATATAGAAGAAAGTTTTGTGATGGCCACAACATACTAGTTTCCCTTAATCCCTGACATTTATCAGGTAGTGTTAAAATTTACGAAATATTATTTACATCGTCAACAGGTTTACTAGATTAAATCAGAGAAAATATCATTAGTGTAACTTTTAAGGTGAAATAACCTTCAGCAGCTAGATATTGTTTGATTTTAATGCAATATAAAAAATTTTGGAGCTGTAAATATTTCTTCATATTAAATTTTTTTTAAAGTAAATTGCACAGATCTTTGTTTACGTATTCCTTTAAATTCTTTTAGTGAAAAATAATTGAAATTTAGTTTAATTAAGACATACCAATTACGGATTTTTAAGAAGGTGATTTGACATAATATTATTTAAACATTTTATTATTAGATTATTATTTTATTTATTATTAGATTATTATTTTAATAATGTTTTGCCCGCAGCATTATAAAAAATATATTCGATATATCAATTTAATATTACACATATATATATGTATATATAACCATTATATAATTGCAATTCATCATCTTATTCTTTTTTTATTAAAAAATAAAATTAATAAATTGAATATCAATACATTACACTGACATTATACAACATAAAGCAGGATCAACTATTTTTAATTTAATGAATCATTAATGAATTATTTCTACTATAATGTACCAATATACTGATCACCAATATATGATGTTTTAAAAAACTTTCATAATTGGCGAACGGAAAATCAACAGGAAGGCGAATTCATTTAAATAACCAGTAAATAATTAAATATGTAGGGAATCATAATTTTTTTTGAAATATATTGTAAAACCAATTGTTACTAAAACAATTTAACCAATGAAATAAGACTTGAAATAATGAATCAATGTCATTATCAACAATTCTTTTGCCCGAAATATATGTTATCAAAATTTAAAAACATTAATTCAAAAAAGAAAAAGAAGAAATAATCTCAAAACAAGAGAAAAATCACGAAAAAAAAAATGGAACTAATGATTCGTAACTTGTTATCAAGGGCAATATTACGAAATCATTAGTAAATTGCGGTTAATTTCTGAGTTAGAAGTAATAACCTGTCAGCTTAAAAGATTATTTCTTACATTGCCCAATTAACCTCTCCATAAAAAATGAAATAAATAAATAATTAATCAATGTAAGACCCGTACAGATCAACATCATGCAAAACATAAACTAAAATGGAACATGTGAGTTAAAAACTTACTCAGCAATAGAATTTTTATCATCATACCTAAATCACAAACATGTATCCCGTATATATATCATTATTATTATTAAAATATTGCACTTTAACTTCAACCTAACATAACACTCAAGTTTCCAATGAAAATATTTTTAAGTCTATTAAAACATAACATATAATAATTAACATATAACAAAAATAATTATTAATTTCTTATAAAATTTCCATAAAGATTTAAAAAATAATCAAATATATTACACGTACTTACTTAAAAATAGGGAGAAGTTATAAAAACGTATAAATACAATATAATACAAAATGTAAAGTTGGAAATATGATGTGCGTAATGTGAAAAATGTCTGTTTTGAGAAAAATGATTTTTAAAGTTCAAATTTACGTTAATTTGTGTAGGTATCGCTCCACTTTTTTTTTTTTAATTATAAAATCGGTTCTAATTTGAGTACCGTCATATATATTTTTTTTAATTTGGTAACAAGTTGCTCTTTAATAATAGACCAAAAAATATTTTGGACATTTTAAAAAGTTTTAAGGTGATCTCTCCCCTTAAAACCAGAACTAAAAATCAGGCATAGATACTGAAACACTTTCCTAGAATAACAGGATATCATTAAGGAATTTACTTTTCCATACAATTAAATGATATACCGTCAACTTTGTATACCGTCAAATTTGTATACCGTATACTTTGGTCCTTGCGGGGTTACTTAGGACTAGCCCATAAAAAAGTTTTTATTCTTTGTATTGAACAAACAATACAAGATAATTTGGAGTTTTTGCCCTAGAAAAATATTTTATACCTTTCTATAGGGAATTTAAACTTTTTTAGTGGCTAGACTGGATGTGCTTGTAAACAACTATTTTCGTGCATAAAGTTTAACTCTAAAACTTTCTACAGTGAAAAAATCTGGATAAGAGCTGCAAATAAGGTAAGTGTCAAAATATTACCTTTAATAACCTGTAACCCATGTGTGATCATAGTTTTACCTTAAGCTTTTTATTTTGAGGGGAAACGTTTGAGTTTTCATAAAGCTAACATGAAAACTAGTATTTCGGGGTTACTTTGTGCCAGGACTTTTTTGGTCCGAAAATAGCCCCAATTACTTAGAAATGCCTTTTATACAACCAAATCTCTTAAAATATGTTTTAAGTAACACTTTTTCAAATATTACTGTAGCAAAATGTTACATTAATTGTTTTTGTTCCAGTTGCTGAGGATAACATGACGAAAACTGTTTCTCGCTTCTATAATATTAAAAATTGGATTATTGTGTTTAAATGTTTAAAAAAAAAAAAAAAAATCTTTACCGAGCTTGCAGTGTTAGTGTATTAACAAATGCTATTGCAAGGGAGTTTCAATAAAAACGTATTTATTTACATATGAAATGTATTAATTTTATGTAAAACTAAGCGTATGGACCAAAGAAACCCACAGCAAGGGCTACTTTGTTCTAGAACTTTAAAAATAGTTAAAAATAAAAAATAAAAAAATTCCTCTTTAAAACCATACAGTTTGTTTCATTGTTTCATGTTAATTGTTTACAACTCCATTTCGACGTTCAAAAATCACATATAATATTTTTTAATATTGGAAATGTAAGTGGAACCAGGCAAAACTGGCCCAAACTAGCCCCGGTTGACGGTATCTAAAAATCAATTGAAGTAAAAAATCACGATAAACGATTTTTCCTCATAGACCATAAAGTAACGGAATTATTTTAGTGTGCCTGTAAACGAACTATAAATGCTATTCACTTCATTTTTAGTAGCAAACATTCTATAGTGAATCTCATAAACATATAAAAATCACACATAAATCTGAGCATATTGCGTGATTAAAAACTCTGATAGACAGATAGAAGACCAGGCGGGCAGACAATCTGAAATTTCATGATGTTGGAATGTGTTAACAAGAACCAAATATAATGCATTAGTCATATATTATGAAACTCTTTCCAACCCTAATAAGATATTATTAAGAAATTTAACTTTTTCATACAGTGAAATGGAATATCTAAATGAGTAATTTAATTAAAATGCACCCCTTACAAATTTTTAACAATAGATCATAATTTAACGGATTCTTTTGTCTTCCCCTGTAAACGAACTATAAATGCTACTTGTTCTATACTTTTTAGAAGGCATATTGTAATTCACCTCAGTGATCCATATCAATCTCATTATGTTTGAAATGTCCAAACATCAATACATAAAATCCCGCGCCCCACCTCCACCATAGACAATAATGCAACGGAATTATTTTGTGTGTCCCAGTCAACGATCTGTAAATTCTATACACTTTATTTTCAGTGTCGAACATTCTATAGTGAACCTCATTAACATATAATATTTATTTCTCAAACTGAGTATATTGACACGAGTTAGAGCATAGACAGACAGACAGACAGAGCGCCAAACCGAATTTATAACTAAAAAGTGTGAAAATATATTTATAATTTTACAGATCTGCGATCCTCATTTTCATCATAGAGTATTTTTTCTTTTATTGTGATTTTTTGTTCTCTTGTCTTTCCATCACTATGTTACGGGAAAACAGCAATCTGACCATAAAACTGAAAATAAAATCACTATACTTTAAGCAATATTTATTTATAATCTATCTATCCACTTTATCATAACACAGTATTGCAAAATGACAATAAGCAAAAATAAATATATTTTTGCTACATATTTCTTTTTATAGCATGTTATCATGATGATATTTTTCACAGAGGGAAAAAATGAATTTTGTTAGCCTAGATTAATAACTTATTTAATGGTGCTTTTTGCCCTTTAAATTGGCTGCCTCATTCTGAACTTAAAATAAATTACGTCAGGAGAAAGTATAGTGTGTTATATCATAAGCATAAATTATGGTTTAAAATGCGCATAAAAAGGTATTGAATCGGAAAATTATTGATTATTCTTATCTGTTATGTATAATACATACATATAATTTTAAACTCAATTTCATTGTTTATAACGGACGTTGAAATTAATTATATTCATATTTAATTTAAAACATTATAAACTACACTGTACATAAAATAACCCTTTTTAGTTGTTTATCACGTTTTGAAATGAAGCACCATTGAAGCATCGTTCAGGAAATGAAGTAAAATTCTGAGCTTAAAATATGTTACGACAGGGGTAAATATAGTGTGTTATCTCGTAAACATCAATTATGTATTAAAATGTGCATGGTATTGTACTGAATCAGAAAATTATCGGTTTTTCTTATATATTATGTAAAACACATACATATAATTTTAATGTTGTTTTTTTCATTAAGTTTATAATGAGCGTTGAGATTAATTATATTCACGTTTAATTTAAAGTTTTATAAACTACACTGTACATAAAATAAGAATTTTTATCAGTTTTTCACGTTTTGAAATGTTGCACAGAGATTTTATTAGCAAAATTCTTCTTTAAAAATCCACATAAATTTTCCAAAATTTGGTTTTCACCATAGAAAGTGTTCAATCGATAAAACAGCATTCTTCAACTTTAATTACTTAAAAAACTTAAATTATTAATTATGTATTTTTTTCGAAAGTAATTTAAGAACTGCTCTCACAAACTTTACTCAAACAACTTTTTAAATTTATAGAAACGTAAAATAATAAGTTTGAGTTGTGTCATGTTTTTCAGCTTTTGATAATTGATTCTTATGTAATTTGTAGCCTTGAATCCGAAAATTATTTTCATTTTTAACCATCACGTAAGGATTTTTTGCAAATCGTAAATTTTAAAGATGAAAAGTTTTAAAAAATCGCGAAAATCTGATAGGGTAAGTCTAGGATAGATGGCCATAGTTTTTAAAGGTTGAAATAAAAAATCTTAGAATGCAAGTACAAGAAATATTTATGCATATTTGAAATTCTTATACATATACTCATCATATTTTGGAAAAAAAATTAAATACCGAGAACAAAAAGTGGGAAACAAAATTGAAATTTAAATGGCAGATGGCCATCTCTCTTTCAAGTCGAAGAGAAATTACCATCTAATACAAGAAAGAAAAATGAGGTTAAAATAGCAAAAAATAACACGTTTCATATAGTTAATCATGAAAAACACATAGGAATTTTTAAAGATGCAATTATATCACGGAAAATCAGTGAATAAAATTTGAGTAAACAAAATTGGAAGTATAATTTCAATCCTTCTCTTTTCGTATAATTTTACCACATTTTCGGCAAAAATCTTGATGATTTGTACACGTTTCATGGAACCACTTCTGGCACTTTGTGCATTGTATGCAGTAATCCTTTTTGGTTGTGGTATTATATTCTTCTCCACAACCAACACAGTAATCCTCATCCAATTCATTTCCCTCGGAATCTGTAGAATCTTATAATTTCAAATTTATTTCATCTTCTTCGCTACTGAAAGTGTCATGTTTTTTTGTTTTTTTTTTCTCGTGTTTATCTTATATTTTTCACGGTTTAAAGTTTATTTATCAATTTTATCTGTTTCTGGAATGAACGTTTCCGAAGTTTTTCAATATTTTCTGAAACAAAAATACATCGTTAGGGCCTATTATATTATTGCTATTGAAATATTTATATTAGTTAAAATTTAAATAATTACATCAATTAATATAATTATAAACATAAAAATTATATAATTATTTTAAAAATAATTATATTTAGTTAAAATCCTCACTCCGCATACTTTTGAAATATTGATTATAGGTGGCCATCTCTCCTCGATTTGATGTGGCCACCTCTCCTAAAATTAATGGACAGATTTCCACCCAATTTAAAGCATCACTCCGACATTCTACATCTTTGTTTTAGACTTTAAAGCAAAGATTTGATTATATACGCCCCTTAAAAGTCCTTATAATAAAATAAAAATGTAACGTAGGTACTGCAAAACATTCAGATACCTAACTCAACAAAAGTATCCAACCACTAAATTAAATAAACATTAAAATTACACTTTCTTTTTATAATTGAAAAACACAGGTGCACGTCCTAATCAATGAACGCATTGAACTATTTCGTACGAAGAAAGTTTATGCGGCAAAGTCTATGGTATAGTTTTTGAAATATTTAGACTGGCAATCTCTCCTCTATGGCCGTCTATCCTAGAATTACCCTACTTTAAAATAGACGTGATTATTGTGTCTTTTTACTTTCGATAATTGATTTTTATGTATTTTTTACCTCTGAATCCGAAAATGACTCTCATTTTTAACCATCACGTTAGCAGTTTTTGCAAATTGGAAATTTCAAAATTAAACCGTTCGAAGTTAAATTGAACCCCTCCTACCACATCATCCGTCACCTGAGGTGTTTATTTATAAGAATCCTTGGTAATAAGCCAAAAAATATGAATAAATTATTGAAAATAAAAAATAAAATTGAATAGAAAAAGTTTTACATTGATTTTATAGCGTCAGTTTTTTGGTATTTTTTAACTATTAAATTTACGATTTGCGAAAAATTCTGACTTGATGGTTATCATGACTTGATGGTAAAGGTCATTTTCAGGCTCAGTGCAAAAAAGTACATAAAAATCAATTATCAAAAGTTAAAAAACACAACCATCTTCTCTGTTTTATAGTATCAGATTTTTGATATTTTTTAACTTTGAAATTTATGATTTGCAAAAACTCTTGACACGATGATTAAAAATGAAAATCATTTTCGGATTCAGCGTTAAAAAATACATAAAAATCAATTACAAAAAGTTAAAAAACGCAACCGTCTGCTCTCTTTTTTAGTATCAGATTTTTGCTACATTTTGACTTTTTACTTTCGAAATTTTCGATTTGCAAAAACTCCTGACGTGGAGATTAAAAATAAAAATCATATTCTGACTCAGTGTTAAAAAATACATAAAAATTATTTTTTTTTAGTTAAAAAACCCAACCATCGCAGACTTGTGGAATTTCATGGTAATATACTTGGCTTTTTAAATGCTTAATCACTTTATTAAAAAAATCTTTTCAGTGTTTTGACCTTTTGAATACTTCAAAATTTGTCATATTTTAAATTTCATTCTGCACTTTTAATAAATTGCTGAAAAAATTCCTGCAAAATTTATAAAAATATAAAATATATCATTTAATCAAAATATATGTTTAGAAATATATTTTTCTTAATTTTTACAGCTCATAAATAAATAAGTTTTTCACACAGAAGTGTTTGATAATGCAAAAAGATAAAACACAGAATTTGCTCCTTAAATTTTTTAATATCCTTAATTTATTTTTTTTCCTTTACTTTTTTGATGATCGAAAACCTATTAAGCCGTTTTATCTTAGACATGAAACTCCATAGGGGGAAGCCCCCCCCCCCCGTCTGTCACACAAGCAAAAAACGGAAAACTCACTATGGAAATGGCAGGAAGAAAAATTAGAAAGAGAGAGATAGTTGGAATTATTAAAAATCTGTCTCATCTACAGAAGTAGAGCAATATATATATAAATAATTATTAAAACATATTTAATAACAAATAATAAAGTCAGGTAAGAAGGTATTTTTTTTTATTACCCAACTGTCAAGAAGGGTTATGTGTTTCACGCGTATCTGGGTATGTGGATTTCTTTATACCCTCGAAACATTCCAATGGCTGGATGGATTTTAATGAATGAGGTATCTGTCGATTCGTCTTAACCGTCCAATGGTTATAGGCTAGGTTTCGTTTTTATAAATTCAAAATAGCCGCCGTAAAATAAAAAAAATGGCGGTAGAGACGAAACAAAAATTTTACGCACACTATTGTGTGGCATATCATTGGATAGGTGTTTCAAAATGAATACGATGTTTCATTGGCTATTTTACAGTCAGAAGCTCCGTTTAAATATTACACAACCTGGAAGTTGTGTAGGTCGGATCTCTAGCTTTACAGCAACTCTAACCATCATAGACATCTATAGGCCTCATCCAAACAGTGTTTATAGATAGTAACTAACAATTAAACACAACTTAAAAGTCACCAATACAAGTAAATAAAAAAATGTGTAAGTAATATGAAAAATAGTTTAACATTGATGAGAAATAGTTAATAAGTTCTCTTTTTACGCAGTCGGGTTTTTGATTTTTTAAATTTAATTAATTATTTGAATAATTTATTTTTGCTTTACGTTTAAAATCTTCCAGTTTATTAATTAAATAATGTCACATTTTCAAAGCTAAGATTTTTCTTAAAAAGCCTACAATCTTTTGTTTCACAGTAACGCACGCACAATTATTTTTGCAGCGACAAGTATTTTTGTCACTCAGCAATATTTGTCCTTTTAGTCTCATTAGGAGTCACAGCCCATCATATTTTGCTTTACGTGATTGCTTTTTTTAATTCTGGAAAAGCAGTTTTCCTAACTTGCTTGTGTATTTTTACACATTCGCGCTGCTAGCCGAGGGTGTGTTCAAGCTGGATGAATATTTAATGTGTTCTACGTCACGTGCTACCCTTTGCCTTACTCATACAGAAAGAATTGCGTTTGTTTTAAATATGAATGAAATTAAGCTTCCGTTATTTTTAACAAGTTGGAAATTACTCCTCAAACGTGGCAAATGGGGTGCGTTCGTACTATAACTAGTTTTATAAATAATTTTTGCTCAGCATATTGTACAGATGTATATTTTAGTGCACTTCAATAAGTGCATATCCATTTCATGCTGTTCGAAAGACTGTAACATCATTAAAATGCACTCGAAATAATTTTTTCCCATTGGCCGTCATGTAACGATAAACTTTTGACTGTCCTGTTATTAAACTATACATCCGATTTTCATAAAATTTAAAATGACTAAACAAAATTTTGCAATAATTATAAATTAAAAATTTCAGACCATTCGGAAGGCTGCAACATCATTAAAATACACTTGAAATATTTTTTTCCATTCACCGCAATGTAATGGAAAACTTTTGACTGTTCCTGTCATTAAACTATAGATCCGATTTTCATGAAATTTAAAATGTCTCGACAAAATTTTGCAACAGTTATATATTTAAAATTTCAGACCATTCCGTTGGATAGTTTTTGCTCTGTTATATGCGGACGGACAGACAGACGGACGGACTGAACGACGACTATAGGTGCTACGTATTTATATAATTACGAACGCATCTAAAAATTATTACTGGCCTAAGGGGACCATGGACCTTTATTTGAGAAAAATCGACCCCAAAATCGCCATTTCTTTTTGTGTTTATTATTTTTCTCCAATTTGTACTACGTCATTCGTGGAAAGCCACAAGGACGATGCCCAGCTTGGCATCTCTCACTTATATAAGTCTTGCGCCTTGTTAGCAATGTGATAATTCCGATCTTTAATATTCAATAATTTCAAGCGTAGTTTCACTGCTGAAAAGTAGTTGAAAAATTAATTAAAATTGTATATTCACCGATGCTGGATTCATTTGCGTCTCATGTTACACCGCTAGATTGTGTGCTCATGAATACTTTTTCATCTAGTGCTGCGGTAGCAGCCTTACCGACTTATATAAGTGAGAGATGCCAAACTGGGCATCGTCCTTGTGGCTTAGTGGTAGAGCACTGGAGATCTATTCCAGGTGCCCGGGTTCGATTCCCGTCTTGGACATTTTTCACTAAGTTGGTTTACGCCTTGTTAGCAAAGTGATAATTCACATCTTTAATATGAAATATTTAAAATTTATGACTCTCAATTATTGCTTAAAAAAAAAAAGTAATAAATGATATTATAAACGCATAAACCATGACATTTAATTTCAACATCAAAGCTTTGTTTTAATTTACCACGTGAAAAATTATTTATGACAGTCGCATGAAATGGACTGTTATAATACTGATGACATGATATTTACAATATCTAGCGATTTATCACCTGCTCCCGGCAAATATTAAGCTACCAAATTGACCGCTTGGCATACAAAAAGTGAAGCGGTCAACCTTGAACTACTGATGACAGTCACATGACTTAGGCATTTATTATATATATTAGAAACCTCGGGAACGGTTATATTTTCCAGATATAAAGAAACGTTATAAAAGCAAAGTTTCTTTTGAGGCAGCAGAGATATAGTTAAGAAATATATAACATAATTATTGTATTTTCTTGCCGAATTTATAGTTTTAATGGATCACTTTTATATTTTAGTTACTGTAGAAATAATTAAGAAAGTATTTAATTCGATTCAGCCGGTTTCAGGTCTTACATCAATATCGGTTGTTTTCTTGTGATTTCGCAGCTATTGCCGACCCTTAATAAAAGATACCACCTTTAAAAAAATCCTGCTCAAAACAATGGGTCCCTTCAAAGAATTCCATTCTATGTAAACACACAGGAGAACAGAATAAATTCAACATTATTTAAGGGTGATGGAACTCGAGTTAATAGAATGGAGTATTCGTTACACAATTTTAGTTTTCACTAAAATATAGGAAATTTTAAAAAAGTATAACTCCCCCCCCTCCTCTCAAAATTAAGACCCAATAAGAATACTAAATAATAACAATAATAATTTTAATAACCTGCATCAACATCTGATATAAGAACACTTTTCGAATTTACTCTATTAATGCCCGACAGACAAGGAAACAAAGTATATCCAGTTAAAGTGTTGTATTGTTAATGTATGGGTGTAACCTGGCAGTACACTGCCTTAGATTTCAAGGTTGCATAGCTGCCAACTTGTACGGATTTTTGCTACCACTAAAATTTAATAGAAAATTTTGCCTAATTCAATCGGCAAATTGCAGTGAATTTTGATAATTAAATAAGGTAGACATTTCTGTTAAATTTTAGTGGTAGCAAAAATCCGTACAAGTTGGCAGCTATGAGGTTGGTTGATTGGTTAAATGTTTTTTTATTGGCATAAAGTCTAAAAAATGTCATGCTGCGCCAGGCAAGATAATAAAACAAAAACGTATTAAATTCTTTAAAAGTAAAAAAGAACAGGAAATAAAACAAATTTTCTTTTGACTATTTACCCCTTACCTATAACTTCGTTATGTAAATGATTTATTGAAATTTTTCAGGTTTACTTTTTATCACATATAGCGGAAAAATTCATGAGATACAGGATTGCATACTTCGGAATGGTTCTGGCTCATTGCCATATGTGAATTTCATAATTCTTCATTGCACTTAAGAGATTCAGAGATATATTTTTGCATCCTTATAAAAATCTTCGTATAATTTTTGCGTTAGGCACACGAAACTATCTTACTGTAATGTGTTTTTGGGAAAGTAGGTAAAATATTTTATTACTGCAGATAAGAGTAGCACAAATTTTTTTTATAATGTAAAATATGCTTCGATAATATCAAAAATCCAATCAGGGCTACGAGGGCCACTGAGTATATGGTGCAGGAACGACAAAGACTTCATACCCTAGGAAATTATAATATAACCACGAAACATACAAAAACCTTTTCCGAACTGCACATGATTCTGAAAACATTCTTTATTACTAGAAACTTCAGGAATGGACATAGTTTCCAAATTTAAAGAAACATTATAAAAACAAAGTTTCTTTTGAGGCCTCCAAAATCTAGTCAAAAAAAAATATAACGTAATTATTGCATTTTTTTGCCGAGTTTATAGTTTTAATGGATCAGTTTTATAGTTTAGTTACTGCAAAAATAATTAAGAAAGTTTTTAAATCAATTCAGTCGGTCTCAGGTCTTGCATCAATATCAGCTGTTTTCGTGTGATTTCGTATGGAATTTCAGTTAGTGGGATTGAATTTTCGCTACAAAATTTTAATTTTCACTTAAATATAATAAATTTAAATAAAGCTTTCCCTATTAAAATTAAGAGCGAATAATAATAATAATAATAATAGTAATAATAATAATAATAATAATAATAATAATAAAACCTGCATCAACATCTGATGTAAGAACATTGTTCGAATTTCATCTGTTAATGTCCAGCAGATAAGAAAACTCTAGTATATCCTGTTAAAGTGTCCTATTGCTACTGTATGGGTGTAACCTGGCATTTCATTTCCTTAGATTTCAAGGTTGGTTGATTGGTTATATGTTTTTTATTGGCATAAAGTCTAAAAAGGGGCTTGCTGCGCCAGACAAGATAATAAAACAAAAACGTATTAAAATCATTAAAAGTGAAAACGAACAGGAAGTAAAACTATTTTTATTTTGATGATTTACCATTTTTCTATAACATCGTTATCTAAATGATTTATTGAAAATTTTCAGGTTTACTTTTTATCAGATATAGTGGAAAAATTCATGGGAGACAGGATTGCATACTTCAGAATGATTCTGGCTCATTGCCATATGTGAATTTTATAATTCTTCATTGCACTAAAGAGATTCAGAGCTATATTTTTGAATTCTTATAAAAATCTTCGTATAATTTTTGCGTTAGGCACTCGAAATCGCTTTACTGAAATGCGTTTTGGAAAAGTAGGTAAAATATTTTATTACCGCGGGTAAGAGTAGCACTCAAATACATGTTTTTTTTTCGAAGCATAAAATATGCTTCTATAATATCAGAGGAACCAACCTCGGATTACTCAATATATGCTGTAAAAATAAAAATTGTTTCTTATTCTAAGAAAATATAATATAACCACATGCGAAAATAAACAATAAGCACCCGAAGTTACACACGATTTAGGAAATCGTTTTTTATTAGTAGAAATCTCAGAAATCGATATATTTTTTTATATTTGAAAAGATTATAACAAGTAAAAATTAAATTTAAACAAGTCAGAAAAATCATGCGTACAGCATAGATTATGAAACACTTTCCAACACTTCTTGAAAGCTTTAACGAAACTTCGTTGCTTAGGAGAATAAGGTAAATAAGATAACTATAAGAGAACATTTAAAAATCTGATTTCAGTAGTTACCGCCCATAGCCAAATACGTATTCCAATTCTTTTGAACAGCCCTGTATTCGATCTATATGTTGATATATATACTATATAATGGGAAAATTTAGTTTAGCAAGAAAATGCATAACAGGTTGAAATTCATCTTTCAGCAATTTAAACTAATAGATGGAAACATGCTTGAATACTTTTGTACAGCCCTGTAGTTTGTCTAGTAGCTTTATTACATGACACTATTTAGCTAAAATTTAATTCAAACTAAAACACGCTTGAAACAACTGAAATTATATTTCCAGAAATTATCACCCACAGACGGCCGTGTATCCAACTCTTTGCGTGGCCCTGTATATCATTTTATCTATATTCTACAAATATTTCTTAGTAAACTATATTCAGTTCAGCGTAAAAATGTATAACTCCTTTAAAACCCACCTTTAAGCAATTTATGCGCATACTCAGTAACCTTTACGAATTCATTTCTGTAGCTCTGTATATGAACTATAGCATTTATACGCACTTTATAGTACGCATAAATATAGTGAACGGGTAGGTAAGTGTGATCACAGATCGCTCAGAGGGTTTCGTTTAATATTCCTTTCAAAACACTTTATCCTTTTAAAAAATCTGTTACTTCCACATTTCGCAACCAGGGGCGCACTTTATTCTAAACAAACCTCTATCTGAACAAAACTCCGTTTTATATACTATCCGTAGATATATTAGTCGAGGAGATTGGGCCGATAGCGCCCGAGATAAGTAGGCACCCCTGGCGGTAAAAAGTGGAACTAAAATATGTAAGGCTATAATATGAAAGAATGGTGCATAATATGAAAGAATGGTCAAAGGGGGTGTCGGCACAAGTTGGAAAAGTGCTCCCCGGGTGAAAAGGGCGGAGGTTAGAAAAAATGCTTATAATACACAAGTTAGAGCCCGGAGGAATAAATAATATAAGCCTTTTTGAAAATTTTATGATTTACCGTGTGGTCTGAAGTATTCAGCTATACGTATGCAAAAATTCTTATCTCCAACTTAATTAGGTGCTCTTAGAAAGAATTGCTTAAAATACATACGTGGTAGCTCAAAGGGTTAAACGCAAGACTTTTTTAAGATTTTATGATTTGTCCCCTGGCCTCAGGTGTTCTGCTATAAGTATGCAAAATTTCAAATCTCCTATTTAATAAGGGGCTCATTTAGAAAGAATTGCTTAAAATACGCATGTGGGAGCCCATGGGGTTAAATATGCGATTTTTTCAAAATTTTATGATTTGTCGTATGGTATGTGGTGTTCAGCTATAAGTATGCAAAATTTCACGCGTCTGACCTAAATAGGAGATCACTTAGAAAGAATCGTTTAAAATACACATGTTTGAGTTCAAAGGGTTAAATGTACGGCTTTTTCAAAATTTTATGGTTTGTCATTTGTTGCGAGGCTTTCAGCTATAAGTATGCAAAATTTTACGCACGCCTCCAACCTAAATAGGGACTCACTGAGAAAGAATTGTTTAAAACACATAAGTGGGAGCTCAAAGGGTTAAATGTACGACTTTTTCAAACTTTTATAGTTTGTCATTTGATGTGAGGTGTTCAGCTATAAGTATGCAAAATTTCACGCCTCCAACCTAAATAGGAGATCACTTAGAAAGAATCGTTTAAAATACACATGTTTGAGTTCAAAGGGTTAAATGTACGGCTTTTTCAAAATTTTATGGTTTGTCATTTGTTGCGAGGCTTTCAGCTATAAGTATGCAAAATTTTACGCACGCCTCCAACCTAAATAGGGACTCACTGAGAAAGAATTGTTTAAAACACATAAGTGGGAGCTCAAAGGGTTAAATGTACGACTTTTTCAAACTTTTATAGTTTGTCATTTGATGTGAGGTGTTCAGCTATAAGTATGCAAAATTTCACGCCTCCAACCTAATTAGGGCTCACTTAGAAAGAATTGTTTAAAATACACATGTGGGAGCCCAAAGGGTTAAATGTACGACTTTTTCAAAATTTTATGATTTGTCGTATGATGTGTGGTGTTCAGCTATAAGTCTGCAAAATTTCAAGTCTCCAACATGTATAGTTTCTGAGAACGGGCTCTGTGACAGACGGACAGACAGACAGACCAGACAGAGGAGCGAGACGAATAGGGTTTCGTCAGATGAACGAGACCCTAAAAAAGCGCATATCATAATTAAAAATGCATTTCAAGCAATCATTACTAATATACAGTAATTCGGATACAATATAGTATCTAAAATCTTTTCAAATACACCGCAAATAATTTTCCCTATACCATTATGAATGGAATTCCTTTGTGTGGCCCTGTAAATGAACAATAACTACTCTTTGCATCGCATATTCAACAGAATGCCTATTTTAGTGGTCTTCATAAATGAATATCATTTTTTCTATGTTAGAAAGAGTGTAACACCATTAAAAATAATTTGAAACGATTTTTTTCCCATTGGCCGTAATGCAACGGAAAACTTTTCACTGTCCCTGTAAATGAACTAAACATGCTACAAACTTCATTTGCAATAGAGAACGTGCTGTGGTAGAGGTCATTAACATCCAAAAATTTCAGAACGATCCGAGCATATTTACGAGAGTTAGAGCGTGGACAGACGGACAGACGGACAGACAAACCGAAGTCATAAACACTTTTCGACTTTGTTGGAAAGTGTTAAAAATAAAAAAAACCAGAATGCGTAAAAAGCGAACTAATTAATTATTTCTCATCAATGCGAAACTATTTTTTTATATTACTTACCTATTTTTTTTATTTTTTTCATCCTAACTCAATTTGGGTTGACGGTAATAACTTTCAGAAAACTGAAATATATTATAATAAAATATTTAACAGACTTTCTCACCTTTGTTGTAAATGTGATAACACCAAACAATAGTGGTAGAAGTTTGCATTATACGCGCAGCAGTATTCACTTGACGCCCCACATTTTGGACTGTGATTGTCAATTCATACGGTATCATCGATTGCTTGAGCAACTTGTTTTTTTTTTTTCAGGTCTTTTCGTGATGTTATCACATTTCAAACAAAGCACGATACACATCGTTGCATTTTCATTACAAGTTGTTTTTATTTTTCTCGAAATTATTACCGTCAACCCGGTTTCAGTTTGAATTAAACACCCTGTATTTGTGACGAAATAAGCGTTTTGCGACCCTAGATTCCTATGTGATTTTTTATCCTTGTTGTATGCCTGATTTGCCATGACATATTGTAAACTTTTTTTTAATCACCCTATATATCTGCATAAGAGATTTTCAGATGGACGAGAATATTCAATTGTAACAAGCTCTACTGATGGAGGTAAATGTGTCGATTCAATGGCGAGGTTATCAAGTTAAGATTCTAACTGCTTCACCTACTCCTTTGTAAAAGGCAAGATCAAAACTATATTTCTCCGTAGGCAAAATTGTAGTTAATTCAATCAAACTATTTTTTAAAATACATATTAGAATAGGCTATATGCCAGCTCAAATTGCAGAGGTTCCTGAGGATACATACTAGATACCACCATCCTTTTATTTTCCAAATTTATTAGTTAGAACCTTATCATTCCAAAGCAAAGTCTTTTAGTAATTCCTCTATTCCTGTGTGGATCGGGTTAGTGGATATTAGAGATTGAGTTCGAGTTCTTTTATCAGAGACTGTGTCTGAAGATTCTAAATTTAAACCCGCCCGAACTCGAAAATGCTTGTGTGATCGGAACCTGAGCCCGCCCGAGTCGGATACTGAAAGCTCAAAGTATGAAATTATTAATAACATTTTAAAATTGTTTCAAGATTAATTTTTACATTTAAAAATCTAGTTATACAAAAAAGTAAATATTAAACCTAAATAATCTTTCATGCGACGTTTCCTAGTTCTTATTTCTCTTAAAAGCTGTTTAAGATAGCCTATTTGTTGTTTATATCCAAGCACGGGCAGAAATCTACAAAAATCACCTTACTTTTTTTAACATTATGTACACAGTGCTCAATTTGTAACAAAAAAGTACCGAAGCTCTAATTTCCTTCCGTAATAAAAATCTTAATATAACGCTCTACCTGCATAGTTATATTTCATATATATATTTTTTCAAAATATAAAATAATTTCTTCTTCAGATTTTTAAAAATATATTATGAATTTTCAATATTCATTTCAATGTATCAATATTCACTTATATAGTATAATAAAATATAATAAATGAACAGATAACAGCTTCAAATCAGGAGTGGAGAATTTTAAGAAAATCCTATTCCCAAAAGATTTTTTTATATTGACCAGAAGAACACAATACTATGGTGAGCAGAATTTATAAACTGTGCTGGGTTCCGACAAATATTTAAATATCCACTAAAAATAAAGAAGTACTGCAACTGCGTTCCTATGAGCTTCAGTGTAAATTAAGCACTGCGTGCAGCTGACAGGTTCATTAGCAAATATTTTACAAACACGAACCAAAAACAGCAAATAAACGAGTATAATTGGCAGATACAGTTGTGATTTATTCTGGCATTCCTTGTCGTCATTTGAAAACTGCTGACACAGAAAAACATTTAGTCTACATTTCCGAGCGCTAGATAGAATATGATTCGTTTGTACGACACTCTATGTCACAATTTTATAAGTAAGAGATTTGTTAGGAAAGAGCGCGAAGGATTGGAGAGGGGAGGAACATGAAATCCGGAGCGCTGTATTTATAAGCGCCGGTACGTTCCGACCAAAAAGAAAAAAAAACTAAAAGCAAAGAAGTACAAGCAAGAAAGCAAGTGATCTTCGGCGTAGATTAAGCACTGAATGCACGACTAAGGCAGAAAGATGTAAGTTCTGTCATCGAAGAGTTTTGAAAAGTGACTTCAAACAGAAAGAAATATCCATCCATGGCTTTCTTATATTACTAACAATGACCGCATAAAGGCTTCTAGAACCTATAAAACATTTTTCGATATGTTCCATCAAGAACATTTCAATTCTTGTTTCTCAGATAGCATCTGGCAAGTTTTTAGTTTTCCTTTTACTAATTTATTAATAAATGTAATTTAGACTTTAAGCCCGAACCAGAACACAGCACTGTAAAAAACGTTGTAATTTTTCCGGAACTTTATCTTGTAATTTTTCAAGATTCGATGCCGTGAAATCGAATTCCAGCACTGATGCTGTGAAAGCGAATTCAAGCAATAAGTGGAGTAAAAATCGAATTATTTCTGTAACTATAGACATTTTACTGCACTCTTAAAGACAGCAGCTTGTAAATTTTAAAGTAACAGTGTTGCCAGCCCCGTTGTAAAATACAGATTTTCTACTTTCTTCTAACTTCAATAGAAGAAAGTATTATAATCGAAATTTCTTTCGACGGATTTACACGTTTTACGGTTCAGACACCGCCTAAAACATGTTTATAGAAAATGCCTGTCTGCCCGTGTGTTCTTGTGTCTGTCTCCATTGTACCATCAAAAAGTGTTTGAAGTTCTGCAAAGAACTGAACCAAAATTTTTTAAAAGTTTTTGGCTATGGCAAGCAGGTCCTCCCTTAATTTGGGAAAAATCCACAGGAAGGGGCCGCTGTAATAGCGATTTTTGTGGCATTTTGAATATTGTACCATCGAAAAGTGTATGAACTTATGCATAGAATTGAACCAAATATTCTGTGTATGTTTTTGGCCATAGCAAGAAGGTCCACCCTGAATTTAGAAAAATTCCGCTGGAAGGGGGCTGTAATAGCGATTTTTGTTCCATTTTCAATATTGTACCATCGAAAAGTGTATGAAGTTATGCATAGAATGGAACCAAATTTTTTCTGTATGTTTTTGGCCATGGCAAGGATGTCGTCCCTGAATTTGGAAATATTCTGCCGAAAGAAGACACTATAACAGCGATTTTTGTGTAATTTTCTTTATTTTTCGTAGTTCTACTGTACACCTGTTGCTCGAAAACTGACGGGAACTTCCTATCTTGATAAGCCGACTATTCGCGAAAAGCTGATACACAACAGAATAACGGAAAACTATTGATTTTAATAAATATCATGATCGAGATTAACTCGTTTTTACTCTGATTAATTGACTGAAGCAGAAATTTAAGATGAAAGTCAATGTTGATATAGTACTGAACTAATAAAAATGAAGCATTGACATTTGTAATAACATTTTGAAATATTAAAATATATGAGAGAAAAGAAAGTTTTGGGCTTGGCACATCCAACTTGTTTTTTACAGTGTGGTAGAAAAATTCTGGCCGAGCTTAGACTTACGAGTTCTATATTAGCTTGGATCATCTCTGGTGGATATGAAATAAAAACTTTAGAATTAAACATATTCTAAAGAAAATTTTCTCTTAAATTCAAACTTTAAACTACTCGAGCATTAACGGGATTGGTAGATAAACTCAGATTTAGATTTCAACGCTTTTAGTATTTCAACCTTTTTCAATAACATTTTAATACAAAAATATTAAAATAAAAGAATCTCTTCGAACATCTTTTAATAAAATATATAAAAAAATAAAAGATACTTCAATATAAAATATATATTTAAAAAAAATGCCAGTTGTTTCTATAGCATACAAGAAACATAAAACCATATAATATGAAGAAGCGTATGTTTCTTTTTATTTCAGGTTTCAAAACTATAGAAAAAAAGGAAAGAGTCTTTAAACCTTCCTATTTCAGCTTATCTTATTCTTCCCAATAATAGAAATTCTTACAAAGCAAATTGAATTTCTTAAATTAAAAGAAAAAAGAAATTTTGTAAAAGAGTCTAATCTTATTTTTTGGCAAGTTTCCTTCAATGCTGTTGAAAGGAATCAGTTTTGGCGTTTTGAGATAATTTTGATTAAAAAATAATATCCGCATAAAAATCAAAAGTAAAAAAAAAAAAAAAAAAAAAAAAAAAAAACTGAATTAAACATAAAATGTGACAAAAACATAAATCGTCTTTTGTTGCTTTTTTGTGCAAATATTTACCTTACATTTATTTATGAAAAACATCCGAAATTATCAAATTCCATGTTCCATATAAAGTAATAAACATTTTTTCGATATAATTTCAGTGAATTCTCATGAATTTATATCCTGTTTACCTTTTGAAATTCAGTTTAACAAATTATGCCTAAAAATGAATTGAAAGTACCTGTAACGGTAAAGCTGCAGAATATTTCGACAAAAACCTTCACGTGTAAACTCCTGCGACAAAAAAGTAATTTCAGTTAATATGAGTAATTTCTGTCGATAGTTAAAATTATATATAACAAATATATTCTAAGCACCCATAATAGTATGTCTCTAGTTTACTAACTAGAAAATATTTCGCGTGTAATTTCCTACGACAAAACAGGTATTTTCAGTGTAATCTACAGTTATGGTTTTTAATATTAGATAAATTATTTTTAAAATAAATCGATATAAAAGTGCCAGGCGGACACAATTTTAGCACTTCTTTGATTAAAACAATATTTTTAAAAGTTTTCTAACATGAAATGTCTTTATATATATATGAAAGAAAATTATAAAGATTAGACCTATTAATTAGTTTTTGTAATGAATCGTTCCTCAATTTGGATACGGGCCCAATGACTAATAATCACGAGTTTGGCAGAGTAGCCAATTAATCCATTTTATCGTTAAATTAATAGCAACACATGGCCCTTTTTAACTGGTAACCCTAAGAGATGAGCAATTTCAGAGATATACCTCAATGCCATTTGCTGTCTGAAGTCTATCCTGTAAGCAGCTATGAAATATAATGGCTATATGTTAAATTATTTAAATAAAACTTAGAAAAGTGAATAACACTCAATTTTGTCATCTCTTTAAAATGCCACACACACACATATATATATATATATTTTAAGTGAATACATTATCACATACGTAACTTAAAACGGTATAATTTGAAGAAAAAGTGTCAAAAGTTTTCCAATCTAAATTACTCTTTCTTACACTATGAGACAAATTTCAAACAATTTTAAATGAATATTTTTCATCAATCTTCACAAACATTTTTTAGAAACAAATACAAAATTTTAATACAAAAGAAAAAGGAACTTTTTAATAGAATCTAATGGTATTTTTTAGTAAGTTTTCCTGAACTTTGTTAAAAATGCGTTTTATGTTTTGAGATACTTTTGAGTTTTTGTTAATCATATGCGTTTAAAAGAATTGAAACTTTTGACTGTTTTTTTTAATTAGTTTAATCCTAACTAATATTTTTTTTGCTGCTTTTTTTGCCATTATTAACATTAAATTTATGTATGAAATGTAACAGAAATTTCAAAAATTTCGTATTATACATAAAATAAAACAGTGTCACAAAATCAAGAAGAATCATAGATCAAACACAGATTATGAAACAATTTCCAACACATTCAGTATAGTGTAACAAAACTTTACTATTTAATAAGTTGAAAAATGATATTTAAGTAAACAATTTTGAAAACGCATAATGCATTTAAAAACCCAGTTTCAGCAATTATCGGAAAAGTATCCAAATTCTTTTGTGCAACACTGCGTGTGTTTTACAGATCTGTATGCATAGTGCATTATGCAAAATTTCAGTTCAATTCTGAAAGATATAACACAATTTCCTACAATAAGGTAATCGAATTCTTTATTACAGATCGTTATATGGTCTATAGAATTTATACACTGAAAACGCACATTACTGTCCATGGAGGTAATTGACGGAACGTCAATTAACCCCATAGACAGTAATGTAAGCGAAGTCGTTTATGAGGTCCTGTAAATCATCGATGAATGCTATGAACACCAAATTATATAGTAAGCATGTTATAGTGCACCTCACTTATGCATATAATTTTCAATGCATTTGAATTAGTTTAATATCATTACAGTACAATGCAAACGACTTTACCAAATAGATCATAATGCAACGCAATTCTTATGAAATTCCATGTAAGCGAATTATAAATGCTAGAGGCTTCATATTTAATACCGAAGTGTGCCTCAGTAATATGTGTCTGGTGCGTCATAAATTCGATAAAACTTTAAAAAATCATTAAAAAGGAACAAAAAATGCTAGAAAATTGCGGTGTACTCGTATGGGATAAGAGGAAATCGGATTATTTTTATAACAAAAACAGTTGTGATTCAAAAATTTACCGATAGAGGTAGCTGGCATACATAATATGGAGCAAATTTCTGCAAATCAGGATGTCAGTAAAAAACCTCGATGCACATACATTATTCTTCGATACCAGCAGCATGCTATCGTTACCAGATCATGCGTTGTTGGTTAAGCTCTTTAAAAGAAGAGGGAATCAACAACCGCTATACTGCGAAAATTTCGCATGGCAAAAGCACTCAAGATGAGAAAAGGACCTGTATTAGGTTCTGGGACACTGAAGCTTGTCGGGCGCTTAAAAAAAAACAGGTCTTTTACTATAACCTAATTTGCGTACATCTGCTTCATAATATGCATGTCAGCACCATCTATCGATAATTTTTTGAAACACAACATTTTTGTTATTTTAAAAAAAAAAAATCCGATCTCCCTCTACCCACATTCGTGCAAACTGCAATTTTGTAGCATCATTTGCCCCCTTTTAAGGAATTTTTAAAGTTTTAAAGAATTTATGGCGCACCCGGTATATGTTATATAGTAATCCGAGAATACTCATCCCGCAAAGGATATAGCGCCGGTGATAGCCACCATTTTTATACATTTCTAAAATCAATTACTTATTTGTAGTAGTTTGACCAAAAGTGAACTACGAATTTTTGATGACGACAGTGAATTGTTTTATAGGATATTGTATCGAACAATGAAATAAATATTGAAATCACTATAATGTAGAGATATTTTACAAAGAAAAATAACAATGGTATGCCAGATCCTGATGCAATGTAAAAAAAGAATAATGCATCTTCATTTAGCTGGAATGTTTACATAAATATAAATACCCTTTTCAAATTGTCAGCGATTGCGAAAAACGTTTCTCTCTTCAAAAACTCAGCTTTTCTGTATTTAAAGACGCATTTCTTAAACAAAATTTGATATTGCTGCCCATAATTTTAGCATACTTTTACGATTAATTTTTATGGAGCATTAATCAGTTTTTTCAGGTCAGAATATTGCTTTTTCTAATGCTTAGTTTATTGTAGCTAACAATTGCTCATGTTGAGATTTATATAAAAACAAGCATGCTTGGAAACTGTTTAAAAATTCATAAAAAGTCATAAAACTAAGCTACAATTTTCAAACATATATTTCTTTTGAATATATAATTTTTACTTATTCGATAATGTAAAAATTAAAATAATTCGGTATTAGAAATGATATAAGAGGAATAAAAGCAAAAGCCGTAGCGCCGGTCGTAGACAGAGTTGCTATACATTTCTTAAAAAACAGCTACAGGTTTTTGCAGCATATCCAAAAATGAACAACAAAAAGAAAAGTCTTTAGTGAAAAAAATAGGACTTTGTCCTTAATAAATTTTTTATTGTCTAACATTAAGGGAATCATGTGGCATGAAACTATATTCAAAGTCAGTGTTTAAAAAAAAAAATACTTCAGCATAAAATCTTTTCTTTAAAATATCTCTACACATTTAAACAAATAAAATACATATAAGATAGAAAAAAATGTTAAATGATTTCAAATTTTAGCATTCAGTATTATAGAAAATAAAAAGAAAGGTTTTGTTTTTAACTTTCTCAAATCAGTTTGTTTTACTCTATCTATAAAAAACGCCATTCAAACAAATTGAATTTCTTCACTCAAAAGAATGAAGAATTTTAAAAAGAATTATATTTTAAATGTGTTTGTAAAATAACTGTTTTATTGTGTGTACCATTTAGAATGTTGTATTTGATTTTAATATGTTATTTTAAGTTGGAAATGAGTTTTGACTTTTTTTTTTATATAATTTTCATTTTTTCTTAAGGAACATTCAATGTACAAGGGGAAGTTTTTTCTGTTTTCTTTTGAACTTAATGAAACAAACAGCTACAGGTTTTTGCAGCTTATCCAAAAATGAACAACAAAAAGAAAAGTCTTTAGTGAAAAAAATAGGACTTTGTCCTTAATAAATTTTTTATTGTCTAACATTAAGGGAATCATGTGGCATGAAACTATATTCAAAGTCAGTGTTTAAAAAAAAATACTTCAGGATAAAATCTTTTCTTTAAAATATCTCTACACATTTAAACAAATAAAATACATATAAGATAGAAAAAAATGTTAAATGATTTCTAATTTTAGCATTCAGTATTATAGGAAATCAAAAGAAAGGTTTTGTTTTTAACTTTCTCAAATCAGTTTGTTTTACTCTTTCTATAAAAAACCCCATTCAAACAAATTGAATTTCTTCACTCAAAAGAATGAAGAATTTTAAAAAGAATTATATTTTAAATGTGTTTGTAAAATAACTGTTTTATTGTGTGTACCATTTAGAATGTTGTATTTGATTTTAATATGTTATTTTAAGTTGGAAATGAGTTTTGACTTTTTTTTTATATAATCTTCATTTTTTCTTAAGGAACATTCAATGTACAAGGGGAAGTTTTTTTCTGTTTTCTTTTGAACTTAATGAAACAAACAGCTACAGGTTTTTGCAGCTTATCCAAAAATGAACAACAAAAAGAAAAGTCTTTAGTGAAAAAAATAGGACTTTGTCCTTAATAAATTTTTTATTGTCTAACATTAAGGGAATCATGTGACATGAAACTATATTCAAAGTCAGTGTTTTAAAAAAAATACTTCAGCATAAAATCTTTTCTTTAAAATATCTCTACACATTTAAACAAATAAAATACATATAAGATAGAAAAAAAAATGTTAAATGATTTCTAATTTTAGCATTCAGTATTATAGAAAATAAAAAGAAAGGTTTTGTTTTTAACTTTCTCAAATCAGTTTGTTTTACTCTTTCTATAGAAAAACCCATTCAAACAAATTGAATTTCTTCACTCAAAAGAATGAAGAATTTAAAAAAGAATTATATTTTATACGTGTTTGTAAAATAACTGTTTTATAGTGTGTACCATTTAGAATGTTGTATTTGATTTTAATATGTTATTTTAAGTTGGAAATGAGTTTTGACTTTTTTTTTTTATATAATTTTCATTTTCTCTTAAGGAACTTTCAATGTACAAGGGGAAGTTCTTTTCTGTTTTCTTTTGAACTTAATGAAACAAACAGCTACAGGTTTTTGCAGCTTATCCAAAAATGAACAACAAAAAGAAAAGTCTTTAGTGAAAAAAATAGGACTTTGTCCTTAATAAAGTTTTTATTGTCTAACATTAAGGGAATCATCTGGCATGAAACTATATTCAAAGTCAGTGTTTTAAAAAAAATACTTCAGCATAAAATCTTTTCTTTAAAATATCTCTACACATTTAAACAAATAAAATGCATATAAGATAGAAAAAAATGTTAAATGATTTCTAATTTTAGCATTCAGTATTCTAGAAAATAAAAAGAAAGGTTTTGTTTTTAACTTTCTCAAATCAGTTTGTTTTACTCTTTCTATAAAAAACCCCATTCAAACAAATTGAATTTCTTCACTCAAAAGAATGAAGAATTTTAAAAAGAATTATATTTTAAATGTGTTAGTAAAATAACTGTTTTATTGTGTGTACCATTTAGAATGTTGTATTTGACTTTAATATGTTATTTTAAGTTGGAAATGAGTTTTGACTTTTTTTTTTTATATAATTTTCATTTTCTCTTAAGGAACTTTCAATGTACAAGGGGAAGTTCTTTTCTGTTTTCTTTTGAACTTAATGAAACAAACAGCTACAGGTTTTTGCAGCTTATCCAAAAATGAACAACAAAAAGAAAAGTCTTTAGTGAAAAAAATAGGACTTTGTCCTTAATAAAGTTTTTATTGTCTAACATTAAGGGAATCATCTGGCATGAAACTATATTCAAAGTCAGTGTTTTAAAAAAAATACTTCAGCATAAAATCTTTTCTTTAAAATATCTCTACACATTTAAACAAATAAAATGCATATAAGATAGAAAAAAATGTTAAATGATTTCTAAATTTAGTATTTAGTATTATAGAAAATAAAAAGAAAGGTTTTGTTTTTAACTTTCTCAAATCAGTTTGTTTTACTCTTTCTATAAAAAACCCCATTCAAACAAATTGAATTTCTTCACTCAAAAGAATGAAGAATTTTAAAAAGAATTATATTTAAAATGTGTTTGTAAAATAACTGTTTTATTGTGTGTACCATTTAGAATGTTGTATTTGATTTTAATATGTTATTGTAAGTTGGAAATGAGTTTTGACTTTTTTTTTTTATATAATTTTCATTTTTTCTTAAGGAACATTCAATGTACAAGGGGAAGTTTTTTTCTGTTTTCTTTTGAACTTAATGAAACAAACAGCTACAGTTTTTTGCAGCTTATCCAAAAATGAACAACAAAAAGAAAAGTCTTTAGTGAAAAAAATAGGACTTTGGCCTTAATAAATTTTTTATTGTCTAACATTAAGGGATTCATGTGGCATGAAACTATATTCAAAGTCAGTGTTTAAAAAAAAATACTTCAGCATAAATTCTTTTCTTTAAAATATCTCTACAAATTTAAACAAATAAAATACATATAAGATAGAAAAAAATGTTAAATGATTTCTAATTTTAGCATTCAGTATTCTAGAAAATAAAAAGAAAGGTTTTGTTTTTAACTTTCTCAAATCAGTTTGTTTTACTCTTTCTATAAAAAACCCCATTCAAACAAATTGAATTTCTTCACTCAAAAGAATGAAGAATTTTAAAAAGAATTATATTTTAAATGTGTTAGTAAAATAACTGTTTTATTGTGTGTACCATTTAGAATATTGTATTTGACTTTAATATGTTATTTTAAGTTGGAAATGAGTTTTGACTTTTTTTTTTATATAATTTTCATTTTCTCTTAAGGAACTTTCAATGTACAAGGGGAAGTTCTTTTCTGTTTTCTTTTGAACTTAATGAAACAAACAGCTACAGGTTTTTGCAGCTTATCCAAAAATGAACAACAAAAAGAAAAGTCTTTAGTGAAAAAAATAGGACTTTGTCCTTAATAAAGTTTTTATTGTCTAACATTAAGGGAATCATCTGGCATGAAACTATATTCAAAGTCAGTGTTTTAAAAAAAATACTTCAGCATAAAATCTTTTCTTTAAAATATCTCTACACATTTAAACAAATAAAATGCATAAAAGATAGAAAAAAATGTTAAATGATTTCTAATTTTAGCATTCAGTATTATAGAAAATAAAAAGAAAGGTTTTGTTTTTAACTTTCTCAAATCAGTTTGTTTTACTCTTTCTATAAAAAACCTAATTCAAACAAATTGAATTTCTTCACTCAAAAGAATGAAGAATTTTAAAAAGAATTATATTTAAAATGTGTTTGTAAAATAACTGTTTTATTGTGTGTACCATTTAGAATGTTGTATTTGATTTTTATATGTTATTTTAAGTTGGAAATGAGTTTTGACTTTTTTTTATATAATTTTCACTTTTTCTTAAGGAACATTCAATGTACAAGGGGAAGTTTTTTTCCGTTTTCTTTTGAACTTAATGAAACAAACAGCTACAGGTTTTTGCAGCTTATCCAAAAATGAACAACAAAAAGAAAAGTCTTTAGTGAAAAAAATAGGACTTTGTCCTTAATAAAGTTTTTATTGTCTAGCATTAAGGGAATCATGTGGCATGAAACTATATTCAAAGTCAGTGTTTTAAAAAAAATACTTCAGCATAAAATCTTTTCTTTAAAATATCTCTACACATTTAAACAAATAAAATACATATAAGATAGAAAAAAATGTTAAATGATTTCTAATTTTAGCATTCAGTATTATAGAAAATAAAAAGAAAGGTTTGGTTTTTAACTTTCTGAAATCAGTTTGTTTTACTCTTTCTATAAAAAACCCCATTCAAACAAATTGAATTTCTTCACTCAAAAGAATGAAGAATTTTAAAAAGAATTATATTTTAAATGTGTTTGTAAAATAACTGTTTTATTGTGTGTACCATTTAGAATGTTGTATTTGACATTCATATGTTATTTTAAGTTGGAAATGAGTTTTGAATTTTTTTTAATATAATTTTCATTTTTTCTTAAGGAACATTCAATTTACAAGGGGAAGTTTTTTTCTGTTTTCTTTTGAACTTAATGAAACAAACAGCTACAGGGTTTTGCAGCTTATCCAAAAATGAACAACAAAAAGAAAAGTCTTTAGTGAAAAAAATAGGACATTGTCCTTAATAAAGTTTTTATTGACTAACATTAAGGGAATCATGTGGCATGAAACTATACTCAAAGTCAGTGTTTAAAAAAAAATACTTCAGCATAAAATCTTTTCTTTAAAATATCTCTACACATTTAAACAAATAAAATACATATAAGATAGAAAAAAAATGTTAAATGATTTCTAATTTTAGCATTCAGTATTATAGAAAATAAAAAGAAAGGTTTTGTTTTTAACTTTCTCAAATCAGTTTGTTTTACTCTTTCTATAAAAAACCCCATTCAAACAAATTGAATTTCTTCACTCAAAAGAATGAAGAATTTTAAAAAGAATTATATATTAAATGTGTTTGTAAAATAACTGTTTTATTGTGTGTACCATTTAGAATGTTGTATTTGACTTTAATATGTTATTTTAAGTTGGAAATGAGTTTTGACTTTTTTTTATATAATTTTCATTTTTTCTTAAGGAACGTTCAATGTACAAAGCGAAGATTTTTTCTGTTTTCTTTGGAACTTAATGAAACATTAAATGTAACTGAAATGAATCTTTTTTTGCTATTATAATACATTGCAACATTATTATAGTAAAATATACCTATTTGCATTTAAAATTAGATATAGTGAATCATATGCTGTGTACTAGGGTGGTCACAATAAATCAATTTTCGAATTTTTTCGGGGGGACCCCACAAAAAGTTGCCAATTGACTAGAAAATGATATTGGCTAAGTTGCAGCTCATTTGGATAATATTAACCCGTGCCTCATTGAGGCTTAAGTTTGAAAAAAAACGTGATTTTTCGCAAAAAAAATGCTGTTTTCCCTTCATGAAATGAATACAATTGAACCTAGAAACATAATGCAGGTCTCATTTTATAAAAAAAAAGTTTTGCTTTGAAGATCCACACACCTTTTTTTTTTCTAAAAATGTATATGTTTAAAAATATGCACATTTTTCAGGACCAGACTTCACCTGAATCCTAAAAATTGACTTTTTATGAAAAAGCGAAAAAAAAAATTTGTAACATTCCATTTTAATCTGCTTTCCACTTTTTGTTCTTCTTTTTTTCGCTTTGTGAAGTCCAATAAAGTGTTTGATTTAAAAAAAAATTCCAAAGAAAAGGAAAAAATCGAATTTTAAACTGAAAGAATTAAAAAGAAAAGGGAGGGCAAAGGAAGTATAGATATGAGAGCAAATAATGCTCAGTTGCATTTTATTATTAAAGTTGTGTTACAAGAAAGGAGGCATAATAAAGAAAATAAATTATTTTACCTTACAACTGTCACGTTAACCCTTTCCGGCACAAAAAAATTCTGTTCGTAAAAGGATGAAATGATTGTCTACCCCGGAATTTACAAACGACTTTTTTAGAAATTAAAAACGCATTACTTTAACCTTTCATTGTAAAAGTGTGTTTTATTAAAATATTCTTCGTGCCGTTTGTAAGTTTGGAATTAAAATTAGGAGGTCCCGGCGTGGGACACTGCGCCGGAAAGGATTTAAGTGGTAATGGTTTAAATAAGGTGGCTTATGTTGATTTTTTTTAACAAAGTATTATCTAAAAATGAAAATGCAACTTGATCCGAGTTAAGATACCAAAGGCGGTTTGTCATTTTAGCAAGTGCTTTGTCTGTAACCTATTTATCAAATTTTCTGTAGTGAACAAGTGATTTTATTATTTGCAGGTCTTGAATTGGGGGCTAAAATGGCAGTGGAAGTATTGAGGCACGCTTTTACATAAATATTGATAAAAAATAAGAGAAGATCTCTGATACCTTCTTTTTCTAAATTTGTTATTGAAAGATGATTCCTGAAACAATATATTTTAAGAGAATGAATGGCCTGTGCCGCCATCCATCTGACATGATTAAAAGCACCAGGTGCTCTGAAAAAAAGTCTTTTGCCGGAAGGAGTTCTATAAAAATTACACAAAGTTGGATAATCTCTTTATAATCATCCCTGAGCTGTTAATTTTTAAAAGTTTCTGTAAGAAAATTTGAAATTTCTTCTGAATTAACTATTTATACCTAGTATTTCATCTTCAATAGCATTTGTATACTTACTCTGGTTTAATTTAGACCACCCAATCAGAATTTTTTTTTTAATATCTGGCTGAGGGGCAGTGATTATGCCCATTTTACATTCAAGAACAGCTTTTTGGAAAATTTCTAAATTATGGTGGCGGCATGGAAATCTTTTCCTTTAACAATTGCTATAGAAAAATGCAGGTACCTCTGAGGCGACCTGTGTTTACTGCAGTTGTATCAAAAAATATTGCCTGTATTTTACCAATTTCCCCCCACTCTTCAACTGCTGAAAATACAGCTTTCGCCTGAATTATTCCGATACTATTTTCAAGTTGAGGAACTAGTAGTAACTGTTCTTCATCCCCACAACTAATTAAAACTTTTATCCACTCTACATTTTCTTTATTCAAAAAATGGTGAAGCGTTTTCCACCCCAGTGAACAACAGTTCTCTCTAAACGGGAATTTTAAAATCTGTTTTTGATGAGCTCAGTTTTTTGTTTACGAAACAGTTATTTGCAGAGTCGATGTCTGTGGTTAGCTAGTGGATGTATTCTAAGTCTGATGAGACATATGGCCAATTTTAAAAATCTTACATTTCTGCCATCATATCAAGAGGGGGAAGGGGTTTTACGGAATGTTTTGTCAATTCTAAAAATAGATAACCATAACAGATAACAAAAAAGCCTTGTAATAAAAAGAGCAATTCAGAGGTTGAACTGCAATACAAATCGAGAAGCTCTTTCTTACTAGACACAGAACTAGATAACTAATAATCAATTATAATTCGTGAAATATTTTTAAAGTTACAAAAATTGCTCATTTATTTTTGCCTATTAATAAAATTAATACAAAAAAAAATTATCAAAAGTAATAAAATTTTTAATTCGTCATTTTTTACCTATGTTTCAAAAATGCAGAGTTTGAGGGTATGGTTCACTAGCAGTCCTGAAAAATACTAAATGTTCATTAAATATAAGTTTTCATGAGAATAAAAGTTCAAGGCAACAACAGTTTCTATGAAATAAAACAAGAATCAGGTTTGTAAGACAAATATTTTTCACATAAAGAAAGAAAAACGACAATTTTTTGCCAAAAATTGCAAATTTTCAAGAATTCAACCTCGATGAGGCACGGATTAATGTTATTTGAGCTGAAACTTTGCCAATCTCATTTTCTAACTAATTGCAACTTTTAAGAGGGTCCCCCCGAAGAAAACGTTAAAAAAATTTCCCCATGTTGCTTGTGACCACCCTACTGTGTACTTATAGACATCAAATACCATATAACATGATTTTATACTAGAATAAATATTAATATTACAATGATCTTACATTAGATATACGTATATTGAAATGATGTTAGTGGACATTTACAGATATATGGCATTTGATGTTAGATAGCATTACGCTATATAAATTATAGATATATAGCATTTCATGTGGAAACATTTTCTACTTTAATACAATGATGTTATACTTGAATATTATACTAGAATATATGATCGTATACTAGATGTTTTTAATATAATTTTTTTTTTATGAAAACTGACAATATTTTAAATTTTACAAGTGGTAAAAAACTAACGGGCTTATATGTCTAATTTCAATAAACTAGTGCAGAGTAATATTAATTCTAGCTGTTGAAATTTTCTGTAAAACTGATACAGAAATTACTTTTTGAACATTTATACTGAATTTATCTTTAACAATAACGAATTTTAATACAATTTTTAAAAATCTTCGGTAGAATTTTTTTATTTTCTCTCTTACTTAAAATTTACGTTCCTTAAGATACGGCTGAAGATAAGAAGTAATTCAGTGAAATAGAACGCTAAAATTAAAAAGATATTACATAATTTTAAACATAATTTTGTATAATAAAATATTAAATAAAAATTTTATTGCGCGAAATATAAACATTTATTTTCACTTTAAAACTTCTCTTCAGAGATAAGATGTCACGCTAAATAGGTTATACATCTGATTAAATGACTAAACACATTTAATATAATTCTAGAACACACTTGATATAATTCATCACATAAAAGACACTAACCCTGTAATGTAAAACTGTATAAACCCTGTTAACAAAATAATGCTATAATAATCTATAGAGAAAAAATACTGAACTAGATCCAAAAAAAAATTTGCTGCAGAAACCATTTAAGCTATAAAGCTTACTCTTGGTGACATAAACTATTTATCTGGCGGGTAGAAAGTGTAAATGCATGGCGAAAGATTTTGAAGAAAAGCAGGTTACAGAAAATAATCTCCAAATAATAAAAAGAAATGTTATTCTCATGGAAGGAATTGAGTGGTGCAATTATTGTAAATTGGGGAATCAATTGTATTTAATTAGAACTGTTTTTATTAATAGTTTCGCTTCAAAGAATTCTTGAGAATGATTTAAGTTTTTTAGTTTAATTTTTTTCCCTTTGAGTATTGGACTAAATTGCACTTCGATGAAGAGGAATTAAGGAAAAGCTTAATTAGATAGTAAAAACTTTTTACACTTTCATATTATATCCAGCGGTGCAAATTCTTGAAAATATTGTTTAGGCACAAAATTATTTTAGTAAAACAGAGCGGACAATTTTGTTTCGTTAAAGGGAAGGGAACGATAATATTTAAGTCTGATTATGGTAAGTTATATATATATATATATATATATATATAATTTAGGAATATGTTGGGAGGATTTAGAGAAAAATTTATCGGAATCTAGGGCTGAGAGATACCTTGTGATCATGTAAGTTGGCACCACAGACTGCATCTAAGTTTATTGAAATAGAATTGGAATGAGAAAAACTTTAATTAAAAAAACAAATAATGAAGAAATAAGTATAATAAAATTCTTTTGGATTTTCATAATGTTATATTTTTATAAGGAATACATTGCAAGCCACTTACAACTTTATTCACTGGTATAGAAAAAGTTGGGATGAAACTTATATTTTTATCTTCATGTATCGCGGTACATCTATCATGAAAAGAAATCTCATTTGAAAGCTAGTCTATTGAAATGCAGTTGGAACGGGTAGAAGCTGAACAAGAATGAAAAATTGTGCATCAGGGATAGTTTATAAAACAGTTTCCAACATTAACAAAATTCTTTACAGAAATTTTAATTTTTACATCGAATAAAATGAGATATCTAAATAAAAAATTTAAAAAAAAAAAACGCATAACACAGTAAAAGCTCATTTTCAGCAATTTCTGTTTATGTCCGGTAATGCATGTGAATTCTTTCATGCTGTCCTGTATATGACATATGGAATTTATACATACAACGTAATACACTAAAAATTACTTCATTTTAAAAATCCACACATCTGAAAATGCATTTCAGGCGATTATTTATAATCAGCCCTTAAGAGTTTTCAGAACTCTTAAAAACGGAAAGAAAAGAAAAAAAAAGATCAATTTCAACATTTAATATCTTTAAAAGTATAGGATTTTAAAACACAATTTTTATTGGGATGAAAGATATAAGTATGTTCTTTCATTTCATGCATTAAAAAAATTGCAAGATGCAGAATCAGCATTTTTAGAGGACTCCAAGCTGTCAGACATTTGACGAGAAGAAATTTGGTATGACAGGATCACAAAAAACATATTTCAACTAGAATGAAAATATTTATGCCTACATATACGTCAGGTTATAATAATCACCCTGAATTTAAATAAATCTGTATTTAAAGCATTTATATATTTTTAATACATAGTTGCATATAGCTAATATGAATTTTTTAAAATTTCAACAGTATAATCACATAAAAAATATTTGTTTGAACAATAAAAAAGAAATTTTTGGTTCAGTTTATACAAGCTACCATGAAACATATGTTTTGAAAATATCATGAAAAAATAGTCAGAAGTTTTTGAGATATCCGGCACGTTATGCCCCAAAACGTCAATTTCAGAAAAACGATTTCAAAGTTTTGGAAATGCCACTACAGCTATTGAGGGAGTATAATTCTAAAAGCTATAAATTCTGTTCTAATGTTAATTTCACGGAAAAAATTATATCAAAATGTCCAGAAAAGCTAGGAGTTTAACACCTAAAAAAATTAAAATTTTGAAATTTTTGAAGCTTTAAGAGTCCTAAGTCCTTAACTGAATACTTTTTATGTGTATATAAATGAATGATAAAAGTTAGGCAATCTATAATCTTTAAAAAGCATGTTGTAGTCTACCTCACTAATTCATATCAATTTCATTATGTTTAAAGTAATGCAACGACAGTAAAATGCACCGCAATCGATTTTTTACCCATAGATATTAATGTAATGGAATTTTATTGTTCATGTCTGCAAACGACATATAAATGCAACTTAGTCTATATTCAACAGTAAGCTTGCTGTAGCCCATCTCATATATCTTGTATTATGCTTAAAGTAACATAACATATTTAAATATTGCCGCAATCATTTTTAACAATAGACGAAAATGTAAAGTTTTTTTTTTGTGTGTGTGTCTCTGTAAACAAACTATAAATGCTGCACACCTTATTTCCAATAGTCTACAAACTATAGTAATATCCGATAATATATAAACAATTTTTGTAATACGAGTATATTTATGAGAGTTCATGTATGACCAGACGACAAGATAGACAAACCGGGGTTATAAAACATTTTCAAGTATGGTGGGAAGTTTAAAAAATGTTTAAATAAATGTTGTGCAGTAAAATAAGCAGTAATATATCGTCGTATAAATAAATTAAAACGTATATCACTTCTCATCGGTATACTACTTGATAATGTTATGGTTTATTAATGTTTACGGTTATAAGCTGTCACCCCAGCTGCACGTATTATACTGTAAAATCAAAAAATAAAAATAAAAATTGCAGCGTATAAACCTTTCTAAATTACCACTGATTACAAAATATGTTCCTATAAATTCATAAAACACAAAAACCAATAGCTTTTCTATATTTAAGAAAGCATTCCTGATACAAAACTTGATAAAATTTTAGGATAGCTTTCCGATTAGTTTTACAGTGCGGTAATTAACTTTCTAAAATACAAGAAAATATAGGTTTTTCGGATTCTTAGTATATTATGCTAACAAATACTCATGTTGAGATTAATGAAAAAATATCATGCGTAAAAAACTCATATTGTTAAAACTCATAACAATACATTAAATTAAGCTACTGTTTTCAAACATATACGAGTATCTGATTTAATAGTATATCATATATATTAAATGAGCAAGCAATTTTCTCAATTAAGAATGATACCGTAAACAGCAGGGAAGATATTCGCGAAACGTTCCTCCTATACTTAATCGAGCACAAGAAAAGGAACTAGCAAGGTATCAAAAAAGGAAAAGTTCGTTTTGACAAGTTAAAACAAAATATGCACTAAAAATGCAGCTATATATCGAAAACGCTTCTAATGATAGTCACAAACGTAGCTCTTATACTAATTCGGAAGCGGGAAAACTACCTAGCGGGGTCTCTATTTCAGAAAAATTCGTTTATATACTATATAGTCCAGGCAATAGAGACTGTATAGGGACTCTACCTAGCAAAATTAATGGTAGTACTGGAAATCGGCTTTCTAGATGTTTTTTGGGTCGCTGAATCCGAATTTGTAACTTCCCACCAAAATTTCCCCGGCAACCCCCCAAATTTTGGTAAAAAGCCCCCCCCAAAAAAGGTTTTTAGTAAATTTTTTTATTGTTTTAGGGGAAAAGTAGCTAGAAATTCAGAAAGTAGACACAATTTGCAACAAATTACATATATGACATTATGGCTTAGGATGAAGGGGAAGGGGGGATCTGCCTCGGAACATGCGCCGCAGTGCTGCGTGGACTAAGTTGCGCAATTCCACTTAACCACTCACACGTTTACAGCCCTCCCATCCACGTATTAGCCCTCCCATCTTCCCTCCGAACTTTCTCCATCAGGTTTATTTTAAGTTTTTTGGGTCGCTGAATCCGAATTTTTAACTTACCCCCAAAATTCCCCCCCCCCCGAGAACCCCCCAAATAGTTGTTTTTAACTTAAATTTCTTATTTTTTTAGGGAAAAAACATTACGAAATTCAGAAACTAGACAAAATTTGCAACAAATAGGATATATGACATTATGACGTTGGATAAACGGGGAGAGAGGGGGCTGCCTCGGAACATTCCCCGAGCGCTTTTCTCAAAAACCAAATTTTTTCAAAAAATCAATTTTTTGGGGGGTTGCCGGGTGAAATTTTGGCGGGAAGTTACAAATTCGGATTCAGCGACCTAAAAAACATAAAGTGAGTTGAAATTCAGAACTAGTATTAATTTTGCCAGATAAAATCCCCTATTGCCTGGACTTCATAATTTAGTGCACGCAGCGCCGCAGTGCATGTGCAGAGGCAGCCCTCACCCTCCCCGTTCCTCCTAATTCATAATGTCATATATCCTATTTGTTGCAAATTTTGTCTAGTTTCTGAATTTCGTAATGCTTTTCTCCTAAAACAATAAGAAATTTAAGTTAAAAACAACTATTTAGGTGGGGTTTCGGGGGGGGGGGATTTTGTGGGGAAAGTTAAAAATTCCGATTCAGCGACCCAAAAATCTTAAAGTAAACCTTATAGAGAAAGTTCGGAGGGGAGATAGAAGGGCGAATGTAAACGTGTGAGTGGTTAAGTGGAATTGCGCAACTTAGTTTACGCAGCACCGCGCGCATGTTCCGAGGCAGATCCCCCCTTCCCCTTCATCCTAAGTCATAATGTCATATATCTAATTTGTTCAAAATTTTGTCTACTTTCTGAATTTCTAGATACTTTTTCTCTAAAACAATAAAAAATTGATTTTTTTAATAAAAACCCTTTTTAGGGGGATTTTTACCAAAATTTGGGAAGGTTGCCGGGGGTAATTTTGGTGGGAAGTTACAAATTCGGATTCAGCGACCCAAAAAACATCTAAAAAGCCGATTTTCAGTACTACCATTAATTTTGCTAGGTAAGATTCTCTATTGCCTGGACTATTAAGCAAGCTCATTACTCAAAAATGTTGATATTGATCGAAAACAATTCCGAAGATTTTTTAAGAAATAAGTTACATTTTAATACGAGAAAACCATTCAACTAATTCTGGAATTCGGAAAAAATTTGTTTTAATAGGTTTAAGCATTTTTTTTTTTTTTTAATCTTTCGTAAGCGGAATTTTTGTTGTCTGAACAGCTAGTGTTTGCTACAAACTATTGACTTGCACAACGACTTTTGAATAAGAATCATTTAATTGTTTTATAAAACATGGATAATATCACTCAGTATATCGCTGTTAAAAATTTGCAGCATTCTGGTAGGTCATTTGACCGTTTTTTCCGAAAACGGTTACACAACCGTAATTTTAACACTTTTCTGACCGTATTATTGGCCATTTTATGGTCAGAATATAGTTAAGTTATCGTTATGAAACCGTTTTTTCAAAAAACGGTCGAATGACCTGCCAGATTGCTGCAAAAGTTTTAACAGTGATACCTGACATAATCGCATTCATATAAAAAACGTTTATTTTCATAAATTACAGCTAAAATTTCCTCCTAAAATCAAAGTTTTTTTCTCTTTAAAATATGTTCTCTACATACTCGAATGAACGCTTCGGAATTCAAAATCTAAGTTCTATATCTCCTCTACCTGAAAAAATGGCATTATATTTAACAGAAAGCTAGAACAGCTATAGCTAAAACAGAACTGTTTTTATAGCTAAAACAGAAACATGACACACTTTTGCACCACTAATAGTACATCATTTTTACTGAATTTCCACTTTCGAACATGTTAAGACTACGACCCATGTATATTAATATATCCTCCATAACTTATACATGTTTTGAATATAGTAACTTTCGCTTTTCTAAGTTTATTGAAAAAAACTAATGCTGAAAAAAACTACCGAGCGAGGGTCGGTCTAGCAGGTATTTTATTCCTTATTCAATGATGTAAAAAAAAAAAAAAAAAAAAAAAAAAAAAAAAAAAAAAAATGTGATAATTTGAAATTATATAAAAGCACTAAAAGTGAAAGCCATAGCGCTGGCCGTAGCCACCATTGTTATACTTTCTTAAAACAGCTATTGATTTTTTGGCAGCTTGTCCAAAAGTGAACCACAGATGCTGGGCAATGGCAGAAAAGTCCGCAGTGAACAAAATTGGATTTTGTATCTAATAACGTTTTTTTAGTTTAATCCATATATATATTACGCTATCGTAAGTGGCACAGAAATCGTGATTATTTGTTACTTGTTTAATGGCAACACCCGAATGAAACGCATCTCATTGGTTATTGAACAGCATTCAATGCATCTCCATACCTATAAGGGGAGGGGTACCATAGAGGGGACCCTGCTATGTCGCCAAATGCCACCAAGTTTGACACCAAAAGTGACGCCAAACCGGCGATATCTCTAATATTTCGCCATATTCCCATAGACTTCAATTGTTAACCAGTAGGTTTACTTGCTTACAGAATATGAACAAATTGAAATGTTTAAATGCAACAAAAACTAATATTAGTTTAAAGGATTATATTAATTATATTTAAGTGAGTCCAAGTATTTTAAATTATGAATAAAAGTAACATGATACAATGCTTAGCATGCTTCCCAAGCATAAATTTTAAGGGAGACCAAACTGGTCACCAAGGGCGGCTAGTATTTTTGAAATCATGTAACATGCAGCTGTATTCAAAGTAAGTATTAAGAAAAAATACTTCAGCATAAAATCCGTTTGTTAAAATGTCTGTACACATTTAAGCAAATAAAATACATTTAATATAGAGGAAAATATACTAAATGTTTTCTAATTTTAGCTTTCAGTATAGTAGAAAATAACAATTTTTTTTTTTTTTTTTTTGATTTAAACGTTCTTAAATCGCTTTGTTTTATTTTTTCTTGAAAAAGAAAAAACATTCAAACAAATTCAATTTCTTCATACAAAAGAATGAAGAAACTTTCTAAGAGGCTGTAATCGTATTTTTGGCAAATATCCTTGAACATTGTTAGAAAAGAGTTTTGACTTTTTTAGATATTTTTGATTTTGTTTAAGGTACATTTAATGTAAATGGTAAATTTTTTTCTCTTTTCTTTTGAACTTAATAAAACATTAGATATAACTGAAAGAAATCTTTTTTGCTATTGTAATGAAACATCATTCTATAATATATCTAGTTGCATTTGTAATTAGATATATTGCATTACATGATGTCTACTAACAGATATTGAATGCTATATGAACTATTATACTAGAATGCATATTAAAACTTTACGGTCCAACCACCTGTCAGACTAGGGATCATTTTTTATTTATTTATTTATTTATTTATTTTGTACCAGTAATAAAGGAAAATAAAATTATCCTTATTTGCGAGTAATTAGATCATTTTCCAAATTATGTAATTGGAGGTAAGTTCTTTTAAAAAGTGATGCCAACGGAATAAGATTTGTGGAACATTCACTGGACCGGAAAGAGTTAACTCTTTGCACTCCAACTGTGAGTCTCGTTCACCACGCTATTCTTTACATCAACTTCAACGATGAGTCTCACTCACCATCTTAATTTACATTAATTTCAACCTTGGTTCTTACTTACTGTTCTATTATTTACATTAATGAAGAGATCTAATTGGAATCTGTACAGATGTGATAAAAGAAAGTATCCAAGATGTATTTTATAACAATTTGTTTGTGAAGATAAAACTGACTGATATGTATCATAAACAAAATTTAGCATTATAAGAAACGGCACTGTTATTCGATGTGCTCTCTTTTGATAAAGTAATGTTATAACAATATAAGAAAAATAAAACTGGTATTCACTCAGTATAATATTGTTGTGGCATTAGAACGTACTGATTAATTAATAAATTTTGTTTAAAGAAAAAACACGTGGAGACATATTTTTGGAATGTATAATAATTATCTTTGTTGAATATAAACTTGTAAAACAACAGAGAAATGAGCGTCCACTCAGACGTTTTAAATACGTTAAACTATTGATTAATCAATTGAAAGGATATTTTCAAGAAAGCCGTGGGGCTTCAACATCCACTGATACCCACACAAGTGTTCGATTACATAGAGGGCTCCATGTAATGCTAACAGGTAGAGTCAAAGATTGTCGAGTCTGCTCTCATAGAACAGGAAATGTAAGCGACATCAAACGACATACTTTTGTGACACTTATCCCGAAAAGCCTGCAATGCACCTTTGTGAATGCTTTCTAAAATACCGCACCCAACAGAACTATAGAGCATAAGATTTAAATATTATATTTCTAACATGTAAAGAAATATAAAACATTCAAATAAAAAAATTAGTTTCAATTTGACTATAGAAGACCATATTTTATTTTCTTTAAAAATGTTGCGCAGTTGCCAGTTCCGCCATGGAAAAAAAAACTTGAAGTGCAAAGGGTTGATGTTAAATGATGTTGTACTAGATATTCACTGTAAAAAAACGGACTAAAATACGGAAATTGTACTGGCAATCGAGACGCCAGTACTATTTCTGTATTTTAACGGAAAATTTTCCCCGTAAATTTTAGAAAAACGGATTTTTTCCTGTAATTTAAGAGGAACATTTTCCATTAAAATACGGAAATAGCATTGGCGTCTTGATTGCCAGTATAATTTCGGTATTTTAGTACTTTTTTTTTACAATGTATAATACAGTTATGTTAATAGACAATTTCACATATAGTATCGTATTTGGTGTTATGTGACAATACTCTACGTGAAATACAGATATATAGCATTTGATGTAGTAACAATTACGAATATAATACAAGTCAGATGTGGCAATCCCAAAACTTTCTTCTATCTCATACAGGTTAATACTTCCTAAAAAATACAGCCAGTTAGATGATTTACACCAAAATCTAATCAGCAACAACTCATGTCAACTTCTAACTGAATCTGATGTTTCGGGAAAATCCGTACATTAGTTTTTGAGTAGAGCTATGGCGGAAATCGTAAAAAATTCTCAATAGCAGAGCTACCTATTGGGCGATATATACCAAAACCTAATAAGAAACAACTAAAATTAACTTGATAACTGAATCTGAAGTTTAATTAAAATCCGTGCATCCCTTCTTGAGATAAAACTATTGCGGGGATCAGGAAAAATGCAGCATATCAGCGCCACCTGTTGGGCGATTTACACCAAAACGTTGTCAGCGCTAACTCATATCAAGGATTAACTGAATCTGAAGTTTGACGAAAATCCACGCATTAGTTCTTGAGATAGAGACATTGCGGAAACCAGGAAAAATTATGTATAGCAGCGCCATCTGTTGGGCGATTTATATCAAATCACATCAAGGATTAACTTAATCTGACGTTTCATAAAAATTCGTGCATTAGTTCTTGAGATAGAGCCATTGCGGAAATCGTAAAAAAATGCAGCATAGCAGCGCCACCTATTGAGCGATTGGCATCAAAAACTTATCAGCACCAATTTATATCAGAGACTAACTCAATATAAATTTTTATTACATTCCGTGCATTAGTTCTTGAGATAGAGCACTCACGAAATTTGTGTCACACACAGACAGACAGACAGACTCACAGACAGACATTTTGTAAAAACAGGTTTTTCGGGATTTCTGATCCCTAAAACGTGTAAATCCGTCGAATACCGGAATTCGAAAATTTTCACGAATCCAATACTTTCTTCTTGTAAAGATAGAAGAAAGTAACAATGATGTTGTATTGGAATGCATGTTATGCATGTTACACTATCTGTTTCTTAGTATTATAATTATTTATGAAAAATTATATTTTTTATATATTACAACATGTGCCAAAAATAAAACGCGTAACAATGTAACTTCAACAAGCTTTTGTAGAGTAATATTAATTCTGTCTTTTGAAATTTTCTGTGAAAAATGACATAGAAGCTATTTTTAAAATGTTTACATTGAATTTTTCTTTAATAATAACGGATTATAAATATTTTACAAATTCCTTCGCTGCGTAGTTTTATATTTTCCCTCTGAGCTAAAATATGTTTTGGTCTCTTAAATGCATCTTTAATGATAGAAGAAACTGATTGAAATACAACGCTGATACTAAAAATATTTTAAAGTTTTAAATTTGGTATAATAAAATATTTCAAAATAAACTTTATTGTAATAAATATTAGCTTTTATTATCCCTCCAAAAATTCTCTTTAAAGATAAGTTGTCCAACTAAATAGTTTATGCATCTGATTAAATGAGTAAAAGTTATTTAATGCAACTCATCACAAAAAGCCACTAAATCTGTAATGTAATACTAATATAAACCCTGTTAACAAAATAATGCTACAGTAATCTATCGAAAAAATACTGATATATATCCATGGAATTTTTTACCGTAGAAACCATTTAAGCTCTTAAACTTATTCTTGGTGGCATAAAATATTTATCTGGCGAGAAGAAAAAATAAATACACAGCCAATGATTTTGAAGAAAATAATCCCCAAATAATAAAACGGAATTTTATCCCCATGAAAGGATTCAAGTTTCGTAATTAATGTGAATTAGGGAATCAATTATATTTAATTAGAATTGTAATATTACAATATCGTAATTGTAATATGCTTTTTTTTTAACTTACAGTTATGTTTGTATGTGGCAGTCAAATCTTGTGACTCATTTTTCACCCACTTCCAGATGACAAAGGACTTTGAAATTCGGTATATATATATGTATTTTGAGGGCATTAAAGGAATTGGACATTGAGTTTTTAAAATTCGATTCTTAATACGGGACAATGGGGGGTAAATTTAAAAATTTAAAAATTCACCATATCTCACAAACCAATGGAAATAAAATCTTGAAATTTGACATGCCTATAACAAAACTAAAATAAGTAAACATGTGTTTCGGGATTTTTCAAAATTCGATCCATAAGAGGGGGAAATGTACAGCATTATAAATGTGTTCGGAAGTACTATTATTTTAACACAATCAAACTGATTGGTAAAGTTATCATACGAATTGAATATTTCCAACTGAGCGAAAATGAGGCCAATAAGGTTGCCTGAGCGAAATATGCTGGCTGGTTGTCGGCCCAGTTAGCTTAAATGGAAAAGCATTGGCCTTGTAAGCCAAGGATCTGGGTTCGATTCCCGGCCTGGGCATTTTTTCGCTCAGTTGGAAATATTCAATTCGTGTTCGGAAGTGTTTAATAATCTATGCTTGATGCATGATTTTTACTTTCTTCTATCTTTAGAAGAAGAACGTATTGAATTCGTGAAAATTTTCGACTTCCGGTTTTCAATGGATTTATACGTTTTAGAATGCCTTGAACACGATTTGATGGTTTTTAGAAATTGTCTGTCTGTCTGTCACTCTGTTACTCTGCGAGTCTGTATGTGACAAAAATTTTGTGGACGCTCTATCTCAAGAACTAATGCACGGAATTTCACAAGACTTTAGATTCAGTTAGACCTTGATATAAACTGGACCTGATTCGTTTTTGGTGAAAATCGCCCAAAAGGTGGCGCTGCTATGCGCCATTTTACACGATTTCTGTAGTAGCTATATCTAAAGAACTATTGCACGGATTTTCATAAAACTTCCGATTCAGTTAGTCCAGGATATAGTTTGGTGCTGATTACTTTTTTGTGAAAATCGTATTTTTCACGATTTCCGCAAGAGCTGTTTCTCAAGAGCTAATGCACGGATTATCATCAAACTTCAGATTTAGTTAGTCCTTGACATGAATTGACGTTTTATACATTTTGGTGCAAATCAATCAACAGGTGGCGCTGCTATGCTGCATTTTTTGAGATTTCCGCAATAGTTTTATCTCAAGAACTAATGCTTGGATTTTCAACAAACTTCAGATTCAGGTATACCTTGATATCATTTAGTGCTGTTTATGTTTTGGTGCAAATCGCTCAACAAGTGGCACTGATATGCTACATTTTTTAGAATTTCCGCTATAGCTCTATCTCAAGAACTAATGCACGAATTTTCATCAAACTTCAAATTCAGATATACTTTTATATGATTAAATTTATGTAATTTCTTGTACTATTTAAATGATGTAATTGACGTGATTTATATAGAAGAAAGTTTTGTGATGGCCACAACATACTAGTTCTGTTTGTACATGGCAGTCAAATATTGTGACTCATTTTTCACTGACTTCCTGTTGACATAGATGTTTGAAATTTGGAATATTTATGTATTCCTGAAGGCAATAGATGAATTGGACATTGATTTTCTAACATTCGATCCCTAAGGTCAGACAATGGTGGGGAGGCAAATTAAAAAATTAAAAAATTGACCATATCTCACAAACCAATTGACATAAAATATTGAAGCTTGACATGCCTATAACTAAAATAAGTAAACATGTGTTTCGGAATATTTTTAAATTCGATCCCCGTTCGGAGAAAACGTGGGGCCTTCCTCCAATCGCCTTCTATTTTGTAAAAACATCACACGGGAGGCAAATTTGGTTAATGGTTGCTCAATTATAGATCGATTTCCTATGAAGAAATCAGTATCAGCTTCAACAATGAGTACTGGTTGAAAAGTACTAATGGCAGGATCACCACAATAGCGCCCGATTTTGACCAACTTGGTGATAGCTGGCTAACTTGGCGAAATTTCCATTTAAATCCATTGATCTTTCATAATCGAGCTCATAGCGCTTTAATTTAAACTTTGCGCGTTTAAGGTTTTATTCAAGACTCTCCTACTTTTAAGTGCATTTTAAAAAAATATTTTTTTCCACATTTTTGTCACTTTTAATAAAAGCATGTTTAATTAAATTTTTTTTTACATTTTTTTAAAATTTTCTAAATTGTTCCTTTTCAGGGAATTCTTGAGAATAATTTATGTTTTTAATTCAAAATTTTCCTCTTTTGAGTATTTGCACATCGATACGCAGGAAGTAAGGAAAATGTTTATTCAGACTGTAAAAAAATTTACACTTTCATAATGTTATATTTTCATATCATATTCAGTGGTGCCAACTTTTGATATAAATTGTTTTGTAACAAAATTATTTTGGTAAAATGGCAGGGCTAATTTCAGTTATTTAAAGGAGAGAGGAGGATATGGAAATATGAATATAAAATATAAAAATTACATGAAATACGAGTATAATTATAATTGTTAGCTCACGGACAGACGACATCCAGAGGAGTATTTTCTGAAAAATGTGGACAAAAATATTTTATGAGCTGTATTAAGTTGAAATGTTGTAAAAAGCTATTTAGAGTCATTATATATAATTAAAAAAAAAAAAAAAAAAAAAAAAAAACAACATATAATTTTTTCTATGAATTTACAAAAGATCTTTGCTTTTTAATAAGTAAACTACTATTTAAATCAGTTTAGAATAAACATTTATGATATTTAATGAAATATTCCTTTTTTTAATATATTTATAACAAATTCTTTCTGTAACTTACTATTCTAATCATATTCATCTGTTTCGTCTTCATCCTCATCTTCCTCTTATTTTGGATGTTGTCCGTATGGTGTTTTTGGTTGTTTTACTAGAAAAGAGCCTTTTTTCTAAAATTTTGGTCTTGAACTACTTATAAAAGGATCGGAATTTAGTAAACGTCTATTCAAAACATTTTTATTTCACTGCTCTCGAGAAAATTTTCGGCAAAAAGTTTGCCTACATTGGCGGAAATGTTTGTTTCTAGCTTTAGCAGCCTCGTTCGAAAGTTGATCGATAGGCAATACTGCATGTTTAATTACTGTGGCCACATGTGCTAAAACTTTATGTACTGATGGTGACATTGGGTGCTACCCATATAATTCGACAAAAAGATTTCAGTTTCTTCGGTGTAATTTTCAAATTTTTTAACATCAATTCTATGTTCACTGGGCATTGCCTCTAAACGTAAAGGAACAAGAGAACTCTGAAATATATTTGCATCACTATCAGAAGCATTCTGAAATATCTGTTTAAATTGCGATCTGTTGGGAGCCATCGCAACACCATTTAGATATTTGTTCGAAATTGTGGTTTTCTTCTTCTGTATTATTTACAATAACTTCTTCTAAATATTTGCACAGTCCTAAAGAGGTGTGATCAAGAAGATCTGTAGGTTAACTTCTGCGCTTGTTTCTGTCACATTCACCGACGCCTCACTTATATAGCAGTCCTTCTTCGCTTTCTTAATCAGAGAATAATATGTAAATATTCTTATTTGAACTATGAATAATTTCCCATTGATTTCTCGTTAGATCAGCTTCTACAAAAATTGATAAGGCTTCTGATGGTGTTTGGTTCTTAATAGTGTTTTTTTTTTTGCTGAACTTATAATTTTTCTGTAATTTGTATCTCTTGTTGACTTAGAGTTTTATGAGGATCGAGGCATCAATATTACCATTAGCTCATTGATTTGTACTAGCTGCATATGTTAATTGATCAAGAGGAACTTGCTCCCTTAAACCTCTTGTTTTTTGTCAATTGCTTCTGTCACACAATTCGGCAAAATCTTTTGTTGGTCTATCTTTTTTGATATTGTACAGATAGTATATTCTACAGCTAATTTTACGGAACTGTTAAGCCAATGTTCATTTATCTTAAGAAAACGACATTTTGCCCTATTGGCAGCCTCCCATTTTTTAAAAAAAATTGATTTAAAACGGCTTAACGAACGTATTAATGATATTTATTCATCTACTGGACATGTCATCATTTTTGTAACTTTACTTTCCATGAAACATAATTTTTCATCTGTTTTCGTATTAGAACAATCTTGTTTAAGGTCAAACAGCAACTTTCTTGAAAGATCTTTTGCTGTCATTGAAGTTTCTAAAAGAAAAATGAAGATTTTTCGTTTTTAAAATATCATCATCTTCTGATACATTTTTTTATTTTTTTTAAATAAAAAGGTAAAAAAAAAAAAAATAAAAATAAAAAAAAAATGGGGCAAGTTGGGGCAAGACTTTATTTTAGGAATATAATAAGGAATATCTATATTTTATATTACAACAAAAAGTTTTGCCCGACAAAGGGCGACACGTATTTATAAATCACTAAAAATTTAAAAGAACTAGTAAAAATTACACTTTTTTTTAAAGATAAAACAATGTGGCTATTTTCATAATTATATTCTTTTATAACTAAAACTAAATACAGTAATTTAAGCTACATACCTCCCACTTCTATGCCCATAAAGGATTTTATTCAGATCTCCACTCTATGCAACAATAATTGCAATTAAATAATGCTCTTCTCACCACAGCGCTGAGAAAAGAGAAATCTGCGATGTAAGACAGCTGTGTTCAGACTGATAACGCGACGGAGAGTGTTACCGAACATTCCTAAGATATTGTTTACCGGAAACACTGACTAGTAAGCTATACAAGCACATAAAGTATTGCGGTTTTTAACGAAATTCATTTTTCGACTTTTGTCCAGCTTTTTTAGAAATACTCCACTGTGCGACGGAAAATTAAACAAACGAATTCATAAATATTTTACAACCATAGTGGAAAGTGTTAAAAAGTTTAAATAAATGTTGCGCAAGTAACCCACTTAAATTAATAAACAGCGTTTATTAACCAAGCATCCCTTTTAACCTAATAATTAAGGACTTTACGTTATAAAATGGAATAATAAACAAAATAGAGGTTGATATCCAACGTACACTTTATTCATAAACTTAAAAGTCATGTAAAAATCACGAAGTAGAGTTTTATTTTATTCATGTGTTTTTATTTATTACATCATCTTTAAATTTATGCATAAAGTATATGTTGGGTAGCAACCTCCATTTTTTTCGTATCCCTTTTAACTTTATACTTATCACAATGTATAAACAAAAATATAATAGAAACTTTGATCGAACATTTAATACTCGTTAAGAAAAATTTTGTAAAAAAAAAAAAGCAAGTGCAGAAGCGCTGTCAAATACCCATAACTGGTTTCATTTGATAAGTTTGATTGCTCCTAACATATTAATGCTTAATTTAATTACGTATTACCACATTGTTAGCAAGCCGTAAAACCAACAGAGTAAAAAAGTATCCAGGCCAGGGTTTGATCACGGGTCTTTTGGTTCAGCAAACAACGTTCTTCCATCAGAGCCACATGGAACGACACACCAAACATGGCACCCTTCACTTTTAAATGTTGGTAAGGCTGCAACCACACCACAAGATGGAATGGCTTTCATCTACTACAATCCTGCGGCAAACATGAGTCTAAATAAATCCAGCATCGGTAGTTTATGTTTAATAATTTTAAACGGTGACATACGCCGAGAAATCTAAATTTAATTACGTGAATTTGTATTTACGTTGCTAACAAGGCGTAAAACCAACAGAGTGAAAAAGTATCCAGACCAGGATTCGAACGTGGGTCTTTGGTTCAGCGAACCAACGCTCTTCCATCTGAACCACCTGGAACGACACACCTAGCCTGGCACCCTTCACTTTTAATTGTTGGTAAGACTGAAACCGGAACACAAGATGGAATAGCTTTCATGAACCACAATCCTACGATAAACATGAGTCCAAATTAATCCACCATCGATAATTTATATTTAATAATTTTAAACGGTGACATACGCCGAAAATCTAAATTTAATTACGCGAATTTTTATTCACATTTCTAACAAGGCGTAAAACCAACAAAGTGACAAAGTATCCAGACCAGGATTCGAATGTGGGTCTTTGGTTCAGCGAACCAACGCTCTTCCATCTGAACCACCTGGAACGAGACACGTAGCCTGGCACCCTTCACTTTTAAATGTTGGTAAGGCTGAAATCAGAACACAAGATGGAATAGCTTTCATGAACCACAATCCTGCGATAAACATGAGTCCAAATTAGTCCACCATCGATAATTTATATTTAATAATTTTAAACGGTGACATACGCCGAGAAATCTAAATTTAATTACGCGAATTTTTATTCACATTTCTAACAAGTCGTAAAACCAACAGAGTGAAAAACTATCCAGACCAGGATTCGAACGTGGGTCTTTGGTTCAGCGAACCAACGCTCTTCCATCTGAACCACCTGGAACGACACACCTAGCCTGACACCCTTCACTTTTAAATGTTGGTAAGGCTGAAATCAGAACACAAGATGGAATAGCTTTCATGAACCACAATCCTGCGATAAACAGGAGTCCAAATTAGTCCACCATCGATAATTTATATTTAATAATTTTAAACGGTGACATACGCCGAGAAATCTAAATTTAATTACGCGAATTTTTATTCACATTTCTAACAAGGCGTAAAACCAACAAAGTGACAAAGTATCCAGACCAGGATTCGAACGTGGGTCTTTGGTTCAGCGAACCAACGCTCTTCCATCTGAACCACCTGGAACGAGACACGTAGCCTGGCACCCTTCACTTTTAAATGTTGGTAAGGCTGAAATCAGAACACAAGATGGAATAGCTTTCATGAACCACAATCCTGCGATAAACATGAGTCCAAATTAGTCCACCATCGATAATTTATATTTAATAATTTTAAACGGTGACATACGCCGAGAAATCTAAATTTAATTACGCGAATTTTTATTCACATTTCTAACAAGTCGTAAAACCAACAAAGTGACAAAGTATCCAGACCAGGATTCGAATGTGGGTCTTTGGTTCAGCGAACCAACGCTCTTCCATCTGAACCACCTGGAACGACACACCTAGCCTGACACCCTTCACTTTTAAATGTTGGTAAGGCTGAAATCAGAACACAAGATGGAATAGCTTTCATGAACCACAATCCTGCGATAAACAGGAGTCCAAATTAGTCCACCATCGATAATTTATATTTAATAATTTTAAACGGTGACATACGCCGAGAAATCTAAATTTAATTACGCGAATTTTTATTCACATTTCTAACAAGGCGTAAAACCAACAAAGTGACAAAGTATCCAGACCAGGATTCGAATGTGGGTCTTTGGTTCAGCGAACCAACGCTCTTCCATTTGAACTACCTGGAACGACACACCTAGCCTGGCACCCTTCACTTTTAAATGTTGGTAAGGCTGCAACCACAGCACAAGATGGAATGGCTTTCATCTACTACAATCCTGCGATAAACATGAGTCCAAATTAGTCCACCATCGATAATTTATATTTAATAATTTTAAACGGTGACATACGCCGAGAAATCTAAATTTAATTACGTGAATTTGTACTTACGTTGCTAACAAGGCGTAAAACCAACAGAGTGAAAAAGTATCCAGACCAGGATTCGAACGTGGGTCTTTGGTTCAGCGAACCAACGCTCTTCCATCTGAACCATCCTGGAACGACACACCTAGCCTGGCACCCTTCACTTTTAAATGTTGGTAAGGCTGAAATCAGAACACAAGATGGAATAGCTTTCATGAACCACAATCCTGCGATAAACATGAGTCCAAATTAGTCCACCATCGATAATTTATATTTAATAATTTTAAACGGTGACATACGCCGAGAAATCTAAATTTAATTACGCGAATTTTTATTCACATTTCTAACAAGGCGTAAAACCAACAAAGTGACAAAGTATCCAGACCAGGATTCGAATGTGGGTCTTTGGTTCAGCGAACCAACGCTCTTCCATTTGAACTACCTGGAACGACACACCTAGCCTGGCACCCTTCACTTTTAAATGTTGGTAAGGCTGCAACCACAGCACAAGATGGAATGGCTTTCATCTACTACAATCCTGCGGCAAACATGATTCCAAATAAATCCAGCATCGATAGTTTATGTTTAATAATTTAAAACGATGACATACATTTGAGAAATCTATATTTAATTACGTGAATTTGCATTCACGTTGCTAACAAGGCGTAAAACCAACAGAGTGAAAAAGTATCCAGACCAGGATTCGAACGTGGGTCTTTGGTTCAGCGAACCAACGCTCTTCCATCTGAACCACCTGGAACGACACACCTAGCCTGGCACCCTTCACTTTTAAATGTTGGTAAGGCTGAAATCAGAACACAAGATGGAATAGCTTTCATGAACCACAATCCTGCGATAAACATGAGTCCAAATTAGTCCACCATCGATAATTTATATTTAATAATTTTAAACGGTGACATACGCCGAGAAATCTAAATTTAATTACGCGAATTTTTATTCACATTTCTAACAAGGCGTAAAACCAACAAAGTGACAAAGTATCCAGACCAGGATTCGAACGTGGGTCTTTGGTTCAGCGAACCAACGCTCTTCCATTTGAACTACCTGGAACGACACACCTAGCCTGGCACCCTTCACTTTTAAATGTTGGTAAGGCTGAAATCAGAACACAAGATGGAATAGCTTTCATGAACCACAATCCTGCGATAAACATGAGTACAAATTAGTCCACCATCGATAATTTATATTTAATAATTTTAAACGGTGACATACGCCGAGAAATCTAAATTTAATTACGCGAATTTTTATTCACATTTCTAACAAGGCGTAAAACCAACAAAGTGACAAAGTATCCAGACCAGGATTCGAATGTGGGTCTTTGGTTCAGCGAACCAACGCTCTTCCATTTGAACTACCTGGAACGACACACCTAGCCTGGCACCCTTCACTTTTAAATGTTGGTAAGGCTGCAACCACAGCACAAGATGGAATGGCTTTCATCTACTACAATCCTGCGGCAAACATGAGTCCAAATAAATCCAGCATCGGTAGTTTATGTTTAATAATTTAAAACGGTGACATACATTTGAGAAATCTAAATTTAATTACGTGAATTTGCATTTACGTTGCTAACAAAGGCGTAAAACCAACAAAGTGACAAAGTATCCAGACCAGGATTCGAATGTGGGTCTTTGGTTCAGCGAACCAACGCTCTTCCATTTGAACTACCTGGAACGACACACCTAGCCTGGCACCCTTCACTTTTAAATGTTGGTAAGGCTGCAACCACAGCACAAGATGGAATGGCTTTCATCTACTACAATCCTGCGGCAAACATGAGTCCAAATAAATCCAGCATCGGTAGTTTATGTTTAATAATTTAAAACGGTGACATACATTTGAGAAATCTAAATTTAATTACGTGAATTTGCATTTACGTTGCTAACAAAGGCGTAAAACCAACAGAGTGAAAAAGTATCCAGACCAGGATTCGAACGTGGGTCTTTGGTTCAGCGAACCAACGCTCTCCCATCTGAACCACCTGGAACGACACACCTAGCCTGTCACCGTTCAATTTTAAATGTTGGTAAGGCTGAAATCAGAACACAAGATGGAATAGCTATCATGAACCACAATCCTGCGATAAACATGAGTCCAAATTAGTCCACCATCGATAATTTATATTTAATAATTTTAAACGGTGACATACGCCGAGAAATCTAAATTTAATTACGTGAATTTTTATTCACATTTCTAACAAGTCGTAAAACCAACAGTGTGAAAAAATATCCAGGCCAGGATTCGAAATTGGGTCTTTGGTTCAGCGAACCAACGCTCTTCCATCTGAACCACCTGGAACGAAACACCTAGCCTGGTGCCCTTCACTTTTAAATGTTGGTAAGGCTGTAACCGCTGCACAAGATGGAATAGCTTTCATGAACCACAATCCTGCGACAAACATGAGTCCAAATTAATCCAGAATCGATAATTTATATTTAATAATTTTAAACGATGACATACGCCCAGGAAATCTAAATTTAATTTCGTGAATCTTTATTCACATTGCTAGCAAGGCGTAGAACTAACAGATTGATAAGTATCCAGGTCAGGGTTTGAACGTGAATCTTTGGTTCAGCGCACCAACGCTCTTCCATCTGAGTCTCATGGATCGACACACCTAACCTGGCAACCTGCAATTTTATCGTTTAAAATTGTTAAATATTAATGCTTGTTTTGTTTTAATCTTTTGCATATAGGAGAACATATACACTGTAAAAAAAAATCTGTAGTTCTGCTGATGTAAAGTTGCATGCTTACTAAACTTACAACTGTAACTGTACAAAATAGCTGAAAATCTACAAAACTACATTTTGTAAAGCTACAGAAATCTGTAACTTTACAAATGAGTCTGCTAAAATTACAGTAATCTTACTAAAATTTTATCTGTAACCCTGGCTGCAGTGACATGAAAAGGCATCCCAGTTTCCTAAAAAATTCTTACTAACCTTACAGATGTTTTGATTTTCGGCGCAAAAGTGTGTGTGTAATATGAATTTTTGTTGTTGTCGTTACATAAAAAGTTCTAGGAATCCCAGTTTCCTAGAAAAACTTTAGTAACTTTACAGATTTTTTTTACGGTGTAGATTTTATGATATTCATCAGTTATGATGTATGTTAGTAGAGAATGACCTGTTTTTTATCATAGATACTCAGATTTAAGATCAGCGTTTTTCGCCCTCTTCGCTGCACATAGCCAGTCTGTGATATTTTGAGTTATAGAATCGATAATTGCAGGGATCTGTATGCTAGATTTAATTAATCTGCTTGAAATTTTAACCCTTTATGTTACGGCGGCACTTTAAAGCACCTGTTTAACAATGTTGTTAAAAAAAAGCATTTGATTGATACATTACAAAGTGTAAGTTTCAGAATCAGTGTTAAATATACTTTTCTCTGTCATGGGTAAATATCATTTGTAGGTCTTTTAAACAAAAAAAGTTTGAGATGGAAATTTTACCCGCTCTATATCTTGCATTAGTTTCCATCTTACTGTGTGACGTGCGCTAATAAGTTTCTCTTGTGAAACATTTCAAAATTGTCAATATTTCTCATTGTAATTAAAAAAATTCTAAATGGATTTATCTGTAATATTTTCATTTCATTGCAAATGTTTTTAATGAAAAACCAATATTTCTGAGAAATATTTCAGCATTTCATTCCTCTTGCGTCAATTGTAAAGCAAATATTTCCAAGCTAATCTAATATTTCTGAATTATTAGTATTTCATTATAAAGGTATTCAGTGAAATAACAATATTTCTGGGAACTATTTCGCCATTTCATTGGTAGTATTTCCATTGAAAAAAAAATTAAAATCTCAACTGATAGTTCTGTGATATTCATATTTCTTTGTAAAGATTTTAGAAAAAAAACCCAGTATTTTTGAGAAATATTTCCCATTTTATTGCCAATATTTCCATTGTAAAGCAAGTATTGCCAATCGAAACAAATATTTCTGAAATATTCGCATTTCAGTGTAAATATTTTCGGTGCATATACGAAACACGTGGCAATTTTCCCCATTAAAAAAAATAATATATATATGTAAGAAAATTATAAAGATTGGACCTATTGATTAGTTTTTGTAATGAATCGTCCCTCAATTTGGATACGGGCCCAATGACTGATAATCACGGGTTTGGCGGGGTAGCCAACTAATCCATTTTATCGTTAAATTAATAGAAACACATGGCCCTTTTTAACTGGTAACCCTAGGAGATGAGCAATTTCAGAGATATACCTCTACGCCACTTGGTATCTGAAGTCTAACCTGTAAACAGCTATGGAAATTGATTGCCACCTTTTTAATTATTTAAATAAAACTTAATAAAGTTAATTTCAGTGAATACTGTCATTTCGTTAAAATGTGACATATATATATATGTGTGTGTGTGTGTGTGTGTGTGTACAGTGATTTATAACCGGAAATAAGTTTGTGGTTTGTGGCAATGCATTTACAATTTTAATAATTTTCTAAATCAAGAAAAAGTCATATTCAAAACCTTGATAACTTACATTTGGCCCTGATATTTACAGCTTCTGTAGACTGGAATCCTGACGTGATAAATCTGCTTCAATATTTTCAAGCTGCAACCATTAATGTCAAGTTGCAACTATAAATTATTTTCCGCTACTTGAGTCTTTGCGACATGAAAAAAGAACCCCATAAAAATTCTTAACGTGAAAAGGAAGTAATAGTAAAGATTTGATATCTTTATAGTAATTTATGTTTTTCACTCGCATTCTTTTTTAGAAAACATGATGTCAAATCGAAATAAAATAATATTTTTGGTGATGATAATAATTTTTTTATCATTTCGACACTGTTTATGATGCATGAGTAGTAACAGAAAAAAATTACTCTGTGCATATCTGTTTTGGCTACATCTTTATACTCGTAGTCTACATCTTTAAAAAAGTATTGACTACACCCTTACAGACTTATCTCTATTAGAGATATATCTGTACTTTTACAGACGAAATCTCTATTCGAATATTGGCTACATCTTTATAAGCTCCATCTATATTAGAGTATTGGCGGCATCTTATCAGGTTGTATATCTATAAGACTTTTGACTGTACGTCTGCAGAGTTTTGGAGGTGAAAGCAATTGGTGAAGGTGGTGAGGGAATTTTTGCTTAAGAAAGGAAGCAAAAAACTTGGAAGACATTTTTCGCAATTTCGTTGCCAACATTTCAATTCTTTATTCAATTTTAAATCAAATATTTCCAATCAAACCTCATTAGTTTTCAATACTAAAATTTTATTGTAAATATTTTCAGTGGAAAACCAATGTTTGTGACTTGGCATTTCATTATTAATATTTTCTTTGCAAATCAAATATTTCTTGTCAAACTGGTATTTATGCAATATTAGCATTTCATTGTTAATGTTTTCTGCACAAAACCAATATACCAGAGAAATATTTCGCTTTTCTATGCCACTTTTTTTTTTTTTTTTTAGCAAGATAAATATTTCCAATCTAATCTGATATTTTAGCATTATTTGAGTCTGATTGTAAATATTTTCGGAAAAAACCAATATTTCTGAGATAATGGCATTTCCTTGGACATTATTCCACACTTGTTACATGATGTTCTTAAAATATCGTCATAAATTCACGTGAACCAAGATTTTCTTTTCTTTTATACGCATAAGAAGTACGCCGCTGTTTATGAATCATTAAATGTATACACAGGGTGTTTCATAAAAGATTGGCAAAATTTAAGAGGTGATAGTAGACATAAAAAGAAACAACTTTTCTCAAAGAATGCATAGTCAGAATAATAACGCAAAGCTGCTATATGGCGCCGAAGGCGATATTGTTGTAGGTGACAAAAAAAAAAAAAAAAAAAAAAAAGAAAAAGAAAAAAACCACAAAGAACGATTAAGTAACAAAAGCAAGGTGGGAAACCGCTCTCCGTACAATCGTTGATCCTCTGAGCCATTTCCATTTGCAGTTCCGTAGATAAAATGCATATCGGCTTTTTCCATTTTCGTGAAGAACAGCATCTTCCGATAAGTTCCTACCGCGATTGACAGTTGCACATTCTGAGCAGCGGCTTTTACGTAATAATCGAGGAGAAATTTTGCATACGCGTCCTTCTCCTTGCCAATATGACATCTGCATGCTATTAGTGTTGTTCTTTTCCCGATAACTCGCACCAGGAATGGAGCTTTAACGTTTGAATCGCCCGTACTTTTGCGTTTTATTTCCGACCATACATTCTTTGATGAAAGTTGTTTGTTTGGATGTGTACCATCACCTCTTAAAGTTTTGCTCATCTTTTATGAAACTCCCTATATGAAGTGATTTATATAATAACCGGAAATACTTTAGCGGAACTTCTTTTGAAATTATAATAAATTTTATAAATTAATCTAAAGCCACATTCTAAATCTTGATAAGCAGATCTGGCACTCATATTTTCAACCTTCTGCCATACTAGTATCCTGAAGTTTAAAAGTCTGCGCCGATATTTTCGAACTACAAAAAAATGTCAGGTTGCAATTATAAATTACTTTTCACCATTTTCGCTTCTGCAATAGGGAAGACTGTGGAGGTTTGTCCCCTATTTTACAAAAGGTTTTTTAATTTTTTAAATATTGAACCCAGAATAAAGTTTCAAATATCATTTTATTTGTTATACAATCAGTTATCAAAATAAAATTACGACATAAATGTAATATATAAGGTACAGTAAAACCTTCCTAAAGCGACCACGTTCCGTTCCAATAAAAATTGGTCGTTCCGAGAGGTAATCTCCTAATGGGGTTAATGTTTAAATCTAGATTTTAATTGTTGAAAAAAGGTAACAATTATTGTTATTAAAATTTATTTTTCACATTAGGAAAAAATATATAAATTTAAGTATCAAAACAAAAGTTAATTACATAAGTTAATTACTGCAGAGATTTAAATACATTGACGTTAGCTTTGATTTTACGGTTTCATCTTTTATAACATTCCTTTTAACTTTTCCTAAAGTCCTTTTGAAGTTCAGTAATTAAATGCAATTTTTTTTGGAACTGAACAAATAATGACGATTTCATTAATTTATCTATTTCTTTGAGAGTTTCCTGACAGATTAGGGCAGGGAAATTTATTGACCGTCATTCTTAATTTGTCATCAGAGTTCAGTTCATTGCCTAAAATCGCACAAAAGTGTTTAAACACTTAAAAGTTACCGTAATAAAAAAAATTCTAAACTTAGTTTAGAAGTTTGATGAATAATGCACTCTATGGAACTATTTTCCTAATAAAACCTTTTTCAAGGTACCAGGATAAAACGGAATTTGTTTCATTTTCTTCCAAGAAATTGGCCGCTCATGGAGGGAGTTCAACTGAGATGGCCTTTGAATGGGGGTAAAATTAGTATTTAGCCTACGGGAATAAATTTCGTTCCATGAAAAAAATGGTCGTTTAGGGAGGTGGTCGCTTAATGTAGGTGGTCGCAAAGGGAGATTTCTCTTTAGTTGAAAAATGATTGATTTTAATCATGAGAAAATAATGAGTCAATAATGAGAAAATAACTAATTTAAGGAGTCAAAGATTACATTTCTATATTACTGGTATTAAACGCAAGCGCAGTATGTAAAGTCTTGGAAAAAAAAAATAAATAAATAAACACCCCTACTAACTCTGCAACAAATTATTGTAGAATGAAGTTACTGGTACCAATCGATTGAAATAAAGTCTACTTTTAAATGATATATATAAAATTTGCTTAGGGGGACATATACAAATCACAAACAGATCAAACTTTGTTTTTTCAATAGCAACACCCCGTTTTGACGATATATTTTAAATCTTCGTTTCAAGCTAGAATACATAGTTCTCATGGAAACGAAATTTCATATTATTTGGATGATAAATTTTTGAATTACAAAAGTTCGAAACTTAGAGGTTCTAATGTTAAATTATATTTTCATATTTTTATTAATATCTCCTGAAATTGTAATCTTTGTGTGATAATATTTTTGTGTGGTTATAATACCAAAAAATCCAAACATAAATACATTGAATTTGCATTAAAAAAATATTACATAAATTATAAAATTAATATTTAAAAAAATATGAACTGCAACCTACAATGTTTTTGATAATTTATACTTATTATGTCCTGCTTTATATGAATTCTCAATGTAAATTTTTTCTCGCAAGTAGTTTTCGAATTATGATTAAAAATCCCCAAAATCATGGTTAAGGGGCCGTCTATGACGTTCAGAAAAGCATAGTTCAAAAATATATATTTTACTCATTTTATTGAAGTATTTATGCTGTCAATAGTCAAAACACATTAAGCGAGTGAAATGGTCATATTGGCAAGAAATAATACATTGATAGAAGAATTATAGTCATTCTGTAGCGCTTCAAAAACCGACTACCGAACTTCGATTTGAATATAACCCCTAAAATAGGTTCATTTAAAAAAAAATTTTCTGAAACTAATAGTACGAATGTCATCGAAATTTGGATTTAGGCTTATTGAAGGGTGTTGAATTCATTTATAGTGTCAAACTTGGGCATTGCTATTGAAAAAAACAAAGTTTGGGTTCGTTTTGACATGTAGATGGTCCCCTAAGCAAATGTTATATACATAATTTCAAAGTAGGCTTTATTTCTAATCATTTGCTGCCAGTAACGTTCTGCTGCAACAATTTGTATCAGAGTTTGCAAGGGGTGTTTACTTTTTTTTTCAACGACTGTACATTTTGAAGATAGATATATGCGCCCTTGATCCTGAAGTGGTTAATATCTTCAGAAGTTCATACAAAAATGATTTTTTATCTTTTTCTCTTGCGTAAAAATCATATTTTGATGTTTAATAATAAAATTTATTCAATGATTTATCTAATATCCTGAAATAAGTTTTCAACAGGGTTTTGCTTGCAATTTTAATAAATTTTATAACACAGTCAAAAGTCTGATTCTAAAGCTTGATAAACATTTGTGGCGCTGATATTTACAGCATCTTCGTAGACTGGAATTCTGAGGTTTTTTAAGTTTACGTAAATAGTTTCGAGCTAAAACCCGTTAATGTCAGTTTGCAACAATAAATTATACCCTGCTATTTCCGCGTCTACAATATAAAACAAAAACCCCATAAAAGTTCTTGTCGTGAAAAAGGAGAAATAGTTAAATTTTAAGTCATTATTGTAAATATTGTTTTTTATACAATTTCTAATTTTTTAAGGTTTACCAGTACGTTTAATACTCCCTTTTTTTTTTAGTAAAGCAAAAATAATTATAACTATCTGGAATTGATTGTTTCAAATAAATTTTTATTTGTTAATTGATTTATTTTGAGGCAAATAAATTTTCGAATTTTTAGGAAAAATAATGCAATATTTGATACTAGCCAAAAAATTCCATTCATTCATTCAAAAATAATGATAGTTTACTATTTTTTCTATAAATATACATTGTGAATTAATAAAAACGTAACAAACTACAATGTAAACCATAAAATGAAAACTACAAGAGACATACCCACTCAAATTATCACTTTGTTAATTTTTCGTATGTTTTCTGAATTTAAATTTGAAAAAATAACTGTTCGCTCTACAAAAATTTTCAGATATTAAAACCGATAGTTCGTTAAACTAAAAGCATCACATAAATTGTAAGCAATTAGACTTACATAAATGTAATCATGGTTTTTGGAAATCAGAATGTTTTACGTAGCTGATTGTCCATCAGAATGAATGCTTTTCAGAAAACACATTAAAAGTTTTTATTTCTGAAATTCTATAAGAAATATTCACACTAAATTTTCCAGATTTATTTAATGTAACCTTTCTTAATCTCAGAGCTGATACGAACACAACAGGCAGCATAGCAACCATTTCCTCAACCTTCCGCACTGATTCTTCTAGCTCAATCTAACTGGACGACCACTTCGCTCTTGGTCAACAACTTTTTAAAGACCTTGCTCATCTTGTACAACAGCTGTCTCAAAAATTCTAAATTAACATCTTATAGTTGGATTATATGCTGCCATCTATCGGCATACTTGGAAACAATTTACTACTAATTTCTGACCTTTCATATCAGTTTGTGACCTACTTACTGACTTTCCCTTGTATGTATACTACATAGTATGCTAAAAGATACTCCAGTTAAACGAATAGCACAGTTAAAAATTTCCATTTAGCAATTTTCGCGAATAAACGGAAATAGAATTGGGAACTAGAATTTGTACACACGAAGTAATATATTTTTTAAAAACTAGTTCAATTTAAAAAATCTTCTGGAAGATTTATAATAAGATCTAGAAGATTTGTAATACGTTTAAGTGAATTTTATATCTTTCTTTGTTTATAACCGATGACCAGGCCCCTACCTGCCGGGTCTCCCCAGCTGAACGAGTTTGATACCTGGTATCGAGGCGGTGATCGCCTAATCGCCGCGTAGCGGCTATAAATCTGACGAGGGTGTAGATCTTCATCCTATCGACTGTGCCTACTGCTTAGCTCTGAACTTAGTTAAAACGGTTACTTAACATTTTGATCTTGTTGTTTTGTACCTGCGCTTTGCTACTCAAGTTGGCCTCGTAATTTAGAACCTTGATCAAGTAACGAGAGAATCTTATCTTAAGAATTGACGAAGTTATGAATTTTTTTCTTGACCGAGATTTTCTACCCCTTTGTGTATGAGTTTGGAAGAGATTTGTGCAGAATCATGGAAATTGTCGTGTCCATAAAAAAGCAATATAGATAGATAGAAAGTTTTGAACGGGGGGTGGTTTGGGGTTTTAGGGGTCATGATCGGCGTAGAGCTACAAAAAAAAAAAAAAAAAAAAATTCAGAAATTCTAACATGGGGGAGAATGTAACAGGTCGTATTTCTTGCGAAATCTACTTAAAAGGCAAATGTTTTTCATCTATGAAAATATAGTTTAATTTCCAATGAAACCTATTCATTGATAACCTATTCTGAAAAGCATTCTTCATCTTTAGAAACTTCCGAAACGCATATATTATTGATATTTAAAATAGAATTTATATAAAAAAGTTAATTGAGTATTCGAATTTATAATAGAATAAGAAAATAATATTAATTTTAATGTAATGTTAATGTTGCCTATTTATCTTGTCTATATTATAATTGTCTGTAAAACACGTTTGTTGGAGCGATAAGCAGTGTTAAGAAATCTGTCGAATTTTTTATTTAGCGATCACAAATTCATACCTGAAGATTTTGAATAGTAATTTTATTTTAATATTAACGTGAAAATAAAAAATCGCTACTTTGCTAAATGGTGCATGCAGAATTTGCAAAGTTAAAAACTAAACAAACATTAAAATCATACATAAAATCAAACATAAAAAGCTGCCTCAAGACTACAAGCCAAACACAAGGTTTCGCGACGTCACGACGCGGGGCATAGATCAGCCGTGGAGAACACATGCGTTATTTAAAACATTAATTCTTTCCTCCATATTTCAACTTATTATCACAGCATATGGGAAAAAAAATAAAAACTTATAGTTTAAAGACGCTAATTAAGTGCTTTTTAATCAATTTCGATCACTCGAAACAATAATAACGATAACACAAAAACAATATTTATGAAATAATATCACTGTGTCAATGAAAATGTGCATCAGAATTAAAGATACATTAAAGAAAATTCGTTCGTTAATGAAAAAAAAAATCCCAAGTATTAAATTTATTTTAGTAGACAGTTTTTATTATTTATTCTACTTTGCAGTGTTAAGAAATCTGTCGAATTTTTTATTTAGCGATCGCAAATTCATACCAGAAGATTTTGAATAGTAATTTTATTTTAATATTAACGTGAAAATAAAAAATCGCGACTTTGCTAAATGGTGCATGCAGAATTTGCAAAGTTAAAAACTAAACAAACATTAAAATCAAATTATTTAATATGAGGATCTCAAAAGCCAAGGGGTATAAATGACAAATTTGAAAAAAAAAAATTAACTAAGTGCACAGACGACCTGGAAATATGTTTTTTTTTTCTTTCCAGGTAAAGAAATATAAGTGATTTTCTAATTGTGTGTTGTGTTTTTGAGATCAACCACTTTTGCCGAATAATGATCAATATTGATTAATTATAAATTTAAAGAAAATTGCACCCTGCTTTTTTTTACATTTATTGATATAAGAGTTCAAAGACCACTGTAAAACAAGCAGAAGTTTCCTATTTCAATTCAGTCAATTATTATTGACGTTCAGATTAAAATTGTCATGTTAAAAGAATGATGAAAGACTACCCAAAATTACATTCAATTATAAAACAAATAAAAAAAGGAAATGGGGAAGATCACGGAAGTACAGGGTGGATGATATTGCAAAGGCAATGAGGGATAGAGGTGTGGAGGAGGAATGGACCCTTGACTGAAAAAAAATGGAAAAGGACTCTTGTAGATTCTTCGGATGGCGGCATCTGACGCCACAAATTTATAATACGAGGTATATCCACAAAGTAAGTTCCGTTTAGTTATATAAATAAAACGTGTACAGATACAAAAAAATATTTATTGTACAAAAATCTACAACTGTGAAACTACTTTTCTACATAGCTTCCGAAATTTTGTAGGCACTTGTCGTAGCGTGCCACAAGGTTTTGTATTTCTTCTTCATAGAAGGTTGCCGCCTGTGTTTTCAACCATGTGGTTACATGTTCTTTCAGCTCGTCATCCTCGGTGAAGTATTAACCACCAAAGAAAGATTTGAGGTGTAAACTTTACGGTTTTGCTTAACCTTCTCTTCAGTTGCGTGAACCAGTTCATCAGTAACCAAAGACGGGCGTCCACTTTGTTCTTCATCGTGCACTTGATCACGTCCTTCATTAAACTGTCTGACCCATCTTCTAACCATTGAATTACTCATAGCATTTTGTCCGTAAACCTCGCAGATTTGCCGATAAATTTCAGTTGGTTTAACTTTCTTTGCATTAAGAAATTTAATCACAGATCTGATTTCACAAGCGGCGGCATTTTTAATTAAGGCTGACATTCTACAGAAGCACTACAAATAACACGTCGGCAGCAGCGATCTGAAAATGGCGTACATTTCTTCTCCTTCAGTTAGAGTAACTGCCACATATGCTCGGAACTGTGATCGCAGCGCTGCTGTGGATAGAAATAGAAACGGAACTTACTTTGTGGATATATATCGTATATATTATTGATGTTCAAATTTAACGTTTATTATCTTTGAGTTGAACTCAATTTACTCCAAATGGAAATTTTATCACTTGTACTCCTTGTCTTCTGATGTCCTCATATAATGTTTTTCAACAACCAACATTTTGTATACACCGTTTATTAAACTTGCGATATTTTACTTTCACGTTAATATTCAAGTTTTGATATAAATGTCCAGCTCTTTTATTAATTTAATTTTATTTACGGTATGTCTTCCATTGTATAAATCAAAAATAATTATTTTATCTTTCTGGAGAGAATTCGAAATTTCTAAATTAAAAAAATCCCCCAGACTTATGAAAATTACAGATAATTACTAGAAGATAGTTAAAACTAAACTAAATTATTTCATATTAAAATGTTGAACAGGCATGTGTGATGTAATAAGGTTGGTTGCTTGGTTGCATGGGATTTATGACGCAAAGTCCCTTCAGGAACATGCTGCGCCAGATGTAATAAGAACTGAAAAATTGTTAATAACACGATAAAAATTTAGGAAATGTATTAGGCCTTTCGAAAAAAAAAACATTATCTTTCTTCTTCAGACGCAAAGCACACATGCTAGGACTTTGAAAACAGGATCAAGACATAAATAATCCACCGGATTAAACAATTCGTCGAAGATTTGCTCCTGCTTTAAAAGTGGTAGTACGTGTTATTTGCGCTTAAAGAAGAAATACAACGTTCTTTTGAAAGTTCGAATGCGTTTCCTAACCTTTTATGACGTTATTAAAATTCCTTTGCCCTTAAATTATTTTATTTCTATACATTCATGTTTTGCAAAACTAAGCTTTTCTTACATTTTCTTCATGCTCGATACATTTCCTTTCATACTTGACGATCTTTCATCTTATCTTGATATAATAATGTGAACTTATGAGTAGATTACAGTAAAAGAAATCTAGGGGAATACAAATTTCAGATAAAGAAGAAAGCGCAGCAGTTGCTGCAAAAAATATTGTACAACAATTCATGCAAGCGCTTTTCCGGTTTTCCAATTAACGGTTTTCTTTTCAGAATGTTCTGGTATTTTAGTAATACATATTTTACACTTTGTTTCGCGATATAAAAATTGATCACCTGGGAGTTTTTAGAAAGATAATAATATATTCAGGGAAAAAAAATTGTAAGAATACCCATAAGCTGTATATTTATCCTGGAAAATTAATGATGCATAGGTTTGATTTTACACCAATATTTTGCTTGGCTGTTAACGTGAGATTACATTAGTGCATCTGCTTTTCAATAATAAATAGACGGTTATTTACCGCTTGATTTCATCTTTGAATAAGTTTTAAATATCCCAACGCGTTTCCTAATCTTTTATGGTGTTATTAAAAAAATATTTGCCCTTAAATTATATTATTTCGATTCATATTTGTAAAACAAAAAATATTTTACATTATCTTTATGCGTGTATTTTTTTCTTTCATATTTGAGGAATTCTCGTTTTATCTTCAAATAATAATTTCACGTTATCAGTATATGTTCTAGTAAAAACATTCTAGAAGAATATAAATTTTAGAAAAAGAAGAAAGCACAGCAGTTGCTACAAAAAATATTGAGCAACAATTCATTCAAGCACTTTTCTGGTTTTCCCATTAACGGTTTCTTTTCAGAATGCTCGGATATTTTATTAATACACATTTTACACTTTGTTTCGCGATATAAAAATTGGTCTCCTGGGAGTTTTTGGAAAGATAATAATATAGTCGAGGGAAAAAAATTGTAAGAATACCCATAAGCTTTATATTTATCTTGGAAAATTAATGATGCCTAGAATTTATTTTACAATATTTTGCTTTGCTGTTAGCGTGAGATTATATTCGTACATCCGCTTTTTGATAATGAATAGAGGGTTGTTACCCGACTGCCAAAAAGAGTTGTGTTTTACTCATATCTGGGTACATGGATTTCTTTATACCCTCGAAACATCCCAACGACTGAATGGATTTTAATGAATGTGGTCTCTATCGATTCGTCTTAACCGTCCGATGGTTATAGGCGATTTTTTTTATAAATTCAAAGTGGCGGCCGTAAAATACATAACGGCAGTAGAGACGGAAAAAAATTACGCACCCTATTGAGTGGCATGTCATTGGATAGTTCTTTCAAAATGAAGACGACGTTTCACTGACTATTTTACAGTCAGAAGCTTCGTTGAAATACTACACAACCTGGAAGTTGTGTAGGTAGGATCTCTAGCTTTACTGCAACTCTAACCTTCATATACATCTATAGGCCTCATCCAAACAGTGTTTATAGATAGGAAATAACAATTAAACACAACTTAAAAGTCATCAATACAAGTAAATAAAAAAATAGGTAAGTAATACAAAAAATACTTTCACACTGATGAGAAATAATTAATTAGTTCGCTTTTTACGCAGTCGGGTTTTTTGATATTTTAAATTTAATCACTTTTTTTACCGCTTGATTTCATCCTTGAATAAGTGTAAAATGTCTCAACACATTTTCTAATCTTTTATGGTGCTATAAAAAAGATTTTGCACTTACATTATTTTATTTCGATTCATATTTGTAAAACTAAATTTTTTTTTTAAATTTTCCTTACGCACGGTATGTTTTTTCTTCATACTTGAGGAATTCTCGTTTTATGTTTAAATAATAATTTCAAGTTATCAGTACGTTCTTGTAAAAACATTCTAGTAGAATATAAATTTTAGATAAAGAAGAAAGCACAGCAGTTGCTACAAAAAATATTGTGCAACAATTAATTCAAGCGCTTTTCTGGTTTTCCCATTAACGGTTTTCTTTTCAGAATGCTCGGATATTTTATTAATACACATTTTACACTTTGTTTCGCGATATAAAAATTGGTTTCCTGGGAGTTTTTGGAAAGATAATAATATAGTCGAGGGAAAAAAATTGTAAGAATACCCATAAGCTTTATATTTATCCTGGAAAATTAATGATTTCTAGAATTTATTTTACAACAATATTTTGCTTTGCTGTTAGCGTGAGATTATATTAGTACATGTGCTTTTTAATAATGAATAGAGGGTTGTTACCCGACTTCCAAAAAGAGTTGTGTTTTACTCGTATCTGGGTACATGGATTTCTTTATACCCTCGAAACATCCCAACGACTGAATGGATTTTAATGAATGTGGTCTCTATCGATTCGTCTTAACCGTCCGATGGTTATAGGAAATTTTTTTTTTATATAAATTCAAAGTGGCGGCCGTAAAATACATAATGGCAGTAGAGAAGGAAAAAAATTACGCACCCTATTGCACTGTAAAAAAACATCCTTGAATAAGTACAAATAGGCAGAACGCCTTTCCTAATCTTTTATGGTGTTATTAAAAAGTTTCTTGCCCTTAAATTATTTTATTTCGATTCATGTTTTAAAAGTAAAATTATTTTAAATTTTCTTTATGCACGGTATTTTTTCCTTCACACTTCAGAAATTATCGTTTTATCTTCATATAATAATTTCAAGTTATCAGTATGTTGTAGTAAAAACATTCTGCACTGTAAAAAAAATTCTGTAAAGTTACTAAAGTTTTTCTAGGAAACTGAGATTCCTAGAACTTTTTATGTAACGGCAACAACAAAAACTCCTGTAACAGCGTCTGTTACAGGAATTTTCGTTGTTGTCATTACATAAAAAGTTATAGGAATCCCAGTTTCCTAGAAAAATCTTATAACCTTACAGATTTTTTTTTACAGTGTAGGAGAATATAAATTTTAGATAAAGAAGAAAGCACAGCAGAAGCTACAAAAAATATTGTGCAGCAATTCATTCAAGCTCTTGTCTGGTTTTCTTATTAACGGTTTTCTTTTCAGAATGTTCGCGGATATTTTAGTAATACACATTTTACAATTTGTTTCGCGATACAAAAATTGGTCACCTGGGAGTTTTTGGAAAGATAATAATATAGTCGAGGGAAAAAAATTGTAAGAATACCCATAAGCTGTATATTTATCCTGAAAAATTAATTATGCCTAGATTTGATTTTACATCAATATTTTGCTTTGCTGTTAGCGTGAGATTATATTCGTACACTGTAAAAAAAATCTGTAAAGTTACTAAAGTTTTTCTAGGAAACTGGGATTCCTAGAACATTTTATGTAACGGCAACAACAAAAATTCCTGTAACAGACGCACTTTTGCGCCGAAAATAAAAAAAATCTGTAAGGTTACTAAAATTTTTTTAGGAAACTGGGATGCCTAGAACTTTTCATGTAACTGCAACCCGGGTTACAGATAAAAGTTTAGTAAGATTACTGTAATTTTAGTAGATTCATTTGTAAAGTTACAGAGTTCTGTAACTTTACAAAAACTAGCTTTGTAGATTTCCAGATTTTTTTGTACAGTTACAGATGAAAGTTTAGTAAGCATGTAACTTTACATCTGTAGAACTACAGATTTTTTTTTTACAGTGTACATCCGCTTTTTAATAATATTGGGTTAATACCGCTTGATTTCATCCTTGAATAAGTGCAAATAGGCCGAACCCGTTTCCTAATCTTTTATGGGTTTTTTAAAAAGTCTTTTGCCCTTCAATTATTTTATCTCGATTCATATTTTAAAACTGAAATTATTTTAAATTTTCTTTATGCGCGGTATTTTTTTCTTCACACCTGAGAAATTCTCGTTTTATCTTCATATTATAATTTCAAGTTATCAGTATGTTCGAGTAAAAAACATTCTAGGAGAATATAAATTTTAGATAAAGAAGAAAGCACAGCAGAAGCTACAAGAAATATTGTGCAACAATTCATTCAAGCTCTTTTCTGGTTTTCCCATTAACGGTTTTCTTTTCAGAATGTTCGCGGATATTTTAGTAATACACATTTTACAATTTGTTTGGCGATACAAAAATTGTTCACTTGGGAGTTTTTCGAAAGATAACAATATAGTCCAGGGAAAAATGTTGAAAGAAAATCCAGAAACTGTATTTTTATCCTGCAAAATTAATGATGTCTAGATTTTATTTTGCACCAATATTTTGCTTAAGTGTTAGCGGGAGATTATATCAGTAAAGATGTTTTTTAATAATAAATAGACAGGTATTTACAGATTGATTTACTTTGAATAACTGTAAAAAGACCCAACGCGCTTCCTAATCTTTTATGGTGTTACTAAAAAGTTTTTTGCCCTTAAAGTATTTTATTTCGATTCATATTTTTAAAACTATAGTTATTTTAAATTTTGTTTATGCACGGTATTTTTTCCTTCATACTTGATGAATTCTCGTTTTATGCTCATATAATAATTTCAAGCTATCAGTTTGTTCTAGTAAAAACATTCCAGGAGAATATAAATTTAGATAAAGAAGAAAGCACAGTTGCTACAAAAAATATTGTGCAACAATTCATTCAAGCGCTTTTCTGGTTTTCCCTTTAACAGTTTTCTTTTCGGAATGTTCGGATGTTTTAGTAATACATATTTTACACTTTGTTTCACGATATAAAAATTGGTCACCTGGGAATTGTTGGAAAGATAATAATGTAGTCGAGGGAAAAAATTGAAAGAAAACCCAGAAGCTGTATTTTTATCCTGCAAAATTAATGATGTCTAGATTTTATTTGGCACCAATATTCTGCTTAGGTGTTAGCGTGAGATTATATCACTACAGCTGCTTTTTAACAATAAATAGATAACAATAAACAATAACAATAAATTAACAATAAATAACTATTTACAGCTTAATTTCTTCCTTTAATAACTGGAAAAAGTCCCAACGTATTTACTAAAATTTTTTGATGTTATTAATTTTTTTTCCCGTTAAATTATTTTATTTCTATGCATATTTGCAAAACTAAACTTATCTTACATTTTCAAGCACTGTATATCTCCTTTCATACTTGGCGAACTTTCATCTTATCTTGATATAATAATTTCAACGTACCACTAAGTTATAATAAAAATAATCTAGGAAAATACAAATTCTAGATAAAGAAGAAAGCACAACAGTTGCTACAAAAAATAATCGTATAACAATTTATCCAGGCGCTTTTTCGGTTTTCCCAATAACGGTTTTCCTTTTCAGAATTTTCGGATATTTTAGTATTACATATTTTACACTTTGTTTCGCGATATAAAAATGGGTCACGTGGGAGTTTTTGGAAAGATAATAATGTAGCCGAGGAAAAAAAAATTGTTAGAAAACCCTGAAGCTGTATTTTTATCTTGCAGAATTAATGACACCTAGATTTGATTTTGCAACAATATCTTCTTTGGTGTTAGCGTGGATTATATTATTACAGCGGATTTTTGATGAAAAATAGAAGGCTATTTACAGCTGGATTTCTTCCTTGAATAAGTGTAAAAAGACCTAACGGATTTCCTAATCCTTCATTGTGTTATAAAAAAAGTATTTTGCTCTTAAATTATTTTATTTAGATTCATATTTGTAAAATTAAAATTATCTTACATTTCCTAATGAACGTTATATTTCCTTTCATACTTGACGAACTTTCATCTTATCTATATATAATAATTTCAATTTATCAGTAGGTTATAATAAAAAAATTCTAGGAAAATAAAAAATTTAGATTTAAAAAGAAGCACAGCAGTTGCTACAAAAAATATTGTACAATTCATTCAGACGCTTTTCCGGTTCTCCCATTATCTGTTTCCTTTTCAGAATATTCGGACATTTTAGTAATACATATTTTACACTTTGTTTCTTCGTACAAATATAGGTAACCTGGGAGTTTCTGTAAATATAATAATGTAGTCGAGAAAAAACAATTGTAAGAAATCTCAGAAACTGCATTTTTATCCAGCAGAATTATTAATAGCTAGATTTGATTTCTCACCAATATCTTGTTTTGATGTTAAAGTGGGATTATATTAGTACAGCGGCTTTTTTGATAAAAAATAGACTGCTATTTACAGCTGGATTTCTTCCTTGAATAAGTGTAAAAAGACTCAACGGATATCCTAATCCTTCATTGTGTTATAAACAAGTTTTTTGCTCTTAAATTATTCTATTTCGCTTCATATATGTAAAACTAAAATTACTTTACATTTTCTGAATGCATGGTACATTTCCTTTCATACTTGGCGAACTTTCATCTTATCTATATATAATAATTTCAACTTATAAGTAAGTTACAGTAAAAAAAAATCTAGGAGAATATAAATTTTAGATAAAGAAAAAAGCACGGCAGTTGCTACAAAAAATATTGTACAACAATTCATTCAGTCGCTTATCTGCTTTTTCCATTAACGACTTTCTTTTCAGAATGTTCGGATACTTTAGTAATACATATTTTACACTTTGTTTCGCGATATAAAAATTGGTCACCTGGGAGTTTTTGGAAAGATAATAATGTAGTGGAGGAAAAAAATTGTAAGAAAACCTAGAAGCTGTATTTTTATCCTGCAGAATTAATCATATCTAGATTTGATTTTTCACCAATATCTTTTTGGTGCAAGAGTGGGATTATTTTAGTACAGCGGATTTTTGATAATAAATTGACGGCTATTTACAGCTGGATTTCCTCCTTGAATAGGTGCATAAAGACCCGACGGATTTCCTAATCCTTCATTATGTTAAAAAAAAAGTTTTCGGTTTTTAAATTATTTTATTTCAATTCATACATGTAAAACTAAAATTATCTTACATTTTCTTAAAGCACGGTACATTTCCTTTCATACTTGGCAAACTTTCGTCTTATCTAGGTATAATAATTTTAACTTATCCGAAATTTCTATGGCAAATTGGAAAATGTCACGAATCGTATGCTTAAAACTGGTATTTTCAAAATTTGACTACAAAGTCAATTTTGAAAGCGATAAGGACATCTAAACATGATTAAAAGCCTATGGAACACGGACAGATTGCAGCGGATTTGGTAATTATGAATTTTTAGCATCCAATAATTAAGGGGAAAAAAATAAAGCCCGTTTTCCGGAACAAATGGGAACTGTTCTTGAATCGCTCCTGTATGAAAATTACATTTAAAAACATGTATTTTTTATAAACAAAAGATAAAATATGCTCCAAAAAACACGTTTTAGAACTATATTGTATTTCATTAAAGGGCATAAATCTACAAATTATGAAAAAAACTTCATAATTTTTTAAAAGGAAATATCAACTGGCAGGTAACATTAAAAGTTTACGAAAGAAATAATAACTATTTTTATTTTTTTAATTGAATGAAAATTTAAAGTTATACAGATGAAGCTTTTAAAAGTTGATCTCGATTTTATTATTATTTTTTTTATTTTTTATTTTTTAATAAGTCTAGAAAACTACAATCATTTCAGAAGAAACTTTCTTTGCCTATAATAACTGCAAAACGATGGATCCAAAAGATATTTAGAAAACCAAGTTTAATTGAGGAACGAAAGTGCTGTCTCGGTCCACTTTTTTGGTATGTGCAAGCTCATTTTTTATACATGAATAGTTAATATCATGACTAAATATGTGTAATACTAAAGCACACAATGTTGCCACTTGTGGAAGATAACATACCTCTGGGATGACGTAATCAACATAATAATAATTCTAAGGGTTCAGAAAGCTGACGAAAAGTTGGTTAAAACAAAACAGGATTGATGTTCTGTCATGACTTTCTCTGTGACAGTACTTATCTCGAATTCAGAATGTACAGCATAAACAAAAGGTAAAAGTAAATTCAAGATCAAGTCAGATGTGGAAAAATTTTGAATATTTGTGCAAAATACACTGTATTTAATTTCTGTTGAAGATATTCAAAATTAGTCATTTCTATGGTAAATAGAATTAGTACTGTGGCGAAGACATCTCGGATGGACGGTGTAAGTAGTTTATAACAGGAAGCAATTGAATTAGCCTTTTGCTCGGCAGTACAGAATTCGCCTGCTGTCCCGGGATCTCAGGTTCAAACCTAGCTAACTCCGCACGCATCTGCTTCATTTGTGACCTTAGAAAAACGAGCACGCACCTTCATCATCATTATCATCTCATCTCGGTAGCAACGAATGGCAGCCCTAAAAATACCTTTGGAGACATACCTGCGCACGGTAGTGCGACAGCATCATCCTGACAAACCTTATAGGCAGATCAAACACTGAACAGATAAGCAGACAAAAACGTGAGACAGGAGACAAATTGTAGCGTTAAAACCGGTTCCTTCTTCGTTATCAGGGTGAAATGTCTCTTGACTTACGCTTTTTTGTCGCTTGTCTGTTCACTGTGTGATATGCCTAAGGCATACAACACGAGTAGACATGGCTGGCCCGACGTTAATGAAATGTTTTCCTCACAGGGGTGGAGCACATTGGAGACGCCATATCGCACGGGCACTGAACGAGTTTCTAACAGGAAGCAACTGAGCTACCCTTTTTCTCGGCCCTGTAGAAATATCCTCCTGCCTTTTTGTCTCTGGTTCAATCCTAGCCTACACCACACACATCCCCTTCCAGAAAAACTAAGGTTTTGCACTTAAATGATAATGCAGCAATAAAAAAAAATTAGAACAAATGTGTTTGTTCCCGTGCTATTGTTGCTTTATTACTTTGATGCTTTATGTTCTCAATAATTAAATATTTCTACTTTTCTGTGCAAGGCATGTTTAGGATAGCTACCAGAGAAAACATTAGAAACGAAAATAACTAAATAATCAGTGGTTATATTTTCAGAATCAATAAAATATGTAGTTAGAATCCAATCAATACACATTAGACATAAACTGGAAAAGTTAAAAGGGTAGTATTTTTAATTAAAATAATAAATAAAAAATATATGTTTTTCTAATTTTTGCTATAGTTGAGTATATATATATATATATTTCAAATATTTATGATTTTCTACATATATATCTTTATTTATTTGTTCTTTTTACGCATTCGCCTTCCTGTTGATATTTTTCTTTAGCCTATTTTGAATGATTTAATTTTTTAATACTTCATATAATGGTGATCGGGATCTAGGTTTAAAAAACAAACTCATTAATGATTAGTTAAATTAATAATTGTTGATCCAGATTTAATATTTATAACGTCTGTGTCATGTATTGATACTAAATTTATTAATTTTTATTAAAAAAAGATGATGAATTCTAATATTATCTAATTACAATTGATAATCTAACTTGATGGACAATCGTATAGATTTAAATATTTATTTTCTTTCTATTCAATGAATTATAGTAAAAGAAACTTTTTATAGGAAAGTAAATTTAGATAATGAACAAAAAAGAAAAAAACATATATAGCAACAGACATTGTATAACAATTCACTTAGGGACTTTTCGAGCTTTTCCGTTAACGGCTCTTTTCTTTCAAAGATATTCGTATATTTTAGCGAAACATGTTTTACACTTTGTTTTGCGATATAAAGATAGGCCACCTGGGATTTTTCTGAAAAGATAATATGGTAGTCCAATGGGAAAAAATGTAAGAAAAACCTGAAATTTTATTTTTATTCTGAAAAATTAATGAAGCCTGGATGTATTTTTGCACTAACATTTTGATTTGGTGTTGGAGTGAGATTATGTTAATAAAGCAGATTTTTAACAATAAATTAATGGCCGCTTCATTGTTTGACTTCACCGTTATTATATGTTAATGCAATTCAGAAATAAAATTTAAAGTAGAAAATACCATTGTAAAAAATTAATTCAAAAAATCTATGTTTTTGTTAACTTTTTGAAACGTTAAACAGTGAAGAAATAAATATCCATTTATTTAGTTGTACGTTATGAAGATATCACAAGTATTATTGTAATTGAAAATAAGTTAGTCGATATACAGGGTAAGTCAGCGAAACATAGAAAACGTTTGTAACGAAAATTAGAATTGAATACAAAATCAATTAATCGGTGTACGGAAGTTCGGGTTATACAAATATTTTTTTTTTTCACATACGTAATTCTAATGTAAAAAATAGGCCCAATATCTTTTAGACATTTTCAAACTCAATAAAAAATCTGGTATTTTGCGTACGGAAGGGCCTATTTAAACAAAAATGCCTCTCATATACACACTTCTAATATAAAAAATGGCAGATCTATCTTTGGCAGATTTTGAAATTCCATAAAAAATCAAGTAATTGGCGTACGGTACTGGGATTGAGACAAAAGGCTTCCCATATACAAACTACTCATACATAAAATGAGGCAAAAGTCTGACACATTTTGAAATTCAATAAAATATCCACTATTTGGCGTACGGAAGTACAGTTTGAACGAAAACACTTCTCGTATAGTTACTATTGATAAATAAATTAGGTCAAATGTCTTTGACAATTTTGAAATTCAATTAAAATATCAACTATTTTGCGTACGGAATTGCTGTTTGAATGAAAATGCTTCTCATAAAATACCTCTGATAAAAAAAAAGTAGGCCAAATGTCATTGACACATTTTGAAATGCAATTAAAATATCAACTATTTTAGTTACGGAATTGCTGTTTGAACGAAAATACTTCTCATAAAATGCTTCTGATAAACAAAGTAGGTCAATTGCCTTGAAATGTTCAAATATTAACTCCACGTGTTAAAATATAGTAGTAGATTATAAAAAAAAATGATCTTAATGTCTTAGCTAGTATTTTTCATAACTTTTTCAGATTTGAAGGAAAGGCACTATCGGTTATGAAATTTTAAGAACTTACATTTTTTGAAAATATTGTTTAAAAAAACCTTTCGAGCATGAGAAGAATTTTCATCTAAACAACATTCTCGAGCTCTAATTACTTTATTTTTTATTGAATTTTAAAATATATCAAGGTCGATTAGCCACCATGTATTATGTGCATCTTCAGTTTCAAGTAATCATAAAACAGTGAAAAAATAAGTAAAATGATTTATTTAGAAACTGTATTAAGTCGATTTCGTAAGAAATGCTACCTATTACATTCTCCCCTGTGTTGGAATTTCTGAAAAATTTCTCCAGATCTACGCCGATCATGACCCCCCTAGAACCCAAAACAACCCCCAGTTAAAAACTTTATATATATATATATATATCACCTTTTTATGGAAATGATAATTTCCTTAATTCTGCACAAATCTCTTCCAAACTGACACACAAAATCAAGGCAAAAAATCTCAGTCAACTTCGTTAATAGGCAAAATCGGACCAAGTGGTTGGGTATAGGTAGGGGTTTTGTGAAAACGGAAAAAACCGTACAACCTCTTAATTATAATACATATCAAATAAGTTTAAAGTTATTATTACTTCTAAAAATGGGCCAAAAATTTACGTATGGCAGATATTTGACAAAATTAAAAATTGGCTCAAGGGGTGAAAAAAATAGGGTTTTAGGGAGAAAAAAATTCATAACTTTGTCAATTCTCAAGATATCAAATCCGTTTGAATTTATTATAAATCTTCTTAATATTATCTACAACTTTTATGCTGACAAGTTTTTGATAGGATAGATTCTTAAAAGCAAAAACAAATTAAAAATACATAGAGGTTGAAGAAAAAATTATCGTATTATCATGATTCTGTTAAAACCAGCTGTTACATAAAAATGAAATTAAAAACTCGTTAAAAGCGACCAGATAAAACTGTTAAACTAGATTTATCTCTAATCCCGATTTTGTTTTTGTTGGTGAAACTAATACCTAACTTTGAAATCTACCTGCGCCTGTAGGAAGTGCCGGCAAGGATTTTTTTTATCCTGCTAAATTGCAGATCTCTATATTTGATTTGAAGCAATATCTCTGTTTTGTGTTAGAGTAAAATTACATTAGTAAGCGGTTTTTAAGTAATTAATGGAAACTTGACTTTATCGTTGTAATGTGTTGCAACAATTCAATGGAAATAAGCCAAAAATTCTATTTTTTATTTAGTTTTTAGAAAGTAAAGGTGTCAGGAAATTTAAAATATGCATTTGTATCTGTATATGTTACGAGGAAATCACAAGTATCCTTTGTATTTTAAAACAGAAACAAGACCGTGAGCAATGCTGACGTCATATTTAAGGCGGCAACGACCTTGTTAATAAAATTCGTCTTTACTGCAGTTTTTTTAACAATAAGATCAATGTCAGACGGGCGTCTTTTTTGCTGCTTTTTTGCTTAAGTAATATCCATTCACAAAGCTATAGCATTGCGAATGGATATTACTTAAGCAAAAAAAGCAGCAAAAAAGACGCCCGTTTGACATTGGTCTTAAGCATTACACAAATTTAGTTTTTACATCGTCTAACAAAAAGCAAAATGTGATTTCAAATGGGATTTGTTTGAAAACTGCGTCTCAATTACTATATATTACTGTGTATAACACGCTTCGATATAACCTGTTTGCTCCTAAAACAATGCAAATAAATTGTTTATTTCCGAATAATATTATACAACAAAATTTCCAAATGAAATTAAAACGTCCTAAATAAATAAATAATACACGTATTTAACCGATGTGTAATCGAACTACGTGCTTAAATGCAACAATAATCAGAATCACAAAGTGTGCTATGAAGAAAAGTTTTCTGTTATTCATAAAATTTCAGAAAAAGAAATTGCCGAAGGAATATAATTTCAGATAAAGAAGAAAAAAGAGATATGTAGTAATAAATGCTACACAAAAATTCATTCAGGCACTTTTTGGGCTTTTCTATTTACAGATTTTCCGTCCTACATTTTCAGATAATTTAACAACGTATATTTTACAGTTTGTTTTGCGATATAAAGATTAGTCTTTCGGGAGTTTTCTGGAAATATAATAATGTAAAAAATCGTAACAGGGACACGAAACTATATTTTATCCTACAAAATTAATGATATCTGGATTTGATATTGCATCAAAATCTTATTTTGGTGTTGTATTGAGATTATGTGAGCAAAAAGTCTTAATAATAAATTAGAAAGGTCTGCGATATGGTCGAAATACGCGGTTTCAGTACGAAATATTTTTTAAATCAGAAAAGAAAATATCGAAAATAATTTAATGAATTAAAAAAATCTATATTTTTTATTTATCTTTGGATTTGTATAATATTTCTAAAATATAAAATACATTTATTCTTGTGCATGCAATGATGTTATTACAAATAATATTATAAAAAAATGCATTATTTTATGTAATGCTAAATAAAAACATTATGTAGTATTATAAAAAAAAGCCAGTGAAATACGTCGCGCATTAAAATGTGTAATGACGCATTATGTATCATTAAGTTATAATTAATAAAAATAAATGAATCTGTTTTAGAAATGTTAATATGTGTAATGTGGTATGCTGAGATATCGAGTAAAATTAAATCTCATCAATTATATACAATTATATTTACACTGAACAACAATCTGCTTTTTATTAAATAATGCATAGTAAGCTATTCTCAATGCATGTTTTTTTCTTTACGTAGAATATATAACAAGCAATATAGTTACAACTCTAATGTGTATTAATACATCTCCATACAAATAATTTAGGAAACCTGAATCGCAATCTACTTATCCCTTCCGGGTGGTTAGGTTAAACATATTGTATGCCAAAGAGGGACTACTCAGGCGAGGAAATCATGTCTGTAGAGCATAGATTTACATCCCGGTACCTTTATTTAGGTATAAAAGAAAAAAAAAATTACAGACTTGAGTCCGTAGGCTCGAGACACCGAATAAACGCAAACAATGGATGACTGTCAAATACATGAAATATACATGATAAGGATTAAATAGAGGTCGTAGACCAAATTGCCATAATCTCCACAAGGAGCGATAGTAAAACCAATACAATAGCTGTTTAAGGTGAGAGAATAGATTAAACATGGCGTGTCTCATTCAATGCCAAATTTTAATTATAATTTGTTCCTTTAAAAATAATGTAGATTTTTTAGCAAAAATAGAAAATTTTTGCTCTGTGTAAAATGTACGTGTTTATGTATGTGTGTCTACAATGTTTTTATTCGTATATGTTTTATACGTATGTTCTTCTCGTATTAAAAAAAAAAAAAAAAAAAAGTTGCCTAATAGTTCGGTTAGTGACATATTCATGTATACTCGTCGATATTCTGGTCATTGGAACATTTAGCTCAGTTTTGTTTTGAAGTGGATATCGCAAACTATATCGCAAACTATAAGGTTCAAAGTTTCGTTTTAAAAACTAAAATAATATTTTTAAAGTTATTTTTCCTTTTTTAAACGATTCAAAAGCTATCAGTTTTTTATTTTTTCGAAAAATCCCACACTAGAGTTAACCTATGCCATCTCAAGGTTGTTTCCACCTTAGTATATACTCCAAAGTTTTTTCCAATACAGTGAAACCCGCTTAAGAAGTTTCCCAAGGGAGTGGAGGGGAAAAACTTCTTAAACGGGAAAACTTCTTAAACGGGAAATTAGCATTTTTTGAAAAAAATCAATAGTTTAAATATTGATATTTAGAAGAGGGTTTATTTTACCTTAGTACAATAATACAAAGAGTACTTTCTATAAAATTGAGTTTTCTTAAGAAATTTAAATTAGTTTGCACACTTAAAAAATTAGCTAATAAACTAAAAATACATAATTACCTTAGAAACTCTTTATTTAATCCAAGACAAGAAATTTCTCTTTAAGAGTGATTTGATATGTTTTTGAAAAAAAAAAAAAAAAAAAAAAAAAATTCTGTTATAGTTTTTAGTTTCTGTTTTTTTTTTTCGGCAACCTTTAATCAATAACTTTTCTTCCATAACTTCATATTTTCCTCTTTTCACATTTTTAATTTTACGAGATTTTTCAGAACAGTTTAAAATGAGATCTCGTTTTGCTAGAATTCCATTCAGAGTAGCCACTGGTATGTTCAACTTCTTTGCAATTTCAACTCTTGTTGTTTTGGCATTACTATCAACTTCTTTCAAAATTTTGATTTTGTCTTCAATTGACAGGGCTTTCCTTGTAATTGCCTTGCCCGACATTTTTGGGGAAAAAAAACAGAATTTTTTGTCCGTGTATTTTCTAACGAGAAAACTTTGATGTTATGCACTTTACACTGACTTAAAAACTGCGAAATGAATAAACCAAACGCAGATTTGGTACATTACACTTATGGAATATGGTGGTGGGAAAGAATCTGTTGTAACTATTGAACTGAAAGAACCAGCCGTCGGTAGGGCGGAGCAATTCCCTTTTCTCTTATCAGTCACTATTGTTACAGTGACGAGAGGCCCATCCTCTACCTACATTCCATTTCCATCAAACACGTTAAACAGATTTTAAAGTGAAATAGAGGTGACCACATCTGCTATCAGTCCTAAACATTGACCTTTTTGAATAGCGAAGAATAATAAAGCAAGAGATTTCAGCACAGAAAATAAAATAATAATCAAAAAGACAAAATAAACGAGCATTGAAAGTAAAAATGGAAGGAAAAAAAAAACTTTTTAAGCGGGAAAGAGTTTCGAACAAAACTTCTTAAACGAGTTATTTTAGTGTTGTAAGAATAAGAGAAAAATGGGAATCGAAAATATAAACTTCTTAAACGGGAAAACTTCTTAAGCGGGAACTTCTTAAACGGGTTTTACTGTAATAACTATTCATATATCAATGAGTACATACATTTATTCAGCATTTCTTTTTTTCTTTCTAGGTGAGTGCATAAGTCATTCTTTATTTTATCTGACTGCTGATGCGTCATTTGAGGACGAAAACTGAGAAATATTCAGAAACAACACAAGTAAGAAAAAATTTTGTAATATCAATTAAGGCTCATATGACAATATTGAATATCACACCAAGGTATTTGTTTTATCGCGTAACTGATATTCAAGCTGCATATATAATAGAAAAACTATTTAATTTTTTTTCCTTTAGAATATCAATTTACATTAACCTACTTTTTAATTCCTGAAAAAATTTATTTCATTTTAATTTTTCACGTAGAAATCTTTCAACTGAAAATTAATTGTTTTCGAAAAATTATTATTCTTGGTTTTAAATTTTTGATAATTATAAATAAAAATTATTACATTTTATAGGGACAATGTCCATTGAATCTCTATGAAAATAATAAAATCTTGAATTGCAAAAAAAAGCCTATTTTATTTTCAGTCTTATAATCCACTTACTAGAGAAGCGTATTTCAGGATTCTTCTTGTATACTATTTCTGAGAAACGTTTCAGGGGTATGATAGTAAATTTAACATCTGTAAATGCGACTAAGTTTTATAACACTAACCTTTTTTCACAATTAGATAATTACTTGAAAGATATTTAATTTTTATATGAAACAAAAATGAAAAATCGTGCGTGAAGCATAGATTATGAAACACTTTCCAACACATTCAGAATAATGTAACAAAACTGCATCGCTTAATCAGTTGAAATATGATGTCCAATTGAACCATTTGGAAACGCATGACAAATTTGAAAAGACAATTTCAGCAATTCTCATCTAGAGTCGGAAAACGTTCCGAATTCTTTCAGCAACTCTGTGTATGATATATAGATTTGTATTTATAAAATACACGCATGTAAAAATTAATTCATTTAGGAAATACATACCACAGTAGAAAATTCCCCTTCAGCAATTTCCGCTAATAAGGAAAGTGGTACGTGAATTTTTTTGTGCAGCCCTGTATATGAGGTATAGAATTTATAAAAAAAGAGAGTAACATCCAAAAAAATTACTTACATTTAAAAGCACATACCGAAATGGAAGTAGCACAGCAATTATTTCTCAAAGATAATATTGTAGCCTATTTCTTTTGTGTGTCCCTGTAAATGAACAAAGAATGCTGTGAATAGCTTATTCTAAAGTAATCATCCTGTAGCGAAATTCGGCGATTTATATCAATTTCAGTATATTTGAAATAGCGCAATGTCAATAAAATACACTGTAAACGATATTTTGCCTTTGTCTATAATGAAACGAAATTATTTTGAGTGCCCTATAAATGAACTATTAATGCAATACACTTGATATTCAATGTCGAGCATACCATAGTAAATATCATTAACATATTTCAATTCTATAAAAATCCGAGCACATTCGCGATAGTTAGAGCGTGGACAGACAGATAGACAGACAGACAAACAAACGGAATTCATAAACACTCTTCAACTACGTCGGAAAGTGTTAAAAATATATTTTAAGAATGTAAAAATAATTAAAAGCAATATATAACACGTGATTTATCACATTGCTAACGAAGAGTAGAACCAACAATGTGAAAAATGTCCGAGCCGGGAATCGAACCCGGAACCCTTGGAAAAGCGCTCCAGGTGCTCTACCATTTAAGCTACGAGGACACGATGTCCAGCTTAGCATTTCCCACATATGTTGGAAAGGCTGCAACTGCAGCACAAGTTGGAATAGTCTTCATGAGCACACAATCCTGCGGCGAAACATGAGACACAAACAAACCCAGCATCGGTGAACACATATATAATTTTAATTAATTTTTCAGCAGTGAGATTGCGCTTGAAATTATTCAATATATAACATGTGATTTATCACGTTGTCACCGAAGCGTAGAACCAACAATGTGAAAAATGTCCGAGCCGGGAATCGAACCCGGAACCCTTGGAAAAGCGCTCCAGGTGCTCTACCATTTATCCACATATGTTGTATGGGTGCATCCCACATATGTTGGAAAGGCTGCAACTGCAGCACAAGTTGAAATAGTCTTCATGAGCACACAATCCTGCGGCGAAACATGAGGCACAAACAAACCCAGCATCGGTGAACACATATATAATTTTAATTAATTTTTCAGCAGTGAAATTGCGCTCGAAATTATTCAATATATAACATGTGATTTATCACGTTGTCACCGAAGCGTAGAACCAACAATGTGAAAAATGTCCAAGCCGGGAATCGAACCCGGAATACTTAGAATAGCGCTCCAAGTGCTCTACCCTTTAAGCTACGAAGACGATGCCCAGCTTAGCATTTCCCACGTATGTTAGGGCATCATGTGCATAGGTGATGGCAATGCTAAGCTGTGCATCGTCCTCGTAGCCTAAATGGTAGAGCACTTGGAGGTCTATTCTAAGGGTTCCGGGTTCGATTCCCGGCTCGGACATTTTTCACATTGTTGGTTCTACGCTTCGTTAGCAATGTGATAAATCACGTGTTATATATTGAATAATTTCGAGCGTAATTTCACTGCTGAAAAATTAATTAAATTTATATAATGAAAAACATTTTAACCAAAACTTAAAGAGTTATTAAAGGAGAAGTGAAGAAAATTTTCAGAGTTGAAATCTAAATATTTTGCAATAAAATGTATAATTTTTTTGGCACGAATTATTTTATTTTATTATGTAGAGTATGGTATCGTAACTGAGGTAACAAATAATGCTTATTACTTTAGTTCTGTGCGGTTTGATGCTACTTCCTTAAATTAGTGTGTCTAACATTGAATATACAGTAAAATGTCGTTACAACGAATTGCTGAAGAGCATCGATTAAATTCGCTATATTGAAGAATTCATTAAAATGAATATTTTTACAATGAAATAGGTTAATAAGATTTGTTTTTAACAATCCAAATAATATTCGTCAAACTGAAACATTCGTTAAAGTGATATTCGTTGTAACGATATTCTACTCTATAACCATCTACGTTTTGTTAATACTCGTATCATACAGTATGCCCAAAAATGGACAGAACGGTTTTAAAATTTAATGACAAAAAAAATGTTCATGGCTTTATTTTGAAAGCTTCTAGATTTAAATTCGAAATAGCATCGACAGATTACTCTTCGCTGCGTCAACGGCTGAAACTCAAAATATAATGTATAAACACGTAATATAATTGTTTTTAAAAAGTCAATCCCGACTTAGTTCATCAAAGAAAAATTTTATATAATCCCTTAAGCTAATATTAGTTTTTGTTGCATTAAAATATCTCAATTTGTTGGTTTTCTATAAGCAAGTAGGTTGACAATGGAAGTCATTGGGAATTCGGTGAAATATTAGAGATATCGCCAAGTTGACGTCACTTTTAGCGACTCATTTTGGTCGCCAAATTTGGCAATAAACTTGGCGGCATTTGGGGTTAGAACGGGGTCCCCCCCCTATGGTAACCCCCTTATACATATGGAGATGAATTAAATGCTGTTCAATAACCAATGGCCGCCATTTTTTCTCTCATATAAAACTAAAATTAATTAATTTAATTTAATTAATGAATTAATAATTAAAAAAACTGTATTACCATCAAGTGTCGTCCACTACAAGTTTTAAAAAATGTATTTGAACTTGAGTGGATGAATAATAAGTATTTTACTAACGATTGAATATTTGAGCAAGATATATATATATAGGGAGAGAATAAACTAATAGTAGGAATTGAAATAAGGATTAAAAATACATAGTTTTTATCATTTAGTCTGTTTAGTAGTAGATACGTCAGGAAAAACGGTTTCGTTTTGAAACTTAAAGAAAATTATTTAAGTATCATTAAAGTTTTAGACGTTTCAGCACCATCTTTCGATGATATTTGGAACTGAAAAGAGGAACACTAAATTAGTTTTAACACAATCATTCTAGTTGGTAAATAAATCATATGAGATAGAAATTTCTAACTGAGCAAAAAATGTCCAGGCCATTATTGGAACCAGGGATCTCTTGGCTGAAGCTGTCAATGCTCTGCCAAATGAGCCATCCCGGAAGAATCTGGAGGCCCTAATTCACCCAGCTAACATTATTGATCATAGCATCTGGTCTGACACATGAATCAATTCACAGGTAATGGAACTCCAGTAAACGCTGGATACGTAATTACACGAGATTAATTTTAATACAGTTATTCTAATTGGTAAATAAATTATATAAGATGGGAATTTCCAACTGGGCGAAAAACCTCCCGGATAAGATTCGAACCAGGGATCTCTTGGCTAAAGCTACCAATGATCTGCTTACTGAGCTATCCCGGACGCATCTGGAGTATCTAAATCACCCAGCTAACCTTATTGATCATAGCATCTGGTCTGACACATGAATCAATTCAACGGAATAAATCGCAGGTAATGGAACTAGGGTAAACGCTGGATACGTAATTACACTAGATTAATTTTAACACAATTATTCTAATTGGTAAATAAATCATATAAGATGGAAATTTCCAACTTGGCAAATAATGTCCCGACCAGGATTCGAACAATGGATCTCTTGTCTTAAGCTACCAATACTCTGCCTAATGAGCTATCCCGGACGAATCTGGAGGACCTAATTCACCCAGATAAACTTATTTCTAATAGCATCTTGTCTGATATAAATATATATGTGATCAATAAGGTTAGCTGGGTGAATAAGGTCGTGCAGAGTCGTCCGGGATAACTCGGACCTAATTCATCCAGATAACATTATTCCAAATAGCATCTGGTCTGATATAAATGTATCTGTGATTAATAAGGTTAACTGGGTGAATAAGGTCCTGCAGTGTCATACGGGATAACTCGGACCTAATTCATCCAGATAACCTTATTCCTAATAGCATTTGGTCAGATATAAATATATCTGTGATCAATAAAGTTAACTGGGTGAATAAGGTCCTGCAAATTTGTCCGGGTTAGCCCATTTGGTAGAGCATTGGCAACTTCAGACAAGAGATCCCTCGTTCGAATCCTGACCAGGAGATTTTTCGCCCAGTTGAAAATTTCCATCTAATATAAAACATGGAAGCACAGTAAAGAACTTCCCGAAATAACATGTCAATCCCCTGGAACAATAACTTCTGTACAGCTGTCTCCGTTTACTTTTTATTAAACTTTAAAAACTTTCTGTGTATGTTAGGAAGAATTATTTTTCATATTATTTTCAACTGCAGTAGATTCTATTTTTGTAAAATTTTGTGGAACTGCTTATAATAAACCTCTCTCATGATAAATTACCCAAATACTATTGGTAAATCGAATGCCAGTTCTTTTTATGACTTAAATCGAGATTCAGAATACTTAAATGACCATGAAAATATTTTATTGCCGAATATCTTTGTCACGTATAATTCCTTCCGGGACCCATATTCGCAATAGCATAAAATATAGAAGCAGCACAGGAGAGTCTATTACGCTGTTTTCATATTTGGAAAGCTTCATTCCGATATGTATTCTTCATTTATTTTTATATATTATAAGAATTGTTTTTTTTTTTTTGTTGTTGTTATGCAATTTAAAGTAAAATGCATAGAATTAAGAAAGAAAAGAGAAAAATATTCATTTCATAAATAAAATCATCAGACGAATTTCCATATTCCACCTTGATTCAATCACAAACAACACAATATGAATGTTAGAAAGTTTTCTCTTAACTTAAAAGGTGACAAATAATAATACTACAGATGTTACAAGTTTAAAATATAAGGTCTTCTGGAGTAAGAACGCCACGTTAAAGTTCTACCAATTTTCACGGCTTAGTTTTAGATTTTTTATTCCAAACAAATATACGATTTGATACAGCACCTTATTCAATATGTACACAAGAAAGAATATTTCAGCAGATATGTATTCTTAAAATGTAATGGCGTGATTTCTTGACCAATGCTATTTGGCGTTATTACCCACCTATGTGGGTAATAACGCCATGCAAACAAAACTATAAAATAAGATGGAATAATGACATGCAAATTGTCCATTTCTAAAGATACAAACTCTACAGCCTTAGAAATTGACAAATTTCTCTTACTTACCATTAATTGCGATATCAGTATTCAGTAACAATCATTTGATATTTTATTCTTCTGATATGAAAAAATTAGCAGCACTTAGGACATAAAAATTTCTTTTTAGCCTTTTTTGGTTTTCAACAATGACAATAATGCTCTCTTGTGCATAAATTAAAAAATAAGCCCTCTTCCTATGTAGTTTGAACACTGAAAAGAATCAACCGGAGTTATAACGACAGTGGATGGCGTTATAACTCCTGTATGCTTATTGCTCCGTACATTTTAAACTACAAACTACATTGCAAACACATCCAAAATCTCCCACAACATTTTGAAAGTACATGAAATAAACTGCAGATTTCTGTAATGAACAAAGTATTTCCTAATAAATATATAGTCTTCAGATCACAGAACTTACCTCGCAAATTTTAGATCGGGCGTTCCTTCTTGCGTGCTTCTTCTAGCGATAAAGTCTACAAATGGAACAAATTAAATTTTAGCGGTTCTTTGTATATAAATAGCAGGTAATGGAACTCCAGTAAACGCTGGATAAGTAATTACACTAGATTAATTTTAACACAATTATTCTAAATGGTAAATAAATCATGTAAGATGGAAATTTCCAACTTGACAAATAATGTCCCGGATAAGATTCGAACCAGGGATCTTTTGTCTGAAGCTGCCAATACGCTGCCAAATGAGCTATCCCGGACGAATCTGTAGGACCTAATTCACCCAGATAAACTTATTCCTAATAGAATCTTGTCTGATATAAATATATATTTGATCAATAATGTTAACTGGGTGAATAAGGTCCTGCAGAATCGTCCGGTATAACTCGGACCTAATTCATCCAGATAACATTATTTCAAATGACATCTGGTCTGATATAAATGTATCTGTGATCAATAAGATTAACTGGGTGAATAAGGTCCGGCAGTGTCATAAGGCATAACTCGGCCGTAATTGATCCAGATAACCTTATTCCTAATAGTATCTGGTCTGATATAATTATATCTGCGATCAATAAGGTTAACTGGGTGAATAAGTTCCTGCAAGGTCGTACGGGATAACTCCGAACTAATTCATCCACATAACCTTATTCCTAATAGCATCTGGCTCGATATGATTATATCTGTGATCAATATGGTTAACTGTGTGAATAAAGTCCTGCAAATTCGTCCGGGATAACTCATTTGGCAGAGCATTGACAACTCCAGACAAGAGATTCCTGGTTCGAATCCTGGCCAGGAGATTTTTCTCCCAGTTGGAAATTTCCATCTAATATAAAACACGGAAGCACAGTAAATAACTTCCCGACGTAACATGTCAATCCCCTGGAATAATAACTTCTATAAAGCTGTCTCCGTTTACTTTTTATTAAATTTTAAAAAACTTTCTGTGTATTTTAGAAGAATTATTTTTCACATTATTTTCAACTGTAGTAGATTCTAATTTTGCAGGATTTTGTGGAACTGCTTAAAATATACCTCTCTCTTAACAAATTATCCAAATTCTGTTGATAAATCCAGTGCCAGTTCTTTTTATGACTTAAAACGAGATTCAGATACTTAAATAACCATGAAAATATTTTATTGCCCGAATATCTTTGTCACGTATATTTCCTTCCGGGACACATATTCGCAATGGTATAAAATACAGAAGCAACTTAAGAGAGTCTATTACGCTATTTTCATTTTTGTAAAAGCTTCATATTGATATATATTCTTATGTATTATAAGAATTGTATTTTTTTAGCTATGCAATTTAAAGGGCATTAAGAATTTAGAATTAAGAAAGAAAAGTGTAAAATTTTCACTTCTTAAATAAAATCATAAGCCGAAGTTAGAGGTCTGCACCGCGGGCCGGCAAAAAAATTGAACAGGCCTGCAGGGCTGGGTCGGACCGATAAAAAAACTTATATTGGCCTATCGGCCCGATATAAATAAAATTAGTTGACGGTATCTTTGAAAATATACCTTAAGGTGGTTCTCATATTCTCTGCTCAACAGTGAGAAACTTTCAGACACATTTTCTGACTCATTTTTAACTGTAAAAGAGTAAAATTGACAGGCCTGACTATTGAAGGCATTTGGAATAGAACAGCTTTTTTCCATCTTTGATAAATTGTTTACAGAGATACCAGACATTCTTGTCACATGAGTGTAGGTTTTTTCCCTTCCTGTGCTATCGCTTCCGGAAATTCGATTCAAAACCCTAACGTCGTCAATATTTTCTGAAAGATATATTACTTTTATTTAAGGAAAAAAGCGGGATTTACATAGTTTATGAATAAGAATACCTTCCAATCTTACGCGTTTCCGAAAAGAAATGAACTCATAATTCTGTCTGAATGTATAGCCCTTTGGATTTGAGAAAAACATTAAAAATGAGAGAAATATTCAAAGAAAGTTTCAAAAGTTATCACTTTTTCAACACTTTATTCTAAACTACATTAATTTTTTAATGAATCCTTATTTTAATTTTGAAACGTCTGTAGAGAAGATGACTAAAACACTGTAAGTAATCATTATTGTTACTATTGTGTATTTTCTGTTTTGCGAACACATAGTAATGGAAAATATACTGTAAAATATTCCCTGTCGAGAAAAAACGGGATTTTTTGTAGAAATTGAGTCGGGTCGCACCGGGCCAGGCATGTTTTCAGTGATTTTTGTACGCGACGGGCCGATAACTGTCAAAATGTAAACGGTCTGGGCACGGGCCGAACTCATAATTTTTGCATCGGGCCGGGCCAAGATATCTTTCGTTCAGGTTTGACCCGGGCCTGAAATTCCGGTCCGTGCAGTCTTCTAAATGAAGCGAAATATTCCACCTTGATTCAATCACAAACAACACAATATGAACTTTAAAAATTTTCCTGTTAACTTAAAAGGTGACAAATAATGATACTACAGATGTTACAAGTTTAAAATATAAGGTGTCCTGGGGTAATAATGCCACGTTAAAGTTCTACCAATTTTCACGGCTTAGTTTTAGATTTTTTTCCCAAACAAATATAGGATTTCACACAGCACCTTATTGAATATGTATACAAGAAATATTATTTTAGCAGATATGTATTCATAAAATGTAATGAGGAGATTTCTTGACTTCTTGGCAGCTTCAGACAAGAGATCCCTGGTTCGAATCCTGGCCAGGAGATTTTCCCCAGTTGGAAATTTCCATCTAATGTAAAACAAGGGCGTAATTACTATAACTATGGAATAGGAACGAAAGATAACTATGCAAGTATACCTGCTATTCCGTTAAAAAAAATTTTGTGTAATTAGATTAAACGTAAAACTTCTTTATCTTGGACTTCGATGGGGCCAACTGTTGCCGACACTTATGGGAAAAGACGAGTTTACATGAACGCAATAATGATACATTGGTTGAGTTTCGCGACCCTTATCTTTGTTTACTTTATAGCGGTCAATATTATCAAATATTTTAAATCTGCTGCAAGCAATTAATAAAAGTAACTTTATTTTTGGACTAGTTATTTGTTACCACTTTGAAAATACACTGGTGAAAAAACTTAAAGGAATAACCATAAAAAAGTGCTTTGTGTTAATTCTATTAAGGGAACTTCAATCAAAGGTGATTGATTGGTAACTGAATGTCAACGTTATCAAGTAGTCCAATGGGATTAACCTTCGTTACAGAAAAATATGCAAATTTTTCAGCCCGTTCCTTCGGTTCACGTGTGAAAAGGATTGCACGCGGGTGATTTGAAGTCTAATTTCAAAGATTGCACGTGAGTGATTTAAAGTCTAATTTCAAGTATGTCATGTGAGTGATTTGAAGTCTAATTTCAAGGCTTGTATGTGTAGTAGGGTACAATTTTCGCTTGTAGTAGGTGGAATATGTCGTCCAGAAGACATCTGACCGATTGCGAGAAATGGCGTGCGATAGGTTGAATGGAAACACTGTAATATGGAAGTCTGTAATGGAAGTCTGTAAATACTTAAAAATACCCAAAAGTGTCATGTCAAAAATATGGAAACGATTAACAGACGCTGGTAATGTGCACAGATAACCCGGTCATGGTAAAAAACGTGCCACAATAGATTCTCAGGACCGTTATTTGGCAACGATTGCTAAAAGAATCAGGCAACTGACGTCAATTTAGATTGCAAGGGAGTTCGCTGCAGCAACAGGAACTCGACTATCCAGATTTACTGTGAGTAACAGGCTGTATAAAAAAGGGCTGCGTACAAGAAAACCCATTATTTGTACTACACTAACTCCGGCAGCGAAATACGCCCGGTAAAGTGGTGCAGAGATCATCATCATTGGAGTACCACCGGCTGGAGCCGAGTACTCTTTACCGATGAATCCCGATTTTGTTTGGAGAATTATTGCAGACGTGTTATCATATGGAGGGAAAACACATGCAATAAAGCTGCAAACATGTGTGAAAGGCATCGATACAAAGGTCGTGGAATCATGGTATGGGTGGGCATCATTTTAAATGGCCACACTGACCTACACATTTTTACCAGTGCAACTGTGAATGCTGAAATATATAGAGATAAGGTTTTTGATCCTCATGTCAAGTTGTTTAACCCCTCCGGGACCATGGGTGCATATATGCATCATCAAAATGTGCTTACAGAAATTGTTTTTAATACTACTAAAAATTAAAAGTAAAATTTTGCTTATTTAATTAAGACATTTTCTCGATTGATAAACTAAATTTAATTATTTGAGAAAAGTGGTGTCAAAGGAATAAAATTCATGAAAAGATGGTGGCCCCGAACGGGTTAAGGGTGCAAACGAAAGATTTGGGATTTTATGCTTATTAATGGTCTAGAAGTGCTACTACCTCCACGGAAATCCGAAGTGTCCCTTCCAGAGCTGCAGAAATCCCACACAAAAAAAGTGTCTGGATTCAACATTTCCTTTGACCCAGTTACTAATTGTGAACGCCCAGTTTAACATTGCTTCAAGAAATTTCATGGTGGCAATAACAATTTTGTGTATGGAGAAGGTCTTGGGTGACACGTTGTCTTTAACAATAAGAAATCGAATTGAAGCTAATCCACGTACCAAAGTCTGGAGCTTACTGCTGAACTTGGAGAATGCTTTAAAACTGTTTCGAAATATCTAAAATAAATTGGTTGTGAAGTACAATAACAGAAACCACCATTATTTTTTACACATCCTGATACTTCCAAAAGCGTGCTAATCCATCACCAATAATTTTTTTACAAAACTTTAACTTCCAAAGACGACCAGATATCGGAAGCAACTATTAGATCGAATATGGTATGAAAAATGGCGAAACATAGAAACCAAAAAGAATTATGGCTGTTTTAGATAATTGAAACAAAACTATTTTTTCCAGAATGAACCAGGGTTGTCAGTTTAATCTCCATTTTTACTAAGAAAATGCAAATTCACACCAGAAAATAAAAATCGTATTTTTTGCTTTATGACAGAAATTTTGTGATTACAAAAAGTAAAGATTCTTCTTTCAAAATTTCCCGTGTGAATTTGAAGTTTCGAATTAAAAGTAGAGTCCAAACTGGTAACCCTGGCATGAACTATATTTGATGCGTGTGCTTCTTACATTACTTGGTTTGTGTAACTGAAATTGCAAGATCTTTTTCATAAAGATTAAAACCTTATCTCAAAAACTCGCAACTAACGACTCACTGACACTTATGCAAAATCATTATCAAATGTTTATTACAGTGTAAGTTCGTAATTCAATGGCAAGAAATTAAACATGGAAATTGCTGTTTTAAACTTAACCTCTTGATCCTAACTTTATTGTAGGCAAATCTTATATATTATGAAACTGGATTTAAATAAATTACGAATAATTGCTAAATACATTTATACACTTTATATGCGCTCAGTTTTTTACATCATAATGTTTGTAAAATCTTTTTCACTGATAAGTATTAATGTAACTCCAATGTATTATTATCTGCATTAATAGAGATTGATCTTACTTTTTTTTATCCATGCTTTTTTAAAAATTAAGAAATTAAATAAGGATATACCTAAATTCTTAAAGTTACTCTAAATAGTTCTGTTATGCAAACATAGTCAATCCTGTCAAGACGTGATCGGAAGGGACTGGAAATAAGTTCCATTTTAGACAGGCTTCCGTTTAAAGAAGTGTAATTAATTATACTTCTAAGATACACTACCGCAATAAGATCTGTTGCTCGTTTCGTCGAGTTCCTGAAACTCTTCCGTTTGAGACAGGATTCCGTTATAGAAAGATTCCGCTTTCAGAGGTTTTACTGTGTTTCACTAAAGAGAGGTGAAAATCCCCTTTCAGACTGGTTTTTAACAAATTTAATTGTATGGCAATACCCATTAAGACTATGTAACGCTTCCGTTTAAGGCAGGATTCTATTAGAGATAATTACTATTTTGAAAGGTTTTACTATTCATATAATATAAATAAGTATATTTATATAAATACACAAAACTTGTAAAAATGGAACCTGCCTATAACGGAATTCTGTCTTAAACGTAAAGGCTCCACGGTGCTACGAAAAGAATACTATACAATTACACCTGCAAACACAAAAACCTATGTAAAACAGAATTTTTCACCAATATTTGCGATTTCATCTTGACACATTTTACTATATATAACCTGAAGGGAAAATTTTGGACCCCCCCCCTCCCCCTAACGAAATCCTGGCTACGCCACTGGGTGGGAATAATTAAGGAGTGTTAATTAGACGAAAAAATGCATCCCCGAGAAAATCTCGAGAAAGATTAATTTAAAATGACTTAACCCTTTCAGGGGCAAGGCACTTGTATTCGTAAAATGTTGAAATAATCGATTGACACGAGTATTTACAAGAAAATTCATTTGTAAACAAGTAAACGTACATCTTCGTATACTTAATAAAAGTGAAATTTTCATTAAAAAATTCGGGTGCCAATGTGGCAATTAGAGATTAAGAGTATGTGATGCCGTGGCAGCATCATCGCCCTTCAAAGGGTTAAAGATATTTTGTTAAATCCTCTAAAAATAAATTAGTATTTGCCTTTTAGTGTTTTCAAAAAGTAATTACATATGCAAAAATTTTTACTATTTCAGACAATGTATTAATTTTTAAACATAGTTAATATTAATATTTTTAAATTTTTAAGAATTAAAATAATAAATAATTGACATTACATTTTAAAAGAAATATTTACATGCAAATAATTATTTCAAGAGGGGAATAAACTAAAAATACTTATAAATAAAACGGTAAAATTTTGTATCCCGCACTGCCTTAATATATAATGTTTGATTAAAATTACGTTATATTTAAACTACACGTTTCTTTTATTCATAAGAGTTATTATTAACACACACTCTGGAATATTCTCTTCTGCTGAGTTTCAACGGGTGCACTTAGTAAATTATTAAAACGCTGTTGATTAACTCGGTTCCATCATTCTTTTATGACTTAAAACGAAATCTTGTATGCTTAAAAGAGCATCAAAATGTTGTTAATGCAGAATCTCATGGCCATGTATATTTAGCTTCAGAACACGATGAGAGAAAATGTAGAAGTAACCTCAGAGATTTTATTACATTTTATATTATAAATGATTCATTTATATATGTGTTGTGTATACAGTATGTCCACGTATAACCTGACCGACCTTTATTTTCGCAACCGTTGGTCCTAGATTCATACTTCCAATTACAAAAATGGTTTAAATAAGGTAAAGAATTATTTTTAAAGCAATTTGGGTCAAGAAAAACATTTATTAAAAAATTACGAAATTTAAATTTTTATACGGTCCTATAAGTAATATTTAGTAAAAATGTACTGTGACACTACCAAGTAAGACAAAAAAAGTCCTATTCATCTAACATTAAAATTGACCGAGTTATGAAACTTCGAAATGCATGACTTATACCACTTTTTTGAATCTCAAAACAGATGATTTCGGCCATGCTTTCAGGGGCCGTATGTAAAGTACTTAAACTTATTTCATTCATCTGCGCTTTGAAAGAAATCATACAACTATTGCGATTGAGTTAACTTTTATTAGTTAAGCTTCAGATTAGTTAAAATAATTGCATTTAAACATATGTTTTATTTTGTAAGGATTTGAGGCCATGATTACTTTTAACAAAAATTATGTTATTTTCATAAGGTTTTATTTAACTTGCAATGATCATCTTTCCAGTTTAAAATTTGTACTCGAACTTTAACTCACTTTCAAACGTCCGATCGAAGTTAAATTTTACATACTTAAATCCGATGACAATGTAATATAATTATGATTTTGGACATTTACAATCTTATACATACTTACATTAGAGGATATTACAAAAAATTTCGGATGGATTACCGTCAACAAGTTTAAGAAAGAGTTTTAGTTTAGATAATATAAACCTGCAATGGTTGTGTTTTTTAACTTCTATAATTACGTTTTATGTATTTTTTAATGCAGAATAAAAAGTTGCCTTTACTTTTAACCATCACGTCAAGATTTTTTGCAAATCGTAAATTTCAAAGTTAAAAAATTGCGAAAAATCTGATACTATAAAATAGATGTAAGACTTTTTTATTCAGTTTAATTTTATTTAATTCAATAATTTATTCACTTTTTTTTGGCTTATACTGGGCTTCTTACAGCTAAACAGCTAAGGGGTCTGATGAGGCTGGGAGGCAGTGTTTCCAGATTGGGGACATTTTTGTCCCGAGATTGTTGACTGTCACCGTTTTTTTTTCTATCTTTTTTTATAGTAATACTAGCAGGCTATGCCCGCTGCGCTGGTCAATATTTCCAAATGAATCTTGGATTAAACTAAATGGTGAATTTGAACTTGTATTTTAAACAATATGGATCTTCAGCTTGACCTTGCTCATTACTGAAAACGATGCGAACGCCATTGCGATATAATGTTATCTTAAACGTTGGACAAAATTTAGCAATTAAGAAGTAATTGTTTTAGTTGATTATAAACAGCGCACTTATGGTCGGGTAATGAGACCGTTATGACAACAGGAATTAATACCTCTATAACTAATCAACATATAATGAAATCGTATATACTAACACCATTCCTAAAAGTCATGCAACAGGGCCACTTGTAACAAAATATGTTCTGTAGATTTTTTTAAAAAGACTAAACTTTCATAATCAGGTTCACTTAATTTTTGAACTTTTACTGTTGCTCTGTAACTAAGTGCCCTTGAACAATATGTATACACTAAAACCTTTCCAAAATTATTACCTAACTAATTGTGGTATCTCCTACGAAAGTATTATAAACAATCGGAATGAAATACAAATTTCCGTTGTAGATGATGATGATGCGATTTTGTGTAATAGAATTCATAGTAAAGTTTTCGCTTCAAACATAAACGATGCTTTTAACATTAAAGCTAATACACCAATATGTGAAGTATCCGATTACGGAAGGTTAACTTGAATTCTCATGAGCAACTACTCAAAGAAAAGTGAATATGTGGCTTTTGTGATACTTTTATGTCAGCCAGGCGCAGGTAATAAATCAATAAAGATTGTTTTCATAGCATATTCTTATTTTATTATTTTCATTTAAAACACAAACCTTTCACTCATTTCATTTAAAATGCTTTCCTTATAGTAATTTCATTTAAAAAACTGAAAAGATAAACAATAACAGGAAATAATGCCATAATTAAAAACAAAAAAAATATTTTTAATTTACATACGCAAAATGTAACTACTGCTACTGGGAATTTTAAAAATGCTATCACCGAGATGTGCGCTCGGTTGTTATAAATGTACCTATTTTTTCTTCTTATCGAGGAGCAATTTATAAATCGCACAATATTATTCCAATTCCAATTTCTTTCATTGTGAAACCTATGACCGGAAAAAATGGAAAAAGACTCTTGTAGATTCTTCGGATGACGGCATCTGACGCCATAAACCGAGTTTATATATATGAAAATAATTTTTAAGTCGTTACAAACATTGCTTTCATACTTAAATATTTTCATTGGTACTACTTGTTATCCCGTCGACCAATTTCGCCAAATTATATAAATCGCCAAAACATTCGCCAAATTATACAAATTGACATAATCTTTATTTTAAATAACGAAATAACAAATAAATTAGTATAACACTAATAAAAATACAAATAAAACATCGAAATTAAAATCACTTGATGACATAAACACGTGTAGCTTGTTTAAATACAAGTGAATTTGATATTTACGATCAACCATTATTGGCATTTAATCTTATAGTTTGACGATAGATTTTTGGCCGACGGAATATCTAAGTAGTACCTTTTCCATTTTTGTTTTATAACGCTAAATTCTCAGTAATTTTATTCCTTTTATTTTACATAAAATCACTATTTTTTTTTAAATTAAGATGCTTGCATTTTTATTTCAAACTCATAGAGCCGTTTTTATTTTTTAGACAAAAGGGTTGATTTGAATTTTTTCCGTTGCTAGAGTAACGGATGTAATGATAGATATTTTGAGGTTTAGATGCCAAAGACACCGCCAAATTAGAAAAATATGAAATGTGTCATGAACTGTTGGACTTATAGAAAATTTATTTGGTAGCATTCGATTCAGCATACAAAACTACATTAAAATATGCTATCATTTGACGCATAATTTTGATATTCGATTTTTTCTCCCTCCCCGTACGAAAACCATTAGGGGTGACACTTTAGAAAATCCTGTCTTAGCAGAAGCCTATGTCATAAGAAGTATTTTTACCACGATTTTCAAGATTTTAGGTTCAGTAGTTTGCGCTGTGCGTTAATTAGTCCCCTAATCCAGACTTTATTTTATATACAATATTAGATATGCCATTTTGCGGTGAATCGATGATCGAAAATTAGTCCAATATCGTTTGAAATATTACATAACAGAGGAGAAAGTACGAAGAAAGACGAAGAAGAAATGACGAATTACAAAAGACTTGTAATTTTTTTTTTTTCAAAATGTTGAGTTTTCGATAGTAATAACGTATTAAAACATAAATTTCCTTAAAAATTATCTTTATTTCCTAGATTTCAAATCTGTGAATTTTCCTATAAATGAAATTGGCGATATGACTTGAGAAAAAATGAAATAATAGATAATATTTGCTTAAATAAAATGGGTAATATTGGTTGATCTGAGTTCGAGTTTATAAATATCACATGCTTTCGGAATTACGGCAAAAACATTTTAAATAGTATGAAATTATTTTACAATATGTATGTGTGGCAGAAATTCACACTGAAATTTAAGTATTTGATTCCATTTTTAAAATATTAACTGATATCTATATAAGTTACAATTGAATATGAAAATGTACTCAAAAAAGGATCTCTTTCACCTAAAAAAACACCATTTGTGATAACATCCTCAAGCTAATGTCACGTTTATGCATTTTTGGCTTAAAATCATATTGTTTGGCGACAAAAGAAAAATAAAAAATTGTAAAGAAACAAATAGTAATTACACATGTGACTCACAATTACATCTGCTGGTTTCTTCTATAAGTCACGTGATGGGACAATTAGATATTTAAAAAAAAAGAAAAGAACAGAACAGAAAGAAAATGTCGTTAAAATTTCATCTAATCAAATTTTCATATTCGTTTCCATATCTAACGTAAGCGGTAAAGAGCCAAATATTGCGTATCATGTGTAATATTTCTGATTAAATTAATTTTTAAGCATTACAAATATTTCTTTCAGGTTTTGATTAAATGTTTTCGTTTTTTAATATTATCACTCATTAAAAGGGATTTTCTTCTTCTTTTTTTTTTCTTTTTTTTTTTTTTTCTTTTTCATTTAAATAAAATTAGTAACAGATTTTCTTTTATTTTTCGAGGTTTAATAGCCGTTTCAATTTTTTGTATCAACGATGAATTTCGCCAAGAAATAAAATGGTAACCTTATCGCCCAAAATAACAGAATTTTCCGTCATAATTCTAAAACTAATACAGGTAGAATAATGTGTTATAGCTTAAAACCTTCCCTCAAACAATACCTATCTAACGGTATAAGTTCCGTAAAAATCCATGCAGTAGAACTCGAAATCTAGGCGTTCGGAACGAAATTTCCGTTTGGATTTTATATATATAATAGATAATAGAATAGATAATATATTTTATATATATATAATAGAATAGATAATAGATTATGTGTTATGAACTATCTCAAAGTTTAAAACAGATCGCATTGTTAGATCTCCTAATTTTAACAATATCGCGTTATGTTAGTTCCACATTCCACCACCAGGGAGCGCACTCTATTCTTAACGAAAGCGTATCTGAACGAAACTCCTTCATGCAACCTTTCCGTAGATACATGAATCGGGAGAGTGGCGGTCTTAACCAATAATTTAAGATAATTGCTGAAATTACTACGAAAAATATTTTAAAGGGGCTCTACGCGGGCCCCTAATAGAGTTAGAGGAAATCGGAAGACGGCAAAATAATCGCGGGGAAAAGTTTGCTTGGGTGCTTTGGAGCTACTTTTGGCGCGAGATCTAAGCTCTACGACCAATAGCAGCCCAGATATTTAAGGAAATATGAAGTAACAAAGTCCAAAATAATAGAATTTTCCGTAATAATTCTATAACTAATCTAGGTAGAATGATGTGTTATAGCTTAAAACCTTCCCTGGAACAATACCTATCTAACGGTATAAGTTCCGTAAAAATCCATGCGGTAAAACTCGAAATCTCGGCTTTCGGAACGAAATTTCCGTTTGGATTATATATATATAACTAGCAGGCTATGCCCGCTGCGCTGGTCAATATTTCCAAATGAACCTTGGATTAAACTAAATGGTGAATTTGAACTTGTATTTTAAACAATATGGATCTTCAGCTTGACCTTGCACATTACTGAAAACGATGCGAACGCCATTGCGATATAATGTTATCTTAAGCGTTGGACAAAATTTAGCAATTAAGAAGTAATTGTTTTAGTTGATTATAAACAGCGCACTTATGGTCGGGTAATGAGACCGTTATGACAACAGGAATTAATACCTCTGTAACTAATCAACATATAATGAAATCGTATATACTAACACCATTCCTAAAAGTCATGCAACAGGGCCACTTGTAACAAAATATGTTCTATAGATTTTTTAAAAAAGGTTAAACTTTCATAATCAGGTTCACTTAATTTTTGAACTTTTACTGTTGCTCTATAACTAAGTATACTTGAACAATATGTATACACTAAAACCTTTCCAAAATTATTACCTAACTAATTGTGGTATATCCTACGAAAGTATTATAAACAATCGGAATGAAATACAAATTTCCGTTGTAAATATATAGTAGATGATGATGATGCGATTTTGTGTAACAGAATTCATAGTAAAGTTTTCGCTTGAAACAAAAACGATGTTTTCAACATTAAAGCTAATACACCAATATGTGAAGTATCCGATTACGGAAGGTTAACTTGAATTCTCATGAGCAACTACTCAAAGAAAAGTGAATATGTGGCTTTTGTGATACTTTTATGTCAGCCGGGCGCAGGTAATAAATAATAAAGATTGTTTTCATAGCATATTCTTATTTTATTATTTTCATTTAAAACACAAACCTTTCAGTCATTTAATTTAAAATGCATCCCTTATACTAATTTCATTTAAAAAACTGAAAAGATAAACAATAACAGGAAATAATGCCATAATTAAAAGCAAAAAAAAATATTTTTAATTTACATACGCAAAATGTAACTACTGCTACTGGGAATTTTAAAAATGCTATCAACGAGATGTGGGCACGGTTGTTATAAATGTACCCAATTTTTCTTCTTATCGAGGAGCAATTTATAAATCGCACAATATTATTCCAATTCCAATTTCTTTCATTGAGGAAAATATGACCGGAAAAAATGGAAAAAGACTCTTGTAGATTCTTCGGATGACGGCATCTGACGCCATAAACCGAGTTTATATATATGAAAATAATTTTTAAGTCGTTACAAACATTGCTTTCATACTTAAATATTTCCATTGGTACTACTTGTTATCCCGTCGACCAATTTCGCCAAATTATATAAATCGTCAAACCATTCGCCAAATTATATAAATTGACATAATCTTTATTTTAAATAACGAAATAAAAAATAAATTAGAATAACATTAATAAAAATACAAATAAAACGTCGAAATTAAAATCACTTGATGACGTAAACACGTGTTGTTTGTTTAAATTCAAGTGAATTTGATATTTACGATCAACCATTATTGGCATTTAATCTTATAGTTTGACGATAGATTTTTGGTCGACGGAATATCTAAGTAGTACCTTTTCCATTTTTGTTTTATAACGCTAAATTCTCAGTAATTTTTTCCCTTTTATTTTACATAAAATCACTATTTTTTAAAAAAAATTAAGATGCTTGCATTTTTATTTCAAACTCATAGAGCCGTTTTTATTTTTTAGCCAAAAGGGTTGATTTGAATTTTTTTCGTTGTTAGAGTAACGGATGTAATGATAGATATTTTGAGGTTTAGATGCCAAAGACACCGCCAAATTAGAAAAAATATGAAATGTGTCATGAACTGTTGGACTTATAAAAATTTATTTGGTAGCATTCGATTCAGCATACAAAACTACATTAAAATATGCTATCGTTTGACGCATAATTTTGATATTCTATTTTTTTCCCCTCTCCGTGCAAAAACCATTAGGGGTGACACTTTAGAAAATCCTTTCTTAGCAGAAGTTTATGTCATAAGAAGTATTTTTACCACGATTTTCAAGATTTTAGGTTCAGTAGTTTGCGCTGTGCGTTAATTAGTCCCCTAATCCAGACTTTATTTTATATACTATATTAGATATGCGATTTTGCGGTGAATCGTTGATCGAAAATTAGTCCAATATCATTTGAAATATTACATAACAGAGGAGAAAGTACGAAGAAAGACGAAGAAGAAATGACGAATTACAAAAGACTTGTAATTTTTTTTTCAAAATGTTGAATTTTTCCATAGTAATAACGTATTAAAACATAAATTTCCTTAAAAATTATCTTTATTTCCTAGATTTCGAATCTGTGAATTTTCCTATAAATGAAATTGGCGATATGAGAAAATAGATAATATTTGCTTAAATAAAATGGGTAATATTCGTTGATCTGAGTTCGAGTTTATAAATATAACATGCTTTCGGAATTACGGCGAAAAACATTTTAAAAGTATGAAATTATTTTACAATATGTATGTGTGGCAGAAATTCACACTGAAATTTAAGTATTCGATTCCATTTTTAAAATATTAACTGATATCTATATAAGTTACAATTGAATATAAAAATGTACTCAAAAAATGATCTCTTTCACCTAAAAAAACATCATTTGTGAGAACATCCTCAAGCTAATGTCACGCTTATGCATTTTTGGCTTAAAATCACATTGTTTGGCGACAAAAGAAAAATAAAAAAATGTAAAGAAACAAATAGTAATTACACATGTGACTCACAATTACATTTGCTTGTTTCTTCTATAAGTCACGTGATGGGGCAATTAGATATATAAAAAAAGAAAAGAACAGAACAGAAAGAAAATGTCGTTAAAATTTCATCTAATGAAATTTTCAGATTCGTTTCCATATCTAACGCAAGCGATAAAGAGCCAAATATTGCGTATCAAGTGTAATATTTCTTATTAAATTAATTTTTAAGCATTACAAATATTTCTTTCAGGTTTTGATTAAATGTTTCCGTTTTTTAATATCATCACTCATTAAAACGGATTTTCTTCTTCTTTTTTTCTTTTTTTTCATTTAAATAAAATTAGTAACAGTTTTTCTTTTATTTTTCGAGGTTTAATAGCCGTTTCAATTTTTTTTTATCAACGATGAATTTCGCCAAGAAATAAAATGGTAACCTTATCGCCCAAAATAACAGAATTTTCCGTCATTCTTCTATAACTAATCTAGGTAATATATACTAATGATACTTCTATAACTAATGATGTGTTATAGCTTAAAACCTTCCCTGAAACGATACCTATCTAACGGTATAAGGTCCGTAAAAATCCATGCAGTAGAACTCGAAATCTAGGCGTTCGGAACGAAATTTCCGTTTGAATTTTATACATATAATAGATAATAGAATAGATAATAGATTTTTTATATCTATAATAGAATAGATAATAGATTATGTGTTATGAACTATCTCAAAGTTTAAAACAGATCGCATTGTTAGATTTCCTAATTTTAACAATATCGGGTTATGTTAGTTCCACATTCCACCACCAGGGAGCGCACTATATTCTCAACGAAAGCGTATCTGAACGAAACTCCTTCATGCAACCTTTCCGTAGATACATGAATCGGGAGGGTGGCGGTCTTAACCAATAATTTAAGATAATTGTTGAAATTACTACGAAAAATATTTTAAAGGGGCTCTACGCGGGCCCCTAATAGAGTTAGAGGAAATCGGAAGACGGCAGAATAATCCCGGGGAAAAGTTTTCTTGGGTGCTTCGTAGCTACTTTTGGCGCGAGATCTAAGCTCTACGACCAATAGGAGCCCATATATTTAAGGAAATATGAAGTAACAAAGTCCAAAATAATAGAATTTTCCGTAATAATTCTATAACCAATCTAGGTAGAATGATGTGTTATAGCTTAAAACCTTCCCTGGAACGATACCTATCTAACGGTATAAGTTCCGTAAAAATCCATGCGGTAGAACTCGAAATCTCGGCGTTCGGAACGAAATTTCCGTTTGGATTATATATATATAACTAGCAGGCTATGCCCGCTGCGCTGGTCAATATTTCCAAATGAACCTTGGATTAAACTAAATGGTGAATTTGAACTTGTATTTTAAACAATATGGATATTCAGCTTGACCTTGCACATTACTGAAAACGATGCGAACGCCATTGCGATATAATGTTATCTTAAGCGTTGGACAAAATTTAGCAATTAAGAAGTAATTGTTTTAGTTGATTATAAACAGCGCACTTATGGTCGGGTAATGAGACCGTTATGACAGCAGGAATTAATACCTCTGTAACTAATCAACATATAATGAAATCGTATATACTAACACCATTCCTAAAAGTCATGCAACAGGGCCACTTGTAACAAAATATGTTCTGTAGATTTTTTTAAAAAGGCTAAACATTCATAATCAGGTTCACTTAATTTTTGAATTTTTACTGTTGCTCTATAACTAAGTACCCTTGAACAATATGTATACACTAAAACCTTTCCAAAATTATTACCTAACTAATTGTGGTATATCCTAAGAAAGTATTATAAACAATCGGAGTGAAATACAAATTTGCGTTGTAAATATATAGTAGATGATGATGATGCGATTTTGTGTAATAGAATTCATAGTAAAGTTTTCGCTTCAAACAAAAACGATGCTTTCAACATTAAAGCTAATACACCAATATGTGAAGTATCCGATTACGGAAGGTTAACTTGAATTCTCATGAGCAACTACTCAAAGAAAAGTGAATATGTGGCTTTTGTGATACTTTTATGTCAGCCGGGTGCAGGTAATAAATCAATAAAGATTGTTTTCATAGCATATTCTTATTTTATTATTTTCATTTAAAACACAAACCTTTCACTCATTTCATTTAAAATGCATGCCTTATACTAATTTCATTTAAAAAACTGAAAAGATAAACAATAACAGGAAATAATGCCATAATTAAAAACAAAAAAATATTTTTAATTTACATACGCAAAATGTAACTACTGCTACTGGGAATTTTAAAAATGCTATCAGCGAGATGTGCGCACGATTGTTATAAATGTACCCATTTTTTCTTCTTATCGAGGAGCAATTTATAAATCGCACAATATTATTCCAATTCCAATTTCTTTCATTGAGGAACGTATGACCGGAAAAAATGGAAAAAGACTCTTCTAGATTCTTCGGATGACGGCATCTGACGCCATAAACCGAGTTTATATATACGAAAATAATTTTTAAGTCGTTACAAACATTGCTGTCATACTTAAATATTTTTATTGGTACTACTTGTTTTCCCGTCGACCAATTTCGCCAAATTATATAAATCGCCAAACCATTCGCCAAATTATATAAATTGACATAATCTTTATTTTAAATAATGAAATAACAAATAAATTAGTATAATATTAATAAAAATACAAATAAAACGTCGAAATTAAAATCACTTGATGACGTAAACATGTGTAGTTTGTTTAAGTTCAAGTGAATTTGATATTTACGATCAACCATTATTGACATTTAATCTTATAGTTTGACGATAGATTTTTTGTCGACGGAATATCTAAGTAGTACCTTTTCCATTTTTGTTTTATAACGCTAAATTCTCAGTAATTTTTTCCTTTTATTTTACATAAAATCACTATTTTTTTTTTAAATTAAGATGCTTGCATTTTTATTTCAAACTCATAGAGCCGTTTTTATTTTTTAGCCAAAAGGGTTGATTTGGATTATTCCGTTGCTAGAGTAACGGATGTAATGATAGATATTTTAGAGGTTTAGATGCCAAAGACACCGCCAAATTAGAAAAATATGAAATATGTCATGAACTGTTGGACTTATAAAAATTTATTTGGTAGCATTCGATTCAGCATACAAAACTACATTAAAATATGCTATCATTTGACGCATAATTTTGATATTCGATTTTTTCCCCTCCCCGTGCAAAAACCATTAGGGGTGACACTTTAGAAAATCCTTTCTTAGCAGAATTTTATGTCATAAGAAGTATTTTTACCACGATTTTCAAGATTTTAGGTTCAGTAGTTTGCGCAGTGCGTTAATTAGTCCCCTAATCCAGACTTTATTTTATAATACTATATTAGATATGCGATTTTGCGGTGAATCGATGGTCGAAAATTAGTCCAATATCATTTGAAAAATTACATAACAGAGGAGAAAGTACGAAGAAAGACGAAGAAGAAATGACGAATTACAAAAGACTTGTAATTTTTTTTTCAAAATGTTGAATTTTTCCATAGTAATAACGTATTAAAACATAAATTTCCTTAAAAATTATCTTTATTTCTTAGATTTCGAATCTGTGAATTTTCCTATAAATGAAATTGGCGATATGACTTGAGAAAATAGATAATATTTGCTTAAATAAAATGGGTAATATTCGTTGATCTGGGTTCGAGTTTATAAATATCACATGCTTTCGGAATTACGGCGAAAAACATTTAAAAAAGTATGAAATTATTTTACAATATGTATGTGTGGCAGAAATTCACACTGAAATTTAAGTATTCGATTCCATTTTAAAATATTAACTGATATCTATATAAGATACAATTGAATATGAAAATGTACTCAAAAAATGATCTCTTTCACCTAAAAAATCACCATTTGTGAGAACATCCTCAAGCTAATGTCACGCTTATGCATTTTTGGCTTAAAATCACATTGTTTGGCGACAAAAGAAAAATAAAAAATTGTAAAGAAACAAATAGTAATTACACATGTGACTCACAATTACATCTGCTTGTTTCTTCTATAAGTCACGTGATGGGACAATTAGTTATAAAAAAAAAGAAAAGAACAGAACAGAAAAAAAATGTCGTTAAAATTTCATCTAATCAAATATTCAGATTCGTTTCCATATCTAACGCAAGCGATAAAGAGCCAAATATTGCGTTTCAAGTGTAATATTTCTTATTAAATTATTTTTAAAATATTACAAATATTTCTTTCAGGTTTTCATTAAAAGTTTCCGTTTTTTAATATTATCACTCATTAAAACGGATTTTCTTCTTCTTTTTTTCTTTTTTTTTTCATTTAAATAAAATTAGTAATATTTTTTCTTTTATTTTTCGAGGTTTAATAGCCGTTTCATTTTTTTTTTTTTTTTATCAACGATGAATTTCGCCAAGAAATAAAATGGTAACCTTATCGCCCAAAATAACAGAATTTTCCGTCATAATTCTAAAACTAATATAAGTAGAATAATGTGTTATAGATTAAAACCTTCCCTGAAACAATACCTATCTAACGGTATAGGTTCCGTAAAAATGCATGAAGTAGAACTTGAAATCTAGGCGTTCGGAACGAACTTTCCGTTTGGATTATATATATATAATAGATAATAGATAATAGAATAGATAATAGATTATATATATATATAATAGAATAGATAATAGATTATATATATATATAATAGAATAGATAATAGATTATGCGTTATGAACTATCTCAAAGTTTAAAACAGATCGCATTGTTAGATTTCCTAATTTTAACAATATCGCGTTATGTTAGTTGCACATTCCACCACCAGGGAGCGCACTCTATTCTTAACGAAAGCGTATCTGAACGAAACTTCTTCATGCAACCTTTCCGTAGATACATGAATCGGGAGGGTGGCGGTCTTAACCAATAATTTAAGATAATTGCTGAAATTACTACGAAAAATATTTTAAAGGCGCCCTACGCGGGCCCCTAAAAGAGTTAGAGGAAATTGGATGACGGCAAAATAATCGCGGGGAAAAGTTTGCTTGGGTGCTTCGGAGCTACTTTTGGCGCGAGATCTAAGCTCTACGACCAATAGGAGCACAGATATTTAAGGAAATATGAAGTAACAAAGTCCAAAATAATATAATTTTCCGTAATAATTCTATAACTAATCTAGGTAGAATAATGTGTTATAGCTTAAAACCTTCCCTGGAACGATACCTATCTAACGGTATAAGTTTCGTAAAAATCCAAGCGGTAGAACTCGAAATCTCGGCGTTCGGAACGAAATTTCCGTTTGGATTTTATATATATAATAGATAGATAATAGAATAGATAATAGGTTTTATATATATATAATAGAATAGATAATAGATTATGTGTTATGAACTATTTCAAAGTTTAAAACAGATCGCATTGTTAGATTTCCTAATTTTAACAATATCGCGTTATGTTAGTTCCACATTCCACCACCAGGGAGCGCACTCTATTCTTAACGAAAGCGTATCTGAAAGGAAATCCTTCATGCAACCTTTCCGTAGATACATGAATCGGGAGGGTGGCGGTCTTAACCAATAATTTAAGATAATTGCTGAAATTACTACGAAAAATATTTTAAAGGGGCTCTACGCGGGTCCCTAATAGAGTTAGAGGAAATCGGAAGACGGCAAAATAATCGCGGGGAAAAGTTTGCTTGGGTGCTCCGGAGCTACTTTTGACGCGAGATCTAAGCTCTACGACCAACAGGAGCCCAGATATTTAAGGAAATATGAAGTAACAAAGTCCAAAATAATAGAATTTTCCGTAATAATTCTATAACTAATCTAGGTAGAATGATGTGTTATAGGTTAAAACCTTCCCTGGAACGATACCTATCTAACGGTATAAGTTCCGTAAAAATCCATGCGGTAGAACTCGAAATCTCGGCGTTCGGAACGAAATTTCCGTTTGGATTATATATATATAATAGATAGATAGCAGGCTATGCCCGCTGCGCTGGTCAATATTTCCAAATGAATCTTGGATTAAACTAAATGGTGAATTTGAACTTGTATTTTAAACAATATGGATCTTCAGCTTGACCTTGCTCATTACTGAAAACGATGCGAACGCCATTGCGATATAATGTTATCTTAAACGTTGGATAAAATTTAGCAATTAAGAAGTAATTGTTTTAGTTGATTATAAACAGCGCACTTATGGTCGGGTAATGAGACCGTTATGACAACAGGAATTAATACCTCTATAACTAATCAACATATAATGAAATCGTATATACTAACACCATTCCTAAAAGTCATGCAACAGGGCCACTTGTAACAAAATATGTTCTGTAGATTTTTTTAAAAAGACTAAACTTTCATAATCAGGTTCACTTAATTTTTGAACTTTTACTGTTGCTCTGTAACTAAGTGCCCTTGAACAATATGTATACACTAAAACCTTTCCAAAATTATTACCTAACTAATTGTGGTATCTCCTACGAAAGTATTATAAACAATCGGAATGAAATACAAATTTCCGTTGTAGATGATGATGATGCGATTTTGTGTAATAGAATTCATAGTAAAGTTTTCGCTTCAAACATAAACGATGCTTTCAACATTAAAGCTAATACACCAATATGTGAAGTATCCGATTACGGAAGGTTAACTTGAATTCTCATGAGCAACTACTCAAAGAAAAGTGAATATGTGGCTTTTGTGATACTTTTATGTCAGCCAGGCGCAGGTAATAAATCAATAAAGATTGTTTTCATAGCATATTCTTATTTTATTATTTTCATTTAAAACACAAACCTTTCACTCATTTCATTTAAAATGCTTTCCTTATAGTAATTTCATTTAAAAAACTGAAAAGATAAACAATAACAGGAAATAATGCCATAATTAAAAACAAAAAAATATTTTTAATTTACATACGCAAAATGTAACTACTGCTACTGGGAATTTTAAAAATGCTATCACCGAGATGTGCGCTCGGTTGTTATAAATGTACCTATTTTTTCTTCTTATCGAGGAGCAATTTATAAATCGCACAATATTATTCCAATTCCAATTTCTTTCATTGTGAAACCTATGACCGGAAAAAATGGAAAAAGACTCTTGTAGATTCTTCGGATGACGGCATCTGACGCCATAAACCGAGTTTATATATATGAAAATAATTTTTAAGTCGTTACAAACATTGCTTTCATACTTAAATATTTTCATTGGTACTACTTGTTATCCCGTCGACCAATTTCGCCAAATTATATAAATCGCCAAACCATTCGCCAAATTATACAAATTGACATAATCTTTATTTTAAATAACGAAATAACAAATAAATTAGTATAACATTAATAAAAATACAAATAAAACATCGAAATTAAAATCACTTGATGACATAAACACGTGTAGCTTGTTTAAATACAAGTGAATTTGATATTTACGATCAACCATTATTGGCATTTAATCTTATAGTTTGACGATAGATTTTTGGTCGACGGAATATCTAAGTAGTACCTTTTCCATTTTTGTTTTATAACGCTAAATTCTCAGTAATTTTATTCCTTTTATTTTACATAAAATCACTATTTTTTTTTAAAATTAAGATGCTTGCATTTTTATTTCAAACTCATAGAGCCGTTTTTAATTTTTAGACAAAAGGGTTGATTTGAATTTTTTCCGTTGCTAGAGTAACGGATGTAATGATAGATATTTTGAGGTTTAGATGCCAAAGACACCGCCAAATTAGAAAAATATGAAATGTGTCATGAAATGTTGGACTTATAAAAATTTATTTGGTAGCATTCGATTCAGCATACAAAACTACATTAAAATATGCTATCATTTGACGCATAATTTTGATATTCGATTTTTTCCCCCTCCCCGTGCAAAAACCATTAGGGGTGACACTTTAGAAAATCCTGTCTTAGCAGAAGTCTATGTCATAAGAAGTATTTTTACCACGATTTTCAAGATTTTAGGTTCAGTAGTTTGCGCTGTGCGTTAATTAGTCCCCTAATCCAGACTTTATTTTATATACTATATTAGATATGCCATTTTGCGGTGAATCGATGATCGAAAATTAGTCCAATATCATTTGAAATATTACATAACAGAGGAGAAAGTACGAAGAAAGACGAAGAAGAAATGACGAATTACAAAAGACTTGTAATTTTTTTTTTTCAAAATGTTGAGTTTTTCGATAGTAATAACGTATTAAAACATAAATTTCCTTAAAAATTATCTTTATTTCCTAGATTTCAAATCTGTGAATTTTCCTATAAATGAAATTGGCGATATGACTTGAGAAAAAATGAAATAATAGATAATATTTGCTTAAATAAAATGGGTAATATTGGTTGATCTGAGTTCGAGTTTATAAATATCACATGCTTTCGGAATTACGGCAAAAACATTTTAAATAGTATGAAATTATTTTACAATATGTATGTGTGGCAGAAATTCACACTGAAATTTAAGTATTTGATTCCATTTTTAAAATATTAACTGATATCTATATAAGTTACAATTGAATATGAAAATGTACTCAAAAAAGGATCTCTTTCACCTAAAAAAACACCATTTGTGAGAACATCCTCAAGCTAATGTCACGTTTATGCATTTTTGGCTTAAAATCATATTGTTTGGCGACAAAAGAAAAATAAAAAATTGTAAAGAAACAAATAGTAATTACACATGTGACTCACAATTACATCTGCTGGTTTCTTCTATAAGTCACGTGATGGGACAATTAGATATTTAAAAAAAAAAGAAAAGAACAGAACAGAAAGAAAATGTCGTTAAAATTTCATCTAATCAAATTTTCATATTCGTTTCCATATCTAACGTAAGCGGTAAAGAGCCAAATATTGCGTATCATGTGTAATATTTCTTATTAAATTAATTTTTAAGCATTACAAATATTTCTTTCAGGTTTTGATTAAATGTTTTCGTTTTTTAATATTATCACTCATTAAAAGGGATTTTCGTCTTCTTTTTTTTTCTTTTTTTTTTTTCTTTTTCATTTAAATAAAATTAGTAACAGTTTTTCTTTTATTTTTCGAGGTTTAATAGCCGTTTCAATTTTTTGTATCAACGATGAATTTCGCCAAGAAATAAAATGGTAACCTTATCGCCCAAAATAACAGAATTTTCCGTCATAATTCTAAAACTAATATAGGTAGAATAATGTGTTATAGCTTAAAACCTTCCCTCAAACAATACCTATCTAACGGTATAAGTTCCGTAAAAATCCATGCAGTAGAACTCGAAATCTAGGCGTTCGGAACGAAATTTCCGTTTGGATTTTATATATATAATAGATAATAGAATAGATAATATATTTTATATATATATAATAGAATAGATAATAGATTATGTGTTATGAACTATCTCAAAGTTTAAAACAGATCGCATTGTTAGATCTCCTAATTTTAACAATATCGCGTTATGTTAGTTCCACATTCCACCACCAGGGAGCGCACTCTATTCTTAACGAAAGCGTATCTGAACGAAACTCCTTCATGCAACCTTTCCGTAGATACATGAATCGGGAGAGTGGCGGTCTTAACCAATAATTTAAGATAATTGCTGAAATTACTACGAAAAATATTTTAAAGGGGCTCTACGCGGGCCCCTAATAGAGTTAGAGGAAATCGGAAGACGGCAAAATAATCGCGGGGAAAAGTTTGCTTGGGTGCTTCGGAGCTACTTTTGGCGCGAGATCTAAGCTCTACGACCAATAGCAGCCCAGATATTTAAGGAAATATGAAGTAACAAAGTCCAAAATAATAGAATTTTCCGTAATAATTCTATAACTAATCTAGGTAGAATGATGTGTTATAGCTTAAAACCTTCCCTGGAACAATACCTATCTAACGGTATAAGTTCCGTAAAAATCCATGCGGTAAAACTCGAAATCTCGGCTTTCGGAACGAAATTTCCGTTTGGATTATATATATATAATAGATAGCAGGCTATGCCCGCTGCGCTGGTCAATATTTCCAAATGAATCTTGGATTAAACTAAATGGTGAATTTGAACTTGTATTTTAAACAATATGGATCTTCAGCTTGACCTTGCTCATTACTGAAAACGATGCGAACGCCATTGCGATATAATGTTATCTTAAACGTTGGACAAAATTTAGCAATTAAGAAGTAATTGTTTTAGTTGATTATAAACAGCGCACTTATGGTCGGGTAATGAGACCGTTATGACAACAGGAATTAATACCTCTATAACTAATCAACATATAATGAAATCGTATATACTAACACCATTCCTAAAAGTCATGCAACAGGGCCACTTGTAACAAAATATGTTCGATAGATTTTTTTAAAAAGACTAAACTTTCATAATCAGGTTCACTTAATTTTTGAACTTTTACTGTTGCTCTGTAACTAAGTGCCCTTGAACAATATGTATACACTAAAACCTTTCCAAAATTATTACCTAACTAATTGTGGTATCTCCTACGAAAGTATTATAAACAATCGGAATGAAATACAAATTTCCGTTGTAGATGATGATGATGCGATTTTGTGTAATAGAATTCATAGTAAAGTTTTCGCTTCAAACATAAACGATGCTTTCAACATTAAAGCTAATACACCAATATGTGAAGTATCCGATTACGGAAGGTTAACTTGAATTCTCATGAGCAACTACTCAAAGAAAAGTGAATATGTGGCTTTTGTGATACTTTTATGTCAGCCAGGCGCAGGTAATAAATCAATAAAGATTGTTTTCATAGCATATTCTTATTTTATTATTTTCATTTAAAACACAAACCTTTCACTCATTTCATTTAAAATGCTTTCCTTATAGTAATTTCATTTAAAAAACTGAAAAGATAAACAATAACAGGAAATAATGCCATAATTAAAAACAAAAAAATATTTTTAATTTACATACGCAAAATGTAACTACTGCTACTGGGAATTTTAAAAATGCTATCACCGAGATGTGCGCTCGGTTGTTATAAATGTACCTATTTTTTCTTCTTATCGAGGAGCAATTTATAAATCGCACAATATTATTCCAATTCCAATTTCTTTCATTGTGAAACCTATGACCGGAAAAAATGGAAAAAGACTCTTGTAGATTCTTCGGATGACGGCATCTGACGCCATAAACCGAGTTTATATATATGAAAATAATTTTTAAGTCGTTACAAACATTGCTTTCATACTTAAATATTTTCATTGGTACTACTTGTTATCCCGTCGACCAATTTCGCCAAATTATATAAATCGCCAAACCATTCGCCAAATTATACAAATTGACATAATCTTTATTTTAAATAACGAAATAACAAATAAATTAGTATAACATTAATAAAAATACAAATAAAACATCGAAATTAAAATCACTTGATGACATAAACACGTGTAGCTTGTTTAAATACAAGTGAATTTGATATTTACGATCAACCATTATTGGCATTTAATCTTATAGTTTGACGATAGATTTTTGGTCGACGGAATATCTAAGTAGTACCTTTTCCATTTTTGTTTTATAACGCTAAATTCTCAGTAATTTTATTCCTTTTATTTTACATAAAATCACTATTTTTTTTTAAAATTAAGATGCTTGCATTTTTATTTCAAACTCATAGAGCCGTTTTTATTTTTTAGACAAAAGGGTTGATTTGAATTTTTTCCGTTGCTAGAGTAACGGATGTAATGATAGATATTTTGAGGTTTAGATGCCAAAGACACCGCCAAATTAGAAAAATATGAAATGTGTCATGAACTGTTGGACTTATAAAAATTTATTTGGTAGCATTCGATTCAGCATACAAAACTACATTAAAATATGCTATCATTTGACGCATAATTTTGATATTCGATTTTTTCCCCCTCCCCGTGCAAAAACCATTAGGGGTGACACTTTAGAAAATCCTGTCTTAGCAGAAGTCTATGTCATAAGAAGTATTTTTACCACGATTTTCAAGATTTTAGGTTCAGTAGTTTGCGCTGTGCGTTAATTAGTCCCCTAATCCAGACTTTATTTTATATACTATATTAGATATGCCATTTTGCGGTGAATCGATGATCGAAAATTAGTCCAATATCATTTGAAATATTACATAACAGAGGAGAAAGTACGAAGAAAGACGAAGAAGAAATGACGAATTACAAAAGACTTGTAATTTTTTTTTTTTTCAAAATGTTGAGTTTTTCGATAGTAATAACGTATTAAAACATAAATTTCCTTAAAAATTATCTTTATTTCCTAGATTTCGAAATCTGTGAATTTTCCTATAAATGAAATTGGCGATATGACTTGAGAAAAAATGAAATAATAGATAATATTTGCTTAAATAAAATGGGTAATATTGGTTGATCTGAGTTCGAGTTTATAAATATCACATGCTTTCGGAATTACGGCAAAAACATTTTAAATAGTATGAAATTATTTTACAATATGTATGTGTGGCAGAAATTCACACTGAAATTTAAGTATTTGATTCCATTTTTAAAATATTAACTGATATCTATATAAGTTACAATTGAATATGAAAATGTACTCAAAAAAGGATCTCTTTCACCTAAAAAAACACCATTTGTGAGAACATCCTCAAGCTAATGTCACGTTTATGCATTTTTGGCTTAAAATCATATTGTTTGGCGACAAAAGAAAAATAAAAATTGTAAAGAAACAAATAGTAATTACACATGTGACTCACAATTACATCTGCTGGTTTCTTCTATAAGTCACGTGATGGGACAATTAGATATTTAAAAAAAAAAGAAAAGAACAGAACAGAAAGAAAATGTCGTTAAAATTTCATCTAATCAAATTTTCATATTCGTTTCCATATCTAACGTAAGCGGTAAAGAGCCAAATATTGCGTATCATGTGTAATATTTCTTATTAAATTAATTTTTAAGCATTACAAATATTTCTTTCAGGTTTTGATTAAATGTTTTCGTTTTTTAATATTATCACTCATTAAAAGGGATTTTCTTCTTCTTTTTTTTTCTTTTTTTTTTCTTTTTCATTTAAATAAAATTAGTAACAGTTTTTCTTTTATTTTTCGAGGTTTAATAGCCGTTTCAATTTTTTGTATCAACGATGAATTTCGCCAAGAAATAAAATGGTAACCTTATCGCCCAAAATAACAGAATTTTCCGTCATAATTCTAAAACTAATATAGGTAGAATAATGTTTTATAGCTTAAAACCTTCCCTCAAACAATACCTATCTAACGGTATAAGTTCCGTAAAAATCCATGCAGTAGAACTCGAAATCTAGGCGTTCGGAACGAAATTTCCGTTTGGATTTTATATATATAATAGATAATAGAATAGATAATATATTTTATATATATATAATAGAATAGATAATAGATTATGTGTTATGAACTATCTCAAAATTTAAAACAGATCGCATTGTTAGATCTCCTAATTTTAACAATATCGCGTTATGTTAGTTCCACATTCCACCACCAGGGAGCGCACTCTATTCTTAACGAAAGCGTATCTGAACGAAACTCCTTCATGCAACCTTTCCGTAGATACATGAATCGGGAGAGTGGCGGTCTTAACCAATAATTTAAGATAATTGCTGAAATTACTACGAAAAATATTTTAAAGGGGCTCTACGCGGGCCCCTAATAGAGTTAGAGGAAATCGGAAGACGGCAAAATAATCGCGGGGAAAAGTTTGCTTGGGTGCTTTGGAGCTACTTTTGGCGCGAGATCTAAGCTCTACGACCAATAGCAGCCCAGATATTTAAGGAAATATGAAGTAACAAAGTCCAAAATAATAGAATTTTCCGTAATAATTCTATAACTAATCTAGGTAGAATGATGTGTTATAGCTTAAAACCTTCCCTGGAACAATACCTATCTAACGGTATAAGTTCCGTAAAAATCCATGCGGTAAAACTCGAAATCTCGGCTTTCGGAACGAAATTTCCGTTTGGATTATATATATATAATAGATAGCAGGCTATGCCCGCTGCGCTGGTCAATATTTCCAAATGAATCTTGGATTAAACTAAATGGTGAATTTGAACTTGTATTTTAAACAATATGGATCTTCAGCTTGACCTTGCTCATTACTGAAAACGATGCGAACGCCATTGCGATATAATGTTATCTTAAACGTTGGACAAAATTTAGCAATTAAGAAGTAATTGTTTTAGTTGATTATAAACAGCGCACTTATGGTCGGGTAATGAGACCGTTATGACAACAGGAATTAATACCTCTATAACTAATCAACATATAATGAAATCGTATATACTAACACCATTCCTAAAAGTCATGCAACAGGGCCACTTGTAACGAAATATGTTCTGTAGATTTTTTTAAATAGACTAAACTTTCATAATCAGGTTCACTTAATTTTTGAACTTTTACTGTTGCCCCTGTAACTAAGTGCCCTTGAACAATATGTATACACTAAAACCTTTCCAAAATTATTACCTAACTAATTGTGGTATCTCCTACGAAAGTATTATAAACAATCGGAATGAAATACAAATTTCCGTTGTAGATGATGATGATGCGATTTTGTGTAATAGAATTCATAGTAAAGTTTTCGCTTCAAACATAAACGATGCTTTCAACATTAAAGCTAATACACCAATATGTGAAGTATCCGATTACGGAAGGTTAACTTGAATTCTCATGAGCAACTACTCAAAGAAAAGTGAATATGTGGCTTTTGTGATACTTTTATGTCAGCCAGGCGCAGGTAATAAATCAATAAAGATTGTTTTCATAGCATATTCTTATTTTATTATTTTCATTTAAAACACAAACCTTTCACTCATTTCATTTAAAATGCTTTCCTTATAGTAATTTCATTTAAAAAACTGAAAAGATAAACAATAACAGGAAATAATGCCATAATTAAAAACAAAAAAATATTTTTAATTTACATACGCAAAATGTAACTACTGCTACTGGGAATTTTAAAAATGCTATCACCGAGATGTGCGCTCGGTTGTTATAAATGTACCTATTTTTTCTTCTTATCGAGGAGCAATTTATAAATCGCACAATATTATTCCAATTCCAATTTCTTTCATTGTGAAACCTATGACCGGAAAAAATGGAAAAAGACTCTTGTAGATTCTTCGGATGACGGCATCTGACGCCATAAACCGAGTTTATATATATGAAAATAATTTTTAAGTCGTTACAAACATTGCTTTCATACTTAAATATTTTCATTGGTACTACTTGTTATCCCGTCGACCAATTTCGCCAAATTATATAAATCGCCAAACCATTCGCCAAATTATACAAATTGACATAATCTTTATTTTAAATAACGAAATAACAAATAAATTAGTATAACATTAATAAAAATACAAATAAAACATCGAAATTAAAATCACTTGATGACATAAACACGTGTAGCTTGTTTAAATACAAGTGAATTTGATATTTACGATCAACCATTATTGGCATTTAATCTTATAGTTTGACGATAGATTTTTGGTCGACGGAATATCTAAGTAGTACCTTTTCCATTTTTGTTTTATAACGCTAAATTCTCAGTAATTTTATTCCTTTTATTTTACATAAAATCACTATTTTTTTTTTAAATTAAGATGCTTGCATTTTTATTTCAACCTCATAGAGCCGTTTTTATTTTTTAGACAAAAGTGTTGATTTGAATTTTTTCCGTTGCTAGAGTAACGGATGTAATGATAGATATTTTGAGGTTTAGATGCCAAAGACACCGCCAAATTAGAAAAATATGAAATGTGTCATGAACTGTTGGACTTCTAAAAATTTATTTGGTAGCATTCGATTCAGCATACAAAACTACATTAAAATATGCTATCATTTGACGCATAATTTTGATATTCGATTTTTTCCCCCTCCCCGTGCAAAAACCATTAGGGGTGACACTTTAGAAAATCCTGTCTTAGCAGAAGTCTATGTCATAAGAAGTATTTTTACCACGATTTTCAAGATTTTAGGTTCAGTAGTTTGCGCTGTGCGTTAATTAGTCCCCTAATCCAGACTTTATTTTATATACTATATTAGATATGCCATTTTGCGGTGAATCGATGATCGAAAATTAGTCCAATATCATTTGAAATATTACATAACAGAGGAGAAAGTACGAAGAAAGACGAAGAAGAAATGACGAATTACAAAAGACTTGTAATTTTTTTTTTTTCAAAATGTTGAGTTTTTCGATAGTAATAACGTATTAAAACATAAATTTTCTTAAAAATTATCTTTATTTCCTAGATTTCAAATCTGTGAATTTTCCTATAAATGAAATTGGCGATATGACTTGAGAAAAAATGAAATAATAGAAATTTTTGCTTAAATAAAATGGGTAATATTGGTTGATCTGAGTTCGAGTTTATAAATATCACATGCTTTCGGAATTACGGCAAAAACATTTTAAATAGTATGAAATTATTTTACAATATGTATGTGTGGCAGAAATTCACACTGAAATTTAAGTATTTGATTCCATTTTTAAAATATTAACTGATATCTATATAAGTTACAATTGAATATGAAAATGTACTCAAAAAAGGATCTCTTTCACCTAAAAAAACACCATTTGTGAGAACATCCTCAAGCTAATGTCACGTTTATGCATTTTTGGCTTAAAATCTTATTGTTTGGCGACAAAAGAAAAATAAAAAATTGTAAAGAAACAAATAGTAATTACACATGTGACTCACAATTACATCTGCTGGTTTCTTCTATAAGTCACGTGATGGGACAATTAGATATTTAAAAAAAAAAGAAAAGAACAGAACAGAAAGAAAATGTCGTTAAAATTTCATCTAATCAAATTTTCAGATTCGTTTCCATATCTAACGTAAGCGGTAAAGAGCCAAATATTGCGTATCATGTGTAATATTTCTTATTAAATTAATTTTTAAGCATTACAAATATTTCTTTCAGGTTTTGATTAAATGTTTTCGTTTTTTAATATTATCACTCATTAAAAGGGATTTTCTTCTTCTTTTTTTTTTTCTTTTTTTTTTTTTTCTTTTTCATTTAAATAAAATTAGTAACAGTTTTTCTTTTATTTTTCGAGGTTTAATAGCCGTTTCAATTTTTTGTATCAACGATGAATTTCGCCAAGAAATAAAATGGTAACCTTATCGCCCAAAATAACAGAATTTTCCGTCATAATTCTAAAACTAATATAGGTAGAATAATGTGTTATAGCTTAAAACCTTCCCTCAAACAATACCTATCTAACGGTATAAGTTCAGTAAAAATCCATGCAGTAGAACTCGAAATCTAGGCGTTCGGAACGAAATTTCCGTTTGGATTTTATATATATAATAGATAATAGAATAGATAATATATTTTATATATATATAATAGAATAGATAATAGATTATGTGTTATGAACTATCTCAAAGTTTAAAACAGATCGCATTGTTAGATCTCCTAATTTTAACAATATCGCGTTATGTTAGTTCCACATTCCACCACCAGGGAGCGCACTCTATTCTTAACGAAAGCGTATCTGAACGAAACTCCTTCATGCAACCTTTCCGTAGATACATGAATCGGGAGAGTGGCGGTCTTAACCAATAATTTAAGATAATTGCTGAAATTACTACGAAAAATATTTTAAAGGGGCTCTACGCGGGCCCCTAATAGAGTTAGAGGAAATCGGAAGACGGCAAAATAATCGCGGGGAAAAGTTTGCTTGGGTGCTTCGGAGCTACTTTTGGCGCGAGATCTAAGCTCTATGACGAATAGCAGCCCAGATATTTAAGGAAATATGAAGTAACAAAGTCCAAAATAATAGAATTTTCCGTAATAATTCTATAACTAATCTAGGTAGAATGATGTGTTATAGCTTAAAACCTTCCCTGGAACGATACCTATCTAACGGTATAAGTTCCGTAAAAATCCATGCGGTAAAACTCGAAATCTCGGCTTTCGGAACGAAATTTCCGTTTGGATTATATATATATAACTAGAAAGGTAGCCCGTCAAAAATGACGGAAATTTTGATATAAAGATATATACAACTCATGTGCAAGAATATGAGTTTTCTCGCTTGTTCCGCAGTGATAGATGAAAATAACACATTTTAAGAACGAAACACATTTATGAAAAACTGTGTACAGTAGAAGACCACTAATCTGCACAGTTTGGTTCCAAGTAGTGTGCAGATTTGAGGCTTTTTGCGGTCATGTCTATTCAATCTTTGTTTACATTTTTTTAAATTCATATATTGGACAATTTAGATTGTTGAGCCTTAAAAATAAATAAATAACACACTTGAAGTAAGGTTAAAAACTATTACATTATCGTATACGATTTCATGAAATGGTATTATATGGTATTATATGTGTGTGCTTCACGATCTTGGTTACGACGTTGGCGAAATTGGCTGCAACTTGTCATAATCCTAATAGTGTGGGCCGCTATAACAAAAAAGTAACCAGTTTTTAGTAAAATTTCTGATATAAAGTAGCTTTCAAAAGCTTGTATAAAATTGCAGGCCGTTCTCATGTTATGTCAGTCGTAGGAATAATATTTCTAACACTGAAGATTTTCCATGTATATATGGAATTTAGAAAAGCTTCTCCAAAAGAAAGGTCCTGAAATGACATTGTAATTCCTCTAACTTCAAAGTTTAATCAAGCCCTGATGTTGAGTACTGAAATCTAATAAATACAGTTATTTTGAATATTACAACAGAATAAAACAGTTAAACTTATTTAAATTAAACACGCTGTTACTTCCCGATGTTATTTTTTAGTATTAAGAAAGAAAATTATTTAAAATGTTCAAATCATGCATTTATCATTTTTTTCCGTCTTTAATAACTAAATAATGAAAAATTAGGCTTTTGTTCTGAGCTCATAAATATGACAATAAAATAATATAACTAAGAGACACTGCAAAATTAAATCTTTGTGATTACAAACCATAAACAAACGATACCGCCACCATTTTACCTACTATGACGTCATTAGAATATTGCCCATTGATTGTTGGAGAACTTACTTTGTGAATGATTACCTCAATGATTTAATATTTTTGACGTTTCACGATGAATGAATCACTTGTGTTTGTTTAGGTTTATGGAATGAGATATTAAGCTGTGAACCTAATTCAATTGAAGTTATCCAAAGATATATGTATTTTTAATCGAAATTAAAAACAATGCTTTGATCTCGAAATAAAAAGTTTTAGTTTGTATAATTTGTTATTTCTGTTAATTATTTATTTAAGTACATTTCCATCATAGCGCATTTTTAAAAACAGCTTGGCGCGATTCGGGCATCAGAAAGTGAGATATGTTGCGAAAATATATAAACAGCTATGAAAACAAATCTAATGAACTTTTATCTTTGTTTATATATGCACTTATATACATAAAAAAAATCGTTTCTAAATATATATAATTTTTGTTGGTACTTTTCGGTTAGCCGGGCGCCAGTGTTTTATATACATATTTATATACATACATATATGTAAATATACACATATATTCACATATATATATGTGTGTATATATACAATATTTGTATATGTAAATATATGTATATTTACATATATGTATGTATATAAATATGTATATAAAACACTGGCGCCCGGCTAACCGAAAAGTACCTTTTTTTTATATACAAATTATGGCACAGATTTCAGATATGAACCGGGATACCTAACTGGCGCCAAAATGGTGTTATTTTGCCTGTCATGGTAACCCGGCTATTGTTTTTTATTTATTAATAAATTGTTTAATTACTTTTATTTTCTGTTTTTTAATTATATAAACTGCTTTGTTCTATAGTTATGATTCAAACTTTTATTTATTTATAGTTATTTCCTTTTCAAAATGATAGCAAATAATTGAAAAATATATAAGTAACGGGTATTCGAAAGCGAGATTTCTGCCAAATTGGCGTCATAGAAAAATCACGCCAACCCCCATACGTATATGCAGGGGTGTGGAATTTCTAGAAAATCTTACCAGCCAAGGATTTATTTCACCAGCCGGTGAAATGCAACGTAAATTTTGCATAAATGCGTAAATTTTGTCAAATTTTTTCTACTGTAGTTGAAAATTTTAATGATAAAATTTACGCAACTCAGAAAAAATTGCTTACTATCCCAATAATGCATTTTCATATTTTTTTTTCTTGTAAAATTGAGAAATATAAAAAAGAGATGAAAGGTTAATATAAAATAGAACTTAGTACATCACAGTAAAGCTGAAAAATAGAGCTAACTACTACAAAAAAAAAAGTTTTGGCATATCTCTATAGTTTGCAGTTTTCGAAAACTACCTAAAATTTCACTCGTCCTGTCAGAAAATTCACTCGCCAGTGGCGAGTAAAATGATGCATTTCCCCACCCCTGCGTATATGACATCTGTGCAAAAATTACTTCTGTTTCTTTATAAAAATGGGTAAATAGCTTTTTTTATATTAAATTGTCGGCACAGATGTCATATACCCTCATATTGGCGTGATTTTTTTTGACGCCGATGTCATATACGCACCGGATACTTAACTGGCGCCAAAGTGTCGTTATTTTGCTTGAAATGATAACCCGAATGTTGTTTATGCTGTTGATGTTTTCGCCAAATTGGCGTCGAAAAAAAATCGCGCCAATATATGATATCTGTGCCAAATTGTATACATATGGAAAAAATTGCTTGTGAGTATGAAGCAGTAAATAGGTTGCCAGAAAATACGTTGGCAAACTTCTATCTCGCCAAGAAACTTTTCTCCGAAGTATTGTATATAAGCAATGATTGCTAGAAATGCATTTTTAATTATGATATGCGCTTTTATGTTTTACTACATTTATGCATACTATACTGTGTGTATAAATGCTACTGTTCATATGCAGGGCTACACAAAAGAATTCGTAAGGGTTACTGAGTATGAGAGTAAATTGCTTAAAGGTGGTTTTTAAAGGAATTATGCCTTTTTAAGCTGAACTGCATTTAGTTTCCTAAGAAATGTTTGTAGAATATAGATAAAATGATATACATGGTCACGCAAAGAATTGGATACATAACCGTCTATGGATGATAATATCTGGAAATGTGATTTCAGTAGTTTTAAGAGTAGTTTAAATTAAATTTTAGCTAAATAGTGACATGTAATAACGGTACTATTGGCTATGGACGGTAACTGCTGTAATCAATTTTTAAATTTTTTTATGCGTTTTCTAAAATGTTTACTTAGTTATCCCGTCGACCAAATTACTGTCGCCAAATTGTAAGATTAATTGCCAATAATGGTTGCCATTAATTAATTAATTGTAATATTAAATGCAAATAATGGCCAATAAAACCATTAATTCGACATTTTATTTGTATTTTTATTAATGTTTTACTACTGATTTGGTGATTTATATAATTTGGCGAAATTGGTCGACGGGATATCTAAGAAGTAACGTTATCTTATTTACCTTATTTTCCTAAATAACGAAGTTTTGTTAAAGCATTCAGGATGTGTTGGAAAGTGTTTCATATTCTATGCTTAACGCATGATTTTTTTTCTTTCTTTAGTCTTATTTTGCATTTATTTTACTCTTAATTTTTTAGTCTTATACTGCTTTATAGAAACTTTCGCACAGTTGTCATATACGTTATCATATATTGGTGCGATTTTTTTCCGACGCCAATTTGTCGAAAACATCAACAGCATAAACAACAACATCCGGATTACCATATCAAGCAAAATTACGACACTTTGGCGCCAGTTAAGTCCCCGTTGTGTATATGACATTGGCGTCAGAAAAAAAATCGCGCCAATATGGGGCGTATATGACATCTGTGCCGAAACTTTAATATTTAATGTTTAAACTCGTCGCTCCACTCCCTTTGCATATAGTACAAACTATAACACGGATAGCGCAAAATAATAGACAGTTTGGTACTTTTCCACTGTAGGGGCTTTGGCATTTTTTAAAAAAGCTTGGTGTAATTTAGGCATCAGAAAGTGAGATTTGGGTACTTTTCCGTTATGCGGACACCATTGTCGCCAAGCGTAACAGTTGGCTCAAAATCATGAATTGAAACATTTGAAAAATAAAAGAAAACCATTGTCGATACTAAAGTGAGCATTTAAAAAATATAACATTTGAAAATTCCAGACTTTTACGAACTATTTCATCAAATCTCAAATATATACTTAAAATAAGTGAACAAATAACTGCTATAAAATAAAGCAATAAAATAAAACTCATATTAAACTGCTGGCATAAAATTACAAATATCTTTTAGCATTTTGAAATAATTGGCGCATTAGCTTACATTTTGGCATGGTGTCCGTATAACGGAAAAATATCGAGATTTGTTGTCAAATCATATAAACAGCTATAAAAACAAATTTAATGAGCGTTTTTGTTTGTTTTATATGTATATTATTGATGTTTTTATGTACAAATTACATCTGTTTCTGTATAAAATTAAAGAAACGCTTTTTTATGTTAAATAAATCGTATAAATATCGAAAAAATGCGTGTGTATATAAAATGAAACAGGGAATAGGTTCCCGGAAAATATGTTACCAAATTTCCTTTTTCGCCAAGGCACCTATACTGGAAAAGTACATAAAGCACATTAAAATCGCGCAATTAGGAGCTCACACTGTACACCGTTGTCTATTGGCGGTTATTTTATTAGTAGCATCGGGAGGAAGATGTAAAGATGTACTTTAAATTCTCACCTATAGCTTTCGAAAAAATATCTTAAAAGAGTGGAGTTTAAATTAAATTTCGGTGACCTCCATTATGAAAGATTAATGGTTTTAAATGGGAATTTCGCCAAATTAGCCAGCTATCGATAACTTGGCTAACATTTGGCGCTACTGTGGTAACCCTGCATTAATATTTTTCAACAATTACCCATTTCAATGAGGCGGTCCTACCGGAATAGTGAGGGACACACAGAGACTTGGATTTTATATAAATGGATAGATAGCAGGCTATGCCCGCTGCGCTGGACAATATTTCCAAATGAATCTTGGATTAAACTAAATGGTGAATTTGAACTTGTATTTTAAACAATATGGATCTTCAGCTTGACCTTGCTCATTACTGAAAACGATGCGAACGCCATTGCGATATAATGTTATCTTAAACGTTGGACAAAATTTAGCAATTAAGAAGTAATTGTTTTAGTTGATTATAAACAGCGCACTTATGGTCGGGTAATGAGACCGTTATGACAACAGGAATTAATACCTCTATAACTAATCAACATATAATGAAATCGTATATACTAACACCATTCCTAAAAGTCATGCAACAGGGCCACTTGTAACAAAATATGTTCTGTAGATTTTTTTAAAAAGACTAAACTTTCATAATCAGGTTCACTTAATTTTTGAACTTTTACTGTTGCTCTGTAACTAAGTGCCCTTGAACAATATGTATACACTAAAACCTTTCCAAAATTATTACCTAACTAATTGTGGTATCTCCTACGAAAGTATTATAAACAATCGGAATGAAATACAAATTTCCGTTGTAGATGATGATGATGCGATTTTGTGTAATAGAATTCATAGTAAAGTTTTCGCTTCAAACATAAACGATGCTTTCAACATTAAAGCTAATACACCAATATGTGAAGTATCCGATTACGGAAGGTTAACTTGAATTCTCATGAGCAACTACTCAAAGAAAAGTGAATATGTGGCTTTTGTGATACTTTTATGTCAGCCAGGCGCAGGTAATAAATCAATAAAGATTGTTTTCATAGCATATTCTTATTTTATTATTTTCATTTAAAACACAAACCTTTCACTCATTTCATTTAAAATGCTTTCCTTATAGTAATTTCATTTAAAAAACTGAAAAGATAAACAATAACAGGAAATAATGCCATAATTAAAAACAAAAAAATATTTTTAATTTACATACGCAAAATGTAACTACTGCTACTGGGAATTTTAAAAATGCTATCACCGAGATGTGCGCTCGGTTGTTATAAATGTACCTATTTTTTCTTCTTATCGAGGAGCAATTTATAAATCGCACAATATTATTCCAATTCCAATTTCTTTCATTGTGAAACCTATGACCGGAAAAAATGGAAAAAAGACTCTTGTAGATTCTTCGGATGACGGCATCTGACGCCATAAACCGAGTTTATATATATGAAAATAATTTTTAAGTCGTTACAAACATTGCTTTCATACTTAAATATTTTCATTGGTACTACTTGTTATCCCGTCGACCAATTTCGCCAAATTATATAAATCGCCAAACCATTCGCCAAATTATACAAATTGACATAATCTTTATTTTAAATAACGAAATAACAAATAAATTAGTATAACATTAATAAAAATACAAATAAAAGATCGAAATTAAAATCACTTGATGACAAAAACACGTGTAGCTTGTTTAAATACAAGTGAATTTGATATTTACGATCAACCATTATTGGCATTTAATCTTATAGTTTGACGATAGATTTTTGGTCGACGGAATATCTAAGTAGTACCTTTTCCATTTTTGTTTTATAACGCTAAATTCTCAGTAATTTTATTCCTTTTATTTTACATAAAATCACTATTTTTTTTTTAAATTAAGATGCTTGCATTTTTATTTCAAACTCATAGAGCCGTTTTTATTTTTTAGACAAAAGGGTTGATTTGAATTTTTTCCGTTGCTAGAGTAACGGATGTAATGATAGATATTTTGAGGTTTAGATGCCAAAGACACCGCCAAATTAGAAAAATATGAAATGTGTCATGAACTGTTGGACTTATAAAAATTTATTTGGTAGCATTCGATTCAGCATACAAAACTACATTAAAATATGCTATCATTTGACGCATAATTTTGATATTCGATTTTTTCCCCCTCCCCGTGCAAAAACCATTAGGGGTGACACTTTAGAAAATCCTGTCTTAGCAGAAGTCTATGTCATAAGAAGTATTTTTACCACGATTTTCAAGATTTTAGGTTCAGTAGTTTGCGCTGTGCGTTAATTAGTCCCCTAATCCAGACTTTATTTTATATACTATATTAGATATGCCATTTTGCGGTGAATCGATGATCGAAAATTAGTCCAATATCATTTGAAATATTACATAACAGAGGAGAAAGTACGAAGAAAGACGAAGAAGAAATGACGAATTACAAAAGACTTGTAATTTTTTTTTTTTCAAAATGTTGAGTTTTTCGATAGTAATAACGTATTAAAACATAAATTTCCTTAAAAATTATCTTTATTTCCTAGATTTCAAATCTGTGAATTTTCCTATAAATGAAATTGGCGATATGACTTGAGAAAAAATGAAATAATAGAAATTTTTGCTTAAATAAAATGGGTAATATTGGTTGATCTGAGTTCGAGTTTATAAATATCACATGCTTTCGGAATTACGACGAAAACATTTTAAATAGTATGAAATTATTTTACAATATGTATGTGTGGCAGAAATTCACACTGAAATTTAAGTATTTGATTCCATTTTTAAAATATTAACTGATATCTATATAAGTTACATTTGAATATGAAAATGTACTCAAAAAAGGATCTCTTTCACCTAAAAAAACACCATTTGTGAGAACATCCTCAAGCTAATGTCACGTTTATGCATTTTTGGCTTAAAATCATATTGTTTGGCGACAAAAGAAAAATAAAAAATTGTAAAGAAACAAATAGTAATTACACATGTGACTCACAATTACATCTGCTGGTTTCTTCTATAAGTCACGTGATGGGACAATTAGATATTTAAAAAAAAAAGAAAAGAACAGAACAGAAAGAAAATGTCGTTAAAATTTCATCTAATCAAATTTTCATATTCGTTTCCATATCTAACGTAAGCGGTAAAGAGCCAAATATTGCGTATCATGTGTAATATTTCTTATTAAATTAATTTTTAAGCATTACAAATATTTCTTTCAGGTTTTGATTAAATGTTTTCGTTTTTTAATATTATCACTCATTAAAAGGGATTTTCTTCTTCTTTTTTTTTCTTTTTTTTTTTCTTTTTCATTTAAATAAAATTAGTAACAGTTTTTCTTTTATTTTTCGAGGTTTAATAGCCGTTTCAATTTTTTGTATCAACGATGAATTTCGCCAAGAAATAAAATGGTAACCTTATCGCCCAAAATAACAGAATTTTCCGTCATAATTCTAAAACTAATATAGGTAGAATAATGTGTTATAGCTTAAAACCTTCCCTCAAACAATACCTATCTAACGGTATAAGTTCCGTAAAAATCCATGCAGTAGAACTCGAAATCTAGGCGTTCGGAACGAAATTTCCGTTTGGATTTTATATATATAATAGATAATAGAATAGATAATATATTTTATATATATATAATAGAATAGATAATAGATTATGTGTTATGAACTATCTCAAAGTTTAAAACAGATCGCATTGTTAGATCTCCTAATTTTAACAATATCGCGTTATGTTAGTTCCACATTCCACCACCAGGGAGCGCACTCTATTCTTAACGAAAGCGTATCTGAACGAAACTCCTTCATGCAACCTTTCCGTAGATACATGAATCGGGAGAGTGGCGGTCTTAACCAATAATTTAAGATAATTGCTGAAATTACTACGAAAAATATTTTAAAGGGGCTCTACGCGGGCCCCTAATAGAGTTAGAGGAAATCGGAAGACGGCAAAATAATCGCGGGGAAAAGTTTGCTTGGGTGCTTCGGAGCTACTTTTGGCGCGAGATCTAAGCTCTACGACCAATAGCAGCCCAGATATTTAAGGAAATATGAAGTAACAAAGTCCAAAATAATAGAATTTTCCGTAATAATTCTATAACTAATCTAGGTAGAATGATGTGTTATAGCTTAAAACCTTCCCTGGAACAATACCTATCTAACGGTATAAGTTCCGTAAAAATCCATGCGGTAAAACTCGAAATCTCGGCTTTCGGAACGAAATTTCCGTTTGGATTATATATATATAATAGAATAGATAGCAGGCTATGCCCGCTGCGCTGGTCAATATTTCCAAATGAATCTTGGATTAAACTAAATGGTGAATTTGAACTTGTATTTTAAACAATATGGATCTTCAGCTTGACCTTGCTCATTACTGAAAACGATGCGAACGCCATTGCGATATAATGTTATCTTAAACGTTGGACAAAATTTAGCAATTAAGAAGTAATTGTTTTAGTTGATTATAAACAGCGCACTTATGGTCGGGTAATGAGACCGTTATGACAACAGGAATTAATACCTCTATAACTAATCAACATATAATGAAATCGTATATACTAACACCATTCCTAAAAGTCATGCAACAGGGACACTTGTAACAAAATATGTTCTGTAGATTTTTTTAAAAAGACTAAACTTTCATAATCAGGTTCACTTAATTTTTGAACTTTTACTGTTGCTCTGTAACTAAGTGCCCTTGAACAATATGTATACACTAAAACCTTTCCAAAATTATTACCTAACTAATTGTGGTATCTCCTACGAAAGTATTATAAACAATCGGAATGAAATACAAATTTCCGTTGTAGATGATGATGATGCGATTTTGTGTAATAGAATTCATAGTAAAGTTTTCGCTTCAAACATAAACGATGCTTTCAACATTAAAGCTAATACACCAATATGTGAAGTATCCGATTACGGAAGGTTAACTTGAATTCTCATGAGCAACTACTCAAAGAAAAGTGAATATGTGGCTTTTGTGATACTTTTATGTCAGCCAGGCGCAGGTAATAAATCAATAAAGATTGTTTTCATAGCATATTCTTATTTTATTATTTTCATTTAAAACACAAACCTTTCACTCATTTCATTTAAAATGCTTTCCTTATAGTAATTTCATTTAAAAAACTGAAAAGATAAACAATAACAGGAAATAATGCCATAATTAAAAACAAAAAAATATTTTTAATTTACATACGCAAAATGTAACTACTGCTACTGGGAATTTTAAAAATGCTATCACCGAGATGTGCGCTCGGTTGTTATAAATGTACCTATTTTTTCTTCTTATCGAGGAGCAATTTATAAATCGCACAATATTATTCCAATTCCAATTTCTTTCATTGTGAAACCTATGACCGGAAAAAATGGAAAAAGACTCTTGTAGATTCTTCGGATGACGGCATCTGACGCCATAAACCGAGTTTATATATATGAAAATAATTTTTAAGTCGTTACAAACATTGCTTTCATACTTAAATATTTTCATTGGTACTACTTGTTATCCCGTCGACCAATTTCGCCAAATTATATAAATCGCCAAACCATTCGCCAAATTATACAAATTGACATAATCTTTATTTTAAATAACGAAATAACAAATAAATTAGTATAACATTAATAAAAATACAAATAAAACATCGAAATTAAAATCACTTGATGACATAAACACGTGTAGCTTGTTTAAATACAAGTGAATTTGATATTTACGATCAACCATTATTGGCATTTAATCTTATAGTTTGACGATAGATTTTTGGTCGACGGAATATCTAAGTAGTACCTTTTCCATTTTTGTTTTATAACGCTAAATTCTCAGTAATTTTATTCCTTTTATTTTACATAAAATCACTATTTTTTTTTAAAATTAAGATGCTTGCATTTTTATTTCAAACTCATAGAGCCGTTTTTATTTTTTAGACAAAAGGGTTGATTTGAATTTTTTCCGTTGCTAGAGTAACGGATGTAATGATAGATATTTTGAGGTTTAGATGCCAAAGACACCGCCAAATTAGAAAAATATGAAATGTGTCATGAACTGTTGGACTTATAAAAATTTATTTGGTAGCATTCGATTCAGCATACAAAACTACATTAAAATATGCTATCATTTGACGCATAATTTTGATATTCGATTTTTTCCCCCTCCCCGTGCAAAAACCATTAGGGGTGACACTTTAGAAAATCCTGTCTTAGCAGAAGTCTATGTCATAAGAAGTATTTTTACCACGATTTTCAAGATTTTAGGTTCAGTAGTTTGCGCTGTGCGTTAATTAGTCCCCTAATCCAGACTTTATTTTATATACTATATTAGATATGCCATTTTGCGGTGAATCGATGATCGAAAATTAGTCCAATATCATTTGAAATATTACATAACAGAGGAGAAAGTACGAAGAAAGACGAAGAAGAAATGACGAATTACAAAAGACTTGTAATTTTTTTTTTTCTAAATGTTGAGTTTTTCGATAGTAATAACGTATTAAAACATAAATTTCCTTAAAAATTATCTTTATTTCCTAGATTTCAAATCTGTGAATTTTCCTATAAATGAAATTGGCGATATGACTTGAGAAAAAATGAAATAATAGATAATATTTGCTTAAATAAAATGGGTAATATTGGTTGATCTGAGTTCGAGTTTATAAATATCACATGCTTTCGGAATTACGGCAAAAACATTTTAAATAGTATGAAATTATTTTACAATATGTATGTGTGGCAGAAATTCACACTGAAATTTAAGTATTTGATTCCATTTTTAAAATATTAACTGATATCTATATAAGTTACAATTGAATATGAAAATGTACTCAAAAAAGGATCTCTTTCACCTAAAAAAACACCATTTGTGAGAACATCCTCAAGCTAATGTCACGTTTATGCATTTTTGGCTTAAAATCATATTGTTTGGCGACAAAAGAAAAATAAAAAATTGTAAAGAAACAAATAGTAATTACACATGTGACTCACAATTACATCTGCTGGTTTCTCCTATAAGTCACGTGATGGGACAATTAGATATTTAAAAAAAAAAGAAAAGAACAGAACAGAAAGAAAATGTCGTTAAAATTTCATCTAATCAAATTTTCATATTCGTTTCCATATCTAACGTAAGCGGTAAAGAGCCAAATATTGCGTATCATGTGTAATATTTCTTATTAAATTAATTTTTAAGCATTACAAATATTTCTTTCAGGTTTTGATTAAATGTTTTCGTTTTTTAATATTATCACTCATTAAAAGGGATTTTCTTCTTCTTTTTTTTTCTTTTTTTTTTCTTTTTCATTTAAATAAAATTAGTAACAGTTTTTCTTTTATTTTTCGAGGTTTAATAGCCGTTTCATTTTTTTGTATCAACGATGAATTTCGCCAAGAAATAAAATGGTAACCTTATCGCCCAAAATAACAGAATTTTCCGTCATAATTCTAAAACTAATATAGGTAGAATAATGTGTTATAGCTTAAAACCTTCCCTCAAACAATACCTATCTAACGGTATAAGTTCCGTAAAAATCCATGCAGTAGAACTCGAAATCTAGGCGTTCGGAACGAAATTTCCGTTTGGATTTTATATATATAATAGATAATAGAATAGATAATATATTTTATATATATATAATAGAATAGATAATAGATTATGTGTTATGAACTATCTCAAAGTTTAAAACAGATCGCATTGTTAGATCTCCTAATTTTAACAATATCGCGTTATGTTAGTTCCACATTCCACCACCAGGGAGCGCACTCTATTCTTAACGAAAGCGTATCTGAACGAAACTCCTTCATGCAACCTTTCCGTAGATACATGAATCGGGAGAGTGGCGGTCTTAACCAATAATTTAAGATAATGGCTGAAATTACTACGAAAAATATTTTAAAGGGGCTCTACGCGGGCCCCTAATAGAGTTAGAGGAAATCGGAAGACGGTAAAATAATCGCGGGGAAAAGTTTGCTTGGGTGCTTCGGAGCTACTTTTGGCGCGAGATCTAAGCTCTACGACCAATAGCAGCCCAGATATTTAAGGAAATATGAAGTAACAAAGTCCAAAATAATAGAATTTTCCGTAATAATTCTATAACTAATCTAGGTAGAATGATGTGTTATAGCTTAAAACCTTCCCTGGAACGATACCTATCTAACGGTATAAGTTCCGTAAAAATCCATGCGGTAAAACTCGAAATCTCGGCTTTCGGAACGAAATTTCCGTTTGGATTATATATATATAATAGATAGCAGGCTATGCCCGCTGCGCTGGTCAATATTTCCAAATGAATCTTGGATTAAACTTAATGGTGAATTTGAACTTGTATTTTAAACAATATGGATCTTCAGCTTGACCTTGCTCATTACTGAAAACGATGCGAACGCCATTGCGATATAATGTTATCTTAAACGTTGGACAAAATTTAGCAATTAAGAAGTAATTGTTTTAGTTGATTATAAACAGCGCACTTATGGTCGGGTAATGAGACCGTTATGACAACAGGAATTAATACCTCTATAACTAATCAACATATAATGAAATCGTATATACTAACACCATTCCTAAAAGTCATGCAACAGGGCCACTTGTAACGAAATATGTTCTGTAGATTTTTTTAAAAAGACTAAACTTTCATAATCAGGTTCACTTAATTTTTGAACTTTTACTGTTGCCCCTGTAACTAAGTGCCCTTGAACAATATGTATACACTAAAACCTTTCCAAAATTATTACCTAACTAATTGTGGTATCTCCTACGAAAGTATTATAAACAATCGGAATGAAATACAAATTTCCGTTGTAGATGATGATGATGCGATTTTGTGTAATAGAATTCATAGTAAAGTTTTCGCTTCAAACATAAACGATGCTTTCAACATTAAAGCTAATACACCAATATGTGAAGTATCCGATTACGGAAGGTTAACTTGAATTCTCATGAGCAACTACTCAAAGAAAAGTGAATATGTGGCTTTTGTGATACTTTTATGTCAGCCAGGCGCAGGTAATAAATCAATAAAGATTGTTTTCATAGCATATTCTTATTTTATTATTTTCATTTAAAACACAAACCTTTCACTCATTTCATTTAAAATGCTTTCCTTATAGTAATTTCATTTAAAAAACTGAAAAGATAAACAATAACAGGAAATAATGCCATAATTAAAAACAAAAAAATATTTTTAATTTACATACGCAAAATGTAACTACTGCTACTGGGAATTTTAAAAATGCTATCACCGAGATGTGCGCTCGGTTGTTATAAATGTACCTATTTTTTCTTCTTATCGAGGAGCAATTTATAAATCGCACAATATTATTCCAATTCCAATTTCTTTCATTGTGAAACCTATGACCGGAAAAAATGGAAAAAGACTCTTGTAGATTCTTCGGATGACGGCATCTGACGCCATAAACCGAGTTTATATATATGAAAATAATTTTTAAGTCGTTACAAACATTGCTTTCATACTTAAATATTTTCATTGGTACTACTTGTTATCCCGTCGACCAATTTCGCCAAATTATATAAATCGCCAAACCATTCGCCAAATTATACAAATTGACATAATCTTTATTTTAAATAACGAAATAACAAATAAATTAGTATAACATTAATAAAAATACAAATAAAACATCGAAATTAAAATCACTTGATGACATAAACACGTGTAGCTTGTTTAAATACAAGTGAATTTGATATTTACGATCAACCATTATTGGCATTTAATCTTATAGTTTGACGATAGATTTTTGGTCGACGGAATATCTAAGTAGTACCTTTTCCATTTTTGTTTTATAACGCTAAATTCTCAGTAATTTTATTCCTTTTATTTTACATAAAATCACTATTTTTTTTTTAAAATTAAGATGCTTGCATTTTTATTTCAAACTCATAGAGCCGTTTTTATTTTTTAGACAAAAGGGTTGATTTGAATTTTTTCCGTTGCTAGAGTAACGGATGTAATGATAGATATTTTGAGGTTTAGATGCCAAAGACACCGCCAAATTAGAAAAATATGAAATGTGTCATGAACTGTTGGACTTATAAAAATTTATTTGGTAGCATTCGATTCAGCATACAAAACTACATTAAAATATGCTATCATTTGACGCATAATTTTGATATTCGATTTTTTCCCCCTCCCCGTGCAAAAACCATTAGGGGTGACACTTTAGAAAATCCTGTCTTAGCAGAAGTCTATGTCATAAGAAGTATTTTTACCACGATTTTCAAGATTTTAGGTTCAGTAGTTTGCGCTGTGCGTTAATTAGTCCCCTAATCCAGACTTTATTTTATATACTATATTAGATATGCCATTTTGCGGTGAATCGATGATCGAAAATTAGTCCAATATCATTTGAAATATTACATAACAGAGGAGAAAGTACGAAGAAAGACGAAGAAGAAATGACGAATTACAAAAGACTTGTAATTTTTTTTTTTTCAAAATGTTGAGTTTTTCGATAGTAATAACGTATTAAAACATAAATTTCCTTAAAAATTATCTTTATTTCCTAGATTTCAAATCTGTGAATTTTCCTATAAATGAAATTGGCGATATGACTTGAGAAAAAATGAAATAATAGAAATTTTTGCTTAAATAAAATGGGTAATATTGGTTGATCTGAGTTCGAGTTTATAAATATCACATGCTTTCGGAATTACGGCAAAAACATTTTAAATAGTATGAAATTATTTTACAATATGTATGTGTGGCAGAAATTCACACTGAAATTTAAGTATTTGATTCCATTTTTAAAATATTAACTGATATCTATATAAGTTACAATTGAATATGAAAATGTACTCAAAAAAGGATCTCTTTCACCTAAAAAAACACCATTTGTGAGAACATCCTCAAGCTAATGTCACGTTTATGCATTTTTGGCTTAAAATCATATTGTTTGGCGACAAAAGAAAAATAAAAAATTGTAAAGAAACAAATAGTAATTACACATGTGACTCACAATTACATCTGCTGGTTTCTTCTATAAGTCACGTGATGGGACAATTAGATATTTAAAAAAAAAGAAAAGAACAGAACAAAAAGAAAATGTCGTTAAAATTTCATCTAATCAAATTTTCAGATTCGTTTCCATATCTAACGTAAGCGGTAAAGAGCCAAATATTGCGTATCATGTGTAATATTTCTTATTAAATTAATTTTTAAGCATTACAAATATTTCTTTCAGGTTTTGATTAAATGTTTCCGTTTTTTAATATTATCACTCATTAAAAGGGATTTTCTTCTTCTTTTTTTTTCTTTTTTTTTTTTTCTTTTTCATTTAAATAAAATTAGTAACAGTTTTTCTTTTATTTTTCGAGGTTTAATAGCCGTTTCAATTTTTTGTATCAACGATGAATTTCGCCAAGAAATAAAATGGTAACCTTATCGCCCAAAATAACAGAATTTTCCGTCATAATTCTAAAACTAATATAGGTAGAATAATGTGTTATAGCTTAAAACCTTCCCTCAAACAATACCTATCTAACGGTATAAGTTCCGTAAAAATCCATGCAGTAGAACTCGAAATCTAGACGTTCGGAACGAAATTTCCGTTTGGATTTTATATATATAATAGATAATAGAATAGATAATATATTTTATATATATATAATAGAATAGATAATAGATTATGTGTTATGAACTATCTCAAAGTTTAAAACAGATCGCATTGTTAGATCTCCTAATTTTAACAATATCGCGTTATGTTAGTTCCACATTCCACCACCAGGGAGCGCACTCTATTCTTAACGAAAGCGTATCTGAACGAAACTCCTTCATGCAACCTTTCCGTAGATACATGAATCGGGAGAGTGGCGGTCTTAACCAATAATTTAAGATAATTGCTGAAATTACTACGAAAAATATTTTAAAGGGGCTCTACGCGGCCCCCTAATAGAGTTAGAGGAAATCGGAAGACGGCAAAATAATCGCGGGGAAAAGTTTGCTTGGGTGCTTCGGAGCTACTTTTGGCGCGAGATCTAAGCTCTACGACCAATAGCAGCCCAGATATTTAAGGAAATATGAAGTAACAAAGTCCAAAATAATAGAATTTTCCGTAATAATTCTATAACTAATCTAGGTAGAATGATGTGTTATAGCTTAAAACCTTCCCTGGAACGATACCTATCTAACGGTATAAGTTCCGTAAAAATCCATGCGGTAAAACTCGAAATCTCGGCTTTCGGAACGAAATTTCCGTTTGGATTATATATATATAATAGATAGCAGGCTATGCCCGCTGCGCTGGTCAATATTTCCAAATGAATCTTGGATTAAACTAAATGGTGAATTTGAACTTGTATTTTAAACAATATGGATCTTCAGCTTGACCTTGCTCATTACTGAAAACGATGCGAACGCCATTGCGATATAATGTTATCTTAAACGTTGGACAAAATTTAGCAATTAAGAAGTAATTGTTTTAGTTGATTATAAACAGCGCACTTATGGTCGGGTAATGAGACCGTTATGACAACAGGAATTAATACCTCTATAACTAATCAACATATAATGAAATCGTATATACTAACACCATTCCTAAAAGTCATGCAACAGGGCCACTTGTAACGAAATATGTTCTGTAGATTTTTTTAAAAAGACTAAACTTTCATAATCAGGTTCACTTAATTTTTGAACTTTTACTGTTGCCCCTGTAACTAAGTGCCCTTGAACAATATGTATACACTAAAACCTTTCCAAAATTATTACCTAACTAATTGTGGTATCTCCTACGAAAGTATTATAAACAATCGGAATGAAATACAAATTTCCGTTGTAGATGATGATGATGCGATTTTGTGTAATAGAATTCATAGTAAAGTTTTCGCTTCAAACATAAACGATGCTTTCAACATTAAAGCTAATACACCAATATGTGAAGTATCCGATTACGGAAGGTTAACTTGAATTCTCATGAGCAACTACTCAAAGAAAAGTGAATATGTGGCTTTTGTGATACTTTTATGTCAGCCAGGCGCAGGTAATAAATCAATAAAGATTGTTTTCATAGCATATTCTTATTTTATTATTTTCATTTAAAACACAAACCTTTCACTCATTTCATTTAAAATGCTTTCCTTATAGTAATTTCATTTAAAAAACTGAAAAGATAAACAATAACAGGAAATAATGCCATAATTAAAAACAAAAAAATATTTTTAATTTACATACGCAAAATGTAACTACTGCTACTGGGAATTTTAAAAATGCTATCACCGAGATGTGCGCTCGGTTGTTATAAATGTACCTATTTTTTCTTCTTATCGAGGAGCAATTTATAAATCGCACAATATTATTCCAATTCCAATTTCTTTCATTGTGAAACCTATGACCGGAAAAAATGGAAAAAGACTCTTGTAGATTCTTCGGATGACGGCATCTGACGCCATAAACCGAGTTTATATATATGAAAATAATTTTTAAGTCGTTACAAACATTGCTTTCATACTTAAATATTTTCATTGGTACTACTTGCTATTCCGTCGACCAATTTCGCCAAATTATATAAATCGCCAAACCATTCGCCAAATTATACAAATTGACATAATCTTTATTTTAAATAACGAAATAACAAATAAATTAGTATAACATTAATAAAAATACAAATAAAACATCGAAATTAAAATCACTTGATGACAAAAACACGTGTAGCTTGTTTAAATACAAGTGAATTTGATATTTACGATCAACCATTATTGGCATTTAATCTTATAGTTTGACGATAGATTTTTGGTCGACGGAATATCTAAGTAGTACCTTTTCCATTTTTGTTTTATAACGCTAAATTCTCAGTAATTTTATTCCTTTTATTTTACATAAAATCACTATTTTTTTTTTTAAATTAAGATGCTTGCATTTTTATTTCAAACTCATAGAGCCGTTTTTATTTTTTAGACAAAAGGGTTGATTTGAATTTTTTCCGTTGCTAGAGTAACGGATGTAATGATAGATATTTTGAGGTTTAGATGCCAAAGACACCGCCAAATTAGAAAAATATGAAATGTGTCATGAACTGTTGGACTTATAAAAATTTATTTGGTAGCATTCGATTCAGCATACAAAACTACATTAAAATATGCTATCATTTGACGCATAATTTTGATATTCGATTTTTTCCCCCTCCCCGTGCAAAAACCATTAGGGGTGACACTTTATAAAATCCTGTCTTAGCAGAAGTCTATGTCATAAGAAGTATTTTTACCACGATTTTCAAGATTTTAGGTTCAGTAGTTTGCGCTGTGCGTTAATTAGTCCCCTAATCCAGACTTTATTTTATATACTATATTAGATATGCCATTTTGCGGTGAATCGATGATCGAAAATTAGTCCAATATCATTTGAAATATTACATAACAGAGGAGAAAGTACGAAGAAAGACGAAGAAGAAATGACGAATTACAAAAGACTTGTAATTTTTTTTTTTTCAAAATGTTGAGTTTTTCGATAGTAATAACGTATTAAAACATAAATTTCCTTAAAAATTATCTTTATTTCCTAGATTTCAAATCTGTGAATTTTCCTATAAATGAAATTGGCGATATGACTTGAGAAAAAATGAAATAATAGATAATATTTGCTTAAATAAAATGGGTAATATTGGTTGATCTGAGTTCGAGTTTATAAATATCACATGCTTTCGGAATTACGGCAAAAACATTTTAAATAGTATGAAATTATTTTACAATATGTATGTGTGGCAGAAATTCACACTGAAATTTAAGTATTTGATTCCATTTTTAAAATATTAACTGATATCTATATAAGTTACAATTGAATATGAAAATGTACTCAAAAAAGGATCTCTTTCACCTAAAAAAACATCATTTGTGAGAACATCCTCAAGCTAATGTCACGTTTATGCATTTTTGGCTTAAAATCATATTGTTTGGCGACAAAAGAAAAATAAAAAATTGTAAAGAAACAAATAGTAATTACACATGTGACTCACAATTACATCTGCTGGTTTCTTCTATAAGTCACGTGATGGGACAATTAGATATTTAAAAAAAAAGAAAAGAACGGAACAGAAAGAAAATGTCGTTAAAATTTCATCTAATCAAATTTTCAGATTCGTTTCCATATCTAACGTAAGCGGTAAAGAGCCAAATATTGCGTATCATGTGTAATATTTCTTATTAAATTAATTTTTAAGCATTACAAATATTTCTTTCAGGTTTTGATTAAATGTTTCCGTTTTTTAATATTATCACTCATTAAAAGGGATTTTCTTCTTCTTTTTTTTTCTTTTTTTTTTTTTCTTTTTCATTTAAATAAAATTAGTAACAGTTTTTCTTTTATTTTTCGAGGTTTAATAGCCGTTTCAATTTTTTGTATCAACGATGAATTTCGCCAAGAAATAAAATGGTAACCTTATCGCCCAAAATAACAGAATTTTCCGTCATAATTCTAAAACTAATATAGGTAGAATAATGTGTTATAGCTTAAAACCTTCCCTCAAACAATACCTATCTAACGGTATAAGTTCCGTAAAAATCCATGCAGTAGAACTCGAAATCTAGACGTTCGGAACGAAATTTCCGTTTGGATTTTATATATATAATAGATAATAGAATAGATAATATATTTTATATATATATAATAGAATAGATAATAGATTATGTGTTATGAACTATCTCAAAGTTTAAAACAGATCGCATTGTTAGATCTCCTAATTTTAACAATATCGCGTTATGTTAGTTCCACATTCCACCACCAGGGAGCGCACTCTATTCTTAACGAAAGCGTATCTGAACGAAACTCCTTCATGCAACCTTTCCGTAGATACATGAATCGGGAGAGTGGCGGTCTTAACCAATAATTTAAGATAATTGCTGAAATTACTACGAAAAATATTTTAAAGGGGCTCTACGCGGGCCCCTAATAGAGTTAGAGGAAATCGGAAGACGGCAAAATAATCGCGGGGAAAAGTTTGCTTGGGTGCTTCGGAGCTACTTTTGGCGCGAGATCTAAGCTCTACGACCAATAGCAGCCCAGATATTTAAGGAAATATGAAGTAACAAAGTCCAAAATAATAGAATTTTCCGTAATAATTCTATAACTAATCTAGGTAGAATGATGTGTTATAGCTTAAAACCTTCCCTGGAACGATACCTATCTAACGGTATAAGTTCCGTAAAAATCCATGCGGTAAAACTCGAAATCTCGGCTTTCGGAACGAAATTTCCGTTTGGATTATATATATATAATAGATAGCAGGCTATGCCCGCTGCGCTGGTCAATATTTCCAAATGAATCTTGGATTAAACTAAATGGTGAATTTGAACTTGTATTTTAAACAATATGGATCTTCAGCTTGACCTTGCTCATTACTGAAAACGATGCGAACGCCATTGCGATATAATGTTATCTTAAACGTTGGACAAAATTTAGCAATTAAGAAGTAATTGTTTTAGTTGATTATAAACAGCGCACTTATGGTCGGGTAATGAGACCGTTATGACAACAGGAATTAATACCTCTATAACTAATCAACATATAATGAAATCGTATATACTAACACCATTCCTAAAAGTCATGCAACAGGGCCACTTGTAACGAAATATGTTCTGTAGATTTTTTTAAAAAGACTAAACTTTCATAATCAGGTTCACTTAATTTTTGAACTTTTACTGTTGCCCCTGTAACTAAGTGCCCTTGAACAATATGTATACACTAAAACCTTTCCAAAATTATTACCTAACTAATTGTGGTATCTCCTACGAAAGTATTATAAACAATCGGAATGAAATACAAATTTCCGTTGTAGATGATGATGATGCGATTTTGTGTAATAGAATTCATAGTAAAGTTTTCGCTTCAAACATAAACGATGCTTTCAACATTAAAGCTAATACACCAATATGTGAAGTATCCGATTACGGAAGGTTAACTTGAATTCTCATGAGCAACTACTCAAAGAAAAGTGAATATGTGGCTTTTGTGATACTTTTATGTCAGCCAGGCGCAGGTAATAAATCAATAAAGATTGTTTTCATAGCATATTCTTATTTTATTATTTTCATTTAAAACACAAACCTTTCACTCATTTCATTTAAAATGCTTTCCTTATAGTAATTTCATTTAAAAAACTGAAAAGATAAACAATAACAGGAAATAATGCCATAATTAAAAACAAAAAAATATTTTTAATTTACATACGCAAAATGTAACTACTGCTACTGGGAATTTTAAAAATGCTATCACCGAGATGTGCGCTCGGTTGTTATAAATGTACCTATTTTTTCTTCTTATCGAGGAGCAATTTATAAATCGCACAATATTATTCCAATTCCAATTTCTTTCATTGTGAAACCTATGACCGGAAAAAATGGAAAAAGACTCTTGTAGATTCTTCGGATGACGGCATCTGACGCCATAAACCGAGTTTATATATATGAAAATAATTTTTAAGTCGTTACAAACATTGCTTTCATACTTAAATATTTTCATTGGTACTACTTGTTATCCCGTCGACCAATTTCGCCAAATTATATAAATCGCCAAACCATTCGCCAAATTATACAAATTGACATAATCTTTATTTTAAATAACGAAATAACAAATAAATTAGTATAACATTAATAAAAATACAAATAAAACATCGAAATTAAAATCACTTGATGACATAAACACGTGTAGCTTGTTTAAATACAAGTGAATTTGATATTTACGATCAACCATTATTGGCATTTAATCTTATAGTTTGACGATAGATTTTTGGTCGACGGAATATCTAAGTAGTACCTTTTCCATTTTTGTTTTATAACGCTAAATTCTCAGTAATTTTATTCCTTTTATTTTACATAAAATCACTATTTTTTTTTAAAATTAAGATGCTTGCATTTTTATTTCAAACTCATAGAGCCGTTTTTATTTTTTAGACAAAAGGGTTGATTTGAATTTTTTCCGTTGCTAGAGTAACGGATGTAATGATAGATATTTTGAGGTTTAGATGCCAAAGACACCGCCAAATTAGAAAAATATGAAATGTGTCATGAACTATTGGACTTATAAAAATTTATTTGGTAGCATTCGATTCAGCATACAAAACTACATTAAAATATGCTATCATTTGACGCATAATTTTGATATTCGATTTTTTCCCCCTCCCCGTGCAAAAACCATTAGGGGTGACACTTTAGAAAATCCTGTCTTAGCAGAAGTCTATGTCATAAGAAGTATTTTTACCACGATTTTCAAGATTTTAGGTTCAGTAGTTTGCGCTGTGCGTTAATTAGTCCCCTAATCCAGACTTTATTTTATATACTATATTAGATATGCCATTTTGCGGTGAATCGATGATCGAAAATTAGTCCAATATCATTTGAAATATTACATAACAGAGGAGAAAGTACGAAGAAAGACGAAGAAGAAATGACGAATTACAAAAGACTTGTAATTTTTTTTTTTTTCAAAATGTTGAGTTTTTCGATAGTAATAACGTATTAAAACATAAATTTCCTTAAAAATTATCTTTATTTCCTAGATTTCAAATCTGTGAATTTTCCTATAAATGAAATTGGCGATATGACTTGAGAAAAAATGAAATAATAGAAATTTTTGCTTAAATAAAATGGGTAATATTGGTTGATCTGAGTTCGAGTTTATAAATATCACATGCTTTCGGAATTACGGCAAAAACATTTTAAATAGTATGAAATTATTTTACAATATGTATGTGTGGCAGAAATTCACACTGAAATTTAAGTATTTGATTCCATTTTTAAAATATTAACTGATATCTATATAAGTTACAATTGAATATGAAAATGTACTCAAAAAAGGATCTCTTTCACCTAAAAAAACACCATTTGTGAGAACATCCTCAAGCTAATGTCACGTTTATGCATTTTTGGCTTAAAATCATATTGTTTGGCGACAAAAGAAAAATAAAAAATTGTAAAGAAACAAATAGTAATTACACATGTGACTCACAATTACATCTGCTGGTTTCTTCTATAAGTCACGTGATGGGACAATTAGATATTTAAAAAAAAAAGAAAAGAACAGAACAGAAAGAAAATGTCGTTAAAATTTCATCTAATCAAATTTTCAGATTCGTTTCCATATCTAACGTAAGCGGTAAAGAGCCAAATATTGCGTATCATGTGTAATATTTCTTATTAAATTAATTTTTAAGCATTACAAATATTTCTTTCAGGTTTTGATTAAATGTTTTCGTTTTTTAATATTATCACTCATTAAAAGGGATTTTCTTCTTCTTTTTTTTTTCTTTTTTTTTTTTTCTTTTTCATTTAAATAAAATTAGTAACAGTTTTTCTTTTATTTTTCGAGGTTTAATAGCCGTTTCAATTTTTTGTATCAACGATGAATTTCGCCAAGAAATAAAATGGTAACCTTATCGCCCAAAATAACAGAATTTTCCGTCATAATTCTAAAACTAATATAGGTAGAATAATGTGTTATAGCTTAAAACCTTCCCTCAAACAATACCTATCTAACGGTATAAGTTCCGTAAAAATCCATGCAGTAGAACTCGAAATCTAGGCGTTCGGAACGAAATTTCCGTTTGGATTTTATATATATAATAGATAATAGAATAGATAATATATTTTATATATATATAATAGAATAGATAATAGATTATGTGTTATGAACTATCTCAAAGTTTAAAACAGATCGCATTGTTAGATCTCCTAATTTTAACAATATCGCGTTATGTTAGTTCCACATTCCACCACCAGGGAGCGCACTCTATTCTTAACGAAAGCGTATCTGAACGAAACTCCTTCATGCAACCTTTCCGTAGATACATGAATCGGGAGAGTGGCTGTCTTAACCAATAATTTAAGATAATTGCTGAAATTACTACGAAAAATATTTTAAAGGGGCTCTACGCGGGCCCCTAATAGAGTTAGAGGAAATCGGAAGACGGCAAAATAATCGCGGGGAAAAGTTTGCTTGGGTGCTTCGGAGCTACTTTTGGCGCGAGATCTAAGCTCTACGACCAATAGCAGCCCAGATATTTAAGGAAATATGAAGTAACAAAGTCCAAAATAATAGAATTTTCCGTAATAATTCTATAACTAATCTAGGTAGAATGATGTGTTATAGCTTAAAACCTTCCCTGGAACGATACCTATCTAACGGTATAAGTTCCGTAAAAATCCATGCGGTAAAACTCGAAATCTCGGCTTTCGGAACGAAATTTCCGTTTGGATTATATATATATAATAGATAGCAGGCTATGCCCGCTGCGCTGGTCAATATTTCCAAATGAATCTTGGATTAAACTAAATGGTGAATTTGAACTTGTATTTTAAACAATATGGATCTTCAGCTTGACCTTGCTCATTACTGAAAACGATGCGAACGCCATTGCGATATAATGTTATCTTAAACGTTGGACAAAATTTAGCAATTAAGAAGTAATTGTTTTAGTTGATTATAAACAGCGCACTTATGGTCGGGTAATGAGACCGTTATGACAACAGGAATTAATACCTCTATAACTAATCAACATATAATGAAATCGTATATACTAACACCATTCCTAAAAGTCATGCAACAGGGCCACTTGTAACGAAATATGTTCTGTAGATTTTTTTAAAAAGACTAAACTTTCATAATCAGGTTCACTTAATTTTTGAACTTTTACTGTTGCCCCTGTAACTAAGTGCCCTTGAACAATATGTATACACTAAAACCTTTCCAAAATTATTACCTAACTAATTGTGGTATCTCCTACGAAAGTATTATAAACAATCGGAATGAAATACAAATTTCCGTTGTAGATGATGATGATGCGATTTTGTGTAATAGAATTCATAGTAAAGTTTTCGCTTCAAACATAAACGATGCTTTCAACATTAAAGCTAATACACCAATATGTGAAGTATCCGATTACGGAAGGTTAACTTGAATTCTCATGAGCAACTACTCAAAGAAAAGTGAATATGTGGCTTTTGTGATACTTTTATGTCAGCCAGGCGCAGGTAATAAATCAATAAAGATTGTTTTCATAGCATATTCTTATTTTATTATTTTCATTTAAAACACAAACCTTTCACTCATTTCATTTAAAATGCTTTCCTTATAGTAATTTCATTTAAAAAACTGAAAAGATAAACAATAACAGGAAATAATGCCATAATTAAAAACAAAAAAATATTTTTAATTTACATACGCAAAATGTAACTACTGCTACTGGGAATTTTAAAAATGCTATCACCGAGATGTGCGCTCGGTTGTTATAAATGTACCTATTTTTTCTTCTTATCGAGGAGCAATTTATAAATCGCACAATATTATTCCAATTCCAATTTCTTTCATTGTGAAACCTATGACCGGAAAAAATGGAAAAAGACTCTTGTAGATTCTTCGGATGACGGCATCTGACGCCATAAACCGAGTTTATATATATGAAAATAATTTTTAAGTCGTTACAAACATTGCTTTCATACTTAAATATTTTCATTGGTACTACTTGTTATCCCGTCGACCAATTTCGCCAAATTATATAAATCGCCAAACCATTCGCCAAATTATACAAATTGACATAATCTTTATTTTAAATAACGAAATAACAAATAAATTAGTATAACATTAATAAAAATACAAATAAAACATCGAAATTAAAATCACTTGATGACATAAACACGTGTAGCTTGTTTAAATACAAGTGAATTTGATATTTACGATCAACCATTATTGGCATTTAATCTTATAGTTTGACGATAGATTTTTGGTCGACGGAATATCTAAGTAGTACCTTTTCCATTTTTGTTTTATAACGCTAAATTCTCAGTAATTTTATTCCTTTTATTTTACATAAAATCACTATTTTTTTTTAAAATTAAGATGCTTGCATTTTTATTTCAAACTCATAGAGCCGTTTTTATTTTTTAGACAAAAGGGTTGATTTGAATTTTTTCCGTTGCTAGAGTAACGGATGTAATGATAGATATTTTGAGGTTTAGATGCCAAAGACACCGCCAAATTAGAAAAATATGAAATGTGTCATGAACTATTGGACTTATAAAAATTTATTTGGTAGCATTCGATTCAGCATACAAAACTACATTAAAATATGCTATCATTTGACGCATAATTTTGATATTCGATTTTTTCCCCCTCCCCGTGCAAAAACCATTAGGGGTGACACTTTAGAAAATCCTGTCTTAGCAGAAGTCTATGTCATAAGAAGTATTTTTACCACGATTTTCAAGATTTTAGGTTCAGTAGTTTGCGCTGTGCGTTAATTAGTCCCCTAATCCAGACTTTATTTTATATACTATATTAGATATGCCATTTTGCGGTGAATCGATGATCGAAAATTAGTCCAATATCATTTGAAATATTACATAACAGAGGAGAAAGTACGAAGAAAGACGAAGAAGAAATGACGAATTACAAAAGACTTGTAATTTTTTTTTTTTTCAAAATGTTGAGTTTTTCGATAGTAATAACGTATTAAAACATAAATTTCCTTAAAAATTATCTTTATTTCCTAGATTTCAAATCTGTGAATTTTCCTATAAATGAAATTGGCGATATGACTTGAGAAAAAATGAAATAATAGAAATTTTTGCTTAAATAAAATGGGTAATATTGGTTGATCTGAGTTCGAGTTTATAAATATCACATGCTTTCGGAATTACGGCAAAAACATTTTAAATAGTATGAAATTATTTTACAATATGTATGTGTGGCAGAAATTCACACTGAAATTTAAGTATTTGATTCCATTTTTAAAATATTAACTGATATCTATATAAGTTACAATTGAATATGAAAATGTACTCAAAAAAGGATCTCTTTCACCTAAAAAAACACCATTTGTGAGAACATCCTCAAGCTAATGTCACGTTTATGCATTTTTGGCTTAAAATCATATTGTTTGGCGACAAAAGAAAAATAAAAAATTGTAAAGAAACAAATAGTAATTACACATGTGACTCACAATTACATCTGCTGGTTTCTTCTATAAGTCACGTGATGGGACAATTAGATATTTAAAAAAAAAAGAAAAGAACAGAACAGAAAGAAAATGTCGTTAAAATTTCATCTAATCAAATTTTCAGATTCGTTTCCATATCTAACGTAAGCGGTAAAGAGCCAAATATTGCGTATCATGTGTAATATTTCTTATTAAATTAATTTTTAAGCATTACAAATATTTCTTTCAGGTTTTGATTAAATGTTTTCGTTTTTTAATATTATCACTCATTAAAAGGGATTTTCTTCTTCTTTTTTTTTTCTTTTTTTTTTTTTCTTTTTCATTTAAATAAAATTAGTAACAGTTTTTCTTTTATTTTTCGAGGTTTAATAGCCGTTTCAATTTTTTGTATCAACGATGAATTTCGCCAAGAAATAAAATGGTAACCTTATCGCCCAAAATAACAGAATTTTCCGTCATAATTCTAAAACTAATATAGGTAGAATAATGTGTTATAGCTTAAAACCTTCCCTCAAACAATACCTATCTAACGGTATAAGTTCCGTAAAAATCCATGCAGTAGAACTCGAAATCTAGGCGTTCGGAACGAAATTTCCGTTTGGATTTTATATATATAATAGATAATAGAATAGATAATATATTTTATATATATATAATAGAATAGATAATAGATTATGTGTTATGAACTATCTCAAAGTTTAAAACAGATCGCATTGTTAGATCTCCTAATTTTAACAATATCGCGTTATGTTAGTTCCACATTCCACCACCAGGGAGCGCACTCTATTCTTAACGAAAGCGTATCTGAACGAAACTCCTTCATGCAACCTTTCCGTAGATACATGAATCGGGAGAGTGGCTGTCTTAACCAATAATTTAAGATAATTGCTGAAATTACTACGAAAAATATTTTAAAGGGGCTCTACGCGGGCCCCTAATAGAGTTAGAGGAAATCGGAAGACGGCAAAATAATCGCGGGGAAAAGTTTGCTTGGGTGCTTCGGAGCTACTTTTGGCGCGAGATCTAAGCTCTACGACCAATAGCAGCCCAGATATTTAAGGAAATATGAAGTAACAAAGTCCAAAATAATAGAATTTTCCGTAATAATTCTATAACTAATCTAGGTAGAATGATGTGTTATAGCTTAAAACCTTCCCTGGAACGATACCTATCTAACGGTATAAGTTCCGTAAAAATCCATGCGGTAAAACTCGAAATCTCGGCTTTCGGAACGAAATTTCCGTTTGGATTATATATATATAATAGATAGCAGGCTATGCCCGCTGCGCTGGTCAATATTTCCAAATGAATCTTGGATTAAACTAAATGGTGAATTTGAACTTGTATTTTAAACAATATGGATCTTCAGCTTGACCTTGCTCATTACTGAAAACGATGCGAACGCCATTGCGATATAATGTTATCTTAAACGTTGGACAAAATTTAGCAATTAAGAAGTAATTGTTTTAGTTGATTATAAACAGCGCACTTATGGTCGGGTAATGAGACCGTTATGACAACAGGAATTAATACCTCTATAACTAATCAACATATAATGAAATCGTATATACTAACACCATTCCTAAAAGTCATGCAACAGGGCCACTTGTAACGAAATATGTTCTGTAGATTTTTTTAAAAAGACTAAACTTTCATAATCAGGTTCACTTAATTTTTGAACTTTTACTGTTGCCCCTGTAACTAAGTGCCCTTGAACAATATGTATACACTAAAACCTTTCCAAAATTATTACCTAACTAATTGTGGTATCTCCTACGAAAGTATTATAAACAATCGGAATGAAATACAAATTTCCGTTGTAGATGATGATGATGCGATTTTGTGTAATAGAATTCATAGTAAAGTTTTCGCTTCAAACATAAACGATGCTTTCAACATTAAAGCTAATACACCAATATGTGAAGTATCCGATTACGGAAGGTTAACTTGAATTCTCATGAGCAACTACTCAAAGAAAAGTGAATATGTGGCTTTTGTGATACTTTTATGTCAGCCAGGCGCAGGTAATAAATCAATAAAGATTGTTTTCATAGCATATTCTTATTTTATTATTTTCATTTAAAACACAAACCTTTCACTCATTTCATTTAAAATGCTTTCCTTATAGTAATTTCATTTAAAAAACTGAAAAGATAAACAATAACAGGAAATAATGCCATAATTAAAAACAAAAAAATATTTTTAATTTACATACGCAAAATGTAACTACTGCTACTGGGAATTTTAAAAATGCTATCACCGAGATGTGCGCTCGGTTGTTATAAATGTACCTATTTTTTCTTCTTATCGAGGAGCAATTTATAAATCGCACAATATTATTCCAATTCCAATTTCTTTCATTGTGAAACCTATGACCGGAAAAAATGGAAAAAGACTCTTGTAGATTCTTCGGATGACGGCATCTGACGCCATAAACCGAGTTTATATATATGAAAATAATTTTTAAGTCGTTACAAACATTGCTTTCATACTTAAATATTTTCATTGGTACTACTTGTTATCCCGTCGACCAATTTCGCCAAATTATATAAATCGCCAAACCATTCGCCAAATTATACAAATTGACATAATCTTTATTTTAAATAACGAAATAACAAATAAATTAGTATAACATTAATAAAAATACAAATAAAACATCGAAATTAAAATCACTTGATGACATAAACACGTGTAGCTTGTTTAAATACAAGTGAATTTGATATTTACGATCAACCATTATTGGCATTTAATCTTATAGTTTGACGATAGATTTTTGGTCGACGGAATATCTAAGTAGTACCTTTTCCATTTTTGTTTTATAACGCTAAATTCTCAGTAATTTTATTCCTTTTATTTTACATAAAATCACTATTTTTTTTTAAAATTAAGATGCTTGCATTTTTATTTCAAACTCATAGAGCCGTTTTTATTTTTTAGACAAAAGGGTTGATTTGAATTTTTTCCGTTGCTAGAGTAACGGATGTAATGATAGATATTTTGAGGTTTAGATGCCAAAGACACCGCCAAATTAGAAAAATATGAAATGTGTCATGAACTATTGGACTTATAAAAATTTATTTGGTAGCATTCGATTCAGCATACAAAACTACATTAAAATATGCTATCATTTGACGCATAATTTTGATATTCGATTTTTTCCCCCTCCCCGTGCAAAAACCATTAGGGGTGACACTTTAGAAAATCCTGTCTTAGCAGAAGTCTATGTCATAAGAAGTATTTTTACCACGATTTTCAAGATTTTAGGTTCAGTAGTTTGCGCTGTGCGTTAATTAGTCCCCTAATCCAGACTTTATTTTATATACTATATTAGATATGCCATTTTGCGGTGAATCGATGATCGAAAATTAGTCCAATATCATTTGAAATATTACATAACAGAGGAGAAAGTACGAAGAAAGACGAAGAAGAAATGACGAATTACAAAAGACTTGTAATTTTTTTTTTTTTCAAAATGTTGAGTTTTTCGATAGTAATAACGTATTAAAACATAAATTTCCTTAAAAATTATCTTTATTTCCTAGATTTCAAATCTGTGAATTTTCCTATAAATGAAATTGGCGATATGACTTGAGAAAAAATGAAATAATAGAAATTTTTGCTTAAATAAAATGGGTAATATTGGTTGATCTGAGTTCGAGTTTATAAATATCACATGCTTTCGGAATTACGGCAAAAACATTTTAAATAGTATGAAATTATTTTACAATATGTATGTGTGGCAGAAATTCACACTGAAATTTAAGTATTTGATTCCATTTTTAAAATATTAACTGATATCTATATAAGTTACAATTGAATATGAAAATGTACTCAAAAAAGGATCTCTTTCACCTAAAAAAACACCATTTGTGAGAACATCCTCAAGCTAATGTCACGTTTATGCATTTTTGGCTTAAAATCATATTGTTTGGCGACAAAAGAAAAATAAAAAATTGTAAAGAAACAAATAGTAATTACACATGTGACTCACAATTACATCTGCTGGTTTCTTCTATAAGTCACGTGATGGGACAATTAGATATTTAAAAAAAAAAGAAAAGAACAGAACAGAAAGAAAATGTCGTTAAAATTTCATCTAATCAAATTTTCAGATTCGTTTCCATATCTAACGTAAGCGGTAAAGAGCCAAATATTGCGTATCATGTGTAATATTTCTTATTAAATTAATTTTTAAGCATTACAAATATTTCTTTCAGGTTTTGATTAAATGTTTTCGTTTTTTAATATTATCACTCATTAAAAGGGATTTTCTTCTTCTTTTTTTTTTCTTTTTTTTTTTTCTTTTTCATTTAAATAAAATTAGTAACAGTTTTTCTTTTATTTTTCGAGGTTTAATAGCCGTTTCAATTTTTTGTATCAACGATGAATTTCGCCAAGAAATAAAATGGTAACCTTATCGCCCAAAATAACAGAATTTTCCGTCATAATTCTAAAACTAATATAGGTAGAATAATGTGTTATAGCTTAAAACCTTCCCTCAAACAATACCTATCTAACGGTATAAGTTCCGTAAAAATCCATGCAGTAGAACTCGAAATCTAGGCGTTCGGAACGAAATTTCCGTTTGGATTTTATATATATAATAGATAATAGAATAGATAATATATTTTATATATATATAATAGAATAGATAATAGATTATGTGTTATGAACTATCTCAAAGTTTAAAACAGATCGCATTGTTAGATCTCCTAATTTTAACAATATCGCGTTATGTTAGTTCCACATTCCACCACCAGGGAGCGCACTCTATTCTTAACGAAAGCGTATCTGAACGAAACTCCTTCATGCAACCTTTCCGTAGATACATGAATCGGGAGAGTGGCTGTCTTAACCAATAATTTAAGATAATTGCTGAAATTACTACGAAAAATATTTTAAAGGGGCTCTACGCGGGCCCCTAATAGAGTTAGAGGAAATCGGAAGACGGCAAAATAATCGTGGGGAAAAGTTTGCTTGGGTGCTTCGGAGCTACTTTTGGCGCGAGATCTAAGCTCTACGACCAATAGCAGCCCAGATATTTAAGGAAATATGAAGTAACAAAGTCCAAAATAATAGAATTTTCCGTAATAATTCTATAACTAATCTAGGTAGAATGATGTGTTATAGCTTAAAACCTTCCCTGGAACAATACCTATCTAACGGTATAAGTTCCGTAAAAATCCATGCGGTAAAACTCGAAATCTCGGCTTTCGGAACGAAATTTCCGTTTGGATTATATATATATAATAGAATAGATAGCAGGCTATGCCCGCTGCGCTGGTCAATATTTCCAAATGAATCTTGGATTAAACTAAATGGTGAATTTGAACTTGTATTTTAAACAATATGGATCTTCAGCTTGACCTTGCTCATTACTGAAAACGATGCGAACGCCATTGCGATATAATGTTATCTTAAACGTTGGACAAAATTTAGCAATTAAGAAGTAATTGTTTTAGTTGATTATAAACAGCGCACTTATGGTCGGGTAATGAGACCGTTATGACAACAGGAATTAATACCTCTATAACTAATCAACATATAATGAAATCGTATATACTAACACCATTCCTAAAAGTCATGCAACAGGGCCACTTGTAACAAAATATGTTCTGTAGATTTTTTTAAAAAGACTAAACTTTCATAATCAGGTTCACTTAATTTTTGAACTTTTACTGTTGCTCTGTAACTAAGTGCCCTTGAACAATATGTATACACTAAAACCTTTCCAAAATTATTACCTAACTAATTGTGGTATCTCCTACGAAAGTATTATAAACAATCGGAATGAAATACAAATTTCCGTTGTAGATGATGATGATGCGATTTTGTGTAATAGAATTCATAGTAAAGTTTTCGCTTCAAACATAAACGATGCTTTCAACATTAAAGCTAATACACCAATATGTGAAGTATCCGATTACGGAAGGTTAACTTGAATTCTCATGAGCAACTACTCAAAGAAAAGTGAATATGTGGCTTTTGTGATACTTTTATGTCAGCCAGGCGCAGGTAATAAATCAATAAAGATTGTTTTCATAGCATATTCTTATTTTATTATTTTCATTTAAAACACAAACCTTTCACTCATTTCATTTAAAATGCTTTCCTTATAGTAATTTCATTTAAAAAACTGAAAAGATAAACAATAACAGGAAATAATGCCATAATTAAAAACAAAAAAATATTTTTAATTTACATACGCAAAATGTAACTACTGCTACTGGGAATTTTAAAAATGCTATCACCGAGATGTGCGCTCGGTTGTTATAAATGTACCTATTTTTTCTTCTTATTGAGGAGCAATTTATAAATCGCACAATATTATTCCAATTCCAATTTCTTTCATTGTGAAACCTATGACCGGAAAAAATGGAAAAAGACTCTTGTAGATTCTTCGGATTGCGGCATCTGACGCCATAAACCGAGTTTATATATATGAAAATAATTTTTAAGTCGTTACAAACATTGCTTTCATACTTAAATATTTTCATTGGTACTACTTGTTATCCCGTCGACCAATTTCGCCAAATTATATAAATCGCCAAACCATTCGCCAAATTATACAAATTGACATAATCTTTATTTTAAATAACGAAATAACAAATAAATTAGTATAACATTAATAAAAATACAAATAAAACATCGAAATTAAAATCACTTGATGACATAAACACGTGTAGCTTGTTTAAATACAAGTGAATTTGATATTTACGATCAACCATTATTGGCATTTAATCTTATAGTTTGACGATAGATTTTTGGTCGACGGAATATCTAAGTAGTACCTTTTCCATTTTTGTTTTATAACGCTAAATTCTCAGTAATTTTATTCCTTTTATTTTACATAAAATCACTATTTTTTTTTAAAATTAAGATGCTTGCATTTTTATTTCAAACTCATAGAGCCGTTTTTATTTTTTAGACAAAAGGGTTGATTTGAATTTTTTCCGTTGCTAGAGTAACGGATGTAATGATAGATATTTTGAGGTTTAGATGCCAAAGACACCGCCAAATTAGAAAAATATGAAATGTGTCATGAACTGTTGGACTTATAAAAATTTATTTGGTAGCATTCGATTCAGCATACAAAACTACATTAAAATATGCTATCATTTGACGCATAATTTTGATATTCGATTTTTTCCCCCTCCCCGTGCAAAAACCATTAGGGGTGACACTTTAGAAAATCCTGTCTTAGCAGAAGTCTATGTCATAAGAAGTATTTTTACCACGATTTTCAAGATTTTAGGTTCAGTAGTTTGCGCTGTGCGTTAATTAGTCCCCTAATCCAGACTTTATTTTATATACTATATTAGATATGCCATTTTGCGGTGAATCGATGATCGAAAATTAGTCCAATATCATTTGAAATATTACATAACAGAGGAGAAAGTACGAAGAAAGACGAAGAAGAAATGACGAATTACAAAAGACTTGTAATTTTTTTTTTTCAAAATGTTGAGTTTTTCGATAGTAATAACGTATTAAAACATAAATTTCCTTAAAAATTATCTTTATTTCCTAGATTTCAAATCTGTGAATTTTCCTATAAATGAAATTGGCGATATGACTTGAGAAAAAATGAAATAATAGATAATATTTGCTTAAATAAAATGGGTAATATTGGTTGATCTGAGTTCGAGTTTATAAATATCACATGCTTTCGGAATTACGGCAAAAACATTTTAAATAGTATGAAATTATTTTACAATATGTATGTGTGGCAGAAATTCACACTGAAATTTAAGTATTTGATTCCATTTTTAAAATATTAACTGATATCTATATAAGTTACAATTGAATATGAAAATGTACTCAAAAAAGGATCTCTTTCACCTAAAAAAACACCATTTGTGAGAACATCCTCAAGCTAATGTCACGTTTATGCATTTTTGGCTTAAAATCATATTGTTTGGCGACAAAAGAAAAATAAAAAATTGTAAAGAAACAAATAGTAATTACACATGTGACTCACAATTACATCTGCTGGTTTCTCCTATAAGTCACGTGATGGGACAATTAGATATTTAAAAAAAAAAGAAAAGAACAGAACAGAAAGAAAATGTCGTTAAAATTTCATCTAATCAAATTTTCATATTCGTTTCCATATCTAACGTAAGCGGTAAAGAGCCAAATATTGCGTATCATGTGTAATATTTCTTATTAAATTAATTTTTAAGCATTACAAATATTTCTTTCAGGTTTTGATTAAATGTTTTCGTTTTTTAATATTATCACTCATTAAAAGGGATTTTCTTCTTCTTTTTTTTTCTTTTTTTTTTCTTTTTCATTTAAATAAAATTAGTAACAGTTTTTCTTTTATTTTTCGAGGTTTAATAGCCGTTTCATTTTTTTGTATCAACGATGAATTTCGCCAAGAAATAAAATGGTAACCTTATCGCCCAAAATAACAGAATTTTCCGTCATAATTCTAAAACTAATATAGGTAGAATAATGTGTTATAGCTTAAAACCTTCCCTCAAACAATACCTATCTAACGGTATAAGTTCCGTAAAAATCCATGCAGTAGAACTCGAAATCTAGGCGTTCGGAACGAAATTTCCGTTTGGATTTTATATATATAATAGATAATAGAATAGATAATATATTTTATATATATATAATAGAATAGATAATAGATTATGTGTTATGAACTATCTCAAAGTTTAAAACAGATCGCATTGTTAGATCTCCTAATTTTAACAATATCGCGTTATGTTAGTTCCACATTCCACCACCAGGGAGCGCACTCTATTCTTAACGAAAGCGTATCTGAACGAAACTCCTTCATGCAACCTTTCCGTAGATACATGAATCGGGAGAGTGGCGGTCTTAACCAATAATTTAAGATAATGGCTGAAATTACTACGAAAAATATTTTAAAGGGGCTCTACGCGGGCCCCTAATAGAGTTAGAGGAAATCGGAAGACGGCAAAATAATCGCGGGGAAAAGTTTGCTTGGGTGCTTCGGAGCTACTTTTGGCGCGAGATCTAAGCTCTACGACCAATAGCAGCCCAGATATTTAAGGAAATATGAAGTAACAAAGTCCAAAATAATAGAATTTTCCGTAATAATTCTATAACTAATCTAGGTAGAATGATGTGTTATAGCTTAAAACCTTCCCTGGAACGATACCTATCTAACGGTATAAGTTCCGTAAAAATCCATGCGGTAAAACTCGAAATCTCGGCTTTCGGAACGAAATTTCCGTTTGGATTATATATATATAATAGATAGCAGGCTATGCCCGCTGCGCTGGTCAATATTTCCAAATGAATCTTGGATTAAACTTAATGGTGAATTTGAACTTGTATTTTAAACAATATGGATCTTCAGCTTGACCTTGCTCATTACTGAAAACGATGCGAACGCCATTGCGATATAATGTTATCTTAAACGTTGGACAAAATTTAGCAATTAAGAAGTAATTGTTTTAGTTGATTATAAACAGCGCACTTATGGTCGGGTAATGAGACCGTTATGACAACAGGAATTAATACCTCTATAACTAATCAACATATAATGAAATCGTATATACTAACACCATTCCTAAAAGTCATGCAACAGGGCCACTTGTAACGAAATATGTTCTGTAGATTTTTTTAAAAAGACTAAACTTTCATAATCAGGTTCACTTAATTTTTGAACTTTTACTGTTGCCCCTGTAACTAAGTGCCCTTGAACAATATGTATACACTAAAACCTTTCCAAAATTATTACCTAACTAATTGTGGTATCTCCTACGAAAGTATTATAAACAATCGGAATGAAATACAAATTTCCGTTGTAGATGATGATGATGCGATTTTGTGTAATAGAATTCATAGTAAAGTTTTCGCTTCAAACATAAACGATGCTTTCAACATTAAAGCTAATACACCAATATGTGAAGTATCCGATTACGGAAGGTTAACTTGAATTCTCATGAGCAACTACTCAAAGAAAAGTGAATATGTGGCTTTTGTGATACTTTTATGTCAGCCAGGCGCAGGTAATAAATCAATAAAGATTGTTTTCATAGCATATTCTTATTTTATTATTTTCATTTAAAACACAAACCTTTCACTCATTTCATTTAAAATGCTTTCCTTATAGTAATTTCATTTAAAAAACTGAAAAGATAAACAATAACAGGAAATAATGCCATAATTAAAAACAAAAAAATATTTTTAATTTACATACGCAAAATGTAACTACTGCTACTGGGAATTTTAAAAATGCTATCACCGAGATGTGCGCTCGGTTGTTATAAATGTACCTATTTTTTCTTCTTATCGAGGAGCAATTTATAAATCGCACAATATTATTCCAATTCCAATTTCTTTCATTGTGAAACCTATGACCGGAAAAAATGGAAAAAGACTCTTGTAGATTCTTCGGATGACGGCATCTGACGCCATAAACCGAGTTTATATATATGAAAATAATTTTTAAGTCGTTACAAACATTGCTTTCATACTTAAATATTTTCATTGGTACTACTTGTTATCCCGTCGACCAATTTCGCCAAATTATATAAATCGCCAAACCATTCGCCAAATTATACAAATTGACATAATCTTTATTTTAAATAACGAAATAACAAATAAATTAGTATAACATTAATAAAAATACAAATAAAACATCGAAATTAAAATCACTTGATGACATAAACACGTGTAGCTTGTTTAAATACAAGTGAATTTGATATTTACGATCAACCATTATTGGCATTTAATCTTATAGTTTGACGATAGATTTTTGGTCGACGGAATATCTAAGTAGTACCTTTTCCATTTTTGTTTTATAACGCTAAATTCTCAGTAATTTTATTCCTTTTATTTTACATAAAATCACTATTTTTTTTTTTAAATTAAGATGCTTGCATTTTTATTTCAAACTCATAGAGCCGTTTTTATTTTTTAGACAAAAGGGTTGATTTGAATTTTTTCCGTTGCTAGAGTAACGGATGTAATGATAGATATTTTGAGGTTTAGATGCCAAAGACACCGCCAAATTAGAAAAATATGAAATGTGTCATGAACTGTTGGACTTATAAAAATTTATTTGGTAGCATTCGATTCAGCATACAAAACTACATTAAAATATGCTATCATTTGACGCATAATTTTGATATTCGATTTTTTCCCCCTCCCCCTGCAAAAACCATTAGGGGTGACACTTTAGAAAATCCTGTCTTAGCAGAAGTCTATGTCATAAGAAGTATTTTTACCACGATTTTCAAGATTTTAGGTTCAGTAGTTTGCGCTGTGCGTTAATTAGTCCCCTAATCCAGACTTTATTTTATATACTATATTAGATATGCCATTTTGCGGTGAATCGATGATCGAAAATTAGTCCAATATCATTTGAAATATTACATAACAGAGGAGAAAGTACGAAGAAAGACGAAGAAGAAATGACGAATTACAAAAGACTTGTAATTTTTTTCTTTTCAAAATGTTGAGTTTTTCGATAGTAATAACGTATTAAAACATAAATTTCCTTAAAAATTATCTTTATTTCCTAGATTTCAAATCTGTGAATTTTCCTATAAATGAAATTGGCGATATGACTTGAGAAAAAATGAAATAATAGAAATTTTTGCTTAAATAAAATGGGTAATATTGGTTGATCTGAGTTCGAGTTTATAAATATCACATGCTTTCGGAATTACGGCAAAAACATTTTAAATAGTATGAAATTATTTTACAATATGTATGTGTGGCAGAAATTCACACTGAAATTTAAGTATTTGATTCCATTTTTAAAATATTAACTGATATCTATATAAGTTACAATTGAATATGAAAATGTACTCAAAAAAGGATCTCTTTCACCTAAAAAAACACCATTTGTGAGAACATCCTCAAGCTAATGTCACGTTTATGCATTTTTGGCTTAAAATCATATTGTTTGGCGACAAAAGAAAAATAAAAAATTGTAAAGAAACAAATAGTAATTACACATGTGACTCACAATTACATCTGCTGGTTTCTTCTATAAGTCACGTGATGGGACAATTAGATATTTAAAAAAAAAGAAAAGAACAGAACAAAAAGAAAATGTCGTTAAAATTTCATCTAATCAAATTTTCAGATTCGTTTCCATATCTAACGTAAGCGGTAAAGAGCCAAATATTGCGTATCATGTGTAATATTTCTTATTAAATTAATTTTTAAGCATTACAATTATTTCTTTCAGGTTTTGATTAAATGTTTCCGTTTTTTAATATTATCACTCATTAAAAGGGATTTTCTTCTTCTTTTTTTTTCTTTTTTTTTTTTTTCTTTTTCATTTAAATAAAATTAGTAACAGTTTTTCTTTTATTTTTCGAGGTTTAATAGCCGTTTCAATTTTTTGTATCAACGATGAATTTCGCCAAGAAATAAAATGGTAACCTTATCGCCCAAAATAACAGAATTTTCCGTCATAATTCTAAAACTAATATAGGTAGAATAATGTGTTATAGCTTAAAACCTTCCCTCAAACAATACCTATCTAACGGTATAAGTTCCGTAAAAATCCATGCAGTAGAACTCGAAATCTAGGCGTTCGGAACGAAATTTCCGTTTGGATTTTATATATATAATAGATAATAGAATAGATAATATATTTTATATATATATAATAGAATAGATAATAGATTATGTGTTATGAACTATCTCAAAGTTTAAAACAGATCGCATTGTTAGATCTCCTAATTTTAACAATATCGCGTTATGTTAGTTCCACATTCCACCACCAGGGAGCGCACTCTATTCTTAACGAAAGCGTATCTGAACGAAACTCCTTCATGCAACCTTTCCGTAGATACATGAATCGGGAGAGTGGCGGTCTTAACCAATAATTTAAGATAATTGCTGAAATTACTACGAAAAATATTTTAAAGGGGCTCTACGCGGGCCCCTAATAGAGTTAGAGGAAATCGGAAGACGGCAAAATAATCGCGGGGAAAAGTTTGCTTGGGTGCTTCGGAGCTACTTTTGGCGCAAGATCTAAGCTCTACGACCAATAGCAGCCCAGATATTTAAGGAAATATGAAGTAACAAAGTCCAAAATAATAGAATTTTCCGTAATAATTCTATAACTAATCTAGGTAGAATGATGTGTTATAGCTTAAAACCTTCCCTGGAACGATACCTATCTAACGGTATAAGTTCCGTAAAAATCCATGCGGTAAAACTCGAAATCTCGGCTTTCGGAACGAAATTTCCGTTTGGATTATATATATATAATAGATAGCAGGCTATGTCCGCTGCGCTGGTCAATATTTCCAAATGAATCTTGGATTAAACTAAATGGTGAATTTGAACTTGTATTTTAAACAATATGGATCTTCAGCTTGACCTTGCTCATTACTGAAAACGATGCGAACGCCATTTCGATATAATGTTATCTTAAACGTTGGACAAAATTTAGCAATTAAGAAGTAATTGTTTTAGTTGATTATAAACAGCGCACTTATGGTCGGGTAATGAGACCGTTATGACAACAGGAATTAATACCTCTATAACTAATCAACATATAATGAAATCGTATATACTAACACCATTCCTAAAAGTCATGCAACAGGGCCACTTGTAACGAAATATGTTCTGTAGATTTTTTTAAAAAGACTAAACTTTCATAATCAGGTTCACTTAATTTTTGAACTTTTACTGTTGCCCCTGTAACTAAGTGCCCTTGAACAATATGTATACACTAAAACCTTTCCAAAATTATTACCTAACTAATTGTGGTATCTCCTACGAAAGTATTATAAACAATCGGAATGAAATACAAATTTCCGTTGTAGATGATGATGATGCGATTTTGTGTAATAGAATTCATAGTAAAGTTTTCGCTTCAAACATAAACGATGCTTTCAACATTAAAGCTAATACACCAATATGTGAAGTATCCGATTACGGAAGGTTAACTTGAATTCTCATGAGCAACTACTCAAAGAAAAGTGAATATGTGGCTTTTGTGATACTTTTATGTCAGCCAGGCGCAGGTAATAAATCAATAAAGATTGTTTTCATAGCATATTCTTATTTTATTATTTTCATTTAAAACACAAACCTTTCACTCATTTCATTTAAAATGCTTTCCTTATAGTAATTTCATTTAAAAAACTGAAAAGATAAACAATAACAGGAAATAATGCCATAATTAAAAACAAAAAAATATTTTTAATTTACATACGCAAAATGTAACTACTGCTACTGGGAATTTTAAAAATGCTATCACCGAGATGTGCGCTCGGTTGTTATAAATGTACCTATTTTTTCTTCTTATCGAGGAGCAATTTATAAATCGCACAATATTATTCCAATTCCAATTTCTTTCATTGTGAAACCTATGACCGGAAAAAATGGAAAAAGACTCTTGTAGATTCTTCGGATGACGGCATCTGACGCCATAAACCGAGTTTATATATATGAAAATAATTTTTAAGTCGTTACAAACATTGCTTTCATACTTAAATATTTTCATTGGTACTACTTGCTATTCCGTCGACCAATTTCGCCAAATTATATAAATCGCCAAACCATTCGCCAAATTATACAAATTGACATAATCTTTATTTTAAATAACGAAATAACAAATAAATTAGTATAACATTAATAAAAATACAAATAAAACATCGAAATTAAAATCACTTGATGACAAAAACACGTGTAGCTTGTTTAAATACAAGTGAATTTGATATTTACGATCAACCATTATTGGCATTTAATCTTATAGTTTGACGATAGATTTTTGGTCGACGGAATATCTAAGTAGTACCTTTTCCATTTTTGTTTTATAACGCTAAATTCTCAGTAATTTTATTCCTTTTATTTTACATAAAATCACTATTTTTTTTTTTAAATTAAGATGCTTGCATTTTTATTTCAAACTCATAGAGCCGTTTTTATTTTTTAGACAAAAGGGTTGATTTGAATTTTTTCCGTTGCTAGAGTAACGGATGTAATGATAGATATTTTGAGGTTTAGATGCCAAAGACACCGCCAAATTAGAAAAATATGAAATGTGTCATGAACTGTTGGACTTATAAAAATTTATTTGGTAGCATTCGATTCAGCATACAAAACTACATTAAAATATGCTATCATTTGACGCATAATTTTGATATTCGATTTTTTCCCCCTCCCCGTGCAAAAACCATTAGGGGTGACACTTTATAAAATCCTGTCTTAGCAGAAGTCTATGTCATAAGAAGTATTTTTACCACGATTTTCAAGATTTTAGGTTCAGTAGTTTGCGCTGTGCGTTAATTAGTCCCCTAATCCAGACTTTATTTTATATACTATATTAGATATGCCATTTTGCGGTGAATCGATGATCGAAAATTAGTCCAATATCATTTGAAATATTACATAACAGAGGAGAAAGTACGAAGAAAGACGAAGAAGAAATGACGAATTACAAAAGACTTGTAATTTTTTTTTTTTCAAAATGTTGAGTTTTTCGATAGTAATAACGTATTAAAACATAAATTTCCTTAAAAATTATCTTTATTTCCTAGATTTCAAATCTGTGAATTTTCCTATAAATGAAATTGGCGATATGACTTGAGAAAAAATGAAATAATAGATAATATTTGCTTAAATAAAATGGGTAATATTGGTTGATCTGAGTTCGAGTTTATAAATATCACATGCTTTCGGAATTACGGCAAAAACATTTTAAATAGTATGAAATTATTTTACAATATGTATGTGTGGCAGAAATTCACACTGAAATTTAAGTATTTGATTCCATTTTTAAAATATTAACTGATATCTATATAAGTTACAATTGAATATGAAAATGTACTCAAAAAAGGATCTCTTTCACCTAAAAAAACATCATTTGTGAGAACATCCTCAAGCTAATGTCACGTTTATGCATTTTTGGCTTAAAATCATATTGTTTGGCGACAAAAGAAAAATAAAAAATTGTAAAGAAACAAATAGTAATTACACATGTGACTCACAATTACATCTGCTGGTTTCTTCTATAAGTCACGTGATGGGACAATTAGATATTTAAAAAAAAAGAAAAGAACGGAACAGAAAGAAAATGTCGTTAAAATTTCATCTAATCAAATTTTCAGATTCGTTTCCATATCTAACGTAAGCGGTAAAGAGCCAAATATTGCGTATCATGTGTAATATTTCTTATTAAATTAATTTTTAAGCATTACAAATATTTCTTTCAGGTTTTGATTAAATGTTTCCGTTTTTTAATATTATCACTCATTAAAAGGGATTTTCTTCTTCTTTTTTTTTCTTTTTTTTTTTTCTTTTTCATTTAAATAAAATTAGTAACAGTTTTTCTTTTATTTTTCGAGGTTTAATAGCCGTTTCAATTTTTTGTATCAACGATGAATTTCGCCAAGAAATAAAATGGTAACCTTATCGCCCAAAATAACAGAATTTTCCGTCATAATTCTAAAACTAATATAGGTAGAATAATGTGTTATAGCTTAAAACCTTCCCTCAAACAATACCTATCTAACGGTATAAGTTCCGTAAAAATCCATGCAGTAGAACTCGAAATCTAGACGTTCGGAACGAAATTTCCGTTTGGATTTTATATATATAATAGATAATAGAATAGATAATATATTTTATATATATATAATAGAATAGATAATAGATTATGTGTTATGAACTATCTCAAAGTTTAAAACAGATCGCATTGTTAGATCTCCTAATTTTAACAATATCGCGTTATGTTAGTTCCACATTCCACCACCAGGGAGCGCACTCTATTCTTAACGAAAGCGTATCTGAACGAAACTCCTTCATGCAACCTTTCCGTAGATACATGAATCGGGAGAGTGGCGGTCTTAACCAATAATTTAAGATAATTGCTGAAATTACTACGAAAAATATTTTAAAGGGGCTCTACGCGGGCCCCTAATAGAGTTAGAGGAAATCGGAAGACGGCAAAATAATCGCGGGGAAAAGTTTGCTTGGGTGCTTTGGAGCTACTTTTGGCGCGAGATCTAAGCTCTACGACCAATAGCAGCCCAGATATTTAAGGAAATATGAAGTAACAAAGTCCAAAATAATAGAATTTTCCGTAATAATTCTATAACTAATCTAGGTAGAATGATGTGTTATAGCTTAAAACCTTCCCTGGAACGATACCTATCTAACGGTATAAGTTCCGTAAAAATCCATGCGGTAAAACTCGAAATCTCGGCTTTCGGAACGAAATTTCCGTTTGGATTATATATATATAATAGATAGCAGGCTATGCCCGCTGCGCTGGTCAATATTTCCAAATGAATCTTGGATTAAACTAAATGGTGAATTTGAACTTGTATTTTAAACAATATGGATCTTCAGCTTGACCTTGCTCATTACTGAAAACGATGCGAACGCCATTGCGATATAATGTTATCTTAAACGATGGACAAAATTTAGCAATTAAGAAGTAATTGTTTTAGTTGATTATAAACAGCGCACTTATGGTCGGGTAATGAGACCGTTATGACAACAGGAATTAATACCTCTATAACTAATCAACATATAATGAAATCGTATATGCTAACACCATTCCTAAAAGTCATGCAACAGGGCCACTTGTAACGAAATATGTTCTGTAGATTTTTTTAAAAAGACTAAACTTTCATAATCAGGTTCACTTAATTTTTGAACTTTTACTGTTGCCCCTGTAACTAAGTGCCCTTGAACAATATGTATACACTAAAACCTTTCCAAAATTATTACCTAACTAATTGTGGTATCTCCTACGAAAGTATTATAAACAATCGGAATGAAATACAAATTTCCGTTGTAGATGATGATGATGCGATTTTGTGTAATAGAATTCATAGTAAAGTTTTCGCTTCAAACATAAACGATGCTTTCAACATTAAAGCTAATACACCAATATGTGAAGTATCCGATTACGGAAGGTTAACTTGAATTCTCATGAGCAACTACTCAAAGAAAAGTGAATATGTGGCTTTTGTGATACTTTTATGTCAGCCAGGCGCAGGTAATAAATCAATAAAGATTGTTTTCATAGCATATTCTTATTTTATTATTTTCATTTAAAACACAAACCTTTCACTCATTTCATTTAAAATGCTTTCCTTATAGTAATTTCATTTAAAAAACTGAAAAGATAAACAATAACAGGAAATAATGCCATAATTAAAAACAAAAAAATATTTTTAATTTACATACGCAAAATGTAACTACTGCTACTGGGAATTTTAAAAATGCTATCACCGAGATGTGCGCTCGGTTGTTATAAATGTACCTATTTTTTCTTCTTATCGAGGAGCAATTTATAAATCGCACAATATTATTCCAATTCCAATTTCTTTCATTGTGAAACCTATGACCGGAAAAAATGGAAAAAGACTCTTGTAGATTCTTCGGATGACGGCATCTGACGCCATAAACCGAGTTTATATATATGAAAATAATTTTTAAGTCGTTACAAACATTGCTTTCATACTTAAATATTTTCATTGGTACTACTTGTTATCCCGTCGACCAATTTCGCCAAATTATATAAATCGCCAAACCATTCGCCAAATTATACAAATTGACATAATCTTTATTTTAAATAACGAAATAACAAATAAATTAGTATAACATTAATAAAAATACAAATAAAACATCGAAATTAAAATCACTTGATGACATAAACACGTGTAGCTTGTTTAAATACAAGTGAATTTGATATTTACGATCAACCATTATTGGCATTTAATCTTATAGTTTGACGATAGATTTTTGGTCGACGGAATATCTAAGTAGTACCTTTTCCATTTTTGTTTTATAACGCTAAATTCTCAGTAATTTTATTCCTTTTATTTTACATAAAATCACTATTTTTTTTTTTAAATTAAGATGCTTGCATTTTTATTTCAAACTCATAGAGCCGTTTTTATTTTTTAGACAAAAGGGTTGATTTGAATTTTTTCCGTTGCTAGAGTAACGGATGTAATGATAGATATTTTGAGGTTTAGATGCCAAAGACACCGCCAAATTAGAAAAATATGAAATGTGTCATGAACTGTTGGACTTATAAAAATTTATTTGGTAGCATTCGATTCAGCATACAAAACTACATTAAAATATGCTATCATTTGACGCATAATTTTGATATTTGATTTTTTCCCCCTCCCCGTGCAAAAACCATTAGGGGTGACACTTTAGAAAATCCTGTCTTAGCAGAAGTCTATGTCATAATAAGTATTTTTACCACGATTTTCAAGATTTTAGGTTCAGTAGTTTGCGCTGTGCGTTAATTAGTCCCCTAATCCAGACTTTATTTTATATGCTATATTAGATATGCCATTTTGCGGTGAATCGATGATCGAAAATTAGTCCAATATCATTTGAAATATTACATAACAGAGGAGAAAGTACGAAGAAAGACGAAGAAGAAATGACGAATTACAAAAGACTTGTAATTTTTTTTTTCAAAATGTTGAGTTTTTCGATAGTAATAACGTATTAAAACATAAATTTCCTTAAAAATTATCTTTATTTCCTAGATTTCAAATCTGTGAATTTTCCTATAAATGAAATTGGCGATATGACTTGAGAAAAAATGAAATAATAGATAATATTTGCTTAAATAAAATGGGTAATATTGGTTGATCTGAGTTCGAGTTTATAAATATCACATGCTTTCGGAATTACGGCAAAAACATTTTAAATAGTATGAAATTATTTTACAATATGTATGTGTGGCAGAAATTCACACTGAAATTTAAGTATTTGATTCCATTTTTAAAATATTAACTGATATCTATATAAGTTACAATTGAATATGAAAATGTACTCAAAAAAGGATCTCTTTCACCTAAAAAAACATCATTTGTGAGAACATCCTCAAGCTAATGTCACGTTTATGCATTTTTGGCTTAAAATCATATTGTTTGGCGACAAAAGAAAAATAAAAAATTGTAAAGAAACAAATAGTAATTACACATGTGACTCACAATTACATCTGCTGGTTTCTTCTATAAGTCACGTGTTGGGACAATTAGATATTTAAAAAAAAAGAAAAGAACAGAACAGAAAGAAAATGTCGTTAAAATTTCATCTAATCAAATTTTCAGATTCGTTTCCATATCTAACGTAAGCGGTAAATAGCCAAATATTGCGTATCATGTGTAATATTTCTTATTAAATTAATTTTTAAGCATTACAAATATTTCTTTCAGGTTTTGATTAAATGTTTCCGTTTTTTAATATTATCACTCATTAAAAGGGATTTTCTTCTTCTTTTTTTTTCTTTTTTTTTTTTTTCTTTTTCATTTAAATAAAATTAGTAACAGTTTTTCTTTTATTTTTCGAGGTTTAATAGCCGTTTCAATTTTTTGTATCAACGATGAATTTCGCCAAGAAATAAAATGGTAACCTTATCGCCCAAAATAACAGAATTTTCCGTCATAATTCTAAAACTAATATAGGTAGAATAATGTGTTATAGCTTAAAACCTTCCCTCAAACAATACCTATCTAACGGTATAAGTTCCGTAAAAATCCATGCAGTAGAACTCGAAATCTAGGCGTTCGGAACGAAATTTCCGTTTGGATTTTATATATATAATAGATAATAGAATAGATAATATATTTTATATATATATAATAGAATAGATAATAGATTATGTGTTATGAACAATCTCAAAGTTTAAAACAGATCGCATTGTTAGATCTCCTAATTTTAACAATATCGCGTTATGTTAGTTCCACATTCCACCACCAGGGAGCGCACTCTATTCTTAACGAAAGCGTATCTGAACGAAACTCCTTCATGCAACCTTTCCGTAGATACATGAATCGGGAGAGTGGCGGTCTTAACCAATAATTTAAGATAATTGCTGAAATTACTACGAAAAATATTTTAAAGGGGCTCTACGCGGGCCCCTAATAGAGTTAGAGGAAATCGGAAGACGGCAAAATAATCGCGGGGAAAAGTTTGCTTGGGTGCTTCGGAGCTACTTTTGGCGCGAGATCTAAGCTCTACGACCAATAGCAGCCCAGATATTTAAGGAAATATGAAGTAACAAATTCCAAAATAATAGAATTTTCCGTAATAATTCTATAACTAATCTAGGTAGAATGATGTGTTATAGCTTAAAACCTTCCCTGGAACGATACCTATCTAACGGTATAAGTTCCGTAAAAATCCATGCGGTAAAACTCGAAATCTCGGCTTTCGGAACGAAATTTCCGTTTGGATTATCTATTTATATAAAATCCAAGTCTCTGTGTGTCCCTCACGATTCCGGTAGGACCGCCTCATTGAAATGAGTAATTGTTGAAAAAAACTAATGCAGGGTTACCACAGTAGCGCCAAATCTTAGCCAACTCTGTGATAGCTGGCTAATTTGGCGAAATTCCCATTTAAAACCATTAATCTTTCATAACGGAGGTCACCGAAATTTAATTTAAGCTCCGCTCTTTTAAGATACTTTACAAAATCTATGAGTGAGAATTTAAAGTACATCTTTACATCTTCCTACCGATGCTACTAATAAAATAACCGCCAATAGACGACGCTGTACTGTGTGAGCTCCTAACTGCGTGATTTTAATGTGCTTTAGGTACTTTTCCAGTATAGGTGCCTTGGCGAAAAAGGAAATTTGGCAACATATTCTCCTTGAACCTTATCCACTGTTTCATTTTATATACACACGCATTTTTTTTTCGATATTTATACGATTTATTTAATATAAAAAAGACGTTTCACTAATTTTATAAAGAAACAGATGTGATTTGTACATAAAAACATCAATAATATCCATATAAAATAAACATATAAAACAAACGAAAACGCTCATCAAGTTTGTTTTCATAGCTGTTTATATGATTTGACAACAAATCTCGATATTTTTCCGTTATACGGACACCATGCCAAAATGTATGCTAATGCGCCAATTATTTCAAAATGCTAAAAGATATTTTTAATTTTATGCCAGCAGTTTAATATGAGTTTTATTTTATTGCTTTATTTTATAGCAGTTATTTGTTCACTTATTTTAAGTATATAATTGGGATTTAATGAAATAGTTCGTAAAAGTCTGGAATTTTCAAATGTTATATTTTTTAAATGCTCACTTTAGTATCGACAATGTTTTTTCTTTTATTTTTCAAACGCTTCAATTCACGTGATTTTCATTTTGCGCCATCTATTACGCTTGGCGACAAAGGTATCCGTATAACGGAAACAAACCCAAATCTTACTTTCTGATGCCCAAATTACATCAAGCTTTTTTTTTAAAAACGCCAAAGCTCCTACAGTGGAAAAGTACCAAACTGTCTATTATTTTGCGCTATCTGTGTTATAGTTTGTACTATATGTAAGGGGTGTGGAGCGAAGTATTTAAAAATTAAATATTAAAGTTTCGGCACAGATGCCATATACGCGATTACGGCGCGATTTTTTTCTGACGCCAATGTCATATACACAACGGGTACTTAACTCGCGGCAAAGTGTCGTTATTTTGCTTGATATGGTAACCCGGATGTTGTTGTTTATGCTGTTGATGTTTTCGCCAAATTAGCGTATATGACAACTGTGCCAAAGTTTCTATAAAGCAGTATAAGACTAAAAAATTAAGAATAAAATGAATTCAAAATAAGACTAAAGAAGAAAGAAAATTCATGCGTTAAGCATAGAATATGAAACACTTTCCAACACATCCTGAATGCTTTAACAAAACTTCGTTATTTGGGGAAATAAGATAACTAAGTAAACATTTTAGAAGACGCATAAAAAATTTTAAAAATTGATTTCAGCAGTTACCGCCCATAGCCAATAGTATCGTTATTACATGCCACTATTTAGCCAAAATTTAATTTAAACTACTCTTAAAACTACTGAAACCACATTTCCAGGTATTATCATCCATATAGACGGTTATGTATCCAATTCTTTGCGCGACCCTGTATATCATTTTATCTATATTCTACAAACATTTCTTAGTAAACTAAATGCAGTTCAGCGTAAAAACGCATAACTCCTTTAAAAACCACCTTTAAGCAATTTACTCTCATACTCAGTAACCCTTACGAATTCTTTTGTGTAGCCCTGCATATGAAATGTAGCATTTATACATACAGTATAGTATGCATAAATGTAGTGAAACATAAAAGCGCATATCATAATTAAAAATGCATTTCTAGCAATCATTGCTTATGTACAATACTTTGGAGAAAAGTTGCTTGGCGAGAAAGAAGTTTGCCAACGTATTTTCTGATAACCTATTTACTGCTCAACAAACAACAACTGCTCAACTATTTACTCACAAGCAATTTTTTCCGTATGTATGCACTTTATTTAGGTAGTTGTTAGCTATCCCGTCGACCAGTTTCGCCAAATTATATAAATCGCCAAACCACTCGCCAAATTATACAAATTGACATAATTTTTATTTTAAACAACGAAAGATCAATTAAATTAGCAAAACATTAATAAAAATACAAATATAACGTCGAATTAAAAATCACTTGATGACGTAAGAAACACATGATCATGTTTAATGTCAACCATTATTGGCATTTAATCTTACAATTTGGCGACACTAATTTGGTCGACGGGATAACTAACAAGTACCTTTATTTAATGTAAAATAGGCTATTTACCCATTTTTTAATTATTTTTTTTTACCCATTTTTTAACAGAAGTAATTTTGGCACAGATGTCATATTCGCCCCATATTGGCGCGATTTTTTTCCGACGCCAATTTGGAGAAAACATCAACAGCATAAACAACAATATCCGGGTTACCATATCAAGCAAAATAACGACACTTTGGCGAGAGTTAAGTACCCGGTGTGTATATGACATTGGCGTCAGAAAAAAAATCGTGCCAATATGGGGCGAATATGTCATCTGTGCCGTAATTTTTGCCCAGATGTCATATACGCATCGGGGTTGGCGTAATTTTTCTCTGACGCCAATTTGGCAGAAATCTCGCTTTCGAATACCAGTTACTTATATATTTTTAAATTATTTGCTATCATTTTGAAAAGGAAATAACTATAAATAAATAAAAGTTTGAATAATAGCTATAGAACAAAACTGTTTATGTAATTAAAAACAGAAAATAAAAGTAAATAAACAATTTATTAATAAATAAAAAACAATAGCCAGGTTACCACTGCAGGCAAAATAACACCATTTTGGCGCCAGTTAGGTATCCCGGTTCAAATCTGTGCCGTAATTTGCATATAAAAAAATATTATATACATTTAGAAACGATTTTTTTATGTATATAAGTGCATATGTAAACAAAAATAAAAGTTCATTAGATTTGTTTTCATAGCTGTTTATATATTTTGGCAACATATCTCACTTTCTGATGCCCGAATTGCGCCAAGCTTTTTTTAAAAATGCGCTATAATGGAAAAGTACCTAAATAAATAATTAACAGAAATAACCAATTATACAAACTAAAACTTTTTATTTCGAGATCAAAGCATTGTTTTTAATTTCAATTAAAAATACATATATCCTTGGATAACTTTATTTGAAATTAGGTTCACAGCTTAAGGGGACAAGGGACCTTAAAATATTTTTTTTTATTTTTTGTAAATTTCACCTTAAATATTATTCAAGGGTACATTATATGCATTATGCCATTCATTTATCCCAAAAAAAAATTTAAAAAAAAAATTTTTTTTTGAGAAAAAAAGGGAATTTTACGCGTCGTTTTAGAAATCTTCGAAATGCCCCCTGCGTCTTCCATATCAATGAAAATCCCCAATACTTTTTATAAAAGTTTGGTTTATATATATAAACAAAATAGAGCATCGAATTTTATATATTTCAATTTAAAGGTAAAAAAAAAAAAAATTGAAAAATTTTGAAATTTTTTCGAAAAAATTTCAAAATTTCAAAGTTTTTCATTTTTTTCTTTATTTTTTGTAAATTCCATCCTAAATATTATTTAAAGGTACATTATATGCATTATGGCATGCATTTATCACAAAAAAAAAATGTAAAAAGAATTTTATTTTTGAGAAAAAAATGGAATTTTACGCATCGTCTTGGAAATCTTCGAAATGCCCCCTGCGCGTCCCATATCAATGAAAATTCCCAATATTTTTTATAAAAGTTTGATTTATATATATAAATAAAATAGAGCATCGAATTTTATATATTTGAATTTAAAGGTAAAAAAAAAATTTAAAATTTTGAAATTTTTTCGAAAAAATTTCAAAAATTTTCATTTTTTTAAATTTTTTGTAAATTTTATCTAAAATATTATTCAGGAGTACATTATATGCATTATGGCATGCATTTAGCACAAAAAAAAATAAAAAATAAATTTATTTTTGAGAAAAAAAGGTAATTTTACGCGTCGTCTTAGAAATCTTCGAAATGCCCCCTGCGCATCCCATATCAATGAAAATCCCCAATATTTTTTATAAAAGTCTGTTTTATATATATAAATAATATAGAGCATCAAGTTTTATATATTTGAATTTTAAAGTTTTAAAAAAAGAAAAAATTTCAAAATTTTTAATTTTTTTTTTTACCTTTAAATTCAAATATTTAAAATTCGATGCTCTATTTTATTTATATATATAAAACAAACTTTTATAAAAAATATTGGGGATTTTCATTGATATGGAGAACGCAGGGGGCATTTCGAAAATTTCTAAGACGACGCGTAAAAGTCCATTTTTTCTCAAAAATAATTTTTTTTAATTTTTTTTTTGTTCTAAGTACATGCCATAATGCATATAATGTACCCTTGAATAATATTTAGGTGAAATTTACAAAAAATAAAAAAAAAATATTTTTAAGGATTTTAAGGTCCCTTGTCCCCTTAATATCTCATTCCATAAACCTAAACAAACACAAGTGATTCATTCATCGTGAAACTTTAAAAAAATTTAAATCATTGAGGTAATCATTCACAAAGTAAGTTCTCCAACAATCAATGGACAATATTCTAATGACATCATAGTAGATAAAATGATGGCGGTATCGTTTGTTTATGGTTTGAAATCACAAAGATTTAATTTTGCAATGTCTCTTAGTTACATTATTTAATTGTCATATTTATGAACTCAGAACAAAAGCATATTTTTTCATTATTTAGTTATTAAAGACGGAAAAAAATTATAAATGCATGATTTGAAAAATTTAAATAATTCTCTTTCTTAATAGTAAAAAATAACATCGGGAAGTAACAGCGGGTTTAAGTTAAATAAGTTTAACTGTTTAATTCTGTTGTAATATTCAAAATAACTGTATTTATTAGATTTCAGTAACCAACATCAGGGACCGATTAAACTTTGAAGTTAGAGGAATTACAATGTCATTTCAGGACCTTTCTTTTGGAGAAGCTTTTCTAAATTTCATATACACATGGAAACTCTTCAGTGTTAGAAATATTATTCTTAGGACTGACATAACATGAGAACGGCCTGCAATTTTACACCAGTTTTTGAAAACTACTTTATATCAGAAATTTTGCTAAAAATTGGTTACTTTTTTGTTATAGCGGCCCACACTATTAGGATTATGACAAGTTGCAGCCAATTTCGCCAACGTCGTAACCAAAATCGTGAAGCACACACATATAATACCATATAATAACATTTCATGAAATCGTATACGATAATTTAATAGTTTTTACCTTACTTCAAGAGTAAAATTTATTTATTTTTAAGGCTTAACAATCTAAATTGTCCAATATATGAATTTAAAAAAATGTAAACAAAGATTGAATAGACATGACCACAAAAAGCCTCAAATCTGCATAACACTTGGAACCAAACTGTGCAGATTAGTGGTCTTCTACTGTACATAGTTTTTCATAAATGTGTTTCGTTCTTTAAATGTGTTATTTTCTTCTATCACTGCGAAACAAGCGAGAAAACTCATATTCTTGCACATGAGTTGTATATATCTTTATATCTAAATTTCCGTCATTTTTGACGGGCTACCTTTCTAGTATATATATAATAGATAGCAGGCTATGCCCGCTGCGCTGGTCAATATTTCCAAATGAATCTTGGATTAAACTAAATGGTGAATTTGAACTTGTATTTTAAACAATATGGATCTTCAGCTTGACCTTGCTCATTACTGAAAACGATGCGAACGCCATTGCGATATAATGTTATCTTAAACGTTGGACAAAATTTAGCAATTAAGAAGTAATTGTTTTAGTTGATTATAAACAGCGCACTTATGGTCGGGTAATGAGACCGTTATGACAACAGGAATTAATACCTCTATAACTAATCAACATATAATGAAATCGTATATACTAACACCATTCCTAAAAGTCATGCAACAGGGCCACTTGTAACGAAATATGTTCTGTAGATTTTTTTAAAAAGACTAAACTTTCATAATCAGGTTCACTTAATTTTTGAACTTTTACTGTTGCCCCTGTAACTAAGTGCCCTTGAACAATATGTATACACTAAAACCTTTCCAAAATTATTACCTAACTAATTGTGGTATCTCCTACGAAAGTATTATAAACAATCGGAATGAAATACAAATTTCCGTTGTAGATGATGATGATGCGATTTTGTGTAATAGAATTCATAGTAAAGTTTTCGCTTCAAACATAAACGATGCTTTCAACATTAAAGCTAATACACCAATATGTGAAGTATCCGATTACGGAAGGTTAACTTGAATTCTCATGAGCAACTACTCAAAGAAAAGTGAATATGTGGCTTTTGTGATACTTTTATGTCAGCCAGGCGCAGGTAATAAATCAATAAAGATTGTTTTCATAGCATATTCTTATTTTATTATTTTCATTTAAAACACAAACCTTTCACTCATTTCATTTAAAATGCTTTCCTTATAGTAATTTCATTTAAAAAACTGAAAAGATAAACAATAACAGGAAATAATGCCATAATTAAAAACAAAAAAATATTTTTAATTTACATACGCAAAATGTAACTACTGCTACTGGGAATTTTAAAAATGCTATCACCGAGATGTGCGCTCGGTTGTTATAAATGTACCTATTTTTTCTTCTTATCGAGGAGCAATTTATAAATCGCACAATATTATTCCAATTCCAATTTCTTTCATTGTGAAACCTATGACCGGAAAAAATGGAAAAAGACTCTTGTAGATTCTTCGGATGACGGCATCTGACGCCATAAACCGAGTTTATATATATGAAAATAATTTTTAAGTCGTTACAAACATTGCTTTCATACTTAAATCTTTCCTTGGTACTACTTGTTATCCCGTCGACCAATTTCGCCAAATTATATAAATCGCCAAACCATTCGCCAAATTATACAAATTGACATAATCTTTATTTTAAATAACGAAATAACAAATAAATTAGTATAACATTAATAAAAATACAAATAAAACATCGAAATTAAAATCACTTGATGACATAAACACGTGTAGCTTGTTTAAATACAAGTGAATTTGATATTTACGATCAACCATTATTGGCATTTAATCTTATAGTTTGACGATAGATTTTTGGTCGACGGAATATCTAAGTAGTACCTTTTCCATTTTTGTTTTATAACGCTAAATTCTCAGTAATTTTATTCCTTTTATTTTACATAAAATCACTATTTTTTTTTAAAATTAAGATGCTTGCATTTTTATTTCAAACTCATAGAGCCGTTTTTATTTTTTAGACAAAAGGGTTGATTTGAATTTTTCCCGTTGCTAGAGTAACGGATGTAATGATAGATATTTTGAGGTTTAGATGCCAAAGACACTGCCAAATTAGAAAAATATGAAATGTGTCATGAACTGTTGGACTTATAAAAATTTATTTGCTAGCATTCGATTCAGCATACAAAACTACATTAAAATATGCTATCATTTGACGCATAATTTTGATATTCGATTTTTCCCCCCTCCCCGTGCAAAAACCATTAGGGGTGACTTTTAGAAAATCCTGTCTTAGCAGAAGTCTATGTCATAAGAAGTATTTTTACCACGATTTTCAAGATTTTAGGTTCAGTAGTTTGCGCTGTGCGTTAATTAGTCCCCTAATCCAGACTTTATTTTATATACTATATTAGATATGCCATTTTGCGGTGAATCGATGATCGAAAATTAGTCCAATATCATTTGAAATATTACATAACAGAGGAGAAAGTACGAAGAAAGACGAAGAAGAAATGACGAATTACAAAAGACTTGTAATTTTTTTTTTTCAAAATGTTGAGTTTTTCGATAGTAATAACGTATTAAAACATAAATTTCCTTAAAAATTATCTTTATTTCCTAGATTTCAAATCTGTGAATTTTCCTATAAATGAAATTGGCGATATGACTTGAGAAAAAATGAAATAATAGAAATTTTTGCTTAAATAAAATGGGTAATATTGGTTGATCTGAGTTCGAGTTTATAAATATCACATGCTTTCGGAATTACGACGAAAACATTTTAAATAGTATGAAATTATTTTACAATATGTATGTGTGGCAGAAATTCACACTGAAATTTAAGTATTTGATTCCATTTTTAAAATATTAACTGATATCTATATAAGTTACAATTGAATATGAAAATGTACTCAAAAAAGGATCTCTTTCACCTAAAAAAACACCATTTGTGAGAACATCCTCAAGCTAATGTCACGTTTATGCATTTTTGGCTTAAAATCATATTGTTTGGCGACAAAAGAAAAATAAAAAATTGTAAAGAAACAAATAGTAATTACACATGTGACTCACAATTACATCTGCTGGTTTCTTCTATAAGTCACGTGATGGGACAATTAGATATTTAAAAAAAAAAGAAAAGAACAGAACAGAAAGAAAATGTCGTTAAAATTTCATCTAATCAAATTTTCAGATTCGTTTCCATATCTAACGTAAGCGGTAAAGAGCCAAATATTGCGTATCATGTGTAATATTTCTTATTAAATTAATTTTTAAGCATTACAAATATTTCTTTCAGGTTTTGATTAAATGTTTTCGTTTTTTAATATTATCACTCATTAAAAGGGATTTTCTTCTTCTTTTTTTTTTTCTTTTTTTTTTTTTTTCTTTTTCATTTAAATAAAATTAGTAACAGTTTTTCTTTTATTTTTCGAGGTTTAATAGCCGTTTCAATTTTTTGTATCAACGATGAATTTTGCCAAGAAATAAAATGGTAACCTTATCGCCCAAAATAACAGAATTTTCCGTCATAATTCTAAAACTAATATAGGTAGAATAATGTGTTATAGCTTAAAACCTTCCCTCAAACAATACCTATCTAACGGTATAAGTTCAGTAAAAATCCATGCAGTAGAACTCGAAATCTAGGCGTTCGGAACGAAATTTCCGTTTGGATTTTATATATATAATAGATAATAGAATAGATAATATATTTTATATATATATAATAGAATAGATAATAGATTATGTGTTATGAACTATCTCAAAGTTTAAAACAGATCGCATTGTTAGATCTCCTAATTTTAACAATATCGCGTTATGTTAGTTCCACATTCCACCACCAGGGAGCGCACTCTATTCTTAACGAAAGCGTATCTGAACGAAACTCCTTCATGCAACCTTTCCGTAGATACATGAATCGGGAGAGTGGCGGTCTTAACCAATAATTTAAGATAATTGCTGAAATTACTACGAAAAATATTTTAAAGGGGCTCTACGCGGGCCCCTAATAGAGTTAGAGGAAATCGGAAGACGGCAAAATAATCGCGGGGAAAAGTTTGCTTGGGTGCTTCGGAGCTACTTTTGGCGCGAGATCTAAGCTCTATGACCAATAGCAGCCCAGATATTTAAGGAAATATGAAGTAACAAAGTCCAAAATAATAGAATTTTCCGTAATAATTCTATAACTAATCTAGGTAGAATGATGTGTTATAGCTTAAAACCTTCCCTGGAACGATACCTATCTAACGGTATAAGTTCCGTAAAAATCCATGCGGTAAAACTCGAAATCTCGGCTTTCGGAACGAAATTTCCGTTTGGATTATATATATATATAATAGATAGCAGGCTATGCCCGCTGCGCTGGTCAATATTTCCAAATGAATCTTGGATTAAACTAAATGGAGAATTTGAACTTGTATTTTAAACAATATGGATCTTCAGCTTGACCTTGCTCATTACTGAAAACGATGCGAACGCCATTGCGATATAATGTTATCTTAAACGTTGGACAAAATTTAGCAATTAAGAAGTAATTGTTTTAGTTGATTATAAACAGCGCACTTATGGTCGGGTAATGAGACCGTTATGACAACAGGAATTAATACCTCTATAACTAATCAACATATAATGAAATCGTATATACTAACACCATTCCTAAAAGTCATGCAACAGGGCCACTTGTAACAAAATATGTTCTGTAGATTTTTTTAAAAAGACTAAACTTTCATAATCAGGTTCACTTAATTTTTGAACTTTTACTGTTGCTCTGTAACTAAGTGCCCTTGAACAATATGTATACACTAAAACCTTTCCAAAATTATTACCTAACTAATTGTGGTATCTCCTACGAAAGTATTATAAACAATCGGAATGAAATACAAATTTCCGTTGTAGATGATGATGATGCGATTTTGTGTAATAGAATTCATAGTAAAGTTTTCGCTTCAAACATAAACGATGCTTTCAACATTAAAGCTAATACACCAATATGTGAAGTATCCGATTACGGAAGGTTAACTTGAATTCTCATGAGCAACTACTCAAAGAAAAGTGAATATGTGGCTTTTGTGATACTTTTATGTCAGCCAGGCGCAGGTAATAAATCAATAAAGATTGTTTTCATAGCATATTCTTATTTTATTATTTTCATTTAAAACACAAACCTTTCACTCATTTCATTTAAAATGCTTTCCTTATAGTAATTTCATTTAAAAAACTGAAAAGATAAACAATAACAGGAAATAATGCCATAATTAAAAACAAAAAAATATTTTTAATTTACATACGCAAAATGTAACTACTGCTACTGGGAATTTTAAAAATGCTATCACCGAGATGTGCGCTCGGTTGTTATAAATGTACCTATTTTTTCTTCTTATCGAGGAGCAATTTATAAATCGCACAATATTATTCCAATTCCAATTTCTTTCATTGTGAAACCTATGACCGGAAAAAATGGAAAAAGACTCTTGTAGATTCTTCGGATGACGGCATCTGACGCCATAAACCGAGTTTATATATATGAAAATAATTTTTAAGTCGTTACAAACATTGCTTTCATACTTAAATATTTTCATTGGTACTACTTGCTATCCCGTCGACCAATTTCGCCAAATTATATAAATCGCCAAACCATTCGCCAAATTATACAAATTGACATAATCTTTATTTTAAATAACGAAATAACAAATAAATTAGTATCTCTCTATTCTAAAAAAAAGTAACTACCGCTGTCACCGCCGCCGCCGCCGCCGGTTTTGAATTTTTTGTGACCGGAGGTCTTTCTTCGTTAATATTAAGAAAAATAATGCATACAAAAATATGAAAATCGGTAGTATTATAATGAAATGTTTGATAAACACGCTGATGCAGACAGTTTTCAAATCGAAGAATTATTTTAAGAGATATTTAATGCTAAAGTTGGACAAAATCGTTCCACTAAAAAAGTTTTATAGGAGCAAAAACTGTTCATAGGAATTTAATCATTTTTAGATCATTTTATGCGTTAGAATTTGCCGGAGTGCAGATTGCATTATTTTTTTTATTTTGACTAATTTTTTGAGGTTTTATTTCTATTTTAAATTTAGATTTTCAGCATTTCTAGAGATATTTTTAACAGATTTTAGAAAGTGATATTAATTTAAACTGTTGCCAACTGTATAAACAGCGGAAGCAATAATGTTTGCTTCAAAAAAAAAAAATATTTATACGTGTAAATAAATTAAAAATTTATTTACACGTGACTATTATAAACAGAAAAAAACATTTGGAATTAGAATTAAATAATTATGTACAAAAAGCAGGAACTTATTAAAAATTATGTCATAAAAACTATAATTACACGTGAATTTTAAGAGAGAAAGGAATTTGTAAAGCAATAAATTTATTAACATGCATTAGAAGTCTTAAATAGGAGAAATTACGTCATATTTACGTCACATTACAGTTATTACATAAAATGAACACAAAATAATATTGCAAAACGGTTTAAATTTAGAAATTGCGCTAGACATTTATTTGATATTTTAAGAGGATACTTTTCAACTATTTTTGTTAGGAAAGCGCAAATAATATTTAATTTCTAACACAAGTATTTTCACGTGAATATTAAAAAGAGAAAGAATAGTTTGGTCAAAATTACGTCAGATTAAAAACGATTAATTTAAAATGTCTCATTTAAAAGAACTTTCTTTTCACTTTGTTAAAAAATACCAGGAGACAAAGACTCTGTTTACTTAATTCCTTTTATATTAGCTTATTTTGAAATGTTGTTACACGTGTCTACGTCATCAAGTTATTTTTATTTCGACGTTTTATTTGTATTTTTATTAATGTTGTACTAATTTATTTGTTTTTTCGTTATTTAAAATAAAAATTATGTCAATTTGTATAATTTGGCGAGTGGTTTGGCGATTTATATAATTTGGCAAAATTGGTCGACGGGATAATCAAGTAGTACCGCAACGGATTTGGCGTTAAAATTCCCCAATCAAAGAGAAATGAATAGAAATACGCTTATAGAGAGATCGCCACTACTTTTTAAATTATAATTCAATCTTTCGAAATCTTTTTAAAGCCGATCAAATTAGCGTGCATTTAGAGTCTACGGTGTCTGGACGGGGGTTGGCGAGCGTAGCTCGTAGGGGGCCGAGCCCCCTAGTAACATTAATAAAAATACAAATAAAACATCGAAATTAAAATCACTTGATGACAAAAACACGTGTAGCTTGTTTAAATACAAGTGAATTTGATATTTACGATCAACCATTATTGGCATTTAATCTTATAGTTTGACGATAGATTTTTGGTCGACGGAATATCTAAGTAGTACCTTTTCCATTTTTGTTTTATAACGCTAAATTCTCAGTAATTTTATTCCTTTTATTTTACATAAAATCACTATTTTTTTTTTTAAATTAAGATGCTTGCATTTTTATTTCAAACTCATAGAGCCGTTTTTATTTTTTAGACAAAAGGGTTGATTTGAATTTTTTCCGTTGCTAGAGTAACGGATGTAATGATAGATATTTTGAGGTTTAGATGCCAAAGACACCGCCAAATTAGAAAAATATGAAATGTGTCATGAACTGTTGGACTTATAAAAATTTATTTGGTAGCATTCGATTCAGCATACAAAACTACATTAAAATATGCTATCATTTGACGCATAATTTTGATATTTGATTTTTTCCCCCTCCCCGTGCAAAAACCATTAGGGGTGACACTTTAGAAAATCCTGTCTTAGCAGAAGTCTATGTCATAATAAGTATTTTTACCACGATTTTCAAGATTTTAGGTTCAGTAGTTTGCGCTGTGCGTTAATTAGTCCCCTAATCCAGACTTTATTTTATATACTATATTAGATATGCCATTTTGCGGTGAATCGATGATCGAAAATTAGTCCAATATCATTTGAAATATTACATAACAGAGGAGAAAGTACGAAGAAAGACGAAGAAGAAATGACGAATTACAAAAGACTTGTAATTTTTTTTTTCAAAATGTTGAGTTTTTCGATAGTAATAACGTATTAAAACATAAATTTCCTTAAAAATTATCTTTATTTCCTAGATTTCAAATCTGTGAATTTTCCTATAAATGAAATTGGCGATATGACTTGAGAAAAAATGAAATAATAGATAATATTTGCTTAAATAAAATGGGTAATATTGGTTGATCTGAGTTCGAGTTTATAAATATCACATGCTTTCGGAATTACGGCAAAAACATTTTAAATAGTATGAAATTATTTTACAATATGTATGTGTGGCAGAAATTCACACTGAAATTTAAGTATTTGATTCCATTTTTAAAATATTAACTGATATCTATATAAGTTACAATTGAATATGAAAATGTACTCAAAAAAGGATCTCTTTCACCTAAAAAAACATCATTTGTGAGAACATCCTCAAGCTAATGTCACGTTTATGCATTTTTGGCTTAAAATCATATTGTTTGGCGACAAAAGAAAAATAAAAAATTGTAAAGAAACAAATAGTAATTACACATGTGACTCACAATTACATCTGCTGGTTTCTTCTATAAGTCACGTGATGGGACAATTAGATATTTAAAAAAAAAGAAAAGAACAGAACAGAAAGAAAATGTCGTTAAAATTTCATCTAATCAAATTTTCAGATTCGTTTCCATATCTAACGTAAGCGGTAAAGAGCCAAATATTGCGTATCATGTGTAATATTTCTTATTAAATTAATTTTTAAGCATTACAAATATTTCTTTCAGGTTTTGATTAAATGTTTCCGTTTTTTAATATTATCACTCATTAAAAGGGATTTTCTTCTTCTTTTTTTTTCTTTTTTTTTTTTTCTTTTTCATTTAAATAAAATTAGTAACAGTTTTTCTTTTATTTTTCGAGGTTTAATCGCCGTTTCAATTTTTTGTATCAACGATGAATTTCGCCAAGAAATAAAATGGTAACCTTATCGCCCAAAATAACAGAATTTTCCGTCATAATTCTAAAACTAATATAGGTAGAATAATGTGTTATAGCTTAAAACCTTCCCTCAAACAATACCTATCTAACGGTATAAGTTCCGTAAAAATCCATGCAGTAGAACTCGAAATCTAGGCGTTCGGAACGAAATTTCCGTTTGGATTATATATATATAATAGATAATAGAATAGATAATATATTTTATATATATATAATAGAATAGATAATAGATTATGTGTTATGAACTATCTCAAAGTTTAAAACAGATCGCATTGTTAGATCTCCTAATTTTAACAATATCGCGTTATGTTAGTTCCACATTCCACCAACAGGGAGCGCACTCTATTCTTAACGAAAGCGTATCTGAACGAAACTCCTTCATGCAACCTTTCCGTAGATACATGAATCGGGAGAGTGGCGGTCTTAACCAATAATTTAAGATAATTGCTGAAATTACTACGAAAAATATTTTAAAGGGGCTCTACGCGGGCCCCTAATAGAGTTAGAGGAAATCGGAAGACGGCAAAATAATCGCGGGGAAAAGTTTGCTTGGGTGCCCTGGAGCTACTTTTGGCGCGAGATCTAAGCTCTACGACAAATAGCAGCCCAGATATTTAAGGAAATATGAAGTAACAAAGTCCAAAATAATAGAATTTTCCGTAATAATTCTATAACTAATCTAGGTAGAATGATGTGTTATAGCTTAAAACCTTCCCTGGAACGATACCTATCTAACGGTATAAGTTCCGTAAAAATCCATGCGGTAAAACTCGAAATCTCGGCTTTCGGAACGAAATTTCCGTTTGGATTATATATATATACTAGCAGGCTATGCCCGCTGCGCTGGTCAATATTTCCAAATGAACCTTGGATTAAACTAAATGGTGAATTTGAACTTGTATTTTAAACAATATGGATCTTCAGCTTGACCTTGCACATTACTGTAAACGATGCGAACGCCATTGCGATATAATGTTATCTTAAGCGTCGGACAAAATTTAGCAATTAAGAAGTAATTGTTTTAGTTGATTATAATCAGCGCACTTATGGCCGGGTAATGAGACCGTTATGACAACAGGAATTAATACCCCTGTAACTAACCAACATATAATGAAATCGTATATACTAACACCATTCCTAAAAGTCATGCAACAGGGCCACTTGCAACAAAATATGTTCTGTAGATTTTTTTAAAAAGGCTAAACTTTCATAATCAGGTTCACTTAATTTTTGAACTTTTACTGTTGTTCTATAACTAAGTACCCTTGAACAATATGCATACACTAAAACCTTTCCAAAATTATTACCTAACTAATTGTGGCATATCCTACGAAAGTATTATAAACAATCGGAATGAAATACAAATTTCCGTTGTACATATATAGTAGATGGTGATGATGCGATTTTGTGTAATAGAATTCATAGTAAAGTTTTCGCTTCAAACAAAAACGATGCTTTCAACATTAAAGCTAATACACCAATATGTGAAGTATCCGATTACGGAAGGTTAACTTGAATTCTCATGAGCAACTACTCAAAGAAAAGTGAATATGTGGCTTTTGTGTAAAATTTTATGTCAGCCGGGCGCAGGTAATAAATCAATAAAGATTGTTTTCATAGCATATTCTTATTTTATTATTTTCATTTAAAACACAAACCTTTCACTCATTTCATTTAAAATGCATGCCTTATAGGAATTTCATTTAAAAAACTGAAAAGATAAACAATAACAGGAAATAATGCCATAATTAAAAGCAAAAAAATATTTTTAATTTACATACGCAAAATGTAACTACTGCTACTGGGAATTTTAAAAATGCTATCAGCGAGATGTGCGCACGGTTGTTATAAATGTACCCATTTTTTCTTCTTATCGAGGAGCAATTTATAAATCGCACAATATTATTCCAATTCCAATTTCTTTCAATGAGGAGCCTATGACCGGAAAAAATGGAAAAAGACTCTTGTAGATTCTTCGGATGACGGCATCTGACGCCATAAACCGAATTTATATATATGAAAATAATTTTTAAGTCGTTACAAACATTGCTTTCATACTTAAATATTTTCATTGGTACTACTTGTTATCCCGTCGACCAATTTCGCCAAATTATATAAATCGCCAAACCATTCGCCAAATTATATAAATTGACATAATCTTTATTTTAAATAACGAAATAACAAATAAATTAGTATAACATTAATAAAAATACAAATAAAACGTCGAAAATAAAATCACTTGATGACGTAAACACGTGTAGTTTGTTTAAATTCAAGTGAATTTGATATTTACGATCAACCATTATTGGCATTTAATCTTATAGTTTGACGATAGATTTTTGGTCGACGGAATATCTAAGTAGTACCTTTTCCATTTTTGTTTTATAACGCTAAATTCTCAGTATTTTTTTCCCATTTATTTTACATAAAATCACTATTGTTTTAAAAAATTAAGATGCTTGCATTTTTATTTCAAACTCATAGAGCCGTTTTTATTTTTTAGCCAAAAGGGTTGATTTGAATTTTTTCCGTTGCTAGAGTAACGGATGTAATGATAGATATTTTGAGGTTTAGATGCCAAAGACACCGCCAAATTAGAAAAATATGAAATGTGTCATGAACTGTTGGACTTATAAACATTTATTTGGTAGCATTCGATTCAGCATACAAAACTACATTAAAATATGCTATCATTTGACGCATAATTTTGATATTCGATTTCCCCCCCCCCCCCCCGTGCAAAAACCATTAGGGGTGACACTTTAGAAAATCTTTTCTTAGCAGAAGTTTATGTCATAAGAAGTATTTTTAACACGATTTTCAAGATTTTAGGTTCAGTAGTTTGCGCTGTGCGTTAATTAGTCCCCTAATCCAGACTTTATTTTATATACTATATTAGATATGCGATTTTGCGGTGAATAGATGATCGAAAATTAGTCCAATATCATTTGAAATATTACATAACAGAGGAGAAAGTACGAAGAAAGACGAAGAAGAAATGACGAATTACAAAAGACTTGTAATTTTTTTTTTTCAAAATGTTGAATTTTTCCATAGTAATAACGTATTAAAACATAAATTTCCTTAAAAATTATCTTTATTTCCTAGATTTCGAATCTGTGAATTTTCCTATAAATGAAATTGGCGATATGACTTGAGAAAACACATAATATTCGCTTAAATAAAATGGGTAATATTCGTTGATCTGAGTTCGAGTTTATAAATATCACATGCTTTCGGAATTACGGCGAAAAACATTTTAAAAAGTATGAAATTATTTTACAATATGTATGTGTGGCAGAAATTCACACTGAAATTTAAGTATTCGATTCCATTTTTAAAATATTAACTGATATCTATATAAGTTACAATTGAATATGAAAATGTACTCAAAAAATGATCTCTTTCACCTAAAAAAACACCATTTGTGAGAACATCCTCAAGCTAATGTCACGCTTATGCATTTTTGGCTTAAAATCACATTGTTTGGCGACAAAAGAAAAATAAAAATTTGTAAAGAAACAAATAGTAATTACACATGTGACTCACAATTACATCTGCTTGTTTCTTCTATAAGTCACGTGATGGGACAATTAGATATAAAAAAAAGAAAAGAACAGAACAGAAAGAAAATGTCGTTAAAATTTCATCTAATCAAATTTTCAGATTCGTTTCCATATCTAACGCAAGCGATAAAGAGCCAAATATTGCGTATCAAGTGTAATATTTCTTATTAAATTAATTTTTAAGCATTACAAATATTTCTTTCAGGTTTTGATTAAATGTTTCCGTTTTTTTAATATTATCACTCATTAAAACGGATTTTCTTCTTCTTTTTTTCTTTCTTTTTCATTTAAATAAAATTAGTAACAGTTTTTCTTTTATTTTTCGAGGTTTTATAGCCGTTTCAATTTTTTTTTATCAACGATGAATTTCGCCAAGAAATAAAATGGTAACCTTATCGCCCAAAATAACAGAATTTTCCGTCATAATTCTAAAACTAATATAGGTAGAATAATGTGTTATAGATTAAAACCTTCCCTGAAACAATACCTATCTAACGGTATAGGTTCCGTAAAAATCCATGCAGTAGAACTCGAAATCTAGGCGTTCGGAACGAAATTTCCGTTTGGATTATATATATATAATAGGTAATAGAATAGATAATAGATTTTATATATATATAATAGAATAGATAATAGATTATGTGTTATAAACTATCTCAAAGTTTAAAACAGATCGCATTGTTAGATTTCCTAATTTTAACAATATCGCGTTATGTTAGTTCCACATTCCACCACCAGGGAGCGCACTCTATTCTTAACGAAAGCGTATCTGAACGAAACTCCTTCATGCAACCTTTCCGTAGATACATGAATCGGGCGGGTGGCGGTCTTAACCAATAATTTAAGATAATTTCTGAAATTACTACGAAAAATATTTTAAAGGGGCTCTACGCGGGCCCCTAATAGAGTTAGAGGAAATCGGAAGACGTCAAAATAATCGCGGGGAAAAGTTTGCTTGGGTGCTTCGGAACTACTTTTGGCGCGAGATCTAAGCTCTACGACCAATAGGAGCCCAGATATTTAAGGAAATATGAAGTAACAAAGTCCAAAATAATAGAATTTTCCGTAATAATTCTTAACTAATCTAGGTAGAATGATGTGTTATAGCTTAAAACCTTCCCTGGAACGATACCTATCTAACGGTATAAGTTCCGTAAAAATCCATGCGGTAGAACTCGAAATCTCGGCGTTCGGAACGAAATTTCCGTTTGGATTATATATATATAATAGAATAGATAGATTCGACCTATTTAGAAACAGATTAAAAATTCTGAAAAAATGAGGCGAATTATACTATTTTAAAAAAGTCCCCAATCAGACAGCACTGTTGGGAGGGTAGGTGGGATCAATTTCAACTTTGAGCTTTTTAACTTTGAAATTTGCTATTTGAAAACAATCCTGACTTGACAGTTTAAATTGAAGGTCATTTTCAGATTCAGAGATAAAAAATACACAAGAATCAATATTCAAAATCTAAAAAACACGGCACAACCCAAAATTTGAAAGACAGTGTAATCTAACAGCATTTAAAAATATGTATAATTTTGTAAAGAATTGAGGCTGTTAGTTTTCATCCTTTTATTTAACAAAAATTTTGTCATTTTTACCCTCTTATATGTTCAGTACAAATTGTATATTTTGCAGTAATATGTCAGAATGATTAAAGATTTCGAACTTATATTGCAATACTAATTTTACTCTCAACCATTTATTTATTATATGTGACGAAATTATATTTTTAAATTTGTGAATGACTCCTAATTTGCAGCAAAAAATATGCTCCCACTTTAAACAGCTATTACTCGGTCAGTTTTACTCGTAGAATAACGGGACTTTTTTCTGCCCAACGTGTCAGTGTAACGGGAAAATTTTACTAAATATAATTTATTAGAGAACGTATAAAATTCTAGTTTCTGTAATTCTTCACTAAATTGTTTTTCGCTGCAAACTTTTTTTTATCATAATTCTGCACCTAATTTTGACCATTTTTGTAACTGGAAGTATGCATCTAGGACCAACGGTTGTGAAAATAAAGGTCGGTCAGGTTATACGTGTGCACCCTGTATATATATACCGGGTGTTTCAAAAGGTGGGTGAAACAGTAAAACGCGAAAAAAAAGATCTATTTGTCGGACAGACATGCGATTTGCAGATAAATATTTAGCTTGGTACGGACACCAGCAAAAATTTAGTTCAAAATCTCGACAATAGGTGGTGCTAATGCAAATAATTCCATAGTAAAATAATTGTAAAATAATAGTAAAATAATTTATATTTAATAAATTTGAAAAGAAATGGAATATACGAGTAGATATATATGGTGCTGGAAATGTGAAAATAAAGCAACACGTAAGTGTTTAATCTTCAGTCGACAAAACTACCCACGTGTCACACAAATTGATTATTTAATGTAATAGACGGCTTAGTGGGTTTAGTTAATCTATTAAAAATTTTAAGATACCAGCGTGAGAATCGTTGAATAAGAAAATCATATAAAAACATACGGAAAGAAATTAAAGAAGATAAAATAACAATAAAACATAAGGTTTTATATATATATATGTATATATTGTACCCATATGCATTTTCTTATATTAAGTTATTTAAAAGTCGCGTGTGTGTAGGTACCAAATTTAAGAAGGAATAAATTTCTATATAAAAAAGTATGAGTATTGTAAAATCATTTTAATTATGTGGAATTTGACAATTTTGGTAGAAGTTGCAGCTAAACATAATAGAAAAGAATCTTAATCAATTTATAAATATATTTCACCTTTCATACTGCAATTGCACTCTTTTAGTTTCTTGTAATAACTTTTAAGAGATTATTTAAATTGCAAAGTTGATAAAAACAGTTTCTAATATACCGTTCAGACTACGATATTCCAATTAATTTAGCTCAATTATTGGAGGTGGTCTCTTGGAAATAGAGATGTCTGTTTACATTCCAAAACTCACCTGAGCTAACTCACTTGAACTTCACTGTGTCTGAGATCTCAATAAATCGGAAAATGTGGGTGTGAAAATACGTTAAAACGAACCTTAAAAGTCAATCAGAATGAATTTAGCGAAGTCAACTTAAATCACGTCGTCTGATAAGGCAGCGGCTAGCCTGGTAATGGTTCAGATGCTCTGGATACCGCTATTTTAACCCCTTCGGAACCGGCGACTTTTACGCAAATTTTATTCGGATGGCACCACTTTTTTTATAAAAAATTACCTCTACTTAAATAGTCATAAAAATGCTGTAATTAAAGAAAGCAAATATTACTTTTTTTTTTTTACTGGTGCACGAAACAAATTATGTATGCTATTTTTGAGGGTGCATGTATGCACCCATGGTCCCGAATGGGTTAAAGAAGTTTTCTTCGTCTTATCTAATCGCAGAATATTCAGCGACTAAACAAGACGCAAAAAACTTAACGGATTTTCTGGTATCCAGAACGTTTGTACAACCTCCCTGGTTACGCCGCTGTGAACGGAGTATTGCATATGCATATTTTAAACTGCAATATAAAATCAAGGATTTAGCATGGGTTGATTGTTTGTTTGGGGTTATTGCCGCAATATGCAATGTCCGATACAAACATGATAGGCCAAACAAGGACTAAAATATTCTAAAATTCCAAGACATTATCTTTCGAAAATGCCATTTAGAATATATTATTTTCTATATGAAAATTTTAATTGAAGTGATGGGGGAGGAATGCATTTCCAAATATTAGCAATAGATGGCGCTATACACAATAGAACAAGAAAGCAGCACCCAGAACTCAAGAAAACTGTTACAAAGTACTTATTTGTGCAATCCACAAACCATAAGGCCGGCCGCACACTGCGGCGACACATGGTACATGTCACTCGATTTCGGAGGGAAAACTAGTTTAAAACAGATTTGGAACAGCTTCCTTCTTTATTTCGACCACTTTTTAGCTCATAGGCTATCAAAGCCTGAGAGCTAATGTGCCGCAGTTTCTGTATGTACAGTCGTGGAAAAAAAAGTAAACACCCCTACTAACTCCTCAACAAATCATCATAGAAGAAAGTTACTGGTACCGAACGATTGGAAATAAAGTCTACTTTTAAATGATGTATATAAAATTTTCTTAGGGAGTCATCTACATATTAAAACGAATCCTAACTTCATTTTTTTCAATGGCAATACCCAATTTTAACGAGATATTTCAAATCTTCGGTTCAAACTATGCCTAGACACCAAATTTCAAGTCATTTGAATGATAAGTTTTTGAATTATAAACATTCAAAATTTAGTGCTTCTAATGTTAAATTATATTTTCATATTTTTATTTATATCTCCCGAAATTATGCTCCTAATGTGCTAATTTTTTTTGTGGTAATAATACTAATATACCCAAACATAAATAAGCTGAATTTGCAATTTTTATAATTTTATGATATGAATTATGAAGTATGAAATTAATATTCGAAAAAATTATGAATTGCAACCTACAATTTTTTTGATGGATTTAGATTTATTAAGTCCTGCTTTATGGAAATTCAAAAATTTCACATTTTTCTTCCAAGTAGTTTTCAAATTATGCTTAAAAAACGGCAAAATGATGGTTTAAGGGGCCGTCTTTGATGGAAGTGAGTAGACATTTTGAAATTTATTCTGCTATTCTGTAATCTAACACGCTTCATTGAGTGGCGCTTAAAGTGCCTTGATCAAGGTAGCGGCTCTCTCGGTTAACAATCCAGTACGGAACTTCAATTTGGATACAGCCCTTAAAATACACTCGTTATAAAATATTTAGTTTCTCGGAAACTTATAGTACGAATTGCATAAAAATTCGTTTTTAGGTTAATTGAAGGGTGTAGGGTTCATTTATGCTGTCAGAATGGGGTACTGCTATTGAAAAAAACAAAGTTATGGTTCGTTTTAATATGTAGGTGGCCCCCTAAGCAAATTTTATATACATCATTTAAAAGTAGACTTTATTTCCAATCGTTCGGTACCAGTAACTTTCTTCTACGATAATTTGTTGAGGAGTTAGTAGGGGGTGTTTATTTTTTTTTTCCACGACTGTACGTATGTACGTGTATATGTACGTATGTATTTTGTAACGCGATAACTCTTGATAGAAATATTCGATTTGCTTCAATTTTTTTCTAGGTTCATTCTGATAAGGCGCTTCCCTGATTAGTTTTGGGAGTTCATTGGTTAAGTATAATTGGGAAGGGGGGACTACCCGCTCCTTAACTTAGATAAATGGGTTTTTCATGCACAATTATCAGATTTGCTTCAAATTTGGTATACCGGTTAATTCTGTTAAGGCTCTGCGCTGATTAGATTTGGCGGTTCATTGTTTAAGTATAAAGGGGGGAACGAGGGGCTAAACACCCCCTTAATTTAGATAAATGGGTTTTTCTATCCGATTTGCTTCAAATTTAGTGTACGGGTTTATTCTGATAAGGCGCTTCCCTGATTAGATTTGAAGGTTAATTGGTTAAATATGAAGGGGGAAACGGGGGACTAATACCTCCTTAATTTAGATAAATGGGTTTTTCTATTCGATTTGCTTCAAATTTTGTATAACGATTTATTCTGATAACGCACTTCCCTAATAAGATTTGGAGGCTCATTGGTTAAGTATACGGATCGAAAACAGGGGGGGGGGGGGCGTTAGTACCGCTTTGATTTATTTTTCGAAGGTCATTGTTTTTGAAGTGAAAACTTCTTTAGGCGCGTTGAGTTTTTTTTGAGATGGAGAAAAACCACTGATTTGGAGACACTGTTACGTAACCGACATGCTAGCATTTTTGCACATAGACACTAGCGCGCCAAGCGGCGAATGACAGGAACTTTTCCCTCTTCAGCTCAATCCCCAAAAGAAGAACGAAGCTGAAACTCCCTTTTTCTCCCGGCTTTCACACAGGAACACACACACACACACATTATCAGTTTTCGAAAACTTCTTTAGGCGCATTGAGCTTTTTTTGAGATGGAGAAAAACCACTGATTTGGAGACACTGTTACGTAACCGACATGCTAACATTTTGGCACATAGACACTAGCGCGCCAAGCGTAATATAATTGTGGTATTGTATTCATTAATAAAAATACTTTTGGATAGTATTGAATTGGAGTATGGATTTCAATATTTGGATAGTATTGAATTGTAATGGTTGCCGTTTATATTTCACCGGATAAATCTTTAAATGCAATACGAGAATTTTTGTACGAAAATTTGTTTATTTATATGTACATGTATAATTTAATAATATAATTTAATATAATAATATATATTACAAATTATTAATGTTTATTTATATGTAATTTATAGTTAAATTATATTACTATGAAAATTGTAATATAATTTTGGTAGTAATAGTTTATAATAATGAATAAAAAAACACTACATTTAAAAGTATTTCCTGCACAATAAAACATTTCCTGACGATAACACACACGTAATTGTTGAAGTTTTCACTTCTATTGGCACTCCCGGAATGCCACTTTTTTTTTTTTTAAATAAGAGTATAATATACAATTAGTGGAATAGACTATGAACTCAATGCCATCTGTTTAACTGGGCACTTTTCGTTTTATTTCTCCTATGTCGCATTTCCTTTCTCCCAGTCGTCTCAATACACGATCTGCCTTAGGCAGATCACACACTAAACTGACAAGCGACAGAAAAACGTAAGTCAAGAGACATTTCACCCTGATAAGAAAGAAGAAACCGGTTTGAACGCTACAATTTGTCTCGTGTCTGACATTTTTGTCTGCTTGTCTCTTCAGTGTGTGATCTACCTTTTCAAAACTATCAGTTTTCTAAAAGACACAATTGCAGTACCTTTTCATGATGGAGCTTAACTTATACATATAACATACACTTTTGACTCAAATCTCATCTACAGTATCGTTTCCTAGGTACATCCCTCACACCAGGAAAATAGTATTGATGCGAGCATGACATGATTCACGTGATACTGTAACAGGTACTTTACTATTGCTGTTTACACTACATTTATACCCTTTGCAACTTGAATCTCATCATCACTAGCAATGATTGAGGAAAAAACTGTTTTTACATGTGCCCATTTTGACGTATGGTAGGTATTCGCTGAAAATAAGTTGTATATAACTATTTGGCTTTAGATTTTCTTGCATTCTTTCTGTTTTATAAGCTATAGCGTGAGCTATTAATGACGACTGGAACAAAAATGTTCAATTAAAATTGCTTTTTTTTATCACGAGAAGAATTTTAATTCAAAGAAAATTCTACTACGCCAGTTACACTGTAAAAAAAAAAATCTGTAAAGTTTTTCTAGGAAACTGGGATGCCTGGAACTTTTTATGTAACGGCAACAAGAAAAATTCCTGTAACAGATGCTTCCTGTAACAGATGCTGTTACAGGAATTTTTGTTGTTGCCGTTACATAAAAAGTTCTAGGAATCCCAGTTTCCTAGAAAAAACTTTAGTAACTTTACAGAATTTCTTTTACAGTGTACTGGATTTTACATTGAATTAAAAATCTAGTTGGATGTGACAATACCAAAACTTTCACCTATCTCATACGTTTTAATACTTCAAAAATTAGTTACAAGTGTTAATACTTTAATGTTATTAGTTCCATGCTATATCGTCTTTGATTTTCATCTTAAATTTCAGCTTCAGTCAAATAATTGGAGTAAAAACGTATTAACCTCGATCATAATATACATTAAAAACAGTAGTTTTTCATTATTCTGGTGTAAATCAGCTGTTCTTGAATAGCCGGCAAAGCTCCCTCCGTTTACGAAGCTCCCTCCGTTGCACGAGCCGCTGATGTACAATAGAACTACGAAAAATCGAGAATATTACACAAAAAACTATATTACAGCGCTCCTTCCAGCGGAATATTTTCAAATTCAAGGAGGACCTGCTTGCCGTAGCCAAAAACATAAATATGTAATTTGGTTTAATTCTATGCATAACTTCACGCACTTTTCAATGGCACAATAATGAAATGGCACAGAAATCGCTATTACAGAGCCCCTTTCAACGGAATATTTTTTAATTCAAGGAAGACTTGCTGCCAATAGCCAAAAACATCCAAAAGTAATTGGTTAAATTCTATTCATAACTTCTTACACTTATTGATGGTACAATGGCGACACACGGACACATACTCGAACAGACAAACATTTTTGTAAACATTTTTGGGAGGATCTTTGACTCCTAAAATGTGTAAATCCGTCGAAAACCGGAAGTCGATACAAATTTCGATTACAACACTTTTTTCTATTGAAGACATAAGAAGCAAAAAATATGCAATGGAATTTTCTCCTACCCTGTATTCCAAAAGAAAAAAAATGAAAGCGATCATTCTAATTTTTATGTTACTTTTTTTCTCTGTGTTTCCTTTAAATATTAATTCACCCGAAGTTTTATTTATTATCTTTCTTGTTATCGCGGTTAGATACGTGAATGATTTTGAACGGGAAATTATTAATTTATACGGGATGTATTTTTAGAAATAGCTATCCCGAGAAGGATAATGAATAGTTTAAAGCAATCTAAGTACTTTTTCCTGTATTCTTTGTCACGTATATCCTTAAAATGAAGATCCACGTACAGCTTAGGAAAAAGATGGTAACTGCAATATGTAGCATATTTTACATTCTTGCTCTGTAAAGATTTCGGATGTTTTAGTAACATAGTTTTTTTTTTTTTTTTTTTTTTTTTTTTTTTTAAATTAGCTTAGTGTTATTTAAAATTTCTTTTTTTTTTTAAATGTCAAAGGTTTCGAAAGTAGGAACACAACATTTATAGGTAAAAGTAATAAATATGTCTGTTACGTGGTAAAACTGAATTTTTATTTAATACTAGAACCGTCGGCTATTTTACTGAAATTTTATATAAGTGTTTCACACCAGAATTTTTATTTAAAACTATTTACCTTGTTTAATTAGACTATTTTTGTGTTGAATAAATTTAACACGTCTTATAAAAAAATTTCTTGTTCGAATCGACTATTATCAATTTGGCAGGTGTCAAAGTGACCTCTAATGGCGGTTATACTGTCAACACTAAATATTCTAACAATTGGTCATTTAACCCGGAAAAGTTACAGAAATCTGTATCCTTACTAAAATTTTATCTGCACACTGTACAAAAAAAATATATAAATCTACAAAACTAGTTTTTATAAGGTAAAGAAATCTGTAGCTTTACAAAAGAATCTACTAAAATTACAGAAATACTAAAATTCTATCTGTAACCTGGGTTGCAGTTACATAAAAAGTTCTAGGCATCCCAGTTTCCTAGAAAAATTCTTAGTAACCTTACAGATTTTTTGATTTACAGTGGAAAAGTGTATCTGATACACGAATTTTTGTTGTTGCCGTTACATAAAATGTTCTAGGAATCCCACTTTCCTAGAAAATTCTTGCTATCTTTACAGATTTTTTTTCTACAGTGTATTGAATATTAATATTTTGATATTCGAATAAGATTTTTTTCATAAAATAAAAAATATATAAATCACACACAAGAAAAAATGGTTAAATATAAATGTTAAATAGTTTTAAGTAAAAAAACTGGTATGATTTTTTTTATAAAACTTCAGTAAAATTCCCATTATGTTTCGTGTTAAAACTATTGGGTGATTGGAAAAATCCATGCCCTATTTCATAGATGGCAAAAACTTGCAGTTTTAACTGTGCTGATGTTTCTTTTGTAACCATATTATTAAATGACAGTTATCTACATGTGTCGTGAGTGAACATAACTTAAAAAAAAGTTTTTCAAATTAATTTGTGTGCAAGGTCCAGGGTCATTCCATGGTAACTTACGTTACATTTAGAACAATTTACTTCAGTAATTTTAGTAATATAATACCAAAAATAGAATTCAAAATATAAAGTTGACATAATTTATTAATTAAACCTATTAAAAGCTCAATTTAGATTAAATTTATCTAATTTTTGTGCTATTTATTGAACTCTGGCAGTTTTGTTTATTATGTAACTGACATTACGGAAAAAAGAACGTAATTTACCATAAAAAATATAATTTTCATTCTCATTTTCTAGGTAATTTTCAATCAAATTGAACTTTGGATAGGTTTAATTAACAAATCATGTAAACTTTACTTTTGAATATTTTTTGGTGTTATTTTAGTAAAATTGCTTCAGTAAATTGCTCTAAATGTAACGTAAGTTACCATGGAATGACCCTCCATCCAATTCAAAATGGAAAATGAAAAGTTACATTTTCGTCATGTCATGTTATATGAGTTTAAAAAATGGGTGAGTGTTGGGCGTGGCTACAAAAAATATTCAAGACGCTTATTTGGATCGTGATGCCGCTCTTCGGACAATTAAGAAGTGGTTTTGTCAATCTGGAGATGGACATTCAATCTAAACGACAAAAATCGCTCTAGTTGAACATATGGCATTGATAATAACTAACATAATTGGTGATAATTGACTTAATCCATGATTTAGTGAATAATAATCCATGGGTTACTTCTGAAGAGTTTGCTGAGAGGCTAAATGTTGACAATTCGACTGCATTTCGCCATTTAAAAGAACTTGGGTACCCTTCAAAACTTGATGCATGAGAAATCGGACACGAACTTTTGCAATAACACAATATTATAAAAACATAGAGTGCCATAAAATGGACGGCAAAATAAAAAATACAATAGCAAATAAACGATGACAACTATGGAAATTATTCTTATAAGTTGAGTGATACAGGAAGTTATGAATTTTGTTGCTACGATTCCTTGTTTTAGTTCCAAACAGCACTGACAGATAGCATTGCGCTAAAAGTAGCAAACTTTTAGAATGTTCGAATTAATGTATAAAGATGGATTATAAATCATTAACTTATTATCTTTTATTCTGTTTGTCTGTAGAAAGTCAAAAAATTGTTTGTGATTTTAAATTTCATTTTCCTAGTATTATTATAGTTTGATACAATGTAGAGCCATTTATTCGTGATAGTTGGAACTAAAACATCGCAAGGTAGTAAATAAATTCCGTTCTAAGTATTACTCTCCTTTAAGAAAAGCTTCAATAGTTTTCACCGTTTAGTTGATACTGTGTTTTAAAAACATTCAGTTAACTGTGGAGCACCCTCTTCAATGTTCTACACATTTATATATATTATGAATAAAATGACATTAATAAATTGACAAAAATACAGTTCCCCCTAACACACATAACATAGATTCCAAAAACATAGTAAAAAACAGCAGAAATTGAATAACAGAAATGGAATAATGGAAATTTTCAGAACTAAGACAGAATATTTGGGTTACAAATGCCTGAATTTTCATAAATAAAATGTGTGCTTTCATCTTTATATTAGCCATAAATTTTTTAAAGAATATGAATTTGGGACTACCACACACATAAAACAGAGAAATAAATCATTGAACACCAATTAGGTTCAAAATAAAACAAGATTAAAAAGATAGAGGAAAAATAAAAAACAAATTTCCAAAATGAAATCCATACTATTTTAGCGTGAGGCATAATGTAATACAATCATTGGAGATCGCCAGCACATGTTGCCAAAAAAGTTTTATATATGATGGTGGACTAAGGATAACAATATACAGCTTAGCCAAGCACGCTCCCATTATATATAACCAGCGCCCTCTATAGATAATTTAGAACTGAGAATGAACTGTTCCATGTATTAAAATGAATCACTTTGATGCTGCAATCTATTGGCTTATTAGTAACATAAAAGCTATTACATAATAAAGACTATTTATAACTATTAATGGATTAAGTTTTAATGCAAATACTGTTTAGAGATAGATATATGATAATTAAAAAATAATTAAAAATTTTTCTATAAATGTATACAATTGTATTAGAAAAAGTTAGTAATTGGTGTATTAAATCAAAATGATATGAAAATGGTGAAATTGATTATTATTAATATTTCACATAACTATTTGTACCTGGCTATATCATATCACAATTTAAATTCCTGTGACAACATTGCATCATCACTTAAATTAATTTATAATTAAATAAAAAAATATTAAAATTAAGATGCTAAGGAATTAATATTAATAATAATTAGATTGAAATTAATTAGTTACATTTAATGTGTCTACAAACTTTAAGATTACATACACATAACTTAAAGGGAGAGGGAAGAACAAATAATAAAATTATTAAAACATGCATTTTATTCTCATTTAAGATAGTATACATTGTATTAGAAATTAATATGATATTGTCCTGAGTAGGCTAAAATTTAAATACAAGTTAATCGTTAACATTATTAAATATTAATGAATATGAAAAAAATTAATATGAATTGATAAATATAAAAATATAACTATTATATTATATAAAAGTATCGAATCAACATCCACTATAAAATGTGTATTAGTAACGTAGTTATTAATCAAATGCCACCTTTTTTTCTTAAAAAAATAAATTAACCATTGCGTATTATCCAGACAACTCCACTATCCTCCGTAATCTAACATTATATACATATAACGTACAAAAATTGGCCATATATATATATATATATATATATATATATATTGTATATATATGCAAAATGGTCTGTCATGCGATAGCATCTGTTTCCATTAAACAGATTTAGATGTGACTGAGCATGTGTACAAGATTTTGCAAGGTCTTGACCGAGTTTGCTTGTCAGCTTCATCCACCATCTTGTTTAAAAAGGACTTAAAAAGTTAAAAATATAGTTCATTAGTTCTGAAGTATGATAGGAATTAATGGGACTTAGTAATCTTCATTTCGCAAAAAAAAAAAAAAAAAAAAAAAAATCAATTTTTCCTTTTCTTTTGCTCCAAATTACATTTATATTTTCCTAGTATACGAAGTGTGTAAAGTTCGAAGACTTTAAATATCTGAAAACGATTTCTTCCAAATTATTCAGCTGTGCAATCTTTAAATTCATTCTTCTCAGTTTGAGTTTCTTCAATATATGAGGATGACGAAAATGAAAAACTTCGACATATTTTTTTCAACTGATGCGCGATTTGTTTCTACGATCCTGAATGTGTATTTCATGAAACTACTAATAAAAACTACTATGAAACTACTATGAAACTACTATGAAAAAGTTTCTTGATTTTCAAAAATCCGTGTACATTTATTTATTTTCTTTTTACTTATGAAACAACACACTATTAATTTTTTTTTCAATATTTGATGGCGACAATACTCGATATGGTGTTCGAAATTATGGTATTAGTTAAATAAATTAGGTTTTTATGCCGATAAGGAACTTTACAGCACTATTAAAGAAAATGTGATGCACACGTTATTTAATAAGTCTATTAATATCAGAAGATTTGACGGTGCATGCAAAGTAATTTTACATGAGGAGTAGTATGTTTTATAAATTGTTCACACATGGACAGCTTTTATTATAAAAAGGTTTATTCGAAAATTATTCGCTCCTAAAAATCTATGTTTCAAAGATAAAACTACTATATATTTAATTTATGGCTTTAAAAGATCTTTAAAAAACAATATTATTTCTTAATTAATTCCAGTGTAATGTAAATATCTTAGAAAAAGATCTGTATTTAATGATTTAAATGGCAGTTTTCCACAGTAAAAAAATTCAAATGTTTCTTTCTATTCTTAAAAGAAGTTGTAATCAACTCTGCCGCCGTAAATGAATATTTTGTCGCTCGAGGCTTTTCTCGGGTAATATTAGAAAACTGTGGCATATAAAAACATGAAAATTGGTAGATTTATAGGGAAATGTTTGATAAACACAATGAAGTAGATAGTTTTTAAATCTAAGAATTATTTTAAGAGTTATATAATGTTGAAGACAGTCAAAATGATTGTATTAAATTTTTTTATTGGAACAAAATCTATGCATAGTATTTTAACCATTTTTTGTAGGGACATACTCGATAAGATTTCGGTGTGCAATGTCTAATTAGTTTTATTTTTTGACTAATTTTTGGAGGGTTTTTTTAACTTTTATAAAAATTTTCATTATGTAAATAGAGATTTATTTCATATTTAGAAAAGGTCATTTGTTTAAATTGTTGTCAAATTGTAAAACAGCGCAAAGAATAATATATTCCCTATAAAAAATGTATTTACACATGAATATTAAAATTAAACAAAAGCTTAAAATAATTAAATTATTAAATGCGAAACGCATTTAACCGTGTAATTAGATTTCGGTCATAGATTAAAACGATACATTTAAAAATATTTTCTTATGGACAATATGGATGTGACATCACAGTGGGAATCACATGGTGTAAAAATAGCGAGGCGAAAAGTTTGCATATATTATTTAAGATCACTTGTTGCAGCCTAAATACAGGTAAATGCATGCGCAAAATACTTTCGATTTATTATGTACGAATTAATATTCGATAAATACATATTAGAATATTCGTATATACTTAATAATTAAAATAAACAATTTACATTTCAAAAATAACATGAAGTGCAATAAAAGAAAAGAAAATACACGTAAGCTACACCTGTCCCTGAAAATATCTAAAACTAAATCTAAACATAAAATAGAAGCGTAAGTTTTCCAAACACAATGTTTTTCACTGCCGCTGTTCTGAATGTTATTCCCAAGCAGACGAAGTTTTGTAATCTCGATCCCAAAGTATGAATATTGCTCATAGCGTCGTTATAAACGTCCATGAGGCAGCGATATTTTTTACTTAACTATTTTATACAAGCTGATTTTAAAATGTGTAATTGATCTCACTTATCACTCTCAAAAACAGCCGTTAGCTATCGCGACAGCACTGGATATCGAAAAATGTCAGTTAAACGCGAAAGAATGGAAACCCGATTAAAGAAGATCGTCACCGTTCGTAATAAAATCAATTAATCTTCTGTAGCCGGATAATCTTTATAAAACAGGGCACATTACCATGTTTTTAGAAGCTGTGGAGTCATAGCGAGGGATCTCTTAGGGGGTAGAATAAACCCTAGTCATAATGTACAAAAATAAAATATAACTAGGTTGGTTGATTGGGGTTTAATGGCGGAAAATTTCATTTAAGACATTCTGCGCCTACATAATTAGGAATGAAATATACAATAACCACTTTCGAGTTACCTAGGATTAAAAAAAAAAAAAAAAAGTTCTTTATATTTAGAAACTGCAGAAACCAATATATTTTCAAACTACAAAGAACCTTTTATAATTTATTTTACTGCCACTGATACTCGGAAACCTTTCCGAGTAGTTTTTATAGTATAATAATCAGTTTTCTGAAAAGGGATTAACGGTTTTTAGTAGGCTATCAATTCTTATTTAAACATCTTCAACCGCGTAATTGAATTATACATGTAAGAGTAATAAAATGATATCATTTTAAATGTAGATAAGATTGGGTAGATAGAATAATAGATAATGTAGATAAAATAAAATAATGTAGATAAAATTAACGCTGTTAGTTTATCGTGTTTGTTGAACATGAAAATGTTTACTTGAGAATTTATAATATCGAATAAATATATGTTTGTGATTGATAAAAGTGTTTAATAAATTGTAAAAGCTACCGGGAAACACTTCCGAAAAGTAGTGGCAGCAAAAGAATGCTTTTTTTATATATAAATCCTTATTTAAATCGCGATACTATATTGACTTTTGTGTTTCTAATTATATAGAGTGCTTTCTGGAATCGTAGCACTGAAGAGGGTTATTCTGTTAATTTTGTTCATCATTTTATTATTCAGGGTATCCATAATTAAACGACCCTACATTAAAGTTGTTTATAGACGAAACTACTGTTCATAAAGGTCGAAATTTTGTGAAAGACATAGTAAAGGGGTGAGAATTTATCTAAGCGAAAAAAAAAAAATTAGTTCAAAATTTCGCCACCAGAGCGTGTTTTTAATGAATTACACATTTAGATACATTTACAATGGTTTAGGAACTTAATTTATCAATTTTAACTGATTCTTAAGACAGCACTTCACGGCATGTTCTTAGCATTTCCCCAGAACACACTGCGGCAACTTTGGAACATGCTATCTTACGATATCAGGTAGTATCAGAAAATGATGACGTTCATGTGGAACATGCTTGGTTATAATAAAATTTATAAGCTATTATAAATGTATGCTAAATATGTAATTCGTTAAAAAATGTCCCCTAGTAAGGAAATTTTGATTTATTTTTTTTTTTCTTCGCTCATCAAACTCCCATACCTTTGTTATGTCCTCCACAAAATTTCACAACATTCAGAAGAATAGTTTTGTTTGTAGAAAACTTTAAAATAGTGTTGCTTAATTATGGACATCCTGTATTTTTCTGAATTAAGATTTTTTTTTCAACCATTTGGAAAAATGGTTATTGTTCTCATCAGGATGGGAAATCAAAAGCATATCTGAAGGTTTTCATTGGTTTAATTCGCATTTTATTCGCGTTCTGATTGGTCTATACAGTAATATGTATTTCTTTTACTTTCAACCAGAGATGGATACCTTCTGTTGCCACTATGACAGAAAAGTAATAAAAACTACAAAAAAATTAATAACTCAGAAACAAATTGAGATACAGCTTTCAAACAAATTGCATTTAAAAGTAAACTTTTTTCTCTATACGACGGTGTAAAAAGTAATATTGAGGGACGTTTAGAAGTTTAAGAATGAAATTTCCTTTAAAATGAGTCGTCAGATTTCTTGGAAATCGGACGATGGAAAAGCCTTTTCCCGAACAGCCAATGAAATGCTTGGATAATACGTAAGTTTCAAGTGGATAATATGTACGAGTCGCAGGAGATTTTTGTCGCTTGGAATTTTTACGTGCAATAACACTATTAATGTTTAATTCATGGCGTACGTAATGTATGATCAACTCCGTGCAATTTTTTATGTCTTAAATTTTAGTCTTCGAAAAAATCATTTTCCAAATGGTCGTTGTAATTTGATAAATTGCTTTTTTTTTTTGTTTGTTTGTTTGTTTGTTTATTTAAACAGTGTAACGAGTGAATCCTTACGAAATTGCATATTATTATTATTATAAACAAGTCGGAAATTTGGAAACTGAACCTCAAACGTAGCAAAACGTGGTTTGTATTATGACTAGTTTTATAAATATTCAGATCTTGGTGCAATAACTGTTGCACTCTTATGCAAAAATGCATGGATACAAAATTTATTACGATTATATATATTAAATTCAGTAATACGGAAATAATGGGACTCCATCTTAAACAGGACGTCATCACCATGGCAACCTAAAATCATTACCTATCATGGGATATCATTGAATTAAGGACGTATGATAGGATTTAATAAAGTGAAGAAAACATTTATTAATATATTTTTTAAAGTTCTGATTCGAGTTTCATAAAATTTGACTCGACAAAACTCGGCAACGATTAAACGATTACGCAGGGTGTTTCTAAACTCATGGTACATACGCTAGGGGGTGATAGAACACATCAAGACGAGTAATAGTGAATAGGAAACCAAGGGTCCCAAACGTCTTCCGAAGGAGATAGGCGCTTTTAAAGTTTAGGCATCAAAATTTCAAATGATTATAAAAAACGGAAAAATTGGTCGATTCGTTTGAGGTTTTCACTAAAACTATTCTTTATGTCAGTATTGTTTTGAAAATAAATTTTAAAGATACAGTTCAAAAAATGCCGATAGAGGGCGCTTTAGACTTTGGAGTAACCAACAACTATTTTTTACCGTTATTTTTTGCATCTCATTACATGCTTTCAAAAGCTAAGACTTAAATTTTGAGCTCAAAATCTGAATCGGTGGGAGTGGTTAAGTAACGCAAACTGAACTGTGTTCATGAGTTGAAATTTGAACCACCCTCCTGAACACAGTTCGGTTTGCGCTACTTAACCACTCCCAGCGATTCAGATTTTGAGCTCAAAATTTAATTCTAAGCGAAAATCAAATTTCAAAGTAATTGCTTAATAGGCGCAAAGGCCAACATAGTGAAAAAGATTCCAAACCTGGACTCGAACCTGGGCCATCAGTATAGCGCACTGACGTTCTACCGACTAAACCACTTGGAACGACACCCAGCAAGGAAAATTTCTCACTATTATATGTTGGTAAGGCTACAAACGCAGCACAAGATGGAATATTTACCGTGAGCCACCAACCTGGGGCAAACACGGAATATAATTAAATCCAGCATCGATAGAAACTATATTAATACATGGAAATTATTCCAGAGGGAAACATTCTCCTTGGATACAATATTTCAAATGAAAATCAAATTTCAAAGTATAATAATAAAGCCTATTAAGCAATTACTTTGAAATCTGATTTTCATTTGAAATATTGTATCCAAGCCGAATGTTTCCCTCTGGAATAATTTCCATGTATTAATTAATTCTAAGCTTTTGAAAGTATGTAATGAGATACAAAAAATAACGGTAAAAAATAGTTTTTCGTTACTCCAAAGTCTAAAGCGCCCTCTATCGGCATTTTTTGAACTGTATCTTTAAAATTTATTTTCAAGAAATTACTGACATAAAGAATAGCTTTAGTGAAAACCGCAAACGAATCGACCAATTTTTCCGTTTTTTATAATCATTTGAAATTTTGGTGCCTAAACATTAAAGGCGCCTATCTCCTTCGGAAGACGTTTGGGACCCTTGGTTTCCTATTCACTATTACTCGTCTTGATGTGTTCTATCACCCCCTAGCGTATGTACCATGAGTTTAGAAACACCCTGTATATATTAAATTTCAAACCAATCGGCTGTGTAGTTTTTGCGCTGTTATACGCAGACAGACGGAAGACCAGACGACGACTGTAGATGCTATGTATTTATATAATTAAGAAAGCACCTAAAAATTAGGTATATATATTTGATTATAAAATGAAGAAATAATTGAGGTGAAATTTCGCTTAATTCATGATTTGGAACGTACAGAAATTATGACAATGTTCTCTGGAAAAATTAAAGATCAAATGATCAGTTTAATTTCGGAACAGGATTATATAATTTCCTTTTCACGTAATCACATTGAAATATATTTCAACAAAATTTTTAGAAACGTTAAAATAGTGGTAATGGCATAGTCGAAATGACATACTTAACGTCGAAACGAAGTAAAGAGGTAAAGATTATTCCATTACTTTATCCAGTTCCATCTATAAATGAGAGGAAATATGACGGAATACAGGGTGATAAAAAAAATCCCCTGCTTGGCTGCATCTGTAGCTGAAACACTTAAATTATGGTGTTGGTGTTATTTATGACGGTCGATTATATACATGAGGTATATAGGCCCTGGGGGGGGTGACCTCCGTGGGGGGGCTCTTTCTAAAGGAACCTTACCCGTATTTACACATGGAAATCGAATGTTCCAAAAAAATCACGGAAAACTCCGAATAATTAGGCCGACGGGCCCGATTGGGTTCGAACCCAGCACCTCCCGTCTACCAGCATCGAGAGCAGAACCTCTTGGCGACTGGTGGGGCAAACACTTAAATGAAACTATACTAAAGTATGCAGGATCTACCAAACTGATTGAAACGGACTTTAATTTTTTGCTCTTTGAGATATGTAGGCAATATAAATTCCAAAAGCCTTCAAACTTAGGAATTAAAAATTATGTTGATGAAACATTTACATTTTTTAAAATTTTTATATAGTATCTCGTTCCTATAAGTGATATTTAGAAATATTTTCTGCATGCTCTGCCAAATATATGGTAAAACTTCTATTCTACTACGATAAAAACACACAGAGTTATGATAATTTGAATTTAAGAGAATTTCGCAGCTTTCAGGATCTAAATATGCGTTTTTAGTGTCAGAAAAGCGGTCTCCGTGGCCGAGTGGATAAGACACCACGACTGCAAATCGCTTGAGAGCGTAGGAGGCTTGTGGGCCCGCTGGCTTCTTTCCACACTCTTTTTGGAGCTCCCAGATGTAAAAATTCTCTGTGTTGTAAATTCCATTGTACTATCTCGTCCCTGTATATCGACGATGACTTATAAGCGGGCCTTGGGATCAAGCACACAAGTCTGATGTATGTGTTCAATAAAAACTGGTGTCGGAAAGATCCAAGATTTCATGAAATTTAAAGTATAACAACTCATTGCGTTTTAGTTGTTGAAAAGTGTAATTTTTACTGTTTTATTTGTCGAATCATAGAAAAAATATTTTTATACGCAACTTATAGAACCCAGGGACCATATAAAATATTAAAAAATGTATTTCTTAAATAAATAAAATCATAAGACGAAATGCAATATTTCACATTGATTCAATCACAAAGTACACAATTTGAACTTTAAAAAACTCACCGTTTTACTCAAAAGGCGACTAAAATAATAAAGTAGATGTTGCAAGTTAAAATTATACATTTTTTTAAAGGATCAGGGCCATAAGCCGCGTATTTCGCCCATGAAATAGACTAAAATTCAATTATAATATGCTGACTTAATTATTTCTCTTTTTAATATCAGAAGGTATGTATTGTACGATTTTAACAATAGTTTTTGTATTTTGTTCCGATTTATATGACTTACACAAGCTCAAAGTTCATATAATTCGTAGTGTTGATAAAAAAAATACGCAATTTTTGCCATTTTTACCTCGATTTACTCTCTATTTTTAATATTTTACTAAGAGCACAGCTTTACAACAACTTTATTTTAATATATTTTGCATATTTTTATGTGTTTTATTATATACGTTAAGAATAAAGTGTTGCACGATAAATATTTGAGGTAGAAATAGTAGAAATTGCGTAATTTCGTCAAAACTACGAATTACACGAACTTTGAGCTTATGTAAGTTATATAAATCCAAACAAAATACAAAAACTACTGTTAAAATCGTACAATATATACCTTCTAATATTAAAAAGTGAAATAATTAATTCAGTATAATATAATCGAATTTTAGTCTATTTCATGGGCCAAAAACACGGCTTTATGGACTCTGATCCTTTTTTAGTACACTGTAAAAAAAATCCGACCAGTTTTCCTGTAGGAATCGTAAAAATAGTTGCCCTTATCGTACCGGAAAATTTTCCGACCCAGCTCGGAATAAAATCCGTGAAAACAAGGAAATAGTCAATAAAACGGTATTTTACGGATTTTATTTCGATTTTACGGTTTTTAATCCGGGCTGAGTCGGAAAATTTTCTGGCACGATAAGGGCAACTATTTTTCTGATTCCTACAGGAAAACTGGTCGTATTTTTTTTACAGTTTACTTTCAGTTTGCATTTCCCGCGACCATCATTAGAGAATATTGCATGGATGGAGCTGCAATTAATTATAAAAATATTCTCTGATGATGGTCGCGGAAAATGCAGGATGAAAATACTAAGAAAGTTTGAATAAAATGTGTATTTTAAACTTGTAAAATCTATTTTATTATTTTTGTCGCCTTTTAACTAAAACAGTGGGGTTTTTAAAGTTCATGTTGTGTATGTTGTATCTTTAAAATTTTAATTGCGGAACGATTTCATTCACACCCATAGTCATTCCTACTTTATTTTAAACAATTTTGCAGGGGGTGTTGCCAACGTATTTCCAACCAATCAAAGATTAAAAATCATTTCAATCTTTCTTGGAGATCCTGTATATTTAGACTTGTCAATACATTAAGTGATGAACTCTACGAAAAACAATTTAATTGTATTTTGTATAAAAATTGTTTATTAACTTTAAATTAATTGCCGATTTAAGTTTTAATCTAAAGTTTAGAAGACATTAAACAAATTTGGTAAAAGTAACTAGTTTTATAATATTTCAAAAGAATAACCAAATTTTCAATTAATGTAATTTATAAAAGTATTTAAAAACCATTACTTTATTTTAAACACTTTTGCAATGTACATTTCCAATGTATCTCAATCATTAAGAAATTAAAACGCGTTTCAATCTTTCTCTGACACCATGTATATAGATTTTTGAAAGTATTAGACCATGAATACTTCGAAAAAACAATCCAATTGTATTTCTTACATAAATCCACAAATAAGATTCAATTTTTGATTAATCTAAATTTTAATCCAATGTGTAGAAAATCTTAAACAAATTCTATTAATGGAGCTAGATTTATAATATCTTAAAAGAATAACCAAACTTTGAAATAATATATTTTGTAAAATTATTTAAAAGCATTAATAAAACAAAGCATCAGTTATGAGTTTCAGCTTGTTTTTAATACAAGTGTTAAAAAAAAAAGCAATGTAACTCATCAAAGAAACATTTAAATTTATATTACGCAAAACCCTAATCATTCCAACAAAAGACAGCTTTTCTGTTTTGAAATGCTTGATACCGTTTGTTGACATATACAATTTCTATAATTAGGTATATTTCCCTTTTTAGCTCATCACTACTTTATTATTTGTTAGGCAGTTTGTACGTGATGTTCATTATTTGGATTTTATTAATTTAATTCAGGTTCCCTCCTCGGCTTATCTAAAATGGGAACATGCATATTTTAACGCTGGAAGAGTGTTTTACTGCACCTCTCAACGGTCACGTACTCTGTCCATGGAGACTCGTAAACGCGGCTGAATAACAGAGAAAAGTCTTTTAAAAATATTTCACTGCATTAACATTCAATCCAGTATATTACAGGAAACAAAGGAGGTTAACTTTAAAGGAATGTTCTTAAAACAGATGAAGGTTGCAGAATCCATTAAACATATGCGTATGTATAAATATGTGTCTGCTTGCATGTGTATCTATAGTTTGTGTGTATGTGCGTGTGTGTGTGTCTGTCTGTGTGCTGTGTTTTGATTTTGATTTGAGGTACAAGATTTAGCAGAATTTAGTTGTGTCTGTAGTTAGACACTTTGGAGCCATTTTTTGGATTTTTGGTGGCAGCGATGCCACCTAAAACCAGATTCGCAAATAAAAAACCAAAAGTCAGAAAAACGCGAATTTTTTCTACGTCTTCCGCAACGCGCCTTATTTTAACTATTCAAAATACGATAAAATAAAAAAATACACCCTTAAATGTAGTATTTTAACTTTTATAACAGTTCAACTCCTTTAAAAAATATCAATATTAACCCTTTAAATTTTTTAAACTTCTTTTTTCATTTTTTGAAGCTCACAGCGGGTTAACTAATCGAATAACAAGAAAACACAAAAGTCCTTCAGGCCAGTGCCGGGAGGAAGAGGTAGCTTTCATATTCCTTATTTTACAAAAGCCAACTTATATTATTCAAACACACGAAGCTCAATTTAGTGGAAAACGAATATAGGAGATTCAATACTAATTTTTATCAATACCAAATCATTATGAATGAGAATTTCGCTAAATTAGTCAGCTTTATCCAAGCTGCTTTTATTTAAAGTAACTTATATTTGGCTGCCAAATTCGTCGATTTCTTAAAGTGCCTGCCCTTTTAAGACAACATGGTGGATGAGGCTAACCAGTGAACTTCGTCGAGACCTTAGTAATTTCTGTGCACATGCTCACTCACATCGGAATCGATTGATAGGTACGAGTGCTGTCGCAGGCAAAAAATCAGATTTTTCAAAATGTCACCCACATTAGTTATTGAAATTGCTATATCTGAGCCATTTTTTAAGATAAAGACAAACAAAAAATGCTCCTGAATCCTTATAACAAGGTCAAATACTTAAGAAAGAAACCTTTTTCAACTTCTAATTTTTTTGCACCTCACTTTAAATATATATATTTTTTAATTTAATGGCCGCCATTTTGAAACAAGATGGCTGATGAAGCTGGCCGAACTTGATCGAGATATTGATGTATACTATCCACATGCCTTCTTACATCGAAATAGGCGAATACGTGTGTTATCGCGTGACAAATACAAGATCGTTTCAAAATGTTAGCCATGCTAGAAATTCAAAGTGCTATAATTCAACCATTTTTTAAGATATAAACAAAAGAACAAATTTTCAGAAATAAAAACTGCTCCGGAATCTTTGTATCAAGGCCAAACACATAAAAAAAATTTTTTTCATTTTCCAATTTTTCTAATACCTCATTTTAAATTTTAAATTTATTTTTTTTAATGGCAACCCATTTGAAACAAGATGGCGAATGAAGCTGGCCAACGAACTCGGTCGAGACATTGGTATGTACTATGTACAGATCAAGTTACATCCTAATCGGTTCATAAATACGCCTGTTATCGCGTGACAAAAATCAGGTTGTTTTAAAATGTCAGCCACAATAGAAATTCAAAATGCTATAACTCAGTCATTTTTTTAGAATATAGACGAAACAAAAACTGTTCCGGAATATTTGTATTAAGGTCAAACACATACGAAAAAAATCTTTTTAATTTTCCAATTTTTTGGTATCTCATTTTAAATTTTCACTTTTTTTTCAATTTTTTAAATGGCCGCCATTTTAAAACAAAATGGCGGATGAAGCTGGACAACGAACTGGGTCGAGATATTTGTATGTACTATGTACACACCAAGGTACATCCAAATCAGATCATAAATACGCCCGTTAACACGTGACAAAAATCAGAACGTTTCAAAATGTCAGCCACGCTAGAAATGCAAAATGCTATAACTCAGCCATTTTTTAGACAAAACAAAAACTGCTCCCGAATTTTTTTATCAAGGTCAAACACATAAGAAAAAATATTTTTTCAATTTTCAATTTTTTGGTGCCACATTTCAAATTTAAATTTTTCTTAAAAATTTAAATGGCCGCCATTTTTAAACAAGATTGGCGGATGAAGCTGGCCAACGAACTCGGTCGAGACATTGGTATGTACTATGTATAAACGAAGTTACATCCAAATCGGTTCATAAATACGCCTTTTATCGCGTGACTTATTTCAGGACGTTTCAAAATGTCAGCCACGCTAGAAATTCAAAGTGCTATAACTCAGCCATTTTTTAAGATATAGACGAAACAAAAACTGCTCCGGAATCTTTGTATAACGGTCAAATACATAAGGAAAAAATATTTTTCCATTTTCAGTTTTTTGGTACCACATTTCAAAATTTTCAAAAATTTTTAAATGGCCGTCATTTTGAAACAAAATGGCGGATGAAGCTAGACAACGAACTCGGTCGAGACATTGGTATGACTATGTACACACCGAATTACATCCAAATCGGTTCATAAATACGAGAGTTACAGTGTGACAAAGGTCAGATATATATATATATATATATGTCAATTTTGAACGCAGGGTGGTTTCGGGGTCTGGGGTTCATGATCGATGAAAATATACCAAAATTTTTTGAAATCATTTTCCTCCGAACGGCTGCAATAGGTAGCTTTTTGTAATGAAAGCTACCTAACATACATTCGTAAAAGGAATTCGGTTTTATCACCCCAGTATAGTAAATTTTGTCCTGAACTATTCATTATTTCTCTGCGATTATATATTTTATTTTTTAAACCCGGGTCCGGATAAAGTCGGGCTGGTCGGCTAGCGTATGCAGAAAACGAGGTGTGTGTGTGTGTGTGGGGGGGGGGGGGGGGGGTTAAAAATATGATTTCCTAAACTGCTGCGAGTTTTTATTCCAGATAAATATTCAACTGTGAATATAAAGAAGTAGGCTTTTCTTTTTTTTCTACGTAACTGTCGAGGATACTGATGCATTTTCATAGGGGTTTTAACTTTATCAAAATTACGCAATGAAAAAAATGAAGTACTCAAAAATGAGCAAATTGATGTACTCATATCGAAATGAGTATGTTTGGATGAAAAACGAACCTACGCTTTCTCAATTTTGAAACATCGCATGTTACCGAACACAAACAAAACGATATTTTTGTAGCCTGTAATCGGCTATTTCATTTATGGTGGCATAAAAGATGTTTATTAATGTAAATATTAAATTATGCACAGTATTTTAAAATAATTCAACCCTTAAATGCCTGGCGTTGCTTTTCGGCAAGATACCCAATTTAGCCTTCTAAAATACTATTAGAATAATATTGAAGCTATAATGCCTAATGTAGCCAATAAAATACATTCTGAACATATTAGTAAATCGATTTTCAACATTTGGATGGCAACACTTATGCTGTTTAAGAATAAAGATAGATTTATTTTTTCAATTGTTGCTACATGATCTTTTTGTTTTGTTTGGAAGCTTGCGAAATACACTATTTTGTTCTGTAGTGATCAAATAAAATTTATTACATGGAAAAGTAAGGTATGTAGCCCGTATGTATGATGACTTTTGGATATTTAACTGTAATATATTTGTTGTAAGCAGATTTTTGAGTGTGTTGCCAATTGGCAACAGCAGGCATTAAGTGTTCCACTAAGCCTGGAGAACAATGAGCAGATTTGCTTTACATTTTTCTATATTCAATAGAAGTAGTTTATTTTTCTAGTTGTTTATAATTGTAGTTCACCTTTCTTTAAATGTATGCAAGATATTTTTCTACATTTTATTTTCTGCAAATTTTACTCTATCATTTTTAGAATGCCTCCAAAAAAGTATTTGACACAAAAACAAAATACAAGAATTGGTTCATAATTACTCTCATAATGATATTGAAATGGCTATTCCGAAATGCAGTAAAGAGATTTCAAAGTAATGTAAACTGCCAAATAGGTAGATAGTTTGAAAAAAGAGAACATAAAGGTAAATGAAAACCAGATATAGTTTAGTGGAAATGAGATTATTCACCAAACGTGAATGAGTTGGATACACAACTAGCTTTTTTCAAATATATCTCTTCAGATGAGGTTATAGAAAAAATTGTCAGTGAACGCAATTAAATATGCCTTATAAACCTACGAATTTCACATCACAAGATTTAAGGCAATTTATGGGGATAATATTATACATGTCTTTAGGGCATTTGCCCAGTTTTCGATCTATTGGAGTTATGAACTTGGTTTTCCTTTAACTCAGGACACAATGAGTAGATATTAGTTTGAAAAAGTCCGAACATTTATTCATTTCAATGACAACCAAAAACATCTACCTCAAGATGATACGAAACATGACAGATTAACACAAATTTCGACCTATCATTGATATTTTAAACAATAATTTTTTTCTAATCCTTTTAAGCAAAATCTCCCAATTTGTGAGCAAAGGTGCAATATGAAAGTTCGACATTACACGAAGCAATATATGTCAAATAAAACCCATAGATGGGGATATAAACTTTTTGTACTTGCTTGTATTTCTGGGAATGCTTGTAAGTATATTCAGGTCAAGAAAATATGCTAATAGGACCAATTACTGAACCCGACTTTGGCCCTTCAAGCAATGTATTCAAAAGACTGTGAAGAAGAATACCAAGATTAGTAAACCATAAGTTGCAGTTTGACAACTATTATACGGCTTTGCCGCTGATTGTACATTTGGCAAACACTGCCATCCATACATTGGGTATACAGTCAGAAGAAATAGAATTCCTTGATGCAAACTACCTGATGAAAAACCCTTAGAAGTTTTAGATCGGGGTTCTTGATTCGAATATACTACAACTGTAGATGGCATCGACATTTCATCACTAGTCTTGAAAGACAATAAATTCGTCATAATGCTGTATCTTCTTTCGCCGGAACAAATCCTGTAAAAAAAGTCAGTCGTGTTGACAGGAGTCAAAAGAAAATCATTAAAATAGACAGTCCATATGTAATTAAGGAATAAAAGCGACATATTGGGGGAGTTGACCGATTTGGATAAATTAAGGGCCCACTACAAAATTAATAATTGAAGTCGCAAATAATATCTACGAATATTTTCCCATTTGCGTGAATTCACTACAGTAAACGCATGGCTTCTCTACAAAAGAGTTTTGAATGCGAATGATCATCAATCGGCGATAATGCCTCAATCAAAGATCAGAGTAGAATTTGCAAGATAGTTATGCATGGTGGGAAGTAAATACATCCCTAAGTGTGGAAGACACTCATCGATGGTTGAAGAAGAAATTCTGGAAAAAAAAGTCATAGAGGTCCATCACAGTACTCACATAAAGATATTGATTCGACCAAACAGGACATATGCCTCAATATGCAGAAAAAAAGATGAGGTGCAAATTCCCAAATTGCAAAGTATACATTGTAACAAAATAAGCAAAATGTGGTGTTTGACAGTGTTTTAATAGAAATAATAATTATTTCAAAAATTTCCATACAATTGTCTAACTAAATAATTTGTACTCATATTATCAAGTATCATAAAATAAACAATTTATTTTGTATTCCACATTGATTTTTATAATGTTTTACCATAAAATTTTGTATTCGTAATAAGAATTAATTAATTTTATAAAGCAATTTGTGAAAATTCCTTATCATAGTTCTTAAAATGCATGTATGTTTAATATTATAGAATGTTATCAAGGAGAATTATTTTTTCAGCTAAAGCCGAGTGTTGCCGATAGACAACAAACCGTGTTTTAGCCGTAAGCCATACTTAAAACAAAATACGATTTTTTAAAGTATTTTTCCCATGAATTATTTAAGAAATGAAAGCCGAAAAACAATTTTAAATTGTTTTTTAAAAAGTCAGGTATTTAAGGGTTAAAAGAGCTTGCAAATAAGGCTCATGTCATAAAAATATTCGAGTTGGGTATCTTTCTAATAATTTTGCTATTTGTCTTAATAAATAATCAATTAAAAGTTTCTTGTTAATCATCTTGAACGGGAAATAAATGTCAGTAAATTTTTACTTTAATTTGTAGGTTCGGGGGGCCAGTACATAACGATTCATATTTGAACATAACCATGGGATCAAAATTAAGTACATGAGTTTCTCAATTTTGAGTATATTTAGATCGAAGCTATTTTGAGTATGTGATGTATTTAAAATTGAGTATTTTTTACTCAATTCTGAGTATCCCTTTTTTTCAGTGTGTGTATTCTTTGAACGGATATAGGTAAATGCTACTGATTATTTTTATTATGGCCAATGTGATGTTGTAACATATAGCAGTAAAAAAGAAAGCCTTTTTGTATGCATTTTTTTAATCAGCTTTAGGAAATGCAACAGATTCACCAATCTTAGAATTAACAAATTTTACTCTTGTTAATGAATATCAAAGGGAGAATGCATTTACTAAAAACGTTAACCCATTGATGCCTGATTTTTTTTATAGGTAAAATCACTTTAAAATGCCGCAAAATGAACTGGAAAAATGCTCAAAAAAATTATGCAAAAATATTTTTTTATTTATTTGATAAAATGGAAACGTACTAAATATGGGAATATGCATATTATGTATAATAGTATATTATGCACAATTACATGTTTTGCCTAAATTTATATGAATTATATTTTAAATTGTATATTATATACTATAATTAGTATTTTTATGAACTACTAAAAAATATATTTATTTCTTCTTAGAGACTAGTAACATAATGAGTATTATTAATAATAATTTAAGAATAAGCATATGTGAGGCTTAAAAAATTTTATTTCATAATCATCTTGAAAAGGACTTTAGATAAATAACTGTCCCCTAAATGGCTAATGGAAATAAGTACTCATTAGTGCCTAGCGTCCTATATTTTGTACGTTACAAACATGCATAACGTATGATGTGAAGGTATAATTTCACAATATAAAAAAATACGCATTTCAAAGAAGTCTACAAGCTAAGATTATTTGGATCATTGATAGTAAAAATACAAATAAAATCACTTTTTATATTTTGTCATCTTGAAGAATTAAAAATCTATAAACATCGAAAAAACCCTTCATTTAAGCAAATAAATATTCATCTTATGCTGTCATCTTTCAGTAACAGATAAAGACATTTATAGATAATTATTTCATACAATTTTCATGTTATAAAGAAAAAGAAAATTATAGAACTATATTAAAAATCAAAGAGTTCCAAAAATGGGACGCCAAGCATAAATGGGTTAAGGAGCGATACCGAGCGATACCGAAAAAAAGAGGCCAAGGTAGTGATGTATCATTATGATAGCAGATTTCTTTTCGATGATGCATAGTCAAAAAGCAGAATTTCCACACAAGAGAAATTCCAATTAACAATTAATAGACTACTAAAAATCCGATTACAAGAATGACACTTTACATTACTTCATTTACTTTATATTGAGCGAAAACAGAAGCAACAAAATACCATTTTGGGATTTAATGAAATTATTTCAATATTTAGAGCCGTGCTATTTCATGTTTAATTATTTTTGTTACAATAGAATTGACTGCGTCCAAACCTGTGGAACATTTTGCTCTGAAGTTATAGCTACCGCTGAGCCACAGAGGATTCTTGGCTTTGTGGTACTATCCTCTTCAGACTCGAAGCTAAAATAACATTGCGGATACACATTCATTGATTTTTCACAAACAAAATGACACCATAGATGTTAGAAGGAGCCCTTTTCCTGAAATTGTTACTTAAGTTGGGCTGGTAATTTAGGTTCACAAATACGAATATAAAATTTCGAACACCCTTAGAATATCGATTTAATTATTGATAACCTAAATTACGCAGTAGCAAATTGAAGGCTTTTAATTAAGGGTGTCCGGGACACAAAAATCTTTTCTAAAAAACTTTTATTGCATTAAACATTTCTCTGTTTTTTTCTGCTTAAAAGGACGTATAAACCATGTTATTTTCTTAATTGGACTAGAAAATATTAATTTTTTCGTTTTGGTTTCTTTTCAAAATCTAGCTTTCAAGCAATGATTGTCGTCGAAATGACTTCTTACAAAAATGCGTTTTTCTTCGTGATGGGTTTTTTCTTCGTTTCTCGTATTTAAATTGTTATAACTCAAGCACCGTTAAAGATAAAAGGTTAAAACAACATGTCTTTTTCAATTATTTTAATTTAATTTCGATTCAGCAAATTAAAAAAAAATTACTTTTGAAAATATGATAAAGTTACATCATTTTTTTCTTAATTTTTACTTTATCTATATTTTTTTTTTTATAAATTGATATTTTTAAAAATACTGAATCAAAATTAAAACTTTTATATTTCTGTTTATTTAAATGAAAGAAAATTGAAATTCTATAAATAATATTTCGAGTGCTGGGCAGATCTGAGCTCCTATAACGAACCACTTGGCAACTACCCAGACATATAAGGTTGGTGAGTGGGGTATTAATTAAAGGGAGTAGAAATGGTGGGCAAACCAAATAAAATATAAATAAGAGGGAACCTGCGTAAGGAGACAGGGGGAGACTCTACATCCCTAATTACCCCAATAACACGCCCCCCCCCGAGTGAATTAGGTAAGCAACTCCTTATCACTTAACCTGGAATATTCATAGTGTATAATATAAAATCAAATAAATCATACCATAATAAATGTGATCGTTGAAAAGGTCCTGGTTAACTCCTGGGATAATGAACTTTAAATTATACCGAAATAAGGCGGGAGGCATTTGCCTCAACACTACCCCAATGCGCTGTGATTACTTTTGAAAGAGAAGTTAACTTTTAGACCACGCAAATAACTAAATTAAAAGTATAATATTAAAACCTTGATGATCCTTATTAAAATCGAAATTGACCTGTAATAAGACTCATGATAAATAAATACACAAGACTCATGGTTGCAAGAAATTACTCAAAATTAACAATTAACAAATTTATTTACAATTATATTTAAAACTTGAAAGATGTGTCATACGACACGCTTGCTCTAAGCAAAAGATCAAATTAGTTATTTTAATTCTACAATTACTTTTGAGTTTCTTATCTATAAAATAAATTCGACACATGGTTGCCAATTCGAGCATACAATGCCCTACTTGAATAATACATATACAAGTTAAAAAATGTTGGGAAGAAAGTATATAAAATGCAAATACCTTCTGACATCATTTGAGCAGTAGTAATCCACTCCGTATGGATTCAGGCAAAGGCACTTATGCACAACATTAGTCTCTTAATAAAATCGATCGCACAACACAAAATAAATTTCGTACTTGAGGTTATATTGATAATCAAGCTCTCACGAGTTAAAAGATGTGGTCACGCTAAATCTACTAACTGACCCGATGATACCTTGGATCTATACCGATACAGATTTTGATACTTATGCCATCTGGGCATGGCATGCAACTACTCTGCACTGAGAGTGTAATTTGGCTTCTACATCGGGGAATAAACTGCGACTATACTGCAAGAGTCAACTGCGACTTCTTAATCTGAGAGTGTGCTGAGAACATTCTAATGCTGCATTCACTCCATAACCTTATGTAATGCTTTTTCCCATACACTAGTAGTAGGGGCGTCTGCCCCCGTTCGTTCAGTCAGAGATCGGAACACACCGACCCCTTAAAACGGCATCCCCTCAACCCCGTTTATACGCTACTGCATTTCTGGGAGGACGAGCGCTGTTACATAAGGTAACTCCCTCCTATGGGGTCCCAAGATGGTGTAATAACACGTGACCACTAAGTGTGGGGTCCAATTTTATTGCCTGTTATAAATATGCTCATAAATCCACTCTTGGCATTAACTGTCTGGCTATTGTTCATTGGCCGCCGGACTGGCGACATTCGAGCGACACCCCAGCGATTGCTAGTATAGATATCAGTCACCTGTTACTCTTTAACTTGTAAACAACTCTATTTCCAATACATATATATACATAACCATAAAAAAATTAATAATAATACATTTAATATACAATTTTAAAACATAAAAATAACAGTAATAATAATTCCGAACTTCAATAAATAAAAACTTGGGTACATTATTTTATGAAAACATCATTTAACTACTGAACACATGACATGTTTCCAGCTATAACGAGTTATAACGATTTTAAATTACTCCACTTTTTTAATAAATTTTTAATTTTTTAGAAAAAATTATGAGAAGTTTTATCCTGTGATTTTGTTTACAAATGATATGGTTAACCATCACAAAAAATTTCAAAATTTTAACTCAATAAATAAAAATTATTTTTAAATGTGTCCCGGACCCCCTTAATTGAATGATCTACATATTCTGAAAAATTTTTATTGTAAAGAATTTAAGCTAATAAATTATAAAAATTTTTTACGTTCATGGAAAAACTATCTGGAATGCATTTTGCAAACTCATGTGATAATAATACATATTTTATGAGGAAATAAGCATCAGTGCTGCCATGTATTGATTTTGATCCAAAGCCAAAAACATTCAGCTACATAGAAGTAAAGTAAAAATGTAAAAAAAAAAAAAAAAAAAAAAAAAAAAAAAAAAAAAAAAAAATTTTAGTTTATATCCTCCTCGGTTTGGATGTATCACTTGTGATATTTGAGAACCGAGGAGGTTATGCTTTTAAACAGAAGAAAACTATATAAATATTTTTGAGATAGCCTATTATTCCAGAAAAAATAAGCTGCATAACTAAAGCCTATAACACTCGGGGAATGCGGACAAACATTTTAGTATACATTTATTTACACACATTATCTATGCAACATTTCCCATTTTATTAGAGAATAACGGATTATACAAACATTGTACACGGCAAAAAAATAAAAAATAAAAAAAATAATAAAAAATAGGCACTTTTTTTGGATTTATTAGGTACAAAACACAGCATTGTTAGCAAAAAAAAAAAAAAAAAAAAATATATATATATATATATATTAGTATATGAGACATTTGACTAAAATGATATATAAACGTAAAAGTATTTTAATTCAGTCTGTAAATATATATGCATTTATGCATGTACTTTAATTTCATTTATGCATATATTTTAATTTATTTTAAGCATATGTTTTACTTTATTTTTGCTTGTATTCTAAATTTAATCAGGTTACATTCATCACTGGAACACATGGTAAAACAGATCTAGGAGAAACTGTACGGGATAGAAAAATATTGACATCATTTTCTGAACGAGCACAAAAAATTATAGAGGCAATATATTTTTATAAAAATGTTTTCACAGACTTAAATATTGGCCCTGTGTAATTATGCATTATGTGACCAAAATATTATATTTGAAAAAAACGCAAATGCGATATAAAAAACTTGATAAAATTAAGAGTAATATTTTAAATCATTTTACGAATTGCGAATAAAACATTTCTGAAGAAAAATATAACACCTTATTTTAAAAAACTTTTCAATATATTTAGTTTGAAAAAAATGACAATATATATTTGCATTTTAAATTTACCAGAAAATTTTGGATTAAAAATTATTTGAAAAAAAAATCAAAATTTAAATGTTTGTGTTGTTAAGTTTTAGCATTCATTTAAAAATACATGAAACAAAAATTAAAAATTGATACTAAAATGTTTCCTGTAATAAACCTTCTTCAATTTAAATCTAAATTATAATTTATTTAATATCAGTCTTTCGTAAAGAACGTACATACTTATGGGATTAGAAATTTATTACAGAAATTTATTTTCTGATTTGAAATATAGATAATATAAATTGAATCGAATTATTTCTTAATAGATATCGCAAATAAACTTTCGTTCTCACCACTTAAACCCTAAATAAAGACGTCACATAATCTTAATGGATATTTTCTTTAAATACTCCTTATTGCTGTCTAATTGAATTTAAAGATTTTATTAAGGAACCTAATTCTCTTTCTGGAAATTAAGATTTAGTTGTTCTCAGCCATCTTAATTAGTTTCTACATTGAGATTTAAGAACCAGATCTGCATCTGAAATTCGTTTCGGAAAAAAGTTTCTGCTTGCCAGTTTCAATCCATATCAACGAATTTGATTATTAAATGAATTAGCAGAAATGTAACTATGTATAAGAAAAATATCCGATTACTTTTTACAAATTTTTAGTATTTAGTTTGAAAAAATTAAACAAAATTATAATTCAAAATTTCATTTTAAATTTGACAGAAAATTGAAAAAAAAAATCTTTTAGGAAAAACTGTTAAAAATTTAAATGTTTGCTTTGCATGTTTCAGCATTCATTTAAAAATAAATAAAATAAAGATTAAAAATTGATACTGAAATTTTGCTTGCATTAAAACTTTTAAATTTAAATCTAAGCTAAAACATATTTAATATCTATCTTTCGCAAAGGAGATACATACTTAGGGTATGATACATTTATTTTTTGATTTGAAATTTAGATCATAAAAAAGGAATTAAATTGTTTCTTAAAAGGTATCATAAATAAACTTGTATTCTCAGAGCTTAAATTCTAAGTAAACACGTTACGTTAGCTTAATCAATATATTCTCTAAATTCTCCTTATTGTTCTCTAATTAAACTTGACGATTTTATTAAAGAACGAGATTAAGTTGTTCTCAGTCATCATAATTAGTTTCTACAGTGAGATTTAAGAACAAGATCTTCATCTAAAATTCATTCCGTAAAAGTTCTTGCATGGCTGTTTCAATCAATATCAACGCATTTGATTATTCAGTGAATTAGGAGAAATGTAACTATGTATAGGAAAAAGAAATGGTAAATTAATAAGAATTGTTTACTATTTAGTTTGAAAAAATTAAAAATGTAGTGCAAAACTGCATTTTAAATTTAAGAATTTTTTTTAAATAAAAACTTATAGGAAGAACTATTAAAAATTTAAATATTTGCTTTGTCATGTTTTAGCATTCATTAAAAAATTAATAAAATACAAATTAAAAATTGATACTAAAATGTTTCCTGTATTAAATTTTCTTAAATTTAAATCTAAACTAAAATATATTTAATATATAACTTTCGTAAAGAAGTTAATACTAAAGGGATGAGAAATTTATTACAGAAATTTATATTCTGATTTGAAATATAGATAATATAAATGGAATCAAATTATTTCTTAATGAATATCGTAAATAAACTTTCATTCTCACCACTTAAACCCTAAGTAAACACGTCACATAATCTTAATCGATGTTTCGTCTAAATACGCCTTATTGCTCTCAGTAGTAGATAAATGACAGTTCTACGGCCACAGGCGGAATCCGGAATGAACAATTGAGAGCAATGCTTAATTGATCAGGTCCACCTTCCTTCTAATCGCGACAATCATTGTGTCATGTTGTTGTTCAGTTTAACACTTTGCTAGAAAGATGTACGCATATATCAAGAATTAAGGTGTCAAAGCGGTTTCGTTTAGAAACACTTGTTTATTTTTATCTCATTTTATTGTTTTCTCCGATATTTTGTTAGAAAGATGCGTGTATACAAGCTTGTTTTTGAATAAGTATATATATATATATATATATATATATATATATATATATATATATATATATCACTTTATTGAAAACAATTGTTAACAGATATACACGTGTTAGTAAGTATAGGTATCAGTAGGCTATGTACACATGTTAGTAAGTATAGGTATCAGCAAACTATATACACGTGTATCAATATACATATAGATAAAATGTATATAAGTGTTTATAAATTTATAGATATAAATGTTTCAATATCGCTAAACATATATGTCTAAATCTATCCAAATGAATATATATATATATATATATATATATATATATATATAGTATATAAGAATATGTTTCTAAATATAAGTATCTAAGTATTAATATGTTTATATGCATGTATAAGTTTATATATGCGTGTCTATATAAAAAATTATTGGTTTAAAAAATTACAAAATCTAATTAAAAAAAAGTTTTACAAAAAAAAAAAAATATATATATATACATATATAAATTAAAAAAATAGTTTTAGCAAATTTTAAAAAGTAAAAAAAAAGTTTTAACTAATTTAAAAAGTTTAAAAAATATATAAATTTTAAAAAAGTAGAAGAAAAAAAAGTTTTACAAAAGAAAATGTTTTAAGAAAATTAAAAAAAAAAGTTTCAACAAAATTTTATAAGTAAAAGAAAAAAAAAATTATAAAAAATACAAGTTAAAAAAAAATTATAAAAAATACAAGTTATAAAAAAGTTTTAGCAAAAAAAAAAAAAAAAAATATATATATATATATATATATATATATAAAATACAAGTTATAAAAAGTTTTAGCAAAAAAAAAAAAGAATAAAAAAAAATAAAAATTATAAAAAATACAAGTTATAAAAAAGTTTTAGCAAAAAAAAAAAAATATATATATATATATATATATATAAAAAATACAAGTTATAAAAAGTTTTAGCAAAAAAAAAAGAATAAAAAAAAATAAAAATTATAAAAAATACAAGTTATAAAAAAGTTTTAGCAAAAAAAAAAAAAAAAAAAAAAAAAATATAAAAAATACAAGTTATAAAAAAGTTTTAGCAAAAAAAAATTGTTTTACAAAAAATACAAGTTATAGAAAAAGTTTAACAAAATTTAAAAAAAGTAGAAAAAAAGTTTTACAAAACAAAAGTTTAAAAAAATATATTTAAAAAATTATTTGTAAATGAGCATAGATATTTATGCATATATTATATGTAAGTGTATGGGTACGGAATAAAATAAATACACATATTTAACATTATATTAGAAAGGTTTATGTATATGTTTTAAATAAGTATTCATATAAAAAAGAAACAATTTTTTATTAAAAACAAAACAATTTACAGGAAAAGTATATTTACAAGAAAAGATTTATTTACAGAACAATATTATCTTGATAAATTCTTCTTTATATTAGTGTAAATTAGTATTATTGCAATCTTGAATAATTTTACAGTGTCCATACGCAAAGCTGGTGATCCCATCTTTAAACAAATAACGTTTATCATCAAACGGTGACAAACATTTTTTGTTCTGACTTAATGTAAATAATTTATGAGCATCTTGCCCAATTCTCATTTGTACTTCAAAAGAAGTCGATTGGTTTTTGAGACAGTTCACATAGTCTTCATGCTTTAGACGGTTCTCGACGACGTGTTTAGACACACCCTTCGCTCGTTTCTTCTCTTCTATGGAAGATTTCAGAGAGTACATTTTTAATTTCAATCCGACAAACTCAAGGGCTAGATTGCGTTTTAGTTCATCTTTAAATTTGCCGATCACCTTCTTATTGATATCTGAGTAGAGCGAATGATGCTTTGGATAGTCTGAGAAATCGAACAAGCTTGCATGATGTTCCATATCATCAAAAATATTTTTTGTTTTAATATGATAGCACAGTGAGTCCGTATCGGTGAATAATAGCTTTGCATCATCTTTATATGTTTTCCTTATAAAATTATAGTAAAAGTCATACATAAGTAATTTAGAGAGTTCTAATATTGCAAACCCGGCATAAATCGGTCGATTCATGAGTATGTTAGTTTTCATCCTTTCAACAGCAGTTAGATCTTCATCAAATGTTTTAAATGACTTAAATGTAGGCGAGGCTACTAATTTTTTAGCTCTTTTTTCATTATTACAAAGCACAATATTTCTCCTTTTTCGCAAATTCTCCATGGTTTTTCCAAAAACAGTTATTCATTAATTTAAAAAAGTCTTTTTCAAATGTGGATTTAGCCTCTTTTCTTTTTTCAGTATTAAAATTAATATATTTCTAAAGCCATGGTGTCTGTTTAAATTTAAGGACTTTATGAACAGCTTTAAGTTTTAATCCAAGTTGTAAATAAAATTTAAGATTACGATAATGAGTGATATAATTCTGCTTATCATTTAAATTTGGGATAAGTTTAGGTGTTCCTTTAAATGGTTGATTATTGAGAAGGGACTTGGCGTAAGGAGAAAGCATGTCTTCGCTAACTGTGAATCTTTCAGGGGCAAGTGGGTAATCGTTATGAAATGGATGAAGTTCTTCAGGATATTCTAAGTCAACCTCGAAAATGTATCCAATATCAGAATCATCAACTAGAGATAAAATCCACTCTTCCATAATATGATTTGTTGTACACCATTCAAAACCACCAAAAGGTAAGAATTGCGACATAGCCCATCCATACAAATTATTTGCATCCCAGTACATAATGTAGCTGGGTGCATCATTTTTATCAAAATCAGGTGTATTAGGTATGTTCGCTCTGGCATATCTATGACTAATCATACTGATACCACCACGTATCCCATTCTCGATCAAAAGCAACATATCGATATCAGTAAGTAACTCTAGAGGTGTTTCGGACATTTTCAAACAAGCTTGTCAGGAGAGTGAAGGGGCGGTAAACAAATGTGCACAATCAATATCATAGTATTGCTGACATAATTTCCTAAAATTTTGGAATACATCAGCAAGTAGCACAACATCTGTCTTGACGTATAGGTCGTGATATTCTCCTAGGGATTGGATATTAAAGGTTTTCCAAACCTTCTGGGCGTGTTTATAATCTTCCTCGTCTATAGGCTCATCAGTTAAGCTATTAAAAAATGCAGAAGGTGGAGGAAGTTCCTTCTCATTAAATTTTTCAAAGGAAGTGAAATGGTCATAAGGGTAGACCCCTTTTCTCATCAGCAGATCTAAATTAGTATTTTTTAAGAAATTTTCTTTTAGAATGGTAAATTGGTCAGATCGAAGGTTTTCAACGAGCTTTTCTAATGACGTTGGTAAAAATTGAAAGGAATCTATAAAGACCATCTGTATAGGACTTGTTGGCTTTCTTAACTTAAAGGTTATATAATTTTCCATAGTGGAGGGAATAACAACAGTTTCATGATCTTTAAATTTCCCGATCTTACTCATTAAATTATGTCCATCATAGTTTTTCAGATTATGGAATATGACAGGGATTGTTTTACATTGCTTGAAATTGAGATTACATGCTACATGTGCTGCTTCTCGATACACTCCAGAGATGTGATCATGATCACGTGTGCGTTCTGAATCTAATGGCTGTTTACAAATATGACAAAATTCTGCTTCTTGAAAAGCTTTTTCTTGCAAAGGTGAAAGTTTCATAGGCTCTATGTTCAATAACTCCCGTCCTAAAATATCTTTTTCTTTCATCATTTGTTTTAAAAAATGATCCACACAGTCTTTACCACGATACACTTTCGCTTTCTCCATACGTCTTCCATCGGGTCCAACAACGATATAAGCGTACCCGCAAGGAAAATGATATGTTGTTTTTTCAGTATAGGATGGTTTAGAAGAGGGTGCGCCTGGTGCAATAGGTATAAGTAGACTCTCAAAATCTGCATAAATGGTATAGGGAATAAGATGTTGGAGATGAATACCAGAAAACTTGAGTATGTTATCGTTTTCACTAGGTAGCTTTATAGACTGTGCTATATGTTGGCGACAATATTCATCATGTTTATTCAAAAGATCTTGTCTTGAAAAGCGATGTAAACATCTATAGCAATAATAATATACTCCATCATGTTTGCTGAGATCACCCAAAAGTCTTGAAAAACTTCTAATTAAACAATAATGTTGCTTTTCACCATCACCGATTAATAACAAATTGATAACATCTACATTCTGCTTTTCAGAAATATACAGAGGACAAAGTTCATCCTCATCATATCCAAACACATTAATCCTTAAATCATTAAGCTTTTCAATAATAGGTATCTTGTGGAGTGAAACAGGATATTTCACCTCTCCTAGCTTAATCTCATTTTCATAAGGGATGTAATGAGAAACTCGCTCAGGCTTTTTTGTAAAATCTAAGTTCAGTTTAAATGCCAAAAGGCACCAAACCAAACACTTATTGTCTTCATTTTTTATATTGAGCACTGCTTTTTTGTCATATAATTTCTTAGATAAGGCTATATAAGAACTTGCAGCAAGGGGATGATATTTAGCAATCTTGAGTTCTAAATGATGAATTTTTCTAAGTTTCCATCCAGACCCTCTTTGTATAAATTCTTCAAAGGATTTAGTTATTTTTGAAAATCCTTCTTCAATATGTTGCGAAATATTATCTTCAGTAAGTTCAGTAAAACACTGGCTTCGAAAATAAGGTTGAATCTCCTCTATCTCTTGATTGTCAGTCATACGTTCAAGAGATATTTTAATCACCATATACCATTTAACAGCCCCTTTTTCATGAATTTCACTCATTAAACGCTCTTGTAGTTCAGCTCGTAAGTGGGTATGAAATACTGCTATATCACTTTCTTCACGCACATCAGGGTACAGCATGAGAGTTTTAAACACATTAAGTACATCGGATTGGTTTTGCTTTAGTTTTTTAGACTTTACATTAGAGAAACTTGTTTTCCGTTTCACACTTACAAGAGGTGTACGGGAGTGTTCAGTACGTATATGTTGTTTAAGCTCAAAATTTCGTCCGAACATTTTATTACATTCACGATAAGGGAATTTTGAACTTTCATGTGATCTAAGATGATGCTTCAAGTTATCCTTCCGTGTAAAAACATACTCACACTTACCACACTTAAACTTAGACTGATCATCAGTGTTATGAGTTTTTAAATGTCTTAACAAGTCTGATTTCCTTGTAAAAGATTTTTCACACATGTCACAGATATAAAACTTATCACCTAAATGAATCTTCAAATGCCGATTCAAATTAGAAGTAGATAAAAATCTCTTATTACACGTAGGGCATATAGACATCTTCTTTACAGAAACAGAATCTTCAGGTGTTATGTTGATATTAATAGTATTTGAAGATAAATTACTTTTCAACGAGGATTCTTCAGAAAATCCATTATCTTCTAATGATCTAACATTGCTATGGGTCTTCAAATGTCTTTGTAAGTTAGATCTCCGTCCAAAAGTTTTCCGGCAAACTTCACAAGTGTACAGCTTCTCACCAGAATGTATCTTCATATGCTGATTCAAGTTGGATGTGCACGTAAAATCTTTACCACAAGTCAAACAGGTTAAAAATTTCTTCATATATGTAGAACTTTCCAAAGGCATAATCTCATCAATAGGTATGATAACATCCATAGTAGAATAAAAAGAAATAAAAAACACTTCAAAGAAATCAACAATTAAAAAACAAAAAAGCAGTCTTTTCAAACAAACCGAATCAGAAAAAAGCAAGAGCAATTAAAGACACGTCTTATCACTACCAAAATTAATCATCAAATGATGGAAGTCTGATTTTCCGCCTCCTATTTATATCCTGAACCTCCCTCGCTCCACCGATCTCAATCTGGCGGCGAAATATTCTACTTAGCGAGAAAATAAAAGATCAAAATCGCCAAATCACGACGAAATAATTCATTTGGCGAGCAAACGAAAGAATAAAATCACCAAATTACAAAAATATTTTTTCCTTATTAATAACACTCTAAGAGATCATTAAACCCGAAGACTTATAATTTATTCTTGATGTAATTAAATTTCCCTTTTAAATGCTTAAATACAATTAACATTATTATATACTTATATACAATTGATATTACTAAAAGGTCTTTACCAAAGTCTAATACTAGTGACTTTTATAGTTGATTTTAGAAATTAACGATTAAAAATGTTTTATCCAAACAGAAATAGTTATACTTCAAAACTGTTTCTCAATATATTTTTCAAAACTCTCATGCATAGAGTCATGATTTCCTTGCATATCAATAACAAATGTTTTATACATTGAATTATATATTTCCAATTCAAGTGAAAATTCCTAAAAACTGTATACATACAAGTATATTAAATAAAAAGATATGAAAATACAACTGATTAATAATATAAAATCCAACTAGCAATTCAAAAGTTTAAAAATACATATGGTTATTTTATTATGTTAGTAAATTTTGTGTGTTTTTTTATCCAAATAAATCAATATACAGTTTCACAAAAATATTACTGTTCGACATATAATACCAATTTCGAATATATGTATAAATACTCTAAACTGAATAACTTTAAATTCAGAAAAATATAATTACAACAATTTTTTAAGTTTAACGATAAACAATAATTTTAAATTATATACTTAAACTACTAAGACATGAAAATTAATTAAATGGAACTACATAACTCAGATAATTTAATTTTTTATGGAATTTTATAACAAAATAAATTTTACTTTAAAAATATTAACGAAACTTTCTAAAAATTTTATATGTATATACATGTAAGTATACTAAACAGAAAAAAAAATAATATAAAATTCAACTAAGAGATCATCTGCATTTTAAAAAATACATATAATAATTTCAATACATCAACTGCATTTAAAAAAATACATATAATAATTTCAATACATCAATAAATTCTGTGTGTTATATTACGATCCTACATTAAATTTAATAATAAATAATAATTTTTAATTATATACACGGTCTACTAAACTATGAAAATTAATTAAAATGAGCTAACTGATTAAATTTTTTGATACGTTTTTAAATATAACTCGAATTCTACTTAAAAAATATTACAAACAGATCTCATATTATTGAATTTCGAATTGTTAAAACCAATCACATTTATTTTTTTTTTCAAGCATAATTCATATTTAATTGCTCGCGTAAGACAGAATACTATTTTCTCTTAAGACAGATATATATTCTTAACACCAGTGCAGACAACTGTCAAAGTGTTTAACCATATAGTCTAATTACACGACTGTTAAATTTATTTTATTTATTGTTGAAGTGTTAATTTTGGTATTAAACAGAAACAAATACCAAGTTGTTTACCCTGTTCTAAGTATACATAGAAGTTAATTTTACTAAATCGGACAACATATAATATACATTTTTTTAAATTCTATATCTACTAATCACACTAAAACGATCTACCTAATTATTATTAAATACTATTATTAAATTCCTTTCTCCACAGAATGAATAAAACAGCTTTCAAATTTATGAAACCTCTAAAAATATTGCATCACCCCTAAAAAATCCTAATTTAGATTAAATTAATGAATCAATAATCTCGAATAACATCAAAACTCATTTTGAAAAACAAAACGACATGTTATTTACTTGTTGCAATCTCTAAAAGTATTACATCACCCTGAAAAATAAACCACAAATTGTTCTATCGCAACCTTTTTAAGGTATTGCATCAACCTTTAAAAATCATATTTAAGATTAAATTAATGAATCCTAAACCTTAAATAAAATCAAAACTCAGTTTGAAAAGAAAACTGAAGAAAAGTCACTAGTATTAGACTTTGGTAAAGACCTTTTAGTAATATCAATTGCATATAAGTATATAATAATGTTAATTGTATTTAAGCATTTAAAAGGGAAATTTAATTACATCAAGAATAAATTATAAGTCTTCGGGTTTAATGATCTCTTAGAGTGTTATTAATAGGGAAAAAATATTTTTGTAATTTGGTGATTTTATTCTTTCGTTTGCTCGCCAAATGAATTATTTCGTCGTGATTTGGCGATTTTGATCTTTTATTTTCTCGCTAAGTAGAATATTTCGCCGCCAGATTGAGATCGGTGGAGCGGGGGAGGTTCAGGATATAAATAGGAGGCGGAAAATCAGACTTCCATCATTTGATGATTAATTTTGGTAGTGATAAGGCGTGTCTTTAATTGCTCTTGCTTTTTTCTGATTCGGTTTGTTCGAAAAGACTGCTTTTTTGTTTTTTAATTGTTGATTTCTTTGAAGTGTTTTTTATTTCTTTTTATTCTACTATGGATGTTATCATACCTATTGATGAGATTATGCCTTTGGAAAGTTCAACATATATGAAGAAATGTTTAACCTGTTTGACTTGTGGTAAAGATTTTACGTGCACATCCAACTTGAATCAGCATATGAAGATACATTCTGGTGAGAAGCTGTACACTTGTGAAGTTTGCCGGAGAACTTTTGGACGGAAAACTTTTCCTTATTTAAAAATAAAATATTTCGACTATTCCGGTGAGAATTCAATATTTAGAGACATTTTTGCATGCCCCTCAAGGGGCTAAAATGCAATATTCTTTTAATTTGACACATTTCTAGTGGGTGAGCAACATCTTTGTGCAGAAAGAAATCCCATAGCCTAAAAATGTACCTCCAATAAGAGCTCAAACATTATTTTCTCTAAATACTCTTTAATACAAGCTATTTAAATGTATATCATAATATATATTCCAAACGGAAAAGTCAAAATATATATTTAAATATTTATTTGCTTAAAAGACGTTACTAAAAACACATTAAAAGTAAATTAAAAACCTATAATGACACGTTCCAACTCCTTCACTGAGTCGTCATCAGAATGTATAACAGAAATTACAAAAACAATGCATATGAAAAATGAAAAAATATCATCGAATACAAACAAGTAAATATATAACAGGCCCTACATTTTCGCTATCGCACGTGTTCCCTCTATGTCGCGACTCCGCAAGTTGTCCAACATTCAATCCATATATTCGAGAAACGAAAAGATAAAGTATCGTTACAAACCCCTGAACCTCTTAAATAAATTTCAATGAACTCTCTTATAAATAATTGTAAATAAAAATTAGACATGCAGATTAGGGTGGATCGAAAAAAATTAATTTTTTAAAATCAAAAACGGGTAGGTGCCAAAAGTTGCCTTTATACTAGTACATCATTCGCGTGCAATATTACCGCTGAAAAAAAATGGCTTGAGTCTGCGCCTTTGGTCCAAAAGTCGAAATTTTGGGTAAAATTTGACATTTTTTTCAAAAAATTAAAAAAAATTCTATAGAGATGGTTATTATTTAAAAGTGTTAATTAAACCTTTATTATTAATGACTTAACATATTTAAACGATAAAACGATATCTTTGTTCTGTATAACTGGAACAAATCTGACAACTTTTGGTGAAAAAATGGCGTTGCCACTCTGCTGTGTCATACAACTAATTGTTGTTTAGAATACAGATCTTACGTAGTTGCTTTCAAATATACCCAGGAGATATCACGTGGAGGTCTGCATTTCATGACACAGCAGTGCATAGCCCGACCACCCTTCCATCTAAGCACAATGCTTTATTTATATATTGAAATGGGATTTTTTATCAAAGATTGGCATAAGTTTTCTATGTATCAACCTAGTCCATCTCATCTTTATATCCACAGACGTTGGGTGATGCTGCTGTGACACTCCTTGACGTGTATTTCTACTGTTTGTGTATCATAAGGTAAGCAGAGTAATGCAGTGGAATTAATGGAATCTATTCAGCCCTCTAGTATCTTCACCAAAATTGCATCCAGTTACTGCATAGTGATTGGGAATTCTGCTTGCTCCTACAACATTTTACAACATTTAGGCATTTCATCTTTGAGTATGCCATCCTTTACTCTACCTATTGCATTTTTTATGTGTTGATAAGCTTGATGTTTAATGTGATGGCGATCGTCATCAAAATTGCAATAAGAATTTGCTCTCGATGTCCTAAATAAATTTTTTTAATATTTGTTTTTTTCTTTTTTGCCGTTTTCTATGATGTTTAGTAGCCGAGTAATTTCCCATAAGTTTTTAGATTAATTTTTTAGATGTGGATTATATTTGGGGTAAACCATCCAGCGGCATAAACTTGGATTCCATACTTTGAGAGGGAACCAGACTCTGATGGTCAATCGGTGCTTTTATAAAGGCGAATAATTTTATGCGCCTTTGTGAGCCATCTTGCGTAGGAGAAGTTTCTTGGGTTCCTATTCGCTAGTTCTTCTGAGCCATATCTTGATGAAATAACTTTGCAAATGTCTAGCATGTATTTCTGGTATGTGCTGAGTACCCTTTTCTCGATTTCAGGAAATAATGTTTGAAAATTACTCTCTATGGCTTCAAAAATTGAAATTAGAAGAGAAAAAGCACGTGAACAAAGGTTTTCCTATTGGTCCGGTGAATCCCTGTGGGTTAAAATCTAATTTTTGCCAACGATTCTGTCTAATAAATGATGCAGAGAAAATTCACTGGACTTGGAGGTGGCATATGATCAATTGTAATGATTCATTCTAAGCATGTCCCTCGCAGAATCACTGTAAAAAAAATTCCGCAACGTTCCTGGGAAAAAAGGGGCAGCTGAGTTGCCCATTATTTCCAAGAAACATTTCTTGAAAATGACTGGAACTTTACTGTATATGTTAAAAACTTTCTACAGAAATGCCAGTAAGTTTCCTGCGAAATACCAGGAATATTTCTGTTGACAGCAAAACATTACTGACATTTCACAGCATGCGGGATCCGCAGACGATTTTTACATTTCCAGTTGACAATTTTCGCTTTATTATCATTATTTGTTAGAATGAAAAAATATTTTGAAATTGACATCAAAATTATTATTTATAATTTACACGAAAAAATAAATTTTCAGTTAAAATTCAATAAAGTAAATATATATATGATATATTGTTTCTGAACTTTGCTTAAAATATAAAAATATATAAATGTAAATAATAATTAGAAAAAAAATCTAGACATAAAATATTTTGGATTTTCGTCAGTAATTATGTTAGTTTACAAGTTAGATAAAATGCATATAAATTTTCATGAAAAAAAAAAACCTAAACGTAATTGTATATTTTTCCCGAAAAAAAAAATCAAATTTGCAGCAATTCAAAGTGTCAAATATATATTAAATTTAAATCAAATTGTAATAAAGTGTTAAAATATAAAATTAATTAAAAAAGAAAAAAAAAAGTCAAGAGGTAGCATCGAACTCGGGCCGTACGGGTGGCGTGCGAACTTTCTGCGTCCACACCACGAAAGACACGTTGAAAGCTGCAAACTAATGGGTATTTGAAACGTATGCTAAACCTCGGCATCTAATTTCTTAAAATCTAAGGCCCATTTGAAGAAATCCTTTCACAAGAATAATTAGAGATAAGAACTCTAAAACATACTTTAAATTAATCAAAATCGGTGAGAATCATGTTTGATGGTCCCCTGGTTAATGGAGATCCAAATAATAGGTGTATTTTTTTTACACGGTCTGCTCGTTAAACATTCCACAGACAAGTACGAGAGATAATCTCTTAGCGATGTCACGGAGGTATGTATTTTCATCTGAATTGTCTTGACAATAGAGACGTAAAGGATTATGTCATCTATTGATTTATTTGCATTCCATATTGATTTTTTACATTCATTTAAGGAATTCGTTTTCGACACTCGCGCGCGAGCAACGGATTATAGCAAAAAAATAATAAATGGCGGCCGCAGCGTTTTGCTGTTTCCAACTTTTGTTCAGGAACGTTTCAGATAAGAAAACCAGAATTTCACAGGAACGAGCTAAATTATTCTGAAAACCTGAGAAAAGGCGAAACGTTCCTGGATTTTACATGGAACGTTACCATTATTTTTTTTACAGTGATGAATGACAACACGATGAACAGAACTATCCGCCTTCAAATGAGCACTCACTGCCCATCAGAGTCTCTATGTTCACTCAAAAAGTACTATGTTATCCAAGTTTGGCCCCAGGATAATTTACAATCAAATATAATCCACAGCTAAAGAAGGTATCTAAAAACTCATGAGAAATTACTCGGCTACTAAACAACACACTAAACGGAATAAAACAACTACTAAAAAAAAAAAGGTTATTTAGGTAATGATTGCATTGCAAACGCAGAGGAAATTCTTAATTCAATGCTCTCTGACGATTTCCATCACATTAAACAGCTAGCTGCTCAGCATATAATAGTTGAAAGATGTGAGTAAATGATTGCATACGCAAATCTGAAATATCGACAATCAACTTTGAAGCGGCTAATTATATAAATCTAATTCATTGGAAAAGTGTTGTGGTAACAAAACCGCTAATCAATATGAATTTATCGGGTGCAATGTTTGTGAAGATAATAGGCGGCTGAATTGATTAAATTAATATCATCCGCACTTCATTACACTCTTTATCTTCTCTTACACTCTTTATCTTCTCTTACACAAACAGCAAAAAAATACGTAAAGGAGATCCATGTAGCAGCATCCAAAGTCTGTGGATTCAAAGAAGATATGTACTAGGTTGATACATAGAAAACTTAGGCCAGTCTTTGTTAAAAAAATCACAATTCAATGTGTAAATAAAACATTGAGTTAAGATGGTAAGGTGGTCGAGCTATGCACTGCTGTGACATGAAATGCAGTCACCTCCACGTGATACATCCTGGGTAGTTTTGAAAGTAACTAAGTAAGAGCTGTATTCTAAACAGCAATTATTTGTGTGACGCAACTGAGTGGCAACGCCTTTTTTCCACCAAAAGTTGTCAGTATTGTTCCAGTTATACAGAACAAAGATATCATTTTATCGTTTAAATATGTTAAGTCATTAATAATAAAAGGTTAAATAACACTTTTAAATAATCATAATCTCTGTAGAATTTTTTTTAATTTTTTGAAAAAATGTCAAATTTTACCCAAAATTTCGACTTTTGGACCATAAACGGAGACTCGAGCCATTTTTTTTTCAGCGGTAATATTTCACGCAGATTATGTACTAGTATAAAGGCAACTTTTGGCACCTTCCCCTTTTTGATTGTAAAAAATTAATTTTTTTCGCTCCACCCTAATGTAGATTAATCATCTCTCGTTAAAAAGTATGTTAATGCTCTCTATTTGATTCAGCCGGGATAAAGCAGTATTACCTCTATTATATTTTATGTCCGCCATATGTTCTTTACATCTGATATTGAATTTTCGTTGGATCATACCTATATAATGGTTTCTGATTCCCTCCTCCCTAATAAATGGAATCATATAAACTCCTGAGAGGTCATCCCCATTAATAGAACCAATTTTAGGGTTTAAAAGTATCTTTAATTTCGGAGGAGGCTTCGCGATCAAACATAAGCCACAATTTTTTTAATGATTTTTTATATATTCAACGAAACCCGGGAAATAATTTGCCACAACCTCATATCTTATTCCAAAAATAAATATTTTAATATATGTTTTGACTTTTTTCTTTTGGAATATATATTGAGATATGGTTATTAGTTGACGTAATTAAGGCTTATTAATCGTACTTACTTACATTTGTATTTAATCCTTAACCGGAAACATGCCGTCTGTGAGATGGTTGCGTCTACATATCTACCCTTTACACAAAAATGAATGCGTCCCCAATCTTATCACACAATCTAATCCTTACGCTACTGATCCTCCGCCTCCCCCACCCATTTGCAATGCCTGCGCATTTTTAGTTATTAAAAGAAAAAAAAAATATTTTATTTATTTATAACGCAATCTGTGAGACGGCATGTTTCCGTTTATGTAATTTTTTGCTCTGGGGTATTGATATCGAGGAACCATCAAAACGGGCAAGCTACAGTGATAAAAAAGACTGAAGAAACAGTTTTGAGATTGTTTGATGAAGTAGTAAGTGATATAAGCGATGTTGAAAGCATTTTAGATAATGAATATATAAATTCTGAACACGAAAGTGACTCAACATTGTCAAAAATGCATGAAAAATGCAGATATTTAGAACATGCTGCAATATTTACTATTAAATGTTTTGCTAATTTTACTGCTTAATATTTTTCTAATTCATATCGTACCGAAATATGTAAAAATATTAGCATTTATTTAATTATTACCTATGACGGAAATTTTATATTGTGAACAATAATGTGTAATTTAAAAATATTTTCTGTCTCCGACATTCAAAACTTATTTTTATGCTGTCATATTAAAAAATTGGTCCTGTTAATGCATTACTATTAAATATTAAGTGTTTGAGTTCACTATTTGGTAAATTATTAAGCGTTATTTTTCTTTTAAAATTTTATAGCAATTTCTTTTTTTAATTTAGCAGTCTCACAGACGGCACGTTTCCGTTTGTGCACGGGATTTTAATGTTTCCGGTTAAGGGTTAAATGTAAATATGTTCTCAAAGAGCCCGATTCTTTGCCAGGAATACTGAGTTGGTTGCAACTATTTTAAATTGCTTCTGTTAAGAGATTTGAAATCTTGAGAACCATTTGCAGTTTATTATGGAATAGCCATTATCACTGCGATTAAATAAGTGCAAACATAAACTGTTTTCAAGGATTCAGTTCGAAAATAACTGCATGTAACAAATAGGCTTTTGTTCGAATTCTATCAATAGTTAGCGATTTTGTAGTGATGAACCTTTGTTTAATATTTGGTAAAGATTATGGAGGATGTAATATTAACTTTCTAGCAAGGATGGTAATTTATTATCTTCCATAATTTTTCATCCGTTACATACAGTAAAAGGAAGTACTTTAGAAGAACTGAAACAACATTTTCTCTAAATACTCTCACTGTCAAAAATAATTTACTTAAAAATGAGAACTTCCATACACTCGTATTTTTTTAAGTACAATTGTTTCAAAAAGAAGTACATTGTTAAAAATAATCTACTTAAAAATGAGTATTTCTATGTAATCATATTTTTTAAGTACAATTGCTTCAAAAAGGAGCATTAATCTACTTAAAAATGAAAATTTCTTTGTACTCGATTTTTTTAAGTACAATTAATTCAGAAACGAGTACATGATATTTTGAAGTTGCGCATACTTATACTTGATTTATAAATGTATGCAGAAATGAATACATATATTTTGTATTTTAACTCTTAATATTCATGTTTAAATCCTATGTGCTGAAAAATATGAGTTTTCTGATAAACCCTTTTTTATACCGAATTGACAGTAGGGATTTCCAAGCTTTTATTTAAAGATATGTCTATCTTTGTTAGAATTTTTAATTTATAATACACACTTTTCAAATTTATTTACAATTTCATTAGAAATGTTAAAGAAGAAAATTTAGTTTAAAAATTGTTTTATTAGAAATTAAAATATTTAAGGAAGGGAAAATTCATCTCTGCTGTTACCAATCTTCCGTTGCTGATTCATAAAAGGTGTCATTTGGAAGCAGCTGGCAACTGCTCTTATAGCACAGTCAGTTCAATACTGGTCTCCCACCTATAGGACTCGGGTTCAAATCACGGGGCGGCTCATACACAAAATTTCAAGAAATAAAATATCCAAAAATTGTAGTTCTTCACAATTCAATATTACCGTAATTAAAAATGGTGATTTGTCGGTTCTCTGTAATTTCGCTTTTTTTTTCTTATAGTGTATGTGTGTTCCTATACATACTTATTTTTGAGTCCCTGTATGTACTAAAAAAAATGAGTGCATGCGTTTCTCAAATTTAAGAGTTAAGTACTCGGAGCTATTATAAGATCGGAAAGTATTCAAAAATGAATACATTTTACTTATTTTTAAGTATCCAGTTTTAACAGTGCTTTAATGCAAGTTATTTAAATGTAAAGATGTTATTAAATAACCCAATTCTTTGCGAAGAATGGTGTATGAGAATACAGAATTGTTTTCTGTTATTTTAATTAGTTTCTCTTATGAGATTTATGGGGTCTCAGGACTCTTCAAGGTTCAAAATTTTCGATTTTTTTTATTTTTTTAGATGTTAATCTCCTTTTATTTTTTTAACATTTTGATATAAATATTTCCTTGAAATTCCCATTAGAACAGAGGTTGTGGCTTTTACAATTGTACCCGCGCAATAGCTGAAGTGGCATTTCCGAAACTTTCACGTCACTTTTCTTCAAATGTCGTTTTTGGGCATAACGCGCAGGATATCTCAAAAACTTCTGAATATTTTTTCATAAAGTTTTCAAAACACATGTTTCATGTTAGTCTGTATAAACTGAACCTAAAATTTCATTTTTACTGTTCAAAGAAATATTTTTTTAGGTAGCTAGGGGGCTCTGCCCCCTATGAGCTACGCTCGCCAACCCCTGTTCAAACACCACAGACTCTAAAAGCACGCTAATTTGAACGGCTTTAAGAAGATTTTGGAAGATTGAATTATAATTTAAAAAGCAGTAGCGATCTCCCTATAAACGCGTTTCTATTCATTTCTCTGTAATTGGGGAATTTGGCCAAATCAGCTGCTGTTAAAAGATACAATGGCTGTTTCCGTCTTTGATTAAATAAAATCAGTTAAACATTTCAAAATAAGCTAATATAAAATGAATTAATTAAAGAGAATCTTTGTCTCCCGGTAATTTTTAGCAAAGCGAAAAGAAATTTTTTAAAATAAGACATTTTAAATGTATCGTTTTTAATTTGGCGTAATTTTCACCAAACTTTGCTTTGTCTATTTAATATTCACGTGAAATTACTTTTGTTAGAAATGAAATATTATTTGCGCTGTCCTAACATATATAGTTGAAAATATCATCTCAAAATATACAATAAATGTCTCACGCAATTTTTAAATTTAAACTGTTTTGCAATATTATTTTTTGTTTATTTTACGTAATAAGTGTAATGTGATGTAAAGGTGACGTAATTTCTCCTATTTAAGACTTCTAACGCATGTTACTGAATTTATTATTTTACAATATTCTTTCTCTTTTAAAATTCACGAGTAAATATAGTTTTTATGACGTATTTTTCAATGAGTTCCTGCTTTTTATATTTTCTGTTTATAATAGCCACGTGTAAATAAATTTTTAATTTGAAGCAAACATTATTGTTTGCGCTGTTTATACAGTTGGAAACAGTTTAAATTAATACCATTTTCATAATATGTAAAAAATATCTCTCGAAATGCTGAAAATTTGAATTTAAAATAGAAATAAAACCTCAAAAAATGAGTCAAATTAAAAAAAATTAAATGTACTCTGCACACCGGGAAATTCTAACGCATAAAATTATCTAAAAATGATTAAATTCCCATGTATAGTTTTTGCTCCTATAAAATTTTTTTAATGGAACGATTTTGTCGAACTTTAGCATTAAATATCTCTTAAAATAATTCTTCGATCTGGAAACTGTCTGCATCAGCGTATTTATCAAACATTTCTCTATAATACCATCGATTTTCATATTTTTGTATGCAATATTTTTCTTAATATTAACGAAGAAAGACTCCGGTCACAAAAAATTCAAAACGGCGGCGGTGGCGACAGCGTAAGTTACTTTTCTTTAGAATAGAGATATTATACTGTTGAAATTTTCAAAATTTTGTATTAGCTAAATACAACTTTGTATTAAAAATATAAAAACTCTTTAAATAGAAATTTATTTAAGTTGAGGATAATTATTATAATCTGAAGTACAATTACGCACAAAAAATTTCATTCTAGTTGCCATAATTATTTTGTAATCCTACGCGTAAGGTTTCATACCAATTTTCTAAACAACAAATGTCTGACAGTTTGAAGCTCCCTGTAACTGCTAATTCTGCATCTTGCAATTTCTTAAATACATGAGATGAAAGAACATACTTATAAATTTCATCCCAATTAAAATTGTGTATTTAAATCATATATATTTTAAGACATTAAATGTTGAAAATGGTCCTTTTTTTCCACTTTTAAGTGTCCTGAGAGCCCTTAACCCTTAAATGCCTGATTTTTCAAAAATCATTGTAAGAATGTTTTTCGGCTTTCATTTTTAAAATAAATCATGGGAAAAATACTTAAAAGAATCATATTTTGCTTTAAGTATGGTTTACAGCTAAAAAACAGTTTGTTACTAATCGGCATATCTGGTTTTTAATTGAAAAAATAATTTTCCTTGATAAAATTCTATAATGTTAAACAACAAAAATTTTAGGACCTATAGAAAGAAATAAATTTTACTTGCTCACTGCATAACAAAATAGGGTATTTCTCAAGCTCCCAAACAAAACAAAAAGAACTACTAGCAACAATTGAAAAAATAAATCTATCTTTATTCTTAAACAACACAAGTGTTGCCTTCTACATGTTGAAAATCGATTTAATAATATTTTCAGAATGTATTTTATTGGCAACACTAGGCATTATTGTTTCAATATTATTCTAATAGTATTTTAGAACCTAAATTGGGTATGTTGCAGAAAGGCAACACCCGGCATTTAAGGGTTAAGATCCAGAGAAGCATCTGCAGCTCATTCTGATACACCCTTTATAAGTTTAAATAAGTACAAACAAAAACAGTTTTCAACGATTTAGTATGAAAATAACTACGTAGAAAACAGGCTTTTGTTTAAATTCCGTCAATTCCTAGGTAATTTATAGTGATTATCGTTTATTTAATATGTGGTACAGATTATGGAGGATGTGATTGACGTCTTAACGTGGAGGGTAATTTATTTTCCTTAAAATTACTTTATGGAAATTCAAATATCACATTTCCTAACATGTATTCTTCAACAAACTTTCATTCTCACCTGTTAAATCTTAAAGGAAGTGTGTCAAAAGCACTTAATCAATATTTTCTCTAACTATTCCTTGTGCAATCTAAGTTTGAAGATTTTATTAAATACCGAGAGAGAATACTTGAGTTGTTCGCATTCCTTGGTTTTTGTTATGAGAATTAAGATACAAAGCCAAAACATCACCAATTCAATCCGGGAAAACAGTCACCTGTAAGATACAATCCGGAACAGTTCTTCAAAGTTATAGCACACAATAATTATCCAAAACACGTGATTTCTTTCAGTTTAAGTTAACTGTTACGATATGTGTCTAATTGACCCTTGTTTTCTGCTGTATAATCCTTAAGGTTTCTAGTAGGAGATGATTCTTTAGAAAGGGGAATTTATGTTAAAATTGGATATTTTATTGATATTTATTGTTCTAGAAACTTTTATCCACACTATTCAAAGACTAAAAATGAAATAAAAAATGAAATAAATACCACACGTGGAAAAATCTTAACATTTTCTGTTAGGAGATGATTCCTTAGAAATAAAAAGTTAAGAGGGGAGATTACCTCAAAATTGATCAAAATATCGATATTTATTTTTGAATTTTAATGAAAGCCACTTTAATTTTGAATATTTTGACACCGCATTTTTACCCATAAGGCAATTATATTGTAAGATATTGTAAATTTTGTTAATACACCCAGCGCAATTACACAGACAAATTAAATCTTTAAATGGCTTTTTTCTCCACTAGGGGGCTCGGCCTCCTACGAGCTACGCTCGCCAACCCCCGTCCAGACACCGCAGACTCTAAATGCACGCTAATTTGATCGGCTTTAAAAAGATTTCGAAAGATTGAATTATAATTTAAAAAACAGTGGCGATGTCCCTATAAACGGATTTCTATTCATTTCTCTTTGATTGGGGAATTTTAACGCCAAATCCGCTACGGTACTACTTGATTATCCAGTCGACCTATTTCGCCAAATTATACAAATTGACATAATTTTTATTTTAAATAATGAAAGAACAAATAAATTAGTACAACATTAATAAAAATACAAATAAAATGTCGAAATCAAAATAATTTGATGACGTAGACACGTGTAACAACATTTCAAAAGAAGCTAATATAAAAGGAATTAAGTAAACAGAGTCTTTGTCTCCTGGTATTTTTTAACAAAGCGAAAAGAACGTTCTTTTAAATGAGACATTTTAAATTAATCGTTTTTAATCTGACGTAATTTTGACCAAGCTATTCTTTCTCTTTTAAATATTCACGTGAAAACACTTTTGTTAGAAATGAAATATTATTTGCGCTTTCCTAACAAAAATAGTTGAAAAGAACCTCTCTAAATATCAAATAAATGTCTAGCACAATTTCTAAATTTAAACTGTTTTGCAATATTATTTTGTGTTCATTTTATGTAATAACTGTAATGTGACGTAAATATGACGTAATTTTTCCTATTTAAGACTTCTAACGCATGTTAATGAATTTATTATTTTACAATATCCTTTCTCTTTTAAAATTCACGTGTATACTTTTTATGACGTAATTTTCAATAAGTTCCTGCTTTTTATACGCAATTATTTAATTTTAATTTGAAAGTATCTTTTCTATTTATAATAGTCACGTGTAAATAAATTTTTAATTTGAAGCAAACATTATTGTTTCCGTTGTTTATACAGTTGGCAACAGGTTAAATTAGTACAATTTTCTAAAATAAGTAAAAAATATCTCTCGAAATGCTGAAAATTTGAATTTAAAATAGAAATAAAACCTCGAAAAATGAGTCAAATTAAAAAATAAATAAATGAATTCAGCACACCGGGAAATTATAACGCATAAAATGATCTAAAAATTATTAAATTCCGATGTATAGTTTTTGCTCCTATAAAACTTTTTTAGTGGAACGATTTTGTCCAAATTTAGCATTAAATATCTCTTAAAATAATTCTTCGATTTAAAAACTGTCTGCATCAGCGTGTTTATCAAACATTTCTGTATAATACTACCGATTTTCATATTTTTGTATGCATTATTTTTCTTAATATTAACGAAGAAAGACCTCCGGTTACAAAAAATTCAAAACCGGCGGCGGCGGCGATGGTGACAGCGGTAGTTACTTTTTTTTTTGAATAGAGAGATGCTTATATTTTCTTCCCTTTTATGTTTTAAAAACGTTTAAGTTTTTTTATTTTTTTTATTTTTTGTATTTGAGATAGAGTTTTAAACATTTTTGTGTATGTTCTTTATTTTATATGTGATAAATCTGCTCATGAAATTAGCCTTCAGGGTTTATTTTATTTAGTTATTTATTTTTAATAAAAGTGTATGAAGATGTGTTACATTTCATCGTTTTACACTATATATATCATTATAAAATTTATATTACATATAATATTAGATGTATCTAAAAATCGATGCGCATTCTTGTCTAATACACATTTAAAAATCTAAGAGAAATTTGGGTAAAAATATGAATAATTAAAAAAGTAGTAGGAATTTTAAAAAATTCAAATTTTTATTAACTTTTTTATTTAATTAGACATATAGTTGATTTTTTTTTTTTCAAAATATACTTTTGCTTGAAAATTGACATGCAGTGAGTTCACCATTAGAACCATATTTTAAAAAATAAACAAAATTCCTGAAAAGGTAAAGTGAACCTTTAATGCCGAAATTAAATATTTTTTTGTAATTTATTGTTTCAGAATTTTTTATCCACGCTATTCAAAGCCTAAAAATAAAACACGTTGCAAAATTTTGATACTTTCTCTAAATATTCCTTATTGTATGCTAATTAATTTTAAATATTTTATGAAATATCCTAATTTACTGGCAAGAATATGAAATGAAAATGCAATGGACTCGACTCCTATTACTTGTTAACGCGTCTCCTGTTAAGACATATGTCCGGTTAATGAAAACAATTTCGTTTTCAGGATCATTTCCTAAGTGCAAATAAATTTTAAGACATTGCTCTAAGTGTACTTCTCATCGAATATTATGGGTTATTTTTCTCATAAATTTACCAAGCAGAATCGAAAGTGCTGTTGTACGTTGCAGTAAAACCTCTTTAAAGCGACCACATTCCATTCCAATAAAAATTGGTCGCTTCGAGAGGTAGTCTCTTAATGGAGGTCATGTTTAAATCAAGATTTAAATTCTTGAAAAAAAGATAACAATTAATGTTACTAAAATTTATTTTTCACATCAGGAAAAAATATAAAAAATTAAGTATTAAAACAAAATTTAATTACATAAGTTAATTACTGCAGAGTTTAAAAAATGAATATAATGACGTTTGCTTTGATTTTACGGTTTTATCTTTCATAACTTTTATTTCCAAGTCCTTTCGAAATTTAGTAAATAAATGCAATTTTTTTGCACGGGAACTAATAATGACGATTTCATTAATTTATCTATTTCTTTGCTTGTTTCCTAACAGAATAGTGCAGGGAAGTTTATTGACCGTCATTCTTACTTCGTCACCAGAGTTAAATTCATTGCCTAAAAAGGCACAAAGGAATTTAAGCACTGTGACAGAGTTCTCTCACATATCACATTTTCTTTAAAATTAATTTAAATCATATATTTTGGCTTTTGAAACGTGTTGTTTTCTCCCTTCGTTAAGTTAAAAATTTATATTTTAATTCTATGCTTAAAATCCATATCGAATATTACCTGTTCGTTTTTTTCTTTCTTTCAATAACCTCTTTAATTTAATGCAGTAATTTTCAGTTTATGATTTGTAACCGTTTCTCGCAGATGCAATTTATTTTTCAATAACATTTGAGCCAATATATAAATTAAAAACAGAAGAGTTAAAAGCACCTGCCTTTGATATTTCAATGTATGATATTTTTTTTTTCATTTGCGGCGCCCACGAAAGAAATAATTCAGCCTCATTTTTTACTTAAGTAAAAAGTCGTTGCAGTAAAATATCAAAAATGTAAAAAGATTGTTATTTTAGAAGCGGTCTTTAAATCACTTTTTATTTACGTTAAATTTATTTTTCAGTTGTTTAAACATATGCCTTCCGCGGCATTTCACAATTATAAGTAGCAATCATTTAACATAATCATTTGTTTAGATAAGCATTGCCAGGTTTTATGGCGTCTCTAGTAAATACATATGTTGAGCCGTTATTCTGGCAACCGCTTTGCATCACGCGTTTTTCGTTGATTTTATCGGGGTTGCTAGATTTTGGGGTAATCATTTGGCTCGCAAATAAACCCTTTGTCTGCTGTTCGTTCACGGTAATAATGTTTGATTTTGGCGATGTTGTAGCGCCAAGTGTTATATGCTTCTTATGAAATCACTCACTTGTCTCTTGGCCCTCTAAGATGTAAGACCAGGTGGTCTTGTGTCGCGCTTAAGGCGCACATTTTATGCACGGATTTTCTCTCTTTCACTTTTAGTACTTATAAGTAATATTCCTTTTGTAACTTATTTAAAAATGTTAAATAAAATTTGTTAGTTCCTGTATTACTGGTTGGAGTTTTGCGTTTAAAAGAACCTACTCACTGAACCACGTCACAAGAACTTAAATGTAAACGGAATAAAAAAATCTAATCTTAGTTTAGAAGTTTGATGAATAATGCGCCCTCCGGAATTGTTTTTCTAATAAAACCCGCAAGTGACCAGGAAGAAAAAGGAATTTGTTTCAATTTTTTTCAAAGAAATCGGTCGCTCATGAAGGGAGTTCAACTGGGATGGTCTCTGAATGGAGGTAAAATTAGTATTGAGCCTCTGGAAATAAATTTCGTTCCATAAAAAAATGATCGTTCAGGGAGGTGGTCGCACAGGGAAGCTTCACTGTATTTTTCAAAATCAACTTTGATGTAAATTTGGTCATTGAGAAATCATTAGACAATACAAAGATAAAATAGGAAAAAGCAATTTAACAAATTACAACGACCACTTGGAAAATGATTTTTTCAAAGACTAAAATTTAAGACATAAAAAATCGCACGGAGTTGATCCTACATTGCGTAGGCCATGAATTAAACATTAATAGTGTTATTACACATAAAAATTGCAAGCGACAAAAATAGCCTGCGACGCGTACGTATTATCCACCTAAAACTTACGTATTATCCAAGCATTTCATTGGCTGTTCGGGAAAAGGCTTTTCCATCGTCAGATTTCCAAGAAATCTGGCGGCCCATTTTAAATGAAATTTCATTCTTAAACTTCTAAACATCCCACAATATTACTTTTACACCGTCGTATAGAGAAAAAAAAGTACTTTTAAATGCAATTTGTTTGAAAGCTGTATCTCAATTTGTTTCTGAGTTATTAATTTTTTTTGTAGTTTTTATTACTTTTTTGTCATAGTGGCAACAGAAGTATCCATCTCTGTTGAAAGTAAGGGTTAGTGTATAGACCAATCAGAAAACGAATAAAATGCGGATTAAACCAATAAAAAGCTTCAGATATGCTTTTGGTTTCCTACCCTGATGAGGACAATAACCATTTTTCCCAATGTTTAATAAAGAAATATTTCTATAACTAACAAGAAAAGAATCATGCTTCAAGCATAGATTAGGAAACACTTTCCAACACATTCAGAATAATATAACAAAACTTCACCGATTAATAAGTTGAAACATGATGTCTAATTGAAACATATGAAAATGCATAACACTTTCGAAAACACAATCTCAGCAATCTCCATCTACAGTCATAAATTTATCCGTTTGAGTAGGCCTGTATATGATATATAGATTTATATCTATAAATTACTTACATGCAAAAATTTACTACAGTTAGGAAATACACACCATAGTTGAAAATCCCCCTTCAGCAATTTCCCTAATAGAGAGAATGGTACGTGAATTATTTTGTTGAGCCATGTATGCGTATAGAAATTATACACAACGAGTAACATGCAAAAAATTAGTTAAATTTAAAAGTGCATAGTGAAATTGAAAATGCACTTCCATTCTCAAAAACTGTACTGGAACAGATTTCTTTTGTGTGTCCCTGTAAATGAACAATAAATGCTCTGATTGCCCAATTCTATAGTAATAATCTTGTAGCAAATTCAGTAATTTATATCAATTACAATGCATTGCAAATAGCATAATTCCATTAAAATACACTGCAAACGATTTTTCCCCCATTGACCATAATGTAACGGAGTTCTTTTGAACGCCCCTGTAAATGAGCTATTAATGCTACACTCTTCATATTGAGTAGAAAAAAATCCATACTAAACATTGTTAACATATATCAATTGCACGAAAATCTGAGTATATTTACGCGAGTTAGAGCGTGGGCACACACACAGACAAACCGAATTCATAAACGCTTTTCGACTTTGTTGGAAAGTGTTAAAAACGTGACATGTTCGAAAATTAGTAACGACTGCTAACAGACTAATTTTCGAATGTGTTCCAAAACTGTCAAATGATTTGGTAACGCAAAGAAAAATTAGTGATTACATTAATAAAATTAAATTATGTACGTAAGTACGACAATTTCTTTGGATATTTTGCTTAACATCTGTAATTTATTCTTTTGCATTAAGAAATTGTCACTAGCTGTCTTTTTAATTAAAATGACTAAATAAAAAAAAGCTGTTTATTTTAGCAGTAAGTTAGCAACCTGTTTTATTTCTCTCAAAAAAGGAATTTAAGTTATTTAAACTTTTATGTACTGAATTCTGAATTCTTGAAAATTTTATCTTCTAAAGTATTTTTCGTGAATTTTTTAAACTACATTAGAGGATTTATATAATCATTTAATAAATTTTAGAAGGATTTTAGAAGGATTGAAGGCTTTAGAAGGATTAATTAAATTTGAATTTTTAGGGATTTTGGTCACTATTTATAACCCCACTCAAATCTTTTTTTTTAAATATTTTTCTTAGTATTTTGTAGAAATAGGAAATGTACAAACATAATGTTCTTACAATAGAAATAATGAAGTATTTCCTAATTGAAAATCCCCCACACCCCACAACGCCAATAAAGTTGAAAAGATGCAAAGGCAAGAGAAATCATCCTTTTAAAAATAATTTTGCTTTGTGTAACCAATAATGCTTTTGGAACAAGATAAAGTGAAGCATCTATAATTCATTCTAAACTGTATTACTACTAATCGATGTATTAAATGAATTTTATAACAAGTTATTTTAATGGTACTTATACCGGGTGTCCCAAAAAGGACTGACTGATTTTAAAATTCAATAACTTGCAAACGGTGACAGATATTTAAAAAATTCTTGCAGGAGGGTTATACATAAGGTCAAAAGTTTTATTACAGTGATTTTCGATTTTAGTTCGAATTACAAACAATAGATGGCGCTGTAAGCAAGAGTCTCTAAATACAGGCTCGATTTCTGGTCCTTTCTCTTGTTCCATGCCGAAAAAGGAGATGGAAATGTATTATCCGGGCCACGAAGTACCAAAAATCGAGCCTGAATTCAGCGTCTATTGATCTCAGCGCCATCTATTGTTTGTAATTCGAACTAAAATTGAAAATCACTGTAAAAAAACTTTCGACCTTATGCATAACCCTCCTGCAAGAATTTTTTAAATATCTCTCACCGTTTGCAAGTTATTGAATTTTAAAATCAGTCAGTCCTTTTTGGGACACCCGGTAAGTACTGTCAGTAGATAAAGGGTTAAAGAAAGGGACTATAATACATCATTCAAAAGTTTTTATTGTTTAACGCGGACTTTGGTTAGTGTTGGAGGAAAATGGTCTTCCTTGAACGTTCGCCCTAATAGGAGGTTTACTGAATTTAGTTCTCCTCAACCAACTGAATAAATCTTTGTTATGAGACTTAAAACACAGAGTAGCATTTGTAGTTTATTTTCAGACCTATCCGTTATATTTTATCAATATGACAGATGAGTTTCTCCATACTAAGAAAATGTATATAATCACGAACGAAAATGTATAACCTTTTCCGAGCCACCCAAGATTCCGGAAACCTTTCCTTTATCTTTGAAAATCCCAGAAACCTGTTTATTTTCGAAACAACATGTTTTTAAAAGAAATTTTTATTAGTTGCACGTAGATTTTGGAAACGTTACCCAGTAGGTTTTACGATGCATTTATCAAAACTGTACGCTCTCACTGTTGCCGTAAATGAATTTTTTGTGACCGGAAGTATTTCTTCGGTTATATTATAGAAACTACTGCATACAAAATCTGAAAATTGATGTTATTATAGTGAAATGTTTGATAAACACGCTGAAACAGAATGTTTTTAAATCTAAGAATTAATTTAAGAGCTATTGATAGTTAAAGTTGGAAATAATCGTTCCATTAAAAAGTCTTTTTAACAAAAACTATACATAGGAATTTAATTGTTTTTTTAGGGATATACTTCATAAACTTGTGGTGCGCGGAGAGCGCCTATTTTAATAGGCTATGAAAAATATCCGGAAACGTTTCCGAAAATCAATGATACCATATGAAATTTTATAAATGCATCTTTAAGGGTACTGTGGATCTTTATTTGAGGGAAAAAAACTAAATATAGAAAAATAATAGACTAAAATATAGAAAATTATTTTTCTGCATATTATTATTCTCGAGTTTGTTCGGAGTCATTTGCGAAAAACTGCATGCAGATGTGATTATTTTTCGCAAAGTTACAAGCGTTTGAATTTTATACACAAACAATTTTTCGGCTCTTTAAGATACTTTAAATCTGTTAATTTCTCAAAACTGATTTTTTAACGTTCGTAGATTTTTTAAATGCTCCATGCGTCTTAATTTTTGATCAAGATTCATGAAATTGACAAGGAGGAATCCTGATATTTCTCACAAAGAATCTGTGTATGCATTTTAAAATTCGACTTCACTTAAGCTAATTAAATTTGACTTTTAACTTATTAAAAGGCAAAATTTTGATGAAAATCTATATGGAAGTCAGAAAAGAATCTCTAAAATGTTAACTATTCAAGGGATTACAAAATCGATACGCAGATTTCTTTCTAATAGAGTTTTAAGTAAAAAAAAAAAAAATGCAAAATCGTGGAAATATCTAAAAAATTAAGACGCATGGAGTATTTTAAAATTTTAAAGATTTTTAAAAAATCTTAAAATTATAATATGATTGGAAATTACTTTTAAGGTTTTTTATAAACTTATGGTGAAATGTGTATTTCTAAAAAAATTCACATACAGTGAAACCTTCCTGTACGACCACCTCCATTAAGCGACCACCTGCCTGAACGACCATTTTTTCATGGAATGAAATTTATTTCTATAAGTTCAATACTAATTTTATCTCCATTCAGAGACCATCCCAGATGAATTCCCTCCAGAAGAGACCGATTTCTTTGAAGAAAATGAAACAAATTCCGTTTTCTCCTGGTCGCTTGAAGAAGGTTTTGTTAGAAAAATAATTCCGGAGAGCGCATTATTCATCAAACTTCTAAAGTAAGTTTAGACTTTTTTTTTCCTTAGAAAGGTAAGTTTTAAGTGTTTAAACCACTTTGTGCCTTTTTAGGCAATGAATTTAACTTTGATGACAAAATAAGGATGATGGTCAATAAACTCCCCTGCCCTATTCTGTCAGGAAACTCTCAAAGAAATACATAAATTAATTAAATCGTCATTATTCGTTCCCGTACAAAAAAAAAAATCAATTATTTACGGAACTTTGAAAGGACTTGGAAATAAAAGTTATAAAAGATAAAACCATAGAACCAAAGCAAACGTTAAAGTATTCATTTTTAAAACTCGGCAGTAATTAGCTTATGTAATTAACTTTTGTTTTGATACTTAAATTCTCATATTTTTTCCTGATGTGAAAAATAAATTTTAGTAACATTAATTGTTAACTTTTTTTCAACAATTAAAATCTAGATTTAAACATGACCTCCATTAAGAGACCACCTCTTGGAGTGATCAATTTTAATTGGGACGTAACATGGTCGCTTTAGGGAGGTTTTACTGTATCTATGTTAAAAAGTAAAAAAAAAAAAAAATTGACGTCCACCGTTCCCTTAAATCTCAAAAATCTAAGTTCCTAAAGATAAAGAATGCTTTTCAGAATCTTATATCGTTTGGAAGTGGCTATTGTTTATGTTCGTTTATAGTTATGTTATATTTTTCTAGATTAGGAAATATTTCTATATGGTGTAGGAATAAATTTCCTGCTGTGAAATGTAACTTGTAAGTAAACACAAAAATATATTTCCTAACATTTATTCCTTTATGAACTTTCTTTCCCACATCTTAAAGCCTAAATAAATTCATCACTATAGTTTAATCAATATTTTCTCTAAATACTTCCTTATTGCATATTAATTAAATTTACTTATTAAAAAATCTAACTATCTGCCAGAAAAGACAGATAAGAATTTTGAGTTATTTGCAGTTATTTGCAGTTATTATTAATTTCTGCTATGGGATTTAAGATAAAGAGCAGCATCTTCAGAACATTTCGGAACAGCTGCCATCCTTAACATACAACTATAATATCGTTTAGATTTTTTTTTAAATAGAGCATCTTTTGAAGTGTATGTTACAAAACTATGTTAAACAGATAATTAAGGTTCGGGTAAATTTTTGGAATTTTGTGGTAATTATATTTTGTTTTGCATGATATATCTGTCATATTTTCAAATAGGAAGTAATTTACTAGGCCAATTTCAATATAGAATCTTGACTTTGTGAGTAAATTGAAAACTATTAATAGATCAGATGGTAAAAGTGGTAAGTGACGCAATCATCATTTTGAAAAAATGAGCTGTAAAGTTACAAATACCTATTTGCGTTTAGTGTCAAATGCCTTATTTATCAATTAAAAGCTCAGTGAGTATCGGATATTTTCAAACAGCATTTTAACAGATAGTAGACGACCATTGATTATCTTCAATCACATGATTAACTCTTTTTTTTTATATTTGTCATGTACCACCTTTGTCATCTGAGTTCTTCACATATTTCCTAATATTTATTCCTTTCTTACCTCTTAAAGCCGAAACTAGAAAACAGGAATTCTGCTTTCTCAGAATTTAGTGTCGCCCGCGAAGAAAAATAAAATATATGTGTATATATATAGATAGATAGTACAAAACATATTTCATTTTAAGACTTAAAACACATTTTTTATTTTGTATAAAATGACGTCATCCGCATCCGCTGAAGAATTCCTCATTTGCGACTCAGTATTAAACAACATTTAGAGTAAAGTACGCATAGGACGTCACTATCGCTGAATAATAGACAAATAAAAAAAAAAGAGATTTTGTCATTCAAGACACTCGACAAAAAAACAAGTCTATCTAATGATTCATATGCCTTCATTGCTTTGTTATATTAATACAGATACTTAAAATTAAATTTAGTTTATAATAGCTCCCTGTTTTATCAGAAATCATTCATTTATATATTTTCAAAATAGCACGTATTTTAAGTAAATTTTTTTCAGTTTTTATGGGAAAATGGCAACAAAAAGATATAATTGCTATTTTCCTTAACTTTCTATGGAAATGGAGTACTTGAGTTGCTAAAATTAAACAGATGTCGCTAAAAACTACTAAAAATTATTATCTCAAAAATAAATAGAAATGCAGTTTTCAAACAAACTCCATTTAAAAGTCCACTTTTTTCCCAATACGACGGTATAAAAATGTCAAATGTACGATACTTAGACGTTTAAAAAACTGCTGCTTTGTTTTACGGCTGGCTTATACAACAGAACGCTATTTTTTAGAGACGACACTTTATTTGCTGAGAGAAAGAAATAGCATAACAGGGGCTAATAATGACGCCATAATAGTTTAATCCATATTTTCTCTAAATACTCCTTATTGCACATTAATTAAATTTATTCAGTAAACAATTTAACTATCTGCCAGAAAAGCAATTCAGAATTCTAAGTTAGGTATTTACAGTTATTTTAATTAGTACCTGGTATGGGATTTAATAGGAAGAACAGCACCTGACGTACACTTCCGAAAATCTGTCATCCTTAACACTCAACCACTGAACCAAATAGAGCAGTGTTTCAAGTGTACAGTACAAAAGTAACTATGTTTATAGTATCTGTATGGCTTTAAAACAAATGTCTATTTTGATTATAATTTCAATTCAAAAACTTGCTGTTTTAGACAAAAAAAATGAGGGTAAACTTTATGATCCTGGTGCTTTTTAAACATTTGTATATCGTACAAAGTTAAAAAACAACTAGTAATTTGAAATTCGTTTTTTGATATTTTTCAAAAGTGATTTTTGTTTTGCAAAATTGAGTAAAAAATTGTTGAATCCCATTACTACAAAATTTTAAATTATGTATTAAACCTACATTCAAAGGATGTAGACTAGTCTTATGCTGATTAAGGGGTTACATGTATTTCGAAGGTTAACAAAAAACATACTTTCCCTATTTTTTATGTATAATAAATAAATTATTTAACTCAAAATTTTAGGAATATAAACGGGCTACATTTAAATAATATTTTATAAAATTTTCATTCAAAAATTTGGAAAATTCAGTCGGCAAGACTTGGTTTCCACTGACCCCTCAAAAAAGTATACTTGTGGTGGTCAGGATAAATCATGATAGCTTTATCTAAATAAAAAAAACCAAACAAATATGTTCTCTTAGTAGATAAGTATAGATCGTGATTGAACGAAGGATTTAAACAAAAATTGAAGCTTCAATATTCGGCAGAGTTGTGTGCTTCAAAGGCTCTCTCTCCTACACTTTTACTCCGATTGAATTGAAACTTTGGGAAAGCATATTCTAGACATATTGTACTATTAGTTAAAATATAAATAAATAAATGGATATTTTAAATTTTCAAACCCATGTAATCCCTTAATAGAAAAGTGTTTCACAGTTCTAATTAACGAATTATAAACGTTTTCAGGAATTGTCAGCGTTATCTTTTTATACTTATAGTAAAATAAATATAAATATTCGTGTTTTTGTCATAAAAATAGTCTAGTTTCTTGCACAGCATTATTATAATTACTATGGAATTCATAAAATGTATTTATTTCTAAAAGTTTAAAATTTAAGTTATTTAAAAAAAAAAATAGCAATTTTTCGGTTCATTTTACAGTACAGTAGAACCCCTTTTATCCGAAACTCTCGGTTAATCGAAATCCATTTTTTGAGCTTTTTTTTTTTGTTGTTGTTGTTGTTTTTTACTATCACATTCCTTGTGCGCAAACTCTAGTTTGAAAGCTTTTTTCTTCTTCTTCATACTATTATATTCTTTATGTACAAGCGGCCCTCTCCGAACTACGAGTGCATATAAATATTTTCAATCCACTTTCTTAGAGTTCCTTTGAATTTAACTTGAGCTCCCGTAAGCTGCAGAGTGGAACGAAGAAAACGAATAAATTAGCAATTCTGAAGCTTTTGAACGTTTTTCAAAAGGTTTGGCATGACTGGAGCAACAGAAAGACTGTGATACTGGTGAACTAATAATATTAAAAAACTCCGTGATAGAGCTTCATAGCAAAGGCAACCGAAACTGCGACAAACAAAACATTTTTTCAAACCCTTGTGATATATATAAAAGGTACTTAATTTCAAAATTAAAATTCCGGTAATTTATTCTTCTTTCTATTTTGCTATTGCTTTATTTTTATTAAGCACTTGTGATCATAATAAGAAATATTGCATATATTTCTCCTTAGTCTTAAAATTGAAGCATTCTCGATTATCCGAAAATTTTGATTTTCCGAAAGAGGGTCGGTCAGAATTACTTCGGATAATTGAGGTTCTACTGTATTTTTTAAAATAAAAAATTCAAAGAAAACTAAAATTTCTTATTTGTGTGTTTATGTCACATTTGTTTGATATTTTAAATAACAATTAGCAATTTTAAACTGAAAATTTGCCAAAATTCAAAAAATTTGCTCCGAAGGCAGATAGATATCTCATCAAACGTTCAGGCTCTGTTAATTGTTAGGAATTTTTTAGTAATTATACTTTGTTTTAAATGATATGTATGTTATATTTTTAAGTACCAAGTAATTTTATCGCCAATTTTATGTAGGAAATACTACTTACACTATTAAAACTTGTTTTTTTACATTTCAGACATTATTGCTTATTTTCAAGGACATCATTCAGTCAGAATCGTTATCATGCAAATTTAATTTGAAAACATTTGTTATTATTTTTAAAATACATCCCCTTCTCAACAGTAATTCAGCAAGTACTAGTTTTTTATTTCAGTTCTGAGTTTGGCAAGAGTTCTGTGAAGAAGAAAAAAAAAAGGCTACGATAAAAATCGTATGTAGTTTGGAAGTGGTTATTGCCTATTTTCATTTGTGGTCATGTTATATTTCCTAAATCAAAAAACTTATTCTTATAGCGGAGGAAATAATTTCCTGCTTAAATATAGTTTACGAACAAATGTAAAAATATATTTCCTAATATTTATTCCTTTGTGAACTTTCTTTCCCACTTCTTAAAGCCCAAATAAACGCGTCACACTAGTTTAATCAATATTTTCTCTAAATACCCATTATTGCACATTAATTAAACTTACTCAGTAAACAATCTAGTTATCAGCCAGAAAAGGCAGATCAGAATTCTAAGTTATTTGCAGTTATTTTAATTAGTTCCTGCTATGGGATTTTAAATGGAGAGAAGCATCTTCCGTACATTTCGGAAAAGCTGGCATCCTTAACATTCAACCATCGCCAAATAGAGCAGATTCTCGAGTGTATAGTAAGAAAGGAACTATGTTTATTCTATCTGTATGTCTTTAAAACGTCGATTTCGATTATAATTTCAATTCAAAAACTTACCGTTTTAGAAAAAAAGGGGATAAACTTTATGACACAGCGGTTTTTTAAACATTATATTTCGCACAATATATAAAAACAAATAAGTTGAAATTTGTTTCTTGAATTTTTTTGTTTCAGAAGTGATTTTTTTATGTAAAGTTGTTAAAAAAATTGCCATAACTCAATAAATAATAATTCAAGTGCTACAATTTTTTTTATAATTATGTTTTAAAGATGTATTCAAAGAGAATAGACTGTTCTTATGCTGATTAATAGAAAAGTGTTTGATTTACACAGTTTTAATTTACGAATTATTAATGTTTTTCGGGAATTGTCAGCATTGTTTGTCTTCTTATGCCTATAACTTTTAAATTATTCATGTTCTTGTCCTAATAATAGTCTAGTTCCTGTATAACCATTATATTTATAGCGTTTTATACGTATATTCAACCGGAGTAGACTATTCCTAAGGTGATTAATATAAAAGTGTTTGATTTACACAATTTTAATTTACGAATTATTAACGTATTTCAGGAATTGTCAGCATTGTTTTTCTTTTTATGCCTATAACTTTTAACATATTTCTGTTATTGCAATGAAAATAGTCTAGTTCCTGTGTATAACATTATTTTATATTTTACGAAATTCATAAAATGTATTTATTTTTAATAGTTTTAAATTTAAATAATTTTAAGAAAATAGCAGTTTTTCTGTTAATTTGGGAGAGGTAGGGGAGGTTTGATACATAGGGAGGATTGATACATTAACAATTTTTCTCAACAAATGGCATTAACAGCCATTCTAACACATGTGAAGGCTTCTTTTATTTGCTGAAGTCATCATTACCTGAACTAATCAGTGAAGAACTGACAACTTTTCTTTTCTTTTAATTTTGAAGGTTTTTGGAATGTCAATGTAAATTTTTTCACTGACAGATTTTCTTTGATAACTCTTTTTATTGTGAAGATAATATCTTGTATTTTTTTAATTTAAAAAGCACATTGTTAGGATTAGTTTTACTAGAAAGTAGATTACCATTTTGCAACTGCATTTGTACAAAGTGATTGAAAATCCAATAAGGCATAATAGGGAGAAATGATACACTTGTATATTTGAAATTTAATAGTTTTTTTAAGTTTGCAAACTAATATAGGACTGTAATATTCATTATTGTTTTACAGCAAGAGCTACTGAAGTTGGTAAGGAAGAACAAAGAGACCATTCACAGACATTATGTAGGTTACATAGAAAAGCAGTGCGATGATAGATGGTTAGTTCGCTTTGCTCGTCATGTAGAAGGGAAAAAGTTTAAATGGCCTGAAAGGGAAAATGTTTCTATAATTTACGAAGGGCAAATTGAAAAAAAAAAACGCTAAATCTATCCAATTTTACTTATCAAAATGATAGAGTTATTAGATTTTTTTAAAACCATTTCAGGGGTGGTGGTATGTTTATGAAAACACTTAATTTTAATTCCCAAATGCCACATTGGCACCAGCATTTTAGTAAAATATCTTCCATTTAGTATGAAAGTGAAATATATCCCTTTTCTTATTTCTAATTAAATTTGTTGGTAAATTCCGGTGCCATTCATTTATTCAACACATTAGCATTGAAAATGCTTTGCCCCTGAAAGAGTTAAAGGAATCTTAAATGTGCTAAATTTGTGTTAAATTGTTTGCAAATTAGCAATGTTCACTTCATTTTTCCTTGCAGCCAGATCTCTAGGGATTTTTTCATTATTTATTTTCTAAAAAGTGTGTTAATGGGATTGTTTAAATAATAGCAATAGTTTAAATATTTTTGTGAAAAACATTTCTGAAACAAAAATATGTCAATGTCATTTCGTTTCAAATTTTACTTAACTATTTCTAGATTTAACATAAAAAATTATATGACGCATAAATTGAATTGTCTGCAGTTTTTTTTTTTCAATTTACATGTTGTTCAAATTACAATGTATCAAGCCTCCCTTGCTATTGTATCAATCCTGCCCAGTAATGGGGAAATTTGATACAGTAGTAACCATTCAAAATAATTGGGATATATTTTTTGAATGAATATTTTTTAAATTCACAATATTTTTAATAAATGAATAAAAGGTCTCTTTATAAGAAAACACGAAAAATTTGTTTAAAAATAGCTTTCTAAGGGTATTAAAAAATTTGTAAAAAAAAGTGTATCATACCTCCCCTACATCCCCTATACTATTTTTTTTAAATAAAAAAATGAAATCAGTTATTTGTTTGATTGTCACATTTTTATGACATTTTAAATAATAATGAGTAATTTTAAACTGAAAATTTAGAAAAATTCAAAAACATTTGTTCCTTTAGGCATTCAGATACCTTAAAAGACGTTCAATTAGGCTCGGTTAATTGTTAGAAATGTTTTCTTAATTATCATTTATTTTAAATGATATGCATGTTACATTTTAAAGTACGAAGTAATTTTTTAAGCCAATTCCAATGTAGAAAATACTACTCATTAGAAATCAGCTTTTCAAATGTTTTATGCGTTTTCTAAAATTTTTACTTAGTCATCTTATATACCTTATTTCCCTAAATAACGAAGTTTTGTTAAAGACTTCAGAAAGTGTTGGAAAATGTTTCATAATCTATGCTTAACGCATGTTTTTTAAGGAGGGGGGGCATAGGCAGCTTAACTTAACATGTAGAATGTAGATATTTGCTTCGCCAGACTACATCGGGTATATCAACTGTTTTGGACAGTGTAAATCTATAATTTTCTCTTAAACTCGCTTTTTGTTTACTTTTTAATCTTTTTCTATCATAATTACGTAATAATTTAAGTTACATTGTATCAATCTTTCGACATTTCCTATATCTTTAATCGCTTCGTCTTTATCTCTCGAGATAAAGACGCATTTTCTTTTCTTTATGCTTTTTTATTAAATTGTCGTACAACTAATGTACTACTTCTAGAAAAAAAATTATGGCTCCTCTAAGATGTGTTACACAATTACTCATTGACAGGGAGTGGAGGTGCTTGGCAAATATGTATCCCCGGAAAGCATTCACATGTTCACCTATTCTAATTTCCATATAAGAGTTTTGGTAGCTAATTAAAAAGTATAAGTATTATGAATCCGTGATTCGAGTATCCTTCTGTTGCAGAATTTTAGAGTGCATGTGTATTTTATATACCGGGTGAGCCAAAAGTACATTACAATTTTAAAAATGCATAAAAATGGAAGAAATCTTAATAACGGAGTGCTGTTTGCAAGAAAGGGCTCACTAGGTAGTCGGATTTTTTTTAACAAAAAAAAAAACAAATTACAACGACCATTTGGAAAATGATTTTTTCAAAGACTAAAATTTAAGACATAAAAAATCGCACGGAGTTGATCATACATTACGTACGCCATGAATTAAACCTTGATAGTGTTGTAACACGTAAAAATTGCAAGCGACAAAAATCGCCTGCGACTCGTCAGATTTCCTGAAACTTACGTATTATCCACCTGAAACTTACGTGTTATTCAAGCCATTTCATTGGCTGTTCGGGGAAAGGATTTTCCATCGAAATCTGACGACCCATTTTAAATGAAATTTCATTCTTAAACTTCTAAACATCCCACAATATTACTTTTTACACCGTCGTATAGAGAAAAAAATGTACTTTTAAATGCAATTTGTTTGAATGCTGTATCTCAATTTGTTTCTGAGTTATTAAATTTTTTTTTGTAGTTTTTGTTACTTTTTGTCATAGTGGCAACAGAAGTATCCATCTCTGTTGAAAGTAAAGGGAAATACAGATTACTGTATAGACCAATCAGAAAACGAATAAAATACGGATTCAACCAATATAACGCCTCAGATATGTTTTTGATTTCCTACCCTGACAGAGAGCAATAACCATTTTTCCGAATGGTTAAAAAGTTTAAAAAATCACATGTAGAGGGCACTGATGACCCGAAACACAATGAACACAATTTGTTCTTCCCGAAACACAATTTGTTCTTCCATCGTCCATTTGTTCTTCCAATAACAAATGTTCAGCATGACCTCCAGAACATCCTACGACACAACTGTTGTCCTGTTCATTGTGTTTCGGGTCCTCAGCTCCCTCTACATGTGATTGTGATTTTTTAACTTTATTTTTTTATTTTTTTTTATATTTATTTATTTATTATTTTTTTTAACCATTTGGAAAAATGGTTATTGTGCTCGTCAGGGTAGGAAATCAAAAGCATATCTGACGCTTTTTATTGGTTGAATCCGCATTTTATTCGATTTCTGAATGGTCTATACAGTAATCTGTATTTCCCTTTACTTTCAACAGAGGTGGATACTTCTGTTGCCACTATGACAAAAAGTAATAAAAACTACAAAGAAAAAAAAACTCAGAAACAAATTGAGATACAGCTTTCAAACAAACTGCAAATAAAAGTACATTTTTTTCTCTATACGACGGTGTAAAAAGTAATATTGTGTGATGTTTAGAAGTTTAAGAATGAAATTTCATTTCAAATGGGTCGATGGAAAAGCCTTTTCCCAAACAGCCAGTGAAATGCTTAGATAATACGTAAGTTTCGGGAAATCTGACGAGTCGCAGGCGATTTTTGTCGCTTGCAATTTTTACGTGTAATAACGCTATTAATGTTTAATTCATGGCGTTCGTAATGTATGATCAACTCCGTGCGATTTTTTATGTCTTAAATGTTAGTCTTTGAAAAAATCATTTTCCAAATGGTCGTTGTAATTTGTTAATTTGTTATTTATTTTTTTGCTTCTAAAAAACATCCGACTATTTTGCGAGCACTTTCTTGCAAATCGCACTCCTTTATCCTAATTTCTTCCTTTTTTTATGAGTTTTTAAAGTTATAACGGTCTTTTGGCTCAGACGGTACTTTACATTTAATTAACCCGGATACCACAATACTGCGACATTGTGCGCAACATTCTACAACAGCTAATATCCATAATAGAACGGATAACTAACTAACTAACCGGTGCACTTTCTGCTGCGACCGCATCACACTTTCAATGCACGAAGTAATGGATCCTGAACTTTTCTTAACATTAGAATAATTTTTTTAAAACTTTGTGGCATACTTTTTATCACTGTTCTTTATTTCTACACATTTTTCATATTTCCATGATCAATACTTAAAATATTATTTCTTGTTGTTGTTCAGTTTGGATAAAAGTTTAATTTTAAATAATATAAAATTAAATAGTTCTGATGAAATTGAATAAAATACATAGATTTTTTAATAAAAAATAAATATCGGTATGAATTTTAGAAAATTTGTCATATTTTAAAAAAGAAAATCCAATTTGAAAATATCCACCCCATACTAATATATGGGAGTTATGCTATGTTTTGCCATAAATTTTCCTTAGAAATTTTATTTCATTGTATTCATGGGAGGACTACTAGATTTAGTGTAATAAAATAGGGAGTTAGCTCTCTGTACTATTGTAGGCCTTAGTGCCTACAACTCTTGCGCTTACTATTTTGCTCTTCTTCTTGAGAGGTAGAGTGCTTTTATTTATTACAGTAGCGACAAATGTTCCATGTACGTGTTCAAGTTTTGATTTTTTCTCTGATATATAGCAGCCCACATCCATGATCTAACTAATATACGCTACGATGAGTATTTGTTTTTGAACCCTTAAATGCCTGATTTTTCAAAAATCATTGTAATAATGTTTTTCAGCTTTCATTTTTTAAATAAATCACGGGAAAAATCATATTTTGTTTTAAGTATGATTTACGGCTAAAAAACAGTTTGTTACTAATCGGCAATACTGGTGTTTCATTGGAAAAATAATTTTACTTGATAAAATTCTATAATATTAAACACACAAGAATTTTAGGATCTATAAAAAGAAATAAATTTTACTTGCTCACGGCAGAACAAAATAGGGTATTTCGCAAGCTTCCAAACAAAACAAAAAGAACAAGAAGCAACAATTCAAATAATAAATCTATCTTTATTCTTAAAGAGCACAAGTGTTGCCATCTACATGTTGAAAATCGATTTAATAATATTTTCAGAATGTAATTTATTGGCAACATTTGGCATTTTAGATTGAATATTATACTAATAGTATTTTAGAGCCTAAATTGGGTATGTTGCCGAAAAACAACACCCGGCATTTAAGGGTTAAATAAACATTAGTTTAGCGATAACAGCAGAATCTCAAGTGCTCGTATTTACCATACACCTCAACCTAGACAATCCCGGTCGAATGCTCTAATATAATTCCCGGTTAACACGATTGGACCTGATTCTAACCTAAATCCAATCAGATTAATGATGATTACCATTTAAGTATAGCGTTTAGAATATATAGTGTGGAAATCAGCTATCCAAACAGTGCTAAAATTTATATCTCTTACTGTATTACTGTATTACTGGGCGGGGGGGGGGGGGGATGGCCTGAGCCAAAGCACCGCGACCAGGGGTCTATTGTGCTATACGCTAAAAATGAAAGAGGAAAACATCCTCACTTAGTCCTTAAATAGACCAGTAGCTGACATAAAATTCAGCAGACATTTGATAGGAATATCCTGAATTTCCCATGGCTCAATCAGATGTCGACCCATGTGTTCGAAACGGTAAGCAGCATATGCCTCACAGTTACAGAGCACATGTAATGCAGTTGCCTCTTCATACTTACAACCCCTACAAAGAGGGTCATTAACCACCTTCATAGTACTAAGGTGTCCATTAAGTCTACAGTGTCCTGTTAACAGTTCCACCATATTTCTTAGACTATTCCTTCTGAGCCCAATGAGTTCCTTTGCCCTTTTGCTAGGGCATGCGCTGTTGAGCTCTTTCACTTGTCTATGTCCAGTTGAGTCAAGCCATTCTTGATACTGCTGCTCTCTTAAAATTCTAAAAACAGTAGTTCTAATGCAGTCCTTAGAAATGCCAATAGCTGGTTCTGGTCCAATAAATGGAGTAACCGACCCTTTCCTTGCTAGACTATCAGCAAGCTCATTATCCAGGATGCCAGTATGACCAGGTACCCAATGTATAGCAAAATCATTACCATTACTGGCAAGCCTGTTCAAAGAGCAGTAACACTCCCAAACAATCCTAGAAGTAATTGTATGTTTCTGTAAGGCAAGCAATGCTGCCTGACTGTCAGAGTAGATGTTGACAGACAGGCTACTATACCCCCTCTCAATGCAAATGTAATAACACATAAGTAATGCATAGACCTCTGCCTGAAAGACAGTGGCGTAACTACCCAGCTGGTAAAATAAGGATGTACCATCAGCTGGGCATCAAACGCCAGCTCCCGTACCAGTATTCATCTTGGAACCATCAGTAAACCAGATCATACCAGTCTTAAGCTCCGTTACAGAAAGAGTTTAACATTCAGCTCTAGAGAGAAGACTAACTCTGAACGGCTTATCAAATACATGCTTTAAAGGCATGCCGTCACCCTTCATGATAAAGATTGGGTGCTTACTGATTTTACAGTTAAGCCTGCCCCAAGTAAGATACCTCGAGTAACTCTGCCACTGCCCATGTAAAGTGAGTCTATAAGAGCAGAGCAATGCTTCTGCTTCAATAATCACATGCAGTGGGTACATACCCAACATCAGCTCCATAGCAGATGTAGGAGTTGTCCTAAGTACACCTGTCACGGAGAAGCAGATCATCCTCTGCAGTTTCGCTAATTCTGTCTTGGCAATGTCAGTCATTATATCTCTTAAATTTGCAACAAAGGGATCCAATATTTTAGCACTTTTTTAAGTATTACTGGAATAGGCGATTTCCACACTATATAGGCGCAATAATTTAAGCGTTCGAGCGAAGTGTTTCTAGGTTGAGTTAGATGGTGAATACGAGCATAAATTTAATGTTGTCCAAATAAATTTTACAGGATGAAGGTCACTATTGTCATACAGAAAGGTAGTCTATTGGAAGGTGAACAGACATGGACATTAAAGGCAATCCCGCCAAAATTAGATATATGCTTAAGTTTGTTCATGGAGTCCATCTAACTAAAATACTCAACTAAAGTTCAAAAAGTCGTAATATACAAACAAAAAGCGAATATGTTAACATTAAAAGGCTATTTTCACCACGTAATCTTGTTTTTTAAAATAAAAACTATACAGACCTCAAAATTACATGAATTACAAAGAGTTTATAAGTTTAAGGAAATCGTATAAATTTTATGAAATCACAGCGCTAAAATATACGATTTATCTACCCGTTTTGTCAGTTCTGATAATTAAAATTTGTTAATTTTCGCTGTTAATAAATTGTAAACAACTGAATGCTGAAGAAACATTTTACTATAATATCCTAATACTTCAAGAAAATATTATGATGAATTATTTCTATCGCATATTTGTAGTTCATACTTGACATGTAATTTTGTAGAAACTCACTTTTGATAATTAAAAGAAACTCTGCGTTTGCTAATATTTAATAAAGTTGAGAATATCAAACGAGTTAAGCTATTCAAAAGAGAATAGCTGCGTAATTATGTTTCTGAACAAAGCCTTGAAATCCATTTAGACTGACAGTATGGCATATTCAGATGAAAAGCTTTGCATCTAAGGCACTAAATTCTTATGTTATAAAGGAAATAAAAGGCTCTAGAAAAGATTATGAAGTTCTTTCATATTAAATTAGTTGTCGTCTGATCTTTTAAAAGGTAAATTAAAAGTAGTGTTTCATAAATCACTGGTGTATGCGCAAACAAAAAGAGGTAGAAAGTGTTCTTGATTTTAATTTTATGTGCGAATGGTTTATTTTGAGTATGATATGCGTATAAAAAAAAAGTCACATTTTATATTTGGGATGAAGGAATAACTTTAATGAGAAGTGCTTTCAGAAAACTCGCGTGAACTTATGTTTATCGTGCAAAGAAAAAATGTAAAAATCTTTTAAAGGAAAATCCCTAGGACAGCGCGGATATAAACCCTAAAAATTTCGGCTCTGTTGCTCAATGGCAGGCCTATCCAAACTTTCACTAATCTGAGGGGCACGGCACTTCAGCTTTTGGCAAACAATGGAGAGTACCATTATTATCATGGTTCAAAACATGAACAAAATTATCTTACGGCATTAACAGTGACACATACATACAAATGTATTTCACAGTAGAAGACATAAGTCCCCTATGGTTCATGAGTCGCATTTGAAAAAAGAAAATCACTAAATTGTAATAAATTTCAAATTACATAATTTTTCAGTGAGCGACCCATTTTACACCTTTCTACTCTGTACAAGAAAAAAAAAATCTGTAAAGTTACTAAATTTTTTCTATAACAGACGCTATTACAGGATTTTTTCTTGTTGCCGTTACATAAAATGTTCTAGGAATCTCAGTTTCCTAGAAAAAATTTTGTAACTTTACAGATTTTTTTTTACAGTGTAAAGTGGATGGAGCCATAAACATTATTCTCTTTTACATAACTTTATTATCTTAGACAGGGAGATGATCGCATAAACCATCACCTCATCGAGTTGACGGCTGAAATCCCAGGATTAGTTAGCACTTGATTCCCATATTAAAATGCATCTGGTCTGCTGAGTCATATTTTGGCGGAAAACAATTTCAAACCCCATTTTAGCGGTTGACTGGTGGGTTTTCCATTGTGCTTTTTCCTGCTCCCAGTCCTCCATGTCTTCATACCTTTGGGTGCAGGAAAACACAATGGGAAACCTACCAATCGACCACTAAAATCGTATCTGCTGGAAGTTTCCACCAAGATATGACTTTGCTAGCCGGTTGCATTTTAATACGCTAATCGCGTTTTGTCTAATCCTGGAATTTCAGTCGTCAACTCCATGAGTTGATGGTCTGTTCAGCCACCTCCCGGTATATAAACAAGTGGGTAAGTGTGATCGAAGACCGCACAGGATGTTTCGTTTAATATTCCTTTCAAAACAGTTTAACCTTTAATGAAAAAAAATCCAAATAGGTAATTGTAATGATGTTATTAACATATTAACACATATCATTATTTATCCCCCTTGTAAAATTAAATTCTCCTTTTTACAGTTCTAAATTTAATCGATACTTATTTTCCTTTTCAAAAAGTATATCTATTTTGCTTCTCTTTTACGCTTCGTAAACTACATTCACTTTATAGTCTCAGGGTCACTTAAAGCCACCAATAAAATACATAAAAAACAAAGCTACTTTCTCATCTTAAAGGCATTCCTGTGCGAGCATACGTTCCTTCTGTTAACGAATATATAGAATAAGATACTTTTTGACCATATGCTCCTGTGGCAGCAGTATTTTAAACACCCATTGTTAATTCGCCGTTTGATAGTCAATACCAATGCCTTTTCTGCCTGAAAGATATCCTGTTAATATTAAAATCGGCGCCTGGCATCTGCGTTGCTTCTTCTAAAAATATATTTCCCATTACCCAGCCTTGTCATATCATACCGTTCGTGATTTTGAATTCAAAATGTCCGTTAAGTGATGTATTCTTTGTGGTTATAACTGTGCAAAGTTCAAAGATTTGTGGCTCGATGCACTTACTATCAAGTCTGTTGGGCAACACTCTATCTCTGAGCGTACTACTGTAAAGATGTAGCAGCATTTTTACCTCCTGTATTCCGGGGGTCACACCGCGAGAATATTATATTGCTCGCTTGTCTTTAATAAAATGCCACATGCATATCTTGGACATTTTACTTAATCTCTCGTATTACCTGAGTTTTTGCATTCACGCAAAGTACTTTAAACTGATACAGCTGAGTTATTACAGATAAAATGGTTATTTAAAATTTAAATCAATTTATCTTAAAAAGGATAAAGCAAATCAATAGGACAGTAATTTATAATTATTGGATCCTTAATGTTTTTCAATATGTACATAGATAGCAGCACCAATAAATTTAATTATAAAAGTATTACAATTAGAAGTTTTTTTTAAAAATTAAATACAAATTATTCTAAAACTACTTTTCAGACAATTCTAACAGCATATGTTGGTATATCTGAAAAACATATTCAATTACATGATTTAATTTCAGCTAAAAAGAGATCCTTTAAAACCTAAAAGATAAAAAAAACGAAAGTTCTTTTAATTAAATCCATCGGACAATGAATTGTAGTCAATTTAAAATTACACAATTTCTCAAAAAAAAAAAAAAATCTAAAAATTAAAAAATCTATATAAATATTAAAAAATCTATATAAATATTAAAAAATCTTTTGATCTTTTAATCTTTTAATAAAAAAATAATTGCTTAAATATTTTACAACAACTTTTACCCTTACAATGAAAAAAAATATATTTAAATTCCGTAAAATTGAATCTATTAGATAATGAAATCTATTCCGGAGAAATTTTTTTCAAACACCGACGCAGAGCTTCGAACCGGAAACATTTTGATTAGCAGGTAAATGCGACTCACGAAGTTATCTAGCTTGCGTGAAAAATATCATTACCTTACATATTTATCTTATGAACTGCAAAAAAAAAATAACATTGATATGAATTTTGTGATAAATCAGCTCTTGAATTCAAAGATTACGTGGCGGAAAAACACGGTTAGGCCGCTTAAAGAGCTAGATAAAAAAAAAAAAAAATCCATGTATAATACACAAAAATATATCAATTTCACACAATCATAATTAAACAAATTAGTTAATGATACTTAATTTATACATTTACATATTACCAATTTTGATCAGGTATTATTTCATTAAAAATATTGTCTTTTATACATGTCTGTGTCATTTGACAACTTCTAAAGTTAGTTATTAAAAAAAGTTTTAATTCATTACATAAAAAATACACTATCCAGTTGCTTTTTTAAAAAAATCTTCCACACTTTATCTGGAAAAACAGTATTTTGTACTGGTACAATAAGATAAAAATTTTAGTAATAATTTTAAAAACATATTTATCTTAAAAACATTCACGTCAAAAGTTTTTAAGAAGAATGTGTTTTTAGAAATTACTAAAATTTTATTTTATTGTACCAGTACAAAATACTGTTTTTACAGATAAAGTGTGGAAGAAATTTTTTGAAAAGCAACTGAATAATGTATTTTTATATGATGAATTAAAACATTTTTAATAACTATCTTTAGCAGTTGTCAAATAACACAGATATGTATAAAAGACCCCATTTTTAATGAAATAATACCAATTGAAAATTGGTAATGTATAAATGTATAGTATAATATAGGTATTAACAAAAAAAAGCCCCTTCGGTTTTTTATTATTTTGAGGCACTTAATTTCTTGAGTAATCTAAAATAAAATATGAAACTAAAAATAATTAATTAAACCAATGATATAGACTTCTTAAGATATAGACGAAACAAAAACTGCTCCCGAATCTTTTTATCAAGGTCAAACACATAAGAAGAAAATATTTTTTCAATTTTCAATTTTTGGTACCACATTTCAAATTTAAATTTTTCTTAAAAATTTAAATGGCCGCCATTTTTAAACAAGATGGCGGGTGAAGCTGGCCAACGAACCGGGTCGAGACATTGGTATGTACTATGTATAAACGAAGTTACATCCAAATCGGTTCATAAATACGCCTTTTATCACGTGACAAATTTCAGGACGTTTCAAAATGTCAGCCACGATAGAAATTCAAAATGCTATAACTCAGCCATTTTTTAAGATATAGACGAAACAAAAACTGCTCCGGAATCTTTGTATAAAGGTCAAATACATAAGAAAAAAATATTTTTCCATTTTTAATTTTTTGGTACCACATTTCAAGTTTTAAAGTTTTTTAAAAATTTTAAATGGCCGCCATTTTGAAACAAAACGGCGGATGAAGCTGGCCAACGAACTCGGTCGAGACATTGGTATGTACTATGTACACACCGAATTACATCGAAATCGGTTCATAATTACGGGAGTTACAGTGTGACGTAGGTCAGATATATATATATATATCAATTTTGAACGGAGGGTGGTTTCGGGGTCTGGGGGTCATGATCGATGAAAATATACCAAAATTTTTTGAAATCGCTTTCCTCCGAACGGCTGCAATAGGTAGCTTTTTTGTAAAGAAAGCTACCTAAAATTAGTTACAAGTGTTAATACTTTAATGTTATTAGTTCCATGCTATATCGTCTTTGATTTTCATTTTAAATTTCAGCTTCAGTCAAATAATCGGAGTAAAAACGTGTTAACCTCGATCATAATATACATTAAAAACAGTAGTTTTTCATTATTCTGGTGTAAATCAGCTGCTCTTGAATAGCCAGCAAAGCTCCCTTCGTTGCACGAGCCGCTGATGTACAATAGAACTACGAAAAATCGAGAATATCACACAAAAAACTATATTACAGCGCCCCTTCCAGCGGAATATTTTCAAATTCAAGGAGGACCTGCTTGCCGTAGCCAAAAACATAAATATGTAATTTGGTTTAATTCTATGCATAACTTCACGCACTTTTCAATGGCACAATAATGAAATGGCATGGAAATCGCTATTACAGAGCCCCCTTTCAACGGAATATTTTTTAATTCAAGGAAGACTTGCTGCCAATAGCCCAAAACATCCAAAAGTAATTGGTTAAATTCTATGCATAACTTCTTATACTTATTGATGGTACAATGGCGACACACGGACACATACCCGGACAGACAGACATTTTTGTAAACATTTTTGGGGGGATCTTTGACTCCTAAAATGTGTAAATCCGTCGAAAACCGGAAGTCGATACAACTTTCGATTACAACACTTTTTTCTATTGAAGATATAAGAAACAAAAAATATGCAATGGAATTTTCTCCTACCCTGTATTCCAAAACAAAAAAAAATGAAAGCGATCATTCTAATTTTTATGTTACTTTTTTCTCTGTATTTCCTTTAAATATTAATTCACCCGAAGTTTTATTTATTATCTTTCTTGTTATCGCGGTTAGATACGTGAATGATTTTGAACGGGAAATTATTAATTTATACGGGATGTATTTTTAGAAATAGCTATCCCGAGAAGAGTAATGAATAGTTTAAAGCAATCTGAGTACTTTTTCCTGTATTCTTTGTCACGTATATCCTTAAAATGAAGATCCACGTACAGCTTAGGAAAAAGATGGTAACTGCAATATGTAGCATATTTTACATTCTTGCTCTGTAAAGCTTTCGGATGTTTTAGTAACATAGTTTTTTTTTTTAATTAGCTTAGTGTTATTTAATATTTCTTTTTTTAAATGTCAAAGGTTTCGAAAGTAGGAACACAACGTTTATTGGTAAAAGTAATAAATATGTCTGTTACGTGGTAAAACTGGATTTTTATTTAACCCTTTATCTACGGCATTATGATCTACTGAAATTTTTTTCATGTAATATTTTTTTTTCAGTTACTACAATGAAAATTAAAGGATAAACATAAAAAAAATACTCACCGTGAGAAATTTAATTATTTATAGGTAATTAATGAAAGTGGTACTTTAAAGTATCGTCAGTACACTATGACTAAAATATCGTAACAGAAAACCCACAAGGTATTTCAACTGGCACCAGAAAATATTTTTGATTTAATAAGTATGTGAAATATAGGCTTTTTCTTATTTACAAATAAATCGTTTGGCAAATTCCGGTGCCAATCATTTATTTCAACACTTTAGAATTGAAAATGCTCTGCTCCTGAAAGGGTTAAAAAAACTATTTTTTTTTAAAGTTTCGATCTTGTTAGCAGTACTTTAGTTATGCGACGTCAATATTCCAGGGACAACATGTTTTCTCGCATCTCCACATATGCAATATATGAATTTACATATGCCATTTTTAGCACGGCAAAAACGAGCCGGTGCCGCAACTTTTTCGAATTCCTATAAAAAATAACAAAGAAATAGAAAAGAAATACCAGGGAAATAATTATTACACTACATGTTAGTAATTACATTTTAAAGCAGATGAAAACGATGGATAACTACACAGACGAAAAGTAAACAAGAAGTTTTTCTCCAACACCCAGTGTACTGACGGTACTTATAAGTACCACCGAGTAATTCAACTGCTAAATCAAATACATACACCGTTCACCTAACATAAGTAGTCAAATTGTATTCTAAGATCATAATGAACACACAAAAAAAATCCACCACTTATCTTATATCCTTTACTGAGTTTGCAGCAATGAAAAGACGAGCGTGGCAATCTGTACAAAATGTCGGCACAAAACACATCGACTGCTTCAAAGATAGCCTCTTTCCTCTCTAAAATAACAAACCTAGAACTACTGCTGCCATGTATTCGGATAAAGTGGAGTTAAAAGAAAGATTTTTGCAAAGTACCATTAGAATATTAGTAATATTCACTATGGTATAAAAGTTTAGAGTGAGTGGTACTTATAAGTACAGTCAGTAGATAAAGGGTTAATACTCGAACCGTCGGCTATTTTACTGAAATTTTATATAAGTGTTTCACACCAGAATTTTTATTTAAAACTATTTACCTTGTTTAATTAGACTATTTTTGTGGTGAATAACTTTAACACGTCTTATAAAGAAATTTCTTGTTCGAATCGACTATTATCAATTTGGCAGGTGTCAAAGTGACCTCTAATGGCGGTTACAGTGTTAACACTAAATATTCTAACAAGTGGCCATTTAACCCGTACACTGTAAATATATATATATATATATATATATATATATATATATAATTCTACAGATGAAAAGTTACAGAAATCTGTATACTTACTAAAATTTTATCTGCACACTGTACAAAAATATATATATATATATAAATCTACAAAACTAGTTTTTATAAGGTAAAGAAATCTGTAGCTGTACAAAAGAATCTACTAAAATTACAGAAATACTAAAATTCTATCTGTAACCTGGGCTGCAGTTACATAAAAAGTTCTAGGCATCCCAGTTTCCTATAAAATTCTTAGTAACCTTACAGATTTTTTGATTTACAGTGGAAAAGTGTATCTGTTAATTGAATTTTTGTTGTTGCCGTTGCATAAAATGTTCTAGAAATCCCACTTTCCTTGAAAATTCTTACTATCTTTACAGATTTTTTTTCTACAGTGTATTGAATATTAATATTTTGATATTCGAATAAGATTTTTTTCATAAAATAAAAAATATATAAATCACGCAAAAAAATAGTTAAATATAAATGTTAAATAGTTTTAAATAAAAATACTGGTATGATTTTTTTTATAAAACTTCAGTAAAATTCCCAATATGTTTCGTGTTAAAACTATTGGGTGATTGGAAAAATTCATGCCCTATTTCATAGATGGCAAAAACTTGCAGTTTTAACTGTGCTGATGTTTCTTTTGTAACCATATTATTAAATGACAGTTATCTACATGTGTCGTGAGTGAACATAACTTTAAAAAAAGGTTTTCAAATTAATTTGTGTGCAAGGTCGAGGGTCATTCCATGGTAACTTACGTTACATTTAGAACAATTTACTTCAGTAATTTTAGTAATATAACACCAAAAATAGAATTCAACATATAAAGTTGACATAATTTATTAATTAAACCTATTAAAAGCTCAATTTAGATTAAATTTATCTAATTTTTGTGCTATTTATTGAACTCTGGCAATTATGTTTATTATCTAACTGACATTACTGAAAAAAGAACGTAATGTACCATAAAAAATATAATTTTCATTCTCATTTTCTAGGTAATTTTCAATCAAATTGAACTTTGGATAGGTTTAATTAACAAATCATGTAAACTTTACTTTTGAATATTTTCTAGTGTTATATTAGTAAAATTGCTGCAGTAAATTGCTCTAAATGTAACGTAAATTACCATGGAATGACCCTCCATCCAATTCAGAATGGAAAATGAAAAGTTACATTTTCGTCATGTCATGTTATATGAGTTTAAAAAATGGGTGAGTGTTGGGTGTGGCTACAAAAAATATTCAAGACGCTTATTTGGATCGTGATGCCGCTCTTCGGACAATTAAGAAGTGGTTTTGTCAATCTGGAGATGGACATTCAATCTAAATGACAAAAATCGCTCTGGTTGAACATATGGCATTGATAATAGCTAACATAATTGGTGATAATTGACTTAATCCATGATTTAGTGAATAATAATCCATGGGTTACTTCTGAAGAGTTTGCTGAGAGACAAAATGTTGACAATTCGACTGCATTTCACCATTTAAAAGAACTTGGGTACTCTTCAAAACTCGATGCATGAGAAATCGGACACGAACTTTTGCAATAACCCAATATTATAAAAACATAGAGTGCCTTAAAATGGACTGAAAAATAAAAAATACAATAGCAAATAAACGATGACAACTATGGAAATTATTCTTATAAGTTGGTACAGGAAGTTATGAATTTTGTTGCTACGATTCCTTGTTTTAGTTCCGAACAGCACTGACAGATAGCATTGCGCTGTAGCAAACTTTTAGAATGTTCGAATTAGTGTATAAAGATGGATTATAAATCATTAACTTATTATCTTTTATTCTGTTTGTCTGTAGAAAGTCAAAAAAATGTTTGTGATTTTAAATTTCATTTTAGCCATTTTATTCGTGATAGTTGGAACTAAAACATCGCAAGGTAGTAAATAAATTCCGTTCTAAGTATTACTCTCCTTTAAGAAAAGCTTCAATAGTTTTCACCGTTTAGTTGATACTGTGTTTTAAAAACATTCAGTTAACTGTGGAGCACCCTCTACAAAGTTCTACACATTTATATATATTATGAATAAAATGACATTAATAAATTGACAAAAATACAGTTCCCCCTAACACACATAACATAGATTCCAAAAACATAGTAAAAAACAGCAGAAATTGAATAACAGAAATGGAATAATGGAAATTTGTAGAACTTAGACAGAATATTTGGGTCCCAAATGCCTGAATTTCCATAAATAAAATGTGTGCTTTCATCTTCATATTAGCCATAAATAAGCTAAAGAATATGAATTTGGGACTACCACACACATAAAACAGAGAAATAAATCATTGAACACCAATTAAGTTCAAAATAAAACAAGATTAAAAAAAGAAGAGGAAAAATAAAAAACAAACTTCCAAAATGAAATCCATACTATTTTAGCATGAGGCATAATGTAATACAATCATTGGAGATCGCCAGCACATGTTGCCAAAAAAGTTTTTTATATGATGGTGGACCAAGGATAACAATATGCAGCTTAGCCAAGCACGCTCCCATTACGCATAACCCCATGCATAACCAGCGCCCTTTATAGATATTTTAGAACTGAGAATGAGCTGTTCCATGTATTAAAATGAATCAGTTTGATGCTGCAATCTATAGGCTTATTAGTAACATAAAAGCTATTACATAATAAAGACTATTTATAACTATTAATGGATTAAGTTTTAATGCAAATACTGTTTAGAGATAGATATATGATAATTAAAAAATAATTAAAAAATTTTCAATAAATATGTACAATTGTATTAGAAAAAGTTAGTAATTGGTGTATTAAATCAAAATGATATGAAAATGGTGAAATTGATTATTATTAATATTTCACATAACTATTTGTACCTGACTATATCATATCACAATTTAAATTCCTGTGACAACATTGCATCATCACTTAAATTAATTTATAATTAAATAAAAAAATATTAAAATTAAGATGCTAAGGAATTAATATTAATAATAATTAGATTGAAATTAATTAGTTACATTTAACGTGTCTACAAACTTTAAGATTACATACACATAACTTAAAGGGAGGGGGAAGAACAAATAATAAAATTATTAAAACAGGCATTTTATTCTCGTTTAAGATAGTATACATTGTTTTAGAAATTAATATGATATTGTCCTGAGTAGGCTAAAATTTAAATACAAGTTAATCGTTAACATTATTAAATATTAATGAATATGAAAAAATGTAATATGAATTGATAAATATAAAAATATAACTATTGTATTATATAAAAGTATCGAATCAACATCCATTATAAAATGTGTATTAGCAACGTAGTTATAAATCAAATTACCACCCCCCCTTTTTTTTCTTAAAAAAAATAAATTAACCATTGCGTATTATCCAGACACCTCCACTATCCTCCATAAACTAACATTATATACATATAACGTACAAAAATTGGCCGTATATATATCTACTTATTATAAAAGCTGAGTGCACGTAACCGACGGAACGATGCCGGTGCGAACCACTCTGGTCTGCGAAACGACCGTAGCTAAACGCCATGTTAGGCTTAATGAAAAACATATCTTAACATATGACAGCTAAATGATAATTTTTTCCACTTAAAATCATGTCTGTTCAGCATATTTTCATATAAAACATGTGTATCATATCCATTTATAATGTATTAAGTTCTAAATTAAAATTAAGCTATTAGAAATCAAATCAAAACAAACGATACTGTTGCCATTCAGATTCAAATTCCAGCAAACTAAGAAACAAATGAATGACTCTTTGACGATTCATAAAAAAAAAAATACGGCTAACATCTGATTCTGCTGATTAAATATATTTTTTAAAGCATATTAAAGCCTTTAAGTTTTTTGAAATGCGTTTTTCATTTTTTGAAATGCGTTTTTCAATGCGTTTACATTTATAAGCAGCAATTTTATTTACGACTGTTTACATTTACAAGCAGTCAGTTTACGACATACATATGAAATATTGCGTAATTTATTGAATAAATATTTTAAAAAACATTATTTAATGATTATTCATCATTATTCATATGAATCATTCATATGAATATTGATTCATATCAATGATTCATATATTTCACTCTTCTGTAGTGGCAACAGTGAAACGCTGTTTCTTTAGGAAAAACAACAGAGGGATAAACGTGCTGATTTTTCGCCACTACTCGCTTTCATCTGTCAATAGTTATTTTTGAATGTTTTAAAAGTTTTTTTAATTTTTATTATGGGCTTTCGGAAAGAAGGCGCCAATTGACCAGGAAAAGAATTGCGCGATCGCGGCAATCAACGGATTTCTCAGTTTGCCTGATAAACTCAGCTGAGTTTACACCGAACAGAATTAAACACCCATATGCACAATTTTTTTTTTTTTTTTTTTCTAAACTATGCATATTTTAAGTTCATGTTCATAAAGTGTTTATCACTCACAGGAACGTTTCATTATAATAAAGATTTAAAAATCAAAATTACATTTTTTTTTTAATTTTACTAATTTTTTGTACCGTTAAAAAACATAGCTTTTTATGCGTATTACTTTCAATGATGCACGTAATGGTGTTTTAGTTTTGGCCAAATATATGAATCAAATTTTAAAGTTTCATCTAAAATTAAAAAATAAACATCTGATTTTTTAAAGAAATGCCATATGTTTTTTGTTTTATTTTTAAGTTTCTTATTTCACCTATGCTGCATTTTTTAAGCTGAATTTAATATATTTCTGTGAATTATTTTTTGCTGTTTGAAAAATACAACAGCTTTTTTTTTTCAACTATGCATACATTTTTAAAAGCATTTACAGACATGCCACTTTACAGCGAAAACAGGGAATTCCATTTTTTCGGCACAATTTATCATCCCTGGGATTGATGCAAATCAGTATTAAAATTTGTTGACATTTTTAGGACGAGAAGGGGGGGGGGGGGCGGTAGCAGAATTTGACAAAATAAAAATGCGAGTGCAAGCAACTGCAATTTGAGTTTATTTCTAATCCTTTCCCATGACCTGTGCATTTAGTCCATGTATAGAAACAAACAGGATGAAAAAAACATATAGCCAGGACCTTGCAAAAATCATCAAAATATCGTAGAAAAAGGGTGGTGTCATCAAACGAATATGAATTCCATCAAAGGATCGCAGAAAAAAGCACAATTTTTCCCAAAGGGTCCTTTAGTATACATGTTTCGTCTAAGGATCATGGAATATGTGAATGTCGCCAAATAATCGTGGAAAAAACATGAATTTCATCAGATGACTGCAGAAAAAATGCATTATTTGATCAAAGTATCGCGAAAAACGTGAATTTCGTCAAATAATCACAGAAAAAATATGTTTTGATTAGAGGATCACAGAGAAAACGATATTTTCATCGAAAGATTGCAAAAGTGTAAGTTTCAACATAACCTAAAAAAAAATGTAAATTTTGAAATCGGGGGATCTTGAAGCTTATTGGTTCATCAGTATCAGGTGAACCGTTAGTCAGCTAAATTTTCTGTTACGTAACTAATTTGCTGCATACATTCGGATGCACCTGTGCTTCTGTCAACGTATTTTGATTGTAAGGTAAGTCTCGCTTGCTCTGCTGTTTATTTCTTTTTTATTTTTTTTATTAGGATTTTTGCATTAGCTGTTTAAAATGCACCCTTTATTGGTGAATATATCGATTTTTACATTGTTTACTGTTTTAGAGACAGACGATTCAGCCAACGGCTGCCGAAAAAATTCAGAGTCTGAAAACATCGAGGGTGTATTACCAAACATCCATCAAAATTTAAATTTAATTCAGTTAGAAGAGAAGTACCATATACCTTGACGATGTTTCAGACCCTGACTAGGATCCCTTTTTCTAAACATTAAATTATTGATTTTTTTTTTAATTTTAACTGATTTTTTTTTTAATTTTAACTGATTGTTTTTTATGTAAATATTTGAAATTTTTTTTGTATGAAACTCCCCCCCCCTTTTTTTTATGAATCGCCGTCTCATTTATTGGTATTTCTTTATATTTATCCTTTTACTTTTATTTTATGTTTCATAAATTTTTTGGCAGTTGTGAGCGAGATTTTACCTGCATTCGTAACAAATTTTTCAAGATGGCAGTAAAACTTCGTTTTTAAATCTTTATGTTACTTATAAATCCATGTTTTTACATCATTTTCTATTTTTTTGTGCAAATCATTGATTTATAAATAACATAAAGATTTAAAAATTGAGTTTTTCCGTCACCTTGAAAAGATTTTTGGCACAATTTTTTTCGTCAAGCGGCACAGGATGCGAAATTCTTCCCTGAATTTTGTCAAAGAAACGTGAGAGGTGTAATTCATCAAAAAGGCGCAGGAAAAATGTGAATTTTGCAACAAATCCCGATAAAAACACTCATTTCGTGAAAGGATTGTGGTAAAAACAGTCATTTTTTTAAAAGGCTGCGAAAAAAACATGAATTTCATCAGAGATGTGCAGAAAAAAAGAGAATTTCACCATAAACATTAAATTATTGATTTTTTTTTGTTTGTAATTTTTAACTGATTGTTTGTTTTTTGTGTAAGTATTTTTAGTTTTTTTTTATATATTTTTTTCTGTATGAAACTCCCTTTTTTCCTGAATCGCCGCCTCATTTATTGGTATTTATTTATATTTATCTTTTTATTTTATATTAGTAAGTTTTTTGGTAGTTGTGAGCAAGATTTTACCGGCATTCGTAACAAATTTTTCAAGATGGCGGAAAAACTTCAGTTTTAAATCTTTGTTATTTATAAATCCATGTTTTTACATCATTTTCTATTTTTTGGGCAAAATCATTGATTTATAAATAACAAAGATTTAAAAATGATGTTTTTCTGCCATCTTGAAAAGATTTTTGGCAAGATTTTGAACAATTTTTTTTTGCCAAGTGGCACTCTTCCCTGAATTTTGTCAAAGAAACGCGAGAGGTGTAATTCGCCAAAAGGGCGCAGAAAAAAAGCAAAATTTTCAACAAATCCTGATAAAAACACTCATTTCGTCAAAAGGCTGCGAAAAAAACACGAATTTCATCAAAGATGTGCAGAAAAAATGAGAATTTTGCCATAGGGTTGCTGGAAAAAGCTCTTTCCCCCCCCCCCCCCCCGCATGAGGTGGTTCATATTTTCTTCATTTGAAGGTTGACTTTTACAAACACTATTTTTTTTAATGCTTTTGAGGACTTGCCACTATCTGAATAATCATGCATATCAATTCACCTGTTTAATTGAGTCTGACTTAATGTCGTAAACTTACAATAACACTTTCCCGTCATTTTTGACGGGGCCATATGCTAGTATATATATATATATATATATATATATTATACATATATGCAAAATGGTTTGTCATGCGATAGCATCTGTTTCCATTAAACAGATTTAGATGTGACTGAGCATGTGTACAAGATTTTGCAAGGTCTTGACCGAGTTTGCTTGTCAGCTTCATCCACCATCTTGTTTAAAAAGGACTTAAAAAGTTAAAAATATAGTTCATTAGTTCTGAAGTATGATAGGAATTAATGGGACTTAGTAATCTTCATTTCGCAAAAAAAAAAAAAAAAAATCAATTTTTCCTTTTCTTTTGCTCCAAATTATATTTATATTTTCCTAGTATACGAAGTGTGTAAAATTCGAAAACTTTAAATATCTGAAAACGATTTCTTCCAAATTATTCAGCGGTGCAATCTTTAAATTCATTCTTCTCACTTTGAGTTTCTTCAATATATGAGGATGACGAAAATGAAAAACTTCGACATATTCTTTTCAACTGATGCGCGATTTGTTTCTACGATCCTGAATGTGTATTTCATGAAACTACTAATAAATATCAAAAGGTTTCTGGATTTTCAAAAATATGTGTACATTTATTTATTTTCTTTTACTTATGAAACAACATACTATTCATTTTTTTTTTCAGTATTTGATGACGACAATACTCGATATGGTGTTCGAAATTATGGTATTAGTTAAATAAATTAGGTTTTTATGCCGATAAGGAACTTTACAGCACTATTAAAGAAAATGTGATGCACAAGTTATTTAATAAGTCTATTAATATCAGAAGATTTGACGTTGCATGCAAAGTAATTTTACATGAGGAGTAGTATGTTTTATAAATTGTTCACCCGTGGATAGCTTTTATTATAAAACGGTTTATTCGAAAATTATCCGCGCTTAAAAATCCATGTTTCAAAGATAAAACTACTATATATTTAATTTATGGCTTTTTAACAATTGAGATCTTTAAAAAACAATATTATTTCTTAATTAATTCCAGTGTAATGTAAATATCTTAGAAAAAGATCTGTACTTAATGATTTAAATGGCAGTTTTCCACAGTAAAAAAATTTAAATGTTTCTTTCTATTCTTAAAAAAAAGTTGTAATCAACTCTGCCACCATAAATGAATATTTTGTGGCTCAGGGCTTTTCTCGGGTAATTTAAAAAAAAACTATTGCATATAAAAACATGAAAATTTGTAGATTTATAGTGAAATGTTTGATAAACACACTGAAGTAGAAATCTAAGAATTATTTTAAGAGTTATATAATGTTGTAGACAGTCAAAATGATTCTATTAAATTTTTTTATAGGAACAAAATCTATGCATAGTATTTTAACCATTTTTTGTAGTGACATACTCGACAAGATTTCGGTGTGCAATGTCTAATTAGCTTTCTTTTTTTTACTAATTTTTGGAGGTTTTTTCTTTTAATTTTTATACAAATTTTTATTATTTAAACAGAGATTTGCTTCATATTTAGAAAAAGGTCATTTGTTTAAATTGTTGTCAAATTATAAAACAGTGCAAATAATAATATATTCCCTATAAACAAATGTATTTACACATTAATATTAAAATTAAACAAAACCTTAAAATAATTAAATTATTAAATGCGAAATGCATTTAACGGTGAAATTAGATTTCGGTCATAGATTAAAAAAATACATTTAAAAATATTTTCTTATGGACAATATTGATGTGACATCACAGTGGGAATCCCATGGTGTAAAAAAAGCGGGGCAGCGGGGTGAAAAGTTTGTATATATTATTTAACATCACTTGATGCAGCCTAAATACAGGTAAATGCATGCGCAAAATACTTTCGATTTCTTTTGTACGAATTAATATTCGATAAATACATATTAGAATATTCGTATATATTTATTAATTGAAATAAACAATTTACATTTAAAAAATAACATGAAGTGCAATAAAAGAAAAAAAACTATGCATAAGCTAAACCTGTCCCTGAAAATGTCTAAATCTCAATTTAAACATAAAATATAAGCGTAACTTTTCTAAGCACAGTGCTTTTCAGTGCCTCTGTTCTGAATGTTATTCTCAAGCCGACGAAGTTTTGTAATCTCGATCCCAAAGTATGAATATTGCTCATAGCGTCATTATAATGGTCCATGACACAGCGATATTTTTTACTTAACCATTTTATAGAAGCTGATCTTAAAATGCGTAATTGATCTCACTTATCAATCTCAAAAACAGATATCGCGACAGCACTGGATATCGAAAAATGCCAATTAAACGGGAAAGAATGGAAACCCGCTTGAAGAAGATTGTCACATATTGTGATAAAATCAAATAATCTTCTGTAACTGGATAATCTTTATAGAACATGGCACATTAGCATGTTTTTAGAAGCTATGGAGTCTGAGCGAGGGGTTGCGAGCGTAGCTCGCAGAGGGTTGGATGAACCCTAGTCATAATATACAAAAATAAAATATAACTAGGTTCGTTGTTTGATTTGGTGTTTAATGGCGCAAAATTCCATTTGGGGCATTCTGTGACTATATAACTAGGAATGAAATATACAATAACCAATTTCGAGTTACCTAGGATTTCGAAAAACGTTCTTTATATTTAGAAACTGCAGAAACCAATATATTTTAAGCGCCACCAGTGATCGAGAGGTTTTGCTCTTGAAGCTGTTAGACGGGAGGTGCTGGGTTTGAACCCAATTGCGCCCGTCGCCCTAGTTCGCGTAGGGGAGTTTTCGTGGTTTTCTTCGAAACTTGGATTTCTATGCGTAAATACGGGTTAGGTTCCCTTAGAAAGCTCCCCCCCCCCCCCCCACAGGGAGGGCACTCCCCTCGGCCTATATCCATCGTGCAGATAATCGGCCGTCATAAACACACCAATATATTTTCAAAATACAAAGATACTTTTATAATTTATTTTACTGCCACTGATGTTCGGAAACATTTTCGGGTAGTATAATAATCAGTTTCCTGAAACCGGAATAACGGATTTTTTGTAGGCTATCAATTCTTATTTAAACATCTTCAGCCGCGTAATTGAATTATACATGTAAGAGTAATAAAATGATATCATTTTAAATGTAGATAAAATTTGTAGATAGAATAATAGATAATGTAGATAAAATAAAATAATGTAGATAAAATTAATGCTGTTAGTTTATCGTGTTTGTTGAACATGAAAATGTTTACTTGAGAATTTATAATATCGAATAAATATATGTTTGTGATTGATAAAAGTGTTTAATAAACTGTAAAAGCTACAGGGAAACGCTTCCGAAAAATAGTGGCAGTAAAAGAATGTTTTTTTTTCTATAAATCCTTCTTTAAATAGCGATAGTATATTAGCTTTTGAGTTTCTAATTATATAGAGCGCTTTCCGGAATCGTGTGCAACAGTGAAGGGGTTATTGTGTTAATTTTGTTCATCATTTTATTATTCAGGATGTCCATAATTAAACGACCCTCATTAAAGTTGTCTGCAGACCAAACTATTGTTCATAAAGTTCGAAATTTTGTGAAAGACATAGTAAAGGAATGGGGATTTGTCTAAGCAAAAAAAAAAAAAAAAAACAAAATTTCGCCACCAGAGCGTGTTTTTAATGAATTACACATTTAGATACATTTATGATGGTTTAGAAATTTTGTTCATAAACTTCACCTGATCTTAAAGACAGCATTTCACGACATGTTCTTAGCATTTCCCAGAACACACTGCGTCAACTTTGGAACATGCTTTCGTACGATTTCAGATACTATCAGAAAATGATGACTGTCATGTATGGAATATGCTTGGATATAATAAAATTTATAAACTATCATAAATGTATGTTAAATATGTAATTCGTTAAAAGACGTCCCCTAGTGAGGAAAATTTGATTTTTTTTTGCTAATACAAACTCCCATACCTTTGTTATGTCCCCCACAAAATTTCACAACATTCAGAAGAATAGTTTTGTTTATAGAAAACTTTAAAATAGTGTTATTTAATTATGGCTACCCTGTGTTTTTCTGAATTTAGATTTTTTTTTTTTTAACAGTGTAACGTGTGAATCCTTACGAAATTGCATATTATTACTATTATTATAAACAAGTCGGAAATTAGGAAATTGTATGTCAAACGTGGCAAATGAGGTGCGTTCGTATTATGACTAGTTTTATAAATATTCAGATCGTGTGGTGCAATAACTGTTGCACTCTAATGCAAAAATGCATGAATACAAAATAACTTTCGATTCTGTATACTAAATGTAGTAATACGGAAATAATAGGACTCTATCTTAAATAGGACGTTATCAACATGGCAACCTAGAATTATTACCTATCATGGGACATCATTGAATTCGTTACGTATGATAGGATTTAATAGAATGAAGAAAACTTGTATTAATATTTTTCTAAATTCTTATTCGAGTTTCATAAAATTTGACTTGACAAAACTCTACAATGATTATACATATTAAATTTCAAACCAATCGTTTGTGTAGATTTTGAATGAATAATGAAGAATTGTAGAATGAAGAAAACTTGTATTAATATTTTTCTAAATTCTCATTCGAGTTTCATAAAATTTGACTTGACAAAACTCTGCAATGATTATACATATTAAATTTCAAACCAATCGTTTGTGTAGATTTTGAAGGAAGAATGAAGAATTGTAGAATGAAGAAAACTTGTATTAATATTTTTCTAAATTCTGATTCGAGTTTCATAAAATTTGACTTGACAAAACTCTGCAATGATTATACATATTAAATTTCAAACCAATCGTTTGTGTAGATTTTGAATGAAGAATGAAGAATTGTAGATTGAAGAAAACTTGTAAATATTTTTCTAAATTCTGATTCGAGTTTCATAAAATTTGACTTGACTCTGCAGTGATTATACATATTAAATTTCAAACCAATCGTTTGTGTAAATTTTGAATGAAGAATGAAGAATTGTAGAATGAAGAAAACTTGTATTAATATTTTTCTAAATTCTGATTCGAGTTTCATAAAATTTGACTTGACAAAACTCTGCAGTGATTATACATATTAAATTTCAAACCAATCGTTTGTGTAAATTTTGAATGAAGAATGAAGAATTGTAGAATGAAGAAAACTTGTATTAATATTTTTCTAAATTCTCATTCGAGTTTCATAAAATTTGACTTGACAAAACTCTGCAATGATTATACATATTAAATTTCAAACCAATCGTTTGTGTAGATTTTGAATGAAGAATGAAGAATTGTAGAATGAAGAAAACTTGTATTAATATTTTTCTAAATTCTCATTCGAGTTTCATAAAATTTGACTTGACAAAACTCTGCAATGATTATACACATTAAATTTCAAACCAATCGTTTGTGTAGATTTTCAATGAAGAATTGTAGAATGAAGAACACTTGTATTAATATTTTTCTAAATTCTGATTCGAGTTTCAGAAAATTTGACTTGACAAAACTCTGCAATGATTATACATATTAAATTTCAAACCAATCGTTTGTGTAGATTTTGAATGAAGAATGAAGAATTGTAGAATGAAGAACACTTGTATTAATATTTTTCTAAATTCTGATTCGAGTTTCATAAAATTTGACTTGACAAAACTCTGCAATGATTATACATATTAAATTTCAAACCAATCGTTTGTGTAGATTTTGAATGAAGAATGAAGAACACTTGTATTAATATTTTTCTAAATTCTGATTCGAGTTTCATAAAATTTGACTTGACAAAACTCTGCAATGATTATACATATTCAATTTCAAATCAATCGTTTGTGTAGATTCTGCGCTCTTATATATGCGGACAGACGGACGGACCAGACGACTACTATATGTGTTACGTACTTATATAATTAAAAAAGTACTTAAAAATTAAGAATATATATTTGATTATAAAAGAAAGAAATAATTGATGTAGAATTTTGCTTAATTCATAATCTGGAACGTACAGAAATTATCACAATGTTCTCTGGAAAAATTGCAGATCAAAGGATAAGTTTAATTTCGTGACCGGATTATTTAATTTCTTTTTCACGTAATCACACTGAAATATATTTCAACAAAATTTGTAGAATCGTTAAAATAGTGGTAATGGCATAGTCGAAATGACATACTTAACGTCGAAACGCAGTAAAGAGGGAAAGATTATTTCATTACTTTGTCCAGTTCCATCTATAAATGAGAAGAAATATGACGGAATACAGGGTGATAAAAAAATCCCCTGTTTGGCAGCATCTGTATCTGAAACGAATGATGGCGTTGGTGTTATTTACAACGGTCGATTATCTGCACGAGGGATATGAGCCTTGGGGAGTGCCCTCCTTGGGGGACTTTCTAAAGGAACCTTACTCGTATTTACACATGGAAATCGAATGTTCCAAAAAAATCACGGAAAACTCCGAACGATTAAGCCGACGGGCACGATTGGGTTCGAACCCAGCATCTCCGTCTACCAGCATCGAGAGCAGAGCACCTTGGCCACTGGTGGGGCAAACACTTGAATGAAACTATACTAAAGTATACAGGTTCTACCGAACTGATTGAAACGGACTTTAATTTTTTGCTCTTTGAGATATGTAAGCAATATAAATTCCAAAAGCCTTTAGACTTAGGAATTAAAAATTATGTTGATGAAAAATTTACATTTTTTAAAATTTTTATATAGTATCTCGTTCCTATAAGTGATATTTAGAAATATTTTCTGCATGCTCTGCCAAATATATGGTAAAACTTCTATTCTACTATGATAAAAACACACCAAGTTATGATAATTTGAATTTAAGAGAATTTCGCAGCTTTTCAGGATCTAAATATGCGTTTATAGTGTCGGAAAAGGGGCCTCCGTGGCCGAGTGGATAAGACACCACGACTGTAAATCGCTTGAGAGCGTAGGAGGCTTGCGGGCCCGCTGGCTTCTCTGCACACTCTTTTTGGAGCTCCCGGATGTAAAAATTCTCTGTATTGTAAATTCCATTGTACTATCTCGTCCCTGTATATCGACGATGACTTATAAGTGGGCCTTGGGGTCAAGCACACAAGTCTGATGTATGTGTTCAATAAAAACTAGTGTCCGAAAGATCCAAGATTTCATGAAATTTAAAGTATAACAACTCATTGCGTTTTAGTTGTTGTAAAGTGTAATTTTTACTGTTTTATTTGTCGAATCATAGAAAAAGTATTTTTATACGCAACTTATAGAACCCAGGGACCATATAAAAATATTAAAAAATGTATTTCTTAAATAAATAAAATCATAAGACGAAATGCAATACTTCACCTTGATTCAATCGCGAAGTACACAACTTGAGCTTTAAAAAACTCACCGTTTTACTCAAAAGGCGACTAAAATAATAAAGTAGATGTTGCAAGTTAAAAATATAATTTTTTTTTAAAGGATCAGGGTCCATAAGCCGCGTTTTTCGCCCATGAAATAGACTAAAATTCAATTATGATAGACTGACCTAATTATTTCTCTTTTTAATATCAGAAGGTGTACGATTTTAACAATAGTTTTTGTATTTTGTTCCGATTTATATGACTTACACAAGCTCAAAGTTCGTATAATTCGTAATGTTGATAAAAAAAAATACGCAATTTTTGCCATTTTTACCTCAATTTACTCTCTATTTTTAATATTTTACTAAGAGCGCAGCTTTACAACAACTTTATTTTAACATATTTCTTATATTTTTATGTGTTTTATTATATACGTCAAGAATAAAGTGTTGCACGATTGAGCTTATATAAATATTTGAGGTAAAAATAGTAGAAATTGCGTACATTTCGTCAAAACTACGAATTACACGAAATTTGAGCTTGTGTAAGTTATATAAATCAAAACAAAATACAAAAACTACTGTTAAAATCGTACAATATATACCTTCTAATATTAAAAAGTGAAATAATTAATTCAGTATAATATAATCGAATTTTAGTCTATTTCATGGGCCAAAAACACGCCTGTAGGGACTCTGATCCTTTTTTAGTACACTGTAAAAAAAATCCGACCAGTTTTCTTGTAGGAATCGTAAAAATAGTTGCCTTTGTCGTACCGGAAAACTTTCCGACCCAGCTCGGAATAAAATCCGTGAAAAAAAGGAAATAGTCAATAAAACGGTATTTTACGGATTTTATTCCGAGCTGGGTCGGAAATTTTTTCGGTACGATAAGGGCAACTATTTTTCCGATTCCTACAGAAAAACTGGTCGTATTTTTTTTACAGTTTACTTTCAGTTTGCATTTCCCGCGACCATCATTGGAGAATATTGCATGGATAGAACTGCAATTAATTATAAAAATATTCTCTGATGACGGTCGCGGAAAATGCAGGATGAAAATACTAAGACATTTTGAATAAAATGTGTATTTTAAACTTGTAAAATCTATTTTATTATTTTTGTCGCCTTTTAACTAAAACAGCGGGCTTTTTAAAGTTCATGTTATGTATGTTGTATCTTTAAAATTTTAATTGCGGAACGATTTCATTCACACCCATAGTCATTCCTACTTTATTTTAAACAATTTTGGAGGAGGTGTTGCCAACGTATTTCCAACCAATCAAATATTAAAAAACATTTCAATCTTTCTTGGAGATCCTGTATATTTAGACTTGTCAATACATAAAGTGATGAACTCTACGAAAAACAATTTAATTGTATTTTGTATAAAAATTGCTTATTAACTTTAAATTAATGGCCGATTTAAGTTTTAATCTAAAGTTTAGAAGACATTAAACAAATTTTGTAAAAGTAACTAGTTTTATAATATTTCAAAAGAATAACCAAATTTTCAATTAATGTAATTTATAAAAGTATTTAAAAACCATTACTTTATTTTAAACACTTTTGCAATGTACATTTCCAATGTATCTCAACCATTAAGAAATTAAAACGCGTTTCAATCTTTCTCTGACACCATGTATATAGATTTTTGAAAGTATTAGACCATGAATACTTCGAAAAAACAATCCAATTGTATTTCTTACATAAATCCACAAATAAGATTCAATTTTTGATTGATCTAAATTTTAATCCAATGTGTAGAAAATCTTAAACAAATTCTATTAATGGAGCTAGATTTATAATATCTTAAAAGAATAACCAAACTTCGAAGTAATATATTTTGTAAAATTATTTAAAAGCATTAATAAAACAAAGCATCAGATATGAGTTTCAACTTGTTTTTAATACAAGTGTTAAAAATAAGCAATGTAACTCATCAAAGAAACATATTTAAATTTACATTACGCAAAACCCCAATCATTCCAACAAAAGACAGCTTTTCTGTTTTGAAATGTTTGATACCGTTTGTTGACATTTAAAATTTCTATAATTAGGTATATTTCCCTTTTTAGCTCATCGCTACTTTATTATTTGTTAGGCCGTCTGTACGTGATGTTCATTATTTGGATTTTATTAATTTAATTCAGGTTCCCTCCTCGGATTATCTAAAATGGGAACATGCATATTTTAACGCTGGAAGAGTGTTTTACTGCACCTCTCAACGGTCACGTACTCTGTCCATGGAGACTCGTAAACGCGGCTGAATAACAGAGAAAAGTCTTTTAAAAATATTTCACTGCGTTAACATTCAATCCAGTATATTACAGGAAACAAAGGAGGTTAACTTTAAAGGAATGTGCTTAAAACAGAGGAAGATTACAGAATCCATTAAACATATGCGTATGTATAAATATGTGTCTGCTTGCATGTGTATCTATAGTTTGTGTGTGTGTGCGTGTGTGTGTGTCTGTCTGTGTGCTGTGTTTTGATTTTGATTTGAGGCACAAGATTTAGCAGAATTTAGTTGTGTCTGTAGTTAGACACTTCGGAGCAATTTTTTAGATTTTTCAATTAGCTTTTTTTAGTTATTTCGAAACCATAAAGAACACCACAAAATTAATAAAAAATTGCAGCGATGCTTTCAAAACCAGATTCGCAAATAAAAAACCAAAAGTCAGTAAAAACGCGATTTTTTTCTACGTCTTCCGCAACGCGCCTTAGTTTAACTATTCAAAATACGATGAAATAAAAAAATACACCCTTAAATGTAGTATTTTAACTTTTATAACAGTTCAACTCCTTTAAAAAATATCAATATTAACCCGTTACATTTTTTAAACATCTTTTTTCATTTTTCGAAGCTCACATCGCGTTAACTAATCGAATAACAAGAAAACAAAAAAGTCCTTCCGGCCAGTGCCGGGAGGAAGAGGTAGCTTCATATTCCTTATTTTACAAAAGCCACCTTATATTATTGAAACACACTAAGCTCAATTTAGTGGAAACCGAATATAGGAGATTCAATACTAATTTTTATCAATGCCAAATCGTTATGAATGAGAAGTTCGCGAAATTAGTCAGCTTTATCCAAGCTGCTTTTATTTAAAGTAACTTATATTTGGCTGCCAAATTCGTCGATTTCTTAAAGTGCCTGCCCTTTCAAGACAACATGGTGGATGAGGCTAACCACTGAACTCCGTCGAGACCTTAGTAATTTCTGTGCACATGCTCACTCACATCGGAATCGATTGATATGTACGAGTGCTGTCGCAGGCAAAAAATCAGATTTTTCAAAATGTCACCCACATTAGTTATTGAAATTGCTATATCTGAGCCATTTTTTAAGATAAAGACAAACAAAAAATGCTCCTGAATCCTTATATCAAGGTCAAATACTTAAGAAAGAAACCTTTTTCAACTTCTAATTTTTTTGCAACTCACTTTAAATATAATTTTTTTTTTTTTAAATTAATGGCCAACATTTTGAAACAAGATGGCTGATGAAGCTGGCCGAACTTGGTCGAGATATTGATGTATACTATCCACATGCCTTCTTACATCGAAATAGGCGAATACGTGTGTTATCGCGTGACAAATACAAGATCGTTTCAAAATGTTAGCCATGCTAGAAATTCAAAGTGCTATAATTCAACCATTTTTTAAGATATAAACGAAAGAACAAATTTTCAGAAACAAAAACTGCTCCGGAATCTTTATATCAAGACCAAACACATAAAAAAAATCTTTTTCATTTTCCGATTTTTTAATACCTCATTTTAAATTTTAAATTTATTTTTTTTAATGGCAACCCATTTGAAACAAGATGGCGAATGAAGCTGGCCAACGAACTCGGTCGAGACATTGGAATGTACTATGTACAGACCAAGTTACATCCTAATCGGTTCATAAATATGCCTGTTATCGCGTGACAAAAATCAGGTCGTTTTAAAATGTCAGCCACAATAGAAATTCAAAATGCTATAACTCAGCCATACTTTTAGAATATAAACGAAACAAAAACTGTTCCGGAATCTTTGTATTAAGGTCAAACACATACGAAAAAAATCTTTTTAATTTTCCAATTTTTTGGTATCTCATTTTCAATTTTCAATTTTTTTCAATTTTTTAAATGGCCGCCATTTTGAAACAAGATGGCGGATGAAGCTGGACAACGAACTCGGTCGAGATATTTGTATGTACTATGTACACACCAAGGTACATCCAAATCGGTTCATAAATACGCCCGTTAACACGTGACAAAAATCAGAACGTTTCAAAATGTCAGCCACGCTAGAAATGCAAAATGCTATAACTCAGGCATTTTTTAAGATATAGACGAAACAAAAACTGCTCCCGAATCTTTTTATCAAGGTCAAACACATAAGAAAAAATATTTTTTCAATTTTCAATTTTTTGGTACCACATTTCAAATTTAAATTTTTCTTAAAAATTTAAATGGCCGCCATTTTTAAACAAGATTGGCGGATGAAGCTGGCCAACGAACTCGGACGAGACATTGGTATGTTCTATGTATAAACGGAGTTACATCCAAATCGGTTCATAAATACGCCTTTAATCGCGTGACTTATTTCAGGACGTTTCAAAATGTCAGCCACGCTAGAAATTCAAAGTGCTATAACTCAGCCATTTTTTAAGATATAGACGAAACAAAAACTGCTCCGGAATCTTCTTATAACGGTCAAATACATAAGGAAAAAATATTTTTCCATTTTCAGTTTTTTGGTATCACATTTCAAATTTTAAATTTTTCAAAAATTTTTAAATGGCCGCCATTTCGAAACAAAATGGTGGATGAAGCTGGCCAACGAACTCGGTCGAAACATTGGTATGTACTATGTACACACCGAATTACATCCAAATCGGTTCATAAATACGAGAGTTACAGTGTGACAAAAGTCAGATATATATATATATATATATGTCAATTTTGAACGGAGGGTGGTTTCGGGATCTGGGGGTCATGATCGATGAAAATATACAAAAATTTTTTGAAATCATTTTCCTCCGAACGGCTGCAATAGGTAGCTTTTTGTAATGAAAGCTACCTAACATATATTCGTAAAAGTAATTCGGTTTTATCACCCCAGTGTAGTAAATTTTGTCCTGAACTATTCATTATTTCTCTGCGATTATATATTTTATTTTTTAAATCCGGGTTCGGATAAAGTCGGGCTGGTCAGCTAGCGTATGCAGAAAACGAGGTGTGTGTGGGGGGGAGGGGGTTAAAAATATGATTTCCTAAACTGCTGCGAGTTTTTATTCCAGATAAATATTCAACTGTGAATATAAAGAAGTAGGCTTTTCTTTTTTTTTCTACGTAACTGTCGAGGATACTGATGCATTTTCATAGGGGTTTTAACTTTATCATGAAAATTATGCAATGAAAAAAATGAAGTACTCAAAAATGAGTAAATTGATGTACTCATATCGAAATGAGTATGTTTGCATGAAAAATGAACCTACGCTTTCTCAATTTTGAAACATCACATGTTATCGAACACAAATAAAACGATATTTTTGTAGCCTGTAATCGGCTATTTCATTTATGGTGGCATAAAATACCATAATTTCCGGCGTATAATCCGCGGATAAAACAATGCTTTTTCGACCCAGAAATATTTTAAAGTAAAATGTATCTTATCAGATCGCGGTAAATATTTGGCTTCAATTACAAAATAAAATTTCTGTGCCCAAAGAGAATTGTTTGATCCGCGGATTATACCACAATATTTTAAAATAATTTAACCCTTAAATGCCTGGTGTTGCTTTTCGGCAACATACCCAATTTAGCCTTCTAAAATACTATTAGAATAATATTGAAGCTAAAATGCCTAATGTAGCCAATAAAAAACATTCTGTACATATTAGTAAATCGATTTTCAACATTTGGATGGCAACACTTATGCTGTTTAGGAATAAAGATAGATTTATTTTTTCAATTGTTGCTACATGATCTTTTTGTTTTGTTTGGAAGCTTGTGAAATACACTATTTTGTTCTGTAGTGATCAAATAAAATTTATTACATGGAAAAGTAAGGTATGTAGCCGGTATGTATGATTACTTTTGGATATTTAACTGTAATATATTTGTTGTAAGCAGATTTTTGAGTGTGTTGCCAATTGGCAACAACAGGCATTAAGTGTTCCACTAAGCCTGGAGAACAATGAGCAGTTTTTTTTTTTACTTTCTTCTATATTCAATAGAAGTAGTTTATTTTTCTAGTTGTTTATAATTGTAGTTCACCTTTCTTGAAATGTATGCAAGATATTTTTCTACATTTTATTTTCTGCAAATTTTACTCTATCATTTTTAGAATGCCTCCAAAAAAGTATTTGACACAAAAACAAAATAGTAGAATTGGTTCATAATTACTCTCATAATGATATTGAAATGGCTATTCCAAAATGCAGTAAAGAGATTTTAAAGTAATGTAAACTGCCAAACAGGTAGATTGTTTGAAAAAAGAGAACATAAAGGTAAATGAAAACCAGATATAGTTTAGTGGAAATGAGATTATTCACCAAACGTGAATGAGTTGTATACACAACTAGCTTTTTTCAAATATTTCTCTTCAGATGAGGTTATAGAAAAAATTGTCAGTGAACGCAATTAAATATGCCTTATAAACCTACGAATTTCACATCACAAGATTTAAGGCAATTTATGGGGATAATATTATACATGTCTTTAGGGCATTTGCCCAGTTTTTGATCTATTGGAGTTGTGAACTTGGTTTTCCTTTAACTCAGGACACAATGAGTAGATATTAGTTTGAAAAAGTCCGAACATTTATTCATTTCAATGACAACCAAAAACATCTACCTCAAGATGATATGAAACATAACAGATTAACACAAATTTCGACCTATCATTGATATTTTAAACAATCATTTTTTTCTAACCATTTTAAGCAAAATCTCCTAATTTGTGAGCAAAGGTGCAATATGAAGGTTCGACATTACATGAAGCAATATATGTCAAATAAAACCCATAGATGGGGATTTAAACTTTTTGTACTTGCTTGTATTTCTGGGAATGCTTGTAAGTATATTCAGGTCAAGAAAATATGCTAATGGGACCAATTACTGAACCCGACTTTGACCCTTCAAGCAATGTATTCAAAAGACTGTGAAGAAGAATACCAAGATTAGTAAACCATAAGTTGCATTTTGACAACTATTATACGGCTTTGCCGCTGATTGTACATTTGGAAAACACTGGCATCCATACATTGGGTATACAGTCAGAAGAAATAGAATTCCTTGATGCAAACTACCTGATGAAAAACCCTTAGAAGTTTTAGATAGGGGTTCTTGATTCGAATATACTACAACTGTAGATGGCATCGACATTTCATCACTAGTCTGGAAAGACAATAAATGCGTCATAATGCTGTATCTTCTTTCGCCGGAACAAATCCTGTAAAAAAAGTCAGTCGTGTTGACAGGAGTCAAAAGAAAATCATTAAAATAGATAGTCCATATGTAATTAAGGAATAAAAGCGACATATCGGAGGAGTTGTCCGATTTGGATAACTTAACGGCCCGCTACAAAATAAATAATCATAGTCGCAAATAGTATCTGCGAATATTATCCCATTTGCGTGAATTCACTACAGTAAACGCATGACTTCTCTACAAAAGAGTTTTGAATGCGAATGATCATCAATCGGAGATAATGCCTCAATCAAAGATCAGAACAGAATTTGCAAGATAGTTATGCATGGTGGGAAGTAAATACATCCCTAAGTGTGGAAGACACTCATCGATGGTTGAAGAAGAAATTCTGGAAAAAAAAAGGCATAGAGGTCCATCACAGTACTCACATAAAGATATTGATTCGACCAAACAGGACATATGCCTCTATATGCAGAAAAATAGATGAGGTGCAAATTCCCAAATTGCAAAGTATACATTGTAACAAAATAAGCAAAATGTGGTGTTTGACAGTGTTTTAATAGAAATAATAATTATTTCAAATATTTCCATACAATTGTCTAACTAAATAATTTGTACCCATATTATCAAGTATCATAAAATAAACAATTTATTTTGTATTCCACATTGATTTTTATAATGTTTTACCATAAGTTTTTGTATTTGTAATAAGAATTAATTAATTATATAAAGCACTTTCTGAAAATTCCTTATCATAGTTCTTAAAATGCATGTGTGTTTAATATTATAGAATTTTATCAAGGAGAATTATTTTTTCAGTTAAAGCCGAGTGTTGCCGATTGGCAACAAACCGTTTTTTAGCCGTAAACCATACTTAAAACAAAATACGATTTTTTTAAGTATTTTTCCCATGATTTATTTAAGAAATGAAAGCCGAAAAACATTTTTAAATTGATTTTTAAAAAGTCAGGTATTTAAGGGTTAAAAGAGCTTGCAAATAAGGCTCATGTCATAAAAATATTCGAGTTGGGTATCTTTCTAATAATTTTGCTATTTGTCTTAATAAATAATCAATTAAAAGTTTCTTGTTAATCATCTTGAACGGGAAATAAATGTCAGTAAATTTTTACTTTAATTTGTAGGTTCAGGGGGCCAGTACATAACGATTCATATTTGAACATAACCATGGGATCAAAATTAAGTACACGAGTTTCTCAATTTTGAGTACATTTAGATCGAAGCTATTTTGAGTATGTGATGTATTTAAAATTGAGTATTTTTTACTCAATTCTGAGTACCCTTTTTTTTTTCAGTGTGTGTATTCTGTGAACGGATATAGGTAAATGCTACTGATTATTTTTATTATGGCCAATGTGATGTTGTAACATATATCAGTAAAAAAGAAAGCCTTTTTGTATGCATTTTTTTAATCAGCTTTAGGAAATGCAACAGATTCACCAATCTTAGAATTAACAAATTTTAGTCTTGTTAATGAATATCAAAGGGAGAATGCATTTACTAAAAACGTTAACCCATTGATGCCTGATTTTTTTTTTCTTTTTTTTTGTAGGTAAAATCACTTTAAAATGTCGCAAAATGAACTGGAAAAATACTCAAAAAAAATTTTTTTTTTTATTTGATAAAATGTAAACGTACTAAATATGGGAATATGCATATTATGTATAATAGTATATTATGCACAATTACATGTTTTGCCTAAATTTATATGAATTATATTTTAAATTATATATTATATACTATAATCTGGGAGCACGGCAGTGCGTCCGCCAAGTTCGCACAAGCCGTAAGCTACTTTTTCCTGAACCATTTCGGCATAATTTTCACCCCCTCATAACGTCGTTTTAGGGAGAGATATAGAAATTTTTCTTTTATACGCATGTTCGTATGATCTAACTGAACTAAGGTTCCACAATTTCATGTTTCTGTATTTAGTAGTTTTTGAAATATTAAATTCCGAAAAAGCGCTTTTTTGTCACTGACTCACTTTGCATCATCAAATAACTAAGGTACTTCTAAAAGTCGTAGAATCATGAAATTTCACAAGTAAGTCGGGTTTGTAGCACAATTAACCAGAAAAATCTGAAAACACAGAATTTTCGCCTCTAAACCCTTCAAACAGGGGGTGTTCCTTTGGCCGTAAACAGTTCCTTAACACATTCAATTGTGCCAATGTTGGTCGCCAAAACTCGATTACAGAGTTTTGAAGGGAGTCATGTGATTTCAAGCAGAATAACATTTTATATATATGATTTTCCAAAGATGTTTGTTAAATAGAAAAAATGACTATACCTAAAAATTTTAATCAGTATAGGTTATGATATATTTATGATATTAAAACAACAAAATATTTAACAAAATATAACCGCAATTCGGTACGTTTCTGATATAGTAGCCTTGGCGAAATGCAGAAAATAGCCTTGACGAGAAAAGAAATTTGATAATAACGCATTTTATGGCAACCTATTTACTGTATCAAATACACAAGCAATTTTTTCAATATGTATACAATTTATTTAATGTAAGGAACCCGTTTATTTATTTTTATATACCAACATAAATAATTTGTATATAAAAAATAATATTTTATACATGTATAAATAAAATGTTTATATGTATTGTATATAAATGCATGGTACTTCTTAGTTATCCCGTCGACCAAATTACTGTTGCCAAATTGTAAGATTTAATGCCAATAATGGTTTGCCCTTAATTAATTAATTGTAAGATTAAATGCCAATAACGGCCAATACAACCATTAATTCGACATTTTATTCGTATTTTTATTAATGTTTTACTAATTTATTTGTTCTTTCGTTATTTAAAATAAAAATTATGTCAATGTGTATAATTTGGCGAGTGGTTTGGCGATTTATATAATTTGGCGAAATTGATTGATGGGATAACTAAGAAGTACCAAATCTATACTCATATTATAAAGAGGTAAAAATTGCTTATTTGTAGGAGGTAAGCTCTGGAACTAACGAACCGATTCCAAAAGTAATGGTATCAAAAAGATGGTGTTAGTCCAACTTAGAACATAGGCTATATCTTCCCGTAAGGCATGGTGACGTCACGGCGACGTCGTTGTGAAGTCACACTGTGATTTTGTGACCGTCGATGTGACGTCACGTGACGTGGATGTGACGTCACAGTGACTAGAATGCGAGGTCGTTATGGCCGTTTTAGAGGTCGTTTGTGACGTCACATTGTGACCACTCTGTGAAGTCACGGTGTGACTAATTTGTGAAAAGTGTGTCATTTGTGACTATTTTGGCATTAACTTTGTGACGAACCTGTGACGAAAGTGACAATGTTTTGAAGTCACACTGTGACCAATTTGTGAAATATGTGTCATTTGTGACGAACTTGTCATAAACTCTGTGATGATTTCAAATGAAAATCAAATTTCAAATTAATTGCTTAAAAGGCGCAAAGGCGAACTAGTGAAAAAGATTCCATGCTGGAACTCGAACCCGGGCCATCAGTATAGCGCACTTACATTCTACCGACTAAACCACATGGAACGATACCCAGCCTGGAAAATTTCTCACTATTACATGTTGGCAAGGCTACAAACGCAGCACAAGATGCAATATTTATCGTCAGCCACCGACATGGCGCAAACACGAAACATAATTAAATCCAGCATCGATTGAAACTATATTAATATTGGAAATTTTTTTCAGAGAGAACCATTCGCCTTGCATACAATATTTCAAATGAAAATCAAATTTCAAATTAATAGTGTAAAAGGCCGTTTTAATTTGAAATTTGATTTTCATTTGAAATACTGTATGCAAGGCAAATGTTTCTCTCTGGAAAATTTTCCAAGTATTAATATAGTTTCAATCGATGCTGGATTTAATTAAGTTTCGTGTTTGCCCCATGACGGTGGCTCACGATAAATATTCCATCTTGTGCTACGTTTGTAGCCTTGCCAACATGTAATAGGGAGAAAATTTCCAGGCTGGGTATCGTTCCATGTGGTTTAGTCGGTAGAATGTGAGTGCGCTATACTGATGACCCGGGATCGAGTCCCGGCGTGGATATTTTTCACTATGTTGGCCTTTGCGCCTTTTAAGCAATTAATTTGAAATTTGAATTTCATTTGAAATATTGTATGCAAGGCGAATGTTCCTCTCTGGAAAAATGTCCAAGTATTAATATTGTGATGATTCTTGTCATAAAAACTACGATAATTTTAAAGTAAAGTTTTGTTTGAAATATAAAATTTTATCTTTTTACCGTACTTTTTAGCAAGATATCACTATTTTGGAGTCCTATTCTTTTAAAATATTTTTAATTTTCCATTTAAAAAACAATGCTTATTAACTGAAGTTCTAAGCTTGATCTTGAATTCAAGCTTAATATTAAGAATGTGTAAACTTTTTTTAATGTGTATTGCTTTATTAAATACGAACATGGAGTCTAACGGACATTAATACAACTGTTACTTATAGAACTACATGATAAGCCCTATTTATTTAAATTTTTTATTCCCATATATATTGTATTTTGTGAATATGAGCTAATTAGATTTGGTATGTTTTATATGAAAAGACTGATCTGGGAAATAGAAACAACAAGTAACATATATCATGCGTTAGGCATAGATTATAAAACACTTTCCAACTCTTTCTAAATGTTTTAACAAGACATCTGGGGAAATAACGTAAATAAGATAACTAAGTAAACATGTAAACGCGTAAAACATTTGAAAAACTGATTTACGCAGTTACCATCCACTAAGGTGTAAAAAAATCATAATTTTTTTAAAAAGAATAAAAAAAAATCGGATTTTTTTTTATTTAAATCAGATTTTTTTGATTTAAATCAGATTTTTATGATTTTTTTCCCAGCGTTCAAATACTGAATAGCTATCATGAGTTTTAGGTTTCCGAAACAATTACACCACTAATTGCTAACATAATCTATGTTTTTACACTTTAATGAATAAAATTATAATTGTTAGTTAGTAATTACAGAAATAAAAACTGCAAAAATTAGTAGTTTCATTAGGTAGTATTATACAATAATGTTATATACATTAATATTGTAATAATTATGTAAAACTTTATAAACACTAGTGATTTATGAAAATTATTAACTGCATTTTATATTAAATTGCTAACATTACTTCAAATTAATTATTAAACAATCAACTCTCTAATTAGGAACATATTATACATTTTTAAGCCTTAATTATTAAAATGATAATAATTCATTTTAGAAAGAAAAAGGGACAGGATGCTAGTTCAAAAAACGGGCACTATTTCATGAGGAAATATATTAGTAATGTGTTTAGTAATGATGTAAGGGGAAAAAAAAAGAATATTTTATAGCATTATAAGTAAAGTGTCCTTAATTTTTGATAATTTTATGAATAACAAATTGAAAAATACAATTAAATAACATATTTTAATAATATCCTGTTTTTTCTAAAGAAATAAAGTTCAATATTTTTGCAAGATTTTTTCCACATGAATTTAGAATACTGTTGAATGGGGAAGTGTTTTACAAGAAATCTCTGGCTACAACTACAGGTAAATTTCAACTTTTTTTTTTTCTTTTTTTAAGGCAGGGTGCATTTTGCCAATTTCAAAAGGGGCATGGTGTGGCACCATTAAAAAAAATGGCCTAGAAGAAGCAGTATAAGTAATTACAGAATTAATAAAAACTGCAAATAAGTAATTTCATTAGTTAGTAGCACAAATAACAAAACTAACAAATATTATTTGCAGCTCATTTTGCATTTGTATTTAGGAAAATTTCTGTAAACCACCAAAATCTATACTTACACACATGTACGTGTATGCTAACCAAAAAAAAAAAAAAAAAAAGAGTTAACCCATTCATATAGAATAAATATAAGTTAGCCACTAATATCTGAAATCCTCAAAATATTTAACTAACAGCATTATTACCTCTATTAGCTTTCAATGGTTCAATTTTTTAATATATATGAGTTACAAATAATAATAATAATAATAATAATAATAATAATAAACATTTATTTAACCTATGCCAAAGAAGCTCTTGCTGTGCTTAGCATTTTTATACCAATTATTTCTTTTTCTCTTATGCATTCATTTACAATTTAGCTGCTGAGCAGATGTCATTCTTTCATTCTTCTTTAACTTGAGATTGCTATTAATTACTATTTATTCTTTTACTTGTAGAAATGTAATTATACTTGCTATGTGTATTTTATATAAAATAATGCATAAATTGATTACCGAAAGGGAATTATGACATTGCAAATTATGTTAGATTTAAATATTATTTTTAAATGAAACTGTTTTAATTTGGATAAAAACTTAAAAACAATGCTTTTTACAAACTCAACTGTTTTTAATTTTTTTACAATACTAATGAATTAAGCTTAGAAACAATTATTTAAAGCTCTTTTTTTGTTTATTCATAAGTCAAAATACCTGTAGAAACTTTCAAATTATGTTCATGTTAGATTTTAATACTTTTTTTTTTTTGACATTTTAAACATTTAGAAAATTTTTGATTTTAATCAATGATTTTTTTTTTTTAAATCGGTTGATTAAAATCATGATTTTATCACTGATTTAAATCAACCGATTAAAATCGTTGACACCCTACCATCCACAGCCAAATATGTTTTCTAATTCTTTTAAACAGTCCTGTATTTGATCTGTAGATTGATATATATATATACTATACAATGGAAAAATTTAGTTTATCAAGGAAACGCATAACAGGTTGAAATTCTCTTTCAGCAATTTATACTAATATATGGAAACATACTTAAATAATTTTATACAACCCTGTAGTTTACCTAGAACCTTTATTACACGCCACTATTTAGTTAAAATTTAGTTCAAGCTAAAACACTCTTAAAACTGCTGAAATCACATTTCCAGAAATTATAATTCATAGACGGCAAAGTATCCAATTCTTTGCGTGACCCTGTATATCATTTTATCTATCTACTACAAACATTTCTTAGTAAATTAAATACAGTGCAGCGTTAAAATGCATAACTTATTTAAAAACCACCTTTAAGCAATACCCAGTAACCCTTATGAATACTTTTGTATAGTCCTGTATATGAATTATAGCATATATATATACACCATATACTATGCATAAATGTAGTGAATCATAAAAATGCATATCATAATTAAAAATGTATTTCCAGCAATCATCGCTAATGAACAGTACTTCGGATACAATATAGTATCTGAAATATTTTGTGTGTCCCTGTAAATGCTATATACACTTCGTATTATACATGAAATAATTCATAGTATGTAAACCTCAACGACGTATATCAATTTCATTACATATCAAATAGATTAACATAAATAAAGTACGCCGCAAACAATTCCCTCCACCCCTATATCATTATGTATTGGAATTCCTTTTTTAGCCCTGTAAATGAACAATAACTATTCTTTGCATCGCATATTCTATGGAATGCACATTTTAGTGCGCTTCATAAATGCATATCAATTTATTCTGTCTGAAAGCGTGTAAAATCATTAAAAATCATTTGAAACGATTTTTTTCCCACAGGCCGTAATGTAATGGAATACAATTGACTGTCCCTGTAAATGAACTAAACATGCTACAAACTTCATTACAAATAGGGGTCTTGCTATGGTAAACGTCAATAACATCCAAAAATTTTAGGTCAATCTGAGTATATTTACGCGAGTTAGAGCGCGGACAGACGGCCAGACAAACCGAAGTCATAAACACTTTTCAACTTTATCGGGCATGAAAAACACTTTATTTCAATTCTTAAATATTATATTTTATTTTTTAATGCCAATAAAATAAATGTATCGAAAATGTAGAAAATGAGTTTACAATCAAAGAGAATTTAATAACTGACTCTGAATGTCTACAATTAAATGTTTGATTAAAATCACAAACAGTAAAAAAACCGCTTAAATACAATTTAAAAAAAATATAGCAATTTGAAAAACACTAAATAATTAGTATTTATAATTGTACTATTAAACAACAACAAACTATAATAGATGAATTAAATGCATTTAACAATTTCTCAAAAATCTTTCCATCGCCATATTGCTTTTGAAAGGAATACCAGATCAGTCATTGCATATGACATACAACTATTTAACTCATGTAATAATCTGTCAAAAAGGAACAAAAAATTTAAATTAAATAAGACATACCTTTTAAGTTCCATAAATATTTTACTAATATCCGTATTTTATCCTAAATTGTCAGGCATATTTCTGTTAGCTTAAAAAAACTAACTCTCCGTGTCAGAAGTTCTCTGATCCTTATTTTATTCTGCGGTTTTCATCGAGCGCAGACGATATTTGACCAAGCAGGTGCTCCTACTGTATTATTATAATTTTTTTTTTTCTTGTACACAACCGAGTTTAAATGCGCAGTAATTTTACCTTTATGAGAGTATATGTAATGAAAATTTTCTATTTGAATGAAACACCTGCCTTTTTTCTTTCTTTTTTTTAAAGTACAGTTTGTTTTACACCTAATAAATAAATACGTATCTTCTTAATAAATGAAAAGAGAGTATACAGGATAAAAAAATTTTCTTTGTCAACGTGTCATTTTTTTCATATTCATTTTCTGTAGAATAAAACAATTTTAAAATAACTTTTTTTAAAGTCATATCTCTAAAACACGAATTTGAAATACGAATAATTATATCATGGGTTTTGTATAAAATTTGTATACATATTTTTTCGGAAAATACCAATTTTATTTAAAAAGTCTGAAAGAAGTAGAATTTAAAAAAAAAAATAGTTATTTAAAATAGTTAAACACTAACAGGAAAAAATATGACTTGAATGCAAATTCTAAAGTAAGAAATGCATATATGACTAAACTCTGAGTATTCTTTCTACGTGTTCATTAAAAGTGACTTAATTGTAATAGAAAATTTTAGTTTGAAACCACAGAAGGGTTTAGAATACCACTGGTCGACAAAAAATAAAATAAAATAAAATAAAATAAATAAAAAAATAAATAAAACAACTTCCTCCCTGAAAACTAAATATGTAAAGTGTACAAATGTAATATTCCTAATTCTAAATATGTTATCCAAATTGCTCCAATACGTACCATTTTCCCGAAAAACATTTTTATAATAATAACAATCAGTGAAGGATTAAATTGCAATGGTAGATAAAATTGAAATCATAAAAAAGTATACTTTCACTGTCTTAAATAAGAAATTGATAAAATATAGCATGAAAATCTAGTTTGTTGATACTTCTACCGTGCATTTTTTTCTGCCCCCCCCCCCCCTCTCTCTTTTCGTGTCCGAATTTACTATTTCCTATCCACTAATATATTATCATTCCTTATGTCGCTGTAACTCGGGCATGTAATATTTCTGTTCATTTTCAAAGATTTTTGATGTTCATATTTTTGTCACACTGTGACTTACAATATGGTGATTTTTTTCGTCACAAATGTGACGTGACGTACGTTACATGCAGTGTCATAACAGTGACGTCACAATTTTTTTTAATTGCCAGAAAATATAATTTTACATAAATAACATGTTTTGAATATTTTTTGTAATTTTTCAAAGTTTTCTAAGAAGTTCACATCTCAGTCACAATGTGACATCACTGAGTGGTGGCATTTTGGTCACAGATGTAACGTGACCACAGTGACTCACAGTGACGTCACAACGACGTCACCGTGACCATGCATGCTATGAGGGTTATGTCGGTGCCACTGGCCAAAAGGGGGTGCAGGAGCAAAAAACTTTCTAAAAATGCGATTTTTGTGTTACTGAAGGGCCTAGAAATATGAAATTTGGAATATTAGCTGCTTATTAGATATAAAGGATTTCTAAGAACAGTTCTTAAACAATTTGAAATTTAAAAGGGGTAAAAATGCGCGAAAAGCGTTCTAAAAAACGTTCTAAATGGTAGTTTCTACATAATTTCTGGAAATACTAAACCGATTAAAAAAAAAAAATTGGCGCCAAAATGATGGTGACAACGCTTGCTCCAAGATAGGCTATATTTTATGTCGGTGCCACTACCCCAAAGGGGGTGCAGAAGCAAAAAACGTTCTAAAAATGTGATTTATGTGTTGCTGAAGGGACCAGAAATATCAAATTTGGAATATTAGTTACTTATAAGATATGAATGATGTCTAAGATCAGTTCTTAAACAATTCGAAATTTAAAAGGGGTGAAAATTCACAAAACGCGTTCTAAAAAACGTTCTAAATGGTAGTTTCTACATAATCTCAGGAAATACCAAACCGATTTAAAAAATATTGGTGTCAAAATGATGGTGATAACGCTTGCTCCAAGATAGGCTATATTTTATGTCGGTGCCACTACCCCAAAGGGGGTGCAGGAGCAAAAAACGTTTTAAAAATGCGATTTTTGCGTTACTGAAGGGCCTAGAAATATAAAATTTGAAATATTAGCTACTTATTAGATATAAAGGATTTCTAAGAATAGTTCTTAAACAATTCGAAATTTAAAACGGGTGAAAATGCGCGAAAAGCGTTCTAAAAACGTTCTACATGGTGGTTTCCACACAATCTCAGACAATACCAAACCTATTTTAAAAAATGGCATCAAAATGATAGTGACAACCCTTGCTCCAACATAGGCTATGTTTTTCGTTGGTGCCATTACCCCAAATGGGGTGCAGGAGAAAAACGTTCTAAATTGCGGTTTTTGCATTACGGAAGGGCCTAGAATCGTGAAATTTGGGATGGTAGTTAGTTATAAGATATCAATGATCTCTAACGACATTTCCTAAAAAAATCGAAATTTTAAAGGGGATCAAAATGCGCAAAAAGTGTTGTAAAAGCGTTCTAAATTGCGATTTCTATGCAATCTCAGGAAGTACTGAACCAATTTCAAATATAATGGTGTAAAAATGATGGTGACAGATCTTGCTCCAAGATAGGCTATATTTTATATCTGCTTTCACTACCCCAGAGGAGATACAGGAGCAAAATGCGCGAAAAGCGTTCTAAAAACGTTCTAAATGCCGATTTGTCAGCAATATCTCAGGAAAAATCAAACTGATTTCAAAAGTAATTGTAGGAAATTGATGCTGACAGCCTCTGCTCTAACATAGACGCTAGTTTATGTCGATATCACTATCACCTAGACGTTGCAGGAGCAATAAAGCGTTCTAAATTTCTATTTTTGTGATCGGTAGTGGCTAGCAACTTAAAATTAGGCAAGGTACTTATTTAATAGATATAAATGATCTTTAACCTTCCGCCGGGCGCGCTGTTGTAAAAAGTACAACATTAGGTTTCTTTTTTCTTTAAAACAGAAAGCAAGAAGTAGAGAGCGTTAATAACCATTTGTATTCGTTTATTGGATCTCCATCCCCACTTCCTGAACGTTATTTGCATTTCAGATTGCGCAATTAGCTGCACTTATCATTTTAATCTGTGAACATCTGTGGTGTTGTACTTTATGCAACGCGCGCCTGCTTGTGAAATTCTCTTCAGTGGAAACTTATTCAGCGAAATTTTTTCAAAGTCCTTTTAATGGGATTTGAGTTAAAATAATGTTTAAACAAAAAATGGTATTTTACAGATAGCAATGAAATGGGGGATTATCTAACGAAAATTTTTAATGAAGACAGTGATAGTTATAATATTGATATTGAAGAAGATCTGCAATTTCCTGAATGTGACGAATATTTGAATGATAAAAATTTAGAAGAGGAAAATCACAGAAGTGATTCTGAAATGAATGCATCTAATAATGAGATTATTGAAAATAATAGTGGCAAATATTTTTACACATGAAAAGATAAATTCACAAAATGGAAAAAAAAGAGGAATTCGTAAAAACCTCCAAAACCAAGTACAAAAATATTATAAAGAAAATGCCAGGACCAACTGCATATGCAAAAGGAACTACTTCTGAAATCGATATTCTCTAAAATTGATTGATCTGAACATGATTGCTGAAATAATTGATTGTACTAATAAATATATTTTTTACTTTGTGATTGTAGCAGTAAATAGCATTTTGTACATTCAAAACCTCTGCTTTAATGTATTATAACAAAATTAATCTATATATATTACGGAATGCTTTCATAAATTGTGGTCAGAGATAACTTATATGATATTTGTATGTTAAATTATTTGTAAAATTAAAATAAAGCAGGAATAATTCAATGCTTTTCACCTGTTGTACAATTTACAACGAGCGCCCGCTCATGTGATGGAAATTTGCGCGCCCAGCGAAAGGTTAAGAACAGTTTCGAAAAAATTGGAAATTTAAAAAGGGGTGAAAATGCGCGAAAAGCGTTCTAAAAACGTTCTAAATTGCGATTTCTACGCAATCTCAGGAAATGCCAAAGCTATTTCAAAAGTAATGGTTGCAAATCAATGGTGACAGTCCCTGCTATAACATAGGTTAAATGTTATGTTGGTGGCACTAATATTTGAGGGTTGCAAAAGCAAAACATGTTCTAAATTGCGTTTTTTGCACAGCTGAGGGGTCTAACACTTTGAAGTAGGGGATGGTATTTACTTACAAGATGCAACTGCTTTCTAAGAACAGTCGAAAGAAAATTCTAAATTAAAAAAGATGAAGTGAGCGAAAAGCGTTATAAATTACAATTTTTATGCAATCTTATCAAATACCAAACCGATTAAAAAAATAATGATGACAAATTGTTGGTGATAGAACCCGCTCAAACATAAGCTATATTTTATGTCTGTGCCACTACCACCAGAGGCTTGCAGGAGGTAAAAACTTTCTAAATTGCGATTTCTGTGATACTGAAAAGGCTAGAAACTTTAAATATGGCATGGTAGTTACTTATAAAATATAACTGCCCTCGAAGGACTTTAGAAATTAAAAAGGAGTGAAGCGAAGGGGAGGTGCGAAAAGCATTCTAAAAAAGTCCTAAATTACGATTTCAGGGAATATAAACCGATTATAAAAGTAATAGTTGCGAATCCATGGTAACAGTCTCTGATCCTACACAGGCTATATTTTATGCCGATGATTCTGCCACCTGGGGTTCACAGGAACAACAAACGTTCTAAAAAAGGCCTTTAAAAGCTTTCTAAATTACGTTTCTGTGGAATATTAGGAAATAACAAACCGATTTCAAAATTAATGTTGGGAAATTAATGATGACAGTTCCTATTTCAACATAGCCTTTTTTGTTGAGAGAGGTGGTAGGACTTGGAATTTGACATGATAGTTAATTTTAAGATGTCAGAAGATGGTTTCTAAAAAATTCAAAATTTCAAATGAATACTGAAATGAGCGTATTAATTGAGCATAAAAGTTTCAAAATATTTTCTAAATTATTATTTATTTAGTTTTATTTCGTTTTATTAATTTAAGTCTCAATTCTGCCTAATGCAGTGCAATAATGATGTTTAATCAAACTGTGTTTTAAATAGTAATTTTTGAATTATTCCTAAAAGTAATAAGTACCTTTTAATAAAATAAAATATTACCTTTTAATAAAATAAAATATTACCTTTTAATAAAAATTAGACGTATAAATATCACTTGGCATATTTCAAATATTACGCGAGCAAAGCCGCGGGGTTTGCTAGTACATATATAAATAACATAAAAGTTCATCAGGTTTGTTTTTAGAGTTGTTTATATCATTTGGCAACATATCTCAGTTTCTAAAGTTCGAATTGCGCCAAGATTTTTAAAAAATGCCAAGGCTCCTATAGTGGAAAAATATCCTAATTCCATATGAAAGTTTAAAAATCTCCTTTTAATTAAATGAAATGTGTAACTAATAAACTCTCTTTAACGATGTGCGAAAGATGCGGCGTCCGAAGTCCGCTGCTAATGTTACTATATTGTAGTATTAGCCTACTTACTGTTAATTTATTGTTAATTTTAAATCTGTTAAAGAAATATTATAGTTATAGATAAGATATGTTGGTCGCCAAAACCCGATTACAGAAAATTAGCCTAAGTTATAAAGGTGTTACATGATTTCAAGCTGAATGAATTTTTATATGCTTTTACAAAAATCTTAATAAGGCAAATCTTTCAGTTTATCTGTCCATCTTTCTATCTTTTATTTCCTTAAAACAAATTTTATTAAAGGCCGGGAGGCGTCTGCACAGATCATTATCTCATCGAGTTGACGGCTGAAATTTTAGGATTAGTTATATATTGATTAGCGTATTGAAATGTAACTGGTCTGCCAAGTCATATCTTCATGGAAGCCACCTACAGACCCGATTTTACGGGTTAATTGGTGGATTTTCCATTGTGTTTTCCTGCACCCATTCCTTCATGTTTCCAAACTTTTGAATGCAGGAAAATACAATAGTAAACCTATCAGTTAACCATTAAAACAAGTAATATAAAAATTTTGTTTTTAAAGTCAATTCCTACTTAGGTCACCAAAGAAAAATTTAATATAATCCCTTAAGCTAATATTAGTTTTTGTTGCATTAAAATATCTCAATTTGTTGATTTTCTGTAAGCAAGTAGGTTTACAATGGAATTCTATGGGAATTTGGCGAAATATTAGAAATATCGCCAAGTTGGCGTCACTTTTGGCGTCTTATTTTGGACGCCAAATTTGGCGATATATCGCCAAGTTGGCGACAAACTTGGCGGTATTTGGCGACAGAACAGGGTCCCCCCTATGGTAACCCCTTATTGAAAGTACTTTCATTGACCTTCGATAACCAATGGCCGCCATTTTGTTTCCCATGCAAAACTAAAATTAATTAATTAAAATTTAATTAATTAATTAATATTTGAAAAAAACTGTATTAACATCAATTGTCATCCAGTACAAGTTCAAAAAAATTATTTCAACTTGATAGGATGAATAATGAGTATTTTATTAAAGATTGAAAATTTGAACAAGATAAATATATAAATAAATAAATATATAAATAAACAAATATAGGGAGAGTGGGAACTAATAGTAGGAATTGAAATAGGTCTTCAGGTGGTTTCTACCAAGATATGACTTAACAGACTAGTTGCATTTAAATATGCTAATCTAGTTTTAACTAATCCTAAAATTTCAGCTGTAAACTCGATGAGGTGATGGTGTGTGCAGACGCCTCCCGGCCTATTATAAATTTCGGGATTCTAATCTCAATAGCACTCTGGTCAATCTGACAATTATCCCTACTATTTATGGAACACTATTCCTTGTGCGTTTTAGTGATGTTAATGAACTTATGCGTATGCATCATACATATTATACATATGCATATAATACGTAATACATTTGCATCATACATATTATAGGTATGTGTATAATACATAGGCATCATTATGTCGTCAGAATAAACAAAATATTTTTGTCGCCAAATTTGAGAATTGACATGATATATTAAAAAAATTGGCGAAACTTTGCTAAATGTCGCCATGCTTGGAAAATATTTGACGCTAGTGGCTATTTTTCAATGAGTTAATTATTAATGCGAGCCATCTATTTTTATTTTTTCGCATATCATCTGAATAGTTAAATGATATAACGTACTAATATTTTCAAAGTGCTAATAGTTTCGTCACTGCCCAAAACCTCTGTTATTGTTATTATATTGTACTGTTATTATACTTACTGTGACTATGTTGTTAATCTTTACACCGCTAAAACTTCTGTATTATATAAAGAGAATTTACGGAAAGTATTAAAGCATTGAAACTGCCAGTTGTCCTTATGATTATTATAATTCTATAATATGTAACCTGTTAATCGATATGTACGTTAGAATGAATCTTCTATAATCTGGTTCCTCGCATTTTAGTTTTCAGGTTTCGAATAAAATTAGCTAAAATCTTAAAACCATGGCACGTTGACTAATTCTTCAACACGATCAGATGAGAAAAATGATAGATTTTCAAATGGATGATGGCAGTGAGCCGGTAGACCTTCCGTAATAGAGTCTATTGAAAGGTTAACGTGAAAAAAAAAGATGTTAGCATCAATATGGTTTAATGCAAATGCAGATATTGTCAAAGGATTTCATAAGAACCATTTCACTTGTATCCAGTCGTATCAGTTAAAATACAACAATTGGCAGTGAGCCCAATTAGAATAATTACTTAATAGATTTAAAAATTTCCGCATTAGAGAACGAATCGTAACTGCTAAGGAAACATACATAAGTGAGTTAAGAGATATTTATCACGAAAGATGAAATTCATAACAACACAAACTATATGATGTGCTTCCATGATCGTAAAGAGTTCTTGATTTCTCTATCGAAAGCTTCCGACTTGGAAAAGAATGGGCAAGTAAATTAAATTATGAATAACAGTAACATGATGCAACGTTTAACAGGGAATGAATACGGTAAATACTGCTTGCTAGAGACGGCTAGTACTTTAATATAAAAAAAAATAAAGTATAAATTTGTAAAGCTCAATAAAATAAATTTAGGTATTTTTATGTTAACCGGGCGCAAGTGGCAAATCGCCAAATACTGTTCCCAACTCCATTGTTCATATTGCATTCATTTCATTTAAAGATATATACTTTTCAGCCATCTTATTTAAAATAGATGCATTTCCCTCATTTTATTTAATAGAATATTTAACATAGAAGTAAATATATAAATAAGAAATAATAACATAAACCAAAATACTTTATTTGAAAATCAAAGCATCGTTTCTAATTTACACATGTGAAAAATGAAAACTGCTATTGGCGAAAAAACAAAAGGCTAATGAGGAGATTTGCTCCTGGCTAACATAAAAGTACCGACATTTAAGTTTTTTCATATTAATATAGTTTAGAATAACAAACTTGAGAAAACATACAAAAAGTAGTGATATCCCAACAAAAAGTTTTCGGTAAAAAAAGAAAAAGCGCCCAGTTTTCCATAATGTTTCGGCCAGAAAAAGTAGTGATATCAGAAGTTCGCACAAGTTAAAAGCCAAACATCCCAAATCTTTCATTGAAAATGGCTTCCTGCGACTTGGCCGTTAATGCCTTCTACAGCATTTCAAAATTAATGATTGGAAATTACGCATTTATGAATTATTTAAATATTAAAAGTAATATTAGAATTCAAAGAGGCAAATTCACATAAAGACATCACATAAAGTAAATGGTTTCTGATAACTACCATTCAGCTTCAACAAACATTAGTTTTGATTATAGATCATTTAGTCCACTGGTGGTTTAATTGCCATTTTGTACGGTCTAAAGCTAAAGTCATTAACGTAAAACCCAAGAAATAAAACAAAATTTACTTACTTCAAATCTCACAATATGTTACATTTTATTTTATTGTATAATATTGAAATCTTGTGTATTGACGAAAGAGATTTTTTTCGTTTGAATATTTATTATAGTTTGTTTGCATACATTATGAGGTATTCGATTTATAAACTGTTAAAAGCTGATACTAATTATGTTTTAGCAATTAGGGATATTATCTCCTGAATACAAGTATTTTGTTATTTTTAAATTCAAAGCATTTAAATAGACTGAAGTTGTTTAAATGTTTTTTTGCAAATGTGTATTTTATTTCTGTACTCTGTGCCACAAAATGCCTAAAATAATCAAAAAATGTAGTTGGCATGTAGCTCATTTGTACATATTTTTAAATTTTAAAAACTCTCTCGAAGGCATTAACGGCCAAGTCGCAGGAAGCCATTTTCAATGAAAGATTTGGGATGTTTGGCTTTTAACTTGTGCGAACTTCTGATATCACTACTTTTTCTGGCCGAAACATTAAGGAGAACTTGGCGCTTTTTTTTTTATCGAAAACTTTTTGTTGGGATTAGTATTTTTATGAACTACTAAAAAATATATTTATTTCTTCTTAGAGACTAGTAACATAATGAGTATTATTAATAATAATTTAAGAATAAGCATATGTGAGGCTTAAAAACAATTTATTTCATAATCATCTCGAAAAGGACTTTAGATAAATAACTGCCCCCTAAATGGCTAATGGAAATAAGTACCCATTAGTGCCTAGCGTCCTATATTTTGTACGTTACAAACATGCATAACGTATGATGTGAAGGTATAATTTCACAATATAAAAAAATACGCATTTCAAAGAAGTCTACAAGCTAAGATTATTTGGATCATTGATAGTAAAAATACAAATAAAATCACTTTTTATATTTTGTCATCTTGAAGAATTAAAAATCTATAAACATCGAAAAAACCCTTCATTTAAGCAAATAAATATTCATCTTATGCTGTCATCTTTCAGTAACAGATAAAGACATTTATAGATAATTATTTCATACAATTTTCATGTTATAAAGAAAAAGAAAATTATAGAACTATATTAAAAATCAAAGAGTTCCAAAAATGGGACGCCAAGCATAAATGGGTTAAGGAGCGATACCGAGCGATACCAAAAAAAAGATACCAAGGTAGTGATGTATCATTATGATAGCAGATTTCTTTTCGATGATCCATAGTCAAACAGCAGAATTTCCACACAACAGAAATTCCAATTAACAATTAATAGACTACTAAAAATCCGATTACAAGAATGACACTTTGCATACTTCATTTACTTTATATTGAGCGAAAACAGAAGCACCGAAATACCATTTTGGGATTTAATAAAATTATTTCAATATTTAGAGCAGTGCTATTTCATGTTTAATTATTTTTGTTACAATAGAATTGACTGCGTCGAAACCTCTGGAATATTTTGCTCTGAACGTATAGCTACACTCTCAGAAAAAACTGTACATTTATGAGCGTTTGCTCTTCAATTTTCCCGGACAACAGCTTTATTAGATGAAAAACGGCCTGATCCACTAAAAAAATACGGTAAGACCCCATACATTTTCCTCCGCTAGGGTGTAACCCTTCATTTTAGTCGGGTTTCGAAAAATAATGTCACTTAACCGCGACCGTAAAATATTTTTTAACCCGCCAAAATAGCGATTCTGTGATGATAACCTAACGTGCTACGTGCTACTGAACAGTAAGCAAAGTGTTATTGTGTTTTGAAGTGCATTATATCTTTGCCCCGTAAAATTACGGGCTGCACAAAATGATGGGCATGGATTTTTTTACGGGGTATGACTGGAATCTCTGCTGCCAGCCTCTGGCCGTAATTTTACAGGGATATTTTTAGATACTTAGAAAATTAAGGGCAAGCGACATATTCTTGCAGTTCTAGCTCATATGTTAGCAAACATACGGTACGACCCCATACATTTTCCGCCGCTAGGGTGTAACCCTTCATTTTAATCATGTTTCGAAAAATAATGTCACTTAACCGCGACCGTAACATATTTTGTAACCCGCCAAAAAAGTGATTCTGTAATGATTATCTAACGTGATACGGAAAAGTAAGTAAAGTGTTATTGTGTTTTGAAAAGCATTAAATCTTTGCCCCGTAAAATTTACTGGCTGCACAAAACAATGGGCATGGATTTTTTTTTTTTTTTTTTTTTTTTTTTTTTTTTTTTTTTTTTTACGGTGTATGACTGGAATATCTGCTACCGGTCTCTGCCCGTAATTTTACTGGGGTATTTTTAGCAGTGCACGGTTCAGACACAGAGGATTGTTGGCTTTGTGGCATTATCCTCTTCAGTCACGAAACTAAAATAACACTGCGAATACACATTCATTGATTTTGCACAAACAAAAATACACCATAGATGTCAGAAGGAGCCCTTTTTCTGAAATTGATACTTAAGGGGGCTGGTAATTTAGGTTCACAAATACGAATATAAAATTTCGAACACCTTTAAGATATCGATAACCTAAATTACGCAGTAACAAATTGTAGGCCTTTAATTAATTGAATGATCTACATATCCTGAAATTTTTTATTGTAAAGCGTTTAAGTTAATTAACTATGAAAATTTCTTACTTTCTTGGACACACTATCTGGAATGCGTTTTGCAAACTCAGATGATAATAGCATATATTTTATGAGGAAATATGCATCAGTGCTGCCATTTATTGGTTTTGATCCAAAGCCAAAAACGTTCAGCTATATAGAAAAAAAAAAATCAAATAGTTTAGTTTATATCCTCCTTCTGTTTGGAAGTATCAGTTGTGGTACTTGAGAACCGAGGAGGTTATGCTTTTAAACAGAAGAAAACTATATAAGTATTTTTGATATAGCCTATTATTCCAGGAAAAATAGCCGAATAACTAAATTCTGTAACACTCGGAAAATGAAGACAAACATTGTGGCACACATTTATTTACTCACAATGTCTATTCACCATTTCCCATTTTATTAGAGAATAAAGGAATATACAACACTATACACCCTAAAAATAAATAAATAAATAAATAAAATAAATAGGCACACTTTTTTGGAACAATTGGGTACAAAACACAGCATTATTAGCAAAAAAAAAAAAAAAAATCAGTATATGAGATATTTGACTAAAATGATATAAAAACTTAAAAGTATTTTAATGCAGTCTGTAAATATATATGCATTTATGCATATATTTTAATTTATTTTATGAATATATTTTAATTTATTTTTGCATATATTCTAATTTAATCAGGTTACATTCATCAATGGAACATATGTTAAAATAGATCTTAGAGAAACTGCGTGATTGAAAAATATTGACGTTATTTTATGAATGAGCATCGCAAAAATTTATAGAGCCAATATAATTTTATAAAAATGTTTACACAGACTTAAATATTGGCCCTGCGTAATTATAGATTATGTGAACAAAATGTTATATTTGAAAAGGATGCAAACGCGATATAAAACTCAACAAAAATAAGAGTATTATTTTAATGTTTTTACGTATTGCGAATAAGACATTTTGGAAGAAAAATATATCTCCTTTTTTGAAAAAAACTTTTCATTATATTTAGTTTGAGAAAAAATGATAATATAATATATATTTGCATTTTATATTTACCAGAAAATTTTAGATTGAAAACTATTTGGAAAAAACAATTAAAAATTTAAATGTTTGCGTTATTATGTGGCAGTATTCATTTAAAAATACATAAAACAAAATTTAAAAATTGATATTAAAATGTTTCCTGTATTAAAACTTTTTCAATTTAAATCTAAATTATAATATATTTAATGTCTGTCTTTCGTAAAGAAGGTACATACTTATGGGATTAGAAATTTATAACAGAAATTTATTATCTGATTTGAAATATAAATAATATAAATGGAATCGAATTATTTCTTAATAGATATCGTAAATAAACTTTCATTCTCATCACTTAAACCCTAAGTAAACACGTCACATAATCTTAATGGATATTTTCTTTAAATACTCCTTATTGCTCTCTAATTGAATTTAAAGATTTTATTAAAGAACCCAGTTCTCTTTCTGGAAATTAAGTTGTTCTCAGCCATCTTAATTAGTTTCTACATTGAGATTTAAGAACCAGATCTGCATCTAAAATTCGTTTCGGAAAAGTTTCTGTTTGCCAGTTTCAATCAATGTCAACGAATTTGATTATTAAATGAATTAGTAAAAATGTAACTATATATAAGAAAAAGATCCGGTTATTTTTTACAAATTTTTTACTATTTAGTTTGAAAAAATAAAATAAAAATATATTTCAAAATTGCATTTTAAATTTTACTGAAAATTAAATCTTTTAGGAAAAACTGTTAAAAATTTAAATGTTTGCTTTGCATGTTTCAGCATTCATTTAAAAATAAATAAAATAAAGATTAAAAATTCATACTAAAATTTTGCTTCTTTTAAATCTTTTAAATTTAAATCTAAGCTAAAACATATTTAATATCTATATTTCGCAAAGAAGTTACATACTTACGGGATGAGAAATTTACTTTCTGATTTGAAATATAGATCATAAAAAATGGAATTAAATTGCTTCTTAAAAGATATCGTAAACAATCTTTTATTCTCAAAGCTTAAATTCTAAGTAAACACGTTATATATATATATATATATATATATATATACATATATACCGGGTGTCCCAAAAAGGACTGACTGATTTTAAAATTCAATAACTTGCAAACGGTGACAGATATTAAAAAAATTCTTGCAGGAGGGTTATGCATAAGGTCAAAAGTTTTATTACAGTGATTTTCAATTTTAGTTCGATTTACAAACAATAGATGGCGCTGTAAGCAATAGTCGCTAAATTCAGGCTCGATTTTTGGTACTTCGTGGCCCGGATAATACATTTCCATCTCCTTTTTCTGCATGGAACAAGATAAAGGACCAGAAATCGAGCCTGTATTTAGCGACTATTGCTTACAGCGCCATCTATTGTTTGTAAATCGAACTAAAATTGAAAATCACTGTAATAAAACTTTTGACCTTATGCATAACCCTCCTGCAAGAATTTTTTTAATATCTGTCACCGTTTGCAAGTTATTGAATTTTAAAATCAGTCAGTCCTTTTTGGGACACCCGGTATCTATATATATATACATTAGCTAAATCAATATACTCTCCAAATTATCCTTATTGCTCTCTAATTAAACTTAAAGATTTTATTAAAGAACCTAATTCTCTTTCTGGAATCTGAGGTTAAGTTGTTCTCAGTCTTCTTAATTAGTTTCTACAGTGAGATTTAAGAACCAGACCTTTATCTAAAATTCATTCCGGAGAAGTTCTTGCTTGACTGCTTCAATCAATGTCAACTCATTTGATTATTCAATGAATTAGTAGAAATATAACAATGTATAAGAAAAAGATCCGTTTATTTTTTACAGATATTTTACTATTTAGATTGAAAAAAAAAAAAATATATTTCAAAATTGCATTTTAAATTTGACAGAAATTTGAAAAAAAATCCTTTACGAAAAACTGTTAAAATTTTAAATGTTTGCTTTGCATTCATTTAAAAATAAATAAAATAAAGATTAAAAATTGATACTAAAATTTTGCTTGCATTGAATCTTTTAAATTTAAATCTAAACTAAAACATATTTAATATCTATCTTTCGCAAATAAGATACATACTTACGGGAAGCGTAATTTATTTTCTGATTTGAAATATACATCATAAAAAAAGGAATTAAGCTGTTTCTTAAAAGGTATCGTAAATAAACTTGTATTCTCACAGCTTAAATTCTAAGTAAACACGTTATGTATATATATATATATATATATATATATATATATATATTAGCTTAATCAATATATTCTCTAAATTCTCCTTATTGTTCTCTAGTTAAACTTGAAGATTATTAAAGAACGAGATTAAGTTGTTCTCGGTCATCTTAATTAGTTTCTACAGTGAGATTTAAGAACCAGATCTGCATCTAAAATTCATTCCGTAAAAGTTCTTGCTTGACTGTTTCAATCAATATCAACGCATTTGATTATTCAATGAATTAGTAGAAAGGTAACTATGTATAGGAAAAAAACTGGTAAATTATTGTGAATTGTTTACTATTTAGTTTGAAAAAATTAAAAATGTAGTTCAAAACTGCATTTTAAATTTAACAAAAAATTTTAAAATAAAAACTTATAGGAAGAACTATTAAAAATTTAAATATTTGCTTTGTCATGATTTAGCATTCATTAAAAAATTAATAAAATACAAATTAAAAATTGATACTAAAATGTTTCCTGTATTAAATCTTCTTAAATTTAAATCTAAACTAAAATATATTTAATATATACATTTCATAAAGAAGATAAATACTAAAGGGATGAGAAATTTATTACAGAAATTTATTTTCTGATTTGAAATATAGATAATACAAATGGAATCATATTATTTCTTAATGGATATCGTAAATAAACTTTCATTCTCACCACTTAAATCCTAAGTAAACACGTCACATAACCTTAATCGATGTTTCCTCTAAATACGCCTTATTGCTCTCTAATTAAATTTAAAGATTTTATTAAAGAACCTAATTTTCTTTCTGGAATTTGAGATTAAGCTGTTCTCAGCCATCTTAATTAGTTTCTAGATTGAGATTTAAGAACCAGATCTGCAGCTAACATTCATTTCGGAAAAGTTCTTGTTTGCAAGATTCAATCAATGTCAACGCATTTTGCTATTCATTGAATTAGTAGAAATGTAACTATGCATAGGGAAAATAACTGGTTAATTATTACGAGTTGATTTTAATTTGAAAAAATTAAAAATATTGTTTAAAACTGCATTTTTAATTTAACAAAATTTTTTAAAATAAAAACTTATGAGAAGAACTATTAAAAATTTAAATGTTTGCTTTGTCGTGTTTTAGCATTCATTAAAAAATGAATAAAATACAAATTAAAAATTGATATTAAAATGTTTCCTATATTAAATCTTCTTAAATTTAAATCTAAACTAAAATATATTTAGTATCTACCTTTCGTAAAGAAGATAAATTGTAATGGAATGAAAAATGTATTACAGAAATTTATTTTCTGATTTGAAATATAGATTACAAATAAAATGGAATAAAATTATTTCTTTACAGATATCGTAAATAAACTTTCATTCTCACCACTTAAACCCTAAGTAAACACGTCACATAATCTTAATCGATGTTTCGTCTAAATACGCCTTATTGCTCTCTAATTAAATTTAAATATTTTATTAAAGAACCTAATTCTCTTTCTGGAATTTGAGATTAAGCTGCTCTCAGCCATCTTAATTAGTTTCTACAGTGAGATTTAAGAACCAGATCTGCAGCTAAAATTCTTTTCGGGAAAGTTCTTATTTGTCAGATTCAACCAATGTCAACGCAATTGGCTATTCAATCAATTAGTAGAAATGTAACCATTATATGTAAAAGGTCCGGTAAATTATTACGAATTGTTTACTATTTAGTTAGAAAAAATCAAAAATATAGTTCAAAACTGCATTTTAAATTTAACAAAAAATTTTAAGATTAAAACTTATAGGAAGAACTGTAAAAAATTTAAATGTTTGATTTGTCGTGTTTTAGCATTCATTAAAAAATGACAGATTCAATCAATGTCAACGAATTTGATTATTCAATGAATTAGTACAATGTAACTTTATATATGAAAAAAGTTCTGGTTAATTATTACGAATTCTATACTACATATTTTGCATTTTATATGTAATATGCATAATATCAAGTGATTATAAACTTTGGAGAAAAAGTAAAACGCGATAATAATAACAAGTTGGAAATTGCACGCCAAACATGGCAAATGAGGTGCGTTCGAGCTATAACTAGTTTTATAAATATTTTTTGCACCATATATTGTAGTGAATGTATATTTTAGTGCACTTCATAGGTGCATATCAATTTCCTTTTGTTCGAAAGGCTGTAACATCATTAAAATGCTTTTGAAATGATTTTTTTCCCATTGGTTTGTCATGTAACGGAAAACTTTTAACTGTCCCTGTAATTAAACTATACATCCAATTTTCATAAAATTTGAAATGAAAAAATTTTCCATTAATTATATACAGTAGAGCGCCGATTATCCGAACAAGTTGGGGGCGATCCTAGTTCGGATAAGCAAAAGTTCGAATAAATGGGCAGACAATTTAACGGATGTACCTGACTATACTAAAATCTTCACACTTTTTCCACGCTTTAGACTGACAGCACTAGTTAATGCTGGCATGTTTAAAAATTGATTTTTGTCTTTTTAATTTTTTGTTTACTTTTTATCATCATTTTCTGAACTCCAGAGATTATAATTTAAGCAAAAAAGCTTTCGAATGTTGCTTGCTTCAAAGAACACATTGTTTTTCATGCTGCCATATTTCGAATTCTTCTTAAATACGTTAGTTGGATAGGTTCAGCATTCTTCTGCCGTTCGAGCCATTTCATAGCTGTTTCCAAACATTCAAAGGCTTCGTCATGTGATGGACCTTGATTTTTTCAGAGCATTCGTTTTCAATTTCTTTTTCGTCTTGAATATCATCCACAATCTCATCATCATTTAAATTCTGATATCCAGGCCTAATAGGGTGTTTGGATTATTGGAAGTTCGTTTAAAAAAAAAATTGAGAGAAATAGGCTGTTCGGATATTTGGAAGTTCGTTTAAAAAATATTTTTTGAGAGAAATTGGCTGTTCGGATAATTGGAAGTTCGGTTAATTAGAGTTCGGATAATCGGCGCTCTACTGTATTTAAAATTTCAGACAATTCGGTTGGGTAGTTTTTGCTCTGTTATATGCGGGCAAACAGACAGACGGACTGAACGACGACTGTAGAGGCTACGTATATTTACACAATTACGAACGCACCTATAAAAGGACGAAGAATCATGCATTAGCTTAGACTACGAAACACTTTCGGACACTAGCAAAATATTAAGAGGGCCAGTCTGTAAGTAGGTCACAAAAGCCAATAAAAGTAGGATAACCAAGATACAAACTTAAAAGACATGTTTATTTCTCTGAATAATCGTAATTTACATTGATACATTTGAACCATCTCTTTGAATTTTCTAATACCTGATGCATAAAAGTGTTTGGACTGCACTCTCAGCCATCTGTGCACCTCACATTCAACGTTTGCATCAGTCGGCTGTAGGCTAAACCATGTGACCACCCTGTTACAGTTGCTAGTGCTGTCAATTGTTGTTCGCCTGTCAGCTCTAACCATTTCCTCAACCTTCCGCGCTGTTTCTTTTCCGCAATCTCAACAGGAAGACCACTTCGTTCTTCATCAACACCTTTTGAACGTCCTGCTCCTCTTGTACAACCGTTATAAGCATAAATTAAACTTTGTGCGAATTGTGATAAAAAAGTTAAAATCTTTAACAACGATTTTACGCACAAATAATGTACAGAACGGCAAAAAAATCCCGTACGATCGTTTCGAGGATTCCTAGATCCCCTTCCTCGGTGAGAAAAAAATAAAGAATTAAAATGGGTTCGAAGAACCCCTCGGTTATAGCCCCGAGTACTGTCTTAAGGACTGATTGAAAAGGCGGAAACAAGAGTTTATATATCCTAAAGAAATGGCGTAATGACCAGAACTATCTGAGAAAGAGTCACTGCGCAGGATCCCTCCACAATGGTGAAAGAAAAGGGGTGCTGGTCATATCATTTACCAAGGAGGAAGTCTGTTTATGAATATAGGGAGTTTCGTAAAAGTCTACATCAAAAACTGAGTTACATTTTTGAATAATTTTAGCCTCTGGATAATTAAACTGGTAGTTGGAATTTCAACAATGTTTCCCTATTGTAGATTTCTCAAATTCCTGCTTTCTAACGTAATTCTGGTGTTCTTTTAGCCTAATTCTAATTTCAGCCTAATTTTGTACAAAAGTTGTCTCATAAATTAGAAATTGACATCTAACAGTTGGACAGTGCTGTCACCTACTGGCACATTTGGAAACAATTTACTACAAATTTCCATCCTCTCATATCGGTTTGAAGTCCTCTCAAACCGATATGAGAGGTAAGAAACTTCTTTTTTTTTTGTGTGTGTAATGAAATGAGATATTTATATAAGTAATTTATCAAGAAACTTCTTTTTTGTGTGTGTAATAAAATGAGATATTTAAATAAGTAATTTATCAAGAAACTTATTTTTTTGTGTGCGTAATGAAATGAGATATTTATGTAAGTAATTTATCAAGAACAAAAAATCATGCGAGAAGCATAGATTATCCTCTTTAGTTCCGAAGCTAAAATAATAATGTAAATGCTTATTCATTGGTTCTTTCCAAACAAAATGACATCGTAAATGACAGGAAAAATATCTTTTCTGAAATTGATCCTTTAGGCGCTTAGTAATTTAGGTTCAAAAATATGGATCTAAAACTACAAATCCCCTTTACATCAATTAATAACAATTAACCTAAATTAACCCAATCACAAATTTAAGAGCATTAAACAAGTAAATTATCTACAAATACTAAAAACATTTTATTGAAAAAGATTTCAGTTAAATACTTATGAATATTTCTCACTTTCTTGGTTATACTGTCTTTTAAGCATTTTTTGGCATTTTGCAAACTCAGATGAAAATAACATTTATTTTATGTGGGAATTAGCTTAGATGCTGCCATTTGTTCGTTTGCTTTGAACACATAAAACATTCAGCTATTAAGAAGGGATGTGAAAATGTAAAAATATCCGACATTTTAGTTTTTATAAGGAAAAGAACAGAGGTCCCCGTGTGCCCATGGACCGAAGAGGTTATAAAACCCTTTTGAGTAAGTACTTCCAGAATACTTTAAGGGGGTCCGGGACACAAAAATATTCACATTTTAAAATTTTTTTTTTATTGGATTAAAAATTTCTTTTCCGTTTTCTGCTTAAAATGATGTTTAAATCAATACAACAGGAAATATTAATTTTTTCGTTTTGGTATTGTTTTCAAAATCTGCCTTTCAAGCTATGGTTGTCAAGGAAACGAGTTCTTGTGAAATTGCGTTTTTCTTCATGATAGGTTTTTTTCACCATTTCTCATATTTAAATTCTTATAACTCGAGAACCGTTAAAGATACAGGGTTGAAGCTCGGAACATATCTTTTTCAATTTATTTACTTTACATTTGAGCCAGCATATTTTAAAAATCTGCACCACTTTTTTTGTAATTTTTTCGTTAAATATTTTTATTTTTTTTAAAAATTAATATTTCTAAAAATGCTGGCTCTAAATTAAAATTTATATACTTCTGTTTATTTAAATGAAAAACAAATTGAAATTCTATAAATAATATTTCGAGTTAAAAAATTTTTAAATTTAAATTTTTTTTTAAAAATTACGGGAAGTTTTATCATGCGATTTTTTTTACAAGTGATATGGTTATCCATCATAAAAAATTTCAAAATTTTAATACAATAAATAAAAATTTTTTGAAAATGTGTCCCGGACCCCCTTAACAAAACTTCACCGTTTAATAAAGTGAAATATGATGTCTAAGTAGACAATGTGGAAAACACATCACACACTTTCAAAACCAACCCGGACCCCCTTAACAAAACTTCACCGTTTAATAAAGTGAAATATGATGTCTAAGTAGACAATGTGGAAAACACATAACACACTTTCAAAACCAATTTGAGGAGTTATCATTTATAGTGGGAAAAATATCCTCATTCTTTAGTGCAGACCTGTATTTGAGTAATGGATTTGAATGTACACTACATAGTATGCTAAAATTTAGTTCAGATTAGGAAACGCATAGCACTGTTGTAAATTCCCCTTCAACAATTTCCGTCAATAAACGGAAATTTACTCGTGATCTTTTGTGCTGCCCTGTATAAGATCTATAGAATTTATACACACTAATTAATAGGCAAAAAATTAGATTAATTTGAAAACCCGTACAAAACGAATTTCTAGCAATTATTGTTAATAGACAGTACTGAAGCGGAATACTTTTGTGTGTTCCTGTAACTCGATAATGGATGCTGTGCATACCCTAATCTATATTAAGCCTCTGGTAGTTCACTTCAGAGATATATATCAAATCAATAGGTTTCAAATAGAGTAACGTCATTAAAATACAAGGCAAAGTGTTTTCCTCCATAGACCGTAATGTAACGGAATTCTTTTGAGTGTTCCTGTAAATGAACTGTAAAGGCTACAAACTTCATGTTTAATACCAAACTAGTCATAGAAAACTTCATTAACATATATAAATTGAATGTCAATGCGAGTATATTTATGTGGGTTAGAGCACGGACAGACAGACAGACAAACCGATTTCATAAACACTTTTTAAGTATGTTGGAAAGTCTTAAAAAGCACATAACCCAGTAAAAATTCATTTTTAACAATTGTTGTTTCACCTCTTTCTAAGTAATCTTCTCCGATTGCAATACACTTCTATCAGCGTTTTTTTCTGCCATGAAAACTTGAAAGTCGTTTTTATGAAACATCTTCAGAGGTCGTTGAAATTTTTCTTAAATATACAATTAATGGACTCAAAGCAGTAACCACGAAGAACAAATTTCAACAGTGGAAATAAGAGAAAGTCATATCGTACATATCAGGTGAATACGGAGGTTGTGGAACCGTATTCGTTGAATGTTGGTTAAAATTCATGAATAATATTTCACTGTGAGAAGGCACCTTATCATGGCTAAAACTCATGAGTTTTCTCAACACAGAGCAGGCGAGTACATTTAGGTGACGTAGAGAGCGGACGGACAGACAGACAAACCGATTTTTTAAACACATTTTAAGTATGTTGGAAAGACTTAAAAAGCACATTACTCAGTAAAAATCCATTTTCCACAATTGTTGTTTGATCTCTTTCAAAGTAATCTTCTCCGATTGCAATACATTTCTATCAACCTTTTTTTCTACCATGAAAGCGTGAAAGTCGTTTTTATGAAACAACTTCAGAGGTCGTTGAATTTTTTTTTATACAGAATTAATGGACTCAAAACAGCAACGACGGAGAATAAATTTCAACAGTGGAAATAAGAGAAAGTCATATGGTACCATATCAGGTGAATACGGGGGTTGTGGAACCGTATTTGTTGGATGTTTGGTTAAAATTCGTGAATAACATTTCACTGTGAGAAGGCACCTTATCATGGCTAAAACTCATGAGTTTTCTCACCGTGCAGGCAGTTTTCGGTGAATTGCTTCACAAAAAAGGCGCAAAACATTCAAGTAATATTTTTTATTGACTGTCTGGCCAGTTGGTAGGAGTTCATAAGGCACAACACCACGATTATCAAAGAAAACAGTCGAGATTACATTGATTTTTGATCGACTTTGACGTGGTCTTTTTTCTACCATCTTTAAACTTTGTCTACCAGTCAAATACTGTTGTTTTGATAAGAAGTCGTCTTTAAAAGCTGTTTGCAATATTTCAAATGCTTTTGTACTAGAAGTGTTGTTGCAAAAACAAAATTTAATGCATGTTCTTTGCTCTACAACATTCGCCATTTCGGAAAATCAACGTGAGTGAAAATTCTTATCTTATTAAAAAGAAACTTATTTTCAGACGATAAAATGAAATAAATTCCTGACTATTGCCATATTTTTATAGAAGTCGTAAAAACGTTTGATAAAAATTTGCAGACTATATCCCCTATAGATATATTACAAATGAAGCATCCCGGATACTTTTTGATCGCAGTGGACTTTGCTACTATTTTCTGTTACCAATGCCTGAGATATTCACATTATGTGACGCCAGATCACAAATTTTCACGTATTATAAATAGATACCAATTACATTTTGAAATTACAATTACAAAACGAATCGTTATTATATTTGCAAATAAAAAGTCCCTAGCGTGTTAAAAATGTTGTAGTTTGAAACTAATTTTGCGTTGACTGAGGCATGAGGACATGCCACTTAAATGGCATTAACTGGAACAACGCTCTCCATTGTCAAAATTTTTAACTATTCTTTTTATACCATAAAATATCATACTATTATGACTAACACTGCTTGGCACCAAAATCCTCTCGATAAAATTAATGGTTGATTCTTATAGATTCATGTCGCTAAATGAAAATACAGTAATGACATTACTAGTTCAGTCAAAATAGACGAAAAAAAGGGAAACATAGCCAAAACTGGAGGAGAGCTGAAAATTTGGGAAAACCTTTAAGACCTCATTCTAAATGAAATTTCAAAAATCTTAATCGATCTGACTGGAGCAAAAAATTTTATTCAAGGTCAAAGGTCAAACATAAACAAAAAATCCTTTTTTGCAGATATCTGGTAGACGGCAGGTTTTATCGTAAAAATAGTTGTTATAAAAATTGAAAATCTTAGAATTTTCTACAAAAAGGGTCTTTACACCGCCCCCCACCCGTTTGTGAGATATTGCGATTTCAAAAATTGTAAAAATCTAAAATTTTCATATTTTGCATAATATCTACAGTTTCTAAATGCAGTGCATGTTGTTAGCTGTTGAATTGAATAAATATAAGTAGCTATAATAAAATTAAGTATAATAAGGTCAAAGGTCAAATATTAAGGTCAAAATAGACATATAGCATTACCAAAACTGGAGGAGAGCTGAAAATTTACAAAACCCTTTAAGGTATCATTCTAAATGAAATTCCAAAAATCTTAATCGATCTGGCTGGAGCAAACAATTTTATTCAAGGTCAAAGGTCAAAGATTTAAAAAAAAATTCGTTTTCTGCTAATATCTGGTAAACGGCAGGTTTTATCGTAAAAATAGTTGTTATAAAAATTGAAAATCTTGGAATTTTCTGCAAAAAAGGTCTTTACACCGCCCCCCCCCCCCCGTTTGTGAGATATTGCGATTTCAAAAATTGTAAAATTAAAATTGTAACTTCAACACTAGTAAGACTTGGAGGATTTCATTTAATTATGACACCACTACATATATGCTTGGCACCAAAATCCTCTCGATAAAATTAATGGTTGATTCTTATAGATTCATGTCGCTAAATGAAAATACAGTAATGACATTACTAGTTCAGTCAAAATAGACGAAAAAAAGGGAAACATAGCCAAAACTGGAGGAGAGCTGAAAATTTGGGAAAACCTTTAAGACCTCATTCTAAATGAAATTTCAAAAATCTTAATCGATCTGACTGGAGCAAAAAATTTTATTCAAGGTCAAAGGTCAAACATAAACAAAAAATCCTTTTTTGCAGATATCTGGTAGACGGCAGGTTTTATCGTAAAAATAGTTGTTATAAAAATTGAAAATCTTAGAATTTTCTACAAAAAGGGTCTTTACACCGCCCCCCACCCGTTTGTGAGATATTGCGATTTCAAAAATTGTAAAAATCTAAAATTTTCATATTTTGCATAATATCTACAGTTTCTAAATGCAGTGCATGTTGTTAGCTGTTGAATTGAATAAATATAAGTAGCTATAATAAAATTAAGTATAATAAGGTCAAAGGTCAAATATTAAGGTCAAAATAGACATATAACATTACCAAAACTGGAGGAGAGCTGAAAATTTACAAAACCCTTTAAGGTATCATTCTAAATGAAATTCCAAAAATCTTAATCGATCTGGCTGGAGCAAACAATTTTATTCAAGGTCAAAGGTCAAAGATTTAAAAAAAAAATTCGTTTTCTGCTAATATCTGGTAAACGGCAGGTTTTATCGTAAAAATAGTTGTTATAAAAATTGAAAATCTTGGAATTTTCTGCAAAAAAGGTCTTTACACCGCCCCCCCCCCCGTTTGTGAGATATTGCGATTTCAAAAATTGTAAAATTAAAATTGTAACTTCAACACTAGTAAGACTTGGAGGATTTCATTTAATTATGACGTATCTTGGGGTCATTGGTTATATCATGCAAGGAAGTGGTATCAGAGAGGCACTTTCTTTAATTTATGCATCTAATTCGCTAGAAAAAATGCTCAGTGGTCATGCTTACGCCAGAGCAGTCAGAGGTCATACATTAGTTCTCACTTTAGCAACAATAACTAAATAACTTGCCATTGATGATAATATGCATGAAAATCTTAAAAATATGGTTGAAGATGTAATAAATAATACTATTTCATATGGTGATATTGAAAATAGTGACGAAGATGTTAAATCATTACTTTATATGTTTAATGAAAAACTGAAAGAATACGAAGGACGAGGCCCTACAGCAAAACTTTGGATACAATTTTTTCGTATGGTATCAATAGCGAAGGAGTTTACAAGAGCTGAACGTATGGGAGATTGGCTAGCACATTTGAATAGCGTTAAAGAAATGCTTCCTTACTTCCACGCATCAGGACATTTTCCTTACGCCAAATATGCTCACTTGTACCTCCAGGATATGCTACAATTAGAAAATTCGATTGATCCTAGTGTTTTCAGCAAGTTTACGCAAGGATTCTCCACCATTAGACGCTCTGAAAAATGAAATTGCGGTATTTCGACGGATATGATAATTGAGTAATCACTGATGAAATCAACGAAAACAAATGGGGGTGTTGCTCGAGGAAGAAGTACGCAAGAAAGTGTAATATGTAAATGGTCTTATAGCATGCATGCAATGAATACTGTGTGCGAAGGATTGGAAAATCTTGCTAATGTTAAAATGGATACTACAGATCAGCATGTAGATGCAAGTGATTCACGCATGAAAAGAGATACTGCAGATGTTAAAAAACTCTTCGGGTGGTTCTCATTACATGATCCTTTTCCCGAGGTTCAGAAAATAATGTCAGTAGCAAGTGAATCATCGGTGATGACAAAATCAGTTGTCATAATGCTCGTGAAGTTGGAATTGCTTCTATGACTAATATCTTTGTCAAAACGTTTAATAATATCAAATTGAAGCGCGCTGATAAAGTATTCCCCATTTTAACGGTCAGTAGTACTGTAAATGTTCATGATGAAAAAGTGCGTAAAGATCCTTTGTTATTATTCCGACGCATGAACGTTACTAAAGCTTTTAAAAATCAACTAGAGCAGTTCTTCGAATATGAATTAGCTCCTTATCCATTATTACTTTTTGATCAAATTGGAATGCGTAAAACACAAAATTAGGCCGTTTACAAGTGCTTTCAATGTGTAAATGTTGAATTTGATAAAGCAGTTGCGACTTTTATCATCGATGGAGGTTGTCTTTTACATCGAGTTGTGTGGGATCGAGAAGAAACATTCGATGTTATTTTCGATAAATATATTCATTATGTACATAAGCATTATGGTCACAACGTTATTATAGTATTTGACGGTTATGCTGATTATAAAAAAAATATGTAAAAGCTGCAGAACAACGTCGCCGGGCTACTAAAATATCTTCTTCTGCTGACGTTCTTTTTGATCGATTTATGACTTTCCAACGAACCAACAAAAATTCCTTGCTAATACTCATAACAAAACTCGGTTTATTACAATATTATGTGAAAAATTAAATGCGGCTGATATTTCTGTTAAGCAAGCTGATAATGATGCTGACGTCCTTATAGTTGAAACAGCTATAGAACAGTCAAATACAAGTACAACCATTATTGTTGGTGAAGATGTCGATTTGTTAATCATATTAACTGCACGAACTTCTATTGATAAACCAGTTTATTTCTTGAAACCGGGAAAAGCTCAGATAGAAACAAAAATATATTCATCACAAAGTTTGGAGTTATATCCAAAGTGTGGAGATCATATATTATTTTTACATGCAATAACCGGTTGCGACACGACGTCGGCTCTCTTCAGAAAGGGCAAAACTCAAGTATTTAAATTATTTGAAAAAAGTAAGGATTTAATTTGCTGTGCTGAAGTGTTTAAGAAAATCGACTCTCCTCCGGATAGCAATATCGCTAATGGAATTCGCTTTCTTCTTGCGATGTACGGAGCTCCAAAAAACATTGATTCGATTGATAGCTATAGATATCAAAGTTTGCGAAGAGTACACGGCACAATAAAGTCGTACAGTTATCCTGCCTTCCACCAACATCCAGTGCTGCTCACTAACATTTGTACCGAGTTTACTACCAAGTCCAAATATGGCTAGGTAATAAACTTGACCCTGAAAACTGGGGATGGGTATTGAACAATAACAACTTGGAGCCAATTAAAACCCTACTCCCGCCTGCACCAGAAATATCGCTCCATACCACTTTCTGTAATTGCACAAAGGGTTGCAATTTCAATTGCGGTTGCAAAAAAGTTGGTTTGTTCTGCTCATCTATATGTAGCAACTGTCACGGCCAGTCTTGCTCCAATATTGCCACAAATACAGCAGATGATGGATGCTTCTGCAGTGATGTAGTCGTAAAAAGAACAGAGGCTATACGCTCTAAGCAGAGGGTATACGATGAAGGAAGAGCGTATACCCTAGAGTGTATATACTATAGCTTTCTTGAGAAACAGAGGGTATACGGTGTTCCTTAAAAAAATCCAGAGGGTATACGGCGTATACCCCCGTATACCCTCCACTACACCCCTGCTTCTGACATCAGTGAAGAAATACCAGATCCATCTTATTTCTCAGAGCAATGTACAGGAGTTCAGCAGCCGGAGGAAGAAGACGATGAAAACTCAAGAAGTAGAACTCGCAGACGATTAATTAAACAGTAAGCTAAAATTATTAAAAGTGTAAAGACCTTTTATGTAGAAAATTTAAATTTTTATAATAAACTTTAATTTTTATAATAATCATGATTACAATAAAGCTTACCGTTTTACAGATATCTGAAAAATATACGAATTTTTTGTATCTTTGACCTTTGACCTTATTATATTTAATTTTATTATATCTACTTATATTTATTCCATTCAACAGCTAATAACATGCATTGTATTTAGAAAGTGCAGATATTATGCAAAATATGCAAATTTTAGATTTTTACAATTTTTGAAATCGCAATATCTCACAAACGGGGAGGGGGAGGGGCGTAAAGATCTCTTATGTAGAAAATTTCAAGATTTTCAATTTTTATAACAACTATTTTTACGATAAAACCTGCCGTTTACCAGATATCTGCAAAAAACGAAATTTTTTATCTTTGACCTTTGACATGATATTTTTTTTTGCTCCAGCCAGATTGATTAAGATTTTTGGAATTTCATTTAGATTGATATCTTAAAGGTTTTTGAAAATTTTCAGCTCTCCTCCTGTTTTGGCTATGTTATATGTCTATTTTGACCTTAATCTTTGACCTTTGACCTTATTAAATTTATTTTTATTATATCTACTTACATTTATTTCATTCAACTGCTAATAACATGCACTGCATTTAGAAAGTGTAGATATTATGCAAAATATGAAAATTTTAGATTTTTACAATTTTTGAAATCGCAATATCTCACAAACGGTGTGTGGGGGGGGGGGGGGGGTGTAAAAATCTTTTTTGTAGAAAATTCCAAGATTTTCAATTTTTATAATAACTATTTATACGATAAAACCTGCCGTTTACGATAAATCTGCAAAAAACGATTTTTCTTTATCTTTGGCCTTTGACCTTGAATAAAATTTTTTGCTACAGCCTGATCGATTAAGATTTTTGGAATTTCATTTAGAATGATATCTTAAAGGTTTTTGCAAATTTTCAGCTCTCCGCCAGTTTTGGCTATGTTATATGTCTATTTTGACTGGACTATACAACATCATGCACCATGTTCCAGATGGAAGGGCTTATTAAAATGAATGTATTCTATTGCTCTCTAAAACTTGTAAGAAATTTTGTGTATAATAAATTGCATATAATAATTAAAAATATATATATATATAAGTATTTATAAAACATTAGCCAAATTTCCTTATCTTGCTACAGAAAAGCGTCACAAATGTAATTATCCGGAAGACCTCTAGATTACGTTATGTGTTACTTTGTCACCACCAAAGTTAGGCAGAGAGTTGATTGATAAATGTACTCAATTCTCGCTATCCCTTCTACGTCTTGACTCATAATTTATTTACTCTCGTATGTACAGTCGTGGAAAAAAAAAAAGTACACACCCCCTACTAACTCCGGAACAAATTATCGTAGAAGAAAGTTACTGGTATCGAACAATTTTAAATAAAGTCTACTTTTAAATGATGTATATAAAATTTGCTTAGGAGGCCATCTACATATTAAAACGAACCATAACTTCTTTTTTTTCAATGGCAATACCCAATTCTGACAGCATAAATGAACTCTACACCCTTCAAATAGCCTAAAAACAAATTTTTATGCAATTCGTACAATAAGTTTCCGAGAAATTAGTTATTTTAAAACGAGCGTATTTTAAGGGCTGTATCCAAACTGAAGTTGGGTTCTCGATTGCTAACCGAGAGAGCCGCCTATATAGCCGCCGAACATAGTTTGAACCGAAGTTTTGAAATATCTCGTTTAAATTGGGTATTGCCATTGAAAAAAAAATGAGGTTTGGGTTCGTTTTAATGTGTAGATGACCCCCTAAGCAACTTTTATATACATCATTTAAAAGTAGACTTTATTTCAAATCGTTCGGTACCAGTAACTTCCATCTACGATAATTTGTTGAAGAGTTAGTAGGGGATGTTTACTTTTTTTCCCCACGACTGTACGCTTTTATAGGTTCATGCATATGTATGTGCTATAGTTTGATAGAAATAAAAATACAGCACTTTATACTAAAACTAAAAAATGCTAGTCTTCTTTTTCTTCTCTTTAAAATGCAGTATTTTTTTTAATTTGATACATTATTAGTGGGTGAGCAACATCTTTGTGCAGAAATAAATCCCATAGCCTAAAAATGTACAGTCATGGAAAAAAAAGTAAACACCCCTTACTAACTCTGCAAAAAATTATCGTAGAAAAAAGTTACTGATACCAGGCAATTGGTAACAATGTCTACTTTTAAATGATGTATATAAAATTTGCTTAGGGTGCCATCTACGTGTTAAAACGAGCCATAACTTTCCTTTTTTCAATAGCAGTACACAATTCTGAAAGCATAAATGAACTCTACACCCTTCAATTAGCATAAAAACAAATTTTTATGCAATTCGTATGATAAGTTTCCGAGAAATTAATTATTTTAAAACGAGCGTATTTTAGGGTCTGTATCCAAATTGATGTTTGGTACTCGATTGTTGACCGAGAGTTGACCCTTCTTGGTCAAAGCATCTTAATTTCCACTCAAGCAGTCGTTGAAGACTGCTAGATTATAGGATAGCAGAAGAAATTTCAAAATATCTAGACACTTCTATCATAGACGGACCCTTATACCATCATTTTGCAGTTTTTTAAGCATAATTTGAAAACTACTTGGAAGATAAATGTGAAATTTTGGATTTCCATAAAGCAGGACTTAATGAATCTAAATCCATCAAAAAATTGTAGATTGCAATTCATAATTATTTCGAATATTAATTATTTATATCAAAATTATAAAAATTGCAAATTCAACGTATTTATGTTTGGGTATTTTAGTATTATTCCTAGACAAAAAAATAGCACATTAGGAGTGAAATTTCAGGAGGTATTAATAAAAATATGAAAATGCAATTTAACATTAGAATTACTAAATTTTGAATGGTTATAATTCATAAACTTATCATTGAAATGACTTGAAATTTGGTGTCAGGGCATAGTTTGAATCGAAGATTTGAAATACACCTTGTTAAAAGTGGGTATTGCCATTGAAAAAAAAATGAAGTTTGGGTTCGTTTTAATAAGTAGATCCCACCCTCCCCCCCCCTCTAAGCAAATTTTATATACATCATTTAAACGAAGACTTTATTTCCAATCGTTCGGTACCAATAACTTTCTTCTACGACAATTTGTTGAGGAGTTAAGTGGGGTGTTTACTTTTGTTTTTCCACGACTGTATCTTATTGCTCTCTAAAACATGTAAGAAATTTCGTATATAATAAATTGCATATAATAATTCAAAAATAACTAATAAATAAATGTGTATAAAACATTAGCCAAGTCTCCTTATCTTGCTACAGAAAAAGCATCATAAATGTAGTTATCCGGAAGACCTCTAGATTACGTTATGTGTTACTTTGTCACCACCAAAGGTAGGATGAGAGTTGATTGATAAATGTACTCAATCCTCGCTATCTCTTCTACGTCTTGACTCGTAAGGGATTTACTCTCATATGTACGATTTTATAGCTTCATGTAGATATATGTGCTATAGTTTGATCGAAATAAAAATATAGCACTTTATACTAAAACAAAAAAATGCCAGCCTTCTTTTTCCCCCTCTTTAACCCCTTGAGGGGTGGTGGGATAAAATATATCCCACCTAATTTAAACAAGATTCTCACCAGAAAATTTTAATTAAATTTTATATATTTAACTTTGGAGGAAAATTGTTGAAAAATTGCTTTTCCTTATTTAAAAATAAAATCTTTCGACTATTCCGGTGATAATTCCATATTTAGAGACATTTTTGCATGCCCTTGAAGGGGCTAAAATGCAATATTTTTTTTAATTTGACACATTTGTAATGTGTGAGCAACATCTTTGTGCAGAAAGAAATCCCATAGCCTAAAAATGTATCTCCAGTAAGAGCTCAAACATTATTTTCTCTAAATATTCTTTAATACAAGCTATTTAAATGTATATCACAATATACACTGGTTATCAAAAATTAAGGAAAAGTCACAAAATGCTAATTTGCAAATACGCGAACACTCAAAAGGAAATAATATAATTCGAGTAATCACTATCTCTACAACACAGCTAGCCCATATAACATCTCTTTCATGTCACACATGGTCACAAGTCTCACAGTCACTACGTTGAAGCAAAAAAATAGGAAATTCCATACATCTCATTATGAGTCTCAAATGATCACTGTATGTGACTCCACTGAGAAGTCAATGTGACTGCTGCTTTGTGACGAGTCACCAGATGACTTTACAATGTAGTTAAATTGTGACTCTCATGTGACTGTTATTTTGAGACTCAATTTCATAGTCATCATGAACGTTGCATTATGATAAGTCACCAAATAATATCATATTATAGTCACTTGAAGACTTTTCCGAAAAGAGCACAATGGTGACTTCACAGTAGTCTCTCTGTCACCTGAAAGTCATCATGTGACTTTAATGTGACATTATTTGGTGACTTATCACAATGCAGCGTTCACGATGACTTTGAAATTGAGTCTACAAATGACAGTTATACGAGAGTCACAATGTAACTACATTGTAAAGTCACATGGTGACTCGTCATAAAGCAGCAGTCACAGTGACGTCTCAGTAGAGTCACATATAGTGATCGTTTGAGACTCATAATGAGATGTATGGAATTTCCTATTTTTTTGCTTCACCGTAGTGACTGTGAAACTTATGGCCATGTGTGACATGAATGAGATGTTATATGGACTAGCTGTGTTGTAGAGATAGTAATTACTCGAATTATATTATTTCCTTTTGAGCGTTCGCGTATTTGAAAATTGACATTTTGTGACTTTTTTTTAAGTTTTTGATAACCAGTGTATATTCCAAACAGAAAAGTCAAAACATATATTAAAATATTTATTTGCTTAAAAGACGTTACTAAAAACACATTAAAAGTAAATTAAAAACCTATAATGACATGTTCCAACTCCTTCACTGAGTCGTCATCAGAATGTATAACAGAAATTACAAAAACAATGCATATGGAAAATGAAAAAATATCATCGAAGTAAAATATAGTAAAGCAAGTAAATATATAACAGGCCCTACATTTTCGCTATCGCACGTGTTCCCTCTATGTCGCGACTCCGCAAGTTGTCCAACATTCAATCCATATATTCGGGAAACGAAAAGATAACGTATAGTTACAAACCCCTGAACCTCTTAAATAAATTTCAATGAACTCTCTTATAAATAATTGTAAATAAAAATTAGACATGCAGATTAGGGTGGAGCGAAAAAAATTATTTTTTTAAAATCAAAAACGGGTAGGTGCCAAAAGTTGCATTTATACTAGTACATCATCCGCGTGCAATATTACCGCTGAAAAAAAATGGCTTGAGTCTGCACCTTTGGTCCAAAAGTCGAAATTTTGGGTAAAATTTCACATTTTTTTCAAAAAATTAAAAAAAATTCTATAGAGATGGTTATTATTTAAAAGTGTTAATTAAACCTTTATTATTAATGACTTAACATATTTAAACGATAAAACGATATCCTTGTTCTGTATAACTGGAACAAATCTGACAACTTTTGGTGAAAAGATGGCGTTGACACTCTGCTGTGTCATACAACTAATTGTTGTTTAGAATACAGATCTTACGTAGTTGCTTTCAAATCTACCCAGAGGTATCACGTGGAGGTCTGCATTTCACGACACAGCAGTGCATAGCCCGACCACCCTTCCATCTAAGCACAATGCTTTATTTATATATTGAATTGGGATTTTTTATCAAAGACTGGCATAAATTTTCTATGTATCAACCTAGTCCATCTCATCTTTATATCCACAGACGTTGGGTGATGCTGCTGTGACACTCCTTCACGTATATTTCTACTGTTTGTGTATCATAGGGTAAGCAGAGTAATGCAATGGAATTAATGGAATCTATTCAGCCCTCTAGTATCTTCACCAAAATTGCATCCAGTTACTGCATAGTGATTGGGAATTCTGCTTGCTCCTACAACATTTTACAACATTTAGGCATTTCATCTTTGAGTATGCCATCCTTTACTCTACCTATTGCATTTTTTATATGTTGATAAGCTTGATGTTTAATGTGATGGCGATCGTCATCAAAATTGCAATAAGAATTTGCTCTCGATGTCCTAAATAAATTTTTTTAGTATTTGTGTTTTCTTATTTGCCGTTTTCTATGATGTTTAGTAGCCGAGTAATTTCCCATAAGTTTTTAGATTAATTTTTTAGATGTGGATTATATTTGGGGTAAACCATCCTGCGGCATAAACTTAGATTCCATACTTTGAGAGGGAACCAGACTCTGATGGTTAATCGGTGCTTTTATAAAGGCGAATAAATTTATGCGCCTTTGTGAGCCATCTTGCGTAGGAGAAATTTCTTGGGTTCCTATTCGCTAGTTCTTCTGAGCCATATCTTGATGAAATAACTTTGCAAATGTCTAGCATGTATTTCTGGTATGTGCTGAGTACCCTTTTCTCGATTCCAGGAAATAATGCTTGAAAATTACTCTCTGTGGCTTCAAAAATTGAAATTAGAAGAGAAAAAGCACGTGGACAAAGGTTTTCCTATTGGTCCGGTGAATCCCTGTGGGTTAAAATCTAATTTTTGACATCGATTCTGTCTAATAAATGATGCAGGGAAAATTCACTGGACTTGGAGGTGGCATATGATCAATTGTAATGATTCATTCTAAGCATGTCCCTCGCAGAATGAATGACAACACGATGAACAGAATTATCCGCCTTCAAATGAGCACTCACTGCCCATCAGAGTCTCTATGTTCACTCAAAAAGTACTATGTTATCCAAGTTTGGCTTCAGGATAATTTACAATCAAATATATTCCACAGCTAAAGAAGGTATCTAAAAACTCATGAGAAATTACTCGGCAATTAAACAACACACTAAACTGAATAAAACAACTAGTAAAAAAAAGGTTATTTAGGGCAATGATTGCATTGCAAACGCAGAGGAAATTCTTAATTCAATGCTCTCTGACGATTTCCATCACATTAAACAGCTAGCTGCTCAGCACATAATAGTTGAAAGATGTGAGTAAATGATTGCATACCCAAATCTGAAATATCGACAATCAACTTTGAAGCGGCTAATTATATAAATCTAATTCATTGGAAAAGTGTTATGGTAACAGAACCGCTAATCAATATGAATTTATCGGGTGCAATCTTTGTGAAGATAATAGGCGGCTGAATAGATTAAATTAATATCATCCGCACTGCATTACACTCTTTATCTTCTCTTACACAAACAGCTAAAAAATACGTAAAGGAGATCCCAGTAGCAGCAACCAAAGTCTGTGGATCCAAAGAAGATATGTACTAGGTTGATACGTAGAAAACTTAGGCCAGTCTTTGTTAAAAAAAAATCACAATTCAATGTGTAAATCAAACATTGAGTTAAGATGGTTGGGTGGTCGAGCTATGCACTGTTGTGACATGAAATGCAGTCACCTCCACGTGATACCTCCTGGGTAGTTTTGAATGTAACTAAGTAAGAGCTGTATTCTAAACAACAATTATTTGTGTGACACAACTGAGTGGCAACGCCTTTTTTCCACCAAAAGTTGTCAGTATTGTTCCAGTTATACAGAACAAAGATATCATTTTATCGTTTAAATATGTTAAGTCATTAATAATAAAAGGTTAAATAACACTTTTAAATAAACATCCTCTCTGTAGATTTTTTTTTAATTTTTTGAAAAAATGTCAAATTTTACCCAAAATTTCGACTTTTGGACCATAAGCGCAGACTCAAGCCATTTTTTTTCAGCGGTAATATTGCACGCAGATTATGTACTAGTATAAAGGCAACTTTTGGCACCTTCCCCTTTTTGATTGTAAAAAATTAATTTTTTTCGCTCCACCCTAATGTAGATTAATCAACTCTCGTTAAAAAGTATGTTAATGCTCTCTATTTGATTCAGTCGGGATAAAGCAGTATTACCTCTATTATATTTTATGTCCGCCATATGTTCTTTACATCTGATATTGAATTTTCGTTGGATCATACCTATATAATGGTTTTTGATTCCCTCCTCCCTAATAAATGGAATCATATAAACTCCTGAGAGGTCATCCCCATTAATAGAACCAATTTTAGGGTTTAAAAGTATCTTTAATTTCGGAGGAGGCTTCGCGATCAAACATAAGCCAAAATTTTTTTAATGATTTTTTATATATTCAAAGAAACCTGGGAAATAATTTGCCACAACCTCATATCTTATTCCAAAAATAAATATTTTAATATATGTTTTGACTTTTTTCTTTTGGAGTATATATTGAGATATGGTTATGAGTTGACGTAATTAAGGCTTATTAATCGTACTTACTTACATTTGTATTTAATCCTTAACCGGAAACATGCCGTCTGTGAGATGGTTGCGTCTACATATCTACCCTTTACACAAAAATGAATGCGTCCCCAATCTTATCACACAATCTAATCCTTACGCTACTGGTCCTCCGCCTCCCCCACCCATTTGCAATGCCTGCGCATTTTTAGTTATTAAAAGAAAAAAATATTTTATTTATTTATAACGCAATCTGTGAGACGGCATGTTTCCGTTTATGTAATTTTTTGCTCTGGGGTATTGATATCGAGGAACCATCAAAACGGGCAAGTTACAGTGATAAAAAAGACGGAAGAAACTGTTTTGAGATTGTTTGATGAAGTAGTAAGTGATATAAGCGATTTTGAAAGCATTTTAGATAATGAATATATAAATTCTGAACACGAAAGTGACTCAACATTGTCAAAAATGCATAAAAAATGCAGATATTTAGAACATGCTGCAATATTTACTATTAAAAGTTTTGCTAATTTTACTGCTTAATATTTTTTCTAATTCATATCGTACCGAAATATGTAAAAATATTAGCATTTATTTAATTATTACCTATGACGGAAATTTTATATTGTGAACAATAATGTGTAATTTAAAGCTATTTTCTGTCTCCGACATTCAAAACTTATTTTTATGCTGTCATATTAAAAAAATGGTCCTGTTAATGCATTACTATTAAATAGTAAGTGTTTGAGTTCACTATTTGGTAAATTATTAAGCGTTATTTTTCTTTTAAAATTTTATAGCAATTTTTTTTTAATTTATCAGTCTCACAGACGGCACGTTTCCGTTTGTGCACGGGATTTTAATGTTTCCGGTTAAGGGTTAAATGTAAATATGCTCTCAAAGAGCCCGATTCTTTGCCAGGAATACTGAGTTGGTTGCAACTATTTTAAATTGCTTCTGTTAAGAGATTTGAAATCTTGAGAACCATTTGCAGTTTATTATGGAATAGCCATTATCACTGCAATTAAATAAGTGCAAACATAAACTGTTTTCAAGGATTCAGTTCGAAAATAACTGCATGTAACAAATAGGCTTTTGTTCGAATTCTATCAATAGTTAGCGATTTTGTAGTGATGAACCTTTGTTTAATATTTGGTAAAGATTATGGAGGATGTAATATTAACTTTCTAGCAAGGAGGGTAATTTATTATCTTCCATAATTTTTCATCCGTTACATACAATAAAAGGAAGTACTTTAGAAGAACTGAAACAACATTTTCTCTAAATACTCTCACTGCCAAAAATAATTTACTTAAAAATGAGAACTTCCATGTACTCGTATTTTTTTAAGTACAATTGTTTCAAAAAGAAGTACATTTACAGTACATATACATTTAACGTCTGAATTTAAAAACCATTAAAACACCAAATAAAATAAACTAAGACAGACTTGAGCACAGTTAAAAAATAAAATTTATAAAGACAGTAAAGAACAATTAAAAATACATTGTATTTTTAACTGTTTTTTATTGTCTTTTATTTATTTTTTGGTTTATTTTATTTGGTGTTTTAAGAAGTACATTGTTAAAAATAATCTACTTAAAAATGAGCATTTCTATGTACTCATATTTTTTAAGTACAATTGCTTCAAAAAGGAGCATTAATCTACTTAAAAATGAAAATTTCTTTGTACTCGATTTTTTTAAGTACAATTAATTCAGAAACGAGTACATGATAATTTGAAGTTGTGCATACTTATACTTGATTTATAAATGTATGCAGAAATGAATACATATATTTTGTATTTTAACTCTTAATATTCATGTTTAAATCCTATGTGCTGAAAAATATGAGTTTTCTGATAAACCCTTTTTTTATACCGAATTGACAGCAGGGATTTCCAAGCTTTTATTTAAAGATATGTCTATCTTTGTTATAATTTTTAATTTATAATACACACTTTTCAAATTTATTTACAATTTCATTAGAAATGTTAAAGAAGAAAATTTAGTTTAAAAATTGTTTTATTAGAAATTAAAATATTTAAGGAAGGGAAAATTCATCTCTGCTGTTAGCAATCTTCCGTTGCTGATTCATAAAAGATGCTGATTCATTTGGAAGCAGCTGGTAACTGCTGTTATAGCACAGTCAGTTCAATACTGGTCTCCCACCTATAGGACTCGGGTTCAAATCGCGGGGCGGCTCATACACAAAATTTCAAGAAAAAAAATAGTAAAATTCGTTGTTCTTTACTTCAAAAATTGTAGTTCTTCGAATTTCAATATTACCGTAATTAAAAATGGTGATTTGTCGGTTCTCTGTAATTTCGCTTTTTTTTTCTTATAGTGTATGTGTGTTCCTATACATACTTATTTTCGAGTCCCTGTATGTACTACAAAAAATGAGTGCATGCGTTTCTCAAATTTAAGAGTTAAGTACTCGGAGCTATTATAAGATCGGAAAGTACTCAAAAATGAGTACATTTTACTTATTTTTAAGTATCCAGTTTTAACAGTGCTTTAATGCAAGTTATTTAAATGTAAAGATGTTATTAAATAACCCAATTCTTTGCGAAAAATGATGTATGAGAATACAGAATTGTTTTCTGTTATTTTAATTAGTTTCTCTTATGAGATTTATGGTGTCTCAGGACTCTTCAAGCTTCAAAATTTTCGATTTTTTTATTTTTTTAGATGTTATATGTTATGTCTCCTTTTATTTTTTTAACATTTTGATATAAATATTTCCTTGAAATTCCCATTAGAACAGAGGTTGTGGCTTTTACAATTGTACCCGCGCAATAGCTGAAGTGGCATTTCCGAAACTTTCACGTCACTTTTCTTCAAATGACGTTTTTGGGCATAACGCGCAGGATATCTCAAAAACTTCTGAATATTTTTTCATAAAATTTTCAAAACACATGTTTCATGTTAGTCTGTATAAACTGAACCTAAAATTTCATTTTTACTGTTCAAAGAAATATTTTTTTAAGTAGCTAGGGGACTCTGCCCCCTACGAGCTACGCTCGCCAACCCCTGTTCAAATACCACAGACTCTAAAAGCACGCTAATTTGAACGGCTTTAAGAAGATTTTGGAAGATTGAATTATAATTTAAAAAGCAGTAGCGATCTCCCTATAAACGCGTTTCTATTCATCTCTCTTTAATTGGGGAATTTGGCCAAATCAGCTGCTGTTAAAAGATACAATGTCTGTTTCCGTCTTTGATTAAATAAAATCAGTTAAACATTTCAAAATAAGCTAATATAAAATGAATTAATTAAAGAGAATCTTTGTCTCCCGGTAATTTTTAGCAAAGCGAAAATAAATTTTTTTAAATAAGACATTTTAAATGTATCGTTTTTAATTTGTCGTAATTTTCACCAAACTTTGCTTTGTCTATTTAATATTCACGTGAAAATGCTTTTGTTAGAAATGAAATATTATTTGCGCTGTCCTAACATATATAGTTGAAAATATCATCTCAAAATATATAATAAATGTCTCACGCAATTTTTAAATTTAAACTGTTTTGCAATATTATTTTTTGTTTATTTTACGTAATAAGTGTAATATGATGTAAATGTGACGTAATTTCTCCTATTTAAGACTTCTAACGCATGTTAATGAATTTATTATTTTACAATATTCTTTCTCTTTTAAAATTCACGTGTAAATATAGTTTTTATGACGTAATTTTCAATGAGTTCCTGCTTTTTATATTTTCTGTTTATAATAGCCACGTGTAAATAAATTTTTAATTTGAAGCAAACATTACTGTTTGCGCTGTTTATACAGTTGGAAACAGTTTAAATTAATACCATTTTCATAATATGTAAAAAATATCTCTCGAAATGCAGAAAATTTGAATTTAAAATAGAAATAAAACCTCAAAAAATGAGTCAAATTAAAAAAAATTAAATGTACTCTGCGCACCGGGAGATTCTAACGCATAAAATTATCTAAAAATTATTAAATTCCCATGTATAGTTTTTGCTCCTATAAAACTTTTTTAATGGAACGATTTTGTCGAACTTTAGCATTAAATATCTCTTAAAACAATTCTTCGATCTGGAAACTGTCTGCATCAGCGTGTTTATCAAACATTTCTCTATAATACCATCGATTTTCATATTTTTGTATGCAATATTTTTCTTAATATTAACGAAGAAAGACTCCGGTCACAAAAAATTCAAAAACGGCGGCGGTGGTGACAGCGTAAGTTATTTTTTTTTATAATAGAGATATTATACTGTTGAAATTTTGAAAATTTTGTATTAGCTAAATACAACTTTGTATTAAAAATATAAAAATTCTTTAAATAGAAATTTATTTAAGTTGAGGATAATTATTATAATCTGAAGTACAATTACGCACAAAAAATTTTATTCTAGTTGCCATATTTATTTTGTAATCCTACGCGTAAGCTTTCATACCAATTTTCTAAACAATAATGTCTGACAGTTTGAAGCTCCCTGTAACTGCTAATTCTGCATCTTGCAATTTCTTAAATACATGAGATGAAAGAACATACTTATAAATTTCATCCCAATTAAAATTGTGTATTTAAATCATATATATTTTAAGACATTAAATGTTGAAAATGGTCCTTTTTTCCACTTTTAAGTGTCCTGAGACCCCTTAACCCTTAAATGCCTGATTTTTCAAAAATCATTGTAAGAATGTTTTTCGGCTTTCATTTTTAAAATAAATCATGGGAAAAATACTTAAAAGAATAAAATTTTGTTTTAAGTATGGTTTACGGCTAAAAAACAGTTTGTTACTAATCGGCATATGTGGTCTTTAATTGAAAAAATAATTTTCCTTGATAAAATTCTATAATATTAAACAACAAAAATTTTAGGACCTATAGAAAGAAATAAATTTTACTTGCTCACTGCATAACAAAATAGGATATTTCTCAAGCTTCCAAACAAAACAAAAAGAACAAGTAGCAACAATTGAAAAAATAAATCTATCTTTATTCTTAAACAACACAAGTGTTGCCTTCTGCATGTTGAAAATCGATTTAGTAATATTTTCAGAATGTATTTTATTGGCAACATTAGGCATTATTGTTTCAATATTATTCTAATAGTATTTTAGAACCTAAATTGGGTATGTTGCAGAAAGGCAACACCCGGCATTTAAGGGTTAAGATCCAGAGAAGCATCTGCAGCTCATTCTGGAACACCCTTTATAAGTTTAAATAAGTACAAACACAAACAGTTTTCAACGATTTAGTATGAAAATAACTACGTAGAAAACAGGCTTTTGTTTAAATTCCGTCAATTCCTAGGTAATTTATAGTGATTATCGTTTATTTAATATGTGGTATAGATTATGGAGGATGTGATTGACGTCTTAACGTGGAGGGTAATTTATTATCCTTAAAATTACTTTATGGAAATTCAAATATCACATTTTCCTAACATGTATTCTTCAACAAACTTTCATTCTCACCTGTTAAATCTTAAAGGAAGTGTGTCAAAAGCACTTAATCAATATTTTCTCTAACTATTCCTTGTGCAATCTAAGTTTGAAGATGTTATTAAATACCGAGAGAGAATACTTGAGTTGTTCGCATTTCTTAGTTTTTGTTATGAGAATTAAGATACAAAGCCAAAACATCACCAATTCAATCCGGGAAAACAGTCACCTGTAAGATACAATCCGGAACAGTTCTTCAAAGTTATAGCACACAATAATTATCCAAAACACGTGATTTCTTTCAGTTTGAGTTAACTGTTAGGATATATGTCTCATTGACCCTTGTTTTCTACGGTATAATCCTTAAGGTTTCTAGTAGGAGATGATTCTTTAGAAAGGGGAATTTATGTTAAAATTGGATATTTTATTGATATTTACTGTTCTAGAAACTTTTATTAACACTATTCAAAGACTAAAAACGAAGTAAAAAATGAAATAAAAACCACACGTGGAAAAATCTTAACATTTTCTGTTAGGAGATGATTCCTTAGAAATAAAAAGTTAAGAGGGGAGATTACCTCAAAATTGATCAAAATATCGATATTTATTTTTAAATTTTAATGAAAGCCACTTTAATTTTGAATATTTTGACACCGCATTTTTACCCATAAGGCAATTATATTGTAATATATTGTAAATTTTGTTAATACACCCAGCGCAATTACACAGACAAATTAAAACTTTAAATGGCTTTTTTCTCCACTAGGGGGCTCGGCCTCCTACGAGCTACGCTCGCCAACCCCCGTCCAGACACCGCAGACTCTAAATGCACGCTAATTTGATCGGCTTTAAAAAGATTTCGAAAGATGTGAATTGTAATTTAAAAAACAGTGGCGATCTCCCTATCAACGGATTTATATTCACTTCTCTTTGATTGGGGAATTTTAACGCCAAATCCGCTGCGGTACTACTTGATTATCCAGTCGACCTATTTCGCCAAATTATACAAATTGACATAATTTTTATTTTAAATAATGAAAGAACAAATAAATTAGTACAACATTAATAAAAATACAAATAAAACGTCGAAATCAAAATAATTTGATGACGTAGACACGTGTAACAACATTTAAAAATAAGCTAATATAAAAGGAATTAAGTAAACAGTGTCTTTGTCTCCTGGTATTTTTTCACAAAGCGAAAAGAACGTTCTTTTAAATGAGACATTTTAAATTAATCGTTTTTAATCTGACGTAATTTTGACCAAGCTATTATTTCTCTTTTAAATATTCACGTGAAAATACTTTTGTTAGAAATGAAATATTATTTGCGCTTTCCTAACAAAAATAGTTGAAAAGATCATCTCTAAATATCAAATAAATGTTTAGCACAATTTCTAAATTTAAACTGCTTTGCAATATTATTTTGTGTTCATTTTATGTAATAACTGTAATGTGACGTAAATATGACGTAATTTCTCCTATTTAAGACTTCTAACGCATGTTAATGAATTTATTATTTTACAATATCCTTTCTCTTTTAAAATTCACGTGTATACTTTTTATGACGTAATTTTCAATAAGTTCCTGCTTTTTATACGCAATTATTTAATTTTAATTTGAAAGTATCTTTTCTATTTATAATAGTCACGTGTAAATAAATTTTTGATTTGAAGCAAACATTATTGTTTCCGTTGTTTATACAGTTGGCAACAGGTTAAATTAGTACAATTTTCTAAAATAAGTAAAAAATATCTCTCGAAATGCTGAAAATTTGAAATTAAAATAGAAATAAAACTTCGAAAAATGAGTCAAATTAAAAAAAATAAATGAATTCAACACACCGGGAAATTATAACGTATAAAATGACCTAAAAATTATTAAATTCCGATGTATAGTTTTTGCTCCTATAAAACTTTTTTAGTGGAACGATTTTGTCCAACTTTAGCATTAAATATCTCTTAAAATAATTCTTCGATTTAAAAACTGTCTGCATCAGCGTGTTTATCAAACATTTCTGTATAATACTACCGATTTTCATATTTTTGTATGCATTATTTTTCTTAATATTAACGAAGAAAGACCTCCGGTTACAAAACATTCAAAACCGGCGGCGGTGGTGACAGCGGTAGTTACTTTTTTTTTTTAGAATAGAGAGATGCTTATATTTTCTTCCCTTTTATGTTTTAAAAACGTTTATGGGTTTTTTTTTTTTTTTTTTTTTGTATTTGAGATAGAGTTTTAAACATTTTTGTGTATGTTCTTTATTTTATATGTCATAAATCTGCGCATGAAATTAGCCTTCAGGGTTTATTTTATTTAGTTATTTATTTTTAATAAAAGTGTATGAAGATGTGTTACATTTCATCGTTTTACACTATATATATCATTATAAAATTTATATTACATATAATATTAGATGTATCTAAAAATCGATGCGCATTCTTGTGTAATACACATTTAAAAATCTAAGAGAAATTTGGGTAAAAATATGAATAATTAAAAAAGTAGTAGGAATTTAAAAAACTTCAAATTTTTATTAACTTTTTTATTTAATTAGATATATAGTTAATTTTTTATTCAAAATATACTTTTGCTTGAAAATTGACATGCAGTGAGTTCACCATTAGAACCATATTTTAAAAAAATAAACAAAATTGCTGAAAAGGTAAACTGAACCTTTAATGCCGAAATTAAATATTTTTTTGAAATTTATTGTTTCAGAATTTTTTATCCACGCTATTCAAAGCCTAAAAAAAAAAAAAAAAAACACGTTGCAAAATTTTGATACTTTTTCTAAATATTCCTTATTGTATGCTAATTAACTTTAAATATTTTATGAAATATCCTAATTTACTGGCAAGAATATGAAATGAAAATGCAATGGACTCGTCTCCTGTTACTTGTTAACGCGTCTCCTGTTAAGACATATGTCCGGTTAATGAAAACAATATCGTTTTCAGGATCATTTCCTAAGTGCAAATAAATTTTAAGACATTGCTCTAAGTGTACTTCTCATCGAATATTATGGGTTATTTTTCTCATAAATTTACCAAGCAGAATCGAAAGTGCTGTTGTACATTGCAGTAAAACCTCTTTAAAGCGACCACATTCCATTCCAATAAAAATTGGTCGCTTCGAGAGGTAGTCTCTTAATGGCGGTCATGTTTAAATCAAGATTTAAATTCTTGAAAAAAAGATAACAATTAATGTTACTAAAATTTATTTTTCACATTAGGAAAAAATATGAAAAATTAAGTATTAAAACACAAGTTAATTACATAAGTTAATTACTGCAGAGTTTAAAAAATGAATATAATGACGTTTGCTTTGATTTTACGGTTTTATCTTTCATAACTTTTATTTCCAAGTCCTTTCGAAATTTAGTAAATAAATGCAATTTTTTTGGACGGGAACTAATAATGACGATTTCATTAATTTATCTGTTTCTTTGCTTGTTTCCTAACAGAATATTGCAGGGAAGTTTATTGACCGTCATTCTTACTTCGTCACCAGAGTTAAATTCATTGCCTAAAAAGGCACAAAGGGATTTAAGCACTGTGACAGAGTTCTCTCACATATCACATTTTCTTTAAAATTAATTTAAACCATATATTTTGGCTTTTGAAACGTGTTGTTTTCTCCCTTCGTTAAGTTAAAAAATTATATTTTAATTCTATGCTTAAAATTCACATCGAATTTTATCTGTTCGTTTTTTTCTTTCTTTCAATAACCTCTTTAATTTAATGCAATAATTTTCAGTTTATGATTTGTAACCGTTTCTCGCAGATGCAATTTATTTTTTAATAACATTTGAGCCATTATATAAATTAAAACCAGAAGAGTTAAAAGCACCTGCCTTTGATATTTCAATGTATGTTATTTTATTTTTTTTCATTTGCGGTGCCCACGAAAGAAATAATTCAGCCTCTTTTTTTACTTAAGTAAAAAGTCGTTGCAATAAAATATCAAAAATGTAAAAAGATTGTTATTTTAGAAGCGGTCTTTAAATCACTTTTTATTTACGTTAAATTTATTTTTCAGTTGTTTAAACATATGCCTTTCGCGGCATTTCGCAATTATAAGTAGCAATCATTTAACATAATCATTTGTTTAGATAAGAATTGCCAGGTTTTATGGCGTCTCTAGTAAATGCATATGTTGAGCCATTATTCTGGCAACCGCTTTACATCACGCATTTTTCATTGTTTTTATCGGGGTTGCTAGATTTTGGGGTAATCATTTGGCATGCAAATAAACCCTTTGTCTGCTGTTCGTTCACGGTAATAATGTTTGAATTTAGCGATGTTGTAGTGCCAAGTGTTATATGCTTCTTATGAAATCACTCACTCGTCACTTTTCTCTTGGCCCGCTAAGATGTAAGACCAGGTGGTCTTGGGCCACGCTTAAGGCACACATTTTATGCACGGATTTTCTCTCTTTCACTTTTAGTACTTATAAGTAATATTCCTTTTGTAACTTATTTAAAAATTTTAAATAAAATTTGTTAGTTCCTGTATTACTGGTTGGAGTTTTGCATTTAAAAGAACCTACTCACTGAACCACGTCACAAGCAATTAAAAGTAAACGGAATAAAAAAATCTAAACTTAGTTTAGAAGTTTAATGAATAATGCGCCCTCCGGAATTGTTTTTCTAATAAAACCTGCAAGTGACCAGGAAGAAAAGGGAATTTGTTTCAATTTCTTCAAAGAAATTGGTCGCTCATGAAGGGAGTTCAACTGGGATGGTCTCTGAATGGAGGTAAAATTAGTATTGAGCCTCTGGAAATAAATTTCGTTCCTTAAAAAAATGATCGTTCAGGTAGGTGGTCGCACAGGGAAGCTTCACTGTATTTTTCAAAATCAACTTTGATGTAAATTTGGTCATTGAGAAATCATTAGACAATACAAAGATAAAATATGAAAAAGCAATTTAACAAATTACAACGACCATTTGGAAAATGATTTTTTCAAAGACTAAAATTTAAGACATAAAAAATCGCACGAAGTTGATCCTACATTGCGTACGCCATGAATTAAACATTAATAGTGCTATTACACATAAAAATTTCAAGCGACAAAAATCGCCTGCGACGTGTACGTATTATCCACCTAAAACTTACGTATTATCCAAGCATTTCATTGGCTGTTCGGTTAAAGGCTTTTCCATCGTCAGATTTCCAAGAAATCAGGCGGCCCATTTTAAATGAAATTTCATTCTTAAACTTCTAAACATATACAATATTACTTTTTACACCGTCGTATAGAAAAAAAAATGTACTTTTAAATGCAATTTGTTTTCAAGCTGTATCTCAATTTGTGTCTGAGTTATTAATTTTTTTTGTAGTTTTTATTACTTTTTGTCATAGTGGCAACAGAAGTATCCATCTCTGTTGAAAGTAAGGGATAGTGTATAGACCAATCAGAAAACGAATAAAATGCGGATTAAACCAATAAAAAGCTTCAGATATGCTTTTGATTTCTTACCCTGACGAGGACAATAACCATTTTCCCCAATGTTTAATAAAGAAATATTTCTATAATTAACAAGAAAAGAATCATGCTTCAAGCATAGATTAGGAAACACTTTCCAACACATTCAGAATAATATAACAAAAGTTCACCGATTAATAAGTTGAAACATGATGTCTAATTGAAACATATGAAAATGCATAACACTTTTGAAAACACAATCTCAGCAATCTCCATCTACAGTCATAAATTTATCCGTTTGAGTAGGCCTGTATATGATATATAGATTTATATCTATAAATTACTTACATGCAAAAATTTACTTCAGTTAGGAAATTCACACCATAGTTGAAAATCCCCCTTCAGCAATTTCCCTAATAGAGAGAATGGTACGTGAATTATTTTGTTGAGCCCTGTATGCGTATAGAAATTATACACAACGAGTAACATGCAAAAAATTAGTTAAATTTAAAAGTGCATTGTGATATTGAAAATGCACTTCCATTCTCAAAAACTGTACTGGAACAGATTTCTTTTGTGTGTCCCTGTAAATGAACAATAAATGCTCTGATTGCCCAATTCTATAGTAATAATCTTGTAGCAAATTCAGTAATTTATATCAATTACAATGCATTGCAAATAGCATAATTCCATTAAAATACACTGCAAACGATTTTTCCCCCATTGACCATAATGTAACGGAGTTCTTTTGAGCGCTCCTGTAAATGAGCTATTAATGCTACACTCTTCATATTGAGTAGAAAAAAATCCATACTAAACATTGTTAACATATATCAATTGCATGAAAATCTGAGTATATTTACGCGAGTTAGAGCGTGGGCACACAGACAGACGGACAGACAAACCGAATTCATAAACGCTTTTCGACTTTGTTGGAAAGTGTTAAAAACGTGACATGTTCGAAAATTAGTAACGACTGCTAACAGACAAATTTTCGAATGTGTTCCAAAACTGTCAAATTATTTGGTAACGCAAAGAAAAATTAGTGATTACATTAATAAAATTAAATTATGTACGTAAGTACGACAATTTCTTTGGATATTTTGCTTAACATCTGTAATTTATTCTTTTGCATTAAGAAATTGCACTTGCTGGCTTTTTAATTAAAATGACTAAATAAAAAAAAAGTTGTTTATTTTAGCAGTAAGTTAGCAACCTGTTTCATTTCTCTCAAAAAAGGAGTTTAAGTTATTTAACCTTTTATATACTGAATTCTAAATTCATGAAAATTTTATCTTCTAAAGTATTTTTCGTGAATTTTTTAAACTACATTAGAAGATTTATATAATCATTTAATAAATTTTAGAAGGATTTTAGAAGGATTGAAGGATTTAGAAGGATTAATTAAATTTGAATTTTTAGGGATTTTGGTCACTATTTATAACCCCACTCAAATCTTTTTTTTTAAATATTTTTCTTAGTATTTTGTAGAAATAGGAAATGTACAAATATAATGTTCTTACAATAGAAATATAGAAATATTTCTTAATTGAAAATCCCCCACCCCCCACAACGCCCTTAAAGCTGAAAAGATGCAAAGGCAAGAGAAATCATCCTTTTAAAAATATTTTTGTTTTGTGTAACCAATAATGCTTTTGGAACAAGATAAAGTAATGAATCTATAACTCATTCTAAACTGTATTACAACTAATCTATGTATTAAATAAATTTTATAGGAAGTTATTTTAATGATACTTACAAGTACAGTCAGTAGATAAAGGGTTAAAGAAAGGGATTATAATACAAATCAAAAGCTTTTACTGTTTAACGCGGACTTGGGTTAGTGTTGGGGGAAAATGGTCTCCCTTGAACGTTCGCCCTAACCGGAGATTACTGAATTTAGTTCTCCTCAGCCATCTTAATAAATCCTTGTTATAAGATTTAAAACACAGAGTAGCATTTGAAGTTCATTTTCAGAACTATCTGTAATATTTAATCAATATGAAAGATGAGTTTCTCCATACTAAAAAAATGTCTATAATCACGAATTAAAATATACAATAACCTTTTCCGAGGCACCCAAGATTCCGGAAACCGTTCCTTTATCTTTGAAAATCTCAGAAAACAATTTATTTTCGAAATTTAAAGAAATTTTTTTAAAGAAATTTTTATTAGTTGCACGTAGTTTTTGGAAACGTTACCCGGTAGCTTTTACGACGCATTTTTCAGAACAGTACGCTCTTGCTGTTGCCGTAAATGAATTTTTTGTAACCGGAAGTATTTCTTCGGTTATACAGTAAAACCTCTGAATAGTGACCACCACTGGGCGCACGATAAAGTGACCGTACTTTGGAGGTTGCCGTTATTCAGAGGTTCCACATTTTAAAACCGCAAAATTACATTGCATTAAAATAGAAATAACTGACCAAAATTATTTTATTTGTACAGTAAAGAACTACATACTATTATTTTGCACTAAAGAAATCACTTATTCGCAATTGTTTTGATTTTTTAAAGCATATCTCTTTCCCTAAATTCATAATCATTTCCACAGATTTATTTTAGAATTGGTTATCATTTTCAGTGAGCACTCAATTTTCAATTTCGCAGTTTCATGCCAATTTCTGGGGCACATTCCTGCAACATTGGGAGATTTTTCTCTCAACATTTCGAAAGCCATTCCAAAAGCAATTTATCAATCTCATCTTAAAAAGTTCTTCGACGATTTTAGATTCCAAATTTACACTTTGAAACGTCTTTTCTGAATAAGTCATTTTTTTTTCAGAATGTCATCTACTTGGGTCCTTCCGAAATTATACATTTCAGCTTATTTTCGTGCACTTCCACCTTTTTTTGCTGTCCTGGAAAAATTTATATTTATAAGTTAAATTAAAAATTTAAACTTTGAACTAATTATTTTAGTGAAAAACACGTACTACAAGACTAAAAATATCTTACGATTCACAAAGAGTACAAATGATTACTGCTTGTTCACACTTAACTTAAATTTCGTCACTCTACCCCCCTCTCGCTACACCTATTTACGAATGGGGTTCTGCTAAGCAATCACTAGAGATGAAATTATAAGGACGTCAAATAAGAAAACCGCCTCCACATTCTTCGCAATCTCAGTTGTAGTTAAAACATAACGTTAAAAAAAAAGCTCTGGGGTGGCCGTTGTTCGGAATTCGTTGTTCAGAGGTTTAGTGTAATGTTATTTCTATGGAAGAGATTAGGTAACACTAAAACATGACCGGTATTCGGAGGTTACTGTTGATCGGAGTGACCGTTGTAGGAGGTTTCACTGTATTATAAAAACTACTCCATACAAAATCTGAAAATTGATGTTATTATAGTGAAATGTTTGATAAACACGCTGAAGCAGAATGTTTTTAAATCGAAGATTTAATTTAAGAGCTATTGATTGTTAAAGACACCCATAATCGTTCCATTAAAAAGATTTATATTAACAAAAACTATACATAGGAATTTAATTGTTTTTTTATAGGGTAGGCAGACTGCGCTTATTTTTTTAATTAGACAAATTTTTTGAGCTTTTATTTAAATTTTGTATTCACATTTTCAATTTTTTTTTTCTGTACTCCGAAGATCAGTTTTTTGGACGTTATCCATTCTCACGTAAATATTTTCATGCTCGGCACGCATGTTTAAAAGTTTCAACACCAACATTAACAGTAAAAATATTTTGCTACAGTTGCATATACAAATTCCGTTATGTAGCTGAAAATGTTTACTTGAGAATTTGTAGCATGCGAAAACCCGAATAGAAGAAAGTTAATAGTATATTGTAAAAGCTACTCGGAAATCTTTCCGAAAATTTCGGGCAGCTAATAAAAATTTATTTTAAAAATTATCCTTTAAATTTCAAAAATAAATTGTTTTCTGAGATTTCTAAAGATAAAGGAAGGCTTTTCAGACTTTCAAAGTATATATTTTTTTCTGTACTCCGAATATCAGTTTTTTGGATGTTATCCATTCTCAAGTAAATATTTTCATGCTCGGCACGCATGTTTAAATGTTTTAACACCAACATTAACAGTAAAAATATTTTGCTACAGTTGCATGTACAAATTCCGTTATGCAGCTGAAAATGTTTACTTGAGAATTTGTAGCATGCGAAAACCCGAATAGAAGAAAGTGAATAGTATATTGTAAAAGCTACTCGGAAGTCTTTCCGAAAATGTCGGGCAGCTAATAAAAATTAATTTTTTAAATTGTCCTTTAGATTTCAAAAATAAATTGTTTTCTGAGATTTCTAAAGATAAAGGAAGGCTTTTCGGAATTATGAGTGACTCGATGAGGTTATTCTATATTTCCGTTCGTGATTATAGTAATTTTTTCTATATTAAGAAACATTTGTCTTTTTTACATTCTGTAAAAAAAATACTGCCAGTTTTTCGGTAGGAATCGAAAAAATAGTTACCCTTATCGTACCGGAATAATTTCCGACCCAGCTCGAAAAAAAATCCGTAAAAATAAGGAAATAGTCAGTAGAACGGTATTTTACGGATTTTATTCCGAGCTGGGTTGGAAATTATTCCGGTACGATAAGGGCAACCATTTTTCCGATTCCTACCGGAATACTGGCATTATTTTTTTTACAGTGCAGTATACATTAGAAATAGGCATTCGTTCAGATACACTTAATTTATAGGGAATGATTCGCAACTAGCAGTTATTTAACATGATGTTATACAGGGTGATCCAAAAGTCTTACCCTGATTATAAATATTTATTATTCTCAAACTATTATAATTAGACATATGTTGTTTGGGTACATTATAAGTACTGTTATAATTTTTTTGTATAAGACCACGTACCTCAGTAAATTTTAACGTGTTCCCCCTTGATAGCTCGGAGAATGTCTAAGCGGTATTCCAGTTCCCGCCAAGTATTCTTAACATGTATTCTGTTACAGTACACATATCAGTTTTAGCAGGACATATTTGAAGTTCTCGAGCTGATTGCGTAGGATTCCACTAAAAGGATTGCCGAAAGCGTTCAACAATTGCTTCACTCGCACTAGGCCTGCCACTTCTGGGCAGACCAGCAACGCTGCATGTTTCTTTAAACCTGTCATATCATCACTTTATTCATTTTTCACCAGGAGGGTTGCATCCATAATAACGTCGAAATTTTCGCAGAACATTAATGGGCGATTTCGTTTCGTGAAATCAGTGCCGAAACTAGCATTTTTTGCACCCGGAGCAAACACGGATTCTCTCCCCCCCCCCCCCATTCTTCCTCTTCCGCAAAGTATATTTACAAAGATAATTTTACTAATTTTTTTAATAGCCGACTTATTTTAAAATTTAAAATATGTATTCATAAAATATGTAATACTGAACTATGTAATCTACAATGGCGGATACAAGGGGCAGGTCACAGGGGTCATGACCACCCTGTGAACACCAACAAAAGTATTCTACAGATCATTTTTAAAATGAAATATACAGTACAGTCCCAATTATCAGAGTCCCGCTTAACCGAGTTTCCGCTTTAAACGAGTTATTTTTTACTGATGGACTGATGGCCACCATTATTATGAAACAGCCGTTATAAATGAAGTGTTAGGTGAAGATGAAAGAGCAGTTGCAAAAAGTTAGAACTCTGATTTTCTAGTCAGAATAGGTAAAAAAAAAAAAAAGGCCATCAATATTTTTCCCATTCTGACCAGAAAAATCAGAGTTCTGACTTTTTACGACTGCTCTTTCATTTTCATCTAACATTTCATTTATAACGGCTGTTCCATAATAATTGAAGCCATCAGTTCATCAGAAGAAAATGATCTATTCCAAAGGTATAATCCTTCATTTGGCACCCCTTCGTTCTGGCGCCCGGGGTACATGCCCCATCTGCTCCCCCTTAGTTTCGATCCTGCGTGAAATCAAAGGCAACATTGAGCTTTCTCTTGAATCGACGCCACTTCGGCCGAAAATATCTTCCTTACAAAATCCTTCTTCCCTGAGTCGCTCTTGAAGGAGCAATCACGCCACTTATTGCGCAAAAAACTACTAAAACTGACCGATCCTATGATACAACACGTTACATTATTATACAAACGGTTACTTTGTAATGAATTATTATAATCAGGGCAAGACTTTTGGTTCTCCCTGTGCATCATGCAAGGTGTTAGTAAACTATTTTTATAAGATAAGAGACGCAATAACACCAACAAAAAAATAACAATTTTTGTATAAGAGACTACGGTCTCAATTAGCTTATTCTGTTAAAATTACATGGCATCTCACTCCAAGCTAAACGCGGAGTATCATACCACATTTTCACAAAACTGAAAAATATTTTAGAGAAATTCTAAAAAGGCTAACTTTGCTTTGTGTGGTGATATCATGAAAAGTAGTAAAAAGGGCTTTGTAATTCAGTCAGTGACACCGTATGTGTGTATATCCCAGCTATTCTTTGAATTATCACTGGTCTACAAATTTAAACTTTTGCTCTGTTGTAAAACAGAAATTAGTTGCTTTTCATGCGGTTTTTTGTGCTGATTCCGAATCTAGTTTTAGATTTACTCCAGCACGTCAAGTTTGAGAGATATTTGCATATTTCAATTTATACAAATTTAGTAAATTGTATACAATTATTTGCAAATTTATGGTATAAAGCAATATCAGACAGGGTTTTTTGTTTTATGTTATGATTACTACCTAATTTACTTCACAAAAACGTTGTTTCTGAGATTATACTGACATGTGACTGTGAAATATTGTACCTAATTTGCATATTTTTCTTGTTTTTCTAATAATGTTTCTCGACGTTCAAATATTTCTGCCACACGAGTACGCTAATATGTTTCTAAACCAGTTTTTTGAGCTGAATTCAAATCTTGTATCTGTTTTCTTCTATCACGTCTAGTTTTTGAAAGAAGTGAAATTTTAATTTTTGATCAAAAAAGCCAGAAATAGCTTTTTATGATACTTTGTATGATAAACTTCAACTAAATAGGATAGATTCTACTACTTATTATTTTTTTTTCGATTATATAAATTTTTGTTTATGTCTCTGATATGAATCTGACCCTGTTCACCTTCTCGCCAATGAATTACACAACCCTAAAAAGCATCCTATATCAAATCTGTGTTAATGCCATGCAAAAGCAGAAATTCATCTTACTCAAAAACTAGACATGACATAAGAAAACAGACTGCAAATTTGAAATCAGCATAAAAATCTAGTCTAGAAAAACATTACGTCAATTCTGTGGCAACTATTTTAAAGTTGATAGAGATGTAAACATTACGCCATTCAAAAATATGCAAATTAAGCTTAATAACTTATAAATAAATGTTAAGAATATGAATATCGTGACATTTATCTGAAGCAAATAGTCAAGTAGTCATTATCTAGAAAACGTAATTAGATGTGTCATATATTGTATCTAAAATTTGCATAAAATAGCACAGAAAAGCATAAATTTGCATAAATTTAAATATGCAAATTTCTCAAAATCTGGACCACCTAGAGATAAACGGAAAGCATATTCGGAATCAGCGTCAAAAACTGATCTAGAATCAACTAATTTTAGTTCAACAACAAAAACACTGTTGACCAGTGTTATGAATCGTTTTTTCCCAGTGTTCTTTTAGTTGCGAATGATATTCACTTACAACACTTTTAGGGATGACATCGCATTGCACAGAAACAAAATTAGTCTTTTGAAATTACCGTATATACTCGCGTATAAGTTGAAGAATTTTAGGCAAAATTTGTAAGTTGAAAATGGGGGGCCGACTTATACGCGAGCTAGTAAAAAAAAAAAAAAAAAAAAAAAATCGCATATAATCGGCGACTGGGCAAGTCTTCTTTTAAAGCGGACAGTGGCCATTTCTCTATGATTGACAAAAAAAAGTTCAACAATAATGTCCCTGTAATTTTTCTGCACCCATTTTCGTTAGAAATCTCTTCAATACAGGGGCATTCATTTCAAGATTTTAATCTCCTTTTTAAATACAGTTCAACTTGAGAATGTTTCTAGATATGTCTCCTAAAAGTCCTCAATACAAAGAAGTACTATATTTAAAAAAAGAGAAGTTATTCACCCTTTTAAATAAGGCTTGAATTGATTTTTGAAAGAATTTTTTATTTTCAAGTATCCTTGAATCGATGTGAATAGGTTTCAAAACAGTTTAAGCTTCTTCGGTTTTACATAATTAAACAGTTTTAAAACGTTGAATTTTTTTTTTTTAAAGTCTGATTAGAAACGTAAAAATGCTTACTAATTTAAAGAAAATTTATTAATTTTTTTTTTTTTTTTTTTTTTTTTTTTTTTTTTTATCCTCGATTACAAATCATTTTCCAACATACTGCAGAAATGTGGTTCGACTTATACACAAAATTTCAATTTCTTTCTAAATTTTGATTAAGAATAGGGGTGGGGGTATCGATTTATACACGAGTATATACGGTAATTTTAAAAATGTCTTCATATTTGCTATAGTCATGTACAAAAATCCGTGTTTAGCTTTTAGTCAGAATAAGCCGAATGCGATGCTGGTTTCTTACAAAAAAGTATTTCAATCTTGATGGGTGTTATCGCCTCTTTTATTTTGTAAAAACTACGGAATAACATGTCTTGTTTTTATGTAAGCGAAAATACATTGCACAGAGGTATAGAATTCATACTATAAAAAAGACAAATGTTTCTTAGTCTATGAACTTGTAACATAACCACGTACGAAACTATACAATAAAAGGATCCTAGCTACCTCCGATTTTTAAAAAAATTATTATCTTTATCCTTCCGTCTACCAGACGGGTCCATTGGACCCGACAGCAATATTTAATGTAAATTTTTCTCATGAAAAATAGCATTCAAAGTTTCGCGATTACATGACTTTTCCTGCAATTGTCTCCTCTATGTATATGCAATTGCGATTAAAATTTTGTTCGAAATTTTTTACCTATTTTTAATTTGTTTCATTGTTTACCACGCGGGTCCATTGGACCCAACATTAAAACAAACGTAATATACTGTTGCTTTCTTTTTCTAGGGTTGCCATAAATCATGAGGAGGAACAGGGTTACCATAATTGGCTGTTTATCGCCCATTTGGCGATGGATTTTTAGCGCCAATCTCGCCAAATTTGGCGACTTTATAATGAAGTTTTGAGAACATTCTAGACTGATCTAGTAAACTTCGTGCTCTATATATAAAAGGTTACTTCTGGTTCAGAGAGTCATTTATCAACAGACACAGTTAGTGAGCGAATGGTGTCTATTGATGTTTTTGAGTCTTTTCATTGAAAATAGGACTTGATATTTGAAGACAAGTAATAAGTGTAGTTTGTATGTGCTTTGTTATTTTACAAATATTCATCATTTTCTTATTTCCTAACTTATTTTTTGTTAAAAACTGAATTGAAGATGAACAGAAAAAAAGTATTGACTCAAGAGGAAATTCAAAAAATTATGGAAAATCCGGACGATATAGAATTCGACACCGATGATGAAAATCTGTCGTCTGATGAAGGTGAAGTAGATTATGTTGAAATACATAATGAAATTTCTGATTCCTACTCAGAATCTGATAATGATTCCAATGAAGTAAATGTAGCAACCACAAGTACTTCAAATTCTACTTTTGTTTCCAAAAATAATTCACAGATCTGGTATAAGAATGAAGTTGCCAGACCACAAGAAAGACGTACTGAAATCAATATTTTACGTGAAAAATCTGGACCTTCAAGATTTGCAAATCGTGAAGTGGATTCCATATCATCCTCATTTCTTATCTATTTCCGAAAAAGACTTTTGGAAATTATAGTAAAATGGACAAACGCGGAAGGCAATAGAGTATTCGATAAAGAGTGGAAACCTATAGATATTATAGAACTTAAAAAATTCATCGGACTTTTATTACTTATTGGAGTATATAAATCGAAAAATGAAACAGTAAGCGAACTTTGGAGCATAAAAAATGGAAGACAAATATTTCGGGACATTATGAGTCGCAATAGATTCACAAGTATATTACGTGTCATAAGATTTGATGATGCTGCTGAGAGGCGTAAAAGAAGATCAACTGATAAATTAGAGCCAATAAGAGAATGCTTTGAATTGTGGAATAGCTATTTACAAGACCCTTATATTCCTAATTGGTCTATGACTGTCGATGAGCAATTAGTTTCTTTTCGTGGAAAATGTCCTTTCCGTCAGTATATGCCATCTAAACCTGGAAAGTATGGATTGAAGTTCTGGGTTATTTGTGACAGCGTAACATCGTATGCTTGGAAACTGGAACTATATACAGGCAAAAATGAAGTAAGAGAATCTCATCAGGGAGAAAATGTAGTTAAAAGATTGACGAAGGAAATTGAAAATTCTGGTCGTAATATTACATGTGATAACTTTTTTACGTCATATGCATTAGCAACACATCTTACTTCAAAAAAATTATCTCTTATTGGAACAATTCGAAAAAATAAACCTGAATTACCCGCTGTGTTCACAAATCCAAAACATCGTTCTGTATATTCTACTTTATTTGGGTTTCAAGAGAAGGCGACCATCATCTCTTACTGTCCCAGAAAAGGTAGAATTGTTACTTTGCTAAGCACAATGCATAACACTTATGATATTGACAACAGCTTAGAAAAAAAGCCACAAATAATCCTAGATTATAATAAAACCAAAGGCGGAGTAGATACGATGGACAAAATGGTAAGAGCATATAGTGTGAAACGCATGACACGTCGGTGGCCTTTGATTGTATTTTATAATATGATCGATATAAGTGCGATGAATGCATACATAATATGGTTGTCACTGAATGCTGAATGTGATCCGAAAATGAAAAAAAAGGCGAAATTTCATTATTCAACTTGCAGAAGAATTAGTAGGTGAAGGAGGTATCGCCGTCTCAACATCTACTTCAGAACAACTTTACGCAAATAGTTTTGAACCGCCACGAAAAAAATCAAGATGTCATATTTGTCCCTCTAAAAAAGATCGAAAAACACGAACATTATGCAAGAAGTGTACGAAAAATGTTTGCGGAGAACATTCCGTCGTTATTTGTACTTCATGTACAGAATAATTTTATTATGATGAAAAACGTTTTGTAGTCATTATAATATACTATATATATTACTTTCTTACTGTATGTGTTACTTTCTTACTCTATTACTATATATATCACTTTTATATATTGTATAAGGTGCATTAATAACAAATATATTCATTGTAGATAAATGGGTGTTTTGTATATTTTGAAATCCTATATATTTTACATATGGGTCCAATGGACCCGAATGGTAGTTCTTGCATATACTTTTTTTTGGTAGTCTGAAGGTTAAAAACCTCAGAGACTGATATATATTCGAGATTTAAAGAAGCATTTATGAAAATAAAGTTTGCTGCTACTTATTTTCGGAAACGTTTTCGAGAATATTTTATAGTCTAATAACCAGTTTTCTTTAGCCGGTATATCCGTTTTATGCATGTTATGAGTTCTTCATCTTTATCGTGCTCACAAAAAAATTATACGTTATATCCGTTACCAATCAACCTTTTGAACGCAGCTTCAAACGCACTTTTTCCAAATCCTCCCGAGGTTCTCCTAAGGGTTGCCGTGTAAATTCGGCGGATACTCCATAAAATCAGCCGATGCAGGGTTACCACGGAGTAATTTAAGCAATAAATGAAGTGGGCATTTAAAAAGCGGAATCTCATCTGCGGAAATATTGGTCGTGCAAATTCGTAACATGTGTAGAAATACGCGGAAAAAATTCTACTTTATTTTGGTATGAATTTCAATTTTCTGCGTAGGGTAGAACGCAAAAAATCCACTAAAAATCGATCGATAAAAATTTAATTTCTGTATTTGAAAAGACAATGAAATGAGATTTCCTTTCAGCGGTATGCAGCTGCCGTCATGTTTCTGACATATCGGCGCGGAAGAAATTTAAGCAGAGAACATTCTAATACGAAATTTAAACTTTTTAAATATTAAATTTTTCGATAAAATTTTTCGAAATCCGGCCGGGAAATCTCTGGTAGATTTCATACATACCCGGTTCAAAGAGATAGCTTAATTACAAGCTGAGATATTAATTATTATTTAATTAATTCCTTTTATTTCCATCAAATGCGAGATTAAGATGGAGGCACGTGCTTTTTTAACGGAGATTTCATTTAAATTAAAAAATCTAACAATTTGCGTGGGTTTTTCGACGGCGGGTTATGAGATAAGTATTAATTATTCAATATGAAAAGGTTGCAGGTATGCAATTTCAGGAAATATCTTAAATTATTGGTTAAGACCGCCACTCGATGTGTTTGAAACTTTAAGATACTTTATAGCACATAAGAAAAAGGGAACAGATGTCATAAGTTTCCCCCGGCCGCCATCTTGGAATTCTTCTTGGCGTGAAATCCCCTTTTCCGCCAAGTAGTAAATGTCGCCAAGCACCGGTTTATACGCATGATTCCCTTAACGAAAATAAAATGTAAATAATAAACAAAATTCGCTAAACTGGCTATCAGTAATCCTTGTATGAGCGCTTCGCGCACATTTACCAAAAAAAAAAAAAAACACTGCCGAATTCAGCATTTCTCGCGGTATAGCATTCTCAAAATTCAACAGTTCTCGTTTTGTAGCAATCTCAAAACGTAAAAAACTCTTAAAGCAGCAAAATATACATAAAAAACGAAACTCCCTAAAGTGGCAATCAGCAATAGTTGTATGAGCGCTTCGCGCACATTTACCGAAAAAAAATATCGCCGAATTCAGCATTTTTCTCGGTATAGCATTCTCAAAATTAAGCAGTTCTCGTTTTGTAGCAATCTCAAAATGTAAAAAACTCTTAAAACAACAAAATATACATAAAATTATCAACATACCTTAACAGACATCTGCTTTCTTGAAACCTCCAGCACAAAATATCTCTCATAACACCGCCGTCATTTTCCAAAATAGGCTTAATACTCATTGACAGGCTATAAACAAACCTCCCTTTCTTGTCAAAATTTCCTCATATTTCTTAATTACTTCAGCAAGAGCGTTTAAACGGACTACAGAAACTATAGTCAATGAAATACATCCAATAAAGTTAACATAAAAATAAAAAGTCAATGATAGAACACGATACACGATATCAAAATACATCCACAAAATTCTAAGCTTCTCATGGGTTGCCAGAACACGACACGTCACAACGCACACGTCACACGGGGTTTCCATATCGAGTTTGTCATATCCGTAAACACCGCCAACACGCCAACAAAAAATCACCAAACAATTCAAAACAACAACAGCTGAGGGAAGATACGGCATCTATGCCAGAAAAAGTGTAAAAAAGAATGGAGTGTGATATTTCGAGGAGTGGAGGGGGGGGGGGGGACTAGATTTATTTATTAAATCTTAGCGTTTGTTACCGCAGAAAATGTTTTAAATTCTTGGTTAAGACCGCACCGCCACCCTCCCGACGATGTATCTACGGAGAGGTTGCGCAAAGGAGTTTCGTTCAGATATGCTTTTAATGAATAGAGTGCGCTCCCTGGTAGTGGAATGCGGAACTAACGAACGCGATTTTGTTAAAATTAGGAAATATAACAAGGCGATCTGTTTACAACTTTAAGATACTTCATGACACATAATAAAAAGCTTATAAAATAATGGTGCATGCAATTTCCTGTGAGGGGAGGGAGGGGGAGAGGCGCTGGATTTCTTTTTTAAAAATTAGCGTTTATGACCTTTTAAGATGTCGTTTTTTGAGGACTGTGATATACTCAGACATGTGCTACTTATGAAATATAAAAATGTCAAAATTATAGTTACCACTATTTCCGAGTAGTACTTTCAGCAAATTTCTTAATTTCTCGCTTAAGACCGCCACGAACTCGAGTAACACATCCACTGATAGGTTGTTTAACAGAGTTTCGATCTGATACACTTTTGTTATGAATAGTGTGCGCTCCCTGGTGGTGGAATGTGGAACTGACATAACACAATTTTGTTAAAATTAGGAAATCTAACAAGTCGATCTGCTTGAAACTTTGACGTAGTTCATAACACATAATAAAAAGCTTATAAAAGAATTTTCCGTGCACTTTCCTGGGGCTCCTGCCTATCTCGGGTGCTATAGACCCGATCCCCTCGACTACTATACCTACGGATAGGTTGTAAAACGGAGTTTCCTTCGGATAGAGGTTTGTGTAGAATAGAGTGCGCCACCTGGTTGCGAAATGTGGAACTAACGGTTTTCGCAAAAGGATAAAGTGTTTTAAATTAATATTAAACGAAGATCTGTGATCACACTTACCCACTTCTTTTACAGTGTACGCAATACAGCTATCCACAGGGATATTAAAACCACTTCTTTAAAAAAACGCATTAATCAACTATCTAAAAAGTTTTAAAAAACTGTATACAATCTACCTAACCAAATCATTGCGGAATTACCTGATTACGAGGTACCCGACCCCACTAATAGAAAATACCCTAAATACTCGCTTTTGCTTAACGATGAAGACTGATAGTCCTGAGCCAGGTGCAAATTTCGTCAGTTATTTCCTCTCGGCCAATAATTTATAAAATGCTTCAGAGAGTTGTATTATGAAGCTCCGTGAATGTCAGCTGCGGTTCCGTGGGTGGGTTGAGCAGCGGCAGCCTCCCAAACATGTAAAAAAAGAAAAAAAATTTTGTCATTTCCTCCCGGCTGAAAATTTGTCAAATTATAGCTAACCCAATATCCTGAAGAAAAAAAAAGTCAGCTGATTATAGAGTGGTGGGTTATTCGTCAGCTGGTCACACGAACATGAAAAAAATATACAGTGTGCAAAGGAAAGTCCCTTTAACCCAAAAATACTTGCGAACGGAGAGAGCTACAGCTATGAAAGTGAGGTAAAGGTATAGTAAAGTGACTACGCCCGATTTAATGCAGGCGACGGCAGCGCCCCCTAGTGACGAAATTTGGAAGATAGCTACTGAAAACAGTAAACGAAAAGAAATAGAGCAAAATTTCCAGTTAGAAAGTTTTAGAGCATCAATTAATTAGAACGAAACGACATTTGGTTCACACGGATAAGATAAATCGTCGCCTGTATACCCCAAAATGTTCGAAATCGATGAGCGACGATTCTACTTTGCATATTCAAATTCCGTAAATGTAGCAGTGTACAATTTCAGATTGTGACGTTGTACTGTGCTGTAATGTCTGTAAAAATTTAATTTCCAATGCATTTAAAATTTTAGATTAACCCTCTCAGGGACAGAAGAATTCTGTTCGTAAACTGATGAAGTAATTTACTGACAATATTCAAACGAATTTCTTAGAAAATAAAAACCAGCCAATTTTCACTTTCATTACAAAAGCAAAATTTTATTAAAATATTCTTGCTGCCATTTGTCAGTTTTGGAATTAAAATTAGGTGGTTAGACCGTCTAGCCACCACCCTTGAAAGTGTTAAATCTATGTCGTCGTATTGAAGAGGCTAGCAATAGACGTACCATGCAGAGAAATGTGGCATGTAGAATTACTCTCTAGAATTCAAACGTGTATCGTGAGCAATGGCGAACCTTTCGAACATACTGAATATTAACTTTTTCTCACTGTGAGACAGTTTGTCTTTTTTTTTGTGTGCGTGTGATGTTATCCAAATGTATTGAGATAAGCACGTATTTATGCCATAAATTGTGCGTATTTCTTCATACCTCTGGCTATTCCATTCAAACGTTTACACGAAACAGAGTGCATCGATTTTGGACATTTTTGGGTATACAGGCAAAGATTTATGTTATCCATGTAAACCAAATGTCGTTTTGTACTAATTAACTGATGCTCTAAAACTTTCTAATTGGAAATTTTGCTCTATTTCTTTTCGTTTACGATTTTCTGTAGCTATCTCCCAAATTTCGCCACTACGGGGCGCTGCCGTCGTTTGCATTAAATCGGGCGTAGACACTTTACTATACCGTTACCTCACTTCCATAGCTGTAGCTCTCTCCGTTCGCAAGTATTTTATGGTTAAAGGGACTTTCCTTTGCACACTGTATGTTTTTTTTCATGTTCGTGTGACCAGCTGACGAATAACCCACCACTCTATAATCAGCTGACTTTTTTTTTTCTTCAAGATACTGGGTTAGCTATAATTTGACAAATTTTCAACCGGGTGGAACTGACTAATTTTTTTTTTTCGTTTTTTACATGTTTGGGAGGCTACCGCTGCTCAACTTACCCACGGAACCGGAGCTGACGTTCACGGAGCTTCATGATACAACTATCTAAAGCAATTTACAAATTGTCGGCCGAGAGGAATTTGGTCATCAAAATCTGTTGCTGGCTCGCGGACTGTGAGGTTTCTTCACCCTTCTAATGTACTTAATTTTTCGGTCCTTTTTTTTTATTGCTTTTCTGCTATATAAATAGCATTTTTACCTGTTTAACTTAATGTATGGTCTCTGAAAAGAGTCTTTTTTCTATAATGGGGTATCTCCTGGTAGTTTATTCGCCTGTCCTTTTTGGAACTAAAAGAATTACTTTTTTTCTTAAATTTTTCAAAATTTTCTATTTTTTCTTTCTCTTTTTTCTCTTAAGTTGTTAAGCTTTGAGAACTTTATGTGCTTATTGTAAAGTTATTCTCTCCTTAACTTTTTATAGTTCTTTTCTTATTGTGGCTACCAACTACGTCTAAACATAATTTATTTTTAAGGCTCCCTAACGCCCTTGCAACACGATCCCCTCTCAACAGGATGTAAAGTTGCCACGCAACTAGACAGTCCATCAACCAGATCACATTGTTCCATTGTTCCATTAACGAGTTTTAGCTGCGTAAATAAATTTATATATGCAAGAGTTATTGATTTTCATGTTAATGATACCTTATCATTCTTGTTAGCAAAACATGTCTCTTGGACATGAAAATGTTTACTTAGAAATTGCTGGCATCCGAAAAACCTATGTTCAAATTTGAGAAAACTCATTAATACACTGTAAAAAAAATCCGACCAGTTTTCCTGTAGGAATAAGAAAAATAGTTGCCCCTATCGTACTGGAAAATTTGCCGATCCAGCTCGGAATAAAATCCGTAAAAAAAAAAGGAAAAAGTCCATAAAACGGTATTTTATGGATTTTATTCCGATTTTACGGAATTTATTCCGAGCTAGGTCGAAAATTTTGTCGGTACGATAAGGGCAACTATTTTTCCGATTCCAACAGGAAAACTGGTCGTATTTTTTTAAAGTGCACGCTATGAAAAATATCCAGAAACGTTTCCGAAAATCAATGACATCATAAGAAATTTTATAAATCCTTGTTTAAGGAGACCGTGGACCTTTATTGGAGAGAAAAAAAACTAAAATATCGAAAATTATTTTTGTGCATATTGTTATTCTCGAGTTTGTTCGGAGCCATTTGCGAATAACTACACTGTAAAAAAAATACTGCCAGTTTTCCGGTAGGAATCGGAAAAATAGGTGCCCTTATCGTACCGGAATAATTTCCGATCCAGCTCGGAACAAAATCAGTAAAAATAAGGAAATAGTCAATAAAACGGTATTTAACGGATTTTATTCCGATTTTACGGATTTTATTCCGAGCTGGGTCGGAAAATTTTCTGGTACGATAAGGGCAACTATTTTTCTGATTCCTACAGGAAAACTGGTCGTATTTTTTTTACAGTGTACGCTGTGAAAAATATCCAGAAACGTTTCCGAAAATCAATGACATCATAAGAAATTTTATAAATCCTTGTTTAAGGGGACCGTGGATCTTTATTTGAAGGGGGAAAAAACTAAAATATCGAAAATTATTTTTCTGCATATTGTTATTCTCGAGTTTGTTCGGAGACATTTGCGAATAACTACACTGTAAAAAAAAATACTGCTAGTTTTCCGGTAGTAATCGAAAAAATAGTTGCTCTTATCGTACCGGAATAATTTCCGGCCCAGCTCGGAATAAAATCCGTAAAAATAAAAAAATAGTCAGTAAAACGGTATTTTACGGATTTTATTCCGATTTTACGGATTTTATTCCGATCTGGGTTGGAAATTATTCCGGTACGATAAGGGCAACTATTTTTCCGGTTCCTACCGGAAAACTGGCATTATTTATTTACAGTGTACATGCAGATGCGATTTGTAAATTATGTAAATGCTCCATGCGTCCTAATTTTTGATCAAGATTCATGAAAATGATAAGGAAGAATACTGATATTTCTTACAAAGAAGCTGTGTATGCATTTTAAAATTCGACTTCACTAAGTTAGTTAAATTTGACTTTTAACTTATTAGAAGGCAAAATTTTGATGAAAATCAATATGGAAATTCAGAAAAGAATCTCTAAAATGTTAACTATTCAAGGGATTAAAAAATCGATGCACAAATTTCTTTCTAAAAGAGTTTTAAGTAAAAAAAAAAATGCAAAATCGTGGAAATATCTAAAAAATTAAGACGCATAGAGTATTTTAAAATTTTAAATATTTTTAAAAAATCTTAAAATTTTAATATGATTGGAAATTTCTTTTAAGGTTTTTTATAAACTTATGGTGAAATATGTATTTTCAAAAAAATTCATGTACCGGGTGTTCCAATAATGACTGATGGGTTTTAAAATTCAATAACTTGCAAACGGTGACAGATATTTAAAAAAATTCTTGCATGAGGATCATGTATGATGTCTGGAGTTTTTTTACTGTGATTCTTGATTTTAGTTCGGATTTTAAACAATAGATGGCGCTGAGAGCAATAGGTGCTCAGTCCAGACCTGATTTTTGGTACTTCGGGATCCATTCAATACATTTTAATCTCCCTTTTTCGCATGGAAGAAGAGAGAGGCTAAAAAATCGTGCCTGCATTTAATAGTTATTGCTTGCAGCGCCCTCTATCGATGCTATTTGTAACTAAAACTAAGAATCGCAGCATAAAAACTCCTGACATCTTACATAACACTGCTGCAAGAATTTCTTTTAATATCTGTCACCGTTTGCAAGTTATTGAATTTTAAAATACATCAGTCATTTTTGGGACACCCGATATCTATGTTAAAAACTAAAGAAAAAAAAAAAATTAATGTCCACCGTCCCCTTAAATCTCAAAAATCTCTAAGGTTCCTTAAGATAAAGGGTGCTTTTCGGAATCGTATGTCGTTTGGAAGTGGTTAGTGTTAATTTTCGATTGTAGTTATGTTGTATTTCCCTAGATTAGGATATATTTCTATATAGTGTAGAAAATAATTTCTTGCTTTGAAATGTAACTTGTTAGTAAACTTAAAAATACCGGGTGTCCCAAAAAGGACTGACTGATTTTAAAATTCAATAACTTCCAAACGGTGACAGATATTAAAAAAATTCTTGCAGGAGGGTTATACATAAAGTCAAAATTTTTTTACAGTGATTTTCGATTTTAGTTTGAATTACAAACAATAGATGGCGCTGCGATGAATAGGGGCTAAATTCAGGCTCGATTTTTGGTACTTCGTGGCCCAGATAATACATTTCCATCTCCTTTTTCTGCATGGAACAACAGAAAGGACCAAAAATCGAGCCTGTATTTAGCGACTATTGCTTACAGCGCCATCTAATGTTTGTAATTCGAACTCAAATGGAAAATCACTGCAATAAAACTTTTGACTTTATGCATAACCCTCCTGCAAGAATTTTTTAATATCTGTCACCGTTTGGAAGTTATTGAATTTTAAAATCTGTCAGTCCTTTTTGGGACGCCCGGTATATTTCCTTAAGTTCTATTCCTTTGTTGACGCCTAACGAGCGATATGCACTCGTGAGGGATGTTGTCCTACGCATGTGTGAATCGCAGTATGACAGGCTTATGTGCTGTAAGCGTTTCACAGGCTTTGCTTGCTGGAGATGATTTATTTGGTGCTGCTTGCTGGAGATGTAGTGTGTAGTGATCTCATCTCCAGCAATCAGCACCAAATAAATATACAATAGTGAGTGTAGAGATCTTTAGAGAGTGTGTGAATTGGAGCCGCTGGGATATGAACCAGGGATCTCATGATCAGGAGGCGAGAACGTTATCGTCGAACAACAGGCCAAGCCAGTTACTCTAAGCTAGTAACTCGCTTTATACTGATCAAGTGAGATGAGATCGCTACACCTTTATGAACTTTCTTTCCCACATCTTAAAGCCTAAATAAATACGTCACTATAGTTTATTCAATATTTTCTCTAAATACTCCTTATTTTATATTAATTATATTTATTTATTAAACAATCTAACTATCTGCCAGAAAAGGAAGATAAGAATTTTGAGTAATTTGCAGTTATCTGCAGTTACCATTAATTTATGTTATGGGATTTAAGATGCATAGCAGCTTCTTCAGAACATTTCGGAAAAGTCGCCATCTTTGACATTCAACCATGGGCAACAGAACATCTTTTGAAGTGCATGTTACAAAATTATTAGTCCAGGCAATAGGGAATTTTACCTAGCAAATTTAATGATAGTTCTGGAAATCGGCTTACTTTATGTTTTTTGGGTCGCTGAATCAGAATTTGTAACTTCCCACCAAAATTTCTCCCGGACCCCCCCCCCCCCCCCAATTTTTTGTAAAAAGCCCCCACAATGGTTTTTATTAAAAAAAATCAATTTTTTTATTGTCTTAGGGGAAAAGTATCTAGAAATTCAGAAAGCAGACAAAATTTGCAACTAATTAGATACATGACATTATGACTTAGGATGAAGAGGAAGGGGGGATCTGCCTCGGAACATGCGCGCAGTGCTGCGTGGACTAAATAGCGCAATTCCACTTAACCACTCACATGTTTACATTCGCCCTCCCATCTCACCTCCGAACTTTTCTTATAAGGTTTACTTTAAGTTTTTTGGGTCGCTGAATTCGAATTTTTAACTTATTCCCAAAACCCCCCCGCCCCGAAACCCCCCGAAAATAGTTGTCATTAACTTAAATTTCTTATTGTTTTAGGGGAAACGAATTACGAAATTCAGAAACTAAATAAAATTTGCTACAAATAGGATATATGGCATTATGACGTAGAATAAACGGGGAGAGGGGGCTGCCTCGGAACATTCCCCGCGCATTTTTCTCAAAAACCAAATTTTTTCCAAAAATCAATTTTTTGGGAGGTTGCCGGGTGAAATTTTGGTGCGAAATTACAAATTCGGATTTAGCGACCCATAAAACATAAAGTGAGTCGAAATCCAGAACTAGTAATCATTTTGCCAGGTAAAATCCCCTATTGCCTGGACTTCATAACTTACAAGGAGAGGGCCAACCTTGTTAATCACAGATTTTGATTATTTTAATATATGTTGTAGGCTAGAGACCCCTTAGTGTCAGGTTCAACGGATTTTATCCAACGCTCCTTAGTTCTTGGGAAACCGGGGGGTCTAATAATAGTACACAACTTAAATACTTACTTTGCAACCGCAGTGACAGGTTGGTCGTAGCTCAGTTGGTATGGCGTTTGCCGGCTGATCCGCAGGCCCGGGTTCGACACCTGAATCCGCTACATTTGTTTTTCTCATTTTTTGTTTTATAAATATACTTATAAGTATAATTAATAATTTCATTGTCAATTAAAATTTATAATATTGTATATCAATTATAATTTTAACCTATTTATTTTTTTACTTTTAACTAAATAGTTGTATAAAATATCATAAAACTGTTAATTTTTTAAAAATCACTTTTAAAATGTATTTCATATATTCTTTATCGATGCAATGATATTGAGCAATTGCGTCATTTCGTGATTTTAAAGAAACATCATTTAGGCATTGCTTTAACAAAGGAAGTCAATGCGATAATACTATTATTCTGTTTTTAAAGTAACAAGCGTAATTATATTAAAAATTAGTATCAGAATTAAATTACAAGCGATTTTTTGCTTATAAAAGATTTTTAAATTTGTAATACGTATGCTTGCGCTTTCAATTATATTGCTTTCACCTTTATATTTTTTCTGCTTTTATTTTTATTTTATTTGAATATTCTTTTATTTTATCATAACTAGATGACACCACAACAGATTTTGTCACGATTTTGGAATTTTTATCATTCAATAATAGATCCAATTTCTTTTTAAAGCTCTTTAAAGGATGAGAAATAATAGTTTAAAAATAAAAAATGATAAATTTAAGTTTGTTAACATTATAATTAAACGTATGATATTAAAATTTGTAATTGAAATTATTAAATTATAATTATAAGTATATTTATAAAACAAAAAATGAGAAAAACAAATGTAGCACGTTCGGGTATCAAACCCGGGCCCGCAGACCAGCCAGCGAACGCCGTACCAACCGAGCTACGACTAACCTACCATTGTGGTTGCAATGTAAGTATTTAAGTATTGTACTATTATTAGACCCCCCCGGTTTCTCAAGAACTAGGGAGCGTTGGATAAAATCCGTTGAACCTGACACTAAGGGGTCACTACCCTACAACATATATTAAAATAATCAAAATCTGTGATTAACAAGGTTGGCCCTCTCCTTGTTAGTGCACGTAGCGCCGCAGTGCATATTCAGAGGCAGCCCTCCCCGTCCCCGTTCATCCTACGTCATAATGTCATATATCCTATTTGTTGCAAATTTTGTCTAGTTTCTGAATTTCGTAATGCTTTTCCCCTAAAACAATAAGAAATTTAAGTTAAAATAAACTATTTGGGGGGTTTTCGGGGGGGGGGAATTTGGGGGGAAGTTAAAAATTCGGATTCAGCGACCCGAAAAACTTAAAGGAAACTTTTTAGAGAAAGTTCGGAGGGGAGATGGAAGGGCGAATGTAAACGTTTGAGTGGTTAAGTGGAATTGCTCAACTTAGTTCACGCAGCACCGCGCGCATGTTCTGAGGCAGATCCCCCATTACCCTTCATCCTAAGTCATAATGCCATATATCTAATTTGTTGCAAATTTTGTCTACTTTCTGAATTTCTAGATACTTTTTCCCTAAAACAATAAAAAGATTGATTTTTTTTAAATAAAAACCTTTTTTTTTTGGGGGGGGGGGGAGGGTGACGGAGGAAATTTTGTTGGGAAATTAAAAATTCGGATTCAGCTACCCCAAAAACATATAGTAAGCTTTTTTCCAGAACCATGAATTTTGCTAGTTAGAGCCTCCATACGGTCTCTATTGCCTGGACTATATGTTAAACAGAGGTTCGGGTAAATTTCTGGAATTTTGTGGTAATTATATTTTATTTTGCATGATATATATATCATATTTTCAGATAGGAAGTAATTTACTAGGCCATTTTCAATATAGAATCTTGACTTTGTGAGTAAATTGAAAAAATATTAATAGTATGGTAAAAGTGGTAAGTGAAAAATCATTATTTTGAAAAAATGATCTGTAAAGTTCCGAATATCTATTTGCGTCTATTGTAAAATGACTTATTTATCAATTAACATCTCAGTTAGTATCGGGTATTTTCAAACAGCATTTTAACAGATGGTAGGGGATCATTGATTATCTTCAATCATATGATTAACACTTTTTTTTAAATTTTGTAATCTGAGCTCTTCAATTTTCTAATATTTATTCCTTTCTCACCTTTCTTTCCCACATCTTAAAGCTTAAATAAAGACGCCATAATAGTTTAATCAATTTTCTCTCTAAATACCCCTTATTGCACATTAATTAAATTTACTTATTAAACAATCTATCAGCCAGAAAAGTCAGATAAGACTTTTGAGTTATTTGTAGTTATTTGCAGTTATTATTAATTTCTGCTATGGGATTTAAGATGCACAGTAGCATCTTCAGAACATTTCGGAAAAGCTGTCATCCTTAACATTCGACCCTCGCCAATAGAGCATCTTTTCAAGTGTATGCTACAAAAGTAACTATGTTAAACAGGTAATTAAGGTTCGGGAATATTGTGGGAATTTTCTGGTAATTATATTTAGTTTTGCATGATATATATGTCATATTTTCAAATATGAAGTAATTTACTAGGCCAATTTTAATATAGAATCTTGACTTTGTGAGTAAATTGAAAAAAATATTAATAGCTCAGACGGTAAAAGTGGTAAAGGAAAAATCATTATTTCGAAAAAATGATCTGTAAAGTTCCAAATATCTATTTGCGTTTATTGTAAAATGACTTATTTATCCATTAAAATATCAGTTAGTATTGGGTATTTTCAAACAGCATTTTAACACATGGTAGAGGATCATTGATTATCTTCAATCATATGATTAACACATTTTTTATTATTGTGTCATACCACCTTTGTCATCTGAGCTCTTCACATATTTCTTAATATTTATTCCTTTCTTAACTTTCTTTCCCACCTCTTAAAGCCGAAACTAGAAAACAGGAACTCTGCTTTCTCAGAATTTAGTGTTGCCCGCGATGGAAAAAAAATATGTATATATATATATATAGATAGTACAAAACATATTTCATTTTTAAGAGTTAAAACATACGCTTTTATTTAATATAAAATGACATCATCCGCATCCGCTGAAGAATTCGCATTTGAGACTCACTATTAAACAACATTTACAGTAAAGTACACTGTAAAAAAATTACTCCCAGTTTTCCGGTAGGAATCGGAAAAATAGTTGCCCTTATCGTACCGGAATAATTTCCAACCCAGCTCGGAATAAAATCCGTAAGATCAGAATAAAAACCGTAAAATACCGTTTTACTGACTATTTCCTTATGTTTACGGATTTTATTCCGAGCTGGGTCGGAAATTATTCCGGTAGGATAAGGGCAACTATTTTTCCGATTCCTACGGGTAAACTGGCAGTATTTTTTTTACAATGTACGTATAGGACGTCACTATCGCTGAATAATACACCAATCCAAAAAAGAGATTTTGCCATTCAAGAAACTCGACATAAAAACTGTGTATCTAATGATCATATGCCTTCATTTATTTGTAATATTAATATAGATACTTAAAATTAAATTAAGTTTATAGTACATCCCTGTTTTATCAGAAATCATTCATTTATATATTTTTTTCAAAAGAGCACGTATTTTAAGTAATTTCTTTTCAGATTTTATGGGAAAATGGCAACAAAAAGATATAATTGCTATTTACCTTTACTTTCTATAGAAATGGAGTACTTGAGTTGCCAAAATTAAACAAATGACGCTAAAAACTACTAAAAATTAATATCTCAAAAATAAATAGAAATACAGTTTTCAAACAAACTGCATTTAAAAGTCCCTTTTCTTCCCAATACAACGGTATAAAAATTTCAAATGTGCGATACTTAGAAGTTCAAAAAATTACTGCTTTGTTTTACGGCTGGCTTATACAACAGAACGCTATTTTTTGGAGACAACACTTTATTTGCTGGGAGAAAGAAATAGCATATCGGGGGGTGATAATGACGTCAGGATAGTTTAATCAATATTTTCTCTAAATACTCCTTATTGCATATTAATTAAATTTACTCAGTAAACAATCTAATTATCTGCCAGAAAAGGCAGATCAGATTTCTAAGTTATTTACAGTTATTTTAATGAATGCCTGGTATGGGCTTTAATATGCAGAGAAGCATCTACCGTATATTTCGGAAAAGCCTTAACATCCTTAACCCTCAACCACTCAACCAAATAGAGCAGTGTTTCATGTGTACAGTAGAAAAGTAACTATGTTTATGGCATCTGTATGGATTTAAAACGTCTATTTTGATTATAATTTAAATTCAAAAGCTTGCTGTTTTAGAAAAAAAAAACGAGAATAAACTTTATCATCCTGATGCTTTTTAAACATTTATATTTCTTACAAACTTTAAAAACAAGTAGTAAGTTGAAATATGTTTTTTGATTATTTATAAAAGGGATTTTTTGTTTTGTAAAATTGTGTTAAAAATCGTCCTAACTTAATAATAATTCCATTACTACAAAACATTTTAATTTAATTTAAAGGAAGTACACTAGTCTTACGCTGATTAAGGTGTCACATGGGTTTCGAAGGTTAAAAGAAAAGAATACTTTCCTATTTTTTATGCATAATAAATAAATTATTTAATTCAAAATTTTATGCATATAAACGAGCTACATTTAAGTACTATTTTATAAAATTTTCATTCAAAAATTTGGAAAATTCATCCGGTGGAACCTGGTTTCCAGTGACCACTCAAAAAAAGTATCCTTGTGGTGGTCAGGATAAATCATGATAGATTTATCTGATTAATTAAAAAAAATATTTTTTTTCTGTTAGTAGATGGTATAGCTCGTGATTGAACGAAGCATTTAAATAAAAATTGAAGCTTGAATTTTTGGCAGAGTTGTATGCTACACACTACAATTTTTGGTACAATTTACACTACGAATAGTCTTGTAAAATTAATTGTAATCGAGAAAAAAAGAAAAACTTTCGTTCAATCACTAGTCCATACTATTTTCAAGAAGTGCGTAAAATTTCAATAAGATGGGTGCATTGGTTTTTAAAAAATCGTGTCCACCGACTGCAAAAATAGTAAAAAAAAAAAAAAAAAAAAAAGGTAAAAGCCCACCAAAAAAGGTTTTTATTAAAAAAATCATTTTTTTTATTGTTTTAGGGAAAAAGTATCTAGAACTTCAGAAAGTAGACAAAATTTGCAAGAAATTAGATATATGACATTATGACTTAGGATGAAGGGGAAGGGGGATCTGCCTCGGAACATGCGCGCGGTGCTGCGTGAACTAAATTGCGGGATTCCACCTAACCATTCACACGTTTACATTCGCCCTCCCATCTCCCCTCCAAACTTTCCCAATGACATCGTTATCATGCAAATTTAATTTGAAAACACGTGTTATTATTTTTAAAATACATCCCCTTCTCAACAGTAATTCAGCAAGTACTAGTTTTTTATTTCAGTTCTGAGTTTGGCAAGAGTTCTGTGAAGAAAAAAAAAAAGGCTACGATAAAAATCGTATGTAGTTTGGAAGTGGTTATTGCCTATTTTCATTTGTGGTCATGTAATATTTCCCTAAATTAAAAAACTTATTCTTAAAGCGGAGGAAATAATTTCCTGCTTTAAAATATAGTTTATGAGCAAATGTAAAAATATATTTCCTAATATTTATTCCTTTATGAACTTTCTTTCCCACTTCTTAGAGCCCAAATAAACACGTTACAATAGTTTAATCAATATTTTCTCTAAATACCCCTTATTGCACATTAATTAAATTTACTCAGTAAACAATCTAGTTATCTGTCAGAAAAGGCAGATCAGAATTCTAAATTATTTGCAGTTATTTTAATTAGTTCCTGCTATGGGATTTTACATGGAGAGAAGCATCTTCCGTACATTTCGGAAAAGCTGACATCCTTAACATTCAACCATCGCCAAATAGAGCAGATTCTCAAGTGTATAGTACAAAAGGAACTATGTTTATTCTATAAGTATGTCTTTAAAACGTCAATTTCGATTATAATTTCAATTCAAAAACTTACCGTTTTAGAAAAAAAAAAGGGATAAACTTTATGACACAGCGGTTTTTTAAACATTATATTTCGCACAATATATAAAAACAAATAAGTTGAAATTTGTTTCTTGAATTTTTTTTTTTTGTTTCAAAAGTGATTTTTTATGTAAATTTGTTATAAAAATAGCCATAACTCAATAAATAATAATTCAATTACTACAATTTTTTAAATTATGTTTTAAAGATGTATTCAAAGAGAATAGACTGTTCTTATGCTGATTAATAGAAAAGTGTTTGATTTACACAGTTTTAATTTACGAATTATTAACGTTTTTCAGGATTTGTCAGCATTGTTTGTCTTTTTATGCCTATAACTTTTAAATTATTCATGTTCTTGTCCTAATAATAGTCTAGTTCCTGTATAACCATTATATTTATAACGTTTTATACGTATATTCAACCGTAGTAGACTTTTCCTATGGTGATTAATATAAAAGTGTTTGATTTACACAATTTTAATTTGCGAATTATTAACGTATTTCAGGAATTGTCAGCATTGTTTTTCTTTTTATACCTATAACTTTTAACATATTTCTGTTATTGCAATGAAAATAGTCTAGTTCCTGTGTATAACATTATTTTATATTTTACGAAATTCATAAAATGTATTTATTTTTAATAGTTTTAAATTTAAATAATTTTAAGAAAATAGTAGTTTTTCTGTTAATTTTACACTATTTGTTTTAAATAAATAAAATGAAATCAGTTATCTGTTTGATTGTCACATTTTTATGACATTTTAAATAATAATGAGCAATTTTAAACTGAAAATTTAGAAAAATTCAAAAACATTTTTTCCTTTAGGCATTCGGATACCTTAACAGACGTTCAGGCTTGGTTAATTGTTAGAAATGTTTTCTTAATTATTATTTATTTTAAATGATATGCATGTTACATTTTAAAGTACGAAGTAATTTTTTAAGCCAATTCCAATGTAGAAAATGCTACTTACATACTAAATACTACACACTAAATACTACTTAGTTCTTGTATTTCAGACATTACCGCTTATTTTCAAGGACATCATTCACTCAGAATCGTTCCCATTCAAATTAAATTTGAAAATACGTGTTCTTATTTTAAAAATACACCCAACTCTCAACGGTGATTCAGCAATTTTTTTTTTCTCAGTTGAGTGTTTGGTAAGTATTATGCGGAAATAATTGCAAACTATTTAAAAACTACGACTTCCGTCGCGAAGAGATTTAAATCTCTAAAATATTTGAGGTCCTTAAAGATAAAGAATGCTTTTTGAAATCATATGCAGTTCGGAAGTGGTTATTGTCTATTTTCCATCCTGGTTATGTCATGTTTGATTAGATTAATAAATATGTTTTTTTTTTTTTTTATCGTGTAAGAAATAATTTCCTGCTTTGAAATATAAATTGTCAGCCAACCTAAAAATATATTCCTTAGTCCTTTATGAACTTTCTTTCCCACCTCTTAAAGCCTAAACAAACACGTCACAATAGTTTGGTCAATATTTTCTCCAAATAATTCCTATTGAACATTCATTACATTTACATATTAAGCAGTTTAATTACCTGCCAGAAAAGGCAGGCCAGAATTTTTAGTTATTTGTAGTTATTTAAATTAGTTCCTGATATTTTATGTACAGAAGGAGCAGCATCTACCGTACATTTCGGAAAAGCTGTCATCCTTAACATTCTCTTTTATAACTTCATACACTATTAAAACTGGTTATTAAAACTGAGATATAATTTTCAAGAGCCCCACTCACTCAGTATAGCTCCCGTACAAAATAAATTTGAAATCACATGTCCTTATTGTAAAAATACATCATCTTTTTAACATCGATTTACCGGATAGTAGTTTTATTTTTTTTCAGTTCGGTTTTTGGAAAGAATTTTGTGAAATAAGCAAAAAAATGGGAAACTATGTTGAAAAAAAGATTATGATTTCTATCGCTCAGATGATGAAATTTCTATAGATCAATAAGGTTGTTACGGAAAATACAACTATTTGCCAAAAACGGAACCAGTTGTTTTATAAATAATAAGGACAGTAACGAACCAAGTTAAGTCGTTCTTTTAAATGATTTAACTACACTGAAGATGCACACAGTTTGGAAGCTGGAGTGAATTGGACACAAACTATTGGTTTACTCGCATACCCTCGTTAAGTCTTCGTGCTGCAGTAGAACGATTGATTCGAGTTCTTGTGGCAGCCTGAAGATCTGAAACCAAATCTCTTGTAGTCGCTTCGTGGTTTTTTCGAGCCATATTGACAGAAAACGGTCTTCGGATGCAGTTGTTGCTCTTGGTCTCCCTTGACCAGGCTGTCTATCAACGGATTCAGTGCTTAAAAAAGCGGGTCGAAGCTCTTGATATGACACTTTGAGGAATATTCAAATCTTGGGCGACCACGATTTGTGTTTGATCTTCCTCGATTCTTCCAATTATTTGCCACTTTTGACCTTAAATTAAATTATGTCTTTGAGTCATAACTAAAGAATATCGATCACACTCAGACACCACATTCACTTTAAACAACACTACGGAGTAGAATTTCAACATATATCCATTGGGCACCACATTGTCAATCATCTAATTTGCATACTTCCGACGCTAACGTATTCGAGGAAGTGTAATTTTGAGTTCAATAGTATTTTATTAACATAAATAATTGCAGCGTTGGGCATTCATTTGTTGCAACATTAACATGATGAACATATTTTTTTTCTCATTATCCTTTAATTTTGATGATAATTGTATAATTTATACACTTCCTAAATCGTCATAGTATAACAAAAGTTAAAAATTTGAGGAAGGTAATGTTAATCCCAGATAAACTTTTATTTATTATCTCCCTAAAATTTACATGATTGAACTTTTCAATGAGATTAAATGAATAGACCCAAGCACATTAGAGATATTGTTTCATATAAAAACTTGTTTTTAATATGAAAATTATGAATAATTTCATAAAAAGTTTGAGTTATGATCTACATCAAATTTTCCATAAAAGAAGTCACAGTCGTCATAAACATGGGTATGTAAATTCACAGAACATTTTATTAATTAGCTTTCGGGTATACATAAAGTTTAATTTTTAACAATCAAAGTAAATCGTATCATATTATCTTTGATATCCACAGAAAAGAAAAGTCAGTAGATCACCGGAAAATTCTTTTGAATTTTTTTTTTATAAAGTGAGTTTAATATGTAACTTCTGTAAAGCTTGATGGACTTAGATTTATTCTTATACCGGGTGAGCAAAAAGTTCGTATAAACTTTAAAAATTCATAAAAACCGAAAAAAATAACCGAAATGAAAAACTGTTCGCAGAATTAGGAACTATAGGTCACTGGGATTTTTTTAAGACAGAAATAAAAAATAACTCAAAAAACAGCCGACAGATGGCGTTGGTTCGTGCTATTTTGGTGGAAATATGCAAATGAAACGGCTATAAGAACTTTCGCTCCTAATCCAGAACTAGTTCACGTAAAATAACTCCACCAACAAAGCTTTTATCCTTCATACTCAGCATCCTTGATCAAGTACACTGCTCATAACGGTGAACTAGTTCTGGATTAAGAGGACAAGTTCTTATAACCATTTCATTTGCATATTCCCACCGAAATCTCACGAACCAGCGCCATCTGTCGGCTGTTTTTTGAGTTATTTTTTATTTCTGTCTTTAAAAAATTCCCGTGACCTATAGAGGCTAATCCTGCAAACAGTTTTTCATTTCGGTTATTTTTTCGGTTTTTATTAATTTTTAAAGTTTATACGGACTTTTTACCCACCCGGTATATAAAAATGTATAGCAATGAAAATTTGTCTTTTTAACACTTTCCAACGAAGTTGAAAAGTGTTTATGACTTCGGTTTGTCTGTCCGTCTGTCCGCGCTCTAACTCCTGTAAATATACTCGGATTGCCCTGAAATTTTTGGATGTTATTGACGTTTACCATAGCACTTTCCTTATTTCAAATGAAGTTTATAGTATGTTTAGTTCATTTACAGGGACAGTCAAAAGTTTTCCGTTACATTATGGCCTATGGGAAGAAATCGTTTAAAATGGTTTTTTATGATGTTACACGCTTTCAAACATAAGATAAATTGATATGCATTTATGAAGTGCACTGCAATATGCATTCTGTAGTATATTCGGTGCAAAGAATAGTTATTATTCATTTACAGGGCCACGCAAATGAATTACGTTACATAATGATATAGAGGCGGAGGGAATTGTTTGCGGCGTATTTTAATTATGTTAAATTATTTCATGTATAATGAAATTAATATACGTTGCTGAGGTTTACTATAACTTATTTCATGTATAATACAAAGTGCACACAAAAGATTTCAGATACTATATTACTATATTGTATCAGAAGTACTGTACAGTAGCGATGATTGCTGGAAATGCATTTTTAATTATGTTATATGCGCTTTTATGTTTTACTATATTTATGCATAGTATATGGTGTGTATAAATGCTATAATTCATATACAGGGCTACACAAAAGAATTCGTAATGTTTACTTTGTATGAGTGCAAATTGTTTAAAAGTGGTTTTTAAATGAGCTATACATTTTTACGCTGAACTGCCTTTAGTTTACTAAGAAATGTTTGTAGAACATAGATAAAATGATATACAGGGTCACGCGAAGAATTGTATACATGACCGTCTATAAATGATAATTTCGGGAAATGTGATTTCAGTAGTTTTAAGAGCGTTGAATAAGAATTTGAAGTAAATTTTAGCTGAATAGTGGCGTGTAATAAAAGTACTAGATTAACTATAGGGTTGTACAAAAGTATACAAGTATGTTTCCATCTATTAGTATAAATTGCTGAAAGAGAAATTTCAACCTGTTATGCGTTTTCTTGCTAAACCAAATTTCCCCATTATATAGTAGATATATCAACCTACAGATCAAATACAGGGCTGTTCAAAAGAACTGGAATACATATTTTCTATGGACGGTAACTGCCGAAATCAGTTTTTAAAATATTTTATGCGTTTTCTAAAATTTTTACTTAGTCATCTTATATACCTTATTTCCCTAAATAACGAAGTTTTGTTAAAGCATTCAGGAAGTGCTGGAAAGTGTTTCATAATCTATGCTTAACGCATGATTTTTCTTTCGTGTTTTTTTTTTTTTTTTTTTTTTTTTTTTTTTTTTTTTTTTTTTGTGGCGTGGGGGGCATAGGCAGCTTAACTTAACATGTAGAATGTAGATATTTGCTTCGCCAGACTGCGTCGGGTGTATCAACAGTTTTGAACAGTGTAAATCTATAATTTTCTCTTAAACTTGCTTTTTGTTTACTTTTTAATCTTTTTTCTATCATAAATACGTAATAATTTAAGTTATGTTGTTTCAATCTTTCGACATTTCCTACATCTTTAATCACTTCGTCTTTATCTCTCGAGATAAAGATGCATTTTCTTTTCTCTATGCTTTTTTATTAAATTGTCGTACAACTAATGTACTACGGCTAGAAAAAAATTTATGGCTCCTCTAAGATGTGTTACACAATTACTCATTGAGAAGGAGTGGAGGTGCTTGGCAAATATGTATCCCCTGAAAGCATTCACATGTTCACCTATTCTAATTTTCATATAAGAGTTTTGGCAGCTAATTAAAAAGTATAAGTATTATGAATCCGTGATTCGAGTATCCTTCTGTTGCAGAATTTTAGAGTGCATGTATATTTTATATACCGGGTGAGCCAAAAGTACATTACAACTTTAAAAACGCATAAAAAAGGAAGAAATCTTGATAAAGGAGTGCTGTTTACAAGAAAGGGCTCACTAGGTAGTCGGATTTTTTTTAACATCAAAAATAAATAAATAAATAAATAAAGCAATTTAACAAATTACAACGACCACCTGGAAAAAGATTTTTTCAAAGACTAAAATTTAAGAAAAAAAATCACACGGAGTTGATCATACATTACGTACGCCATGGATTGAACATTAATAGTGTTATTACACGTAAAAATTGCAAGCGACAAAAATCGCCCGCCACTCGTCAGATTTCCCGAAACTTATGGTGTTATCCACCTGAAACTTACGTATTATCGAAGCATTTCATTGGCTGTTCAGGAAAAGGCTTTTCCATCGACCCATTTTAAATGAAATTTCATTGTTAAACTTCTAAACATCCCACTATATTACTTTTTACACCGTCGTCTAGAGAAAAAAATGTACTTTTAAATGCAATTTGTTTGAAAGCTGTATCTCAATTTGTTTATGAGTTATTCATTTTTTTTAATAGTTTTTATTACTTTTTTGTCATAGTGCCAACAGAAGTATCCATCTCTGTTAAAAGTAAAGGGAAATACAGATTACTGTATAGACCGATCAGAAAACGAATAAAATGCGGGATTCAACTAATAAAACGCTTCAGATATGTTTTTGATTTCCTACCCTGACAGAGAACAATAACCATTTTTCCAAATGGTTAAAAAGTTTGAAAAATCACATGTAGAGGGCGCTGATGACACGAAACACAATGAACAGGACAACAATTTGTTCTTTCATTGTTCTTCCATCGTCCATTTGTTCTTCCAATAACAAATGTTCAGCATGACCTCCAGAACATCCTACGACAAAACTGTTGTCCTGTTCATTGTGTTTCGAATCCTCAGCTCCCTCTACATGTGATTGTGATTTTTTAACTTTATTTTATTTATTTTTATTTATTTATTTATTTATTTATTTAACCATTTGGAAAAATGGTTATTGTGCTCGTCAGGGTAGGAAATCAAAAGCATATCTGACGCTTTATATTGGTTGAATTCGCATTTTATTCGTTTTCTGATTGGTCTATACAGTAATCTGTATTTCCCTTTACTTTCAATAGAGATGGATACTTCTGTTGCATGACAAAAAATAATAAAAACTACAAAAAAAGACAACTACAAAACTACAGAAACAAATTGAGATACAGATTTCAAACAAACTGCTTTTAAAAGTACATTTTTTTCTCTATACGACGGTGTAAAAAGTAATATTGTGGGATGTTCAGAAGTTTAAGAATGAAATTTCATTTCAAATGGGTCGAAGGAAAAGCCTTTTCCCGTACAGCCAGTGAAATGCTTGTATAATACGTAAGTTTCAGGAAATCTGACGGGTCGCAGGCGAATTTTGTCGCTTGCAATTTTTACGTGTAATAACACTATTAATGCTTAATTCATGGCGTACGTAAAGTATGATCAACTCTGTGCGATTTTTTACGTCTTAAATTTTAGTCTTAGAAAAAATCATTTTCCAAATGGTCGATGTAATTTGTTAAATTGCTTTTTTTTTTTTTTTTTTTTTGCTTCTAAAAACATCCGACTACTTTTGTGAGCCCTTCCTTGCAAATCGCACTCCTTTATCCTAATTTCTTCCTTTTTTATAAGTTTTTAAAGTTGTAACGAACTTTTGGCTCAGCCGGTACTTTACATTTAATTAACCCAGATACCACAATACTGCGACATTGCGCGCAACATTCTACAACAGCTAATATCCATAATAGAACGGATAACTAACTAACCGGTGCACTTGCTGCCGCGACCGCATCACACTTTCCATGCATGAAGTAATGAATACTGAACTTTTCTTAGCATTAGAATCATTTTTTCAAACTTTTCGACATACTTTTTATCACCTTCCTTTATTTCTATACATTTTTCATATTTCCATGAGCAATACTTAAAATATAATTTTTTGTTGTTGTTTAGTTTGGATAAAAGTTTAATTTAAAATAATATAAAATTAAATAGTTCTGATGAAATTGAATAAAATCTATAGATTTTTTAATAAAAAATAAATATCCGTGTGAATTTTAGAAAATTCGTCATATTTTTAAAAGAATATCCAATTTGAAAATATCCACCACATACTAATATATGGGAGTTATGCTGTGTTTTGCCATAAATTTTCCTTAGAAATTTTATTTCATTGTATTCATGGGCGGACCACTAGATTCAGTGTAACAAAATAGCGAGTTAGCTCTCTGTTCTATTGTAGGGCTTAGTGCCTACAACTCTTGCGCTTATTATTTTGATTTTCTTCATGAGAGGTAGAGTGCCTTTATTTATTACAGTAGCGGCAAATGTTCCATGTAGGTGTTCAAGTTTTGATTTTTTCTCCGATCTATAGCAGCCCACATCCATGATCTAACTGATATACGCTACGATGAGTTTTTTTTTTTTTTTTTTAACCCTTAAATGCCTGATTTTTCAAAAATCATTGTAATAATGTTTTTCAGCTTTCATTTTTTAAATAAATCACGAGAAAAATCATATTTTGTTTTAAGTATGATTTACGGCTAAAAAACAGTTTGTTACTAATCGGCAATACTGGTGTTTCATTGAAAAAATAATTTTACTTGATAAAATTCTATAATATTAAACACACAAGAATTTTAGGATCTATGAAAAGAAATAAATTTTACTTGCTCACGGCAGAACAAAATAGGGTATTTCGCAAGCTTCCAAACAAAACAAAAAGAACAAGAAGCAACAATTCAAATAATAAATCTATCTTTATTCTTAAACAGCACAAGTGTTGCCATCTACATGTTGAAAATCGATTTAATAATATTTTCAGAATGTATTTTATTGGCAACATTTGGCATTTTAGCTTGAATATTATTCTAATAGTATTTTAGAGCCTGAATTGGGTATGTTGCCGAAAAACAACACCCGGCATTTAAGGGTTAAATAAACATTAGTTTAGCGATAACAGCAGAATCTCATGTGCTCGTATTTACCGTCCACCTCAACCTAGACAATCTCGGTCGAATGCTCTAATAAAATTCCCGGTTAACACGATTGGACCTGATTGTAGCCTAAATCCAATCAGATTAATGGTGATTACCATTTAAGTATAGCGTTTAGAATATATAGTGGGGAAATCAGCTATCCAAACAGTGCTAAAATTTATATCTCTTACTGTATTACTGTATTATTGGGGAGGAGGGGATGGCCTGAGCCAAAGCACCGCGACCAGGGGTCTATTGTGCTATACCCCAAAAATGAAAGAGGAAAACATCCTCACTTAGTCCTTAAATAGACCAGTAGCTGACATAAAATTCAGAAGACATTTGATAGGAATATCCTGAATTTCCCATGGCTCAATCAGATGTCGACCCATGTGTTCGAAACAGTAAGCAGCATATGCCTCACAGTTACAGAACACATGTAATGTAGTCGCCTCTTCAAACTTACAACACCTACAAAGAGGGTCATTAACCACCTTCATAGTACTAAGGTGTCCTTTAAGTCTACAGTGCCCTGTTAACAGTTCCACCATATTTCTTAGACTATTCCTTCTGAGCCCAATGAGTTCCTTTGCCCTTTCGCTAGGGCATCCGCTATTGAGCTCTTTCGCTTGTCTCTGTCCACTTGAGTCAAGCCATTCTTGATACTGCTGCTCTCTTAAAATTCTAAAAACTGTAGTTCTAATGCAGTCCTTAGAAATGCCAATAGCTGGTTCTGATCCAATAAATGGAGTAACCGATCCTTTCCTTGCTAGACTATCAGCAAGCTCATTATCCAGGATGCCAGTATGACCAGGTACCCAATGTATAGCAACATCATTACCATTACTGGCAAGCCTGTTCAAAGAGCAGTAACACTCCCAAACAATCCTAGAAGTAATTGTATGTTTCTGTAAGGCAAGCAATGCTGCCTGACTGTCAGAGTAGATATTTACAGACAGGCTACTATACCCCCTCTCAATGCAAATGTAACAACACATAAGTAATGCATAGACCTCTGCCTGAAAGACAGTGGCGTAACTACCTAGCTGGTAAAATAAGGATGTACCATCAGCTGGGCATCAAACCCTAGCTCCCGTACCAGTATTCATCTTGGAACCATCAGTAAACCAGATCATACCAGTCTTAAGCTCCGTTACAGAAAGAGTTTAACATTCAGCTCTAGAGAGAAGACTAACTCTGAACGACTTATCAAATACATGCTTTAAAGGCATGCCGTCACCCTTCATGATAAAGACTGGGTGCTTACTGATTTTACAGTTAAGCCTGCCCCAAGTAAGATACCTCGAGTAATTCTGCCACTGCCCATGTAAAATGACTCTATAAGAGCAGAGCAATGCTTCTGCTTCAATAATCACATGCAGTGGGTACATACCCAACATCAGCTCCATAGCAGGTGTAGGAGTTGTCCTAAGTACACCTGTCACGGACAAGCAGATCATCCTCTGCAGTTTCGCTAATTCTGTCTTGGCAATGTCAGTCATTATATCTCTTAAATTTGCAACAAAGGGGTCCAGTATTTTAGCACTTTTTTAAGTATTACTGGAATAGGCGATTTCCACACTATATATAGGCGCTATAATTTAAGCGTTCGAGCCAAGTTTTTCTAGGTTGAGTTAGATGGTGAATACGAGCATACATTTAATGTTGTCCAAATAAATTTTACAGGATGAAGGTCACTATTGTCATACAGAAAGGTAGTCTATTGGAAGGTGAACAGACATGGACATTAAAGGCAATCCCGCCAAAATTAGATATATACTTATGTTTGTTCATGGAGTCCATCTAACTAAAATACTCAACAAAAGATCAAAAAGCCGTAATATACGAACAAAAAGCAAATATGTTAACATTAAAAGGCTATTTTCACCACGTAATCTTGTTTTTTAAAATAAAAATATACAGACCTCAAAATTCAAAATTACATGAATTACAAAAAAAAAAAAAAAAAAAAAAAAAAAAAAAAAAAAAGAGTTTATAAGTTTAAGGAAATCGTATAAATTTTATGAAATCACAGCGCTAAAATATACGATTTATTTACCCGTTTTGTCATTTCTGATAATTAAAATTTGTTAATTTTCGTTGTTAATAAATTGTAAACAACTGAATGCTGAAGAAACATTTTACTATAATATCCTAATACTTCAAGAAAATATTATGATGAATTATTTCTATCGCATATTTGTAGTTCATACTTGACATGTAATTTTGTAGAAACTCACTTTCGATAATTAAAAGAAACTCTGCGTTTGCTAATATTTAATAAAGTTGAGAATATCAAACGAGTTATGCTATTCAAAAGAGAATAGCTGCGTAATTATGTTTCTGAACAAAGCCTTGAAATCCATTTAGACTGACAGTATGGCATATTCAGATGAAAAGCTTTGCATCTAAGGCACTAAATTCTTATATTATAAAGGAAATAAAAGGCTCTAGAAAAGATTATGAAGTTCTTTACTATTAAATTAGTTGTCGTCTGATCTTTTAAAAGGTAAATTAAAAGTAGTGTTTCATAAATCACTGGTGTATGCGCAAACAAAAAGAGATAGCAAGTGTTCTTGATTTTAATTTTATGTGCGAATGGTTTATTTTGAGTGTGATATGCGTATAAAAAAAAAAGTCACATTTTATATTTGGGGTGAAGGAATAACTTTAATGAGAAGTGTTTTCAGAAAACTCACGTGAACTTATGTTTATCGTGCAAAGAAAAATATGTAAAAATCTTTTAAAGCAAAATCCCTAGGACAGCGCGGATATAAACCTTAAAAATTTCTGCTCTATTGCTCAATGGCAGGTCTGTCCAAACTTTCACTAACCTGAGGGGCACGGCACTTCAGCTTTTGGCAAACAATGGAGAGTGCTATTATTATCATGGTTCAAAACATGAACAAAATTATCTCACAGCATTAACAGTGACACATACATACAAATGTATTTCACAGTAGAAGACATAAGTCCCCTATGGTTCAGGAGTCACATTTCACAAGAGAAAATCAGAAAAACACTAAATTATAGTAAATTTCTAATTATACAATTTTTCGGTGAGCGGCCCATTTCACACCATTCTAAAGTGGGTGGAGCCATAAACTTTATTCTCTTTTACATTACTTTATTATCTTAGACAAGGAGATGATTGCATAAACCATCACCTCATCGAGTTGACGGCTGAAATCCCAGGATTAGTTAGTACTTGATTCGCATATTAAAATGCATCTGGTCTGCCAAGTCATATTTTGGCGGAAAACAATTTCAAACCCCATTTTAGCGGTTGACTGGTAGGTTTCCCATTGTGCTTTTTCCTGCTCCCAGTCCTCCATGTCTTCATACCTTTGGGTGCAGGAAAACACAATGGGAAACCTACCAATCGACCACTAAAATCGTGTCTGCTGGAAGTTTCCACCAAGATATGACTTTGCTAGCCGGTTGCATTTTAATACGCTAATCGCGTTTCCTCTAATCCTGGAATTTCAGTCGTCAACTCCATGAGTTGATGGTCTGTTCAGCCACCTCCCGGTATATAAACAAGTGGGTAAGTGTGATCGAAGACCGCACAGGATGTTTCGTTTAATATTCCTTTCAAAACAGTTTATCCTTTAATGAAAAAAAAAATCCAAATAGGTAATTGTAATGTTGTTATTAACATATCATCACATATCATTATTTATCCCCCTTGTAAAATTAAATTCTCCTTTTTACAGTTCTAAATTTAATCGATACTTATTTTCCTTTTCAAAAAGTATATCTATTTTGCTTCTCTTTTGCGCTTCGTAAACTACATTCACTTTATAGTCTCAGGGTCACTTAAAGCCACCAATAAAATACATAAAAAACAAAGCTACTTTCTCATCTTAAAGGCATTACTGTGCGAGTTAATACAGATAAAATGGTTATTTAAAATTTAAATCAATTTATCTTAAAAAGGATAAAGCAAATCAATAGGACAGTAATTTATAATTATTGGATCCTTAATGTTTTTCAATATGTACATAGATAGCAGCACCAATAAATTTAATTATAAAAGTATTACAATTAGAAGTTTTTTTTTAAATTAAATACAAATTATTCTAAAACTACTTTTCAGACAATTCTAACAGCATATGTTGGTATATCTGAAAAACATATTCAATTACATGATTTAATTTCAGTTAAAAAGAGATCCTTTAAAACCTAAAAGATAAAAAAAAACGAAAGTTCTTTTAATTAAATCCATCGGACAATGAATTGTAGTCAATTTAAAATTACACAATTTCTCAAAAAAAAAAAAATTAAAAAATCTTTTGATCTTTTAATCTTTTAATAAAAAAATAATTGCTAAAATATTTCACAACAACTTTTACCCTTACAATGAAAAAAAAAATATTTAAATTCCGTAAAATTGAATCTATTAGATAATGAAATCTATTCCGGGGAAATTTTTTTCAAACACCGACGCAGAGCTTCGAACCGGAAACATTTTGATTAGCAGGTAAATGCGACTCACGAAGTTATCTAGCTTGCGTGAAAAATATCATTACCTTACATATTTATCTTATGAACTGCAAAAAAAAATAACATTGATATGAATTTTGTGATAAATCAGCTCTTGAATTCAAAGATTACGTGGCGGAAAAACACGGTTAGGCCGCTTAAAGAGCTAGATTAAAAAAAATCCATGTATAATACACAAAAATATATCAATTTCACACAATCATAATTAAACAAATTAGGTAATGACACTTAATTTATACATTTACATATTACCAATTTTGATCAGGTATTATTTCATTAAAAATATTGTCTTTTATACATGTCTGTGTCATTTGACAACTTCTAAAGTTAGTTATTAAAAAAAGTTTTAATTCATTACATAAAAAATACACTATTCAGTTGCTTTTTTAAAAAAATCTTCCACATTTTATCTGGAAAAACAGTATTTTGTACTGGTACAATAAGATAAAAATTTTAGTAATAAATTTAAAAACATATTTCTCTTAAAAACATTCACGTCAAAAGTTTTTAAGAAGAATGTGTTTTTAGAAATTACTAAATTTTTTATTTTATTGTACCAGTACGAGATGCTGTTTTTACAGATAAAATGTGGAAGAAATTTTTTGAAAAGCAACTGAATAGTGTATTTTTTATGTGATGAATTAAAACATTTTTTTAATAACTATCTTTAGCAGTTGTCAAATACCACAGATATGTATAAAAGACCCCATTTTTAATGAAATAATACCTGATGAAAATTGGTAATTTATAAATGTATAGTATAATACAGGAATTAATAACGACAAAAAAAACCCTTCGGTTTTTACTTATTTTGAGGCACTTAATTTCTTGAGTAATCTAAATTAAAATATGAAACTAAAAATAACTAATAAAACCAATGTTTCATAACCATTCAATACTTATTTTTTAAATAACGTCTAGTTTTAGGACAACATCACGTAGTTCCAAAAAAATTCCGTTATAATACTTTAATCTGACGTGGACACCAATTACAGAAAATTCACCTCTCTGATTTGTACTTAACAGAAAGCGTGAACTAGTGAATTTGGTAAAAAAATATAATTTTTGATTTATTTCTTTTTTAGTATTTGGAAACAGAAACTAAAAAAAAAAAAAATAATAATAATAAAGTTTTATTCCAAGTATCTTTTCTGGATTTCTAATTTCATTTTTTTTCCCTAGCGTATAATAATAATTTACTTAATATTAAACCAATAAAAGAATAAAATAATATTTAAAAAAATAATTTTTTAGTTTTTTTATTTATGCTTTCTACGTTTGAACGTTGAAAATATTTCGTTGTTGCAGTTTCACAGCGAGTTGGCATATTTTAACAAGCATGGTTTGGCTGCATAGTTAACAGCATTGTTTTGCAACTGGTAAACAAGAATAGCCATATAGAATATTGGCGATATATCACCTGCGGCTAGCTAATGGAAAGTCCCTTAAGGGGTCTTAGGACTCTTAAAATCGTAAAAAAGAAAAAAATATCATTTTCAACATTTAATATCTTAAAATGCATATGATTCATAAACACAATTTTTATTGGAAGGAAAGATATAAATATGTTTTTTTCATTTCATGTAGTTAAAAAATTGCAAAATGCAGAGTGAGTATTTATAGGGGGCTCTAAACTGCCAAACGTTTGTCGAGCAGAGAATTGTTATAACAGCTTATGCGCAGGACTATAAAATAATTTGTACAACTACAATGAAATTTTTTGTACCTAATTATACTTCAGTTTGTAATAATTACCTGAACCTAAATAAATTTGCATTTAAAACATTTTTATATATTTAATGCAAAGTTGTATTTAGCTAATACAAAATTTTGAAAATTTCAAAAGTATAATCACCTAAAAAATATTATTTTGAACAATAAAAGGAAATTTTAAGTTTAGTTTATACAGACTAACTTAAAACATATGTTTAGCAAATTTCATGAAAAAATATTCAGAAGTGTTTGAGATATCCTGTGCGTTATGCCAAAAAACGTCATTTAGAGAAAAATGACTTTAAAGTTTCGGAAACGCCGCTTGAGCTATTGAGAGGGTATTATTCTAAAAACCACAACTTCTGTTCTAATGAAAATTTCAAGGAAACAGATATATCAAAATGTTTAGAAAAATATGAGTTTAACATCTAAAATAATTTAAAATTTTGATAATTTCGAAGCTTTAAGAGTGTTGAGCGTGTGCTTTAAGAGTTAAAATTAATTTACTAATTTAAAACCAAGTGCTAAAAATATTAAAATGTTGTAATATCATCGAAAAACTCCTGTGTACATAATTGTTATATATATTGCCCACCAGAAAATGACTGAAAAATCTATTAAATTATTACATCTTTACATACATGAACCAAGCTAAATTAAATAAAAGTATGTAAAAATGAGTAAATTTTTAATTAATTATGACCTAGTAAAAGGAGAGATTATCAATTATTGAAGGAAGATCTACACTGTAAAAAAAAATCCGACCAGTTTTCCTGTAGGAATCGGAAAAATAGTTGCCCTTATCGTACCGGAAAATTTTCCGACCTAGCTCGGAATAAAATCCGTAAAAAAAAAAAAAAAAAAGAAATAGTCAATAAAACGGTATTTTACGGATTTTATTCCGATTTTATGGGTTTTATCCCGAGCTGGGTCAGAAATTTTTCCGGTACGATAAGGGCAACTTTTTTTTCCGATACTTACAGGAAAACTGGTCGGTTTTTTTTTTTTTTTTTTTTTTTTTTTTTTTTTTTTTTTTTGTGTGTGTGTGTGTACCGTGTAATAATACCGTACTTTAGAAACAGCCCCCGTACTAGTCAATTTCGCTAAAAAAAAATATTAAAATTTTGTATTGTCATAAAAACTCACCCGTTCACATAGTTTATTACGTTTCTAGCCCAGGAGGAATTGAGTGAAAAAATCGAATGCAGAATTCCATGTTTACATACATGAACCAAGTTACATTAAATAAAAGAGTACATAATACAGAGTAAATAATTAGTAAATTTTCACTTAATTATTACTAAAATGAACAGTTACCTATTTTTGAAGGTGGCGTTGTAATGATAAAACCGAATGACTAGTTAATTTATTTCCCTCCTTAACCGCTTTGGGGATACTTCAGTTATGCCTGTTCTTTTTCCTCTGACATAATTAAGTGCTCAAAATATTAAAATATTGTGTTGTCTTTAAAAAAATGCGTACATTATTTTAACATATCTAACCTATCAGGAAATGCGAGAAAAAAGATTACGAAGTTCCATCTTTACGTACATGAACCAAGCAAAATTAAATAAAAAAAGTGTAAAAATAAGTAAATTTTCACTTAATTATAACTTACTAAAATGAGGGGTTATCAATTATTGAAGGTGGCTTTAATAACAATATACTTTATAAAAAGTCCCATAACTAATTTCTTTGCTCCGTAAACAGCTATTGAGATGCTTCAGTTCTGACTGTTTTTTTCTTCTAACATATTAATTTATAATTAAGTGGTAAAAATATTAAAACAATTTACTGTCATCGAAATATTTCATATAATTTTTTATATACCTAGCCTATGAGGAATTGAGTAGAAGAATTTATTATGAAATTGTATCTTTACATACATGAAGAAAGTAAAATTAAATAAAAAAGTGTAAATAATTAGTAAATTTTCACTTAATTTTAACTTATTAAAATGAAGAGTTACCAATTATTGAAGTTGGCTCTAATGAACTGTACTTGAAAATGTCCCACAACTAGTTAATTTATTTGCCCATTGAACAGCTTCTGGGATACTTCAGTTCTGCTTGCTTCACTTCCTTTTTGACATATTAATTTATACTTAAGCTCTAAAAATTTTTAAATGTTTTATTATCACCGAAAATACACCCATTTATATAATTTTTTATATACCAAGCCTATCAGAAATTGAGAAAAAAAAGCAATTACAAAATGCCATCTCTTCATACATGAACCAAATTAAATTAAATAAAAGAGTGTAAATAATAAGTAAATTTTCACTTAATTATAACTTACTAAAATGAGAAATAGTTAATTTTATTGAAGCTGGCTCTAATGATATTGTACTTGAAAAAGTCCCGCAAATTGTTAATTTCTTTGCCCGTGAACCGCTTTTGGTATGCTTCAGCTCTGTCTGCTCAATTCCTTTACATTTAATTTATAATAAAGTGCTAAAAAATATGAAACTGTTGTATTGTCATCGGAAATACGCCCGTTTACATATTTTTTATCGATTAGAAAATTCTCTCTTTACCTACATGAACCAAGTTAAATTAAATAAAAGAGCGTAAATAATAAATAAATGTTCACTTAATTATTACTTACTAAAATGAAGAATTACTAGATATTGATGCAGAATTTAATAAACACTGTACTTGAAAAAGTCCCACAACTAATTAATTTATTTGTCTCGTTAACCGCCTTTGGGACGCTTTATTTCCCGCTCACTTTCTCTGACATATTAATTTATAATTAAGTACTAAAAATATTCATATATTGTATTGTCATCCCCATAGCACCTGTGTTTAATATTTTTATATATCTAGCCTATCAAGAAATGAGTGAAAAAGCGATTACAGACTACCATTTTTACATACATGAACTAAGTTAAATTACATTAAAAAGTAAAAAGAAATATGTAAAATATTACTTAATTATAATTTACTAAAATGAGTATTTATCAAGTATTGAAGGTTTCTCTAATAACACCGTACAGAAAAACTTCCACAACTAGTTAATTTCTTTCTCCTAGAAACACTTTTGGGATGCTTCAGTTGTGCCTGCTCTGTTACTCTGATAAATAAATTTATAATTAAGTGCTAAAAATATTAAAATGTCTTTTCTGACAAAACACATCTGTGTACATTATTTTAATATATCAAACCTATCAGGAAATAAGTGAAAAAAGATTTCAAAATACCATGTTTACGTACATGAACCAAGTTAAATTACGTAAAAAAGCTTAAAAATAAGTAAATTTTCACTTAATTATAACTTACTAAAACGATAAATTGCCAATTATTGAAGCTGGTTCTAATGATACCGTACTTGAAAAAGTCCCCTAAATAGTTAATTTATTTGCCTTGTGAACCGCTTTTCGGATGCTTTAGCTCTGTCTGCTCAATTCCTTTACACATATTAATTTATAATAAAGTGCTAAAAAATATGAAACTGTTGTATTGTCATCGGAAATACACCCGTTTACATATTTTTTTTATATCGTAAGTCTATCAGGAATCGAGAGAAAAAATCGATTAAAAAATTCTCTCTTTACATACATGAACTAAGTTAAATTAAATAAAAGGGTTTCAAATGAAAATCAAATTTCAAAGTAATTGCTTAATAGGCGCAAAGGCCAACATAGTGAAAAAGATTCCAAGCCGGGAATCGAACCCGGGCCATCAGTATAGCGCACTGACGTTCTACCGACTAAACCACTTGGAACGATACCCAGCAAGGAGAATTTCTCACTATTATACGTTGGCAAGGCTACAAACGCATATTCCGTGTTTGCCCCAGGTTGGTGGCGCACGGTGAATATTCCATCTTGTTCTGCGTTTGTAGCCTTGCCAACATACAATAGTGAGAAATTTTCCTTGCTGGGTATCGTTCCAAGTGGTTTAGTCGGTAGAACGTCAGTGCGCTATACTGATGGCCCGGGTTCGAGTCCCGGCTTGGAATCTTTTTCACTATGTTGGCCTTTGCGCCTATTAAGCAATTACTTTGAAATTTGATTTTCATTTGAAATATTGTATCCAAGGCGAATGTTTCCCTCTGGAATAATTTCCATGTATTAATATAAATAAAAGGGTGTAAATAATAAGTAAAATTTCACTTAATTATAACTTACTAAAACGAGAAATAGTCAATTATTGAAGCTGGCTCTGATGATACTGTACTTGAAAAAGTCCCTCCAAATAGTTAATTTATTTGCCCCGTGAACCACTTTTGGGTTGCTTCAGCTCTGCTTTCTCAATTCTTTACACATATTAATTTATAATAAAGTGCACTGTAACAAAAAATCCGACCACGTTTCCTGTCGGAGACGGAAAAATAGTTGCCCTTCTCGGTACGGAAAATTTTCTTACCCAGCTCGGAATAAAATCCGTAAAAAAAAAAGGAAATATTAACTAAAATGGTATTTTTCGGATTTTATTCCGAGCTGGGTCGGAATTTTTTCCGTACCGAGAATGGCAACTACTTTTCCGTCTCCTACAGGAAACTTGGTCGGATTTTTTTCACAGTGTGCTAAAAATATGAAACTGTAGTATTGTCATAGGAAATACACCCGTTTACATATTTTTTATATCCTAAGTCTATCATGAATTGAGAGAAAAAATCGATTTGAAAAGTCTCTCTTTACATACGTGAACCAAGTTAAATTAAATAAAAAAGCATAAATAATAAATAAATTTTCACTTAATTATTACTTACTAAAATGATGGATTACCAGATATTGATGCTGGCTCTAATAAACACTGTACTTGAAAAAGCCCCTCAACTAGTTAATTTCTTTGTCCCGTTAACCGCCTTTGGGATGCTTCATTCCTGCCTGCTCACTTTGTCTGGCATATTAATTTATAATTAAGTGCTGAAAATATTAATATGTTGTATTGTCATCCCCAAAGCACCTGTGTATAATATTTTTATATATCTAGCCTATCAAGAAATGAGTGAAAAAGCGATTACAGACTACCATTATTACATAATGATCTAAGTTAAATTACATAAAAAAATAAAAAGAAATATGTAAAATATTACTTAATTATAACTAACTAAAATGAGTATTTATCAAGTATCGAAGGTGTCTCTGATAACACAGTACAGAAAAATTTCCACAACTAGTTAATTTCTTTGCCCCTAGAACCACTTTTGTGAAGCTACAGTTGTGCCTGCTCTATTACTTTAACATATTAATTTATTATTAAACGCTAAAAATATTAATATGTTGTATTGTCATCCGCAAAACGCTCGTGTACATTATCTTTATACGAGTAAAAAAAAAAGATTACAAAATTTTCTCTTTACATACATACACTAATTTAAGATAAATAAAAGAGTTTAAATAATTTTTTTTAAATATTTCTTAATTACAACTTTTTAAAAAGAGTATTTATAAAGTATTGAAGGTGTCTCTAATAACACTGTACAGAAAAAATCCCACAACTAGTTAATTTCTTTGCCCCGAGTATCACTTGTGGGATGCTTCAGTTGTGACTACTCTATTACTCTGACAGACTGATTTAAATGCAAAAAATATTAATATGTTGTATTGTCATCCCAAAAACGCACATATACATCATTTTTATATATCAGGAAATGAGTGAAAAAGCAATTGCAAAATTCCCTCTTTTCATGGATACATCAAGTTACGATAAATGAAAGAGTTTAAATAATTTCTAAAATATTTCTTAATTAAAACTTACTAAAATGAGTATTTATCAAGTATTGGTCAAGTCTCTAATAACACAGTACAGAAAAACTCCCACAACTACTCAATTTCTTTGCCCCGTTTACCACTTTTAGGATGCTTCAGTTCTGCCTGCTCTCTTACTCTGATGTATTAATTTATAATTAAGCGCTAAAAATATTAAAATGCATTTTAATCCAAAATACTCCTGTGTACATTATATCAAACCTATCAGAAAATGAGTAAAAAAACCATTAAAATATTCTCTCTTTACATACATAAACCAAGTTAAGATAAATAAAAGTGTTTAAATAATAAGTAAAATATTACTTAAAAATAATTTACTAAAATAAGTATTTATCAAGTATTAAAGGTGTCTCTAATAACGCAGTACAGAAAAAGTCCCACAACTAGTTAATTTCCTTGCCCCCGTGAGCCGCTTTTGGGTTGCTTCAGTTCTGCCTGCTCTCTTCCTCTGACATATTAACTTATAATTAAATGTTAAAAATATTAATATGTTGTATTGTCATCCAAAAAACACCTATGCACATTATTTTAATATCTAGTCAAACAGGAAATAAGTGAAAAAAGGATTAGAAAATACCATTTTTACATACATGAATCATGTTAAATTAATATTAAAAAGTTTAAAAATAAGTAAATTTTCACTTAATTATAACTTACCAAAATATGGAGTTTCCAAGGCGGCTCTGCTAATATAATTACACACTGTAATGAAAAAGTCCCACAACTAGTAAATTTCTTTGCCCCCTGATCCGGCTTTGGGATGCTTCGGTTCTGCCTGCTCTCTTCCTCTGACATCCGCCTTGTGTTTTTTTTCCAGGTGGCGCTACCTCAACCGCCTGTAGATCCACCGCGCAAAAGGCGCCTCTGAATAATTTTCTCTGCGCACCCCCGTCAGATGAAACAGCGGAGGGCAGAGCAGACGATATTTTTGTCAGTACTACCCTTTTGGAACTGAGGGTGCGCTCACGGCACAGAAATGCTAAGCTTCAAGAATTCTGTGCCGTTGATGAACACCTGTTCAGCTATGGTGTGTGACGTTCGTAAGGGTTCATGAATGAACAAAAAATGAACACGACTTTACAACCGCATCTTCTCAGTGTAGTGTATTATTAGTGCCTTCGTTTATTGCCTTTGTAGAAAATATCTTTTTCTACCATATCATTTAATAATTACTTTTACGACAATCTATACTAATTATCCTGTTTTTAGTGCACTTAATATATTATACATAAAAAGCATAAGTAGCTAGAATTTTTTTCCGGATACTTCTTAAGGCCATTTTTCGGATTTTTTTTTGTTTCTCAATAGTGCTTAAAACATAAACAGGAAAATAAAATATTTTCTTCAAATATTTCAAGATTTCGGATTTTTCTCACGTTTTCGAAATTTAACAAGTAGAAAGTCTCTCTTCTCTTTCTCTCTCTTTCTGGATCTATATTCATCTTCTTCCTGTTTCTACTACTGTAAACATTTTAGCAATTAGAAGAGTTTAGAATTTTTCTACAGTTAACAAGAGTTCGGAATTATTTCTATTACTCTGCGGGCACAATTTTTTCTGATATCTTACAGGCAATAATAGCTTTCATTAGGATATATAACTTTTAGAGAAACAAGTTTCCGAGATCTTTCTTGTTATATTTCCAAGTTTCTCAAGGATTACTACTAGTTCCCTCTAAGTGCATCTGCAAAGGATACTTGTGCAGCACCAACTATGGATATACCTAATTCTTAACTATTGCTGGAAGCCAGAGCTTTGTTTAACGATGGCGATGTTTCGCGGTATAGGGGGCCCCTCTGGGGGAATGGGGGGCCCCTGGGATAAACTCTTTTCAAAAGTAAAGAGACAGCATTCACATGACAAAACAACGCATCATGGAGTAGATTCAAGGTAAGGATATGCATAAGCATGAAAAAGTAATACTTCTAAACATTATTTATCCTTGAACAAAGTTTTTTAGTATACCAATATACCGATTTCGGTACTTTTTACTATAAAGGACTTGTTAAGACTGAAAAAAAAAAAAAAAAAAAAAAAAAAGCTTTGTAATAGGAGGAAGTGTTTCATGCATATTTTCTAAGAATCTATTTACTTTGTCATACACAAACCAATATAAACAAAACATTTATCCATTTTTATATACAAAACAGAAGTAAATTGTATATAAAAATCCATAATAATAATCTTTCCTCATATATAAATGTGTATACATATAAAAATACACATATAAACGAGCATAAAGGTCCGTCAGATTTATTTTCATAGCTTTTTATATCATTTGATAACTAATCTCGCTTTCTGAATACTGAATTATTTACCCTTGATCAAAAAAAAACTTTTTTTAGTATACCAATGTAACGATTTCGGTGCTTTTTGGTATAAGGAACTTGTCGAGAATGCGAAGGTGAGCTTTGTAAGAGAAGGGAATTTTTCATGCATATTTTCTATCAAAATATTTACTGTTTCATATACACAAGGAAAGTTTTCAATATTTATACAATTTATAATATAAACAAATTATTTATCTATTTTTATATACAAACAGAAGTACATTGCATATAAAAACTACAATAATGATTATATCTATGTATAGTACAAATGTTTCTATATATAAAAATACACTTATAAACAATCATAAAATTTCATCAGGTTTGTTTTCATAGCTGTTTATTTCATTTGGCAACTAATCTTGTTTTCTGAATCCCGAATAGCTGCAAGGTTTTTAGAAAAGTCAAGGCCCCTAAACTGGAATATTACCCCAATTTCTTACACAAAATTATGACCAAAAAAGATAAATTTCGGTGGATTAACTCTTTAATGTTTGGATCCAAATGATAAGCATATGCTAGTCAGATTATACATGAGCTTGAACAAGTAATATTTGAAAGCATTGTTTATTCACAATAAAAAAAAATAGTTTTTTAGTATACCTATATAAAAGTATTTCATACAGTTAATGACAAAGAAAACATGCATTTCAGCAGTTAACACTTTAACGTTCAGATGCAAATGATAAGAAATTTGCTAGTCAGAGTATGCATGAGCTTGAACAAGTACAATTTCAAAATTTTGTTTATCCTTAATCAAACATGATAGTTTTCAGTATGCCGATATACCAATTTTTAATACAATTAATGACAAAGAAAAGATCAATTTTAGTAGACTAACACTTTAATGTTCGGATCCAAATGATAAGCAGTTGCAAGAGAGATTATGCCTATATTAAATTAATTAAAACATGCAAAATCTTTATTTTATTAAAAATTAAATGATGTTTTTATATAAAAGCATTCGCATTGGCATATGACTTTTTTTATAAATAATTATTAGATAAACAATGTTCTATAAATTTTTAATAATCATTTCCAATGGATAGTTTGACTTTAACAAGGCTATGAATGAGCTTCATTAATTCGGAATTTTAAAAATATTATTTATCCATTGTTTAAATAACTTTCATTTGTACTCAAAAGTTTCATACGATGAATAAATTAAAGTTAAATTATTAAGGTATATTGAATCAATATTATTAATTCCCGACGTACACTCGTTTGCAAGCACGAATAAGCATGCTTAAAACCCACTAACTGCAGCAATAGCTTTTTATTAAAAATTGTGTTATATATAAATATTTTATGATAAATAAGTCAGAATGTTGACAAAACTGAAAAAAAAAAATCTTGATTAGTTTAGGATATGTAAAACGCACCACAAGCAAGAAACATTAATAAAATCTATGTAATCATTTATCGATATAAAACAGACAAACAAAAATATCACTAATAGTTAAGTTCCTTATAAAAAAAAAAAATAAAAAAAAACAGTCATGAGATGTCACATTTTAGTTATTTATAAAATATTTCAAAGCCTTTAGGAAGTACCTTGCATCGTTTGAAAAGAGTCAAAGACATTAATTCATCATTTTCGTCATATTATTTTTTAATAGAAAAAATTGCGTCTTGCAACTAAAATAATAATTAATAACTGGACAAAAAAAAAAAAAAAAAAAAAAAAAAAAAAAAAACGAACACCATAAAAAGTTTCAATATTAATGTAATAACAAGCAATAACAAGTTTACTAAATGGTGTATACAAACTTTTGTAAAGCTAAAAGCTAAACAAACATTAAAATAAAATTATAATAATCGATATTTCTATCATCATCTATGAACATCTTCAGGAAATAGTTGTTACATTGCTTTTAAAGAACGGAGTCAAGAATATGTTTTTTTAATAAGAAATGTCTGAAATTTGAAGCGAATGAACGATTATGAATGATTATGAACGAACTTTTCAAATTCAAGACAGCTTGACTTTGTTCTTTAAAACTGTTCTCAAACCCAAAAGGGCAACTTTATGACGTAAGTTTAAATTTATTTTTCTTCGGAAATGCATGAAATTAAAAGGTGTTGTTTTTAAGAAACTATGCAATCGAACTGTTTTTTTCCTTTTTTTTTTTTTTTTTTTTTTTTTAAATGCAATAAATCTTTCAGTAAATAGTGTCAAAGTGGGCGTTTTGAACCGAATTTCCGAGCGAAAAATGACCACTCAAAAGAGGGTGAAAAACGTGTTTGTCACGTGATCAAAATCGGTTATAACTCAATAGGTAATTTATTAATCAAAAAATGGAAAACACAGTTCGATTCCGAATCGCTTTCCTAGTCAGGCCTTCAAATTTTATATCTTTTCTTTAAAAAATGAATTTCTAAATGTGTCAAAATAGTTTGCTCTTGTTGAGCAAAGTAGTTAAGAATAGCCATAAAAGCAATATGGAAACTCTTTCCTGAAGATGGTCATAGATGATGACCGAAACGTCGATTGATATAATTTTATTTTAATGTTTGTTTAGTTTTTAACTTTACAAAATTATGTATACACCATTTAGTAAACTTGCGATTTTTATTTTCACATTAATATTGAACTAAAATAATTTTATTAGTTAAAAAAAGGCTTCTACTTTTCAAGGAAAATATTCGTATTAATCTAAACATTTATTTTCATACGAAAAAATCATTTAAAAATGATTCTTTTTGCACCATCAGAAGGGAATGGATTACAAAATAGATTCAGTATTACACTGTAAAAAAAATCCGAGGAGTTTTCCTGTAGGAAACGGAAAAATAGTTGCCCTTATCGTACCGGAAAATTTTCCGACCCAGCTCGGAATAAAATCCGTAAAAAAAAAAGGAAACATTCATTAAAACGGTATTTTTTGGATTTTATTCCGATTTTAAGGAATTTATTCCGATTTTACGGATTTTATTCCGATCTGGGTAGGAAAATTTTCCGGTACGGTAAGGGCAACTATTTTTCCGATTCCTACAAGAAAGCTAGTCGGATTTTTTTTTTTTTCTTTTTTTTACAGTGTACAATAGAGATTCAGTATTTTCGTTTTTGAGAATCAACAGATAAATTAAGTTCTATAAATTTTTAATAGTCAATCCCAACGAATACTCTGCCGCTAGTAAGGTTATGCAAACGTTCTGTTAAATAGGGATTCCAAAAACTTATTTTTGAAAATAAGAGAGCCAATAATTATTAGAGTATTTTAATTAAAATGTATATTTTTAACTTGTAACATCGTCAGCTTTTAAGTAAAACAGTGAACTTTGTACAGTTCATATAATGTATTTTATCTGTGAATCAAGGTAACATATTGCGTTTCGTCTTATCATATTATTGATAATGTTTGTTTTAAGAGTTAGGCTAGCCAATATAAAATTGATTAATTATTGCAATTATTATTATTATTATTTTTATTTTATAAATACTGTCAATCAGTTCTTTTAAACATTTTCATTCGTCGAAGTCGTCGGGTTTCGACTCGTAATTAGGGTCAGGAGGGGTAATTATGACAACTTTATATATTTTCAACATTGTTCTTTTTTTTCACTTTTTAGGTGCGTTCGTAATTATATAAATACGTAGCACCTATAGTCATCGTTCAGTCCGTCTGTCTGTCTGTCCGCATATAACAGAGCAGAAACTACCCAACCGAATGGTCTGAAATTTTAAATATATAATTGTTGCAAAATTTTGTCGTGTCATTTCCAATTTTATGAAAATCGGATGTATAGTTTAATTACAGGGACAGTCAAAAGTTTTCAGTTACATTACGGCCAATGGGAATAAATTAGTGCAAGTGCATTTTAATGATGTTACAGCCTTCCGAATGGTCTGAAATTTTAAATATGTAATTGTTGCAACATATTGTCGAGTCATTTCAAATTTTATGAAAATCAGATGCATAGTTTAATGACAGCGACAGTCAAAAGTTTTCCGCTACATGACGGTAAATGGAGTAAAAAATTATTTCAAGTGCATTTTAATGCTGCTACAGCCTTTCGAACGGAATGAAATTGATATGCAGTTATTGAAGTGCACTAAAATATACATTCAGTACAATATGTGGTGCAAAAAATATTTAAAAATTTGTTATAGTACGAACGCACCTCATTTGCCACGTTTGACGAGCAATTTCCGACTTGTTTCTATTTGGAAAAGTGGTGTTTTTAGTACATAGGAAGTAACTTTTGTCCTTTATGAACACCTTATAAAAGTTTTAATTGTCATAGCTGTTTGTTTTTTTTTTAAGTTAAAAGGATGGTTATAATTACTCCATCAAAAACTCACAATCATTAAAGTTTGGGGTAATTAAGACCACTAGTGGGGAAATTATGACCACTATATTTTCTCTTTATACTTGCCTATACACATTTACTTGGGTTGATTGAGATCACTTTGAACTCCAAAGTGACAAATCTGTTTCTCAAAAATTATGATAGACTTAGATTCAAATTGCTATTCGGATCTCAAAACAGCTTCAGGCTAGTGATAAAGAAGATCTAAAATGAAATATACATTATGAAATTAATATCTAACCATAAAACAAAATTTTACCATACACAGTTTTCTCCAATATAGCGGCGGTCACAATTACCCCTTCAACATAATTACCCCTTCTAACCTTATTATATTCATACCCGAGGAATACTCTTTGGCAAATACGGATGTGCATGCTTTATAAAACATAGATTCATTACTCCGTTTTTCATTTTTCCAAATGAAATGAAAAAAAAAAAATAGTTGAATGCATTGAAACATTTGGAAATGAAAGAAAAAGAAGTGTGTGTGTGTGTGTGTGTGGGGGGGGGGGGGTTAATATCCCTCCTTGCTTTTACTCAAATGACAATCAGATATAATATTAAACAGATATAAATTACTTTCACGTGTAAAAATATCAGATAAATGTTTTAAAATGCATTCCATTGTGAAAAATTATACATAATGCATTGATGAATTTAAGTTGGAGTTTGTATTATCAGAGTTTACAATTTTATTTAATTTTTAAACAAATTAATGCTAAATTTAATTTTTTTTTTGGAATTTTTGTTGAAATACAAAAAATATTGAAATCTTTTGAAAAATTCGTATAAAATTAAATAAAACTTTTAATAATAATATTAGGTAAAACTTCACCATCGAAAAAAAATCCCGTATAATATACTGATGAAGTTAACTTGCCAATTGTGTTATAAGTGTTTTAAATTTAACATAGTTTTTCTTTAAGTAACTTTACGCAAAACATTTTCCTCCAATAATAATAATAATAAATAAAAATAATATCAAATAATAATAATAAATAATAATAATATAAAATAATAAATAATAATAATATAATATAATATATAATAATAACATAAAATAATAAATAACAATAATATAAAATAATAAATAATAATCATAACAATAAATAATAATAAATATGGACGTTTTTGACAGAATATATATAAAAAAACTTACAACCTTAGATAAACTTTTAAACAGTTTTTCTTTTGAATTTATGCAACCATACTCTTTATTTTTACATAAGGTTCAGCTTTAACTACTTATTTTTTTATAAGTAAACGTATCTGATAAAACTCAGAAAATGCGAGAAAAATTTTGTGTAACACATTCACGAATTTACCTTCAATGGAGTATTAAATTTAATCTAATTTAAAAAATAAAACGAACACAGACTCTTCGTTTCAACTAAAAAAAGTAATTTTTTTGAAAGAATTTGTATAAAAATGATATTTAGTAACCTTTTATACACTTTGATAATGATTTTTCTTTAGAAAAACATAGTCAACAGTCAACTTCAAGTAAACATAGCCTTCATTTCTACAGTCAAAGATAGAAGATATCAGTCAAAGTTTAATTAAAATTTTGTTTATGATAATACCAGACAAAAATTATTAGTTTAAAATATATTCCGTAGGGAAAAATTCTCTTCATGCATGATTGCAGATTAAAATTTAATCTATTTTTTGCATAAACCAAACATTGTTTTCAGAACTCCATTTACGTTCAATAGAAAAAAAAATGCTACTGGGATGACTTTCAGTATACATAGAATGTACATTTTTCTTTTGTGTACATATAATAACACACTTTATTTTAGCATGAGGTAAGAGACGTAGTTCAACAATGTATAATACTGTCAGATAAGCCTTTTCTTGTAAAATATATTGCATATTCCGTTGAGAAAATATATTTAATAAATTCATAAGTTTATGTGCAGTTGTATTATTAGAATTTTAAATTTATTCTTAATGTTTAGATTATAACTGTAAACATTTTTTTTATTTTATTGCAATCCGTTTTTATTCAATTTACAAAAAAAAAAAAAAAAAAGAAAAAAAAGAAAAAAAAAAAGAAAAAAAAAAAAAAGAAACATTTTCAAGAGGCTTTATACAAAAATGCTATAAATATTAAAAGTGTTTTCAAGTTGTTGTAATTTCGAAGAAAATAATGTTTAGTATCTTTATAACAAAATATCTTCCCCGATGGCATTTATGTGCCAATTTAATCTACTGGATAAAATATATGTTAAGATTTATATTTTAAATGAGTTTTAAAAGAGTAAATCCTTCTATTTTGATGTCTTTATCGGATATACCTTTAAAAAGAATATCATAAATGCAGAATTTAAAAAATTCAATGAATGTTGTTAATTTTTAGCTTAATGTAACTCATATAAAATAAAAATGCTCAATTTTCCGTTTATTAAATTATATTCGAAAGTTTATGTAGTAAATTAAGTCTTAAATAAATTTAGAGAAAAAATACTCTTGAAATGGGTAAAATGTAATAAAAATCAATACGTTTTTACGAGCAAAAAATAGTTTTATTCCACTGCATTTTCATTCAACTTGAAAAAAAAAAAGAAAAATTTGTGAGAGTGTTTATGTAAAGATGCTATAAATATTAAAAGTGTTTTTAAGTTACCATAATTTAAAGGAAAATGATGTTTATTAACTTTATATAAAAAGATATCTTGCTCGAAGGCATGTATTCGCTCTTGGTCGAGAATTAAATCTACTGAATAAAAAAATATGTTGAAATGTTTATTTTGAATGAGTTTTAAAAGAAAAAGATATTCTACATCGGATAATTTAAAATTTATAAAGAATGTTGTTAATTATTGACGTAATTTAATGCATATAAAATAAATATGCACAATTTTCCGTTTACTAATTTAGATTGGAAGCTTTATGTAGTAATACTTAAGTAAATTGAGCGAAAAATAATATTATTGAAATAGGTAATGTAAAAAAAAAAAAAAAAAAAAAAAAAAAAAAAATACAATAATAAATCTTTACGAAAAAAAATTGCTTTATTTCACTGCATGTTCCTTCAACTCACTGAAAAAATAAATTGTGAGAGTGTTTATATAAAGATGCTATAAATATTAAAAGTATCTTTTAAATTGCTATAATTTAAAGGAAAAAAGGTTTAATAATTTTATGTAAAAAATATCTTGCTCGTAGGCATTTATACGCTCTTGGTTGAGAATTAAATCTATCGAATTAAAAATATCTTTAAATGTACATTTTGAATGAGTTTTAAAGAGAAAGATATTCCAGTTCGGATAAATTTGTTGTCTTTATTAGATATGTATTTTTATAAAAGAATATCGTCAATGCAGAATTTAAAATTTGAAAGAATGGTTTTTAATTATTAGCGCAATTTAATGCATATGTGAGCTCGAAAAACCACATGCTGTAATGACCGCCGCGGCGAGCGGCCTATCTTCGTCCGCAGCCCTTTATTCTTCTACTCTAGTCCGACTCTTTTGCGGAAGCAAGATACCTAGGTCCCCAGGCACGTCCCGAGTGAAAGACTCTCTAGCGAAAGCCAGGTTGGGAAAAAAAAATCAAAAATTGAAACCGTCAACCGTTGAAATCATCAATGTTGCTACTTTTTTTAATTTTTGATTGGCACAACATTTTTGGGATGGTAAAATTCGCTTTATTTAATGGCAGATTAATTAAGGCGAATTTCACCATTCCAAAAAAATGGTGCCAATCCAAAAAAAAAAAAAAAAAAAAAAAAAAAAAAAAGCAACGCTGATGTCGGGTATGTGATTTTTCGAGCCCTGATGCATATAAAATAAATATTTTCAATTTTTCGTTTACTAATTTAGATTGGAAACTTTATGTAGTAAAACTTAAGGAAAGTTAGATAACAATATTTTTGAAACAGGTAATGTAATAAAAGGACAATAATATATCTTTACGAACAAAAATTGTTTTGTTGCACTGCATTTTATTAAACGTCCCCCCCCCCCAAAAAAAAAAAAAAAAAAAAATTGTGAGAGTGTTTCTATAAAGATGCTATAAATATTAAAAGTATTGTTAAGTTGCTAATATCTTGGTCGCAGGAATTTAAGCGTTCTTGTTTGGACTTAAATGTACTCAATAAAAAATATGTTGATGTTTATATTTTGAATGAGTTTTAAAATAGAAAGATATTCTACTTCGGATAATATTGTTGTATCTATCGGATAGTACATTTAAAAAAATGGTATCGTAAATGGAGAATTTTAAATTTTCAAAAAATGTTTCTAATTATTTATGTAATTTAATGCATTTTTAAAAAATTGCTTAATTTTCTGTTTAGTAATTTAGGCTTGAAAATTTGTTTTGTATTATTTCAGTAAATTTGCAGAAAAAAAAAAAAAAGTTCCTTTGAAACCGGAAATGTAGAACAAAAATTAAATCTTTAGGGGATTAAAATAAATATGGCAACAGTTCGGTATTTATATTTATAATGTAAAGCCCAAAAGCCAGTACAAGATTAAATATACCTAAATGCTGCTTTGCTTATTTATTTTGTGCTATACATTTAGTAAAACAATTTTCTGAATGTAAAATAAATAGTAGTTTTACAAATAATATAAAAAATTCTACCTGCCATAAAAAGTACATAGCGTACAAAAAAGTTCTTTCACTCTTTTATTTTTTGAAATTAAGAAGTTCTAAATACTGTTATAAATCATATGCATGTGATATTTTTTAAATAACTGAAAATATGAAATATTTGTATTTTATGATTTTGCGGCATTTTGTTTAATATTTTTACATAATTTATATTTTAAAAAAGCTTTTTTTAAAAAAATAAAATTAATGAAACATCGTGATGTAAAATCACACTTCTAAAGGTCTATGTTACATTTTTCCATGGAATTTAGAAAGTTAAGGAAAAATCGTAATGTAAAATCATACTTCTAAAATTCTATGTTACATTTCATAATGGTATTCAGAAAGTTGACTAAAAAGAAAATATTCTAATTCACTTATTCCAGTGAATTTTAATTTTGTTAAAATAGACAGTACGAAGTAAAATAACCACTATTCTTGCAAATAGCATAACGTGTACGTAAGTATGCATAAGTCAATAATATATAAGTAGAATCTACAGTTATATTGTATTTTCCAATTCTAATAATAACTATTTTATGCTACACGGTAAATTATTTGAATATACTCTTTCGTGAAAGTCTGAAAGTATAAATCATAAATTTCTTCAGCTTTTGCAGAAAGATTAATATCAGGAAAAACAGATACAGGGATAAAATAAAAATACTAAAATTATGTTCTACATTTTACTTGGACTACTAAGAAACTAATTGCGATAATTGGTGTTTCGATAGTCAAACTTCTATTCCAGATATGACTTCGACAAATCCAAATATTCACCAAAGTACATGGTTGCTGGAAAAAAATTTAAATACATGAAAGCTTATGGATAAGATTAAAAACAATGAAAAAGCAATTAAATAACACAATAAATCTTTTTTAATATCCTTATTTGTCTGTTATTTAATAAAAGCCTTTTTTAATTATCTTATTTTACTTTTCATTAGTATAGCGTTGATTTTAGTAAGAGTTTTTAAGTGTTAAATTTAATAAAAATATATAATTTGCCAAATAATAATAAAAAAAACAGAAATAAATAACCAATTATTATTTAGAAATTTACGTTATCGTATACCTCGTTTTTTGATAGAATGTAGATAAATGGAATTAGAAGTTGCATTTCGCCGAAATATTTGTTAGCTTTTTTACATTCAAACTTTCGAACACGATGAATGACGAAAAATATCTTTAAATATTTGTAGAAAAATCCCTAAAATCTATTTCCGTTGAACTGCTTACTGTAGTTTTTTTTCTTTTTTTTTAATAAAAAAAATTACTTTCAGATATTACTCATTACTTATACAGTTTATCACCGTATAAGATTAGTCTGTTATTTTAGAGTTTATTTATAGTATATTTATTAACACAGGTAGCAGGAAGTCTGTGGCAAACGGAATGTGAAAACATGTATTTTATATTAACTTACAACTAAGTAATTTTTAATTATTTTAACCCTTAAATGCGCGATTTTTTTATTTTGTTTCGAAAAAATTATATATTATTCTCTGAAAGGTTTATTACACAGGAGAAATAATGAAAAAAAATCAGAGATACATTTTTCATATAATACGTCAGTCTTTTCATCTGTTGCACTTCTGCAATTACAAGTAAAAACTACTGTCGTATGGCAGTTTTACCCTAAACTATTGTAAATTAGTAAATATTTTAATAAGTATGTCTCCAAATACCTTATTTAATATAAATATTTATTTTATAAAATTTAACATTTAACCGTTTAATTCCCATGATGGAATGCGTTCTAGATATTACGTAGTTCGGAGAATATAACTTTACACCAGAAAGTTTCAACGGTTTATTTCGCTTTATTTAAATACGGAATGTCTGTTATTAATTAAACCAGATATTTCTATTTTAATTTTCTGATGTGAATTAGGTATACACGAATGAAAAAATAATCTATTAAATTCAAAACACTGTTCTTTGCATATATGCAAAGCTGTGCACTAAAGGGTTAATCGTTTTAACAAGATCAATGCTATATAAAATATAAGATGATAGATAAAGCGAAATTAAGAATTTTACAAGGAGTTATTATGCATTAAACTTAAAAAATATATACAAATTGTAGAATTAGAAAAAATCAGAAATAAATAATCAATTACTATTCAGCGATTTACATCATTGTCCACCTCATTTTATTAAGAATGTAAATAAAAAGAAAATTGCCCAGTTAAACTGATGGCATTGAGCTCACAGGCTATTCACAGTAATTGTTATTATATTCTTATTTCAAAGAATATTGCGCCTCAAAAAATAAATGAAGGGATTAGCCCACGTATCCCCCCTTTATACTTAACCAAAGAACATCCAAATCTAATCAGGGAAGCTCTTTAACATAATAAACTGGCATACCAAATTTGAAGCAAATCAAATAATTCTGCATGAAAAAACCATTTCGCTAAATTAAGGGGGGGGGGGGGTATTAGACCCTTTAGGTATATTCTCCTTTTATACTGAACCCATGAACCTTCAAATCTAATCAGAAAAGCTCCTTATCAGAATGAACCTAGAAAAAAAAAATTAAACTAAATTAGATAATTCTGCATGAAAACCCATTTATTTCAATTAAGGGGAAGGCAGACTTGCCCCACTTTAACCCTTTTATATTTAACCAATGAACCTTCAAATCAAATACAGAAAGCCATATCGGAATGAACTGGTATAGCAAATTTGAAGCAAATCGAATAATTCTGCATGAAAAACACATTTATCTAAATTAGAGGGTGGACTAGCCCCCGTCCCCCCTTTATAGTTAACCAATTAACCTCCAAATCTAATCAAGGCAGCTCCTTAATATAATAAACCGGTACACGAAATTTGAAGTCAATCGAATAACTCTGCATCAAAACACCATTAATCTAAATTAAGGGGGAGGGGGGGGTCTAGCCCCCCTTTCCTCCATTTATACTTAACTAATGAACCTCCAAATCTAATCAGGTAAGCTCCTTAACATAATAAACCGCTATACCAAATTTGGAGCAAATCGAATAATTCTGCATGAAAAACCCAGTTATCTAAATTAACGGGGGGTAGCCCCCCTTTCCTCCCTTTATACTTAACTAATGAACCTACAAATCTAATCAAGGCAGCCCCGTAACATAATTAACTGATATACCAAATTTGGAGGAAATCCGATATTTCTGCATGATCCCATTTATCTGAATTAAGGGGCGGGGGTAGTCCCCCTTTCCTCTCTTTATATGTAACTAATGAACCTCCAAATCTAATCAAGGCAGCTCCTTAACATAATAAACCGGTATACCAAATTTAGAGCAAATCGAATAATTCTACATGAAAACCCCATTTATCTAAATTAAAGGGGGGGGGGGCGTAGCCCCCCTTTCCCTCCTTTATACATAAATAATGAGCTTCCAAACCTAATCAGGGAAGCTCCTTAACATAATAAACCGCTATACCAAATTTGGAACAAATTGAATATTTCTGCATGAAAAACCCATTTATCTAAATTAAGGGGGGACCTCCCCTTTCCTCCTTTTATATGTAACAAATGAACCTCCAAATCTAATGAAGGAGCTCCTTAACATAATTAACCAGTATACCAAATTTGGAGCAAATCGGATATTTCTGCATGAAAAACCCATTTATCTGGATTAAGAAGGGGGGGGGGTGTTAACACCCCTTTCCTCCTTTTATATGTAACTAATGAATCTCCAAATGTAATCAAGGCAGCTCCTTAACATAATAAACCGGTATACCAAATTTGGAGCAAATCGAATAATTCTACATGAAAAACCCATTTATCATAATTAAGGGGGGGTAGGCCCCCTTTCTCCCTTTATACTTAAATAATGAGCTTCCATATCTAATCAGGGAAGCTCCTTAGCATAATAAACCGGTATACCAAATTTGGAACAAATTGAATATTTCTGCATGAAAAACTCATTTACCTAAATTAAGGGGGGGGGATAGCCCCCTTTCCTCCCTTTATATGTAACTAATGAACCTCCAAATGTAATCAAGGGAGCTCCTTAACATAATAAACCGGTATACCAAATTTGGAGCAAAGGGAATAATTCTACATGAAAAGCCCATTTATCCAAATTAAGGGAGTATCCCCCCTTTTCCCCTTTTATTATTAAGTAATGAGCTTCCAAATCTAATCAGGGAAGCTCCTTAGCATAATAAACCGGTATACCAAATTTGGGATAAATTGAATATTTCTGCATGAAAACACCATTTATCTAAATTAAGGGGGGTGGCTAGCCCCCCTTTCCTCCCTTTATATGTAACTAATGAACCTCCAAATGTAATCAAGGGAGCTCCTTAACATAATAAACCGGTATACCAAATTTGGAGCAAAGAGAATAATTCTACATGAAAAGCCCATTTATCCAAATTAAGGGGGTATCCCCCCCCCTTTCCCCTTTTATACTTAAGTAATGAGCTTCCAAATCTAATCAGGGAAGCTCCTTAGCATAATAAACCGGTATACCAAATTTGGGATAAATTGAATATTTCTGCATGAAAACCCCATTTATCTAAATTAGGGGAGGGGGGGGCTATCCCCTCTTTTAGCCCTTTATCCTTAACCAATGAACCCCAAAAACTAATCATGGAAGCGCCTTATCAGAATGAACCTGGAAAAAAAATTTGAAGCAAATCGGATATTTCTATCAAAAGTTATCGCGTTACGTACGTACATACAGAAACGGCGGGCACATAAGCTCTCAGGCTTTGATAGCCTGTGAGCTAATAAAAAGGGATTAAAAGTCGTTTGTCGTCGAAATATCAGTCAGATTTTTACATTCAGACTTTCAAGCACGATGAATGACAAAAAATATCTCTAAATGCTTGAAGAAAATTCCATAAAATCTATTTCCGTTGAAATTATTATTATAATAATTATTATTATTTACGAAGAACTGCTTTCAGATATTATGCATTACTTATGACTTTTCTCACAGTGTAACTTTACTTTGGCATTTTGGAGTTTATTTATTTGTTTATTTACTAATTCAGGATGAAGGAAACCTGTGGCAAACGGAATGTGAAAACATCTTTATTTATAATAACATAAAATTAAGAGATTGTTTATTATTTTAAACGTTTTGAATGATGAAAAACACGATGAATAATAGATAGAATATAAAATAATAACAATTATTACATATAAAAAACACTTTCGAATATCTGTATGTGTCGATTATAGGCAGTTGACAAGAAAGATTGTTCACGATGTCACTTCATGGTCAAGTTAATACATATTCAACATTTTAATAGCTTATATATTAACAAGAAATGAAACACATTCTCCTTAGTTGTGTGTTCTAAAAGTTGTGAGTTCTCCCTGTGTGTTCTAAAATTGTCGAAAGAATTATTTTTATGAATTTGTTCAGCGAATTATCTAACATGTATTTTCAAGTTTTTCTAGTAAATAAATATAATTCAAAAATTGTTTTCTGCACAACTTTTTCGCTGTGAAAATTGTAGATACATAAACTTCAAAAATAGCTATCCAAGTATGCCAGTCAGGTTTTTGAAATGAACTATTTTGATAAGCTGGAAGACGGAAAAAGGTTCACTTAAATAAATATTTATAGAAAAAAAATCTAACACATCAACTAACCTACTTATTTAAGAAATAAAATTTACATATTAGAGAACTTCTTTTATATGTTGATGCTTCAATCATACAATTTACTTTGGGTAAGATTACTACATATTTTTACCCGACTGCCAAGAAGGGTTATGTGTTTCACGAATATCTGGGTATGTGGATTTCTTTATACCCTCGAAACATCCCAACGGCTGGATGGATTTTAATGAATGAGGTCTCTATCAATTAGTCTTAATCGTCCAATGGTTATAGGCAAGGTTTTTTTTATATATAAATTCAAAATGGCGGTAGAGACGAAAAAAATTTTTTACGCACAGTATTGAGTGGCATATCATTGGATAGGTCTTTCAAAATGAAGACGATGTTTCATTGACTATTTTACAGTCAGAAGCTCCGTTTAAATATTACACAACCTGAAAGTTGTGTAGGTAGGACCTCTCGCTTTATTTTAACTCTAACCTTCATAGACGCCAATAGGCCTCATCAAAACAGCGTTTACAGATAGGAACTAACAATTAAACACAACGTAAAAGTCATCAATATAAGTAAATAAAAAATTAGGCAAGTAATATAAAAAAATAGTTTCGCATTGATGAGAAATAATTAATTAGTTCGCTTTTTATGCAGTCGGGTTTTTTGATTTTTTAAATTTAATTGTTACTTGTTGAAATCTAATTTTAAATACCAGCACTACACTGTAAAAATAAACGGTCAAGTGCAAGTATTACTGGCGCTCAGAGGGTTCCGTCCAGTAAATATATGAATTATTAACTGTATTATATTATTTAAAAAAATTTTGCTAAAAGAATAATAAGACATTGTAAAAAACTATACATGTAGGGTTGGGTATAGCTGTGTATACTAGAAAAGTATAAATGCCTATAAAAAAAATTTTCAAAAAAAAATATGAAGCCTAAATAATATCAAATTTTGCTATTCTGTATAACCCTTTCTTTAATCATATCCTAATCTTTTTTTTTTTTTTTTTTTTTTGATGAACTTAATTTGGTACTGACAATAAAAGTAGTATATTTAAACTTCATTTGCCGTTTCATAAAAATAAATTCAGCGTAGTAATAAGCTTTTCTTTTTACAGTGTAGTAAAACAAAATCATTGTTTAAAGTTTAGTTGGTTTACCCTCGGTTCGTGCTGCCTTTTTCCAGATAGGTTTTTAATTAATTTTTATAGATACGAGAGGCGTATTGAGAGATCCACTTAATGCAAACTAGTCGCAAATCGCATAGTATTTATGTGATTAATTTTAATAAATTAGTCTGTTTATAACAATTTGACGTTTATTGCTTTCGTACTGCTACTGGGCATTGCATTACACAAATATATCACCAAGAATTGTCATCTAGGCTTTAAAAGCCGATGGTACATAGAGTACGCCACCCATGTCATTATGTATATCCAAACTGTCCGTGTCTTTAAAGGTTAATATCTCGGTTAATTACCGATGATTTTTTTCGAAAATCATTATCAACAATACCTTTATACTTCTGCTACGATAGGCACCTCCAGCGCTCCTCAACACCTTTGCTGAATACCCGTAAAACGAAGTTTGTATGTAACGGAAAATTGCGCTTTTCTCAAAAACTATGTGACCTAGATTAATCGCTATAGTTTTCCTGCAAGGTTTAAATTAACCTCTATTACCTCTAATATTTTCCTAATTTTAGTTTCAGAAAATACAGAAATATAGGGGGGGGGGAGACATATTTTTGAGCTACATTTTCTACGATATCTCTCAGAATATAATACCTAAAATTAAACTTAATGTATTTTTGGGTTCAGCGTTACAAAAGCTTTCACACGATATTCAAAGAAAATATTTCTTTTTTCACGTAAGTTAATTAGTTCCTCTACTTTTTTCCTAAATATTGTTGTGAATGTTTAAAAATCTGTAAATATGTGGTTCAATAGTCTTTATTACTTGCCCCAATTTGAACTGTCGACGTTCTATAGTTTACGAGTAAAATGACTGTGACAAACAGACACAGGAGTGATCTTATAATGGTTTCGGTTTCACTTTTTAATTACGGAACTATAAAAATAAGACAACTGTTTCTTAATTTAGGAAAACATAATATAACCGCGAAAGAAATATACATTTAATTATTTCCACTCAGCCGAAAAAGCGTTCTTTATCTTTAGAAATTCCATAAACCAATATCTAAAGAAGCATTTATAAAAACAATATCTTTTCCTTCTGCGATTGATTTTCAGTAACATACGGGTGGTTTTTATAGTGCATTAATCAGTTTTTCCATCCCGGAACATAGGTTTTCCGGACGCTATCCATTCTAAGTAACCACTTGCATGTTCAACAAAAGTGTTTTACAAACAAACAGCATTAAAATTGGCATATTAAAATTAAAATTAAACCTTTATGTACTGAATTATGAATTCATGAAAATTTTATTTTCTAAAGCATTTTTCGTGAATTGTTTAAACCATATTAGAATTTTTACATAATCATTTAATAAATTTTATTAGAATTTTAGAAAGATATCAGACTTTAGAAGGGTTAATTAAATTTGAATTTATAGGGATTTTGTGCAATATTTATAACTCCACTCAACTCTTTTATTTTAAATATTTTTCTTAGTATTTTTCAGAATAAAGAAATGTACAAATATAATGTGCTTACAACAGAAATATAGAAATATTTCCAAATCGAAAAATCCCTCCCCCCCCCCCCCTCTCCACCCAACGCTAAGAAAGCTGAAAATGTGCAAAGGCAAAAGAAATCATCCTTTGGAAAGTATTTTTGTTTAGTGTAACCAATAATGCTTTTGGAACACGATAAATTAATGTATCTATAACTCATTATAAACTTTATTATAACTAATCGATTTATTGAATGAATTTTATAACGAGTTATTTTAATGGTACTTTAAGTACCGTCAGTAGATAAGGGGATTCTTCTTTTACTCTTGCATGCATAAATTTAGTTACGCACCTAGACATATTTCATTGAGAAATGATAGCATCCTAAAAACCTTTGCAGCTTGAGAAAACTGATCAATGCTCAATGCAAACTACTCCGAAACATTTTGGAAAATCACTGGCAGCAAATGAAATTTTTATTTATACAGATTCTTCTTTAAATCTTGAAAATAAATTAGTTTCTAATGTTTCAAAAGATAAAGAACGTTTTTCAGAATCGCGTATGTCTCAGAAGAATATAAAATCACAAGGCGAAACACAATTTTAAACCAGATTCAAATATAAAATACATAATGTGAGCTTTAAAAATTCACTGTCTTACTTAAAAAGTGACTAAAAATCTTAGTACTTTCAAGCCTTTTCCAAGCTCATCATCAGAGAATATTTTAACCCTCTCGCTGCGCAACCCGAGATTTTCTCAGGCAACTTAAAAGTAGCAAAATTTGCGAAACCAGAGGTTTCCTCTGGGATTCATTTTTCCACTGGCGACTATTTTGTAATTCAACTGGGACCACTTTTTAAATAAGAAATTCCCATACACACTTTAACAATATCTTCAAGAGAAATATACAGCAAAATTGATTTCCTTAAAATAGTGGTGCGAGAACGTAAAAATAGTCTCCAGTGGCAGCTCTGATTTAGCCTGATTTAGCGCAATTTTTGCACCTATTTTGATAAAAAAAAGTTACGCAGCGAGAGGGTTAATAACTAAATTTTGTTTATTTATACAAATACATCACTTTGTTTTGAAAATGAGAGAGCCAATAATTATTAGAGTTGAAAGTAGAAGTAGCAGTTTCTTGGATTAAATTTAATTAGAGATAAAGAGATATATACTATTATTAACTGCAGTTCCATTTATTTTATGACATCAGTCGGTTCTCATACGTCATTTTTTATTTTAAATGAATAGCTGGAAAGTCGAAGCAAACATTTAGTAAAACATTTAGTTATTAAAATACAGTGAAACTCCCCTGTGCGACTACCTCCATTAAGCGACCACCTCCCTGAACGACCATTTTTTCATGGAACGAAATTTATTCCCACAGGCTCAATACTAATTTTACATCTATTCAGAGATCATCCCAGTTGAACGCACTTCATGACCGACCCATTTCTTTGAAGAAAATGAAACAAATTCTGTTTTTCTTGGTCGCTTGAAGAAGGTTTTATTACAAAAATGATTCTGAAGAGCGAAATATTCATCAAACTTCTAAACTAAGTTTAGCATTTTTTTTAATTCCGGCAAGTTTTAAGTGTTTAAACCCCTTTGTGCCTTTTTAGGCAATGAATTTAACTGTGATGATAATTAAGGGTGACGGTCAATAAACTCCCCTGCCCTATTCTGTCAGGAAACTCTAAAGAAAATAGATAAATTAATGAAATCGTCATTATTTGTTCCCGTCGACAAAAAAAAAAAAAAAAAAGCATTTATTTATTGAACTTCGAAAGGACTTGGGAAAAAAAAGATATAAAAAATAAAACCGTAAAATCAAAGCAAACGTCAATGTATTCATTTTTTGAAACTCTGCAGTAATCAACTTACGTAACTAACTTTTGTTTTGATACTTAAATTTTCATATTTTTTCCTAATGTGAAAAGTAAATGTTAGTAACATTAATTGTTACCCATTTTCAACAGTTAAAATCTCGGTTCAAAATGACCTCCATTAAGAGACCACCTCTCAAAGAGACTAATTTTTATTGGAACGGAACGTGGTCGCTTTAGGGAGGTTTTATTGTATTATCTGATGATGAGCTAGGAAAAAGCTTGAAAGTACTAAGAAGTTTTAAATAAATCGTATAATTTTAACTTGTAACATCTTTTTCATTGTTTTAGACGTCTTTTAAGTAATACATTGAATTTTAAAGTTAGCATTATGTATTTTATCTCAGAAGAGGTTATTGTATATTTTCGTTTGTGATTATGGTGAAACCCGCAGTAACTGACACCTTAAGGATGTTTTTTTGTTAAAATCCCTATTACAAAACTTTGAATCCATTTTAAAGTTATCTTTCTTTTTGAAAATATATTAGAGATTCGTTAAAAAATTATTTTTGACAAAATTTTGAAAAATTGTGCATTCTATTATTAAAAATTATTTTCTCATAAATATGGTAAAAAACTTGGATAAATATGGTCACTGACACCAACTCTATTTTGAAAAACCAATAACTGACACAACGTGAAACAGTCTCTGACAATTCATTTACAAATATATATATATAAAAAAAAAGATGTTTCAAGGAATTTATGCTTAAAAAATACTTTAACCCTTATTATAAATATAATACTTAAACCTTATTTATGTATGATGTCATACTATAAATACATATGGCTGTTTTTTTATGTTTTAAACTAATATTAATGCAGATATCCAATAACTGACATTCATGAATCAGTAACTGAGAAATGGTGTCAGGCCCTGGTAGAACAATTTAAGGGGTCTCAGGATTCTTAAAGCTTTAAAATTTTGGAAATTTTAATTTTTATACGTTAAACTCCTATTTCTTCTGAACGTTTTGATATAATTGTTTCGTTTAAATTCCTATCAGAACAGTAGTTATTTCTTTTAGAATTATACTTGCCCAGTAGCTGAAGCGATGTTTCCGAAACTTTGAAGTCATTTTTCTCTAAATGACGTTTTTGGGTATAGCGCGCACGATATCTCAAAACCGTTTTAAATTTTTCATGAAATTTTCAAAACATATGTTTCATATTAGTCTGTATAAACTGAACCAAATAATATTTTTCACTATATTTTCACCTAAATTTTGTGTGTTTTTTTAATATCAAAATGACGTAGTTTTTTATTAATCTGTCATAATAGTAGGTGTGCTTTGTCTTACAAAGTTTTGAAGGTTTATTTTATAATTTTTTAGTTAAGAGTAAGTTTAGTATCCCAAGCCAGGGGTGACTTTGTCCCACTTTTTAAATAATATATATATATTTTTTAATTATTCTCTAAAAATACTAAACGTGAATTTAAAAATTTACAATTCATATCTTGAAACTAGAGAAAAATATTTCGAAATTGTTTAAATGAAAATTTCTATAGTTTGTGGATTTTTAAAGACAACAGGAGGCAAAAACTGAGACAAAATCAGTTGACGGGTAGGGTGAAAATTAAAAGTCGTTATTCATCAAACGCTTTGACGCAAAATAAAATTTGTCAACAAGCCAGCTATTTTCTTGTATATTATTTGTTTATTTATTTGTCTAGTTACTTGTTAATGTCTGATGAAATATGTTTTTCAGCAAAAGCTATGAAGTAAAACATTTTTTACAATAAATAATAAAAATAGTTCCTTTTTTTGCATTCAGATTAGACTAAATGTAATTAATCAACGTTAGATGAAAGTTTTTTTTGTACTGTTGAAAAATTTAAGATATTTTTAGAGGATATTTTTAATGAAAATAATAGCGAGGGCATTAACTATGTTTTAACCCTAATAAGATTATCATAAAGCTATTTTTAATTATCCATTGGATATTGCCTTCTGTTATTAATACCATTATATCATAATTAGTTACAATGGAAGATAATTTCATTTTGGAAATTTTCGTTATTTTTATATTTTAAAGAATTTTTTTGCTTGATATAAATGGGATTTCCTTTTACAGTAAAGCTGATCTATGGCTCTTTATTAATTGAAAAAATTCGATAAAAACACAGCATAATATTCAAAACAATGCAAAATTTACATATAAAATAAATATAATGAAAAATTACGAACATATTTCTTATTAAAGACTTGAATATTAATGTGCATGTGAAAAAATAACCGTGTTGTTTCGAAAAAAGGTTAATATATTAAGTTATTAGCAAAGCTTTTGTTAACGTTCAGCAAAAAATATCATAAACTTCGTTAAATGTTCATGATAGCGTTTGAAAGGATAGGTGGATTTTGATTTTTTTTTTGTTTTGTTTTTTTGTTTCAGTTGAAAAGGGCCTATTTTGCTGCTGATTTCATTAAAAAAAAATCACCAGTATCATTAAATTGTATATCTGTCTGCTTATACGCATTAATCTTTTTTTTAAGGCTCTAAGTTTTGTAAAATTGACCAATAACTGTGATATTAATCGCCTTGTTATACTGTAGAGCTTCTTTTATAGTAACATGTTAAAAAGTTAATATTTCATCATCTTAAATGTCAACAGGGAAATTTAAAGTAAAGTCGAATAAAAATAAATTGTTGCCGTAAAGCACTCTGCTTTATTCAATAAGTATGGTTTATACACTATTAATTTAGTGCATTCGTTTAAAGATATAGAAGAAATTTTTGCAAATGGTTTATAAATGAATTTACTGGTACTCAAAGTAGAGTCTGAATAACTGATTCATTATAAGGTTCTTTTGTAATTACCTCCTTCATCACCTCGGAAGTCAGAATTTGACTTTCATTTATTATTTATTATTTTATTTTATCTTATTTATTTTTATTTTATTAACCATTAGGAAAAATGGTTATTGTCCTCGTCAGGGTAAGAAATCAAAAGCATATCTGAAGGTTTTTATTGGTTTAATCATCATTTTATTCGTTTTCTGATTGGTCTATACAGTAATCTGTATTTCCCTTTACTTTCAACAGAGATGGACAACAGAGTGTTGCCACTATGACAAAAAAGTAATAAAAACTACAAAAAATTAATAACTTAAAAACAAATTGAGATACAGCTTTCAAACAAATTGCATTTAAAATTACATTTTTTTCTCTATACGACGATATAAAAAGTAATAGTGTGGGATGTTTAGAAGTTTAAGAAATAAATTTCATTTAAAATTGGCCGTCAGATTTCTTGGAAATCTGACAATGGAAAAGCCTTTTCCCGAACAGCCAATGAAATGCTTGGATAATACGTACGAGTCGCAGAGGGTTTCTGTCGCTTGCAATTTTTACGTGTAATTACGTGTAATAAATTGATTCACAGCAAAATTGATCCTATTCCCGATTATGAAAAAGTAGGAGTCTACATCATCCCATTCAGCACAGAACAGCATAAGAGTTTATTTTATATTGGTATGACACGTCGAAAATTTAAGGAAAGATACATTTCTGATATCAAGTTCAACAAACCAAATACAGCTTTATCCAGATTGCATCAAACAGAAAATATTAAAATAAACTTCAAAAAAGCTAAAATTATCATTTCAACGTCTAATCACTACTCGTCAATAATCCGTGAATCCATTGAAATTTTACTTAGAAGTGATAATGTTTGTAACGATGTCCTTTCCTATAATATTCCCGCAATTTGGTACAATATCCTAAATATTTCACGACCTCCTGATAATATGAACTGATCTTTTCACCCCTCTGCAAAGAAATGGACTGAACTCCGCTTGCGCATGCGTACTATTTTTGTTTATAAAACGTATTTCTATTCAGTCAATCATCTTTTTCCCTTTGAAAATGAACGCGTGTGTATTCGAAAGATCTCGGGTTACATTAAATAATATTTTTATACGTTTTTATATGTTTTTGTCACATTTTAAGTAGTTATAAGTATATTATAAAGTGTAATAACACTATTAATGTTTAATTCATGGCGTACGTAATGTACGATCCGTGCTATTTTTTATGTCTTAAATTTTAGTCTTTGAAAAAATCATTGTTCAAATGGTCGTTGTAATTGGTTAAATTGATTTTTTTTTGTTTGGGGGGGGGGGGGGGTAAGGAGTATCAATAAAAACAATTTCAATAAGGTTTTCATTAAAGTATGTATCATAGACTATTTTTGAGTAACCGAATACAATAACATTATATTCACGTTATTAAATACAGTGATCCATCATCATATCCTGATAGACCTTTCAGCAGTGATTCGTCAACAGGACATAAACAGGAAGATTATTTATCAATGTAATTACAAATGAAGCTAAATGTTAACGTGATTTTCTATAGGGGATACAAACAGAATATGCAGTATTGATTAAATGAAAGCACTAACATACATCTATACCGGTGGCTAACTTTGTTAGATTATATGCTATTTTTTTCATCCTTTAAACCAAATGAAATCTGTACAATCACTCATCAGGAATGACAAGTCTGATCTAGCTTTAAGTTTTAATATAGATTAAGTCATATAAATAATCTCCGATTCATCCAGTTAAGCTTACAGTTAATGATTTTATGTGGAACTGTTTACTAATGGCCAAAAAATAAAATAATGAATTTAATTTTAATCTTGAATCAAAAATGAATGATTATGCTTTTATGTAAACTGTAAAAAAAACCCAAATATTTCTTAATTTACAAAAATATAATATAAAAACCAACGAAAATATACGATAACATAATTCCTAGCTTTTGGAACCTTGGAAACATGTATATTTTTGAGATTTAAAAAAGCATTATTTTAAAAGTTTGTTTTGCTACCATAGATTTTTAGGAACATTTCCGAATAGTTTTTATATTATATTAATCTGTATTCTGAAATCGGAATGTCGTTATTTAATATGTTATCAATTTTCAATTAAACATTTTCAGCTATATATACGCAGAAGTAACACAAAATACTAATTTTAATGCTAATGCTGTTAATTTATCATGTTTTTGTCTGTAAAACATGATTGTTAAACATGAAAATGTTTACTTCTGAATTTATAGCGTCCGAAAAACATCCAAAAATTAGCGTCAGCAAAAGAAACTGTGTTTTTAGGGTTCCGTACTTAAAAAGTAAAAACGGAACCATTATAAGATCACTCCTGTGTCTGTCTGTCTGTCACAGCCCTTTTACTCGTAAACTATGCAGCGTGGAAAGTTCAAATTGGGGGAAGTAATAAAGACTATTGAACGACATATTTACAGATTAATAAATATTCATAAATATATTTAGGGAAAATGTACAGGGGATAATTAAGTTACTTGAAAAAAAATCTTTTCTTTGTATATCGTATGGGTATCGTGTGAAAGCTTTCGTAACGCTAAAATCAAAAATCTATTTCATTTAATTTTAGATATTATATTTTCAAAGTTATGGTGGAAAATGTAGTGCAACAATATGTCCCCTCTCCCCATCTAATTCCGAATCTATTGAAACTAAAATTATGAAAAAATTAGAGGTAGTAGACATTAATTTAAACCTTGCAGGAAAATTATAGCGATTACCCTAGGTCACATAGTTTTTGAGAAAATCGCATTTTTCCGTTACACTCAAATTTCGATTTACGGGCTTCAGCAAAAGTGTTGAGCAGAGCAGCGGTACCTATCGTAGCAGGAGTATAAAAGCATCATGAATTGATCATGAATTTTGGAAAAAATCGTCGGTAATTAGCCGAGATATTGACCATTAAAGACACGGACGGTTTCGGCATACACAATGACAGGGACGGCGTACTCTATGCTCCATCGGCTTTTAAAGCCTAGATAATAAAGTTTAAGGATATATTTATGTAATGAAATGCCCCGTAGCAGTATAAAAGCAATAAACGTCAAATTGTAAAAACAGACTAATTTAATGAGACTTAATCACATAAATACTATGGGATTCGCGAATAGTTTCCATTGAGTGGATCTCTCAATACAACTACTATGTCTTTAAAGGTTAACTAAAAACCTATATGGAATAACAGATATACAGAATAGCTATATTTTCTATTATTTAGGTTCCATATATCTTTGTACTTTTATGGTATATCCATTTATACTTTTCTAGTATACAGGGTGCAAAAGAAAGTCCCTTTAATTTGAAAATACTTATGAACGGAGAGATGTACAGCTATACAAGTGAGGTAACAGTATAGTAAAGCGACTACGCCCGATTTAATGAAGACAATAACAGCGCCCCCTAGTGGCGAAATTTGGAAGATAGCCACTGCAAATCGAAAACGAAAAGAGATAAAGCAAAATTTCCGGTTAGAAAGTTTTAGAGCATCAATTAATTAGTAGAATAGGGCATTTGGTTTACATGGATAAGATAAATCTTCACCTGTTTACCCAAAAATGTCCGAAATCGATGCACTCCATTTTGTGTAAACTTTTGAATGAAATAGTCAGAAGTAAGAAGAAATACGCACAATTTGTGCTATAAATACGTACTTACCTCAATACATTTTCATAACATCATACACACACACACAAAAAGAAAGACAAACTGTCTCGTAGTGATAAAAAGTTAATATTGAGTATGTTCGAAAAGTTCACCATTGCTCACGGTACAGGTTTGTATTCGCAAGAGTAATTCTGCATGCACATTTCTCGGCATGGAACGTCTATTACAAGCCTCTTCAATACGGCGAAATAGATTTAACCCTTTCATTGGGTTAGACGATTAAAATTAGTGGCTAGACGATTAAAATTAGTGGCTAGACGGTCTAGCCACCTAATTTTAATTCCAAAACTGACGAATGGCACCAAGAATATTTTAATAAAATTTGCTTTTGTAATGAAAGAGCAAATTAGCGGGTTTTTGTTTTCTGGGAAATTCGTTTGAATATTCTGGTGTTAGTCAATTATTTCACCAGTTTACGAACAGAATTCTTCTGTCCCTGAAAAAGTTATTGTAAAATTTTAAATGCATTGGAAATTAAATCTTTACAGACATTACAGCACAGTACAACGTCACAATCTGCAATTGTGCACTGCTACATATCCGGAATGTGCATAGGCAAAGTAGAATCGTCGCTCACCGATTTCGGACATTTTTGGCTAAACAGGTGACGATTTATCTTATCCGTGTGAACCAAATGTCGTTTCGTACTAATTAATTGATGCTCTAAAACTTTCTAATTGGAAAATTCGCTCTACCTCTTTTCGTTTTCGATTTGCAATGGCTATCTTCCAAATTTCGCCACTAGGTATGCTTCTGTCGTTTACATTAGGTTGGGCGTAGTCGCTTTACTGTACCGTTACCTCACTTGTATAGCTGTAGCTCTCTCCGTTCGCAAGTATTTTCTGGTTAAAGGGACTTTCCTTTGCACCCTGTATACTATACAGCTATACCCAACCCTACGTTGTATAGTTTTTACGAAGTCTTAGTATTCTTTTAGCAACGGTATTTTTTTAATAATACACTTACTAATTCATATATTGCTGTACGGAACCCTCTGTGCGTGAGTAATACTCGCACTTGACCGTTTATTATAAATGTTTCTTTATAGAAAATATATTGGTATCTGAGATTTTTCACAGATAAAGAGCGCTTTTCCGAATCGTGGGTAACTTGGAAGAGGTTACTTAAAGCATCGTTCGGAGTTATATTCCATTTTCCTGGTTTGATGAAGTTTTTGTACAATGTAAGTAACAGTATGTTTATTTGCATCTTTTATTCTCTTTGAATTTATGTTTTTAGAAAATAAAAATGTCATTTTTAAAACCTATTTATGAGTAAAAAATACACATAAAAGTAAAAATGTGTATAATACTGTAAGTTTTTAATCTAGCAAGCAAAAATAGCATAACATCTTTCGAGAGAATTACGATTCCGAAAAACGTTCTCTTTTCTCAGAAACCAATAGATTTCCTAGATATGTCTTCCGTTGTCCAAAATTTTTGAAAATGTTTTTAATATATTAGTAGTTTTTAGCTCACGGGCTATCAAAACGTGAGAGTAATGTTCCTGCAGGTTATGTATGTACGTATGTATGTACGTATGTGTGTATGTACGTACTTAATGCGATAACTCTTGATAGAAATACCCGATTTGCTTAAAAAGTTTCTAGATTCATTCTGATAAGGCGCTTCCCTGATTAGTTTTAGGGGTTCATTGGTTAAGTATAAAGAGGGGTTGCGGGGGCTAATTCCTCCTTAACTTGAATAAATGTGTTTTTCATGCATAATCCCCAGATTTGCTACAAATTTTGTATACCGGTTAATTCTGATTAGGCGATTTCCTGATTAGATTTGGAGGATCATTGTTCAAGTATAAAGAGGGGAATGGGGGCTAATCACCCCCCCCCTAATTTAGATAAATGGGTTTTCTATCCGATTTGGTCAGATTAGCTTCAAATTTGGTATACCGGTAAATTCTGATAAGCTTCGCTGATTAGATTTGGAGCTTCATTGGTTAAATATAAAGGTCGGAAGGGGGGGGGGGGCTAATAGCCTCCTCAATTAACATAAAAGGTTTTTTTCTATCCGATTTGCTTCCAATTTGGTATACCGAATTACTCTGATAAGGTGCTTCCCTGATGAGATTTGGAGGCTCATTGGTTAAGTATAAAGATGTGAAACAGGGTGGGGGTCATCCCCCCTTTAAATTATTTTTCGAGGGGCATTATTCTTTGAAATAAGACTATAATATACAATTAGTGTGAATAGCCAGTGATCTCAATGCCATCAGTTTAAGTGGGCACTTTTCTTTTTATTACAGAGTTTTCTCAATTATATCGTTATCTCAGATCCTATAAATTCTGGAGAAACATTTTCATATGCGTAACATATTTTATGCATACATAAATAACAAATAAGTGTTCATTTTACATTGTTGAATTAGCATCTTTGTTGATCTTGTATCTGCTTGTATGGGAATTGATAGCATCCAAAAAAACTGATATTTCCTCTTGATAAATTATTGAGAGAAATGATTTATACATTGTAAAAATTACTCGTAAACACTTCCGAAATTCACAGGTCGTCAAAGAAAATTTAAAAATGTCATTTCAGTCTTGGAAATATATCCGTTTTTGACATTTCTGAAGATAAAGGAACGCTTTTCAAAATCGTTGGTAGATCAAAAGAAGTTACGTTATATTTTCTTAAACCTTGAGAAATATAAGTAGAATAATAATCTTTGTCTGCTTTCTTTAAAGTGGGAGTTCTTTACAGTGTATCCCAACACTATGTGTTTTGAAATTGAAAATGAAAATGGTAAAAAAAAAATGTCACTTTTGTTAAATAATATATCGTATTTATTTCCATATCGTGAAACGCTTCTCTTTTTTCACAGTGTATATTGCAGTAATAATTTGTTGTTTTCACAAGCGCATAAATACGAACATAGAAACGTTCACCGATATACACTGTATACATACACAGCCGGACCTCTATTTAACGAACCTCTATTTTGCGAATTTCTCTATTTTGCGAATTTTTCCTCGGAACCAACAACATTTTGCGAATTTCTTCGTAAAATAATCTCCGAATAGCGAAGTGTATTCTCTATTTAACGAACTTTTTCTTCTGATATAATTTTTTTTTCTCCCTATTTCTCAAAATATTTCCGGACACTTCAAACTTATTCTTTCTTTTACACATTTTATAATGCTCAGTAACCTTGAATTAGTTTTACCAGGTACCTAACTCAACGAGAGCAGTAAAATCCCTGTCATTCTTTGCATTTTATCTAGGAAATGCAAACTTTCAATATCCCCCTTTCACACTCAAAAGTGCTTTTCTGTAGTAAATAAGTTTCAGTAATTAAATTTAAGGATGCATGCAGTAATAGAATGCTTAAAATTACTTGTTATAATAAATACTATAATGTCATTAAAATTCATTAATTTTAATGTAAATATTTTCTTAAAACTGAAAATACAGTGTATTTCCGGACAATATATTTTTTCAATTCTTTTTGTCCTTATAGATTTCTTTTTAATGGGTAAAAGGAATAATAATAATAAAAAAAAAAATATGAGTTACAAAAAAAAAAAGTGTGATTAGTTAAGTTTTTTAATAATGTTTAGAGTTTATGAATTAAAAATCTGTTTTGTGTAGTTTAAAGTATTTAAAAAGGTTCATCTCTATTTAACGAATTTTCCACATAACGAACTGTTTTTCGGGATTTAGCGACTTCGTTAAATAGAGGTCCGACTGTATATACATAAATCCACAAGCATGCACATGCATGATTTATTATTTTAATGTAATTATTTCGCTGGGTTCATAAAGATTTTTAATTCTTTATACCGGTTGAAATTTCTATAATCGCCCATTGAGGAATGACAAGTTTAACACAGACTTAAATGTAAATATTAAACAGGTTATCTCTAAAAAGTCGTACATTGGGTACTGTACTTACTATCAACCGACTCGACCCACGGTTCGGATGGGGTGGACGCTAATTCTTATCGTTGCGGGTCGGGTTGACTTTAAATATTTCTGATTCCGGTTGATTTTGGATTGAATTCTGATCCATTCCTGTAGTGTTTGGGTTGACCTGATTTCTTAAAAGAAAATCTTGAATATCTTCTAAATAATAAAAAAAAAACATATTTGGATAATAATGAGTGTATATATTTAAATTTACACTATGTGCAAAACTACTTAAAAGATGACAATATTTAAAAAAGATGTTAAATTACTTTAATACCTTAGTACTTTCAACTATAAAAAACATAGTCTTCGTCAGAGGAATACACGAAATACTATTGTTATTAACGTCTAATTTTCAAAATCCATGTAGATGATGACGGGCTAACTCGACAACTCGAATACATAGGAATGACTTCGCGTAAACTTAAAGTTCGTATTAAAGAACATTTGAGTGATTTAAAGTACAACCGACCTACAGCAGCCCTGTCAAGACTTAACCAGAAGCAGAATATACAAGTTAATTTCGAAGACGCAAAAATTATATATTCCTTAAAGAATTATCATGATTTAATTATCCGCGAATCAATAGAAATTATTACTAAAGAAAATACCGTTTGTAATGATGTTTTATCCTACAATATACCCAGAATTTGGCTCACTTTGCTTAAAGTATCATAAAACGAGTAATATTTCACTTCCCTATATCCATGGTTTATTTTCCAATTGTTTCCCGGAACTAAAAAAAAAATTGACTTCCACTTTCACTCCTTTCGTTATCATCTACGTGGATTTTGAAAATTAGACGTTAATAACAATAGTATTTCTTGTATTCTTCTGACGAAGACTATATTTTTTATAGTTGAAAGTACTAAGGTATTAAAGTAATTTAACATCTTTTTAAATATTGTTATCTTTTAAGTAGTTTTGCACATAGTGTAAATTTAAGTTTAACTTTTAAAGATGAATTAAGCATTTCTATTTATTTATTTACTGAGTGTATATATGTTCATTTTCATATAAAAAAAATATAAAATTGATATTAAAGATATAATTGTAGACTGCCTTTAATCAATTTTATTGAAATATATATTAATTTTACTTGACATCGCGTTCCGGTAGATTTCGAGATGACTTGTGTTCGTGTCGAGTTTCGAGTTCACTTTAAGCATAATTTTAAGACACTAATCTGAATCAGTTCCAGATAGTTTCTTTAAGCTTTTAATTAATAATTTTATGAAGAGTCGCTTACCAACAAATAACAAACAAAATGATGAAATTAAATATTTCGAAAAATGAATAAAAGCTTCAAGTGCTGGAAGGCGATAAAGATTTTCATAAAGGTATACATTTTTACATTTATCTAATAAATATATCCTTTAAAATATTTCTCCTTCATCAATATGATTGCAATATATTTTAATAATAAATACTACCTTTCCTTTCTTTAAATCATTTTTTGCGAAGTATTATCAGAATTAAGAAAATCCAGAAATATATTTAATATAAAATTTTCGTTATCTTTATTTTTTACTACTGCTATTTGATCCTTTCACGTTATTTACTTTTCTTTTATTCAAGTCTTTTGTTTATGTTTTCTATTATTAAGTCGGGCCAATACCAAACGGAGATATCTATTACTAAGTTATTATAAGCTTTCATTTTATCTGTTTCATCTGATTATTTGTCATTGTTTATCTCTTTCACTGGTTTATCTACCTTTTTTGCTTGTTATTTATTATTAAGCATTATGAATATTTCTTTTAATAACCAATGCTTTATTTCCTATTTTTAGTATCTTCTTCACCGAAAGCATTTATATACTAATTAGAACTACGAGAATCCTCAAAGATACCAAATATCTAATTATTGTGATCTTTTGTTCTATTCTTACAAAAGTTGTTAGACATAAGTAAATAATTGGATTAACATTAACATATCTTAGATTTTGTATTTATACAAGCGTTATGTTTATTTTTATGATTTTATAAATTGTATAGTGTTTATAAATTTAAATGACACTTAATCCTAATTGTAATGAAATTTAATAAAGAAATACAATCCTTTGAGTGTTTTTTCGTTGAATTTCACTGTTTTATATTTCCCCTTTTTGGCTTCGTTTGCGGCTTGCATTTTTTTACCCCTTTCAATTAAATAAGCAATTTTGAATATTTAATTGCTGAAGTTTTAATGTTGTGGAGGAATATTTAAAGTTAATTTAACTTTAAATATCCACCCCTTCATATATGCCATGTTTTCCATAATTTTACACAATAGCTTCTTACAGATATCACTTTCGTCTTGTTTTCCGCCGTAACCCCTCAATGCAATGTTTAAAAAAATTGCCATATTATTTTTAATTATTTTGAATCGCGAGAAAATTTTAAAATAGTTTTTAAAAGCCTCGCTTCTAGATATTCCACATTTATGCTCTTGGAATTTCTAAAATATTAAAATTCCAAATCCAAATTACTAAACACGTTGCATCTGAATCAGAAATACTAAAAGTTGAAATCATTTACTTTATTTCAGACACTTAAAAAGACTGAACAAACATACAATTATATCACACAATAAGAACATAAAAAATATGAAATAAATTAAACGTTTTAAACTTTTTAAATATTAAAGTGTTTTAAATTTAAATTATCAATTATCATCATTAATCAGTGTTGCGACAAATCAGGCAGGTTTTGATGGAAAGTAGCAGTATTTTCTTATCGAAAAATTAAATTATTTAATCCCCCGAATAAATAAGACGAAATTTTCTATAAGAAAATACTGGTATTTTTCTCCGAAATATTTCCTAATCTGTCGCCACCCTAGTACTTATACTTACACGGGTTTCTAAAATGTATAAATAAATATATAATTAAATATTTTAAAAATGATTAAAAAAAGAAACATATTACTCATACTTTAAAAAATACGTGTTACATATAGTGTTGAAATCAACTAAGGGAAGTTTTTGCAACTGTCTAAAGGTCTTGTTAAAATTAACTATGACTGAAAACGGATGTTACTTTCGTTTTCCTATCATAATAATCTACTAGTTTATCTGTTATCATTTCGTCGCAAGCCGCTGCTTTTTAGGCAGATCATTTAATTCCAAAAAAGTAAGAAATCATTGCTTCAGTTTCTAATTTATGCTAGAGATTTAAATAACAAAGGAAATTATGCATGTCAATAAGTGTAGCACAAATTACCAATTTGTGTTAAAATTCTTTGCTTATCCAATATCATAAAATGTTTCAAAATTAGAAATATATTAAACTTATTCTAAATAATTAAATTATCGAATAATTATCGTGCATAAGTCTAGCACGAAATTCTAAATTATGTTAAAAATATTTTGCTTTGTAGATATCAAACATTTCTAATTATGGAAATCCCAAGCTTTAAAATTCGTTTAATTAAAGATAAAATATTTAAATTATTAAACAAAATTCAACTTGTCAATAAGTTTAGCAGAAAATGAAAAATTAAGTTTTAAAATATTTTGCTTATTAGATATTAAACATTTTTATTAACCGAATTTTGCAAACCTGAAATTAGTTTCGATTTATATTCAATATATAATTTGTCACAATTTTCCTTTAAGTTGTAAAATATAGTAATTTAACTTTTACGATGATTTGTTTATTACATATTCGAATACTTTATTTCATTGAAATTCGTGAATTTTAATATAGCTTTCATTTAAAATCAATATTTAGTTTTTTAAACACACTGTATTACTTCTCAATAAGTTTAGCAAAAAACTAAATTTATTTTTAAAGTGTTTTACTTATCAGTCAACTTGTATTTATTTATACAAGTAAATTACGCATGACTTTTTATTTATCATACTTTAAAAAAGTATTGTAAAAATTTTCGTATCAATCGAACAGTGCAAAAAGAGCTGGTTATGTAGCTGAAAAAATATTGTCAAAATTAATATTGAACGCACAACGGATGTTATTTTTATTTTCCTATCATAATATCTTATCCGTTTATCGAAAACCTTTTCTTCGTAATATGCTTCTTTTTACGTAGAAATGTTTTTCTTTTCTTTTAAAAACAGATAATTTAGTTAGAAAAGAAGTTAATGAATCATTGTTTCCTTTTGTTATTTTTGTGCAACGGAAGATGGGGGTTGTGTTTGTAGTTTTTTTGAACTGATGCCACGGCCAAATGGTGTTAGATAACACCCATTTTCATTCATGGAAAATTGCAGTTCTAAAACGTTTTATACTAAAGATTTATATCATCAGAAAAGTACATATTATTTTTAAAAAAATTTCCTCATCAGCTATAATACATTTCTATCCTTGGGATTTCCCCTACATTTAATTAGTTTTAATTTATGCTAAATATTTGAGTTATGTATCTATATAGCTGTCTATCTGTCTCTCTCTTTCTTTATATATATATATATATTAATAATTTTTATTATATGGACTATATGTTAATTATGATTGTTATATTTTAAGAATGTGAATATTTTTTGCGGCAACCGTGGGGATTCGCTTTTGACTGTGCTAGTTATTTGGGCTGGATTTTTACTGTGCTAAAATTGGTTAAATGTTTGAGTTGTAATATGGTCATGGCGGTTCTCCTGTTGGGTATGTCTTTGATTTAAATTGCTGCATTTTTTTCATGTTGTTCATTGTTAAGGATATTGCATTGATTAATAAAATTTGTTTAATTCAATTTATTTGGCATGGTGGATTTATACTTTTTGGTGCATAGTCGATTGGGTACATAATGGAATTCAATTTTTAGCTTATTGCTGGATTCTATTACAAAAATCGATTATGTTTTTGCTTATATATGAATTTTATGTACCCTTGAAAAAGTGAAATGCTATATAAGCTTCCAGCTTCTTCCAACCATTTGATCTATTGTTTGTTTAAGATACGTCTTTTAATGGTTCAACATTATTTAGCTGGTTATTTGTATCTTTTGTCTTTAACTGGATATTTTATTAAAATTTGGTGGTTTTTCATAAGTTTTATATGGATTAATCGTCTGCAATGTGCGAGTGAATTAATGGTCTTGTGCTTGATTCTATATTACTATTTAAAGGTTCCATCTTTATTTTGTATATTGTCAGTGTTATGAACTGTAGCTAAATTTATTAATTTAATTTTAGTAATTGGAAATAGATGACGATTTGTAATTATATAATGGTTATATATATATATATATATATATATCAGTGGCGTGGCGTCCGGTCATCGCTGGATGCGGCGATGACCAAGCAATATTTTAAAACTCTTAATAAGCTTTTAAAACTCTGTGATCCAGTTTTAGCAGAACATTTGGAGTTCATGTATAAGTGAAGGTAAGATTTAAAGTTACTTTTTTGAACATTCAACCATTGAATTTTAGAGTTAATAATTTTTCACCACAAACTTAAATAATTGCGATGACCACCGAAAATTTTCACGCCACGCCACTGATATATATATATATATAACCATAATATATAACAAATCATCATCTATTTCGAATAATTGAAATTAAATTTATATTATAGCAAATATTCATGACTCAGACATTTTACAGAATAGAGAAGGGACATGTAACTAGTAATATAGAATTTTATTAAATGTATATATAAATATATATATGTGTGTGTGTGTGTGTGTGTGTGTGTATGTATATATATTCAATTTCTCCTGTTTTTTATTGTGTTTTTGGAATCTATGTTAAGTGTGTTGGGAGGAACTGTATTTGTTAATGTCATTTTATTCATAATTTTACAGTTTTTGTTGGTGGTTGGTAATGTTTATTTAATGATTGTATATGTATATGTATATGTATATGTATATATATATAGAGAGATAGATAGGCTGCCCATAAATTTATTGTCGAGATTTACTTACCTGAGAGAATTTGATTTCAAAATATGTTGAAAAATATTATTACATAATAATTATTAAATATATTAAATATTATTAATATTTAATTAAAAATATTAAATATAATATTTACCGTATATACTCGTGTATAAGTCGAAGAATTTTAGACAAAATTTGGGAGTTGAAAATGAGGAGTCGACTTATACAAGAATTAGTAAAAATTTTTTTTTAATAATCGCAGATAGTCGGCGAATGGGCAAGTCTTTTAAGTAATCTAGGCAGGTCTACGTTGGAGAGAGAGATAAAAGCGGACAATGGTCATTTCCCTTTGATTGACCAAAAAAGCTTAACAATATTGTCACTGGAACTGTTCTGCACCCATTTTCTCTTCGGATAGTATTCCCTTCAATACAGGGGCATTCCTTTCAACATTTTAATCCCTTTTTTAAAAAGAGTTCAACTGTAGAATGCCTCCAGATATCTCTCCCAAAAGTTCTACAATACAAAGAAATACTGTATTTTAGCAATCTAAGAAGTTGTTTACCCTTGTAAATAAGGGTTGAATAGTATTTTGAAAGATTTTTTTTTCTTTTTAAATATCGTTAAATTGATGTGAATAGGTTGCAAAATAGTTTAAGCTACTTCGGTTTTACATAGTTATGCAGTTTTAAAAAGATGAATTAAAAACAAAGTCTGACAAAAAACGTAAACAAAAAAGTTTACTAATTTAATGAAAACTTATTAATGTTTTTGTTTTTTTTATCCTCGATTACAAATCATTTTTCAACATATTTACCAGAAATGTGGTTCAACTTGTTTACAAAAATTCAATTTTTTTTCTCAAAATTTTGCTTAAAAATTGGAGGGAGGGGTCAACTAATACACGAGTTTATATGGTAATTACTTATTTATAATATAATATTTAATTAAATATTTTAAATATTATTACATTTGAGTACAAGTATAAAAGTTTTTTTAATAACACAAATAAAGCTATATATTTGGAAAGTTGCAGCTTCAAACGTATTAATCAAATAACGATTATAATCAACTAACAATTAATATTAAAATTGCATCATATTTATCAAAACGTTACTACTCTATTATCAGTACAGAGTTAGATAGTTATGTAGAATCACAATACGCATATTGAGTTCTCTTGTGTACTCGCCTATTTGAATTTTCGCATCTCAGCTTTCACATTGCGACACATCTAGGGTTGCCGCAAAAATTGGCGGAGCATACTGAACTTTGTTTGCGTTATTAAAAAAGAAAAAGAAAACTTTTTAAGTTGTACTTTACAAATATGTAATAATATTTTTGGTCATATTCTTAAATCGTAAATCTTAAATCTTACCGCTACACTGTTAAAAATATTCCTGTAAAATTACGGACAGAGGCCGGCATCAAAAATTCCAGTCATACACCGTAAAAAAAAAAAATCCATGCCCATCGTTTTGTGCAGCCCGTAATTTTACGGGTCAAAGATATAATGCACTTCAAAACACAATAACACTTTACTTACAGTTCCGTAGTACTTAGCACGTTAGATAATCATCACAGAATCGCTTTTTTGGCGTGTTAAAAATATGTTACGGTCGCGGTTAAGTGACATTATTTTTCAAAACACGACTAAAATGAAGGATTACGCGCTAGCGGAGGAAAATGTATGGGGTCGTATCGTATTTATTTTGTGGATCAGACCGTTTTTCATCAAATAAGGCTGTTGCCCGTGAAAATTGAAGAGCAAAGGCTCATAAATTTACAGTTTTTTCTGAGAGTGTATGTTCTTAAGTTGTGAGGTAAGGAAATACCAAAATTATTTTACTGACACTCTATACTTGTCAATAACTCCAACGTAGAACTTTAAACTAAGTTTTAAAATATTTTGAATTTGAGATGCAATCATATTCATGGAATTTAGTGATTATCAACCATTAGCGGAACAAAGTACTTTTGTTAAGGTATCGTAACAGATGGTATCATAACAGTGTGCCGTCGAAACATTTTTTTTTAATTTTTGTAAATTTTAAGTTTAAATTACTAATTATTATTTAAAATGTTATAAAAATGTGACAAACGTACAAATCAGCAATTAAGTTTTTTTTTTAAATTTTTTTTAATTAAAAGAAGTAGCGTAAAATTAACCGAAAAATTGCTATTTTCTTAAAACTATTTAAATTTAAAACTATTACAAATAAATACATTTTATGGATTCCATAATAAATATAATAATGTTATACAGGAACCAGCTATTTTACAGGTATAAAAAGAAAAATACTGCTAAAATTTTATGAAAAAACCTTAATAGTAAATAAATTAAATCTGTGCAACTCATAATATTTTCAAAAAATCAGCATAAGAAAAGCTTACTTCCTTAGAATATATACAGGGCGTCTACAAATTAGCTGGGCAATTTCGTAAGTTAAGAAAGTCCGAAATATTAAATGAAATTAACTAGTTGAAAATCAGACTAGTAGTAATATTTCCGAAATTCATTCATAGATGGCGTTAAGTGTCATAACTGACGCTATCGCTTTGCGAGCGGAGGTGTTATTCAATGCCCACCACGATCACAAGATTTTTCACCGCTTGATTTTGGTGTATGGGGTTTTGTAAAGGATCAAGTGTAAAGGTCGTCACTTCGTGAATCCATTCCTGAACTAAAATCAAGAATCTGCACTGCAATTGATTGGATCGGCGGAAATATGCTGACAAATCAGTGGCAAGAAATGATTTACCGATCGGATATTTGCAGAGTCACGAAGGGAAGCCACATCGAACATTTGTGATAACGGTAAACTTAGACTATTTTTCTTACAACTATACAATTTTCTTACAACAATATGTACTTTAACTTTTTTCCTCTTAATTCCACTCAATAAATCATTCCTTTTGCCCAACAAATTTGTAGGCACCATGTTTTTCAAATGTAATATAAGAATTTTGTAGTAATTGAACTTTATGCATGTTATGACGGTTTTTTAACACAATGTTACAAAAGAAGAAAAATTACGTTTGAGAAAAATATAAAAAAAAAGACTTTCAACGATTTTTTTTTTAATTTGTAAGAAAAAAAATATTTTAAAAGCTCCACGATCATAAAGTTTACACTCTTTTTTTCTAAAGCAGTAAATTTTTTTAATTAAATTATAATAGAAATTGATGTTTTAAAGGCATACAAATAACATAATAAAATGTTGAAACGATTGATTGATAGCAGGATTTACGCGCAAATTCATTTGAAAAGAAGTAAGAGCTTTTCTTCACATGCGTCATAAAAGCAAAATTTTATTAAAAAATTATCTTGCCGTTGTGGCATTTTGAGATTAAAATTAAGGGAGACATATAATATCCCACCGTCCTTCAAGGGATTAAAATAACTTAAATTTATGCTAAAAATATAAATAACAAACATATTACATATGCCCCTAAAGTCGAACATAAAATCTAAAATTGAGTTTTCAAAAATCATTCATTCTTATAAAAAGTTTCTAATTTTTTTATTTTGTAATACTTAAAAAAATATTGAACATTATACCCGGATAAATAAAATGCTGCAAGGAAAAGATTGTGCAGATGAATATATATTGTTAAAGTTAATATTGACGAAAGGCAGATGTTTTGCTTTTGTTTTCCTATCGTAATATCTTATCCGTTTATCGAAAATCTTTTCTTTGTAATGTACACCTTTTTACGTTGAAGCGTTTTTTTCTTCTGCAAATATGTCATTTAAATATAAAAGAGGATAATGAATGATTTCCACTATTTGTAATTTTATATGTAATTATACGCTAATTTAAACGTAACTAGCACAAAATACAAAATTATATTTTTAAATTTTTTGCTTGTCAGATATCATATGTTTGGAATCATGTTCATAATCTTGGAATTTCGCAAACTGTTTGTGTTTAATTCTAAAAGTTTTAAATTCTCAAATAAATTATCGATGTCAGTAAGCTTAACATAAAATTTTAAGTGAAGTTTTAAAAGCTTTTGCTTATCATATATGCTAATTGTTACATATTTATTCTACATTTTAATTGTAACTTTTGCTTCATTTATCCTCCAAAATTCGGAGATGAAATAAGACAATTTTTTTTAAAAAATAAAGTGGTAAAAAAGTGCGTAAAAGTTGGCAACTATGATGTATGAATTTTAAAAGAAAAAGAAATAAATTTTTACTTCTTCTATCTTTGTTAAAGATTCGTGAAATTTTTCGAATTCTGGTTTTCGACGGATTTACACGTTTTAGGAGTCAGAGATTCCGAAAAGCATGTTTTTACAAGATTTCTGTCTGTCTGTGTGTTTGTATGTGACACAAAATTTGTGGGCGCACTATATCAAGAACTAATGCCCGGAATTTAATATAACTATAGATTCAGTTAGTCCATGATATAAGTTGGATCTGACTAGTTTTTGGTGTAGATCGCCCAACAGATGGCGCAGCTATGCTGCATTTTTCCCGATTTCTGCAATATCTATTTCTCAAGAACTAACGCACGGATTTTTATAAAACTTCAGATTCGGTTAGTCCAGGCTGTAATTTGGTGCTGACTAGATTTTGTTGTAAATTGCCCAACACGTGCGGCTGGTATGCATAATTTTTTCCAATTTCCGCAATAGCTCTATCTCAAGAACTAATGCACGGATTTTCATAAAACTTTAGATTTTCTTAATCCCTGATATAAACTGGTGTTGATTACTTTTTGGTGTAAATTGCCTAATAGGTAGCGCTGCTATCGTGCATCAGTCATGATTTCCGCAATTGCTCTATCTCAAGAACTAATGTACGAATTTTTACCAAACTTCAGATTCAGTTAGTCCCTGATATAAATTGGTGCTGATTAGTTTTTGGTGTAAATCGTCTAACATGTGGCGCTGCTATGCAGAATTTTTTACGATTTTCGTAATAGCTCTGTCTCAAGAACTACTAATCTACGGATTTTTATCAAACTCCAATCTCCGTTAGACGTTGACATATTTTGTTGTTCATTACGTTTTGGTGTACATCGCGTAGTAGGTGGCGCTGCTGTACTGCATTTTTCACGATTTCCAAAATTATTCTATCTGAAGAACTAATGCATGGATTTTCATCAAACTTCAGATTCCGTTAGTTCCTGATATAAATTGTTGTTGATTCGGTTTATGCGAATCTCCCAACAGGTGGCGCTGCTATGTTGCCTTTTTCAGGATTAACACGATATTAATGATACTCATATCTTAAGAACTAATACACGGAATGTTATGAAACTTTCTATTCTGTTGGACCTTGACGTAAGTTGTTGCTGATTAGGGTTTCGTGTAAATCATATAACAGGTGGCGCACCTATGCTGCATTTCTCCCTATTTTGATGATAGCTATAACTCAAAAACTAATGCACGGAATTAAATCAAACTTCATATTTCGTTACTCTTTCACATAAATAGATCTTTATTAGGTTTGGGTGTATACAGCGCGACAGATATCGCTTTTATGCTCTTTGGGCTGTAAATTTTTTCTACGGTCTTTCTAAAAGTGTGAATTCAATTATTTGTTTGAAAGATGCGATGCTTATATCTCCTTTTAAAAAGCACACAATTCAATGAAACTATATCTTTAAAATCCTGATGATGAAGATGAGCATAGATTGTCATTTAGTTTTGGCACTGTGATAGTAAATTTTGAATTATTAACGTGTATCAGATGGACGAAAGCTTTGGGCTTGACACATCCGGTTAGTTTATTAACGGTATTAAGAAAATAATATAGACAATTTTTCGGATCAATCCCATATTAAAACAAAGAAGTTTGTGTCAGACAAAATGTAAAGTTAAGATTAATTTTGTAGAAAAAACGGGCAAAACTTTCTGATCATAATAACCTATCAGTTTTTCAAAAATATTTTCTTCGCAAACTATTGTCATTTAACACTAGAACTCTGTATTTTTGTAAAAAAAAAAAAAAAAAAAAAAAAAAAAGATAATTCAATTATATAAAATGTAATGAAGAATTATTTCTTCTGTTTTATTATGTTTCAGTTTTGTTATGCTCCTGTTGTATATGTTGCGAAGAATGCATAAAAAAAAGATTTTTTCAGATGTACATAGGATTATTTTCAAAAATTAATTTTGATTTACTTAAATAGCAGAGTAAAGACCTTTATATATTAAGTTTCAAAAAGTTTTGTTTATCATAACTGCATCTTCGTAAATAAGAGTTTCGATTCTTTTACTCGTATTAGCCATAATAACCCTTTATTCCCAAACGGTAATTTAAAGTACCATTAAAATATCTTGTTATAAAATTCATTTAGCACATCGATTAGTAGGAATGCAGTTTTGAATAAGATATTGACACATTACTTGTTCCAAAAAAAAATTATTGGTTGCCTAAAACAAATATATTTTTAAAAGGATAATTTCTTTTGCCTTTGCATCTTTTCAGCTTTCTTGATGTTGAAAGATTGGGGGGGGGAGGGGGGGGGGGTCAGTTCGGAAATATTTCTATATTTCTATTGTAAGAACATTATATTTGTACATTTCCTAATTCTACAAAATACTAAAAGAATATTTTAAACAAAAGATTTGAGTGGAGTTATAAATATTGTACAAAATCCCTATAAATTCAAATTTAATTAATTAATTTTAATATGCAAAATCCTTCTCAAATTTATTAAATGATTGTGTACATCTTCTAATGTAGTTTCAAAAAATTCACGGAAAATGCTTTAGAATGTGAAATTTTCTTGAAATCAAAATTTGGGGCATAAAGGGTTAAAAAATATAAATAATTATCAAAAGACTGTAGCTGTGGCAGCTGTGGCAACTTTTATTAATCAAATTTTTCACTCGAAGAATGAAAATAGAACATAATAATCTAATTTTTATTACCGCATTAATCATCACTTTTCCCGGAATGAGTTTTAATTTAAACCTTCATTTCATAGTTCAGAGTCACTTAAAAGAAGAAAGTTCGTGTAGCTGAAAATATAACGTTAAAATTAATATCGAACTAAAAATGGGTTTTATTTTACATTTCCTATCATAATATCTTATCTATTTATCGAAAATCTTTTCTTCCCAAAACTGTTTAGACTAAAACGTTTATTTTTATAAAAACAGGTAATACAATTGAAGAGCTGAGTGGAAGAAAATGTTCTTAAAAATTATTTTATCTTTTGGACGAAGGTGTTATCAGGTATTCTGTCACATGGTAAAGCTAAAATACCAAAGTTCTATTTAGCCTTGAAGATTTAAGACATCATTCATTAATATTTAATATTTTAATATTTAAAAATGCAAATAATATTAATATTTTTTAACATTTAAAAATTAAATATGAATAAGTTTCTTTGATAGAGTTTAGTACCACACGTGTTAATATTTTAAATGCATGGTACCAAACAGAAAATAAATCATTAAAATTGACAATAAAAACTTTCACACCAAATTTCTTCAAATGTAATTTTTGTTAATTAACATGTTCTTCCACTTAGCTCTTCAATTACAAAATAAAATATTGAATCATTGTCCTTGCTAAAGATACATTACACTTATACTAAAGATGTAAATAATGAAGCAACATACACCTGTCATAAAGTTTAACAAAAAATTCTAAATTAGCTAAAAGCTTTTACTTGTTAGATATCGTATACCTCTACTCATAAATCCTTAGTATTACTTTATACTAAATCAAACAAAATACCAATATTAATAAAGTAAGCGAAAAATCTTATAAGTGAACTTTTAAAATGTCTTACGTATCAGATATGCATTTTAATACATAAGTGTTCCAATTCTTTTATTACCCATATTAGAAAGTATTTCAGAATCTGACTCTAGAAAGAGGAAAGTTTGTGTAGCTAAATAAATAACGTTAAAGTTAATATTGAAAGAAAAACAGAGTGGAAAAAAGAGTGTTAATTTATGTGGCGATATCATATTAGTTTTATCGAAAATATTTCCTTCCCAATCGACTGCTTTTTACGCTAGAACGTTTATTTAATTACAAAATAAGTTAAAGAATGATTATCCTTATTTGTTATTTATATTAAACATTTAAATAATGAACGAAATTATACGTGTCAATAAGTCTAGAAAACATTCTAAATTATTTAAAAAAATGTTACTTGTCAAATGTCATATATCGCTATTCATAGAATTTCGAAAACCGTAAGTATTAGTTTATACTAATCTAACAAATTATTTTTATCGATAATTTTAGCACAAAATCTTTTAAATTAAATTTTAAGATGTTTTGTTTATTCGACATGCATTTCTATATATAAGCGCTGCAATTCTTTTACTAGCCATATTAAAAAGTATTTCAGAGTCTTAGAAAAGTTCTTGTAGCTGACAAGTAACGTTAAAGTTAATATTTAACCAACAACTCATGTTATTTTTATTGTCTTGCCATAATATCTTATCATCTTGTCGAAAATCTTTTCTCGCCAATCTGCTGTTTGTTTTTTTTTACGCTGAAACGTTTATTCTTCTAAGAAAAGATAATTTAATTACACAACAAGTTAATCAATCATTTTCCTTATTTATTATTTATACTAAATATTTAAATAATCAAGCTAATTATACTTGTGACTATGCCTAACAAAAAAAAAAAAAAAAAAATTAATAATTATTTAAAACTTTTACTTGTTAGTTGACATAAATCTCTTATTCACAGTTTTTTTTTTAATTTTTAGTATTAATTTATACTAAATAAAACAAATTACAGATGTCAATAAATTTAGAGATACATCTTATAAATTAAGTTTTAAAATGTTTTGCTTATCTGATATGAATTTTTACAAATAAGCGTTGGAATTCTTTTACTAGACGTATTAAAAAGTATTTCAAAGTCACACGCTTCATTGAGACAAGTATTGTAGCTGAAAAATAACGTTAAAGTTTATATTGAACGAACAACGGATGCTATCTTTATTTTCCTACCATAATATCTTATCACTTTATCGAAAATCTTTTCTTAATAATCTGCTGTTTTCAACGTTTGAACGTTTATTCTTCTAAAAACAGATCATTTAATCATAAAATAAGTTTATGGACCATTTTCCTTATTTATTATTTATACTAAAGAGATAAATAATAAAGCAAATTATACAAGTGAATATGCCTAGGAAAAAAATTCTAAATTATTTAAAACTTTTACTTGATAGTTACATACATCTCTTATTCACAGAATTTTGAAAATCTTACTAGACGTATTAAAAAGCATTTCTGTGTCTCACGCTACATTTATTGTAGCAACAAGTGTTGTAGCTGAAAAACAACGTTAAAGTTTATATTGAACGAACAGCGGATGTTATTTTTATTTTCCTATAAAAATATCTTATCACTTTATAGAAAATCTTTTCTTCCTAATATGATGTTTTTTACGCTCAAACATTTATACTTCTAAGAAAAGATAATTTAATTACAAAATAAATTAATGAATCATTTCCCTTATTTGTTATTTATAGTAAAAATTTAAATAATCAAGCAAATTATACATGTTAATATGTCTAAACAAGAAAATCGTAAATTATTTAAAACTTTTACTTGTTAGTTATATACATACACCTCTTATTCCCAGAATTTTGAAAATCTTAGTATTAAATTATACTAAGTAAAACAAATTATAGATCTCATTAAATTTAGAGATAAATCCTATAAATTAAGTTTTAAAATGTTTTGCTTTTCAGATATGGATTTTTATAAATAAGCGTTGGATTTTTTTACTAGACGTAGTAAAAAGTATTTCAGAGTCTCACGCTACAACGAGGCAACGTTTGTAGCTGAAAACTGACGTCAAAGTTTATATTGACCGAACAACGGATGTTATTTTTATTTTCCTACCATAATATCTTATCACTTTATCGAAAATCTTTTCTTCCTAATCTGATGTTTTTTACTCTAAACGTTTATTCTTCTAAAAACAGATCATCTAATTACAAAAGAAGTTAATGAATCATTGTTCCCCTTTTGTTATTTTTGTGCAACGAGAGATGGCGGTGTGCGTTTGTAGTTTGTTTTAGCTGCTGCCACGAACAAATGGTGTTAGAAAAAATGCCAGATACTTTAATTCTCTTTATCATTTGGCAGTAAGGCCGAGAGGTCTAATCCCCTTTAAGAAATCTTACACATTAACACATTACAGATAATTATTTAACAAAAGATATACATGTTATGAAACTAGTAAATCTGCAGATCAGGAGACTTAACGTCATCTGTGCAAGTCATTGTTTTTTAACACCCTTTGCGTAATATTTAACCTCCTACAAATCACTTTTTAAAGTTCTCAAATTACATAAATATTTATAAGAATAAAAAATACTTCGTAAAGTTTCAGTTAAAAGTGTTAAACAACTGGTTATACAATATATTATGAAATTCTGATGAGCTGTTTATTCTGGTAACTTTTTAAATCAAAAATTGCATTTCTTCAGGTGTGTCTGCCCCCCTGAACCCCCCCCCCCCCGTAGTCTATTTAAATTTACATTAGTAATTTTTTATTGATTGTGCGGATGGTTATAGTATATCTTAGATTTTTTTTTACGCTGTGATTTATAAGGATAAGCAAAAGTTTTTTTTTAATTAATAAATTAAAAATTACAAATTAAATCTTCATGTTAACAGTACGCAAACGATAAATCTTGAAGTGACGCCAAATGTGTAACCCTAAAATCCGCTACATTCGGTCCAAACACAACGATGTGCTTTTGGGAGAAAAAAAAAAGAAAAAAAGAAGAAGAATACTTTTAGTAATACAGTTTTTAATTCATAATACAATGAAATGCTACTTTAGAATGCTTAAGTATAAGCAGATCATTTTCATTTAGAGAAAAAAATGCACGGATGAAGTCAAAGAATTCGGTCCCTGTTCCACGTGTTTGTTTTGTTTGGGACGAATGAAGGCATTTAAATCTGAGCGATAACGCGCATCATATTGCAAACTGTTTTTGGCATACTTTCCATCTATCTCTTTCTTCCGTGAATAATAGTTAATTTTATTTTACCCAAGATTATTTTATTCCAACATCTTTGTTTTCGATAAATGACATCTAATTCACCTGCTATTCGTACTTACTCAAAACCTTTCACCTTGTTATATTAAGAAATACTTGAGAGCTTTCTTTTTATTTCCAGTATGACGCCATATACCTTTTTTTATTCTTAATTTTTTTTAGTTTATTTTCCTTTTTCACGTGCAAATCTTTCAATTGAAAATTGTTTAAGAGAAAATATTATTCCGGGTTTTGATTTCCTTGGCAACAATTAAAGAAATATTGGTAAATTTTATGGAAAAATGCCAAATTATTTTCTATAAGAATAATGAACTTCTGTATTTTTAAGCAAAATATTTGAATAAAGTAAATAAAATATTGCCTATTTTTATTTTAGGGCTAAAATCCATTTATATGCAAAGATGCAAATGAATTAATTCATTCGTTTTGACGTTAGCTTTACTCAAACATTATACATGCATTTATAATACTATTATTAGGATCAAATACGTTGCTTGGCATCTGATGAAAGAAATGGAAAAAATGAAATAGGTATCATGTAAAATAACTAAATTCATAAAATAAAATGCTTTATATTATTGGAAAACATGCATAAAGTCCCACCAAAAATTATAAACCTAATTTTAAAAAAATCTGGCAAATATACTGGCAAAATTTCAAACTAATAGGAATAATTAAAAACCCTTATTTGTAAATTTTGGTATTCCTAATTTACCATTTAACTACATTAGTCAAATGAGCCATTTTCTTTCAATAAATGGAAATTTGAAAATCGTCTGCATTGCCACAGAAAAGCATTATGGCGAAAAGAAAATGTTCCATATTTCAGAAACGAATGAACGATATTTAGCCGAAAACTATACAGCTAATTCCGGGTACCTCACCAACATGCTTACTTACTTTCAAGTTGAACGGATGTTTTTTGCGGCAGTTATCGTGGAACAGACAGACAGACAAACAAATAAACAAACGATTAAACGGAAACCAAAAACTTTTCGGGTCTCCACAGTAAGCTTTCACTGACGTTTCGGCATTTAATGAATTTGTGTAACTGCATTTAAAATATTGTAATATTTAGAAAGTGTTTATCTTTTACATTACATGACAGCCTTTAAGCTACTTTTAAAATGCCCGAAATTAGCCAAAGTGATGCTTGATTTTTCAACTTCTCACTAACAAATATTTTATACACATTTATAAAAAAGTTATGAAATTTATTTAAACAGCATTATTTCTTTGATTTTACAAAAAAACAAAAATTTATCAATTTTGAGAATTTATAAAGCATGAGTTGATATATTTTTTAATGATTTAATCCTTTATGTACAGAATTATGAATTCATGACATTTTTATCTTCTAAAGCGTTTTTCGTGAATTGTTTAAACTACGTTAAAAGATTTACATACTCATTTAACAAATTTTAGAATGATTTTAGAAGGATTGAAGGATTTAGAAGGATAATTTTAATTTGAAATTATACAGATTTTGTGCAATACTTATAACCCCACTCAAATCTTTTATTTTAAATATTTTTCTTAGCATTTTGTAGAATTAGGAAATGTAAAAATATAATGTTCTTACAATAGAAATATATAAATATTTCAGAGCTGAAAAGACTCCCACCTCACCCCAACGCCAAGAAAGCTGAAAAAAATGCAAAGGAAAAAAAAATCTTCCTCTTAAAAATATTTTTGCTTTGTGTAACCTACAATGCTTTTGGTACAAGATAAAGTAATGTATCTATAACTCATTCTAAACTATATTACAACTAATCGATGTATTAAATTAATTTTATTGCAAGTTATTTTAATGCTACTTATAAGCACCGTCAGTAGATAAAGGGTTAATACGCGGAGCGTATAATCACCTGTGGCAGAAGGATGCGCTAGGACTTGTTACAAAGTATAATATTATTTTAATTAAAACTTTAAAACACAATATTTACAAAACACAGAACATTAAATACGTATTCTCCTTTTCAGTCGGCAACATTATCAAATACGATTGTATACACTTGCTCTAGCGTCGAAAGAACAACGGAGGAGAGTTGTTTCAATTCTTCTCAATTATCGTCTGCGGATAAAAGCGATCAAATAATAAATAATTCTTTCGATTCGTCAAACATCTAAATATTATCTGATCCTCTAAAATGTATCAAGAATTTAATAAGATTGTTTAAATGTCCTTTTGGTATTTTGTATGTCTATAAGTAATCTAAACATGAAATTTATATTAAATTTCCTTATTAAAAAAAAAAAAAAATAGTTTGAATTTTAACATACTTCTTTTTCTAACTAAACAAATTTTAGATCATCTTTAAAACTGAAATGAATAAGAGAACTGCTAAAACACAGGGAAAATTAAATGTAGACAATGATTAATAAATATCTCTTAAACTATAAATAGCATAGCTGAAATTTATTTAATATAATTTAGTTGTAAGGTCAGTCATCGAGTGCTGTTTTGTTTAACTTATTACGAATTATCTAAATTTTGTATGATTTTGATGCAGATGAAATTTGCATTTTTTACCGATTGGAAATATTACTTTATGTTAAGTTTCTATTAAATCTCATTAATCTGAAAAATAAAATAGCAATGAAATTTTATCTGCATATATTTTTTAAAACATTTTTTTATCAGATAAAATACATTTTAGTGCCTCTTTTAAAAGAGGAATGTGTAAAATCTTTCAGAAAAATTCTTTATAATTATGTTAAAATAATACCATATAAACAGCAACACCATTAAATGATTTAAATTAACGAATAGCGTTGTTTTCAGCTTTGTTCACTGTTTAAAGATTCTTAAGCATTAAATGGTTTAAATTCCCCTATTTCAGAAAAGTAAGGAAAATTGTTTTATCTCTTATGTTTTTATCTTTCAGTTGTGGAACATTGGCGCAGAGGAGGAGCCTATTGAGACCACTAATATTTTATAGTATGCTTCACCTTAATAAAAACTCAGAAATTCTGTCATTAGATAAGGCGAAAAATACTACTCAAGTTTAGTGGTGTCAATAGGCTCCTCCTCTGCGCCAATTTGCCACAACTGATCTTTTTATTCTATGAAAAATTCAATATGGAATAAATAAGAAAGAAGGAAAAAAATTTAGGAAATAAAAGTAGGTAGTAACATCGACATTCGTTATGCTTTAAATGACGGTATTGGTTTAATATGAGTTATTGCATATGAATTATTACAAATCATGTAAATATTAATGTGAAGGCATACATCTATTTTCAAACTTTATGGCCGTTTAAAGGTATTTGAGAAACTAAACTTTAAAATTTCACCACTTTAGACAAGTAAGAAACGATTTTTTTATATATTTGCTTTTTTATTCTATGAAAAAATTAATATGAAATAAATAACAGAACGGGAATTATATTTAAGAAATAAAAGTAGGCAGCAACATATCGACATTCGTTATGCTTTAAATGACGGTATTGTTAGGTAGCTTTCTTTACAAAAAGCTACCTATTGCAGCCGTTCGGAGGAAAGCGATTTCAAAAAATTTTCGTTTATTTTCATCGATCAAGACCCCCAGACCCCGAAACCACCCTCCGTTCAAAATTGATATATATATATATATATATATCTGACCTATGTCACACTGTAACTCTCGTATTTATGAACCGATTTGGATGTAATTCGGTGTGTACATAGTACATACCAATGTCTCGACCGAGTTCGTTGGCCACCTTCATCCGCCATTTTTTTTCAAAATGGCGGCCATTTAAATTTTTTTTTAAATTTTAAAATTTGAAATGTGGTACCAAAAAATTGAAAATGGAAAAATATTTTTTTCTTATGTATTTGACCTTTATACAAAAACTCCGTAGCAGTTTTTGTTTCGTCTATATCTTAAAAAATGGCTGACTTATAGCATTTTGAATTTCTAGCGAAGCTGACATTTTGAAACGTCCTGAATTTTGTCACGTGATAAAAGGCGTATTTATGAACCGATTTGGATGTAACTTTGTTTATACATAGTACAGACCAATGTCTTGAACGAGTTCGTTGGCCAGCTTCATCCGCCATCTTGTTTAAAAATGGCGGCCATTTAAAATTTTAAGAAAAATTTAAATTTGAAATGTGGTAGCAAAAAATTGAAAATTGAAAAAATATTTTTTTCTTATGTGTTTGACCTTGATAAAAAGATTCGGGAGCAGTTTTTGTTTCGTCTATATCTTAAAAAATGGCTGAGTTATAGCATTTTGAATTTCTAGCGTGGCTGACATTTTGAAACGTCCTGATTTTTGCCACGTGATAACAGACGTATTTATGAACCGATTTGGATGTACCTTGGTGTGTACATAGTACATACAAATAACTCAACCGAGTTCGTTGACCAGCTTCATTCGCCATCTTGTTTCAAAATGGTGGCCATTTAAAAAAAAAAAAATTTAATTAAATTTAAAATGAGATACCAAAAAATTGGAAAATGAAAAAAAATTTTTTTGTATGTGTTGGACCTTAATACAAAGATTCCGGAACAGGTTTTGTTTCGTCTACATCTAAAAAAATGGCTGAGTTATAACATTTTAAATTTCTATTGTGGCTGACATTTTAAAACGACCTGATTTTTGTCACGCGATAACAGGCGCATTTATGAACCGATTTGAATGTAACTTGGTCTGTACATAGTACATACCAATGTCTCGACCGAGTTCGTTGGCCAGCTTCATTCGCCTTCTTGTTTCTAAAGGGTTGCCATTTTTTTTTTAAAAATGTAAATTAAAATTTAAAATGAGGTATTAAAAAATTGGAAAATGAAAAAGATTTTTTTTTATGTGTTTGGCCTTGATACAAAGATTCTGGGGCAGTTTTTGTTTCTGAAAATTTGTTCTTTTGTTTATATCTTAAAAAGTGGTTGAATTATAGCACTTTGAATTTCTATCATGGCTAACATTTTGAAACGATCTTGTATTTGTCACGCGATACCACACGTATTCGCCTATTTCGATGGAAGAAGGCATGTGGATAGTATACATCAATATCTCGACCAAGTTCGCTGGCCAGCTTCATCAGCCATCTTGTTTCAAAATGGCGGTCATTAAATTAAAAAAAAAATTATATTTAAAGTGAGGTGCAAAAAAATTAGAAATTGAAAAAGGTTTCTTTCTTAAGTATTTGACCTTGGTATAAGGATTCAGGAGCATTTTTTGCTTGTCTTTATCTTAAAAAATGTCTCAAATATAGCAGTTTCAATTTCTAAAGTGGGTGACATTTTGAAAAATCTGATTTTTTGCCTGCGACAGCACTCGTATATATCAACCGATTCCGATATGAGTGAGCATGTGCACAGCAATTACTAAGGTCTCGACCAAGTTCACTGGTTAGCCTCATCTACCATGTTGTCTTAAAATGGCAGGCACTTTAAGAAATCGCCGAATTTGGCAGCCAAATATAAGTGACTTTAAATAAAAGCAGCTTGGATAAAGCTGACTAATTTCGCGAAATTCTCATTCATAATGATTTAGTATTGATAAAAATTAGTATTGAATCTCCTACATTCGGTTTCCACTTAATTGAGCTTCGTGTGTTTGAATAATATAAGTTGGCTTTTTAAAAATAAGGAATATGAAAGCTACCTCTTCCTCCCGGCACTGGCCGGAAGGACTTTTTTAATATGAGTTATTGCATATGAATTATTACAAATCATGTAAATATTAATGTGAAGGCATATAACTATTTTCAAACTTTATGGCCGTTTAAAGGTATTTGAGAAGCTAAACTTTAAAATTTCACCACTTTAGACAAGTAAGAAACAATTTTTTTATATATTTGCTTTTTTATTCTATGAAAAAATTAATATGAAATAAATAACAGAACGGGAATTATATTTAAGAAATAAAAGTAGGCAGCAACATATCGACATTCGTTATGCTTTAAATGACGGTATTGTTTTAATATGAGTTATTGCATGTGAATTATTACGAATCATGTAAATATTAATGTGAAGGCACATAACTATTTTCAAACTTTATGGCCGTTTAAAGGTATTTGAGAAACTAAACTTTAAAATTTCACCACTTTAGAGAAGTAAGAAACATTTTTTTTTATCTATTTGCTTTTTTATTCTATGAAAAAATTAATATGAAATAAATAACAGAACGGGAATTATATTTAAGAAATAAAAGTAGGCAGTAACATATCGACATTCGTTGTGCTTTAAATGACGATATTGTTTCAATATGAAACATTGCATGGGAATTACTATATTAGAAATCGAGTAAATATTAATATGAACGCATACAACAGTTTTCAATGTTTACGGTCGTTTAATGATATTTGAGACACTACATGTTTTAAATTTCACCACTTTATGCAAGCAAGAAACAAATTTTTTACTTATTATCTATTTATTCTAAGAAACATTTAATATAAAATAAATAACAGAATGGAAAAATATTTAAGAAATAAAGAGGAATTTTGATGAAATATTGCATTATATATGATATAAATATGATATATAGGGTCTCCCCAAAAAGCGTTAAAGGAAATTTAAATAATTTATACGATTTTGATATAAATGAAAAGTACTTTTGGAAACAGCTATATGTAACATTGTATTCTGTTACGTTAGCGGCTAAATAGGCATAGCGAACGGAGTACATAATAATATAGAGAAGTGCGCATGCGTGTGTACGCCAACATGGTGTTGTATTATCGAAGTTTATTTTTTAAACAACAAATCTTTGATAGAAGTTTGGTGAATTGTATGCGCTATCCGATTTAACACTTAGCAGTATATTCCAGAGATTTCGTGATAACTATACAATTATGAAAACATTAAACTAGTCCTTCTTGAACATGATTAAAGGATACACATGCGTATATAGAAGTTGGAGGAAGGGAATTTGTAATGTAATTTAGAACAAATAAATACGTCTTTGTTATCTCTTTATATATTTTTTTCATTTAACTAGAGTTTCTTTCTTTTTCTTCTATTTATTTTTTAAACCTTTGATGTAAGATACGATAAAACATTGAACTAAAACTAATTTTTTAAATACATTTTCATTATATATTATATGAGTGCGGCAATCTAGTTTTAAGCAATGGAAATTAGTGATTTTTTTACTCCGAAAAATATGCATTATCATGCACTTTGCTAAAGGAAGACAGTCGTAAAAAATGTCACAACGATTCATTAAAACACCGTTTAAAATTACTTAATGATATACTGCTGCAGCTTTAATGAACCATTACCGACAATAAAACTCTTCTATCTTCCCTACTGATTTACCCCGTTTTTAAAAAAAAGTAGCAATTTAGTAATACATTAATAACATTAATAATATACCTTTTCAGAGATAAAATGACACTTTTATTTTTTAAATCTTAATTAAGTTCCAACTTACTTGTATTGATTTATATTACAAACTTTTTAAAATATTAATAGCTAAAACTAATGCAGTTCTGTTTAATTGCATTGAAAAGTAGACCATACTTTAATAAAAACTAGCATTTTAACATCATCATTAGAAATTATATTAAATATCTCTATCTTATATAGTCTTATCTTTATCTTAGTATTATAAATTTGATGATAATAAAACAAAACATATTTTGCTAAAAAAAATTCTAAACAGGTATCTTAATTAAGTATAAGTTTTATTTTCAATAAATCTTACAATATTTGCATGTCTTACAAAATTCTGATAATGGAGAAAAAACAATTTATTATAAATGTCAGAATTTAAGAAAGTTGTTAACGAATTTACAACAACTTGGTAAAGTAATTTAGATAATGTGAAGATTACAGATTCTTTATCTGCACGTGTCAGAATAAAAGTAAATACGTTCTGCTCATTACAAGCCTATGAATATTAACATAGCTTGTGTAGGAAAATGTGCTTGATTCTCTAATTTACAGCTACTAGCTAATATTTACAAAAATATTCTTCTCAACATTAATAAAGTTAATTTAATAAACTTTTAAAAGCTACTGAATCAGACTTCAAGATTAATTACTTTTGCTGCCAACAACTCTATTCATAGAATTAAATTAAAATATCCGGGAAGAAAAGGCTTTTAGGCCTCATTTCAAGAAAAGTGCAATCTCGTTTCATGAAGACCTAATTACACTGCTTTAAAACGGATTTCTGGAGTAATTACTTTTTACGTTCAGTGTGGAAAGGTTCAGAAGTAAACAAGAGACTTTACTTGATATATATATATATATATATATATATCAAGTAAAGTCTCTTGTATATACAATTATATGTATTATTATTAAGGTCCTTTGCTAAAATTTCCAGATATTAAATACAGTTGTTTTTCATGATATAAAAAGAATTTGAAATGTTATTGCAAATGCATTCTGATATACTATTTTGGTGATATTAAACAAGAATTATACAATTAAAATATCTGTAAATCAACATTTGTTCATAATACAAATTTTTATTTTATTGAATGCAATGAAATACTAATAATTAAAACCGATTAAAAAAAATAAATGTACGGGTGATTTATATTTTCTTAAATTATCTTTACAAATGTTAACTAAGTACAATTTTAAAATAAAAAAGACAATAAAATTAAAAAAACATAAAGACATACAAAAATGAGAAATGTTATAGCAAATGCGTTCTGATACTTTATTTTGCTGATTTTGAGCTAGAATTATATAATTAAAATATCTCTATATAATTTTTTAATTATTATACAAATTTTAATTTTACTAAATGTAATAAAATACTGATAATAAACCAATTTTTTATATGTAAATGTTTCGATTATTTACATTTTTCTAATATTATTATTACAAATTTTAATCAAGTGCAATTTTAAAATTAAAACGATATTTAATAAAACTAAAAAACAAAACATACAAAGAATCAGAAATGTTGTTTCAAATGCATGGTTATACATTGTTTTGGTGATTTTAAACTAGATTTATGCAATTAAAATGGATGTATCATATGTAAATATTTTATCTCTATACAAATTTTAATTTTATTAAATGCAATAAAATACTGATAATAAAATAGATTAAAAAAATAAATAAATGTTTGGATTATTTACTCTTTGCTAAAACAACATTTTTTATCTAACTTCTATTTTAAAACTAAAAAGACACTTACGAATACAAAAAATACAACAATATCGCACAAATAAAATCAGTTACAGTAGATATTTCAATCTCCATAACAAGCTTCTCATCAGTACAAATGCACTGCAAAAAATAACTCGCGATTTTACACTAAAATACTGGCAGCAGTAGTACCAGTTTATAACCTTAAAATTAACGGTAATGAACAATAAAATATGCAAGTAATATACCATTAACCCCTTCTAGGGCAGTGGTCCATTTTTGGACCACTTATTTGTAATCGCAAAATGACATATTGATACCAGAATTTTGATTTGAAAATTTTCCTTTTATTAAGTAGGTGAAACAAAGCTATTACTTATCTTCAAATAAATTTGTTTGTAAATTACGGTGCCATTGAATCATTTCTATTTTACAAATGGGGGTGCTTTGCCCCTGAAAGGGTTAAGCAGTAATATACGGTTTAATTCCTTTATACAACGGTATATTACTGCTTATTTTACTGTTAATAAACTGCCGCCCCAGCTGCCAGTATTATACTGTAAAAACAACTTTTTTTTTTTTTTTTTTTTTTTTTTTTTTTTTTTTTTTTTTACAGTATGTCAATCGAAAACCAAAGGTGTTGTTTACGCATGTTCATGTTCAAAATATGAATTTAAAATACAGGGTACCCATAAAAGAATGTCTTCGGTATGAATTTGAATACACTGTAAAAGAAAAAATACGACCAGTTTTCCTGTAAGAATCAGAAAAATAGTTGCCCTTATCGTACCAGAAAAATTTCCGACTCAGTGCGGAATAAAATCCGTAAAATACCGTTTTATTGACTATTTCCTTTTTTTTACGGATTTTATTCCGAGCTCGGTCGGAAAATTTTCCGGTACGATAAGGGAAACTATTTTTCCGATTACTACAGGAAAACTGGTCGGATTTTTTTTACAGTGTAGCATCAACTGTAAGCGTTGTACAGTCCACACTGTAAAAAAAAAATCCGACCAGTTTTCCTGTTGGAATCTGAAAAATAGTTGTCCTTATCGTACCGGGAAAAAAATGGAAGTAGTCAATAAAACGGTATGTTACGGATTTTATTTCGATTTTACGGGTTTTATTCCGAGCTGGGTCGGAAATTTTTCTGGTACGATAAGGGCAACTATTTTTCCAATTCCTACAGGAAAACTGGTCGCATTTCTTTTACAGTGCACTACAGTTTTCCTTACCGGTCAAGGTCCTTTTAGGGCATACCTCTTTAAGTTCAAAAGAGCCCTTTCTCCTCTATGTGAGTGCGGTGATGTTGCTGTTGCCTCTCATTATTTCTATAATGTCCTTTAACAACTCGGTGGCATATTCGCCGTCCTCCTGGTCTTCCAGTTGGTTTGTTAGCAAATATTTTATCGCGCCCGACTTTGCTCTCAAAGCTTAAAAACATCTTCAACTTCTTATGCAACCTTTCAGTTTTACTCCATTACTGAGACAGGGATTTGGATTCCCCCTTACTCAGTATCCAATGTCGGGTCGCAGCAACATGTATAATATTGTCTAACTTTGTATAATATTGCATTATTTAATGACCTTATGTTTTTTTCACAAATATTGCTAATGTAATATTTATTTATATCTTATCTATTAATAACTACTCCCTCTGTCGCGCGTATTGGCGGGCTCAGCCTCGGCTGAAATTTGTATATATGTAATGCCTGGGGCAGTGGTGATACTTGAAAGATGTTGCCGGTAGGTTAAATTATTGACTCGGGACCTCACTTTTTCAGTAAACACTTTTTTATTTAGCACATTGGCAGTACAGGAGAGTCACGAGTTCGCGGAGGCCCCGAGATACCATACATTTTTCTAGAATCACATAGTTGATCTTTTAGAGGGACCTCAAATCCCCGAAAAAGTCTCCTCTCTTAGAATGAGCACATGAGTTTTGTTATGAAGTTTGGAATATTTTCCAGCAGAGGGCGAAAGTGTCAATTTGGGAGGAAACTTTAATTGCCTAAGACTATTTTTAATGATGGGTTTCTAATATTATTCAGGTCTTGCATCACCCAGAGGTAATTCTAATTTAACTGTTATATATTATTTATGAGATAATCAAATCATAGTATGAATTGTCAAATCAGACAAAAATTAATTATGATGTAACTCTTATAAGGTAATCATCAATATTTGATTTTGACACTAAATTAACTTTGTACTTTAAACATATTTACTTTGATTTATTGATCTGATAATACTAGCTATCATTCTAGAGAAACTTGATTAAACTTCATGATTCAACTGAGCATGAAACAATCAGTTTGTTTATGCTATAAACTACGATGATGCTTACAAGATAATTTAATATGTTTTATGATGACTGTCTTATATCAACAAAGGGTAATTTTCTTTTCAACTCTGTTTCATAAATGCCAATTCATAACTATCAATTAGTGTCAAAGATTTTTATGATGAAGAAAATCTTTTTATCCTTTCATATATATATATATATATATATATATATATATATTTAACCTCAATAAAGGGATCGGGAGGGACATCTATGTTCTACAGGCTCACTTCCTAGTCTGAGCAGTCTCTCTCGGGCAGTAAAAGTAAAAGTAACAGTAAAAAAGCGTTGTAGAGTGTTGGTTCAAGGTCACAAATAAAGAATAACTCAAACAGTTTTAGATAAATGCATGCGAGAGTAATGTTTTTTATTGACTCGCTTGCATTGCCACATACGCAAAATGGCGACAAGGATAAAGCGTTATTTCTGGGTTGAAGATTTTAAAACCGTTACAGCCATGCGATTTTTTTCCATTTGGGCTTTACAAACGATCGTGTCTACGTTCCGCCACTACCTAATTATATGCAAGAGTTGAGACGCAGAATTGAAGAGGCTATTGCTTCCATTACTCCGGACTTGTTAACCGAAGTGTCGGAGGAATTGCACTATAAGTTAGATGTGTGCCATATAACTGTAGATGCACATACTGAACAGTTGTAAGAAAAACTAGTATATTTTACCTTCAATTTGATGTATGATCTGTTGTAAATAGTCTACATTAAACTGTTATAATATACCATTGAAACTTGGACATACTTTTACGGACACTCTGTAATAAATCAATAAGGTGTATACATCACAGTACGGACCACATATTCTGGTGGAATTATGCATTTTTCGTTTAGGGGAGATTTCTGTAATCTTGGTTTACTGGATCACAGAAACCCATATGTCTTGTATTGTGTTCATAACAAAAATATACAAAATTAATTTAATCCATGATATTACAAGATTGTATTTAGGTCGCAGAAAAAAAAAAAAAATCAGAAATTTTAACTAGAAATTAGAGTTTTTACGTGTACATATACCTTGCGTTCTGAAAATTCTTCTTATTAAGATATCATAAATATTAACTTAATTTTTTAAAATGAATCTCCATCTTTCTGCTGCTGACTAATGTTAAACAAAATCATTTTTATCCATATTACAAGTTGTTTCAAAGCAAATTACTTCGTTGCATAATGTTTAATCAGGCTTCAAGATTATTACTTTTGCTGTTAACAAAATATAAACACCACTATCATTTTAAATTTTCATGAAAAGAAGGATTTCAGATCTCTAGACAGTTGAAATATTGTGTTATAAAGAGAAAATAACATTAGTTTAAAACTTATTTCTGGGATAATTATTTTTTAGGTTAAGAGTTGAAGCATACAGATGTAAACATGTTGCGTTTATGTTTTATTTGACGTTTTATTAAAGGAAATTCTAAATAAGTTATAAAAAATCAAACATATTAAACAATGTTAATTTGAGTAATATAAAACTTAAGGCGCAGATGGACAGTATTTTAACGATTTAAAAATAACATTGTGTATTGATAAATATTTGCGTGTAAAGGTCTAACTGGTATTTAAATTTTACTGTTATTGAATACAACAAAGTACTGATAATAATTATCAAGATGGAGCTTGATGTAATATAATAGAAATGTAACAAATTAAAAAAATCAAAAATCCCGTCTGCGTACAAAGCGAACCAATTAATTATTTCTCATCAATGTGAAACTATTTTTTATATTACTTACATATTTTTTTATTTACTTGTATTGATGACTTTTAAGTTGTGTTTAATTGTTAGTTCCTATCTATAAACACTGTTTTGATGACGTTAGAGTTACAATAAAGCTAGAGATCCTACCTGCACAACTTTCAGGTTGTAATATATAAACGGAGCTTCTGACTGTAAAATAGTCAATGAAACATCGTCTTCATTTTGAAAGACCTATCCAATGATATGCCACTCAATATGGTGCGTAAATTTTTTTTGTCTCTACCACCATTTTGTATTTTACGGCCGCCATTTTGAATTTATAAAAACAAAACCTTACCTATAACCATCGGAAGGTTAAGACGAATCGATAGAGACCTCATTCATTAAAATCCATCTCTCCGTTGGGATGTTTCGAGGGTATAAAGTAATTCACATACCTAGATACGCGTGAAACCTTCTTGTCAGCCGGGTAAAAATAACAACGCTAAAGCACCAAATTTTTTAAAGTTTTAAGCATACTGGTGCGCAGGAGTACAGCAGTAGCTCAGTGGAGCACTGAGGAAGGTATGCTATATGCTACAGAAAACGGTATGCTTAAAATTAAAACAAATTTGGAGCTTTTAATGTTGTTATTTTTACATTTCTTAAGTACTGATAATATCAATGAAACTTGTTCGATACATTTTAGAATGCAGCGGTCTTTATTTTGACAAAAGTTTGCTTTGATAATTCATTCCTAAATCAGTGTCCCCATTGCTGCCAGCCACTTAGCAAAATACTCGCTTGTTTAATTAAACGTTAATATGAAAAATTAAGGCAATTTATTGTGTAACTAGTTTTTTTTGTGTGAACCATTTTATCTTTTAAAAAATATGGGTATAGTTCTTATTAAAATACCCATAATTAAAACAAGCAAAAATCCGAATAGAAAAATATTTTTGCTTATTACAAAAATATAATATTAAACTAAATTTATAAATAATTTTATAAAATTAACATTATTATTTTAGTGCTAATTTTACTTTCAATAAAGTGTATAATTTCTGTAATTACTAGTTTTCATTCATAATGATAACTTATAAATTTAGTTTACTCTAAATTCAGTATTTGAAACGCGTTTCCAGCTCGTTGAAAGAAATCGCAGAATTAAATAATCTGAAATTAGATATTTTATATCTACACGTGTCAATACAGCCTGGAAAATATTTTCTTGACTATTACAGAATGAATGTTTACTTAGTTAAAATTAATTCGTATAACTGCATCTATATCTTTCAGCTACTGTTTAACGTAAAATAACAACGATTTTTTATTTCTATAACAGCGTTAGTTATAATAGACCTTTGAAAACTGCTGAATCAGGCTCTAAAATTTATTATTTTTGCTGCTAACAAAATTCAAAATAATTAAAGATCTAAATACCTAAATAGAAGAACTTATCTCAAGAAAATCGCAATCTTGTTTCTGGAAGAACTAATTACATCAGTTTAAAACGGCTTTCTGAATTACTCACTTTTTACGCGAAGCGTTAAATGATGTAGAAGTGAACAGCAATATTACTTATTTTACTGGATTTATTTAAAGAATGTTTTTTTTTAAATAAATAGATATTAAACAAACATTTTTCATAATGTAAAGCAGATATAAAATTTTAATTGCAGCATAGTATTATTATAATGATTATATGAAATATAATTATAAGTAAAAACAAAATTCAATATAAAACCTTATTAATATACAAAACTTATTTTAGTTGAATGATATGTAAAAAAAAATGCAATTGTTAATAATACAAAGTAACTAGCTCGCTAATATATCTGATTATTTTAGGATGAATTGATTATATTGGAATATTACTTAACTTTTTTTTTTTAACTTAACATAAAATAAAAAATGTTGTAGGCTCATCTTGATAATGAATATAAGATAAAATTGTAAGTGAGAAATACATTTGCACATAAATTTTACTTTTGTTTAATATAGAAAACGTAAATATCTTATAAAATATTGAAAATAATAAAAATTAAATTTGAAAAACCAAAAAACCCGACTGCGTAAAAAGCGAACTAATTAATTATTTCTCATCAATGTGAAACTATTTTTTTTTGTATTACATACCTATGTTTTTCTTTTTACTTATATTTATGACTTTTAAGTTGCGTTCAATTGTTAATTCCTATCTATAAACACACTGTAAAAAAAATTCCGCAACGTTCCTGGGAAAAAATGGGCAGCTGAGTTGCCCATTATTTCCAAGAAACATTTCTTGAAAATGACTGGTACTTTACTGTATATGTTAAAAACTTTCTACAGAAATGCCAGTAAGTTTCCTGCGAAATACCAGGAATATTTCTGTTGACAGCAAAACATTACTGACATATTCAAGGCTGGAGTAGCACAAGAGCGAAAAATGTCCAGACCAGGGATCGAATCTGGATACTTGGCGTGCCGTGCCAATGCCTTACCTGTTAGGCTATCCGGACCGATACCTGGCTGACATAATTCACTCTGGATGTTCGTTCCCTTCATTAGGACATTACTGACATTTCACAGCATGCGGGATCCGCAGACGATTTTTACATTTCCAGTTGACAATTTTCGCTTTATTATCATTATTTGTTAGAATGAAAAAATATTTTGAAATTGACATCAAAATTATTATTTATAATTTACACGAAAAAATAAATTTTCAGTTAAAATTCAATAAAGTAAATATATATGTGATATATTGTTTCTGAACTTTGCTTAAAATATAAAAATATATAAATGTAAATAATAATTAGAAAAAAAATCTAGACATAAAATATTTTGGATTTTCGTCAGTGATTATGTTAGTTTACAAGTTAGATAAAATACATATAAATTTTCATGAAAAAAAAACCCTAAACGTAATTGTATATTTTTTCCGAAAAAAAAAAAAAAAAATTCAAATTTGCAGCAATTCAAAGTGTCAAATATATGTCAAATTTAAATCAAATTGTAATAAAGTGTTAAAATATAAAATTAATTAAAAAAGAAAAAAAAAAGTCAAGAGGTAGCATCGAACCCGGGCCGTACGGGTGGCGTGCAAGCTTTCTGCCTCCACACCACGAAAGACACGTTGAAAGCTGCAAACTAATGGGTATTTGAAACGTATGCTAAAACTCGGCATCTAATTTCTGAAAATATAAGGCCCATTTGAAGAAATCCTTTCACAAGAATAATTAGAGATAAGAACTCTAAAGCATACTTTAAATTAATCAAAATAGGTGAGAATCATATTTGATTGTCCCCTGGTTAATGCAGATCCAAATAATAGGTGTATTTTTTTTTTACACAGTCTGCTCGTTAAAGATTTCACAGACAAGTACGAGAGATAATCTCTTAGTGATTTCACAGAGGTATTGTATTTTCATCTGAATTATCTTGACAATAGAGACGTAAAGGATTATGTCGTCTATTGATTTATTTGCATTCCATATTGATTTTTTTACATTCATTTAAGGAATTCGTTTTCGACACTCGCGCGCGAGCAATGGATTATAGGAAAAAAAAATAATAAATGGCGGCCGCAGCGTTTTGCTGTTTCCAACTTTTGTTCAGGAACGTTTCAGATAAGAAAACCAGAATTTCACAGGAAAGAGCTAAATTATTCTGAAAACCTGATAAAAGGCGAAACGTTCCTGGATTTTACATGGAAAGTTACCATTTTTTTTTACAGTGCACTGTTTTGATGAGGCTTATAGATGTCTATGATGGTTAGAGTTTCAGTAAAGCTAGAGATCCTACTTACACAAATTTCAGGTTGTGTAATATGTAACCGGAGCTTCTGACTGTAAAATAGTCAATGAAACATCGTCTTCATTTTGAAAGACCTATCCGATGATATGCCACTCAATATAGTGCGTAATTTTTTTTCGTCTCTACCGCCATTTTGTATTTTACGGTCGCCATTTTGAATTAATATAACACGCCTTTAACGAGTGTTTGACGCAAATGGGGTGCACATTGAACATATGCTGTGAATAAATAAAGTTTTGTGTTTCCAGTTTGAGTTTTTTGGTCTCCATGCGCACCCTTCTCACCAGGTTTTCGAAATTTGAACCACTATTGTTTATAAAAACATGTATAATAATCACTTATAAACAGATTAAGTTAAATAATGCTATAAAAAGTGATAGAACATATTTATTAAGATTGACGATCGTTTCGTCGCACAAACGGCGACATTTTCAAAGTCATTCACGATAGAATATATTTTCATATAATTTAAAAATAATAAACATAGTAAACAATGTCACGAGACATGATGCATAATGAAAAACATTGCAAACATAAAATTAACCACGCTCGCAAATAGCTAATTTAATTTTAATTTAATTTTATGATTGCAATGTTTTTCATTATGCATCATGTCTCGTGACATTGTTTACTATGTTTAATTTTTTTTAATTATGTGAAAATATTTTCTATCGTGAATGATTTTGAAAATGTCTCCGTTTGTGTGACGAAACGATCGTCACTCTTAATAAAGATATTCTATCACTTTTTATAACATTATTTAACTTAATCTACTATTGTTTAATGCAGATTTCTTTTCCCCGTTGTACATATAACATATTTTCCAAGTTTCATCAATATCTGTCAATCAGAAAAAACTCCACGTAGGTCCAAACAGGGAACTTTAATTATAACCACCCTGTACATTAAAAAATATTTTACACATAAATATCTTTACAATGTGCATATGTCACACACAAAAAGATGTATTCTTATAGTTCATAGTGTTGAAACAAATTATAAATGTTGAAACAAATAAAGTTTCTACATCTACACGTATCATACTTTCTATATATTATCCTAAGATTACTAACCCAGTTTCTTAAAATTAAATGTTTTTAATATACCTCTATCTTTCAACTGCTAGCTAAAGAGTAGAAACACACTTTATCTACAGGGTGTTTCAGCACAGCGGTTACACCTAGACGATGAGAAATCACATAGCAATGCATGGTCGGAAACGCTTTCTTGGCGCGGTAGTGATGACAGAAAACACAAGAAAGGAAGGGCACAAACAAGGCGATAAAACATGTTTATTATTCTTAATACTGAAAAAAGGCCGGGACAATGCTGGGCAGTGCGGAAGAACATGTTATACGCATCGTGGCAGCTGCTGGGGAAGTCCGGGTCGCGCCTGATATTTTCGAGAACATTAGATATTCCATGCGCCGGAGATGTGAGGTGTGCATCAGGTCCGTGATCGTAATTTCGAACACCATCTTTGGTGACGAACGTCGTCTCTCTTTTTGTTTTTATTTCTCTTGTTTTTTACTGTGCTAAGGATAATAAACATATTTCTCACCCTGTTCGTTCCCCTGCTTTCTTGTACTTTGTTTCGTCACTACCGCACCAGGAAAGCGTTTCCAATTATGCATTGCTATGTGGTTTCCCATCAACTAGGTATATCTCCTGAAACTTTGTAACTGCTGTGCTGAAACACCCTGTATATAACAAAATTGTGATATAATAGAGTTGTAAAAACTGTTTAATCAGGCTGTAAGCATTCCTTTGTGTTGCTAACGAAATTCAAGCAGTTAAAATTTTTTAAGTCTTGATAAAATAAAACATTTTAAAGCTCTTTTCAAGAAGATTGTAGTCTTATTTCACGAACAAGTAATTATATTATATTACAACGTATCTTTGATGTAATTACATTTTCAGTTAAACGTAAAAAAATGCAGCGGTAAAGAAGGACATTATTGTTTTACTTGATTTTTTTTTAGATAAAGGTATAATTTTGTTTGAACTGTATCAAAAATGCAGATATATTATACAAAATTATTTTTAATACTGTAAATACGAACTAAAATTACAATTGCAGGACATTTTGATGCATAATTTTAATGATCTTGAAGTACAATTGAAAAGAAATTGCAAAATAGTTTTTAAAATAAAAACTTCCTAACGTGTCAAATGTGCATTTAACAAATAATGTAAAATGAAAGAACATATAACTTACACATGGCAGATAAAAACTAGTTTTTTATATAAATCCTGTTTTATTTTGGATAAACTATCAATTTTGACTCCGAAAAAAAACTTATTTTTACAATTTTTAATTTGGCGTAAGTGTTACTTTCAGGGATTTTAATATCCAATTACTCATGTGATTTGATAAAATTAATATAGCAAAAAATGTACTAGCTTCTTATATAAACCGGCATTTTAATTTAAAATAGAGCATTTTCTTCTTAAAATGTGAATATACAAATTTGTAATTATACGTAAATTATAATTTTAAGTCTAAAATTCATATGTAAAAATTGGATAAAATATATACATCTTATAATACATGATTTCAGACCTTATGATAAATTTATGATGTTGTATTGATGAAATATCAATAAAAACACACGTGTATATATTTATTTCAATGTATCATTAATATCAATGAGTTTTATAAATCCGCACATATTACAAATGTTTTAAAACAAACACAAAATTTGATTTCTCTAAATTTCAATAATTTAGCAGTGAATTATTTAATTTAAACGGTCCGTTAACGAACCAAGTTATCACAGTTATATTTAATACATGCGTACATAATATTGCAAATTTCTGCCCTTTATTACTTTCCAACTGAATATTTACTTTGTTAAGACAGTTATACTTAAATACATCAATAATTTACAGCTATTGATTAATGCTTAGAAAATATTTTTATATATAGTGAAGTTAATGTCTAATACACTTTTAAAATCTTCTGAATCAGACTTTAAGACTAGTTATACTTTTCAGGTCAATAGAATTTAAACATTCGTGAAGGAAGCCTTTTAAGCCTTAGATCAAGAAAATTACAATGTTGTTTTATGAAGAATTAATTACACTGTTTAAAAAAGATTTTTGGAGTAACTACTTTTAAATTAAGAGTGGAAAGATTTGAACGCAAATCAGACGCTTTAACATTCTTTAGTTCAAGAAAATTTAAAAGGGAATTGTATGGAAAGTCTGATAAAATGCAAAGATGTTATGTAAAATCTTTCAATAAAACGTAAAATAGTGTTAAAATAGTAATTTGGGTATTGTTTCGGAGACTTGACAATGAATTTTGTTTTAGGCAAAATTTAACTGTTTTTGCCGCCGGTAACTCTATTGACAGAATTTGTAAAGGTTAAGTTTTAAGCCTCATTTCAAGGAAATTGCAATATTTTTTCCATGAAGAACTAATTCTTCTGGCTTAAAACATATTTCTGGAATAATTGTTTTTAAATTAATCTGGAAAGATGCGGAAGTAAATAAGATTTCTGATCATGCTTTGCTTGAAAAAAAAAAAAAAAAAAAAAAAAAGGTTCACGTAAAGCGTGTGAAAATGCAAAGATGTTAACCAAAATGTTTCAATAAAATGTCAAATAGTGTTAACATAACTTTTTGGTTATTTTTGCTTGCGTTTCGTTGACTTTACAATAGAATGCTGTTTTTTTTTAATATGAATATTTGTTTATAAAATATAATCATGTAAAAGAAAAAATCTTGTGATTTATACTTGAAGATTAATTACTTTTGACTCAAGTAATTTTATTAAAAGAACTTTTAAAGGAAGATTTCTAAGCCTCAATTTCTTCCTAATCCCTTCAAAGCCTGATTTCACGAGAATTGCAATTTTGTTTCATGAAGAAGTAATTACTTTGGTTTAAAATAGAAACGTAGAGTAAGGTATATATATAATTTAATTTAAGGGCATGTTTATTATCTTCGGTTAGAAAAAGCATGCGTTATTGGATTTACTTTTTGAATAAGGATACAAATAATAATTCAGGCATTTTTGTAATATATGTGTCAACACGGCAACTACAGCCAGAATTGAACACTGCCTTGAACTACCCGTTTGAGATAAACTTTTTACTTCTAAACATAAAAAAAACAAAACAAAAAATTAATTTCCATGGTGGATTTGGAGGGAAAAGCTGCCCCCAAAAGAAAACTTCATAGCTGTACTTTCTAATAGTGTTTAATTATTCTAAGTTACATGAAAATACATAAAAATTCATTATGTGTTCCAAAACCGGAGAAAAAGAAAATTTACTTTATAAAATTTCAAGATCCAGACGGGAAGGGGAGGCAAATGTCTTCGCCGGGCCACCGTCACTTGCATTTAAAACTGACATAAACCACCCATTTGAGATATATTTTAAGATAAAAACATAAATAAAATGTAACTAAAAATTAATTTCCCTCTGGGATTTAGGAAGAAGAGACATCCCCGAAAGTAATTTCGTAACCTAAAGGATCTGTCTACGTGTTTACGTATTCTGAAATTATATAAATTTGTTATTTTAGGAACTGTCTGTCTCTGTTATATATTTTAAGGGTCGAAATTGAAAATTATAAGAATTTTATGTCATCTGTGCCTTTAGGTGAAGAATGATAAGGAAGTAAACAACGCACTTCATTAGGCATTATTCGAAATAATTAAATAAAAAATAATAAATTTTCTGTGAAATGATTGTGACAATGTAAAGATGTTAAACAAAACTGGTTCTGCATAGCACCAAATGATATTAATTTAGTATTTTTATCGCCATTCTTAGCGTTAAATCTGCGGTTTAAGGATAGAATGAGGATTTTTCATTAACATTTGCGTCTACAGTGACATCATATATTCATTAAATCGCACGTAATCAATCGATTCTTTTGATCCTTTCTAGTGTAACTAATTGTGTTTTTGTGTAATGTTGAATTAACACCAGAATTTTCAAAAAATATTATTTCAAAATAAGAAAATACAATTTTACAACTTTTTTCATTAAAGTTAGCAAAATAAAATTTAATTAAAAGATTCTTGTGCAAATCTTGATTAAAATTAAGAAAGATATAATAAATCTCACCTCCCCTAAAGATGATAAGGTAGAGATAATAAAAACGGAATTGCTGCGTTCTAATTTACTAATTTTGCAATAAAACGTGGATTTTGACACAAGTTTGAGTATATTGTTTTCTTTAAATAACTTTATATGAAAACTTTCAATAATTTGAAACATTAATTGCTGAATTTTTATTAAACTTGGTTTAAGAGAAGCAAAACAAACAGAGTGGAAAGTGGTCCAGGCCTGCGATCGAACCAGGGTCACTCACATTACGCAAAATGCTCTACCGGTGAAATTCCTGGACGATACGAAGCCTATCACTTGTCACACTTATCTGTTGTACAATTCTCACTTATAATATTATCACTTATCTTATAATCACTGATTGCAGTCGTAGCACACGATGGAATATTCTTCATCAGTCACCAACACTTCAAACAGCTAAAAGTGAGAAGTGCTGTGCTTGGCATCGTCCAGGTACCCTCAACCGGGGCCACTTTTTCCTGGTTCCACTCACATTTCCATTATTAAAATATATTATATGTGATATTTGAACGTCGAAAATGAGTTGTAAACAATTATCATGAAACAATGAAGCAAACTGTATAGTTTTAAAGAGGAAATTTTTTATTTATTTTATTTTTTAATTATTTTTAAATTTTGGAACAAAGTAGCTCCTGTTGTCCATTCACATAGTTTTATATAAAATTAATATATTTCATACGTAAGTAAATACATTTTTATTGAAACTCCTTTGCAATAGCATTTCATAATAAATTAACACTGCAAACTCGATAAACAAATGCCTTTTTTTTACATTTAAACACAATAAACCAATTGTTAATATTAAAAAACGAGAAACAGTTTTCGTCATGTTATTTCCAGCAACTGGAACAAAAACAATTAATGTAACATTTTGCTACAGTAACATTTGAAATTTTTTTTAAACTGAAAACATGTTTTAAGTGATTTAGTTGTACAAAAGGCATTAGTTGGGGTAAGTAGTTTAGGCTAAGTAATTGGGGCTATTTTCGAACCAAAAATTATCTGGCACAAAGTAGCCCCGAAATACTAGTTTTTATGTTAGCTTTTTGAAATCGCAAACATTTACTCTCAAAATCGCAAACATTTACTCTCAAAAGTTAAAGGAAAAATATGATCACACATGGGTTACAGGTTACTAAAGATAATATTTTGGCAGTTACCTTATTTGTAGCTCTTATCCAGATTATTTCACTATAGAAAGTTTGGAGAGTTAAAATTTACACAGGAAAACAGTTGTTTACAAACACATCTGGTGTTGCCACTACAAAAAATTAAATTACCCCCAAATTATTCAAATACCCTATAGTAGAGTATAAAATATTTTTCAAGGGCAAAACTCCAAATTATCTTGTATTGTTTCTACAATACAAAGAATAAAAACTTTTTCTATGGTATGGACAAAAGTAGCCTAGGTTGACGATATCTCACTGTTAGAGCATTGGCGCATAAGGTCAATGACTTTGGTTCGATCCCAGTCTTGGGCACTTTTCCTCTATGTTCCTTTTACGCCTCTCAAGCCGATTTGAATAAAAATTCAGCAATAATAATTTCAATTAGTGGTAAATTAAAAGCATGTGAAATTTTCCAGGAAAAATTTCCAAAATTACATAGGTGTATACTCACTTTCCAATTTTGCAAAGTGTTTGATGTTGAAATAAAAACAATTTGTAAAATACATTGAATTTGCTACTGAACAAGGTGCATTTTTATCAAACATTTGTGCATAAAAAATCTTAAAATTGGTTTCCCGTTTTACTAAATTATATATATATATATATATATACAAAAAAAAAAAAAAAAAAAAAAAAAAAAACCATATGTTTTTCAAACGTATGATAAAATAAAGGAATTAGATTATTGTAAATTTGGTAACATTATTATGTTAATGATTTATTTTTGTTAAAAAACTGTTTATAAGTATGGCCATAATTTAAAATATAATGCATAAATGCATTGATCGTAAAAAATATCCGTGTTTGAGATGAACTGATTTTACTATAGAAATTTAATTATGCTAATGTGAATTGAAGAATCTGGCCAAAACTAAAATAAATCTTTTATTTAAATATAATTTTTTTTCAATGAATTACATAAGATGTGCAGGTAAAAAGAAATAATGATAGATATGAAGTAGTTATTGTTTATAAATATGACGGTATTTAATTAAATCAATGATTCTTACGAGGAGAAAACATTTTATTAATAACTAAATGAAAAATAAATTTTAAATTTATAACTTCTATAAAATGAAGTCTTACTAAGTTTATAATATTTTAATATCATTACATTTAAACCGTTTAATGCTTTCATTATGTAGTTTATCTGTGTATTTTATATGTATTTTTAGCTTACTTTATAAAACTTTTAAATGTATTTTATATAATCTGTAAATTAGTTTATATATTTAAACGGGTTATACTGTCTGGAAATCTATTTCTTGTCTATCCTTAATGAATAGAAGGTTAATTTTTTATAATTAACGCTAACTATGCCTCTGACTTATAGCATACTTTAGTATGTATTTAAAAGAATATTTTTATCCACATGATAAAGAGAATGTATAACAAACTTTTTAAAGCTGCTGAAACACGCTTCGAGATTAACTGCCAACATATCCATTCAAAGAATTCAACTCTTCGTGCAGAAAAGGCTTTAGGGCATTATTTCAGGAAAATTGAAATTTTATATCATGAAAAACTAATTACATTGGTTTTAAACGATTTCTTGAGTGAAAAGGATGTTAAATCAAGCTTAAAAATGCGGAATAAACAGAATTCTTTACTTGAATATTTTTAAATGAATGCTTAAGAGTATATTGATGAAATTCCAGAAGATTTTTCTGAAATATCTTGTGAAGGATTAAATTGCATTAAAAATGTATATACAGGGTGGTTCAGAACTATATGCCAAAAATATAAAGGCAGGTAGAGGGGGAACTAAATAAAGTGATTTCGTATAGGAATGTGGGTGCGGAAATGCAGTGTTGAGGCAGTAGAGGTCGCTGTTGAATGCGGCGGATGAATGCTCTTCGCTGCCTTGAATTGTCATTTCCCGCCCTAATTTGAAGCAACATGGATTATTACACCAATGCGGAGCTTGCCGTCATGCATTTCATGTATGAGATTGCGCAAGGAAATGGATTGGCTGCTCATATGATTTAGATTGAACGATTCCCGTGTAGGATTCTGCCAGATCCCCGAACATTTTAACGTCTTCATTAGGAGCTGTGCGCGAGTCGTTCATTTTATGCTTCCAGACGTGATAAGGGCACTGTAAGTTATCGCAGAATTCCTGCAGTGGAAGAAGCAGTATTACGCACAGTAGAGGATAGTCTTTTGACAATCTCAAAAGCTGTTGAATCTGCGTAAGGTGTGAACCATTTCCTTGCTTAGCCCCATACATAAAATGCCCGTCGGCATGCTCCGAATTGGTGTAACGATTCATGTTGCTCGGAATCCGTGAGGGAATGACGATTCGAGCTAGCGAAGCGCTTTCATACACCGAACTTAACAGTGCCGTCTACTGCCTCAACGTTGAATTTCTGCAACCACATTCCTATACAAAATCTGCTTATTTAGGCTCTATCATCCTGCCTTTGCATTTTTGACATATAATTCTGAATCACCCTGTATAACAATAAAACTTACACAGATTCCAGAGATCTTAAAAATGAGCAAAAACTTACAGATAATGAGTAAAAATTTATATAATTTCTCTGTTTCAATTTTCAGTAATACATATGGATATGTTAAAACAGTGGTTAAGAGATATATGGTTATTTTTAAGAGTATAAAATATATTTAATTACTCAAAGATTACACAAAAGAATTGCAAAATCTGTTACTGAAACGCTTATGAAAGCATAGCATAAATTCATAGTTGCTTATGATTCTGGACACTATTTGCTATAAACCGCCCGTGTCATTAAAAGCTACTATGTGCGGAAATGATACAGTGCATGCTTGATAAGAATCAAAATTTCAATTTGTTCAACGCTTCGCAAGCATGTACTAGTTTGAAAACACGAATGTAGTGATAAAAATTAAGAGGTCTAAGGTCGACGTTTCATCATCTCTAATTGCTCAATATATAAGCAAACTTTAATGTAACATTTAATATATGCAAACAGGATACGATGCATGTTTGACAAAAATTAAAACTTAAAGCGTCCATTCGTTATCATGCATGTAACACCAGGAAAATGAGAATGGTATCATGGAATTACGATCTTCAGGAGGAAGGGTTTATCGTCTCAAAATGATCATAATGTAAACAAACTTCAACCTAACCCTTAACACGTTAATCGGAACGTCAGTCACTGGTGACTGACACTGAACTTTCCGTTTAGAGCGCGTCATTCACCGATGACTGACGGTCTAAAATATGACATAAAACTAAATATATATGTATTGTTTTAAGTAATTACAGGAAATTTATTTAAAATTTACGTACAGTCGTGGAAAAAAAAAAGTAAACACCCCCTACTAACTCCTCAGCAAATCATCGTAGAAAAAAGTTACTGGTACCGAACGATTGGAAATAAAGTCTACTTTTAAATGATGTATATAAAATTTTCTTAGGGTGTCATTTACATATTAAAACGAATCCAAACTTCATTTTTTTCAATGGCAATGCCCAATTTTAACGAGATATTTCAAATCTTCCGTTCAAACTATGCCTAGACACCAAATTTCAAGTCATTTGAATGATAAGTTTTTGAATTATAAACATTCAAAATTTAGTGCTTCTAATGTTAAATTACATTTTCATATTTTTATTTATCATCTCCCGAAATTATGCTCCTAATGTGCTAATTTTTTTTGTAGTAATAATACTAATATACCCAAACATAAATAAGCTGAATTTGCAATTTTTATAATTTTATGATATGAATTATGAATTATGAAATTAATATTCGAAAAAATTATGAATTGCAACCTACAATTTTTTTGATGGATTTAGATTTATTAAGTCCTGCTTTGTGCAAATTCAAAAATTTCACATTTTTATTCCAAGTAGTTTTCAAATTATGCTTAAAAAACGACAAAATTATGGTTTAAGGGGCTGTCTATGATGGAAGTGAGTAGACATTTTGAAATGTATTCTGCTGTACTGTAATCTAACACGCTTCATTGACTCCTTGAGTGGCGCTTAAGGTGCCTTGATCAAGGAAGGGGCTCTCTCGGTGAACAATCCAGTACGGAACTTCAATTTGGATACAGCCCTTAAAATAAGCTCGTTTTAAAATAATTAATTTCTCGGAAACTTATGGTACGAATTGCATAAAAATTCGTTTTTAGGCTAATTGAAGGGTGTAGAGTTCATTTATGCTGTCAGAATTGGGTACTGCTATTGAAAAGAACAAAGTTATGGTTCGTTTTAATATGTAGATGGCCCCCTAAGCAAATTTTATATACATCATTTAAAAGTAGACTTTATTTCCAATCGTTCGGTACCAGTAACTTTCTTCTACGATAATTTGTTGAGGAGTTAGTAGGGGGTGTTTACTTTTTTTTTTCCACGACTGTACCTTTTATTTATTACAGGTTTATTCTTTCTTAAAAATTACTTAAAACATTGTAAATTTTTCAGCTTCAGTGTCAGTCACCGTAGCACTCAACGTGTTAAAATCTGTGTTAAGCTTATAAAGCACGTTTGACAAGAATCGAAATTTCCAATGCACACAGTGCATGCTTGACAAGAATCAAAATTTCAAATTGTTCAACGCTTCACAGTCATGTAATAACGTGAAAATGCGACTGTAATAATAAAAATTAAGAAGTTTCATCATCTGTAATTGCTCAATATATAAATAAACTTTAATGTAACATTTAACATATGCAAAGATGATGTGATGCATGTTTGACAAAATTTTAAACTTTAAAGTGCCAATTCGTTATCATGCATGTAACATCCTGCAAATAAGAATGGTATCATGAAAATTACAATCTCCAGGGGGGAGGGGGGGGGGAGTTTATCGTCTCAAAACGCTCACAACGTAAACAAACTTTAACCTAACCCTTAAAATTTGTGAGAACCATAGAATGCAAGTTTGACATGAATTAAAACTTCGAAGCATTCAATATCAAGTATGTAATTGCAACGCCGATCTTTATCATGTAAATGAGTATAGAGAATATTTTATTTCCGCCTCTTCTATTTCGAAAATATATATTGAGAGCTAAAATAATACACAGGTACCGGAGGTCATTAGACCGTCTTGTAATAATCGTAAATCGTAGTAACTGCTTGTATAAAATGACTGCTAATACTTGCTAATTTCGTGGTTGAAACATTGCGTGTTTGACCCAAGGACAAAGATGTTTCTGTGTTTCTGCTCTAGAAATTAGAGCTTTGGCGATCAATAAAAGTTAAGAAGTTCTAATCAGATTTGGAATTAGAAGTTGCACGGAATTTTTCGGAGTCTATAATTAAACAAGTCCGAAATTGTACGTCAAACGTAACAGATGAGGTGCGTTCGTACTGTAACTAGTTTTATAAATATTCAAATCTTGGTGCAATAACTGTTGCATTCTTATGCAAAAATGCATGAATGCATATTTTATGACGATTTTATACATTAAATCCAGTAATCCGGAAATAATATGACTCCATCTTAAATAGGGCGTCATTGCCATGGCAACCTAGAATTATCACCTATTATGGGATATCATTGAATTAATTACGCATTAAAAGATTTAATAAAATGAAGAAAATGTTTATTAATATCTTTTTTAGTTTTGATTCGATTTTCCTAAAATTTGAAATGACTCAACAAAATTATACAATGATTATATATATCAAATTTCAAACCATTCGTTTGGGAAGTTTCTGTTATATGTAGATAGACAGACGGGCCAAACGAGGACCATAGGGGCTGCGTATTTATATAATTACGAAAGCACGTAAAAATCAGTTTTTCACATCAGCAAAATATTTAATCGCTACTTATATATTTTTTATAAAATTGCTTAATATATAAAGTGTGTTAATTAGTCTAATTCATATTTATCAGAATAATTGTCATTTTACGTCAGTGAATCAATAGTCAGCTAATACTGGACCAATATATATTGTCATTTATATTATGATATTATATTGTAATACATACATTGTGAAAATATTGTCATCACAGATATATTTACACGGACTAAATAGTCTGTACACAATATTATTTAATTTTACTACAATTTTCGCGGTACTTCGGGTTGTTTTTGAGATCTTGATGTTAACTTCAAACTTCGTTGTTAAAAGACCCAGTAAACAGTCTCATTGATTAGTGCCGTCATGCATTAGTATACATTTTTACAATTATTCATGCACCCTGGCACAATTTTTGTGACCAACTGTTTACGTTTAATTGTTAAATTTGTTGGTCAGCGAGATCGCAAACGTCTTTCCGTTACAGCGTTCGTTCTCAGAAACTGTATAAGTTAGAGACTTGAAATTTTGCATACTTATAGCTGAAAACATCCGATCACACGACAAATCATAAAACTCTGAAAAAGTCTTATATTATTTTAATTAAATGAATTAATTTCATGACATCCATCCATTTTTATCCGTCCATTTAAAATAGAACCTTAATTTCATTATTTTTCGCTCAGGCTAGATAGCTCCGTGGTAGAGCATTTGCGTGCAAATTAAAAGACTTTTACTCGTAATAAATTAAGTACATCATTTGGGAATATTTTGTCACACATAAGTTTCACACATATTGTTAAATTAATTAGAATATTCTCATCGAAATTAATCGTATTTTAGCACACTTAATTTTATAGTGTTAAATTTTAGATTTTTTTATGTTAATTTCACTTTTTTTTAAAGTTAAAATTAATTCTACCGCAAGCATCATTCCATGATCATTATCTCAGGCATTTAATCTTTGCATTCTAAGTTAAAATCATTCCCGAGTCATGTATAATGTATACATGATATAAATACAAAATATATAAAATAAATCACTTCCCTCTTTCTATGTTACAAATCGCAGCTGCAAAAATTAATCTCATATGACAGTTATCTTGACAGAATATATTTGGACTAATTCATTTTCACTCACTCGGAAATGTGTCTCAGAAATGGTTTTTGCTTATATTTAATATTATCACTGTGGAAAGTGTAGAGGTTTAAGGGGACAAGTTACCTTCAAACTCATTTTTTTCCTTATTCATAATCGCACTTTAAATACTATTCAAAGGACTATACACTATGTAAATTATTGCATATATTTATCACATAAAAAATTAAAAAAAATTCTTTGGAGAAATATAAGAAATTGTCTTCAATGTTTTAAGCGTTATTAGGAACTTTCAAAAATTCCCAACCTCGCTCCATATCAATTAAAATCCCCAATATTTTTTTTTGTGCCAGTTTGGTTTACATATACAGATACAACTGTGCATAGTTTTTTAAAACTAAATATTATTGGAAAAGTTAAAAGTAGTTAAGCGCAGAAATAGGATACAAAATGCAAAAAATGTCATAAAAGTCTTAAAAAGTCTTATATTATTTTAATTAAATGAATTAATTTTATGAAATCCATCTATTTTTATCCGTCCATTTAAAATAGAACCTTAATTTCATTCTTTTTCGCTCAGGCTAGATAGCTCCGTGGTAGAACATTTGCGTGCAAATTAAAAGACTCGTAATAAATTAAGTACATCATTTGGAAGTATTTTGTCAAGTAAATAAAAGAAAGTGACATTGCGATAAAGTTTCACACATATTGTTAAAATAGTTAGAATATTCTCATCGAAATTAATCGTATTTTAGCATACTTAATTTTATAGTGTTAAATTTTAGATTTTTTTAATGTTAATTTTCCCTTTTTTTTAAAGTTAAAATTAATTCTATCGCAGGCATCATTCCATGATCATTATCTCAGGCATTTAATCTTTGCATTCTAAGTTAAAATCATTCCTGAGTCATGTATAATATATACATGATATAAATACAAAATATATAAAATAAATCATTTCCCTCTTTCTATGTTAGAAATCGCAGTTGCAAAAATTAATCTCATATGACAGTTATCTTGACAGACTGTATTTGGACTAATTTATTTTCACTCACTCGGAAATGTGTCTCTGAAATGGTTTTTGCTTGTATTTAATATTCTCACTGTAAAAGTGTAGAGTTTTAAGTTACCTTCAAACTCATTTTTTTTTCTTTTTTATAATCGCCCTTTAAATACTATTCAAAGGTCTATACACTATGTGAATTTATCTGATAAAAAATTTAAAAAAAAATTCTTTGGAAAAAAATAAGGGATTTCCCTCAATGTTTTAAACGTTATTAGGAACTTTCAAAAATTCCCAACCTCGCTCCATATCAATTAAAATCCCCAATATTTTTTTGTGCCAGTTTGGTTTACATATACAGATACAAATGTGCATAGTTTTTTAAAACTAAATATTATTGGTAAAGTTAAAAGTAGTTAAGTGCAGAAATAGGATACAAAATGCAGAAAATGTCATAAAATTTAGGAAATATTTTTTTCTTTCCTTTATATTCAAATAGATAAAATTAGATACAAATTTTTATTTGTACATGTAAACAAAACTTGCACAAAAATTATTGGCGATTTTAAATGATATGGAGTGAGGTTGGGACATTTTGGATGTTCTTAATAACGCTTAAAGTATTCAGGAAAGTTCCTTATTTTTCTGCAAAACAATTTTTTTTAAATTTCTTATGTGATGAATATCAATATATATGAATTAAATGAATAATATGAATTAAATATGAATCCACAATATTTTTTGTGCCAGCTTGGATTACATATACAAATAAAACTGTGCATTAAAAAAAAAAAAAAAAAAAAAAAAACTAAATATAATTGGACAAGTTAAAGGTAGTTACCGGATGTCTCAAAATTGACTGATGGATTTTAAAATTCAATAACTTGCAAACGGTGAGAGATATTGAAAACAATTCTTGCAGGAGGGTTATGTATGATGTCAGGAGTTTTTTACTGTGATTCTTAATATTAGTTCGAATTTCAAACAATAGATGGCGCTGCGAGAGATAGGTGCTAATTCCAGACCAGATTTTTGGTACTTCGGAACCCATTCAAAATATTTTGATCTCCTTTTTTCGCATGGGAGAAGAGAAAAGTCGATAAATCGAGCCTGTGTTTAGAGTCTATTGCTTGCAGCGCCATAAGAACTCCGGACATCTTACATAACCCTAATGCAAAAAAAAAAAAAAAAATAGTATCTGTCACCGTTCTCAAATTATTGAATTTTAAAATCTATCAGTCATTTTTGGGACACTCGGTAAATTCAGAAATAAGATGCAAAAATGCGGAAAATTTCATAAAATTTAGAAAATATTTTTTCCTTACCTTTATATCCAAAAATTAGATGCACAGTTTTATTTGTGTATGTAAACCAAACTGGCACAAAAAATATTGGCCATTTTAATTCATATGGAAGGCGCATGGGGCTTTATGAAAAGTTCTTTATAACGCTTAAAATATTCAGAAAAATTCCTTATTTTTCTCTAATTTTTTTATAATATTTCTTGTGTGATAAATATATGCCATAATTCATATACTGTGCCCTTAAATAGTATTTAATGTGCAATTTTAAAAAGATAAAAAAAATTAATTTGAAGGTCCCTTGTCGCCTTAAGGAGGTCCAGGACACAAAAATCTTCAAATTTTGCAAAAACATTTTATTTCATAAAAAAATTCTCTGTTTTTTCCTTATTAAAATGACATTTAAATCATGTTTCTATCTGAATTAGAACAAAAAAAATTAAATTTTTCGTTTTGGTTTGTTTTCAAAATCTAGTTTTCAAGCAATGGCTGTCATGCAAAAGTCTTCTTGTAAAAATGCGTTTCTCTTCATGATTGGTTTTTTCACCATTTCTCACATTTAAATTCTTATAACTCGAGAACCGTTAAAGATACAGGATTCAAACTTCGAACATATATTTTTCAATTGTTTTACTTTAATTTTGATTCAGCATATTTGAAAAAAAAATTTCTTTTGAAAATATGATTTTTTCAAAATAAGTTGCAACACTTTTTTTTGAAATTTTTTTGTTAAATATTTTAATTTTTTTTATAAATTAATATTTTTAAAAATGCTGAATCAAAATTAAACTTATATATTTCTGCTTATTTAAATGAAAAAAAAAAAAAACTTAAATTCTTTAAATAATATTTCTAGTTATAACGATTTTAAATTACCCCACTTTTTTAATAAATTTTAAATTTAATTAAAAAAAAATTCTAAGAAGTTTTATCATGTGATTTTATTTACATATGATAAGGTTAACCATCACAGAAAAATTCAGAATTTTAACTCAATAAATAAAAATTATTTTAAAATGTGTCCCGGACCCCCTTAACGGTTCTGCATACTTTTTCTTTAGTCTAGGCGCACGAAAAGAACATGCTGTTAATTAGATTCTAACCGTCACAGATTATCCCTGCTCTGTCCAAATTCCATTTCGCAAAACTTATGTGCTTAGAATTCTTTTGATGTGCTTAAGTCTCACTCAGCGCGAAAACTTGGGAACAGGTGTCTTATTCCCGCGGCCGCCATCTTGGATTTTTCTTGCCGTGAAAACCCTTTTCCTGCAAGTAAAATGTAAATAATAAAATTTAAACTGAAAAACGCAGGAAACTCCTTAAAGTGGCAATTAGTAAATGTAAGTATAAAAGCTACGCGTTCATAAACCGAAAAAAATCATCACTGGATTCAGCAAACTACTTCTGCAGAAATCTGAAAAATACACGAAACTCGTTAAAGCAGCAGTGAGTAAATGCACGTATGTTGCTGTGCAGCAATCTAAAAATGCACGAAATGCATGAGAAATATACAATTAACGGCTAATATAAAACATTACTACAAAATAAGCATAAAATTATTAACATACCTTAACAGACATCTCCTTTCTTGAAAGCTGAAGCACAAAATACCTGCTACCATCACCTTCATTTTACAAAATAGGCCTATGACTACACACTCTAAACAAACATTCTTTTTTCCTTCAAAATTTCATATTTCTTAATTACATGAGCAACAGCAGGTAAACGGACTACAGAAGCGATTGTCTAAAATATAAATTCATCAAAAATCACTGCATAAAAACAGCGTCTAAATCCACGACTGAAGTTATTTCAAAACATTCACGGAAAAACGGAGTTGCCAGAGCACGTCACTCATCGGGGTTAACATATCAATAAAGATCGCCAACAAAAAATCACCGAGAAATCTCAAAACATCCAAGATGTCGGCCGCAGGAATATACGGCATCTAAGCCAAATCTTGCTCTGTTCAGTTGTGGCCCACCTTGGTGGCATATAAGATTTTGAACAGTAGTGCATTTACTTACTCTATAACACGATAAAAGAACTAAGTATGTTTGATAGAGATTTGTACTATTTGCTTTCATATATATTTTAAACCCGAATGTACAGTATACTACGTCTGTAACGAAATCTTTTCCTACAATATTTTTGATTGCAAGACTTTACCATAGACATCCTTTAAGGTGGTGTATACCTTTGAACACGTCGAAAAAGTAAAAAATATCACTATGTTCCAAGCTTCAAAACCTGTGTAATAAGTCAAAAATAAAAATCAAACTTCGTTTATATACAAAGCTCATATTTAAATTTATATTTAAAAATATATATATACTTGTAAATTCATAAATAAATAATGAAATGATAAGTTTAAAAATATATGATAATAAGAGAAAAAATCTTGCGCGCATGATAAAATCTGAAACTATGCATATAAAGAGGAAATTTTGGTGAAAATAAATACATAATAGTGATGCCTTTATACTAAATCCAGAATATTTGAAGAAAACAAGGACTAAATTAAACTAGTATGTTGTGGCCATCACAAAACTTTCTTCTATATAAATCACGTCAATTAAATCATTTAAATAGTACAAGAAATAACGATTTAGCACCAATTCATATCAAAGTATATCTGAATTTGAAGTTGGATGAAAATTCGCGCATTAGTTCTTGAGATAGAGCTATAGCGGAAATTCTGAAAAAATGTTGCATAGCAGCGCCACCTGTTGAGCGATTTACACCAAAAGTAAACAGCACTAAACGATATCAAGGTATACCTGAATCTGAAGTTTGTTGAAAATCCAAGCATTAGTTCTTGAGATAAAGCTATTGTAGAAATCGCAAAAAATACAGCATAGCAGCGCCACCTGTTGAGCGATCTACACCAAAAATTAAACAGCACTAATTAATACATCAATTCATGTCAAGGACTAACTAAATCTGAAGTTTGATGAAAATCCGTGCAATAGTTCTTGAGATACAGCTCTTGTGGAAATCGTGAAAAATGCAGCACAGAAGCGCCACCTGTTGAGCTATTTACACTAAAAATTAAACAGCACTAATTTATACATCAATTCATGTCAAGGACTAACTAAATCTGAAGTTTGATGAAAATCCTTGCAATAGTTCTTGAGATACACCTCTTGTGGAAATCGTGAAAAATGCAGCACAGCAGCGCCACCTGTTGGGCGATTTGCACCAAAAATTAAGCAGCACTAATTTATATCAGGGACTAACTGAATCTGAAGTTTGATGAAAATCTGTGCATTTTTTCTTGAGTTAGAGCTATTGCGATAATCAGGAACAATGCAGCATACCAGCGCCACCTGTTGGGCGATTTTCACAAAAAAGTAATCAGCACCAAACTATATCCTGGACTAACTGAATCTGAAGTTTTATGAAAATCCGTGCAGTAGTTCTTTAGATGCAGCTATTGCAGAAATCGTTAAAAATGCTGCATAGCAGCGCCACCTGTTGAGCGATTTTCACCAAAAACTAATCAGTTCCAGTTTATATCAAGGTCTAACTAAATATGAAGTTTTGTGAAATTTCGTCCATTAGTTCTTGAGATAGAGCGCCCACAAAATTTGTGTCACATACAGACAGACAGACGGACGGACAGACAGACAGACAGACAGACGGACAGACAGACAGACAGACAGACAGACAGACAGACAGACAGACTCACAGACAGACATTTTGTAAAAACATGTTTTTTGGAATCTCTGACTCATAAAACGTGTAAATCCGTCGAAAACTGGAATTCGAAAATTTTCATGAAACCAATACTTTCTTCTTGTAAAGATAGAAGAAAGTAACAATTAACAGAAAGTTAAAAAATTTCACTTAAAAAATATATTTTCAAAGTAAAAAAAACAGAAAAAAAATAAAATATTGCCTTTTTCTGGTTTTAAGTTGTAGATAATACAGAGATGAATATGTTTTGAAAATTTCTTTTGATTGCCATGCATAGTTTTTTAGTAACTCTGCGCGCAGTATCAAAATTCATCATTTTGAATAAACGCAACGCAAAGTTTAATTATCCTATGTAGTCTTAATATATAGTCTTAATAAAACTGCCATAATTAGTAAACTAATGGGAATTTTTTAATGCGGTTTTTTGCATATTGTTCAGAAATGATTATAGAATCAAAATATGTATTAAGAAAATCAAAAATTTTGTATGTTTAAAGGTATCCTACCCCCTTAAGAAGTGTACGCAGATAAAAGATTTTTAAAATGTTATTTTTCTGGGGAGATATTTCAGAAATACGAATGCATTCCATTCATATAGGTTTAATATTAGTGGTGGTAATTTCAGATCTGAGTGACCAACAACCTTAAGAGCGTAGGAAAGGGCTATAGTTGACGCATGTCTATATATAAGATATATGTAAATATGCTGTGATAGAGATGTTTCTCGTTGCGGGAGTCTTCTTCCCTAAAAACTTGAGATATTGATAAGTAAATGGAAATATCATTTGAATTACTTAAATGAGATTTTTAGATTTTTCCGTAGTGGAGTACGAATGCGCAAACAACATAATAAACTCAGATCCAGAAGATTCACTAATACTTGTAGCTTAATAAGGAAACTTTAATGAAAATTTGAAGAGACACATAAGTGCCTTGGGAGTGACCCCCCCTTACACACAATCAAAACTTAATCTTTACATTCTGAGAAGCAGGCCAAGAGTGATAAGTTTCCTCAAGTTTTTAGGGAAGAAGACTCCCGCAACGAGAAACATCTCTATCACATATGCATGCAATTATTAATGTAATGCAGTGTGTATTTTGCATTAAGTATGTAAAAAAACAACATTTAAGTATTAAATTTAAAGTATTTAAAAAATTAAAAGGTTTAATAGTAAACACACTGGCTCGTAAAATAAATCTTACAAAAAGGGGTTTTTTTTCCACGGAATAGTTCAATTAAAAAATTATTTTAATGCAAAATAAACATAAAATACAATAAAATAATTAAAGATTTTGATAGTATAAAAAAGGGCTTCAGAAGTTCAAATTTATGATAATTTTATTTCCGATTTTCCATAATGAGCATACTATTTAAATTTATGTTGTCGAATAGAAAAATATTTAATTACTAACTTATCTATTACATAAATAGAATGTTAATATTATGTGCGGTTGCTTACAATTGGACATAGGAATATTAATGACAAAATTTATTAGATCACAAATTAAATATGACTGTAATTAGTTTTTAATTTCTCAGTTGAGAGAACCGAATTTATTAATTCCCTCGTTTTATTTTTTTCTTGTGACATAGTTAAATAATTCGTTAATAACATAGTGCATATATAATTGAGAATAATTAGCAAAATATGGCTATTTTAGTTCGAAAGTGTTTGAATATTAAATTACAGAAGTAATTATTGAATCCATTTAATTTCCTTAAGGGAATGCTTAAAATTTATTGTATCTGTTTCCTTTAGCTGGATCTAATTTCCAATTTCGTTGTGAAATTTATTGATTTAATAAAGATGTAATTACGCTGGATTATTTAAAAGTGAAATTACAAATGTTTATATAATAGAAACAATAATTATGAATGTAAAATGGAAAGTTACATGTCGCCTTACGTTATTCTTAAAATTCTCTTAACGTTCTTTAAAAAATGCTAGATAATCGCTTTACTTGTTGTAAAAAAATATTGTTTATATTGTCTATATAAATATAACAGGAAAAATCACTTATTGTCACTAAAATAAAGTATTTATTTACATGCTGAGAGTTATTACATAATATATAAATAGTCTTAATAAAACATTTTAATAACAAACCAACTAATTCATTACACTTCCAAGATCGACAAATATTGTTAGTCATAATAATAATTTATTTATTTATTGCAGGCCTTGAGAATACCACTGTTGAAAGTTTGCAAAACTAGTCGGATTGTTATTAAAAGAGTTTTTCTGTGTATTTTTACCTGTACTGTAAATCACTTTTAGCATAAGCGTATTTTACATTGGTTGAGTCGACAGAGAATATTTAGCTCATGAATAGTTTTAATCGTAAATAATTCTAATAAAATATCAGTATTGTTTAAATACTGGCTTCGAATGCAAACATTTGCATAGACTAATAATAATGAGTACTACTAAGTAAGTACTTTCTCTATAATAAGTACATTAATCAAGTATATCTGGAAAATTATAAAAATGTTTCGACATTAAACTATGATATGAATAATTTGGTAGAAGTACCTTATGTATAAATATAACTCAGTTTCCTATCGTTATATTCGTATTGGACGAATAGAATTAATTAAGCATTAAATATTTTTATATTGGGATCATTAACTTTATCGTTTTTCATTGCAATATTGCGCTGCTAGATCAGTATAGGGAAATGCCAAAAAAGTTAATAATCTTGATTGTAGTATTTTTGTTTCCCGATAATAAGTGCATTAATCAAGAATATCTTGAACACTGTAAAACAAATGTGTAGTTCTACAGTTGTAAAGTTACATGTTTACTAAACTTTCATCTGAAACAGCACAAAAAAGCTGTAAACTTATAAAACTAATTTTTGTAAAGCTACGGAAATCTGTAGTTTTACAAATGAATCTGCTAAAATTGCAGTAATCTTACTAAAACTTTACCTGTAACTCTGGTTGCAGATACATGAAAAGTTCTACACTGTAAAAAAAATTCTGTAGCTCTACAGATGTAAAATTACATGCTTACTAAACTGTCATCTGTAACTGTACAAAAAAAGCGCAAATCTACAAAACTAGTTTTTGTAAAGCTACAGAAATCTGTAACTTTACAAATGAATCTATTAAAATTTCAGTAATCTTACTAAAATTTTATCTGTAAACCTGGCTGTAGTTACATGAAAAGTTCTAGGCATCCCAGTTTCCTAAAAAATTCTTAGTAACCTTACAGATTTTTTGATTTTCGGCGCAAAAGTGTGTCTGTTACATGAATATTTGTTGTTGCCGTTACATAAAAAGTTCTAGGAATCCCAGTTTCCTAGAAAAACTTTAGTAACTTTACAGATTTTTTTTTACAGTGTAGACATCCCAGTTTCCTAAAAAAAATCTTAGTAACCTTACAGATTTTTTTTTATTTTCGGTGCAAAAGTGTACCTGTTACACGAATTTCTGTTGTAGCCGTTACATAAAATGTTCTAGGAATCCCAATCTCCTAGAAAAACTTTAGTAACTTTACAGATTTTTTTTACAGTAAAAATTAAAAAAAAAATTCTACATTAAACTGTATTTTATAAATAGAATATGAATAGTTCTTTATTTGCTTAAAATAGAATATATTGATTATTAATTTCAAAACTGATTTGGTTTTCAATCAAAAATCACTATAATTTGTGCTTATTTACCATTATCAATTCATTATTTTAATTCTCGTCATTTTGATATATTTTTTGACATTTAAAAGATTAATTAATAGCATAGTAAATGTGTATATACGAATACGGTAACAAAATTTATTTGACTAATTTATTCCAAAAGTGTTTGAATAGCAGATTGCATAAATAATTACTACATTCACCTAAAAGGCTTTGAGCTTACTTAAAATTACCTTGTATCCGTTCCTATTAGCTGGATCTAATTTAGAGGAGAGAATTTCCGTTGCAAAATTTGTTTATTTAATAAAGATGAACATGTACTGGTTTATCTGCTTGCAAAATTATATAATTGAATGAATTTATTATAAGGAATGTAAAAGGAAATAAATTCTGTTAAATTTCAATTATTATTATTTACAGTATTTTAAAACAATGGGTTTAAAAGACACAGAAAAATGTATCAATATTCAATAAGTATACATGGTGTATTCACAAAGTTTCAAGACTGGTCTGAGAATACAAAATTGATTACACATTTTTGTACAGTGAACTAAAATTCTTCGAAATATGACCCTTGCGCATCAACACACCGCTGCAGCATTTTTTCCATTATTCACAGGCTCCCTGGAAGTCTTCGCGTGCAAGGCTGGGGACCTCGTCTTACAAGGAGAAGGCCAATCTTGTTAATCACAGATTTTGATTATTTTAATATATGTTGTAGGGTAGAGACCCCTTAGTCTCAGATTCAACGGATTTTATCCAACGCTCCTTAGTTCTTGAGAAACCGGGAGGTCTAATAATAGTACACAACTTAAATACTTACTTTGTAGATAACGCTATAGGTTGGTCGTAGCTGAATTGGTATGACGTTCCCTCATAGCATGCATGGTCACAGTGACGTCATTGTGACGTCACTGTAAGTCACTGTGGTCACGTCACATCTGTGACCAAAATGCCACCACTCAGTGATGTCACATTGTGACTGAGATGTGAACTTCTTAGAAAACTTTAAAAAATTACAAAAATTATTAAAAACATGTTATTTACTGTAAAATATATTTTCTGCCGGATTAACAAATTTTTTAAACCGTGGTCCAAGTTGCATCTGTGCCTCTAACAAAAACTTTTTATTTTCATATAACATAAAATGTAATTAATTCATCAGCAACACAAAACGATTTCCTAATTATGAGAATTTCATATTATTGAAAAAATGTTTTAGGTAAGCAGACCTCGACTTATCTTTTATAAAGATTTTTGTAAATGATCATCTGTTATACTAGAAGTTTCTCAAAGAGTAGTCGAAACATTTCTGTCGTTTCAAACTAAAAACTTTCTATTACAGTTAAGGCTGCAGCTTTTAATGAGCACGCAGAAAGCGTCTTCAAAGTTCAGTCATATATGCATTTCTTGCTTTATAATTTGCATTCAAGTCATTTTTTTTCCTCTTAGTGTTTCACTATTTTAAGTATTTTTTTTTTTTATTCTACTTCTTTCAAACGTTTAAAATAGAATTGACATTTTCCGAATATAAAATTAATGTACAAAATTTAGGCAAAGCCCACGACATAATTAATTATTCATGTTTTATTTTTTGTTTTCAAAATATATCTTTAAAAATTATTTTACAAGTTTTATTCTACAGAAAATTAATATTAAGAGAATGACAGATTGACAAAGAAAAACTCATCTCTTCTCGATAATCTTATTGTATTTTTTAAGAAGATATTTCGTATATATTACCTGTGATACAAATTTTACTTTTAAAAAAAAGGAGGGAGTCATCATTATTACCATTAAATTAATTTGTATACATTTTGAAAATTTAAGCAATGTTTTATCTAGTAAACTCTAATTATGGATAATATTATTATTATAATTTACGTAAATGAAACTTTACAATTCAATAAAACTGATAAAAATAAAAGATGAAATACAATAAAACATTTTCAAACAGGAAATTGAATTAGAGACAATTTGACAAAATTATTCCGCATTTAATTTCCTTCCGAAACTGTGGTATAGAAAAACAAATAAAACCAAAAAACATCTGCTTCGAACTTCGAAACTTAAAAATCGTCTGCATCTGCACTATTTCAGTTGTTACCACTCGACCGCAGAATAACGGATAAAAGTAACAGTGAAACTTTTTAGAATAAACGCGGGACACAGGACAGTTCTGTGGACACTGAAGTTCTGTGGACACTGGACAGCATAGATGTGTTGACACGGATTTAAAAACTGAAACAAGAACGTTCTCAGGATCCAAGTTAGTTCAGCTAACAAAATATAAACCCGAGAAAATTACGGTAGCTTTGACTTGTTGAAGATGATTCAAGTCATTGCTATCGTACTTATAATCGGATTTAATTGGTTCCCCAAAATCAAAGTATCACGTACAACGTCAATGAAATTAGGTATGTAAAAATATTATTTTCCCTGTTTGCTTTTTTTTTTTTTATTACAACAATTTTAGTTAGTTTCTCATTAACATGCTGTAGAACATAAATATTTCATTACATTTATTTTTTATTTTGCTGAAATATCTAAAATATTATTTTCCTTGTTTGCATTTTTTTTTTTTTTTTTTTTTTTTAATTACAATGATTTCAGTTATCTTCTAATAAACATGTTATAGAACACAAATATTTCATTACGTTTATTTTTTATTTTGTTAAAATATCTAACTTCCTTTTCAACAGCTTTGATCAGATTATTAAAATTAGTGATTTAAATTGCATTTTAATCTGGTTTATTTTCTTATTTAAATATTGGGTTAAAACCACATGGTGGCATAAATATAAAAGTATATGGACAAGTATTATCATCAATCATTAACATAATTAATAGACATTTAAAGATAATTAAATTATTTAAAATTTTTGGATGTTATTAACGTTTACCATAGCAAGACCCCTATTTGTAATGAAGTTTGTAGCATGTTATTTCATTTACAGGGACAGTCAATTGTATTCCATTACATTACGGCTTGTGGGAAAAAAATCGTTTCAAATGATTTTTAATGATTTTACACGCTTTCAAACAGAATAAAATTGATATGCATTTATGAAGCGCACTAAAATGTGCATTCCATAGAATATGCGATGCAAAGAATAGTTATTGTTCATTTACAGGGCTAAAAAAGGAATTCCAATACATAATGATATAGGGGTGGAGGGAATTGTTTGCGGCGTACTTTATTTATGTTAATCTATTTGATATGTAATGAAATTGATATACATCGTTGAGGTTTACATACTATGAATTATTTCATGTATAATACGAAGTGTATATAGCATTTACAGGGACACACAAAATATTTCAGATACTATATTGTATCCGAAGTACTGTTCATTAGCGATGATTGCTGGAAATACATTTTTAATTATGATATACACTTTTATGATTCACTACATTTATGCATAGTATATGGTGTATATATATATGCTATAATTCATATACAGGAATATACAAAAGTATTCGAAAGGGTTACTGGGTATTGCTTAAAGGAGGTTTTTAAATAAGTTATGCATTTTAACGCTGCACTGTATTTAATTTACTAAGAAATGTTTGTAGTATATAGATAAAATGATATACAGGGTCACGCAAAGAATTGGATACGTTGCCATCTATGAATTATAATTTCTGGAAATGTAATTTCAGCAGTTTTAAGAGTGTTTTAGCTTGAATAAAATTTTAACTAAATAGTGGCGTGTAATAAAGGTTCTAGGTAAACTACAGGGTTGTACAAAATTATTTAAGTATGTTTCCATATATTAGTATAAATTGCTGAAAGAGAATTTCAACCTGTTATGCGTTTCCTTGATAAACTAAATTTTTCCATTTTATAGTATATATATATCAATCTACAGATCAAATACAGGACTGTTTAAAAGAATTAGAAAACATATTTGGCTGTGGATGGTAGGGTGTCAACATCGGTTGATTTAAATCAGCGATTAAATCATGATTTTAATCAATCGATTTTTTTTAAAAAAATCATTGATTAAAATCAAAAATTTTCTAAATGTTTAAAATGTCAAAAAAAGTATTAAAATCTAACATGAACATAATTTGAAAGTTTCTAGAGGTATTTTGACTTATTAATTAAGAAAAAAAGAGCTTTAAATAATTGTTTCTAAGCTTAATTCATTAGTATTGTAAAAAAATTAAAAACAGTTGAGTTTGTAAAAAGCATTGTTTTTAAGTTTTTATCCAAATTAAAACAGTTTCATTTAAAAATGATATTTAAATCTAACATAATTTGCAATGTCATAATTTCCTTTAGGTAATCAATTTATGCATTATTTTATATAAAATACACATAGCAAGTATAATTACATTTCTACAAGTAAAAGAATAAATAGTAATTAATAGCAATCTCAAGTTAAAGAAGAATGAAAGAATGACATCTGCTCAGCAGCTAAATTGTAAATGAATGCATAAGAGAAAAAGAAATAATTGGTATAAAAATGCTAAGCACAGCAAGAGCTTCTTTGGTATAGGTTGAATAAATGTTTATTATTATTATTATTTTTTTTTTTTTTTTTTTTTGTAACTCATATATATTAAAAAATTGAACCATTGAAAGCTAATAGAGGTAATAATGCTGTTACTTAAATATTTTGAGATTTCAGATATTAGTGGCTAACTTATATTTATTCTATATGAATGGGTTTAACTCATTTTCATTTTTTTTTTTTTTTTTTTTTTTTTTTTTTTTTTTTTTTTTTTTTTTGGTTAGCATACACGTACATGTGTGTAAGTATAGATTTTGGTGGTTTACAGAAATTTTCCTAAATACAAATGCAAAATGAGCTGCAAATAATATTTGTTAGTTTTGTTATTTGTGCTACTAACTAATGAAATTTACTTATTTGCAGTTTTTATTAATTCTGTAATTACTTATACTGCTTCTTCTAGGCCATTTTGTTTAATGGTGCCACACCATGCCCCTTTTGAAATTGGCAAAATGCACCCTGCCTTAAAAAAAAGAAAAAAAAAAGTTGAAATTTACCTGTAGTTGTAGCCAGAGATTTCTTGTAAAAAACTTCCCCATTCAACAGTATTCTAAATTCATGTGGAAAAAATCTTGCAAAAATATAGAACTTTATTTCTTTAGAAAAAACGGGATATTATTAAAATATGTTATTTAATTGTATTTTTCAATTTGTTATTCATAAAATTATTAAAAATTAAGGACACTTTACTTATAATGCTAAAAAATATTCTTTTTTTTTTTTCTTACATCATTACTAAACACATTACTAATATATTTCCTCATGAAATAGTGCCCGTTTTTTGAACTAGCATCCTGTCCCTTTTTCTTTCTAAAATGAATTATTATCATTTTAATAATTAAGGCTTAAAAATGTATAATATGTTCCTAATTAGAGAGTTGATTGTTTAATAATTAATTTGAAGTAATGTTAGCTATTTAGTATAAAATGCAGTTAATAATTTTCATAAATGTTAAGTATCTCTAGTATTTATAAAGTTTTACATAATTATTACAATATTAATGTATATAACATTATTGTATAATACTACCTAATGAAACTACTAATTTGCAGTTTTTATTTCTGTAATTACAAACTAACAATTATAATTTTATTAATTAAAGTGTAAAAACATAGATTATGTTAGCAATTAGTGGTGTAATTGTTTTGGAAACCTAAAACTCATGATAGCTATTCAGTATTTGAACGCTGGGAAAAAAAATCATACAAATCTGATTTAAATAAAAAAAATCTGATTTAAATAAAAAAAAACGATTTTTTTTTATTTATTTTTTTAAATTATGATTTTTTTACACCTTAGTGGATGGTAACTGCGTAAATCAGTTTTTAAATGTTTTACGCGTTTTCATGTTTACTTAGTTATCTTATTTACGTTATTTCCCCCGATGTCTTGATAAAACATTTAGGAAGAGTTGGAAAGTGTTTTATAATCTATGCCTAACGCATGATATATCTTACTTGTTGTTTCTATTTCCCAGATCAGTCTTTTCATATAAAACATACCAAATCTAATTAGCTCATATTCACAAAATACAATATATACGGGAATAAAAAATTTAAATAAATAGGGCTTATCATGTAGTTCTATAAGTAACAGTTGTATTAATGTCCATTAGACTCCATGTTCGTATTTAAAAAAGCAATGACAAATCTTAACACATTAAAAAGCTTACACATTCTTAATATTAAGCTTGAATTCAAGATCAAGCTAACTTAATAAAAAAAGATGTCAGTTAATAAGCATTGTTTTTTAAATGGAAAATTAAAAATATTTTAGAAGAATAGGACTCCAAAATAGCGATATCTTGCTAAAAAGTACGGTAAAAAGATAAAATTTTATATTTCAAACAAAACTTTACTTTAAAATTATCGTAGTTTTTATGACAAGAATCATCACAGTATTAATACTTGGACATTTTTCCAGCGAGAAACATTCGCCTTGCATACAATATTTCAAATGAAAATCAAATTTCTAATAAATTGCTTAAAAGGCGCAAAGGCCAACATAGTGAAAAATATCCACGCCGGGTCTCGATCCCGGGTCATCAGTATAGCGCACTGACATTCTACCGACTAAACCACATGGAACGATACCCAGCCTGGAAATTTTCTCCTTATTACATGTTGGCAAGGCTACAAACGCCGCACAAGATGGAATATTTATCGTGAGCCACCGTCATGGGGCAAACACGAAACTTAATTAAACCAGCATCGATTAAATCTATATTAATACTTGGAAATTTTTCCAGAGAGAAACATTCGCCTTGCATACAGTATTTCAAATGAAAATCAAATTACAAATTAAAATTGCCTTTTAAGCTATTAATTTGAAATTTGATTTTCATTTGAAATATTGTATGCAAGGCGAATGGTTCTCTCTGAAAAAATTTCCAAGTATTAATATAGTTTCAATCGATGCTGGATTTAATTAAGTTTCGTGCTTGCGCCATGTCGGTGGCTGACGATAAATATTGCATCTTGTGCTGCGTTTGTAGTCTTGCCAACATGTAATAGTGAGAAATTTTCCAGGCTGGGTATCGTTCCATGTGGTTTAGTCGGTAGAACGTAAGTGCGCTATACTGATGGCCCGGGTTTGAGTTCCAGCATGGAATCTTTTTCACTAGTTCGCCTTTGCGCCTTTTAAGCAATTAATTTGAAATTTGATTTTCATTTGAAATCATCACAGAGTTTATGAGAAGTTCGTCACAAATTACACATATTTCACAAATTGGTCACAGTGTGACTTCAAAACATTGTCACTTTCGTCACAGGTTCGTCACAAAGTTAATGCCAAAATAGTCACAAATGACACACTTTTCACAAATTAGTCACACCGTGACTTCACAGAGTGGTCACAATGTGACGTCACAAACGACCTCTAAAACGGCCATAACGACCTCACATTCTAGTCACTGTGACGTCACATCCACGTCACGTGACGTCACATCGACGGTCACAAAATCACAGTGTGACTTCACAACGACGTCGCCGTGACGTCACCATGCCTTACGGGTTTGCCGGCTGATCCGCGGGCGTGGGTTCGATACCGGCGCGCGCTACCTTTGTTTTTCTCATTGTTTTGTTTTATGAATATATTTGTAAGTAGAACTTAATAATCTCATTGTCAACTAAAATTTATAATGTTGTATATCAATTACAATTTTAACCTATTTAATTTTTTTACTTTTAACTAAATGGTTGTATAAAACATCATAAAACTCTTATTTTTTTAAATCACTTTTAAAATGTATTTCATATATTCTTTATCGATGCAATGATAATGAGCAATTATGTCAATTCGTGATTTTAAAGGAACATCCTTTACGCATTGCTTTAACAAAGGAAGTCAATGCTATAATACTAATATTCTGTTTTTAAAGTAACAAGCATAATTATATTAAAAATTAGCATCAGAATTAAATTACAACCGATTTTTTTAATATTAAAGATTTTTTAATTTGTAATACGTATGCTTGCACTTTCAATTACTTTGCTTTCCCTTTATCTTCTTTCTGCTTTTATTTTTATTTTATTTGAATATTCTTTTATTTTATCATAACTAGATGGCGCCTCAACAGGTTTTTGTCACGATTTTGAAATTTTCATCATTCAATAATAGATACAATTTCTTTTTAAACCTTTCTTTAAAGGATGAGAAATTATAGTTTAAAAATAAAAAAAGATAAATTTAAGTTTTTTAACATTATAATTAATGTATGATATTAAAAGTTTTAATTTACATTATTAAAGTACAAGTATATTAATAAAACATAAAATGAGAAAAACAAATGTACCGCATTCGGGTTCCGAACCCGGACCCGCATGTCAGTCGGCAAACGTCGTACCAACTGAGCTATGACTAAGCTATCCTTTTCGTTACAAAGTAAGTATTTAAGTTGTGTACTACTATTAGACCCGCCGGTTTCTCAAGAATTAAGGAGCATTGGATAAAATCCGTCGAACCTGAGATTAAGGGGTCTCTACTCTGCAACATATATTAAAATAATCAAAATCTGTGATTAACAAGGTTGGCCCTCTCCTTGTTAGATGGAATCGTGTCGAATCGCTTCCCTTTCAGGTCTTTCTTGATCCGGAAGAACAAAAAAAAAAAGTTCTGGGAGCGAGGTCGGGGCTATAGGGGATCTTGTGGCTGTATTGCTACGTTAAACTTAACCAAAATTTTGTCGGCTGCGAGAGACGTACGATAGGGCGCATTGTCGTAATGAACAATCCAATCGTTTCTGATGTCTGGGCAGACGCGCCGGATCAGAGCAGCTTTACGCTGGAATGCACCACCACTTGAAGAATCGAGTCCGGCGCGTCCTCCCAGATATCAGAGATGATTGGATTGTTCACCACGACAACGCGTCCCCTTTCACATCGTTCGCTGCTGCGGAAGTTTTTAACGTGGCAATACTGCCGCAACCCGCGTACAGCCCCGACCTTGCTCCCAGCGACATTTTATGTTGCCCGGATCAAGAAAGACCTGAAAGAGAAGCATTTCGACACGATTCCAGCGGTCCAAGCAGCTTCGACGAGGTTCCTTACAGCATTGCGCGCGAAGACTTCCAGGTAGCCTAGGAACAATGGAAAAAACACATGCAGCAGTGTATTGATGCCCTGGGTTAATCTTTCGAAGAATTTTAGTTCGCTGTACAAAAATGTTAAATAAATCTTGTATTCTCAGGCCAGTCTTGAAACTTTGTGAACACACAATGTAAATAACAAATATGACACTATATACAGACTGTTCCAAAATTCGACCGACAAATAAACAGGGGTGCTAGAGGGCATCAAGAGGATGAACAATTACCATAGAACATGTGGTCGCAAACCACACTGTAAAAAATGTTTGTTAAATTACAAAAATTTTTCTAGGAAACTGGGTTTCCTATAACTTTTCACGTAATGGCAACAACAAAAATGCATGTAGCAGACACACTTTTGCACCGTAAATCAAAAAATCTGTAAGGTTACTAAGAATGTTTTAGGAAACTCTGATGTCTGGATCTTTTTATGGAACTGCAACCCTGATTACAGATAAAATTTTAGTAAGATTACTGTAATTTTAATAGGTTCATTTGCAAAGTTAGAGATTTCTGTAACTTTACAGAAACTAGTTTTGTAGATTTACATCTTTTTCTGTGCAGTTTATAGGTAAAATTTTAGTAAGCATACAGATTTGTGTAACTTTACATCTGTAGAATTACAGATTTTTTTTTTTTTTACAGTGCACGCATTTAATCAAAAATACAGGGTCTTCCACACTAACTCAATTTTGGTTGAAGGTAATAACTTTCAAAAAAGTGAAGTATATTATAATGAAACTATTAATAGACATGCTCCTTTATAGGTGTGTTCGTAATTATATAAATGCGTAGCACCTATAGTAGTCGTTCGGTCCATCTGCCTGACGGTCTATCCGACAGCCCGCATATAACTGAGTCAAAAATACCCACCTGAATGGCCTGAAATTTTAAATATAGGATTGTTTCAAAATTTTGTTGAATCATTTCAAATTTTATGAAAATCGAATGCATAGTTTAATTACAGGGACAGTCAAAAAAATTTTCGTTACATTATGGCCAATGGAAAAAAAAAATATTTCAAGTGCATTTTAATGATGTTACAGCCTTTCGAACATAATGAAATTGGGATAAATGTACGAAGAATTCGGAGAAATGCACCACCTTTCGTATTTATAATGATAAAAATGCAATGTAATTTTAATATAATGTTTTGAATTATATAGGAGAAAGTTTTGTGACAGTCACATTAGATGTGCATTTATGAAGTGCACTAAAATATACATTCAGTACAATATTCGATGCAAAAAATATTTATAAAACTAGTTATAGTACGAACGAACCTCATTTGCCATTTTTGTCGGGGAATTTCTAACTTGTTGTTATAAGTAAAGCAACACATAAGAAAAAAAAGTGATAGAAGTTTCTATCATACGCGCCAGCTGAGTACACTTGACTCCACTTTTGGACTGTGATTATTAGTTCATACGGAATCATCGATTGAGTTAGCACCCTGTTTTCCAGAATTTTTCGTAATGTTATAACATTTAACACAAAAAAGGTACATTTCTTTGTATTTGCAATGTTTTTATTTTTCTCAAAATTATTGCCCCCAACCCAAGTTCAGTAAGAATAAAATACCCTGTATTTGTGACTAATTGCTTAGTTTTCGACCCCAAGTTCTATGGCGATATTTTTCATCCTCTTGATGCCATCTATCACCCCGCTTAATTTTTAGGTCGAATTTTGCAACACCCTGTATAACCTATACAATATGAGTGTTTCAGCAAATATTCTGAGGTTTTATGGCCGTTAATATATCGTTCACCGGCAAAAAAAAGTGACACATCTCTCAAAAATTCATTTTGCGTTTTATTCCACTAATAGGTTTGTTACTGGTGCGTCGTGCTACACAAAAAATTTCGAAAGTGTAGTTATATGGAAAATCACTTTATTAAGCTTTATGTTCATTCCTGATCACAGAAGGGGGGTGGATTGTGTGGGGAGGTAAAATTGGTCAACGCACCAAACCACATCCTATGTCTTCATTCTTTAGGGTTTTACGCTTTTATGCACGTTTTTACTCCTGCTGAAGAACTAAATGCTATAATCACATTTTTCGTTAAAATCATGCAAAATTTCTTTTGCCTCTCCTGTGAAATTTACTTTTGTCGAGATGTGTCACTTATGGGTGAGCGATATGTATGTATACATATATCATCACAATTCTAAATTATATTATTTATTTAAATTCAATTTCGGTTTCTTGGTAACAAAACTTCTAATCAAATAGTCATTGACGGTTTCTTGATAATAAATCTCTTAATCAAATAGTCATTGACAATTGTTATAATATTTGATTATCTATTAAACTATGATTCGAGTTGAAAATATTAATGTTTGCGTGAATCTTAATGATAAATTTGATTAAACTCTAAAAGAAGTATGTATTTTATGCTTAATTCCTCATTTGGGTGCAGTTCAATTTATCAGTACAATATACTAATACAATACAATATTACTAATATATGTATATATATATATACATATACTATCACTATTCTAAATTATATTATTTACTTAAATTCAATTTCGGTTTCTTAACAATAAATCTTCTAATCAAATAATCATTGACAATTGTTATAACATTTGATTCTCTATTAAACTACGGTACGAATTGAAAATGGTAACATTTGAGTTAATCTTAGTGACAAATTTGATTAAACTCTAAAAGAAAAAATGTATCTTATGCTTGCTTCCTCATTTGGGTGAATTTCAGTTTACTAGTTCAATTTACTAATACAATATAATATTACTAATATATATACCCATACATATACTATCTCTATTCTAAATTATATTAATTATTTAAATTCAATTTCGGTTTCTTAATTATAAATCTTCTAATCAAATAATCATTGGTAATTATTATAATATTTGCTTCCCTATTAAACTATGGTACAAATTAAATAGGGGAGACTAGGGAGGGTTGACCATACGGGAGGCTTGACCCACCATCAGTTTTCATATTTAAAAGAATTTCAGAGTTTTATCAATAGGTGTCAACCAAAGCTACCGGAATGCTCAAACAACAGTCTCTGTTTCATACAGATAATCAAAATAGGCGTGGAAAAAATCAGTTGTGATACGTTTTCAACCCAAGAGTTATGTTTTGTAGAAATATTTTGTAAGCCTTTTTCAAATAAAATATAGCACAGAAATTTAAGTTAGTGGGTTGTAAGTAATGTAGAAACATCGAGCTTTCATTCCAGGCATAAAGATTATACAGTAAGTTAGGCTTAACATAACAGTGTGCTATTCTTTAGAAAAAGGCTATGTGCAGAGGCTTGAACCAGTCAATGTGAGGGAGGGTTGACTACATGTTCAAGGCTCCCTTAACACATTCACAGCGGGAAACGAGAATTCTCGTATTCATTCAAAAAAACATCATTGACTAAAGGCGTGGCTTCTATCTTAAAGAAAATGCATTTATATCATGTTGTCCATATTTTTTTCTATTGTAAGACATTTTATATTAAATTCGCTCATTGAAAGATTTTTACCGATGTATCAATTTGGGAAACCTATCTAGAACACCAATTTACAAAAGTCTTTCGGAACACGGAGGAGCTTCTACTGTTTTAAAATTCAGATTTGATAAAAAAAATTGCCCATCGGCTATGTGTTAATTAAGGGGTTTTGGAAATCTTTTTATTATGCTCTGTGCATAATGAAAGATTAATGGTTATATACGAAAATGAATGAAAATTTATCCTTCAAAGGTACGGTAAAATGGGGTGATGGAAAAGAAAATGTTTAAAACTGATTAAGTAAAATAATGCTAAAAAGTGATAAAATATCTTTATTAATATTGACGATCGTTTCGTCGCACCAACGGTGACATTTTCAAAATGATTTATGATAGAAATATTTTCACAAATTTTAAAAACGATAAACATAGTAAACAATGTCACGAGACATGATGCATAATGAAAAATATTGTAAACCTAAAATTAAATTAAAATTAAATTAGCTATTTGTGAGCGTGGATTAATTTTCATATAATTTAACAAAACAATAACATAGTAAACAATGTCACGAGACAACATGCATAGTGAAAAACATTGCAAAACATAAAATTAAAATAAAATTATCTTGGCTATTTGCGAGTGTGGATTAATTTTGACTATTGTTATTAAAATTACATAGCATCTCTTTCCAAATTTTAGCTAAATCAAGGGACACTGAATCATTGCAAATATTCTTGTTGCGTAAAAATTAAGATTAATGAAGATTGATTAATTAATTAATTTTAATTAAAATTGATTAATTAAGATTGACGAAACGATCGTCAATCTTAATAAAGATATTTTATCACTTTTTTAGCATTATTTTACTTAATCTGCTTATAAGTGATTTTTATACATGTTTTTAAACATGTTTTTATGCTTAAAACTGATTAAAGAAAGATATAAAAAATTGTTATTTACTCTGTACGAAAAAAATTAATGAAATATAAGTGGGAAAGTTGATAGGACTATAGCATCGATTGAAGACCGGGTTCCAAATGCTAAAAAAAAACTCCAACTAATAAAATTTACTGGACTTACTCTTTATTTAAAAGCATCGTTAGGTGGTTCAGTTAAAGAACAATGGGAGAGAGAGACCCCCATAGATACATAGGGCGCCGAAGCGCCTATTCTTTTAGACAACTTTACATCTCGAAAGCTGAAACAGAAGTGTAGTTTTTTTGCAAGAAGTCAAGAAATCTTGGCGTCGCACAGAATCGCCAATTTACAACTTTTGGTGACTGCGCGAAAATGAACAAAGGGTCTTGGCGATAAACATTACCGCAAAAATGTGGTGATACAATCAGACGGGGGAGGCCGAGATTGCAAGCAAGCGATTCTAATACGATGAGAAATGCGTCAGAAAAGCGAAACTTGTTTATACAACAGATCTTACAAAGAAGGCCGCTGCCTGAGAAAAATGTTGGAAATCACAGGCATCTGGCTTTTAGCTCGACCACAAGACACGATAAATACATGCTTCCCATAAGATCTGTTCATTTTTACTTTTTTTATTTTTGTTGTTAACATAATTTCAACGGTCAAATGTTAGCAGAGATAAAACTTGTTTCTGACTGCGCTGGGCGAACATCTGATGAAATTAATGAAGGCCATGAAACCAGCAGCTGCGATTCTAATTTTTATTTATTTCTTTGCACTGGGAGGGGTAGCTGACAGATAAGGAAAAGGAAAAGAAAAAAAAAAGGAATGAATCTTTGCGGCTGGAAATAAAGATGTTTTTAGAAAGAAAACCTTTTAATAAAAGCTGGATGGTTTTGAGAAATGAATTTAATTACATATTTCAGCATAAGAAAGAGGGGGGGGGGATAATGTGATTTAAAAGTAAAAATTATGTTTTAAATTAATTTTGAATAAAAATTATAGGTATGGGACAGAAACGCTGTCACAAGGACCTTTTTTGCATTTAAGCATTACTTACAATATCTAAAGGTATGGTTATGAAGCCACTTTATTTTAATTCCCAAACTCCACAATGGCACCAGAATTTTGCTAAAATATTTTTAATTTAATATGTATGTGAAATATAGCCTTTTTCATATTTCCAAATAAATATGTTCATATATTTCGGTGCCAGTCATTCATTTCAACATATTAGTACTGAAAGTACTTTGCCTCTGAAAGGGTTAAAAGATGTTAATGATACGTTAAGTACTCATGCGGATGCAAAAGAACTTAGCATGGATCGAAAAACTTTTGGAAGGTATGTAAACAAATTTCAACATAATGAATTGAGTGAGATGAAGCCAAACTATGTGACAACTAAAGTTGTCTGGTCGAATGCCACAAAAAGTAGGACAAGGAGATAAATAAAAAGCGGAACAGTGGATCCTAAATCCGTACGTAATAACATATGAAACCCTATGAAAACGGAACCTGTCTCTAACGGGGTACTGTCTTAAATGTTAAAATTTCATTTTCCCTGTTGTACAATTATACCTGCTCAGACAAATTCCTGTTTAAAACAAAATTTTTATCCTCTGACATGCGATTGCGCCTAAACAGGTTTCTTAAAGCATCATATTTATAAAAATATTTTCTTATAATAATTAAAGCATGTAGCATAAAGTTACTTTGCTTTTTTTAAAACTGATTTTATTTCTCTTCACAAATATTTCAATATAAAACTAAGTGGGTCAAGCCTCCCATATGTGGGGAGCCTTGACCCATTATTTTCTCATGATTAAAATCAATCATGTATCAAATTTCTTATATGTTACACTTATGTAGCAATTTTATTTTGACAACTGATTGTATAACGAATAAAATGATATATAAAACTTTATTCTACGTTCAATATTTAAAAAATAAAAAAATATTTTGTAAAAAGTGGGTCAACCCTTCGTAGTCTCCCCTATATTAATGATTGTGTGAAACTTAATTATAAATTTGATTAAATTCTTAAAAAAAAAAAAAAAAAAAAAATTAAGCTTACTTCCTCATTTGGTTTCAGTTCAGTTTGCTAGTTCAATATACTAATAAAATATAATATTACTAATATATGTGTACATATACATATACTATTACTATTCTAAAATATATTAATTATTTGAATTCAATTTCGGTTTCTTGATAATAAATCTTTTAATCAAATAGTCATTCACAATAGTTATAATATTTGATTCTCTATTAAACTGTGTTGCGAATTGAAAATATTAATGTTTGCGTGAATCTTAACCCTCTCGCTGCGCAACCCGAGATATTCTCGGGCATGCATTTTTCCGTCTAATACTATTTGGTTACTCCCACAGTTATTTTTTAGCGAAAACTTTGTCTGATTTAATCAGGACAATTTCCCCGCTTACGATAGTCAAAAATTTCTGCTTTAAAGAACCGGTGATATAAGATTAAAAATTCTGAAAAGGGCGCTCATCGCGAAGAATTACATACGCAGTGACAGGGTTAATGATAAATTTGATTAAACTGTAAAATAAAAAGTATTTTACGCTTACTTTCTCATTTTGGTGCAGTTCAATTTACTAGTTCAATATACTAATACAATAAAATAGTACTAATATATGTATATATATACATATATTATCACTATTCTAAATTATATTATTTATTTAAATTCAATTTCAGTTTCTTGATAATGAATCTTCTAATCAAATAGTCATTGACAGTTGTTATAATATTTGATTCCCTATTAAACTATGGTATACGAATTGAAAATAATAATGTTTACGTGAATCTTAAAGATAAATTTGATTAAACTCTACAGGAAAAAATATTTTATGCTTACTTCCTAATTTGGGTGCAGTTCAAGATCACTAATACAATATAATATTACTAATATATGTAGGGGAAAGTGTGGTAAAATCGGCTACCATAAATGTTTGTTGTTCTCAAATGCAGTCAAATGGGAAAACAAACTCTGAACACCGTTTTTACTTTAAAATGATCTTTGGCTATAACAAAACGCATTTCTTTCAATAAAAAATATAATTGATTATATAAAAAAATAATTTTTTTCAGAAATATGCAAAAATTCGGATTTACCCCACTGGTTGGGTAAAACCGGGTATCCATTTAAAACTCCTGGGAAAACGCATTTTAGTCACAAAAATTCTTGTTTAATTAGTAAAAAATACAATTTTGCTGTTTTTTTAACAAAAGGAAATTGCACGTTTTCTTTCACGTGTCAAAATAAACCTGTGGCACATTTTCTACATTGTATAGGCATACCTACTTTACACTGAAAGTCTTCGAGTTCTTTTAGTTTCAAAAATGAAAAATGAATTTGTCATCATATTCTTCTGCTATACAACATATTTTATGTGTCCATCCGTTGCATTTAAAACATTGTATCCAACCTTCTTTGGATTTAGAATTTGAACAAATTTCATTGAAAAACATACGGGGTTCATTATCTGCTTCTTCTTCTGAGGATGTCTCCTCAACCTTCTTTGGTTTCTTTTTTCTGTTGACTCTTAATTTATTTTCTCTTTTTAAGAATCTTCTTTTTAATCTTGCAGTTTGTTTGGTTTATTTCTCTTTAATACCTGTTTCGATCTCTAATTTATAGGGCGAAAAATTCAAAATAACTGTTTTGCTCCTTTTGTCAGATCTTTTCTCAATTCTAAAGCCTTCCTGGGGAAGGGGTAATAACATTTTAAGCAGAATCGGAAATGCAAGTTGCTGAGCTACATAGTTTGAAAATGTCAATGGGAGAAGTTTAGTAATGTATTCTGTAGAGGTAACATTTTGAATCGCTGATGACGTCTGTGATTGTGATGTCAACTGCTGCATGTGGTAGCAGCTTGACGTGGAAGATGCTGGTTGATGTCAATTGATGTGTGTGTGATGTCAATGCTTTTAGGTTTGGAAGGTTGAGCTCCATTATCCTGTGATGTTTCCGAAATATTTATTCTGCAGATATACCAACCGTGGCTGCATAGAACTAAATGTATTATCACGACATTCGTGGGTTTCTTTGTCGTTTCCGAAAGAGCAAAAACATGGTCTGGAAAAACATCGTTGTGATAGGAAAAAATCCCTATTCACTCAAGTCCTCTGATTGCAGTATTTGCAACTGCTGCTCTAAAAAATGCAGCTTTAAATAATTTTACAATTTGGCAAATTGTTCCAGGTCGCTCAGAATTGGAAAGTAACCACTTCCTCATATCTTGCTCGTAGTATGGATTTAGATGTGCATGAAGGACACATCAAGGAGCTGAAATTGATGTGTTGCGTATGGAGGAAGCTATAAGATAAAAAAAAATGTTTTCTCTTGCTAGATTGATTAACTCGATGCTTTCAGCATTAGTTGAATGCCCATCAAGAATTAAAAGAACGGGCTTTCTTGGAAGCGTTGAATTTTGATACTTTTCTTCGGGAGGGAGTGTTGTGGTTTCGGGGGGGTGGGGGACATTATAGAATTCCGGGGCTGGGATTGCACTTTTTGACCATTGAAAATAAAAAATATTTGCCGGGGGGGGATCTGATTACTCTGTGGGGGAATGCCCCCCCTCGGGCCACCCACTGAATTTAACACTGTTTCCAGGAGAAAGATTGGAAAAATCTATAATTTTTTTGAACCAAATAACGAAGGTCTCTTTCGTAATCCATCCATTCCTATTACATACAGCAAATGATCCTGGGAAAGCATCATTCATCAAGAGAGGGTTTTCTTTTGTTTGTTTAATATTTATTTGAAAAAAAAAATCTTGTTTTAGATTATATAGCGTAGTTATATCGCATTGAGATTTTATAGATTATTTATCAGTTAGGACAGATTACTTTATTTAAAAAAACCGTTTTCGAAATATATTTTGAATTTTAAACAGGCCTATAACGCAAGTTATTAGAATGTCATTTATTAAACTGTAATAAACATAATATAAAAATATACCTTAATTAGTACCATTATTTTGTTCATTAATAATTGCATTTTATTTAATTTAATAAATTTAAGCTAACATTTGGTTCCACTTTTAAATATAAAACAAAATCAAAATTAACGTTTTCACTGTAATTAGGTAGATTTAGAATTATAAGATAACTTAACAGCATTAAAAATGCAATTTAAAGCTGGATGCTAATTTATTAACTATACTAAAAAATATCATTCCATGAGTGTAGGCCAAAACCGTGTATACCCGATTTTGACCCACTCCTAAGTACCAGGTCTTACCCCAGCATGACACAGATTTTTAAACAAGGCGCCACTACTCTCAGTCCTATAGCAAAAGATCAGTAAAAATGTTAAAATATATACTGGAAAGTAAATAATTAAATATAGTACTTACCAATATTTAATATACTGACAAATAATGATTATATGCGTAAAACCTAGAATCAAACAAAAGAATTTTTAAGAGTAATTTAAATAAATTCTTCACACAAAATAATAATCGCATATAGCAACGTTTCGTTCAGCTACAAATGCTGTAATGGTTGTCGACATGTATTTTCTAGTGCTGGTTAATAGATAGCAGTACAACTCAGGGAGGAATCTGCGCTACCCGGTTTTATCCGCCTACCCGGTTTTGTACGACTTTCCCCTATATATATATATACTATCATTATTCGATATTATAAATTCAATTTCGGTTTCTTCATCATAAATCTTCTAATCAAATAGTAATTGACAATTGTTATAATATTTGATTATCTATTAAATTATGATTCGAATTGAAAATATTAATGTTTGCGTGAATCTTAATGATAAATTTCATTAAACTCTAAAACAAAAAAGTATTTTAGGCTTATACTTTCTCATTTTGGTGCAGTTCAATTTACTAGTTCAATGTAGTAACACAATATAATATTACAACTAGTAAATCTGCAGATCAGGAGCCTCAACGTAATCTTTGCAAGTCATTGTTTTTTAACACTCATTGCATAATATTCAACTTCCTACAAATCGCTTTTTAAAGTTTTCAAATTACATAAATATTTATGAGCATACAAGATACTTCATAAAGTTTCAGAAATTAAAAGTGTTAAACAAGTGATTGTAAATTGATGTTCTGAAATTCTGATGAGCTACTTATTCTGGTAACTTTTTAAATCAAAAATTGCATTTCTTCAGGGGGGCAGAGCCCCCCTGAACCCCTCGTAGTCTATTTAAATTAACATTCGTAATTTTTTATTGATTGTGTGGATGGTTATAGTATATCTTAGATTTTGTTTACGCTGTGATTTATAAGGATAAGCATAAGTTTTTTTTTTTATAAATTAATAAAATTAAAATTTTAAATAAAATATTCATGTTAACCGTACACAGACAATAAATCTTGAAGTGACGCCAAAAATGTAACCCTAAAATCAGCTACATTCGGCACAACACAACGACGTGCTTAAAAAAAAAAAAAAAAAAAAAAAAAAACGGATTAAGTCAAAGAATTTGGTCCCTGTTCCACGTGCTTGTTTTGTTTGGGCCGAATGAGGGCATTTAAATCTGAGCGATAACGCACATCGTATTGCAAACTGTTTTTACGGCATACTGCATCTCCATCTATCTCTTTCCTCCGTGAATAATAGTTAATTTTATTTTACCCAAGATCTTTTTATTCCAGCATCTTTGTTTTCGATAAATGACGTCTAATTCACCTGCTATGCGTACTTACTCAAAACTTTTCATCTTGTTATATTAAGAAATACTCGAGAGTTTTCTTTTTATTTACAATATGCCGCCATATTAATTTTTCTATTCTTAATTTTATTTTTCATTTTCCTGTTTCACGACAAAACATTTCAATTGAAAATTGTTTAAAAGAAAATATTATTCCAGGTTTTGATTTTCTTGGCAACAATTAAAGAAATATTGGTAAATGTTATGGGAAAATGTTACGTTATTCTCTATGAAAATAATGAACTTTTGTATTTTTAAGCAAAATATTTCAATAAAATAAATAAAATAAAATAAAATAAATATTGCCTATTTTTATTTCTAGGCTAAAATCCTTCTATATGCAAAGATACAAATGCATTAATTCATCTGTTTTGACGTTGGCTTTACTCAAGCATTATACACGCAATTATACTAATATTATTAGGACCAAATATGTTGCTAGGCAACAGAGAAAGAAAAGGAAAAAAATGAAACATGCATTATGTCAAATTGATAAAACAAAATCCTTTATATTATTGCAAAACATGCATAAAATTCCCCCCAATATTATAAACCTAATTAAAAAAAATCTCGCAAATATATTGACATAATTTATTGGAATAATTGCCGAAACGTCAGTGAAGGCTTACTGTGGAGACACGAAAAGTTTTGATTTCCGTTTGTCTGTCTGTCTGTCTGTCTGTCCGTCTGTTCCGCGATAACTACCGCAAAAAGCATCCGATCGGCTTGAAATTAATGTGGCATGTTGATGAGGTACTCGGACTTAGCTGTATGGTTTTTGGTTAAATTTGGTTCATTCGTTCGGGAAATATAGAACATTTTATTTTGCTCTGTAATGCTTTTCAATGGCAAGTCAGACGATTTTCAAATTTTCATTTGTTGAAAGAAATGGCTCATAGAAAAAATGGATTTAAATGGTAAATTTTTGATGCTGAAAATTTTAAATAAGAGTAGTAAATTATTCCTATTAGTTTGCAATTTTGTCAAAACATTTGTCAGAGCTTTTAAATTAGGTGTATAACTTATGATGGAATTTTATACATGTGTTCGAATGATATAAAACATTTTATTTTATGAATTTACTTATATTTCATTTTTTCTTCTTTTAACCGTTGCGTAGCAACTATATCTCATCTAAAAATATCATAAATGTGAAAGTATGTATGGTTTTTAAAGTCAAATCAAAGTTAAAAGGAATGAATTAATGAATGCCTTTGTATAGATATTTGCATATAGATTGATTTAAACGCAGAAATGAAAATAGTATTTATATACTATATAGAATAATATCTTTATTTATGTATTCAACTATTTTGATTATAAAAGAAAAAGTTCGTTATTTTCATACAGAATAAACTGACATTATTCTATTAAACTTTATAAACTTTATTGTTGCCAAAAAAAAAAAAAAAAAAAAAAAAAAAAAAAGGGGGAATAACAATTTCTCCCAAAGAGTTCATTTTAATTTGTAAGATTTTCACGTGCAAAGGGAAAATGCAGCAAATTACAAATAATAAAAAAGATAAATAGGACAGGAATGAATACATATAAACATTTCACACCAAATACCACCTAAATTAATTTTTGTAGTGGTATTTTCCCACACTACGAAGAAAGATTCCTCGATTTACACGATTTTACTTGGCCTTCCTTTTCTCATTGGTTGCGATTTCATTTTCGCAATTGCGTATATTAATTGGCACAAAATTTTACATTTTTATGACTGAGGTATATGTAAGGCCATACAAATAAGAAATTCCGTATTGTTTCCTATAAAATGTGATAAAGTGTTGGTTAACTATATATGTTTCTATTAAGAGGAGCAGGGCTGCCAAGCCTCCGGCGTTCTGGATACCAGTATTTTAATACAAAAAATGTTACTTTATTTAATTGAAACATTTGCGCGATTTAAAAGAACAACATTTTCTGTAAGGTAATAGTGTTGTGCAAAAAGCCTGAGACTTGCCATGTCTGGTGGTGAGTGAAATGTTTTATTTAATGCATTTATCTCTATTTTAATGCTACGTGAACAACGTCCCGTGTAACAGCTTGTAGAGTGTAAAATAAATTATTAAAATAATCTCTATTACGAAAAATGAAACAAAATGCCCGGCTAAGGGAAATAAAAGGTTAGTTAACCTTTCGTAATTTGACCTGAACACAGGTGTGCATCAAATTTCAACGGTGTTTGTAACATCACGATTTTAAATTAAATGTGGATACTATTAAAAGGCTATCACAAAAAATACTTAACGGCGCCATATCACGTTTATCTTAGTCAATTGGAAGTGGACACGATGATGAATTATTAACCGTTAGGTTTAGAACTCCACCTACTTTAGAGTGATTTTAGTAAGTTAATGCTATCGAGTACATTTTTAGATATTTAGATTAGATCTTAGATATAAATATTGCAGAATGGTAATCAAAATTATTATTAGATTTCTAAATTAGATGTCTCAGTTTACATTTCCAAAAGTTCTTTATCCATTAGATACAGATGTTTGTGGTTAGCAGGCAAGTAAATACTGCTGTATGGATATTAGGATAACGTAAAATGCTTGACCAAATTGTTGCTTATCCTTATAAATCGCAGTGTAAAAATGAATCTAAGATATAGGATAATCATTAACTCAATCAATAGAAAACTACAAATGCAAAATAAATTACACAACGGGTGGTTCAGGGGGGGGGGGCACCCCGTTGAAGAAATTTGCTTTATTATATAAAAATTACTAGAATAAGTAGCTCGTGAGAATTTCAGAATATCATTACATAACAACGTGTTTAATTTAACGCTTCTAATGTCTGAAACCATCGAAATATTTTTTTCTCCTTCTATAAATGTTTGAGTAATTTAAAAGTTTAAATTTTGTTTTTGTAGAAAGATTAATATTAAGCAAAATTTGCTAAAAACAATAAGTTGCAGAGATGACGTTGAGGCTCTTGATCTGCAGATTTACTAGTTTAATAATGTTATTTAAAAATTTCAGTATCAAAAATTTACCATTTAAATCCATTTTTCATATGAGCCATTTCTTTCAACAAATGAAAATCTGAAAATCGTCTGACTTGCCATTGAAAAGCATTATAGAGCAAAATAAAATGTTCCATATTTCCCGAACGAATGAACAAAATTTAACCAAAAACTATACAGCTAAGTCCGGGTACCTCATCAACATGCCCAGTGAATTTCAAGCCGATCGGATGCTTTTTGCGGCAGTTATCGCGGAACAGACAGACAGACTAACAGACAGACAGACTAACAGAAACCAAAACTTTTCGTGTCTCCACAGTAAGCCTTCACTGATGTTTCGGCAAATATATGTATATATATACATATAATATCACTATTCTAAATTATACTAGTAAATCTGCAGATCAAGAGCCTCAACGTCATCTCTGCAACTTATTGTTTTTAGCAAATTTTGCTTAATATTAATCTTTCTACAAAAACAAAATTTAAACTTTTAAATTACACAAACATTTATAGAAGGAGAAAAAAATATTTCGATGGTTTCAGACATTAGAAGCGTTAAATTAAACACGTTGTTATGTAATGATATTCTGAAATTCTCACGAGCTACTTATTCTAGTAATTTTTATATAATAAAGCAAATTTCTTCAGGGGGTGCCCCCCCCCCCCCCCTTGAAACCCCGTTGTGTAATTTATTTTGCATTTGAAATTTTCTATTGATTGAGTTAATGATTATCCTATATCTTAGATTCATTTTTACACTGCGATTTATAAGGATAAGCAACAATTTGGTCAAGCATTTTACGTTATCCTAATATCCATACAGAAGTATTTACTTGCCTGCTAACCACAAACATCTGTATCTAATGGATAAAGAACTTTTGGAAATGTAAACTGAGACATCTAATTTAGAAATCTAATAATAATTTTGATTACCATTCTGCAATATTTATATCTAAGATCTAATCTAAATATCTAAAAATGTACTCGATAGCATTAACTTACTAAAATCACCCTAAAGTAGGGGGAGTTCTAAACCTAACGGTTAATAATTCATCATCGTGTCCACTTCCAATTGACTAAATAGATAAACGTGATATGGCGCCGTTAAGTATTTTTTGTGATAGCCTTTTAATAGTATCCACATTTAATTTAAAATCGTGATGTTACAAACACCGTTGAAATTTGATGCACACCTGTGTTCAGGTCAAATTACGAAAGGTTAACTAACCTTTTATTTCCCTTAGCCGGGCATTTTGTTTCATTTTTCGTAATAGGGATTATTTTAATAATTTATTTTACACTCTACAAGCTGTTACACGGGACGTTGTTCACGTAGCATTAAAATAGAGATAAATGCATTAAATAAAACATTTCACTCACCACCAGACATGGCAAGTCTCAGGCTTTTTGCACAACACTATTACCTTACAGAAAATGTTGTTCTTTTAAATCGCGCAAATGTTTCAATTAAATAAAGTAACATTTTTTGTATTAAAATACTGGTATCCAGAACGCCGGAGGCTTGGCAGCCCTGCTCCCCTTAATAGAAACATATATAGTTAACCAACACTTTATCACATTTTATAGGAAACAATACGGAATCTCTTATTTGTATGGCCTTACATATACCTCAGTCATAAAAATGTAAAATTTTGTGCCAATTAATATACGCAATTGCGAAAATGAAATCGCAACCAATGAGAAAAGGAAGGCCAAATAAAATCGTGTAAATCGAGGAATCTTTCTTCGTAGTGTGGGAAAATACCACTACAAAAATTAATTTAGGTGGTATTTGGTGTGAAATGTTTATATGTATTCATTCCTGTCCTATTTATCTTTTTTATTATTTGTAATTTGCTGCATTTTCCCTTTGCACGTGAAAAATCTTACAAATTAAAATGAACTCTTTGGGAGAAATTGTTATTCCCTTTTTTTTTTTTTTTTTTTTTTTTTTTTTTTTTTTTTTTTTGCAACAATAAAATTTATAAAGTTTAATAGAATAATGTCAGTTTATTCTGTATGAAAATAACGAACTTTTTCCTTTATAATCAAAATAGTTGAATACATAAATAAAGATATTATTCTATATAGTATATAAATACTATTTTCATTTCTGCGTTTAAATCAATCTATATGCAAATATCTATACAAAGGCATTCATTAATTCATTCCTTTTAACTTTGATTTGACTTTAAAAACCATACATACTTTCACATTTATGATATTTTTAGAGGAGATATAGTTGCTACGCAACGGTTAAAAGAAAAAAAATGAAATATAAGTAAATTCATAAAATAAAATGTTTTATATTATTCGAACACATGTATAAAATTCCATCATAAGTTATACACCTAATTTAAAAGCTCTGACAAATGTTTTGACAAAATTGCAAACTAATAGGAATAATTTACTACTCTTATTTAAAAATTTCAGCATCAAAATTTTACCATTTAAATCCATTTTTTATATGAGCCATTTCTTTCAACAAATGAAAATTTGAAAATCGTCTGACTTGCCATTGAAAAGCATTACAGAGCAAAATAAAATGTTATATTTTTAAAATATATTTCCCGAACGAATGAACCAAATTTAACCAAAAACCATACAGCTAAGTCCGAGTACCTCTTCAACATGCCACATTAATTTCAAGCCGATCGGATGCTTTTTGCGGCAGTTATCGCGGAACAGACGGACAGACAGACAGACAGACAGACAGACAGACAGACAAACGGAAATCAAAACTTTTCGTGTCTCCACAGTAAGCCTTCACTGACGTTTCGGCAATTATTTATTTAAATTCAATTTCGGTTTCTTGATTATAAATCTTCTAATCAAATAGTCATTGACAATTGTTATAATATTTGATTCTCTATTTTATTTAAATTCAATTTCGGTTTCTTGATAATAAATCTTCTAATCAAATAGTCATTGATAATTGTTATAATATTTGATTCTCTATTAAGCTATGGTACGAATTGAAAATATTAATATTTTCGTGAATATTAATGATAAATTGGATTAAACTCTAAAAGAAATAAGTATGTATTTCATGCTTAATTCCTCATTTGGGTGCAATTCAATTTATTAATTCTCGTAAATTGATTTCTTTTCCTTTTGGGAAAATTTAATCATTTAATAATAGCATAGTATATGTCTAAATGGGAATTATTCAACAAAATATGATTATTTAGGTCAAAAATTATTTGAAAATTTTATTGCAAAAGTGATTATTATAATAATTTTATATGCATTTGAAGGTTGGTTAAAATTTATTTGTATCTGTTTCTGCAGGTGAATCTAATTACCCCGACAGTATTTCCTTTGCGAAATTTATTGATTTCATAAATTTACAATTTTACTGGATTATCTGAAACAAATTTACGAATGATTAAATACATTAATGAATTTGTAATGAGAAACTTTACCAGAGGTATATTATAAAACATTTCATTTATGTTCCTATATGATATTTAAAATTTCATAAATTACTTTATAATGGCTTTCAAAGAAGCATTAATGATAAATGTGAACAATAAATAAAAATAAATAAATATTACATTAAACTCTCTATTCTAAAAAAGTAACTAACGTTGTTACCGCTGCCGTAAAAGATTTTATTGTTACCGGAGGTTTTTCTTCGCTAATATTTAAAAAAAAAACTACTGCCTACAAAAATATGAAAATTGGTAGTATTATAGGGAAATGATTGATAAACACCCCGAAGTAAGCAGTTCTTATGTAGAATAATTATTTAAAGATATATTTAATGTGAAATTTGGTCAAAATCGTTCCATCAAAAATGTTTTATAGTAGGAGCAAAAACTATACATAAGAATATATATTTTTTAATTTGATTAATTTTTTGCATTCTTTTTTACTTTTTAATTCAAATTTTTATCATTTCAAGAGGTATTATTTTCATATTTTAGAAAAGGCTATGATTATGTGATAAAAGCAGGAATATATTAAAACTTGCGTCATAAAAATTATATTGAAACATGAAAATTAAAAGATAAAGGGAACTTTAAAATAATAAATTCATTAATAACCGTTAAAAGCAGTAAATGGGGGATATTACATAATATGTAAAATGGCCAAATACTAATATTGCCAAACAGTTTAAATTTAACAATATATTTAGATTAGACATTTATTTCATATTCCGAGATGATATTTTAAACTATTGTTGCTCTGTTATGTTTAAGATAGCGCAATTAACAACATTTCCTTTCTAACTACAAAAGTATCTTCATGTGAATATTAAAAAGAGAAAGAAAACTTCTGTCGTTGACAAATTACGCCAGATTTAAAACAATACATTTAAATTGTCTTATTTTAAACAACCTTCTTATAGTGTTGTTAAAAAAGACCCGGAGTCAAAGACTCTGCTTACTTAGTTCATTTTATATTAGCTTGTTTTCAAATGTTTAAGTGTCTGATTTAACCAAACACAAAAACAGCCATTAGATATCTTAACAGCAGTTGATTCGTCCATAAAATTTTCCAAACAAAGGGAAAAAATGGAAACCCGTTACAGTGAGATCGCCATTGGTTTTTTAATTATAATTCTATCTTTCGTAATATTTTTATAGCCGAACAAATTAGCGTGTATTTAGAGTCCGCGGTTTCTGAACGAAGGTTAGAGAGCGTAGCTCGTATGAAGCAGAGCCCCCTGGTTTAAAAGAAAAATGTATCCATACATATTTATAATATATATATATTCATCTGTGCGTCTGTGTGGCTTAATTCTGTATAAGAAATCTATCTTCTTGTCAAAGGATTTCATTGCGAAAGATAGAAAAGAGGAAGAAGAATGTCTTTAAATTTTACGAAGCATTAACACTAATTAATAAAAAATATAAATATATAACATTAAATCAGTAACATGAGTAATCAACAGATTAAAAAAAAATAATGTCGACTTTCAGAGGTTTAAATTAATAATATTGTAAGATGAAAAATATCAAAGTATTTTCAAGCGACTTTACTCTCGCAAAATTGATATAATGTAGATATAAATACTGATTACTTGTAGTTATATCAAAATGCGTAGTTTACTTCATATTCTGTCGCATATTGATTATGGACATCAATTATGTTGATATATGATACGGAATATGTCGTAAAATGAATTTACTAATGGCATATATATTTTGGCTTAAGTCTCCAGAAGGATGTATCCTTACGTAAAAGGATTTTATACGGAAAAGGACAAATATGAATACTTCTAATTCATATATAAATATAACACTGATTAATAAAAATGTAAGTACTTCTTATAGAATAATTATCACAATAAATTAAAAAACTGGAAAACAGGAATTCTGCTTTTTCTGACTTTACTGTCGCTCCCAATGAAAAAAAAATATATATATATATATAAGTATAGATAGTACAAAACATATTTCAGTTTCAAGACTTAAAATACAAACTTCTGTTTTATATATAATGACGTCTTTTGGATTCGCTGAAGAATTCCACATTTCCGATCCAGTCTTAAACAACATCTATATAAAAGTATGCATAATTGACGTCACTATCGCGGAATAATACGCAAACACAGCAAAAAGCGATGTCGTTATTGAAGAAACGCGACAAAAAAATCAATCGGGTATCTAATGATTAATATGCCTTCATTTGTTTGTAATATTAATATGAATACTAAAAATTAAATATAGTTTATAATAGCTTCATGTTTTATCAGTAATCATTCATTTATATTTTTTCAAAAATGGCACGTATTTTAATTTCAATATTTTTTTTCAGTTGTTACGAGAAAAGGGCATCGAAAAGATATAGTAATCTACTATTTTCCAATTATTTTACTTTTACTTTCTACAGAAATAGAGTACATCAGTTGCCACCATTACAGAAATGGCATTAAAAACTACAATTAATATCTCAAATATAAATTGTGTTACAATTTTCAAACAAATTGTAGTTAAAAGTACTTTTTTCCCCATTTCGGAGGTTAAAAATATATCAAGAATTAAACATAATTTCGAAGATTTAGATTAGAAAAAAAAATCCATGATGTAATAATTGATATTGAAAAAGCTTGCAAAAATCTGCTCATTTTTTATGTTAATATCCATAATTTACCTCATTAATGTATCTCAAATTATTTGTGGTCCAGAAATATTAAGAGGTCTCAGTACTCTTAAAGCTTCAAAATTTTCGGAATTTGAATTTTTTTAGATGTTAAAGTCCCATTTTGTCTGAACATTTTGATATAAAGGTTTCCTTGAAATTCCCATTAGAACAGAAGTTATGACTTTTACAATTATACACCCTCAATAGCTGAAGCGGCGTTTGGGGCCGTTCAAATATTACGTAAGCACCTAAGGGGGGGGGGGGGGAGGGGGTTAGCGATTTGCTTATTTCTGCTGACAAGGGGGGGGGGTTGAATGATGCTTACGTAAGACATTTTCAGAATCTCTAACTTGTAAAAAAAAAAATATATATATATAAAATTTCAAATTGAAAGAAAGAAACAGCAAAAGAATATAAACTTGAAGTTCTGATGTCAGCTATTTTGACCGCACAAGGAAAACATAAACGATCTCTTTTATCTAGAGGTGACTGTTCATGTTTGATGCATGAGGGCTTATTATCTCTGAGAACTTACTACTATTTCTAATTGTGAGAATAGAATAGAATAGAATTGAATGGACCGATGCGATATGATGTATTGTGACAATATGAGTTTTCCGGGAAAGCTTCCAAAACGTAAGTAAAATTTCATCTTTTTTGTTTCCACCCCTCCTCTGTCAAGTGGTTGAACCCCATAACCATAGTGACCGACTGCTCTACAGTCTGGTGTCTCGTGAGTTTTGAAAATCTCTCAGTAGAGATCTGCACGTGCCGGGCTTGGGCCTATTTTCATTCACGGCACTCGGAGCGGGCCCGGGCCATACATTTTTCTGAAGGCTCGGGGCGAGCCGTGGTTAGTTACTACTCTTTACGGGCCGGGCCGGGTTCGGGCCTTACTTTTTTCCTGGGGGATCGGGCCGGGCCCATGTTTTTCTGTACAGAGCCGGGACTGGTTTCATTCCAAGTCTTCAAGGCCCAAAATTTTAAGTCCTAGTTTTGACGCAGCCCGTATGAAAATCATTGTCTCGGCGTGGCCTGATCCGTTCAAAGGTCAGTAAAATTAGGTCAGGCTCAAAAAATTTTGAAAAAAAATATACACATTTTTAAATCGCTATTATTCTACAATTAAACATTCAAATTTATTCTTTTTAAAGAATAGTAGATTTCTACGCTTATTAAAATATAGCTAAATGGAAATATAAGAAAACATGTGAGAAGGAACCTGTCTATGACGAAATCCTGTTATAAACTGAAAAACGTGTTGATCCATAGAAAATTAATATACTAATACGTAAGAATAGGATATATAATACATTTACAACTTGCTAAGAAGGGCACTTGTCTATAACGGATTTTTTTTCTTTTTTATGCAATTCCGTTTTGGAAGATTTTACTGTATAGCATTTTTCAGATTTTTAGCACTTCAATACATGGAATATGGATTAACGATATTAATGATAGCGGATTCATTTACATACAAGAAATAGAGATTGATTAAAAAAATAAATGTCACAGCCTGCGCCACTTCTATAAAAATGAAGATTATAAACATAAAAAAATAGTTAAGACATATTTTTGGCCAGAACTCCTCGTACGAGACAAATCTTTAACCAAATCGACATAAAAATCAATGTTTTGTAGAAATTCAATCGGGCAGGACCGAGATTTTAACTTTTTTTTCGGGTCGGGCCGGCCTCGGGCCGAACTTTTAACTTTTTTATCGGGCTGGGCCAATAATTTTTTGTACGGGCTGGGCCGAATTTTTTTCTCTATGAGTCGGGCCGGGCCCGGGCCTGGAAATTTCGGCCTGTGCAGACATCTACCTCTCAGTACTGCAGTGTAGTGGTGTTTAAAATAAATAAAATCAGAAATATGTCTTCTTTTCGAGAAATCTTGTATAAAAAACTTTTTGAAAGTTTCAAAAAGTCTGCATCAGATAAACCTTTGAAGGATATCCAATGTAAAACTAATGATGTGTGGCGGCAGTACAAAATGTCTTCTAAAACTGACAAAGAGTTAGAGGTATTGGTGCTAAAAAGAATTAAGGACGAACTGCGTAAGGCAACCAAAAAGAAATCAGTCTTTCTTGATTATTTTATAAAGGTAATTATAATCAATTTATTCTTAAAATTTTAAATATATTTTATCATAACTTTAAGTTTACATAATTACTTGTAAAAATTGGAAAAAAGATAGATTAGATAAAATGACCGTGTAGCCTTGGTCAGTATGGTATACCGCCGTATAAGAACTCACTTAAGAAAAATCTTAACTAGAAATTTAAAGAACGTGGCGTTCGTTTCTTTTTTCAGAGTTTTTATTAGACGATACGGGACACACACATAACAAGCACACATTTATATTTACACGGCTAAAAGTTAATCTTTTCCGGAGCGAGACGCTCCTTTCGGCAAGACCGAGAACTTGACCGTCTGGGGTCGTGTCACAGAAAAGTCTTTTCTCTACCGGGCCTTCTTTTTCTGAGCGTTCATCTCCTCGATACCACACGTGAGGTCTTGACTCATCTTAGTCAACAAGTTCAGTTTATAACATTTCTACGCAGCACTTTTTCTCCAGATATTTACATGATTAAAACTGTTTACATGTTCCATCTGGTTTTTTGGTGAAACTGACAGGCGAAGTTATAGCAGGCATCTGGAGGGTCCAATTAAAGATGTTTATTTCGTTAGGACATCTGGTCTCCGAGTCATCTCAAATAAAACGTCACAATGGGAATAAATAAAGACCAAAAGAACGTCAAAAAACGAGTTATTACTTTTAAAATATGGCGTAGCCAAGCTAAGCCTTATTTTTTCTTTTCAAATAACTCAAAAATTAATGCATCCATGGGGGAAAAAATTAAAAAATATGTTAGTTTTGTAGTAGATAAACTTCTAACTGTTTTCAAATTTTGAACCTTACTAAAAATGAAATGTAACCCAATTGAATTTAAACGAATGTATCTCAAATTCAAAAACAGATAAATAAGGTTTCCAGTGATCTCAAAAAAGGAAAAACAATCCTTAAAAAGGAAACGACAAAATGCTGAATACCAAAGAAAACATCGAACCACCAAACGAACAAAGCTTGGAGAAATCTGCTATGATAATCCAGACATTAAAAAAAAATAGCTTTGAGGGAATCAGTAGGAAGACCAAGTTTAAACAACCATTATTACTTAAAGCAATAGCAGACATAGCTATTATTGGAAGCGCTGCAGATGCAAAAAGAAGAAACAAGTCCGAAGTGTCAAAACTCTCGATGACTTGACTGCAAAACTGAAAAAGGTTGGTTTTGCAATAAGCAGGAGTAGAACATATCTTCGTTTGCTTCCAAAAAATTCCTCAACCATCGAGTGTCGAAGACATGTCACCACAGTGCCGATAAAACTTTCTTGGATTCTGGCTGATTATCACCGATCTCACATTGATACCCAATTTGCAGTAATATCCATCCATTATTTAGAAACTTTAGTTTCAATTTTTGGACCCATGCAAGTGTTTCTTCTTTCACATGATGACAAAGCGCGCGTAACTTTGGGTATTACAGCAGCCAATAAACAGGCTCTGATAGTGATGCATATGGAGTATCGTGTATCCTTAAGCGATCACGATTGGGTCATCGCTGAACGCCGCAAACTTATCCCATGTGTTTACGCTGGTATTGTGATTAAATTAAATTATTAATTCATTAAATTTTTAATCATTAAATTATTAATCTCATTAAATATTGACGGTTATCGTGTTACTGCCACACATGTTGATTCCGGTGAAACAGACTCTCTTGGTTATGACTTGGATTGGTATTCGAAGCACGTACAAGAAAGTCAATACTTGCTGCAAATTGTAAAATGCGAAGAAAAGATTTGTTGCTCTCCTGCACGTAGTGGGTTATTTCGTATATTAAAACGACGATTCATTCCTCCTCCAATTAAAATAATACAATCTTCAAATGACATCATTACAAGTGAGGAGGGGAAATTAAAGATTTAAGTCTCCGTCAGGCCTTAAATTTGAATATTACAGCAAAGGGATTTTTAAAGATGCCGTATGACTATTTTTGACCTTCCATAAATTCGCAATTATCCACGAGAACTTGTAGAAGTTGTGGCCAATATCATGCATCTCAGAAGTCAGCAAACAGACACAAAAAAATTCAACAGAGTGAAAAAAGCGAGAAGGACTGCCTTATACGACCATTGAGAATTGCTGTTCGTCGAGCAAATGAACTTATGCGCTCGTAAAATTCGTGGAAGATATGGAAGATGTTGAGTGGATCAATGAAGATGAAGTTGATAAAGATTGCATCCGAACAGTAAGCGATGAAGATAATCAAGTAAAACTGGAAACTAATATCATAACAGATATGGAAAAATGGCTTGAGCAGCCGTGGTCAGCATCGGGATAGATATTGTCATGTTCAAATTTAAATTTTTCAAATGGCTAAGTTCTTTTAAAATTGTGATCTAAGAAATTTTCTTAAATAGAATTGTAAAGAAATAAAACAAGCGTTTATTATTATTTAGTAGTTATATTAGTCGAGTAGAGTTTTTTAATTTGTATTGTGTCCTAATTTTTTTTAAGTAGGGGGGGGTCCAATTTTCTTACGTAATTATTAAGGGGGGGTTCGCGATTTGCTTATTTTTGCTGACAAGGGGGGAGGGGGGGTCAAAAATAGTCAAAAACATGCTTACGTAATATTTGAACAGCCCCTTTCCAAAACTTTGAAGTCATTTTTCTCCAAATGACATTTTGGGGCATAACATGCACGATATCTCAAACTTCTGAATGTTTTTTCATGAAAATTTCAAAACATATATTTCATATTAGTCTGTATAGACTGAATCTTGGAACAAAAAATCTTGACACTCAAGCCACAATCTCAATGTTCAGATGTTTTATTTTACCTTTACGGGCTTTATCTAGAAGAGGAAGGAAAGAGTTTCTATTGCGCGTTGGTCACGTGGAGTGTGGCCCTTGCAGCTTGAGATGACTTAGTGTTCTCTCTTTTTTTTTTTTTTCAAAACCCCTCCCTATTCCCACCCCCTTAGTCCGATTTTGCCAATTAACGAACCTGGCCGAGATTTTATGCCCCTTGATTACATTTATCAGTTTGGAAAAGATTTGTGCAGAATTATGGAAGATCGTGTCCATAAAAAAGTGATATATATATATATAGATAGATAGATAGATAGTTAGATAGATAGATAAATGAACAGATATATAAAGTTTTTACTGGTGGGTGGTTTTGGGTTCTAGGGGTCATGATCGGTGAAGATCTGCAAAAATGTTCCCGTAATTCCAAAATAGGAGAGATCCCAATAGATAGTATTTCATACGAAATCTACATAAAAACGATGCGAAAATGCTCAAAGGATAAATAAAATTCTGGCACGGAAATTATTTTAGTATTGCCATTTGTTGTGAATTATAGGCACAATTTATATCAACTAATATGTTGGCAGATATCAACAATCAATAAAATCGTTTTTTAAAGCCTACTGTATAAGTAAAATTGCATTGTCGGTATGTTGCAGATATACAACGCAGTGATACAAAGGGTTAAGTTGTGAACATATAAAAAGTTGTATTGTCCTCGACATCATACAGCTATGCAGAATTTCTCTACCACACCAGAATAAGAGTGAAATATGAATTACAAAATTCAAACTAGAATAAATGAGTTAAATTAAACAAAATGTGTAAAAATCAGTTTAAGGGTCAATATCTGAAAAACGGATAATTTCATACCATAAATTTTTATTTTTTTAAAAATTAATGTGCCAACTACCACATACAATTATATACTATGATACATGTTTTGTCATTTAATTTCTGTAGTGTTTTGAGATCAACGATATATATTTTATGCGTAGGATAAACTTTTATAGAAGAAAGTATCTGTTAACATCATAATCAGTGTCTAATAATTGGGACTGACATGATGGGGACTGAGGTGATATTTTGTCTTAACAGCTGCACAGCCATTTTGTTGAATCATTTTGCACACATGCAAATTATTAAATATGCCATGTGACATTTGTATGTTACATAAATAATGTTTCAATAAGCTTTTTTTATATAAATAAAAAGTTAAATATGTGGACATGAATGATGCTATAGAAAAATACTCATCCCTATTCAGAACAAAAACTAAATATTTTTAAATATGAAACATAGCGAAGAACAATTTATCTTCATCCATGGCGGCTAGTTGAACTTTAGTTGCTGTTGTAATGGAAATAATTCTACCAACGCCGCCTAGCATCTGTTAACCTAAAAGTGGGTTTAGAGGGACTGAAATGATGGTCAACCTCAGAGACAAATATATTTACAACAATATTTTACTGTATAATCTACACTGATAAAGGATAATTATATTTTCCCATAAAGTATATATACAGATATAAATGTATAACAGCAAAAGTTAATAATTAAAGAAATGTTTACAGCATACATTTAATATTTTATATTTGTACGTGGGGACATAGGGACTGAAATGATGATTTACTTTGTTTAAAGCGTAAAGTTAATTATTTATACATCATTATATGCCCATTTATCATTGGCAATTGTTATAACAAATGTTACAATATATTACATTTTTAAGTTTCTGGTTTTAGTATAATTAATGACATATTATTGGCAGTGGACGCAAATTGTCCAGTTTTCAGATATTGACCCTTAAGACAAAAATAAATCAGTTATTTAATATTTCAAAAATATATATTCTAAAAACACTCAAAATATATATTAAACATTTAATTGCTAAAAAGGACGTCAAACGTTAATAAAATACATTAAAAGATCTTAATAATTTGACATGTTTCGATTGAATTTACTCAATCATCATCAGAAAAACAAATAAACACAAAGATGGAAAATGACAATAAACTATTACAAATGAAATTTAAAAATAAATAAATAAAAATCACGCGCGTAATATTTTAACATGTTTCACGTTGCCCTATTTTATTTTCAAATTATCTAACAATTCAATCCAAATATTTGGGATTTGAAATGACAAGGAACAAATAACCGAACCGATAAAACCGATAAGAAATTACCTTTTTTAGATGTTGAAATAAAAAGAGAAAATAATAAATTAATTCGTTCAATATATCGTAAGCCAATAACTAACTTAAATGTTATACCTTTTGATGCTTGCACTCTATATTCTTATAAATTATTTACCTTTAGATTCCTTATTAACAGAGCTTTTAGAATTTGTTCCCCTGAATATTTAAATGATGAATTAGATAAAATTAAAACAATAGCTATTAACAACGGATATCATGTTAAAATAGTTAATAAATTAATTAAAAAGTTTATTAACAAAAGGAGCAATGCAGTTTTTGAGAATAAAACCGACAGAGAAAATAACATGAAAAGGGTGGTTATAAATTATTATTCAAATTTCTTCGAATCCGCTAAAACTCAACTTAAAAAGTTTGATGTAAATTTAATTGCTAGACCCGCCCTTTTAAATTAAAATAAATTTTAACCACTAGAATTGACCCTATTGATAAATTTGACCTTTCCGGTGTTTATATCATTCCTTTTCTTAAAGAAGGTGGTTATAGAAATTATTATATTGGCATGACTCAGAGAAAATTCCAAGTGAGATGTAAAGAGCACATTGCAGACATAAAATTTAATAGAGGTAAAACCGCATTATCTAGGCTAAATAAAATAGAAAACATAAATATTTTGTTTAATGAAAGTAGATTAATTTATAGGTCAGATTTTTATTTGTAACTTTTTATTAGAGAATCTATTGAAATTTACGTCAGAAACTCTATGGTCTGCAATGATTCCTTGTCATTTCAAATCCCAAATATTTGGATTGAATTGTTAGATAATTTGAAAATAAAATAGGGCAACGTGAAACATGTTAAAATATTACGCGCGTGATTTTTATTTATTTATTTTTAAATTTCATTTGTAATAGTTTATTGTCATTTTCCATCTTTGTGTTTATTTGTTTTTCTGATGATGATTGAGTAAATTCAATCGAAACATGTCAAATTATTAAGATCTTTTAATGTATTTTATTAACTTTGACGTCCTTTTTAGCAATTAAATGTTTAATATATATTTTGAGTGTTTTTAGAATACATATTTTTGAAATATTTTTAATGGACGTATAAGAGAACTTCTGCTTATAATTTAATATACAGTTTATTTAAGCTTATGCTACGTTTCTATAACTAATTAATGTAACGCATATTAAATAATGTTCATGTCCCATTACCTTAATATCCATAATTAGCCTTATTATCGGGTTAGTGTTAAATGTTGGGTATAAGTTATGCTGTATTGCGTATCATAATGGGTACATATGCATGTATCGTATTTAATCATATTTATATAATAACTATAATCAAAAACGTAAACTACGGATTAGATATTTAGGTTTAAATTTTTGGATTTTGGACAAAAAATATCACACTCTTTTAAGCTTATGTAATGTTTTTACAATATTAGTATGTAATGCATAATTATGTCGTTCTATAGTCGATTTATAGTCATTCTATAGTCGATTTATAGTCGTTCTATAGTCAGAGATAGTCATTCGCCGCGTCTATTTTGTTATAGACCAGGAGCCGGCAGCACAGACAATCACCTTATCGTGTTCAAGGATGAAACTCTAGGATTAGTTAAATCTTGATTCGCATATTAAAACGCAATCTGTCTTAAAGTCATATCTTGGTGGAAAACACCCAAAAACCCGATTTTAGCGGCTGACTCGTAGGTTTACCATTGTGTTTTCCTGCACTAAAAGGTATGAAAACGTGGAGGACTGGGAGCAGGAAAACACAATAGTAAACCTACGAGTCAGCCGCTAAAATCGGGTTTTCAGGTATTTTCCACCAAGATATGACTTGGCAGACCGATTGCGTTTTAATATGCGAATCAAGATTTAACTAATCCTAGAATTTCATCCGTGATTGTCTGTTCTGCCGACTTCCGGTCTATTACCTTTTATTCAATAACGAGCGTTATTATCGACAAAGAAATTTTGTGGACACAAATTACCAATAACACTATTAAGTACCTTTAAGATTAGATTTGAATAATTTGAATAATAATAATTTAACAATAATAATAATAATTTAATAATTAATAATAGTTTAATAATAACAATAATAATTTAGTAATAATAATTTTTAATAATAATTTGAGTAATAATTTTTATAAAAATATATAAAAATTATTTGGTGTCATCAATGGCGTTTGTTTGGTTATCCCTTTCATTTTTCTTATATCCTAGTAAGTTTCTTATATCCTAGTAAAATACTCAGTAAAGGTGCATGACAGGGTTTTTTTTTTTTTTTTTTTTTTCAAAAAGTAGTACGAATAGAATAAAACAAATAGTCTACTGGGACGTATGTGTTCCGATTTGTAGTCAAAGGAATAAATTACTCTCGTGGTAGCCCCACTAGTGGCTGAGAGGTTCTGCTCGAAGACAGGCGAGCTTAAATGCAGAGTTCGAACCCAATCGCTCCCGTCGGCCTAATCGTTCACAGTTTTACGTGGTTTTCTTCGAACCTTGCGTAAATACGAGTTAGGATCCTTTAGAAAGACCTCAAAGAGGGCAGTCCCTTCAGGCCACCTATATCTATAGTGTAGATAATCGGCCGTCATAAAAAGTACCAACACACTCTCGTGTTGTAGTCTACATATTGAAATTGTAACAAAATTTAATATTTTAAATACTAATACCTAATTTTGACATAGTATTTGGACTTTTTTGGAAATTTTCTTTTAGGATACGAAATTGGAATTCAGTCGATCAATTGGTTTAGGAATTATGAAAGTTAAAGTTTTGGACTCTTAAAGGGAAATTAATTTTTAATCGGTGCAAAGTGGATACAGTTTGAAGCACAAAAAGCTTATAAGATACTTGGTTTAATGTGTTGAAAATTTAGATCCGCATATGTAAAACTTCTAGATATCGATTTTTGCTATTTTTTTTAGGTTACAGTGCATATTTATTACGAATATTAATTTTATACTTTATATAATTTTAAATTATTATTCAAAAAGAGTTTGTATTGCAAGCTGTAATATATTTAACAGAAATCGATTTCTAATAACTTTAAATATGCGAATAAAACATTACACAACTAATTCCACAAAGTAAATTTTCTATTATGCATAAAATACTTAGTGGAGCGTTATAATTTAGGTTCGCATATGTGAAGCTTCTAGATATCGATTTTTGGTAAATGTTTTAGGTTACAGTGCATATTTATTACGAATATTAATTTTATAATTTATATAATTTTAAATTAATATTCGAAAATAGTTTGTATTGCAAGCTATAAAATATTTAACAGAAATCGATTTTTAATAACTTTAAATATGTGAATAAAACATTACACAACTAATTCCACCAAGTAAATTTTCTATTATGCATAAAATACTTAGTGAATACGTTATAATTTAGGGTCGCATATGTGAAGCTTCTAGATATCGATTTTTGGTAAATGTTTTAGGTTACAGTGCATATTTATTACGAATATTAATTTTATAATTTATATAATTTTAAATTAATATTCGAAAATAGTTTGTATTGCAAGCTATAAAATATTTAACAGAAATCGATTTTTAATAACTTTAAATATGTGAATAAAACATTACACAACTAATTTCACCAAGTAAATTTTCTATTATGCATAAAATACTTAGTGAATACGTTATAATTTAGGGTCGCATATGTGAAGCTTCTAGATATCGATTTCTGTTAAATGTTTTACGTTACAGTGCATATTTATAACGAATATTAATTTTATAATTTATATATTTTCTAATTAATATTCGAAATTAGTTTGTATTGCAAGCTATAAAAATATTTAACAGAAATCGATGTTTAATAACTTTAAATATTCGAATAAAACATTACACAACTAATTCCACCAAGTAATTTTTGAATTATGTTTTAAAAAAGTTTTGCAACCGGTTTTTCAACTATAACATATACCTTTAACATTCAAAAATTAACCAACAACAGTTCAAAATTTTATATCTGCATGATTCCAATACTACAAGACCGAAGGACTTTCTGTTTGATATGAAAAGGTAAAATTTACCGAAATATGATGTCAGAATTATGTCTTATTATTAGAAATTTAAAATTGTGTTGCAATCGAGACATGTAGACGATTCTTGAAGTATATTTAATGTATTACATCAATTTGTCGACGTTCTTGCAAATTGGTTAATACCACTCACATTTTTACATGAGTTACAGAGTTATAGTGAGGTATTCTTCTTTTTCATGATTGTATATTAATATTTTCATGTATAGTTCATTCAGTTTATCTTGATATATACATACAGGATGATTCAAAACTTATTGTTCAAATTTCGTAGGACGGTAGGGAATACGTCAGGAAACCAATTTTACATAGGAAAGTATGTACGCATGCGTGTGTAGAGGGCGCTGTGTGTACCCAACCCTTTATTGCGTCCCAAACATTATTTTGACTTTCCTAAAGCAAATATTATTTCTTCTCCTATTTCCACTTTTTATTTGGACTTCCACGACAGTGTTGCCAGATTGGAGACTTTTTAAATTCAGATTATTTGACAGTCACCACTTTTTAAAAATAGTATAATTCGCCTTATTTTTTAGAATTTTTAATCTATTTTTAAATAGGCCGAATATTTCTACTTAAAAAAACGGTGACAATCAACAATTTGGGGACAAAAAAATTCCCAATCTGGCAACACTGTTCCACGAAGCCTTTTACGTCTTTAAAAACTCCAAAAATATCGTTAATGACCTTTATTCAACGTCTTAATCATCTGACGCCTGGACACTTCTCGTTTAATTTTGTTTTTTCCGGTTCTTTTAACCTTTATTTAGATGATATTTGCAGACATATTTTCGTACATGAAATCGGTTTCCAGACGTATTTCCTTACCTCCCCACGATATCCGAATGATAAGTTTGAATCGCCCTGTGTATATACTCGTATAATTGTTTTATTATCACACACAAAGAAATGTTATGGATTTAATGTAACTGAAAAAAAAAATGTCCTTCTAGAATCCGGCATCACTGGGACCGAGACTATGCCGAATTTTTGAAAATTCCGGATTTTTGAAGGAATGTCAAAAGTAGTAACTAGGAATATCAAAAGTAGTGCTATATTCTTAATGGTGCCTTTATCCATAATTTAATTCACTATTAAGTAGTAATTATGTAAGAAAAGGAGAAAATTATCTATAAAAATAAACTTACATTAATTGATATTTTCTATGTTAGGCAGATCGCACACTGAACAGTCAAGCGACAAAAAACGTCAGACAGAAGACAAATAGTATTTAAACCGGTTTCTTCTTTGTTAACAGGGTGAAATGTCTCTTGCCTCACGCTTTTCTATCGCTTGTCTCTTCTGTGTGCGATCTACCTTACAGAAAAAAATGTAATAAAGAGTAAAATTATGGGTTCTCGTGTAATTTCGGAAACATCGATGTCAATTTTGTATGCTTCAATTTATTTGGCCGTTCTTTAACAAGATTTTATTGTATTTTATGGAAATACAGCCTTGTTCTCTAAAGCAGATATTAATTCTCCAGTCTTTTGAATGGAGAATTATAAGATATTATTCATAGTATTATAGACAACCGCCGCGGCGAGCGGCCCATCTTCGTCCGCAACCCTTTATTCTTCTACTCTACTCCGACTCTTTTGCGGAAGCAAGATTCCCAGGTGCCCAGCCACGTCCCGAATGAAAGACTCTCTAGCGAAAGCCAGATTGAAAAAAAAAATCAAAAATTGAAACCGGACAAATAATATGGACCTTTTATGGTTTTTTCTAAATTATTAAGGGGGGTGAACAAATCGTAAAATACCGACTTTCGTGTTTTCATCATCTCAAAGTTATCAAATACAGAAGTCGAAAATGACTGGAGATGCATTTTTCCGGACTATGCATTTCCAAGCGATAGAAAAGCGTGAGGCAAGAGACATTTCACCCTGTTAACAAAGAAGAAACCGGTTTAAATACTATTTGTCTTCTGTCTGACGTTTTTTGTCGCTTGACTATGCATTTTTCTAGTGATACATTTTCTTTTGCCTGCTATTCACCCTCGTTTTCGGAGCTGCTACTACCGTTATCGATGATTATATTTAGCACAGCGTCAGAAGAGAGACTAAAAAGAACTCGTGTACTAGTATCCACGCCGTTGCTGAGCAACGGTGCAGCTCCCAGAAAATTTGTTCAAAAAGTAATCGCATCTGACAAATAAAAAAAATGATTTTTTTTTTACATTTTTTTATTTATTTTTTTGCATTTTTTTTTAGCATTTTTACTTTCGAATTTGAACTTTTTAATTCATAAACAATTGCTATTTTTCTTCTACCATACCTTGAAAGTGTAAAAGAAAAAGGAAGGGAAAAAGATTTTTGAAGTTGCCCGATTTTTGAAGTCACAATGTAATAATAATAGAAATAATAAATTATTTCCATATCATGAATATTTTAGAAAAGAAAATTAACAAGGTATTAAAGGTTTAAGATAAAAATTTTCACGACAAAAAATAAATTATTAGTTACTTTTAGGTCAATGTGAATTTTCCACGTCAGGTTAATGTAATGCAAATTAATTATACCCCTATTTTACTGCTTTTTTATGTATATAAAAACATTATTTACATAGAAAAATAGACTGGGGCTATAAATTAGGAATAATCATTATTTAAAAAAATAGAAATAATCTTGTAATTAGAATGCAAGTACTTAACAATAATTAAACCTGGTTTTGAAAAATAATGATACAAAATTGTATGGAACAAATAAAAATGTTATTTTAAACTTAATGCAAAAGATATTATTAATGCAAAACATATTATTGCTATGCATATTATTATTGTTCATATTTCATTACCTTAACATCTGTAATTCGCCTTGTTATCGCACCTCGTTAGATTTTGCCCATAAATTTGCAAAAATAATGTGACTATAAGAATAGATATAATAATTATTTAGAAAATAAAATAAAGTGCTTTAATATCATAATAAATGTTCTTAAAAAATAAATGATTAAAGAAGAATATGAACAAAAATAAATCTGGATTTCGGAAATTTTGGTTAAAAATCTACATAAAATTAAGCAAGCTCATTTAAACTTTATGCAATATTCTGACAACAAACAACAGTTATGTTTATTAATAAGGTTCATATTTCATTACCTTAATGTTCATAATTAGGTTATTATCAGGCGAAGATAAATTGTGGATATAAATTACTTTCTAGTGTGGTACTGAATATTATAATCAGATTATGTATCTTAAATAATCTGTTTAGAAAATGTTTATCATGATAAAATAAATTTATACCAAAGGTGAAAAAAAGACAAAAAACTATTTTAACTTCTGTTTAACAGCGGGCTAAAATAAAGCTCTTTTATGACAACACAATTGTTTAATGTTACATTCTCTTCCAATTTTTCTATTTAAATTAAACGATTTACCGTTATTAAAATTTCATTGGAATGATATTCGGATGTTTGTCTATAACTAGAAAAGTATTTTTTTAAAATTAATAATATATTTCCGAAATATAAACACACTAATATTTATATATTATCTCTCTATTCTAAAAAAAAAGTAACTAACTCTGTCGCCACTGCCGCCGTCGCTGTAAATGATTCTTTTGTGATCGGGAGTCTTTCTTCGCTAACATTAAAATAACTTCTGAATACAGAAGTATGTAAATTGGTAGTATTATAGAGAAATGTTTGTTAAATATTCGATTTAAAAACTGAAGCAGACAGTTTTTAAATCGAATAATTATTTTAAGAGATATTTAATGTTAAATTTTGTCATAATCGTTCCATTAAAAAGGTTTTATAGGAGCAAAAACTATCCATAGGAATTCGATCATTTCTTTTTCTAAGGAAACACATTAGAAGCTTGCGGTGTACAGACTGCATTTATTTTTCAATGTGGTTAATTTTTTTGAAGATTTTTTTCAATTCAAATTTTCAGAATTTTGAGAGATATTTTTTAAATATACAAGGTTGTTATTTAAAATTTTTGTCAATTATAAAAACAGGGCAAGAAATAATATTTCATTTAAATCAAAAATTTATTTACACGTGACTATTCTAAACACAAAATACTTTAAAATTAGAATTAAACATTGACGTGTTAAAAGGAAGAAAGTATTGAAAATTATGTCATAAAAATTGTGGATATAAATTACTTTCTAGTATGGTGCTGAATATTATAATCAGATTATGTTTCTTAAATAATCTGTTTAGAAAATGTTTATCATGATAAAATAAATTTATACAAAAGGTGAGAGAAAGGCAAAAAACTTTTTTAACTTCTGTTTAACAGAGGGCTAAAATAAAGTTCTTTTATAGCAACACAATTGTTTAATGTTACATTCTCTTTCAATTTTTTCTATTTAAATTAAACGATTTACAGTTATTAAAATAAAAATTTCATTGAAATAATATTCAGACGTTTTTGTTTAACTGGAAAAATATTTTTTCCGAAATTAATAATATATTTCCGAAATATAAACACACTTATATTTATATATTATCTCTCTATCCTAAAAACAAGAAAGAAAATTATGCGTTAAGCGAAGATTATGAAACACTTTCCAACACTTCCTGAATGTTTTAACAAAACTTCGTTATTTATGAAAATAAGGTAAATAAGATAACTAATTAAACATTTTAGAAAACGCATAAAACATTTTAAAAATTGATTTCAGCCTTTACCATCCATAGCCAATAGTACCTTTATTACACGCCACTGTTTAGCTAAAATTTGATTTAAACTAAAACACTATTAAAACTAATGAAATCTCATTTCCAGATATCGGCTGTCCCAAAAATTACTGATGGATTTTAAAATTCGATAATTTCGATGCGGTGACAGATATTTAAAAAATTCTTGAAGGAGGGTCATGTATGACGTCAGGAGTTTTTTAATGTGATTCTTGATATTAGTTCGGATTTCAGACAATAGATGGCGCTGAGAGCAATAGGCGCTAAGTCCAGACTCGCTTTTTGGTACTTCAGGATCCATTCAATACATTTTAACGCATGGAAAATTGAGCCTGGATTTAGCGGTTCTTACTTGCAGCGCCATCTATCGATGCTATTTGTAACTAAAACTGAGAATCGTAGCATAAAAACACCTGACATCTTGCATAACATTCCTGCAAGAATTTTTTTAATATCTGTCAGCGTTTGCAAGTTATTGAATTTTAAAATCCATCAGTCATTTTTGGGACACCCGGTCATCCATAGACGGTTGTGTATCCAAATCTTTGCGCGACCCTGTATATCATATAGTCTATATTCTCTAGTCTATAGTCTATATTCTACTCTTAGTAAACTAAATGCAGTTAAGCATAAAAATGCATAACTCCTTTAAAAACCACTTTTAAGCAATTTACGCTCATATTCAGTAATCCTTATGAATTCTTTTGTGTAGCCCTGTATATGAACTATAGCATTTTTACACATCATATAGTATGCATAAATATAGTGAAACTTAAAAGCACGTATCACAATTGAAAATGCATTTCTAGCAATCATTGCTTATGTACAGCACTTCGGACACAATATAGCATCTGAAATATTTTGTGTGTCCCTGTAAATGCTATCCACTTCTTATTATGCATGAAATAATTTATAGTAAACCTCAGCTACGTATATCAGTTTCATTATATATGAAATAGTTTAACATAATTAAAATACACCGCAACCCCCCCCCCCCCCCCCACATCAATATGTAACGGAATTCTTTTGTGTGGCCCTGTAAATGAATAATAAATATTCTTTGCACCGCATATTTTTCAGAATGCTTATTTTAGTGCACTTCATAAATGCATGTCAATTTTGAAGCTTGAAAGCGTGTAACATCATTAGAAAGCATTTGAAACGATTTTTTCCTATAGGTCGTTATGTAACGGAGTACGTTTGACTGCCCCTGTAAATGAACTAAACATGCTACAAACTTCATTTAAAATGGGGATCGTGCTATGGTGAACCTTAATAACATCCAGGAATTTCAAGTCAATCCGAGTATATTTACGAGAGTTAGAGCGCGGACAGACGGACAGACAAACCGAAATCTTAAACATTTTTCAATTTTGTTGGAAAGTGTTAATGAAAAGTAATTAACGCTGTCGCAGCCGCCATAAATGATTTTTTGGTGACCGGAAGTCTTTCTTCGCTGATTTATAACTCGGACATTCTTTATGGACGCTATGTATTATGATATATTGTACTTGCTGCTCATACGTGCTGTATTTAGTAGAAACATATTTGAAAACATTTATACAGCTACATTTTCTTAAATTTGTTTGCTTGATGTGATGTTTCTAAATAAATCATGCTAGCTAATTTATTCGCAGAAGTACTTTAGGACAGATTATTTGCCTTTCGGACGTTTTATTGTGTGATATTTATTAATTATAAACAGCGTTGTATGTGATTAACTGTAGTCGTGTATCTCATTTAATGCAGGTAATCCTTTGCAATCCTTTGACCAAATTCCCAATTAAATATAAATGCTAAAAAAAGTGTATGAAATATCCAAATTTATAAACTTGCGGATTTTGTTTTTTGACTATATTTTTGAAGAATTTAATGATTAACCCTTAACCGGAAACGTGAAAATTCCGTGCACAAACAGAACACTTAATAATTTACCAAATAGTGAACTTAAACATTTAATCTTTAATAGCAATGCATTAACAGGACCAATTTTTGAATATAACAACATAAAAATAAGTTTTGAATGTCGGAAAGAGAAAATATTAAGGGCAGATAGGGTAACATCCCCAGTAATTGGCACCTTAAGAATTTGTCCTTAAACTTACCCCTGTTTTCATTACTTAGGGAAAAAATATTTACTTGCAAATATTTTTAAATCAGAGAGTGCATATCTGTGCATCTATTTTGCCAACTAAAATCAAAAATATTTGAATAGGTATTTTTATAAAAAAATATTTATAAAAAGCTACTATAATCACCAGTAATTGGCACCAAGTACACCAATGTATGACACCTTGTGATCCAGTGATTGGCACATGTGTATATAAGTAAAAAAACACACTATTTTTTACTTTTAGATTATATGAAAAATAGTAATGAGAAACATATGGTAGAAAAGATTAATTATAACATAATATAGGCAGAAAATCTTGGTTATAAGATAACATAGCTTGATAATATTAATTTTAACAACTTTATGCTGAAAATATTAATCATCGCATAAGTAAATTAATGCTAATTCACACATCCTGATGTTCGAAATATATTATAACTGTTTTAGACTTGTCTAAAATAGTTATAAAATAAAAACATAATTTGGAATATTACATGGAAAAATAGTAATATAGAAATTAATGCTGTTTTATCTGTCAGTATGGAGTCTTGATTTTTCGAATAATGAATGACTCCAGAGAAAAAAGAAAATTTCCTGATAATTCCAAGGAACAATAAAATAAGAAACGATTGTCTACAGTCACTAATATCTGACTTTGATGACCAAATATATTTGTTTTCCATTGTTTCTCGTAAAAAAAATTAACAGTAGGTTCTGCAGGATCAAATCAATTATATGACCCATATAATATTGTTCATCATAAAAAACATCATAAAATACATTATTATTATTAGGAGCAGTAGAATCAGTTAATTTTTTTAATTAACTGTAACCAACTCCATCTGGATTAAAGGGATATAGGCCACAATGTCTAAAGACATGTGAAATACATTCAGAACTAATGCTTCTAACAACAACACTTCAAAGATTTTTGCAAACGTAATTTTTGTAATAACTCCTGAAAGTTACTCTCCGTTCATGAGCTACCTGCTTCCACTTCAATTGCATCACTCTGAACAAGCTGACATCACATGATTGCATTGCATGTGTTGCATTTGGGGGAGAGAAATCATTACTGTAACTTTTTCAGAACAATGATTATTTAAATGCAATGTAAGGTGACTCTGATGAAAATCCATAAAAATTAATATTGGTAAATCAATCTGATTTTGCTGCAGCCATGGAAAAAAATATATTAGCTATGTATTTATAAAATGTTTCACCATTCATCTAGCCACTTTTACTTCTCCCTGAACCCAAACTTTTAGGAGCATTATTGACGAGATCTGATGGCAATCTCAGATAAGGATAAATTATAAATGGTGGACAAACAACTCTATCAGCTCAAACTGTCATCAGTACAGTAAGAGATTCTTTGTCTGAGCCTTGCACAATTTCATAAACATCTTTGCATCCTCTCAATCACCCCCCCCCTCTCAGCAAATGCACCCTCTCAGCCAATCCTCTTTTCCAATTTTGGGACAAAGCAAAAATGCAGCCTCATCACAATTATTGTATATTCTCAGGGGATATTTGAAAAGCTCTTTGAGATTTTCTTTGCAAAAATAGTCTACCATTTCTTTAAACATAATTCGCAAATCTAATTCAGTTAGTTTGGCCATTGAATGAGTAAGAGTTTCTGTTTCTGGAACGTTCACAATAATTTCAGGATGATACGCTAAAATTAATTTTAACCATTTTTTCCTAGGTTTATTATTTATGAATGGAGTTTTCCTGTTTGACAGTTGAATATTTTTTTGAACTGTACACAATAAATCCTCTTTTATCAAGGGTAAGCCATCTTTGGTAATGCTCAAAATTCATTTTAATATGTTAACTTCTGCTGTTGCTGTAAGAACTGATGATGCTCTAATTCTTCTTTCTCTTGGAGTTTTCCCATTAACTTAGTTTTCTAAAGTATTATGAGGAACACCAAATGTAACATTGGCTTTATGAAAGCTCATGTTTTGAGTATGTATAGCATGCATTGCATTCATCACTGCTTCTTCAGAATACAAGAATTTGGGTTTAATCCCTTTCAATGAATTTACTGTAGATGAAGATGCCATATTTCAGGTTTTTGAGAGAAACAAAGCAGCATAATTAGTTCGAAATGTGAACACTTTAAAAGAATACAATATATTTATATTAATACCCAATAATTGCCATGCCATCCCCAGTACCAGTGGCTGAGAGGTTCTGCTCTCGAAACTGGTAGACGGGAGGTGCTGGGTTCGATCCCAATCGCGCCCGTCGGCCTAATCGTTCGGAGTTTTCGTGGTTTTCTTCGAACCTTGGATTTCCAAGCGTTAATACGGGTTAGGTTCCCTTAGAAAGACCCCCACGAAGGGCACTCCCCCCCTGGGCCTATATCCCTCGTGTAGATAATTGGCCGTCACAAATACAACCAACCAACCAACCAACCAGCCATCCCCAGTAATTGTCATATGAAGCTTTAATGTATGCCAATTACTGGTAATATTTCATATTTTCAAATAAAAACAACTGCTAAACAAAATTAGTTTATAACTTTAAAAGAACTGCCAAAATAAGTGGTTTAATGCCAAATTTCATGATTTCCCAGTAATTGGTACATGTGCCAATTACTTGGAACTAGCAAAACTGAAGCACCATTAAATGGCACCTATCATTAATTCAAAAATCTAAATATTTATGTCAAAAATACTTTTACACAATTAAAGTAAGCCCTTTCAACTAAACAAAAATTTGTCAGTCAATATTTATAACATATTATAAATCAGATAATAATGAATTGATATGCATGTTACCTTAAGCCAGAGAAGAAGCATTTGCAACGAAAATGGCTAATTTGAGACAAGCCATAATTGTTTCTCTTTCTTATGCACTATTGTCATCTAGTAGCATAAATCAAAGTTATAATCTTTAAAGTAAATGTACATATAGCTGGAATATGGTCTTGCATTTTTAAAAGACTGGATGTAAATCTTATTTTAGGACATTTTTGTAGGATATGCCAATCACTGGTGACCTGCCAATCACTGGGGATTTTACCCTATGCAGATGCAACCATATCACAGACGGCACGTTTCCAGTTAAGGGTTAAAAATCGGGTTGAGTGAAATAAAATGTTAGAAAGACTCGAACATTAAAAATGTTAGAAACTACGCGTCCTTATACCGCTACATTTGTGTTACGTTTACTCACTTGATAGTATCTAAATTATTAACAGAAATCCTTTTTGACACATTAGATGCCGTACTGGATTCTCTATCGTTTGACATTTATTAATTATGCACAACATCATATGTGATTAACTCTAGTCGTAGATCACATTTAATGCAGGTAATGATTTGTAATCCTTTGACCAAATCCCCAGTTCAATATAAATGCTAAAAAAGAATGTGTAAGAAATATCCAAATTTATAAACTTGCGGATTTTGTTTTTTGACTATATATTAGGTTATCACGAAAGTTTTCTGCCAAATTACCATCACATAATACTAATTATACTATATATAATTAACTGTAATTTTATATATAACCATCATTCCGCTAAACCTTCACAGTGTCATATCATACAACACTGTACCTAAAGCTGTACACTTTATTCGGTGACATTCTGTTGCTGACTTTTTGCAACAGAACTGGACGTAAATGATGGTTCTAATCTGATAGCGTGATAGTTCCATTTCAGACACCCTGTACATAAAGATAACGATATTTTTTTTACAAATTTCACAACACAGTGCTATAAAGCAAGTCTCTTTCTTTCCAATGCCAAAAATAGTTTGACAAAATATGAGCAAACACGTCAACGCGAACTGTTTGCACAGACCGTATTAGCTGTGGCGGGAAACTTTCGTTACAACCTAATATTTGAAAAAGTTAATGATTAATAATCGGGTTGAGTGAAATAAAATGTTAGAAAGACTCAAACATTAAAAGTCTGAAAATACACGTCCTTATACAGCTACATTTATGCTACGTTTACTTACTTGATGGTATCTAAATTATTAACAGAAATCCTTTTTGATATATTAGATGCCCTATTGGACTCTCTGTCGTTTGACACTTATTAATTATGCACAACATCGTATGTGATTAACTCTAGTTGACTGTCGTATTTAATGCATTATCATATTTAATGTAATATCGTATCTAATGATTTATATAATAATTTGTCCAAATCTCTTGTTTAACCTGAGATTACACTGTAAAAAAATCTATAAAGTTAATAAGAATTTTCTAGGAAACTGGGATTCCTAGGGCTTTTTGCGTAATTATTCATCTAACTATCCCGTGTTACCGGTAAAATTTTAATAAGCAGATTTCTGTAGCTTTCAAACACTAGTTTTGTAGATTTACATCTTTTCTGTACAGTGTAGAGGTAAAATTTTAGTAAGCCTTACTGATTTCTGTAGCTTTCAAACACTAGTTTTGTAGATTTACATCTTTTTTCTGTACAGTGTACAGCCAAAATTTTAGTAAGCCTACAGACTTCTATAGCTTTTACAAAAGCTAGTTTTGTAAATTTACATCTTTTTTCTGTACAGTGTACAAGTAAAATTTTAGTAAGCCTACAGATTTCTGTAGCTTTTACAAAAACTAGTTTTATCGATTTTCATAATTTTTTTGTAGTTCAGTTACTTCTTTTTGCACTCTTTCAATTAATTTATCTTGGTTTTTATATGTACACTTGGAATATTGTAATCGATTTTTCTCTCTCTTCCTGATAGGATATCTATATTATAAAGGATAAACGTGTCCGTGCGTAACAGTGACGTCATTTTGACTGTGGCAACAGCAGACGATTAAATTTCGCTTTTACAGCAATTCTTTTACACTTTAAAATATCGTACACCGTAAAAAAAAAGATGTAAATCTACAAAACTAGTTTTTGTAAAAACTACAGAAATCTATTACTAAACTGTAAGCTTATTAAAATTGTATCTGTACACTCTAAAAAAATAGTATTAATCTACAAAACAGGTTTTTGTAAAGCTACAGAAATCTGGCCGTAATTAAACTGACAGTACTCAGAGTGTTGTGTAGCGCGATCTAATTGAGAGAATGGCGTCAAATTTTTTAAGAAGATTAAACAAGATGGGGGACGAAGGATTCCACGAAAACAAAAGATTAGTTCTAAAAGTCACCGCTAGGGGTATATGTGGCGCTGTGTAACAGAAAAGAGAGTTCTAAAATTGTAGAATCAATATTGAAATAAATATACCTTTTATTTAGAACATTTAAGGATTTTAGTATTAATTCTGCATTTTTTAAAACTCTCTTTTCTGTTGCACAACGCCACATATTCCCCTAGAGGTGACTTTTGGAACAAATATATTTTTTTTCCGGAATCTTTTCCCCTGTCTTGTTTAAACTTCTTACAAAATTTAGCGTTATTCTCTCAATTAGGTCGCGCTACAGAACACTCTGTTTACACACAGTTTAATTATGGCCACCTTGCACTTACTAAAATGTTATCGGTAACAAAGGATAATTACATTATTTTTTTTTGTAGCAGTTGCATAAAAAGTTCTAGGCATCTCATTGTGCTAGAAAATTTGTAGTAACATTACAGATATTTTTTACAGTGTAAACGTGAATCTATTACATGATTTTTTTTATTGCAGTTACATAAAAAGTTCTAGGCATCCCAATTTTCTAGAAAATTCTTAGTAATTTCATAGATTTGTTTACAGTGTACATTTTTAGTTTTTACACCGTCGAATACTAAAAAAAGGTACTTTCAAATGCAATTTTTTATAAACCTGTATTGCAATTTGTTTAAAAATTGTATCGCTATTTACTCAATCTTTACTGTTTTTTTAAGTAATTTTCAAGCATGATTTTTTTTTAATCTCTATCACGTGCAGACGATTACGAGATATAAATCAGTTTGAATTTAAAATAACATAATAGTTAAGCATTTGTTTCTAACTTATATTCCAAACGAAAATTTAAAAAAATTGTTAATCAATTAATAAAGCAATAAAATATAAAGGAAACACAAATTTGAGGCATGTAATTGAGCTACGCGCTTAAATCACTGAAATGAACAGAATCAAAAAGGCAGATTTTAAATTGAGATATTTGGCAATTTCTTCGACTTTTTACTTCTGGCGCGAGGCCAATTCGAAAGGATTGCTTATATTACATTTGAAAATTTTATTTGAACGCATCGCCGCTATTTTTAATATAAATAGGATTTTCGGTATTGTTAGTTACCATTCTAAAATATATATTAAATGTAAAAAATCTCTTATAGTTATTATTATTTTTAGGGTTCCGTATTTAAAAAGTAAAAACGGAACCATTATAAGATCATTCCTGTGACTGTGTGTCAGTTTGTCACAATAATTTTACTGGTAAACTAAGGAAAGTGGAAAGTTTAAATTGGGGGAGATAATAAAGACTATTGGCCCACATATTTACAGATTATTAAACATTCACAAATATATTTAAGAAAGGTGTACAGGGTCTAATTAAGTTACTCAAAAAAAATTATCTTTGTATACAGTGTGGGCTATCGTGTGAAATGTTTCGTAATGCTGAACTCAAAAATACATTTCTTTTCATTTTAGGTATTATATTTTCAAAGATATCGTCGAAAATGTAGTGAAAAATATGTCCCCCCCCCCCATCTATTTCCGAATCTACTGAACTAAAATTATAAAAAAAATAGAAGTAGTAGACGTGAATTTAAACTTTGCAGGAAAATTATAGCTGTTACCGTAGGTCGCATAGTTTTTGATAAAAGAGCATTTTCCGTTACATACAAATTTCGATTTACGGGCGTTTAGCAAAGGTTTTGAGGAGCGCTTGCGTTACCTGTCGTAAGAGAAGTATAAAAACATTGTTGATATTGATTTTCGAAAAAAATCATTAATAATTAGCCGAGATATTAACCCTTAAAGACACGGACGGTTATGACATACATAATGACAAAGGCGGCGTGCTCTATCTACTATCGGCTTTTAAAGCCTAAATAACAACTTTTAATGATATGTTTGTGTAATGTAATTTCCAGTAGCAATATAAAAGCAATAAACGGCAAATTGTTAATAGCGGACTAATTTAATTAGAACTAATCACATAAATAGTATGGGATTCGCGACTACATTACATTGAGTGGATCTCTCAATACGCCTCATGTGTCTTTAATGGTTAATTAAAAACCTTTCTGGAAAAATGCGGCACAAACAAAGCGACGTTGCAACTATGCGACCTCCTTTCGAAGGGCGCTTGTCAAATTTAAACTTTGAACAAGGGTTTTGTTTTATCTACACTGTTAAAAGTAAAGATTAATACTACGCTGAATTTAGTTTTATGGAAGGCCCAATGAAGTTTAAATATGCACTATTTGTATTGTCAGTACCGAAATAAGTTCATCATAAACAGATTAGGATAAGATTAAAAAAAATACTTATAAAGAATAGCAATATTTGATATTATTTGGTCTTTCTTTTAACTTTTATGGTATACGCATTCATAATTTTCTATTATATACAGCTGTACCAAATTCTACGTTGTATAATTTTTTACAAAGTCTTATTATTTTTTTAGCAACGATTTTCTTTATTAATACAGTTAATAATTCATATATTTATTGTACGGCACCCTCTGAGCGCGAGTAATGCTCGCACTTGACCGTTAATTTTAAACAGTTTTTACCTAAGTTCTGCAACACCGAGAGCCCGGGTTTATACTCTTGTAATTATAAAAAATCATGTATGTAGGTGTGTAATAAAGTGCTTTTTGATTCTTACACAAGATTTCCACTAGTTTTTTATAAAAAGTGTACCAAAGTAAATACCCCAAAATTTTCACGAGGAAAAAATATGTTTGCTTACATTGTTATTTTAAATTTATCTTTAAACTCAAACATTAATTGTTTATATTAAAGTACTTATAAAGTTCTTACTAAATAGATTAAAAAATTCGTATTGCCGCATGTATATTTGAACGAGATATGGGCTTTAAAACCTTGAGGGGTGGTGGGGTTTATTATATCCCCCTAATTTAAACAAGATTTGCACCAGAAACTAAATATTTTTAATTTCTTCTATCATTACAAGAAGAAAGTATTGCATTCATGAAAATTTTCGAATTCCGGTTATGGACGGATTTACAAGTTTTGGGGGTCAGAGAACCGGAAAAACGTGTTTTAACAAAATGTATGTCTGTGAGTCTGAGAGTCTGTCTGTGTGTGACACAATTTTTCTGGGCGCTCTATCTTAAGAACTAATGAACGGAATTTAATAAAAATATATATTCAGTTAGCACCTGATATAAATAGTTTTTGGTCTAAATCGCTCAACAGGTGGCGCTGCTATGCATCATTTTTCCCGATCTTCACAAGAGCTCAATATCCAGAACTAATGCACGGATTTTCATCAAACTTCAGATTCAGTTAGTCCTTGACATGAATTGAAGTTTTGTACATTTTGGCGTAAATCCTCAACAGGTGGCGCTGCTATGAGGCATTTTTTGTGATTTCCGCAATAGCCCTATCTTAAGGACTAATGCTTGTATTTTCAAAAAAATTCAGATTCAGGTATACCTTGATATGAATTACTGCTGTTTATGTTTTGCTGTAAATCGCTCAAGAGATAGCGTTGCTATGCTGCCTTTTTCAGAATTTCCACTATAGCTCTATTTCAATAACTAATGCGCGAATTTTCATCAAACTTCAGATTCATGAATACCTTGATATCAGTCAGTGATGTTTATGTTTTGGTGTAAATCGCTCAAAAGGTGGCACTGCTATGCTACATTTTCAGAATTTCCGCTATAGCTCCATCTCACGAATTAATGCACGAATTTTCATCAAACTTCAAATTCGCATATACTTTAATTTGAATTGGTGCTAAATTGATATAATTTCTTGTGTTATTTAAATGATTTAATTGACGTGATTTATATAGAAGTAAGTTTTGTGATGGCCACAACAAACTAGTTAACTTTGGGGACGAAAAGTTGAAAAATTGCTTTTCCTTATTTTAAAATAAAATTTCTCGATTACTCCAGTGAGAATTCAATATTACAGAGACTTAATTGCTTGCCCGTCAAAGGGTTAAAAGAATAGCCTGAATTTCCAACTTCTTAGTTCTCGCAGACGCCCCGATTCCTTTAAAGGGAGGTAACTTATATGGACGGAAAAAGTTTTACAAGCGACTGTTGCCGTCTTAATGTAGATTTTAGTAAAATTGGGTATAGAATTCAGAAAATTATAAATTTGTGGATTTTCTTTTTATAGCTACATCCTATGAAATTTTACACGCAATAGTTTGAGTACTGCAAAATAAAATATATAAGTACAGATTTAAACCTTAAGGCTGTTCTCAAATCCAAAAGGGCAACTTTATGACATTAGTTTTAATTTATCTTTGTTCGGAAATGCAAGAAACTAGAAGGTGTTGTTCAGAAGCTATGTAATCAAACTTTTTCCGAGTTTTTGAAAACGCAATAGATATTTCAGAAATTAGTATCAAAGTGGGCATTTTGAACCAAATTTCCGCGCGAAAGAAGAATAACCACTCTAGAGAGGGTGAAAAACGTCTTTGTCACGGGATCAAAATCGTTTATAACTCAATAGGTAATTTATTGATCAAAAAATAGAAAACACATTTCGATTGCAAAACGATTCCATTGTTAGTCCTTCCAATTTTATATCTTTCCGTTAAAAAATAAATTTGTAAATGTGTCAAAACGTTTTGCGCTTGTTGAGCAGAGCAGTTAAGAACAGCTTTAAATATATATATAGATCTTCATACGTCTTTATGTTAAATTACCTCACATGATTTTATATATGCATCTATATGTTTTACTCACAGAACTACATTATAATACAGTAGATACCTTTAGGACTGTTATGTAGTTTGCCATTTATAAATTACATGCATCATTCGTATGTGATTAACTGTAGTCAGTCAACGTATTTAATGCAAATAATGTTTTATAATCATCTAACCAATACTAAGTGAACATGATATAAACTAGGGGAAACTGGTGAGGGGGGAGGATTGACCAATTTTCTGCAAAACGATTTTTTATTCTTTAAATATTGAACCTAGAATAAAGTTTTATATATCATTTTATTCGAGATACAATCAGTTATGAAAATAAGATTGCGACATAAGTGTAATATATAAGAAACTTGAAAAATTATTGATTTTAATCATGAGAAAATAATGGGCCAAGGCTCCCCACACATGGGAGGCATGACCCACATTATTTTATACTAAAATATTTTTTCAGGGAAATAAAATCTGTTTAAAAAAAGACTTTATGCTAGATGGTTTAATTATTATTAAAAATTATTTGGAAAAATGTGATGTGTAAATAAACCTGCTTAGGCGGAATACAAGGCACAGGAGAAAAAATACGCTTTAAGCACACGTTTTTTGCAACACTGGGCATGGCAATACTAGCTGCCACATAGTTTGGCTTCATTTAATTGTGTTCATCTTGGTGAAATTTGTCTACGTACTTTCCTAAACTTTTGATCAATGCTACGATCTTTTACATTTCCATGAACACTTAACATTTCTTAATGCTGCAGCTTTTATCCTTTCTAGTCCTTTCCATTCTTTATATTTACCTACTGTGGTTACAATTTAAATGAAATAAAAGTTCCTATATTAATACATGGAAAATTTTCCACAGAGAAAACATTCGCCTTGCATACAATATTTCAAATGAAAATTAATTTTCAAATTAATTGCTTAAAAAGCGTAAAGTCCAACCTAGTGAAAAACATTCCATGCCGGAACTCGAACCCGTGTCCACGAACCTTAAGTTTCATGCTTGCGCCATGTCAGTGGCTCACGGAAAAATATTCCACTTTGTGCTGCGTTTGTAGCCTTGCCAACCTGTAATAGTGAGAAGTTCCAGGCTGGGTATCGTTCCATGTGATTTTAGTCGGTAGGACGTCAGTGCGCTATACTGATGGCCCGGGCTCGAGTCCCGGCATGAAATGTTTTTCACTAGGTTGGCCTTTACGCCTTTTAAGCAATTAATTTGAAAATTAATTTTCATTTGAAATAAAAGTTCCTATCAACTTTCCCATTTATAGTTAAGTAATGTTTTTCTTTATTCTATAGCAATTTTTCACATCTTCCTTTAACCCTTTATGTACTTTATTATGAATTCATGAAAATTTTATCTTCAAAAGCATTTTTAGTGAATTGTTTACATTACATTGGAAAATTTACATAGTCATTTAATAAAATTTAGAAGGATTTTAGAAGGATTGAAGGATTTAGTAGGATTAATTAAATTTGAATTTATATGTGTTTTGTGCAATATTTATAACCCCACTCAAATCTTTTATTTTAAATATTTTTCATAGTATTTTGTAGAATTAGGAAATGTCCAAATATAATGTTCTTACAATAGAAATATAGAAATATTTCCGAATTGAAAAATCCCCCCCCCCCACCCCCAGCGCAAGAAAGCTGAAAAGATCTAAAGGCAAAAGAAATTAACCTTTTAAAAATATTTTTGTGTTGTGTAAAACCAATAATGCTTTTGGAACAAGATAAAGTAATTTATCTATAACTCATTCTAAACTGCATTACAACTAATTGATGATTTAAATGAATTTTATAACAAGTTATTTTAATGGTACTTATAAGTACCATCAGTAGATAAATGGTTAATCAATATTAAACATTTTCCTGTCTATCTCCCCATTTTACTGTAGCATTACAGAATACATTTAAATTATTTTACCAATATAACTATTAATCCTTCATTATGTAGGTGTATAACAAACAGTGTATAAAAAAAGCTTACTAAAAATACTTAATTAAGGGAGCATTGACCATTGGGTCAACCCTTCTTCACATTGACTGGGTCAAGCCTCCACACATAGCAACTTTTTAAAAAATAAAAGATTATTATATTAAGCTTAATTTATTGTATAATCTTTATTTCTGGAATGAAAGCTCAATATTTCTGCATTAAATAAACCTACTTTCTTAAATTTCTATGATATATTTTATCTAAAAAAATATTACAAAATATTTCTAAAAAATAAACTTTTTAAGTTGAAAACTCTTCACAACAGATTTTTCCTCACCTGTTTCAATTATCTGCATGAAATAAAACAGCATTTCAGTTTGAGCATTTCAATAGTTTTGGTTGCTATCTATTGACAAAACTTTGAAATTCTTTTAAATACGAAAACTGAAGGGTGGATCAAGCCTCCGTTATGGTCAACCCTCCCCAGTCTCCCCTATATGAAGTTTCTAGAATCCTATGAATTATTTCGTAAAAACCCAAAATTCCATTTAAAATTACTTAAAAGGGTTTCATTAAAATATGTACATTAAAATATCGAAACCAACTACTTTCGAGCACCTGACGTGCTCATCATCCGTGTTAAATCGTTGAATATAAGAGGTCGAGTTCGTTCATTTATACTTAGTGGGTCCAAAGAGCAAAACCTTCACCCATTTACAGTTTGAACATTGGAACAGCCCATCAAGCATAAATGAATGAACTCGACCTCTGGTTTTTAACGATTTTTGTCCGGAAGATGAGCATGTCAGGTGCTCGAAAGTACATGGTTTTGATATTTTAATGTGTATATTTGAATAAATCACTTTTTAGTAATTTTAAATGGATTATTTTATTTTTATTAAGTAATTCATACGACTTGACGCATGTTACCAAGTTTATAGTTTCATCTAAATATTGGTAATAATGTGTTTACAATTCACAAGTTTATAAACTTTTTGAACGTGTTAAAATGTGTCGTGTATGTTCCTTATAGTTGAAAACTAAAAATAAATTTAAGTAGTAGCAATCGTCTGGAGCAAAATAAAATATACAAGTGCAGTTTAAACATTAAAAATATCTAAAAGTATTAGACTGATTTATGTTAAAATGTGTACGATGATTATGTGTATGCAACTACCTGAATTAGTCGCAGAAATGGTTTATGATACATGAGATGTCTTTCCTACTCACTATCATCTGACATTCATTAATTACGTGCAGTATCTTATGTGGCTAACTCTAGTAGACATTCGCATCTCCACGAGTAATATTTTGTAGGTATTTGAGCAAAATTCTAATTTAATATAAATGTTATTAATATTTAATACAGAATCCATATGGTTGACACTTTAAATAATTACTTAATCCTGTTATTATTAAGTGCATTTTAGAAGAATTTGTTGCAAAATGATCAGTTTAAAAAAATTTTTTAGCTCCTTATTTAAAAAAGTAATTTTTATTTCAATGCAGGTTAAAATTTTGACAAATATTTCTAAATACTTCGAAATTACATTTTTATTGTGTACTATTAATGTTTTCTATAAATACAGATTCCGAATTTTAAAAATTACACTATTAATACTTTAAAAAATAAACATTAAAATATGAATGATCATGTCGTAGTATGTCGACAACACTTGAAATCTGATGAATAATATATGAGGAGTTCAGAAGAAAATCCAACCAACTCCATTTAGTGGCGTTTTTTTAAACAAAGAAACACTGAAATTTTTTTATATATTTATACAGTAATGAAAAGTTACCCTTGATTAAAAGAAAATTAATGAGTTCAATCAAAATATCCCGAGAAAAAATATTATACCTGCAGGTCCTGTATGTACGCATATACGTATATACTATGTATGTACGTACTGAGATAATTCTTGATAGAAACATCAAATTTGTTTCAAATTTTTTTCTAGCTTCATTCTGATAATGATCATCCCTGATTAGTTTTGGGAGTTCATTGGTTAAGTATAAAGGGGAGGGGGTGGGGGGTACGGGGGCTAATTCAAACTTAGATAAATGTGTTTTTCATGCAAAATTATCAAATTTGCTTCAAACTTGGTATACCGGTTAATTCTGTTAAGGCGATTCCCTGATTAGACTTGGAGGTTCATTGTTTAAGTATAAAGGGGGTTACGGGGGCTGAACCCCCCTCCCTTTAATTTAGATAAATGCGTTTTTCTATCTGATTTAGTCAGATTTGCTTCATATTTGGTACATGTTTTAATTCTGATAAGGCGCTTCCCTGATTAGATTTAGAGGTTCATTGTTTAAGTGTAAATGGAGGAACGGGAATTAATATTCCCTCTTAACTTAGTTAAATTGATTTTTCTATCCGATGTGCTTCAAATTTGGTATACAGGTATATTCTGATAAGGCGCTTCCCTGATGAGATTTGGAGGCTCATTGTGTAAGTATAAAGGTGTAAAACTGAGGGGGATGTAATCGCCCCTTAATTTATTTTTAGAGGGGCATTATATTCTTTGAAATAAGAGTATAATATACAACATTCTTTGATTTTTGAAATGCTCCATGCGTCTAACTGTTTGATCAAAATTCATGAAATTGATAAGGAAGAATATCGATATTACATTCAAAGAAATTGTGTATACATTTTAATATTTAACTTCATTAACATTATTTAATTTGTTTCTATCTTAAAGGCAAAATTCTGATGAAAATCGATATGGAATTCAGAAAACTATATCTAAAAATTTGCTATTCAAGTATTAAAAAATCGATTCGCATATTTATTTGTAATAGAGTTTAAAGTGATAAAAATGTAAAATCGAGGGAATATCTCAAAAATTAAGACGCATTTTAAAATTTGGTTTTAAAATTTAATTTTTTTTAAAAAATCTTAAAATTATAATAAGATTGGAAAATTCTTTTAACGTGTTAAATATATTTATGGTGAAATGTATATCTGCACAAAATTTCATATCTCTATGATGAAAATTAAAAATTAAAAATTTTAACGTCCAACGTTCCCTTAAAAATTCCCATTCTAAAATTTCCGCCCATAAACGGATGTTGTATAAAAAATTTCTGCAGTTCTGTGTATAATCTATAGAAATTACACACCCCAAGTAATATTAAAAAAATAATTAAATTTGAAAACGCATACCACAACTGAAAACGCACTTCCATCAATAATTGTTCGTAGGCTTCAATAGTTCAGTTATTGTTCATATTCTTCTGTAGCCAAATTCTTTTGTGTGTCCCTGTAAATGAACGATAAATTCTATGCTCGCCACGTTCTATATCACCAATAATAATGTCTATAATAACCTTTGCACTCCAAGATTTTTTTCCATGGCGGAACTAGCAACTCCGCGACATATTTAAAGAAAATAAAATACAGTCTTATAGTCAAATTTAAATATTTTTTTATTTGAATGTTTTATATATTTTTACATGTTAGAAATATAATATTTAAATATGATGCTCTATAGTTCTGTTGGGTTTGGTATTTTATAAAGCACTCACCAAGGTGCATTGCAGGTTTTTCGGGACAAGTGTCACAAATTGCCTTTTTATTTGGAATGCGCCGATGCTGAGGAAATACTGTAAGGCACTCTTATGGTTGTCAAAAACTACACCTTTAATAATAGTTTTATTATTATTATATTGTTATAAAATTACTTTCTCAAAAGCGAGTACATCGAATAACAGTGCCGTTTTTTATAATGTTAATTTTTTTTTTTTATGATACATATCAGTCGGTTTTATCTTCATAAAAAATTATTATAAAATACACTTTGGATACTTCCTTTTATCACATCAGTACAGATTCCAATTAGACCACTTCATTAATGTAAATAATATAACAGTAAGTAAGAACCAAGGTTGGAATTAATGTAAATTGTTCATGTAAATTAAGATGGTTAGTGAGACTCACCGTTGGAGTTGATGCAATGAATAGCGTGGTGAGTTAGTCTCACCGTCGGAGTGCAAAGGGTTAAGCACCTTGTAGTATACTTCAGTGATTTGTATAAATTTCAGTGTAATATTATTAAATATACCGCAAATGATTTTTCTCGGAAGACCTTAATGAAACGGAATTATTTTATGTATCCCTGTAAATGAAACGTAAATACTACACACTTCATTTTGAGTACCGAACTTGCCATAGTAAACACAAATAATATGTATCAATTTCATGGGAATCGGACTATATTTACGTGAGTTAGAACACGGGCAGACAGACGGGCAGACAAACCGAATTCATAAACACTTTTCAACTATATTGGAAACTGTTAAAAATTAAGAAATAACTGTCTATCTTATTTTATCAGAAGATTCAAATTGTGAAGAAAATTTTCATTTCCCTTGCTTATGAATATTTAACATATTTTCTAAATACATTTTTAAAATAGTCATGCATATTAAAAAGAATAATTTCAAGTCAAATTATAATATATATATATATATATATATATATATATATATATTAAAATTGTTCTTTATTGAAACATAAGCGTTTACATTATTCTGAAATAATATATAACAAAAAGTTAACTTTAACAGGCCCTTTAAATATTAAAAATCCCCGAATAAAGAATTTTTGATAAAAATGGATTTTAAGACGCGGTCGTATATACTTTAATTTCCCTTGAAATTTAGTATGTTATTGATGTCTGACACGTTTTGTAATACTAAAAAGGTTTCAATCTGCTATAACTTTTTAAAAATCCCCTAACAGCTCCTGTCTGGATTTTATGTTCTGCAGATATTAACCCATAAGACATCGCATGAGGATACATTTTATACTAGTTAAATTTACAATAAATCGGGATTTTGACGTAAAAGAAGTTGTAAATTAAAAATAAAAATATTTTCAAGATCTTTAAGCAGTAAAAGGAGAAATAATCTGAGGCAGTTTTACCAAACTAACGATAACTTTCTAACAAATGCGATCCCGGAGTTCTTTTTTATTGTTTACTTAGTTGAAGGTAATATTTTAATTTGTTTAAATTATCAGTATATTAAGTATAGTAAACACGTAAAAATACTCTTTTGAATCAAATTGTAATATGTACCATTCAAAGTTTTTAGTAAACAGTTCCAAACAAGTAATAGCAAGAAAGATATTTTAATTATTAATTCTTCCTTTTTGACGTTAACTTGACTCAAGCATTCACACACACTTTCACCTTTATAATATTATTAGGATACATATATATGTTATAAAAATCAACTTAATGTGTCCCCAGATAAGTACACGTCTCATGTACTTATTTGAAGTCTATAGATTAATAACAAATTTTACCACAATTTATATTACTTAAAACAAACAACAACAAAAAAAAACACCATTTTGGATGCTTTGGTAGACGGCGCTAACAAAAGCATGTAGAAGCGTGATTTTCCTTTTTTTAAATTAAGCTCTGATGAAGACGTTTTTAGAAAAGGAAAGAAAACTACATTTTTTTAGAAAAAAATAAATTGGTTGTTTTGTCCATTTTTCACAGGCATTAAAATAGGCTTTGTTTACACATAAACTTTTTTGGCGCGGATATATTTACAAAAAAAAAAAAAAAAAAAAAAAATCCATATAATTTTATCAAAAGGTTCAAGTTGTGAAGATAATTTTCAGTCCCCTTGCTTAAGCATAATTAAAATAATATTTTTTATAAATATATTTAAAATGTTAATTCATATTAACAAAATCCTTCATGTCAAGTTATTGGAAAAAAAAATTACAAACAGAAAAACTCAAGACGAGTTTAAATCGGATTGTCACAGTCATTTTCCGTTAAAATCACTAAACTAATTATAAATTTTCTGAAAAGGTGCATATCTCAGGACTCTTAAAGCTTCAAAATTTTCAAAATTTTAATTTTTAGGGTTCCGTACTTAAAAAGTAAAAACGGAACCATTATAGGATCACTCTTGTGTCTGTCCGCCTGTCTGTCTGTCTGTCACAGCCATTTTACTCATAAACTATGGAACGTGGAAAGTTCAAATTCGGGGAAGTAATAAAGACTGTTGACCCACTTATTTTTAGATTATTAAAAATTTATAAATATATTTAGTAAAAATGTATAAAGGCAAATTCAGTTGCTTGAAAAAAAAAAAAAAAAAAAATATTTTCTTTGTATATCGTGTGGGGTATCGTGTGAAAGCTTTCGTAACGCTGAATTAAAAAATATATTTCTTTTAATTTTAGGTATTACATTTTCAAACATATAGTCGAAAATGTAGCGCAAAAATATGTTCCCCTCCCCATCTAATTCCGAATCTACTGAAGCTAAAATTATGAAAAATTAGAAGGAGTAGACGTTAATTTAAACCTTGCAGGAAAATTATAGCGATTACCCTAGGCCACATAGTTTTTGAGAAAATCGTATTTTTCCGTTACATACAAATTTCGATTTACGGGCTTTCAGCAAAACTGTTGAGCAGCACTGGAGGTACCCATCGTAGCAGAAGTATAAAAGCATTGTTGATCATGATTTTCGAAAAAAATCGTTAGTAATTAGCCGAGATATAAACCCTTAAAGATATGGACGGTTTGGACACACATAATGACAGGGGTGACGTACTCTATGTACCATTGGCTTTTAAAGCCTAGATAACAACTTTTAATGATATATGTATGTAATGCAATGGCCAGTAACAGTATAAAAGCAATAAACGTCAAATTGTTAAAAACAGACTAATTCAAGGGGTCTCAGGACTCTTAAAGCTTCAAAAAAAATTTTATTTTAATTTTTTTAGATGTTAATCGTCTATCTTTTCTGAACATTTTAATATAATTGTTTCCTTCAAATTCTCATTAGAACAGAATTTATGGCTTTTAGACTTATACCTGCTCAACAGCTTAATCGGCCTTTTCGAAACTTTTAAGTCATTTTTCTCCAATTGACTTTTTTTGGCATAACGCTCACGATATCTCAAAAACTTTTGAATATTTTTTCACGAAATTTTCAAAACATACGTTTAATATTAATCTGTATAAACTGAATCTAAAATTTCCTTTTTATTGTTCAAAAAATATTTTTTAAGTAATTATATTGTTCAAATTTTCAAAATTTTCTATTAGCTAAATACAACTTTGTATTAAAAATATAAAAATGCTTTAAATACAAAGATATTTAGGTTCGGGGTAATTATTATAATCTGAAGTATAAGTAGGCGCCAAAATTTTTATTCTAGTTACAATATTTATTTTCTAATCATGCGCGTAAGCTGTTATACCAATATTCTGCTTATCAAATGTCTGACTGTTTGGAGCACCCTGTAAATGCTAATTCTTCATCTTGCAAATTTTTAAATACATAAAATGAAAGAACGTACTTATATCTTTCGTCTCAATAAAAATTGTGTTTTAAAATCATATACATTTTAAGTTATTAAATGTTGAATATGGTCTCTTTTTTTTTCATATTTTCCAATTTTTGAGATCCCTGAGACCCCTTAATTAGAATGAATTACATAAATACTATGGACAATTTGCATTGAATGGCTCTTTCAGTACGCCTTGAGTGGCTTTAAAAGTTAATTAAAAAGCTATTTGGGAAACGCGTCAAGGACCAAGGCGGCGTTGTAATTTTGTGACCTCCTTTCAAAGCGCGCTTAGCACAATGACAAATGGGAACTTTGAACGAATGTTTTGTTTTAGCTGCACTTTAGAAAGAAAGGTTATTTCTATGATGAATTAAGTTTTATGAAATGACAAATGACGTTTAAATATGCATTTCTTTTATTATCAGTACCGAATTAAGTTCATCATAAAGAGATTAAAATAATATTAAACTAGTCGGATGTGTAAATCTCAAAACTTTCTTCTATCTCATGCATGTCAATACTTCCTGATAAATGCAGCACAGCAGCGCCAACGGTTAGGCAATTTATACCAAAATCTAATCAGGGACAACTTTCGTGAACTTCTAATTGAATTTGAAGTTTGGTGAAAATTCGTGCATTAGTTTTTGAGATAGAGCTATTACGGAAATCGTGAAAAGTTCTGAGTTACAGTGGAACCTCTTGGGCAATTTACACCAAAAACTTATCAGGATCAGTTCATATCAGGGACTAACTGAATCTAAAGTTTGATGAAAATTCATGCATTAGTTCTTGAGATACAGCTATTGCGGAAATCGGGAAAATTGCAGCATAGTAGCGCTACCTGTTGGGCGATTTATACCAAAAAGTAATCAGCACCAATTTATATCACGGACTAAATCAATCTAAAGTTTTATTAAATTCCGTTCAATAGTTCTTAAGACAGAGCGCCCACAATATTTGCGTCACACACAGATAGACAGACTCACAGACAGACATTTTGTAAAAACATGTTTTTCATTACGTCTATACCCTAAAAAGTATACATCCGTCGAAAACCGGTATTCGAAAATTTTCACGAATTCAATACTTTCTTCTTGTAAAGATAGAAGAAAGTAAAAATGAGTTATACAGATTAGCTGTATTAGAAATTTTTTAGGTTCCATATATCTTTGAACTTTCATGGTATATCCATTTACATTTTTCTAGTATATACTATTATACCCAACCCTACTTTGCATAATTTTTTACAAAGTGTTAGTATTCTTTTAGCAACGGTTTTTTTTAATAATGCAATTACTAATTCATATATTTATTGTACGGAACCCTCTGTGCGCGAGTAATACTCGCACTTGACCGTTTATTTTAGATAATAAACTTCCATTTTTTCTGAGCATTTTGATGAAATTATAATTGTTTCCTTGAGATTCCAATAAGAACAGAAGTTGTGGCTTTTAAAAGTACACCTGCTCAATAGCTCATACGGCGTTTCTGAAACTTTGAAGTTATTTTTTTCCAAATGACGCTTTTTCGCATAGCGCGCAAGATATCTCAAAAACTTCTGAATATTTTTTGATGACATTTTCAAAACGTATGTTTTATGTTAGTGTGTATAATTTTAATCTGAAGTTTTTTCATTTTTATTATTCAAAAAAAGTATGTTTTTATCTGATTATACTGTTGAAATTAAAAAAAAAATTGTATAAGCTAAATACAACTTTGTATTAAAAATATTAAAATGATTTAAATACAAATTTATTTAGGTTCAGAGTAATTATTATAATCTGAAGTATAATTAGGTACCAAAAATTTCATTCTTGTTTCATAATTTATTTTGTAATCCTGCGCGTAACTTGTTATACGAATTTTCTGCTCGAGAAATGTCTGACAGTTTGAAGACCCTTGTAAATACTAATTCTGCATCTTGCCATTTTTTAAATACATGAAATTAAAGAACACACTAATACCTTTCATTCCAATAAAAATTGGGTTTTAATATCATATACATTTTAAGATATTAAATGTTGAAAATGCTCTTTTTACCCCCCATTTTTCCAATTTTAAGCGTCTCGAGATCCCTTAAATTTTATTTTACTATTCCATCACACATAAACTGGTTCTAAAATTTAAAACCATTGATATTAAAAACATGTGCAAAGAAAGATGTTACATTAACCCCGGAATCTTTCAATCATAAACGTGATCATTTTGAAGGTGATAGCTTAACTGGAATGTCGCTTCACTCTGAGGTGTGTACTATACAGTGTGTCCACGTATAACCTGACCGACCTTTATTTTCGCAATCGTTGGTCCTAGATGCATACTCCCACTTACAAAAGTGGTCAAAATTAGGTGGAGAGTTAAGATTAAAAAAAAGTTTGAAGCGAAAAAACAATTTAGCGAAGAATTACAGAATCTACATTTTTATACGGTCCCCCGGTCCTATAATTATATTTAGTAAAATTTTCCTGTTACACTGACAATTAAAGCAAAAAAAGCTTTGTTATTCTACGATTAAAATTGACCGAGTAATAGCTGTTTAAAGTTGGAGCATATTTTTTGCTGCAAATTAGGGGGCATTCACAAATTTAGTAGAAATATAATTTCGTCAGATATATTAAAGAAATGGTTGAGAGTAAAATTAGCATTGCAATATAAATTTGAAATCTTTAATCATTCTACATATTACTGCAAAATATACAATTTATACTGAACATATAAGAGGATACAAATAACAGAATTTTTTTTTAAATAAAAGGATGAAAAACAACAGCCTCAATTCTTTACAAAAGTGATACACATTTTTAAATGCTGTTAGATAACACCGTCTTTCAAATTTTGGGTTGTGCCATGATTTTTAGCTTTTAAAAATTGATTCGCATGTATTTTTTAGCGCTGAATCCGAAAATGACCTTCATTTTAAACTATCACGTCAGGATTTTTCTCAAATCGCAGATTTTAAAGTTAAAATTGATCCCCCTCCCCTCCCAACCTCATCGAACCACTGAGCTGTTTAGCTGTAAGAAACCCAGTATAAGCCACAAAATTGAATAAATTATTGAATTAAATAAAATTAAACTGAATAAAAAAGTCTTACATCTATTTTATAGTATCAGATTTTTCGCTATCTTTTAACCTTAAAATTTACGATTTGCGAAAAATCCTGACATGATGGTTAAAAGTGAAGGTAATTTTTTTTTATTTACCGTTAAAAAATACATAAAACGTAATTATAAAAGTTAAAAAACACAACCATCCCAGGTTTATATTATCTAATCTAAAACTATTTCTTAAACTTTTTGACGGTAATTTATCCGAAATTTTTTGTGTTATTCTCTGATATAAGTATGTATAAGATGGTAAGCGTCGAAAATCATAATAATATTACATTGTAAGCCGATTTAAGTCAGTATGTAAAATTTTAACTTTGATCGGACATTTGAAAGTCAGTTAAAGTTCGAGTACAAATTTTAAAGTAGAAAGACGATCGTTGCAAGATAAATAAAACCTTATGAAAATAACACAATTTTTGTTAAATGAAATCATAGCCTCAAATCCTTACAAAATACAATATATGTTAAAATACAATTATTTTAACTAATCTGAAACTTAACTAATAAAGTTAACTCAATCGTAATAGTTGTACGATTTCTTTCAAACCGCAGATACCTTGAAATAAGTTTAAGTACTTTATATACGACCCCTGAAATCATGGTCGAAATCATCTGTTTTGATATGCAGAAATGTGGTGTAAGTCATTAATTTCAAAGTTTCATAACTCGGTGAATTTTAATGTTAGATGAATGGGACTTTTTTTTGTCTTACTTGTTAGTATCACAGTAAATTTTTGCTGAGTATTACTTAGAGGACCGGGGGACCGTATAAAAATTTAAATTTCGAAATTTTTTAATAAATGTTTTTCTTGACCCAAATCGCTTTAAAAATAATTCTTTACCTTATTTAAACAATTTTTGTAATTGGAAGTATGCATCTAGGACAAATAGTTGCGAAAATAATGGTCGGTCAGGTTATACGTGGACACACTGTATATAACAGTTTGGGAAAAACATACACACCCAACGTTTAATAGATTGACCCTTTTCCCAAACTGGTACATAAACAGCACAGTGAAATTGACATTCTATTATGTAAAACTGTCCCCAAGAAAATGTGATTGAAAGATCTTGGGGTTAATGTAAAATCTTTCTTTACATATGTTTTCAATATAAATGGTTTTAAGTTTTTGGGACTAGTTTATATGTAACGGAAAAGTAGAAAAATTTTAAGCCTTTTTTAGGAAATTGAAAATTCTTTTAGTTATAATTTCTTTTTAATTGTTCGTTATCAAAACAAAAGCAGTTTATATTATTCTGAAGACATATAATCCAAAGCGAACATTAAGAAGATCCTTAGATATTAAAAATCCCAGAATAAAGTATTTTAGATAAAAAAAGAAAGTTAGAATTGGTTATATATATTTTAATTTCCCTTGAAATTCAGTATGTTATTGATATCTCATACGTTTTGTTGTAGTAAGGCTTAAATCTCCTATCATTTCTTAAAATCCCGTAAGAACTTTTGCCTGGGTTTGTGTTCCGTAGACATTGCCCCATAAGACATAGGATGAGAAAACATTTTACCCGTTAAACTTACAATATAGCGGGATTTCGACGTAAAAGATGCAGTAATTTAAAAATAAAAATGTTTTAGAAACATTTAAGCAGTAAAAGAAGAAATAATCTGAGGTAGTTTTTCCAAACTAACAATAACATTTTTAGAAATGCGTTCGCCAAGTTCTTTTTTGTTGTTTATTTGGTTGAAGATAATAGTTTCAAATTGTTTAAATTATCTGTATATTAAGTATAGTAAAAAATATATACATATTCTTTTGAAGCAAGATGCGATGTATATCATCCAAAGATTTTAGTAAATACAGGTTCAAACTAGAAATAAAAAGAGATATACTTTAATTATTAATTCATCCGTTTAGACGTTAACGTGGCTCAAGTATTCTCAGACACTTTCACATTTATAATATTATTATATACATTAGTATACATAAACAGTTGTGAGCAAAATTGCGGACTTTTTTTTAAAATTTTCATGTTTTATAACTTTGTGTGCTTATAGAATATATTAATTTTCATTGAAATACAAATGTTTATACATCCAATTCAAGGACATTTAATGTAGAATTTAATTTTAAAAAACTGAATGAAATATCTGCATTAGAAAAAAAGTTACGCTTACTTTAGACTAAAAAACAAACACAGTTAGTCATGAATACTGTAATAAAAGCTTCCTAGACAATCACAATGACTCTGAAAACCAATCAAATGTAAAGAATTAAACTGTAGTATATTTTGATTTGAAAAAGCGGTATTTTCCTGGAATGAATTTTGCAGAAGAGTCAATACTGCTGTAACTAAGTAGAATAATGTTTTATTTTTTATATTTCTATTTTTTTCTTAATGCAAATAATTTAAAACAATGTCATCAACAGAACTGATTGGACACCTACAAAAAGAAGCAAAATTGTCATATTGAGATAAAATGGTCTCTCTTATGTTAAAATTGCAAGACAGGTAGGTGGATCAGTCACTTTATCTGGCGCATGAAAATTGTGCTTACGTTATGAAGAAACTAAATCAGTGATAAATAAAGCAATATCAGGTCGAAAAATATGCCCAAGTGCTTCTGATGATAGAAAGATAAAAATAATATGCCTCAAAGATAGAAGAATTTCATCAGATGCTGTTAGATGTGAAATGAATGCCATGGATATTTCAGTTAGTTCAAAAACAATAAAGAGAAGATTATCAGATTTTGGACTGAAATGTAGAACTCCGAGGAAAAAACATTTTTAAATCTTCAGCAACGTAAGAAACGAGTTCAGTGGCAAAAGAACACATTAATTGGTTTGAAAGTCAGTGGAAGCAAATAATCTGGAGCGATGAGAGTAAAATATCGCTCTTGGGTAGTGATGTGCTAAAATATGTGAGACGTAGAGTATTCCGATTGCATTGAAGCAACTAGAAGGAATCCAATGAACGTCATGATTTGGGTCTGTATGTCTGAAGATGGCGTGGGCCGCATTAAAGTGATTAATAGCATTCTGAATGCAATAAAATACATCGAAACTGTCCTGGAACCAAAATTGATACCTTCCATCAGGAATCTCTTTCCCAATAAAGCGCTATTTATCTTTCAGCAGGATTCAGCTCCATGCCATACGGCAAAGATATACACAGAATGGTTTAAAAATAAAAGCACACAATTATTACCCTGGCCAGGAAACATCCCTGAACAGAATCCTCCAGAAAAATTTTTGGCGACGTTGGTAAATCATTGTACAAAAAAAGCGTCCATCTAAAAAACGCAACTTGTTGAAGCTATAATTGATTCGTGGCATCATGTGCTTAAAACGGATGAACTCCAAACACTAGTTCTCTCAATGAAAAGACGCCGTGAAGCTGTAATAAAAAACGACTGTTATCCTACTTAATATTGAATGTGTAACTGTAACTTTAAAATATAATGAAATCTAAGATAGTTTCATAATTTTTCTTTAATCATCTAGATCATAATTTTTGTAAGCGTAACTTTTTTTGTAATGCAGATATTTTAATTATTTTTTAAATTAAATTCGACATTAAATTTTATTTAATTTGGTATATAAAAATTTGTATTTAAGTGAGACTTATTACAAAGTTATAAAACAGGAAAATTCAAAAAATGTCCATAATTTTGGTCACCACTGTATGCGTTATAAAAATCAACTTAATGATCCCGCAGAATGTATCTGTCTCACGTGTTTCTCTCCGTATTTTAAGTTGATAGATTAATAGCAATTTTTCCCGTAATGTACATTACCTCGAAAAATACCATTTTGTGAAACATTCACTGCAAAGTTTTGAAAAAAGTATGGATGCTTTGGCAGGCGTTGCTAACAAATACATGTAGAAGCGCGATTTTTCTTTTTTATGTACGTTCGTAATTATATAAATACTTAGCACCTATATTCGTCGTCCAGTCCATCTGTCTGTCTGTCTGTCCGCATAAAAAATTGCAAAAACTACACAACGGATAGTTTGAAATTTAAATAAACGATCAAGTGCGAGTATTCCTCGCACTAAGAGGATTCCGTACAATAAATATATGAATTATTAATTGTATTATTAAAAAAATCCTTGCTAAAAGATTAATAAGACTTTGTAAAAATCTATGCAACGCATAGCTGTTGGGTATAGCTGTATATACTAGAAAAGTATGAATGGGTATACCATAAAAGTTCAAAGAGATATGAAGACTAAATAATGTCAAATATTGCTATTCTGTATAACTCTTTTTTTAATCTTATCCTAATCTGTATATGATGAACTTATTTCGGTACAGACAATAAAGGTAGCGCATATTTAAACTTCATTTGGAATTTCATAAAACTAAATTCAGCTTAGTAATAAACTTTTCATTTTACAGTGTAGCTAAAACAAAACCCTTGTTCAAAGTTTAAATTTGGGATTGTGCTAAGCGCGCTTCGAAAGCAGGTCGCGTTTTGCAACGCCGCCTTGGTAGTGCCGCGTTTTTCGTGGTACGTTTCTAATTAACTTTTAAAGACACGTTAGGCGTATAGAGAGATCCATTTAATGCATACTAGTCGCGAATCTAATTGTATTTAAGTGATTAATTCTAATTAACTTAGTCTGCTTTTAACAATTTGACGTTTATTCCTTTTATACAAATACTGGGCATTACATTACACAAATATAGCATGAAAAGTTGTTATCCAGGCTTTAAAAGCCGATAGTAAATAGAGTAGGCCGCCCTTGTCATTATGTATGCCCAAATGGTTCGTGTCTTTAAGGGCGTGTCTCGGCTAATTATTGACGATTTTTTTTCAAAAATAATATCAACAATGCTTTTATACGTGTTACGATAGGTACCTCCAGCACTCCGCAACACCTTTGCTGAACACCCGTAAATCAAAATTTGTGTGTAACGGAAAAATGCGCTTTTCTTAAAAACTATGCGAGCTAGGTTAATCGCTATAATTTTCCTGTTAGGTTTAAAGTAACGTCTATTACCACCAATTTTTTCATAATTTTAGTTTCCGTAGATTCGGAAATAGATGAGGGGGGGGGGGGGATATTTTTGCACAACATTTTTGACGATATCTCCTACAATATAATACCTAAAATTAAAATAAATGTATTTTTGAGTTGAACATTACGTAACCTTTCACAGGATAACCCGCACGATATACAAAGAAAATATTTTTCTTTCAAGTAATTTAATTAGCCCCTGTACCTTTTTCCTAAATATATTTGTGAATGTTTAACAATTTGTAAATATGTGGGTCAATAGTCTTTATTACATCCCCCATTTTGAACTTTCCACGCTCCATAGTTTATGAGTAAAATGTCTGTGACAGACAGACACAGGAGTGATCTTATAATGGTTCCGTTTTTACTTTTTAAGTACGGAACCCTAAAAATATATTTGTTGCGGAATTTTTTCACGTTATTTCAAATGTTATGAAAATTGGATGTATTGTTCAATTACAGAGACAGTCAAAAGTATTCTGTTTCATTACGGCCAACGGAAAAAATAGTTTCAAGTGCATTTTAATGATGTTACTCCCGTTCTAACATAATGAAATTGATATGCATTTTTGAAGGGCACTAAGATATACATTCTGTAGAATATGCGGTGCAAAGAATAATTATTATTCATTTACAGGGCCAAACAAAAGAATTCCGTTACATATGGTATAGTGGGGGACATTATTTGCGGCGTATTTTTTTATGTATAACTATTTCACATATAACGAAATTGATATCCATTACTGAGTTTTACACGTACTACAAGTTACGTCCTGTATGAGAGAAATCGCATAGTATTTACAGGGACACACAAAATATTTCGGATACTTTAAAATATCCGAAATACTGTCTATTAGAGATGATTGCTGCAAGTGCATTTTTAGTTGTGATATCAGTTTTTAAGTTTAACTAAATTTTTGCATATTACGTTATGTGTATAAATACTGTAAATCATATACACTTTACACAAACGAATTCGTAAGGATTACTGATTGTGAATGAAAATAGATTAAAGGTGGTTTTTAAATGATTTATGAATTTTTACGCTGAATAATACTGAGTATACTAAGATATGTTTATATCATTTAGATAAAATCCTATACAGGGCCATGGAAAGAATTGCATACATGGCCGTCTATGGATGATAATCTCTGGGAGTGTGATTTCAGTAGTTTTAAGCGTGTTTCAGTCTTAAATAAATTTTAGCTAAATAGTGCGATTATTTAAAGATAGTAGATAAAATTCAGGCTGTACAAAAATATTCAGGTATGCTTCCGTCTATTGGTAAAAATTGCTGAAAGTCAAATTTCACCCTATTATGCGATTTTAACACTTTTCAACAAAGTGGAAAGGTGATTATGAATTCAGCGATATTATTTTGAATTGCTTTGTAAATGATATATATTATTGAGATTTAGTATGCAATGTTCGGTATTGAAAATAAAGTATGTAGCGGTCATACTTCATTTACAGAGACACTCTAAAGTATTCCTTTACATTGTTATCTATGAGGAAATTTGGAATTATATAAATACGTATTTCCCATATTCGTCATGTCATCTGGTCCGTCCATTTATGTGTCTGCCCGTCCTTCTCTCCGTAAGCCCGTCCGCATACAACAGTGCAAAAAATACCTAAAATAAAGGTTTGAAATTTAATATATATAATCGTAGCAGAATTTTGGTTAGTCATTTCAAATTTTATGAAAATCGTACCAAAACTCAAAGATATTAATTCTTCATTCTATTAAATCCTATCATACGTAGGATATGACATCCCATCATGACATCCTAAAACTCAATGACATCCCATGATGGGTAATAATTCTAAATCGGCATGGTGATTACGTCACATTTCATTTGGAGTCCTATTATTTCAGTATTACTCAATTTAATATATATATAATCCTAATGAATTTATTATTTATGCATTTTTGCATAAGAGTCCAACAGCTATTGCATCAAGTTCTGAATATTTATAAAACCTGTTATAGTAAGAACGCATCTCTTTTGTCATGTTTGACGTATATTTTCCAACTTGTTTAATTAAGCTCTGTTTAGAAACGGAAAAAAATATATAAATTTTTAGGGTGAAAATACATTACCTCTTAAAATACAATTCGCTTACAAATAAAAACGTTTGTCAAGGTTACATTTACAAAAAGAAAGAAAAAATTGTTTACCTTATTTCATCAGAACGATCAAGTTGTGAAGGTAATTTTCATTCCTCTTGCTTATGCATATTTAAGATAATATTTTTTGTAAACATATATAAAAATGTTAATACATATTATCAAGAATCTTTTCATGTCCTATTATTATACTAAAACTGTTCGTTATTAAAACGAAACCAGTTTATAATATTCTGAAGAAGTATAATTCAATTCTAACTTTAAAAAGCTCCTTGGATATTAAAAATCCCAGAATAAATGATTTTATATATATAAAAAAAAAGAAATTAAGAAACGGTCACATATACTTTAATTTCCCTTGAAATTTAGGATGTTATTGTTATCTCATAGGTTTTGTAATACTAAAAAGGTTTAAATCTGCTATAACTTTTTTTAAATCCCTTAAGAACTTTTGTCTGGATTTTGTGATTCGCAGATAATATCCCATAAGACATAGCATGAAAAAATCTTATACCCTAGTTAAACTAACAATATAGCGGGATTTTGGCGTAAAAGAAGCAGTAATTTAAAAATAAAAATCTTTTAGAATCATTTAAGAAATAAAAGAAAAAATAATCTGCGGCAGTTTTTCCAAACTATCAATAACTTTTTTACAAATGCGTTCCCTGAGTTCTTTGTATTGTTTAGTTGACGTAAAACTTTCAAATTATTTAAATTATCGGTATATTAAGTACATTAAAAATGTACACGTGATATTTTGAAGCAAAGCGTATACATATCATTCAATTTTTATAAGAAATACCGGTTAAAACTAGAAATGACAAAATAATTTTTTTACGAAACAAAATTGAGGTTGCTATCCAACGTCGCTAGAAAGGGAGAAATACACTTCTTGGGATTAAATAATCTCGCGCATGTACAAACGTTTCATTTAGATACGTTCATTTCTTTCGGGATAACGCAAACTAAAATAATTTTAATGAAAGAGCAAACAAAAGCTACTTGTATCTATTGATGAAATAATATTAAATGTAATATGTTAATATCAATTTTGTGATATAATTCATGTTTTAAGGTGTAAAACAAATCGCTTGCATATTTCCTATAATTTTTTTTTTTTTTTTGATTTTTACAGAAACTGCTATATAATCTGAAAATAAATATGAAAAGTATTATTTGTTCCCAACAAAGAAGACCTGATGCATTTTACAATATAGAGCAGTAGATTTGTTTTTAACACTTTTTTAGCCAAAAATATAATGGGAGACAATATGGGGTGAGATTTGCCCTACGCGTTCTCTAACGTTACAACAATAAGCACGTGTGCGTATGGGTTAAAATATTTCGTTGTCCAATTGTGGTTTGGCGCATAATTAGCTTCCATATGTTTGTAACACATATACAGCTGTAACCACAAAGAATATTTGGCGATTTATCAATAATTTGGCTAATAAAATTGCCGTAAAATTGGTTTAATTACTTACAAATAGAAACCAAAAACCAAATTAATTTAAATTAAAGAGTGTAACACATTAAAATAAATATCTGATCATGAAGTACATATTTTAAAAGTGTATAAATATTTTTACCCTAAATATTAATACAATACTCTGGCAATGCCAGTCTGTAAATTATAATTATTTTTAGTAAAATGACAAAATTGGCAAATATGATACAAATAGACATTTTATAGTCTTATTATACAGAGTGTTTCATCAAAGGTGAGCAAAACTGTAAGAGGTGATAGTACACATCCACACAAAAAACATTCAACAAAGAATGTATGGTCGGAAATAAAAAGCAAAGGTACTAGAGGGACCAGAACGTGATGTTGCTATACGAGATAAAAACGCACAAAGACCGATTAAGTGACAAAGGTAAGATTAATGATATGTGTTTGCAATAAGCAATTGATCATTGAGCCTCTAAGTCATTTTCATTTGCAGTTCCGCAGATAAAATGCTTATAAGCCTTTTCCCTATTGATGATGGGCAACATCTTCCGATACATTCTTACTGCGATTGACAGTTGCACGCTTGGATCAGTGGCTTTTATTTATTAATCGAAGCGAAATTTTACACACGCATTCTTCTTCTGCCTAATATAACATTTGCATTCTATTAATGTTGTTCTTCTCCCAACAACTTAAAACAGGAACGGAGTTTTAATGTTTGCATGGACTAAGTTTCCAAATCCGCCAGCACCTTTGCGTTTTATTTCCGACCATGCATTCTTTGATGAAAGTTGTATGTTTGGATTTGTGCTATCACCTCTTAAAAATTTGCCCATCTTTTATGAAACGCCCTCTATATAAAACTCGCCTATTCATCATGCATTGCTGCTTTATGATTTGCTAGCGCAAAAACAAACTACTACTAATAATACCTTGTTTAAGCAATGAGTAACGAGAAAAAAAGTTAACATTCTCATCAGTTGATGTCTCTGAACCAGTCACAAGGTAATGAGGACTAAATTATATAAGATTTGTTACAAAGTATTAGCATTTACTTAAAAACATGAATACATCAAATGATTCAAAGTTTTATTACGAAAATTGGTGGAAAAACAATTAAAAGGCTTTAAGACATTAAAACCAATTTATAGATGTTAAATATAAAAGAATTCGCTTAAGTCCCAAGTGCTTTCGACCAAACCCTTGTCACCATCAAGGGGTGAAGTGAGAAGAAATCAGCCTCGACAAATTCTTTTATATTTAACATCAGTAAATTGGTTTTAATCTCTTAAAGCAGTTTAATTGTTTTTACACCTTTTTTAGTAATAAAACTATGAATCGTTTGATGTATTCATGTTTTTAATTAACATTTTAAGGTGAATTATTTGACGTTCTTTGCATATAGATTTTCTATATATTTAATTAACATTAACATTTTTGAAAAAAAAATTGTAATTGCATATATTCCTGATTTTTTTTACAAATGTCTAGCTCAAAAAATTGCTTTAAAGTATCTTACGTCAAAAAGAAAACAAAAGTTCCATTCTTACACTTAAAGTCGTACTGATGAATACATTTAATTGAAGCTCGTTAATTTTGTGCAATTATTATAATTACAAACTTTAGCCTTTAATTCAAATAATTATCCTGAAGAAATTTTCCTTCAGTATTTCTCCAAATTAGACCAATCTGTTACGATTGCAATGTTTGTTTAAGTTCTAGATTTATTAAGAGCCACATTGATGTAAAAAACTTTAGAATATTAACTAGTACATTGATATTGGAGTAATTAGAAGCTTGAGCAAATATATAATAATGTTCTTAAATAAGTATAAAAGTAAAAACAGTATTAAAAAAACATTCTTTTCCAAGAATTCAATGTTCATTATGAAAATCACGCCTAATAGTTTGTCGCAATTCTTAATTTTTTGCAAACAGTTCCGTTACATTGTATTGATTTGGCATGAGCACGAATTTGATTATGAAAATTTCTCTGTTTTCTTTACGCTTGTTAGAAAGCGCAAATAAGTGAATTTATTTAAAAATATATAATTTTTGCTTTGTTTCTTTTCAGTGTTCCTTACTTAAAAAATAAAAACGTAATCATTCTAAGATCTCTCGTGTGTCTGTCTGTCAATCTGTCACAGCTGTTTTTTTTTTTTTTTTTTTTTTTTTTTTTTTTTTTTTTTTAACTATGGAACGTGGAAAATTCCTTCTTTGCAGAGTTATAAAGGCTGTTTATTGGCCTATATATTTATTCCTAATAGGTTATTAGGCATTCGCAAAAATTTGTAGGAGAAAATTAGGAGGACTAATTAAGTTATTTGAATTTTTTTTTTATATCATGTGGTGTATTATTCGAAAGATCTCGTAACACCAAACTGAAAAATACATTTGTTTCATTTTAGTTCTATATTTTAAGTGGTAAGTGTACTGAAAAATATGGTACGACCCCCCCCCCCCCCCTATTCCCGAATCTACAAAAACTAAAATTATGGAAAAATTAGAGGTAGTAAGAGCTGATTTAAACCTTGCAGGAAAGCTATAGCGATTATAATAGGTCACATAGGTTTTGAAAAAATTGCCCTTTTCCGTTACACACGCACTTTACTTTGCGGGCGCTGAGCAATGTTAGTTGAGGTACGCTCGAACTACCTATCAACGAAAAGTCATCCAATGATTGTTGATAATGATTTTCGAAAAACATTATTGTTAATTAGAAAGATATTAATTAAAACCTATCTAGAATAACGTGGCTTTGACAAAGGCGGCGTCCCATGTGACGTCCTTTCGAAGCGCGCTTGGCACAACGCCAAGTTTTAATTTTGCACAATGTCTTTGTTTTTTAGTTATTTCAGTCTTATTATTTTTTTAGCAAAATTTTTTTGTAGTACTGCACTTAGTAATTAATAAATTTGTCGTACGAAACTCTCTGAGCGCGAGAACAACTAGCACTTGACCGATTTTTTAGACAGGGCAAATGAAAAGAAAAACTGAAACAATATTTAAACTATCTTTCAATCTGTCAATATTTAAACTAAGATTTCTAAATTGATTTCTCAACGTATAATCGAAAATTAATTAATATTAAGATCTTAAGTGATAAAAGCGTATTTTTTTAAAATATTTATTTTTCTTTCATAATTTTTCTTTTACTTTCTAGCCTTTAAAATCTTTCATTTTTACAGTTTCAAAGCCCTTTGGCCTATTTTGGTAGCGTGTTTTGGCGTATAATTAAATCAATTGTTGTTTTAACTCCTATACAAATGTACGATTTATTGAGAATACTTGGCGTTTCATCACCTGTGAGAGGCTAACAAAAAATACCATAAAATTAAAGTATTTATTTTATAATAAAGTTCTAAAAATATTGAATTGTTGTATTGTCATTGAGAAAAAAACCTGTGAACGCAATTTGTATAATTATAGCATATCAGGAAGTCGGTTAAATATCGATTACCAAATTTTATCTTTACACGGGAAAGCCAGGTTGGGTGTAAAAAAAAAGTTTACAAATAATAAAACTTTGTACTTATTTTAAATTACATTGCCTTTTTTATTGTTTTTTATGCAGTAATATACAGCATAAACTTTACTTATCAGTGCTCACTTTAACCCTTTATCTACTGAAGGTACTCACAGGTACTATTAAACTATCTTGTTATAAAATTAATTTAATACATCGATTAGTAGTAATACAGTTTAGAATGAGTTATAGATGCTTTACTTTATCTTGTTCCAAAAACATTATTGGTTATACAAAACAAAAATATTTTTAAAGGATGATTTCTTTTGCCTTTGCATCATTTCAGCTTTCTTGGCATTGGGGGGGGGGGATTTTTCAGTTAAGAAATATTTCTATATTTCTATTGTAAGAACATTATATTTGTTCATTTCTTAATTCTACAAAATATTAAGAAAAATATTTAAAATATAAGATTTGAGTTGGGTTATAAATATTGCACAAAATCCCTATAAATTCAAATTTAATTAATCCTTCCGAATCCTTCAAACCTTCTAAAATCCTAAAATTTAATAAATGATTATGTAAATCTTCTAATGTAGTTTAAAAAATTCACGAAAAATGGTTTAGGAGATAAAATTTTCACGAATTCATAATTCAGTAGATAAAGGGTTTATGATTTCCTCAATTTCACGACAGATTTTAGTGGTTCGCATTATTTTATATTTGATTCTACGTTGAATGATCGCAGTGTTAACGATAGATCCTCTCTATTTAACAATAATTTTGATGAATTTTAAGTATTTTAAACGGCTTTTTTGGCAACAAGAATTGCAAGCTTTTTTTATCTGCTGTTTATCTATTGACCGATGTGAGATATTGAGGAGTTTGATGTAGAGCAATTCCCAACTTTTATTGCCCACGCCCCACCAAAGCATCTGTAAAATCGCAATGCCCCCCCCCCCCCTTCCTCCTCGCACACATATTCTGTATCTTATATCTCTTATTATTTGAAAAGTGAACTCTATTCACCTAACAATAACATGCATTTTACATTCTCTAACTTAACTTAGAGGTGAATTTACTGCCATAAATGTGTTTTTAACATAATTTTATAAATACAATAATGTTATAAATCTTCAATTTTATGCCAAAATGAGTTTTGTTTCTTCCCAACTTATCTCAATGTTTAACAAAAGTGTTATTGAGTCTGCATTTTTATCTTCACATAATTTTGAAAGAGACTCTCACATTTAACATTAAAAGTGATAAAATTGACTCATTTAATAATTAATTTTAGTAAATTATTAAGAGTAGGAAAAGCTTTGGACACCAAATTTTCTTTCTGGGGATAACAATATACAGAAGAAGCATTTCATTATTCTGACCTTTATTAATTTTAAATATACATTATTCCCCATCAAAACACACATTTATCTCTCCCCCCCCCCGATTATTGTTAAGTAACTGCCATGTATTATCACATTTTGAAATGTAATGTGTATATGTTTAATAATCATTAGCGTATAGTAGGCCTGCTTTACAGCCATAGATATTTATTATTTGTCCATTTCTTTTTCTAATGCTATTCAAGATTTATAAATTTTATAAAGTTGGTAGTACCACGTTTAGTTATTTCAAAGATTTTTTAGGTTAAATATGTTAAGACAATAAGATTTAGGTATACTCTTAACTAATTCCACATGTAAAAGTTTCTTCGTGTTACATACAGCAGAGCGAATAGATAAAAATGGCTCATTCGATAAATTATAGAGAAAAATTGTAAAATAAATTAGTAAATAGAAAAATTATAGAAATTTTTAAAAAGAAAAAAAAAGAAAAAATGCTGGTAAGAGGTTCATAAAGACCGTCCATGTAATTATTCTGGTATAGGTTTCATTTTGAACATTTTGATTTGAAACTTTTTCAAATTAAGAAAAAAAAATATTTATCTTTAAATTTTGCATGCATTATTTTTAATTTTACTCTAAATCATTAATTTTCTTTAAAAAAAAGGACAGAGAATGGGTGAGTTACAAATTTGAAAAAGCCCCCCTAAAATGTAAAATTACCCCCCTGTGGGGCGTATGCCCCACGTTGGGAACCACTGATGTAGAGGGATTTAAAATACCAGACTCGTATGACATTGCCACAATATTTCATATAAATATTTTATGAACTATAAATCTCACTTCCATTTTGTGAACTACAGCATATTCAATAAATCTGTAGCAAAAAAAAAAAAAAAAAAAAAAAAAAAAAAAAAAAAAAGAAAAGAAAAGAAAAAAACATGCAATTTAACAAATTACAGCGACCATTTGGAAAATGATTTTTCAAAGACTAAAATTTAAGACATAAACATCGCACTATACATTGCGTACGCCATGGATTACATTTTTCGGTACTGTAAATTTTTAAACTTCTACGGAGCTGGTCATACATTACGTACGCCATGGATTAAACATTAATATTCCTGGACCAATTTTAAATGAAATTTCATTCTTAAACTTCTAAACATCCCACAATACTATTTTTTAGACCGTCGAATAGAGAAAAAATGTACTTTTAAGTGCAATTTGTTTCACAGCTGTATATCAATTTGTTTCTAAGTTATTAATTTTTTTTTGTAGTTTTTATTACTTTTTTGTCATAGTGGCAACAGAAGTATCCATCTCTGTTGAAAGTAAAGGGAAAATACAGATTACTGCATAGACCAATCAGAAAACGAATAAAATGCGGATTCAACTAATAAAAAGCTTCAGATATGTTTTTGATTTCCTACCTTGACAGAGGACAATAACCATTTTTCCAAATGGTTAAAAAATATCCGTATGACTTCTGATTCTGACAGTAAATCGCAATAGTAAATTGTAGATATATTGAAAAACTTGCTCGTATATATGAGACAGTGAACACGTTCTCAGAAAAAATGCTTGAAAATTTCCTTCTCTCGCCAAGGCCTATATACTGGAAAAGTATACATTTCCAGTATACCGTTATATCGTTATAGTCCGGTATACCGTTAATATTACCTGGGGGAAATAGTAAAGGCAATCTAGAAGCATTCCTATATATAACTGTTTAATATAATATAATATAGATGTAAATATGTATATAATATTTATATATAGTATGCTATTAGAATACATATATTTATTCCGCCGGATATAACATACATCTAAAAGTAAAACTATCATCATAAATATCTTAGCTGAAAGCTTAAAAATATATTGTCAAAATTATTTGTTGTCATTGAAAAAAACAGAGTGAATGGTTGTAATTCAAAAACGATCCTTCAAATAACATGAAATTTTGTTTATAGGCATAATTTGAACCGAAGATTTAAAATATGTTGTCAAAATTGGGTGTTTCCATTTGAAAAACAAAGTTTAGTCTGGTTTTGGTTTGCATATGCCCTTAAACAAAGTTTATATAAATCATTTAAAAGTAGACTTTATTTCCAATCGTTTGGTACCAGTAACTTTCTTATATTATAATTAGTTGCAGAGTTAGTAAGGGGTGTTCACTCCCCCCCCCCCCCCCCACGGCTGTACATTAAATTACAGTTTTGAACGCGATTGGCCATTGACAACTATAAATATTATTGCTGATTAGCAAAAGGGAAGTAACCGATTAGAGAAAATCCATTACTAAATATGAATGGGAATGTCGCCAATTTAGCCAGTTACAGTCAAGTTTCCTTCATTTATGGCGACTTATTTTTGGTCACCAAATTTGGCGATATTACACCAAATGGCGCCAAACTTGGCGAGAAATTGACGCTAACGTATATGACTACATAATTTTATGCTTATGACTGTTAAAACGGTAACAACAATGAAAGATATTTTGAGAGAAATCATTGATTTTATTGGTTTTTGTTAAATTACTAAAAAAGTGATGAACCAATTTTAATGAAATTGATGAGGTACTAGTTTGTGAGTATCTTCTTTCAATTAAAATAAAAATCACATGAATCGGTCGCATAATTTCGGAGTGATCGGTGAACATGCATAAAAAAAAATACATACGTCGAATTGATAACATTTTTTTATGTCGGTCAAAAACACGAAAGTTACTAAAATTAAAACAGATACTGGATTAGATTCAGCGAAAATATTCTTAATTACATTTAATATTGATAGAAATTTATACTCTTCATCCTTTTGAAACAATTGAAAAATTTTTATGCGCTATAAAAAAAATAAAAAAAAGAAAAAAAAAGAATTTATCAATAATTTTTCATTATTGGAATTACATATTTGATGTTTCAAAAGGGAAATATAATTAAATATCAATAGTTAGTACATGTTTGAATATTTCGCTCGTGGGCTGCAATAGTGGCACAACTCAAAAAATACGAATTTTGAGTTAATGCGCTTTCCAGCATTGCAGATTGGTATTCTTTCCGACAGCAACAGTGGCATATCTTGTAGTTCAGTATTTCACCAACAGATGGCAGAGGTGCCGCTGTTGCTTTATGTATGATATAATCTGAATGCATCATCATATAATCATATTTATCATCAATATAACACGGGGTGTGAGGGTACTTTTTTTTGCATTATTATTAATTGAATCCTTACGGAATCATTTAGTACCACTTAACATTTATGCCAACACTGAATCGTGTAAATTTTGCATTGCATTACAAGGCGAAACTTCAAACCCATTAATCTCAGAACCTGATTTTTTGAGTTGTGCCACTATTGCATCCCACGAGCGATTTAATAAATGCAGTTTTAATTTATCTAACTGATTTCTGATTTAATGATAACTTCGATTTAACGACTATTTTAAAGCAACCCTTTACACTCGTTAAATCGAGGTTAGACAGTAATTAATAGCATTCATCGTTATTTTGCAATAATTTGTCAATAATTGTATATATACCGGATGATTCAAAAGTTCAGAGCGAAAGTAAAACGCGATAAAATAAAATATATGCGTCGGAAAGACGTGGATTTTGTATGACACCTAAAAAAAAAGCTCAACATTTCGACAATAGAGGGAGCTACTGCAGATAATGCCGTGAAATAACTCCATATTGATCACACAACGCCAGATTTGAGTACAAAAAACTGTACATGCAGTATTCTCTAACGTTTTTGTACCCAAATCCTTCGTTCTGCGTGCAATATGGAATTATACCATGGAATTAACTGCAGTAGCGCCCTCTACTGTCGAGTTTTTTAACTATTTTTTTTATTTTATACCAAATCCCGTACCACGCTGCATATTTATCTGGAAAACGAATGGAACATGCGACCCATAGAACTTTTTATTGAGTTTACTGCCTCCCCGAACATTTGAAACACACGGTACATTTAAAATATTTATAACTACTATTACTCATCAATATTTAGGGAATATTTACGTGAAGTATTACTATGACCTGCATACGTTTCACATTAAAACACACTAATTTCTCCGATTGTGGAATTGCGTATTGATTTCTAAATTAAGGATATTTATCCGCAGTGAAGATATTACATCGAACATATTTCGAATATAGAGGCAATAATTGCAATGTCTAATGCAACATGTTAAATTGAAGATATAGCTTTCTATATGGACTTACATACCATATTATAAATGTTCCTAGAATTCGCTATTTATATTTACCGATTGATTTTATGTAGGCGTGAAAATGTCAAATGGAATTTAATCTCGAAGTCTCAGAAGTTGTTCACATGGGACTACGAATAGTATAAGATTTTCACTTTAAAAGTAAGAGTTCCAAGCGATTATCTTCTGAAAAGGATCTTTTACAGTGAATGTAAGAAATTCCTTCTTTCATTCTTTCTTCTTCATTTTTACTTTCTTCTATCTTTACAAAAAAAAAAAAAAAAAAAAAAAAAGAGATTAGAATACGTGAAAATTTTCGATTTCCGGTTTTCGACGGATTTCCACGTCTTAAGGGTCAGAGATCCCGAGAAACTTGTTTTAACAAAATGTCTGTCTGTGACAAAACTTTTGTGGAAGCTCTATCTATAGAATTAATGCACGGAATTAAATAAAAATTTATATCCAGTTAGTCGCTGATACAATTTGGTACTGATTAGTTTTTGGTGTAAATTGCCCAGCACGTGGTGCTGCTATGCTGCATTTTTCACGATTTCCTCAATAACAGTATCTCAAGAACTAATGCACGGATTTTTATCAAACTTCAGATTCACTTAGTCCTTGATATGAATTGGCACTGTTATGTTTTGGTATAAATCGCCCAACAGGTGGCGACGCTCTACTGGATTTTTCGCAATTTCCGCAATAGCTCTTTCTCAAAAACTAATGCACGGATTTTCACCAAAAATCAGATTCAGTTATGCGTTGACATAAGTTGTTGCTGATTAGGTTTTTGTGTATATCATCCGACAGCTGGTGATGCTATGTTGCATTTTGCAGGATTTGCACAATTTTAGAGATAGTCATATCTGATGAACTAATTCACGGAATTTCAAATATTTAGAATCGTTATGATGGGCATAGATTGCCATTTAATTATGGCACTGTGATAGCGAATTTTTAAGTATTAACTTGTATGTGATACAAGAAAGTTTTGTGGTTGGCACATCCGTCTAGTTTATTTCGATTTAGAATTCTTTTAAAAAATCCTTATTTATTAGGAAAACAGTTTTAATATTTTTTACTAACTAAAAAAATAGAAATGTAAAACCTAGGTTATAAGCATTGTTTAATACGCTAAATTTGGTTTATAAAGTATTCGTGACAATATATTCTAATTGTTTTATAGTCCTTTGCTAAAGTAAACTATATTTTATGAGTAAAACGTTTTTAGAATACGTGACATGTGAAGGAGTGACTCCAGATAGCTCGTTGGCTACCGCAATATACTGTCATATTACAGGTCCGAGGTTCAACTCCAAATCTGAATATCATTCAACAAAAAATAATTGTTTTTAAGTCCATAAAATGACGATGGAACATGCTTGAGGCCCTGGGGTTCAGCATCAGGTATGATATGCATTATTCCTGGTCCTCATCACAAAAATGAAATTAAGAACAGCAAGCGATAGTTGTACATGTAGCGCAGTAGAGCTTTGTTTAGTTTAGTCGTATTAAGTTAGTTACATTTTTACAATAATGTTTGTTAAATTGATTTTTATGTAATCGCAAAATAGCTTTTTATTGAAAGTTAAAGACTCAAAGAATCAACAATTAATGAAATCTAAAATAAAATGAAATCTTAAATATCCGTGATTCATCGTTTCTTTATAGTTTATAATTTTAGCACTATAACAACCAGCAGGAGTCGATTCTACTCTGACCAAATGATTATATTCGAACCAGAAATTTCTTCAGAAAATGAGTTAAACATAAATCAGATATAAATATGTTAAATAGTTTTAAAGAAAAATTCTGGTGTTCAATATTATTTTAAAGCTTTGGCGAATTTCCGTGTGCTGTAGTGGTAGATGTTATACTATAAATTGATTTCTTTTTATATGTTCAAAATTAAACTCATTTTTTTTTTTAATTCACTGAATTAATTTTCTAGTCGAGATATTTCAAGTGTTTTAAGAATTCTTAAAATATTACACAATATTGGACTAATTAACAGTTATTGTGTCTAGACATGCCCCGACGTGTTTTTTTCTGTTCTCACTTAACTCTTTCATGGGCTGGGGTATGTTTATGAAACCACTTAATTTTAATTCCCAAATGCTATAGTGGAGCTAGATTTTTTTTTAAGTATAATTTTCCTTTTATTATGTATGTGACACATAGTTTTTCATATTTCCAAATAAATTTGTTCGTAAATTCCGATGTCATTCCTAATTTCAAAATTTTTGCAAAGGAATTGCTTTGTCCCTGAAAGGGTTAAACATGTAAACTTCATTCCTTGGAAAAAGTAAGGACCTGCTTACAAGGCCTATCTTCACTGAACCCCTATGGAAAACGGTGTAAAATATCAGATATATTTTATTTTTCATTTGCGAGTAGTGGTGTAGATTAAATAATTAGCGAAAAATGTATTTTTTCCCCTATTTGATATACACTGAAGAGCCAAAACATTATGACCACCTACCTAAGAATGCATGTCTCGCCTTTGGCCCGCAAAAAGGCTGCAACCCGCCTTGGCAGGGATGACACAAGTCCTTGGTACATGGCCGAAGACAGATTGTAGCAGATGTTCAAGCAGCGGTCACGAAAATCCGAAATATTACAATATGGTTACTTTTTAGCTCTGAGCGGCCGTTTCACGACACCCCAAATGTGCTTAATCGTATTAAGATTCGTTGAGTTAGACTGCCAGGATATTAACTGGAATTCTGTATTACGTTTTTGGAACCACTCCAGCACAATTGGAGCACTGTGACATGGAGCATTGTCGTGCTCGAAGACTTCATTTCCAGTTGGAAAGACATATACCATGTAAGGGTGTAACTCTTACCGACGTGTTGAAGAATGAAAAGTGATTCATCCGACCAGTGAACTCGCTGCCAATGATTCATGGTCCTGCCACAATGTTCCCGGGCCTAGTGTAGGAGTAATTGGCGATGATGCCTTGTCAACTGAGGCACATGAGCGAGACGTTTACTGAGTAGCCCGATATCCAAAAGTGTCAGCTGAACTGTGTGCACCGAAACAATTCTCCTTGAACCTGTATTGTATAGGGCTGTCCGCCGAGCGAGTTTCTGTAGACGATTTTGCTTTACCAAGCGGGAGAGTCTCCGGCGTCGTTTTTGTCCAACGCCATTGTGTCTGCTGATGATTTCACCACTATACAAAAGATATTTCGGGAACAACCCATGAGTCGCTCAGTTTCGGAAACTGGATCCACCAGGCCATTGAATTCTGCCCTCCATCAAAGTCGCTTAGATCATCGGCATTACAGACAAAAGTATAAGCACAAAAATGATTCCTCAGACTCCCTAGCAGCAGTTAAATACCATTCCCACCTGATTACGTGCCCTGCACGTCATCCAGGTAAGTTCATTGCAAAATGTGGGGGCGGTCATAATGTTTTGGCTCTTCGGTGTACATATATTTTTTTGTTAATCCATTCGTAACGAACGTTTTTTATGCTGCTTTTAACTATTCCTCACAAGTTTTACCCGTCGATTTGAAATCCAAGGCCGAGCTAGCCCAAATTTTTTTGTCTTCAGAGGCCGAACCCGCCCGAGAGCAAAAACGAAAGTACGTACACTGTCCCTGAATACTATGCCTGAGCGGTGACATAAAAAATGGCGGCTTCGTAGGTGAATTCTTTTAACTGCATGAACTGTCACCTGGATTTAGACACCAGTATTTTCCAAAAGTCTCTCTTGACTTATTTAATGGAAAAAACACATAAAACGAAAAAAAAATTAAAAATTATTGGTATTCAATTTCATGGGACCGTACAAACGCTGAAAAAAATCCGTCTACGGCAGCCGCCATTTTTTTTTTCAGCGGCGCCAGGCCTAGTTTTAAGGGGCGGTAGTACTTAGTAGTAAATTGTCAATGACATTTGTAAATTGTTTCAAGACTAAATTTTTTATTTAAAAGTCTGCTCTTGAATAAAAATAAGTATTAATCCTAAATACTTCCTTATAACACCGTTTCGGGATTTTCATATCACATAAAATCTGAGTAAAATAACAAATTTGTTATTTATACGTAACCACTGTCAGAAATCTGCAGAAATCCGAAATCATACTCTTTTAGATTATCATTGTACATCTATGTCAGAAAGGCACGAGTTGTGTTTTACAGTAATTCTGAAAAAGGACTTAAAAGTGAGAGTAGGCAAGGGATATCCCACGGATTTTTTATGCTATTAACACTGACCGAGTAAATGAAGAATAGAATATTACTCCTTATATCCTATGAATAACATTTGAAATCCGTTTCAAACTGATATTTAACGGACTGTAAAACACTTTTATACATTCTGTTTTCTCAAATAAAAAGTTTTTTCCTCCTTAATTTTCAATTTGTGAAGACGTAAAATTTCCACTTTGAGCCCGAACCCGAAGACTGGCAGTAGAAATCATTCTCATATTTAGTCCCGCTGTACTCCAGAATCAGATTTTGGATTTTCTGATTATATATTTTTTATTTTTGTGAATTTCAGCTTTTCCTTTTGCGTTCTCCGAGGTATTTTTTAAATGTGTAAATAAGAATCCGGTTATAATCTTTTATCCCAATATGGTAAATGTTGTCCTCTTCTCAATGATATTTATCCAAAATTAGAACAGCTATTTTGGAATTTTTCGCGAACTCTTTTTTTTAAACTTCTCGTTTCGCAGACAAGCGGAACTTTTTTTTTATTAACCAATTCCTATTTGGAATCTTAATCAGCAAATTTCATGCTTTATATCCCTGTATCTAACAAGTATTTTGGAATCTTAAAAATAAATAAATACAACCAATATTTCATATTTTTTTTATAATTATTATAGAATGTAATGCATGGAACGAAAGCAACTCTTCTTCTGTTAAAGAGCAATATTGAAGCATGTCAAATCGGTTCCTATTGAGACATGAATGACGATGCTGAAAATTTGAATTTTTTCGAAGGATTTTAATTATTCACAAAGCAAAAAAATATCGCAAAAATGCGAAATTGCGATTACCTTTTTTACGTTCGCTCAGAACTATTTCAAAAGCGACGGAGCTTAAATCACTTGGTTTATTTGCATATTTTATTTAGGGCGATTTGCGGTAAGTTTAAGGTAACCTCATGTAGTTATTTTTATGATTCCTCATATTATCTTAGTGAATCAATTATAGAGATTGATGTTCTTACTCTTGCTTACTACGTTTACCGAAGACATTTAACCCCAATCATAAAGTCCGGTTGTATATTATATTTACAGTAATTTAGACATATTTATACCACTGGTTATAGTGATTGCCATTTTTACGATCACTCAGGAGAATTATGTCTTGGACACTGGGGTTTCCATTACTAGGTTCGTTCGTATATTACACTTAAAATAATTTTAGATGTATAGTTAAAATTGTCCAAGGTAATGAAATGCGAATTTGATATTTTAGTAACATTGCTATTTTAGTAAATGACATTTATCACAAAAAAAATACTTATTAAAGTTATAAAATATAAAATATAAGTTCGTATATTACACTTAAAATAATTTTAGATGTATAGTTAAAATTGTCCAAGATAAAGAAATACGGATTTGCTATTTTAGTAAATGACATTTATAATTTTAGATGTATAGTTAAAATTGTCCAAGGTAATGAAATGCGGATTTGCTATTTTAGTAACATTGCTGTTTTAGTAAATGACATTTATCACAGAACATATTTATTAAAGTTATAAAATATAAAATATAAGTTCGTATATTACACTTAAAATAATTTTAGATGTATCGTTAAAATTGTCCAAGGTAATGAAATGCGGATTTTCTATTTTAGTAACATTGCTATTTTAGTAAATGACATTCATAATTTTAGATGTATAGTTAAAATTGTCCAAGGTAATCAAATGAGGATTTGATATTTTAGTAACATTGCTATTTTAGTAAATGACATTTACCACAAAAAATATTTATTAAAGTTATAAAAGTAGTAAAATTTTCTTTGGAGAATCTAGAAAAATGCAACCAAAGAAGCTACATGCTACGAAATTTCAGACTAAACATGAAATGAATTTTATGTTAAGTCGAGTGTAAAACGATTACGTGCCGAAGTACGCTTAACAGATTCCTTTCAGTGCCTGATTTATTTGTGCTAATTATAATTATAGTAATTTTAAAACAAATTTTAACAATTTACTGCAGTTTTAGAGTGAATTTTGACGCTTGTTTCTGCACGCTTCTTGAAAATTAATAACACTAATTGGTATAATTTGGATATTTAGCTTTAAGGAAACAATATATGTTTGCAACATGTATATGAGGCATTCACACAAAATTTTAACTTTCAGGAATAAAAATCTGGTGAAATTAAACTTAGAAAAATAAAATTTTAAATTTATAGACGAATGCCTTAATGATTCAAAATAAAGAAAACATGGTCAGCAGCGGAGATTTTTTTATTTAACTGAGGTTTAAGTTAAACTTGCGAGTTTAATTTTCCTTACCTTTTTATCTCGCTCACTTTTATTTTCTTCTAAATTTTACTTATAATGAATTTGCATAGTACCCACAGAACATTCAAATAAGAAATAATAACAATGAAGTATTTTTAGTACAAAATTTTAGTATAATATTGTCTTAAAGGAGTGTTAAAAAAGGAACGGTAAGGAAAAAAAGAGGACAGTCAGTGACAAAAGGGACGGTAAAGGAAAAAGAGACGGTAAGGGAAAAAAGGGATTGTAAGGATGGGGGTGGTAAGGAAAATTACCACCTATTTTGTGGAAAATCATGTTAAGACGAAGTGATAACCACAATGTTCATTGATTTTTCGAAACAGTTATTTACATTGGATTAAATATAAAAAATAATTTACATCAAAAAGTGCAGGAATAAACCTTAGGGGCGGTAAGACTACCAATAAAGCCACAATGCTTGAAATTGCTATTTAAATGCTGATTTAAATTCTGCAGTAAATTTTCTGTCAAAGAATTTTAGCCATACTTCTCTAGCATACTTCTGCAGGAGAACAAAGTTGAAAAAAATTCTGTGGCTGCATCTGCAGTGATTTTCTGCATAATTTTAGCAAGAGGGCGATAAGGAATCTAAAATCTAGGGACAGAGTTTAAAAAATAATAACAACCGTAAAAATGTGAGCAAGTTAATTTTTTGATACATATTTATATAAAACAATAGTAAATGTTTCGAAAAAATTACATCGAATCACTTTTATTGAAAAAATTTTATACAGAAAGCTCCAAACTTAAAATTCAGCATCAGGGACACAGGACAGTATAGGAGTTGGGTTGGGTTGAATTGTGACGGCCAATTATCTACACGAGGGATATAGGCCCAGGGGGGAAGTGCCCTCCGTGGGGGTCTTTCTAAGGGAACCTAATCCGTATTTACGCATGGAAAATCCACGGCTCGAAGAAAACCACGAAAACTCCGAACGATTAGGCCGACGGGCGCGATTGGGTTCGAGCCCAGCACCTCCCGTCTACCAGCTTTGAGAGCAGAACCTCTCGGCCACTGGTGGGGCCAGGACAGTATAGGAATTTCGTGGTACAGTCGTGGAAAAAAAAAAGTAAACACCCCTACTAACTCCTCAACAAATTATCGTAGAAGAAAGTTACTGGTACCGAACGATTGGAAATAAAGTCTACTTTTAAATGATGTATATAAAATTTGCTTAGAGGGCCATCTACATATTAAAACGAACCATAACTTTGTTTTTTCAAATAGCAGTACCCAATTCTGACAGCATAAATGAACTCTACACTAGGCTAGGCTAATTTAATTAGCCTAAAAACGAATTTTTATGCAATTCGTACCATAAGTTTCCGAGAAATTAATTATTTTAAAACGAGCGTATTTTAAGGGCTGTATCCAAATTGAAGTTCCGTACTGGATTGTTAACCGAGAGAGTCCCTTCCTTGATCAAGGCACCTTAAGCGCCACTCAAGGAGTCAATGAAGCGTGTTAGATTACAGTACAGCAGAATAAATTTCAAAATGTCTACTGACTTCCATCATAGACGGCCTCTTAAACCATCATTTTGCCGTTTTTTAAGCATAATTTGAAAACTAATTGGAAGAAAAATGTGAAATTTTTGAATTTCCATAAAGCAGGACTTAATAAATCTAAATCCATCAAAAAAATTGTAGGTTGCAATTCATAATTTTTTTGAATATTAATTTCATAATTCATAATTCATATCATAAAATTATAAAAATTGCAAATTCAGCTTATTTATGTTTGGGTATATTAGTATTATTACTACAAAAAAAATTAGCATATTAGGAGCATAATTTCGGGAGATATAAATAAAAATATGAAAATGTAACTTAACATTAGAAGCACTAAATTTTGAATGTTTATAATTGAAAAACTTATCATTCAAATGACTTGAAATTTGGTGTCTAGGCATAGTTTAAACCGAAGATTTGAAATATCTCGTTAAAATTGGGTATTGCTATTGAAAAAAAATGAAGTTTCGATTCGTTTTAATATGTAGATGATCCCCTAAGAAAATTTTATATACATCATTTAAAATTAGACTTTATTTCCAATCGTTCGGTACCAGTAACTTTCTTCTACGATGATTTGTTGAGGAGTTAGTACGGGGTGTTTACTTTTTTTTTTTCCACGACTGTACATATAGACCACCAACATCGTATAAAACTTATTTATCTCGTTAATATTGTTATGCAGTCATGCAATGGGATATTTTTCAGTATAAGAAATAAAAAAAAAAACCACAGGAATAAGTACTAAAATAAAAGTTATTATTCAGAGACTTAAAAATGAAAATTATGTGAGAATGCCTCTTATATTTTTATTTTTCGAACATATATAGTCTAATGAAAGTATTCTACTCATGATATGTTAAGTTAAAATCTTGTTTTCATAATTCGTCTTTAAGTCTCAAAAATATAATGTTTTCTGAGGCTTTCGAAGATAAGGAATCACGAGCCCACGAAGATTATTGCATATACAGGGTGTGGACGAATTCGATCGACATATTTAGAGGGGGCGATAGTAGTCATTAAGGGAATGAAAAATTACCGTAGAACATGGAGCCACGAACCACATATTTAGTACCAAATAAAGCGTGTTTTAACAACTCAGGTCGACGGTAATAATTTTAAGGAAAATAAAAATACCGAAATATAAAATGTAACGATATGTAGAGTCCTGGAAAAAAATGAGCACCCCCTACTAACTCTGCAACTAATTATAATAGAAGAAAGTTACTGATACGAATCGATTGGAAACAAAGGCTACTTTGAATGATGTATTTAAAATTTGCTTAGGGGGCTATCTGCAAATCAAAACCAGTCAAAACTTTTTTTTTTCAATGGCAATACCCAATTTTGAGACAATATTTTAAATCTTCAAATCAAACAATACCTACAGGGTGTCTACTAAATACTGTTACAAATATTCAGTCATTTTATTTTACAAATATAAAGTAGAAAATGATATCTACACTAATATGATGAATATCAGAGATCAAAGTTTACCGGGAAAGAGTTTTACTCGAATTGACCGCCATCTTTATCAATTATCAAAGATAATGCCTTATTCCATTGTCCGACTGCGGCACGAATCATTTTAAGAGGTAATCGACACCATTCACGCAATATGGAAGCGTTGAGAGAGTCCAAACTTCTGTGTTTGTTGCTGTTTACTTTAGCCTCTAAAATCCCCCAGACACAATAATCTAGAGGATTTAGATCCGGTGAAGAAGGTGGCCAATCTCCTTGCATGATAAAGTTCGGACAATTGACAGGGAGACAAGCCTGTGTTGATTTAGCTCGGTGGGAAGGTGTAGAATATTGCTGAAATGTCCAATTCTTTTTGGGATACAACCTATCAGCATGCGGCAATAATTGTGTAGCCAGTATGTCCTGTTTGTAATATTCGCATAGATTTTTATCCCTTTATTGATGAACTTCAAAGGCAATTTTCCATTGTTTTACCCTGCACCCCAAACCATTACAGAATTCTTTTTCTGAAAGCATTTAACAGTTCCAAAGGTTTCAGGTATATCCTCGAGAATTGCTGAATATCCGACATCATTTTTATCATCATAACACTGTTCAGTACAAAATAGCTTCCCATCAGAAAATATTATTCTGTCAACACTTTTCGTACCGCGCCGCTTCATCAATTTCTTCCTTCTTTGTAATCTTGTTATTCTTTGTGACGCAGTCAAAACTTGAATTTTTCTTTTGCGATAAGGGCAATAACTCAGATCTTCATTTATAATAAGTTGCATAGTTCTGCGACTCACGTTCTCTTCTGCAGCCATTTTATTTGCAGAACGTTGTGGATTTCTTCTCACCTTTTCACGAATTCTTTTGATGTACTCTATTGTGTGAACTGTGCGTGAGCGACCAGACCTAGGTCGATATTTACATAGCTATTAGTATCTAATAATCGAAATATAGTTCTATATACAAATGTTCCATTAAAACCAAGGTATTTTAATTGTTTAAAGATTTTACCTGCGGAAAATCTACGATCAAAGAGCTGTTTAATCACCATACTTTTGGCTTCCCTCTTTAAAATAATTTTCAATTTTTGCTTTATAACAAAATTCCTCTGCACTAATAAAAGATTGCCAAACGCTAAAATAGAGAAATAAATTGTTTTACCAAACGATTAAAATTAATTCGTATTTTTTGGAGTGTAACAGTATTTAGTAGCCACCCGTAGAATCGAAATTTCTAATAATTTGAAATATAAGTTTTTGAATTATAAACATTCAAAATTTAAATCTTCTAATGTTAAATTATATTTTCATATTTTTATTAATATCTCCTGAAATTATAATCCTAATGTGATAATTTTGTGTGTGGTTATAATACTAAAAAACCCAAACATAAATACATTGAATTTGTAATTCAAAAAATGGATTAAATTATTTCTTGATCTGGGTGCATTTTTTCCGATTTCTGTAATAGCTCTATCTGAAGAGCTAATGCGCAAATTTAAATCAAATTTCAGACTCAATTAGCTCCTGATATAAATTAGTGCTGGTTAATTTTTGGTGTAAATTGCCCAACAGGTGGCGCTGCTGTGCTGCATTTTCACGATTTCCACAATAGCTGTATCTTATGAACTAATGCATGAATTTTCATCAAGCTTCAGATTCAGTTACTTCCTGGTAGAAATCGGTCCTAATTAGTTTGTGGTGTAAATAGCACAAAGCGTAACGCTGCTCTGTAGAATTTTTTACAATTTCCGCAATAGCTTTATCTAAAAAACTAATGCACAGATTTTCATCAAACTTCAGATTGAGTTAGAGGTTGTCAAAGTTGTTAATAATTAGCTTTTGATGTAAATCTTCTAACCGGTGGTACTGATATTCTGCATTTTTCAGGAAGTATTAACATGTACGAGATAGAAGAAAGTTTTGGGATTGCCACTTCTAACTAGTTTTAAATCTATCCTCGTATTTTTTGGAATTAAATGAGACTAAAAATTCTGTTTAAAAATTTTGATAGTACTAAACGCATCTTAATTTTTCTAAATGTAATTAAATAGCCGTACATTTAACTTATCCTGCATAGCTAAATGATAGAACAAAATGGCTGTTCTTATTTTATGTTTTTCAAATGTAAATTTTAAAGTAAATCTTTTCTTGGTATTTCACTTTTGATGTTTCTTTGGAGTTTTAAATGAACAAAATATTTCGAACATTGTTTCTAACTTTTAAAATTGTGGACATAAGGCTCCCACATATACATATAATAGAAGAAAAACAACTCTTCAAATATTATTTTTATTACAAGAATTTCTCTTGAAACAAGTTTTAAAAGCATTTGCGTTTTCGAAATGGCCTAAGAATAGTAAAATTGTTCTTGGAATGTTCATTTTGTATTCTGGCAAATGACCCTTTTAAACAAAGTGTTTCACCCTTTTATTTTATTTTATTATTTTATATAAAACTCGTCCATTTTCTAAAAGCTTGGTTCTGCGTTTAATGTAGCTGTTTTAAATACTTATTTTGGTGTACCAATGTTTATAAATAAAGTGGATTATTTAGCGTACGGTTTATAATGTTTAAAATCCGAGTAAGAATATCGTAAATATTTTTGATTCGGAATTTTTTTGTTCAGATTTTAGGGTTCCGTACTTGAAAATTAAAAACGGAACCATTATAAGATCACTCCTGTGTTTTTTTATTAAATTACCGAATTTTCATGTACTCTAATTCTGTCTGTAACGAAATCTACAAAGTAGCATTGAAACAATTGATTGAATTACGTCGTATAACGCTGGTTATACGACCGTAATAAAATCCGGATTTCTCATTTACATCCTACGTTAAGGTTTCATTAAAATAAAAATATTTCCAGCAAAACATGCAAGTTTCGACGATTTCTGTAATTTTATTTGTGAATTGACAATTCTAATAAACATTCTTTGTTTTTGAGATAAACTGAAAATTACTACGTATGCTAAATCATTAAGATAAATGAAAATTTGGAAGAAAATTGATTTGAATGGATTATTAGCTACAAACGAATGTTAAAATCGAAGAAAAATCTAAATGACAATTTGATTAGCTTCTAGTTGTTCGTAAATTTATTCTTTAAGTGTCGAGGGTTTTCAAACTCCTTTTTAGGTGCGTTCGTAATTATGTAAATACGTAGCACCTATAGTCGTCGTTTGGTCCGTTTGTCTGTCTGTCCGTCCGTCCGCATATAACAGAGAAAAAACTACCCAACCGAATGGTCTGAAATTTTAAATATATAATTGTTGCAAAATTTTGTCGATGTATAGTTTAATTGCAAGGACACCCGAAAGTTTTTCGTTACATTATGGCCAAAGGGAAAACATTATTTCAAGTGCATTTTAATGATGTTACTGCCTTTCGAACAGAATAAAATTGATATGCACTTATGAAGTGCATTAAAATATACATTCAATACAATAGGCGGTGCAAAAAATATTTATAAAACTAGTTATAGCACGAACGCACCTCATTTGCCAAGTTTGACGTGCAATTTCCAGCTTGGTTGTTATTATTTTTCTTTAATAAAATTCAGGGGCACAGTATACGCATTTTAGCATATATTTATCACACAAAAAATAAAAAAAGAATTTTTTTGGAAAAAAATAAGAAATTTTCTTGAATATTTTAACCGTTATGAAGAACTTTTCAAAATGCCCCATGCAAAATCCCCAACATTTTTTATGCAAGTTTGTTTTATATATACAAATTACAATGTACATCGAATTTAATATATTTGAATAAAAATGTAAGAAAAAAATTATTTTCGAAATTTTATGAAATTTTCAGCATTTTTACATCTTATTTCTGCAATTAACTACCTTTACCTTTTCCATTTATATTTAGTTAAAAAACGATGCACAGTTTTATGACATACATAAGGATTCTATTCAAATATATAAAATTCGATGCACAGTTTTATTTGTCTAGATAAAGCAAATTTGCATTAAAAAATATTGGGGATTTTAATTGATATGGAATGCGCATGAGGCATTTTGAAAAGTTCTTCATAACGTTTAAAATATTCAAGAAAATTCCATATTTTCTTCCAAAAAGTTTTTTTTAAATTTCTTGTATTATAAATATATTCCATAATGCATATAGGGTGTCATTGAATAATATTTAAGTGAAATTAAGAAAAAAATAATAATAAAAACAAGTGGGCAAGTGTGATCACAGATCGCACAGAGGGTTTCGTTTAATATTCCTTTCAAAGCATTTTATCCTTTTGCAAAATCTGTTAGTTCCACATTCGCAACCAGGGGGCGCACTCTATTCTAAACAAACATCTATCCGAACGAAATTCCGTTTTACAGCCTATTCGTAGATATAGTATTAGTCGAGAAGATCGGGCTTATAGCAGCCGAGATAGTTAGGCGCCCTCTGCCGGTAAAAAGTGAACTAAAATATGTAAGGCTATGGTGCATAATATGAAAGAGTGCTCAAAGGGGTATCGGCAAACTTAGAAAAGTGCTCCCCCGGGTAAAAAGGGTGGAGGTTAGAAAAATTGTTTAAAATACGCAAGTGAGAGACCGGAGGAGTAAATATAACACTTTTTGAAATTTTTATGATTTACTGTTTGATCGCAAGTGTTCAGGCATAAGTATTCAAAATTTCAAGTCTTCAACTTAATTGGGGCATCAGTTAGAAAAAAAATCTTAACATTCACAAGTTAGAGCCCAGACGAGTAAATATAAGACTTTTTCAAAATTTTATGATTTGTCGTTTGATGTGAGTTGTTCAGCTATAAGAATCCAAAATTTCAAATCTGCAACATACATAGTTTATGAGAACGGGCTCTGTGACAGACAGAGGAGTGAGACGAATAGGGTTTTGTCAGATGAACGAAACCCTAAAAATGAGTTTGAAAGTCCCTTATCCCACAGCTGCCAACTTTTACGCTTTTTTACTACCACTAAAATTTATTAGAGATTTTCGTCTTATTTAAGCGTGAGGTTTCGACGATTAACTAACACAAAATTTACTATAAAATTTTAGTGGTAGGAAAAAAGCGTAAAAGTTGGTAGCTATGCTTATCCCCTTAAGAACAAAATAGTTTTTCCTAAGGGTGCTATTTTAATTTTTGTTTTCACATTTTACTTTTGTTTTGGCTCACTTAAATTTCTTAATGCATAAAAATGCAGTAAGTAGAAAAATCACTTTTTTTTAATTCGGACATTCGTGAAGTTTAAAAGGGCTCATAACTTCACGGATATGTCAAGTTTTAAAGACATTTTTTTTTCTCTTAGCTTTATCCCCCTTTGAAACCTTTGGCAAAATAACATCATTTCGGATTCTCCTTCTAATAATTTTAAGTTTTCGTCATTATTTTGTATATCAAAATTTCGGATGAAAGTTGATATTGGGGCACTAAATAATAAATGGCTAAATATGTCAAACTTTCTGCAGAGCCATGATATCGAAATGGAGCTGCAGCCAGGCAGACAATGCGACTGCGTTATGCTTTTTAGGTGCGTCCGTAATGATATAAATACGTAGCACCTATAGTCGCCGTCTGGTCCGTCTGTCTGACCGCATATAACAGCGCAAAACTACAAAAGCGAATGGTTTGAAGTTTAATGTATATAATAATTGCAGAATTTTGTCGAGTCATTTAAAATTTTATAAAAAGTGGATGTATAGGTCAATTACAGGGACAGTCAAAAGGAATTCGTTACATGACGCCCAATGGGAAAAAAATAGTTTCAAGTGCATTTTAATGATGTTACACCCTTTCAAACATAAGGAAATTGGAGAAATGTACCACCTTTCGTATTTATAATGATAAAAATGTAATGCGATATTTAATATAATTTTTTAGAATGATATAGGAGAAAGTTTTGCGACAGTCACATTATGCAAATTTTAAATATTTAAGTTTTATCAGATTAAATAATGATCAATATTTTTCACTTCATATCAAGTATTGAAACTAACTGCTGTTTTCCTCTCTTTTTCAGGTAAGATTTGAAATATGACGAATATTCTTTTTAAAATCTTCTTAAGCACATGTAAGTACTTACGATATTTCTTATTTAAATAATGCATCTATATTTAAGTAATGCAAAACACACGTGCATATATATATGTAATAATAAAAAATTATTGCCATTTTTACCTTAATTAAATTATTCCGAATTCTTACAATATCTACCAGTTTTCCCTATCTTTTAATAATATCTTAAATATCAATTATATTTTAACCCATGTCTTTAAATCAGCACATTCTTTTATTTCTTATTCTAAAAACCTTAATCTGTAAAAAGCGACGCTTCTTCGTAAAAACCCTCTAATCTATTTTATTCCTTCATATTTTGAGACATTAAATTTTTCTTTCTTTCTTAAGAATGTTTATTAATACCATTTTTATACTTCATTAAATTTATTCTTCGATATCCCAGCATCCTTTGCATCCTCCCGCGTCAATGTATTCACCTTTTTCTTTCTTCGCTGTCGATAAAGATTTCCCACAATACGTCAGGAATTGCCCACCTTGCCCATCGTTTTCAATCAATCAATAAGCGTGTCTTCCCCTAGCATTTCCCCTAATTTGAGTTTCGTCTTCTCTGATTTAGAGCACGTTAGAGACCTTTGCGCGTTTTGCTGATGTTTATGCAGGTTACACAGACCTGGAGAGCAGAATTTGTACGTTTTTTGACTTGCTTAATAAATCCATGTCACCGGAAGAGTTTGTATTCAAGATTCGATACTTGTCTCTAATCAGTTAACATCTTGATTACATGCTAAAAGGACAACTTAGTGGAATTGTTCTCTGTTACTTGACGTCTAATAAACCTATTGATGATAAACTATTGATGAAAATTGATGATTATTTTCTACGGGAAAATTCCCAATATAAATTCAACCTTGCTTTCCATTGCGACCTGCTTTTCTCGACGGCAAAATTTGTGATTCATGAAATTGGTGATGAGTGTTCGGTGTATCTAGATTTATCGCTTGCCATAGAATAATACTCCACTAGACTTCGACATAATTACACTTATTTGGAAAAACAATACAATAGTCGGCCAGGATTAGCGCTTGTGAAACAAGCATAATATATATATATATATAATCCCAATGTAACGGTTTTAGGAAATGAATTTATATAACGGTTTACTGAAATGATTTCATGGGACGATCTTATGAAAAAGATTTTGAAACACTTAAATGCGGTGTTTGTAGAAAGATGTTACTGTAATTTTGTCATGCTGTTACAGTTACCTATAGTACATATATGGTGGGGGAGCCAATAGTTCGTTACAACTTTAAAAGCTCATATAAAAGGAAGAAATTATGATAAAGGAGTGTGGTTTGCAAGAAAGGGCTCATAAGGTAGTCCGATTTTTTTAACAGAAGAAAAAATGTTAAAAAATAACATGTAGAGGTCGCTGACGACCCGAAACACAATGAACAGGACAAGAGTTGTGTCGTAGAATTTTCTGCAGGTCATATTGAACATTTCTTATTGGAAGAACAAATGAATAGAGCATATTTTTGTCCTTTTCATTGTGTTTCGGGTCGTCAGCACCCTCTACATGTGTTTTTTTTTTTAATTTTTTTTTTTTTTGCTGCTAAAAGAAATCCTTGTTAGCCCTTGTTAGCCCTTTCTTGCAAACGCACTCCTTTATCATAATTTCTAATTTCTTTCTTTTTTATGAGTTTTTAAAGTTGTAACGAACTTTTGGCTCCCCCGGTAACTGTATACAATAATAAATTTAATTATACAGCATAATTTGTTTTCGAAGAGGTCGTTTATAGCACTTATAGTTATTGTACAGGGCCCCATAAAAGAACTCGTTTAGATTTCCATCTATGGGTGTGATTATTTAAAATGCATTTTTCTACATTTATGTTGTTTTGAAATTTACGAAATTTATATATACTAGCGGAAAAAACTCATCAATATACGCTATATATTTCTTTTTTTTTTTTTTTAACAAGTAATTTCCATACTCCTAGAAAACATATTTTATCCGTGAATTCTTCCCAAAATTGTGAAAAAGAGGGATGAATTCCGTTCATTCCTAGCACAAATGCGTTTATTAGTACTGAAATTCGAATTTATTTTTAAAATGACAAACCTAAAATTCTATAAATTAAGATTTCTAATTTAATTTAAAAAGAAAAAAAGTTTTCGAAAAAAAAAAAATAATAACAATTACCTTTCTCATTCATCCGAAACTACTCACAGTTTATTTTATAAAAGTTTTATAATTTGAATAAAGTTAAATAAAGTTGAATTTATAAAGTTGTTTATAAAAAATATTCATATTTTAACTATATTTTAAATTAACACATTTACAAGATATTTTAATGTAAATAATAAATGAAAAATATCGATTTTACTCAAAAAAGAAAAATATATATACTTATTGAATTGAAAAATATATTGATATTTTAAGTCTAGCGATCTACTTATAAATATTTATAATTCGCATTTTTATCAGACATTAATACTAAAGTATTAACCCCTTAACTGACCTGGACGCATATATACGTCTTTAGAAAATGCATGCATCTATTAAAGGGAAGGCGAATTCCAATTATATCGAGGCAATTTTTACTACCTGAGCCATTCAGAAAACTAATATACACCTTCTATAATTTCAGAAATATGCGATTTAAGTAAGGCACTGGAGATCGCACAAGATTTCGTAGGCAGTTAAGGGAAACGCCAACCACAATCTCATTAAAGACGAAATTTTCCCAAAATTAACTTACACATTAAAAGCTTTTAAAAGAAATTAATCAAGCCATACTAATCTGAAGGAAACACATTTACTTATAATTGTTTCGCTTCTGCAAAACTCTAGTCCAGTGGTTAGCACACTCGACTCGTAGTACCAAGATAGCTCGTTCGATTCCAAGGTCAGAAATTTTAATCCCCCCCCCCCTTTTCTTCAATTCACGTATATTTTAACTCACGGAACATAAAAAAATTGGGTAAGTGTGATCACAGATCGCACAGAGGGTTTCGTTTAATATTTCTTTTAAAACACTTTAACCTTTTGCAAAATCTACCAGTTCTACATTTCGCAACCAGGGGGTGCACGCTATTCTAAACAAACCTCTATCTGAAAGAAAATCCGTTTTACAAACTATCCGTAGATATATTAGTCGAAGGGATCGGGCCCATAGCACCCGAGATAGGTAGGTCCCCCCTGGCGGTAAAAATTGGAACTAAAATATGTACGGCTATGGTGCATAATATGAAAGAGTGGTCAAAGTTGTATCGGCAAAAATTAAAAAAGTGCACCCCGGGTGAAAAGTGTGGAGGTTAGAAAAATTGCTAAAAATACAGAAGTTAGAGCCCGAAAGGGTAAATATTATTAGACTTTTTGAAAATTTTATGATTTATTGTGTGATTACAAGTGTTCTGTTATAAGCATGCAAATTTTCCCATCTCCAACCTAATTAGGGGCTGAGTTAGAAAAATTGCTTAAAATACACAAGTTACAGCCCAGAGTGGTAAATATAGAAGACTTTCTCAAAATTTTACAGTTTATCGTTTGATGTGAGGTGTTCAGCTATAAGTATCCAAAATTTCGAGTCTTCAACTTAATTAGGGGCTCAGTTAGAACAAGAAACTTAAAATACATAAATTAGAACCCATGAGGGTAAATATAAAACTTTTTCAAAATTTTAGGATTCGTCGTTTGATGGGAGGTGTTCAGCTATAAGAATCCAAAATTTCAAGTCTCCACCATATACAGTTTCTGAGAACGGGCTCTGTGACAAAGGGAGGAGTGAGACGAATAGGGTTTCGTCAGATGAACAAAACCCTAACAATTACAGTTATTCATCAATTAATGGGAAAATCCTTGTAGCACTGCTGCTCGCTGAAAGATTGGTAAATGGGAGAGATGTGAGAGACGAGAGTTTCGCCCTATCTGTAAGAACAGAAAATGTGGGAATATCTTTCAGAAGTTTAAACTAGCTTTAGGATCTGGCACCCTTCTTAAAGGAAATTTCCATGTATCTTCTTAAACGAGATTTCTTAAACATCAACAGTAACAATGAATGTCAACTGCATATTTAAGAGAAATAAATACCCGGTGAATTATTTTGGCGACAAATATTTAGAGTTATGATAGACTAGTACCAAAATTGAACGCCCAATGGAAATCATTTATTCACCCTCCCCAACCTCCACCTCACCCCCCCCCCCCACACACACATTGCTGACATTTTGTTGCCATTTGGGCATATTTTAAAGGATTATTAAGTATTATAAATAATTTTATTACTTATTAAATCCAACCAGTGTGGAAATAAAATTGATATCATAACCTAATAAAAACGTCTTTAAATAAAACACATCAAACTGTGGTTCTCTGAATTTTGGGGGCAAGGTATTTGAATATTCTCACTTTGACACTGATAATATTTCCAAATAATCCTTAATTTATATACGTTAATGTTCTTCTATTTCCTAAATTTAGTTTTAGTTATAATGTTTTTCAAAAAGCATTAATTTATGATAGCAGGTTTAAAGGAAATTAGGACAGGGCCAAATAAATTTAACAAATCACAAAATAATCACAGTATATTTGAAGGTGATTTAGCAAGAATAATTTTTGTTTTAAATTTTTATTTCTTCTCGTTAAATTTTCAAAATGTGTAGCGTCATGTACAGCACTATATCCCTACAGGAAAAATCATACTTTAAATTATTATCTCTATGTTTGAATTGATCCATTCGAAAAAACTTCTGGTATTAAATCACGTATTTTTCAGAGTACAAAAACAATAATAAAATTACATTTCATATGGAATTTTTTATTATTATTCCCGATAATTACATTTCAGATACAGTAAGAAAATGTATTAACACATACACTAAATAAACCTCATCTCTCAGACGATTTTTCTTTTCTAGAATCAAAATGTCAAAGTATGAGCTCAGAATTTAAAGTAGGATCTCCAGGGAATAGAAGTATCCATTTCTTGATATGATTCGAAAATATACGTTTGAAGTGATTAATCATAATGTTTGTGGAAAAATGTTTAGAACTCATAGAGGACATTTCCATTTGTTAGACTTTTCGTTTCCTGCAGATGAGTAAGTAAAGTTATTTTTTATAAGAAAATGTCATTTTCAAACTGACCGAATTGATAAAAGCCTCACGAAAAGAAATTGCGAATCATATTTGAAATATTTGTTGGGGTATAGTGAGGAAATACTTTTCATTTTTAAAAGTTTCAGAAGTATTGAAAGTATCAATTGTTTTTATCTATAAATATGTCTCAATTAAGCTTGAAATGTTATCACATTTGAGTACCTTTGTATGAGCTGTGTTTTTTTAACTAAGTACCGTTTTAATAAAATAAAAAAACACAAATTAAAATTACACTATGTGCAAAATACTTAAAAGATGACGAAAAATATTTAAAAAGAAATTAAATTACTTTAATACTTCTTAGTACTTTCAGCTATAAACACAGCCTTTCTCAGAGAATACAAAAAGGCTCTTATTAACGTCTTATTTTTCAAATTCCACGAGTTGGTGTCGAAAGGAGTGAAAGTGACAGTCACTTTTTAGATCCGGAAAACATTGGGAAAATAAAATATGGATATAGAGGGAAGAGATATATTACATGTTTTATGGTTCTGCTTCTTTCTGTATCCATACTTTATTTTCCCAATGTTTTCTGGATCTAAAAATTCACATTCACTTTCACTTCTTTCGACACCAACTACATGAAATTTAAAAAATAAGAAGTTAATAACAGTATTTTTGTATTCTCTGACGAAGGCTGTGTTTATAGCCGAAAGTACTAAAAGGTATTAAAGTAATTTAACATATTTTTAAATATTTTTGTCATCTTTTAAGTATTTTGTACACAGCGTAATTTTAAGTTTAACTTTTAAAAGATAAATTTAGCATTTTATTTATTTGTTTGCTGATGTAAAAAAACACAAGTTTCTTCCTTTTAATATTTTTATCTTTAGATGAAAGCGTGGGCCTTATTCTACATTTCAACATAAATGCCGCCTATATTAAGGGGACCGGGAAAGCCCTATCTCCGCCATGTTAAATCCATTATCTTTATGTACCTTTTTCTCAGAAATGATGAAAGATAGAAGTTTAGATTTTTTAGAGTAGTTAAAATAAAATGTTTTACGTATTTCAACAGACCATTTTCTTTCTAAGTGAAACTGTAAATTAATTATTAATTATTTATTGAAAGTCATTTTTAAAGTAGCATTTTTGATAAGATTTCACTGCCTAAAATAATAATTTTCAACAAATGATTAAATCCCTGTGTTAAAGTATACAATATAACATAATATAAGTATTAAAAAAAAGCAGAGTTCTTAAGTTTAATAGATATCGAAAAAAAGGAACACAAACATGAAAAACCAAGTTTTGAGAAAAAGTCAATTAAAGATTTGAATGGCCATTAAGCTGTGAAGTACTCTAAGGAAGAATGAATAATTCCAACACTTCTTTTTTTAGTATAAAAACATATGTGACACATCGTTGGAAAGATGAAAGTTTAAACTATTTAATGGTATAAAAAAGCAAAAATCGATTTTTTTCTCAACTTTTGCTTACCTGGTCCACTTAAGGCACTTATATCGCACGACCAGATTTTGTATCCCATCCGCATAGAAATTTGCTGTGAGCTGTGCTAACCACTGAAATACCGCCGTTTTAAAATCGTCATCGTCCTTGTAGCATTGATTACCAAGCTGCTTCATTAAATGCAGGAACCAGAGATAGTCACTTGGCACTGGATCGGGGTTAAAACCAAAGATCTCATTACGTCATATACTTGAGACCAGTGCTCTCGCTGCTGCTCGCCATCGCGGCAAATCGCGAAAAAATGCTTCACTTGGCGAGTAAACGAACAAGCAGATTCGCGAAATAGCGAGTGATCAATTTTTGCTCTTTTTGAGAGAAAAGTTTAACTAGAATGCGGCGATGAAATTAGCCATTTACCACACTATTTATTAGTTCTATGCAAAGTATCATTGACCAGTCAGTTTTTTCTTTTGGTTAAAGTACAAATCTCATAGCAATTTTTAGGGCATATTTTTACAGTGATAAATAAACTACAGCTGTTTCTAATTTTTATTTAGACTACTAAAAGAATGTCTGAAACATTTACACATTTAGGAGAAATTTACAATGTACTTACTTTTAATAGTTTCTGCTACAAGAATGTCTGAAATAATTACACATTTAGGACACATTTTGATCATACTTATTTTTGATAGTTTCTGTAGCGGATATTCGAATTTCTATTTTATAAATAGTTGCAAAAAATTGGGTTATTTTAGAACATATTAAAAAAAAGGATACAACAATGGGTTTAAAGTTTTTCAGATTTTTACGCCGAATCTATTCTGTTAACTATTTTTGTTTGGCTACTGTTTTTTATTTCTTATTCGCCAAATCGCTAATGTTGATTTAAAGCCAGCGAAAACCCTGCTTGAGATCGACTTTATCATCTTCTGTATAGCTCTAATCTAACGCCAAGTGACAACCACTTGTTCCTGCGTTTAAAGAAGCACTTACAGAAGCACATTGGCCGTCAACACTACAACGGCGATGCCGACGTCAAAAGGGGGTGTGATGTAGTGGTTAACACAGCTAACGGTGAATTTCTATGTGGATGAGATACGAAAGCTGGTCGTACGATACACTAAGTTCCTTAATATAAGCGGCATTTATGTTCAAAAGTTGATTATGGATCTGGATTCCATGTAAAAATAAAATTATAAAAAAATGGCGTTTTCTTGAGCTTTGTCTGCTGCTATATTTCCAGGAAGAAAGAGAAATGAAACCGCATATGGGGCTGTTACATTTAAATGCATCCCCCGCAAGTTCCCACATGTTTCTTCAATGAATTATATACATTTGTACTTTTAAAACATGTTGTTTATAACCGGCAGCCCAAAACTTAGTATGGGCTCTGGAAGATTGTTGCCAAGAAGTGGAACAAATCAACCATGATATTTTAAGAAAAGCTATTTAATATCTACATGCAGTATTATAGTCCATCAAAAGGGTTATCAGATTGAACATATTAGAAAATAGAATTCTTATATCTGTTTACATATTTCTGTTTCCAAAATCGTTACAAATATGAGTATATGTTTATGTAATGTTACGTTGCAATTAGCCAAGTCATCAGTGATGAACTTAGAGGGTAATTTGAGAATTTGTATTTAGTAATTAATAGAAATGCAATTTCTCCACCTAAATACCATATTGTCCGATATATTAGACGGGACATATTAGAAAATAGACTTCTTATCTTTGTTTACATATTTCTTTTTCCAAAATCGTTACAAATACGTGTGAACATCCATTGTATGTTTGGGTACATTGTAACTGATCAAGTCATTGCTGAGTCATTGTGATTATTTATTAGGTGATGAACTCAGATGATGATTTGAGAATATGTATTTAGTAATGAAATAAAAGTGCAATTTAACCTTCAGAATAGTCATATTGTCCGATTTATCAGACTGAACATAATAGAAAATAGCATACTTATCTTTGTTTAAAAAATTATTTTTCCAAAATCGTTACAAATATGTACACAGGTTTGTGTAATGTTACATTGTAAAAGATCAAGTCATTGCTCACTAATTTTGATAATTTCATCAGAGATGAACTTAGACGGTAATTTGAGAATTTTTATTTAGTAATTAATAAAAGAATAATTTCGCCTCCGGGACAGTACATTGGCCAAAGTATTAGATTGAACATATTAGGAAATAGAATTCGTATCTTTGTTTATGTAACACTTTTTCCAATATCGTTTCAAAAGTGTGTGAACACCATCTGTATGTTTCTGGTACGTTAGATTGCAATTGATAAAGTCATTGCTGGGTCATTGTGATTATTTCATCAGTGATAAACTCAAAGGGTGATTTCAGAATTTATATTTGGTTATAAAACAGCAGTGCAGTTTCCCCTGAGGAACGTAATATTATCCGATATATCAGATTAAACATATTAAAAATAGAATTCGTATCTTTGTTTATATAACGCGTTATCCAAAATCGTTACAAAAGTGTGTGAACACTCTCTGTATGTTTGTATTATGTTAGACTGCAATTGAAAAAATCGTTGCTGAGTCATCGTGATTTCATCAGTGATGAACTCAGAGAATATATTGAGAATTGGTAGTTGGTAATGAAATAAAAGTGCAATTTCCCTTCCGGAACACCATATTGTCTCTCCCGCTCCTCAGCCTCAAAAATGTCTGAATTCAAACTGTATTTCATCACCAGACCGTAGAGTATCCATAAGAATAATCGTAAACCTTCATCTCAATTTCTTTCAATAAATATACAAATATCAGAAAAAAAAACTTCTACAGACGTATTTAAAAATTTATTTCGTTTGTCTCTCCTGTTTTATGCTTCAAAAAATTTTTTTTCTGCGCAAAAAACAATTTTAAGATTTATTTCTTTTTTTTCTCACTTCAAAGACTTTTGAGCAAAACTGATTGTCTCCTATACTTTGATACCGATAACACATTTAATACCCTTGGGGGACATTACATCTTACGCAGGCTAGCTTTTCATTTGGATTACTCAACTGTAACACTAAATATTTTTTAAAAGAAGCATCAGATAATGACAAAGGATTGAAAAAAAAACAGATTAGTAGCATTGTGTTATTTGTGTACATATAGTCGTGGGTAAAAAAAGTAAACAACTAATACTAATTCTGTAACAAATCACTGTAGAAGAAAGTTACTGATACTAAACGATTAGAAATAAAGTCTACTTTTAAATTTTGTATATAAAATGTGCTTAGGCGGGCATCTACATATCAAAACGAACTTAAACTTTGTTTTTTTCAATAGCAATACCCCAGTTTGACGCCAATAAATAAATTCTGCACGGTTAAATTAGTCTAGAAATAAATTTTCATGAAATTCGTGCTATTAGTTTATGAAAAAAAAGTTTTATACTTAGCGTATTTTAGGGGTATATCTTTGCTTATATAATTCGTTATCCAAAATCGTTACAAAAGTGTGTGAGCATACCCTCTGTATGTTTCTATTATGTTCGTTTGCAATTGATAAAATCGTTGCGGAATCATTGTGATTTCATCAGTGATGAACTCAGAGGGTATTTAGATAATCGATATTTGGTAATGAAATAAAAGTGCAGTTTCCCCTCCGGAACACCATATTGCCCCCCCCCCCCCTTCAGCAGCCTCAAAAATGTCTGAATTCAAACTGTATTTCATCTCCATCGATCACCTTCATCTCAATTTCTTTCAATAAATATAGAACAAGTACTATTAAAAAAAAATAAGTCAATTCCTACTTAAGTCAACAAAGAAAGCTTTTATTTTAGTTACTTTTTATGAAAAAATATTATTAATATAAATATGTATATACATAGGACAGAATCACAATGTTACGTGGCAAAATAGAATGCCAATTACCTTACAATTTTCCATTTTCCTTTCTGTATATGGTGTTGGACTATTATTTTTGTTTATTACTATTTATTCGCTTTCTATTTTTTTTTTTTTTCGTTTCTAATTTATGAAGCTGATGGTGGTCTATTATTTTTGTTTATTACTATTTATTCGCTTTCTATTTTTTTGTCGTTTCTAATTTATCAAGCTGATGGTGGTCTATATTTTCTCATTCTATCTCTTGTAATGCTTCATTATTGCAAGGAACCTTTCCAGTGAGTTTCGAGCAGTCCAATTCTTCAATTCATAGTCCATCTAATGATTTCACACAACTCAAGGCGACATATGCTTGACCTGCTGCGAAGAGTTTTAGCCCTAGATATATTACTGCATAATCTACAGTGCTATCTTGCATCTTTATGTACTGTTGAGGCCCATGAGGGTATTAATTGTAGCATTCTTCTTGCAGCAGTAGCGTAGCTGCTTTTGGCGGGGAATTGCACTGATATTTAATTTAATTAATGAATTAATATTTGAAAAAACTGTATTAACATCAAGTGTCACCCACTACAAGTTTAAAAAAATGCATTTGAACTTGAGTGGATGAATAAAAAGTATTTTATTAACGATTGAAAATTTGAACAAAATATATAAATATATATAGGGAGAGTGTGAACTAATAGGAATTGAAAAATCAGAAAAGACAACTTCTACAGACGCTTTTTAAAAATTTATTTCTATTGTCTCTCCTGTTTTATACTTTAAGAAATATTTTTCTTCTCTGCAATAACATTTTAAAGATTTATTTCTTTTTTTCTCACTTCAAAGACTTTTGAGCAAAACTGATTGTCTCCTATACTTTGATACCGATAACGCATTTGATCCCCTTGTGGGACATTAAGTCTTACACATTCCAGCTTTTCATTTGGATTACTCAACTATACCATTAAATATTTTTTAATTAAAAGAAAGATTTAGAATTAAGAATTAAAAGAAAGTAAAACCAGATTAGTAGCATTGTGTTATTTGTGTATGTACAGTCGTGGGAAAAAAATGTAAACACCCGCTACTAACTCTGCAACAAATCACTGCAGAAGAAAGTTACTGATACCAAATGATTAGAAATAAAGTCTACCTTAAAATTATGTATATAAAATGTGCTTAGGGGGGAATCTTCATATCAAAACGAACATAAACTTTGTTTTTTCAATAGCAATACCCCTGTTTGACGCCAATAAATAAATTCTGCACGTTTCAATTAGCCTAAAAATAAATTTTCACGAAATTCGTACGATTAATTTCAGAAAAATAAATTATCGTATACTTAGCGTATTTTAGGGGTTATATCCAAATTGAATCGATTGTTGAAATGCCGCAGAATGGCTAAGTCACTTCTATTAATGTATTATTTCTTATCAATAAGGCCATTTCACTCACTTAATATATTTCGACTATTGCCAGCCCAAATATTTCAATGAAATGAGTAAAATACATATTTTTTAAATTATGCGTTTCTGCACATCATAGATCAACTCATGTAGACACAATTCAAAATATCATTTTGATATTTTTTAATCACAATTTTAAAACTACTTGAAAGAAAATCTTGAAATTAAGAATTTGAATAAAGCAGGACATAACAAATATAAATCTATCAAAAAAAAATAGCTTGCAATTCATATTTTTTTCGCATATTAATTTTATAATTCATATTTCTAAATTTTTAAAATTAAAAATTCAATGTATTTATGTTTGTGTTTTCTAGTACTATAACCACACAAAAAATTTTTCCCATTAGGATTATAATTTCAGGAGATATTAATAAAAGTATGAAAATATAATTTAACATTAAAAGCCTTAAATTTTGAATGATTATGATTCCAAAACTTATCATGCAAATGACATGTAATTTCGGTTCTATGCAGAGTTTGAACCGACGTTTTAAAATATATTGTCAAAATTGGGTGTTGCTGTTGACAAGAACGAAGTTTTGTCTGGTTTTAATCTGTAGATTGCCGCCTAAGCGAATTTTGTGTACATCATTTAAAAGTAGACTTTATTTCCAAACGTTTGGTACCAGTAACATATTTCTATTATAATTTGTTGCGGAATTAGTAGGGGTATTTACTTTATTTTTCCACGACTGTACATACAAAACAATAAAATTCAAGAGCAGTGTATATAGGAGAGAATAACACTCCAAATAACAGTAATTTCATTATAAACAATGATTGGAAGAAATATTTTAAGGGGACCTTCTACATTAGGAGACCAAAAAAGAGCACTTTTTTATGATTTTTTTTTTTTTTTGTAAGAAAACTGCATGATGGATCTTTTTGAAATTTTAATAGTTTATTGTACATATCGTAAGGTATACACAAGAATTTTTTTATTACATTTTGTTGCTTCTACTCTATAAACAAATCTGTTCAACTGCTTTGAAAAATTCGTCTGGACGGTGGGCATGATAGCGCTTTCTAGAATTATCTGAAGCACAAAAATAAACTTTTTTCGTAAACTTTGTAAGTATAGCTTCTAGTTAAATTAAAGGGACCCATAAATTTATTTAAAAAAAGTTATGTAATGGCTGATTTAAAAAAAAATCGCCAAAAAAAATTCGTACCTATTTGCTAATAACATTTTTTTTTTAAAATAATTTTAGTAAAAACTTTAATTTATATCGAAGACAATTAAATAAGCTTTAATTTAAAAAAATCAAGATGATCCATTGAGTAGATTTCTTTAAATCTTGCCCACTGTGTCAAAAAATGAGGTTGAATGTATTTATTTATAACTTACGGTAGATGCAACAAAATCTAAAAAAAAATTTGTGTGTATACTTTAAGATGTGTACAATAAACTGTTAAAATTTCAAAAAGATCCATCATGCAGTTTTCTTACAAAAAAATCATAAAAAAGTGCTTTTTTTTTGGTCTCCTAATGTAGAAGGTCCCCTTAATTACAATACAGAAGGGAGCTCAAGTTTGCGTGTATCATAGATGTTCCACGTGGGGTTTTTTTTCCATACACACAGATAACTTTCAAATGATAGTTCATATCTCATCAGACTTTGAATGCATTGCACATTAGAGATGAGTTCGTGCTCTTCTTTTGGATCCCGAGCCAAACGATTTGAAGTCCGAACATACACAACTGCAAAAACTTTGTGTATACCCTAACTTACGTCAGTAATACGTTTTAAGACTAGTGACGTAAGTGTAGGTACATTTAGATGATCAAACAAGTTGGAAATTGCACGTCAAACGTGGCAAATGAGTTGCGTTCGTACTATAACTTGTTTTATAAATATTTTCGCACCGCATATTGTACTGAATGTATATTTTAGTGCACTTCATAAGTGCATATCAATTTTATTCTGTTCGAAAGGTTGTAATATCATTAAAATGCACTTGAAATAATTTTTTCGCATTGGCCGTAATGTAACGGAAAACTTTTTACTGTCCCTGTCATTAAACTATACATCCGATTTTCATAAAATTTGAAATGACGCGATAAAATTATGCAACAATTATATATTTTAAATTTCAAACGATTCGGTTGGGTAGTTTTTCCGCTGTTACATGCGGACAGACCAGTGTTGAATTCAGACACTTTTCTCCGAGTGGGATTTCTGTGATTCCGAGGAGACATTATAGAGTTGCGGGGGGGGGGGGTGTAAATAGCCCTTTTTTACCATTGAAAACCCAAAATCTCAAAAATTCCGAGGGGGGACAACTCATTGCTCCGGGGGGGGGATGTCCCCTCCCCGGGTCACCCCCTGAAATAAACACTGAGGCAGGCGGACGGGCAGGCAGACAGACAGACAGATGGACTGAACGACGACTATAGGTGCTATGTATTTATGTAACTACGAACGCACCTAAAAATCGATTTTTACTTTTCATATCATTAAATAGTTTAAACTTTTATATTTCCAACGACGTGTCACCCATGTTTATATATATATATATATATATATATATATATAATAAGTGTTGAAATTATTCATTCTTTCTAAGAGTACTTCACAGCTTAATGGCCATTTAAATCTTTAATTGAATGTTTTTCATGTTTATGTTCCTTTTTTTCAATATCTATTAAACTTAAGAGCTCAGATTTTTTTTAATACTTATATTATGTTATATTGTATAATTTAACACAGAGATTTAATGATTTGTTGAGAATTATTTATTTTAGGCAGAGAAAACTTACCAAAAATGCTAATTTAAAAATGACTTTCAATAAATAATTAATAATTAATTTTGAGTTTCACTTAGAATGAAAATGGTCAGTTAAAATACGTAAAGCATGTTATTCAAACTACTCTAAAAAATCTAGACGTCTATCTTTCACCATTTCTGAGAAAAAGGTACATAAAGTTGGTGAATTTAACATGGCGGAGATATGGCTTACCCGGTCTCCTTAAAACAATTACATTTCAGACCGCTACATGAAGAAATCTCACAATCACTTTAGAACGAAAATGATCTGTTAAAATACGTAAAGCATCTTATTCAAGCTACTCTAAAAAATCTAGACCTCTATCTTTCACCATTTCTGAGAAAAAGGTACATAAAGTTGGTGAATTTAACATGGCGGAGATACGGCTTTCCCGGTCCCCTTAAAACAATTACATTTCAGACCGCTTTTGACTGTACCTGTCATTAAACTATACATGCGATTTTCATAAAATATGAAATGACTCGACAAAATTTTGCAGGAATTATGCATTTAAAATTTCAGACCATTCGAAAGGCTGTAACATCATTAAAATGCACTTACAATAATTTTTTTCCCCATTGGCCATAATGTAACGGAAAACTTTTGACTGTCCCTGCAATTAAACTATAAATCCGATTTTCATAAAATTTGAAATGACTCGAGAAAATTTTGCAACAATTATATATTTAAAATTTCAGACCATTCGGTTGGGTAGTTTTTGCTCTGATATATGCGGACAGACGGACAGACAGACGGGCTGAACGACGACTATAGGTGCTACGTATTTATATAATTACGAACGCACCTAAAAAGGATAAATAATGAAATTCCCACAAAATCTGATGGAAATATTCTATTGTATTTACGGATTATGTTACATAAATTTAGCATTAGTAAAAAAATGCTTTTGCAATACAAGAGTTTGGGATAAATCAGTAAGTTGTTAACTTAAAATTTTTTGTTCTTCTAGCTGCCCCCTTCGAGTCTTTGAACATGTGAAAAAAATTTGTAATGAATTTTGAATCGGAATTTTTTTCTTTTTTCTCTTAGAAGCTCTTTGTAACATCAGAGTGAGTATTCTAAGCTTTTTTTTTAGTCGTTGCTACGCTTTGTTCGTCTGAAACAATATTTTCAAGAACGCGCGCATGCGCAGATAAAAAAAAAAATTCATAAATGTATGCTCTATTTCATCAAATATTTAATATATATTTACATTCCACTTGCACTACATTATTTCTACTACATTTTGACAAGTGTTCTGAGATTGACATTAAATTTGGTAAATTTTGGCAAGATGTTTTGGTAATTTTGGTTAAATTTTGGCATGTTATAAACAAAAAAATATGCAAGAATTTTTTTAACTTAAAAAAAATCGATATATCACCATAAATATACGTTCTGTTCTTCCACAAATGAATACATATACTGTACAATATCCATATATTCGTAAGCTATAGCGATAGATCAATTAACGAATTTTATTTTACAGGATGATCCCAAACTTTATTAGGTGCTTTTCCGTTATACGGGTACCATGTCAAAATGTATGCTAATGTATGATATTGTGTATGTATGTGTATGTATATGTATGTGTATGATATCCATGTGTACGTGTGTGCATGTATGTGTATGTATATGTATGTGTATGATATCCATGTGTACGTGTGTGTATGTATGTGTATGTGCTATGTATGGTAATGAGTAATGTGTAATGTATTATGTATTATGTATAATAATGTATATTATGTATTAATGTATGATAATGTGTACATACATTAGCATATAAGTGTATTCTAATGTATGTAATGTATTACGCTTGGCGACAATAGTATACGTATAACGAAAAATGACCCATTATTATTTGTCTTTGATTTTTTATTAGCACCCTAATTGTCCTCTTGATCAATTCACCATTGATAAATATGAAGTCGAACATATTCTTCATAATCCTGAAGTCCTAGAAAATATCTCACAAATATATCTTTAAATATTCGACAAAATGTCTAAAATTGAAAGTGTCTACTAATTAATGGCAATATGGTGTATTTTGAAATTAATAAAATCCCATCTATAGTAAAAAAAAAAAAAAAAAATTAAAAAAAGTATAAAATATTGAATTTCTTGCCGAAAAAAGATTTGTGCTCTTTGCATCCTTATTTTTATCTATTATATTATTTCAAATGCAGAAAATTTCATCCAAATGGATTTTATAGCCGTCGTCTCCCCCTGCTTACGACTGTAATAATGGGGTTTTAAAGAAAACTATCATGATGTGCATCTTTTTTTACGACTATTTTTTCACAAAAGATAGTTTAAATGTTGGATAAAATCCAAATAATAAAGATAATATCAATCAAAAGGTAGTATTTGTCAAAGTATACATTTATTTGCATTGTTCTTTTGGTGTTGCTTGATATTTTTACAAAATAATAATAAGATATATAATTTTGAAGATAGATTGTTCTCATAAATATTTGAACAACTAAACTAGCTAGGAAATTTACATAGCTTACAGCTCTAATAAAATAAAATATATTATTTGAGATGGCAACATCCATTTTTTAAGTGGAAAAAAACCCCACGTCAGAAACTGTACATCAAGCATGGCAAATGAGTTGCCTTCGTACTATATCGAGTTTTATAAATATTGATATTGGTGCAGTGTCAGATCTTGGTGCAATAGCTGTTGCACTTTCATGCAAAAATTCATGAATACAAAATTTATTACGTTTATATATATCAACCCTTAAATGCGCGATTTTTTATTTGTTTAAAAAAAATCATATATGATTCTCTGAAAGGTTTATTACACAGGAAAAATAACGAAAAAAAAATCAGAGATACATTTTTCATATAATACGTCAATCTCTTTCTGTTGCACATCTTCAATACAAGTAAGAACTATCGTCGTGTGACTCTTTTACGCTAAAATATTGCAAATAAGTAAATATTTTAATAAGCGTGTCTCCAAATACCTTATTTTATATATACATTATAATTATGCATATATATTTTATATATACGCTTTAATTCCCATGATAGAATATGTTCTAGAAATTACGTAGTTAAGAGAATCTGACTTTACACCAGAAAGTTTCAATGGTTAATTTCGCTTTATTTAAACACGGAATGTCTGTTATTAATTAAAGCAAATATTGTTGTTTTAATTTTCTGGTGTAAATTAAGGATATACGAATTAAAAACATCTATTAAATTCAAAACAATGTTGTTTGCATATACCCAAAGCTGCGCACTAAAGGTTAAATTTAGTAATACGGAAATAATAGGACTCCATCACCATGGCAACCAAGAATCATTACCTGTCACGGGATATCATTGAATTAATGACGTATGATAGGATTTAATAGAATTAAGGAAACATTTATTAATATCTTTTTAAAGTTTTGATTCGATTTTCGTAAAATTTGGAATGACTCGGCAAAATTCTGCAACGATGATATATATTAAATTTCAATCCATTTTGTTGGATAGTTTTTGCTCTGTTATATGCGGACAGACAGAAAGACAGACGGGCGTACCAGACGACAACTATAGGTGCTACGTATTTATATAATTACCACCAACTAAAAACTGATAAAATATTGAATTTCTACCCGAAAAAGACTTTTCGTCGTTGTTTTTATCTATTATATTACTTCAAATGCAGAGCATTTCATCCGAATGGATTTTATATCCGTTGTCTCCTGCTGCTTACGGCCTTAAAAATAGGGTTTTAAAGAAAGCTATGATGACGTTCGTCTGTTTTACGGCCATTTTTTCACAAAAGAGGATTTAAATCTTGGATAAATTATAAATAATAAAGCAATATCTATAAAAAAAGTGATAATCAAAATATACTTTCATTTCAATTACTATTTGATGTTCACTGATATTTTTATAAAATAATAATAAGAAATATAATTTTGAAAAAAAATTGGTCTCTTAAATATTTGAACAACTAAACTAAAATCAGTCTCAAAAGTTTAAGTATAAGCATAAAATGTTGATTTTTAATTATTAATAAAAAGTAAAAAAAAATATTTTTGTATTTGTGAATTTCGCAACTTTATTTAAATAAATGATATCAAAAGTAGAAAAGAATAAATTACATATTTGTAAAAAATGTAATTTAAAATATGTTCAAACTAAACTGTCTCAAAATTTTATGCACAATGGCAAAAACAACTATATTTAACATTTTTACAAAACTGTTACATACAAATTATTTTACCGTGATTTCAGATTAGTTCAAATAAACGTGCGTATATCGAAATTATTATTTTTTGTAGGGTTTCTGGTGGAAAGAGTACCATGTTTTCTCTGTGGTCTCTTTGAATTCTTTAAGAGAGTCATACTGTTTTTAATTGCTGTATTACTGAGGGGTTAAAATTCCATATACATTCTCAATTGGGTTTATGCCAGAACTTAAAGCTGGCGAGTCAAGAATTAAAAAAAAATTCTGTGAAAGCCAAGGTTATGTAATATTTTGATATACAGAGTTAGGCATTATATTGTTCAAAGATTCATTCAGGAACCCCTTAAAATGTCACCGAATGGAAGGAAATATTAGTTCAACATCTCTTGATATTTTTGGGAATTATGTCTTCCTTTTAGAAAATCCAGAGAGGTCAAGCTGTTGAAGCCGAATATCCCCCAAACCATAACAGGCTTACCGCCTCGCTGCCTGTTAAAAAACTGCTTGGTTACTTTCGTAGATCCTGTAATACATGTTCTACACATCATGGCCATATAAGTTTAATTTTTTTTTTCATCACTGAACAATCACTTGTACCTCGCATAACATGTGTATTTCAACACAGTTCATTCTTGCTTCTTAGTGGTGTTGTTTGTGACATGATTTGCAAGCCATTTTCTTTAGTATGATTGTAATCACATTCTTTACTACGTCTATGTACATTGTCTTTGAACACCTGTACACCGAGATTATTTTAATTTGCTGTATGAGCATATTTTATCTAAACACGAATCTCCGTATTCTCCTATCCGTCTCGACAAACGTCATACATAGTCGTCCACATCTTGGTTTCCAGTTGAAATTATTATTTCTAGAGAGTATTTGATATAAATATATCACTTTTATCAATTTAAAAATATAGCAATTTGAGAAACAGTTTTAATTTGAGATTTCAATTTAAAAACTTTTAAAATCCCACCTTTTATGAATTCTTTACACTTCGGCATTTTTAAAACGAGTGGAAATGATTTTTTCACTTTTATGTTTTTATGAAACTGGAAAACGACGTCATACAACCTCATTAAACCGTCCAGTAACGTGTTTCTAAAAAAAATTGTATAAAGTCCTTAAACTTTTGAGACAATTTTTCTTCAAGAAAAAAAAAATTAAATTAAAATCAATGTAATTTTCATTTTAACCAACAAAAACTGCCTATTTTATTTGATGTTGATTAAATGTCGAGTATTTGTTGTAAATAGGCTTCATATATTTTCTTCTTCAATTATATTTAACCATTTTTGAAGAGAACATAAGCTTTGGAGACGGACTATAGCAAGGAAATTTACATAGCTTGTTGATCTTACAAGATAAAATATACTACTGCGGATAGAAATATCAATTTTTTATGCGAAAAAAAAAACAAAACATGTGGGAAATTGTACATCAAACGTGGCAAATGAAACGCGTACTATTAGTTTTATAAATATTCAGATCTTGGTGCAATAGCTGCTGCAATCTTAAGCAAAAATGATTGAATACAAAATTTATTATGATTATAGATATTAAATTTAGTAATACGGAAATAATAGGATTCCATCTTAAATAGGACGTAATGTCCATGGCAACCTAGAATCATTACCTGTCATTGGATATCAGTGAATTAATTATGTATGATAGGAATTAATAGAAATAAGATAATTTGTATGTTTTGATTTGATTTTCATAAAATTTCAAATGACTCGACAAAATTCAGCAGCGACTATATATATTAAATTTCAAACTATTTGGTTGGATAGTTTTTGCTCTGTTTGAAGCGGATAGACGGGCAGAAAGACAGTCGGACGAACCAGGTGACGAATATAGATGCTATGTATTTATATAGTTACGAATGCCCTAAAAGTCTTATAAATTTCTATTTAAAAAATGGTTTAACCTTTTTTCGAAAAATCAGGAAGCATGGGATGAAACCCATAGGGTAAAGATAAAGGATAGAAAAGAAGTACGGTGACTAGAATGCACCGCCGAAAATGCAACCCTAAAATACGTTACATTCCGCCCAAAACAAAACCACATGGTTTGAAGCGCTTGTCGATTCACATCTGCATTCTTTGCTGTTACTTCTGGAAAATCCCTATGAAATATTAATAATATTTTCATATGAAACCTTATCCAACGCCACTTTAGAATGCTTAAACATAAACACTTTCATTTAGAGAAAAAATGCACGGGTAACGTAAAAGAATTCGGTCCTGTTCCACGTGCTTGTTTTGTTTGGGCCAATTAAGGGGACCGGGAAAGCCCTATCTCCGCCATGTTAAATTCACCAACTTCATATACCTTTTTCTTAGAAATGGTGAAAGATAGAAGTCTAGATTTTTTAGAGTGGTTAGAATAACATGATTTACGTATGTTAACAGACCATTTTCTTTCTAAGTGAAACTCTAAATTAGTTATTAATTATTTATTGAAAGTCATTTTTAAATAAGCATTTTTGGTAAGAATTCACAGCCTAAAATAAATAATTCTCAACAAATCATTAAATTTCTGTGTTAAACTATATAATATAACATAATATAAATATTTAAAAAAAAAAACCTGAGTTCTTAAGTTTAATAGATATTGAAAAAAAAGAAACATAAACATGAAAAATCCAAGTTTTGAGAAAAAGTCAATTAAAGATTTAAATGGCCATTAAGCTGTGAAATACTCTTACAAAAGAAGGAATAATTTCAGCATTTACTTTTTTATATATAAACATGTGTTACACATCTTTGGAAAGATAAAATTTTAAAATATTTAATGATATAAAAAAGTAAAAATCGATTTTTTGTTGAATTTTGCCTTCCCGGTCCCCCTAAGGACATTTAAATTTGAGCGATAACCACCTTCATACTGCAAACTGTTTTTACGGCATACTGCTACTACCGGGTGTCCCAAAAAGGACTGACTGATTTTAAAATTCAATAACTTGCAAACGGTGACAGATATTTAAAAAATTCTTGCAGGAGGTTTATGCATAAGGTCAAAAGTTTTATTACAGTGATTTTCAATTTTAGTTCGATTTACAAACAATAGATGGCGCTGTAAGCAATAGTCGCTAAATACTGGCTCGATTTTTGGTCCTTTATCTTGTTCCATGCAGAAAAAGGAGATGGAAATGTATTATCCGGGCCACGAAGTACCAAAAATCGAGCCTGTATTTAGCGACTATTGCTTACAGCGCCATCTATTGTTTGTAATTCGAACTAAAATTGAAAATCACTGTAATAAAACTTTTGACCTTATGCATAACCCTCCTGCAAGAATTTTTTAAATATCTGTCACCGTTTGCAAGTTATTGAATTTTAAAATCAGTCAGTCCTTTTTGGGACACCCGGTATATTCTTTTTCTTTACTTTCTAGATGAATCCCTTAATATAAAAAGTAATATGTTATAAAAAATCGTCAAATATTTACTATGCTGTTTTGAAATTTATAAATCATTAAATTTCAGATTTTGTTGTGTAAGCAGACGATGTTTTGTTTTGCAGACGAAAATCAACAATATTCTTAAAATAGAAATAAACTGATGGAGACATCTAATTTCATCAAATAAGTTTCTTTTTTTCTCTCTCAGTAGCTCAGAACATTCTTTTCTATTATTGGATTTAAAGAAAATTTCCTTGGAAGGTTTATTAGATAACAATAAATCGATGTTGCTTAAGAATTTCAGTATGTCCATTTTCCTGACGTTTCTGTTATTTTTTTATGTAGGTATCTCAAACATTATTTGACAAACAAAGTAAATAAAGTTTGAAAATATCACGAGCACAATTGGGACGATTTGAAGTTTTGTTTTCGGAAAGTTTATAGGTTTTCCTTGCTTTTGTGGCAACAAGAGTTATCTTTAAGTACACAAATCTCTTTTATATCTATTTTTTTGGCCTATTGTAGTCAATAGTTATGAATGTACATTTTTTTTTCAAAATATCTATATCCAGAGCTGTTTCTTTCTGGAGGACATGTTGGCGAGAACAGTTTGTGTATCTACGAAAAAAAATGAGAAATTTTAATAAATTTTGATAAGGCTTAATAAATGTTTTCTAATTTTTTTCTAAATACTCTGGACAGAAACAGCAGAAGACACAGCGCCAAAATAGTCATTTTCCTAAATCGAATTGAGCCCCCACCCTATAAATATATTTAAAAAAAAAATAAAGACCTGTTTACATATAATAAAATGTTTTAAACGAAATAAAATTGTGTTTCGGAAGTATCATTCGTCTGAATAATTGTATTTCAGAAATGAATTAAAATAAAAAAATTTGTAAGATTCTCGTGTTCACTTATATTTAGTAAAATAAATTTCATACGCTATGAATAAACACTAAGCGGCATTGAGTACAGTCAAAGGTGCATGGTTTGAGAAAATCACTTATGGATTGTGGCCAGAATCTATTACTTGGATTTTTTTAAGTACAGGCTTAGGTAGAGATTCAGGTTGAAAAATAATTGACGGGAAAAAAAAAAAAAAACATGCGTTGTAAAACTTGTTGTGAGAGTTTGGTGCAATGTTCATTTTACATTATCAATAACAGAGAAGGTTTAAATGATAGTTGTGTAAGTTATGTTTACTTAAATGGTTGAAAATTATAGATTTACTAAAAACGTTTTAATGCATTACATTGATTTTAACACAATTATTCAAATTGATAAATAAATCGTAAGAGTTGTAAAGTTCCAGCGGGAGAAAGATGTCCAGGCAAGAATTCGAACCAGGGATCTCTTGGCTGAAGCTGACAATGCTCTATCAACTGAGCCCAATTGAGCCTAATTGAGCTCTTCCAACTGAACAATTCTACTGCATAAAAATGCTGTAGAAGATACGGACTGTTATTAATTGTTAACGATTTGTTTCAATATATTACCAAAATATAATGCAAAAAATATTGGCACCATAGGTTGAACAATGAACTGTTAAAGTGATGAAGCAGAGATCTGTTAAAATGTTAAATCATGACTTGTTAAGACATTGGACCAAAATCTGTAAACTGTTACGCAAAAACAGGTAATTTTAGGTAGCTTTCATTACAAAAAGCTACCTATTTCAGCCGTTCGGAGGAAAGCGATTTAAAAAAAATTTGGTATATTTTCATCGATCATGACCCTCCAGACCCCGAAACCACCCTCCGTTCAAAATTGATATATATATATATATATATATATATCTGACGTATATCACACTGTAACTCTCGTAAATATGAACCGATTTCGATGTAATTCGGTGTGTACATTAGGGTGGTCACAAGAAATCAATTTTCGAATTTTTTCGGGGGGACCCCCCAAAAAGTTGCCAATTGGCTAGAAAATGAGATTGAAAAAGTTTCAGCTCATTTGGATAATATTAACCCGTGCCTCATTGAGGTCAAAATTCAGAAAAAACGTGATTTTTCGCAAAAAATGTTATTTTTTTCTTCATGAAATGAATACAATTAAACTTAGAAACATAATGCTGATCTCATTTCATAAAAAATATTTTTCTTTGAAAAACCACTCGCTACATTTTTGTAAAATTGTATAGATTTAAACATATGTGCATTTTTCAGGTCCAGACTTGGTCTGAATCCTAAAAATTGACTTTTTATGAAAATGCGAAAAAACAATGTAACATTCCCTTTCACCTGCTTTCAACATTTTGTTTGTTTTTTCTTTCATTTTGTATATAATAAAGGGTTTAATTATGATAAAAATTGAAGTTTAAACTGAAAGATTTAAAAGAAAAAACGGGCAAAGAAAGTATAAAAATGGAAACAAAAATTTTAAAATGCATTTTATTATTAAAGTTGTATTACAAGAAAGGAAGCATTATGGAGAAAAGAAATTACTATCCCTTACATCATATACCCCGTTGTCATGTTAAGGTGGTAAGGTGGATAAGGTCTGTCTTGAAATGTTTTTCTGCATTCAGATACAGCTTTTAGCAGAAACGTTTTTGTTCTTCGTCTTTTGTTAAACAGGAATTGAAATCATGGATTAATTTCATTCCCCTTTTTTGCTGTGTTACCTTAAAATCAATCAGCATTTTTCTTGATTTCAAATAATGTTTATTTTTACATCATACATCGGGATCAGTATTTAGAAATTGTATATTAATATACAATCTAATTAAAAAAATCAGCTTGATATTAAACAAAAACATCGACTTATTTGTTCGAGAAATAATCCGCTTGGTTGAAACTTATTGTTGCTCTTACATTCCTATCATCAACATAATTTTCTTTTTCAAATAATATTAATTTTACAGCCATGCTTATTTTCACTTTTTTTCCCAAAGTATTATCAAAAAATGAAAATGTAACTTGAACAGATTTCAGATACCAAAGGTGGTTTATCATTTTAGCGAGTGCTTTGTCTGCAAGCAATTTATAAATTTTTCTGTATTCAACAAGTGATTTTAATAATTGCAGGTCTTGATTGCGGGGAAGTGGAAGCATTTAACCATGCTTTTACATAAATATTGATTATAAATAATAAAATGTCTCTAACACCTTTTCTAAATTTGTTAATGAAAACTGATCCCTGAAAAGATATATTTTGAGAGAATAAATGACCTGTGATATCCATCGTCGATGAATTGAAATTGGATGTCTTTTGGAGGAAGATATCCTGTAAAAATTAAACAAAGTTAGATAAATTCTTTATAATCACCCATGGGCTATTTTTTTAAATATTCTATAAGAAACCTTGAAATTTCTTCTGAATTAAGTGTTTTATATCTAATAATTTACCATCAATAGCATTTTCATAGTTAATCTGGTCCAATATGGGCCATCCAATCTGAATCTTATTTTAAATAACTGGCTGAAAACAGCTTTTATGTTAATTTTTAAATTATGGTGGCGACATGGTAAATACAGAAGATTTTACTTTAATAATTGATATAGACCAATGCAAGTTCCTCTGAGGCGACCTGTGTTTACTGCAGTGGTATCAAAACACATTGCCTGGTTTTTACCAACTTCCACCCACTCTTCAACTGCTGAAAATACAGTTTTTGCCCGAGTTATCCTGATACTATTTTGTAAGGTGAGGAACTCTTATTAAGTGTTCCTCATACCCACAACTAATTAAAACTGCTATCCACAGTCAACTGCTATCTCTTTTGAATAAATAAATTGTAAACATTTTCTTTATTCAAAAAATGAGGAAACAGTTTTTCATCGTAGCTAACAAAAGCTCCCTGTAAATCGGAATTGTGAAATCTGTTTTTGATGAACTGAGTTCTTTATTTTCGAAATAGTTGTTTGCGAAGTCCTATTACATTTCTACTTAAAATTAAATTTTGTGATTAACTGGTGGTTGTACTGTAAGTCTAGCAGCTTCTCTGGTGCTCAGTTTACCTTGGAAATATTATGAAGCAAAATACATAAAACTTGAGAATTACTTGATAACGTACTGCCGGTGATTTGATGAGCATGTGGCCAAATAAAAAAACCTTGCATTGCTACCATGATACCGAAAGAGGGGGTGGGGGTTGGACTGTTCCTTCGATTTAAAAAATAAATAATGATAGCAGGTAATAAAAACAGCCTTGTAATGAAAAGCGAAATTCAGAGGTTCATTTTAAATGCGCTTCAACTGCAATACAAATTCGGAATTCTTTCCATGCACGGAACTGGATAACTAATAATTAACTATAATTCGTGAAATATTGTTAAAATTACAAAAATTGTCTAAGTTCTTTGCTTTTTAATGCAAATAATAAAAGTAATAACATCAAATTTAATAAAAAAATTTCATTTCTCATTTTTCACTTATTTTTCAAAAATGCAGAGTTTAAGGGTGTGGTTTATAAACTGACTTGAAAAACACTAAATGTCATTAAATATAAGCTTTGATGAGAGTAAAAGTCCAAGGCAACAACATTTTCTATGAAATAAGATAATAATCAGGTCTCTAAGACAAATAGTTTTCAATTAATGAAATAAAAACAACGGTTTTTCGCGAAAAATCGCAAATTTTCAAGAATTCAACCTCGATGAGGCACGGGTTAATATTATTCAATTGAGCTGAAACTTTGCCAATCTCATTTTCTAACTGATTGGCAACTTTTAGAGGGGTCCCCCGGAAGAAAATGTTAAAAAAAATTTTTCCATGTTCCTTGTGACCACCCTAGTGTACATAGTACATACTAATGTCTCGACCGAGTTCGTTGGCCAGCTTTATCCGCTGTTTTGTTTCATAATGGCGGCCTTTTAAAATTTAAAAAAAAATTAAAATTTGAAATGTGGTACCAAAAAATTAAAAATGGAAAAATATTATTTTCTTATGTAATTGACCTTTATACAAAGATTTCGGAGCAGTTTTTGTTTCGTCTATATCTTAAAAAATGGCTGAGTTATAGCATTTTGAATTTCTAGCTTGGCTGACATTTTTAAACGTCCTGAATTTTGTCACGCGATACAAGGCGTATTTATGAACCGACTTCGATGTAATTCGGTGTGTACATAGTACATACAAATCTCGACCGAGTTCGTTGGCCAGCTTCATCCGCCATTTTGTTTCAAAATGGCGGCCATTTAAAGTTTTTAAAAAAATTTAAAATTTGAAATATGGTACCAAAAAATTGAAAATGGAAAAATATTATTTTCTTATGTATTTGATCTTTATACAAAGATTTCGGAGCAGTTTTTGTTTCGTCTAAATCTTAAAAATTGGCTGAGTTGCAGCATTTTAGGTAGCTTTCATTACAAAAAGCTACCTATTGCAGCCGTTCGGAGGAAAGCGATTCCAAAAAATGTTGGTATATTTTCATCGATCATGACCCCCAGACCCCGAAACCAGCCTCCGTTCAAAATTGATATATATATATATATATATATATATATATCTGACCTATGTCACACTGTAACTCTCGTATTTATGAACCGATTTGGATGTAATTCGGTGTGTACATAGTACATACCAATGTCTTGACCGAGTTTGTTGGCCATCTTCATCCACCATTTTGTTTCAAAATGGCGGCCATTTAAATTTTTTTTAAAAATATAAAATTTGAAATGTGGTACCAAAATTTTGAAAATGAAAAAATATTTTTTTCTTATTTATTTGACCTTTATGCAGAGACTCCGGAGCAGTTTTTGTTTCGTCTATATCTTAAAAAATGGCTGAGTTATAGCATTTTGAATTTTTAGCATGGCTGACATTTTGAAACGTCCTGAAATTTGTCACGCGATAAAAGACGTATTTATGAACCGATTTGGATGTAACTTCGTTTATACATAGTACATACCAATGTCTCGACCGAGTTCGTTATCCAGCTTCATCCGCCATCTTGTTTAAAAATGGCGGCCATTTAAATTTATAAGAAAAAATTAAATTTGAAATGCGGTACCAAAAAACTGAAAGTTGAAAAAATATTTTTTTCTTATGTGTTTGACCTTGATAAAAAGATTCGGGAGCAGTTTTTGTTTCGTCTATATCTTAAAAAATGGCTGAGTTATAGCATTTTGAATTTCTAGCGTGGCTGACATTTTGAAACGTCCTGATTTTTGTCACGTGATAACAGGCGTATTTATGAACCGATTTGGATGTACCTTGGCGTGTACATAGTAAATACAAATATTTCGACCGAGTTCGTTGGCCAGCTTCATCCGCCATCTAGTTTCAAAATGGCGGCCATTTAAAAAATTTTAAAAAGTTAAAATTTAAAATGAGATACCAAAAAATTAATAAATGAAAAAGATTTTTTCGTGTGTGCTTTTACTTAATACAAAGATTCCGGAACAGGTTTTGTTTCGTCTGTATCTAAAAAAATGGCTGAGTTATAGCATTTTGAATTTTTCTTGTGACTGACATTTTAAAACGACCTGATTTTTGTCACGCGATAACAGGCGTATTTTTGAACCGATTTGGATGTAACTTGGTCTGTCTCTGTACATAGTACATACCAATGTCTCGACCGAGTTCGTTGGCCAGCTTCATTAGCCATCTTGTTTCAAAAGGGTTGCCATTAAAAAAAATTAATTTAAGGTATTAAAAAATTGGAAAATGAAAAAGATTTTTTTTTATGTTTTTGGCCTTGATACAAAGATTCTGGAGCAGTTTTTGTTTCTGAAAATTTGTTCTTTTGTTTATATCTTAAAAAATGGTTGAGTTATATCACTTTGAATTTCTAGCGTGGCTAACACTTTGAAACGACCTTGTATTTGTCACGCGATAACACACGTATTCGCATATTTCGATGTAAGAAGGCCTGTGGGTAGTATACATCAATATCTCGACCAAGTTCGCTGGCCAGCTTCATCAGCCATCTTGTTTCAAAATGGCGGCCATCAAATTAAAAAAAAATTATATTTAAAGTGAGGTGCAAAAACATTAGAAATTGAAAAAGGTTTCTTTCTTAAGTATTTGACCTTGATATGAGGATTCAGGAGCATTTTTTGTTTGTCTTTATCTTAAAAAATTGCTCAGATATAGCAGTTTCAATTTCTAATGTGAGTGACATTTTGAAAATCTGATATTTTGCCTGAGACAGCACTCGTATATATCAACCGATTCAAATGTGAGTGAGCATGTGCACAGCAATTACTAAGGTCTCGACCAAGTTCACTGGTTAGCGTCATCAACCATGTTGTCTTAAAATGGCAGGCACTTTAAGAAATCGCCGAATTTGGCAGCCAAATATAAGTTACCTTAAATAAAAGCAGCTTGGATAAAGCTGACTAATTTCGCGAAATTTTTATTCATAATGATTTAGTATTGATAAAAATTAGTATTGAATCTCCTACATTCGGTTTCCACTAAATTGAGCTTCGTGTGTTTGAATAATATAAGTTGGCTTTTTTTAAAATAAGGAATATGAAAGCTACCTCTTCGTACCGTTACTGGCCGGAAGGACTTTTGAATTTCTAGCGTGGCTGACATTTTGAAACGTCCTGAATTTTGTCACAAGATAAAAGGCGTATTTATGAACCGATTTGGATGTAACTTCGTTTATACATAGTACATACTAATGTCTCGACCGAGTTCGTTGGCCAGCTTCATCCGCCATCTTGTTTCAAAATGGCAGCCATTTAGAAAAATTAAAAAATTAAAAAAATAAAATGAGATGCCAAAAAATTGGAAAATGAAAAAGATTTTTTTTGTATGTGTTTGACCTTAATACAAAGATTCCGGAACAGTTTTTGTTTCGTCTATATCTAAAAAAATGGCTGAGTAATAGCATTTTGAATTTCTATTGTGGCTGACATTTTAAAACGACCTGATTTTTGTCACGCGATAACAGGCGTATTTATGAACAGATTTTTATGTAACTTGGTCTGTACATAGTACATATCAATGTCTCGACCGAGTTCGTTGGCCAGCTTCATTCGCCATCTTGTTTCAAAAGGGTTGCCATTAAAAGAATTAAATTTAAAATTTAAAATGCGGTATTAAAAAATTGGAAAATGAAAAAGATTTTTTTTATGTGTTTGGCCTTGATACAAAGATTCCGGAGCAGTTTTTGTTTCTGAAAATTTGTTCTTTTGTTTATATCTTAAAAAATGGTTGAATTATAGTACTTTGAATTTGTAGCATGGCTAATATTAGGTAGCTTTCATTACAAAAAGCTACCTATTGCAGCCGTTCGGAGGAAAGCAATTTAAAAAAATTTTGGTATATTTTCATCGATCATGACCCCCAGACCCCGAAACCACACAACCGTTCAAAATTGATATATATATATATATATATCCATATATATATGTATATCTGACATATGTCACACTGTAACTCTCGTATTTATGAACCGATCTGGGTGTAATTCGGTGTGTGTATATAGTACATACCATGTCTCGACCGAGTTCATTGGCAAGCTTCATCCGCCATTTTGTTTAAAAATGGTGGTCGTTTAAAATTTAAAAAAAAAATTTAAAATTTGAAATGTAGTACCAAAAAATTGAAAATGGAAAAATATTTTTTTCTTATGTATTTGACCTTTATTCAAAGACTCCGGAGCAGATTTTGGTTTCGTCTATATCTTAAAAAATGGCTGAGTTATAGCATTTTGAATTTCTAGCGTGGCTGACATTTTGAAACGTCCTGAATTTTGTCACGCGATAAAAGGCGTATTTATGAACCGATTTGGATGTAACTTCGTTCATACATAGTGCATACCAATGTCTCGACCGAGTTCGTTGGCCAGCTTCATCCGCCATTTTGTTTAAAAATGGCGACCATTTAAATTTTTAAGAAAAATTTAAATTTGAAATGTGGTACCAAAAAATTGAAAATTGAAAAAATATTTTTTTCTTAAGTGTTTGACCTTGATAAAAAGATTCGAGAGCAGTTTTTGTTTCGTCTATATATTAAAAAATGGCTGAGTTATAGCATTTTGAATTTCTAGCGTGTCTGACATTTTGAAACGTCCTGATATTTGTCACGTGATAACAGACGTATTTATGAACCGATTTGGATGTACCTTGGTGTGTACATAGTACATACAAATATCTCGACCGAGTTCGTTGGCCAGCTCATCCGCCATCTTGTTTCAAAATGGTGACCATTAAAAAAGAAATTTAAAAATTAAAAATTTAAAATGAGATACCAAAATTTGGAAAATGAAAAAGATTTTTTTCGTATGTGTTTGACCTTAATACAAAGATTCCGGAACAGGTTTTGTTTCGTCTATATCTAAAAAAATGGCTGAGTTATAGCATTTTGTATTTCTATTGTGGCTGACATTTTAAAACGACCTGATTTTTGACAAGCGATAACAGGCGTATTTATGAACCGATTTGGATGTAACTTGGTCTGTACATAGTACATACCAATGTCTCGACCGAGTTCGTTGGCCAGCTTCATTCGCCATCTTGTTTCAAAAGGGTTGCCATTTTAAAAAAATGTAATTTAAAATTTAAAATGAGGTAATAAAAAATTGGAAAATGAAAAAGATTTTTTTTTGTGTGTGTTTGGCCTTGATAGAAAGATTTTGGAGCAGTTTTTGTTTCTGAAAATTTGTTCTTTTGTTTATATCTTAAAAAATGGTTGAATTATAGAACTTTGAATTTCTAGCATGGCTAACACTTTGAAACGATCTTGTATTTGTCACGCGATAACACACGTATTCTCCTATTTCGATGGAAGAAGGCAAGTGGATAGTATACATCAATATCTCGACCAAGTTCGCTGGCCAGCTTCATCAGCCATCTTGCTTCAAAATGGCGGCCAATTAAAAAAAATTATATTTAAAGTGAGGTGCAAAAAATTAGAAATTGAAAAAGGTTTCTTTCTTAAATACTTGACCTTGATATAAGGATTCAGGAGCATTTTTTGTTTGTCTTTATTTTAAAAAATGGCTCAGATATAACAGTTTCAATTTCTAAGGTGGGTGACATTTTGAAAAATCTGATTTTTTGCCTGCGACAGCACTCGTATATATCAACCGATTCCGATGTGAGTGAGGATATGCACAGAAATTACTAAGGTCTCGACCAAGTTCACTGGTTAGCCTCATCCACCATGTTGTCTTAAAATGGCAGGCACTTTAAGAAATCGCCGAATTTGGCAGCCAAATATAAGTTACTTTAAATAAAAGCAGCTTGTATAAAGCCGACTAATTTCGCGAAATTCTCATTCATAATGATTTAGTATTGATAAAAATTAGTATTGAATCTCCTATATTCGGTTTCCACTAAATTGAGCTTCGTGTGTTTGAATAATTATAAGTTGGCTTTTTTAAAATAAGGAATATGAAAGCTACCTCTTCCTCCCGGCACTGGCTGGAAGGACTTTTTTTAATTATATAGTAGTTGCACTTACATTTTTAAAATAAAGACTAAACCGGCAGAGACCTTTGGTTAAAGTTGTGACCAAAACACTATGAATAAACAGATGCACACATTAACTGCTAATTTGAATATGATTTTCTTTATTTAGAGATAGTACAAATCAATACACAAACAGATGGAGATCATTGTGTTTTAAAGCAATATTTTGAAACAGCATAGGTCTATCTGTTCTAATAATCTGTTACATATAACCATAGGTTGGTGAAAAGATGAATCACTGCTGAAGTTTTACTATAATCAGGATTTTTCTTTCATGAAATAAACCCCGTTTTAGTTTTTCCGTTTTTTTTTAGGGTTCCATACATAAGTAAAAATGGAATCATTATAAGATCACTTCTGTGTCTGTCTGTCACAGCCATTTTACTCGTAAACTACAGAAAGTGGAAAGTTCAAATTGAGGGAAATAACAATGACTATTGACCCACATATTTAAAGATTATTAAACATTCACAAATATATGAAAAGTGTAGAGGTGCTAATTATGATACTTGAAAAAAAAATCTTTTCTTTGTATATCGTTTGGGGCATTGCGGGAAAGCTTTTGTAACCCCGAACTCAAAAATACATTTATTTTAATTTTAGATATTATAATTTCAGGGATATCGTCGAAAATGTAACGCAAAAATATGTTCCCCGCATCCCTTTATTTTCGAATCTACTAAAACTAAAATTATGAATAAATTAAGGGTAGTAGAAGTTAATTTAAACCTTGCAGGGAAATTACAGCGATTACCCTAGGCTAGGTCACATAGTTTTTGATAAAATCACATTTTTCCGTTACACAAAAATTTCGATTTGCGGGCGTTCCGCAAAGGTGTTGAGGAGTGCTGAAGATACCTATCGTATCAGAAGTGTAAAAGCATTGTGCATAATGGTTTTCGAAAAAAAAATCGTCAATAATTAGCCGAGATATTAACCTTAAGTACACGGACTTTATGGGTATACATAATGACAGAGGCGTCGTACTCTGTGTATCATCGGCTTTTAAAGCCCAAATAACAACTTTTAATGATATATTTGTGTAATGCAATACCCAGTAGCAGTATAACAACAATTAACGTCAAATTGTTAAAAGCAGACAAAATTATTATAATTTATCACGTAAATACTGTGGAATTCGCAACTAGTTTGCAATGAGTAGATGTCTCAATATGCCTACCGTGTCTTTAAAAGTTAATTAAAAACCTATCTGGATAAACGCGGTTTGGATCGAGGCGGTGTTACAACATTGCGACCTCCTTTCGAAACGCGCTTACCAGCTAAGTTTATACTTTGAACAAGGGTTTTGTTTTAGCTACACTGTAAAAATAAAATATTATTACTACGTTGTATTTAGCTTTTTGAAATGTCAAATGAAGTTTAAATATGCAGTATTTTTATTGTCAGTACCGAATTAAGTTCATCATAAACAGATTGGGATAAGATTAATAAAAAGTTATACAGAATACTAATATTTGATATTATTTACGCTTCAAATCTCTTTTAACTTTTATGCTATACCCATTCATATTTTTCTACTATATACAGCTATACCCAATCCTACATTGTATATTTTTTTACAAAGTCTTATTATTCTTTTGGCAATGATTTTTTTAATAACGCAGTTAATAATTCACATATTTATTGTACGGAACCCTGAGCGCGAGTAATTCTCGCTCCTGACCTTTTTTTTTTAATTGAAAAAGTCAAATATTTTTTTCATAATTAATATTTATTTTTTTTAATTTCCCACTAACAATACCGAAATACATTTTATACGAGAAATAGCAATTGTAAATTCAAATAAAGTTTTGAATTTTTTTAATAGCGATACTTTCGTATCGGCTTCGTGCTAGGTTTTAATAGCGGAAGAAATCATGAGGGATCGCTGTTTAAAGAAGCCTTTTTTTTTTAATAGCATAATTTCAGTGGTTTACGTGCATAGTTCGATTACATATATTAAATTTGTGCTTTAATTATATTGCATTAATTAATCACTTTATTGATGATGTTTATATTTCATTGTGGAATATAAGCAGGAAACAAACGGATTTATGTTTCATCATCATCTGCACGTGATATAGACTTAAAAAAAAAAAAAATCACGCTTGAAAATTATATTGAAAACCATAAAAAAGGATTAATTAGCGATAGCTTTCAAACAAATTGCATTTGAAGGTACATTTTCTTTTCCTATCTGACGGTGTGGAAATTGAAAATGTGAAGTTTAATAAATTGCAGTAAAAGCGAAATTTAATCGTCTGGTGTCACTAATATCAAAATTACGTGAACGTTACGCATTGGCAGGTTTGTCATTTATAATATAGCCCTTTAAGCGTCTTAACCCGTATTTTTCCGTCACGTAATCTTTGAATTCAGGGTTGATTTATCACAAAATTAAAATTAATTATTATTATTTATTTATTTATTTTTTTTTTATTTTTTTTTTTTTTCAGTGCATATAAGATAAAGAAATATGTAAAGTAATCATAAACAAATTCTCATATAAATATTTTTATAGTTATTATTCTATGGATCATTAAACATACATGAAAAATTCTACAGGACTCTTAACGGGGCACATACCCTGTTAAACCGATGAAAATTTTTATTTCGGAGACAAATATTTAAAGTGGCTCCATGCACTCATTTTTGCACTAAGCACCTCAGAATTTTGTTGTTGTTGTTGTTGTTGTTGTTAATACTATAATATTTTCTCCATGCAATATAATATATAATTTGCATTAAATAAATGCAAAATGATGTATAATTAATTAATAATAATTATTTCTTAATGTATGATTTTTTTTAAATTAATGGTAATGTATATAGCTTGCGCGCATGGTTGTAAAAGATCTATACCCTCTAGAACTTTGAAATTTTTAATGTGAGTTTAAGAACATTACAAAAATAAAATGAACTAACATCTAATGAATAAACAAAAAATTCTAAAGTTTTCTGATTTTCAATGTAGAAATGGGAAAATTTTGATATTTTTTGTCACTCGAATACCCATACATTCAATAATTTTTCTTAAATTTCTGAGATTTCAGTTCAATTTCAAGAAAACGATCTAGTAAAGATATTTATAAAGTTTCGAATCATTACTTTTAATACATTTGAAGTTATCATGCGCGCAAGTAAAAAAATATCGTTTTTGAAACAAATCACTTTAAACATAGATGTTTTGCTTGAAACAGACCAGGGATAATTTTAGATTTTTTACTACAAAGAGCACAATTTTATGACTATTTTGATGCGGTTTGTGGCAAATTGTTCAGAAAAACACTATCTGTCATATGAATTAAAAAAATTGATTTTTTGAAGATTTTAAGGGATATATGTCCTTTTAAAGGGATAGACTACGTTTGGACTTCTTTAAAAGATTTTAAAAACAAATAAGCTTAAGAAACTTTTTTAAAACAATCATTTATTAAAACTTATAAAACAATGAAACATTTGCCAGATGGTTATACACGTTAGACTTCTTTCTTTTGTAGAAATTTCTAGCAGTAATACACAATTATTATAACTTAGTTTCAGCATACATTAGACATTAAATTTAATTTATCCGAAAAATATTTTAATTAAACCCTTAATGTTATACTACATCGAAATGAATTATGCATCTCCTGCGTAAACAGATGTGACTGTTCCAATAGTTAGCATAATAATTGTTTCAGGTTTGGATAGTCTCCAAATCAATTTTTCACTCTACTTTTCCCAAATAGAATTAAATATGAAACATAAATTTTCCATTAAAATATTATTTCTGTTATTATAAATGAACGGAGGAATCGTACGGGGTTTTGTATTTAAAAAAAAAAAAAATGGTTGCGTTTCATTTGAAACTACGTGAAAATGACAATGAAAATTAGATCTATAAATTGCATAAATGTTAAATACACTAGCAAAAGCCATACTTGGTTCGGATCGCGAAGCATTATTTAATAATACAAATATTTGAAAGTAACGATAATTTTTATATTATTTTAGCATCTTTATTGAGCAAAAACGTTATTTTATGTTTTGGCGCATTTTGATTTTAGAAATGTAAATCTAGCCAAATAACTAAGAATTGACTCGGAATTTTTTATTTATGATATATAGAATTCAACAATTAATTTTATTTGTTTACAATTATTTTGGTGCCACTTTACAAAAAAAATCATTATATAATTCTTTTAAAATGCCTAAGTATCGTCTGTGTAAATTATTTCACATTAGAGTAAATTGTGTATTGAAATACTTAACACTGAAAAATACTTTTATAATTGAATGTAAATAATTGAATTTTCACAAATTTTAATTCATTAAAAATATGCTATGATTTTCATAAAAAAAGGTATTTTAAAAATTTCATAAAAGAAATCGTGAAACTATTTTATTAATCATGATTCTTTCTATAATGACTAACTACATGATTTATTTTTTCTTCTGAAAATATACGTGTTTCCTTTTTTATTTGCAAAAATGCGTCCGTAATGGAAAAACATGTAAAATAAATGAATAAAAATAATAAATTTTTTAAGGTTATTCTGTAAAAAAATAATATTGTGCTAATCTACAGATCGTAATTTATTTTTATGTTTAATTTAAAGTCAAAATACTGAATAGTTTTTTTTTGTAAAAGTGTACGACAAAATGTAATTTGTGTAGCCCAGTAGCGGATTCGCATCGCTCATTCTAATTACAATGAAAATTTTGTCAAATTAGCGTGTTAGCGAGTAAGTCACCTAGTTTTTGTGCTAAAGTTGGAGATATTTTTATATGTATTACAACATTAGATGGTAATTTGAAAATAGTAAGCAAGCAAACGCATGCGCGTATGTGTCAATGTACGTATATATTTAAAGCACAAGCCGGATTCTTTCGCCATTTTCCCTGAACTTTCTACTGAACCAATTAAAAAATATATATATTTTTTTTAAATTGAAGTCTGTTTATTTGTAGATGAGAACTCAATAGCGATTTTTATTTAATATTTTCATATTTATTTTTTATTTTTTATTTTAAGATTTTATAATGAACTTTCTTCAATATGGTGACCATAGAGTTAATGCCATTGTTACAGAGAAAATGGATATAATGGGCATTATTTTATCATTAATGCTACTACATTCTTTTTAATATTAAAAATATCTTTTTTTATTAATTTGAACATAAAATTAGTGCACATTATAAAAATAAATAAATAAAAAAATAAATAAAAAATAAAAACGCACATTTTCACTCATAAAGATCCTACATTTCAATATTTTTTCATTTCGCAGTTACTAAATTTGAGACTCTAAACTCGGAGAAAGACGAAATAATTAAGTGAGTAAAAACGAGGTACAGTCGTGGAAAAAAAAGAAAGTAAACACCCCCTACTAACTCCTCAACAAATTATCGTAGAAGAAAGTTACTGATACCGAACGATTGGAAATAAAGTCTACTTTTAAATGACGTATATAAAATTTGCTTAGGGGGGGGGGGGGCATCTACATATTAAAAGGAACCATAACTTTGTTTTTTTCAATAGCAGTACACAATTCTGACAGCATAAATGAACTCTACAACCTTCAATTAGTCTAAAAACAAATTTTTATGCAATTGGTACCATAAGTTTCTAAGAAATTAATTATTTTAAAACGAGCGTATTTTAAGGGCTGAATCCAAATTGAAGTTCCGTACTCGATTGTTAACCGAGAGAGCTCCCTTCTTGATCAAGGCACCTTATGCAGTCAATTAAGCCTGTTAGATTACTGGATAGCATAAGGAATTTCAAAATATTTAGTCACTTCTATCATAGACGGCCCCTTAAACCATCATTTTGCCATTTTTTAAGCATAATTTGAAAACTACTTGGAAGTAAAATGTGCAATTTTGGATTTCCATGAAACTGGATTTAATAAATCCGAATCCATCAAAAAAATTGTAGGTTGCAATTCATAATTTTTTTAATATTAATTTCATAATTCATATTTCATATCAGAAAATTATAAAAATTGCATATTCAACGTATTTATGTTTGGGTATATTAGTATTGTTGCTACACAAAAAAATTAGAACATTAGGATCATAATTTCAGAAGTTATAAATAAAAAGATGAATATGTAATTTAACATTAGAAGCACTAAATTTTGTATGTTTATAATTCCAAAACTTATCATTCAAATGACTTGAAATTCGGTGTCTAGGCATAGTTTGAACCAAAGATTTGGAATATCACGTTAAAATTGGGTATTGTTATTGAAAAAAATGAAGTTTGGATTTGTTTTAATATGTAGATAGCCACCTAAGCAAATTTTATATACGTCATTTAAAAGAAGACTTTATTTCCAATCGTTTGGTACCAGTAACTTTCGTGTATGATAATTTGTTGAGGAGTTAGTAGGGGGTGTTTACTTTTTTTTCCCACGACTGTACATTTACAAGGAAACTAGCATTTTCTTCGGTAAAGTTTAATATTTTACTACGATTACGTCTGACATAAATTTCTGGAATTTTTCTAGCCAGTAATAAGATTAGAACCTCAAGTCAAGAGCGCGAATGTTCATATGCAAAGTTGTATTTTGGAGACATGACGTTAAGTTTGGGAATTTATTTACTAATAATCACTTACCTGTTAAAATAATTTTAAAATCGTGAATATGAATATGAGAAATATGTATTTAAATTTTGCGACGGTGAAAATGACGTTTCTTTTAGATTTCATTAGAAAAAAGGAACACATGTTATATATTCCCGCGGCCGCCATCTTGGATTTTTTATTGGCATGAAAATTCCTTTTCCGCCAAGTAAATGTCGCCAAACAGATTTATGTGAATGTTAGGCTTAACGTGGTTGCCAGAACACGTCACTTGTCGGGGTTGCCTTATCGATAAACACCAACAAAGTATCGCCGAGAAATCCAAGATTACGGCCGCGGGAATATATAACATCTTAGCGGAAAAAAATTCTATGATTGTGTCAAAATGAATTTTAATTCCACAATACCAATGATCACAACTATCATTATTATTTGATTACCTTGATTACTTATGACTGATTACTTATACGAAGAAAGTTTAATAGTTTAATAACTTGAAATGTTGAAGTTAATGGAAATGGTATTTTGTATATATTGTTTTAAAATAACGTCTGTTTTAAGAGTTAGACTAGCCACTGTGAGGTTGATTGTAATTATATTATTGTAATTATTTTTATTGTATTGTTATTACAATTATTTTTGTTGTATTATTTTTTTGTCATTGTAGTTATATATGGTGTATTATTGTTTTTCTATTATAATTAATTTTGTTGTAATATCGTTTTGTTATTGTAATTATTATTGTAGGTTTATTAGAACTTCCTTCTAATCGTCATTTTTTAAACATTGTCTTTTGTCAAATTTCAATGAGTCCCGGCTCGTATAATATTATACATGTAAGTATTAGTGTGCGTAGTGATACACCGTGAAAGAATTTATTTCTCTGGTTTTTGTTGCTCTTAACCCATTCTACCATCAGATGTCTTTTAGCGATATTAAACGTATTATCAAATGTTTTATTTGTAATAAATGGCAAAAAAGTTGGGATACTGAAAATAATAGCAAGTTGCGTGGTATTAAACCCACAACAAGAATTTGGACCATGAATTACGCAAAGTAGACTGATGTTCTGCTATTTAGTCTAAGAACTGGGCATTCCATAATTACTCATAAACATCTATTACTTCAGGAGGGTGCACACATGTGTCCACAGTGTCATTTTGATTTCCTGATCATTCATTATTTTTTAACCGACTGTCCAGGTCTCCGGCACTTATATAGAATTTATTTGAATTCATCATCACCCACCTCGACAAACTTCATTGAAGAAACACCTCATGGGGCACTCTTTACCTTTTTTAAAGCACGCCGGATTTTATTTACACCTCATTATTTGATAAACACATCATGGGCACTCTTTGCTTTTTTAAAGGATGTCGGATTTATTTTTGAGATATAATTATTTATTTGCTTCATTTGTTCAACAATTCACGATATTCCTTTACACTTTTATGCCATCTGAATGGGAACCCCATCCAGATAACATTTTTTATTGAAATATTATTACTTTTATACTTTACTGTTTTATGAATTAAAAGTATTAGTTTTCTACACTTGTATGACTACATCTAGATGGGATACCCCATCCAAATAGCTTTTCTCATTGCTTTTTTCTATTTTAAACTTAATTCCTTATATTTTAATGACAGTGCTTTAGTTTCACCTTTTGTGAGTCTTCGATGTTTTTTTTTACTCCTTTTTTACTCCTTATGTCCCTATAGGGATTCTGTGCCATAAAATCTATACAATCAACCAACAAATCAAGCTAGTTTCTCTACTTTCAGATATTGATGTTGCCGTCTAATAGCAAGAAATTTTTTGGCAACAGCGTAATTTCTTGGACATATTTCTTCTTTATAATGCGCATACGATAACTGAAAGTTGGTGTTTTAAAATTCTTTCAACGATAAGAATGAAATGATCGTATGCAATAAGCCGATAAATATGCGACATACAGTCTATGGCAGGGGCGGCGAACATATGACACGCTAAAGAATAATTTTGGTACGGTGTTGCTTGTGGTTCTAAATCAATATGCAGTGATATTGCACAAAATACACCACCTTTAAATGTTTTGATCTTGACTAAATTCGATTAATTGAAAATTGAAGAAATTTAATTGCGGCTTTTTACAAAACCGTAAATTACCACATTAGTAAAAGTACCAGTGATAAAATTATGGCAATTATAGAAATTAATTTCAGAGCTATTTAAAGAAACTGGCGTTTACCCTTTTAATAATTTTTCTATCTATCTATCTCCGCAAGGTCATTATTATCTCAAATGAATAAAACAAAACAAATAAAAAGCAGTTGTCAAGTAAATCCAGTTCAGTTTAATATCCGTTGAAATTAACTGAGAACGAACCTGATATTAATTATTTTTCTTCCAAGATGCAGCAACACAATCACAATTTTTTTTAAAATAATTTCTAAAATTTAATTGTTTTTATGATTATTATAGTGTAGTACCTGTCCTGTATGTTACCCATTTTTTAAAAATCTTAATAAGTTATATTTATTCATGATTTTTCAATCCACTAAATTTGTTGGCACGTCAAGGTCATATAAAATTTTTTGGGGAAAGAAACTGGCACGCGGCTATAAAAGGTTTGCCAACCCTGGTCTATGACCATCATCCATTTATTAATTCAAAAGCAAATGTTATTCCAACTGAATATCCACTATTGTTTTCGTTCATAAATTTAATATTGAAAATTTGTAACGAAATTTTCAACTGGCATTCAACTGGCATTACTATAACATTTACAAATCCGACATTTATAAATTACACTAATAAACAGCATATTAAAAGCACAAAATAAAATAATAGAGTTTACATTTCAAGCTTTAAAAAAATCTCTCATTAAACAAATATTATTAAATGCTCTGAAATGTACTTTGGAACATAAGCGTATACTCAGATTGAACTCTATAAATGCCTCTTTTCGAACCGATATTTGCAGATCTTATGAGTCATATTTCTAAAATAGTCTACAAAGTAGTACTGCGTTGGATCGGTTAACTCGATTTTACCCAACCCCATACATTTATTAATTCAAAAGCAAATGTTACTCTAACCCAATAGGAACTAGGGATTTTGTTCATAGGTCTAATATTGAAGAACTGAACAAAAGTTTCAACTAAAATGGTTTACAATTAATAGAGCTTTTAAAAATCTGATATTCAATAAAGTACACAAATAAATAGCACATTAAAAGCCCAACATAAAACCACAGAGTTTATGTTTTGAGCCTTAAAATAATCTCTGATCAAACAAGCGTTATTAAATGCTCAGAAATGTACTTCGCAGCATGAGCGTATACTCGAATAGAACTGTGTAAATAACTCTTTTTGAATAGATATTTGTAGATTTGGGAGTCATTTTTATAAAATAGTCTACAAAGTAGTCCTGCATCTTACCGGGTAACCCGATTTTCTTCGACGCCGACCCGACCCGCGGTTCAGCTGGGATTGACTTTAGATCTTTCGGATTTGAGTTAGCTCTGGGTTAGTTTTAGACTCTTTCGGGTCGGATTGCGGTTGACACCATTTTTCAAAAGAATATTTTTTTTTCTGAATATTTTTTAAAGAAAAAACTATAATATTTGAAAATTATTGAGCGTATATGTATTTACTTTTATACAAAAAAGATTAAATTAATATTAGAGGTATTATTGCAGACTATTTTTCAATAACTGTATTAAAATATGGATAATAACTTTTCACTTCGGGTTCGGATTTCAATATTTCGGATTCGGGATGAATTGTATCGGTTTAGGATCAGATTTTGGGTTGACGAAATACTTTTGTCGTTTCGGATTGTGTTTCGGGTTGGCTTTAAGCGGATTCGGGTTGAGTGCAACTCGAGATGCTTAGGAATCTACGAAGATCCACTGTAAACGAGCATGTGTAGTTCTACGAGATCTTTCAGTATAAACCTGTGTGGTTCGGGTGGGTCCTCAGAATACATAATATTAGAATATGTGAAATGTTTTTATAAAAGAAATGAGTTTTTACACTGTAGTTACTTAAGTATATGTAGTAACACTAAAAGAAGAGATCTTCCACGAGAGTAAGAAGTAAATTACCGATTAATTCTTTTCTGATTGGACCATACGCACGTGTCGTCACATCTTGAGTTGCCATGTATGACGCGGAAATAGAGGCTCCAAAAGCTCTGGACATCATTAATTTCTTACATTTTATTTCACCATCTTTAATCGCCATTAATTCTGCCATTAGATAAGGCGAAGAAAATTACTTTAAGTGGGTCCGGGACACAAAAATCTCCAAATTTTCTAAAAAAGCTTTTATTACACTAAAACTTTTTCTGTGTTTTTCTGCTTAAAATAAATAACGTTTAAATCATGTTTCTATCTTGATTAGAACAGGAAATATTAAATTTTTCGTTTTGGTTTGTTTTCAAAATCTACCTTTCAAGCAATGGTTGTCATGAAAACGATTTCTTGTGAAAATGCGTTTTTCTTCATGATGGCTTTTTCAACATTTCTTTTATTTAAATCGTTATAAGTCAATAACCTTTAAAGATAAATGGTTCAAACTTGGAACATGTATTTTTCAATTGTTTTACTTTAATTTTGATTCAGCAAATTAGAAAAAAAAATTACTTTTGAAAATATGATTTTTTCTAAAAAAGTTACACCATTTTTTTTTTAATTTTTACTTTAAATATTTGTAATTTTTTTAAATTAATATTTTTAAAAATGCTGAATGTAAATTAAAACTTATATATTTCTGTTCATTTAAATGATAAAAAATTGAAATTCTACAAATAATATTTCGAGTTATAACGATTTTAAATTGCCCCATTTTTTTAATGAATTTTAAATTTAAATTTTTTTTAACTATACGAGAAGTTTTTCATGCGATTTTGTTTACAGATAACATGGTTAACCATCACAAAAAAAATTCAAAATTTTAACTCAATAAATAAAAATTATTTTAAATTGTGTCCCGGACCACTTTAAAATACATGTGTCCAGTGCAATTGGAGACCCGATTTACGACGCACTCGTGGCAACACTACAGTGCGTTAAGAAATTATAAGAACACTTTTATTTTGAAAATTATGAAGTAAATAAAGGTTCTAATTATAGTTTAAACAAATGAACTATCAAAATAGAACTTATTTATTAAAATTAGTTTGCAATAATTTTAAATATTGGAATAATTAAATATGTTAGCAAAAATATAAGCAATGATTTAAAAATACACTCTTGACAAATTATAAGACCACTTGTCAAAAATATAAATAATATGAAAATTAATACTATATTGGTCCTCCATTTTTTCTTATAACTCCAAACACTCTGTTTTTCATAGAAATGACCAGGTTATTGAATACAGATTCTGAAATATGGTGCCATTCTTTTACAATGGCTACTTCTAGTTCATTGGCAGATATAAACTGTTTATTATAGCATAAACTCTGCGACTTAATACGACCCAACGATTTCCATAGGGTTCAAGTCTGGACTTCAACTTGGTCCTAACAAAATATGATTTTTTTTTCTTTTTTAAACTATAGCTGGGTGGATTTAGACACATGGCAAGAAGCATTGTCCCAGTTAGCACCATCTAAAAAAGGTCCAAACGGTATCAAATGATCATATAACATAGCCTGATATTGCGCAGAGTTCATACGTCCCGAAATTCGGGTTAAATCGCATAATCCATCATAACTAAAAGCTCTCAAAACCATTACTGAAACTCCTTGCATTCGTCGACTAATGCTTTGTTTAGGTATCTTCCTCAAATCATACCAATAGTGTAATCCGGACAGTCAAGATTTTTTTTTTTCACCTGAAAATATCACTTGTTTCCATTTCTTGTCCCATGACATGACATTTTTAGCCCATTTCAGTCTTTCTTCTAAACCTTCATTAACCTCACTTTTTTCAACAGTTTCAAACATTTTTCATTACTATTTCATTTAAGACTCTTCCAAACTGTTACGTGTGAGGTTCGTTTGCTGAAACGGTTCGAAATTTCCTGAGTTGAAACACCTTTTTGAGTTGATAATCGAAATAATTGTCGATCATCCCGTGCTAACAAAATCATTTTTCTTCTAGATCGTTTAATTTTATTTGAATCTTTTCTTCTAATTATTCCGTTGTGAATGGCAGTTTTAGAACGCTTCATTAACCGAGCTATTTCTCTTTCAGATTTACCAGTACCCTTATAAAACCAAATTTTTCTTACTTCGGTCGTAGACAGCTATTTACCCCGCTGCAGCTTCAAATATAACGTAAACAATACTATCTAAACCTGAACCTTCGCTTCTCGGGAATACTTTCAAGATATACAAACGCGTACGTTTTATAATAATTCTGATGTGATGTATAATATGCTAATTTCCTCAGGTGGTCTTATAATTTCTTAACAGACGCCTTATTTACGTTTAAAAAAAATATAAGATTTTAATAAAATGTAACTTAAATTTTAATGTAGCAATTGTAACAGAAAACGTTCTACGATCAATTTTAAATACACACGCTAAAAATTTGCATATTACGTCTTCTTCCTCAGAAGTGCACTAATTCGTTAGCGATCTTATTTCTTAACGCACTGTATTCACACCCCATAGTTGGCGGTTCCTTGATCCGTTAATCTAGGCACTATACCGCCAGAATACGAGTATGCGCAGGCGCAAGTACTGCCAACAGACAAGCTGTAGCCTCAACCCAGGTTGCGTGTATAAATTTTAACCGAAATTTTGCAAATTCTCGGATACATAACAACCTTTTGAATTCATGTTAGAATATATTAAATATCTACTGCTACTACAAGTAATGTTTTTGCTTTATTTTAACAAACAAGCATTAACCCTCTCGCTGTGCAACCCAAGAGTTTCTCGGCCAACATAAAAGTAGCAAAATTTGCGCAACCCGAGATTTCATCGAGATGCATTTTTCCGTCTAATTAACTCTCCTTGATCCTTCCCACCAGTTATTTTTTATTGTAAATTTTGCCTTATCTAATCGAAGCATTTTCCCGATTAAATCAGATGAAAATTTTTGTTTTGGAAAACCGGTGACAAAAGAATAAAAAGTCTTAAAAGACGCTCGTCGCGAAGGAATTAAATATGCAATTTTTGAAGCTATTTTGATAAAACAATTACGCAGCGAGGGTGTTAATAACGCATACTCCATAAAGCATTATGCTAATATTCAAAAGCAAATACCGCCAGACGAATTTCAGCCTGGAGCTCGGTTTCGTGCAAAGTAAAGGGTCCATTACCTGATTTAAGGCTAATTATTTACAGTTTAGACAACGTTTATTTTATCATTGATAATGATAAAATAAGCGTATTGAAAGATATTGTCAAAAAATGTCTCAGAATGAATGCTTTTTTAAAAATATACAAGGAGTACCAATATTCGACTGACAAATTCTGAGGGGTGGTGTTATGCGTCAAGATGCTGAAAAATTGCCATAGAACATGGTGTCTCAAACCACATATTTAGTCAGAAATACAGGGTTAAAATAGCAATTAAAGCCTTTGTGCAGGAATATTAAAAAGCAGAAAACCAACGTTTAAAAATGCACAAATAATTACTAAGACTAACGTCAGACTGAAAGTGCTCTTTAATTTCGTTTAAAATAGCATGAAGGTTATGTTAAAAATCAGGAGCTTAAACGTTCTTCTATTGCTCAGCATTGTTGGTCTTTTCAACATATGTTCAATTTTTCCTCAGCCATCATTATTTAGAAATTTTATTCTAACCTTGATCTTGATTTTTGGGAAGCTCACCACATCATTAAAAATTCTCACTCTTCAGTCAATGACTTATCTAGTACTCCTGATTTCCCAAGTATTTGGAAAGCATTAATTTAATTTCCCCTTTTTGATTTCTTTTACACTCGTTCTCCGGTAGATGTCGCTACTTGTCCACTCAGTCATTTTATCTTCTTCTGTCTCATTCGTTGTTTTTGGCGCATTCGCTACCCGTATCGGATATATAAGCCGGCGCATCTCTGTCATTTTGTTCAGCCTTGCTTTTTCTAGCACGCTGTGTCCTGCAGTGTCTTGCACTGAAGAAGATTCTCGCTAGTAGATTCGAAAAAGTTGTTTGCTGTTTTTCACGTATTATTTGTGCATTTTTAAACGTTGGTTTTCTGATTTTTAAGAAATACAGGGTGTTTCATCCTAACTGAACATGAGTTGATGGTAATAATTTCAAGAAAAATAGAAACATTGCAACGTTATGTACCTTGATTTGCGTGAAATGTGATAACATCACGAACGATCTCGAAAACCAGGTTGCTCAAGCAATCGATGATACCGTATGGACTGATAATTACAATCCATAATGTGGGCCGTCAAGTGTACACTGCTGACCCGTATAATGCAAACTTCTACCACTTGTGCTTGGTGTTATGCCATTTACAACAAAGGTGGGAAGGTTGGAATGTCTGTTAAAGGTTTCATTATAAAATACAGTAGAACCTCTTTTATCCGAAACTCTTTTAACCGAAACTCTCGGTTAACACCGAAATCCATTTTTTTTTTTTTTTTTACTATCACATTTCTTGAGAGCAAAATCCATTTTACGAGTACATATAAATATTTTTAATCCCCTTTATTAGAGTTCCTTTGGATTTAACTTGAGCTCAGGTAAGCTGCGGAGTGGAACGAAGAAAACGAACAAATTAGCATTTCTGAAGCTTTTGAATGTTTTAAAAAAGGTTTGGCATGGCTGGAGCAGCAGAAAAACTGTAATACTGGTGAACTAATAATATTAAAAATCTCCATGATAGAGCCTCAAAGCAAAGGTAATCGAAACTGCGACAAACAAAACATTTTTCAAACCCCTGTGATCCATGTAAAAGGTACTTAATTTCAAAATTAAAATTCAGGCAATTTATTCTTGTTTATATTTTGTTGTTGCTTTTTTAAATTAGGCAATTGTTACCCTAATAAGAAATATTGCATGTGTTTCTCCTTAATCTTAAAATTGAAGCATTCTCGATTATGCGAAAATTCCGATTTTCCGAAAGAGGGTCGGTCTCAATTATTTCGGATAACAGAGGTTCTACTGTACTTCAGTTTTCTGAAAGTTATTACCGTCGACCCAAACTGAGTTACAATGAAACACCCTGTATTTTTGACTAAATACGAGGTTTGAGACCCCATGTTCAATGGTAATGTTTCATCCTCTTGAAGCCTTCTATCACCCCCTATGAATTTGTCGGTCGAATTTTGGAACAGCCTGTATACAGGGTGAATCTGAACTCTTGGGCAAAACTTGAAGGAGTGATAGTACACATCAAGACAAACAATATTAAACCGAAAAACCAAGGGCCCCAAACGTCTTCCGAAGGAGATAGGTGCAATTAAAGTTTAGGATCCAAGATTTAAAATGATTCTAAATAAAAACGGAAAAATTAGTCGATTCTTTTGCGATTTTCGCTATAACTATCCTTTATGTGAGTATTTTCTTGAGAAAAAAAATTTAAAGATAAAGTTTAAAAAAATGCCGATAGAGGGTGTTTCGGCTTTGGAGTACCGAACAACTATTTTTACCGTTATTTCTTGTATCTTATTAAAAACTTAGACTTAAACTTAAATTTTGAGCTCAAAATCTGAATCGTTGGGAGTGGTTAAGTTGTGAAAACTCAACTGTGTTCAGGAGTTGAAATTTGACCCCCCCCCCCTTGAACACAGTTCAGTTTGTGCTAATTAATCACTCCCAACGATTCAGATATTGAGCTCAAAGACTAAGCCTTTGAAAGCATTTAATGAGATACAAAAAATAACGGTAAAAAATAGTTGTTCGTTACCCCAAAGTCTTAAACGACCTCTATCGGCATCATTTGAACTTTATCTTTAAAATTTATTTTCAAGAAAATATTGACATAAAGATTAGTTTCGGCGAAAACCGCAAACGAATCGACCAAATTTTACGTTTTTTTTTTTTAATCATTTGAAATTTTGGACCCTAAACTTTAATGACGCTTATCTCCTTCGGAAGACGTTTGGGATCGTTAGTTTCCCATTTAATATTATTTGTTTTGATGTGTACTATCACCCCTTATAGTTTTGCCCAAAAGTTTTGATTCACCCTGTATATAATTAAAACTTTTCAGCAGTTTTATAAAAACTATAAATTTCTTTTCATGAAATGTCGTATACGATAAAATATTTAAACTTTACCATTTAAGAATTAATGGATTCTGAAATATTAAAATATGATCTAGTTATATGTAAATGATATTCCAGCAGACTAAAATACACCTACATCATATTCCCAGTCTTTTAGTAAAAAAATTGCTTTTACTAAATCCTGATGTCATAAAAATCTTTAAATAGCGTTTCTAATTTAAAAGAATATCTATTTATATCGGAGATTTTGATGTTTAAAGTGTAGATTATTTGTTTTGTAATTCATTTCATGTTACACAATTAAATCAAAAAGTTTCGAACCAGTAGAGTATCTAGGTTCTCATAATACACTCCTTAAGCAGATGTTCTTAATCTTTTTGTTAGAATAAAAATCTTTTAAGTATTTGGATTTATTCCAACTTAAGTTTAAAGCACTTTCTTCATACTAAGAAAGTGGAATTTAAAAGAAACTTTCAAATGAAAAATTGCTTACCAACTCTATTTGCATGATTGGTTTATATTTTATGGTACGGGAAATTTCACTTTAATAATGCATTATAAGTATTAGTCCATTAGTATTTGTTTTTTGGTTATTTTGCTTATTGAACGTTAACTTCATACATAACAAAAAAATGTAAAAAGCCAGTTGTCATTTATATTTATTTCTTTTTTCTTTCTTCTTCTTCCTTTTTTTTTTTTTTTTTTTTTTTTTTTTTTTTTTTTTTTTTTTTGTATTCCATTATTTTTAGAGAGCAATAAAGTACCTCTAGTCTATGAATACACATTATATTAGGACCATTAATTATTGCAATTGAAATCAAATAAAAACAAATTTGTATATAGAAAGGTTTAAAGGGACCAGAAAGATTGAAAAGACTGTAAAATTTCTATTATTATTATTATTATCATTATCATTAATATTATTAATAATAATAATAATATTATTATTATTACTTTTACTTTTATTATTATTATTATTATTATTATTAATTTTACTTTTATTATTATTATTATAATTATTATTACTACTGTTGTTATTATTATTATTATTATTACTATTGTTGTTAGTATTATTATTATTACTATTATTATTATTCCCAGCAAAGAAAGAAACAGTGGGCCATCAGCTGGAAAAAAGATGGCAGCCAGAACTACCATCAGCGGTAAAGTGCAATGGTGCCATTACTTAAACCAGTACAAAAGTGTCCGTGCGGAATGCATTTGGCCCATCAGTGATGGCCAACAGCAGGCCAGCATTGGTATGCCATCACATTACTTCAATCCGGCACTTTTCCCGCAGTGCTAGCAACTATCTCACTGCTATTCCTTTGCTGGCCCAGCACTTTCCATTACAAAAATTTCTTATAGAATTCTATAAAAAAAAAAAAAACACTGTAAAAAAAACGACATTTTTACAGTACAAAGTATTGTTCATCTCGCGCACAAACTCGATCACAGTTAAATGTACTGTATCTTTCTTTGGTTTCCGGACAATTTAAAAATGGAAAATACAGTAGTTGCGTAAAATTAACAGCACAATGTACTGGCAATTTGTACGCCAGTAGTTTGTGCTGTGGTCCAAATGCGTCCAAAATTGCCAGTACATTGTACTGTTAATTTTACGCAACTACTGTATTTTTCATGTTTAAATAGTCAGGAAACCAAAGAAAGATACAGTACATTCAACTGTGATCGAGTTGTGCTGGCAAATTTACAGTGCAAAGTAATATGGTTCTTTTTTTTTATAAGCTAGTTTCACCAAGAGATATAGAAATATCTGTAGAAGTGTCTATAGAAATATTTGAACTTGCAGCGGTTTCCATGTGGTCACCCTCCCAAGTACTAACCGCGCTCGATGCTGTTTAGATTTCGTGATCGGACATGAACAATCACTTTCAGCGTATGCTACGACCGCTCGTAGTTTTCAAGCTCTAATTCCAATATTTCAAGTTTGTTTCTTTTACGATTTACGTTCCCCATCATTAAAGTACTATAGAAATTATTGTATTGTATAGAAATCCTATATACCCAGCAAAGAAAGAAACAGTGGGCCATCAGCTGGAAAAAAGATGGCAGCGGTAAAGTGCAAGGGTGCCATTATTTAAACCTGTCGAAAAGTGTCCAAGCCGAATGCAGCTGGCCCATCAGTGATGGCCAACAGCAGGCCAGCATTGGTATGCCATCACATTACTTCAATCCGGCACTTTTCCTGCAGTGCTAGCCCCTATCCCACTGCTATTCCTTTGCTGGCCCAGCACTTTCCCTTACAAAAATTTCTTATAGAATTCTATAAAAAACAAAGTGTTATAGAATTATGGCTCTTTTTTTATAAGCTAGTTTCACCAAGAGCTATAGAAACATCTGTAGAAGTGTGTATAACCGAAATGTCTATAGAAATATTTGGATTGCATGTGGTCACCCTCCCAAGTACTGACCGCGCTCGATGTTGATTGGTTTGCGTGATCGGACATGAACAAGTGCTTTCAGCGTACGCTACGATTGCTCGTAGTTTTCAAGCTCTCATTACACTATTTCAAGTTTGTTTCTTTTGTGATTTACGTTCCCAATCATTTAACTGGTATATAAATTATTCTATTCTATAGAAATCCTATGTATTTTATACGCTTTTTTTTTATTATTGATTCTGAACTGCGTAAATTATGAAAACCGAAATCCTTTGTAACCTAATAAAACCAGATTTAAGGAGAAAAAAAAATGCGTTGAAATAAAGAATTTATTTATTCTTTCATTTACTTATTTATTTTGCTGGTGGCAGTGGTGCTATATATTTTACAGTTTAAAAAAAAATTAGCTTCACAGCTTAAATTGTGTTAAGATATTCATTTCAGATTTGTGTTCAAATACTCAATGTCTTCGATATTCGCAGCGCCACCTAGCGTAAGGTTTCCCAGCAATAATACTGCAAAAGTTCGTGCACTTCCATGTAGTGGTGGGCCAGCGCATGAGATAAAATGGATGCCCACCAGAATTTTATCTGATGATTTCCAACAGCAAAGTTAACTGAAGCTGTCCAGCAGTGGTCATGCAGAGGTAGACCATCAGCCAGCACTTCTCCATCATTGGCAGCACCTATCTTGCTGCTGGCCAGCAGTTTCCTCTTTGCTGGGTATTTTATACTTTTTTTTTATTATTATTGATTCTGAACTATGTACATTACGAAAACCGAAATGTTTTGTAACTTGGTAAAACCAGATTTAAGGAGAAAAAAAAAGTGCGTTCGAATAAAGAATTTATTTATTTATTCATTTACTTATTTATTTTGTTGGTGGCAATGGTGCTACATTATTTGCAATTTAAAAAAGAAAAAATTAGCTTCGCAGCTTAAATTGTGTTAAGATATTTATTTCTAATTTGTGTTCAAATACTCAATGTCTTCGATATTCGCTACGCCACCTAGCGTAAGGGTTCCCAGCAATAAAACTGCAAAAGTTCGTGCAGTAGTGGTGGGTCAGCACATGGGATAAAACGGAACCCCACCAGAATTTTATCTGATGATTTCCAACAGCAAAATTGACTGAAGCTGTCCAGCAGCGGTCATGCAGTGGTAGACCATTAGCTAGTATTTCTCCATCATTGCCAGCACCTATCTTGCTGCTGGCCAGCAATTTCCTCTTTGCTGGGTTATTATTATTATTATTATCATTATTATTATTGTTGTTGCTGTTGTTGCTGTTGTTATTGTTGTTGTTAATATTTATTATTATTATTATTAGTAGTAGTAGTACTATTGTTGATATTATTATTATTGTTGTTGTTGTTGATGATGATGATTATGTTGCTGCTGTTATTGTTGTTGTTAATATTTATTATTATTATTACTATTATTACCGTTATTATTTTTATTTTTAAAAAGTTTGAGATTTAACGCGACAAGGGACCTTCAAATTAATTTTTTTATCTATAATCCATTAATTCTTAATCTATATGCATTGTGACATATATTTATCACACAAGAAATTCAGAAAAATAAATTTTGCGATAAAATTCATGAATTTTCCTAAATATTTTAAGTGTTATGAAGAACATTTCAAAATGTCCCATGCGCATTTCATATCAATTAAAATCCCCAATATTTTTTATACAATTTTCGTTTATATATACAAGTAAAGCTGTTCATCGAGTTTCCTATATTTGAATATAACGGTAAGAGATTTTTTAAAAATTATATCAAATTTGCAGCATTTTTGTTCTATTTCTGCAGTTAACTACCTTGAACTTTTTCAGTTATGTTTAGTTTAAGGGTCTTGTACCTTTTAAACGCGGCGAAAGTAAACGACGGAAAAAATTCAAAGTTTGAATTAGTCTATCTTCATAACATTTTTATATTTAAAAGTGAAATTTTGAATATCGATAAAACAGATTGTGCTTTGTAATATGCTACCATTAGAAACTAATTAGCCTTTCAGGGAATTTCTGTATTGTTGAAATTAAAATATGTCTTTATTTTACTCCGTAAGTCATTGCGCGCACGGTATCTTGAGAACGTGAATATCGATTGATATGAAATTTGGTGAAGAAACTAAGCAAATATGTGTATTTAAAATGATTTAATCTTAGGTCAAAATTATTTCATTAACTAAGTAAAAAAAAAAAAATTGTAAGAAAAAAATAAAATAATTACATCTTTTAATGAATAAAAAAAATCATAACTAAAAATATTACCACTGTAATTACTTAAAAGTAGATCATTTAAAACACACATATTTGCTTAGTGTCTACGATGAATTTCATAACAATCCATACATACGTTCTTAAGCTATCATGCGCCCAATGACTTACGGAGTGAAAAAAAGAGCTATTTTAATTTCAACAATACTCAAAATCTGTAAAAGACTAGTCAGTTTCTAGTGATATTATATTAAAGAGAAAAATCTGTTTAATCAAAATTCAAAATTTCATATTTATATAAAAAAAAAATTAATGAAGATACACTAATTCAAGCTTTCAATGTTTCTGTTGATTTTCGACGAGTTTAAAAGGTACGAGACCCCTTAAAAAAAAACTATGCACAATTTTATCTGTATATATAAACCAAACATGCATAAAAGTTATTGGGGATTTTAAATGGATATAGAAGGCGCATGTAGTATTTTGAAATGCTCTTCATAATGCTTAAAATATTCAGGAAAATTCCTTTTTTTTTGTATGATAAGTATATGCCACAATGAATATAATGCCCTTGGATAGTACAAGGTCATCGAAAAATAATGCCTAGATTTAAAAAAATCATAACATCGAAACTTTTTATGTTAAATGAGTAATTCTTTCAGTACACGATAACTGGTGAACGCAAGTTTGGTTTTAGTTCACCAGAATTCTTTTGCGTGTCTGTGTTGTGCAAGGATTAGTTGCGCAGTCGTCAAGGTAAGCCGACGTTCCAGACTGCAGCTGCTCAGTACGATGTTGACGGTGCAACAAAAAGCTCCGTAAAAACCGCTGTACACTGACTATTGACTTTGACTCCACACACCAAATCATGCACTGTGCTTTTTGTTACACGGCCAACATCGTACTGAGCAGCTGCAGTCTGGCGCGTTGGCTGACCTTGACGACTGCTCAACTAATCCTTGCATAACACAGACACGCAAAAGAATTCTGGTGAACTAAAACCAAACTTGTGTTCACCAGTTATCGTGTAATGAAAGAATTACTCATTTAACATAAAAGATTTCGATGTTATGATTTTTTTAAATCTAGGTATTATTTTTCGATGACCCTGTATTTAAAGTGAAATTAAAAAAAAAATTTTTGAAGGTCTCTTGGTCCCTTAAGAATGTCAGAATGCTGGTTGGATAGGAAAATTCCTTGAACTACGGAAGCCACAACAATAGGCAAAACCTGAGAAATGTAAAAAGTCAGTTTTTATTTAAATTTCTTTCTTTTTCTTTTTTTTAACCCTTTCGTTCTTTTTTTCTGTATTCCATTATTTTTAGAGAGAATTAAAGTACCTCTAGTCTATGAATACACATTATCTTAGGACCATTATTTATTACCATTGAAATCAAGTAAAATCAAATTTGTGCATAGAAATGTTTAAAGGAATCAGAAAGATTGAAAAGACTGTAAAAGTTGTATTATTATTATTATTATTATTATTATTATTATTATTATTATTATTATTATTATTACTTTTATTATTATAATTATTATTACTATTATTATTATTATTATTATTATTATTATTATTATCATCATCATTATTGTTACTGTTATTGTTGTTGCTTCTGTTATTATTGTTGTTAACATTTATTATTATTATTATTACTGTTATTATTTTTATTTTTATTAAATTTGAGATTTAACGCGACCTGGGATCTTCAAATTACTTTTTTATCTATAATCCATTAATTCTTAATCTATATGTATTCTGACATATATTTATCACACAAGAAATTCAGAAAAATAAATTTTGCGATAAAACTCATGAATTTTCCTAAATATTTTAAGTGTTATGAATAACTTTTCAAAATGTCACATGCGCATTTCATAACAATTAAAATCCCCAATATTTTTTATACAAGTTTCGTTTATATATACAAGTAAAGCTGTTTATCGAATTTTCTATATTTGAATATAAAGATAAGAGAATTTTTTTTTTAATTTTATGAAATTTTCAGCATTTTTGTATCCTATTTCTGCAGTTAACTACCTTTATTTTTTTCAATTATATTTAGTTTTAAAAAAAAACTATGCACAGTTTTATTTGTATATATAAACCAAACTTGCATAAAAAATACGGTGGAGCGCCGATTATCGGAACTCCAACTAACCGAATTTCCAATTATCCGAACATCCTGTTTCTCTGAAATTTTCTTTTAAACTGAACTTCCAATTATCCAAACACCCTGTTTCTCTCATTTTTTTCCTTCAGATTTAGCATGCGAACTCGAACCATCCATAATGTATCGTTGGGGGCAGTAACAACGAAAAAGAAATTGAAGAAAATGAAAACGAATGCTCTGAATATAACCCATGTCCATCACATAACGAAGCCTTTGAATGTTTGGAAACAGATATAGAATGGCTCGAACAGCAGGAAAATGCTGATCCTCTATTCAACTAACGTATTTAAGAATAATTCGAGATCTGGCATCATTGAAAAGAATGTCTGCTTTGAAGCAAGCAACAATCGAAAGCTCTTTTGCTTGAATTATAATCTCTAAAGTTCAAAAGATGATGAAAAAGTGAAAAAAAGATTAAATAATAAAAAAGTAAACGAATAATAAAAAAAAAAAAGACAAGAGAAAAGAAAAAAAAACAATTTTTAAACACACCAGCACTAACTGGTGCTAACAGTCCTAAGGCTGGAGTAAAGGTTCCAGTATAGTCAAGAACATCCCTTAAATTGTCTGTCCATTTATCCGAACATTTGCACGGGGATAAGGGACCTTAAAAACCTTAAAAATCAATTTTTTTTTTATTTTTTGTAAATTTCACTTTAAATATTATTTAAGGGTACATTATATGCATTATGGCTTGCATTTATTAAAAAAAATTATTTTTGAGAAAAAAAATGGAGTTTTACGCGTCATTTTAGAAATCTTCGAAATGCCCCCTGCGCGTTCCATATCAATGAAAATTCCCAATATTTTTTACGAAAGTTTGGTTTATATATATAAATAAAACTGTGCGTCGAATTTTATATATTTGAATAAAAAAATTAAAAAAAAATTTGAAAAAATCTGATAATTTTTTTCGAAAAAATTTCAAAACATTTCAAAAAATTTTGAAATTTTTTTTATGCCTTTATATTCAAATATATAAAATTCATTTTATTTATGTATATAAACCAAACTTTTTAAAAAAATATTGGGGATTTTCATTGATATGGAATGTATAGGGGGCATTTCGAAGATTTCTACGACATGCTTAAAATGCCATTTTTTTCTCAAAATATTTTTTATTATTTTTGTTGTGATAAATGCATGCCATAATGCAGATAATGTACCCTTGAGTAATATTTAAAGTAAAATTTACAAAAAAATTGAAAATTTTTGAAATTTTGAAATTTTTTCAAAAAATTTCAAAAATTTTCAGAATTTTTTTTTTTTTTTAACATTTATATTCAAATATATAAAATTCGATGCACAGTTTTATTTATAAATATAAAACAAACTTTTATAAAAAAAAAAATACTGGGGATTTTCATTGATATGGAACGCGCAGGGAGCATTTCAGAGATTTCTAAGACAACGCGTAAAATTCCACTTTTTTCATTTTTTAAAATTTTTTTGTAATAAATGCATGACATAATGCATATATTGTACCTCTGAGTAATATTTAAAGTGAAATTTACAAAAAATAAAAAAAATATTTTTAAGGACCCTCGTCCCCTTATCCGAACTAGGATCGGTCCCAACTTGTTCGGATAATCGGCGCTCTACTGTATTGGAGATTTTAAATGGATATGGAATGTGCATGTAGTATTTTGAAATGTTCTTCATAATGCTTAAAATATTCAGGAAAATTCCTTATATATATTTTTTTATGTGATAAGTATATGCCACAATGAATATAATGCCCTTGGATAGTATTTAAAGTGAAATTTACAAAAAATAAAAAATTTATATTTAAGGACCCTCGTCCCCTTAACCGAACTAGGATCGGTCCCAACTTGTTCGGATAATCGGCGCTCTACTGTATTGGGGATTCAATAGAAAGTTGAAATTTTAGTGCACAATTCACCTTGATTTATAATTAACATATATAAGATACACAAAATGTAAATATATTGCTTACAGGTTTCAAGTATGATAAAATCCTTTAAAAAACATTAAAGTCATTTAAAATTCATAACGTTTTCGACCGACACTTACTCGGTCATCCTCAGTGAAAAACTAGCAGTTGTTCTGTCTTCGCGTCTCCAGCCTTGTCCGGAACAGACCATTTCACTTCAAGGGTGGATTGGAAAATAAGGGGAGGGGGGCATAAATGCTATTCTTTTATCGAAAAGTACAGATTTATTAACTATTTATTAATTCTTTCCAGACTGCGTGGATATCATATGATAATATATCGTTACAAACTATTTCTTTATTTGATATTATTTCCAGAGATTTTCTTATGATAGCATCTTGGTGGTTACTTGTATGGAAAATAATTTTGGCTCTATTGAAATCTACTTTTATAGGTTGAATTTGTGCTAATCTTGATAATGCAGTGTGGGGTCTATTCAATCTCAGATCTGCTTCATGTTCCTTAATTCTGTCACGAAATTTCCGCAGTGTCATACCTATATACATAAACTCTCTATTTTCTTTCTTGAAGGGTATAATATATACTCCCGATCTATTGATGGCTTGGATAGGGTCAATTTTCGTATTTAAAAAGTCCTTTAATTTCGGGGGAGGGACTGCGATTAATGTAATACCAAATTTGAGGAGGGAATGCCTCATACTCTCAAAAAACCTTGGGATGTTCCATTTCATACTTATGATTAAGAGCGGGAAAGTGTCTATTAGCAAAACTATTCTTACATGCAATAAATCTTGGAATGACCTTTAATTGTTTACATTTCTTTAAGAAAAACAAATTACATAATTCCCGGTCAAGCCTTAAACGCTCATATTTATATAGTTTTTCCGCGGATTGGCACTTCATGCTATCCAGCATCGACATCAAATTCAATAGAAAGTTGAAATTTTAGTGCACAATTCATCTTGATTTATAATTAACATAGATAAGATACACAAAATGTAAATATATTGCTTACAGGTGTCAACATCCCAAAGTTTTTTGAGAGTATGAGGCATTCCCTCCTCAAGTTTGGTATTACATTAATCGCAGTCCCTCCCCCGAAATTAAAGGACTTGTTAAATACGAAAATTGACCCTATCCAAGCCATCAATAGATCGGGAGTATATATTATACCCTTCAAGAAAGAAAATAGAGAGTTTATGTACATAGGTATGACACTGCGGAAATTTCGTGACAGAATTAAGGAACATGAAGCAGATCTGAGATTGAATAGACCCCACACTGCATTATCAAGATTAGGACAAATTCAACCTATAAAAGTAGATTTCAATAGAGCCAAAATTATTTTCCATACAAGTAACCTCCAAGAAGCTATCATAAGAGAATCTCTGGAAATAATATCAAATAAAGAAATAGTTTGTAACGATATATTATCATATGATATCCACGCAGTCTGGAAAGAATTAATAAATAGCTAATAAATCTGTACTTTTCGATAAAAGAATAGCATTTATCCCCCCCCCCCTTATTTTCCAATCCACCCTTGAAGTGAAATGGTCTGTTCCGGACAAGGCTGGAGACGCGAAGATAGAACAACTGCTAGTTTTTCACTGAGGATGACCGAGTAAGTGTCGGTCGAAAACGTTATGAATTTTAAATGACTTTAATGTTTTTTTAAAGGATTTTATCATACTTGACACCTGTAAGCAATATATTTACATTTTGTGTATCTTATATGTGTATTGGGGATTTTAAAGGGATATGGAATGTGCATGTAGTATTTTGAAATGTTCTTCATATTGCTTAAAATATTCAGGAAAATTCCTTATATATATATATTTTTTTATGTGATAAGTATGTGCCACAATGAATATAATGCCCTTGGATAGTATTTAAAGTGAAATAAAATAAAAAAGTGTTTGAAGATCCATTGGCCCCTTAAGAATGTCAGAAAGTTGGCTGGATAGCAAAATTCCTTGAACTACGGAAGCTATCGTGTCTCCTAAAAATGACTGATGAATTTTAAAAATTCCATAACTTCCGAATGGTGACAGATATTAAAAAAAATCTTGCAGGAGTGTTATGTAAGATGTCAGGAGTTTTTATGCTGCGATTCTCAGCTTTAGTTACAAATAGCATCGATAGATGGCGCTGCAAGCAACAACTGCTAAATTCAGTCTCGATTTTTCGGCCTCTCTCTACTTCCATGCGAAAAAAAGGGATTAAAATATATTGAATGGATCCCGAAGTACCATAAATCGGGTCTGGACTGAGCTCCTATTGCTCTCAGCGCTATCTATTGTTTGAAATTCGAACTAAAATCAAGCATCATAGTACAAAAACTCCTGACATCATACATAACTGTCCTGCAAGTATTTTTTTAATATCTGTCACCGTTTGGAAATTATTGAATTTTAAAATCCATCAGTCATTTTTGGAATACCCGGTATAAACTGTGAGCCACGACGATAGGCAAAACCTGAGAAATATAAAAAGTCAGTTTTTATTAAAATTTCTTTCTTTCTTTTCTTTTTTTTTTTTTTTTTTTTTTTTTTTTTTTTTTGGTATTCTATTATTTTTAGAGAGAACTAAAGTACCTCTAGTCTATGAATACACATTATATTAGGACTATTATTCATTACAATTGAAATCAAGTAAGAACAGATTTGTGTATAGAGTTTAAAGGCTTTTTTTTTAGCAGTTTTACTGCGGTGACTTTGAACAATCCAACTTATTTCAATATTTCTTTTTTTCTTTTTCTTTTCTTTTCTTTTTTTTTTTTTTTTTTTCAAAAGTAATGTAAGTTTAATATTCAACAAACTATATCTGAAAAAAAAAATTAATTTATCATATATATATGTGCATGTCGCTTGCGCTTTCCAAAACCTCCTGATTACATCCTGGCCGCAGTAAGAGAGTGCAGCTAATTCTCATGAGAACTGACAAAGCTTGCAATTTCAAAAGACAATAAACCTGATGACTTAGTGATTTGGAATCTCTAGCCTGAGAACCGAAAGCTAAAATTAACTTCAGAGTTCTTTTGTGGGATGACCCGGGAAGACGTCCAGTCAGACTCCGATAGCGCGCCGAAGTATTGAAGGTCGGTAGATTGCAGCTAAAAGCCCCTTTTATCCCCTTAAAATCTGTATATAATTTGTATGTGTCCTGTAAACATAAGTCACAAACTACTCCAGGTATTAATTCGTGTTATTTATACACCATCGAGTTATCAATGAGAAGTATTTATTACCATAGGTCAATTGCAGTCAATTCCATGTGGGGGAATCGGCCGTTGAATTCGCAACGAAAACGCTTTAGACATCTATTTCTAAAAATCTGAGGACTGTGAAATCCTGCTTGAGAAATGTAGAAGATCTATCGAAGATTCCACCCGAATGTTCCAGCGATAAAGAAGAGAAAGGGAAGAAGACGTCACGAGTAATACTGACTTATATGTCTCTTATCGGGCCGACATCTTTCTCGGTAACTACAAGAATCTGTGCTTTTTTTCTCCTCTGAAATGGATTTCTTCGAGTTCTTCAGCGCTAGTCACGTTTTTTAAAGGATACTACAATAGAAGTAAGCCTTTAAATCTTTAATTAAGCAGGTTTTTACAAGGGATACTTCCAGTCTTAGCCCAGGTTAATTCGGCATGTACCAAACGTATACTCTTACATACCCTTGTATTCGGTTCTGATGAAAATAGAAATAATAGGAAGAAATCTAAGGAAGTTTGAGGGATTTAAATTTAAATTTTTGGATACAGAATTTGACGACAAAATAACGGAAACAGCTAAAAACTTCCCCTTAGCCCAACTCATTTCGATGGCAAATTTATTATGCCTAGGCATTGGTTGTAACGAAGCGGACATCCCCCGACGTATTATTGAATCACTGTCATATCTAGCAAAATTTCAGTCCTCCATTTCACCACAATCTGATTCAGAACCTGAAATTCCCGAAGACAATGATTCTCCCAATACTTTGCAATTCAATTCATTAGCAAATTTTTCCAGTACTACTCTGCAACACACTGCTGCAATTTCTCCCATTCTGCACCGCGTCAACCGATTTCCTTTACCGATTTCAAAAATTTAATTACACCTTTTTCTGGCAAGCCAGTAGAAAATATATTACAATGGTTAGAAAGATTTGAAGATTTGGCTATAACATTTCAACTGAACGAGTTACAAAAATTTCTTTTCGTCGAAAGAGCTCTCAAAAGTACCGCGTTATTATTCGTCCGCAGTGATCCAGAATTAACATCCTACGCAACTTTAAAATAAGCTTTAATACAAGAATTCGCGCATATTTCCTCTTCCGCCCTAATACATGAAATGCTAGCTTCACGTACTTGTAAGCCCAACGAAAAAATTAGTGAATATTTTCTCGTTATGAAAGAAATTGCCCAACAAGCTAAAATAGACGATGCATCACTCGTGCATTACGTTATCACCAGTATTAGAGATACACCTAATAATAAAGCAATCCTTTTTGGCTGTCACACTCTCACTGAATTTAAAAGTAAGCTTCAAATTTATCAGCAAATTTGCGATCAAAGTCCCCACTATCGCCAGTCACAGCCGCGGCCTACAAATGCTAGTGGTAAACCCGTACACACCGAAAAAGCACCGAAAATAAACTGTTTTTCTTGCGGACAAGCCAGGCACCTTGCAAAGGATTGTGTACATAAAAACGAAGGAATTAAACATTTCGCGTGCAACCAATTTGGACACAAGTGTTACGAATGCACTCAGACCCCCGCCGTAAAGTTTCAAACTCAGACACCCCCCCCCCCTGCAATTCGCGTAGTGGATTTAGATAAACAGCGTCAAAACATGAAAAAATTAGTGAAAATTGCAGAATACAGCGGTAGATAGATTGATGGATACCGGTTCGCATGTTACCGCCGTATGGAAAGACGTACCGCTTACTCGGTTCCCCCACCCTAAACGAAGCAAACTTACAAATCGCAGGATTTGGTAACGGCAATGTCACACCAACCGGGCCGTTCAGCACAACCATCTATAAAGATGACAATGCGTATACCACCACAGTTTATGTCATAGAATTTTCTCGCATGAACATTCCTCTCATCATCGGAAGAGATATAATTTCCCAGGGAACACTCACATGTGATCAAAAAGGCATCTCACTCCAAAAACCACCTCCAGCCGAAATATTCGTCAACTATATCACCATTTGTAATGGTGTAAGCAACGTAGACTTAGACCACAGACAAGAGAAGTTCGTGTTAAAGAACATAGTTTCCAGTATCGCAGTACATAGTGAGGACGTGCCTTCTCATATCCAACAATCTTCTAATTGCTCTCGTGACTACACACCTGTACATAAGATATTCGCTACTCACAATTTCCTAGTGCCTGTACTAGTGTTTTTACTCATCATGCTATATTCCTCAAGTGAATCGCGTACCTGTGTTACTGATATGGAAACTGTCGCCCATTTTCTTGAGGCATATTTCCTACTGTCGATGACGGCATTTTTTTACAGCTCACCAGGGTCAACTTTTCCCCCATACCAGAAATCGGAAAACGAGCCCCCGAAAGAAAAGAAACAAACTTCATTTACGCACAATATAGCTTCGAAAAACAAAAGAAGAAAAATATTTCTTAAAGTTTTTTATTTTTGTGTGTCCTCTCCTGTTGTGTAAAATAAGCATTCGCGTTGCGAAATTGTGGTCTTTTTTTGTTTCGCCGTAATTAAGTGTTAATTTTCTGTGTGTGATGTCCGACAGCTAATTTCTATAAGTGTGCTTTTTCTATATCTGTGTACATTTTTTTTGTACCAAGACTACATCTCGCCTACTTTTATTTATTTGTGCTCCATGATTCATACTCATTCCAAGACTGTATTTTCCTATTAATGACTGATCGTCCTCAACGTAAAGAGACTTGGAATCCTTCTTTTTTTCCTCATCTTATGAGTGTTTGCAAACTCAATGAACGAACCATATTTATTTTCTTATTTACTTTTTCAAGTGTAAATCGCAATTAGACACAGAATTTTTTTTCTTCTTTTTCCCGGTGTGTCAAGAACTTACCTTGTAATAAACAGCTGACTTTATTTACGGAACTCTACTGCCATATAAGAGCAGTTTCATCAAGACCTTTTTTTTCAAAATAAACAACCGACAGCAATCAAATTCAGATGGTATAAGTATTTTTTCTATTCCATCATATGTTTGTGAAATATGTGCGGATTTTCGAAGATATATTTGTTCTTTTTTTTTACACACTACTGCAAGAAACTATTTATCTTAACATCTTTCTGTTTAATCTGTAAACGTCACTGATATGAATAAGTCTTGGTATTATGCATCTGTATTTTTATACATTTGGTAATTTTTGATATATTTTGAAATGTTTGATTCAAATAATTGTTTAAAATATTAGTTTCTAAACCCCCCTTCCCCAACAACTGCATTTAATTTTTTTTTCTTTCGCTATAGTAACTGACTGCTGCACTACTCAAGACGATTTTTTTTCTTTTCTTATGCGTAGTTTTTTTTCTTCCCAATAAGACGAATAAATCTGAGGAAAAACTATTTTAAAGACTTGAAGTTCTAAGGCAGATTTTCTTAAAGACGAAAAGACGGTGTATGTTACACATGGCATACACGACGTTTGTTAACTTTCAATTTTTTTTTCTCTTCAAAGACTTTTTTTTCCCTTCAGGTAGTGTTAGTGCAGTTCAGACTATGCATTGTAATGGAAAAGTCTAATAATTTTTTTTGTTTTGTTTTGTTAGTTCTCTACATTTTGGCTTCTAAATTTTTTTAAAGATATTTTTTTCTTTAACTTTAAAAATTTCGGAAAAGTTTTGCTAAAGTGTCGTTTTTTTTAGATAAGTTTTAGTTTGCCCTTTTCTTTCTGCTTTTGGTCTTACGTGTGCAGGGGCGCACACATGTCAAGATGCCCGAGTGTGGATGTGGCTTGCGCTTTCCAAAACATCCTGACCGCAATAAGAGGGTGCAGCTGATTCTCATGAGAACTGACAAAGCTTGCAGTTTCAAAAGACAATAAACCTGATGACTTAGTGTTTTGGCTTCTCTAGACTGAGAACCGAAGGCTAAAATTAACTTCAGAGATCTTTTGCGGGCTGACCAGGGAAGACGTCCAGTGAGACTCCGATAGCACGCCGAAGTATTGAAGGCCGGTAGATTGCAGCAAAAAGCCCCCTTTATCCCCTTAAAATCTGTATATAATTTGTATGTGTCCTGTAAACATAAGTCATAACTTACTCCAGATATTAAATCATGTTATTTCTACACCATCGAGTCATCAATGAGAAGTATTTATTACCAAAGGTCAATTGCAGTCAATTCCATATATATATACATATATATTAGATATGATATGATAAAGATACAGCTTAAAGGCACAAAAATATAGAAATTGGACTTCAAAATAATATCATTACTTGTTTGTAAAATTAATTTTGTCGGGCACTATTAAAACTTGTCTCTTTTTTTTAACAAATGTTTTTTTATTTCTATAAATTATGAATGCATAAATGAAAAACGAAGCAAAAATCTTAATTCCACGATTATTAATTCCATGGTCAAACAAATAAATTTTCATCGATTTAAATCTTTCTGGTACCATACGAAAATATGTGTTTTAGGGGATTCTTATGTACGTCATGGAAAAAAAGTATACCCTCTTACTAACGCTGCCAAAAAAACATAGTACAAAAATATGATTGATAGTGGTCAATTCGAAATAATGTATGCTAATTAAAACTATAGTTACATTAAGCTTCGGGGCTTGTCTACATTTTGAAATCGTAGCAAACTTCAAAATTTTCAGTACTAGAATCTTACTTCTGAATCCTATTTGAGTTATGGGGTGATGGAAGGGAGGAAACAGAAGATATGTCTCATCATCAAATTGGTATTCTTTGGAAATTTGGGTTTCATTCATCTGGAGAAACCCTATTCGTTTCACTTCTCTGTCTGTCACAGAGTTCGTTTTCAGAAATTGTATAAGTTAGAGATTTGAAATTTTGGAGACTTATAGCTGAATATATCCAATCACACGACAAATCATAAAATTATGAAGAAGTCTTATATTCATTTAATTAACTGAATGAATTTAATGACATTTGAGCCTTTTTCGCGATTTCTGATTTTAAAAAAAATATCAGTAATTAGCCGAGATATTAATTAAAAATTTAACTAGAAAATAACGGCGCGGTCCAAAGCGCCATTGCAAATTTGCAACTTCCTTTCGAAGCGCTCTTGGCACAATGCCAAATTTAAACTCTGTACAAGGTTTTTGTTGTACGGAAAACTCTGTGGGCGAGGAAAACTCATACTTGGCCGATTGTTTTATGTATCATAGTGATAGCACAGTGATAGCACAAGGAGAATGCATTTCATGAGATTTCATGAAAAGTATCCTTAATTTACTAATGAAAAATTAACCGATATATAGGGCTATTCTAAATTCATGGTACAAACATTAAAGGCTGATACAGGACACTGTAACAATATTTTTTGTATTGTATAATGTATATGGGCGTAAGTGACGCGTTGAGGCACAAACACCATTTTTTTTTATTTCAAAATTTCTCATTCATACCAGAAAATTCCTTTACTATTCTTTTCTTTATTTAAGACATACTTTTTATGATTACATAAAGAAAAAATTCTTCTTTGAAAATTTCCGGTATGAAATCAAAATTTTTGAATTAAAAAAAAATCCATTTCTATATCTTTTTATTTCCTGTATTTGACAGATTTGCCAGTTTTGCGGGGTATTTTTTTATTCAAAAATTTCGATTTCATACCGGAAATTTTTAAAGAATTTTTTCTTTATGTAATCATGAAATGTCTATCTTAAATAAAGAACAGAATAGTATAAGAATTTTCTAGTATGAATGAGAAATTTTGAAATTAAAATAAAGGGGTGAAATTGGCCTCCTAGTGTTTGTACCTCAACGCGTCACTTGCGTCCATACATACATTCCTATGCAATAAATGATTGTTACAGTGTCCTACATCAACCCTTAAAGTTTGTACCATGAATTTAGAATCACCTGTATATAATTGTAATATAGTTAAACCGCTGTAAAGTTATTTAATTAAATTTAAAAAGTAAAAAATCCCGACTGAGTAAAAAGCGAACTAATTAATTATTTCTCAACAATGTGAAACTATTTTTTATATTGCTTATCTATTTTTTTTATTTACTTGTTCTGATGACTTTTAAGTCGTGTTTAATTGTTAGTTCCTATCTATAAACACTGTTTTGATAAGGCCTATAGATGTCTATGAAGGTTAGAGTTGCAGTAAAGCTAAAGATCCTACTTACGCAAATTCCAGGTTGTGTAATATTTAAACAGAGCTTCTGACTCTAAAATAGCCAATGAAACATCGTCTTCATTTCGAAAAACCTATCCAATGATGTGGCACTCAATAGGGTGCGTAAATTTTTTTTTTTTGTCTCTACCGCCATTTTGAATTTATAAAAACAAAACTTAGCCTATAACTATCGGACGGTTAAGACGAGTTTATAGAGACCTCATTCATTAAAATCCATCCAGTCGTTGAGATGTTTCGAGCGTATAAAGAAATCCACATACCCAGATGCGCGTGAAACACATAACCCTTCTTGGCAGTCGGGTAAAAAGGCACTTTAGCGGAATAAAAACCGTCTTTGTCGAAACCTTACAGTACAAATTTTAATTTTACTCAGAATACTGATTAGATAATTTTTTTAAATATACTTTATTAGTTTAAAATAAGGTCTGTAGATGTTTTTGGGGGAATTTAGGGATTTCTGTGTAGAGTTATTTGGTTTTAAATGCGTTCCTTAAAAGAGCAATTAAATCAAAGTGTTTCAGCTCACTAAAATATGTCAGTTCTTGATAATGCACCACTCTCAAACAGATGGTATTAATCTTTTCGTTAGAATAAAATCCTTTAAGTGTTTGGATTTCTTCCAAAGTAAACTTAAAGCGGTTTCTTTATATTCTATATAAGTGAATTCTGAGGAATAACTTAGTAAATCAATTTGCATGATTGCGTTACCTTTTTTAGGGTATAGAAATTTTTGTATTAATATTACATTAAACGTACTTAGCTTAGGTTATTAATATTTATTTATAATATTATTCTGCTAACTGAACCTTTTAACAATATGGAACTCTTTGATAATAATAGTTATTGCGTGCAATAGTTATTCAGTGTCATGCTATAATGGAATTGTAATAAATCTTAATAATATATCTTTAAGCATCTCCTAAGATTAGTACAATCATGATTTATTTTCAAACAATTAATTTCTTTGCTGTAGTTCTTAAAAGTAGAATGTGTAACAGAAGTGCACTGGGTTTTTATAATTACACAAACCTGCAATGGTTGTGTTTCTTAACTTTTGACAATTAATTTTTATGTATTTTTTAGCGCTGAATCCCAAAATCACCTTCTTTGTTTACCATCACGTCAGGAGGATTTTTTGCAAATTATAAATTTCAAAGATAAAAAGTAAAAAAAAAAAAAAAATAGTGAAAATCTGATACTATAAAATATATGTGATGATTGTCTTTTTTAACTTTTGATAATTGATATTATGCATTTTTTAGCACTGAATCCGAAAATGACCTTCATTTTTTACCATCTTGACAGGGTTTTTTGCAAATTTCAAAGTTAAAAAGTAAAGAAATAGCGAAAATCTGTCAAAGCAATCTGTAAAGCATTACCAAAAGAAGAGAAATGTTTTAGATACAGCAGCAAATTTGCAGCCTTATGAACCGTCAAAATAAAAGAGGATACCGAGATGAACCCCATAGAGCAGGGTCGGCGAACCTATGGCACGCGTACCACTTTCGGCACGCCAAAGAATAATTTTGGCACCGCGTGACGTTTATTATGTCTCTAAAAGAGGATACAGAGATTTTACACAAAATAAACGAACTTAGATGATCTGATTAGATTCTAAATTCGATTAATTGCTAATTGAATTTTAATCTTATTCAATATGGTTTCGAAAATTTATCAAACAAAGAAAATATTTGAAAACTATCAAAAAGGAAAGATTATTACCGATGGTAAATTATAGCAACTTGGAAATTAATTTCAGAACTTTTTAAATAAACTGCCTTTTTTTCAATTTTAATAATTTTTTCTACTATTTATGTCTGTCATTTTCGCAAATTCATCATTTTTTCAAATTTAGAATATAAAAAATGAAATAGAGAGTGGTTGCCATATAAATTCATTTAGTTTGCATTCTGTTGAAATTAACTGAACATGAACATGATATTAATTATTTTTCATCGAAGATACAACAATTAATCACATTATGGTTTTAACTCATTTCTAAAATATAATTGTTTCTATAATTATTGCAGTGTAATACTTACATGTATATTACTCATTTTGGAAAATATCCTAATGAGTAATTTTCAAGTAGTTTTGATTCATTATATTTCAATCCACTAAATTTGTTTTTTACTTGGCACGTCAAGGTCAAGTAATTTTTTTAAATTGGCACGCAACTATAAAAAGGTTCGCCAACCCTGCCATAGAGTATATAAAAGGAAAAGCACGAGGCAGAGCACGAGCGATTCAAAGAAACTTCCACACATAGACTGTAATTTTCAGGATTTTAAATACACGATATTTTACATGTTTAACAATAAAAATGCATAGAAGAAGCCAAAAGATGAATAAATTATTGTGAAAAAAGTGTTAAGTCTATTTTTTAGCATTAGATTTTTGCAATATTTCGACTTAAAAAAAAAAAAAAAAATTGCGATTTGAGAAAAAAAAATTGGCATGATGGTAAAACATGAAGGTAATTTTCGGATTCATTGCTACAAAATGCATCTGAACCAATAAGCAAAAGCTAAAAAACACAACTTTCACATCTATTGTATAGTAACAGATTTTTGCTATTTTTTTTACTTTCTAAGATTGAAATTTACGATTTGCGAAATCGCCTGACGTGATGGTTAAAGGTCATTTTCGGATTCAACATTACAAAATACATAAGAATCCATTATCAAAGACTAAAAAACTCGACACAACACAAAGGTTAGTTACTTAGGGATTTAACTGATTTAAGACGGAATATGGAGCAATAGAAAGTAATGAAATAAAAATGTTACTGAATGTTGTTTACAAAATGTTCACAGAATTTAGTTTGTTAATAATACTCATTTGCGCACTTTCAAAGATGTAGTGAAAGATAAATACATTTATTGTACAATGTATGAACATATTTTGATTCAAAAAATATTCTTTATGTTGCAATACTAAAATAGTTACATTGTAGTAAGGTCAATGCAATAAACCATTTAAATACATTACACATCTTCATTTGAGAGCTTCAGTGCATACATTTGATTCTTTTCAAGAGCTTTATTCTATATAGTATGTTAATATAATTTCTTATTTAAAAGACGTGTGTATTCATATTTAAAATTTTTATGATTAAAGTGTAGATTTATCTAGATTTAAATACATTCTTTCAAAAATCGACACATATCGATACATTAAAGCATGTCCTTTCTAAAAAAGCATTTTTTCATCATGTGTTTTTCAGCTTTTTTTTTTTTTTTTTACTTTTTTTGTAAGAACAAAATTTCTGTAAAAGATTAAGTTTGCCCCAGATTAAATTTAAAGCATTAACTCTAAAAAAGCTGATTACAAAAGTTTTCTTCAAATAAAAAACTAGTTTCTGTTTCCATGTTTTCCTTGTACAATGAAGTACGAACATTTTCTTTTTAATACATAAAATGTATTTAATTTATACCATTAGTATTGTGTTCAAAAATTGCGTAAATAGTGTGTTCTAAAATTGTGTGAATAGTGTGTTCTATATTGTGTGAATGGCGTAAGAAGGGTAACATTTTAACACACTAAAACACAAATTTATATGACGCTTTTAGATTACATGTTTACTTTCATTAAAAAATGTGATACGGTAATATCCTATAATATCCTTTTCACTTTAAAAAGAATATTTGTATTTATTTTATATATTATAATGTATAGAACATTGATTTATCTGGTTTAAAATGCATTCTTTCTAAAGCACAATCAAATAAAAGCAATTTCGTTCCATTAGAGTAAACTGGTTTTAATAATGAACGGTGTAAACCTCAGAGTAAAGATAAGAAGTAGAGGCCGAACTCCATTGTTATTTCGGTCAGAACTTGAGGCACACATGTTTCCCGCTTTCATCGCCAAAAGGTTGTCTTTTATGGCGGTGATCACCTTATTGGCAACTGTCGGATTTGATTTATGCATAGACTTCTCATATAACCGGACTCAGAAATAGCAACCCTTTCTTGACGCTGGGATCGCTACCCACCGTCACGTGATGGTGGGCAGAGAAAACGCGCCAAACCGGTTTTTCTCCTCTGGTTACCGCTGAAACTTTCTTGCATCGGCGTTTCTCTCGCATAAATCAAATCAGATAGTTGCCAATAAGGTGATCACCGCCATAAAAGACAACCTTTTGGCGATGAAAGCAGGAAACATGTCTGAGGATTTATGCGAGAGAAACGCCGATGCAAGAAAGTTTCAGTGGGAACCAGAGGAGAAAAACCGGTTTGGCGCGTTTTCTCTGCCCACCATCACGTGACGGTGGGTAGCGATCCCGGCGTCAAGAAAGGGTTGCTATTTCTGAGTCCAGTTATATGAGAAGTCTATGGTGTAAACAGATATTATTAATATTTTTGCTAAAATGAAAATTTCTTTCCCTGGCCGCCAAGTAAAAAGGCAGAATTGTAATGTTATTTTTCTGTATTTTTTTTTTTTTTTTTCAATGCTGAAAAAAGATAATTTTTTCAACATGATATAAAATATGTAATTATATATATCAATGTAATCATTGAGGGTGTTAATCATAACTTAATATTTCAAAACTCTATTATATCTGTAGAATTGTATTAATTTAACAATTACTTCTTTAGTAGTGAAACCGACTGCTTAGTGATCATATATATCAGTCCATGGCGGTGAGAAGGTTTTGGATTTTCTCCAACTTAAATTTAAAGAAATTTCTTCATACTAGGTTGAAGTTAAAAGTACTGTTCCGATGAGAAACTAACAAGGAAGGTCCCCTTACTAGGCATAATCAGAATATTTTGAAAAAATATGAAGTAGACTACTTATGTATGTAATAAAGGATCAATCAAATCTAGAGGTGGAAATACGGTAGGAATTCTGAAAAAAAAAAAACACTTTCAAATATTTGGCACGAAAAGACAAAAGCGTCACGCGATTAGGCGAGCAGCACTTTTCCTCGCCGAAAGCAAACGATTTTAATGTAACTGAAAATTGTTTGTTAATAGATTTTTAGAATGCGTGTTAATGGTATTTAATAAATTTAAACTTGAACAATGAGAGCGTTTAATACGTATATACATACACACATACACACATACACACACACACACACACACACACACACACACATATATATATAATATTACATATATATATATTTCTTGTTGCTGCAGTTTTTTAATTTATCACTGAAGAAAAAAATTTCATACATTTAAGCGTAATCAAAAATAAAAGCCAGATGAAGAATGCTCCAGTTATACATTTCAATATCTAAGAAGTCTTTCCAAAGCAAAACAATTCAATTGACAATGCTCAACTGGACTTAATTTCGAGCTTGTAAATATTTTAATTAATTTAAATTTTGAATTTCTTTTTAAATCATAATATTTGGCAGTTAAATTTCAATATAAATAGAAATAAATATCGGTATGGCAAAATTACAGTTAAAACAAACTAAAACTGACAAAACTAAAGTAATTTAAATTGAATTTATTTAAACAAGTTCAACATGAAACATTTTTTTCTTAAAGTGTATTTGACATTAAAAAAAAGTATTTTTGAAATTGTATTCCATCGCCACCCAATAAAAAATCGCCAAATAACGAAATTCTCATTTTTTTTTTACGGACGCTGTATCGAGGTTCTGTCGGATTTTTTTATAAACACATATATCCCCATGAGAAGAACATTCTGTAATTTGTTGAGATTTTTCGGAGTATGCCCGTATGGAGACCTTCCTTGTAAGTAATCTGTTACAAAGGATAGTGTTTTTCATATTTATTATGAAAGACTATTCAGCTCAGTGGTTAGCACGATGGTCATAATGCCAAAAACTTAAGACTATGCTCACAGGTTCGACAATAGCTTGGTCTTGACGGGAGGTCGTGCAAGGGTGCCGGCCTTTTTCGCGTACTAGAACTAAAGTACCTGTCCCTTTAACTTTATAGGTAGTAAAACAGTTTAGAATTTCTTCTTTAAAGGAACATAATTATAAATTTTAACTATATCACTAGGGATTTAATATTGGGTGATCCAAAAGTTCGTTAAAACTTTAAAAACTCATAAAAAAGGAAGAAATTGTGATAAAGGAGTGCGGTTTGCAAAAAAGGGGTTCACAAGTCGGATTTTTTTTTTAGCAGCAAAAATAAATAAATAAATAAATAAATAAAAATAAATAATAATAATAATTAAAAATCACATGTAGAGTGTGCTGACGACCCGAAACACAATGAACAGGACAACAGCTGTGTCGTAGAATGTTCTGGAGGTCACGTGTAACATTTGTTATTGGATGAACAAATGAATGAAGCTTATTGTTGTCCTATTCATTGTGTTTTGGGTCGTCAGCGCCCTCTACATGTGATTTTTTAGCTAATTTTTTTTTCTGTTAAAAATAAATTCAAGTACCTTGTGAGCCCTTTCTCACAAACCGCAGTTCTTTATCATAATTTCTTCCTTTTTATGAGTTTTTAAATTTTTTACGAACTTTTAGCTCACCCGGTATTTAAAGTAAAGATGATAATTATTTTCATCACTCATGACAAAAACTCTTTGAGAAATTACAGAAAACAAATTGACCTTTTTATCAGTGTAGAAGAACTATAATCACACTCATACTTGTATGTTTATTTCCTCCCGTGCCCCTCAAATTGAGTTTCGGCTCTTCAATCGTTGTTTTCCAATATATTTTTTACTTCACATTGGATATTCGGTTTTATCAAAACAAAACAAAACAAAAAAAAATGTTAATCGGAAAACAAGATGCAAAACAACACCTGTAAATGTTAGCAAAAGCAATTAAGGATAATAAAACTTTATTAAATATTCTACACATAATAATATAAACATCTTTTAGTAACTTTAGGGATTTCAAATTAAAATATGTTGAAAATTAAAAAAACATCAAATATAAAAACGAATTGATAAAATAAAATGACCAGGACAGGAACTACACAAAGATTTACATGGAGATACCATAATAGCCGTTTCCTTTTTCATACCTAAACTAAAGCATTTCAGTCATTATATGCTAGAAGGTTGCTCAAATCGTGACAAAACTGATACAGTTGGTTTAGTTCGAGTACACGGTTTTACCCTAACATCCCCTTCATCATATTTATTAACAATAAAAAAAAATAAATGAGCTATGTCATAATTAATGAACGATTTAATATTGATTTCACACAGTATTCATTGTTAATATTAATGACTGTATTATTAAGACATTTTCTAAAACATTTTACTTCTAAAACAACTTGTTACAGTGCAGAATTGGAAGACAAATGCATAATTTTCTTTTGTGAAATGTTTAGTATAGTATATCCTGATTTTAGTATTACACAATTATTCGATACATTACAATTCTATAATGATTAAACTGCAGTAATAGTATGTAAAAAGGACTTTTAAAAGCATCGAAATATATCTTTGTTTCCGTCTTCCAGTACATAAATTTGTTTTTACTAAAAAGCCTTATACTATTTATTTTCTTTCTTTTACTTTAGAAGAATGTCTGTATTTATTTTGGAGATTATGATAGTTAAGTGTAGATTTATCTGGATTTAAATGCATTTCTTTTTAAAAAGTACAATGAAATCGATTTTTTGCAATACACTGGAGTATGCTTGTTCTAATAATACACTTTTTAAATATTTGTGCTTAATCTCTTTGTTAAAACACAAATATTTATAGTTTATTGATTTTCCGAAAAAAAGTTGAAAGCAATTTATAAAAAAAAATTCGAATGAAAGTTATCATTTCTTTTTGAATTATTAATTTTCATTTTAAGGTAAAGAAAGTTTTATATAATTAATGCTTTTATCTTAGATTATTTCTAGTTATTACTGCTTATAATGCATACCGAATATTTACACAATGTATAATAAAAATTTATTGCACGTAAAAATCTATTTAATTCTTTTCCCTTTTATACTTTATTAAACGTTTAAACAAACAGTAAGCATTGAAAAGAAAAAAACTAATTAATGAAATAAATTCCCTAGCACAGAAACTACACAAATATTTGCATGTAGATCCAACTGTTATCTGTCAAAGATAGTCTTAAATCCATATTTTCTAATTTCTGACACATTCATTTCATCGGAGGATAACCTTTCCTTAAAAATATGGAATTTGTACTGTCAACAAACGGATTTATTTTTACAGTTTATAAGACCCCACTGCTCTTTGTCAAAGATGGTCTTAAATCCATATTCGCTAAATTTTAAAACATCTATTTCATCGGAGAAAGACTTTTCCGTAAAAATATGGAAATTGTGCTGTCAATAAACGGATTTATTTTTACAGTTCATAATATCCCACTGTTATCTGTCAAAGCTAGTCTCAAATCTATATTCTCTAATTTCTTGCACATGCATTTCATCCGAGAAAAAAATTTCCGCAAAAATACCGAAATTGTACTCGCAATAAACGGATTCACATTTTTACAATGTATAGGACCCCATTTGTGAAATAAAGCTATATAGAGATTTTAATCTTACAAGAAATGAAGTTTAGTCTTTCTTTCAAAAATGAACATTATATTTAATATTACAAGGTTAACTAAGGAAACTAATAATAGTATTTCCGTTCTCAATCTAATGATTTAGTGTTTAAAAACAAAAGCATAATTATCTTCATCAAAATTTGAGTAATTCCAGAAAAGTCATTCAACTTTTATTAGCTTTATAAGAATCATAATCACTTTTGTCGCATAGTTTTGACTACGCTTTCTTCAAAAATTGTTTACGAGACCTTCATTTATTGTTTTCCAATATTCTTTTTTATGCAGTTTAGAATAGCCGGTTTTACACTTGGATCGTAAAGTAAGTGATAAAATTGCACCTATAAGTACTAAAAACAAATTTTTTGTCGAAAATAAATCATTTTTATACAGGGGGTTTCAAAGCACAGCGGTTAAAAAGTTTCAGGAGAGACAGTGTACAGATAGCAATTCATGGTCGGAAACGCTTTCCTGCCTCTATATTGACAATGCAAAACACAAGAAAAGTTACACACGAACAAGGTGGAAAACATGTTTATTACTCTTAGTACAGTACAGAACTAACAAGGAAGGTCTCCTTACTGGGCATACTCAGAATATTTTGAAAAAAATACTAAGTTACTTATGTATGTTATAAAGGATCAGTCAAATTTAGCGGCGGAATTACAGTAGAAAGTCTGTAAAAAAATAAAATATTTTCGAGTATTGGGCGGGAAAAGATGAAAGCATCACGCGATTTGGCGAGCAGTACTTTTTTCGCCAAAAGCAAACGATTTTTATGCAACTAAAAATTGCTTGTTAATCGATTTTTAGAATGCGTGTAAATAGAATTTAATGAATTTAAACTTAAACAATGAGAGAGTTTAATAAATACATTTTTTTATATTACATATTTATGTTGCCTGTTGTTTAATTTTATTACTTTAAAAACAATTTCGTATATATAAAAAATATTTTCATATATTTAAGCGTATTCCACAATAAAGGCAAGATGAAGAATGCTGCAGTTATTCATTTCAATATCAAATAATTCGTTGTTTCTATAGCAACAAAATTGAATCGACTGTGGTCAATTGGACTTAATTTTGAGATTGAAACAATTTTAATTAACTTAAATTTTGCTTTAATTCATAAAATTTGATAGTTAACTTTCATTATAAATATATATATATATGACAACACTATAGTTAAATCAAACAAAAACTGACAAAACTAAAGTTATTTATATTAACTTTATTTAAACAAGTTCAATATGAAACATTTTTATCTTAAACAGTACTTGACATAAAAAAGTATTTTTTGAAATTTTATTCCATCGCCAACTGGTAATAAATCGCCGAATATCAAAATTTTCATTATTTTGTTACGGACGCGCTATCGAGTTTCCGCCGAAATGTTTTTATAAACATATCTATCCTCATGAGTAGAACATTCTATTATTTTTCCAGATTTTTCGGAGTATGCCCGTATAGAGACCTTCCTTACAATAAATAAGAACAAAAAGAGAGACGAAGATCGTCATCAAAGAAGTTGTTCAAAATTACGACCCCGGGCGTGATGCAGGCCTCACATCTCCGGCGCATGGAATATCTAATGTTTTCGGAAGCGCCGGGCGTGTATGACACTCCTGAGTTACATAACAAAAATTGCTCAAAAATGATCATTTTAAATCATATACTTTAAAGTGTTGAAACTGCATAATAGCAATTATTCAACGACATATTTTTTTTAATAATGCTTTTAATAGTTTGCAGAATTGATAATTACTACCTTATAAAGATAGAGATTAAACACCAGTCTAGCAAACTGCAAGCAATATTAACAAAATATGTTACAACTTCCCCGTGATAACAAGTCAGAACAAATACGACTTCACGAGCTTAAATGCATGTTATCACATCTAAGTAACATATATTAGTTTATCAAAAGACCGATAGAAAGCGGCAAATGACAAAAAAATAAACATGTAACTCCTGAGTTACACTATGCGTTTAAGGGATAAGGACGGTTTAACCCTTCACTGCACGATTTGTTCTATTTTTATGAAACAAATTATTTGAACTCTATATATCGGTCTAATAATGGGAAAAATAGATAAAAAATTTAATTTCAAATTTTCAGCTAAAATTTCATATTTTATGGCGTGTACCCTATGTACACGATTAGGGTTTTAAAATATTGTATTGCTATATTTTACAACTAAATAAGCTTAAATTAATTAATTTTATCTGCTTAACACTCAGCAACTTTTTTATATTAATATTTTTAAGTATTCACTAAAAATGATGAAAGTAAATTTTACCTTAATAGCTTGATCGATTTTTTTTTTTTTTTTTTTTTTTTTTTTGCTTTCAAATAACAAAATTCTAATTTTTTGTCAAATGCAGCCATCTGACATGAACAAAATAAGTGTTGATCCATTCTGGGTTGTTCTTGATCAGGGATAGAGATCATATTGGCCAAATTCATGGCACATAATAAGAAATACAGTGTTTTTAGGTATGTGCCAGATGTGGCACATCCTGTAGTGAAGGGTTAAATTAAGTCAAACAGAAACATTTACCTATACGGATTTACTCTACTTTCGTCGTTTATTTATTGTTTATCCACCGCCCCCTGAATACTAGGCCTGAGCGCTGGACCAAAAATGGCGGCTGCCGAAGGCGGATTTTTTTCAGCGTGCGTACGGTCCCTTAAGCATTCCTACCAATAATTTTTTGAAGTTTTTTCCGCTTCATTTTTCCGAGAATAAACAAGGTAGATAAATCTTTTATAAAATACTGGTGTCCACATTTAAGGGACCGTACCTACGCTAAAAAAAATCCGCCTTCGGCAGCCGCCATTTTTGTGTCATTTTTGTGTGAGCGCTCAGGCCTAGTATTCAGGGGGCGGTGGTTTATCCCATGCATTATTCAGAACTGTTGCATGCAAACGAATATTTAAATCCTTTTTTAATACTTGCGAAATTGAATATAAAAAAGTAATTGATTTATACTGATTTAAAAAAACATATAGTGCAATTCAATGAAATACATATTTGCACGAGCTTATGTTTGGTTTTATTTAAAAATAATACATTAAAAAACTTTAAATAAGGCACCTCTACGGGAAAAAGACCACGTTAAGGTTTCAGATCAAAACAAAATGTGTTATATAAAAATTAGCATGTTAAATGTTGTTGAATGCTATACAGTAGACTCTCGATTAACCGGGATGCTCGAGAAATGCCTCGTCCCGAATAATCAAATTTGTGTTTTCCCGGATAATCCACGTTAAGGTTTCAGATCACAACTGTAACAACAACAACAAACTGTATTATATCAAAATTAACATGTTATATGTTGCTGAATGTAATACAGTAGACTCTCGATTAACCGGGATGGTCGGGAAAGGCCTCGTTCCAGATGAGCGAATATCCCGGTTAATCAAATTTTGATGAAAAATCTTAGAAAAAGATAGCAAATGTCAAATTATTATACAATAGGGCATTAATAATTTAATTAATACAAAAGAAAGAGAATAAACATAAATTTTAATGTTATTTAGATTTAAAATTAGTACAATATAAAAATAAATGAAATGTAGTTTACCTCATTGTTTTATGAAATGATAAAGATCAGTTTTCGTTTTTCATTTACTCTTCGACTAATTTTACTACTCAAATTTTTCAATACCATGCTTTCATCTTTTTGCACCAAGTAATTACGTAACCCCACAGTGTGTACTAATGCGTCACCGTGACCTTAATTTTGGATGAGTTACAAGATTTTCTTCATGACTTTCAGGGGATTTTTCAAAATTCCTTGTTTCTTCTGAACTACAAGCGACACGCGACGAAATATCATCGTCACTTAAAACTTCGCACCATTCCAATTTCGAATCTTCATTAACTATTTATCTACTGACGGTACTTATAAGTACCATTAAAATAACTTGTTATAAAATTCATTTAATACATCGATTAGTTGTAATACAGTTTAGAATGAGTTATACATACATTACTTTACCTTGTTCTAAAACCATTATGGGTTACACAAAACGAAAATATTTTTTAAAGGATGATTTCTTTTGCCTTTGCATCTTTTCAGCTTTCTTGAGTTCGGGAGGGGGGAGGGGATTTTTCAATTCGGAAATATTTCTATATTTCTATTGTAAGAACATTATATTTGTACATTTCCCATTTCTACAAAATACTAAGCAAAATATTTAAATTAAAATATTTGAGGGGGGGGGGGTATAAATATTGCATGAAATCCCTATAAATTCAAATTTAATTTATCCTTCTAAATCCTTCTAAAACCTTTTTCAAATTTATTAAATGATTGAGTAAATCTGCTAATGTAGTTTAACCAATTCACGAAAAATGCTTTAGAAGATAAAATATTCATGAATTCATAATTCGGTACATAAAGGGTTAATCCATTCTCGCACTGCTTCTTCGTCCACATTTTAAGAACAGTTTGACTTGCTGACATGAAAAATGTAGCTTCAGAAAATCGAGTTTAACCCTTAAATGCCGGGTGTTGCCTTTCGGCAATATACACAATTTAGTCTTATAAATACTATTGGAATAATATTGAAGCTATAACGCCTAATGTTGCGAATAATATACATTCTGAAAATATTATTAAATCGATTTTCAACATTTAGATGGCAACACTGGTGCACACTGGTTAAGAATAAAGATATAATTATTTTTTCAATTGTTTATGCATGTTCTTTTTGTTTTGTTTGGAAGGTTGCAAAATACCCTATTTTGTTCTGCATTGAGCAAGTAAAATTCATTTCTTATCATAGTTCCTAAAATCCTTGTGTGTTTAATATTATAGAATTTTATAAAGGAAAATTATTTTTTCAATTAAACACCACTATTGCCGATTAGTAACTAACAGTTTTTTAGCCGTAAACCATACTTAAAACAAAATATGATTTTTAAAAGTATTTTTCCCATGATTTATTTAAAAAAAGAAAGCCGAAAAACATTTTTAAATGATTTGTGAAAACTCGGGCATTTAAGGGTTAAAGGTTTTACGATTCAATATATTTTGATAGTGCGCGAGCTCAAAGTTTTGTTCATACATTTCTTATATCTTTCTTAAGAACTGAGATATCACTTTAAATTTTTTCCATTTAATTATACACACTATAAGGATTTAACCCTTAAATGCGCGATTTTTTATTTTTTTTCGAAAAAATTATGTATGATTCTCTTAAAGTTTATTACACAGGAAAAATAATGAAAAAAATCAGAGATACATTTTTCATATAATACGCCAATCTTTTCTCCTGTTGCACATCTGCAATACAAGCATAAACTATAGTCGTGTGGCTGTTTCACGCTAAAATATTGCAAATTAGTAAATATTTTAATAAATATGTCTCCAAATACCTTATTTTATATAATTATATATTTTATAAAATTTAACAATTAACCCGTTAATTCCCATGATAGAATACGTTCTACAAATTACATAGTTCAGAGAATCTGACTTTACACCAGAAAGTTTCAATGGTTTACTTCGCTTTATTTAAATACGAAATGTCTGTTATTAATTAAAGAAAATATTGCTATTTTAATTCTCTGGTGTGAATTAGGTATATAGGAATAAAAAAATCTATTAAATTCAAAACACTGTTTTTTGCATATATGCAAAGCTGCGCACTAAAGGGTTAACACTAAAAAGACAGGACATTTTACTCAAGTTTTGCAAAATTATTTAATACCAGAAGTTTTATTTAAATTTATTTAAGTTATTTAATTAAGCCTATTTTCCTTTGTTTCTTTTAAACTTATTTGATAAAGAAATTTCTGGTTCGAAACGAAATATATTCATTTGGTAGCGGCAAAAATGGCCTCTTGCCGCCATTCTAGTATTAATTTCTGTCAAAAACATAAAATCGATTTTTTGAAAGTTGAGAAATTATGTAACCCCTTATGCTCACTTTCTTCTGCTTTGGTAGATTGCGTAGTTTTCTTCAAGTATTGACGCAGAAAATGGTTAATTAGCTTTGGTAATGATAATACACTGCTCAAAACAATTAAAGGATATTGCAGTTTTAGGTGGATTTTGTATCTTGTAAACTGTTTAGCTGATTGATACATGGTCGACAGACGGAGTAGGTTATATGAGAATAAATTACACATGTTTGGGAGAAAAAATGCAATTTATTTCTCATTTGTGTACTAAAGGAAAAAAACACAATTTGTGCATATGAGAAAAAAGAATAAGGAAAGGTGTTTTCTTCAAAGAAAATCATTTTCAGTAGGGGGTATGGTTTCCACGGGCGGTCAGCAACGTTGAACACCTTTGAGGCATGGACTCAATGAGGCTATTAATGACGAGTTGGGGTATTCTGCCCCACTCTTCCAGAAGTGCTCTTTCCAGTTCTTGGAGAGTTTGTGGGGGTTGTTGGCGGCCAGAAACTCGTCTTCCTAGAGCGTCCCAAACGTGCTCGATTGGATTCATGTCTGGAGAACACGCTGGCCATTCCATTCGAACGATTCCTTCCTCGAAAAGGAAATCCTCCACCAGGTTTGCACGATGTGGCCTGCAGTTATCGTCCATTAAAATGAAGTTATCTCCGATTGCTGCGGCGTAAGGGACTACAATAAGTCTGAGGATCTCATCCCTATATCGGCGACCAGTCAGAGTTCCATCTCGAATGATGTAGAGGTCAGTGCGCCCGTCAATGGAGATGCCACCATACACCAACACTCCTCCACCGCCAAATCTGACACTTTCGTGCACGAACGCAGGATTATTCCTACTGCCACGGTCCCTCCAGATGAAAATACGCCTATTATCCGGATGCACAGAAAAACGGGACTCGTCAGAAAACAGAATATTGCTCCATTCATTTCTCCTCCAGTTGACATGCTCGGTTGCCCACTCCCTGCGGTCGCGACGATGCCTTGATGTTAATCTAACACATACCATCGGTCGGCGAGCATACAGACCTACAGCATGGAGCCGGTTTCGGACAGTCTGAGTTGAAATCGTGGTGCCTGTAGCCGAGCGAAGGTGTTGTTGGAGAAGAGTAGCGTTCATGGTTCGGTGTCTCCGAGCTGTTAACGCTAAATACCGATCTTCGTTGGGCGTTGTTGCCCGTCTACGACCTTGCCCTGGTCTTCGGCCTGCACATCCACTCTCCAAAAAACGGTTCCAGATCCTGGAAATGACACTTTGTGACACTCCAATGGCTTGCGCTACTTCGGCTTGAGTTTGGCCCCCTTCTAACCTACCAACAATTCTCAAAGCTTCTGAATCTGTCAAATGACTTCGCTGAGACATCGTACTCATCGAAACAAAGCAATCACTGAATGCCGATCATCCTTGTCTTCATTCTCTTTTATCCAGTTGAAAGTCAAATTTCATTCGCTGCCGCTGAAGCGACGTTTTTGACGTTGAACTCAAAATTTGCATACTCCACAGTTTGAAAACCAGAAAAATTTGCATTTGTGATTCTCTTCTTCTATTTTCGGCAAAAAAAAAATCGTTTATATCTTTATTTTATATAAAACTTCAAATATCCTTTAATTGTTTTGAGCAGTGTATATGATGGAAATAAAGTGTCGCTTAATAATACAATGCCTTACATTGCCTAGTGTTATTAAGAATTTTTGTTTTTTATATATTTTACTTTCAATCACAAACATAATTAAAATTACCAAATATTTCAATGCACAGTCGTGGAAAAAAATATATAAACACCCCCTACTAACTCTGCAACTAATTATAATAGAAGAAAGTTATTGGTACCAATGGTGTGGAAATAAAGTCTACTTTTAAAGGATATATATACAATTTGCTTAAGGGGGGGGGCATCTTCAAATCAAAACCAGACCAAACTTTGCTTTTTTTTCAATGGCAACACCCAATTTTGACAATATATTTTAAATTTTCGCCTCAAACTATGCCTAGAAACGAAATTTCTAGTTATTTGAATGATAAGTTTTTGAATTATAAACATTTTAAATTTAGAGCCTCTAATGTTATATTACCTTTTCATATTTGTATTAATATCTCCTGGAATTATAATCCTAATGTGATATTTTTGTGTGTGGTTATAAAATTAAAAACGCCAAACATAAATGCATTGAATTTGTAATTTTAAAAATCTTATAATACGAACTATGAATTATGAAATTAATATTCGAAAAAAAAAATATGAATTGCAACCTACATTTTTTTGATAGATTTATATTTATTATGCCCTGCTTTATGCGAATTCTCAATTTCAAATTTTTCTTTCAACTAGTTTTAGAATTATCATTAAAAAACGTTAAAATGAGGGTTTAAGGGGCCATCTTTGAAGTGCAGAAAAGCATAATTTGAAAAAAATATATTTTACTCATTTTATTGGCATATCTTGGCTGGCAACAGTCGAAATATGGTAAGCGAGTGAAATGGTCATATTAGCAAGAAATAATACATTAATAGCCGTGACAAAGTCATTCTGTAGAATTTCAACAATCGAGTACCGAACTTCAATTTGGGTACAGCCCTTAAATAATGCTAATTTTAACATAATTAATCGTGCGAACTAATAGTACGAATGTCATTGAAATTTGGATTTAGGCTAATTGAAAAATGTAGAATTTATTTATGGTGCCAAACTTTTGCACTGCTATTGATTAAAACAAAGTTTGAGTTATTTTTTATATGTAGTTGACCCCCTTAACAAATTTTATATACATCATTTAAAAGTAGAATTTATTTCTAATCGCTTGGTGCCTGTAACTTTCTTCTACGATAATTTGTTGCAGAATTAGCAGAGGGTGTTTACTTTTTTCCCCCACGACTGTACATGATAAAGGATCATTAAATTATCTTGAGTATCATACAAGGATTGAAAAATTCAATTGAAAATTTCTGCTGCTATAACACAAAAACTTACTTATTGTTTTTAACAACCAGGTATCGAAAGGTTCAGTAGTCCAAAAATAACACCGAAGCCGGTATCGGTTGTGGTTGAAAGTATTCGTATATCTCAAGGACACATAAACGCTGATGTATATGCTGCCATTTTTCGGCCTAAGACTGTTCCCTAGAAGCTAAGGACTTTATTTGGTATAAATACCTTATATTTACTAATTTGAAAATAGATAAATTTCATTTAATTCTGTAAATTTTGATTGTTAAAGTGAAGATTTATCTGGTTTAAAATGCGTTAATTTATAAAACATATTTAAGTATTATTATTATTTCATTAGACACTGTAGTATGCCGGATCTAAAAATACATTTCTTTAAATAATGATCTTAATCTTTTTGTTAGAATAAAAATCTCTATGTTGTTTGGATTTGCTCCAACGGCAATTTAAAGCAATGTTTTAATACTAAGGAGATTGAATTTAAAAGCTTCTTCAAACAAAAAATTACTTACGTACTCAACTTGCATGATTACTTTATCCTCAGGGGCACACGAAAATGCATATTAATAAAGCATTAACATATTTCACAAAGCTTGTTTCTATATTTCTTACGATTACAGTGTATAATGTATGTTTATCCTATGCATAATAAAATGTTTTTGCGCTTAAACTCTTTTGACAACTATCTTTTTAGTATACTTATTTATTTAACTTAGTTGTTGCGGCTTATTAGTACAATACGTATTTAGGCAGCGCATGCTCCATTTGAACTCCCTATTTTCGAACTGAAAAGAAGTAATTTTTTGTTGACACCTAGAATTCTTCAGGTTTTTTTTGTTTTTTGTTGTTGTTGTTGTTGTTTTGTTTCGTAGCTTGGCTATGGAACTAGTAACAAAAAGGAACTGACATATCCTTAAAATAGTGAAGCTTCAACTGAAACCGCTTTTTGCAGAAGTTGATTGCCGCTGGATGAAACTTCCACCAGTAAATTTAAATACATATTTTCTACTTATTTTAATACCCTATTAAAGACAAAATTTCAGTTTTTAATAGTAGCAGAAACTAATATTCATTTTTACAGGTGGCACTTTACTTTGGCGATAGTCAGACTTGCGTTTCCGTCATGTTGTGACAACCAAGACAACCTCCTATGAGTTTCAGTGAAAAAGATTATAATATCGGGACAAACTGAAACCAGTAAACACAAACAGAAAATTTTACTATATTTGTGAGTAAATAATTCTATGTACAAGGCACTTAAATAAGACGAATTTTTCTGTTCAAATTTACTGGTGGGAAGTTAGCCCCGATGGTAATCCGAAACTGCTGATACGATTTTAAAAAGCAGCCGCCATCTTGTGACAGGCTCCTCAGTTACTTCACTCGCAACAAGTAGACAGCACATTATATGTCTCCTCCGCTTTATTCATAACTCCATTCGCTTGGCCTCTAATACCCTTTTTCATTTTTTTAATGTTATTAAATGTCTGTTTGTGCCATCAGGATATCGGTTACTTGTTGTTAGTGTCCACTGAATTACAGTGAAACTCGTTAAGATACGAATCAAGGGACCGATGGCATTTCGTATCTTAAACGGGATCGTATCTTATCCGGATTTCACAGATTCTCGAATAGTAATGCATACGCAGCCAGTACACATTATTATCAACATGTTTTAACTGTTTGTAACTCTTATTTTAATTCTTTCTAACAGTTTTTAGATAGTCTAGAAAATATGAGTTTAAGATTTTGAAATAAAGGATAACTTTTTTTTTTTTTTTTTTTTCACTTTTGAAATAAAGAATGGCATTTTTTTCACTTTCTAAATTTTATTGTGTTACTGTTTGTACAGTAACAAAACAAAAGTGTCTTTATTCAATACTCTCTACCAAATTAAATAAAAGATAATAAAACAAAATTCATGTTAATCTTTGGAAAACAGAAATTTAAATATTACACACTCAAAGAGGAAAAATAATAAATTTCCGTAATTATTTTTAAAACGACAAACTAGATGCATGTAAGAATTATTATTTGGTGTCCTTTGCTCTTCTTCCCTTTTGTCTTAAAGACACGTAGTAAACGGACTGCACAAACACCGTTTCGTATATAAAGCGGGTTTTTGACATGAACATATAAATTTTCTTCGTATCTTAAGCGGGATCGTATCTTATCCGTACGTATATTAAGCGGGTAATTTTACACAGGTTTAATAGGCATTTTTCAAGGAACCGGAAGAAATTCGTATCTTAAGCGGGATCGTATCTTAAACGAGTTTCACTGTACTTATTAGAAGCTATATTTGACTTAAAATGAATATTTATATTAATTTGATTAGAATACTCTCTTAAAAAATCCCGCGTTTTTAACTCACACTGAGTTATTTTTCTCTCCTTTCCGATATTGAAATGTACTTATCCTATAGGAGTGAATTTTATCCATCTTGCGGAGTGTTTATTTTCACTCCTTTTTAATAAGTCATTTTCAGTCTTTTTTTGACTAAATTAATCGGCAGAACGAGTGACTGCACTACTTATTGATAAGCTATTTTGTCACTCCTTTTTTGATTAAATCACTATGCCAATGAAGTGTTTTCAATTTTATTTTGAGAAATTAGTAATTTTTATTTTATTTTTTAATATATTTATAACAAAAAAGAATCATTTTTAAAAAATAGCTATGTTATTTTTTTTTTCAAAATATTTTTATGTATATTTCGATTAATTTTGGATATTTCATTGATTTTTTTTTTTATTTCAATTTAATTTTTATCTTAGTTTTTTTCATTTTAATACTTATAAATGTCATGATTAAAGAGAAATTTCTGGAGAGATTTCATCCATTGGGATATAACATATATATGTATGATACTATTAAAATTCAATAATATTTAATGGCAAAAAATTAGATTTTTTTTCCTTTACTTATTAGTTTACTGTAAAAGCTAAACCTCGAATGATTAAAGTATATAACTAAAATTGCTATTATCGTGTCAGATACTGTGTTTTGGCAGATTTCTGCTTTTATTAAACCTCACCCAAATTCACATTTTTGTGCAACCCCCCCCCCCCCCCCCCGGCCGAGTAAACAACTGTTTTTTAAAACTGTTTTTTACTTTTTTTTTTATCCTGATGCTGAGAGATTTAGTCATTTTTGACACTTTCCAACAAAGTTGAAAAGTGTTTATGACTTCGGTTTGTCTGGCCGTCTGTCCGAGCTCTAACTTCCGTAAATATACTCGGATTGCCCTGAAAATTTTGGATATTATTAATGTTTTGCACGTTCCCTATTTCAAATGAAGTTTTTAGAATGTTTAGTTCATTTACAGGGACAGACAAAAGTGTTCCGTTATACTACGACCTATGGAAAAAATCGTTTAAAATGATTTTTAATGATGTTACATGCTTTCAAACATAATAAAATTGATATGCATTTATCAAGTGCAATAAAATATGCATTCTGTAGAATATGCGGTGCAAAGAATAGTTATTATTCATTTACAGAGCCACACAAAAGAATTCCGTTACATACTGATATAGGGGTGGAGGGAATTGTTTGCGGCTTATTTTAATTATGTTAAATTATTTCATACATAATGAAACTGATATACGTTGCTGAGGTTTACTATAACTTATTTCATGTATAATGCGAAGTGCATAGCATTTACAGGGACACGCAAAAGATTTCAGATACTATATTGTATCCGAAGTATTGTACAGTACCGATGATGGCTGGAAATGCATTTTTAATTATGTTATGTTGTATGTTTCACTATATTTATGCATAGTATATGGTATGTATAAATGCTGTAATGCATACACAGGGCTACACAAAAGAATTCGTAATGGTTACTGGGTATGAGTGCAAATTGCTTAAAGGTGGTTTTTAAATGAGTTATGCATTTTTACGCCGAACTGCACCTAGTTTACTAAGAAATGTTTGTAGAACATAGATAAAATGATATACAGGGTCACGCAAAGAATTGGATATATGGCCGTCTATAAATGATAATTTCTGGAAATGTAGTTTCAGTAGTTTTAAGAGTGTTTTACTTTGAATTAAACTTTAACTACACAATGGCGTATAATAAAGGTACTAGGTTAACTACAGGGTTGTACAAAAGTATATAAGTATGTTTTCATCTATTAGTATAAATTGCTGAAAGAGAAATTTCAAACTGCTATGCGTTTTCTTGCTATACAAAATTTCTCCTTTATATAGTATATATATCAAACTACAGATCAGATACAGGGCTGTTCAAAAGAATTGGAATACATATTTTCTACGGACTGTAACTGTTGAAATCAGTTTTTCAAATGTTTTATGCATTTTCTAAAATGTTTAAACAATTTAGTTCTGTTATATACCTTATTTCCTTAATAGCGAAGTTTTGTTAAAGCATTTAGGAAGTGTTGGAAAGTGTTTCATAATCTATTCTTAACGCATGATTTTTCTTACTTGTTAAAATTTTCAAATGATAAATGATAAACTGGGAAAAAAGTATCGTCAAATCAAGAAAAGGTTTTTCTCCCAACTTAGAATCTTAAGATTCATTGTTTTTATGTTATCTTTTTTATAATGGTATACTTTGTTGTAATTATACATTGCATATATAATTTTAGCGTTACTTAACGTTGTTGCTTTTAATATGAAAAATATTAACTTCATCAATTATTTCTGCAATTATTATATATTATTATATTTTACTTTATGACGCTGAAAAATATTTGTGGAATAAAGAATGAATAATAGTAAAGACTTTTTTTTTACTTGTATATTTTTTAGATTTAGCATATATGTTCTATGTTTGTTAAAATATTTAATCCATACTAGTATTTAATAACTTATTTTCATTCAGATACATACAAAGGTGCGCATCTATAATTTATTTATGCATAAATTTAACTACTGTCAGAAGAATGTGATTATTTTCTATTTGTCATATAAACGTACATTTGCAAATGCTTAAGTGTAGAACTCAGCTTTTAGTGCAAATCTAGGTGAATATAATTTAATAAATATTAGTATACTACGTACTGAAATATTTTAACAGAAATAGAAAGCATATCCTACTTAAAAAAATATATATATTATCATGGATCTGTGTTCCACAAATATTTCTCAGTATGATTAGCAAAATACGTTAATAAGTAACAATGTAAACGAAAAATAATACTTATTTACATAAAGTAAATCTCAACGTAATTATACAGACTGAACATAAGATAATAATATTTTCAAGAGTATTTTATAGGTCGCAATAACTTGCTTTAAAGTTTCCAAAAGTAATTGTACTAAACCATAATATGAAGTTTAGAAAATATTCTAGAATGCATTTACTATATTACAAAAAGAAAAAAAAACATATTCATATTTTCTGTTTAAAAATAATATATACAGTGTAAAAATACAACAAGTAATATCAAAATACAACAGCGTTACCTTAGAATCTAGACTATACTGTAGGAGAAAAGTCTTGTCTTTGTACAACTATCAATCTTGTTTTCTGCCGTTAGGCATCATGAATTTTTTATGTAAAAGAATAGATTATCTTTTTTTATTGTGTTTATTCTTTTCACTTTTATTCTTTAGGGATAAAAGATACCCTAAAGATCTTTAGGGATACCCTTTTAGAAACATAATCACACTAATATATGCAGCTAGGATTAACATCAATCTTCAAGCTTAACAAAACAATCCACTCACGTTTTAAGTAACAGGTACACTATATGGCCAATGATGACCGGTCACTGGGATTTTAGACATTTTGTTAAATACCAAGAAAAATACATGAGGAATTATCCTGAAAATTCACGTGTAGTAGCATAGTAGACGTCATATATTTCCGCGAAAAGGTTTTTCCGAAACGCCATACACTTAAAAAAAAAAAAAAAAAAAAAAAAAAAAAAAAAAAAAAGGACCAGATTTCCTGTAGGAATCGGAAAAAAAGTTGCCCTTATCGTACCGGAAAAATTTCCGACCCAGGTCGGAAGAAAAACAGTAAAATCGGAATAAAATCCGTAAAATTGGAATAAAATCCGTAAAGTATCGTTTTAATGAATGTTTCCCTTTTTTACGGATTTTATTCCGAGCTGGGTCGGAAAATTTTCCGGTACGATGAGGGCAACTATTTTTTCGATTCCTACAAGAATACCGTTCGGATTTTTTTACAGTGTAGGGGACCGTCAACAAATTGAAGAAAAACGAATATATCTTTTGGATAACCCTCTAAAAACTAATGTTGTAAAAGCGTTGAAACTGTAGCGCATGATTGGGATGCTTCTTGTAATAAACTATGTTCATTTTCGTCAGGATAGAGCGTATACTCTTGGAGAAATTAAGATTTTGTAAAAACAATCCCAAATTTCACTAAGTACTTTGCTTATAATTTACAGAGTTCTTAATATAAAAAAATATGATCTCTTCAGGAACCATGACAAGAGACATTGTGCACAATACGTTGCAATCAGAATTAAAAAATAATAAATATCGGAAGAAAAATGAGCAGGTTAACTAAATAAAGTTTCACTGAGCATGCGCGAATGCAATCAAAATAAAATATGCATAATGTATTAGCTAAATGTATAGAGCAACTTTTGTGAAAGTCTGAAAAAACATAGCTTGAAAATTCTGAAAGTGATCGCCGATGGAATAAGCTCGATTTCTGTTGTTCTCAAACGGAAGCAAAAAGATGAGCTGCTGTACTCGCCAAGATCTATATCACATGACGGGATTACAACAAATGGATATGCTCTGAAATCACCCTTTAAAGAGTTTTTTCTAGTTCGCTTTAAAATCAGAGCTGTTCTGTGTATTACTCCAATGGGAATACCTTGTCAAATCAATTTCCTTCGGCAATAGTAACTTTATTGACAAAGTCGGCATTCAGAAAGAACAAACGTCCTCAAAAAAAAAAAAAAGCAATTTAACAAATTACAACGACCATTTGGAAAATGATTTTTTCAAAGACTAAAATTTAAGTTATAAAAAATCGCACGGAGTTGATCATACATTACGTACGCCATGAATTAAACATTAATAGTGTTATTACACGTAAAAATTCCAAGCGAGAAAAATCACCTGCGACTCGTACGTATTATCCACCTGAAACTTACGTATTATCCAAGCATTTCATTGGCTGTTCGGAAAAGGCTTTACCATCGTCAGATTTCCAAGAAATCTGACGACCCATTTTAAATGAAATTTCATTCTTAAACTTCTAAACATCCCACAACATTACTTTTTACATCGTCGTATAAAGAAAAAAATGTACTTTTAAATGCAATTTGTTTGAAAGCTATATCTTAATTTATTTCTGGGTTATTAATTTTTTTGTAGTTTTTATTACTTTTTTGTTATAGTGGCAACAGAAGGTATCCATCTATGTCAAAATTAAAGGGAAATACAGATTACTGTATATACCAATCAGAAAACGAATAAAATGCAGATTAAACCAATTAAAAGCTTCAGATAGGCTTTTGATTTCCTACCCTGACGAGGACAATAACCATTTTTCCAAATGGTAAAAAAAAAAAAAAAAAAAAAAAAAAAAAAAAAAAAAAAAAAAAAAAAAAAAATCCGTTCTTTTATGGAATGAAAAGTCATTCTTTTGAATTAAGAGAACATTAAGCTTTTGCATGTAAAGATGAAATTTTCGTAATAAACTTTTGCGTCACTTCAGGATATGTCTGAATTATAAAAATTATGTGTTTGCGATGGCAATGCAACAACTTAGTATTTTTAGAGCTTAATTGTAAACGAATAAATTAATTGTAAGCCATATTGACACCAACCGATCGCACATGATAAAACGTCATATAATCTTTATGGTTACAACTCTTTGCGAGTTCAGAAGCAATGGAATCAATGATGCGCTAAATAGCGGTCGCCAAAATATGCCACCCGGCTATTAAAATGTAACAACGAAATATTTTAAATACCAAAAAGTAAAATTAGAAGATATGAACATAAAAAGAGTGTAATGTATGTTTTACATATAATTTTATCATTTAAAAGTTTCATATTATCTAAATTATGATTATATTTTACGAAAACAGTGTATAAATCCTAAACAGATTGTTTAAATTCTTCTTTCTGTTTTCTGTTACCATACCTTAACAACCTTAACAACAATAAATATATATATATATATATATACATATTTAAATAAATTACTGAAATTGTGTATCGTTTCTACCAGTACATTCTTTACAAAAATTGAGCTGTCAACAATTATACTTTAAGTATAGATAGCCCTGTACTGTTTCGGACAGCTTTTATTCACGCAAGTCAAATTAATTGTCGGCGACGTGTGTTACCATTAGAAAAATTAATAGTGGTATAATTTTAATATGCAGACATCCCATATTACAAAACTGTATTCATTATCTGGAAGAAGGTAAAATTCCCAGTGAAATTTATCTCTGCGTCAATTTGGTAATAAAATATTATGGAGTGATGCATTTTTTTTACAACTGTACGCATTATTGCGTCAAATTCGGTGGTCAACTCGTTCTTTTTTTAAACCTACACATCCACACAAAAAAAAAAAAAAAAAAAAAAAATCACAATTAAAATTCACAGAATTTCACAGACTGAGAATGTAGATACGTCATATTACATAACTGTATTCATCTTCTGATAGAAGTTAAAATTTACCTCTGCGCTAATTCGTAATAAAATATCGTGGAGTGATGCATTTACAACTCGACCGTACGTATTATTGCATCATATTTGGAGTCGACTCATTGTTGTTAGTCTCACACCCACACATAAATAGATTTTATTTTTCAGAATTAAAATTCGCGGAATTTCACAGAATTAGAATGGCCCATATTACAAAACTTTATTTCTGAAAGAAGGTACATTTCGCAGTGGAATTTACCTCTTCCAGCTTTCTGCGTTAATTTGGGAATACAATGTCATGGGGTGATGTAAATTTTTCTCATTTATGTACGTATTATCGCTTCATATTCGGAGGTCAACTCATTGTTTTTTAAAGTCACACACCCACAGATAATTAGATTTTTTTTTTTTCAGAATTAGAATTCGCGGAATTTCACAGAATTAGAATGTAGAAATATTGCAAAATTGTATTCATCTTCTGAAAGAAGGTACAATTCCCAGTGGAATTTACCTATTCCAGATTTCTGCGTTAATTTGGGAATACAATATCGTGGGATTATGCATTTTTTTTTCTCAACTGTACATATTATTGCGTCATATTCGGAGCTCAACTCGTTGTTTTTTAAAGTCACACAAACACATAATTAGATTTTTTTTTTAGAATTAAAATTCACGGAACACATAATTAGAATGTAGACGGTCCATATTACAAAACTGTATTCACCTTCAGAAAGAAGGTACAATTTCCAGTGGAATTTACCTCCTCCGGTTTTCTGCGTTAATTTGGGAATACTGTGTTAATTTGTCATGTGGTGATGCATTTTTTTCTCAACTGTACACATTATTGCGTTATATTCGGAGGTCAACTCGTTGTTGTTTTAAAATCAAACACACATAGAGAATTAGATCTTTCTTTCAGAATTAAAATTTACAGAATTTCACAGAATTAGAATTTTTACTCGTGGTGTCATTTTTGACTAAAATTGAATATCTTGCAGTAAAGTGTCAAGTTTCAGATGAACCGCATTCCTCTTGTACTCAAAATCATTAAAAATCTAGACCAGATGAAGCACCAAAATTCCACAAAAATGCAGGAGGAAAAAAAAAACCTTAATTTTCATATGATACCATTTTAAAATTGTCAAAAATACTATCTTTGAAAAGGAATTTTCAAGTTCTTATGAGAGTACTTTAAATAAGTTATTTATCAATTGACACTTTAATGCCAAATGTTAAATTTCGACGTGTTGGCATCCGTGGCACAAATATGACATCACATTCGTGATGTTCAATGACGTAATTTCAACGTCACAAATATGATATGACGATCACAGTCTGAGATGACGTCATAGTAATGTTTTTGGCAAAATGCTATGCGGGTAGTTTATATTTTTATCATCTTTCTGATTCCAAAATAACTTAAAGCGAGTTTTTTCCGTTTAGATGCTAATTTGAAATCAGCGACGAGAAATAGCATTAAGCTATACGAAGTAAAATGTACTTGTGAACTTCCCCTATCTTTTGAAATTTTATTTGGATTTCTGAAAATTAACTTCTTCGTCGCGCACATGTTTGCATATAAAAAGTAAAAGTATTTTTCTGGCAAATTATAATCTGTATAGAAATATACGGGTTAGTTTTAAATAAATTGGCAATTTAAGATTGAAATGAAACAGAAAATAAATTTGATGATGACACAAACATTTCGGAAATTTTACGTAAAACTTGTCAAATGAGATGCATTCGTACTATATCTAGTTTTATAAATATTCAGATCTTGTTGCAATAGCTGTTGCACTCTTATACAAAATTTATTACAATTACATACATTAAATTCAGCAATACGGAAATAATATGACTTCATCTGAAATAGCACCTAATCACCATGGCAACCTAGAGTCCTTACATATCATGGGATATGATTGAATTGATTACGTATAATAGGATTTAACAGAATGAGAAAACTTTCATTAATATCTTTTTTTGATTCGCTTTTCATAAAATTTGAAGTGACTCGACAAAATTATGCAACGATTATATATATTAAATTTCAAACCATTCGGTTTTGTAGTTTTTACGCGGTTGTATACGGACAGACGGACGGACCAGATGAACACTAGAGGTGCTACGTATTTATATATTTGCGAATGCAGCTAAAAAGGCTTTGGTATTGGTTTATTGTAGTCTAACAGACAAAGTAAGAAAATGATTCATTATATGCCTCATTTTTAAATTGAATAAAAAATTATAGAAAATAGATGAATTTGATAGATACTAATTTTAAAAGATTATGCTTATAAGATCATACTTATAAGAGTACTACTCATTGTTTTAAAAAGAATTTTTACCACGGCAAAACGGTATTATATTTAAAAGGAATAACATTTCTGGAACAAAATAGGTTTATTTAACGTTAAAAAAAATGGAAACTTGGAAGCTATTTAAATGTATAGCAACTTAACTTTAAAAACAAATCATCCAGAAATATCTGAAGCTCAATCAGTATAAGTATTATACACGCATAACATAAAATTAATTTCAGGATATAATTTTGCTACAATATTAAAGAAAATGTACTACAATACAAACGTATTTCGAAAGGATAAAATGCAAATTAAGAAAACACCTGTCTAATGACGTGAAATTTACGCAAATATATAAATATTTTTAAATATAAATTCTTAGCAATTTTCCTTGAAAACAAATTATACGGAAATATGCGAACCTTTATCAGGATAGGAATTATACATGCATGATATTATGAAATGTATTTGAGGATATAATTTTCTACAATTTTTTTATTACGTGTGTAAATATGTACAATAAAATACACATAACATAATAAAATATAAATGTGTATAATGTATTTTAAATTTACACATTTTAACTAATTTTTTCCCACAGTATCTATCTATCCACCTATCTATATCTATATGTCTACCAACTTACTTACCTATCTATCTGTCTATCTATCTATCCATATATCTATCTATCTCTCCCTTTCTCTCTCTCTTTTATACATATAGTGTATATATACCGGGTGTTTCAAAAGGTCGGTGCGAAGATAATAAGAGGATAAAAGAAGATCTATGGATCACAGAAACATGAGTTTTGCAGATAAATATTCAGCGTAATAGGAGGTTTTGTATGAGACCAATAAAAAAATTAATTAAAAATCTCGACAACAGAAGGCGCTACTGCAGATAATTCCATAGAATAATTCCGTATTACTCATGCAACTTAGGATTAGGATGCAAAAACGTGTATTCGCGTGTAAACGTGTATTCGCGTGTAAACGTGTAACGCAGTATTCTCTAACGTTTTTGTATCCAAATCTTGCGTTGTGCTAGCAATACGGAATTATTCCAAGGATTTATCTGCAGTAGCACCCCCTATTTTCGAGATTTTGACTGATTTTTGCTAGTATGAAATCCCGCACAATGCTGAATATTTATCTGCAAACCTTATGACTCTCCGACCCATAGACCTTTTTTTATTATTTTCGCACCGAACATTTGAAACATCCGGTATATATATATATATATATATACCGGATATACTTGGTGGGTGCAACATTATACAAACCTTTAAAAATCGAGACATGACTGACTCCATCTATGCAAAGATAAAGTGTGATATTAATGGTTATAACGTTTATAAAGATGGAAAAAGTAATCGTGATTTAGGGATTACTAGAGAAAAATTGGTTGGATTGAAGAACGGTGAATGCATTGTAACAGCTTTAATGAATTGTATCGGTAATGACAAGTTCAAGAGTATCAAATATATCATATTCAATGTCAAAAAGATGTTGATACCTAAGGTTTTGAATTTGATATCGCAAAAAATAGGAAGACATAACATAGATCTGGGTATTGATCTATTAAAATATAGAATAAAATTAAATAATTGGCAAAGTTACTGTAAGTCAAAGTGTGAAAATCAGGAAGATGCAGATATAGTGTATCTCGTTATAGACTACATAGGAGGGTGCTACAGTAATGTAAATTATAAAAGGATTTTTAATAAATATAAGGACATGTTACCGATAAAAAATTTAAATATTGTTAAAGCATTTAAGTATGACAAGCCTTTAGGTAGAATGATCTTTAATTATAATTATTATGCTAAAAATATTAATAGGAACGAAAATGCAGACATTTGTAAATGTAATGAGGATGTGTACAACAAATATGTAGTCAAACATTATGGACATGTAATAACTGGGAATCTAGATATCATACAAAATGTCAAACCGAAAAATCAAATGAGTTATGGAGCAAAATACAGAATAAAACGGAATTTCACGAAAAGTAATGCAGTTAAACGGTTTAAATATAATATAGAAATCTTTATACAAAAGTTAACTTATAAATACAGACTACCTGGAGAATTATTTGAAGAATGGAAATATCATATTTTAAAGGAACTAGAGGAGACATACGTTAAAAACTTTGAGGGTTTGTCCGAAGAGAAATATATTGATTTAAGAAAAGCTATAAAAAACATCCAAGATGATTTTATAATAACATATGTAGATAAGGCAAGTACTAACTATGCAATTATCTGTAAAAAAATATATGGAAAAATATTAAGAGAAAGTTATGAAAACACAAATAATTATGAGTTAATTAGGGCAAAAATTAATGAGGTGGAGAACAGAATTAAGGCAATGTATAAAAAAATTAAAACAAAACAAGATAACTTGAATTTTCCTTATTTGGTTTTAATATCCAAGTTCCATAAATGCCCTGTGAAATTTAGAACCGTTACATGTGGTTATAATTCCTATATTGAATGTGCGAATAAAAAATTATTAAAGGTATTGAAGAGAATATTTTTGAAGATTAAAAGTGAGAATTCAACTTTTATAATAAGTAATAGTTATGAACTGTTGGAAAAAGTAAAAAGGTATAAAAATAAGATTACAGGATTGTATGCATATGATTTTGCAGATTTGTTTAACAACATAGAGATTGACGATTTGAGGGAGAAGATATTGGAGGTGTATAATAGATATGGTGATTCATACATGGATTTAAGTGAATTTCAAAATTTGTTTCAATTGGTGGTTCAAGAGAATTTTTTATCTGAGGGCAATAAGGTATATAAGCAGATTAAGGGTATCCCCATGGGGGGGAGTTGCAGTTCAATTTTGGCCGACATGTATCCAGATATATATGAAAATATAAGTGAATTACATAAAGACATAATGAGTTTCAGATATATCGACGACGTTTTGATTGTCGAGCTGAATGGAATAAAGATTAACCATGAATTTAAATATTATCCTAAAAATTTAGATTTGAAACTTTCCGGTAGTCATAATAGTTGCAATACAAATTACTTAGATGTAAATCTAAAATTAGAAAACAGAAATTTAATTACATCGGTTTATGATAAAAGAGACGATTTTAACTTTAAAACAATTGCAATATTGAATTTCAATTCAAATGTCCATATATCGGTATTCAGAAACATTTATATTAACGGTTTAAACAGATTAAACCGATTGACATCGGATAGTATCATTTTGAATGAGGATATGCTGAAATGGTACGTCACTGCTGTGAAACAGGGTTATCCTGTGAGTCTGGTCAAAAATATGACGTATAATTATGTTAGAACTTGCAAGAACAGAAGTGAATTGATGCCTTTACTCGAAGCGTGTGGTTTACGGAATGTAGTGGAAACAGATCGCTTTTGATATGGATTGATTTCGGTCGGTCGGTTTCATTTAGCTTTAATCTTGTTTCATTTGTTTTTTTCAATATGGTCTCGACAGGTAAATCTGGGGAATGTTGCATGCCTAAAAACAGTTTTAACCTTGCATTAGCGTGTCATAAGCCACGCAGACCTGTCTCCATGTTTAATTAGTTATTTGCCTTGTTTCTTATGGTTGTTTTGTTTAAGTTAAAGTTGTTTATGTTGTGTTTTTTTAAGTTTGTTTATTAAGTTAAATTATAGTTCTTATTTGGTTTGGTTAAGTTAATTTGTGCTTCAATTAAAGTTTACAGTTTGTGGTAATGCTTGAAATAACTATTGGAATTTTTTAATTTTATGTATATATATATATATACACACACACATACACACATATATGTATATATGAAAGGATAAAAATAAGTAAATAAAAATAAACCCCTTTTTAAAAGATAAACCCTTTTTAAATTCAAAAGTTAAATTAAATTTTTAAATCAGAAAACCCAACTTATTTTTCATAGACTCTTAAAACAAATAAATAAAAATATTTTCTTCATCATAAAAATCTTTGACACTGATTGATACTTATGAAACAGATTTGGAAAAGAAATTACCCTTTGTTGACATAAGATAGTCATCATAAAACATATTAAATTATCTTGGAAGCATCATTATATTTATAGCATAAACAGAGTTATTCAGGCTATGCTAGATAATTTAAGAATGGAATTATAAACAACAAAGGAGTGATTTCAAATCAATAAATCAAAGTAAATATGTTAGTTTAATTAGTGTCAAAGTAGAAAATTGATAATTAGTAAATCATAATTAAATTTTGCCTGATTTGACATTTCATAGTATGAGTAGCTCATAAATAATATTTAACATTTAAATTAGAAGTAGCTCTTGTTGTGCAATCATAAGTTCAGACTCTTTGTCTCCACATAAAAAACAGTTATAAAAAAGATAATGTACCAATCATGAAAGATTAAGCCTCCCACTTTGATACTTCTGCCCTCTGCTGGGAAAAGTAATAACTAACTGATTAAAAGCAGAGTGCAGAGGGAAAGAGAAGTCAGATTATGATAAGATCCTATCTTAAATAATACGCAGAAATTCGAGAGCTGTTGATCTTAACATATCTCATGTCGCTGGACCTGACTTAAGATGATATCATGCATTATTACAGAAAATAAAGTCAGGTTCAGCATAAACTGTCTCATCATTGTGTAAGGCCATGACTACACTCAAATAATATGACATACAAACGGAAACATTTCATATATATATATATATATACAACGTGAAAATTTTTCTTTTACTTTATGAACGCAAAAATTCCGTAACATATTAAGTATCGGATTTTCGATTAAATAATTTTGGAATTTTATTAAAAAAATATATATATATATATATATTAAAAATCGGAAAAGAATCGGAATTGCTATTATTAACGTAATTTTACATTAATTGCGCTGATCTGTGGTACTTTTAAAATTATGGCGATTTCGATACTGGCCGATATTTTTAAAAGCAATTCTGGTCATGTAAATTTAGTTTAAGTCGATTCAAATACAAATTTATCATATTTCTTGAAATATGAATGAATTCCTCGTTGCAATTATTTTACAAATTTATTCGGATATTTTAAACTAGGTTTTAAAAGCTTATCGTTGATTATGATAGTACATATTCAAGCACTTAAGCAACCGTAAATCGATATCAAGTAGATAGAGCATGACTACTTTTACTTTTAATTGAGAATAACATAGGAATAATTTAATCATATCAAAATTTGTTGATCTTATATTAACGCATTAATACATGGTGTCCCATTTTTGGGACGCTTCAAATTTTAATACATTTGTATAATTTTCTTCTTCTTTATAGCATGAAAATTGTATGAAATAATTATCTATAAATGTCTTTATCTGTTATTGAGCGATGACAGCATAAGATGGATATTTATTTCCTTTAATGAAAGCTATTTTCGGTGTTAACAGATTTTTCAGGATAGTAAATGTAAAAAGTAAGATTATTTGTGTTTTTTCTACCAAGGATATAAAGAAATAAGTCATAATCTTAGCTTGTAGACTTCTGTGAAATACGTATTTTTTTTTATTGTGAAATTATATGTCCAGACCTACATTTTATGCATTTTTGTAACGTACAAAATATAGGGCTCTAGGCAAGAATGGATAATTATTTTTATTAGTCATTTAGAGGACAATTATTTATGTGAAGTGCATTTCAAGATGATTATAAAACAAATAGTTTTTAAGACTCAAATACGATTATTTTTAGTTTACTATTACTAATACTTATAATGTTATTAATCTGTGTAATGAAATAAATACATTTTTTAGTACTTCATAAAAATACTAACAAAAGTATATAATATACAAATTAAAAGTTTATTTTATATGAATTTAGAAAAAAAATAATTTTGTGTATTATAGTATTACATATACTATGCATATTCCCATGTATAATCAGTTTACATTTTATCAAATAAATACAAAAATTTTTAGCGTAAATTTTTAAAATATTTTTCCAGTACATTTTGCAAAATTTTAAAGTGATATTACGAACAAATTTCAGAAAACAAAAATTCAGGCACAAATGGGTTAAGTTTTAAATATGAGTAATGTTAATTTTAATGTTTTTTGTTGGAATTGTTGAATTTGTGAAATATGTTGTAAGTATATATTATAGAACTTGTAGTAAAATAGACGGGGATTTTGTCAACACCTTTTTATATGTATGTTTTTTAAACTCTACCTTTTTGGCTCAGGACAAGTACAAAAAATAGTAGTTTTAGATATTTAATGTAACAACAAATTTACAAGAGGTTTGTGTTATAAAATTATCATTTAACCCTCTATCAATTGACGGTACTTATAAGTACCATTAAAAAAACTTATTATAAAATTCATTTAATACATCAATTAGTTGTAATACAGTTTAGAATGAGTTATAGATAAATTACTTTATCTTGCTCCAAAAGCATTATTGGTTGTACAAAACAAATATATTTTTTAAAAGGATGATTTATTTTGCCTTGGCATTGGGGGGGGGGGGATTTTTCATTTTGGAAGTATTTCTATATTTCTATTGTAAGAACATTATATTTTTGCATTTCATAATTCTACAAAATACTAAGAAATATATTTAAAATAAAAGATTTGAGCGGGGTTACAAATATTGCACAAAATCCCTATAAATTCAAATTTAATTAATCCTTCTAAATCCTCCAATCCTTCTAAAATCCTTCTAATATTTATTAAATGACTATGTAAATCTTCTAATATAGTTTAAACAATTCACGAAAAATGCTTTAGAAGTTAAAATTTTCATGAATTCATTATTCGGTGCATAAAAGGTTTAAATAAGTGCCTCAATTCCACCTTTTATTCTTTATACATGTAAAAAAAGTTTGATATTTCTTAATCTCGTAAAACATATACAATAATCTATTTTCCGAATTACTTGAGTTTATAAAAAAGCTTTTAAAAAGCTTGGGGTTTAACTTTATAAACCTCAGAAAACAGTAAATTGTTAAGATTTATAAAAGGATTTATAAAAACAAAAGAATTTTTGTTGGTTCTAATTTTCGGAAATTTTTCCGGAGTTTTTTTTATAGTATATTAATCAGTATCCGCAAATAGGAATAACAGTTTCTTGGATGCTATCCATTCATAATTATAACTTTCAATGTTCAATGAAGATATTTTATTCCCAAACATGATAAATTAACAGAATTTAAATTAACAGCAATATTAGTTTCTTACGTATTTACAAATTCAGTTACACAGCTAAAAAATGTTTAATTGAGAATTCATAAAATCCTAAAAACCAATATATTACTTTGAGAAGTTTGATTAATATACTATAAAATCTACCCGAAAACGTTTTCCAAAAACAGTTTCAGCAACAGGAACTTTATTTATATGTATATGTTACATTATTAAATCTTCTTTCACGATATTTTCCCTGTTTTATGCTAAATTACTACTATATTCACCAATTCCTCATTCTCTATTAATATCTATCATTAATTCTGTTAAATTCCCCTTAAATTAATTATTATCGTGGTCGATTTTCTTTAATATAAAGCTTTTAGTTATTCTTAAATTGTATCATGGTTTCCGATCATTTCGGTGAATTCGAATATGTTTTCGAAAGCCATTTGGTTTTTTTTATTACGAGATTAATTTCGTGCCTTGGTTTACAGTTTACTATAAAATGCGTCCGCTTCAGTTTGTTAGGACTCTTTGCTTTATCATTCCCATTGGTCATGACGCAGACAGTACACGTATCCCCTATTCTCACATTGGCCAGAGTGAGCACTATATTATGATTTTGTATTTTCCCGCTTGTCCACAAAAAGCAACTGCATGCAATCTCCCGACAGATTTTGGTCGAGTTTTCAACATGTAAACAGTTCCCTGGCTGAGCGTTTTACTCATCATTTGTTCCCAATGATTTACATCCAGTGATTTAACCATAATAATTTGTTCAAGAGTGATGTTCGATGTATTTTAAAAATATCTCCTTACAACTATTTACTTTAGATATGCCGCTGCTCATTTCAACCCTGTGTGGACTGCTTCCATGCCGCACATTTAAATAAAAGCATGGACTTATGAATCGCCTTGCTTTTTGTCTATCGAGAAACACCTGCTGTTTTTACTGATTGCCTTGTTCAGCCACGACACGACTGCAACAGTCGAATTGACGACTGTTATCCATCATTCAATCTATGCGCACGGATCGGCACGATTATCTCAATTGACGTGATATCACCGATCTGGGTATCAACATTTTCTCACGATGCTTCATTTTACTACATATTACAATAGTTTTCCTCTATTTTCATCGATGTTTATCGTATAATTCCTATTTAACGTTATATATATATATTTTTAAACTCACAAATATATTGTTTTATGTGCTTTGTAATGATAAAGAACGCTTTCTGTGTCGTGGATAACTCAAAAAATTTTATTTTATATTTTCGTAGTTTAAATGTTACATTTCTCTTTTTTTGCAATAGTAATACGTTCTTTTAAAGAAAAGAAATCTGCACTATGTACAGGCATTTTTTGTAATATTTTCAATACATTTCAATAAGAAAAATAATGTTAAACTTCCCTTAGTTATTATTTATTATTTTCTCAAACATCTATTAAAAAAATATTTATATTTAGTAATAAAATATCTAACAATTAATTTCATTGTGGCTTATACATTTTCATTTAAGTTTAAAACTTTCGTCTATTGATATATGTAATAAGCTTTTAAAATGTTTATTTCTGAACATAAATTCCTTTGCTTTTAAAAAATTAATTATGCTTATGCAAAGAAACATAATATATCAGCGAGTTTCAACATATTATGAAATATGAAGCATTTTTGCTCATATTAATATAAATAAGAAACTGTGGTAGGAAACTGAATAAAGAATCTGAGAAGAATACGACAGGAATTTTCCAGTTGGTAGAATTAGCCGTTTATATTTTCATAAGGTTTCTTTTATCTATGTGAATAAGAACCACAACCTCTTTTTAAAAACAAACAAAAATCCCTTTAAATATGGCTTCTACATTTGACAAAAAAGCTAACACATCAAAATAAGTTTAAATTTGTCATCTACAATATCGTTGTGCACTGAAACTTTTATCCACAATATAAAATAATCCTTCAGAATATCTTTAGTATGTAAAAAGCATTGGTATCACAAATTAAAATCTATTTATAAAACAAAAAATATTATTTTATTGGATATTATTTCATGCAATACAATGCCATAGTACTATTATTGGGTAATCTCTTTAGAAGATCATTAATATATAAATAGTATAGGTATTATTAATTGAAAGCTATTTACAAAAGAAATATTGTTATATAATGGGACATTATTTCATACAATACAATGCCTTAGTACTATTATTGGGTAATCTTTTTACAAGATCATTTTTTTATAAACAGCACAGGTTTTATTAATTATAAAGCTATTTATAAGACAAACATTATTACTTAATGGCACATTATTTCGTGCAGTACAATGGCATAGTGCTCTTATTGGGTAATCCTTTTATTATGGGTATTACGAACTAAAAGCTATTTACAATACAATAATTGTTATTTAATTGGATATTATTTCATGTAGTACAATGCTATACTACTATTATTGGATAAACTTTGACAAAATTATTTTAAATTACCATTAGAATTATTGTACAAAAGGTCAAGGGATTGCATTTTATGAATTAATTCCTAGATGTCAGATCTTTTATTATATAATACTTCCAGATGTTTTATGAAGTTTTAGAAATATGTAAATTAGCTTAAAACATTTTAAATTAAATTAAATTAATTACATTTCATAAATTAAAAAAAAATATGTTTATGCAGAGAAAAGGAGCATTGATAATTTTAAATAAGAATATTTTAATATAAAGCATTTTAGATCATAAGCGGTACTCGAAAGGCAATACATTGACTTCAAGTACACGCATGTCAAAAATTAAGGGTAATTGACCGGACGCTTCCGATTTTTCACATTTTGTTGAATAGCTACTGAAATTCTTGAACTTCTAGAACGTAATGAACATGTTTGACTTCATATCCCAGTGAAGATTTAGTATAGACGGCAATTAGGGGGATGGTAACAAATTTAATAATAAAATAATATTTGCGATCTCGTGCATAAAAGAAATTGCGGAAAATGGTCCGACAGTGTGTTAAATGGCTATTTGCATCCTCTTCAAAATTTGTATTTATTTGTGTAAACGTAGCACTAATATTAGTGAAGATGTTAACGTTTCTAGGAAAAGTTCCAACGTTTTTCGTTTATAACATACATAGATTTCAATAAATTCTACAAAACATTCCGAAAACATGACAAAGAACAGAAGAAACAGTATACTGAATTAAACTTGACGATATTGAATATTTGGCGAGATATGGGCAATTATATGAAATAATTTTTAACTGCGCATGCGTTGAAGATTCCAAAATGTTTATTTTATAATATGGTAGTCAGACATTTTGGGCAACTTCTATAAAAATTTCAGTCAAATATTGTGAAAAGTCAGAAAGATTCTGCGATTTGATTGAAAAATTGTAGAAATTTTTTTAGAATAAAGCTACTTCTAGAAAGCAACTCACTATATCGACCCTATATTTCTGAATTTTCGCGATATATCACTTGACATTTTATATACTTTGCCCTAAATAGCTGAATACCAAATTATGATATAAAAATTTAGGAATCTTCCACGCTAGCGCCGTTAAAAATTATTTTATACAAATGCCCATATCTTATCAAATATTCAATATATTCATGTTTTAATTGCAGTATACTATTTATACTGTTCTTTGTCAGGTTTTCGGAAAGTTGTGTTAAATTTGATTGAAATCTCTATAGGCTGTAAGGAAAAAAGTCTGAAATTTTCACAGACACTTTAACATCTTCCGAACATAAGTGCTAACACAAATGCGCACAAACATTGAACAGGACCTAAATAGTAATTTAACGCAGTGATAGACCATTTTCAGCACTTTCTGTTTCATAAGTGACTGCAAATATTATTTTATTAATAAATTTATCATTAGCCCCGTAATTGTCTTCCCAACTAAATCTTCACTGATAAATAGAAGTCAAACATGTTCTTTGCATCCCAGAAGTTCAAGAACAATTCATTAAACATTTCAGTAGTTATTCGACAAAATGTGTAAATTCGAAAGTGTCCACTCACTTAACCTTAATGTTTCTACATGAGTGTACACTATATAGCCATTAATCACCAGACAATTTCAATATTAAACATTTTGTCGAATATTTAAAGATATACTTGTCACTTTTTCTCGAACTACAGCATAATGAAGAGTATGTTTCACTTCATATTCAACAACGGCTATATAATCAGGAGAACAATTAGGGGGCCAACAAAAAATCAAAGAAAAAAATAATATTTGGGATCACCATGTAAAATAAAATGCACGAAAGGAATATCGATATAGCTTACGAATATGTGGATATTGTACAATATGTGTATGGATTTGTCTAAGAATAGCGCATTTATTCATGGGGATATAACGATTTTTTTTATTAAGTTCAAAATATTCTTGCATGTTTTTTGTTTATATCATGCAGGGTTTCTCCCAAATTAAAGCCAGTTTCAGAAAATGCAACAAAATTTAGTAGAAATAATATGGTGCAATTGGAATGTAAATATATTAAACATTTGTTGAAATACGAGCGGTTGTATGAAATATTTTTATTTGTGCATGCGCGAACGATAACAAATATATATTTTTTTTTATGATTTAATAAATTCATAAAAAAATCCAGTCAAATATCGTGAAAATTCAGAACAATATCGGCGATAGAGTGAGCTGATATTTAGTTGTTCTATAAAAACAGTTAAATGATAATTGGTTTTCCATAAATTGTCGTTTTTTACTTTTGTTTTTCTTGATTTTCATTTTTTCTTGATGCATTAGTCATTCTTGGAAAACCAACAGGACGAGCCTATTCAAAGAAAAAAGGGAGTATCAAAATCTAAGCATTTCTTCTAAATCTACTCGTTGACATTCATTAAATACCAACCCCTTTGCTGAAAGCCAGTTAATAAAAAATGTCAATTTGTGAAAAATCCCTTTTCATTGAGCAGCTTTTAGAGAGCAACTAAAAATCAGCTCACTCTATCGCCGATATCTTTCGGAATTTTCACGATATATGACTTTTTTTTTTTTTTTTTTTTTTATGCGTTGCTCCATAAAGTTGACTATTAAATCATGAAACAAAACCTTTGTTATCGTTCTTGCATGAACAGATAAAAAATATTTCATTCAAGTGCTCATATTTCATCAAATGTTTAGTATATATACATTCCAATTGCACTATATTATTTTTACTACATTTTGACAATTTTTTTAAACTTGCGTTAAATTTGATAGAAAACCTTGCATGATATAAACAAAAAACATGCGAGAATTTTTTTAACTTAGGGAGTCTCAGGACTCTTAAAATTGGAAAAAAATGAAAAAAAAAGACCATTTTCAACATTTAATATCTTAAAACGTATTTGAATTTAAGACAATTTTAATTGGAATAAAATATATAAGTATGTTCTTTCATTTCATGTATTTAAAAAATTATAAGATGCTGAATTAGTTTTTACAGGGGATTCCAAACTGTTAGACATTTGACAAGCAAAAAATCGGCATAACACTTTACGCGCACGACTACAAAATAAGTATTGCAACTACAATGAAAATTTTGTTGCCTATTTATACTTCAGATTGTAATAATTACCCTGAACCTAAATAAATTTGTATTTAAAGCTTTTTTATATTTTTAATACAAAGTTGTATTTAGCTAATGCAAAATTAAGACAATTTCAACAATATAATCACTTAAAAAATATTGTTTTGAACAATAAAAAGGAAATTTTAGGTTCAGTTTATACAGACTAACGTGAAACATGTATTTTGAAAATTTTATGAAAAAATATTCATAAGTTTTTGGGATATCGTGCGCGATATGCCCAAAAACGTCATTTGGAGAAAAAAAGCTTCAAAGTTTCCGAAACGACGCTTCAGCTATTAGTCCAAGAGCTGTTAAACATTTTAGGGAAGGTATTTAAGGCACCCTGAAAATTTGTGCAACACTTCTTTTGTAATGGCTGAATACAAAATCGAATGTCTGTCTGAAGCATCGTGGCCCAAAAACTGTGCCAGACACGTGTCAAGTGCCATTTTTTGACTACCCCCCCAAAAAAAGGTATTTGAGGCACGCTGAGATTGAGACAGAACAATATTTATACTTAGAAAAAAAATATTTTGAAAACGACAGACGCTTTAGTCGGCCCAAAAACTGTGCCAGACACGTGTCAAGTGCCATTTTTTGACTACCCAAAAAAGGTATTTGAGGCACGTTGAGATTGAGGCAGAATAATATTTATGCTTAGAAAAAAATATTTTGAAAATGATAGACACTTTAGTCGGCACAAAAACTGTGCCAGACACGTGTCAAGTGCCAAATGGCACTTGACACGTGTCTGACACAGTTTTTGGGCCACGATCCTTCAGCCAGACATTCGATTTTGTATTCAGGCATTACAAAAGAAGTGTTGCACAAATTTTCAGGGTGCCTCAAATACCTACTCAAAAATGTTCAACAGCTCTCCTACTATATTGAACGTGTATAAATGTAAAAGCCATAACTTCAGTTCTAATAGGGATTTCAAGGAAACAATTATGCCAAAATGTTCAGAAACGATAGGAGTTTAACATCTAAAAAAATTAAAATTTCGAAACTTTTAAAGCTTTAAGAGTCCTGAGGCCCCTTAAAAAAATCGATATAACTCCAAGAATATACCGGGTGTCCCAGACAATGACTGATGGATTTTAAAATTCCGTAACTTGCAAACAGTGACAAATATTAAAAAAATTCTTGCAGGAGTGTTATGTAAAATGTCAGGAGTTTTTATACTGCGATTATCAGTTTTAGTTACAAATAGCATCGATAGATGGCGCTGCAAGCAAAAACCGCTAAATCCAGGCATGATTTTTCGGTCTCTCTCTTCTTCCATTCGAAAAAAGGAAATTAAACTGTTTTGAATAGATCCCAAATTACCAAACATCGGGCCTGGACTGAGCGCTTTTTGCTTTCAGCGTCATTTATTGTTTGAAATTCAAACTAAAATCAAGAATCGCAGTAGAAAAACTCCTAACATCATACATGACCCCTCATGCAAGAATTTTTTAAATATTTGTCACCGTTTGGAAGTTATTAAATTTAAAAATCTATCAGTCATTTTTGGGACACCTGGTACGTGCTGTTCTTACAGAAAGAAATACACATATTTTACAATATCTACATATTCGCATAGCTGCAATTTTTATGGATTTTCCGCCCCCTAAAATTTAATAGCAAATTTTACCTAAATAAATTGCCAAAATGTAACGATTTCTAACGATTGAACAAGACAAAAATTTCTCTTAAAATTTAGTGGTAACAAAAACCCGTAAAAATTGGCAGTTATGCATTCGTGAGCTATAACGATAGATCATGTCGTGCATTTTATTTTACAGGGTGATCCCAAATATTGCTATATTTGTTTGGTTTATTATTTGCCCCCTAATTGTCCTTCTGAATAAATCGCAGTTGATAAATATGAATTAAATAGATTCTTCATAATCCTGAAATTCCAGAAATATTCGACAAGTACCAGGTGAGCCAAATGTTCGTTAAAACTTTAAAAAATCATAAAAAAGGAAGAAATTGTGATGAAGGACTGCAATTTGCAAGAAAGGGCCCACAAGGTAGTCGGATTTTTTTTTTTTTTTTTTTTAGCAGCAAAAAAGAAAAAAAAATAGTTATAAAATCACATGTAGAGGGCGCTGACGAGACGAAACATAATGAACAGGAGAACAATACGCTCCATTCATTTTTTCTTCGAATAACAAATGTTCAACATGACCCCCAGAACATTTTACGACACAACCTGGTTGTGTCGTAGTACCTGTTCATTGTGTTTCGTGTCGTCAGCGCTTTCTACATGTGATTTTTAAACTATATATATATATATATATATATATATATATATTATTTTTTATTTTTTTTTTTTGCTGAGCCCTTTCTTGCAAACCGCACTCCTTTATCACAATTTCGTCCTTTTTATGAGTTTTTAAATTTTTAACGAATTTTTGGCTTACCCGGTATATCTTTAAATATTCGACAAAATGTGTAAAACTGAAAGAGACCGGTGATTAATAGCTATATAGTACAGTTAAAATTCCTATTCTTCAATCAGGTGTTTAAAAATATCCTATTGCATTTTATATTAATAAGAGGCTTTATTTAAAATTAAAATTTGTTACTAACTTAAATTGCGAAAATTCATAATTATGCTGATGTTAGTTCAAAATCATGCTTTCTATTGAATAGCATTAAAAGTTTTGTCTCAACATAGCACGAAGGTATATATTTACTATAAACATGGACGAAGTATATTTAAATACCAAGACAATTCTAACAAAAAAGTGATTGAGTAATATTTCTAACACAATGTAAAATAAAATATCTTTCAATTTTGATAAAGTTTATTCATATATTTTCGATTCTAAAGTAAAATTAAGTTATCGGATGTTCTATCTATTTGAGAACGATTTCCGGCTGCATGATTTCCTGAACGTTTAATTTCTTAATCAATGATGAAATTTTAAATTACTAATTTCAGTTCCGCGACTAATTTTATAAAATATATGAATCAAATGATTCTTTATAGTTCAAGAATTATGGTGAATTCAAATTGCAGCTAGTTAATGTACATTTACATGACCTGAATTTATTCTAAAAATAGGCAGTCTACATCTTGAAAACTATACTTTCATAACTAGATTCAAAATTAAGCAGATTTTTTTAATATACTATATAGTTAGTAAATTTAAGTACAAAAAAGTTATAATTTTCTTAAAATTCGATTAAACAATACGTTAATTTCACATTCTTATATAAATTAATAAAAAAATGTCAAAAGAAATAGCATTCTTTTATAAAAATTCACAAAAATGTAGAAAAAATTATGTATTTTTGTAAAATACACTAAAAAGTAGAAAAAAATTGAATGCGAATTTCTCGAAATTAGTCAGCTATCGCCAAGTTGGCTTCCTATATGGCAACCAATTTTTGTCGCCAAATTTGTCAATATTTCGTCAAGTTGGCCAAAATTTTGCACTATTGTGGTAACCCTGTCATTAATATATTTCAGCAAATACTCATTGTTGAAGCTTATACTGATTTCTCCATGGGGAATCAACCTTTATCTCCTATTGCCCACTCTAGGGATTGAATTTAAGATCAGTGTCCAATTCATGCATTGTCCTCAGAAATACACGTAGTGTGACACCGCCTGTGTTTGATACCCTTCCAGTAGTTGATCAAATTTGTGAACTATTGCACCAATTTAGGCGGAATTCATTTTTACACGTGGCACTAGACGGAATATTTTTATTTGAAACTTGTAACACATGTTGTCACATTGTTGTCAACGGCCTGCAGTAAGAAAAGCCATTTTATGATATTTTTTTAATTAGAAAATAGAAAAATTTAGATTTTCATTAATTGGAGAGAGTTATGGTAAGTTAAAATAATCCAATTCTGTCTTACTTATTTCAAATAATAGTTTATATGAATTATTATTAATCACAGACAAAGGATGATATTTTAATGATTAATTTTTGAATTTTCGACTGATTTCTTCGATTGATCAACTACTGGAAAAATGACAATTAAAGAAACTATTTATTTATAATTTTGTTGCTATTTCATTTAAGGAGATTTCATTTTTGGCCACTTTAGGACATTCATTAAGGGTTGTAACAATCATGCGAGTTTACTTCTAAAACTTAATAGGAAGGAAATATAATAAAAAACCCGTAGCACTGGCATTATTTGATCAACTACTGGCTGAGCCACCCTATATTCCAAATTTCAAACTTTTATGTGAACAGGAAGCGGGCAAAAAACCGAGTTAACAGATTTGAGTACCACATAGAAACAAAATTGTAAGTTAAAAGTAAGCTAGTAAAAAATCACACTGTTAGATTTTTTTTTTGTGTGTGTGCATGCTAAGAAATTACTTTTACAAACCGCTAATAATCTCCTGTATCTATATACTTTTTGTGGTTCTAATTCATCAGATAAGAAAACAAATGCAGCAGTTTCATGTACCCTGTTTTATTTGATTGGTTGTCATGACTATATTTCTAGATATAGCTTTTAATATTTGGGGAAAATTTGAGATTGTGCATATGGGATATTGGGGATTGGGATATTGAGAAGTAAGTAATATTTTTTTTTTTTTCAGGAAAACATTTGAAATATATATTTTTCAATTCACTGTTGCAACCCCGTTGTCACACGATGTGGTGTATTAGAAATTGTAATTTTTAAATAAAAATGTACGTTCATGATTTTTATTGAAAAGATATTATTTCAAATGGTCCCCAAAATCATTAAGTTTTCTGTTGAATACAAAATACTTTTGATTTTGCAGTTTATCAGATATAAAATAGTGGTTGACATATCTTACTCAAAGGGCTGGAATGTCTTAATATTTAGTAAAAACTTTTCGTGAAATATAATATTTATTTTAGAATTAACGCTTCGTGAAATATAATATTTATTTTAGAATTAATGTTTGAAGATGGTTTTATAAATTTTTCGTTTTTACAGAAAATTTTGGAACTCGAAACATTAAGCCATTTTGTAGGTTGAAAATATTAAAGCGTGTACAATGTTATTTTCATAAGACTTATGTATGCACTACATACTTTGTATGCTTTGCATGCTAGGCCAGCTGATATATATACGTTATAAAATTACTTATACACCAAAATATGATATCATAATTTTCCAGGTACTTCATCTAACTTGAAAAGAGAAAAACGTACACTTTAAAGATCAAGGCAAATGAACTAATAACTCTCGAAAATTATAAGATTACAATTTAGCAATTTTTTTAAATGGTTTAATATAGATGTTAATCAATTTGTGACTAGCGTCTCATTTTTGGGAAGTTTTGAATATTAATATTTTTTTCAATTTTCTACTTCTTTACAACATGCAAATTATTTGAAGTAATTGTCTATAAATGCCTTTATCTACTACCGAGAGATGACAGCATCAGATTGATATTTATTTGATTAAATGATGGTCTCTTTTCGGTGATTATAGATTTTTCTTTTTTCAAGATCGCTAAATATAAAAATTACGTTTATTTCTTTTTCGTATCAAAGATACAAATAAATAAGTCATAATCTTAGCTTGTAGACTTCTGCGAAATACGTATTTTTTTTTAAATTGCGAAAGTATATGTTCAAGCCTATTTTTTATGCATGTTTGTAACAAAACATAGGACGCTAGGCGCAAATGGATGCATATTTCTATTAGCCATTTAGGGGACAGTTATTTATGTAAAGTCCTTTCAAGAGGATTTTCAAATAAATTGTTTCTTAGCCTCAAATAAGGTTAATCTTAATTTATTATTAATTATGCTTATAATGTTATTAGTCCTTGTATAGAAATAAATTTATATTTTTTAATAGTTTATATAAATACTAATATTATATAATATACAATTTAAAAGTTTAATAATTTAGACAAAACATATATGTATGCATTTTTCACATATGTATATTCCCATATTTAGTACGTTTACATTTTATCAAATAAATACAAAAATATTTTAGCGTATTTTTTTTTTCGTATTTTTCCAGTTTATTTTGCAACATTTAAAATTGATTTTATCAACAAATTTGAGATAACAAAAATTCAGGTAGAAACTGGGTTAAACAAAATGCTCTTTAAATGTGAAATTTTTCGTTTTGAATTTACGCATTACTAAGTATTGTAAAATAAATCTCTAATTTTTACAGAAAAAACTATCTAGCTAGGATGCATGTAAAGACTTTTTCATTTGTTAAAAATATCCATAATTTTGAGTATAAAGACAGTCATCGATTACAAAACAGAAAAATTGTAAGGAGAGAAGATATTTTTAAATAAAATAAATGGATTTTAGTACCATACTAGTTGATAGATTTCATTTTTTCCTGACTGTCAAATCGGCCGATTTTCTTAAAGTACATAAATGTCAATATTTTAAAAATCAGAAACTTAAAATACGTGTACTTGTTTTATCTTTGGCGTTAAAAAATATTGTATATAAAAAGAAAAAGTTGGGCAACACAATAGTAACTTTCTCTTAGAGACATGCTAGATTTTCTTGTTAAAATTTTGTTCTTAATGCGGTTTGTGCACAATCAGAATTCCTTTCACAAAGGTTAAATTCTTCTTTTTCTTCTGTCAGTTAAATTTAAGTTATAGCTTGCTTTCTAATTTTGTCATACTGTAATTATCCGACTAGTTTTCTCATAATACTAAAGATAATTATAATAATAGTAATAATAATAATAATAACAATAATAACAACAACAATAATAATAATAATAAATAATGATGATGTTGAAGATGACAATGGTAATGATAATAATAATAAATAGATAATAATAATAATAATAATGACAGACCTTTCGGTTGTGAATGGTTTTTCATATTGAATTTTATAACTTTACATATACTATAATTTTTTTATATATAGACCTTTAACAAATTAAATATTTTTTCTTCTATTAAACATTCTGACTTTCTTCTAGAAAAAAAAATACTCATTAATGAAACCATATTACCAAACATTATATACTAAAAGTGTTATACTTGATATAAAGTGAACAATTTTGATTTATAAGAATTGTTCAGTCTGATTATAAATTGCGGAGTAGCGAAATATAATTAGAGACTTTTATTTCATTATATGTTTCATGAATGCATATCCAGCTGTAAATAAAAATAATTTACAAATACATGAAATAGCAGAAATTCACAAACAGATAGTACGTTACTCAATGAGTAGTTAACATTTACTTAAACATGCACAGTAGCGTCCACATTTTAATAAAAATTGTCCAATAACTTATTTTCTTATAATTTTTTCCAGTTTTATATCGATATGTTTTACTAAAGTTTTCATTTTGTTTTTTACATTTAAAACACTAACTTCGCTACATGTTCGGTAGTGTGCAAATTTGTAAATGGCAGGAAATTTAAAATTTTGTTAACATAGATGTGGAGATTGGAATACATTGCAATTATAGGGAAATAGGCGGAAACAAGAAAATATAACGTAAATTGCAGGAACGTAGAAAATTGTACCAACTTTTAAGAAACTAATATTATGCATTGATTTAAAAAATTATAAAAATATTTAATATTTTATGCCGTAAAAAAAAATTGATCTAAACGCTTTGAAAACAACGAGTTCTAGATTTCTGATACGTAAAGCTATCTAATTTATTAAATAATGAATAAAGGGAATATAACAACAAAGAAATTTTCAAAACTTCATCATCGGCAAATTCAGAGAATTTGATATTATGCGCGTTAAAGATGCATGATTTGTTCTATGTTGCCACCCATTGCGTGAAAAATGAAGTGTCGATAAAGAAGAATAAATAATTTGTTAGCTTGTCAGTTACATCCCCGGTGATTACTTGAAAATATAAATTATGTACACATATCCTGGCTGTCTTTCGCGGAAAAAATATAAAAACAAGAATTTAAGCAATAACCAAGGTAATAATAAACAAGAAGAAAAACAATAATTAAAAATAAACTACTTCATTGACAGATGTTATTTACTCTCCGAATTGATTAACATAAAGAGTCTTCTTAATTTTTTAATTAGCATTATTTTAAAAAAATTTTCAATATCCTTCCTTTGTTAATACGCATCCACGATGCCGAACCTATGGCACGCGTGCCATAGGTGGCTCGTGAGAATTATTTTCGGCATGGAATAGATTCAAGTTTTAAATCAAAATATAGTGAAATTACACAAAATTCATATATGGCACTGTATATTTTTAACGGTATGAACTTTTTGGTAATTTTGGACACCCCTCCACCCCCTTACAATATCATACTTTATTATCCCACGACACCCCCCCCCCCCTTCTCTCTAATGATATCGTTATCAATATATAAATATTATTTTGTTTTTTGCAATTATTTTCTTTTGTTTGCAGTGATATACAGGTATCGGTATACATTCATTATTCGCATACGTATTGATTCAAATGAAGTTTGAATACGATAAATTACACATGAAATAACTTTATATATAATAACACTTAAAATAAACAACTACTTTTTAAAAGTATTAAATTATAACTTTTTGTTACATAATGTATTGCACAGTTATAATGCCTTCTTGCACTTGCCATACGGGTTAGTGGGGGAGACAGGGCATAACTTCTTGTCAACAAAACAGGTGGCAACATTCTTTCTCTTTTCTTTACTTGTAAACACAACAGGTATTATTTCAATTTCAAACATACTTTGGACCTAGTTTCTTGAGCAGCGAATTATATATACATAAACATATGACAGATGAATATGGATGCCAAACGTTGGTGTATTACACATTTTGGAATTAAATAATTTTGTAATAATTTAATGATTGTAGTAACTTTATAATTTCAAGAAAATAGAAGCATCATCATCCGAAACATGGTTTAAGGTTATAAACTTGCTCCTGCTTCAATCCATCTCTTTCATGGCCATCGTCTGTCTATTTTGCCCCTTATGATCAGGGTGAATCTTCTTAACCCTGGTCCTCCACGTTCGGGGTTGTGCACAAGGCTGGTTCCATGGACACTTAAAAAACAACGCTACTCATAAGCCTTAAACAGAAAAACATATACGGCCTGATAACAACGGAAATCGACGGAACGGTTTTGGAATATAATTTGTTGTAACAGAAACTTTAAATGAAAATAGATAACAGAAAAAAAATCACATAACAGAGTATTTCAACGTAAAGAACGAGTTACAAATAAAAACAGAAAATTTTAGTTGGATCAAAAATGATAACGATATCATAAGACAGAAATACCTTGCAATATCATGTGCCAGACCCCCTTTACCCTAAATGGATAACGTTTTATGTGCACAGCCCCTATATAGAAAAGCTGAGTTTGTCTGAATTCGATTGATCGTTGTTGTCATACAGATTGAAAAAACTCAAATAAATTATAAATGCCACTCTAGCGCAACATTGGCTCAAAACTTTTAAATTAGAAAATGATTAGAAGATTATCGGAAAGAAATGATTATAAGATCTTTTAGGTAAAAATTCAGATGGAAAAATTATGGCAACTTCGAATTCAAATCCAAGTATGAAGAACTGTTTAAAGAAGCGGATGCTTGACATTTTGGAAATTTTTTCTGCTTCTCATTATTTTCCGTAATGAAAAAAGTTGAGTAAGGGAGACTAGGGAGGGTTAACCATAGGGGTGGCTTGACCATAGGGATGGTTTAACACACCCATCAGTTTTCATATTTAAAATATTTTCAGAGTTTTATCAATTGGCGTCAACCAAAGCTACTGGAATGCTCAAACGACAATCTTTGTTTCATACAGATAATCGAAATAGGTGTGAAAAAATTAATGGTGAAGCGTTTTTAACCTAAAAGTTGTGTTTTTTTTTAGAAATATTTTGTAAGCATTTTTCAGATGAAATATACCATAGAAATTTAAATAAGTAGGTTTTAAATAATGCAGAAATACCGAGCTTACATTATAGGCATAAAGATCATACAGTAAGTTAAGCTTAAAATATCAATGTGCTATTCTTTAGAAAAGGGCTTTGTGGGGAGGCTTGACCCAGTTAAGAGAGGATTGATCAGGTGCTCAAGGGTCACATAATTAAGTGGTTTTGGAAATATTTTTATTATGCACTGTGCATAATGAAAGGTTAATGGTCATAAATATAAATAATGTAAATTTATCCTGTAAAGCTACAGTAAAATATGGTGATGAAAAAGAAAATGTTTAAAACTGATTAAAGAAAGATGTGAAAAATTACTATAGTATCCACTGCAAGGTAAAATTTAATGAAATATAAATCGGAAAGTTGATAGGAAATTTTTTCCATTTAAATAATACTTACAATAGGTAAATAGAAGCAGTAGAAAAGACTAGACAAGACTAGAAAGTATGAAAGTAGCAGTCTTAAACTTTTAGGGCAGTGGTATGTTTATGAGACCACAATTTTAATTTTCAAACACCACTATGGCACCAGAATTTATCTGAAAGATTTTCCATTTGATATGTATGTGAAATATAGCATTTTTCTTATTTCTATATATATTTGTTCGTAAATTCCGGTGCCAGTCATTTATTTCAACATTTTAGTACTGAAAGTACTTTGCCCCTGAAAGGATTAAAAGATTTTAATGATAAGTTAAGTGCTCATGCGACTGCAAAAGAACATAGCATAGATCGAAAATCTGGAGGAAGGTATGCGGACAAGGAGACAAATAAAGCGGGACATAATAACATCCGAACATGAAGTCCTATGTAAACGGAACCTGTCTCTACCGGTATACTGTCTTAAATGTTAAAATTTCATTTTCCCTGCTGTACAATTACACCTGATAAGGTAAAATCCTATTTAAAACAATATATTTCTCCTCTGACTTGCGAATGAGTCTAAACAGGTTAGTTTAAGCATCATATTTTCAAAAATATTTTTATAATAATTAAAGTATGCCACATAAAGTTTTTTTTTTTTTTTTTTTTGCTTTTTTAAAAGTGATTTTTTTTTTCTCTTCACAAATATTTCAAGATAAAACAAAGTGGGTCAAGCCTCCCATATAGTGGGTCGACCTTCCCATGTGTGGAGAGCCCCGACCATTATTTTCTCATGATTAAAATCAATCATTTTTCAAGTTTCTTATATGCAATACTTATGTAGAAATTTTATTTTGATAACTGTTTGTATAACGAATAAAATGAATTTTATAAAACTTTATTCTACTTTCAATATTTAAGAAATATTTTGAGACTATTTTGAAAATAATATCTTCATCGCACCTTTCTGTAAGGGTTCTGGTAGGAACAATAAAATTTTCCCTATATAATGCGACCCCTGGATAAAGTACTTAGCCGTTTGTTCATAGATTTACCTTGCTATTTTGTTCCTTAAAATACCCATGTGACTTTTATACTTATTATCTATATTAAAGTACATAAGTACTATCTTATGTTTTATGTTTTTGGTATAAATAAATCTAATATTTTCACTTTTAGTGCTTTTTTTAGACACATTGACAGCAAAGGTTTCCCTTACAACGCTGTTTATTGACATATAATTTACATGATCTGCCTGGTTTAAATTTTTTTAAGTTGTTTACACTTTTTCAAACAGGACCTGATATCCGATATGAAAAAATATGAACGCGTGTGGAACATAGACCCCCCTGGTCCAGTTACCCCATTTTTGGGGGCAACTGGACCCATGAGGAAAGAAAGATGAAATATGCATATTTTTATATTTTTAAATATTAAAATGTAATTTTGAGTATTTCTGTCTGATAGAGGGAACCTAACTGAACTCATTTACTGAAGTTCAGACTTTAATTCAAATGAACATTAGTTTTTTGAAGCTGAATTGTCAGGAGGTCCAGAGTCACATTGTAAAATCATGTCCCAGTTGCCCCAACTGACCTTATATTTTTTATTTATCTATAACTACTTCTAAACAAGAAAAATCTATCACTAAGTTTAGGAGAAAAACCTGAAAAATCGGGATTTTTCCCGATTTGTCCCACGAAGATCATAGTTTATAATTAGTGGTAGAAAAAATTATAATAAAATAGTCGCCAAAAGCTGAAATATAATAAGAGTTTCATAAGCAGATTTAACCTGAAGTAAAATATTAATGGAAATTTACACATACGTTATATTTCTTGTAGAATATTGTTATAGAATGCGAATTGTATTATTATTTATTGTATGTATACTTATAATATATAAACTAATGGATATTTACTTTCTTTGCAGGTGAGTTGAAATCATACTTAAAACCATTATTTTAAGAAACCTGATGCACTGAGTTATTTCGTTGAGAAAATTTTATTTAGAAGGTATGTTTGCTTGCAAATCATATTTTATTGTAGTTCTTAAGATTAAAAGGTCTTGTATGGTTTCTAGTTTAAAGTAACACTATTTCGGAATAGAAATTTATTGGAAAGCAGAAATTCTAAGATTAAATAAGGTTAAGAATATTATTCCTAAATTGTGGTGCTCAAACGTAGGAGCCTTCAGAGCCTTGTACATTATATTTTATGTGTAAACATCTTTGTAATATTTATTTTAGTTTCTCTTGCTATAATATGTATTTTTTAATATCGGCCGAACTTAAGTACTGTCTATAAAGATGCAAAAACCATATTCTGTTGAGTTCGCAAAATACAATCCAGAATAAGTACTATTTAATCTTTAAAAATAGTTTAACGAGAAGTGGCTGAAATTCATTTGTTTTGTTGTTCATTGAATCCTTGTTTATTGTGATTAACACTAAAAATACCGGAAACTTCACTCAAGTTTTATAAAATTATTTTACACAAAATTTTGTATTTAAAACTGTTTAACTTATTTACACCAATACACTAATGCAGTTATTATTGAGTGCCTACAGAAGTCGTGGTGCTTCTGTTTATCTCATTCGAAGTTGGAAGGTCGATTTATCAGAGTGCTTCAATGTTTAAACAGAGTTGAATTCCTTACGAATTCATGAGCATTGGAATGATAGACGTAGCCAGGGATCGTGGGGAAAGAGGAAAAGGCCCCAGAGCCATACATTCTTTTTTTTTTCTTATATAAATTAGTTGAATCAAAAAATACTATGATAGGAGTCGAAAAAGTTAATAAAAATAGAAGTTTGCAGTTAAAATAACGCATTTTGAAAAGAAAACGGCAAGGACTTGACGGCTAACTTCGTCAACCAATGAGGAAGCGAAGTGCAATTAATCCAAAACTGCCTAGAAGATCAATAAAGAAAAAGGATTGAAACAATTTAAATTTTTCTTCCTTGTTTTTATAGTAGGAGAGCTGTTGAACATTTTTGAGTAGGTATTTGAGGCACCCTGAAAATTTCTGCAACACTTCTTTTGTAATGCCTGAATACAAAATCGAATGTCTGGCTGAAGGATCGTGGCCCAAAAACTGTGCCAGACAAAAAATGGCACATGACACGTGTCTGGCACAGTTTTTGTGCCGACTAAAGTGTCTGTCAATTTCAAAATATTTTTTTCTAAGCATAAATATTATTCTGTCTCAATCTCAGCGTGCCTCAAATACTTTTTTTGGGTAGTCAAAAAATGGCACTTGACACGTGTCTGGCACAGTTTTTGGGCCGACTAAAGTGTTTGTCGTTTTCAAAATATTTTTTTCTAAGTATGAATATTATTCTGTCTCAATCTCAGCGTGCCTCAAATACCCTTTTTGGGTAGTAAAAAAAAAATGCACTTGACACGTGTCTGGCACAGTTTTTGGGCCACGATCCTTCAGCCAGACGTTCGATTTTGTATTCAGCCATTACAAAAGAAGTGTTGCACAAATTTTCAGGGTACCTCAAATACCTTCCCTAAAATGCTTAACAGCTCTTGGACTATTATTTTTAAAACTTATTGTATAAAGAATATCCTGGTACGAACCGAAATATTTTCAATTGGTAGGGGTCCAAATGAACCCTCACGGTACGTTTAGTGTTAACGAAAAATCAGCCAAGTTTCTATGATAGGGTACCTTTTCCATTAAAATGCACTAAATTACATTGAACACGTCAGCTTTCACTTTTGCATTTCTTTCCGCCGATTCTCATTTCACATCGGAAAGTTTGCGTAAACAACTTAAAAGGTACAATCGTAGAAAAAAAAGTAAAAATCCCCTACTAACTCTGAAACAAATTCTTGTAGAAGAAAGTTTCTTGTATCAAACGATTGGATATAAAGTCTACTTTTAAATGATGGAAATTAAATTTGATTAGCAGGCCATCTGCATATCAAAACGAAACCAAACTTTCTTTTTTCCGATAGTAATACCCAAGTTTGACACCGTAAATAAATTCTATACTCTTCAATGAAATTTGCACGATTAGTTTCAGAAAAATTAATTATTCTAAAATGAGAATATTTTAGGCGCTGTATCCAAATTGAAGTTCGGTACTCGATCGTTCAAATACTGCAGAATGACTATGTCCCTTCTACACTATATGGCCAAAGGTGACCGGTCACTTGCGATTTTAGACGTTTTGTTAAATATCTAGAAAAATACATGAGGAATTAACCTGAAACTGCAGCTATACAAACAGTATAGTATAGGTCATATATTTTCGAGAGGATTTTTTTTTCCCGAAACCCCATAGGGGACCGTCAACAAATTGAAAAAGAACGATTATCTTTTGGATAACCCTGTAAAAATTAATGTAGTAAAAGCGGTCAAACTCGAGATTATTAATAAGTGGCTTATTGTAATATACTGTGTTCATTTTTATGAGGATAGCATTTATACTCGTAGAGAAATTAAGGTTTTTATGAAAACAGTCCCAAGTTTCGCGAAGTTTTTTGCTTATAATTTGCAGAGTTCTTAATATAAAAAAAAGTTCTTTTCAGAAAATATGAAATGTATTAGCTAAGTATATAGAGCAACTTTTGTGAATGTCTCAAAATCATAGCTTGAAAATTCTGAAAATAATCATCGATAGAATAAGCTCGAAATCCGTTGTTCCCTTCAAAAAGCAAAAAGATCAGGGGTTATATCCAAATATTCGTTCAATATTGTGCACGCTATCTTGGCACTAATCAACATATATTTGATACAACCCCTGATCTTTTTGCTTGTTTTCGGGAACAACGGATCTCGAGCTTATTCTATCAACGATTATTTTCAGAATTTTCAAGCTATAATTTTGAGACATTCACAAAAGTTGCTCTATATACTTAGCTAATACATTATTGCTAATACATTATACTTAGCACATTATATTTTGATTGCATTCGCGCATGCGCAGTGAAACATTTTTAGTAGACATGCTCATTTTTCATCCAATTTTTATTATTTTTTATTTCTGATTGCAGAGTGTTGTGTACAATGTTGTTTGTCATATTTTCGAGAAAGAACATTTTTTATATATTAGGAACTCTACAAATTATAAGCAAAACACTTGGAGAAATTTGGGACTTTTTGTAAAAATTTTAATTTCTCTACGAGTATACAGCTATCCTCATAAAAATGAACACAATATATTAAAATAAGCCACTTATGAATAATTCCGAGTTTGAACGCTTTTGCTACATTAGTTTTTACAGGGTTATCCAAAAGATGTTCTTTCTTTTTCAATTTGTTGACGGTCCCCTATGGAGTTTCGGGAAAAAAATCTTCGCGGAAATATATGACCTATACTATAGCGTTTACACACCTGCAGTTTCAGGTTAATTCATCATGTATTTTTCTAGATATTTAACAAAACGTCTAAAATCGCAAGTGGCCGGTCTCCTTTGGCCATATAGTGTATTTGTTGACCATAAAACTGTTTAATTGAGAATGGATAGCAACCGAATAATCGATATTTTGGGTTTAGAAAACTAATTAATACACTAGAATAGTAAGAAAAGATCCCTGTTAAACTGGTGGAATTGAGCTCACAGGTTATTCACACTAATTGTATATTATAATTTTATTTATGTCTATTATTCATAAAATAGAACTCACTCTTTTTCAGAAAAACGGTAAATAATCAGGGAAGCGCCTTATCACGGTAAGCCGGTATACCATGTTTGAAACAAATCGGATAATTCTGCATGAAAACCCATTTATTTAAATTAAGGAGAGAGGGGGCCCCGCCCCGGCCCCGCCCCCCCCTTTATACTTAGCCAATGAACCCCCCGCCCCCTCCCAAACCAATCAGGGAACGCCTTATTAGAATAAACCTGTTTACTAAATTTGAAGCAAATGCAATTCGGATATTTTTATCAAGAGTTATTGCGTTACGTGCATACTACGTCTATACTGCTTTCACACTTGGAGTTTCAGCTTAATTCCTCATGTACTTTTCTAGATATTTAACAAAGCGTCTAAAATCGCAAGTGACTGGTCACCTTTGGCCATAGTGTATTATTATCACTATCTATTATCACTTCTATTATCTATTGTTACTTGTATTATTTCTTGCCAATATGACAACTTCACTCGCTTTAATATGTTTCGACTATTGCCAGCGTAAATGTTTCAATAAAATGAGTAATATATATATATTTTTTCAATTTATGCTTTTCGGCGCATTATAGACGGCCCTCTAAACCATCATTTTGGCATTTTTTTAATCATAATTCAAAAACTACTTGGAAGGAAAATTTGAAATTGAGAATTTGCTTAAAGCAGGACATAAAAAAAATCGTAGATTGCAATTCATATTTTCTTCGAATATTAATTTCATAATTCATAATATAATTTTGTTATTTTAAATTCAATGTATTTATGTTTGGATTTTTAGTATTATAACCAAACAAATAATTATCACACCAGGATTGTAAATTTAGGCGTTATTAATAAAAATATGAAAATATAATTGAAAATTAGAAGCTTTAAATTTTGAATGTCTATAATTTTAAACCTTAACATTCAAATAACTTCAAATTTTATTTCTAGGCATAGTTTGAGCCAAAGATTTAAAATATACTGTCAAAATTGAGTATTACCATTGAAAAAAAAACAACAAAGTTTGGTCTAGTTTTCATTTGTAGATGCCCCTCCCTTAAGAAAATTTTATATACACCATTTAAAAGTAGACTTTACTTCCAATCGTTTGGTCCAGAAAACTTTCTTCTATTCTAATTAATTACAGAGTTAGTAGAGGTGTTTACTGATTTTTTTTCTTTTTGTACCTCTCCACGCCTATATACTGAATTACATTTTCATACTTGGGTTCTCTTATATGTATCGCCTCCTGCTTATTCACATTCCACATCTAAAAATTAAGTTTATTTATAGGGTTCAATTCCATGACCCATTCCATGAAAGTATGTACTAAATCCCTTTTGCATACACGTGTTTTTTCTTTGGATCACCTTCCGCGAATCGCATTTCACTTGGGAAATTTGAGCAATTCCACAGAAAATTATCTTTTTTTGGGGGGAGCGGGGGATAAGATTTATAATATGTTTAATTTAAGAGAATGATTGCAAAACTATATTTTTACATTCTATAATAAAATCCTAATAAAAAGACATTGTAAATTACTGTTTACAAACTATAAGTTAAGTACCATTATTGTCTTTGTAAAGTCATAATGTTACGTCAGTTACACAATAAAAGGTACGTCAGTTACACGTGTAAATGCGCTTTTTTTATTTTTATTATTCAGATATTAATTAAACAAGTTACTGTTATAATTTGGCATTACTTAGTGTTGTTGTGAACACTAAATCACCTTTTTAGCGGAGTAGTTTTGATAAATTTTACATTTTAATGAAGTCAGAAAAAATGTTTATCTGTTTTATGTTACGTCAGTTACGGAAATTTGAATTGCAATTTTTCGGACTAAAAGAGAGATTGTTATAATCTGCAGATATTTGGGTAATAAGTCTTTAATAAGGAATGTTTTAAATTGTATAAATTTGTTCTAGGTTTATTAGTAAATGTTCTACATAGTTTTGAAAACAAAATTCGACGATAAAATGTTACGTCAGTTACGGTGGAATTGCCCTATATTTATAGGGTACGTTTTCATATCTATGTACGAAATGAAATTTGCATACACGGATTTTCCTTTTTGCGTCACTTTCCACTGATTCTCTTACCGCATCGAAAAATTAGAGAACCTTAAGTTTAGATTCATACAATTTGAGAAAAATGCGCCCCATTGAGAGTAAACATTAGCAAAGCACAAATGTTCACTTTATCAGCTCTTTGAATTTGCTCGGTTAAATATATTTTGTTTAAGGGGGTAAGGGACACATTTTAAAATAATTTGCATTTATTTAGTTAAAATTTTGAAATTATTTGTGATGGTTAATTATATCATTTGTAAACAGAATCACATGATAAAACTTCACATGATTTTTTAAATTTAAAATTTAAAATTTATTAAAAAAGTTGGGTAGTTTAAAATCATAACTAGAAATTTTATTTGTAGAATTTCAGTTTGTTTTCATTTAAGTAAACAGAAATATATAAGTTTAAATTTCAAATTCAGCATTTTTAGAAATATTAATTTAAATAAAAATTAAAAATATTTAAAGTAAAATTAAATATATATATATATTTAACTTTAAAAGAAAAATCATATTTTCGAAAGTGAATATTTTTTTATCAAATTCGTTTAATCAAAATTAAAATAAACCAATTGAAAAAGACATGTTCCAAGTTTGAACCATTTAACTTTAAAGGTTCTTGACTTATAACAATTTAAATACGGGAAATGGTGAAAAAATCCATCATGAAGAAAAACGCATTTTCATAAGAAGTCGTTTCCACGACAAACATTGCTTGAAAGCTAGATTTTGAAAACAAACCAAAATGAAAAAATCAATTTTTCCTATTCCAATTAAGATAGAAACTTGATTTATAAAACATTTTAAGGAGAAAAAAAAACAGAAAAATGTTTAATGCAATAAAAGTTTTTTTTTAGAAAATTTGAAGATTTTTGCTTCCCGGATCCCTTAAATTTAAAACATTAGCTCTTCGAGCGATTTTTACAATTTATGATTTATATTGATTAATTAGTTCTTTGAAAATCTCACAACGAAAATTTTTTACTACATATTCTTGCTGTATTACTGAAATTATTGTCCTAACTATAGTCAATGATATTAAAATATTTTTTTATATAACTTAACTTTTAATCCAAAATTCCTAAGCTGCTCTCTAATTAAATACTATCCGTTGTAGTTAAAGCAGGGAATAATAGTTAATTCGTTTATTTTACATAAATTGTTAATTAGAAACAGAGATATTTCAAATTCTTCCAAAAATTAAATGAAATATTTCTACCTAATAAGTGGCGAACGTTAAATTTATGAATGATATATCAGTGAATAAATTTTATTAACAAAATAGTTTCTTGATTTTATATTCTGAAAGAAGTAATAAAATTTAAACATTCTTCATATAGATATATCTAAATACCTCAGTAATTAAAAATGTAAAATGATAAATTTAGTAATTTATTATTTCAAACTAAATGATGTAAAGAAAATCTATATATATTACTATCTATAATATATAGAGAGCGTATAAATCTATATATATACGCTCTTACGTGGCGTGAAAATGAGGCTGAAACAGGCGCGGATCCACGGGCCCCCCCCCCCCCAAAAAAAAAAAAATATAAATCCACCGATTGTCGCGAATTTCGACAAATGGTCTCCGAAAAAAAAACAATTTCGTCAATCGTTCACAGGTCAAATGATCACAAAAGAAACACGATTTTCGTCAAAGGATCGCGCAAAAACGCCAACTTCGTCAAGGGATCGCGAAAAAACGCTAATTTCGCCAAATAATTGCGCAAAAACACTAATTTTGCGAAAGAATCGTGCAAAAACGTTAATTTCGTCAGCAGAGATTTGCCAAAGAATCGCTCAAAAAACGCGAATTTCGTCAAAGGGCCGCGGAAAAAACGCACAATTAGCACCGGGAGGAGATTCCCCTAGGCGCGCATCTACGGGGGGGGGGGGGGGGGGGGAGAGGTTTGATTGGGGCAAAGAAGGGAAGAACAAATTTACCAAGTTGGTTTTTAAGGGGTCTTGTACCTTTTAAACGCGTCGAAAATTAACGAAAAACTTCAAAGTTTGAATTAGTCTTTCTTCGAAACCTTTTATGTATAAACATGAAATTTTGGACATTGATTAAACAGATTGTGCTTTATAACATACTATCAACAAAAATTTATTAACCCTTTGCAGAATTTGTGTATTGTTGAAACCAAAATAGCTCTTTTTTTTTACCCCATAAGTCATTGCGCGCATGATATCTTGAGAAAGTATATATGGATTATCATGAAATTTGGTAAATATACTAAACGAATATGTGTGTTTAAAATGATCTACTTTTAAGTATTTACAATGGTAATATTTTTAGTTATGACTATTTTTATTCATTAAAAATACAAAATTTTTATTTTTTTTTACGAAAATATTTTTTTATATACTTAATGAAATACTTTTAGCCTAAGAGTAGATCATTTTAAACACACATATATGATTAGTATCTTTACCGAATTTCATGCGAACCCATCCATACTTTCTCAAGATATCATGCGCGCAATGACTTATGGGGTAAAAAAAAGAGCTATTTTGATTTCAGCAATACACAAATTCTGTAAGGGTTAATAAATTTTTAATGGTAGCATATTACAAAGCACAATCTGTTTAATCAGTACCCAAAATTTCATGTTTATACATAAAAAGGCTTTGAAGATAGACTAATTCAAACATTGAAGTTTTTCGTTCATTTTCGACGCATTTAAAAGGTACAAGACCCCTTAAGAAATCAACACACCATACGCATTTTAGCTGACTATGATTAGGACATAATACTCTTTCTTTCATTCATCAAATACACCTTGAAATTTGCCAATGTGGGTGGCAATAACAGTACATTTTTTGCACATTAGTGCTTTTCTTCAGAAAACATTAAGATGCTTAATTTTTTCAAAGGACCTTTCTTTTTCTTGTTTCTTTTTTTCTTTGGAAATTGCTATGAATCCCATTCTTTTCTCAAATAATAAAGCACTCCTCAAAAATATCGTTATACAGAAATTAGAATTGCAGCTTCTTTGAAAGACCGAAAAAGTTTCAACACTTTAAAGGGATCCGCCTAACGTTGTCAATTTCTGTTGTAGAGATTCAACAAAAGGTACATGAAGTGGCATCGTCCACCATTAGTGTCAAAAAATATGGCCGAAACGTCAGTGAGGTTTACCATTGCCACCCGAAAAGTGTTTGGTTTTCGTTTGCTTGTCTGTCTGTTCCGCAAAAACTGCCGTTAAAAGAGTTGGATTTATATCTTGGGGGGGGGGGGGCAACCGCCCTGATAGATCCCCTCCGTGGATGCGCCCTAGGGGAATCTCCTCCTGGTGCTAATTGTGCGTTTTTCCGCGGCCATTTGACGAAATTCGCGTAATTTTTTCGCGATTCCTTCGCGAAATTAGTTTTTTACGCGATCCTTTGGCGAAATTAGCGGTTTTTTCTGCGATCCTTTGGCAAAATTAGCGTTTTTTTCTGCGATCCTTTGGCGAAATTAGCGTTTTTTCTGCGATCGTGTGACGAAATTTGCGTTTTTTCTGCGATCCTTTGATGAAATTCGCGTTTTTTCGTGGTCCTTTGACAAAATTCGCGTTTTTTTCGTGGTTCTTTGTACGAAATTCGCGTTTTTTTTCGTCGTCCTTTGACGAAATGCCCGATTTTTTGGCAAAATTCATGTTTTTTCCGCGCTTTTTTGACGAAATTCACGTTTTTGCGCGATTTTTTGACGAAATTCTGACTTTCAAGGATGTTAAGGGCCCTTCAGATTTCTGAAGGGGATCCTTTTTCAGAGATTATCCTCTTTCAGAAATCTGGGATCAGAAAATGGATGCGATGGTTATGTTTTTCAGCTTTCGATTTGGTTCTTATGTATTTTTTAGTGCTGAATCCAAAAATTACCTTCATTTTTTACCAAACCATCACGTCAGGATTTTTCACAAATCGCAAATTTTACAATTTTAAAAAAGTCGAAATATTGCGAAAATCTGCTACTATAAAATAGACGTAACTTTTTTTCATAATAATTTATTCATTTTTTTCCTTATGCTATGGATTTTTACAGTTAAACAAGTAAAATATTGTGTATTTAAAATCCTTATAATTTTATTCCATGCGTGGAAGTTTCTTTCAACCGCTCATGCTCTGCTTCGTGCTTTTCTTTTAATCTTCTCTATAGAGAAGATTAAAAGGTCCATCTCTGGGGTTCATCTCGGTATCCTCTTTTATTTTGGCGGTTGATAAGTCTTGGAAATTTGTCGCAGATGTATTTAACTCTTCACTGCACGAATTTTTCTATTTTTACGAAATTTTTTATTTAAAATCTATATATCGGTCTAATAATAGGAAAAATTATAAAAAAAATTAAATTTCAAAATTTCAGCTAAAATTTGATATTTTATGGTGTCTGCCATATGTACACATTTAGGGTTTTAACATATTGTATTGCTATATTTTGCAACTAAATGAGCTTAAATTAATTAATTTTATCTGCTTAACACTCTGCAACAATTATTATATTAATATTTTTAATATTCAGTAAAAATAATGAAAGTAAATCTTACATTAATAAATTGATTGAAATATTTTTTGTTTCCGAAGAACAAATTCTAATTTTTTGTATAATGCAGCCGTTTGACATGGACAAAATTAGTGTTATTACATGCTTTGGATTGTTCTTGATCAGTTATAGTGATCATATTAGCCAAATTCATGGCACATAATGAAAATTATAAGGTTTTTAGGTATGTGCCAGATATGGCATGTCGTGCAGTGAAGGTTAAAACGTTTACCTGTGTAACGTGTTGTGCAAATTGCTTTGATAGATTTTCGCTATTTTTTACTTTTTAACTTTGAAATTTACGATTTGCGAAAATCGTGACGTGATGGTTAAAAATGAAGGTCATTTTCGGATTCAGTGCTAAAAAATACATCAAAATCAATTATCAAAAGTTAAAAAACACAATCATCGCAGGCTTGTGTTATTAATGTTGTTCACTATAACTAAAAGAACAAAAAATAAGATAAATAATCACCATAGTACAAGAGTAAAAAGAAATAGAAAAAAAAGACATTTAATAAATAAATTCTGTTATAACGTTTTTAATTTTATGACCTAATAAATAACAATAGAAGATATTTTGAGGAGAGGGCGGGATTGTTTAATAAGAGTGTTGGATAACCGAGTGTTTCGGTGAATCGGATGTCGGATAATCGAGAGTCTATAATATTTTCAAATCGCATTAATTATTTCATATTCATTTATTGATTAACTGCAAAAAAGGATTTGAGCAACAGAAATTATGACTACGTTGATTATAGGTCACTCGGTATCGCCCCCCCCCCCCCAAAAAAAAAACGATTCTCTGGATCCGCCCCTGGGCTGAAATGATCTTGCAATTTGGCAACAACCACAGCAATGATTCTGAGGAATTTACGGTCATATGATTCAACCCATTCAGCAAAGCACAATTCAGAAAGAACATCTTTTTAAAGACAGATAGTTTGATCGATGTATGAATAGCAATGCAATTTGTTTATTTTACGATGACGTGTGCATTCAGTAATCAGCTTTCTGATCAATATCGTGTTTTAGACACAGCAGAAAACATAAAAATAGTAAATAAACCTTTTGTGCAAGAATTCAAAGGCAGATAACCATCGTCTAACACATAATACATAAAAAACACCTTTGAGCAGCAGAATACTTTTTTTTTTTTTTTTTTTAATATTTCGTTAGCATCATACTGCCACATTGCGTGCTCGTAGAGTTTTTCAAAAAGTTTTAAATGAATTTAAGCCGCGCTGTGCCATAATATAGGCGGAAAAATGCATCTTTATTTGCATTTGCAAGGAAGTTTTCCATCACTTTTTTATACATTAAAAATACTTGTAAATTTCTTATGCTAACCCTTTAACTACCACGGACGTATATATACGTCTTTAGAAAATAGCTGTAACTACTATAAATGTTTGTGATCTCACATGAGAGAGAGGACGACTTTTCACAATCAGGGCCGTATTTTCCATGCATATAACACTGTCTTTGTTACATTTATTTCAGAAAACGTATCTTCTTCTCATTTAATCACAAAATTATGTGATTAAATAAGACGCTGGGGATCGCGTCAGATTTCGGCAGTTAAGAGGTTAAAATGCTTTATGATAACACTCATTCTGGCTAGAGTCAATGCATATATTAAGGACCAAACGAAGCGAGCTGGGATCGAGTAGGGGTTCCAATGTGAACTGCGTTGCAATTAACGGGGATTGGCGAGAGTTAGCAAGCAGGGGGAGGAGTCCCCTAGTAATAGACTATTCATTAGCAATACCCAAAATTTTGCTATTATCTTATACTAGAAGCTAGTCCGTCATAATGACGGGTTTGCATTTTCAAAAAAATGATATAGCATTGCATTATAAAAAGAATTATGAAGTAATAAATTTTATCTTATCTGACTAATAGGATCAGGTGTGTGTGTGTGTGGGGGGGGGGGGTAAAATAGTTATAAAAACAGCCCATTTATCATTGAAACTTAATGTGCGAGAGAGAACTTCAGTCACAAAATTTGAAGAACTACTTCACAAAAAACATGCAATTTAGAACTAATAATGCAATTTTAAAATGTATTGTCAATTAACTTTCGTCTTTGTTCATTGCTTTAAAAAAAATCAATAACTTTCAATTTTTTATAAATCAGAAAAAAAGAGTCCTTCACGGATTAATTGCCAATAGCTGACGCCAAAATAATAATTATATAAATTAAATTTTTAAAAGTTCAGCTCAGATTAAATCCTGTTTTTTTTAAACATGCATAAAGGAACCTGTAATAAATTTTTATCATTAGAAATAATCCTTTATCACTTAAGTAAATTGCAACTATTAATTGCATTAACAGATTTTTTTCTCAAATTCTTTTATTAAATTACAAATTTATTTTCCCTACGAAATACAAAAATGCAAAATTTTATTTGCATTGATATATGTATATACTACACGGCATAAAGTACCCCTGATAGTCTAATTATATTTTATAAGAAATACTATTCATTTTTTCCCCTAATGTCTTCAGAGTTCAAAGAATTTCAAAAGAAACTTCTTTTTTATTTTAACTACCGAAAGATGGCGCCAACAAAGCACAAAAGTTCACACTGAATGCGATACATACGAATTCTGAGCTGCCAAACTAATTTCAACTGAAGTTATCTCAGAATATATACATAATTGAATGTAAGTCATCTCTCAAATGTAAATTTATTTTGAATAATCTTTCTAAAAATGTAACTTTTATGAAGTTTTATTCGAAAAATAATTGTGAATAAAAATGGCCGAATGGAATACGATAAAGCTAAAGCGAAGTGGGGTCCAGACGAGTTCACTCTGGAAGCGTTATACACTTAGTACTATTATATATATAATGTGCTATTTAAATTAAATTTGAATTTATATGAATAATATTTGTCAATAAGAACTAAAAGATCGTCTTAAAACAGCATCAAAAACTTTTAAATGCGCTAGGCCATTCGAAATAGCTGAGTCTTTCTTCGTCAGGCGCAAAGAAGACGTGCTTCTACTATCAAAGAAACAGCAAGACTGAAATGTGAGATAAGGGAAGGGAAACAAGCTGAAGGAACAGCCAATAGTAAAGTAGAACTCAACAGCCAATAGGAAAGCAGAAGAGAACATCCAATCACAGAAGAGTATAATCAAAACAAAAGAACACTGAGTAGAAGGGGAATGAGGAAGCAAATTGTGGAAAAAAAATTACACGAAAATAAATTTAAATAAGATTAAAAATAAATTATAATAAAATGAAAACACACACATATATTAAAATGTAGGAACAGATGAAATTAAAAATAAATAAATAAATAAAATATAAAAAAGAGAATAATATTGACGAATACAAAAATAAATTATACGGTAGTACTGAAATGGTTTTTCCACGCTGCAGAGCGCATTGTGGAATCAGATTTATCATTAACAATAACTTCACGATTAAGATAAATAGTTAACTTTTCCAGAAAGAATTTAGAGATACTATTGGCATTAAAGATAATTTTAGCATATTGAAAATTAAATATATGGCCGGAATCCCAAGAGTGCTTGGCAATAGAAGATTTAAAAAATTTGTTGATTAATTACATAACGAGAGTGTTCCTTTAAGCAGATTTCCATGATTTCCTATTTTCCTTTCTTTAATATTTGTCAGTTTGAAAATACAAAAGATTGTATTATTCAAAGAATTAAAAAATGAAATATAATAAAATATTCATAAATACAAATTTTATACCTCAAGTTCAAGACTGTGCTGTAATTAAACTTGTGTCATTTTCATTATAGAAATGAATAATTATGAATTCATTAATTTCACACAAACAGTTAATTAGAAACGGAGACATTTTTCTTTCTTTTGAAACTTGATAGAATTGTTTCCACCTAGTGGGTGAAAAATGATTCATTTCTGAATTAACCGACAGAGAACAAATCTCTTAATTACAAGATATTTAAATTTATTATTTTATTTCATTGAAAGTTTAAACATTTTTTCTGTTTTTAATAAACGTTCATAAAGAGCTTATTGTTTGATAAATTAAAAAAAAAAGATTGTTAAGTTCATTAGTTTATTATGAAATTCTAAACAGATTTCCTTGTGAAATTACAATTATGTCATATAAGTTTTTTAATTTTTTAAGAAAATATTTCGGTTACTGCTACACTGCAAATTCGTGAAACACTTTTGCAACACTAATTGAACATAACAATTAACACTTCTAACTAAAATCATTTTTCAATTGTGTTGTGAATGTGTTGCGAATGTGCTGTGCAAAATAAAAAGATTGTGCAAAAAGTGTTGTTAAAAATTACAAGAAGAGAAAATGTGTTTTCAAAACATTTCAAAACATTAATTTTTAAAATTGTGTTATAAATGTTTAATAAATAGTATTTTTTAAGTATGTGTGTGTGTTATTTTAAAGGCACCATGTAGAAAGTGTTTTGAAAGTGTTTTGCATGTGTTGTTTTATAGTGTTCTAAATTGTGTGGTGTTTACAATGTGTTGTTAATTTGGTGACAAAGTATTGTGCAGCACAGCACTATTGTAAGAAAATATTTTCATCAACACTATTTACAACAGATTTCAACACAATTAACAACACTATTTTTAATAGCAACACTTTTGCAACATATTAAGAACACATTTCTTGATGGCAACACTTTTGCAACGTATTAAGAACACTATCACAACACAAAAATATTTTGTATATGAAGTTTTCTAATTCACAACACATAAAAGTGTTACTTATTTGGTGACAAAAAGTGTTGTAAAATGTTCTTAATTTTGTGTTTGAGAATTTACAGTATATTTCAGGAACTAAGACGCAATAGAGTAAAGTATTAATCGTATAATTCAAATGTTGTATTAAAATTTGAAAACAGCTGTTTGCATAAATTAACTGTAAAATTCCAATTATTGTATTTATCTTTTCCAGTTTTTAAGAACTTATTTCTGGTATCCTTAGATCATAATCTAAGAAGGCACAAAGTAATAAAGTATTCATCATATACATGAATATTGTACTTAATTTGAAAATAGCTTTTTAGCTAAATTAAAAGCGAAATCTCAATTATCTAATTTATCGTGTCCAAATGTTTAACTACTTACCTTCGGCACATTATTTTAGAAAATAATAACAATTCACGAGAAATGCTGCCACTGATTTGCTTACAACATCGAAAACTTAAAGAACCTTTATAGGAAAGTAGGTTTGGGGGATCACAGTTTGACAGTAAAACGCTCCCTATTGAACGTAAACGTTACCAAAGCGTAAATGTTTAATTTATGAGTTCTTTGAATTTGGCTCGTTTAAGCATAAGTTGTTTAAATTAAATATATTAACTCTTTGAACGATATTTGCAATTTCTGCATATATTGATTAATTAGCTATCAAAAAATCTCCCAACAATATTCCTTATATTTTCTTGCTCTATTACTAAAATTAATGTCGAGTCTATAGAAAATTATATATATATATATATTAAAGTTAAATAAGTTATTAAACCAAAATTTCAAAGTTGCTCTCTAGTTAAACCCTATCCGCTCTAGTCAGAGCAGAGGATAATAGTTAATTCGTTAAGGGATCTTCTACCTTATAAACGCGACGAAAATAAACGAAAGAGTTCAAAGTTGGAATTTCTATCTTCAAAGCCTTTTGATATAGAAAAGTGAAATTTTGAATATCGATTAAACAGATTGTGCTTTCTAATATGCTACCATTAGAAACTGATTAGCCTTTCACTGAATTTGTGTATTATTGAAATTAAAATAGCTCTTTTTTTCACTCCGTAAAACATCGCGCGTATGATATCTTGAGAACGTATGTATGGATTGTTATGAAATTCTTTATTGGTAATGAACAAATATTGTGTGTTTAAAATGATCCTATTTTTAAGCCTTTACAGTGGTAATATTTTTAATTGTGACTATTTTTATTCATTAAAAAATATTACTTTTTTATTTTTTTTTTACAAAAATATTTCTTTTACATAGTTAATGAAATAATTTTGACTTAAGAGTAGATTATTTAAAAAATGCGTATGTGTTTATTATATATATCAAGTTTCATAACAATCCATACATTACACTCTCAAGCTACCACGCGCGAATCACTTACGGAGTGAAAAAATTACCTGTTTTAATTTCAAAGATACACACATTCTGTAAAAGACTAGTCAGTTTCTAGTGGTATTATATTAAAAAGGATAATCTGTTTAATCAAAAGTCAAAATTTCATGTTTATACATAAAAAAAAAAAATAATAATAATAAAGATACACCAATTTAAACTCTCAATGCTCCTGTTGATTTTTGACTAGTTTAAAATGTACAAACTCCCTTAACTTCATATAAATAGTTAATTAGTAACATATATATTTCTAATCCTCCTAAAGATTAACGTCTTCAGGGACCATTTTTTAGGGTGAGAAAAAAATGACCTTTTTCCCGATTTATACATTTTATATTATAGAAATTAAAATAAATAAATAAATAAATAAATAGAAAGAACAATAAAAATTCACGTCCACATCTATGGCAGCTGAGCATTAACGGTCATTTACGAGTGAAATGATTTGTTATAAGCTAAAAAAAAAAACTAGCAGTAAACTTCATTCTTACCTTTCTACAAATTATTAAAACTTAATATGCAATTTATCTATTTAATGCGGTCGTCAGGTAGCTTTAGTACCCCGAAGCTAATCCTTATCGGAACAATGGAACAATAAAGCTGGTGTATGGATTCCCTAGTTGCTTGGCAACTTTACATCCAGGCTAACAGTAAATCGTGTTACAATGCAATGGGGGCCTTAGAAAAAAGAGCGTTTAAACGCGGCTAGTAGCCACGAAAAATAGAGAGTAAAAGCTAAAAAGATAGACAATTTTTAAAAGAAAAAATTGTTAGTATAACTAGTAGGGAAAAAAAATGTTCCATATGATCCACATATATGTCCAGGACAGGCGAAAAAGCTACCAAAGGAAGCCCCATAAAAAAAGACTCAATTCAGAGACCATACATTTAATATAGCTTGTTAAGTAAAAAAGTTTAACACAGTGAATAAAAGAAACAAAACTAAATATTTACATATTTACAAGAGAATTTAAATTACTTTAAGTAAAAAAGAATAAAAATGTAAGAAAAAGCTACAGTGAGGAGAGTTCAAACCAAATAAACAGTTAAATGCAAAAGCCGAGGGGATCAAACGACAGCAAGAGGACGGCGTCCACCCAGTCTAGTAATTTGAGGAGAATAAAACATGAGAATGAAAGAAGTAAGAGTAATATCATGAGAAGAGCATAAAATACAAGAATAGAAGTTTTTTTTTTTCCCCTTTCCTTTTTTTTTTTTTTTTTTTTTTTTTTTTTTAAACTTTTAAAACAAACAACACAGACAAAAAGAAGGAAAAAAGTTTAGCAAATGAAGAGCTTAATCTTCGTTAATGTTGATCTGACTAGCAAGTTTATCAAATTCAGTTAGTATAACCATCAATTTTTGCATCGGATTATCGAGTTTCTTAGTCTGAGTTGAGATGTTCTTTATACATTTTAGGAATTTAGTGATTTGAAAGATTTGTTTGACTTCGTTGAAAGTATTAAGAATGTCTTTAATATCATTGGTGTAATTAGTAGGAGCATTAGAATTTTCAATAGTAGGGGAGGAATGGGTGTTTGCGGTAGTACTATCATTGTTATCAGAGTTTAATTCTACATTACTTGTTGAGGGTTCAGAGTCTTTAGTATTTTTGGTATAATTATAATTCTTAAATATATCCGCTAAGATTTGGGTTTCTTGGGATAGATTGCTGACGCTATTACTTGTTTTTCTGTTCTGTTTATTTTCGAGTCTATAAGGATTTTTTGGACAACCACGGAAATTCGCTGGGTGCCCAAGTCCACAATTGGCACAAGTGGGTTTAATACTCCCCTTGTGGTGACAATCTGCACTTAAATGTTGATCTCCGCATTTTACACATTTAGCATCGAAGCCACACACTTCTGATGCGTGACCGTAACCCTGGCATTTGTAACACTGTTTTACACGATTTTTGCTAGTAAAAGCTTCAATCTTAACAGAAATATAATGTATATTGTTAATTTGGTAAATTTCTTCAAAGTTCTTACGAGGAATAACATTTACCATGTATATTGGCATTGGTTGGCCAGTTTTACGATTTTTAAGCATAGCAGCCCTAGTGACTGCGAAACCATGCTCCCTGAGACTATCTTCAATAATTTTAGTATCGGTGTAACAGGGGAGGCCCCTAGTGCATATTTTTTTGGGTCGAAGTTCTTTAGGATCAAGAGTTGTATATTTCTTTTTGTTTTGGTCTAGCCATTTCTGAGTAGATTTAAAGTCCTTATCAGAGTTACATTGTATAACAATGCGTTCGCCTTTTAGCGTTATTTTTGGTTTTTCCAAGTTTAGCACCGTAATTTCATGAGCTACCGCCGCCCAATTGCTGTCGACTTCGACGTAGAAAGGGTTAACAGATTTTTTAACTTTGACAGTATTCTGAGTATTATCACTAACATTTGACTCATCCATATCTATATTTTCAGTAAGGGTAACTTCATTAGCGATATTCTTATATTTATTACTTAGAGGGATAGGTGAACTCTCCTCTGAACGAGGACGCTTAACGCCTTTCTTAACTGCATTGAAAATTTCGTTTTTAAGGTTAGTATTGGTAAGAAAAAAATTAGGAGTTTTCTTATACTTAATAGAGCAAAAAAAACTAAAGATAGCTGAATTTAACAAATTATCATGGGTTGGCTCCCCAAGCAAAGTAAAAACATCATGGCAAGTTTTTCTTACCTCTTCCTGTTCAGAGGCAGAGTCAGAATATCCAGCTTTAGCCTTAATATTCAAGATATATTGGTCTACGAAGGTGTAAAAATCACCCAGTATAGTCTTAGAATAGTCCTCAAAGTTCGAAGAAAATCTATCAAATTGGTCTTTAAAATTACTGTTTAACGTTCCATTACATATTTTGTCGATAACTTCCTTGATATAATAATCTTGATCATTAGTAGCCGTCATAATGCAGCACTAAATAGCGAGCGAAAACTATTCTAACGAACCGCCACACCTGCCATTCACACTGCGAAAAATATATCATGCGATGGAGCAATCTAATCCTTATCTTTTTTCGATGTCTTTAATTTAAATAATTTCCCTTTTAAATTTGTCCGGTTTCAATTTTTATTTTTTTTCCCTTTTCCTTCCGGGCTTCCGCTATAGAGTGTTGCAAAAGGGACGTGGGCAGGGACCTTAAGTCGGAAACATGGAGCGCCGCGCTCAGCGAATTCTACGACGGTATCTGTTACTGTGGTATCTGTTATTGGCAACGTATTAAGGTATTCATGATATACATCAAACGTATACTTAACCCCTTAATTCTCACGCCCGTCAATATCACGGGCTGATGTGTCGTTCTTTATTTCTCGTGCCCGTCATATTTTCGGGCTGGAGATTTATTGCTGGAAAAAGCTTCTGAAACCAGAAAAATTTAACTGGCATTTCGGTGTGAAGTCTTTGAATATTAGTGGTTGGGTTTGTTTTTTGGCGCCGATTGCGATGTTGGACTTTGTATTGCATGTTTCGAAGTATATCACACTCAACAATTATTAATAATCAAAATTTAATGTATATTATATTATTTCAAATATTGTTTGTAAAAATTTGTTTGATGATTATAAATAAAGATATAAAATGTGAAGAATAATGGTCTTATTCGCATTAATTTGTATGGTATAAAGCAAACATTAAAGCACAGAATTCTCGAATGATGGCTTTTCCAAAAATGTGAATTTGTTCTATAACATCTTTTTTTTTTTTTTTCGCCTTTAAAAAAACTACTTGCATATTTTATATAGAAACCTTATAATTATTTAATTTCTGTAATAAAAAAATAGGTACATTTTTTATGTTTTTTCCAAATATTAAGCGACCATTAAGAGGTTAAATTTGAAAACAGATCTTTAAATAAATTAACTGTAAAATCCTAATTATCTCATTTATCTTGTGCAAATTTTAGACTATTTATATAGGGAATTAAGAAATAATAACAACTCACAACAATATTTCTTTCATATATTTTCATGTTCTATTACTGAAATTAATATCGTAGCTAATGGCAATGATATGAAAATATTTTTTTACTCAAATCATTTGTTAAAGTAAGTTGTTAGTCAAGGCTGCTTTCTAATTAAATACTATTCATTTTAATTTGAGAATATCATAATATTTAATATGTTAATTTTACATAAATAGTTAGCTAGGAACAGATATGTTTCAATTCTCACAATAATTAAAGAAACGTTGCTTTCTAATAAGTGACAAGCGTAGAATTTTTGAATGATACTAGCTGTTTAACTCGTTCTACTCATGGGAGTTCATGAATTTCATTCTAAAACCAAAATTAAAAATAACTATTTGATATAGAAAAATATTTTTCTATTCCTGTGCATTTTTTTCAATGAAAATTAATTTATCATGTTGCTATGACAGCGGACGATAAAATGATATATTTGGAATAAGGGAATAAAGAGAATTTTTTTTTTTTTATGTTTGTGATAAAATGTTTTTGATTATATTTAAAAAAAGGTACTACTTAAGCCTAATTAAATTATCTCTAATTATTTCCACGTGAGGTAAAATAATTGTAAACCCGCTACATCTTCTTATTATTGCTGCGTACGTAATATGTATATCTCACATTGGTTAGAACTTTCACGATTACGGGTTAAACATAAAAAAGGCAAAAATTCGTCAAAAACATAAAAGAAAAAATCTATTTAAAATTTTTGAATTTTTTGCCCCAATCGTTCATAGGCCCCCTACCTGCAACCCGTGCGCCAAATTTCTTAGCCCTGCGCTCTTTGGTTTCCAAGTTTTTGAGGTTACATAGATATGCTCACGGATTTTAATAGGGTAGAATATACAGAGAGTCCTCGAATTCATGAGCCAAACTGTAAGGAGAGTAAAGTACACATAAAGAAGCTATTTTGGAATAGCAATGTGGGGTTAAAAATAAAATGTTTTGGCGAAAAACAAGAAATGCAGAGGAAAGGAAAACGATCGTTTTATTGGCATAACAATTGCAGCAAGTGCTTATATGTGCCACTGGCAGCGTCTAGCAAGTCGTTGGCGTACCTCTTCGTAGATTCCAAGTGTTTCACGAACATTTGCAACAACGACTGAAAGTCTTGTAATGAGGTGCTTATCAGAGTCAACTGTTGTCTTATAGATGAGACATCTGGAACCTTCGAAAGGGTACGCCAATCGCTTGCTATACGCCGCTAGGTATGTATCAATGTTGGTATTAGCACATTGGAGCACATACTGTAATTGGTACCCTGTAAAAAAATCATGAGGTTTTATTAAAAAATACTTAGTATCATTACAGATATTATAGCAGTTACTAGAAAATCACGTGTAACCAATCATTGATAGTAATATTACAAAGAAAATAGCTGTAACTGAATGCTTATTGCGCATGCGTCCTACTCTGTCCTTAAAATCTGTCATAAAATCTTGACGCCCGCCTGAAATTAAATTTACCTGAAATTTATTCTATCCAAAATACACTTCGAAATTATTTATTTTTCTGCAACAAATAATTCAGAACATATTCAAATCATTCATTAAGCAAAAAAAAAAAAAAAAATCGAGTAAAGAATTATATTAATCAAGTCATATTCTAATCATCTATTAACCATAGAATAACCCTAATAAAAAATTAACATTATTAATTGAAGGAATTATAATCGCATCAATAAATTTACGCTCAGTCCTATATAAATAAAAACATACAGCAGAATCAGCTTCATGACCCATTACTTGCATTTAAAATCGTTTACAAAAATGGCCGCAGTAGGTATGTATGTAGAACGTTCGGTTCTCCAAATCCCAGATAGTGAGTTCTGTCCTCGTTAGAGGGAAAAAAAACCAACATAAATCTCCCACACTAATAAATATAGGTGCTTCCTAAATTCTCCAAAGATGGCACCACCAGCGTCTCTTTTCACTTTTTATACACAGCACAGTTCACACAATTTCTTAGAGAAAATACAGCAGAAGTATCTGTAATACTATTAACCATTTCTAAAAACGCACCTGCAATGGCTACTAACGATTTCTTAGTGTGTTCACTAAGGAAGTCTACGTGCTGTTTACTAAGTTAACTGCAGTAATGTTTTTTAAGAAAAATCTTTATTGGTTGTTAGAAAAGTTCTTGGAATCCCAGCTGCCTAGAGATTTTCTAGTAGTATTACAGACTTTTTTTTTTTTTAATCATTTGGAAAAATGGTTATTGTCCTTGTCAGGGTAGGAAATCAAAAGCATATCTGAAGGTTTTTATTGGTTTAATCATCCTTTTGTTCGTTTTCTGATTGGTCTATACAGTAATATGTATTTCTTTTTACTTTCAACAGAGATGGATACCTTCTGTTGCCACTATGACAAAAAATTAATAAAAACTACAAAAAAATAATACCTTAGAAACAAATTGAGATACAGCTTTCAAACAAATTGCATTTAAAAGTACATTTTTCTCTCTATACGACGGTGTAAAAAGTAATATTGTGGGATCTTTAGAAGTTTAAGAATGAAATTTCATTTAAAATTGGTCGATGGAAAAGCCTTTTCCCGAACAGCCAATGAAATGCTTGGATAATACGTAAGTTTCAGGTGGATAATACGTACAAGTCGCAGGCGATTTTTGTCGCTTGGAATGTTTACGTGTAATAACTCTATTAATGTTTAATTCATGGCGTACATAATGTAGGATCAACTCCGTGCGATTTTTTATGTCTTAATTTTTTTTTTTTTTTTTTACAGTGTATGTCAATAAAACGCTTGTTTTCATTCCCTCCGCATTTCTTTATTTTTCGCCAAAAGTTTTCATTTCCGAAACCACATTACCGTACCAAAATCTTTTTTTTTTTTTTTTTGTGTGTGTGTGTGTGTGTGTGCGTGTGCACTTTACCTTTCTTTACAATTTGTCCCATGATCTCGGGGACACCCTGTATATGAATATGAATTTTTTTTTATTATTATTAAAGAGTTATTTAATTTTATTTTCTGAAAAACTAAAAAAAGAAACTAGAAAACAGAAATTCTGCTTTTTCAGAATTTAGTGTCGCCCCGATGAAAAAAAAATATATGTATATATAAATATATATAAATATCGATAGTTCAGTTTTAAGACTCCAAACACGCGCTGTTATTTTATATAAAATGACGTCATTCGCATCCGATAAAGAATTCCACATTTACGACCCAGTCTTAAACAACATCTACAGTAAAATATGCATATGACCTGAATAATACACAAATCGCTGAATAATACACAAATCTAAAGAAAGAGATTTCGTCATTCAAGAAACTGGACAAAAAAAAAAAAAAAAAAAAAAAAAAAAAAAAATCGGCTATCTCTTGATTCATATGCTTTCATTTGTTAGTAATATTAATATAGATACTTAAAATTATTAAATTTAGTTTATAATACCTCCATGTTTTATCCGAAATCATTCATTTATATTTTTTTCAAAATAGCACGTATTTTAATTACATTTTTTTTTTCAGTTTTTATGAGAAAATGGCAACAAAAAGATGTAACTGTTATTTTAAAAATATTTTCCATTTACTTTCTACAGAAATGGCGTACTTGATTTGCTAAAATTAAACAAATGGTGCTAAAAACTACAAAAAAAAATAAATAATAATATCTCAAAAATAAATAGAGATGCAGTTTTCAATCAAATTGCATATAAAAGTTCTTTTTTCCCCCAATACGACGGTATAAAAATTGAAAATGTGTGATGCTTAGAAGCTTAAAAAATTGCAGTACAGATTATTCCGTACAATGATACATCTGCTTTATTTTACGTCTGGTTTATACAACATAAAGTTATTTTTTGGAGACGACACATTAATATGTGGGAGAAAGAAATAGCATACCGGAGGACTAAAAAGTTATTCACTCTTTATATAGACGTCTATAAATAACTTATTGTTTTAAAATGCAAACTAGAAAATGATATATTTAGTAATTTATTATCTCAAACTAAATGAAGTAAAGAAAAATATTCTATTCTTGAAGTGAGATTCATAATTTTGCTTTTCTCTTATGTTTTATTTAAATAAAATTTTAATTTATTAGAATTACATATTTGCCATTTTAAAACTAGAAATGATTGTACTACTTTTAAAATTAAAAACGAACTATATTAAAATTTTCATTATATAAACCAACTCTTATACCTGAAGCTCGAGGTTTAACTCTAATTAAAATCCAGTCATTTTCGTTACAGAAATAGATAATTATTAACTCATTAATTTTTCACAAACTGTTAATTAGAAACAGAGATATTTTTAATTTATTTTAAAACTTGGAAGTATTGTTGCCACACAGTGAGCAAACGATGATGAATTTGTGATTGAACCATCAGCCGATAATTTGTTATTTTATTTTATTTCATAAAAATTTTAAGGGGTCTCAGGACTCTTAAAATAGGAAAAAATGAAAAAAAAAAGATCATTTTTAACATTTAATATTTTAAAATGTGTATGATTTTAAAACACAATTTTTATTGAAATGAAAGACAAGTATATTCTTTCATTTCATGTATTTAAAAAAATTCGAGATGTGGAATTAGCATTTATAGGGGGCTCCAAACTTTCTGACATTTGACTAGCAGAAAATTGGTTCAACAGATTACGCACAGAGTTACAAAATAAATTTTGCAACTAGAAGGGAAATTTTGCTGTCTACTTATAATTCAGATCTTAATAATTACTCGGTACCTAAATAATTTTGTATTTGAAGCATTCATATATTTTTAATACAAAGTTGTATTTAGCTAATGCAAAATTTTGAAAATTTCAACAGTTTAATCACCTAAAAAAATATTATTTTCAACAATAAAAAGGAAATTTCGCTTCAGTTTATACAGACGCACATGAAGCATATGTTTTGAAACATATGTTCATGAAAAAAATATTCAGAAGTTTTTCAGATATTGTGCGCGTTATGCCCAAACACGCCATTTGGAGAAAAATGACTTCAAAGTTTCTCAAACGCCGCTTCAGCTATTGAACGGGAATAATTAAAAAAGCCATAACTTCTGTTCTAATGGGAATTTCATGGAAACAAAAAAATATTCAGAGAAGATTGGAGTTTAACACCTAAAAAAATTAAACTTTGAAAATTTTGAAGCTTTAAGAGTCCTGAGACCCCTTAAGCATTTTTCAGTTTTTTATAAACTTTGTGAAGATCTTAATGTTTTTTTTTTTTTTTTTTTTTTTTTTTTTTTAAGAAAATGATTGATAAGTGCAGTAATTTATTAAGAAACATTAAGCAAATTTAACGGTGAAATTCTAATTATCTCATATACATTTTCCAATTTTTTAAGAACATATTTTGGGTGCTGTTATTTTAGGAACTAAGACGCAATGCAGTAAAGTATCCATCATATACATGAATTGTATTTAAATTGGAAAACAGATCTTTAAATAAATTTACTGTGAAAGCTTAATTATCTCATTTATCTTTTCCAATTGTTCGTATCTGTTTCACTGTAAAAAAAAAAAAAAAAAAAAAAAAAAAAAAAAAAAAAAAATCTGTAATTCTACAAATGTAAAGTAACATAAATCTGTATGATTACTAAACATTTATCTGTACACTGTACAAAAAAAGATGTAAATCTACAAAATTAGTTTTTGTAAAGATACAGAAACCTATAGCTTTACAAAATAATCTACTAAAATTACAGTAATCTTACTAAAAGTTTATCTGTAATCCGGGTTGCTGTTACATAAAAAGTTCTAGGCATCCCAGTTTTCAAAAAACTTCTTAGTAACCTTACAGATTTTTTAATTTTCGGTGCAAAAGTGTATCTGTTACATGAATTTTTGTTGTTGCCATTACATAAAATGTTCTAGGCATCCCAGTTTCCTAGAAAAAGTTCAATAACTTTACAATTTTTTTTACAGTGTTCGGGTGCTTTTTTTTTATTAATGCAAAGGGAATGCATAGTAAAGTATTCATCATACACTGTAAAAAAAAAAAAAAATCTGTAGGTCTACAGATGTAAAGTTACATGCTTACTAAACTTTCAACTGTAACTGTACGAAAAAAGCTGCAAATCTACAAAACTAGTTTTTGTAAAGCTACAAAAATCTGTAACTTTACAAATGAATCTGCTAAAATTTCAGTAATCTTACTAAACTTTTATTTGTAACCCTGGCTGCAGTTACATGAAAAGTTCTCGGAATCCCAGTTTCCAAAAAAATTCTTAGTAACCTTACAGATTTTTTGATTTTCGGCGCAAAAGTGTGTCTGTTACATGAAATTTTGTTGTTGCCGTTACATGAAAAGTTCTAGGAATCCCAGTTTCCTAGAAAAACTTTAGTAACTTCACAGATTTTTTTTTACAGTGTACACATAAATTCTGTACTTTAAATGAAAACATCTCTTTAAATAAACTAACTGTAAATTCTAGATATATCATTTATCTTTTCAAATTTTTTATCTCCATATTTCGGATACTGTTATTTTAGGAAATAAGAACATTCAATGTAGTCAAGTATTATACGTCAAATGCTGTACACTGCAGAAAAAAAAATTAAAATGTTGATTTTACAGTTAATTTTACTAGGAGATGCAATGCCAGTTTATAACAGTAAAATTAACAATAATAAACCGTAAAATAATTAAGTAACATATCTTTAAACAGTACTATACGGTTTAATTCATTTATAAGACGGTATAGAACTGCCAATTTTAAGTAATAAACCGGCACCTCAGCTGCCAGTATTTTTTCGTAAAATCAACGATTTGTTTTACTATATATATAGATTTGAAAACAAATCTTTAAATAAGTTAACTGCACTTCAAAGGGAAAAAAAATGTTGATTTTGTGGTATAATATCGGCATTCCAGCTGCCATTAATATACCATAAAATTAACAGTACATTTAATTAATACCTTAACCCATTTATGCCTGAATACTTATTTTCTCAAATTTGTTTGTAAAATCACTTTAAAATGTTGTAAAACTCGAAAAACACTAAAAAAATACGCTAAAATATTTTTGTATTTATTTGATAAAATGTAAACGTACTAAATATAAGAATACCCACGCGTGGAAAAATGCATAATTACATGTTTTATTTAAATTTATGTAAACTAAGCTTTTAACTTGTATATTATATACTAAAATTAGTATTTTTATGAACTATTAAAAATATATTTATTTTTTTACAGAGACTAATTACAATATAGGTATTAGTAATAATAAATTAAGAATAATCGTATCTGGGGCTAAAAATCAATTTATTTCAAAATCACGTTGAAAAGGACTTTAGATAAATAACTGCCCCCTAAATGTCTAATAGAAATATATACCCATTTGCGTCTTGCGCCCTATAGTTTGTACGTTACAAACATGCATAAAAAATAGTCTTGAACATCTATAGTAAAGTGGGGACAGATGCCGCAGTTTTACTTTTCTTCTTTTAAAATGTACAATAAAGCAAAAAACAACACACTATGTACCAGATATCATTAATCAAAACCTTTAGAATCAAGTTTCTATGTTAAACAAGTTAAAGCCCCCTTAATAACGCAGGAATAATTATTTTCCCAAGCGTCCTTTTTTAACATAATTTTTTATGTTCTGGGTAAGATGCCGCATAGGGTGTGGTACAGATGCCGCATGGAGAAAAAAGTTATGCTGTTTATTCTTTTTCAAGTAAATCGCATTTTTATTTCCTCAAACTACTTAAAATGAAAATAAATAACAGTAAACTTACATAAATTATATATATCACTAAATTGTGAAAAGTTTAACGAAATTACAAAAGTGCAAGCTCAAAAAATAAAACTTAACGGAAAAAAAGAAAAAAAAAACCATTTGGCTGGAAACAATAGACAGCATAATTACAAAAAAGATATAAACACTTGTTTATATCCTGGCGACCATTGTAGTTTGCTCTTAAGTACTAGTTCCATTCATTTTAGGCCGTTGTATTTTTATTTTTGGCTTTTCTTCTCATTTTTTGTTTCGTATATCTTTTCGCCCACAATCACCACACTTTCCGTTGCAAGAGTAAAGTGAGCATGTTTCATGCAGCCACCGATTGCATGTTATGCACTGAATCCAGTCCGCTTTAGACTTTGTTTCTTGATATGACTCCAGACACTCAGCACATTCAGAGTCAATAAATCCAATTTAGTACTGACTTCAGAATCCATAAGAGGAATACTTTCGTCACTGCCGGAAGATGACTCACATTTCAGTTTCTTCCTCAAGTGAAGTGATTTCAAGTTGATCTTTCCCTTCCTTATTTTACACATTTTACTTCCGCCAAGCTGTCGTTCTTTGACGCTTTCTTGCTTCTTTTGCTTTTTATTTCCTTTTTTTTTCTTGTTTAAAAAATCTGTGCTTGTAATATTTGCAGCCTTTTGCTTTATCTTACTTGGCTGTATAGGTCTTTTGACCATTGGGGTAGGAGACATTTTGTTTAATAGTTTAGACGGTGAGAATTGTAAACGGCCTACGTTTTCGTTATTCATACTTGGTGAGCCACCACTGTTGCTGAGAATATTTTGATAAGTAGCAGAATGCACTAATATACATTCATTTAAATGTAAATTCTACTTAAATCGCATTCATGAATTTATTGAACTGAAAAACAAAAATATATTTTGCGGCATCTGTCCCTCAACCCTGGTGCGGCATCTGCCCCAAAGTGGCGGGTAAGATGCCGCGTAGCCATTTTGTGTCATGTGAGCGACGCGAGAGAAAGACAAGCATATGTCTGTATTCTACGAGAATCTAGTCTACAGTTTCAATCGGTTTTGGGATGAAATCTCTGTTTATTTTTCTTAAAATATGTTATAAAATATGTTATAAATTTTTATTAGAATAATTTTAGCAACTTACCATGCAGTTTTTAACCATAAAAACCGGCATAAATATGTAAATACTGACAATTAAGCGGTGGAAACTCATACAACACAGCAGACAGCACTTAGGCACACGACGAAATTCTTAATTTGGCCTAGGGAGCGCTAGTGTCGCCAATACAATCTCTGCGGCGTCTGTCCTCACTTTACTATAATTTCGCAATTTAAAAAATACGTATTTCAAAGAAGTGAACAAGATAAGATTATGACTTATTTATTTGGATCCTTGATACAAAAAATACAAGTAAACTTACTTTTTACATTTTGCTATCTTGAAAAATGAAATCTATAAACAACGAAAGAAGACCTTTATTTAAGCAAATAAATATCAATCTTATGCGGTCATCTCTCGGTAATAGATAAAGACATTTATAGACAATTACTTCGTACAATTTGCATGTTGTAAAGAAAATGAAAAAAAAAAAAAAAAGATTAAAATTCGAAACGTCCCAAAGATGGGACGCTAGGCATAAATGGGTTAAATATGCAGTATTTAATGACTAGTCCTTCGTAGGAAAAATTTGCAGGAATTTTTTTACAATTTTTGCTATAATGGTTTATAATTTATTAGTCAAATGGGAGCTCAATCGGAAGTACCGTTTGGTGGTTATCGTGTTCACTCACTCTTACGCACACCTACGCATACACATCATAAGTCAAGGTAGAAATACTTTCCATATACAATATTCTTGAAAGAAAAAAAACAGCGACATTTTGTTACGCAATCATTAAAAGAGTAAAAATATATTTCAAATTAAAATGCAAGAAACAAATTCAGTCTGTTTTAGAAGAGAATTTTTTTACTTTATGTAAACAACTTATTTATTTGTTTTTAAAACCAAAAGAATGAGAGAAATTGATACTAATTAGTCGAATAAAAATAAGCGCACCAAATAAAAAGGATTTTTCTTATTAAGATGTAAATCTGGTATTTACGGAAAAGATTTTTAAGCTGTTGCAATTACTTTACTTACACAGTTTGTTTTAATATAGAGATTCTTAAGCATTTATTTTAGTACATAATGAGAAAAAGTAATGTAATTTAAATAATCTGGCCTGTTTTATTTTCATCAGAAGATTGTAATTTTTTTTGTAAAGAAAGAACTTAATTTTAATTTTGAAAAATGATCCAGTGAATGATAAATATGGGGATTAATTAAATAAAAATTGTTAAAATGGATTAAAATAAAATTTTCTTTTGAACTGAAGTGAAATCCGAAATATCGCTTATTCTTTTTATTATTATTTTAGCATTAAAAGAAATTTCTGTTTTTTATAATTAAGATAATACGGATACTTTTATTAACAGACTAAATAAAAACATAGTATTTTTGAATTAAAATACAAATTATCAATTTCATCTATTTTATTTTAAAAGGAATAAAATTTTTGTATGTAATGAACTTATGGTTGTCAAAATTTTGAATTTAAGAGTTAATTAGAGTCATGAATGAGGTAGGGTAATTCGATTTTTCCCGAAGTCGATCCAACACTCGATTCGGGTCGAGTCAAATTGACGTTAATTTGCTTTCGTTGAAGGTCGGTTCCGGTTGAGGTTGACTTTAACTTTTTCGAATTCGGGTCGGTTTCGTGTTAGAATTTGACTTTTGCGGATTGACTTGATTTTTCCAAAAAAAAAAAAAAATCTAAAATATTTTTTAGATAAAAAAGAAACACACTATTATATATTTGAACATTAATGAATATATATATATATATATATATATATACATACAGGGAGTTCCAAAAATGACGCGTGCATTAAAGAAATAATTAAATGAAAACGAATTGCGATAGAAACGCACCTTTTGCTGCATTCTACTTCGAAAATCAGTAAATTTTTCATCATCTAGAATGTTAAATTTAGTTACGAAGTTTCACAACAGATGGTGCCACCATTGATCATTTTCTATGGGGGGGGGAGGTGCCACCAAAATCCGCAAACTATGTATATATACATATAATAACTGGAAATTTAGATATTGTACAAAATGTCGAATTGAAAAATCAAATGAGATATGGAGCAAAATACAGAATAAAACGGATTTTAACGAAAAGCAATGCAGTTAAACGTTTTAAATATAATATTGAAATATTTATACGAAAGATAACGTATAAATACAGCCTTCCTGGGGAATTATTTGAAGAATGGAAATATCATATTTTAAGGGCTCTAAAAGAGAAACACGTTAAACACTTTGAGGGTTTGTCCGAAGAGAAATATTTTGATTTAAGAAAAGCTATAAAAAATATCCAAGGTGACTTTATAATAACATATGCAGATAAAGCAAGTACTAACTATGCGATCATCTGTAAAAAATTATATGGAAAAATGTTAAGAGAAAGTTATGAAAATACAAATAATTTTGAGTTAATTCGGTCAAAACTTAATGAGGTGGCGAACAGAATAAGGGCAATGTATAAAAAATTAAAACAAAAAAGATAATTTGAATTTTCCGTATTTGGTTTCTTAAATGCCCTATAAAATTTAGAACCGTTACTTGTGGTTACGAGTCCTATATTGAATGTGCGAATAAAAAATTATTAAAGGTATTGCAGAGAACGTTTTTAAGGATTATGGTAACTCCAAGCTAGATGGCCATAGAGGAGAGATTGCCAGTCTAAATATCTCCAAAACTTGATCATAGATTGAAATATAAATATTGTTGGTATGAAATAGTTCAACGAGTTTATTTATTCCGACGTGCAGTTGTGTTTTTTGATTATAAAAAGTAAGTGTAATTTTAATGTAAATTAAATAGGTGGTTGAATATTTTTTTTTTGACTTAGGTATCTGAATGTTTTGCAGCACGTACGTTATATATATTTTTTACTATATGGACTTTTAAGGCACGTATATAATCTCATCTTTACTTCTAAGACTAAAACAAAGACATACAATGGCTATTGATGCTTTTAATTGGGCGACCATCAGTCCTTCAGTTTCAGGAGAGATGGCCACAATAAATTGAGGAGAGATGACCACCTTTAAACAATATTTCAAAATTATACTTAGTGAGGATTTTAACTAAATATAATTAAATTTAAAATAAATATATAACGTTTACGTTTATAAATATATTAATTAATATAATTATTTAAATTTTAACTAATATAATTATTTTAATAATAATAATAATAATATAATACGACCTAACGATTTATTTGTTTCAGAAAATACTTAAAAACGTCAGAAAATTTCATAACAGAAGCTGATAAAGTTGATAAATAAACTAAATAAATAAATAAATAAACTAAATAATAAATAATAAATAATAAATAATAAATAAACTAAATAACTAATAAATCTATAACAAACGCCAGAAAAAAAAAAAAAAAATAAAATAAAAAAAAAAACACGGCAATTCCAGCAGCGAGGAAAACGAAATACATTTAAATTGTCAGATTCTACAGATTCCGAGTAAATAGAATTGGATTAGGATCACTGTGTTGGTTGTGCAAAGCGATATAATATCACATACAAAAAGAATGTCTGGATACAATGCATAAGGTACCAGAAGTGGTTCCATGAAACATGTACAAATTATCAAGACCTTTGCTAAGCATGTGGTAAGATTTTACGAAAAGTGAAGTATTCAAATTGTACTTTAAATTTTGTTTATTCGAGTTTTCTTAATTCATTTTCTATCATATAACTACATCTTTACAAATTGCTACATGTTTTTCATGATTAACTATTTGAAATGTGTTTTTTTTTTTCTTTGCTATTTAACTTCGCTTTTTCTTTCTTGTATTGGATGTCCATCTCTCCTCGGCTTGAAGGAGAGATGGCCGTCTGCCATCTGCCATTGTTTAACACTTTTTGTTTGCAATATTTATTTATTTATTGCATAAAATATTATGAGTATATGTATAAAAATTATAAATATGCATTAATATTTCTTGTATTTCCATTCTAAGAATTTTTATTTCAATCTTTAAAAACTATGGCCATCTATCCCAGAGTTACCCTAAAAGTGAAAATTCAACATTCATAATAAATAATAGCTATTAATTGTTAGATAAAATAAAAAGGTATAAAAATAATATTACAGTATAACAAAATGGCTGCCTACCCTTATTTTTATAGCACATATATGGCGCTATTGCCACTTTCGGCAAAATAACCCGAGATATTTTGCCAAACATGAAGTTAAGTTAATTTAAGTAATTGTGATTGTGAGGGTTTGTAGTCTTTCAGTGTGTGTTTGAAATGTATCTCACCTAGAGAAGTTTTTCATGTATTATAACCGGATTTATGTATCTTTCATTCATATTACGCACTTTAGCGAATTTGCATATAATTTTGTGTGTCGTCCTTATTAAAAATGTGACTGTTTAAGATGTGTAAAGTGTTTAATATGACCAATAGCGACACAACAATATTATATGCATATGATTTTGCAGATTTGTTTAACAACATAGAGATTGAGGATTTAAAGGAGAAGATATTGAAGGTATAGGTATGGTAATACATACATAGATTTAAATGAATTTCAAAATTTGTTTCAATCGGTAGTTCAAGAATTTTTTTTACATGAGGCAATAAGGTATACAAGCAGATTCATGGTATCTCTATGGGGAGAGTTGCAGTTCAATATTGACCGACATGTATCTGGATATATATGAAAATAAAAGTGAATTAAGGTAAGTGCCAACCCTCAAATCGCTGTTTTTCGACAAATTTTGATTTTTTTTAATTATTATTATAAATTAAATTTCCAACATTTAGGATTCCAAAAATGCCTTTCTTTTGGTTCAGCGATAATTAGAAGCAAAGTTATAGCCCAAAATATAAACAGGAAATTAACTTTCTGAAACAGGAAGTGACCGTTTAAAGAGCCACAGAAAGCTAAACAATAGATTTTAATCCACAAATATATAATATATAACATATACACAAAAATATAAACGCCAAAAATAGCGTGGAATTTAAAGTTTTAAACTTTATACATAACTTTTTGTGCTATATAAAAATCTTAATTTGCGTTTTTCATTGTGTATGTTTACAAGAAACATCATTTCTTAAAAAGTATTTAAGATATTGAAATAAAATTTTGTGACAAGGTTCTGTTCATCTATTGGCATGTTATGAAGCAAAATATAGCTTCTAAGATTGTAAATATTAATTTAAGAGATGTTTTTATTGAAAAATTCACATTTTAAAAAATTAAAATAATGTTTTGTATACAGAATTTGGTATACGTTAATAAATTTAAGAGGTATTGCAAATCTTTTGCTTCATAACACAAGTAAGTGGTTTGATAATATATTGTTGAAAAAAATGTGAAATATATTGAATAGATTTCATTACAAAAGGTTTGGCATAAACGCAATTATTTACTAAAATTTGACTAAATATTACCTAAATTTGGAATGTTAATTAAAATTCCATTAAAAATTTATATGAATTCATAATTTTATTCTCCGTTTTAACTAAAAACACATGTGTTTGATAAAGATTTCATATTTTTCAAAAAATGTGCCCCGAAGGTATACACATACCTTAAATACAGATATAATCAGTTTCAGATATGGGATGATATATGATATATTCTCACAATCTTTTGACTTTCGGGAATAAAAATCTGGTGAAATTAAACTTGCTAAAATAACATTTCAATCCGATAGACGAATGCCTTAATGATTCAAAACAAAGAAAAAGTGGTCACCAGTGAAATTTTTTTTATTTAACTGAGGTTTAAGTTAAACTCGCGAGTTTAATTTTCCTTACCATTTTACCACTATAACTTTCTATTTTCTTCTTAATTTTTAGTTATAATGAATTTGCATAGTACCCACAGGACATTCAGATAAGAAATAATGACAATGTAGTATTTTTAGTGCAAAATTTTGGTATAATATTGTCTTAAAGGGGTGTTAAAGAAGGGACGGAAGGGAAAAAAAGGGGGTGGTATAGGAAAAAAGGGATGGTAAAGAAAAAGAAAAGGGGTGGTAAGGATGGGACGATAAGGTAAATTACTATTTTTAGGCAAAACATGTTAAGACTAAGTGATAGCCACAATGTTCATGGATTTTCAGAAACAGTTATTTACATTGGATTAGAAAAAAAAATAATTTACCTCGAAAAGTGCAGGAATAAATCTTGGGGACGGTAAGACTACCAATAAAGCCACGATGTTTGAAATTGATATTTAAATGGTGATTTAAATTTTGCAGTAAATTTCCTGTCAAAGAATTTTAGACATTCTTTCTCCAGCATACTTCTGCATGAGAAAAAAGTTCAAAAAAATTCTGTGGCTGCATCTGAATGGACAATAAGGCATCTAAAACCCAGGTATAGAGTTTAAAAAATAATATCAACCGTAAAAATGTGTGCAGGTTACTTTTTCATTACATATTTATATAAAACTATTGTCCCAGTTTCGGAAAAAAATTCCATCGAATTACTTTTATTCAAACAATTTTATACAGACAGTTCCAAACTTAACAATCAGCATCAAGGACACGGTACGGTATAGGAGTTTTCCTGGTATTTGGACCCCCAACATCGTCTAAAACTTATTTATCTCGTTAAGATTTTTATGCAATCATGCAATGGGATGTTCCCCAGTATATGAAATTAAAAAACCCACAAGAATATGTACTAAAATAAAAATTATTATTCAGGGACATAAAAGCCAATAGGTTGTGAGAATACCCCATATATAGACGATGTTTTAATTATTGAGCTAGATGGAATGAAGGCCAACAATGATTTTAACTTCTGAAAAATTTAGAATTAAAACTATCCCGTAAGCACAATAATCAAAATATAAATTATTTGGATGTAAATCTAAAAATAGAAAATAAAAATTTAATTACAATGGTATTTGATAAAAGAGAAGGCTTTAACTTTAAAACGATTGCAGTGCTGCATTTTAAATCTAATGTCCATATATCGATCTTCAGAAATATTTTTATTAATGGTTTAAACCGTTTAAACAAATTGACATCAGATAGGGATATTTTCAAAGAGGACATGCTTGAATGGTACGTCATTGCTGTGAAACAGGGTTATCCTGTGAATCTGGTTAAAAATATGACGTATAACTATATAAGAACATGCAGGAACAGAAGTGAATACCTTTCTAGTAGAGCTGATACCTTTATTCGAGACATGCGGTTTACGGAAAGTGAAATGGAGACAGCTCACTTTTGAAAATGATTGATTTTTGTCGGTCAGTTTCATTTTGTTTAATCTGGTTTGGATCTTGTTCCTTGAGTTTTTTCTGTATGACCTCGACAGGTAAATTCTGGGGAATGTTACATGCGTAAAAACAGTTTTAACCCTGCATTGCGTATTATAAGCCACGCAGCCTGTCTCCATGTTTAGCTAGTTTGTTATTTTGTCTTGTTTCTTACTTCGGTTGATTTTGTTCAAGTTTAAGTTGGTTATGTTGTGTTTCTTTGAGTTAGTTAATTTCTTTAATTATATTTTATTGTATGGTTTAGTTACTATTTTTACTTCATTTAAAGTTTTCATAAAGTGGTAATGTTTGAGGTTATTTTAGGAATTTTTTATCCATATATATATATATATATATATACATTTATATATACTATATATATTCATAAATTATACTTCATTAAACTCAAAACACGGTAAACGAAAGTAACAAACCGCAACGAAAATATTAAACAACAAAGCCATGAGTAACTTAGAAAATCAAAATTGAAGACATGACTTGATTAATGACACGCACTGCGGGGTTTAACCAATTTTATGTGCACAACATAGCACCTCACTTATTGAGACCAAATAAGTGAAATCACCAAACATTCCCGAAAGCAAGAAATGAAATCTTTGAATAACTATACTGAAAAAAAATTGCGTCAGATACCATCTATCGATGCATATCGTTTATATCAAATAGTTCTATCGCTTTATTTCGATGGCTTTTTTTTTTGATAAAGTCGCGAATTAAAGCGTTCAAATACTGTATTAGGTAATTCCGTTTGGCTTTAATGTAAAATAGAAAAATTCCATCAACCATTTTATCAATATTTGAACTCAATTTTAAAATACCGTTTAAACAGTTTCAGTACATATTTCTAAATATTGAGTTACACACGTTACTATGAAAGTTTAGATATTTTATTGTATCAAAATCAAAATAATTTCTCTTATCGTAAAATACATATATTATACGTTCGTTTTGCAACATAAAAGTAAAATTCCATAATATTATAAATAATTTATTCATAATTTACAAAATATGTATTAATTTGTTTTTTCATTTTGGTTCGGTATGGGTTAGGTTCGGATTTCGGGTTCAAGGCAAGTGCAACACAGCCCACGCAGGTCTGTAGAGTGAGTGATATAGGTATCAACTGATCATGTAAAAATATTACACCTTGGTAAATTTTCGCATACACTGTAAGAAAAAATCTGTAAAGTTAGTAAAGTTTTTCTAGGAAACTGGGATTCCTAGAGATTTTTATGTAACGGCAACAAGAAAAATTGCTGTATCAGAAGAGTTTACAGGAATTTTTGTTGTTGCCGTTACATAAAAAGTTCTAGGAATCCCAGTTTACTAGAAAAACTTTAGTAATTTTACAGTTTTTTTTTTTTTTTTTTTTTTTTTTTTTTACAGTGTACTCTGTTTACGAGAAAAGAGTTTTTTGCAATAAATTCACTTAATCGAACGTATTTAAAAGCTTGAGAATTATAGAAACTTACACTATTAGAACGCAACGTAACTAAAACATCATACAAAATAATACAATCTAATACAAAGCTAATACAATCAATGTAATCTGACGTAATTTCACTTTAGAGGATTTTATTTTTTGAGTTTTGTTTTGTAAAGTAACGCAGCGAATGAGAATTACATGGATTCATGAAAACCTTAAACTGCATAAAATAGTATCTATCCTTCGAGTGAAATAAAACTCAAAATATTACTTTATTTTAAATGTTTTGATATACAATGAAATTGGAATTTTTCGTAATAAGAAAATACGTGATATTCTTATTAACAAATAAAGTCCAAATAAAAATTTTCTGAAAATAAAATCCAAGTAATCACTTTGATCAGTTTTATTTCAAGAGGTATATTTTGTTTGTTTGTGTAATCAACTTATTCATTTAAAATTAAAAATTTAAAAGGATGAGCATCATCGACATTAATTGATAAAAAATATAAAAAATAAAAAAGAACACAAGCAGAGATTTAAAAAAAATTCTTCTTTTAACGTATACAGAATATTTTCTGTTTTTTTTTTTTTTCATTTATGAAGTTAAAGTATAAGTTTTTTCAAACAAATTCATTTTTATTTCGAAGTTTCTATATTTATAGGCTCAAGTTAAAATCCTGCTGAAACATTAATAATATAAATGTTTAAAATAATAATAATAATAATCTATACTAATAAAAGAAAGTTTCGCTCTGTCTGTGTGAGATGACTAGCAAAGTCTATGGGACGTACGAGGCTGTAAATTTTTGTGATGCTAGCTCAAACTGCCTTCTGATGCACCCGAAACTAAGAATTTTAAATTTCTAATCTCTAGTTGATTAATTAATTAGAAATCGCAACTCACTCTCATTAAAAACTCATCTCGGTCCTTGCGAGAGGGAAAAAGTGCTGACGTACCCGCAGAAGCCTTATTTATGCATCAGTTTAAAATGAAGTTCGAAAAGAAAGAATTTCGGGGTATTTTGTTATTATATATTTGTATTTCCATAGGCCAAACCGCTTAGTAAAGCTAAAAACGGAAGACATATTCTGAAAGATCGTCGTTCTCTGACGTCTTAACCCTTAAATGCGCGATTTTTTATTTTGCTTCGAAAAAAATATATATGATTCTCTGAAAGTTTTATTACACGGGAAAAATAATGAAAAAAAAAATCAGAGATACATTTTTCATATAATACGTCAATCTTTTCTTCTGTTGCACATCTGCAATAGAAGTAAAAACTACTGTCGTGTGGCTGTTTTACATTAAAATATTGCAAATTAGTAAATATTTTAATAAGTATGTCTCCAAATACCTTATTTTATAAATTATTTATTTTTTAAAACTTAACCTTTAACCCTTTAATTTCTACGATAGAATACGCTCTAAAAATTACGTAGTTCAGAGAATCTGACTTTACACCAGAAAGTTTCGATGATTAATTTTGCTTTATTTAAATACGGAATGTCTGTTATTAATTAAAGCAAGTATTTCTGTTAATTTTCTTGTGTGAATTAGGTATATACGAATAAAAAAATCTATTAAATTCAAAACACTTTTGTTTGCATATATGCAAATCTGCGCACTGAAGGGTTAAGTGTCGTAATGAATTCAAAAAAAGTTCGCAGTGAACTTTTTTAAGAAAAAAAAGTGTCGTTTTTCAGAAAAACGTTATTGTCCCTCATTGCAACGCCCTTACAAGGCGCAATTTTAGAGAAACCAACAAACTAAAACTATTTCCATAATTCTGAGATTTTCTTCTAATTGATGGTGTAATTAGTTTTAAAAAATATTAATTTTAACCCTTTCAAATACACCAGTAAGTTCAAGCCACTTCGCGTGTCACTGAGACGATATTTTCTCTAGGCTAAATGTAACTAAATGTCCGTATTTTGACAAAATATTTATAGAGCCAATAGATCAGACTTACATCACGTACAAAAATGTTAATACATACGGATTGGAAGAAATATTTTTTTAGAAAAATAAATTGTGAGAAATATCGACGAAATCAGCAAAAACCCGAATGTCTTGCCGAGTTTCGCCACTCCAGGGTGCAATTTTAGCTATATTGACAAACCAAAAAATGTTCTTAAAGATGAAAACTTCTTCTAATCTTCGATGGTGCAATCGATTTTATAAAATATGAATTTTAACCTTTTAAAGTACACCATCAAACGCATGTCACTTCGCGCATCACGGAGCAGAAATTTTTTCTACGCTAAACGTAACTAAACGTTCGTATTTTGTAACAATCTGTTTAGACCATCTCAATAGATAAGATTTACATCACCTACAAAAATTTTGAATTTTCAGACGAATAGAAATATTTTTTACAAAATAAATATATGTGAAAGTTTCGACGAAATCAGTAAATACCTGAGTGATTTTTCCTTCTGTCGGTGCGTATAACTCCAAAAATCAAATTATGCAGAAAATAAAATACCACACATACTTTCAGTTCAATGTTTTTTTCATTTAAAAATATAAATTCTAATAAAATGGAGTTAAAGATATAAAATCATACAAATTTCAGGTTAATCTATGGGCCCGGGCAACGCCGGGCGGGTCAGCTAGTAATTACAATAATAATAATAATAATAATAATAATAATAATAATAATAATAATAATATCCAAATAACCTCTCCTGTTTACACTGTATATAAAACAGATTACAGGCTCGTAAAGAACCTTTCTAACTTTAATTTTGAAAGATATTGAATAATTAATTTGTTGTTTAGTTAAACTAAAAAAAAAATACTAAACATATACCTCCAAAAAATACAGAAGCTGTTAAAGTCTTAATCTCCACAAGGGGTGGTATTGGACGAAATCAAGTCGAAATAACTTATACCACCGTATTTGTAGCAGCTAGGCAGTCAAAAACACCTAATTATCATATTATTGTTTGAAGTAACCTTAAAAATCACATTCCTGAACACTTAAACACACTTTGAGACAATTAAAGGGGCAGCAGAATAGTGGTTAGTTCACGCACAAATACAGAATCAGGACAGCACGTTCACAGGCAGAACTTAAACACCCATTTGATCCTTGATCCTAGACTACCTTCATAAAGCTAGACCTTATGTTACACCTTATTCAATAAAGAAATTCAGTTTTTAAATAGGACGATTATTACTGTAAAAAAATCTATTATTCAAATGTCCCGAATTCCCTGATACGTACGAACACTGCACGAATGCTATAGAAAATGGACGGACATTATAGATTTATTTTCTATATAAAATGGCAATGCTATTTATTTAAAATGTAAATTAAAATATACACTATTCACTCTTAATTATGTTATGATTAATGAATGTGCTATATGAATCTTGAAAAATGTTTAAACATTTAATTGATTCTCCGTTTGCAAGTAAAGGTTTAATCTAAGACATTTTCCCTAATTATCAATTCATACATAATTTGCGCGCGTTATTTAAAATTTATCGTATACCTTTTCCAATTTCAGTATTACGATAAAAGGTGAAGTGTGAATATTACTTGCGTACAGGGGGTTTCGTACAATAAATATATTAATTAGTAACAGTATTATTACAAAAAAAATCGTTGCTAAAAGAATAATAAGACTTTGTAAAAAACTGTACAACATAGGGTTAGGTATATCTGTAAATATTTGAAAAGTATAAATGGATATACCATTAATTCAGAGAGATATGAAGCCTAAACGGTATCACATATTGATATTTTGTATGCATTGATATTCTAGTCCTCCTCAACTCCTTTGCTCTGAACGCCTGCAATTCGAAATTTGTGTGTAAAGGGAAAATATGATTTTCTCAAAAACTATGTGACTTAGGGTAATCGCTATAGTTTTCTTGAAAGGTTTAAAATAAATTCTACTACCCCTAATTGTTTCATAAATTTCGTATCAGTAGATTTGGAAATAGGGGGGGGGGGCATATTTTTGCATTACATTTTCGACAATGTCTCTGAAAATACAAGTCCAAATTTAAAAGAAATGTATTTCCGAGTTTGGCGTTATGAAAGATTTTACACGTTACCCCACATGATATACCAAGAAAAGATTTTTTTTCGAGTAACTTAATTAACCCCTCTATATTTTTCCTAAATATATTTATTAATGGTTAAAAATCTATAAATATGTGTGTCAATCGCATTTATTACTTCAGTCAATTTGAACTTTACACGTTCCATAGTTTACGAGTAACATGGCTGTGACAGACGGACAGACACAAGAGTGATCTTCTAATGGTTCCGTTTTTACTTTTTAACCCATTTATGCCTGATTTTTTTTCTCAAATTTTTTTGGTAGAATCACTTAAAAATGTTGCAAAATAAACTGGAAAATACTGAAAGAAATTATGCTAAAATATTTTTGTATTTATTTGATAAAATGTAAACGTACTAAATATGGGAATATCCATAAGTGGAAAAATGCATAACTATATGTTTTGTCTAAATTTATGTAAGCTAAGCTTTTAAATTGTATATTGTATACTATAATTAGTATTTTTATGAACTATTAAAAAAATACATTTGTTTCTTTACAGACTAATATCATTATAAGTATTGTTAATAATAAATTAAGAATAATCGTATTTGAGGCTAAAAAACAATTTATTTCAAAATCATCTTGAAAACGACTACATAAATAATTGTCCCCTAAATTTCTAATAGAAATATGTACCCATTTGTTCATTGCACCCTATATTTTGTACGTTACAAACATGTATAAAAACAGACTTGAACATATAATTTCTCAATTTAAAAAATACACATTTCAAATAAGCCTACAAGCTAAGATTATGAGTTATTTATTTGCATCCTTGGTGCAAAAAATACAAATAAACTTACTTTTTACATTTTGCTATCTTGAAAAATGAAAAATCTATAAACACCTAATAAAGGCCTTCATTTAAGCAAATAAATATCAATCTTATGCTGTCATTTCTCGGTAATAGATAAAGACATTTATAGACAATTACTTCATACAATATGTTGTAAAGAAGAAGAAAATTATAAAAGTTTGTTAAATTTCGAAACATCCCAGAAATAGGACGCTTGGCATGAATGGGTTAAATACGGAACACTAAAAAGCAAGAAAAATCTTAAAACTATTTGAAGAAAAATTGTTTTATATACTTTTAAACGACTTATAAAATACTTTTTATATGTTTCTAATTTGAAAACACAGTATTTTATATACATCTTTTTTACTCAAACACACTTATAGAATTTTCAATTAGTTTCTTATCTTTTATTTCACTTTTTTAAAATATCGTTAACAAGCATACAAGTAATATATTAATAATTACCAAGTAATATATAAAAATTTGCTAAAGATTATACTTATTTAAAGATTTTACATATTTTTAAAAGATTTTACTCGAAAATTCGAAATCTTCTGATCAAATTGTTCTACTAATAAATATTAATGAACAAAATCGTATTTCAATGTACTTTCTTTACATACTACAAGAAATAGAGGAGCAATAATAACGTTTCACAATTTCATCATCGGCTAATCAAGGAGTTTGGTGTTAGACTAACGATGCGTGATATATTCAATGTTGCCACCCATTGCGTGATAAATGACTGAAAAGAATAGCCTAATTGTTAGCTTGTCGTTATTTCAACGCTGATGACTTGAAAATTGCATACGCGCATTGATTCTCCTTTCAGAAGATATACATATGAACAGTTACGAAAAAACTCAATTATTTACAGATTTAATTTACGCGCTAGAATGGTTGTGGATAGACCAATATTTACACTAAGAAAATTTTTTAATTTTTTTTAAACCCTCTCCCATCCCCTTCCTTCACCATGCCACACCAGACGCGTTTAGAGGCCGAAAAATTGGGGAATGACGGCATATTGATTTCTCAGTGTATGGTTGGTCTAAAACTAATCTGAAAGGCTTTTTGGGTAATAAAGTTGTGGGTGTTTTTTATTTACATTTAAAAAACATGGCGGGAGCTGAACTTTTGATAGCGCAAATATTTTTTTATTATTCCTCAGATCAGAAAGGCCAGGATATATTCCCAATAAACACTCTTCTTAGAAGGGAAAGTATTCCAAGAGTTAATCATTATACTGAAAATACAGTCTCAGCATTGTCTGATAGAGATTTTCCTAACCATTTTAGGCTGAACCTGAGATGCATTCACTCGGTGGGAAATATGGTATTTTCAAATTATGCGCTTATTTTTATATTTTGTAAGATTTATTCCCTAATTAACGAAAACTGCGCGAAAAAAAACGAATTAAAACTGGAATATTCCGGTTGACAGCCACAGTTAAGCTAAGAAAATGAGAAACAAATCAGATTTCCCAACCACGTGATCACTTCATCCAACAAAATTCTGTAGCTAATGTGGGTTACCTAAAGTCTGAGTAATTTCCGACTCTGAACGGTACAGGTATAACGCGCAAAATTTCACCTGATAGCGGTCTCTAAACGATTCGGGTTACACGTGTGTTAATCTACGTAACTCAGCTTGTGATCCGCGAACGCGGTCATAGTATCACAAACGAGTCATACTCTCCCCATTTTTGTGCCGACAACACCTTTTGTTTTCGATCACTTACTGTAAGGAAAGTATTGTGTGTGAGAGAGAGAGTGAACATGGTAACTGCCAAACAGTATTTACAATTGAGGCGCCATATCGGCAACATATTATAAAGCACTGTTGAAATACATACTTTTCGTACAAATTGGCCGACAGATTAAGTTTTCAATTAATTTTTAATCCATTTTCAAGCTCTTTTGCGACCCTATTGCTTTGTATAAGGTAAATAACCAAGGATATATGGTAAAGTATAAGTGATGCAAATTGCGACTATGCAATAAAGTATAAATTTCGCCGTGTAAACATCTCCAGTTTCAAAACGGGATATACAGCGTTTCAACACAACCGATTGTATTGATTTATATATATATATATATATAAAATATATAATATATAATAATATAATAATATATAATATATATATTATGCAATATATATAATATATTGCATAATTTATTATCTATCAGACTTATCTCACTACGAACGTGCTTTTACTAATAATAAACTCCATTTATATCGTTATATTGATGACATAATTTTAATTGCCACTGATCAATTTAAAATTTCTCAATTTCCAGTTGATTATCCCACTAATTTGGAATTAACGGAAAACCTCTTATCTAACAATACAATTAACTTCTTAGATCTTAAAATTACAATAAAAGACAACAAAACAATAACAGATATATATGATAAACGTAAAGCATTTAAATTCAAAGTTAATACATTTACAAATTTTAAATCTTGTCTTCATCATTCTGTATATCGAAATATAATACTTAATCATTTATATAGAATAAAATGTTTATGTTCTTCTAATCTAATTAACAATAATATTAAAAAACTAATTTATGATGCATTAAATCATGGTTTTCCAAAAAAATTCATATATTCATTAATATACAATTAGTACTTACATGATCTTAAAAAAAAAAAAAAAACAATTTAACATATGCGTAAACAAAATTACAAAAAAATTATAAAATAAAAAAATATTTATATAAAAGATTAAAAATTGTAAAATAATAATAAACAATTACTATAGGATGGTTGGGTGGGTAGATGTTAGAGTTCGGAGGAGGGTGGTGTTGTCTGGATAATACGCAATGGTTAATTAAAAAAATGTTGGGGCTTTTGTATTATAACTACATTTCTATTACGCATTTTATATGGATGTTGATTTGATGTTTTATATGTAAATGGTGACATTTCTTTTTTTTATTTAAATTCATATTAAATTTAGCTTATTTAATCAAATTCAAAATTAACTTGTTTTTAAATGTTTTGTCTACTTAGGACAATGTCATATTAATTAATAATAGTATACCATCTTTATAGTGATTAATATGCATATAAGTTTACTTGATATAACTAATGTTATACTGTATGTATTAAAATTTGGGTAATTGGTTTTTATTATTATTCTTCTATACTTTTTAATATTGTTTTATTTTCAACTTGGTATTCCATGATTAATTATCGGTTTAATGTGTTTGATTGTCACAATCATATTTTTTAGATTTTTTTTTTTTTGGCTAATATGAGGATAATCCACACACTATATTTGCAATCTTTAGGCTATTGGGAATTTTAGAATCTGACAATCTTCTATAAACATCCCTTTTTTTCCTGTTCATTTTATTAATTTATTATTTTTTAAATTTAATAGTAATTCTTAAAGTTTTTATATTTATATTATATATAATTTATTTTATGTTATAGCATATAACTATATTCTATATATTATCAATGTTATAAAATTATTTACTTTCTCAGTGTAGATTAAATGGGTTTGGTAATGGAATATATTGAAAGTATTTTATTAACATTTAATTTATTTAATTTTTTTGAATAATGATATATAATAGATTACTATTTATATATTAGATTAGTGTGGTAATGCAGATGATATATTTTAATTTCATTAGCTTTTATTATTTTCTTCTTGTGACATTTGAATAATAATAATTTTTAAAAAAATAATATAATAGATGGCAGCACTAAAAAAATTTGTTTTTTAAAGCTTCTGTTAAAGTAATAATATTAATTTTTTACACCAGGTGGTATTAAACGCTGTATATTGGCAATATTGTAAAATGGAAATTAAACAATTTAAAAGTGTTTTTTAGGTATTTTAAATAATGTAATTATTTTCTATTTATATTATATTAATTGATTTTATCACGGTAATTCAAAATGAATTAACTGAATCCATAGTTTTAATTTCTGTGTTAACTTAACTGTTTTATTCACCTTAATCTTATCATGCTTGGATACCACGTGCGGGAGGATATTTTGAAAATCAACTGGGTTTATATTCGGTATGTTGTGTAATTTTTCTATTTTTTATGCTATAAATTAAATATTTAAAGGGTTGTATTGTTTTTTCCATTTCATGCCATTTTATAATGTTCTGTTTTTCATCTTGAAACTATTCTCTATATCGTATTGGTTGTTTGGGTACAGGAGAAATTTTTTTTTCAGCTTTTAGCATTTCTCGCACAGAAAACAACCGATTTTCTTACATCATTAAATTCTGTACTCTTAAAAACGTAATTCAATATATAAGTTTTTCATTTTTTTTTTCGGTATCCATATTCTTCTTTTTTTTCTTCCATTTTAATTCTTGTAATTATGTATAAGGCACTTTATTTTATGCATACAGCTCTATATTATAAGATTGTGGTATCCATTTTTATTGTCATTTCACAATATTGCGGTTTTTGATGATGGTCGGTAATGTTTAATTAATTGTTATATATATATATATATATATATACTATACTATCAATTCCCTTTTTCATGCTAAATTACCGGCATATTCACTAGTTTCTTATTCATTAATAATACCTTTCATTAATCCTATAAAATTCTCTTTAAATTAATTATTATCTTGCTCGATTTACTTAAAAATAAAGCTTTTAGTTTTTTCCTAAATTATATCATCATTTCTGTTGATTTCTATTATTTTATGTGAATTCAATTGTTTTTAAAAAAGCAATTTCCCTTTTTTTTTTTTATTCCGAGATTATTTTCTAGCGCTGGGTTAAATTTTATTGTAAAATGTGACCGCTTCAATTTGCCAGGACTTCTTGCTTTATCAAACCGATTGGTCTTGACGTAGGCTTTACGCTTATCCTTTATTCTCGCATTGTTCAGAACGCCCGTTATGTCATGATTTTGTGTTTCTCCGCGTTGTAGCAAAAAGCAGATGCACGAGAGTTTTCGGCATAATTTGTTCGATCTTTCCTATTGTCAAGAGACCCCTGTCTGGTCGTTTTTAGACATCATTCATTCTAACAGTTTATTCGGTACTTTTCGGTTAGCCGGGCGCCAGTGTTATATATACATATTTATATACATACATATATGTAAATATACGTATATCTATATATATGTACGTATACACATATTGTATATATACACACATATATGCATGTAAATACATATGTATATATACATACATTTATATATACATATATATGTATATATAGCACTGGCGCCCGGCTAACCGAAAAGTACCTTTAATTCTAATTTTATTTTAACATCATACAGTGATCTCATGTCAAATCATTTACCTTCGGGACGGCAATGCCTTATGAAGAATGTGCTGAACTTCTTTGATGATGATTCATTCATAAAATCATAGAGCTCAAATTTCCCTCGTTTTTTTTTTTTTTTTTTTTTTTTTTTTTATACAGAAGAAACGCCCAAAGATTTCATCTCGTGTGTTTTCTCCGCAACTCCACGACTTGCACCAATATTTAATATGCTGCAAATGAAAACCATCAGGCGCATGGTTTTCCTACATTAATTCTGTGTCCAGATCAATCATACTACCTTAAAATACGGCAATGACAGGACAACCAAAGCTCAGTAGTATAATAATACTACACTAAATGCACGGTAGGATTTTGGAAATTTTCATTTAAATATCTGGTAGAAAAAATGGAATAGTTACTTCTTCTTATTATACGATAAAAACCTACCGCTGCCTGCATTCTTCATTATTGTTACATATATATATATATACTAGCTGTTTAACCCGTTCTATGCACGGGAGTTCATGAATTTAATTCTAAAACCAAAATTTAAAATAACTATTCGATTTAGTAAAATATTTTTCTACTACTGTGCCTTTTTTAGTGAAATTTAATTTATGTTACTATGACAGCAGACGATAAAACTATATCTTTGGAATAATAAGGGAATAAATAGAATAAAAAGTTTTGTTGATGTATTTGTTGTGTTGATGTATTGATAAAATGGGTTTTTTTATTTTTAAAAAATTGAAATAATTAAGCGCAATTAAATAATCTCTAATTGTTTGCATGTGAGGTAAAAGAATTATCGTAATACACGCTAAAGCTTCTTATTATTGCAGCGTTGCGTACGTAATACGCATAACTCTAATTATTTGCATGTGAGGTAAACTAATTATCGTAATACCCGCTACAGCTTTTTACTATTCCTAGCGTGGCGTGCGTATAATGCTATGCATTTTGCAATGGAAAGGTAATTGTTGTGGTACGAATTTTATTGTGAATTTTTATTGTTGGCAGCTGCTATAACGAAAAATGCTTAAATTTGACAGGAAATTGCTGAAAAATTGGTGGTTTTTTATTAATTAAAAGTTAAATATAAATTATTTCCATTCCTGATTGCTTTAGTTGCCTCGGCCGTATTTTAATACACATGTACGTCACATTTCACAACTCTGGTTTCCAAACTGTGGATTTGTATAGCATCACAGACAGACAGACAAATTTTCATTTATATATATATATATATATTATATCTATCTATCTATCTATCTATATATATATATATATATATATATATATATATATACAGTGTGGTCTAAAAACATTGACCTCGGTTTTTATTCCTTAAATATTGATCATAGACATATATTTTAAACTACAAAGTTACGTAAAAAAGGGGTACAGAATTTTATCAAGTCGATTAAAATTTTCTGGGGACTAAATTTGAAGAAATACAAAATTTAAATTTTTATACTGCACCCGTTAAAAAAATTTCCCAGTGTGATAAATATGTCTCATACACTAATAAGGTCATGTACAAAATTTCAGCCTTTTATATTAATAAGTAGCAGAGATATTCTTAAACAAAGTTGGTGAGGGGTTAATTATAAATTAAAATGAAAATGTTTTCAATTAAATGTCAGTCATATTTTTGTTTCGTAATTTGTGTACGACCCCTTAAACGAGTTCATGCGACGTGATTTTTCCCTTTGCGAACTCATATCCAGGAATCTATAAGTGGTTGCAGTTAGCATTTATGTATTTTTATATCTCTGCGAATTTTTATGATACTATGCTGAAATTTTGTACATGGTCTTATTAGTGTATGGGGCACATTTTACTCATTGTGAATTTTTTTGTACGAGAGGGAGGGGGGGGGGCGTATAAAAATCTAAATTTTCTATTTGTTCAACTTTAATCCCCAGAAAAGTTTAATCGATTTCTTAAAATCCAGTACCTTTTTTACGTAACTGTGTAATTTATAATACAGTAAAACCTCCCTAAAGCGACCACATTCCGTTCCAATAAAAATGGGTCACTCTGAGAGGTAGTCTCTTAATGGAGGTCATGTTTAAATCTAGATTTTGATTGTTGAAAAAAGGTAACAATTAATGATACTAAAATTTATTTTCACATTAGGAAAAAATATGAAAATTTAAGTATGAAAACAAAAGTTAATTACATAAGTTAATTATTGCAGAGTTAAAAAAATAAATACATTGATGTTTGCTTTGATTTTACGGTTTTATCTTTTATAACTTTTATTTCCAAGTCCTTTCGAAGTTCAGTAAATAAATGCATTTTTTTGTTTTTTTGACGGGAACATATTATGACCATTTCAATTGATTTATCTATTTCTTTGAGAGTTTCCTGAGAGAATAGGGTAGGGGAGTTTATTGACCGTCATCCTTACTTTGTCATCAGAGTTAAATTCATTGCCTAAAAAGGCACAATGGGATTTAAACACTTAAAAGTTACCGGAATAAATAAAAATTCTACACTTAGTTTAGAAGTTGGATAAATAATGCACTCTCCGGAATTATTATTCTAATAAACCCACCTTCAAGCGACCAGGAAAAACGGAATTTGTTCTTCCATTTCTTCAAAAAATTGGTCGCTCAAGGAGGGAGTTCAACTGGAGTGGTCTCTGAATAGAGGTAAAATTAGTATTAAGCCTATGGGAATAAATTTAGTTCCATGAAAAAATGGTCATTCAGGGAGGTGGTCGCTTAATGGAGGTGGTCGCACAGGGAAGTTTCACTGTATATATCTATGATTAATATTTAAAGAATAAAAGCAGAGGTCAAAGTTTCAGGAACACCCAGTATATATTATGTTAATTTTAGTGTTCGGAAAGTGAAATGGAATCACTGCAGATTTTGTCTGTTAAATTTTAGCTAAATTTAGGTATAAAAATGCTATATGCGGTCTCGTTCTTACTCATATAATTATTATATAACCATCTTCGTCTATGTTTACTTCAAGCTCTCGTAATTCAAACAAAAGGAATACCATATGTATTACTATCTGAGTAAATATATATATATATATATATATATATATATGAATTATATTATCGTGCTTGCAAATAATGCCTACTTAATTGTTTTCAAATGTTAGGTGTAGCATCACGATGTGCTAACCCTATCTCTCTTGCCCTGTCAAACTACCGGGTGTCCCAAAAAGGACTGACTGATTTTAAAATTCAATAACTTCCAAACGGTGACAGATATTAAAAAAATTCTTACAGGAGGGTTATGCATAAAGTCAAAAGTTTTTTTTTTCAGTGATTTTCGATTTTAGTTCGAATTACAAACAATAGATGGCACTGCGATCAATAGAGGCTAAATTCAGGCTCGATTTTTGGTACTTCCTGGCCCGGATAACACATTTCCATCTCCTTTTTCTGCATGGAACAACAGAAAGGACCAAAAATCGAGCCTGTATTTAGCGACCATTGCTTACAGCGCCATCTATTGTTTGTAATTCGAACTAAAATCGAAAATCACTGTAATAAAACTTTTGACTTTATGCATAACCCTCCTGCAAGAATTTTTTTAATATCTGTCACCGTTTGGAAGTTATTGAATTTTAAAATCAGTCAGTCCTTTTTGGGACACCCGGTATGTTACTCACACTTTGTGGGCCTCTTCCACCGCTCTTGAAATGTAATGCGATTTAGGGATGACCCTTAAGATTAGTGAATACATTTCTATTTTCAAATTATAGTCCGAGAAACAGCGTTTCATTTTCGATGACACTTTTAGCGTCGATGATGCTGGTATGTATGTTAGATTAGACTGTATAAATAACGGAACTGACAGTCAGCTGGGTACACAAGCGAGGACTGTTGCGATAAAAACGTCGCATAACCTTCCGCAGTATGCAATCAATGGAAAATCGATTATGGATGTTATAAAGGAGATATTGTATACCCAGATTCATAAATGAATAAAAAGAAACTCCAACACAATACTTTAGGAGACTTACATTTATTGTAAAGAACTTTTAAGGGAGGACCGTGAAAAGTACAGATGAACGGGGAGTGTTTCAATAACTGCCCGACGGCAGACGCCCCACAGCGGGGCTTAATTTGCAGACTACATAGCTCGAGGTCAGGAGCAAAAGGGAGTTAGATTTTGTTACTATTACATACAGATTGGCGAACACTAGATAACCATATGTAAGATGTTTGGCGAAAAACAAATTGGGTAGACAAAACAATACAGAAGTTTTTCATTCAGTTGAATTATCCGCCATGACAGGCTTTATAGGGTTACAAGAATTAACATTCTTGCGGTAAGTAGGGAGACTTAAAGAAATAGGAACACGTGATATTACGTGCACGTTACATATATAACGACAGCTGAAAATTAGTCAGCAAGGGGCATATGGTTTGTATCCGACAAAGTACAAGGGTGAGAATTGAATACTAATGCAAGCCCAGAGGCTGAGAAAATATGCATTACATTTCGTCGGCTGCGAAGCGAAAAAGACATTCTCTTGTATTTTATTCTTTTATTTTATTTCAACGGAAAATTGCTGCGGTTAAGATCTTTTTCTATCCGTGTGAACTAGAAAGACAGAAAAAGGAACCGAGATAAATGATGTCTGCATTTAAAAAGAACTTTAAAAAGTTAAAGTGAAACTTACAGTAGTGAGAGGGGGGGGGGGGGGGAGAGAATGAATAAAGATATAAGAAATTAAGTATAAAATATCAAATTTAAACTAAGTATTTTATTTTAGAGGGGAGGGATGATGACAACTCCAAAAAGAAACAGTAAAGTTAAATGTTGATTTTTTGATGGGAGAGAAAGAATAATGAATATATAACGGGAAAGCCGTTATAGATGTTACTCCGACTTGAGGGTATCATCAGTAATCGAGTTACCATTGATATTACATTGTAGTGGAGTGTACGAGGTTGTTATGGAAAATACATCACGCTAATGCGTATGGTGACTGTTAGTTTCGTTACTTAATCCGCCCAATCTATCATATGTCCCAACATCATCGACGCTATCATTGGTTGCAAAAATATGACGCTGATCTAAGATTACCATCTTTATAATTCACTTTATATTCGAAAAATCCATCTTTAGTGGCTTTACCTAACAAAATCTAACTATTCTTCAAAAATCGTAAAAGTAAGGTTGCGATGTAAATTATTATGTCTCAGTTTTATGATTTTTGTATAACTATACTCACTATATTCGCTTAATCGCTGTGACCATATAATGATGGTGACACGTTTTTTCCTAATATACCTCTATCTATAAATACTAGTTTTATAAATATTGATGCAATAGCTGTTGCACACTCGTGCAAAAATGCATTCATGTAAAATTTATTACAATTATATATGTAAAATTCAGTAATTCAGAAATAATATGACTCCATTTTAAATAGGACGTAATCACCATGGCAACCTAGAATTATTACCTATCATGGGATAACTTTGAATTAATTACGTATGATAAGGTTTAATGGAATGAAGAAACTTTTATTAATATCTTTTTAAGTTTTGTTTCGATTTTCATAAATTTTGAAACGACTCGACAAAATTCTGCAATGATTATACATATTAATTTTCAAATCACTCTGTTGGGCAGTTTTTGCGCTGTTATATGCGGAAAACCGGACAGACAGACGAACGGACCAGTCGATGACTATAGGTGCTCCGTATTAATATACTTACGAACGCCCTAATAAAGAGCTTGGTTGCTTAAAAGCATAAAAAAATCTTTTTTTCAGTTATTTTTTTTTTAGTTAATGAAACATTTTCTTCATAATTTAATAACATTATGCTCCATATAAATATATTAAATTAATTTATATATAGTTATCACAAAACCAACTAGTTAGTGCTTGTTATTAAAGCTAAGCAATTTACATTTTGCTTTACAAATAGAAGGCAGAAATAACACAGTCAAAAATTAAATTCACTTTCTACGCTTGATAGACAGCGTTTATTTAAAAGCTGCAGGGCTCCATTTAATTAAACTAGCTGCAGCACAGTAAAAGTATTTTCATATTTCGTAATTTTTGATTGGACGTCGAAAATATTGACCGGTCTAGTACTTTGCATATTGCTTATAATAATAATTAAATTTCAACGCTAATTAGTAGAGAACCTAATTATTTTTGAGATGGGGTACTCTAATGATTCGGATTTTTTCCTCGAGTGGGCTTTATGTACTAGACTGCGAAAGTTACTTTTTCCTCTTTTGAAGGAGCAGAGATTTTTAATTTTATTGTTGTTCAGCAGTAATTATTTTATATATTTCATTAGCATATTATGAGCTTTTCATTAAATTTTAATATTTACGCATTAACAAGCTCTCTTGTATCATTTTTATATTTAAATACACAGAAGTTGGTAGAAAAGTTATGCAATTTCTCTTAAAGTACGCATTTTGAGCGTGTAATCTTCTTTTTAAAAATTTATTTCGTATCCAGAATTTATAAATTTTTATTCATCTCAGGGAGAAATTTAGAATTGAAATTATTTACCATTTTAAAAGTGTTATTTAGAAAGTTATGAAGCAATTAATTACTCATAATCAGCGTAACTCGCAATAAAATATCTGGAGGGACCTCAGTCGAATTTTCGAGCAATGCTAATTCCTGTAGCAGAAAAGAGTTAGACCAACGTCGGCTAATTTTTGGCTAAATATTGTCCTACGTTAGCACAGTGTAAAATATGTTCATCTTGTCGTGCTATTGACCAACAAACGATTTGACAAAGAAAGGCCTAAAAGTAGCCCAAAACCGTTAGCAGTTCACATACGCTCAAAATTAGAGGGGTCTATGCACCTACCATTTCCAAAATATTTCGCAAACCTACCATTTCTCAATGGCTTCCAGAAACTGCCTACGATTCCCCAAAGCCTTAAAAAGGGGGATTTTTAAAAATAACCCTTTGACACAATGAAATCGGCTGCATTCGAAAGTTGTAACTCTCGCTTTAAACCTAAATACGCTGTTTCGGTGCTACTAATGCTTAATAACATCACCGAATTATTTATCACTAATACTCCGTCACATTTTTTGGTAACTTTCTCTGAAGAAACCATCTCAAAATGCCGTACAAACCGATCAATTTTCAGATTTTGCCAATGTCATTAAATCAAATTGCAACGCACACAAGAGCCGTATTTTCCTGGAGGCACGGTTTACTAGATCTGCGAAATTTCCACTCAACGAGACTAGTTTAGTCCCAGCTGAATATGCTATTTTAATTTGACTCACATATCCACCTCCGTGTTTAATTGTTTGTGACAGTTGAGTTTATGCCATCTTTCGTGAAATAGTGTTTATTTAAATTACTGATGCGGCACTTTAAATATGTTCAAAACGTTTAATGTTAGTTTTTTAAGATGATTTTAAACTATTTAATTAAATTGCCTGTATTTATGTATTTGTTTTTAATTAATTACGAACAGAGGTAAAACATTTTTTTCACTTTAAATAGATCTCAAAATGATTTGAAACTGGTTTAAAAATAGACTAATCGCCGAGAAATTCGGCTGATTTTTACGAAAATCTATACAGTTCTTCTGACCGTGGTAAATCACGGTGTCAAAAGACATAATTGCCAAATAGTAGCTCAATCGGAAGTATCATTTGGGACTTACCGTGTTCACTCATACACACATTATTACGATACTTTCTTACACAATATGTTTGGAGAGAAATAATTAAAACATGTTATTAAATAAAATTCAATATTTATTCCCTAGTAGCAAATTAATATTGGCTACTCTGTTTGTATTAGGGCCCAATATGATAACAACATTGTGTTCATCAGATATACGCCGAATGAAATTAGACGTATTGGAAAAATTGGTAAAATGTTGGATTCATATAGAAAGGTTATTTGTAATGAACTGATTTCATGTTGAAAATATTTATAATGAAATCTTAATACAGTACAAAGTCTAAAGTTCGGACACCCAAAGTTCGGAATTCTCCAAAGTTCGGACTTTCCAGCGGCAGAATTCAAGAAAGAAGTGAAAAAACAAAATTGTTGAAACAAAAAATAGTCTAGAGCAAAGAAGCTTTATTACTGAATCTTAACTCATGTCTATGTACCTAATGCCATGATATACCTAAGTTAATAAAGCAGCCCACATTAACTAAAATGTTCAATAGTTCAGAAAGTTACAATTTCTTCTTAAATTGTTTGTTAGCCTAAGGCTTTTCTCAACTGCTCTGCTCAACAAGCGCAAAACGTTTTGACACATTTACACATTCATTTTTCAAAGGAAAGGTCATAAAATTGGAAGGTTTGACTATGGAAGTGAATTAGAATCGAACTGTGTTTTCCAATTTTTTTTATAAATAAATTACCTATTGAGTTATAAGCGATTTTGTTCGCGTAACAAAGACGTTTCTTCAGCCTTCCTTGTGCGCTTATTCTTCTTTCACGTGGGAATTCTGTTCAAAATGCCGACTTTGACACTATTTTCTGAAAGATCTATTGCGTTTGCAAAAAAACGGAAAACACAGTTCGATTACATAGTTCCTGGACAACAAAACTTGCTAGTTTCATGCATGTTCGAACAAAAATAAATTAAAACTTAAGTCATAAAATTGCCCTTCTGGATTATATCCAGAAGGGCAGACTTAAATAAATGTTTTTGTTTTACTTTTTATTTTGTTATGATTTATTTAATGAAAATGATTGTTTAATTTAGTATTAATAGTTGTTATATGCACTTTTTGATATATAAACGTAATTTTTTGCCTTTTTATGTAGTGAATTTTCTTTTCCTTTTTATTGGAAAAGCAATATTTTTGATAACCCAAAGTTCGGAAAATTCCGAATTTCGGACTTGGTAAAGTCCCGAAGATTCCGGACTTTAGACTTTGTACTGTACTATAAAAATATTGGCTTTACATTAAAAATATTTTGCGAAATAATTTTTGCCAATGTAACACTATAATATTGATAAAAATCAATGAACTCATCCGTGCTGAAGACTGGTAATATCTACATATATATTACGCTATCGTACGTGACACAGAAAATCGCGATTATTTCTTAAATTTTGTTTATTTTGTTTAATGGCAACGCCCGAATGAAACGCATCTCATTGTTATTGAACAGCATTTAATGCATCTTCATACCTATAAGGGGAGTTACCATAGGGGGGACCAATGTTTTGTCGTCAAATGCCGCCAAGTCTCTCGCCAACTTAACGATATATCGTGAAATTTGGCGACCAAAATTAGCCGCCAAAAGTGACTCCAACTTGGCGATATCTCTAGCATTTCGCCAAATTCCCATAGGCTTCCATTGTAAACCATTAGGGTTTACTTGCTTACAGAAAACCAACAAATTGAGATATTTTAATGCAACAGAATCTAATATTAGCTTAAGTAATTATATTAATTATATTCAAGGGAGTCCAAGTAAGTCAAATTATGAATAAAAGTAACATGATGCAACGCTTATCATGCTTTCCCAAACATAAATTTTAAGGGAGACCAAACTGGTCGCCAAGGGTGGCTAGTTGTTAATATTACTCAAGATACAATCAATACAAGCAATATTGATTCAATATTGTTTTTCATTTGAATTTAAATATTTTGTGTAGCGTGAATTCTAAAATTACTAACAACTCTAAAAATATTAAAGGACCTAAACGAAGCTTTTTGATGAAAGGACGTAAGTGAAAACTTTTTATTGTTATTGAAAACTCGAATAGATTTTTTACATGAAATATATAATATGCACTATTAAAAGCGGCTATTTGATTTAAAAGGTGACTAAAGTAATAAAAGTGATGTTATAATTTAAAAATATACCTTTTATTTATAAACTTCGTAGTATTTTCAGGCTTTACGAAACCCTTCATCAAAGAATATTATTATAACTAATTGCTGTTTATTTATACAAATACGTTACGTCGTTTTGCAAAAGCGTGATCCAATAATAATTAGAGTTGAAAGTAGAAGTAGCAGTTTCTTGGATTGAACTTAATTAGAGAATATATATATATTATTATTAACTGCCAGTTCCCTTTATTTTATTATTCTTTATTTTATTTGTTCTTCTATCTTCAATAGAAGAAAGTATTGTAATCGAAATTTTTTTCGACTTCCGGTTTTCGACGGATTTACGTGTTTTTAGGGGTCAGAGATTCCAAAAAATATCTTTATAAAAATGTCTGTCTGTCCGTGTGTCCGTCTGTCCGAGTGTCCGTGTGTTGCCATTGTACCATCGAGACTTGTATGAAGTTATGCATAGAATTGAAACCATTTTTATAAGTTCTTGGCTATGGCAACCAGGTCCTCCCTTAATTTGGAAAAAATCCACCCTTAGGGGGCTTTGCAATAGCGATTTTTGTGCGATTTTGAATATTGTACCATCGAAAAGTGTATGAAAAATGCACAGAATTGATCCAATTTTTTGGCGTATGTTTTTGGCCATGGCAAGAAAGCCCTCCCTGAATTTGGAAATATTCCGCCGGAAGGGAGACGATAATAGCAATTTTTGTGTAATTTTCTTTATTTTTCGTAGTTCTATTGTACACTGGTGGCTCGTGAATCAACGGGAACTCCCATCCTGATAAGTCGACTACTCGCGAACAGCTGATATACAACAAAATAAGGAAAAACTATTGATTTTAATAAATATCATGATCGAGACTAACTCGTTTTTACTCCAATTAATTTGCTGAAGCTGAAATTTAAGATAAAAGTCAAAGTTTATATAGTATTGCACTAATAAAAATGAAATATTGACATTCGTAACAACATTTTGAAATATTAAAATATAGGAGATAGAAGAAAATTTTGGCATTGGCACTTCTAACAAATTTAACAAAATTTAATGCATAAAACATCTGTTTTCCAGAAAAGTTAAGGAATTTCCGGAACTGTATTTTATTAGTATTTAAGAACTTTTCGTTTGTATGTTTCATAATTAAGCGTTAGGAAACATTACCTTATGTTCAAAATATATTTTCTTCTTTGCCAAAGAATATTTTGAAAGAATATGGAATTATCGATAGTACCATAAAATCGATTTTCAGATAGTATCAGGTTATAATAATCGATAATATTCATAGGCCAGCAACCTTTCATATATCCAAACGCTCGGTTTTCTGTTTGTACAGATATTTACATCTGAATCTAAATTTTAGCGAAAAAGGTTTTTTTCCATACTTAAATAATATACGGTGTTTGATTAATTTAATGGTGCTCATACTTTTGAAATAAAAATACGTAACTTTTTAGAGTTTTTAGAAAAACAAATTAGACAGAAGGATAAAACATCATAATATCAATTTTGAAGCTAATAAAAATTGTAAGGTTAGCGAATATTGCTGTGTTAAGACAAGCAATGCAATAAATGGAAAATATGTCTTGAAATGGCAATTTATTTCATTACATTGATTTACACAGCCAATTTTTTACAGCCAACGTATCACAGCTCACTAAACCCCCATTTATTTGGATGACAAAATGAAACATAAAAACAATGCCCTTCTGATATCTTAAAAAATATTTATGTCTCTTCGATTCCAGAATTATGAAAACGACCTTCGTCGGTGCGTCGCCACCATATATAACGGAAGAAAAAGAAAATAACAATATCGATTATCTAATGCTATGAACGATATTTTGCTTAAAAATGGATTGCGCGTAACAATCGATTGCGTAATCGACGGGGCATTCCTATATCTTTTATGTTCCTTGGCTACGCATTTATATGCTTGTTTTTCTTTTCTTGCCGCTCTTAAACTTTAACCTTATAAGTACAGGGGTAGAGTCTTTAATAAATTTGGGTAAGCCGATTTTGTCAAAACTAGACCTGTCTGCCATTTCAGGATGGGTTGGATTAGAACTCATTTATTTATTTATTTATTTATTTATTGCGATTCAGGTTCGGGTTGGGCTGGCTCAAATTGTTTCGAGTTTCGGTCGATGTTGACAGCAGTGTGCGAAGAGAAAACTGCGCCCGGGGCAAAGTTTCAATTCCCCCCCCCCCCCCCCCCACCCCCAACTTTTCTTTGTCACAGGTGTAAAAAAATTTAAAAAGTGCAGAAACAGAAAGAAAATTTACTGAATACATATTTCGCGTTTATTTTGAAACTTTAAGTTTAATTTTAAATCAGAAATTTCAAAAAACTAAATAACATAAGAGAAAGTTGCACTTATATTTTGGCAAACGGGATCTAGAAAATAGGCGCAAAAAATGTATCTAACAGTACAGTATAACGGTTTGGAAGCCTTTTATATTCCAAGAAAGAAACCCCATGCTTTTTTGAGGGTATATGTTTTTGTCACAAGCATAGACTCAGAAAAGAGAAGGTTAACAAAAGATATTAAAACAAAGACACAAAACAAGTTTTGAAAAGAAAGAAGTGCTTATTCATAAATGTGTATATCGGTGGGAGGTAAAGGACTAAGCAATAACTTTGAAACGAAAAATGTACGTACTTCCATTGGGGAAAAAAAAATTCTCAATATGTAAATATACATTTTTTGTTTTTTGCAAAAAAGAAAAAAAAAGAGGTTTGTAGTATAAATTTGGCGCCCCATCAATTTCTGAGCCCTGGGCGACTGCCCCCTTTGCCCCCCTCTTCGCACGGCCCTGGATGTTGAGTTGAATTTTGATTCAGCTGTTCCGGTGCAGGTTAACCTGATTATTCAAAAGGAATTAAAAAATATTGTTTTATAACTATAATAATAATATTATTAATATTAACCAATAATAATATTCAAATATTAAATATTTTCTTTATTTAATATTTGAATATGAATGAGTCTACATATAATAGATTTTCTTCATAAAAGAAAAAAATATTATTAGAGATATCATTGTAGAATATTTTTTCATAATTGTATTACGATTCGAATAAATTTTCTTTGATGTCAAGTTTCGGGTCGGGTTTTAGAATAATAAAAAAAAATTGGCTTTTCCGGGTCGCATTTGGGGCCAGTGACAATATCATGTTGGGTTCGAAATTATGTTAGTAGAATTTTCGAGTTCGAGTCGCGTATACGAGACCTGTGCTGCGCAAGACACTAGTCGCGGATAAGACTGCACGAGAAATTATAAACGTTTGCTCAATTAGCGTTTGAGATGATTTTCTTGTGTTTTCTACTGTTAGAATATGAAGGATTTACGACTTTTGGTTGTCAGAAATTCATTGAAACACAATTCTTTCTTTTATTTGTTAATTATTCTTTTATCTCCGAATGAAGCAACTTAAAAATTTATTTTATTACTAGAAGTAAACTTCGTACCAATTTAAATCTTGATTAGATAATTTACAGAGTAGAGAATGTTTTAATCTTTAAGTATTATTTTTCCTTTTAAACTAATTCGCAGCAAGAAACTTATAAACTTAATTTTAAATGTTCGACATTAGCTTTTCAATATTCTAATTTTTACCTCATTCAACAGTTGAAAATCTGAGATCAGAAAATACGGACATTTATGTACTAAAATGCTGGTGTTCAAATAAAAAGACTTCACGTACATTAAACAGCACATTTACGTGCCGCTCGTCTCAAGGGATTATCTATATATATTTATTACGCTATTGTACGTGGCACAAAAATCGCGATTATTTGTTAACTGTTAGTGGCAACGCCCGAATGAAACGAATCTTATTGGCTATTGAAGAGCATTTAATGCTTCTCCATACCTATAAAGTATGTTACCATAGGGGGGGACCCTTTTCTGTCACCAAATACCGCTAAGTTTGCCGCCAACTTGGCGATATATCGCCAAATTTGAGGATCAAATTTAGTAACCAAAAGTGACGCCAACTTGGCGATAGCTGTAATATTTCGCCAAATTCCGATAGAGTTCCATTGTAAACCAATAGAGTTTACTTGCTTACAGAAAATTAACAAATTGAGATATTTTAATGCAACAAAAACTAGTATCAGCTTAAGGGATTATATGAATTATATTTAAGTGAGTCCAAGTAAATTAAATTATGAATAAAAGTAATATGATAATATGCTTAACATGCTTTCCCAAACATAAATTTTAAGGGAGAGTAAACTGGACGCCAAGGACGGCCAGTTAAATTAATTTTAGCAATTTAAATATTTTAGATTTGATATTGCATTTCATCGAATTACTCTTTTATTTTTTAGAATTTACAAAATAACATCAAAATAATAATAAGGTGAAGAAAGGAAAAGAATATACATATAACATTACATAAAAAAAACTAAACTTAGTTTAATTTTTAGTACAACTTCGCCTTTTTGCTGTTTGGCTTTTACAAAACGAATTTCGAATTAAACGTTTCTGTGGTTGCACGTAATTAGAGAGGATCCTACTAGGTTGAGCAAAAAGTTTTGGGAAATTTATGAAAGTTGTGTTGTTATGCGGAAATTAACAACAAAAGGTACAAGCAAAGACAATAAGTTAAAACTAGTGTGAATGAATAAGAACAAAAAATCTTCTTAAAACACCATCAAAAAATTTTAAATGCGCTAGGGCTTTCGAAACATCTGAGTCTTTCTTCGTCAGGCGCAAAGAAGAAGTCCTTCTACTATGAGAGCAGCAGGAAGACTGAAATGAGAGATAAGGGAAAGGAAACAAGCTGAAGAAACAGCCAATAGGAAATTAGAAATCAACAGCCAATAGGAATGTAGAAGACAACAGCCAATCACAGAAGAGTATAATCAAAACAAAAGAACTCAGAGTAGGAGGGTAAAAATTGGGAGGGACAAAACAATACATATAATTAAATATGGAAACACATGAAATTAAAAAATATATATCCTTCTATATATAAAAAAAAGTTTTGATTTGGAAATGGACCAATGAAAATCTGCGTAGATATTCCGGGTGGATCGGCATCCAATTTGAATGCTTAAGCATGGCCTTTCTTCATTAATATTAAAAAAACTGTTGCATACAAAAATATGAAAATCGGTAGTATTATAGAGAAATGTTTGATAAACACGCTGATGCAGACAGTTTTCAAATCGAAGAATTATTTTAAGAGATATTTAATGCCAAAGTTGGACAAAGTCGTTCCATTAAAAAAGTTTTATAGGAGCAAAAAATGTACATAGGAATTTAATCATTTTTAGATCATTTTATGCGTCAGAATTTCCCGGTGTGCAGATTAAATTTAGTTTTTTTTAATTTGACTCATTTTTTGAGGTTTTATTTCTATTTTAAATTCAAATTTTCAGCATTTCGAGAGATATTTTTTAGATATTTTAGAAAATTGTATTAATTTAAACTGTTGCCAACTGTATAAACAGCGCATACAATAATGTTTGCTTCAAATTAAAAATTTATTTTACACGTGACTATTATAAACAGAAAATATAAAAAGGAGGAACTCATTGAAAATTACGCCATAAAAACTATAATTACACGTGAATTTTAAAAGAGAAAGAATATTGTAAAATAATAAATTCATTAACATACGTTACAAGTCTTAAATAGGAGAATTTACGTCACATTTACATCACATTACACTTATTACGTAAAATGAACAAAAAATAATATTGCAAAACAGTTTAAATTTAAAAATTGCGCGAGACATTAATTTGATATTTTAAGATGATCATAATATTTTATTTCTAGCTAAAGTATTTTTACGTGAATATTAAAAAGAGAAATTAAAGTGTGATGAAAATTACGTCAGATTATAATCGTCAGATTCAAATTATAATTCAATCTTCCGAAATCTTTTTAAAGCCGATCAAATTAGCGTGCTGTTAGAGTCTGCGGTGTCTGAACGGGGTTTGACGAGCGTAGCTCGTAGGGAGCAGATACATATAAAACAGACTAATGTTAATAAATACAAAAATAAATTAAATGGTAGTACTGAAAATGTTTTTCGAAGCTGCAGAGAGCATTGTGGAATCAGATTTATCATTAACAATAACATCACGATTAAGATAAATAGCAAGATTTTCAAGAAAGTCCAATTCAAAGAAATTATTGGCATTAGAGATAATTTTAGCGTTTTGAAAATTAAAATTATGGCCGGAATCAAGAGTGCTTGGCAATAGAAGATTTAGAAATTTCTTGATTGATTACATAACGAGAGTGTTCTTTTAAGCGGATTTCGAGATTTCTTTTAGTTTGACCAATATAAGATAAATCACAACCATTACAAGGAACTTTATAAATTCCCCATTTACGAAGATCAGGAACAGGAGATTTAGCGGAGGAGAATTTGAATTTATTGACAGGTTTAAAGATAATGTTAAAATTGAAACGTCGTAAAACTTTAGCTAACTTGAAACATTTGATTTCTAATTTCCTATTGGCTGTTTCTTCAGCTTGTTTCCTTTCCCTTATCTCTCATTACAGTCTTCCTGCTGCTCTCATAGTAGAAGGACGTCTTCTTTGCGCCTGACGAAGAAAGACTCAGATCTTTCGAAAGGCCTAGCGCATTTAAAATTTTTTGATGGTGTTTTAAGAAGATTTTTTGTTCTTAAAAGCTACAAGGATTATTTTTCAACGTATGGACCATCATAGTCCACAACTGTCTGCCATCGTTCTGCCAAATTCCTGATTTGCTGGAAGTACCATGGTGGCTCTTTGGAATCGAAAAACTCTTGACAGGCTTCTGCAACTTTATTAAGGTATTCAAATCGACTGAGTGTTGCATTGATCGAATAAGGTGATAATCGGATGGAGACACGTCTGAACTGTAGGTGGGGTGTGGAAGAATTTCGACGCCGTCCAACTGTGCAAACTTGTCCTTCGTCCTTTGGGCCACGTCGCCGTAACAACACTTTCACCCTCATTAATCTCACCGACGGCTTTCAGGATCATTAGATTTTTTCTCCAATAATGCCGGATCAACACACGCAAATCATACTGTTCAATAGCAGTTTTGGAGCCGAAATTCCTAAACTCGTATAGATATACCACTAGTACTCCTATATATGATACAAATTCTGGTAACTATTAGATTAAAAATTTCCCAGAACTTTTTGCTCAACCTAATACTATTTTATTTTATTTTTACTTTGAAGGTTTATTTTCATACTCGTAACGATGGAGAAACTCATCCTATAATACGTCTTAAGTTAAATGATGCTCTATCATTCAATATTAAATTTTTACCTATTACAAAATTCCCAATAAAACTAATGACACATAACAAAACTATGGGTTGAGATACTGTATGGTAACGAGTGTAAAAATAAACATCAAACTAAAAATGAAAATACATAATGCGAATAATTAGAGAGAGAATCTGAAAAACGTGAATGACGGCATTTCAAATCATTGCATTATAGATCGTACAATAGCAAAAAATTCTCATTTTCTTGAACAAGGCTTTGGTAAGGCCGAGACATGTAGACAGCTCATACACTGTAAAAAAAAATCTGTGAAGTTACTAAAGTTTTTCTAGGAAACTGGGATTCCAGGAACTTTTCATGTAACGGCAACAAGAAAAATTCCTGTAACAGAGTCTGTTACAGGAATTTTTGTTGTTGCCGTTACATAAAAAGTTCCTGGAATCCCAGTTTCCTAGAAAAACTTTAGTAACTTTACAAATTTTTTTTTACAGTGTATATGAAAGTCGTTTACTGTTTTTATGGCTTTTATTTATAACTTTTTAGCAATAAGTGACGTATGTTATCTCTCGGTATTCGGTTTTAAAATAAAGTTGAAAGATTCAGATAATGACAAATTTAGCTTAAACTCAAATTTGTTTTCAGAGATCACAAAACACTTTTTTTTACATTTCATAAGTGTCACTAATTAGCAATAAATCGTCAAAAAACAATTTTTTCGGTATTTTTGGCAGTTGTATTTGCAGGCGTATTTTCAGGCGAATGGTGGTCTTCTCCAGATTTTACAGGTACGGTCAACTGGAGTATCTTTAGCCCAAATTTCACTGCTTCATGGCATGTTCAGCATCTCCACTCTTCTATTTTATTACAAAAATAAATATCATGTTATTTTTTTGTTCGCTTAAGAACATATGGAACCACACCATTATCATAAATTTGGCGGCATTGAAATTTTTTTATCACAAAGTGTTTTTGAAAGCTTTGGGTTATTGTTACCTTGAATTAGGGTAATATTCGCTCGTGTGTTAAAACGAATGCTATAGGGCTTATAACATGATGCGGACCAATGTTACCCTATTGAAAAAGACAAGGGAGAGAGGGTAAGAAGTTTAAACAAGTAAAACGACTGTAAATTAAAATATATTTTAATAAAAAAAATATTACAAATCGCATAAATATTGCTTGACGTGGATTGTCCTGGTCTGGGACTGAATACTGGTTTCTCTTAGACAGAAGTTTAGGTGGAGTATTTTTAGTAAAAATATCATTCCAGTCATACACCATACAGTCTGGTCGCTGTGGCCAATGCCAATACTTTAATTTTATTACCATGCACTCAGCCACACAACCCTCCTTTGATTTCAAAGTAATCCTTCCGGGATAGATATTGCCATTAACAGCACAAGTACAAAATTTCCAACGTTACAGTCATCTTTGTCAATAGCCTTCTTGTTTGGTTCTGTTGAAACCAATACACTGGATAAATTTTCAGAAAAAAAATATTGTTTATATAAGTACAAATGTCTATTTTTATAAGTATAACAAAAAATAAACAAAAACATTAACTCAAAAGCATCAACAAAATAAGAAAAAGCTCCCCTTCAAATATAATATTTTTTATGCATTGGTAGGAAGTATATACAAAACCTTAAATGATAATTGGTTGCGCTAATGTTACTCGAACTTAGGAAAACGCTTTTCCTTTTTATCTCGGGAAAGACAACTTATAATCCTACATTATGCCTTGATCTACACTGTAAGAGCTAAATTCTCACCGTCTTCACACGTTTTTGTTTGACTGGTGCGGCCACGGTGAAAACTTGGCGAATATCTGACAATGAGCTGTCAGTTTCGAGCTTATGCTACCACCTATATTTTGAGAATAAAACTTTGTCGATAACTTAAGCGATGTAGAAAATTTAGCAGATTTAATCTTTTTTCTCTCTTGGACCAAAGTTACCCCAGTTGACGGTATATGTACATGAAAAGGAACGTTCTGACGTTATTATTTTTTTTCAAAAAGTTTTAAGTACGCGATTACGGAGACCTTCCTTGTAAGGTCGATGTCTTACTCGAAAAGTCGAGAAAATTAAGGTTAGGTTTGTTTGAAATATCAATTTAAAATATAAAGTTTTATCAACGTTTAACTTAGTCATTAAAAAAAAATGTGTATTGTTACAAATCTAAGAAAAAACCTATTAACGGAGTTTGATGTCAGTTAAAATTTCCTAGGACATGACAACATTTTGTAAAGCCACATATACCTCAATAATAATATTTTGATCAAAAAATATTCCTTATTAGAATAATATTTAATTAAGTGTTTAATTGACTAAATGCATTAAAAATTTTTCTTACAGTACAAATTTAAATAAATTAAAATAAAAATGCATTTTGTTATGAGAAATATTATAATGTAATATTGCGTAAAATGTGGTTCTATCTCTAATTACTAGAATTTTATCCACATAAAAATGCAGACCAATAATATAAGATATAGACGGAAACTATAATCAATTTCAAGTTACATTAGAAAGTGTTAAAAGCATTGCTTAACTATATATTCATTTGTTTGAGCGTGTTATCTGTTTAAATCTCTTTAATTTAAGCACATTTAATTAGCTGTTTAACTTTTAAACTTCGTTTGTTTGGTATATTTATGAGAATTGTGTAACACACTTGAATTCGTAATGATTTCACTAATAAATTTTTCAACATATTGTACTCATCTTAAACAACGAGAGATAATTAAATGTGCTTTTATATTTCCAAGGCGAGACTCTCGTTTAATTTCGAAGTGAATACATTTATTCCCGTACATTTAATGTGATTTGTTCCAGTGTCTCTAAATTTAAGCTGAATTTTAATAAAGAAATAATACTTATTATTTTATTCTTTTTTTACTTTTATTTTCTCTTGGCTGATAGATGGTAAGAAAATATTCTTATTTCTATATATATGAAATTATTTCTAAATAATCATTTTTAAGTATGTTTTCTTAACTGCATTTTAATGTAAACATAATTTATTACATATGTAAATGTTATTCTTTTTTAAGCTTAAAAAGGCAAACAGATAGAGACCGATGGAAACCTAAACCACTATAAACACAAGAAAGTATAAATAATAGCTGTAATACAAAATATTATTTGTAAAGGGGAATATTGTTTACCCGTAAAACGTAAGATTAAACAAAAAAATTAATTTTATTATTTGATGAAAAAAATCAAAAAGATTTCAATGAAAACCGTAAATACATTCGAATTGCATCTCTAGTTGTTAAAAATATTTCTACCCTAAAAAAAGATTGATTTAATAATATCAGAGTGTGCTGCTTGGGGATTTAAAAACCGCTACTACTGAATAGTAATTTTCGTCTTATGTAAAGGCAGGTATTCTAAATTTCTTGAAAAATATGATAAATAAGCACCGTATATTTCCGTGTAAGAGACGAACCGTATATAAGCCGAGTATATGACTTTTCAGTGAAAAATCGTCCAAAATCTGAAACCCGTATACAAGCCGAAGTTAAAAAATGACGATTAAAAATTTAGTGAGCATAGTACTGTTTTGTACATAGATAATAGAAAAGAAATACGGTCTCCGAAATTATTAAACTCTCCTACTTGGGCGCTCTGCCAAATCTGTTTAATTGGGTCCCGCTCATTCTGTTATGACTTGTTCTTTCACAAAGACCTAATATTCTAATTTCGGCTTGAATTTCCACAAGAAATTATCGTTTGATCTTTTAAAAAATGATGTATCTATAATGCGATGGATGGAACTCAAGATACTGCCACTTTTGAAGAAGACTGCCATTGTGATGATGGTGAATTAGACACCACCGATATCATACTGATTCATTCGATATTCATACTGATGTATCACTGAAAGAAAACAATTTAAATAAATCATTTGAAAGTTCTGATAATGAATTGGATAATGAATGAGGATTGGTAACTTTTTTCAGCGTAAAAAATAGAGTTTTAACCCCTTCACGGTCGCTTAATATTTGGAAAAACCATAAAAAAGTATCTATTTCTTCTATTACAGAAATTGAATAATTATAAGGTTTCTAAATAAAATATGCAATTAGGTTTTTTTTAAAGGTGAAAAATAAAGATGTTATAGAACAAATTCACATTTGTAGAAAAGCCATCATGCGAGAATACTGTGTCTCAATGTTTGTTTTACACCATACAAATTAATGCGAATAAGACCTTTATTTTTCACATCTTAGATCTTTACTTATCATCATCATCACACAAATTTTTACAAATAATATTTGAAATAACATATATACATTAAATTTTGATTACTAACAATTTTTTTAGTGTTATATATTTCGAAACATGCAATACAAATCCCACATTACAATCAGCGCCAAAACCAAACCCAAGCGGAAATATTCAAAGACTTCACACGGAAATGCCAGTTAATTTTTTCTGATTTCAGAAGTTTTTTTACAGCAATTATATCTCCAGCCCGGAAATATGACGGGCACGAGAAATAAATAACGAAACCTCAACCAGTGATATTCACGGGAACGACAATTAAGGGGTTAAAGTATTTATAGAAATTTGCAAATATTTTTAGTTTTTTATATTTGCCATCTTATCTTCCTTATTTTAGAATATAAATTTTTGAAATTTTCTTATACGCGTGTATAAGTCGCCCCCCCCCCCCTACTTAGAAGCCAAAAAATGCCCAAAAAGTCTCCGCTTATACACGGAAATATACGGTAAATGAATTTATTATTTAAATAGGCGCGAAGGGGGGGGGGGGGGAAGGTGAGGTTGCACTAATCTGAAATAGTTGTACTTAAATTTCCTGATCTGCAGCAACAACTAGAATGACCCAAATCAGTCCGTTAACAAGAGGTCAACAGGAGACAGTTACCAGGGGTTTCCTAGGTGCAAAGCAATTTTATGTCCTCTAGGTGAGTAATAGACCCATCAGGAAGAAGAAGTGAAAAAAGTTTGACCGTAGTGCTTTAGTTACAATGCGACTACTTAAAAAACGCCCTCTATTTAACTGAGAGTTTAAATTAACTGAGAGTTCAAAATAAGTTCAGAAGTTTTGAATAAAAATTCTTGTGTAAAATACCTTTTATAAAAGTATTATTTTTATAAAATTTCAAGTTGTTCTAGTGTTAGCACTATGCATGCCACTTGACGCATTTATACGTGAATTATAAAATTAGAAGTTCTAAATTATCCTCAGAATGTTTGAATAGTTTTTTTCTTCGTTATTATAATGATGGTGCTGAACAGGTGAGCAGCATCGATGGGTTTCCTAGCTGATATCAGCTTAACATTCAGTCTATAAATGAGTTGTCTTACGATTGTGTTAGCCATTGGGATAAGTATAACTGTAGTTTAAAACTACTTAAGGAAAATTAAGAAAGTTTAAAAAAAAAAGATGAAAAATATGGAAATATTAAAGTTAAAACTTAAGTTAAAACTTAAGTCTAGTATATAACAATGGATATCTCATGATTAAAATAAACGAAAATTAATATTACAAATTTTCTGGTGTCAACTTGAAATTTTCGAATAAAAAACCCGCCAGATTTGGCAACAGTGTAAACGGCCTGTATAGTGCTAATTATTATTAATTAACCCCTTAACGGTCGGATTAAATTGCGGTTTAAAAATTTGAATTGCTTATTGGTACCACATTTTTACAAAAGAAATATTCACCTTATTTAATGACAGGTAAAATGATACCATAATGAAGCGAATTACACTATTTTATAAAACTGGTGGGAATCAAACAATCTGGATAAAAGACACAGCCCGTGAATATCACGGGCGCGAAAATTAAGGGGTTAAAAGAAAACATTTATTTAGCTTTATAAATTCAAACTTTATTTTTTTTTTTTTGCATTTTTTAGCTTTGCGTAAACACAATATGCACTACAAAATTATACATGTCAGAAATAACGTCATGACTAGCGGGAAATAATTATTTTCGTTATTGAGTACTATAAAATAAGCTGCATCACCTAAAAAAAAAATAACGATTGTCAATTATCATAGTCGTTCATTTCAGAAAATACGAATAAAAAGTATTTATTTTTTTAAAGAAAGTTTCACTTTCGTTCGTAAAACATAAAGGCTTAATATGATTGTGTCAAAGTAACACAATTTTCTCTCGGCCAGAATGGAAATTAATGCTCGGGAGCACGAAGTATATTTGAAACATATTTGTAACTCGTGGTTTGGCAACCGGATTTTAATATCACATTTCTTTTAGCTTTAAAAGAGTGAAAATATATTGCCATTGTAAATAGAGTTCTTTTATACTAGATTTTTGTAAAGTTTCATAGGATGCAATGCACAGATCTAAAAACTTCACACCATTTGGTGTGAAGTTTTTATATCTATGCATTGCATATCCACTATATTTATGCATTGTTATGCATATTCACCTGAAATACACTATTGTAGCCACAGACTTCTACTATAAGTAGACTTCTACTATAAGTCTCCGTCACGTGACGGAGGGCAGAGATGCGCGCCAAACCGGTTTTTCTCTCGGCAAAAGCTCCTCGGAATCTCTCGCCGGATCTCGAGCTGACCAAAAATGAAATCCGAAATTTACCAACAAAGGGATCACCACCAAAAACGACATCCTTTCGGCGATGAAAGAACGAAAACATATGGTCTCAAAGTTTTGGCAGAAAGAACAATGGGGTTCGCTCTCTACTCTTATCTTTCCTCTGAGGTTGTATCAGACTTCTTCCAGCGTTGTTTTTCACTTTACGGAAAGAAATTCGTCGTTTTCCACAATTTTACTTGTCCGTACTTTTTTCATTTGTTGCAGTTTAATTTTCAACATTCTTTATATTATTTGGCAGAAAATGTCAGTTATTTTATGACTGAGTTACGTCATGGGACCCAGAAATAAGAAATACCGCATTGCCTCCTATAAAATGTGATTAAGAGTTGTTTATTGTCTCACATGCTTCGGTCCTACAGAACTGTGCTATAATGCTGAGCTAATGCTATAATACTGTGCTATGTACTATAATGTCCTACAATTATCGGGAGTGAAATATTTTCCTTAATTAATGCAATTATTTTTCTTTTAATACTACGTGAACAACGTCGCGGATAACAGTTAGTTTAGTGTATAAATAAAAGGTTTTTTGAAAGAAAACGGATTTCGGGTTCGACTTCCATTCTGGTCATTTTTCAATGTGTTGGAGAAAAATGTAAATTCGTATTACGTCTTTACCGATCAATATAATTCAGTTAAAAACAATAAAGAATTTGTAATTACATTAGGATGTAAAAAAAAGTATTCACAAACTAGACATCCACACATACATGATAAATACCAGCAGAAACCATAAACATTTTCAAATTGCATTAAAAAGTGGCAAAAGTATTTATAAATTAAATAATCAGTGTATGTCTCCCTCTGTGATATCTGACTGCCTTTTCGTTTTCATTAATTCAAGCGCATTTATTTTGTTTAATATATTTTAAAGTTCGTTTATTTTCTACATCTATTAGTATAGGCTAGAGTTAAAAATGATAAAGAATTTCTAATTACATTAGGATATAGAAGAAGTATTTACGAACTAAGTTTCCACGCATACGTGATAAATACCAGCAGAAAGCATAAAAATTTACACATTACATTAGAAAGTGTTAAAAGTATTTCTAAATTAAATAATCACTGTATATCTCCCTCCGTGACATCTGACTGCCTTTTCATCCTCATTAATTCAAGTGCATTTATTTGGCTTATTATTTTTTAAAGTTCGTTTATTTTGTACATGTATTAGTAAAGCTTAGAGTTGAAAATTATAAAGAATTCCTAATTACATTAGGATATAAAAAAATAATTACAAACTAAGGTTCCACGCATACGTGATAAATACCAGAAGAAATCATAAACATTTGCAAATTACATGAGAAAGTGTTAAAGTATTTCTAAATTAAATAATCAATGTATATCTCCCTTCGTAATATCTGACTGCCTTTTCATTCGCATTAATTCAAGTACATTTATCTCGTGCTTATTAAGTATTAAAGTTCGTTCATTTTGTGCATGTATTAGTATTGCATCACACATTCGAAGGCTCACTGGTTTGGAGATCATAAATGTTGCAGTATATAGTTGAACAAATTCATTTTTAATTATAGAAATTCATTAAATAGCATTAGTATTCTACACATAGTAAAAAAAGACAAATGTTTCTACTCTAGATTTTATCTTTTTTAAGGGGTTACACATATTCTCGGTTGCGAAAAATTAACATATTTTGGTATTGTTTTTAAGAAGAGAGTAAAATTAATTGAAAATCTAGTAATTCCACGTTGTTTTTAATTGCTTTAAGTATTAAAAAATATTTATTTTTTGTTAAATTAGGCCAGATATTACGTCGGAAACCAGTAGCCGCGTTGAACTGTACGAAAATATCCCGGCTCGATGGGCATCATCCTAACATCCTGTTGAAAAAAAAATATTAAATACTTAGTTTCTTCTTTGTAGCTTAGGGCAATCTGCTTCAATTTTTTAATTTTTTAAAAGTAAGAAAATTGCACACATTTTCATTTTTTTTTCATTTTTCGTCTAAAATTGTGACATTTAAACTTATTACAAAAATATAAAAAATTTTAATTTTCAAAATATGGCTCTATGACCCTTAGACAATTTAATTATGCGTAGGTGAGTGAACATTTTATCCAAAAATGTTGAAAATTGTCTAAGTTATCATGCTGCCCATGCTGAAAAATGTAGTTTCTAGAAAATCGTGTTTAAAGTTTTAGAAGAAAAACAATACATGAATATATATTTTTTTTAAGTTTACACTTAAATTGCTATTTCTGCGTCATACTGTGTTCCCGCCTGTGTCTTAATCTGCTCATTTAAAATGTTTTTATTACACCTACAAGAACTAAGAGACACTTTTGTCGCTTGTGCCGCTTTGACTCTAGCATGTCGAAGACAGTTGACGTATTCCCTTTCACTCCATTATAAGTAGTACCTGCATGTAAATTTCTGCAGCATTATTATGTGTAGCAGAAATAATAATCGGTTGTAATCTGAACAATAGAAGGACTTTTGGGCATGATTTTTGGACGAATTTTTCCAATTTTAGCATTAAAACTCTCATTACCGTTCGATAAGGGAGAATTTTTTTTAATTCAATACATTTTGAAAAATATGATGAACAGGAACCAAAACATTTATTTGTGAGTTTCTACCTGAACGCTACAGGTAGCTTTGTATTGTTCGGGACGTCCGTTTTATCGATCGTTCAAGCACTCACATTTTTGCCTACGGCTTCCTTAATAATTGAGATATCCCTTTAAATCTTTTTGCCCGTAATTCTACACACTATAAAAATTTGATTTGTTTTAGAAAAAATCGATTTTTTGAAAGTTTAGAATATATGTAACCCCTTAAGTCTCTTGACAAATTCTAGCATCTTCCAAGTTATCAATGACTCCGATAAGCGTTCTTTTATCTCCAAAATCCTGAGAAACAAATAGATTAGCTATATTTAAAGAAGCACATCTCTACTAAAAGCTTCTTATGCGGTCCGTAATTGTCGGCTACGTTTCCGATTACAGTCGAACACGGTTACGACGCTCACGCTTAATACGCGATCCCGCTTAATAAGCAGATTTTTTTCAACGGCCTTAAACATCGGCCATAAGGTTAATGCAAAAATATCACGTTTAATACGCGAACGTTTATTGCGCGATTCCGCACCCCATACGTTTTCGTTTATTTGACGGGAAAAAAAAAATCACACATAAGACACGAGTTTATTGATCAAGATGCGAATTGCATCTCTCTTAGCAAGTGTTGCCAATTTAGCGCATTTTTTACATTCAGATAAAAAAACACTGTTTCCGAATAGTATTATTTACTTAATATAACAACAGATAGTTTAAGACGAAAATTACTAACGAAAATATAGGATAAACCGTTCCGGGTTATCTGTGATTCTGTAAAGCTCTCTTTATAATTAAAACCTCGGAAAAAAAGTATTTTCGAGATTTAAAGAAGCACTTATTAAAACATAGTTTCTTTTTCTGTCACAAATTTTCGGAAACTTTTCCAAAAAGTTTTCATATAGTGCATGAATCAGTTTTCTAAACTGGAATATCTGTTTTTAGGATGCTATTAATTCTCAATTAAATATTTTCAGCTGGGTAATTCAATTTATAATGCAAGGGTAACAAAAATTAGTTATTTTAATGTTAATGATAAAGCTGTTAATTTATCATGTTCTCCCGTAAAACATCTCTGATGCACGTGCGAATGTTTACTTGAGTATTGATACCATCGAATGTCCCTGAAATCCCTTGAGACTTGTGTGTCCCTGTAAATGAAAGAAAAATGGTATGAACACCATACTGTACAGAAAGCTTCATATGATGCATAACTCTTATGTATATCAATTTCAATATGTCCGAAATAGCGTAACAGCATTAAAATACATTGGAATCTACTTTTACACAGAGTCCATATTTTAACAAAATTCTTTTGAATATCCCTTGAAACGAAATATAAAAAGTACACACTTCATTAATTTATCATCAAAATTAATTATCGACAGTTTAAATGCACTACAAAACTTTCTCTTTACAGAAAAACAATTAAAAAATATTTTTTACAAAATTTTATAACATGAAAAACTTATTCTTATAATTTTAAGAAAACAGTGCAGTTAGAAAGGTTAAAAAGGTAAACGGAAACCATAAGTACTATCAAGTTGCATTTTAAACTGTTAAACGTAATTTCTAATTTAAATAAATATTTATTTTAGTGTGTCTCTCCGATATCACACTGCCCTTAAGTTCTCATTAATTCAAGCGCATTTATCTCGCTTATTAGCTTTTAAACATCGTTTATTTGGTACATTTATTATCATGGCATAACATACTCGAATGCGCAATGGGTTGCAGAACATAACTACTAATAACAATATTAATTATTTGAGCAAATTATATTCGTCTTCAACAACGATAATTTATATTAAGTGTGCCGTTGTAATTCTAGAGAGATAATGTCATTAAATTTGGAAGATAATACAGTATCCCATTCCATTCCATTTAGATTTATTCACGAGTTTCTAACTTTAAGCTTATTTTTGGACCTTGAATTATTACTTATTAGACTATTTTGTTTGAGTTTTTTAGGGTTTCGTTCATCTCACGAAACCCTATTCGTCTCGCTCCTCTGTCTGTCTGTCCGTCTGTCCGTCACAGAGCCCGTTCTCAGAAACTATACATGTTAGAGACTTGAAATTTTGGGTACTTATAGCTGAACACCTCACATCAAACACCAAATCATAAAATTTTGAAAAAGTTGGTAATTAACCGAATTACGGGCTAATTAACTTCTAAAATTAACCAATCCACCTTTTTAACGCAAATTCAAACGGACTTTCTCGAAATCATCCGTGTTTCTCCTAAGGGTTGCCAGTAAAATCAGCCGAATGCACGGTTACCACGGAGGAAATTAAGCCGAAAAATGAAGTGGAGATTTTAAAGCGAAATCGTATATCAGAAAATATTGGTCCGAGAAATTTATAAATGGAATAGACAGACGCAGAAAAAAATCTACTTTCATTTGGTATAAAGTTCACATTTCTGCGATGTGTATAAGTTAAAATATCCACTAAAAATCGATCGATAAAAATTTAATTTCTTTAATTGGAAAGACAAGGAAATAAAAACATTTCAATTCGGCGGGAAAGCAGGTAGACATGACGACGCTGCGGTTTTCCATAATAGCATATTTTAATATGAAATTTTAACTTTTTAAATATTAAATTTTTTGATTAAATTTTTTGGCATCCCGATGTCAAATTTCTCGCTGATTTCATTGATACCCATATCTAAGTCCTATCTTAATTACAAGCTGAAATATTAATTATTATTTAATTAATCGGTTTATTCCTATCAAATGCGTCGATTAAAATGAAGAGACGAGCTTATTTAACTACGAATTAACTTAAATTAGGAAATCTAATAATTTGCCTGGGCTTTTTGAACAGCGATATGAGATAAGTATAACTCATTCATCATCAGAAAGTTTACTTCATACCACTATTTTCTAATAGTAAATTCAGGAAATATTTTGAATTATTGGTTAAGACCGCCACTCAGTCTGTTTGAAACTTTAAGATAGTTTATAACACATAGAAAAAAGTGTAAAAAAGAATGGAGTGTGATATTTCGAGGAGGGGTGGGGGGAGCTAGAATTATTTTTAAAATCTTAGCGTTTCTTACCGCAGCAAATATTTTAAATTCTTGTTTAAGACCGCCACCATCCCGACGCATCTATCTACGGAAAGATTGCGTAAAGGAGTTTCGTTCAGATATGCTTTTGTTAAGAATAGAGGGCATTCCCTGGTGGTGGAATGTGGAACTAACATAACGCGATTTTGTTAAAATTAGGAAATCTAACAAGTCGATCTGTTTGAAACTTTAAGATATTTTATAACACATAAGATAAAGTGTAAGAAAGAATGACACGCGAAATTCCGGGGAGGGGGCGCTAGATTTCTATTTAAAAAATTAGCGTTTCTGACCGCTTTAGGTGACTTTTTGAGGGAGTCCTGAGATATATGCTACTTATTTAATATAAAATTGTCTAAAGTTTAGTTACCACTATCTCCTAATAGTAATTTCAGCAAATATCTTAATTTCTTATTAAGACCGCCACCACCTCGAGTAACATATCTACTTATAGGTTGTTTAACGGAGTTTCCTTCCGATACAGTTTTGTTAAGAATAGAGTGCGCTCCCTGGTGGTGGAATGTGGAGTTAACATTTTTGTTAAACTAGAATTATTTTTAAAATCTTAGCGTTTGTTACCGCAGCAAATATTTTAAATTCTTGTTTAAGACCGCCACCATCCCGACTCATCTATCTACGGAAAGATTGCATAAAGGAGTTTCGTTCAGATGTGCTTTTGTTAAGAATAGAGTGCATTCCCTGGTGGTGGGATGTGGAACTAACATAACGCGATTTTGTTAAAATTAGGAATCTAACAAGTCGATCTATTTGAAACTTTAAGATATTTTATAACACATAAGATAAAGTGTAAGAAAGAATGACACGCGAAATTCCGGGGAGGGGGGGGGCGCTAGATTTCTATTTAAAAAATTAGCGCTTCTGACCGCTTTAGGTGACTTTTTGAGGGAGTCCTGAGATATATGTTACTTATTTAATATAAAATTGTCTAAAGTTTAGTTACCACTATTTCCTAATAGTAATTTCAGCAAATATCTTAATTTCTTATTAAGACCGCCACCACCTCGAGTAACATATCTACTTATAGGTTGTTTAACGGAGTTCACTTCCGATACAGTTTTGTTAAGAATAGAGTGCGCTCCCTGGTGGTGGAATGTGGAACTAACATTTTTGTTAAAATTAGGAAATATAACAAGGCGATCTGTTTGAAATTTTACGATAGTTTATAACACATTAGAAAAAGTTTATAAAAAATGGCGCGTGAAATTTCGGGAAGGTTGGGAGAGGGGGGAGGGGCAAAATATTTCTTTTTTGTTTCATACCGTTTCAGGTGCGTTTTTTGATGGAGTCCTCAGATACATGCTACTTATACTTATTAAATATAAATATGTCAAAAGTTAAATTACCACTATTTCCGAATAGTAGTTTCAACAATTATCTTAAATTCTTGCTGAAGACCGCCACCCCCTCGAGTAACATATCTACTAATGGGTTGTGCAAAGGAGTTTCGTTCAGATACGCTTTTGTTAAGAATACAGTGGGCTCCCTGGTGGTGGAATGTGGAATTAACAGACCGCGATTTCATTTAAAGTAGGAAATCTAACAATTCAATCTGTTTTAAACTTTAAGATACTTTATAACACACGATAATAAATTATAAAGAAGAAGGGCGCGTCGCATTTCGAGGAGGGGGGGGGGTTGAGGGAGGTGCGCGAACAAAATTAGGAAATATAACTGGACGATCTGTTTGAAACTTTAATATGGCTTATAAAACATAACATAAATTTTTAAAATCAGGCCGCGTCAAAAATCATGGTGACCATCTGCCCACTCACCCCCAAGGGGGGCACTTTTCTAAATTTGGCAGATACCCGTCATGTGATATATCGTAGCATTTGGGGGGGGGGGGGGCGAACAAAATTAGGAAATATAACAAGGCGAATATGTTTGAAACTTTAACATAGTTTAGGATGTGTTTGCCAAAATTTAGAAGGTATTCCATGGCGATAAATGTACTGGACGTTTTGAAAGAAAGTGATTTGAAAGGAATATTAAACGAAACCCTTTGTGCGATGTATGATCACACTTACCCACTTGTTTAATTTTAAAATTGATAGATTTCGAGAAAATTATATTGTTAAAAACAATAAAATTTTATTCTATTGATCTATCTATAGATATTCTATCTATAGAAGAATTTGTGTGCAATGTACAAAATTTTAAATTTATGTATCAGGATTTGAGCATTTTTGAGAATAGAATCATAAATTCACTTTAAACTAAACATATTTTGAGTATACTAATTTTAATTGCTAAAAGGTGTAAATCAAAGCTTAAAAAATGGTAAAAATAGGTTTATTTGACTGCTTACATGTTTCGAATCTACCCTAGTGATTTTAAAAACAAATAAATAAAAATATTATAAAACTGCACGGTCTATAAAACGCCATCATTAAAATTTCCACGCACTCTTTCATATTATGCACGTTGCTCATTTTATTTTACTTGGATGTTTATTTTATTTTCGTAACCTAATAGCTTAAAAACGGTAAAAATAGGTTTATTCGTCTGCTTACATGTTTCGAATCTACCCTAGTCATTTTAAAACAAATAAATAAAAACATTCTAAAACTGCACGGTCTATGAAACGCCATCATTAAATTTTCCCCGCACTTTTTCATATTATGCACGTTTTTTATTTTATTATACTTTTATGTTTATTTTATTTTCGTAACCTAATACCTTAAAAACTTTAAAAACGTTAGAAATAGGTTTATTCGTCTGCTTACATGTTTCGAATCTACCCTAGTTATTTTAAAAACAGATAAATAAAAATATTCTAAAACTGCACGGTCTATGAAACGCCATCATGAAATTTTCCACGCACTCTTTCATATTATGCACGTTTTTTATTTTATTTTACTTGGATGTTTATTTTATTTTCGTAACCTAATACCAAAATTATTGTTCTATTACCAAATTACCAAACTGTGTCATACTCAAATCCTATTACCAAAATTAGGGCTCGAGCTACTCAATAGTACGGAAATAAAATAATAATCCATGTAAAAAATAATAAATAAATAACATGCATAATATGAAAGAGCACGTAGGAAATTGAATGATGGCGTTTCAAAGACAGTGCAATTTTAGAATATTTTTATTTATTTGTTTTTAATATGATTTGGGTAGAGCCGAAACTTTTAAACAGACGAATAAACCTATTTTTACTTAAAATATGTATTACTTAAAAGGTGACTAATGTAATGAAAAGATGTTACAAGTTTAAAATATACATTTTATTTAAAACTTCTTAGTACTTTAAAGACTTTCCGGATCATGACCAGAGAATATATTAACAACTAAATGTTGTTTATTTATACAAATACGTCTCTTTGTTTTGAAAATGAGAGAGACAATAATTACTAGAGTTGAAAGTAGAAGTAGTAGCAGTTTCTTGGATTGAATTGAATTAGAGGAAATATATATTATTATTATTAATAATAGCATTTCCATTTATTTTATGACATCACTTTCTTTCTCATACGCCACTTTCCATCGTGGGATGGTTACCATGGTATGAGAAACAAAGTGATGTCATAAAATAGGTGGAACTGCAATTAATAATAATAATATATATTTCGTCTAATTCAATTCAAACCAAGAAACTGCTACTACTTCTACTTTCAACTCCAGTAATTATTGGCTCTCTCATTTTCAAAACAATGTGACGTGTTTGTATAAATAAACAACATTTAGTTATTAAGATATTCTCTGATGATGAGCCTGGAAGGCTTGAAAGTACTAAGAAGTTTTAAATAAAATGTATATTTTAAACTTGTAACAATTTTTTCGTTACATTAGTCGCCTTTTAAGTAAGATTGTTGACCTTTTTAATGTTCACCTTATATATTTTATGTTGAATCTATCTGAAACATTGCGTTTTGTCTTAAGATATTATCCTATTTTTACTGTTTGTAAAGTTTTAATTTACAACTTTTAGAAATTAAAATTAGCATAGTATTACAAGGTGTTAATTTGCTATATATTTTGAATATTTTATGCCAATTAAAATGCGGACCAAAGTAAAAACAGACAACAAAATGAGAAATGTTTTAAATTACATTGCAAAGTGTTAAAAATATGCTTTAAATATAAGGCTTTAGACAACACATTTTATCACTGAAAATATTTTCATGTATATAATTATGACATAAGCCGTTTTCTTTATTTCGAAAATTTTTATAAAAATAAATATGCCAAATTGCATATAAAGGAAAAATTGGAACATTTTCTTCCTTTTTAAAACGTACTTTAAACAGTTTGAAAATATTTTAGAAAGTTTAAAAAATATTTTTGAACTAAATAATTATTTATATAAGTATGCGTCCATGATGTTTGACTTCCTTTTATTTCTCATTAATTCAAGTGCGCTTATCTTGCTTATTGAAAATATTTTAAACTTTTTTCATTTATTAGCAATGCATTTTTATCACAAAATCAAACGAGCAAAAATTTGTAGAACATAAACATAATATTACGCCTTTCAACAAATTGTACTTGTCTTAAATTACGATAGATAATTAAATGTGCCTTTATAATTCCATTGAATTATTCTCGTTAAATTTCAAAGGAAATTAAGTTATTGAATTCCATTTCATTTGATTTATTAACGAGTTTCTAAATTTAAGCTGAGTTTTCAAATATAAATTAATATTTATTATACTAATTTGTTTTTATTTTTCTTATTTCAAAATAGACAGACAGTGAGAAAATTGAAAAAACACCTCAAATTTAAAAATGAGTTGGGTTGATTTTTGACGGCCGATTATCAACTCCAGATATATAGGCCCAAAGGGAGGGGAGTGCTTTCCGTGAGGGTCTTTCTAAGTCTATGTAAGTCCGTCTAATCTGTATTTATGCATGGAAATCCAAGGTTCGAAGAAAACCACGAAAACTCCGAACGATTACGCCGACTGTCGCGATTGGGTTCGAACCCAGCACCTCCTGTCTACCAGCTTCGAGAGCAGAACGTCTAGGCCAATGGTGGGGCCGCATTAAAAGATGTTTTAACTATTGATTAACAATGAAAAAATAGGCAGTTTGTATACAAAATTTTTTGATTTGTGTACAGGGTGGTTATAATTAAAGTTACCCTGTTTAGAAGTACGTAGAGTCAGTTCTGGTATACAGCTATCGGTGAAACGTAGTATATGCGTTATATGTACCATCGGCAAAAAAAACTGCAATAAAAAATAGTAGTTCAAATTTCGATAGATAAAAGGCAGTTTTCATCTACGAGAAAGGGCGTTATGCAAATTGAGATCGGTTTAAAAAGTCAGTAGTCGCTGCCGTAGTCATTCTGCACCATGCCGTTAGAGAAACAAGTAAAAATTAAATTTGAAAAATCAAAAAACTCGACTGCGTAAAAAGCGAACTAATTAATCATTTCTCATCAATGTGAAACTATTTTTTATATCACTTACATATATTTTTTTTATTTACTTGTATGGATGACTTTTAAGTTGTGTTTAATTGTTAGTTGCTATCTATAACCACTGTTTAGATAAGGCCTATAGATGTCTATGAAGGTTAGAGTTGCAGTAAAGCTAGAGATTTTACAGCTACACAACTTCCAGATTGTGTAATATTTAAACGGAGCTTCTGACTGTAAAATAGTTAATGAATCATCGTCTTCATTTTGAAAGACCTATCCAATGATATGTTATTCAATAGGGTGCGTAATTTTTTTTGTCTCTACCGCCATTTTGAATTTATAAAAAAAAAACTAACCTATAAGCATCAGACGGGTAAGATCAATCGATAGAGATCTCATTCATTAAAATTCACCCAGCCGTTCTGATGTTTCGAGGGTATTAAGAAATCCACATACCAAGATACGCGTGAAACACACAACCCTTCTCGGCAGTCGGGTAAAAAGAACGAGCGTTACTGGTGAAGTTGTTTTATCAGAACTGCAGTAATTTGTCAATTGCACTGAGAGAATATCGACGCTTGAAAGGCTTACGAAAAGGACTAATTCCAAGGTAGGCTTTGAAAAAGATTATGACTAAATTCGACGAGGCTGGGGAGTTGGGTGTGTTGCAAGGAACAGGACGGAAACGGATTTCAAATTAAACTGCCGAAGAAGTCTTTTTTGCCGTGGCCTAAAGACTGACATTATGCTTTTATGATACCAGCAGAGCTAGCAGAGTATGAAAACGCTTAGAGAAATAGATGAAAAATCAGAAATAACTTTATTTGCATTAGACTGTGTTAAATGTATGCCTTAAATGCTATGCGAATTGAATTAAATATAACTAATTGTAATAACAATAAACACAAAACGCAAATTATTTTCATGCAAAACAACATAATCTAAAATGTATTGTTTGATTCTTACATTATTAGGAAAATAAATATCTTGGATAGTAAATAAAGAGAAAAAATGTAGTTTTTAACACCTTCTCAGCTTTTAAGACTTATTTTAAACAATATCAAATTACATTAGAAAGCTTTAAAAGTTTTTCTAGCAACGATTTGTTTAAGTATGTGTATTGCTTTTAATTCTCATTAACTGAAGTACATTTACTTCTCTTATTAGATATCAAACTTAAGTTCATATGGGACATTTATTGCTATATCGTAAAATAATAATTTGAAGAACATGGATGTAATATCAAGTATTTGAACATTTCGTAATAATCGTTAACTACAATAATTAATTAAATGTGCCGTAATAATTCCTCTAAGATAGTTCAGTTAAATTTAAAAGAGAATATGTTTATTCCATTTCATTTCATGTGATTTATCAGCAAGTTTCTAAACATAAGCTCAGTCTAAACATCAAATAAGCGTTTGTTACGTTACACTTTTCAAGGTTTTATTGTTTTTAAAATTATAGATAGTGGAGAAATGTTTGAATTTAAAATTCTAAATGCATTTTAAATAAATTTTAGTCTTTTGATTGTTAATAATAACATATTTATTAAACTTATATTTTGAAAAAGAAAAGTACTATTTATAAGTATAATTTAGATTAAAGAAATTATATTAAACATTCATATATTTAAGTTTTCAATTCTAAATGAATATTTAATTTATAAGAGTTTCAATCTAGAGATTGGGAATAGTAAAGAAATTATGTACTAATTTATACATTAGAATTTTGAAAAAAAAAAATCTTAATCTATTATTTCGTTTATGTATTTATATTATATATTATATGTTTCAGTTTATATTTCAAAATGCGTTTTTAATTAACAAGCTTTTTTGATCGATTTGGTAGTAAAGATAGTATCTCGTATTACATTTTTGAAAAGAAATCCAATTATTTTGTTTTTTCAATTATTTATTATTTAAACCTTAAATTCGGCTTGAAAGATCCTAACAATTTTCATTGCTACTTAACCATCTTCTATGCATACAATTTCAAAATTTACATGCAAGTTATTTTTTTAAATCATTGTGATTTCCATGTAAGATATTTTTGCAAGAACGAAAACACGTTTAAGATATTTATTTTCTATTTTTAAGTTATCATGTTTGGGTATTATATTTATTTTTTATTTTGACTGGAACAATATTGAATGTTTCCAATTTGAACGATTATAACATAATTGAGATACATTTAATGTATTAAATATTTTACGAGGGTTGTAAATGAAGTAGTGGCATCGTTGTTTAGAAAATCGCAGATGATCGGGTATGCGCAAACAGGATATGGTAGCTGTGATGTAGCGCTGTTGTCGATGTGTAGACTCTACACATCGGCAAAAACAGTCAATCCAGTTAGAAGGAATTGATGTTGTGTGGCGTTGAAGTGGACAGTGTCATTTTTACTGCTCTAAAGCATGTTTACAAAAGGTGAAGTCTTGGATTAAAATCGAGATTACCAGTGGTAAAAAAGAATCTAAATGTTATCGAGAATTATGTGAATCCTGTGACGAGAATTCGTTACCGTATAAGACGATTGCACGATCCGCGCGGGTTGGAATGAGACTGTCGATTTGCACCGCTCAGGTCGGCCGTGCAATGCATCCGTTAAATAATAATAATAATAATATATAGGGAAGAGTAGTACACAGTGAAACGAAAATTATTATTACTTAACGAATGGCGACGATTTTTATTCTTTTGAAAAATAATTGTTACATCTTTAAGCTCCACAAATATGCTACGCATTAATGTATAAATGGTTTTAAAAAAGTTATTTATAATAGCACAAAAACAGCATAACGGAGTATCGGAAATTGTCTCACTGTGTACTACAAGTGGTACACAGTGAGAGAATGTACATATTTCTAAATTATTAATAATATTTCTAAATTTTAAAAATATTAAAAATATGAGCCTCGGTTGGAAAATGGCAGACCATGGGCAGCCTCTTACGTTTGATAGATTTCCTTAGCCATCGCAGCCCCCTCCCCCCCCCCCCACACACACAGAAAGAGAGAGAGAAAAAAAACTTCTATTATTAATAAATAACTTTTTTTAACATCAGAACCACATAGTAGGTACACAATGAGACGCGCCTCACTGTGTACTTTCTTTACGTTGTAACAAAATGTATGCCACATCTGTTCCATCAATTTCATCACTTTAAAAAGTTTATGTCGTTTTGTTGAAATAGTCTATTATTAGATACAGCTAGGTTTGGTTAAGTAAATATGTGTCATATTGCAGGAAATAAACTCTAAAATAGACGTTTATGTAGCATTAACCATTATAAAATAAAGAATTATTTACTATTTTGTCGAGTAACTGAAGCGCCGAAAATACATCCACGTGTTGTATAAGATGAGGTCGTTATGTGTCTGTGCCAGCTTAGAGAAAAAGTTACAACTATATGTCTAGTGGCTGCTGTCTCACTGTGTATCATGTCTCATTGTGTGCATCTCTCCGCTATATATTTTTAATTGACTCGATTAGAGTCGAATCATGTAAACTTTCTAATAAATCTATTTTTACTGTTTTTAAAGTTTAAGATTAGACCTTTTAGCAATTAAAACTAGTATATCATTAAAAGTTGTTAATTTGCTGTAGATTTAAAGAAGTAAAATATTTCACTAAAGAAAACAGTTACGAGAAAGAAGGCCGTGCTGACAGCACCGTGAACGAAATTCAATTTCTATTGCCTTCATTTTTACCACGTGTCATAGAAATGAATGTTATTTAAGGCATTTCCGCGTACCATAAGGCATATGTACCTTTTCACGACAAATCTGCACTAATATTTTGGGCATTGCGACTTCATACTGTAACCATCAAATTCACGGCAACTTTCGAGTCGTTAGGTGACGAAATTAGAAAGTCATATTTTGATGACACTTGTGATCACTTGTAAAGTCATAGACAGACATAAATTTCCTTTTCCATTATGACACGTGCCTAATTAAAGTCACAAACAGTCTTTTCAAAACTGTTTACACAAGACTACACTTCGTTTAGAAGAAAAATTAACTATTCTCATAAAAGTCATACAATATTTCACTGCTAACAATTATGTTAAAGCAGGGAGTTATTAAAGTTCTCTATTTGAAACAATCTTATAACATTACATCAAGTGCAATGCTAGAAATGCAATTTAAATACTAACTGCAAATTATGCAATTATTAATTGCAATTTATGCAATTAAATAGTAACTGTGTATTCTACTGCGATATAAATTATTTCAAAATTTTTAAACTTGCACAAATTTCACTTTAAATTGTCAGGAAGACATCTTCTATATTAATCTGACTATTGTTTTAGTTTTTAATATTTAAAAAGTCCTTCCGGCCAGTGCCGGTAGGAAGAGGTAGCTTTCATATTTCTTATTTTTAAAAAGCAAGCTTATATTATTCAAACACACGAAGCTCAATTTAGTAGAAACCGATCGTAGGAGATTCAATACTAATTTTTATCAATACTAAATCCTTATGAATGAGAATTTCGCAAAATTAGTCAGCTTTATCCAAGCTGCTTTTATTTAAAGTAACTTATATTTGGTTGCCAAATTCGGCGATATCTTGAAGTTCCTGCCATTTTAAGACAACATGGTGGAAGAGGCTAACGAGTGAACGTGGTCGAGACCTTAGTAATTCCTGTGCACATGCTCACTCACATCGGAATCGGTTGATATATACAAGTGCTGTCGCAGGCAAAAAATCAGATTTTTCAAAATGTCACCCACATTAGAAATTGAAATTGCTATATCTGAGATATTTTTTAAGATAAAGACAAAACAAAAAATGCTCCGGAATCCTTATATCATGGTCAAATACTTAAGAAAGAAACCTTTTTCAGTTTGTAATTTTTTTGCACCTCAATTTAAATATATTTTTTTATTTAATTCAATGGCCTCCATTTTGAAACCAGATGGCTGATGAAGCTGGCCAGCGAACTTGGTCGAGACATTACGATATACTATACACATGCCTTCTTACATCGAAATAGGTTAATAAATACGGGTGTTATCACGTGAAAAACATCAGATCGTTTCAAAATGTCAGCCATGCTAGAAATTCAAAGTGCTATAATTCAATCATTTTTTAAGATATATACTAAACAAAAACTGCTCCGGAATCTTTGTATCAAGGTCAAACACATAAAAAAATCTTTTTCATTTTTCAGTTTTTTGATAACTCATTTTAAATTAATTTTTTTTAAATGGCAGCTCTTTTGAAACAAGATGGCGAATGAAGCTGGCAAACGAACTCGGTCGAGACATCGGTATGTACACACCAAGTTACATCCAAATCGGTTCATAAATACTCCTGTTATCGCGTGACAAAAATCAGGTCGTTTCAAAATGTCAGTCACAATAGAAATTCAAAGTGCTATAACTCAGCCATTTCTTAAGATATTGACGAAACTAAAACTACCCCTGAATCTTTGTATCAAAGCCGAACAGATAAGAAAAAAATATTCTTCAGTTTTCATTTTTTTTGGTACCACATTTCAAATTTAAATTTTTTTTAAATATTTTAAATGGCCGCCATTTTGAAACAAGATGACAGATGAAGCTGGCCAACGAACTCGGTCGAGGCATTGGTATGCACTATGTATAAACGAAGTTACATCCAAATCGTTTCATAAGTACTAGTGTTACAGTGTGACAATGATCAGATATATATATATATATATACAGTGAAACCTCTCTGTAAGGGCCACCTACCTTTCCATTGAAAATTGGCCCTTATGAAGGGTGGCCCTTGAATAGAGGTGACCAAACTTTTCATTTCTCTTTCTTTTTAGACCACAAATTTTAAAATCTGCATATTCTTCCAGTAAATTCTCTTTGTTTTTAATAATACTGTTTATTTGATTCTTGCTGCAATTAAAGTGTGAAGCCAATTTTCTTGCAGATGTTCTTTGATCATAACAATTAAGAACTTTGATTTTGTCATTGAAATCCAAATGTACTCTTTGGCTTGATTTAAGTGCCATAATTTTAAATTTTACATAAGCCTGAGCATAAAATTTGTAGTGTAAAAATTGTGCTTCAATATGTGTTCACAGTTTTAGTAAATGTGGAATAAGTTTTTCTAGATAACCTGTTACCCTTTGTGTGTCCACAACAAAGGGTGAAGTTTCCCCTCCAACCCAACCCCCTACCAGTTCAAAGGTCAAACAATGTGTGAGGAACATCTGTTTGTCTCACTTGTGGAAAAGTTTGTGGTCCTTCATTGTATTACTAAATCCTCCCCATATCCCCCTGCCTTCTTTGTATGCTGAGCTCTTATCTTTTGGTTCAGGAATTCAATACACCTGTTTAGGATTTAAGGCACACGTGAAAAAAATGACCTTTATGAGGGGTAGGTGCGGACCCTAATAGGGGTAAATTTAACATTATGTCTATGGGAAAAATTTTCGTTCCAAAAAATATTGAACCTTAATAGAGGTGGCCCTTGAATAGGGGTGGCCTTTAAAAGAAGCTTCACTGTATATATATATGTATATATCAGCTTTTGAACGGAGGGTGGTTTCGAGGTCTGGGGGTCATGATCGATGAAAATATACCAAATTTTTTTGAAATCGCTTTCCTCCGAACGGCTGCAATAGTAACGGCTGCTTTTTGTAATGAAAACTACCTAACAGCATGAAAGTAATCGATTACCCAAGTCCAAAATATTTAAAGTGATGTATATATATATATTTTTTAAGAATTTTTTTCCCCATAATGATAATTTTCATCACTAAGTTATACTAGCTACTTATTTTCTTTTGGTGTAATAATGTGAAAGCAAATTCAAGATATTATAAAAATGAGGAGGAAAACTTAGTATGTTCATTCCCCTAACCCGTGTCATTTCATGTAATAAAATGTATATTTTATGATACTATTTGTTATTATATTTTGCATTTACCATTTTAAATGAAATTAGTGGGAGGGATGTATTTAAGATTAAATGGGTGAAATGCATGTAATTAACATAAAATGTGTGGCATACATGTATTTTAAATTAAATGAGTGAAAGGGTTATATTAAAAAATTAATGCAAGATGAATATTGTATGGGAATAATATCTGGTGTTTTATCACCTGCGTCCAACTAACATAAGAGTACCATTTCATTTATTACATTCAATTATTTATTTACGGAGTTTTATTTTCGTTATGGAAATTTAGCAGAGACAAAGGCTAAACTATTTATGTTATTTAAAATGAAAATGTGGTATTATTCTTCCCTAATAGGGTCGCACACGATAGAGTTAGATTTAAAAGGTTCATGCTTAAAAATCTTTTTAAAGGCCGCAGTAAATGAGTCGATTCCGATATAGTTTTTAAACAAATTGTATTCGAAAGTACAATTTTTTTCCCTATTTGATTGAAACTGTGCGATTTTTAGAAGTGTGGAAAAATTGCTGTAGAGAAAATTGTGAAACCGAAATTTTAAACGCACCGTTAAACGTTGCCATTCGCACAATGACGTTAGAGTTACGGGCGGAACCATTTGTCCTTTATACACGTTTGTTTTTTATAATATAGGTATAGTTTAATCTGTGATAGCAATAGATTTGTTTTTCTATATCTTCATCATGCAGAATATTTGATTTCATTGTTTCTAAATAAATCTATTCATTAATATTTAATTTATTTCATTTCATTTCACTTAAAAATAAATACGTTCGAGACCTTTGACTTTTAACTTTCAATCTCTTGTTCCGGAAATTTCATATTGAACAAAATTCTTTATAAAACAGGAGAATTTTTTTTATTGTAGATTACAAGATCCTATCTGTATATCTATGAAAAATTAAGCAAAAATTGAGGTTTTATTGTAATTATTTGAACGAAATGATTGGTAGGGAATACATGAAATGAAATCAGCCATGTAAAAGAAAACTAACAAATATAAAACATCAGAATATTTAATAGTTATTAAATCGAAATAAGTTTATTTTGTGATCGATTTTAAAACACCATTTTATCATAAATTTAAGGAGCTTCATATGAGTTTTAATTGAGCAAGAAAATGCTTTTATTTGAAATCTACATTTAAAACATGTTTCCTGCTGCTTATATTAAACAGTGATAATTGAATTTCTAGAAAACAATTTGTGATAGTTGAGAATTTTGTAAATGACTTTCTGTATAACTTGATTTATTAGCAGAGCTGCGGGGTCGAACGTATTCATGTTAGATGCTTACTAAGAAATGTTGTTACTAGGTTGCGCAAACACGTGAAATTGTTTTGGCCCTGTCATATTATATGTAAGTATTGAAAATACAATTTATTCGTAAACTGTTTTTTTTAATGAAGTTAGATTGCAAGCACACATAAATTGACATTAAGAGACAGTCAAATAAAAAATCAACGTGAAATAAAAAAAAAGAATGTTTGAAAATGCCTCACATTGTAGAAGAGAATGCAATGAAATTAATTCATATACGTTTTCTGGCTACATGTCTTTAATTATTTATGATTGGTGCTTCGTTAAACATGTTTTCGAGAAACATTTAAGACTTTCCAACATAGTTTAAAAGTGTTTATGAAATCGGTATGCCTGTCTTCTTCTGTCCGTGCTCTAGCTTGCGTTAATACACTCGAATTAATCATGGAACTAATATATGTTATGGAGGCATACTATCATATATTCGGCATTAAAAACGAAGTGTGTAATAGCGTTTATGAGTCGTTTACAGGGACACTTAAAGAATTACATTACATTTCGATCTATTGGGAAATATTGTTTGTGGTGTATTATAATGATGTTACTCTATTGTCTATCTCAAACACATTGAAATTGATGTATATCACTGAGGTGCATTACAAGAGACTTACTGCAGAATATGGTGGACATAGAAATTATCATTCATTTATAGGAACACACAAAATAATTTAGTTACAATAATGCATAGGAAACGTAATTTCTGGAAGTGCGATTTCAGATGTGGTACGAGTTTTTTCAATTTAACTAATTTTTTGCATATTCCTTTGTGTGTATAAATTTTGAAAACTATACACAGAGCTGCATAAAATATCGCATGTACAGTCGTGGAATAAAAAAATGTAAACACCCCTTACTAACTCTGCAAAAAATTATCGTAGAAGAACGTTACTGGTACCGAACGATTTGTAATAAAGTCTACTTTTAAATGATGTATATAAAATTTGCTTAGGGGGCCATCTACATATTAAAACAAACCATAACTTTGTTTTTTACTATAGCAGTACACAATTCTGACAGCATAAATGAACTCTACACTCTTCAATTACCCTAAAAACGAATTTTTATGCAATTCCCACGATAACGTTCCGAGAAATAAATTATTTTAAAACGAGTGTATTTTCGGGGCTGTATCGAAATTGAATTTCGGTACTCGATTGTTGACCGAGAGAGCCCGCTTCTTGATCAAGGCGTCTTAAGTGCCACTCAAGCCAGTCATTGAAGATTGCTAGATCACAGGATAGCATCAGAAATTTTAAAATATCTAGTCGCTTCTATCACTGACGGCCCCTTAAACCATCATTTTGCCGTTTTTTAAGCGTAATTTGAAAACTACTTGGAAGAAAAATGTGAAATTTCGGATTTCCATGAAGCAGGACTTAATAAATATAAATCCATCAAAAAAATTGTAGGTTGCCATTCATAATTTTTTCGAATATTAATTTCATAATTCATATCATAAAATTATAAAATTTGCAATTTCGACACATTTATGTATGGGTATTTTAGTATTATTGCTACACAAAAAATCAGCACATTAGGAGTATAATTTCAAGAGATATTAATAAAAATATAAAAATGTCATTTAACATTAGAAGTATTAAATTTTGAATGTTTATAATTCAAAAACTTATCATTCAAATGACTTGAAATTGGGTGTCTAGGCATAGCTTGAACCGAAGATTTGAAATATTTTGTCAACATTGGGTATTGCCATTGGAAAAAATGAAGTTTGGGTTCGTTTTAATATGTAGATAGCCCCCTAAGCAAATTTTATATACATCATTTAAAAGTAGACATTATTTCCAATCGTTCGGTACCAGCAACTTTCTTCTACGAGAACTTGTTGAGGAGTTAGTAGACGTGTTTACTTTTTTATCCCACGACTGTACATTTACTTTTAATAACGGAAATTGCTGAAGGGGAATTCGTAACTGTGCCATGAAATTCCTATCTTGACACTATACCGTCCGCAAGTCTAATCTAGATTATTTCGTGTCGCGCAGGTAGAACTGACTTACATCATTTCGCTTATCGCCAGCTGTTTTTCGAGGTTCTTCACAGACAATAACTCGTCAAGTTTACTAATCTTGTCGTCAGTTCCCTTAAGCTCTCAATCTTGTCCCTATATTTTCTCGAAATTATGAGAATATACATATGCAAACAAGTACAAGATTTTTTTTTGTATTATACGTTTATCTATTTATTTATATTTTGTTCGTTGGGTAATCGCAAAACATGGCAATATTAGCCTTCGTTCGACAGTTCGGAACACCACAATAGACCCATCGGCGCTTGCCCAATAATTTCCCCATGGCACAAACGTGGAGACACCGGAACTTGCTTAATAATTTCCGCATGGCTCCAACGTGGAACCACCGGAACTTGCCAAAACATTTACGCATGGCTCCACGTTGGTGCGTCCGTGCACCCGATGGTGCCATACCGGCGCTTGCCTGATAGTTTTTGCATGGCACCAACGTGCTTCCACGGATGGCATAGAGTTAACTACATTTAAACATGCTACATTCGGACCCGATTAACACGCAGATTTTTTCCACTACTTTGAACATCGCCATTAGAGCAACGTAAAACTATCAGAGGTTAATACACGAATGATTATTATGTGATTCCGTTTAGCACGCGATAGAGTCCGAGTCCCTTAAGGCAAAAAAAAAAATCTCGATTAAGACGCTAAGACGTTCGACTGCAGTTGTATATATCTTTTACAATTTCTGTGTTTTGTTTACTGTTCGCTATTCTAACGACATTTTTTTTTTTTACATAATGATTAATAAGTGTAGATTTTTTACATTATATCAAAAAATAATGACTCGTTATAAGTGTACTCATTATATGTACACATTGTATAATGATCTGTAGATTTGTATGTATAATACATACAGTAGAACCCGGTTAAGACGCTTTTCAAGGGATTGGACAAAAGTCACGTGTTAAGGGGACAGGAGACATTCAAAATTACGAAATTTCAGAAATAAATTGATTATTTTTTCATAAATTATGAAACTAGATGCTCAAATTTATCTGATCAAAAAGAATTTTTCAATTTTGACGCTTCTTTGTAGAGTTATTAGCTTTTATATTTGTCAAAACTGTATGTATAGCATATAACTGTCTGTATATATGGAGCTTGTTTTACTTAAAATGCATCTTTCTCAAAATTGAAAATTTTGAACATTTCAAATCTTTGAAACGTTCCATGCACATTCCTAATTACCAGATTATTTTGATATTTATACTTTATATCATCTGTACAATACTAAATAAATGTTAGCATAAAAAGTTGCATTTTAGGAATATTTCAATGTTGAAATTTATCTGAATATGAAAATATAGAACTACTTTTTTTGAAAAATAAAGCATAAATGTTAAAACATCTTTTTCTACTTATATATTCAGCGAACTTTTACAATTCATTCCAACTTCCCTTTATAAAAAAACAATACAGTAGAACCTCGATTATCCGAAGTAATTGCGACCGACCCTCTTTCGGAAAATCGAAATTTTCGGATAATCGAGAATATTTTAAGACGAAGGAGAAATACATGCAATATTTCTTATTATGGTAACAAGTGCTTAATAAAAGTAAAGCAACAGAAAAATAGAAGCATGAATAAATTATCTGAATTTTAATTTTAAAATTAAGTACCTTATATATATCACAAGGATTTGAAAAAATGTTTTGTTTGTCGCAGTTTCGATTGCCTTTGCTTTGAAACACTATCAAGAAGTTTTTTAATGTTATTAGTTCACGAGTATCACAGTCTTTCTGCTGCTCCAGTCATGCCAAACGTTTTGCAAAACATTCAAAAGCTTCAGAATTGCTAATTTGTTCATTTTTTTCGTTCCACTCCGTCTAAGAAAGGGGATCGAAAATATTTATATGTACTCGTAGTTCGGAAAGGACCGCTTTCACACACAAGGAATATAATAGTTAAAAAAAACTTTTAAAATGGATTTTTACACGAGGAATGTGATAGTAGAAAAAAAAAAAAAGCTTTCAAAATGGATTTTTGCACATACGGAATGTGAAAGTAGGGGAAAAAAAGCTTTAAAAATGGATTTCGGTTAACCGAGAGTTTCGGTTTGAAGAGTTTCGGATAAAAGAGGTTCTACTGTATATAAAAAGTATCTCATAAGTAAAGTTTGTCGTATTTTATGCAAAAGAAATGTGCATGGCACATTTTAAAATGTGACAATTATTCGTTATTTAAAAAATTTAAAAATTGAATATTAAAAAACTTTTTATTATTTTATCACCAAATTTTGAATATACCCAGGGTTCTCTGTGGCTTTTGACAAATATTAGTGATTTGGCGAATAAGAAATAAAAAAACAGTAGCCAAATGAAAAGAAATGTTAGCAAAATGGATTCGGCGTGAAACACTGAAAAATCTATCTTTAACCCCTTATTGTATCCCTTTTTTCGAGTATGTTCTAAAATGCTCTAATCTTTTGTAATTAGTTATAAAATAGAAATACGGCTAACTGCTACAGAAATTATTAAAAATAAGTACATTCTAAATATCTCCTAAATGTGTAAATGTTTCAGACATTCTTTTAGCACTCTAAGTGAAAATTAGACAAGACTATCTTTGATTTACCGTTGTGAAAATATACACTAACAATTGCTATGAAATTTCGACATAAACCGGTAGAAAAAATTGACCAGCCAATTATATTTTACATAAAACTAATAAATAGTATGGTAAATGGATAATTTCAACACAACATTCGAGCAAAACTTTCCTCTATGTTTCACTGTAAAAAAAAAAAAAAAACACTGTAGATTTGCCAGAACAAGCTCGATCACAGTGAATGTGCAGTATCTTTTTTTGGTTTTCTGACTATATTAACATGGAAAATACAGTAGTTGCGTAAAATTAACAGCACAATGTGCTGGCAATTTGGATGCATTTTTTTTACAGCACAAACTGCTGGTGTCCAAATTGCCAGCACATTGTGCTGTTAATTTTACGCAACCACTGTATTTTCCATGTTAATGTAGTCAAGAAACCAAAGAAAAATACAGCACATTCACTGTGATCGGGTTTGTGCGCGAGATAAACAGTACTTTATACTGTAAAAATGTCTTTTTTTTTTTTTTTACAGTGTTGCACTTGATGCGAGTAACTTTGTGTTTTTACCAGCGCGACGCTAGATAGTAATTAACTGACAATAGGGAAAAACTATCACATAATCCTTTCTGTGTCTTTGGCTGTTGCTAAACTGAATTGGTATTAAACGAGTATCTCTCTAAATAGAGCAATGTAAACAGCACGCTGCGATTGAAGATGTAACACCCACACACCAGATTGCCACACACACCCACACAAATAGAACAGCGAAGAAATTGTACACTCACAATTTGGCGAGTCTCATTGTTCGTTTACTCGCCAAATGAAGCATTTTGTCGTAATTTGGCGCAATTGCGAGCGGCAGCGGGAACCCTGAATATACCTATTTGAGCTTGTCATTAACAAGTGTGCCAATTTTCAAATGAATCCATTGAAAATAGGGGGATTTGGTTTTTAATGTTCTCTGTCCCCTTAAACGTGATTTGCATAATCCTACTGTAACTTAATAATTGAATCTACGCTTGACGCATGATTTTTCGTTCTTGTCAATGGTTTCTTTGAATTTTAAAGGTACGTATTACACTAACATCATATACATAATCTTTTACTTTAACCACACTATTAAAATAAAAGGTTAGGATTTTTATATTATAAATTACATATTGCATTAAGCTTTAACATCTACTAATGTAACTTTAGTACTTGCTACATGTACTAAATATGATTTTAATAATTGGATTGTGCTTCAAAAGTTTAATGTTTTTGTTTTGTGTTATGAAAATTAGACTATCAAGAAAATAATTTTTGTTCCTTTTTTTTAACCACAATAAAGCCATATTTGAATACATATTTTTTTCATTTATCATTTCGGTCAGTCCTATAAAGCAAAGAATGAGATAAACTTGAATACAGTTAAACTGTAATCTAAATATGCATAAAAAACAATTTTCGACCGTAAACATATAAATGAAAGCTCTAAAGTTCATTTAGACGATTATATGTGTAATTAAGCTAAGTTCCAGTAACATTACATATTAATGCAGTTAATGCATATTAATATATTAATGTAGTTAAATTGTAATCTAAATATGCATAAAAAACAATTTTCGACCGTAAACCTATAAATAAAAGCTCTAAAGTTGATTTAGTCGATTATATGTTTAAATAAGCTAAGTTACAGCAACATTACATATTAATACAGTTAATGCAGTTAATACATACAACACAGTTAATACATTTAATATACATTAATATATTAGCACAGTTAAGTTATAATATAAATATGCATAAATGACAAAATTTTCTACCGTAAACATATAAATGAAAGCTCAAAAGTTGATTTACACAATTAGATATGTAAGTAAACTAAGCTGCATCAACATTACTTGTTAATACAGTTAATACATACAATACAGTTAATACAGTTAATATACATTAGTATAATAATACAATTTAATTGTAACCTAAATATGCATAAAAAACTCAATTTTTAACCGTAAACATACAAATGAAAGCTCTAAAGTTGATTTAAACGATTAGATGTGTAAATAAGCTACGTTGCAGCATTATTAATACGGTTAATACATAAAATAAGGTTAATACAGTTAAGTTGTAATCTAAATATTCATAAAAAAAAAACACAATTTTCGATCGTAAACATATAAATGGAAGTTCGGAAGTTCACTTAAACGATTCGATGTGTAAATAAACTAAGTTCCAGCAACGTTATGCAAATCACGTTTAATACGGGATCTCGCTTAATAAACGACTTTTGCCCAGCTCCTTGAAATGCATCTTCATCGGTTTCTACCGTATGAATTATACATACAAATGTATAGATCATATATAGGGACGCACAAAACAATTCTAATCTTTTCCCTGCTGTTGATAGTAATTGCTGAAATGTTTCAGTTTTGAAATGTGTTGGGAGTTTTCCAAATTGTTTACTTACAAGGAAGGTCTCCATATGGGCATACTCCGAAAAATCTGAAAAAAATTATAGCATATTCTACTTATGAGGATAGATATATTTATAGTACAAATTTCGGCGGAAACTCGATAGAGTGTCCGTAAAAATATAATAAAAATTTTGTCATTTGGCGATTTATCACCGGTTGGCGATGGAATAAAATTTCAATAAATGCTATTTTTTATGCCAAATAGTCTTTAATGTAAAAATGTTTCATATTGAACTTGTTTATATAAATTTAATTTAAATAAATTTAGTTTTGACAGTTTTAGTTTGTTTTAACTCTAATTGTGTCATATATATATTTATAATGAAAGTTAACTATGAAATTTTATGAATTAAAACAAAATTTAAATCAATTAGAATTGTTTTAATCTCAAAACTAAGTCCAATTAAGCACTGTCGATTCAATTTTTTTGCTATGGAAACAAAAACTTCTCCGATATTGAAATGGAAAACTGCACCATTCTTCATCTGACCTTTATTTTGAAATACGCCTAAATATACTAAAATATATTTTTCAATATGAAAATATTTTTTTATATATGAAATTATTTCAATTTAAGCAACAAGCAAAATAAATATGCATATAATACAAATATATATATATATATATATATATATGTATTAAACTCTCTCATTGTTTAAGTTTAAATTCACTAAATATTATTTACACGCAGACCCAAAATCAATTACAAGCAATTTTCAGATGCATTAAAATTGTTTGCTTTTGGCGAGAAAAAGGGCTGCTCGCCAAATTCCATGATGCTTTCGTCTTTTCGCACCAAATACTCAAAAGTATATATATATATATATATATATATATATATATATATTAACGATTTTTATATTATATTTAATATATATTTATATTAATTATTATTGAATTTATTTTGTTTTATAGCATATAGCTATATGCTATATATTATCAATGTTATAGAATTATTTAAATTCTTAGTGTAGTTTAAATGAGTAAGATAATATAATATTTTGTATGCTTTTTTTTAAATTTTATTAACAATAGTTTTTTTAAAAATATATAGTGTGGTTTATATTAGGTTTATAATTATCTATATATAAGGATTTGTTTGGTTTTGCTGTTAAAAAAATTTTTTACATTCTAAGGCTTTCAATTGTTCATCTTGTGACATTTGAATAATAAAAATACTACTAGATGGCAGTACCAAAATTTGTCTTTTGACGATAAGTTATAAATTTTGTCTTTTGCAGCTCCTTTTCAATTATAATTTCCTACATACACCAGGTGGGATTTTTTAGCTAAATTTTGACGATATTATTAAATAGTAATTAATTAATTTAATAGTGCATTTTAGTTATTTTAAATAATGTAATTACTTTCTATTTATTTTATTTTATATTATATTAATTCCATTTATCATGGTATTTCAAAATGTATTATCTGCATCCTTTGGTATCAATTACTGTGATTTCTTAACTGTTTTATTCACCTTAATCTTTACGATATTTTGGTAGCCATGTGCGCGTGGATATATTGAAAAAATACTGAAATATTAATCGGTATGTTGTGTATTGTTTCTATTTTATATCCTATAAATATTTAAACAGGTTTTATTGATTTTTCCATTTCATATTATTTGTTTCTATTCTGTTTTCATTTTTAATTTATTCACTTGATTATAATGGTTGTTCGGGCACAGAGAAAAATAATTTTTAGCTTTAGCTTATTTTTCTCACAGAAAACAACCATATTGCTTATATCATTGAATTCTGTGTCCTTGAAAACGTAATTCAATATATAAGCTTTTCCATTATTTGTCGGTGTCCACTTTCTTATTTCTTCTTCCATAATAATTCTTATAATAAATTATTTGGCACTTTTTTTTTATACTTACAGATTTAATTCATAATATTACGGTTTTTGATGGTGGTAGGTTTGTTATGTTTAATTAATGGTTATATATATATATATATATATATATATATATATATATTTTTTTTTTTTTTTTTTTTACAGTCTTTCTATTGCAATTCCGCCGCTAAATTTGACTGATCCTTTATTATGTACATGAGTAGTTTGATTGTTTTTTTTTCATAATATTATGAGTATGACCGGTAAAGAGACCTCCCGTGTTTGACATAATCTTTCGCCTTAATCAACTGTGAAGTTTTCTACCGAATGTGTTGGAAAATGTTTCACAATCTATGCATGACTCAAGAATTTTCGTTCTTGTTAATGGTTTGTTTGAATTTTTAAGATATGTATTATACTAACATAATATACGTAACGTAATCTTTTACTTTAACCACACTATTTAAATAAAAGGTTAGGATTTTTTATATTGTAAGTTACATATTACATTATGATTTTACCCATGTTTACCTTTTCTCTACTGCATGTAATGCATAAAATATAACATCATCATTTTATTTTTATTTCCACTAGAAGCATGGTAATTTTTTAAAACCAAGAAACTTCATTTTTTATTAAACACGTAACGAAACTGTACATAATAAATTTCAAACTACTTAGAAGAATGAAAACTACATTAACTTTTTATACAGTAAATATTTAATAAATGTATATTCGTGATTTTAAAGAAAATGTTTGCTTTACGATAACTTTATTTTGCCTGAATGTAAATATAAGATAAGATTTATGTGTTGAAATATACTTATTTGAGAAAAAGAAATCATATTAACATTAAATTTAATTAACTTGTTTGCATTAGATACTTATTTACTGTGTACAATATTCTACATCAATTTCAAAATATAAGTTACCTATATATTTCTGTTGATTGATTTTAATATAATTATTTTTAACTGGTAAATTAATTTCACAAATTGTAACTTTCAAACTGAATGAAAAAATCTCCATGCCGCGAATCTAACCAATGGAGTTATGAATAAAAAGACGGAGATATACATATTTACCAGTTACGAGTGAAATAACTGAGGAGGTTGTCACAAAATGACATCTGATTTTTTTACTTCCGATCACCAGTTTCTGAATATCGCCGATGAAAGCTTCCACCAGTAAATTTTGAATAGAAAAAATTTCCTAATTTTTGCGGCCTTTTTCATGATATAGTTCTCTCACAAATATATTTTTAAAATTCTATTTTTTTTTACTGGTGGCAGATTGCCCAGGTATTATAATGTTTTTCACTGACAATAACAGGTGGTTGTCTAAGTTGTCACAATACGGCAAAAACGCAAGGCCTGATTACCGCCAAAGTAATCTACCACCAGTAAAAATAAAAATCTGTTTTTGTCATTATTTATAACTGAAATTTCAAATAAAATAAGAGCTTAAATCAGGAGAAAATGTCTACTTAAATTTAATGGTGGAAGTTTGGCCCGGCGGTAATCAATTCCTGCGAAAGCGGTTACAGTTGAAGCTTCACTATTTTAAGGATATGTAAATTCCTCTGCCCCGACAACCCGACTGCCGAAAAACCCGACTGCCAAGAAGGATTATGTGTTTCACGCGTATCAGGGTAAGTGGATTTCTTTATACCCTCGAAATATCGCAACGGCTGGATGGATTTTAATGAATGAGATCTCTATCGATTCGTCTTAACAGTCCGAGGGTTATAGGCTAGATTTTGTTTTTATAAATTCAAAATGGCGGTAGAGACGAAAAAAAATTTTACGCACCCTATTGAGTGGCACATCATTGGATAGGTCTTTCGAAATGAAGACGATGTTTCATTGACTATTCTATAGTCAGAAGCTCCGTTTAAATATTAAACAACCTGGAACTTGTGTTGGTACGATCTCTAGCTTTACTGCAACTCTAACCTTCATAGACATCTATAGGCCTCATCAAAACAATGTTTATAAATAGGAACTAACAATTAAACACAACTTAAAAGTCATCAATACAAGTAAATAAAAAAATAGGTAAGTAATATAAAAAATAGTTTCACATGGATGAGAAATAATTAATTAGTTCGCTTTTTACGCAATCGGGTTTTTTATATTTTTTAAATTTAATTTTTACTTGTTAATAGTTCCATGATCTAACCAGCTACCTCAAGGTTCTCTGGATGAATTGCATCCGCCAGATTTGTCCAGGATAGCTCAGTTAACAGCGAATTGACAGCTCCGTAGTTCGAATCCTGGCCTTGATACTTTTTCACTCAGTTGGAAAATTACCATTCATGTACGTCTTTATTTAGCGAATTAGTGTATTACTACACAAATTTTAATCTTAAAATATTTTTCACGTTCATATTTTAAAATATTTTGAATTAAAAAACCAGCAACTGCATTATTCTTTACACAAACAATTGCAATAAAATATATTTTCATAGTCAGTAATTTTAAGTTAGAGATTAACTTTTCTTTAATATAATCTATTATGTTCTTAAAGACAAAATAACTCTATTCTTTATTTATGAAAAAGAAAACACCGCTTTGTAAAATTCTAATAAATTAACGAAAGAAAGACTAAATTAGAAATTGTATCGCTTATCTTTTTCAAAGCAATTAAATTTCTCCATTAATTGAAAGCATTCTAATTTGTCTGCATAACGGAAAATGACACTTGTGATTTTTTACTCGGCTAGTCATCATTAGATGATATAATTAAAGATAACGATGGTAAAGGAAAAAAATATCTTTTGGCTAATTAAATTTCTCTTTTTCGTTACGCTGTTAATGTTTTATGAGAATAACTTAAAATTTTTAAATCTATTTATGTAACATACTTTCTCTTTCGTTTTCTTTTAGGCGTATATTTATTTCGTTCTCTTATATATATGTTGGCATGTTTAATAAGCATTTAGAGATAATGATAATTGGTTACTACTAATTAAAATGTCAAAGGATGAACCTAATTTTTTAATAATTTTAATTGTTATACTCACTTTCATTAAAATTATTGTTTTTATTTTGAATTTCGTGGCGTAACACCATTGCTTTTTTTTCTGAGTTACAAAAAGTCTATTGAAGTGTAAGAAAGTTTAATGCATTTGGTTGATTAAACAATATCTTTCATTACGTTAGAAAGTAATGCATTCGCAACTATATATATTTTGAATTGGGTTTACATTTTGTGTGCTGGTTCTTCGCATAGGGTAAATCAAATTAACTTGTACGTTTAGAATACAAATCATTTTAAATTCAATAGAGTATATTGTATAAAACATACCGAAAACACAGCTATTTAACGAAAGTACACGAGAATTACTTTCTGTAATCTTCATATCAAAAATATTTTCTCTTTAAAATCATGCCTTAATTAAAAGTATTTGTATATCCCTTTAAGACCGGGAGTTTTTTTTTTTTTTTGGTAGAAATTGAAAGTTTGAGTGGTTTTCCCTCATCGATAGGATCGCATTTGATTAAAAAAATATAAAAAAAAAATACTCGATGACAGGTAATGCCAAGGGAGGACCCACACAATTTTGCGGGTTCGGCTTAGTGCAGCCGTTTTTGGACTAAATCTACACAATTGTGTAGTTTGGGATTATGTGTGAGAATATCTAAAAATAAAAGTTTAAGCAAAATAAGTTGTTGTTTATTGACATAATTTTCATCAGCCACAATGAAAATGTTTGAAACAATTTTTGTTTTTGGACAGATCACTACAATTTCATTTTCTGAGACGTGCTCAATGCTCGCACTCCTCTTAAGAGGATCTGCAATTTCACACTAATAAATCATGTTGGGGAAGACACAGGCATCGGCCGGAGTAACTCAGTGGTTAGAGCAGCAGTCTTGTATACTGTGGTCCCGTGTTCGATTCCAGGCTCTGGCTAATTTTTCACTCCAGTTGGGTTTATTGTATTTATTGTATGTATGTCTGTAAAATATTTATATCTTATACTATAATGCGAGCAAAAATTGTGTGTGTGTGTGTATGTAAATTTTATCTTAAAAACGGCTCTAACGATTTTGACGAAATTTTGTATTTTACCATTTTCGGGCATGATAAGACCATTGGTCTAGGTCATGTGTTCGAGAAAATTCTATTAGTGGATCATTTTGGGTCGCAATGGATCCAGGTCAAGCTAATTATATCTAAAAAACGGCTCAATCGATTTTGACTAAATTTGATATCCAACCGTTTTTCGGCACGAGGAAACTATTGGGATAGGTCACATGTTCGAGAAATTTCGATTAGTGGGTCATTTTGGGGTCACTATGGGTCAAGCCAATTTTATCTAAAAAACGGCTCTAATGATTTTGACTAAATTTTGTATTCTGTCGTTTTGGATTACGAGAAGACTAAAAGACAAAGTCACATATTAGAGAAAATTCGATTAGTGGGTCATTTTTAGGTCACTGTGGGTCAAGCAAAGTTTATCTAGAAAACGGCAAACGATTTTGACGAAATTTTGTATTTTACCAGTTTCGGGCACGAGAATACCATTGGGCTAGGTCACGTAATCGAGAAAATTCGATTAGTGGGTCTTTTGGGGTCATAATGGGTCAAGGTAAAGGTAATTATATCTCAAAAACGGCTCAATCGATTTTGACAAAATTTTATATCCAACCGTTTTTCGGCATGAGAAAACTATTGGGCTAGGTCATTTGTTCGAGAAATGTCGATTAGTGGGTCATTTTTGGGTCACTAGGGGTCAAGTCAATTTTATCTAAAAAACGGCTCAAACGATTTTGACTAAATTTTGTATTTTGTCGTTTTCCATTACGAGAAGACCAATGAGATAGGTCCATATTAGAGAAAATTCGATTAGGGGTCATTTTTGGGTCACTGTGGGTCAAATTTTATCTAGAAAACGGCTCTAACGATTTTGACGAAATTTTGTATTCAATCGTTTTCGGACACGAGAATACCATTGGGATTGATCGCATGTCCAAGAAAATTCGATTAGTGGGTCATTTTGGGTCACAATGGGTCAGGGTCAAGTTAATTGAATCCAAAAAAGGCCCAAAACCTTTCGACAAAATTTTGTAATATACCGTTTCCGGGCATGAGATGACCATTGGACTAAGTCACATGTACGAATAAAATGGATTAGTGGGTCATTTTGGGTCAAATGGGTCAAGGTCAAGTTAATTATATCTAGAAAACGGCTCAATCGATTTTGACTAAATTTTATATCCAACCGTTTTTTGGCAGAAAAAAACTTTTGGGCTAGGTCACATGATCGAGAAATTTCAATTAGTGGGTCATTTTTGGGTCCCTATGGGTCAAGCCATTTTTATCTAAAAAATGGCTCTAACAATTTTGACTAAATTTTGTATTTTGTCGTTTTTGATTACGAGAAGACCAATGGGCTAAGTCACATATTAGGAGAAATTCGATTAGTGGGTCATTTTGTGGGTCACTGTGGGTCAAGCAAAGTTTATCTAGAAAATGGCTCTAACGATTTTGATGAAATTTTGCATTTTATCGTTTTCGGGCGCGAGAATACGATTGGGCTTGGTCGCATGTTCAAGAAAATTTTATGAGCGGGTCATTTTGGGTCACAATGGGACCTGGTCAAGCTAATGGAATCTAAAAAAAGGCCCAAAACATTTTGACAAAATTCTGTAATATACCGTTTCCGGGCATGAGATGACCATTGGGCTAAGTCACATGTTCGAGAAAAATCGATTAGTGGGTCATTTTTGGGTCACTGTGGGCCAGGCTATTTGTAACTAAAAAAAGACTCAAACGATTTTGCCAAAATTTTATATTGTACAGTTTTAGGGCATGAGAAGACCATTGGGCTAAGTTCGGGTCTAGTATCGGGTCTAGTATCGTTCGGGAAAATTCGATTAGTGGGTCATTTTTGGGTCACTGTGGGTCAAGCTAATTGTATTTTTTAAAAAGGCTCAAACGATTTTGACAAATTTTTGTATTATACTGTTTCCGGACACTAGAAGATCATTGGGTTAGGTCACGTGTTTGAGAAAATTTGATTAATGGGTCATTTTTGTGTCACTGTGGGTCAAGTTAATTGTATCTAGAAAACTGCTTTAACGATTTTGATTAAATTTTGTTTTCTATCGTTTTCGGGTTCCAGTAGACCATTGGTCTAGGTCGCATGCTCAAGAAAATTCGATTAACCAGTCATTTTGGGTCACTATGGGTCAAGGTTTAGCTAATTTTATCTAAAAATATAGCCCAAACGATTTTGACAAAATTTCTTATTACACCGTTTCCTAGCACGAGAAGGCTATTGGGATAGGTCAGATGTTTGATAAATTTAGATTAGTAGGTCCTTTTGGGGTTACAGTGGGTCAAGCTAATTTTATCTATAAAATGACTTTAGCGATTTTGACTAAATGTTGTATTCTATCGTTTTCGGGATCGAGAAGAGCCTTGGTTATGTCGTGTGTTCGAAAAATTTCCATTAGTGGGTCCCTATGGCTTAGGAACATGCCAATCTAAACAGCAAAATTTATGCAAGGGAATGAAATATCGAATTGAACACAAGGCAAATTTTGACCGAGCTTAGCTCGGTCATGCCCGCTAGTATACCTTTAACTGTTGAATGCAGGCGTTATTTATGTGTGTATGTGTGTTTTAATATATATTGTAGTATGTGTGTTTTATTATAATTATCGTAGATCGATGTAATAGTAAAATCTATTCATCGCTGTCCGGTCATCCAAGACTGCCGTATAGATTGCTGGTGACTTCCCCAACATGGTTTATTAGTGAGAAATTACAGACTCAGGCATCGGCCGGAGTAGCTCAGTGGTTAGAGCAGCAGTCTTGTATACTGTGGTCCCGGTTTCCATTCCTGGCTGTGGCTAATTTTTCACTCCAGTTGGGTTTATTGTATTTATTGTATGTATGTCTGTAAAATATTTATATATAACTAAAAACCATATTTAAAAGAAATTACGACAGTACATACTTTTTGCCTATTGCTGTCAGATGATATAACCTTTTAAAAACCAGAAAATCTAACCCTGTATTGTAGTTGGCGCCCGCTAGTTATGTCTCAACAAAACATCTGAAGCCAATTAACTCATATAAATGTTCAGATTTGGTTTTAAACATCACAGAAACAATAATAGTCTTTTTCTTTTACTTTAGTATCACCCACACAATTGTGTGGGTCAGTGCTTCAAAGGATATAACGAACGAAAGAGAGTATACCATTTTAAGCCACATAACGTTTATTAATTTTTAATTATTTTCTCTTATGCATTTTGGTTTTAAATTGCATGAGTAGTTTATAGAATGAAAATCGCGATATTTAACGACACGGAGGTTATAGATGGTGCAGCGAATACGCACAATTGCCTCATCTGGAGTGAAGAAAATCCTCATTCTATTCTCCAAGTTCTGTTGTATTCTCAGAAGTTTACAGTTTGGTGCGAATTTACTACAGAATTTAAGCTGGATCCCTTTTCCTTTGAAGTATTAACGCCGAACATGCTGCATAAGTGGAAAGAATTATACAATACTGCTAAAGAGTAACATTATGCGGTCCTTTGACAGAACAATTTTCATGGAGGATGGAGCACCACCAGACAGTGCCAACTGCGTTAAAATTGTGCTTAGAGGGCATTTTACGGCAGATCATGTCATCAGTTGCAATTTTGTGAGGTGTGCCATGCAATATTCACAGATTTGAATCCTACTGATTTTTGGCTCTAGGCCACTTTAACACGTTCACGCCGGCGCGGTGGGTCACACTCGACTGTCTCAGAGCTGCCATGTCTCCGGCTTTTTGGATACCAGTATTTTAATACAGAAAATGTTGTTTTATTTAATTAGAACTATTTGGCGATTTAAAGGAACAACATTTTCTCTAAAATAACAGTGGTGTGCAAAAAGCTGGAGACTTGACAACACTGAGACAGTCGCGTGTGACCCATCGCACCGGCGTGAACGTGTTAAAACAGTTGGCCGGTTGTGACAACGGAAAATCATTGCCAGGGCATTCAAGGACAGTATTACCCGCCACATACTCAAAGACTTTGCATCGCATGACTGTTGAACAGGATATTTTGCGATTCAAGTGGTATTTGACAGGATTGATAAACACACTGAACAGTATTTGTCTTGATAAACCAATTTAATATTATATAAGCTTGTATTTTGTTAAATTATTGAAAATATCAGTATTTAAAAATTTTCTTTTTCTGCTTTTCGAAAAGCAATACAAGTTGCTTATGTTTGATTTTCCGTATATTAATAATTTATAGCTCTGAAAAAAACCCATCTGGTAAAAGCAATTGCATAAAACATATAAGTACAAAACGACTACAAATTATGGAATGCTAGGAGGCAGCAATACACAAAGGCACTATGGCACTTGGCATCGCTCCATATAATATGGGAGCCACTTGGGCAGCTATGGCCACTTGGCATAGCTCCATATAGCATGGGAGCCACTTGGCATAGATCCCGTGGCCACTCCATATGGGCTGAAAATATGGAGGCTGCATGCTGCCACCAATTTTATGGAATAACGTTACATAATTTATTTCCAGTGTACGGAAAACCTCAGACGTGCATTAATATGAGCATTCGTATTTTATCTTTTTTCTTCGTATTCACAACCGAAAATTGAATAGACCAAAGTTTTCCATTTGCAATTTTGTTTCATTAAAACAAATATTTCTGCTCTGTACCAAACTATTCCGTGAAATAATGGAAAATGTCCTGGAAGAAAAATTGCCGTTTATTCCTTGTTTTTTTTCACAAAATTTCTAGCTTGGTATTTCCCCGTTTTCCAGATGAAAATTTTTCCATGTTCAAGACGGAATATTTTGTTATGGAAATTAATATAAGAAATAGCGCAATATTATTTTTTATAATGATAATATATACTGTTGCATATTTATATGTAATAGGTATAGGCATTTCATATTATCCCACCAGTTTTTTATCGATTTACCTGCCTCACTATTCAAACCTCGGAAGTGCGGATGAATACTTCACCCCCTTCACCATCTGGTTACGTCCAAGAACTTGATATACTGAAACATCAATTACAAAACTTTTCCTGGAAATTTTTCATTTTCTCTCCACTGAAAAGAACATTTCCGTTTGTCTGTATTGGAAGGAATATTTCCGTTTTTAACATTCGACAAGTAAGGATAAAATGGAAAATTTCTATTTATTTCCGGAAAATTTACGACACCCAATCAACACAGAAAGTTTCCGTAAAAAGACAGTACAAATAAAATCAACGCATAGATACAGAATTTTTTCTACAGAGTAGTCTCATCTTAATTTTATTTTCCATATTATACTACAAATGTGTTCCTTCTTTTTGCAGTGATCCTTTAATTGTCACTTTTTACTGTGTAGAGCTACTTTAAAGAAAAATTGATATAGACCTAATGAACAACCTAATTTTGTGTATTGATTCAGCTGGACGTGCTGATTTTCAGTTAAGCAAATAACATTATTAATGACATAAATGGTAAGAATAAAATAATTTTGCGTAATTTTTAATTTCATTATTCGTTAAATTTCTTTGAATGTAAATCACTGATATACTTTTATTTAATACTTAGAAAGAAAATTAACAAAATATTTATTTTTTTTTTTTTATGAAGAGAAATACAATGTATGAAAAGATTTCTTTTATTTAAGAAAGACTGAATCAAAATATCATATCGCTGATATTTGTCCTATCAAGTAAATACTACCATTATTTCAAAATATTCTAATTTTATAGCTTAACGGCAAATGACACTTTTTGCGGACATTATCATTAGATGAAATTAGAGCTAATGGTAGCAAAGAGAAAAAGAGATTCTCAGCTAATTGAAATTATCTAATTAAATTATCTTCTTATATAAGTCTGTTAATGCTTTATGAAGGTATATTAAAACTTTTAAATGTATTTCTTAAAAAGGTTTCGCTTATATATTTTAAAGCTTTGAGCAGAAAAATTTATTTTTACTCTGTAATTTTATTTTTAAAAAATTTGATCGTAATATGTTTATGACTTAATTATTGTCTTAGGCGTATATTGTTAACATTATTTTTTAAAATCTATTATTAATTTTCAGTTTTACTAAATAAATTTAATCATTTTTAATTTATTTATTGAATACTTTTAAAGGAACAACAATGTTATTGATATCATAAGTAATCACAAGAGAAACATTTTTTTGTAGTTTTTATTTCTGGCTACACATTAAATTTCTCTTATTTTAAAAACTTAAATTTTAACATTTTTAGATATTAATAAAAATGAAATGGTGATTTAACTATGAAAAGAAAAATAGCATAATTTAATATTTCTATAGTTTGTTAAAAGATATTATATTAAGTAAAAGTGTTACTATTTTTTCACAAAACTCTTAACATCCATCATTAATTGAACGCATCATAATTTGACAGTTTTATGAAAATACTTGCAATTTTTTCTTCTGCAGTCACCATCCTTGAAGATAATTACATTAATTAGGAAATATTTTAGCTAAATAATTTAACTTTCTTCTTTTGCTTATCTAGGGTTTATGAAAATATTTAGAATCTTTTAAAATATATTTAAAACTTTTTTCTTTCGTTTTCTTTTAAGGGTTTAAAATACATATTTAACTTTTGCAAATATATATTTTTATTGCTTGCCTATTAAAGGGTGAAAGATAAGAAGAATTGCTATTTTTTTATTTGGCACTACTGAAGATTTGTTCATAGATTTCATATTATATATTGGTTCATTATCTTTGAAAGTGAATAATTTTGTTTTAATATAAAAGACAATAATAGAATTTTTTTTTAATTATTCATTCTTTTATATTTTGGATTTTTTTTTCAAAGTAAGTCAATTAATTATTTTAAGGGGTCAGGTAACCTTTGAAGCGTCCAAAAATCGAATTTTTTTTTTTAATAGCTTATAATTAAATATGATTCTTTGGGAACATTTAAAAGCAAACCCCATTCAAAAAATTGCATTAGAAGAGAAGTTATTTCTGAAAAACTCTGAGCTTTTGCTATATGATCAACGGGTTTTTCAATCTTTAAAGCCAATTTTCTCAAAACAGTGATTTTGATCATTGCGCGCACGATTTCTGAAAAACGGTTGCCTAGAATTTCACGAAATTTTTGGTGGATGTATTAAACGTACAGAAGCACAAAATGACCTATTATTGTGTTTCTCAAGTTAGAAGTTTAGAATTCACGGCTACTTTTGTATAAAAAAAAATCTCGATATTTCGAATTACTCTAAAAAAAAAATATATATTTTTCTCGGGATCTACAAGTTTTATTTATTTTTATTGTAGATCATTTTGAAAACACTTTATATCTGTACTCATAAAATTTTTTTTGGCTTGTTTCCGCCATTCAAATGGGAAAAACCATGCGCGCAATGCATGCAAGAATAATTCTTTCGTAAAAATTGTATATCTTTAAAACTAAATTAAAAAAAAAATTATATATGTGTATACCTTTTCTAACAACTTTGATTGATAAATTAAATCGTTCCTAACATATATTTTCCATTTTTTAATTAAAAGTTAATTAGTTAAAGAATGACTGCAATTCTTACAGAGGTCACTTTTCCATGTACTTCATTGGTTCAAAGGTTACCTGACCCCTTAAAGTATTTATCGAATGTGTCATAATGATTTTAACAATAATCTGTGCTGAAGTATAGGAATGGTGCAGGCGGCGCCCCCCACACCAGGCAGAGTTCTGACAGGCTGCATTGCATACCTGCCGTCACATACCACTAAAAATACACCGATGATCGATAGTAAAAATAACAAGATTCTTTTCAACTAGGTATAGATAGATCTGCTGCAGCTCTAACAATAATTCCTTATATTCCTATAACTTAATAAAAACTAAATAAAAATTTCTATCACTGGTATTTCTCAAAGCAAGTATATTCAGTCATACTTTCTGAACATTCTAATATGTCAGTGTAAGAGAACACTTGATTTTATTCATGGTCAGTCATCATTAGATGAACCAATTCAACGTAATGATATTTTAAAAAAAAAAGACTCTTTGGCTAATTAGATTTCTTCTTTTCTTTGGCCGTTAGGATCTTGCGAAAATATCTGTAAAGTTTTAAATCTGTTAATTAACTTATTTTCGTTTTTATTTTCTTTTATACTTGGATGCAAACTACACCAGGAAAACAAATTCTGAATAAAACGGAAAACCTACTGGACAAATTATTCCGTATTATCTAATTTTTTCGCAAAATTCCCATTTTGTTTTTTTCCCGTTTCAAGATGGAAATTTTCTGTTATTTAAGACGGGAAATTTCTTTTTTTCTTAGACAAAAAAAAATTTCAGCAATATTCAAGATGGTAAATTTCCGTTTTTAGATGAAAATATTAATTTAGATGAAATATTAAAAAAAATGTAAATAATAATTATATATACTTATACATATTTACACGGAAAAAGTATAAAGGTATTTGTTATCATACTCTTGTTATCATCCTCATTTGATTATCGTATTCTTTCTTTATAGCCTTGCATTCTTCCATATTCAAATCTCGGTACTAACTGGTCATTGACAAAGAATAAAAAAACTATCCAAGGTGTTAAGCAAAGTGATAATATTAATTTTAGTCTATTTTTATTATATAACGTAAACAAAATGAATAATATGAAAACTCGCAATCATCAATCATTCTATGTAAACACTATTCCAGCCAAAAATAAAAAAAAAATAAAAAATAAAAAAAATAAATAAATAAATAAATACCAAATTTCCAAAATTTCTAACAGAGCTCCTTCTTACAATTACTAATTCATTTAATTTTAATTTTATTAAGGGGGCTTGTACCTTTTAAACGCATCAAAAATTAACGAAAAACTTCAAAGTTTGAATTAGTCTATCTTCAAAACCTTTTTTTGTATAACATGAAAGTTCGGATATTGATTAAACATATTGTGCTTTGTAATATGCTGTCATTAGAAATTTATTAGCCTTTTACAGAATTTGTGAATTGTTGAAATCAAAATAGCTCTTTTTGCTACTCCATAATTCATTGCGCGCATGATATCCTGAGAAAGTATGTATGGATTATCATGAAATTTGGTAAAGATAATAAACAAATATGTGTGTTTAAAATGAACTACTTTTAAGTATTTACAATGGTAATATTTTTAGTTAGGACTATTTTTATTCATTAAAATATAAAATTTTATATATTTTTTATATAGTTAATGAAATATTTTCGGCCTAAGAGTAGTTCAGTTTAAACACACATATATGTTTAGCATTTTTTCCAAATTTCATGACAATCCATACATATTTTCACAAGATATCATGCGCGCAATGACTTCTGGAGTAAAAAAGGGAGCTATTTTCACTTCAACAATGCACAAATTCTGTAAAAGGCTAGTAAATTTCTAATGGTAGCATATTACCAAGCACAATCTGTTTAATCAATATCCAAAATTTTATGTTTACACATAAAATGATTTTGAAGATAGACTAATTCAAACTTTGAATTTTTTCGTTAAATTTCGTCGCAATTAAAAGGTACAAGACCTCTTAAAAGAAGTTACTTTATTTTCTTTCTTGCTTCATATATTGATTATTTTGCATTATACAAACAACAACGCTATGCGCAATCGAAACAATCATAATAAAAATTTTCTTCGATATTATTAATTCGAGATGTACACATTACATTTTCCTTACAATAATCCATAAAATTTTTTTAAATAACGAAATATACGTAGTGCCTCTATTTTAAAAAAATATAAATTGCACATTCTAAGAGTTACAAAAAAGATATTAATTTTAAAATTATACACATTTTTCTGGGAACAAAAAAATTCTACCATTAACTAACTACACTGAAATTTTTCAGAATAATGTAAAATGACACGTGATTTTTTTTCCTTCAGACGATATCATTAGATAGAATAATTAAAGATTATTATAGATAAGGAAACAGTAACTTTTATCTAATTAATTTAATTACCTTCATTTATAAGTTTGTCTAAGATTTACAAAATATATTTTTAAAAAAGTTTGAATTTGTTTATATATAACTTTTTTTTCTCTCAAGCTTAAACATTAGTTGTAAGTTTCGAAAATTTTCCCAATAAGTGTTAAAGATTATAAATTTTATCTTATATAATGGCCTAGTATATATGGATAGAAGGAATATATATATATATATATATATATATATATATATATATAATTATAATTATATTATTTTATACTATAATTATATATACATATATATTTAAAAGATTGCTAAAAACATTTAGCTACCAATGTTATATATTTAAAAATATATATAAGATACCCTAGTTAATAAGAAAAAAAGATCAAAATGAATTGTTGACATTCAAAATAAAAATATATCAAAATGTAAAAATATAGGAATGGACTTACATTCATATTTATTCATATTATTTGTGGAACTTTAAGCATTTTGGACCTAAAGATTCTGTCTAGGTTCTACAAATATCCATTATTCATTTTCTGCTATTTTTTTTTTATGTTTGTTGGTAATCTAATTTGTATTTTTAATGGGCATATATATATATATATTTATATATACGTATAAGCTTTGCGAGTTAATACTTTTAATTTTTATGGATACTTAGGTACATAATAGATTTCGTTTTTATATTCAAATTGATAGCTTAATATCATATAATGTTTAAGTGCAATGAAATCTATTAATTTTTTTTAAGTGCGTATAAGTGATGTCATAAGATAATATTTTTTTTTTAGTGCAAAATGGTAAGTAATGAATATTCCATATTTAATTTTCATAGTTTTAAAACTGTTCTCTACATAGAACAAAATGAATATGCAAAATATAAACCAGTTTAATTTCTATTTACGCAAAAATTATTATTAGGTCTGTGAAAAGTGAAAAAATTAGAAAACACATTACGGCAGGCAGGATGGGGCAATTTTAAAAAATGCCATGGTTTTGAAATTATAAAGTAAAAGTGTAATTTTTCAGGGCAAAACAATAAAATAGCAAAATTTCGAAATAACAGTTATTTGATATATAGTGTCGAATCCGGTTCAGACGTTTACGGTTAATACGCGTTCCTGCTTAATGCGCGAATTCTTTCCGGAATCTTGAAGATCGCCTATAAGAATAATGCAAAAATATCACTTTTAATAAGCAATCTGTTATTACGCGATACCGCTTAATACGCGATAAAATTTCCAGCACTTGAGGCAAAAAAATTTCTTATTACGCGAATTCATTCACGAAGATACGAATTCTTTCCCTCCAGTGTTGCCAGTTTTGGGATATTTTTATTCAATGTCTCCCTCTTTTTCCGAATAATAATATTCGTCTTATTTAATGTCAGAATTATTAAGACGATTAAGACTAATCGGGACGTATTTTATGGATACGGTGGAATGACTGGATAGTTTGCTGCAAATTTTTGACAGTGTGTGTACACCTTTAAACATAAATCTGTCCATTCATTCAACCGCTTTTCCAAATAACGGCTACTTGACCATACTTCAAAGTAGGGATGCACAACCTGTGGCCCGCTAACTTGTGGCCCGCGATCACAATTTATATATATATATATATATATATTTTTTTACACAATTTTATTCATAACTGGAAAAATTGCAACTTTTTGTCCATATGTCGCAGGAAAAAATCGCGAATTTCGTCAATTTGCTCCGGGAAGAAATTGCAAATTTCATCAGAGCCAATTAAGAATCGCAAATTTCGTTGATCGAGTTCGGAAAAATCGCGAAATTTATGACTGAGTTGCAGAAAAATCTCAAATTTCGTTGATAAACTGGGGGAAAATCTCGAGTTTTGTCAGTTTATCGCGAGAAAAAATTGCACATTTCGACAATTTGCCGCTGAAAAAATCGCACATTTCGACAATTTACCGCTGAAAAAATTACAAATTTCGTCAGAATCAGTTAAAAATCGTGCATTTCGTTGATCGGACGCGTTTTCGATTATGTAATCCTTAATCGGTTGCTGAAAAATCGCGAGTTTTGTTAGTTGATCGTGAGAAAAAAAATCGGAATTTTGTCAATTTGCCGCGGGAAAAATTACAAATTTCGTCAGAGTCAGTTAAGAATCGCAAATTTCGCTTATCGGGCGCGGAAATTTTTCGAATTTTGTTGATCGCGAGAGGAAAAATCGCAAATTGTGTCGACTCGGCGCGAAAAAGTCTCAAATTTCTTTAATCGGGCACAGAAAAATCGCGAATTTTGTCGATGAGGTACAAAAAAATTGCAAACTTTGTTGACCGGCTGCGGAATAATCGTGAGTTCCGTCAGTTTATCGCGAGAAAATATGTCGAATTTCATCAATTTGTCGCGTAAAAATTACAAATTTTTTCAGAGTCAGTTAAGAATCGCGAATGTCGTTGATCGGACGCGGAAAAATTGTAAGTTTCGTCAGCTTATTGCCGGAAAAATTCTCAAATTTCGTCAAACCGCCGCGGGAAAAATTACAAATGTCATCAGAGTCAGTTAACAATCACGAATTTTGTTAATCGGGCACAGTAAAATCGCGAATTTTGTCGATGAGGCACAAAAATTGCAAATTTCGTTGATCGATCTGGGAAAAATTGCGATATTGTGAATCTGTATTCGAAAAAAATCACGAATTTTGACAATTGATAGAAAAAATTACAAATTTTGGTAATTGGTTGCAAAGATATTGCGAAATTTGTCAATCGCTCGTGAAAAAAAATCGTGAATTTTCTAAAAAATTCGCGAATCGTGAATAGCTCATGGAAAAATTTACAAAATTTGTGTGTCGGTCCCAAAAAATATCATGAAATAGAAATCTCAAATTTCATCGATTGTGCGCGTAAAAGAAATCGCGATTTTCGCCAATTTATTGCACGAAAAAAATCGCAAATTATATCAATGTATATCAGGAAAAAAATCACGTTTCGTCGATTGGTCATTGGAAAAAAAATTGCAAATATTGTCAATCTGTCACGTAAAATATCGCAAAATTCGCCAAACACTCATGAAAAAAAATCGCGAATTTTGTCAATCGTCCATGGAAAAAACTTGCAAATTTCGAAGATCGATCGCAGAACAAAAAAGATGCCAAATAATTCGATCGGGGCCGGAAAAAAATCGCAATTTTCGTTGATCCGTTGTGGATAAAAAAATCGCGAAATTTGAAAGTTTATCGCTGAGAAAAAATCGCGAATTACGTCAATTTATCGCAGGTATCGCAAATTGGTTGTTTGAAAAGATTGCAAATTTTGCCAGTCGGCAATGGAAAATTACCGCGAAATCTGTCAATCGGTCGTTGATAAAAAATCGCAAATTTTGTCAATCAGTCGCACTTGATTGACAAAAGAAAAAAAACGAGTTTCGTTAATAGTCCGCAGAAAAAGTAGCATAATTAGTCCACCATGCCTTGTTATTTCAAAAATAAGTTTACTTTTATTTTAAATGAAATTATTTAATAATTTCTTTAATATAATTTTCAATAACGTTCAATTATTTAGAAATTTTGCGTAATTTTTTTTTCTTCAAGTTACCACACTGTTAAAACTGGAGGTTGCATATGGCACCTCCTAGGGGTGAAACGCTTGTCCCGTGAGCGACCCCCGTAGAGGAGCCAGATTTGCACCCTTAACTAGGGTGAAAAAGTGGCACCCCAAAACCAGGGTGCCCCAGAGGGTGAAAGGATGTACCACAAGGCAGAATAATGGCACCCTTACAATGTTGGACAGAAAATCGTGTCCGTTTCGGAAAATCAATTCTTACCGGAAAATTCTATCATTTAATTATTAGACATTGATTCCGATAAACAATAACTAATAATTTCCGGTTACATTAAATTATAACTTCTTTAGATATTAATTACTTTTTTTTAACCCCAACAACTGCGGTTTACAGATGTGGTGAACGTAAACTTCTCACTGAGATAGGAGAAGTTTATGCTCAGGAGATTTCTAGCCTTATTCAATATAAGGTAAAGAAACCTGGCTCTGTTAAAGAATAATGGAAATTATCCATGGAAAATGTAGCAATAAGAAAATTTTAATAGAATGTGGAGGGAGCAGACTTTTCTGTTAGTGACGAAAAAAATGTCTGACAAAATTATAATATTATTATCTCATACTCTTTCAATCACATTAAACTTCCTTTTTTTTTTTACATTCTTTTAACAAAGATTTATTTAAATATCACTTTTTATTATGAAGTTTGTTAGAAATTTAAAAAGAAATTATGTTGAAAATCAATGACCTACTTTTGAAACTAAACTATTCTTTCAATAATAAAAAATAAAATTAATTTAAAAGTCTGAAATTCGAGATCATTATAAAAATATAAACACAGTATTTCTTAAAAAATACATAAATTGATCTCTTTTTTATGTAATATAAAAAGCATCGATGCTTTTTTTACCATTTTAAAAAGGTAAATATAGCTTTCATTAAAAAATACGTAAATTGATATCTTTTTTTATGTAAAAACATTATGTAATAGAAAAAGCATCTGTCGTTTTTTATAAAACTAACAATTGTTATATTTTAACATCGTTATAGGCAATACATTATTTTTTTTAACTATAAATAATTCTAGGGTACTAATTGCAGATTTCCTTATTAAGTTTGTATACAATAGATTTTAATAGGAAATGCTTTTCTTGAGAAATTTTTCTATTTTCAATCTCTATAAATTTCTAAATAAATTGTACTACAGAAAATTTTCCATACCAATCTCAATAGATTTCTATGTAATTCTTTTCAAATATATATACATATATACAAATAACATACATCCCTAAAGAAATTTTTTTTATAAGCAAATTTCGTAGCAGGCGTCTCCATCAAATACGCTTCGATGAAAACGATTGAAATGGGCGGTCCTTCAGAACTTTCCATTCATTTTGGTCAAGATTACAAACTTCGCCAGATATTCTAAATGTCGACAGATATCTTGAAATGTCTGAAAAATGATATTATTTTTACGGACGTCGATAGATATCTCTGAATGTTGGAATACTAATATCATTTTTACAACATTGGCCAATGTAAATCAAATATTATAAATAAGGCATTAAAAAATCAAGTTTTCTAAAAATGATAAAATTGTTAAATTTTATAGTTAAGAATACTATTTACGTATTATAATGTTATAAGTTATCCAAAAAATTTGTTTGGATGCTTTCTTTTAAGAACTAATTTTAAGTTACATCTGTGAATATCGGCAGATGTTGTAAATTTGACGTCTGAGTTCCAGTGACTTTGCAGATATTGCCCTTTATTGATCTGGACAATGGCCGATATCTGTCTGTATGCTACATGTGTCTTGCAGCCATAGATTTCACTTGCCGACGAAGAAATATGGCACCCCACACATATCACAGCGCATGCGCTAAGTGCCAGTCCCCCAGTGGGGTGCCATATTTCTACCACATAGCACCTTAATTACTCCAGTCACCCTTTGAGAAACCAATCGGCACCCCAACCACATTTCGAAGACTCTTGGTGCCAATTGATACCGTGTTTTCACCCCAGCCTTTCAAAAGTCACCGAAAAGTCACCTTCAGTTTTAACAGTGCATTTGTCAAGAAGGAACCGTTAATCTTCATAAAGTGTTGAATGGTTATTCATACAGATGCAAAGAAGCCCGGCATTCCTTCATACAATTATTTATTTCCGTTTATTTTTATTATAGACAAAAAATAATTATATATCAATAATAAAGACTTATTATCGCCCCCCCCCTACCTCCCCGATATAGAATTTTCTCTGTGCGACTGATGTGGCTCTCGACAACCCAAACATTTTTGTAAGTGGCCCTTCTCTTAAAAAGCTTGTGCACCCCTACTTGAAAGGCATTATGTCCATATTATTGACCAAAATATGGTCAAGAAACATTAAAATTACGGTTTATTAACCATTGTCTATAAAAACGGTCAAAAACTGGGCAAATTACTTCAAATTTTTAACAGTGTAGGGGAAGAGGCAGCAGTGAACATTGAATATGTATAATGCTGAAAAACCAGCGTGAAGATCCTCAAAGTGCCGAACTATATGTTAGTTATGATATCTTCAATGTGGTGAAATTTGCAATATTCTTCAAAGTAATGAATAAAAGACTTGTAAAACATTCACCATGAAAAGGGACAAATATACTTCAGAGAGAAGTTTAGTAAAATCCGAGTACTTATTTTCGTCAAATGGTTCTTTTATTTTTGATTGTAACGTATTAATCTACAATGGAGTCATGTTTGAATCGATATTTTATCAGTTATTTTTGTCAATCCTATAAAAACAATGAATTAGGCTTGAATACAACCAAATTCTAATTTAAATATGCTTAGAAGTTAGACTTTTCGAAAGGTAAATAGATGAACGAAAGTTCTAAAGTTCATTTCGACGAATAGATGCGTAAATAGGCCCAATTTCTGCAACATTATACAAATAACGGTTAATAAGCGATACCGCTTAGTACGCGACTTTTGCCCGTCTCTTGAAACACGTCTTAAACGGGTTTGCCTGTATGTATATTAATATCTACTAATTTTGTGGGCGCGCTTATTATTCTTATCGAAGTAGCGAAAAATAAGTTGATTGAATTATTAGTTTTAAATTAAATTTAAAATATTAAAAAACCCGACTACGTAAAAAGCGAACTAATTAATTACGTCTCATCAATGTGAAACTATTTTTTATATTACTTACCTATTTTTTTTTAGTTATTTACTTGTATTGATGACTTTTAAGCTGTGTTTAATTGTTAGTTCCTATCTATAAACACTCTTTTGATGAAGCCAATAGATGTCTATGATGGTTAGAGTTGCAGTAAAGCTAGAGATCCTACCCACACAAAACTCAGGTTGTGTAATATTTAAGCGTAGCTTCTGACTGTAAAATAGTCAACGAATCATCGTCTTCATTTTGAAAGATCTATCCAATGATATACCACTCAATAGGGGGCGTAAAAATCTTTTTCGTCGCTACAGCCATTTTATATTTTACGGCCGCCATTTTGAATTTATAAAAACAAAACCTAGCCTATAACCATCGAACGGTTAAGACGAATCGATAGAGACCCCGTTCATTAAAATCCACCTAGCCGTTGTGATGTTTCGAGGGTATAAAAAAATCCACATACCCAGATACGCGTTAAACACATAACCCTTCTTGGCAGTCGGGTAATAAGATTTTAATAGGTATAGTAAAAAATAAAATCTGTTGGTTTTACAGAAAAAAAGAAGTGTCAACTAGAACGCCAGTAATATATGTATATATATATTGTAGAAATAACATGCATTTATTACGAAATTACGGGAAAATTCTGATAAAAGAACAGGAAGTTCGTAATAAATACATATTATTTCAGTAAACATACAGTTTTTATTGGCATCCTTACTGACAGTTTTTATTTTTTTCTTTGTAAAATAAGCAGATTTTTTTTACTGCATAGAAATGGCTGCGCAGAATGATTCCGTCTTTGAAAAACCTACTGTCTTATTTTATATACCAATTTCATGGCAATCTGCTTGCCTATATTTACGCAAGTTACACGGGGGATAGACGAACAAACAGACGGATAGATAGACAAACAGAATTCATAAACACTTTTCAACTATGTTGGAACTAAAATATATCAGTTATACACTAACGATTATAAAAATAAATTATTCTGTATTTCATGTTAAATTTAACACGGAGTTAGTACGATCAGTCCATAAAAAACTAGAGCAATACATTAGCGTTCCCTTTTGGGCGATAAAATTAAAAACATGTTTATCTTTTAAAGTGCCTTTGTGTTAGATTGGCAACATGCGGAATATAATATTTGATTGGTGGAAACGATTTTGAACGAAAACGCATGTTCAAGCATCTTGACGAGCCATAAATTATCACCAAGATAATGTTTGTTAACGTGTCGCATTCTAATCGAACTTGTCATTGCTAATATAGCGAAGTTCTGGAATATAGATTTGCCATATTTTGCCTCTGTCTCAGCACAGTTCGACAATGCACCCCTGCGCTTGTATCCACTGTCAAATCGAAGAACTCTGAAATTTTTATTAGTTTTTTTGCTTTTTTACCCAATAGAAACAGAGATTGAATTTTCATGGCAAAATCACAATATAGCAACTTCCCCTATTCAATGATCTAAGTCAAAATTGTAATAGCATATTTTTTTCACAATAAGCATTTTGCATATTAAATTTGGTGCAATTCTGTCATAAATTCATAGACATAACTATCTCAAAAAAAGTGAACAGCGCTGTATAGCAAGAGCTTCACATTATAAATCAAAATCTAATCCGGAAAAAAAAAATGTCAAGGTCTTACTACTTATGAGGCTTTGCAGAGTTTTGGCCATTGGTTTTTGAGTTATAACAGCTACAAAATTTGAGCAATAGACGAATTTTGAACAAAAATAGTCAAGCCGTATTTCAAATATACAGGAATGTTTATAGAAAATAAAATAAAATAAATAAGTAGAAAATATTTGCAAATTTTAATACTTCTTTCACATGTATACCCCTATGAGTGTCTTTGAATTTTTCTGTATTTTTATAAGAATAGTTAGTAAATACCAGGATATATACACTTTTTTAAAATAGTGATTTGATGCTATATAATATTTCATATCCTTTCATTTATTATACTTTACATTCCGGATTACTCATGGTCCTCGGAGGGAACAGGGGTGCGAACCTCGTACTCTGCAGTAAGACCCTTTTAGAGTTGAGTGTTTTATTGTGCGCGACGACAAGACATCCAAGAGTTTGGAGCTCAAGCTGAGTGGCGCGCGTTGGACACTACTCATAGTCCAAGAACTGACAGCACAAGAAAAAAACCCTTTATTTTATGGAAGAGTAGAAGTAAGGGACTTTAATGATCCATGTCTGCCGGAAGTTAAGTGGTGCATAAGCCAAAAATTAATACCTCCAGTGGTTCATTCGTAGGTTTATCATTTTGTTTGTCTTACAACTATCCTCCATGTTTTCATACCTTTGTTTGTAGGACAAACACAATGTTAAACCTGCCGATCAACCACTGGTGGTATTAATTTTTGGCTTATCCACCACTTCACTTCCGGCAGACATGGATCATTAGATTCCCTTACTTCTAACTATCCCATAAAATAAAGATTTTTGTGCTGGATAAGATAGGTTTTTGTGATGTCGGCTCTTGGAACTATCAGTCTTGCACGGTACGCAACGCCGACTCATGGCGGCGTCACACAGGCTCACTTCCGTCCCGTCTGATGCCAACCGGTGTTATCGGTATCCATAAGTTATCGAACGAAAGTTAGTCGGAATTGGTAGATTAGACTTTTTTAACCCTTTTTAAAACTCGATTCTGTTAAAAATATTTTTGTCCGCAGCCATTTTCATATTTCTAAATACGGAAAAAAAGGAGATGCCTATAGGGATATAGAAAAAATTTAAAATGAGTAATTAAAAAAAATAAATAAATGAACTTTCTTAAAAAATAAAATGAAGAACTTTAAGAATTAATTTCGAAGCATTTGAAAAAAACAAATAGAGTTTTTTTTTCTGAATCAATGTTGATTTAAAAAAAATCAGACATTGAAAGATTTATTTACTATAAATCCCCAAGATAAAGAATGAGTAAGAACACGGAGGAAAATTTAAATAAATTAACCAGAAAGAAATGTTTGTATAAAAAATACATATCACCATTTAAGTACAATTTTTAAGAAAATAATTTTTTTATATTACATGAAACTGATACAATAGAAAAAAATATTTGAATTATAAGTATTTTTTTATTAATTTAGATATCACTGTTATACTTAGTGAATGTAAGCTTTTAAACAGAAACACGCGACTTTAATTACTTGATTTTATATTGAATTAAAAAAAAATTGCAGAGACTTTTCACCCACTCCGTACCAGTGTACCAATAACTTCACCGTAAAAATATAGTTCTTCAAATGAATCCAGTGTACCGTAGAAATCTTTGGTAAATTCAAACGTTTTACAAATTTTGATTTTTTTTCTTTTAGTGATTGTTTTTTCCTATTGCGCTCTATCTTGGTCCCCACGCTGATTAATTCTCCTAGACCACCGAATACCACTCGCACAAACTTCGAAAAAATTTTCTTTTATTTTGATATGCTGCCACCACCGATATATATATATGTACGTGATATCGGGCATGTTGTGAGAAGGATTATCAAAAGAATGCTAAACTAATTCAATTAAAATTAACGAACAGTTTTTTTTACAAATTATTTACATGAAATAAAACATTGTTTACCTTTAAGAGCCCAAGTACAGACGATCCGGCCCGATACTATGCAAAATACTTTTTGCGCACTCGGCTAACTTATTAGAATACTCTATTCCCTTCTCACCTTACGTTATCTCCTCAGGTTTCTCGGAGGATAACCTTGGACCTCCCCTTGCGTATCCTTTCTCTGCACACGAATCAAACTTTTCCCCCTGAACACGCTCACGAAACACCAACCTACTCCACGCCAGAAGTCCTCAATCAAAACGTTACGGCATGTCCTCACCAGGTCTACATTAGAACTGCCTTCTCCGCGATGTCTTCCAAAAAATAGCCTGCGGTTGATCCTTTCTCTTCCCACAGAGATCCCATCTCTTATCTAAGACTTCTCCCTCGGATAGCCCTCAATACTTATGAGACAGGGAGTTTCTTTGTTTGCCTTATTTGGAATCCCTCGATAGAATGATGGATCTTGTCCATACCTACTATCTAACTAAAATATTTCTGAACAACTGCCTTATTTGGAATCCCTCGATAGAATGATGGATCTTGTCCATACCTACTATCTAACTAAAATATTTCTGAACAACTTATAGATAATGAAATATATTACCTTAAACCAGCATACGCAGAAAGTGAAACATATTAAATACAATAAACAAGTAAAAGATAATATCAGATAATAGTAATCCTAGTTAGTTATCTGCTCATTATCGTCAGAAACCTGACAATGTCATAAAAGTTTTTAACGATTAAAATATTGCTGATGACTGGGATAAAAATTGTGCGCGTTCCAGACTTGGATTTGGGCTCGGGCTGAACCCATCTCATCCAAAATGAAGAACACTGTTCGTAAATTTGTTTTGAATCACTCGAGAGCTTTTACAGTAAATGAAACCAATTAAGTACCACGTAGAAATAACATGTGATTTGAATTTTCTGTCTGAAAATATGGAGTTGGAAAATCATTGATAGTTGGCGTCTATGTAGTAATAAAAAAAACAAGTGTAAGTCATCAGTTTAATTTAAACTCCTGTAGAAAGCACGAGAAGATGTTCTACTGAATAGAAATACTTTATAAAATTTCTTGTACATCATTTCTTTTTGAACGTTTGAGAAAATGTGATACATCATTAATATGTTAAACTCTTTATATTAAATTATAAAAGCAATTACACCAAATGTTCGATTTCTGCATGTTTAGCAGGAATTTTTTATCTATAATGGCAGAAATTTTGGTAAATTCCTCTATACGTTTAAGCCTTTTTAAATCGATTTTTAAAAAAGGGGTTTATACAGTTTGTTTGCATATATATGTTTAAGTATGTCCACAGATAATTTTGGATTTTTTTTATAACTGGTTTTTCTTTAGAGTTATCCAATGCTAACCTTTTTTTAAAAAAAAATTAGTCTAGCAGTTTCAGATCTGCAGAGAAAAATATAGACATGCAAACATATGAATCGAAGAAAAAAAAAAACTCATTTAATCTTGCAATAATCCTAAAAAACAAAATGTAAAAGGCCACATTAAGCAACATTTGAAACTAAATATTACACACGATCCTTTTTAAAAGGGACAAAAATATTTTAGAAAGTAACGTAATTGTCTTAAAGTAATACCATTATATCCAATGATGCTGAAATGTTCTTTTTTTATTGAATAAATATTTTCATTTTTTTTATTACTATTTCAAGCCAATACTGAACAGTAATGACATATGCTATTTAATTAACACATCTGAATTCTTTAAACAAAGCATTGTATTAAGAAATCACGGTACTTGCATTTTTTATAAGAACGTAATTATCTGTAAGTATGTATATTTTTGAAGATGAAATAATATACTTTAAATGTAGAAATTTCATTGTATTTTCAGTTTTAAAAATTTCATCGCAAAATTAAAAAGTCTTTCTAAACATAATTAAAAATATTTATTATTTAGAATTAGTATTTTAAGAATTCATCAAAGTTTAATGGAAAGACATATAGTTTTTATAATACAGTAATTTCACTATATAAAATAATTAAAAAAAGTCCTTCCGGCCAGTGCCGGGAGGAAGAGGTAGCTTTCATAACCCTTATTTAAAAAAAGCCAACTTATATCATGCAAACAATCAGATTTTTCAAAATGTCACCCACAATAGAAATTGAAACTGCTATATCTGAGTCATTTTTTAAGGTAAAGACAAACAAAAAATGCTCCTGAATCCTTATATCAAGATCAAATACTTAAGAAAGAAACCTTTTTCAATTTCTAATTTTTTTGCACCTCACTTTAAATATATATATATTTTTTAATTTAATGGCCACCATTTTGAAACAAGATGGCTGATGAATCTGGCCAGCGAACTTGGTCGAGGTGTTGATGTATACTATCCACATGTCTTCTTGCATCGAAATAGGCGAATACGTGTGTTATCGCGTGACAAATACAAGATCGTTTCAAAATGTTAGCCATGCTAGAAATTCAAAGTGCTATAAATCAACCATTTTTTAAGATATCAACAAAAGAACAAATTTTCAGAAACAAAAACTGCTCCGGAATCTTTCTATCAAGGCCAAACACATAAAAAAAATCTTTTTCATTTTCCAATTTTTTAATACCTCATTTTGAATTTTAAATTTAATTTTTTTTTAAATGGCAACCCTTTTGAAACAAGATGGCGAATGAAGCTGGCCAACGAACTCGGTCGAGACATTGGTATGTACTATGTACAGACCAAGTTACATCCAAATAGGTTCATAAATACGCATGTTATCGCGTGACAAAAATCAGGTCGTTTTAAAATGTCAGCCACAACAGAAATTCAAAATGCTATAACTCAGTCATTTGTTTAGATATAGACGAAACAAAAACTGTTCCGGAATCTTTGTATTAAGGTCAAACACATAAGAAGAAAATATTTTTTCAATTTTCAATTTTTGGTACCACATTTCAAATTTAAATTTTTCTTAAAAATTTAAATAGCCGCCATTTTAAAACAAGATGGCGGGTGAAGCTGGCCAACGAACCCGGTCGAGATATTGGTATGTACTATGTATAAACGAAGTTACATCCAAATCGGTTCATAAATACGCCTTTTATCGCGTGACAAAATTCAGGACGTTTCAAAATGTCAGCCACGCTAGAAATTCAAAATGCTATAACTCAGCCATTTTTTAAGATATAGACGAAACAAAAACTGCTCCGAAATCTTTGTATAAAGGTCAAATACATAAGAAAAAAATATTTTTCCATTTTCAATTTTTTGGTACCACATTTCAAATTTTAAATTTTTAAAAAAATTTTAAATGGCCGCCATTTTTAAACAAAATGGCGGATGAAGCTGGCCAACGAACTCGGTCGAGAGATTGGTATGTACTATGTACACACCGAATTACATCCAAATCGGTTCATAAATACGCCTTTTATCGCGTGACAAAATTCAGGACGTTTCAAAATGTCAGCCACGCTAGAAATTCAAAATACTATAACTCAGCCATTTTTTAAGATATAGACGAAACAAAAACTGCTCCGGAATCTTTGTATAAAGGTCAAATACATAAGAAAAAAATATTTTTCTATTTTTAATTTTTTGGTACCACATTTTAAGTTTAAAATTTTTTTAAAAATTTTAAATGGCCGCCATTTTTAAACAAAATGGCGGATGAAGCTGGCCAACGACCTCGGTCGAGACATTGGTATGTACTATGTACACACCGAATTACATCGAAATCGGTTCATAATTACGGGAGTTACAGTGTGACATAGGTCAGATATATATATATATATATATATATATATATATATATATATATATCAATTTTGAACGGAGGGTGGTTTCGGGGTCTGGGGGTCATGATCGATGAAAATATACCAAAATTTTTTGAAATCGCTTTCCTCCGAACGGCTGCAATAGGTAGCTTTTTTGTAAAGAAAGCTACCTAATATCCAAGGCTCTCAAACATGTTGTAACATGAAGTTTGATTTGGCTTTGCTGATAATGTTCTTCGATAGCATTAGAAATTTTTTACAGACTTTGTTTGTCTGTGTATTTTCCCATTTACTTACTTGTCATCTTTGCAGTAGAAATTTTTATTTTATGGAAGAATTTATTATCCATGGGGAAATTTTCTTTCATTTTTTAAATATCAATGAAGTAAGTTTTATTATGTAGTATTCAAATTCCTCCAGGACGAAGGTATGCTTTGAAAGCCGCTTATTAACAGCGTAAAAATAATTCTGCTTTTATTTTGTGTTATAAAAAATAATAACTTGTTTATAATTTATTATTCATTATTTAACTTTGCTTTTAATCTAGGTTAACATCAACATCTTCGTAATATGGACCATTTTTCAATGTTTTTTATTTAAGTGAGCATTGCTGTTTCTAAGCTAAATTATATTTATGCTATTTTATTTATTTTAAATTTATTTTTGTATGTAAAAATGGAATTTTGAAATCGATTTATCAGTCACTTGTACATTCTCTAGAATTATAAAAACTTAAGAACACAGATGCATTTCCGATGACAATATAACATTTTATTTTTAGAAATGGATTATAAATTAATAAATTGATTTTAAGACATTTTGACTTTAGCGGGCAACAGGTTATTAATCGCGTAATATTTTTTATGGTTAGAACTGCATACAAGTAACTAAAGCAATGGACAGACGATTTTTTGCTTTCTAAAATTAACTGATTCCTGAAGCTTGAATATAAGTTTATGAAGTGAAAATGAGTAAAAATTATGAAGTGAAGTTATAAACGTAAAATACGTTTGGATGTTATGAATTTGTTTTTGAAAAATACAATTCAATCACAATATTATTTTTACGATGCATTCAAATAAAAGTTAATTGCAATTTAAAAATTATGTCAAACAAAGAAATCTATTAATTCCTATCGTTTTCCCTTTTCTCCCGTTTATCTACAAAAATGGTGAAAATTAGTTGCCGTCATTAAAAATTACGAAAAAATTAATATCTCGAAAATTAATTCAAATTTTAAAATTCTAAGACCATTTTTTGACATCGTATTCATGCGGATAACTGGCGTTAATTAGATTGCCCAACGTTTCATATTCCAAGACAAGTAGTTGTGAAATACAAACAGACAGTCACTTATACAATAGACCGATGAAGTTTTAATTTCGTTTTGAAAAATTTTCCAGAAACAAATACTGAACTATTTATGTTTTAAGCGCAAATGGGTTATTTTGTAATAGAACCTGCGCTCTATGGTGATAGATGAAAAAGATGCATACTTCAAAATAAATTTTTAAGACATAAATCTGACAATTCAGATGCAGTATTCAAACAAATTACATTTGAAAGTAGATTTCTTTTCCTATATAAATGTGCAGAAATTAAGAATGTCCGATGCTTAGAAATTTAAAAAAAAAAAAAAAAATGCAGCGGCAAAAATTGCAAAACCGAAATTTCATCATCGAGTGTTGCAATTCAGAAAATGACGCCTGCGTTATTTAACAAAACGATTTTATATGTTCATGTTTATAGTATAAAGGAATGTATATAAAAATGGAATTGATTCTAATCGAAGTATTTATTTGCATGCATAGTATTGTAATTCTAAAAATACAAATTTTGGGAACATTTTTAAGAAATAATATAACACACAAAATGCAAAAGTATCACCAGTGAGCGGAACTACACAATGTGTCTGAAACACACCAATTCGTTTCTCACGTATAGTGTTTTAAGGATTTAACACGTTGACTGCCCAGCCTGTAGTTAAATATCTTTCTAAGCCATCTAAAACTAACCACTGGCGGCCATCAAAAACATAGCTCCGACATTGGTCCGACGTAAGCCAATAAAAGCAATCAGAGACCATTCAACTGCACTTTGTATCTTTAAATTATTTTTCAACCATGTTGCGACCAATTCTAAGGTCATATCATCAAGGAAATTTTGTGGCATATAAGTGATAAATATTGTGGCGATGTTTATATATATGTATATACATATACATTATATATATGTATATGCAGGATGCAATATGTTATCTCTCGCCGACCTTCAATTTCTTAACCGTTGTCGTAGACATATAGTTCAAATTACAAAACGTTTCAAATGGGGTAAATATTGATGTTGTGGCATTATTTAAAGTAAAAAATCAATTTTATAAAAATTACGAAATCTAACTTTTTATACAATCCACCAGTCCCTATAGTTATATTTAGTTACACATATCATAACAGATATAACACAAAAAGTTTGACTTCTCCACTATAAAAATCGACAATTATTAAATCTCAAAGTTTGAGATTTTTGCACATGATTTTGTCTTTCATTGAGGGATCAGTTAAAAGATGAATTAAAGTGATTCGGGATCAAAATCAGGGTGCAATTTTCTTTCTACGGCGAAATCACCTTTAGCCGGTATCGCCAAATCGGGGTATCACTAAAGAGGGTTATTTTATCTAAACATTTGAGCTGACTTTTAGGGGTCGCATACAAAGCGAAGAATGAAACATTGAAATTAAACAGAAAAATAAATATCAATTTATTATAATATCAGAAATCAGTGAATCAAATGAATACATCAAACGTCGGAATCTACTGGAGATGCTGCTGAAAGAGTTTTCCGTTTGTCGCAATGCACAAATGAATGTGTGACAGTATTGACTCCTGGACACGTTAGAGCATAGCAGGTGTGCAAACTGTGCACCAATCAAGGATGATACGCTGTTTCAGATAAACCAGAGAAGTGGTCTCAGTCACATAGACCTATGCCTTGATATAACATCAGAGGTAGAAGTCCATGGGAGTCAAGTCCGGTGAACGGGGTGGCCACACTACTGGACCACCATATCTAAGGATCTGTTGACCGAATTCGGTGACCAGATACGCCCTGACGTTTTATGTTTTATGACAAGAGGATGTTCATGGATCATGGATCATGAATCATGGATCATGGATCATGAATCATGGATCATGGATCATGGATGTTCATGGATGGATCATGTTGAAACTACACCCGGCATGCATGTCGGAGAGGCAGCTCTTCATACCACTCACGTACCGTGTTTTGTAGCAGATGCAGGTACGGATCGCCCGTTAAGGTCCCATCGTACAAGATGGGTCCAACAATCTGGATTCTCCATATACCGCACCACACGTGTCGTACTGTGAAGGCGATGTGGAGGTTTTCCAGAGACCAGTAATGCAGATTGTGTACGTTGACTATGCCACCCCGTACAAACATTGACTCATCTTTTTACAGAATATCCCCACGGAACGACGGATTTTCCTCTAAGGTGTTGAGCATGAAATTACAAGAATCAAATCGTCGTCTGTGGTCTTCCAGCATTAGTACTTGCACCAGTGTCGGATGGTATGGATGCGCATGTAAGAAATGCCAGACATGCTGACCACATGCCTTGCTTATTTCCGCTTTGCTCAGTTGTGGAATTAAAAGGTCCTCTGGTGTCACTCGAACAGTACACCTCCCTGTCACTATTTCTGGGTCGTGGTGAAACACAGCCGGTCTCTCTAAGATGGTGCAATGCATCAGTTATAGTTTCATACGTTGGATGGAATTCCTTAAGGGAACGGTCTGAATAAACACTCGCACACTGTCTGGCATTCCTTTGACATTCACAATAAATAAATATCATTTTCAGCATATTGCATGTATGCGTAGCTTGCCATCATAATCTCAGCGCTGACTAGTATATCCACTACTAGGTGGCTCGTATTTTATCCCGAACGTGTGGCTCTGTGGTTTTATTGTAATTTGCGTAATCCGAATTTTCATGCTATTATAGCTCGGCTGGTCGTTTGCATTCCGCTGCCATTTATCTAGTCCTTAGTGAATATGTTTTATTTTCCGGTTGTCGATTCTACCTAGTTTGACGTTTGAATGTTTTTCGATCCATAAAAGTACTACAGGACCTAAACGGCCGATCGTTACCTGCACCTGCTACAAAAAACGGTACGTGAGTGGTATGAAGAGCTGTCTCTCCGACCTGCATGCCGAGTTTGGGTTCAACATGATGGATCCCCTCCGGATAATGCATCAAACGTCCGAGCGTATCTGGCCACTGGATTCGGACAATAGATCACTGGATATGGTGGTCCAGTAGAGTGGCCACCGCGTTCGCTGGAGTTGATTCCCATGGTCTTCTACCTCGGGGGTTACATCAAAGCAGAGATCTATGTGACTCAGCCTACTTCTCTGGTTGGTCTGAAGCAGCGCATCATCCTTGCTTGCCGCACAGTTACACATGCGATGCTACAACGTGTCCAAGCTCAGTACTGTCACGCATTCAATTGTGCATTGCCACCAATGGAGAACACTTTGAGCAGTAGATTCCGGCGTTTGATGTATTCATTTTTTAAAGTAGACAGTTTTCTGATATTATAATAAATTGATATTTATTTTTCTGTTTAATTTAAATATTTCATTCTTCGCTTTGTATACGAAATCAAAAGTCATCTCAATTTTTTAGATGAAATAACCCTCTTTGTTGATACCCCGATTTGGCGATACCGGCTAAAGGTGGTTTCGCCGTAAAAAGGACATTGCACCCTTTTTTTGAACTCGAATTACTTTAATTCATCTTTAAACTGATCCCTCAATGGCAGACAAAATAATGTGCAAAAATCTCTAACTTTGAAATTTAATAATTGTCTATTTTTGTAGTACAGATGCTAAACTTTTTGTGTTATATCTGTTATGATACGTGTAAACTTTTACTAAATATAACTATAAGGTCTGGGTGACCGTATAAAAAAGTTAGATATCGTAATTTTTATAAAATTGATTTTTTAGTTTAAATCATGCGACGACGTGAATATTTACCTCATTTGAAATTTTTTTGTAATTTGAACTATATGTCTACGACCAACGGTTGAGAAATTAAAGGTCGGCGATAGATAACATATTGAACCCTGTATATTATTTTTCTGTGTATGTAAATCATTGCGCTTATAGTATCAGCACAACATTTTATTTTTGCGTACGTTTACCCCAGTAATCTAATGACACAATTAATACATAGACTTTCAACATTATAGATATGTTCTTTGAAATTTATATATATATATATATCATTTTCTTCATGTTTTGCTTCATTTGTATTTCTTTTAAATTTCCAATTTCTTACAAAACTCTGTTTAGACAGCATATTTAAGATTATCTTTAATTATTTATGTCTCACCCAATGGTACATTAGTATTGATTATTTACGAAGTATTTTCTAATTAAGTATTTTTTAAACTAATAAATTTACGAATACCACACAATTTCAGCAGCAATTTTAATTTATCTAAAGAATTTTTTTTTTATGAAATAATCTGCATTATACGAATCGTCTAAAAAAGAGTAATTATATCTGAATCCATTTTTATAGTGACTTATATTTCTTGTACGTGTAGGTTTCGAATAAATTAGATTTTCGTTAAACACATTTCGTGAAAATAACCCATGTCAACTCTCTTATTTCTAAATGTAATTAAACATTTTTATTATGGAAAAATATTCTAATAATTTATAAAATTTTAATGAGAAAATACAGTCCATTTTTTTTATGTTACTGTATCTCTGCAAGATGGAATAACTGGCAAATACCTAAGACACCATAAAATGTATTTTCCATTAACTTTAATTTTGATTAACGTATAGCATTTTGTTTTTTTACTCGAAAATATTCTCAGAAATTGGAAATATAATTGCGTTTTTCTACGTATTACTTGTTATCTTTTGCAAAATAAATTTTTTATGTCGTATAATATTTTTTACATTCTATTATATATATTATAAAGTACAAATGTATGGCGTCATTGTGACGTTAGTAAAACCAGAAGATTACAATTAGATTTTACTGCAATTTTTCTTTTATTTATTTATAAACATCGGACATTTTTTAATATTTCACCATCGAGTAGGGAAATAAAATGTACTTTCAAATGCAATTTATTTGAAAACTGTATTGGAATTAATTCAGTTTTTATGGTTTTTAAAAATAATTTTCAATCTCTATCGCGTGCTGAAGATTAAGAAAGATAAAACGGTTTGCACTGAAATTAATACAAATATATATGTAATTTGTAGAAAGCACACACCTCCATAATTGCAACTAAATTTTGAAGTACTTCGAATACAAAAAAAAAAAATTGCTTTTAAGGCGTGGAACCAGTAGAGTGAAAAAATTCCCTGCCCTGGATTCGAATCTAGGCCTTTGCAATTACTCGCCAACGCTCTACTAACTTAGCTACCCGGACGATGTCCAGACAGAAACTCACCACTCTTATATATTGGCAAGGCTGCACCTGCAGTACAAGATGGTATATATTCATGAATCACAACTCTGTGGAGAGCAACTGATGAAAGAGTATTGAAGCATCCATGAAATGAATATATGCATATACTGTAGAAAATAGCATATGCCTTTAGAAATAGTAATTGAATTTTTAATTGCCTGAATTTTTATTTTAAAAACTGCTTATAATGCGTGAAAACAACACAGTGAAAAACTGTGCAGATCGTGATTTGAACCTGGGCTAGTGGCATTAATCGCCATTGCTCTACCAACTACCTGGACGATATCCAGCCTGGCACTCACGACTGTTATATATTGGTAAAGCTGCAACTGCATCACAAGATTTAATATCTGCATGAACCACAACCCTGCGCTGGTTTTGCTGTGGGGAACTAAAATTTATTAATTGGTTTAAAAACAGCATCAAAGTTGAAAAGTTTAAATCTATACCCAATGTGAAAGATGATTACAGAAGACGAAAAATTACAATTTTAGAGCGTAGTGGTAGAACAGGATGCTGCGGTATAGTTCCTTAAAAATTGTGTTATTTTAGGGATAAGGGTGGTGTGAGACATTTCATGATATGATTGAGCGCAAATATTAAGACTCAAACTAGTATAGAAGATCTGAGACATTATTTATTAATATATAATATTTTAATAGTTAATAATTTTAATAATATTAATAATTCTGGTCGGCACCAAAATCTTCCCGGTAAAAATAATAATTCATATTACTAAATCAGAATTTATGTGCATTTATGAGAATTTCACTGCATTATGTGCATTTTTTTAGATGGGAGGGCATGCTTTTCAACTTAAGGGATTTTATGGCTTATTAAAACAGGTACTTTTCGATTAGCCAGGCGTCAGTGTTGCATATACATATTTATGTACATACATATATGTATATATACATATTTATGTACATACATATATGTATATATACATATATATATGTGTATATATAGAATATATGTATATGTATATGTATATATATTTACATACATGTATGTACATAAATATGTATGTATGACACTGGCTCCCGGCTAACCGAAAAGTACCTTAAAACACAATTGCAAATTGTGGAAATTATAAAATTTATATAATTACGTATATATAAATTATTTATAAATAAATGCAAATAAAAAATGAGCCAATGTATAAACAATGTATGAATATAAGTAGGTTACTTGATACAGCAAGACACGAAAGGCCATTAGACGACAAAAGAACAATGCAACATATAAATGTCAACAAACTAGATTTCTATTATATAGTTTATCGATTTGTTATCTAAAGCAGCGACAATACTTTTGACATGTTTTCAATTTTATCCAGTACTACAAATTAAAAATATAATCCTTCACTATTTGTTACTATTATTTCCAAGACTATTTCTCGGAAAAATAGTACGTGCTGGAGCAATTCGGATGTCATATTTAGATTTAGGAATTTTATTTCTTTGCATTTCATATATTTGTTTTGTAGGAAGGCAACATTTTTTATTTATTTATTTATTTATAGACGAGTGTAACTTTTACCATTTGAAAATTTAATGTCAAATATTCAAAATTCTATTAAATTTAAAATTTAATGTTAAATGTTAAATTCGATCAAATCTTAATATGTTCCTTAGTGTATGTGAGTACCATCTTCATGTATTAAACATAAACTATAAAAAAAATCAATAAAATGTACAAACAAAAGCTATCATTTTAATTTTCTGGAAATTTATTATCATTTTTCTTTTTAAATAGTATCTTCAATTATCAGGAGAAGTTTTTATAACTTTACGATTAGGCGCAAATGTACTTGCCTTATAAGTTCACATAATCTTTGAATTTGAACACCAGCATTATAAGTAAGAACCAACCAAAATAGGTTTGTAAGACCGAAACCGAATTTCGGCAATACTCCTATTTTCGGCTGAAAACGAAAATATCCCAAATTGTTTTTAAATAATTAATACATACATAAAAATACATAATTATTAAATAATTATCCGTGCAATTATTCGTGTGGCCCAAGTTAGCTGTCTGTGCCTCTGACAAAGACTTTTTACTTTTATACAAAATAAAATGTAATTAGCTCATGAACGACATAAAATGGTTTTCTAATAAAAAATGCTTTATATTTATATAACTAGATTTTTCTTTTATAACAATTTTTGTAAATGATCATCTGTTATGCTAGAACATTCACGAAGAGTATTCGAAACACATCTGTGATTTCAAACTAAAAATGTTTTATTACTGTTAAGCTTTTAATGAGTACTGGGAAAGCGTCTTCAAAGTTTAGTGACATATGCCTTGCTTGCTTTATAATTTGCACTCGCATCTTGAGTAAGATATGACTTGTAATTAAAAACAGTGAAGTTCATACCAACAAATAATTAATATCTCATTTGAGCCGATCCATCTCAAATCAATGGGTAATGTCGAAAATTTCTGAAGGAAGAAAACAGATTTTTGGAATACAGACAGTTTCGGTCATTTTCGCTCCGGCGGAATCTTCGGCAGCATCTTCGCCGAAAACGAATTTTTGGCGGAACTCAGATTTTGGGCTGAAAATGAAAACGTAATCGAATTTTCAGTCGATGTCTAATTGCATCTGCCCCATTTAATCAGAACCTTTCGACAATTAAATAAGGTAAATATTACAATATAATAATAGTGGTGGCGAGGATTAACACGTTCACGCCGGCGCGGTGGGTCACACTCGACTGTCTCTGAATTGTCAAGTCTCCGGCTTTTTGCACACAACTATTATTTTAAAGAAAATGTTGTTCCTTTAAATCGCCCAATTCTTCTAATTAAATAAAACAACATTTTCTGTATTAAAATACTAGTATCCAAAAAAACGGAGACTTGTCAGCTCTCAGACACTCGAGCGTTACCCACCGCGCCGGCGTGAAAGTGTTAAAAGAAATGTACTTAGCGCTCGGCGATAAGAAAGTCAAGATTGGATGCGAAAACAGAAAAGAAGAACTGAATAGAAGATTCGTTCGATATGTTTAACAATTTTATCGATGTCAAAAGGATTGAAACACCTTGTAACAGCAAGAAATTGTAAACAACCAATTCATCATTGAGATAAAAAATTGATTTTACATTCATAATATTTTCGCGCGAGAAAAGTGAAAGATAAATCGTAAAAAAAAAAAAAAAAAAAAAAAAAATAGAGCGGTTTTAGGAAAAAATACAATAACATTTCATTAATTTTAATTTCCTATTTCAAAATTCAGTATTTTCGACGCATGAATCATAGTTTGGTTTCATCTCAATCGATCAGAGTTTTTTCATTTTCGAGCACGTATACCACATATCGGAATATCTTACACACCCTTTGAAAATTCTGCATTATAAATATCCATAATAAAATCATGCAAACAGCACCACGAAATATATCATTCACTTTAAAAATTCGCTATTTTAAATAATCTCTTTTGGGAAATACAAAATGGCATTAAACACGTCATTCAAAAAATTTTGTTTAAGTTTAACTTTTCAAATGATGTATGCTGCTATTGAGTTTCTAGAAAAGCATTTCCGTTGAAAATAAGAGCGTATATTTAGCTGATGACGCGTTTTCTATTTTACAACGACCAACACCTGATTGCAGCTAATATCCATGCATACATCATAAAATGTTTAGCATTAAAAATTTATTTTTATGCAATGTTGTTTACAAAATTTATTTTTCAATGTTTCGCTACCTTTAACCGAGTAGTACAAATAACTGTCATGTCAGATTGTTTTAATTAATTTTTAATTTTAACTATAATGTATGCTACTTAGTTATATTGATATAAATGAAGATTGTGAAATAGGTAAAGGTATATATAAATATTATACAGACATACATACAATGAATACAATGAACCCAACTGGAGTGAAAAATTAGCCAGAGCCAGGAATCGAGCCCGGGACCACAATATACAAGACTGCTGCTCCAACCACTGAGCTACTCCGGCCGATGCCTGCGTCTGCAATTTCTCACTAATAAACCATGTTGGGGAAGTCACCAGCCATCTATGCGACAGCCTTGGATGACCGGGCAACGATGAATAGATTTTACTATTACATCGATCTACGATAATTATAATAAAACACTCATACTCACATACTACACACATAAATACTGAATACATACTACACTCATACTACAATATATATTAAAACACACATACACACATAAATAACGCCTGCATTCAACAGTTAAAGGTATATATAAATATTATACAGACATAAATACAATGAATACAATGAACCCAACTGGAGTGAAAAATTAGCCAGAGCCAGGAATCTCACTCGGGACCACAGTATACAAGACTGCTGCTCTAACCACTGAGCTACTCCGGCCGATGCCTGAGTCTGCAATTTCTCACTAATAAACCATGTTGGGGATCGTCGTCGTTTAAAAGATATTGTTTTAATATATATTGTAGTAGTGTAGTAGTATGAGTGTTTTATTATAATTGTGAAATAGGATTTAACCCTACCATAGTTGAGAGCATCTTTTTCCTTAATGCGGTTTATGAACTAAAAAGCTTGCATAACAAACTTTATAAATGTATGCAGATTTTTATGGATATATGCATAAATATGAATGTAAGGTATTCAAAGAACAATCTACATACGGATACTTTGCATAATTATTATTTAATAAAGCGTTAAATATATACCTAAAGTTATGTCATAACGCTAAACAATTTATGAATAAATGGATGCTAAACGTGATAAAATACTCTTACATTTGATACACTGCTAACGAAAATAATGTGGAAAAAAATATGTATAATAATATAAAAATCAATATGAAATATCGTTTGAAAACTAGCCAAACTACATAGATAGACATTCAAATAGTTGATTATATAAGTTAATTTTTAAAAGCACACACCAATAAAACTGTTAGAGATGTTTTTCACACGTATTATGAAATAGTCTCTTGCAGTATTGACGAGAATTTTATCAAAAGGCAATAAGTCTTACTAGAGATCTGTCTCATTTAAGAATATTTGCATCTTATTTAGTAATGTTTTGAAAGAAACATTTTAGTATCTGTTTTTATGTTAGTTGTAATTTAATGTAGACAGGAAAATAAAATTGAAATACAATTCCTAACAAATTCTAATACAAAATATAATTTAACCAATTTCACTTAACTCGATAGATACTTTACGTTCAACATAATATATGTAAATCGCTCTTTTGAGTGTCATATTTCCATTTAGCACCAAAGTGCAATATATTTTGGTTTATCTGGTCTTATAAATAATTTGTATCTTTTTCTTCTTAATTTGTACCGGGCAATAAATTGTCAATTGTGGCAACTTTGCCTGAAATGTTTTCAAATGATGAGATAGATTTAAAAAAATTAGTTATAAAAGTCTTAAAAGTAATTAAATTTAATAATAGTTTCCAAAGAAATTTAATTCGAAAATAATTTCCCCCTATTTCATAATGCGGATATCGAAAACATAGACGTATGTTTTCTCAAATATATTTCAATAAAAGAATTGTTAATTTGTTGCAATTATATAGAATCCCGGAATATTATTAAAAGTAAATGAAGATTATGCATATAAATGTGGTAAATACATTGTAATTAAAAGATACAGGGTGGGGCAAATAAAAGTGACCCGGGCCAATAATACGAATGGAGATGAATGATTGAAGCGCACATCACGTGTACGGACACCACGTGATCGAAACCGGTTCAGATGTTAGTGAGGACTGTGCGAGTGTAATTGTGATCAGTGTATACTGTATCAGATAGTATTTCCTCTTCTTTGCTGGGGTTCTTTGAAACCTGGAACTCTGTTTTCCGGGCCATTTTTGTTTGCTTTATTTAAAAGAACTTTACTTAAAAGATATAATACGTAAGCTTAGCAAAATTTAACATTTAAGTAAAGTTATATTCTTATATATAGAAGTAAGAGATGATTTAGATTACTTCTACATATAAAAAGTAACTTTATGTAACTTTTTTAGTTGCACAACATATCTATATACTCAACCCACACATAAAAAACTGCAGGAATAATAAAAAGAATAAAAGCTCCAAAACTGTTCGAGTGACACGAAAATGCTACATTCATTTTGGAAAATACAGCTTGAAATCCATTCCTTTGCAAACTAAAATTGCAGCAATGAATGCATAATGCATGAAAATTTGGAAACCAGACCTGAATTTGAGAAGCAGGCAATATGTCGCGTTATTACCTCACGTAAGACGATGCTATCAAGTATAACAGCTGAATATTTAGTCGATGTTCTCAAAAGAAATATAAAGCGGTGTTCTAAAGCAAAGGAACTCAAAACTCTTATTCATATATTATGTTTGTTCAAAAAACATTATTTATAAAAAAAAAATAATGTATACGAAAAATAGTTATTTTTAAATGTTGCTTGCTATTGTGCGGCATTCGATGTAATAAATATATTAAAACTTATAGATTGTAGCTTTTAAATGTCATTTTTGTAGTTATCAGATCAGTCCTGTTTACACAGCTTGCTACGTATATATTGTAGTATATTAATTTAGGAATAATTAAACAAAAAAGAATAAGATACGTATTATTTTCAATTTTAAAGTTTTAAAGGAGTTTGATTAGATAAAATTTTAAATCTTTTATTTACCAGCCCATTCTTAAATTTTAAACATTTTAGAATATCGTATTAATATAAGAAACCTCCATATGGAGGTGACGACGCTTTGGTAGGAAACTATAACAAAATCTTCAAAACAAAACAACAGCTTATTCAATGATTTAAAAAAATGGATAAAACAGTGAAAGAGCATGAATTAACTGCATGGTTTTAATCATATCAGTACAATTAACTAACTAGTTGGATGTGCAAATCCTAAAACTTTCTTCTACCTCATACATCTTAATATTTCCCAATGTAGTTAAACATGTTAGTACACATGTTAGGTACACATGGGCCTCAGAGTCGGAAATAGTTTCGATTAAGCAATACATTATTCAGATTAAAACCCACACATATATATATATATATATACAGGGTGTTTCACTACCAGACCGACAAACTTTTGGGGTTAATAGTAGACATCAAGACAAACATTATTAAACAGGAAACCATGGGGTGCAAATGTCTTCTGTAGGATCTAGGGGCCATTAAATTTAAAGGTCCAAAACTTCAAACGATGATAAAAAACGGAAAAAAGGATCTATTTGTTTGCGGTTTTCGCTTAAATAATTATTTATATCACGATTTTCTTTAAAAAAATTTGCAAAGGTTGCGTTCAAAAATTGTCGATAGAGGGCGCTTTAGACTTTAGAGTAGCAAACAACTACTTTTTACCGTTGTTTTTTGTATGGGGTCAATATTATTATTTCAATTCTATACCAACTTTGATTTTAATTCTTAGATTTCTACTTCATTCAATTAATCAGAGTAAAAACGAGCTAGTCTTGGTCATAATATATATTAAAATCAATAGTTTTTCCTTATTCTGTTGTCATCAGCTGTTTGCAAATTCGGCTTAGCAGGCCGCGAGACTTATCGTTACACGAGCCGCCAATGGACAATAGAACTAAGCAAAATCGAGAAAATTATACAAAACTCGATATCACAACGCCTCTTTCCCGCGAAATATTTCCACATTCAAGTAGGACGTGCTGACCATAGCAAAAATATGCACAAGAGATTTGATTCAATTCTATGCATAACTTTATATGCTTTTCGATGATACAATAAAGATAATGGCACAAAAATTGTTATTACAGCGATATCTTCCGGCGGAATGTTTACAAATTCGAGGAGAAACTGTTGGCCATAGCCAAAAACATACACAGAAAATTTGGCTCAGTTCCATGCATACCTTTATACAGTTTTCGATGGTACAATAATAAAAATGGCACAGACATCGCTATTACAGCGCCCTCTTCCGGGAGATTTTTTTCAAATTCCTATAGCCAAAAACATACACAAAAAAATTGGTTCATTTCTACGCATAACTTCATGCACTTTTCGATGGTACAATAATGAAAATGGCACAGACATCTCAATTATAGCGCCCCCTTCCGGCGTATTTTTTTTCAAATTTAGGGAGGACCTGCTGGCTATAGCCTTAAACATACACAAAACTTTGGTTCAAATCTATATATAACTTCATACACTTTTCGATATCACAATATTGAAAAGAAAACAAAAATTGCTATTACTGCGACCCTTTCCATCGGAATATTTCTAAATTGAAGGAGGATCTGCTCGCCACAGCTAAAAACATACACAAAAATTTTGGTTCAATTCTATGCATAACTTCATATGCTTTTCGATAGTACAATGGCGACACACGAACACACGGAGAGACGGACAGGCAGACAGACATTTTGTATAAACAAGATTTTTGGGATCTCTGACCCCTGAAACGTGTAAATCCGTCGAAAACCGGAAGTAAAAAAATTTCGATTACAATACTTTCTTCTATCTTCACTAGAAGTAAGTATTGTAATCGAAATTTTTTTGTAATTGTATTATATTGTAATATTTTTGTATTTTGTGTAAAAGTATTGTAATCGAAGTTCTTCTACCTTCAATCTTCTATTGAAGATAGAAGAAAGTAAAAATGCCAAAAACATACTTTCCCGATTACTGAATTACAAACTAACGTCAATCTTAAATTTTATTGTCGTCATACACATGAGATTGGAACATTAGATTATCGCGTGTATCCAATAGTTGACGCCCGGTGGGTCAGTGTAAAATTTAAACTAATGGTAAAAGAAGAGTTAGTCCGTAGTATCGAAAATACATGTATTTCAAATACATTTTTTAAATACATTTGTATTTTAAACAGATAAAATTAAAATGTTTGGTAATATATTTTGTAATGATTTTTCGAAGTAGTTTGTATTTTCAAAATGTACTGCACCCTTTCAAGCAATTTTTACTGTTCAAACTCATCTCAAATATATGAGATATTTAAAAATTAAATAGTGTGAAGACTTACTTAAATCTATTATCTAAAGCTTGGGAAAGGAATGAACCATTTAAGTGGACTTAGATGATGACACTGAACTGATCCGCTGGTTGCCATCCATGTAAGAGTACAAAAAAAGTGTTCAACATACGAAATGTTTTCGAAAAGTAAATATACACCTCAGATAGCAGGAAAGAAAAAAATTAACACTTAAATGCCTGATTTTTTCAAAATCATTGTAATAATGTTTTTCGGCTTTCATTTTTTAAATAAATCATGGGAAAAATACTTAAAAAATCATATTTTGTTTTAAGTATAGTTTACGGCTAAAAAACAGTTTGTTACTAATCGGCAATACTGGTGTTTAATTGAAAAAATAATTTCCTTTGATAAAATTCTATAATATTAAACACACAAGAATTTTAGGAACTATAATAACAAATAAATTTTACTTGCTCACTGCAGGTCGAAATAGGGTATTTCGCAAGCTTCCAAACAAAACAAAAAGAAGAAGTATCAACAATTGAAAAAATAAATTAATCGTTATTTGTAAACAGCACAAGTGTTGCCATCTACATGATGAAAATCGATTTAATAATATCTTCAGAATGTATTTTATTGGCAACATTAGGTATTATAGCTTCAATATTATTTTAATAGTATTTTAGATCCTAAATTGGGTATGTTACCGAAAAGCAACACCAGGCATTTAAGGGTTAATGAGTGCGTTGGCAACTCATATTGTAACCTTGAACATTTGACCTTTCCCTCGCATTTATTCGTTATTTGTACAATGAGCCAGTTTCGTGTAGCACGGTTTATCATGGCTGCGCCAATTCAGAAATCCCGCAAAATCTGAAGTACGTTTCGTCAAACGTTTTTTTTTTTTTTTTTTTTTTTTTTTTTTCATGTAAAAGATGAGCGTCCAGAAGATATTCACAAAGAAATTTTTATCGTATATGCGAACATTACATAAGCCTGTGATGTTTGTGTTGTTTAACTTTTGATAATTGATTTTTATGTATTTGTTAGCGATGAAAAAGAAAGTGACCTCAATTTTTAATCATCACATCAGGATTTTTTGTCAATCGTAAATTTCGATGGTGAGAAGTCAAAAAATAGCGAAAATCTGATACTGAAAAATAGAGGAAATGGTTGTGTTTTTTAACTTTTGATAACTGACTTATATATATTTTTAGCGCTGAATTTGAAAAGGACCTTAATTTTTAATCATCATGTCATGTTTCTTTGCGAATCGTAAATTTCAAAGTAAAAAAAAATAGCAAAATTCGGATACTGTAAAATAGATGTGATGTTTGTGTTTTTTAATGTTTAATAATTATAATTGATTTTTATGTTCTTTTTAGCACTAAATCTGAAAATAACCTTCATTTTTAACTTTAACGTCAGAATTTTTCACAAATAGTAAATTTCGAAATTAAAAAGTAAAAAAAAAAAAAAAAAAAGCAAATCCGATACTATAAAATACATGTAAAACTTTTTTTTTTTCCAATTCAATTCAACAATTTATTAAATTTTTTGGCTTATGCGAGGAATTCTTACTGCTAAACTGCTCAGGGGTCATCGAATGTTAAAAAAAAAACAACCCTCACATCTATTTTATAGTATCGGATTTTCGCTATCTTGTACTTTCTGAAGGTAGGACCAATGTTCATGAACAACACAGAACAAGAAGACAATCTGTGATCTCGAACCTTGCACCCAACAACTGCAACTGTTTCCTTTATCTGAAGAAACACCTTGCAGGGCAAAACTTCCACGACGATGATGAGATCAAAATCAAAGTTGAAATGTAGTTTCGACAACACGCGGTAAACTTTTATAACTGTGGGATACAAAAGCTTGTACCCAGACTTAACCCATTAACGATGAGCCTCCTTTACACTTCTTTTAATTCTTCGACACCAGCTTTTGCCACTTTGTAATTTGGATTTCTTTAATCGCTCAAAATCTGAGATTAAATAATATAAAAATTTCCAAACTAAAATACTGGTATTCAAATTTTAAAATTTTGTTCGCTTTACGTGGCAAATTTTCTTGTCAACCGGTTTTAATGAGTTAATAAATATTTGGTCAATGACAGCAACTACATCGAAAAATAAGACATTCACCTGTAAGTAATTTGTAACGGACATTTTATAAATTAAAACATTTTTGAATGAGTATGTATATTTACTTTTTGAAAACTAGTCGTATTTCAATAAATTCAGTATTGTCTTCAAAGGATCTGCCACAGGAATCTAATGAACGTTAAACTATGGCAAATAATGACTTATTCACACATGAGAACTGCTCATTTTCATAAAGCTTTAGTAAATTTGAAAATGTTGAGTTCATGCCGTATATTAAGAAACTCTTCTTTGTTTAATACGCAACTTCCTTCGAACGTTTTAATCAAAATACTTTTCTGTTTTGCAACTATTATAAATTTTCCAAAAATCAATCTATTCTACGACTCTCGATTGAGAAAGGTCGATAATAATTTCCAGTCCTGATTTTGGTATCTTAGATTTATTTTCATTTTCATAATTTTTTCATAAAATAATCTAGTTTAGAATGCTAAAATTCATCATAATAATGCAGTATAAAATTACATAAATGATTCATTACTTTTAAGATGATTAACCAATTAAAAATATGTTAAAAAATTTAGTACTTTCGGCTAATACTAGCTGCTATCAGGATTTAAAATTAGTTACGAACACTACTTGTAAAAGCCTCGGTTCAAACAATTCATTCGCGTTCCATGGTCGATTCCAATAACACAGCAAAAAACAAACCCAGCGATATATTTGGAACGTTGTAAGATAAGATATCATTTCATGCTTTTCCACTCATATTTAATATTTATATAGATTCACGGCTTGTTAGTTCGTAATAATTCTTCAGAGTACATACTTTATCTTCGAACGTTCCAAATATACGGATGGGTTCTATCAGATAGCAATAAATTGTACTAAAAAACCCTCCCTCCTCACCCACCTCTTTTCTATTTTTCGCCGTTTTACTGGAAATCGACCATGAAAGTTTTAAGCGAGGTTTTTAAAAGTATCGTTCGTATAGATTTTAAATCCTGATTATGGCTAAATATTAGCTGAAAATACTCGATTTTTTAACATATTTTTAATTAGTTAATCATCTTTCAAGCAATGAATCATTTATGCAATTTTATATTGCGTAATTTTTTTATATGTTTTAAATAAAAAGGTGAGTTATATTCACGAATTGTTCCATATTTCTGTATGGTAGATTTTACCCCTAAATATTTTGTGTTAATTGTATAAAATTATTCTCTCATAGGCTGATTTATTTTATTTATCAGTTATCTCTATTTAGGGGCTGTGCCATATATAACGTTATCACTTTAGGGAGGTGGGGGGGGGGGTCTGGTAATTGATATCGTAAGATATCTCTGCGGGGAAGGGAAGTTTGCTTTTTGATATCGTTATCATTTTTTATCTAACCAAACTTTTCTTTTTTCATTAACTTTTCCTTTACATCCAAATAGTCTGTTACCTTTATTATTATTATTATTATTATTATTATTATTGTTATTGTTATTGTTATTATTATTATTATTATTATTATTATTATTATTATTATTATTATTATTATTATTATTATTATTATTATTATTATTATATGTTTTGGCGAAAATACAACGCTATTATTATAGCCATTAAATGTTTATAAAATAATTTCATTTCAAAATTTGGAATTCCCCAACGTTTGGTATTCCTGTCCTTCAGCCATATTCGCATATAATTCGCTGTTAGAGAAATCAGAAACAAAATATTTAGGAAATGATACTTGCATTTACCAGTATAAAAAGACAAAGAATGTTGTCCACTGTTTTGTTGATAAGTTTTGCTTTTAACCTCCCCTGACAGGAGTTAAGTGTAGGAAGACAATATTACTTTTGAATGCAATATGTAATACACTTAATTAAATTTAAAAAATCAAAAAACCCGACTGCGCAAAAAGCAAACTAACTAATTATTTCCCATCAATGGGAAATTATTTTTTATATTACTTACCTATTTTTTTATTTATTTGTATTGCTGACTTTTAAGTTGTGTTAGTTGTTAGTTCCTATCTAGAAACACTGTTTTGATGAGGCCTATAGATATCGCTGATGGTTAAAGTTGCAGTAAAGCTAGAGATCCTAGCTACGCAACTTCCAGATTGTGTAATATTTAAACGGAGCTTCTGACTGTAAAATGGTCAATGAAACATCGTCTTCGTTTTGAAAGACCTATCCAATGATATGCCACTCAATAGGGTGCGTAAAAAATTGTCTTCGTCTCTACCGCCATTTTGAATCTATAAAAACAAAACCTAGCCTATAACCACCGGACGGTTAAGACGAATCGATAGATACCTCATTCATTAAAATCCATCCAACCGTTGGACTGTTTCGAGGGTATAAAGCAATCCACATACCCACATACGCGTTAAACACATAACCCTCCTTGGCAGTCGGGTAAAAATAAGCTATTGTTAAATATCTTTAAATATGAACTAACTTTTTTAGATGATATTTGATAAATTTATTTCATGCATTGAAATTTTATTGCTTTCTTGAATCCGTAAAATATGTGACTAATAACTGTATAATCATATGTGTATATCACTGCACGCGTTTAAAAAAGAAGAAAAATAACCTAAAATAAAAGAATTTTTAGACTTTGATTGCGTTATCATCGGGCGTGTGTGTGTGCGGGGGGGGGGGGGGGGGGAGTCTTCAACGAATGATAACGTGTAATATCGTAAGGGGGAAGGCCGTCCAAAATTATTAAACTGTTGAGAACGTTATATATGTATAACCCCTTACGTATGGAGCTTGTAATTTCTAAAAGTTTAACTAGCTTTCCAGAAACACTAATACACAATATAAAAAAAAAAAAATGGAAATGTATTTTGAAAATAGATATCTTTTGCATTTAAATTTTTTTAATTTAAAAAGCAATATTTATTTTGTATTTAAAGTAATTCAGTATATTTTATATTTTGTACAGGAAATATTTATTTCACGTATTCTACAGAACTTTAGATAAAGGACGCGTAATATAACGGTTGATGCAACTGGCCAAAGTTCTATTACGGCTTCACTCTTCCTGAGTAATTTAAAACACTATTCTTTCACATTGCACTATAAATAAGGCAAAATAAAATATTACAATTGAAAAGTACTTATAGGGAAATTTCCTTCAAACTTTCATCAATAATATGTAAGTAAATCAAAAATACAGAATTTGTACCATCTATAATAACAAACAAACTAGAGTTTCAAACTTTTAACATCAATTTAAAAATACAGCTTTCAAAACTTCATGAAATATGCATGACCGAATAGAAAAAAAACTAAATTGGAAAAGAAATGATGGAATATTTCTAAAAAAAAGGGTGATATTTCATCTTTGTATTTTTCAGAAAAAAATTATGATTTAAAGTCCAGAAAAGTAAATTTTATGATGGAATTTTTATTTAAGCATATTCGAAATTTGCAGAAAACTTTCAACTATGTTTATTTGTGTATCACACCTTAATACATTTTTCTAAAAATCACAAGCTTTTAATAAATAATAAAGCAATGAAAGATTCAAAACTGCATATGTGTCATGGATATATACTGTTTATTTCAGTGTTTAAGCCTGCTTGTTTTTGAAAATAAAACAAGAAAAAAAATTATGCTTCAAGCATAGATTATGAAACACATTTTAACACGTTAAAAATAATGTATTAAATTTTCTCCGTTTAATATTGTAAAGGACGGTGTCTAAATAAACAGATTAGGAAATGCATAACACATTTGAAAACACAATTTCTACAATTCCCATACCTTTCCCATCCAATTCCTATTGTGTATGTGACAAAAATTTTATTAGCGCTCTATCTCAAGGCGCTCTATTCACAAAATTTTATATTCAGTTAAACCTTGAAATAACTAGCACCAGGGATCTGTTTAGGAACAAACTGGGTCCTTTAAAGGACTCTTCACAAAATTTTTCATTTTAAAACACGATCCTTTACAATTTGTTTTATCTCAAAACAGCATCCTTCATAAAACTTTTCACTTCAAAACAGGACCCTTCAGAAAAGTTTTCACCTCAAAAAATGAACCCTTCACAAAATTCTTTGTGTTAAAAATAGGCCTTTTGTAAAGTTTCAGCTATAAACTAAATCTTTCACAAATTTAATCATTTTAAAGTGAAATCTGATCTGTCCCTTTAAATATATAAAGAAAATATATGTATTTTACAAACATATATCTTCTTAAAAATACATAAAAAAACCTGAATATAACGATCATTTCAAATTCACAAAATTAGGACCAGATTTTTCACAAATGTAAAACGGTTATTTTTGTCTCAAGAACTAACTCACGGATTTTCATTAAACTCAGTTGCAAGTTGAGTTAAGCTGTTGCTTTTCAGGTTTTGGTGTATATTGCCCAACAGATGCTGCTGCTATGCTGCATATTGTATTATTTCCTTAATAGCCCTATATCAAGAACTAATGCACGGATTTTCATTAATCTTTAGATTCAGTTAGACGTTGACGTAAGCTGTTATTGATTAGGTTTTGGTGAAAATCGCGCAACAGGTGCCGTTGCTATGCTGAAGTTTTCACGAATTTCGCTAAAGCTATATCTAAAAAAATAATGCACACAATTTAATAAAACTTAATATTCTGTTACATTTTCACGTAAATTCTTATGAGATTTGGGGTACAGTCATGGAAAAAAAGTAAACACCCCTACTAACTCCTCAACAAATTATCGTAGAAGAAAGTTGCTGGTACCGAACGATTGGAAATAAAGTCTACTTTTAAATGATGTATATAAAATTTACTTAGGGGGGGCATCTACATGTTAAAACGAGCCATAACTTTCCTTTTTTCAATAGCAGTACACAATTCTGAAAGCATAAATGAACTCTACACCCTTCAATTAGCCTAAAAACAAATTTTTATGCAATTCGTACCATAAGTTTCCAAGAAATTAATTATTTTAAAACGAGCGTATTTTAAGGGCTGTATCCAAATTGAAGTTCGGTACTCGATTGTTAACCGAGAGAGCCCCTTTTTGATCAATGCACCTTAAACACCACTCAAACAGTCAATCAAGCCGGTTATATTACAGCACAAGAAATTTCAAAATATCTAGTCACTTCTATCTAGACGGCCCTTAAACCATCATTTTGCCTGTTTGTTAAGCATAATTTAAAAACTGCTTGGAAAAAAAAATGTGAAATTTTGGATTTCCATAAAGCGGGACTTAATAAATCTAATCATCTAATAATCCATCAAAATAATTGTAGGTTGCAATTCATAATTTTTTCGAATATTAATTTCATAATTCATAATTCATATCATAAAATTATAAAAATTGCAAATTCAGCGTATTTATGTTTGGGTAAATTAGAATTATTGTTACACAAAAAATTAGCACTTTAGGAGCATAATTTCAGGAGATATAAATGGAAATATGAAAATATAATTTAACATTAGAAGCACTAAATTTTGAATGTTTATAATTCAAAAACTTATTATTCAAATGACTTGAAAATTGGTGTATAGGCATAGTTTGAACCGAAGATTTGAAATATTTCGTTAAAATTGGGTATTGCCATTGAAAAAAATGGATTCGTTTTAATGTGTAGGTGGACCCCTAAGCAAAATTTATATACATCATTTAAAAGTACATTTTATTTCCAATCGTTCGGTACCAGTAACTTTCGTTTACGATAATTTGTTGAGGAGTTAGTAGGGGCAGTTTAGTTTGTTTTTCCACGACTGTACATTGAACAACAGGTTTTGGTTTTTACTCTCTTGGTTGGAAATTTTGGTTGCGGACATCTAAGAGGGCGGGTTCCAGAATTCAATGATTTGTTTGAAACAATGCGATACTTATACCTGTTTGTTAAATACACCCAATTCAACAAACCTACAGTGGTGGCCAAATTTGTGGACATTTTTTGAAATTTGCATGTTTTATAACTTTGTGTGCTTGAAGAATATAATAAATTTCACTTAAATATTTCAAATTCAAAGAAATTTAATGTAAACTTTAATTAAAAAAAACATAATTAAAATATCTACATTACAAAAAAAAATTGCGCTTACAAAAAGTAAAATATATGTTAGATTTCACTATATTTTAAAGTTACACTTACACATTGAATATTTAGTAGGATAGTCCTTATTAGGTAGCTTTCATTACAAAAAGCTACCTATTGCAGCCGTTGGGAGGAAAGCGATGTCAAAAAATTTTGGTATATTTTCATCGATCATGACCTCCAGACCCCGAAACCACACTCCGTTCAAAATTGACATATATATATATATATATCTTAAATTTGTCACACTGTAACTCTCGTATTTATGAACCGATTTGGATGCAATTCGGTGTGTGCATAGTACATACCAATGTCTCGACCGAGTTCGTTGGACAGCTTCATCCACCATTTTGTTTCAAAATGGCGGCCATTTAAAATTTTTAAAAAATTTTAAAATTTGAAATGTGGTACCAAAAAATTGAAAATGGAAAAATGTTTTTTTTCTTATGTATTTGACCTTTATTCAAAAATTCCGGAGCAGTTTTTGTTTCGTCTATAACTTAAAAAATGGCTGAGTTACAGCATTTTGAATTTCTAACGTGGCTGACATTTTGAAACCACCTGATTTTTGTCACGCGATATCAGGCGTATTTATGAGCCGATTTGGATGTAACTTGTTATGTACATAGTACATACCAATGTCTCGACCGAGTACGTTGGCCAGCTTCATTCGCCATCTTGTTTCAAAAGGGTTGTCATTTAAAAAAAAAATTAAAATTTAAAATAAGGTATTAAAAAATTGGAAAATGAAAAAGATTTTTTTTATGTGTTTGGCCTTGATACAAAAATTCCGGAGCAGTTTTTGTTTCTGAAAATTTGTTCTTTTGTTTATATCTTAAAAAATGGTTGAATTATAGCACTTTGAATTTCTAGCATGGCTAACATTTTAAAACGATCTTGTATTTGTCACGCGATAACACACGTATTCGCCTATTTCGATGTAAGAAGGCATGTGGATAGTATACATCAATATCTCGACCAAGTTCGCTGGCCAGCTTCATCAGCCATCTTGTTTCAAAATGGCGGCCATTAAATTAAAAAAAAAATTATATTTAAAGTGAGGTGCAAAAAAATTAAAAATTGAAAAAGGTTTATTTCTTAAGTATTTGACTTTGATATAAGGAATGATATAAGGAGCATTTTTTGTTTGTCTTTATCTTAAAAAATGGATCAGATATAGCAATTTCAATATCTAATGTGGGTGACATTTTGAAAAATCTGATTTTTTGCGTGCGAAAGCACTCGTATATATCAATCGATTCCGATGTGAGTGAGCATATGCACAGCAATTACTAAGGTCTCGACGAGGTTAGCCTCATCCACCATGTTGTCTTAAAATGGCAGGCACTTTAAGAAATAGCGAATTTGGCAGCCAAATATAAGTTACTTTAAATAAAAGCAGCTTGGATAAAGCTGACTAATTTCGCTAAATTCTGATTCAAAATGATTTAGTATTGATAAAAATTAGTATTGAATCTCCTTTATTCGGTTTCCACTAAATTGAGCTTCATGTGTTTTAATAATATAAGTTGGCTTTTTAAAAATGAGGAATATGAAAGCTACCTCTTCCTCCCCCCACTGGCCGGAAGGACTTTTTTTATTACAACTTCACAGCATCTTTTCATTGAGAGAACTAGTGTTTGGAGTTCATCCTTTTTAATCACATGATGGCAAGAATCAATTATAGCTTCAATAATTTACGTTTTATTAGATAGTCGCCTTTCTTGTACAAGGATTTTCAAACGTCGACAAAAATTTACTATAGGATTCAGATCAGAACTGTTTCCTGGCCACGGTAATAATTTTATGCTTTTATTTTTAAACCATTCTTTGCATATTTTTGCCGTATGGCATGGGGATAAATCCTGCTGAAAGATAAATTGTGCTTTATGTGGAAGAGATCCCTGATGGAAAGTATCAATTTTGGTTTCAGGACAGTTTTGATGCATTTTTTTTTTTTTTTTTTGCATTCAGAATGCTATCAATCACTTGAATGCGACACACACCATCTTCAGACATACAGGTCCAAATCATGACATTTGTTGGGTTCTTTGTAGTTGCTTCAATGCGATCAGGATGCGGCTCTTCCCCTACTCTACGTCTCACATATTTTACCCCATCACTACCAAGGAGCGATATTTTACTCTCATCGCTCTGGATTATTTGCTTCCATTGATTTTCTGACCAATTAATGTGTTCTTTTGCCCACTGAACTCGTTTCTTGCGTTGCTGAAGATTTAAAATTGGTTTTTTCCTCGGAATTCTACTTTTCAGTCCAAAACCTTCTAATCGTCTCCTTATTGTTCTTGAACTAACTGAAATATCCATTGTATTCATTTCACATCTAACAGCATCTGATGAAATTCTTCTATCTTTGAGGCATATTATTTTTATCTTTTCTATCGTCAAAAGCACCTGTGCATTTTTTTCGGTCTGATCTTGCCTTATTTATCACTGATTTAGTTTCTTCATAATTTAAGCAGAACTTTCGTACGCCAGATAAAGTGACTGATCCGCAAACCTGTCTTGAAATTTAAGCACAAAAGTGACCATTTTATCTCAATATGACAATTCTGCTTCTTTTTGTAAGTGTCCAATCAGCTCTTATTGTTGATGACATTGATTTAAATTATTTGAATGAATTAAAAAATAGAAATATTTTTAAAGAAACATTATTCTATTTAGTTACACTAGTATTCACCCTTCTGTAAAATTCATTCCAGCAAAATATCTCTTTTACAAATCAAAATATATTGCAGTTTAGTTACTGATACTTGATTGGTTCTCAGAACAGTCATTGTGATTGGCTAGGAAGCTTTTATTAGAATACTCTTCAACATTCATGACTAATTATATTTGTATTTTGATTAAAGTAGGTGTAACGTTTTTTGTAATGCAGATACTTTAATTCTATTTTTTTTTAAATTAAATTCTACAATAAATTTCCTTGACAAATAAACATTTGTATTTAAGTGAAAATTAATATATTCTCTAAGCACACAAAATTATAAAAATTGAGAATTTCAAAAAATGTCCACAATTTTGCCCGCCACTGTATATACCTTTACAATTTTCATGAAGAGCAATTTAATTTTAGCACTATGATAGCGAATTTTAAATTATTAACATGTATGAGATAGATGAAAGTTTTACGATTGGTCCATCCGACTAGTTTACGTGAGTTTTCAAATAATACTGCATTAGTAGATCATCTGTTTTGTTAAAAGATTTCATTTTTTTTTTCGAGTTTTTTGGTACTATATTCAAAATATTGCATGACTGATAAATAAAGCTAAATAAAAATGAAATAATATATAAATGCAAATACAAATGAGATAACAAAATGTATATATGAAATATATATCGCTGAAATAACCCATTCACCTTGAATTAAATCAAAACAAAAACTTGTTATCTTTGCTGAAAAGATGCATTTACAGATGATACAATATGTAAAAGTTATTACTACATTTAAAACAGTTTTAAAAACTTAAAACTCAATAAGGAGTAATTTCGATTAGACCGTCTTTAAGGCTGCTTCGATTTAATATTAATCTTGCGAATAAAACAGCAGGGACGCTCAATGTCTTAATCCATGACAAGATTGACCCTATTCCAAAATATGAAATCGCAGGCATATTCATAACACCATTGATAACAGACGCACAAGAAAATAAAGTATATATTGGAATGACCGGACTAAAGTTTACAGAAATTTTAAAGAGCAGCACATAAGTCATATCAAGTTTAACAGACAAACCACAGCATTATTGAGCTTCAACCAAAAACAAAGTTTAAATATTCGTTTTAATCATTATTCTTATGTCCCATTATTGTATCTCATTAATAAAAGAATCAATAGAAATTTTAATCAAAAGTAAGAAGGCACTTATTGATAATTTACACATATAATACCAGAAATATGGTTAAATTTTTAAGGGGACGAGGGACCTTAAAAAACCTTAAAAATCAATTCTTTATTTTTTGAAAATTTTATTTTAAATAATATTCAGGGGTTCATTATATGCATTATGGCATGCACTTATCAAAAAAAATTAAAAAAAAAATTATTTTTGAGAAAAAAATGGATTTTTACGTGTCGTCTTAGAAATCTTCGAAATACCCCATGCGCATTCCATATCAATGAAAATCCCCAATATTTTTTATAAAAGTTTGGTTTATATATATAAATAATTCTGTGCATCGAATTTTATATATTTGAATATAAAGGTAAAAAAAAAAAAAAAAAAAAAAAAATTAAAAAAAATTTTCGAAAAAATTTCAAAAAATTATTTTTTTTAATACTTTTATATTCAAATATATAAAATTCGATGCACAGAATTATTTATATATATAAACCAAACTTTTATAAAAAATATTGGGGATTTTCATTGATATGGAATGTGCAGGGGGCTTTTCGAAAATTTTTGCGACAATGCGTAAAATGCCATTTTTTTTTCAAAAATAATTTTTTTTGTGATAAATGCATGCCATAATGCATATAATGTACCCTTGAGTAATATTTAAATTGAAATTTACAACAAAAAAAAATAATTGAAAAATTTTAAAATTTAGAAATTTTTTCGAAAATTTTCAATTTTTTTTTTAAAACCTTTATATTCAAATATATAAAATTCGATGCACAGTGTTATTTATATATATAAATCAAACTTTTATAAAAAATATTGGGGATTTTCATTGATATGGGATGCGCAGGGGGCATTTCGAAGATTTCTACGACGACGTGTAAAATGCTATTTTTTTCTCAAAAATAATTTTTTTTTCAAATTTTTTTTTTGTGAGAAATGCATGCCATAATGCATATAATGTACCCTTGAGTAATATTTAAAGTGAAATTTACAAAAAAAAAAAAAAAAAAAAAAGAAAAAAAGAAAAGAAAAGAAAAAAATTGAAAAATTCTGAAATTTTGAAATTTTTTCGAAAAGTTTCAAAATTTTTCATTTTTTTTAACCTTTATATTCAAATATATAAAATTCGATGCACAGTTTTATTTATATATATAAACCAAACTTTTATAAAAAATATTGGAGATTTTCATTGATATGGAACACGCATGGGGCTTTTCGGAGATTTCTAAAACGATGCGTAAAATTACACTTTTTTCTCAAGAATGACACTAAAAAAAATTTTCTTTTGTAATAAATGCATACCATAATGCATATAATGTATCTTTGAGTAATATTTAAGGTGAAATTTACAAAAAATAAAAAAATTATTTTTAAGGTCCCTCGTCCCCTTAAACATTACGGGAAAGAGTGATGACTTGTGGGTACCCAGGTCGAAATTCATGCTGTTATTTGTTTGCTAGACAAGCATTAAATGCTGTATCCCAGCAAGTAATCTAGCATAAACTACCATAACACATTTGCTGGTTCCACCAGAATTACCAGCAAGTCATGGTGTTTATTGGCCCACTTTACTGCTTGGCCAGCATACATAATCCGCTTGTGTTGGTTGGATACGTTGCTAGCCTAGCAGCATTCAGGACCACCACTTGCTTGTAATTTCTGCTATTCCAGCAGTAATTTACAAGCAACAGATTCCTTTTTTTTTGTTGTTGTTATTCTAGCATTACATTTCTATCACCAGTTGCTTTTGATTTTTTCTTTTCTAGAATCACTTTTAATTTTCGTTATGCTGACATTACCATTCTAGCATCACTTGCTTGAATTGTGCATTAAAAGTGGAAAAAAGATGCTGGTGGCGCCATCTTTGGAGAATTTCTGAAGTATCTACATTTTTTAGCAGTGGAAATTTATGCCGGGTTTTTTTAATACCGAGGAGGACAGAACTCACTATCTGCGGTTTGGAAACTAGACGCTCTACTTAGCTTGCTATTGGGGTCGTGTTTGTAAATGATTTTAAATGCGGGTAATGGCTAATGAAGCCGATTCTGCTGCGTGTTGATATTTTTATAAGATAGAGGGTGAATTTATCGATGCTGTTATCCTCAAAGTTTCAATTAATAAGGTTAACTTATCTTTAGGGTTTTTCAACGGTTAATGGATAATTACAATATGGCTTGATTAATATAATTTATAAATGGAATTTTCTTTGCTTAATGATTGGTTTGAATATGGTCTGAATTATTTGTTGCAGTGAAATAAACAATTTTGAAGTTTATTTATGATAGCATTTATCAATTTCAGGTGGGGGTTAAGATTTTAAAACTTTACTGCTTATTGGAGGGGGAGGGGAGAATCAATTGTACATATTTTCAATTCGATTGTTATGAACATATTTCTTAATTGAAGCAGTGCTACTTGAATTTTGAAATTTAACTGACTAAATTCTTTTTGAAAAGCACAGATTTCTTTTTGTATAACTAAAATAATTAAACACTAAATAAATGAACAGCTAAGAATTTTACGATAGTGCAGAGGGGCGCTTTTTCCCAAAAATCCTTCATGGAAATTAATTTTAATTTTTTTTTTTTTAGATTTATGTGTTAAAATTTGATCTAAAACAGATGGACGAAGGCAGTGTTGAATTTACCCTCTAGTAACCCCAAAAGGAAATCTACTGCACCTGGATTTTGAAATTTATCGAACAAATATTTTTTCTCTAATTTTTATAAACACAGTAAATTCAATATTTGCGAGAAATTTAAAAGAATTTAATACTAAGAGAAAGTGCAGCTGTGAATTTTCTTCCATAACTGGGGGGAGGGGGGGGTCTTTTTCACTTTAAATATAACATGGAAATTATTTGTTAATTTTTTTTTAAGTTTATGTGTTAAAAAATTATCTCAAACGTGTTCAAGGGGAAGTGTTTAATCAGGTGGCGATGATTCTGCTCTCCCCACTTCCAGCTTTTGAAATTTAATAAACAGAATTTTATTTTTCTCCCATTTTTAAAGACATAGAAAATTTATAATTTTCAAATAAGTTAAAATACTTTAACAGTAAGACGAAGATCAGTTTTTAATTTTCCGTTGGGGGGGGGGGGGGGGAGTTACTCTTCTATAGGCGCTATGGAAATTTATTTTTAGTTCTGTTTCTTTTAATGTTTAGGTGTTAAAAACTGATCTCAAATGAGTGGTTTAAGACAGTCTTGAATTCAGGCGGGCAGCCCCTATCCGTGGATTTTAAATTTTAATGAACAAAATTTTCTTTTTCTCCGTTTTTTAAAAGCATACTGCATTTTTTTTTCGAGTAAGTTAAAATATTTAAATTCTAAGAAAAATACGAAGAAAAAATCCTTTATAGGTGGGAGGGAAGAGCTTCCCTAGAAGACTCTCATAGAAGTTAAATCCTTCACAGAATTTAATCTTACCGCCATAGAAGTTAATTAAAAATATAGAAGTTATATTTTACTTCTTGCAAAATTGCAATATACAGTAAAGCCTCCATAAGAACAAACTACTGAATATTCCGTTAAGGAAAAAAGGCTTAGGTGATCCATTTAGCTTCCCTCGATTTTGAAATTTAAATACTTTTTTTCTCCTATTTTGAAAAACAAATTGAAATTTAATATTTTCTCTTAGCTTAAAATAATAGTGGAAGTAAGAATTTTCTGTTAGGAGGATGGATGTGAGAGAGATATTGTCTCTCCCCGGATTTGAAAATTTAATTTATAATTAAAATTTCCTTTTCTTCTATTTTTCAAGATATGTCAAATTTATACTTTTCGAGTAGCTAAAAAAAAATAAATACACAATTGATGCTGTCAAGCATTAACAAGTAGACAATTTTTCATTGAGGGACCTACCTCACCATTACTGGAAGAGGCTTGTGTAGATAATTAGCACATCTTTCTGGCACATAGTACGTCATGCTGTTTTCTACCTACGCTGGCTGCATTATTATGCTGGCAAGCATAAAAAGCATATAATAGCATGTTAAGGTACTTACCTCTTCATGCTTTGGCAGAAGTTTAAACAACAAATAAGCATAAAATACTTGTACATAGCTTGTCCTGCTACTTTACCCTAAGCAGGCTGCAGAGCATATTATGATGCTAATTATAAGAAAGCATGTAATAGCACATTAAGGTACAGTCGTGGAAAAAAAAACACCCCCTACTAACTTCTCAACAAATTATCGTAGGAGAAAGTTACTGGTACCAAACTGTTGGAAATAAAGTCTACTTTTAAATGACGTATATAAAATTTGCTTAGAGGAACCATCTACATATTAAAACGACTCCAAACTTCATTTTTTTCAATGGCAATACCCAATTTTAACGAGATATTTCAAATCTTTGTTTCAAACTATGCCTAGACACCAAATTTCAAGTCATTTGGATGATACGTTTTTGAGTTATAAACATTCAAAATTGAGTGTTTCTAATGTTAAATTACATTTTCATATTTTATTTATAACCCCTGAAATTATGCTCCTAATGTGCTAATTTTTTGTATAGCAATAATACTAATATACCCAAACATAAATACGTTGAATTTGCAATTTTTATAATTTTATGATATAAATTATGAATTATGATATTAATATTCGAAAAAAATATGAATTGCAACCTACAACTTTTTGATGGATTTAGATTTATTAAGTCCTGCTTTATGGAAATCCAAAATTTCACACTTTTCTTCCAAGTAGTTTTCAAATTCTACTTAAAAAACGACAAAATGATGGTTTAGGGGCCGTCTATGATAGAAATGACTAGATATTTTGAAATTTCTTATGCTATCCTGTAATCTAGCAGGCTTCATTCACTGCTTGAGTGGTGCTTAAGTTGCCTTAATCAAGTTCTCTCTCGGTTAACAATCGAGTACCAAACTTCAATTTGGATACAGTCCTTAAAATACGCTCGTTTCAAAATAATTAATTTCTCGGAAACTTATGGTACGAAATGCATAAAAAAAATTGTTTTTAGGCTTATTAAATGGTGTAGAATTCATTTATGCTGTCAGAATTGTGTACAACTATTGAAAAAAACAAAGTTATGGTTCGTTTTAATATGTAGAAGGCCCCCTAAGCAAATTTTATATACATCATTTAAAAGTAGACTTTATTTCCAATCGTTCGGTACAGTAACTTTCTTCTACGATAATTTGTTGAGGAGTTAGTAGGGGTGTTTACTTTTTTTTTCTAGGACTGTACCTACTTCTCCATGCTTTGGAAGAAGCATAAACAGCAAGTAAGCATAAAATGCTTGTATACAGCTTGCCTTGCTATTGCTGTGTAGGCTAGCTATATAGCATTTGATTCTGGCCAGCATTATAAAGCATATAATAGCATGAAAATCTTGCAGACAAAGTAATACATAGACTATTTTTGTTGCTGGTACTAGCATGAATTTTGACCTAGGTAATGCTTTTGGGGAACTTCCCTAACCTCCTCAATAGATTAGACTAATCTTACTGTTCAACCGAAGACAGAGAGAGTAAAAGTAGTTCAGTACGTAATCGAAACAGCCCTGAAGATAATCAAGTCCTGATCGAAAGTACTCGGCGTATAGCATTGAGTTTTAAGTTTTTATAACTTTTTAAAATGAAATAATAAATTTTACATATTGTTGACATATTTAAATGCTACTTTTTAGCAAACATTACTTGTTTTTGTTTTGATACAAATGAGATATTTCATCATTTTATTTTCTGGAGAAATTGTATAATTCAGTCTGTAACAGATTCATTCTGTGAAATACAATATCGCTTAAAAAATCGTTCAAATTATTGCCATTCTGCAGCTTTTTTCTTCTGTTATTTATTAATATAATCGGTTTACATATGAAAAATATTTTTTTATCAAGAAAAGAAACAGTATGTACTTCAGAATAGTAAACATGATGCGGAAGTATACATTGCATTGCGCTGAAAAATTAAAATGCACTAATAAAAGCATTATCCTTTTTTACACTAATAAAAGGATTATCCTATTACTAGGAAATAGAATTATTTCTTGCATTAAATATTTTGCTTAACGTTTACGCCAAATACTCACTACAAAAAAAAAAAAAAAAAAAAAAAAAAAATTACAGTAAAAGAAATCCCTTGTTTTCAAAAATAAAAATGTAGAGCAATAAATACAAAGTACACAAAGGTTTGAAGGAGGTCTCTGGATCGTAAAAAAAATCTACATATCTATTATTATTTAGACGATGAGCTTATAAAATAAAGAGGCCAAACTTTAAAAAAGAGCCTTCCTCCAACTTACTTATTTATATATATATAATGTGTATTTATTTCAAAATTTGACGTTTAAGCAGCATTGTGTTTAAAATACACTTTCTATCGAATTTTTCAATATGTACAATTGAATAAAAAAGGTTGCAATGCGCATTCTTAATTTATGACAAATCTGTAATTAACAATCTCGTATGTATCTTTACATAACCTTGTATGTGATGGAAATCAAAATTAACATAAAAATAATAGAATATTTCTTTTAAAATTTCTGACATTTGATCATTTTATTTCTATTGAATATTTTACAGTTTTTTGACGAAAAGCATTTTAATTTTTGTTCTGATAAATCAAAAATGCGGTTTAAAAATAGAACAAAATATAGCTAGTTTCCAGTCATGTCTTCTTGTGTACTATTCATCAATATATTCTGCCGACGCAACGGAAAATTTAACGGAATATCAAGAAAAATAAAAGCTTCGAAACGACAAATGTGTCAGTAAATATACCGCTCATTACTTTGTCTGAAATCTGATTTATTTTGAAAAGCACATATGCAGCAATGAATTCACAATGCGTGGAATTTCGGAAGCAGGAAAATAACTTGCTTTAGATTTAGACTGAAAATATTTCCTATCAAAAACAAAAACTGTATATTTACTAGTTGATTAGCCCATAAAATAATTCTTTAATTGGCCAAAAAACATATATAAAATTTTAATTCATGTTTATTGTCAAAATATGATATTTGTCAGTTTTCTGACGCTAATGAGCATGTAAATAATTAACATTATTATTATCTGACATTATCTTTTTACTTGTTTATTTTATTTCATGTGTATCACTTTCTGCGTACTTGGAGTTTAAGGTAATGTTTTCCCTGATCTTTAAGTTGAGCCGAGCTATTTTTGTGAGATGGTATTGTATAAACAAGCTCCATTGTATTGAGGAATTTAAATTTCCCTTTCTATTCAAGAACGCATACCTCAGATAAGGCAAACAAAGAAGTTCACGAACTATCTACAGATAGTCGACGCCACGGGAAGGAGAAAGTTTTAGGTAAGAGAATAGACCCTGTGAGCATGGAGGAAATCCCCGTATGCTGAATTTTGGTAGGTGTCGTCTATAGAGAAACGAAGAGTTCTGGCGTAGACCTTGTGAAGAAAGATCGAAGTGTTTTGATTGAGTTTTCTGGAGGGGAGTTTAGTGAGTTGCGATGGAGGGATTAAGTCCTGAGCGGAGGGCTTCTGTGTAGTCCTCAGATAAACCAAAATGAGACACATAGGGTGAGAAGAAAACAGTATATTTTAAGAAGTTGACCAAGTGCGCAGAAGGTACTTGATATGTAACTTAGTACCTGGCCGGATCGCCTATATCCAAGCCCTTAAATGTAAATAATGTTGTGTTTTGTAAATAACTTGTAAATATATTGCTCTTTAATATTACTTGAATCAGTTTACCGTTTTTGATAATCCTACTCACATCGTGTCTGATATCACATATTTATATCGGTGGTGGCAGCATATCAAATAAAATAAAATAAATTTGATGTCTGTACGAGTGCTGATCTTGGATACTGGAAAATTCATCAGCGTGTGGACAAAAGAAGAGTACAACAATATTTAAAAAACATTATTTAAAAATAAAACAGTAAAGCACCGTTTATACGTTTCTCATTTATACATATTTTACATTCACACGTCGCTTTGGTGCAGTTCCGATTTTTCTCTATGTATTTTAATGTTGTAATTCGTTTATACGACGCATAAACTCCGTTATTCGTCGTTTCTTTCATGCCGTAACCGATTTTCCCAGAAGTTTTTCTTTCAGAAACGTTCTTATTTTTTTCTAGCAATATTTGGGGAAATATGAAAGACAAAGAACATGTGTGACTGCTACAAAGGTTATTTCACATGGGAACAGGTAGAGCGGGTAGTACGAAAAGAACGGGCAGTTAGCGGACTGCGTTGACATTGACACACATAGAACCTTTTTTGTTTCTCACAGTACCATTGAGAAAACTTTTCAAGAACTTCATACATAATGCTTGATTAAAACGTAAAGTAAATCGTCACGTCAGACTATGATTAAACATTAGTTTGATTAAAATCTGTTTGTGCGTCGATAATGGAATCAAACTAAGTTTAAAAACCCTGCCGTCTCGCCCTACAGGCTCAGGTACATTTTGATGTTAAGTATTTCACAAAAAAAAAAAAAAAAAAAAAAAAAAAAAACACGATTAGAGATAAATTCAGATTAACAATTTTATCTGACCGCATTTGGTGAGTTTTTAATTTCATTTTCTGTAAGCGCTGGCTTTATCAGAATCACGTTAAGGCTGTATTCAAAAAATATTTTTCCATGCTCAGCAACTCATAATTTTCTGACACATTTTCAGATTCATTTTTAAAAGGAAAAACATTAAACTTGCTGATGTGATTTTTTAAGAGATTTATTAGCGACCTATGTTCTAATTTTTCGTTCAATTAATTAGAATTTGATTTCTAAACAATTATTTTCTCAGAGTAGGACCACATTTTTCGTTTTCAACACAATCGCTTCGAGAAATTCGGTTCAAAATGCCCACTTTGACATCATTTTTTGAAATATATTCCGCTTCTATCAAAAATCGACCATTAAGGCACATTATATAGTTTGTAATAAAAGTAATATAAAAGTTGTAGGTAATATCAAGATGTTATATAATAAGTTCATGCGGATTTGATATGTTGGGAATTAACGAAGTTATAAATTTTTATTCTTCAACCAAACCCCTTTTTACTTTCTTCTATCTTTACAAGAAGAAAATATTGGATTCGTGAAAAATTTCGACTTCCGGTTTTCGACGGATTTATACGTTTTAGAATGTCCTGAACACGATAAGATGGATTTTAGAAAATGTCTGTCTGTGAGTCTGTCTGTCACTCTGTCACTCTGTCACTCTGTCTGTGAGTCTGTATGTGACAAAAATTTTGTGGGCGCTCTATCTCAAGAACTAATGCACAGAATTTCACAAAACTTCATATTTAGTTAGACCTTGGTATAATCTAGACCTGATTAGTTTTTGCCCAACAAAATCGCCCAACAGGTGGCGCTGCTATGCGGCATTTTTCACGATTTCTGCAATAGCTATATCTCAAGAACTACTTGACGGATTTTCATAAAACTTCACATTCAATTAGTCCAGGACATAGTTTGGTGCTGATTATTTTTTTGTGGAAATCGCCCAACAGGTGGCGCTGCTATGCTGCATTATTCATGATTATCGTAATAGCCCTAATTCAAGAAAAACTGCACAAATTTTCATCAAACTTCAGATTTCGTTAGACGCTGATATAAATTAGTGCTGTTTAGTTTTTGGTGTAAATCGCCCCACAGGTGGCGCTGCTGTGCTGCATTTTAACGATTTTCGCAAGAGCTGTATCTCAAGAACTATTGCACGGGTTTTCATCAAACTTCAGATTTAGTTAGTCCATGACATGAATTGACGTATAAATTAGTGCTTTTTAATTTTTGGTGTAAATCGCTCAACAGGTGGCGCTGCTATGCTGTATTTTTTGCGATTTCCGCAATAGCTTTATCTCAAGAACTAACGCTTAGATTTTCAACAAACTTCAGATTCAGGTATACCTTGATATCATTTAGTGCTGTTTATTTTTGGTGTAAATCGCTCAACAGGTGGCGCTGCTATGTGACATTTTTCAGAATTTCCGCTATAGCTCTATCTCAAGAACTAATGCACGAATTTTCATCAAACTTCAAATTCAGATATACTTTGATATGAATTGGTGCTAAATTCATGTAATTTCTTGTACTATTTAAATGATTTAATTGACGCGATTTATATAGAAGAAAGTTTTGTGATGGCCACAACATACTAGTTTGTTTTCGTTTTTATTTTTATTTTTTTCTGTAAGAATTGGTCCTATCAAAAATTTGCCAGTATAAAAGTTGTAGATAATATTAAGAAAAATTAAAATAAATTTAATTGGATTTGATATCTTGAGAATTGACAGTGTTATGATTTTTTTTTCTTCCGGAAACCTTATTTTTTTCGCCTCTTCAGCTCATTTTTAATTTTATCAAAATTCTATGATACATAAATTTTTGGCCCTTTTTTTAGAAGTAATAATAACTTTAAACTCAGTCGATATGTATTATAATTAAGAAGAAATTGGGTTTTGTCGTTTTTCACAAAACCCCTACCTACTTCCACCTTCTTGGTCTGATTTTGGCCATTAACGAACTTGACCGAGATTTTATGCCCCTTGATTTTATATGTAAGTTTGGAAAAAATTTCTGCAGAATTATGGAAGATATCGTGTCCATAAAAAGTGATATATATAGAGAGAGATAGATATATATATAAAGTTTTTTACTGGGGGTGGTTTTGGGCTCTAGGTATCATGATCGGTGTAGGTCTGCCAATATTTTTCTGAAATTCTAACATAGGGGAGAATGTAATAAGTAGTATTTCATACGAAATCTACCTAAAAGTGCAATTGAAGGTGTTCAACTGATATAAGGTTTGATAATTGTTACTTTTGCATTTCAATTTTAGAAATGATTATTTAATAATTTTATTAATGTTTTAAACTTTTTCTTCTATATATATTGATCTTAAACAATCGAAAATTATAGCAAAATTAAATTTGTATGATTGCAGCATTGCATTTCTATAGTCAAAGATTTTACAACTTAGACAACTACAATTTCGATTGTACGATGTTGTACGTCGTTTTAGAACTGTCCCCTGACGTATAGTAGGTGCTTTACTGCATTAATAATATTCATTGCTACCATAAGTTGTTAGTTTATAAAATTGAATAAAATGCCATGCACGCATCTAAGGGGAAGATTTCTAAATTAAATTGTTTCATATTGTTTAAAAATAAAAGTTTTTTTAAGAAACATTATTTTATAAGCAATAATATTCAACTTGAAAGTCATGCCTTATTCAATTCCTACTATTAGTTCACACTCTCCCTATATTTATTTATTTATTTATATATCTTGTTCAAATTTTCAATCGTTAATAAAATACTTATTATACATCCTATCAAGTTGAAATATTTTTTTTAAACTTGTACTGGATGACAATTGATGTTAATACAGTTTTTTCAAATATTAATTCATTCATTAAATTTTAATTAATTAATTTTAGTTTTACATGGGAGACAAAATGGCGGCCATTGGTTATCGAAGCATTTAATGCATCTTCATATCTATAAGAGGGATTGCCATAGGGAGGACCCTGTTCTGTCGCCAAATACCGCCAAGATTGTCGCCAAATTTGGCGACCAAAATGAGTCGCCAAAAGTGACGCCAACTTGGCGATATCTCTAATATTTCGCCAAATTCCCATAGACTTTTATTGTAAACCTACTTGCTTATAGAAAATCAACAAATTGAGATATTTTAATGCAACAAAAATTAATATTAGCTTAAGGGATTATATTAAAATTTTCTTTGATGACCTAAGTAGGAATTGACTTTAAAAACAAAATTTTTATATTACTTGTTTCATAATTGATATTCATTAAAAAGAAAACACTTTTTTTGGTGGCGCTGATTTTCGGAAACGTTTCCGTGTTTTTTTTTGTTTTTTTTTTTTTTGATAGTTTATTAATCTTATTTCCCAAGCCGGAATATAGATTTTTCGATAATCTATCCATTCTCAAATAAATATTTTCATGTTCAACAAGCATGTTTTACAGTAAAACATGATAAATTATCAACATTAACATTAAAATTATCATTGATGGTTTTTTTTAACCATTTGAAAAATGGTTATTGTCTGCGGTCAGGGTAGGAAATCAAAACATATCTGAAGCGTTTTATTAGTTGAATCCCGCAATTTATTCGTTTTCTGATTGGTCTATACAATAATCTGTATTTTCCCTTTACTTTCAACAAAGATGGATATTTCTGTTGCCACTATGACAAAAAAAAATAATAAAAACTACAAAAAAATTAATAACTCAGAAACAAATTGAGATACAGCTTTCAAAGAAATTGCATTTAAAAGTACATTTTTTCTCTATACGACGGTGTAAAAAGTAATATTGTGGGATGTTTAGAAGTTTAAGAATGAAATTTCATTTAAAATGGGTCGTTAGATTTCTTGGAAATCTGACGATGGAAAAGCCTTTTCCCGAACAGCCAATGAAATGCTTGGATAATACGTAAGTTTCAGGAAATCTGACGGGTCGCAGGCGATTTTTGTTGCTTGCAATTTTTGCGTGTAATAACGTTATTAATGTTTAATTCATGGCGTTTGTAATGTATGATCAACTCCGTGTGATTTTTTATGTCTTAAATTTTAGTCTTTGAAAAAATCATTTTCCAAATAATCGTTGTAATTTATTAAATTGCTTTTTTTTTTTTTTTTTTTTTTTTTTTTTTTTTTGTAACTCCTGTATGTATAAATTCAGATACGCAGCTGAAAATGTTTAAGTGATAATGGATAGCGTCCTAAAAACCGATATTCCTGTAGAGAAAAATCTATTAAAACAGTATAAAAACTAGAAAACTGGAATTCTACTTTTTCAGAATTTAGTGTCGACCCCGATGAAAAAAAAAATATATGTATATATAAATAGGACAAAACCTATTTCAATTTTAAGACTTAAAGCCCACACTTTTATTTTATCTAAAATGACGTCATTCCCATCCGCTTAAAAATTCCACATTTACGATCCACTCTTAAACATCTACAGTAAAGCATGCATAAGGATGACACTATCGCAAAATAATACACAAATGCAGCAAAAAGATGACGTCATTTAAAAACTCGACAAAAAGACGACAGTCATGACGCTTTGGCTGGAAACTGACTCCAAACAAACGGTTGCTTTGTTGTATTTTCTATTTTGTTTGTTTGTTACAGCTATATCGTATATCTATATCTCACATATAAGTGTTTTAATACTTGATATGTACTGGTAACATTTTCCAAAATTTATATTTAAAAAGAAATGACGCATAGCAACCGTTTGTTTGGAGTCAGTTTCCAACCAAAACGTCATGACTGAGGTCACACTGAAAGCGTCTACAGATACTTAAAATTAAATATAATTTATAATAGCTCCATGTTTTAACGAAATTATTCGTTTTTAGTTTTCCAAAATAGCACGTATTTTAATTACATTTTCTTTCGGTTGTTATGAGAAAATGGCGACAAAAAGATATAACTGCTATTTTTCAACTATTTCCCTTTTACGTTCTATATAAATGGAGTACTTGAGTTGCCAAAATTAAACAAATGGTGCTAAAAACTACAAAAAAAATTAATATTTCAAAAATAAATGGAGATACAGTTTTCAAACACATGGCATTTAAAAGTACTTTTTTTTTCCAATACGACGGTATAAAAATTAAAAATGTGCGATGCTTAGAAATTTAAAAAAAAATTGCTATAGAGCATTTAATCGCACAATGATACATCTGCTTTGTTTATTGCTGCCTTCTGTAAGCTAACGTTATTTTTTTGAGGCAAAATAAGATGGGAGAAAGAAATAGCATACCGTCCCGGGGACTAATTACTCAAACACATTTCCGAAAATCACTGGCAGCAAAAGAAACATAGCTTTTATAAATGCTTCATTAAATATCGGAAACACATTGGTTTTTAGGATCACTAAAGATGAAGGGTGATTTTTGAAGTTGTACGTAAGCATATCAGAAAAGATTACAGTAGAACCTCTTTTATCCGAAACTCTCGGTTAACCAAAATTTATTTTAAAGGTTTTTTTAAAAAATACTGTCGCATTCTTTGTATGCAAGCGGTTCTTTCCTAACCACCAGTATAGATAAATATTTTGGATCCGCTTTCTTAGAATTCCTTTGAATTTAACTTGAGCTCCCGTAAGCAGCGGAGTGAACTAGAACACAATAAGAGGAGAGAGATCTGGAATGTGTGAATGTGGTCTAGCAGGGGAAGAAAACGAGCAAATTAGCAATGCTGAAGCTTTTGAATGTTTTGCAAAAGGTTTGGCATGGCTGGAGCAGCAGAAAGACTGTGATACTGGTGAACTAATAGTATTAAAAACTCCTTGATAGAGCTTCAAAGCAAAGACAATCAAAACTGCGATAAACAAAACTTTGTTTCAAACTCTTGTGAAATATGTAAAAGGTACTTAATTTCAAAATTAAAATTCTGCTAATTTATTCTTGTTTCTATTTTGCTATAGCTTTATTTTTATTAAGCACTTCTTACCATAATTATAAATACTGCATATATTTATCTTGAATCTTAAAATTAAAGCATTCTCGATTATCCGAAAATTTCGATTTTCCGAAAGAGGGTCGGTCCCAATTACTTCGGATAATTGAGGTTCTATTGTATTGTATTTTCCGTTTGTGGTTATAGTGTCGTAGATAAAAAAAACAAAAAAAAAACATTTTCTTTGTTTTTACAGTGAACCTTATGTAATGTTAGTAATTGTTAGTATAAGTTTTAGTTCTTATAATTGAATAAATCGCTACACACTGCTTATACATAATCTGAAAGAGCTCTTGTCGTCAAATTTTCTTGCATATTTTTAAATAAAAACTCAGCAAACTTTGAAACAAACAACTACAAATAATAATAATAATAATAATAATAATAATAATAATAATAACAGCTAAGTAACAAAATAAAACATGAGAGTTTTTATTTGTGATAATATATGCAATATCTATCATGATAAATTGAATTAAATATTATTTTTCGTTGAAGTGCATACTTTTAATGTATTCGAATGATTGTCCGAAAGAAAATAAAGCAAACGGAAAAAGTGAGATATACCTACGGTGAAACATTGTTTAGTCATTTAATTTTAAGGAAAGCATATATTTTTCTCCTAAAAAATATAATTTTGTGCCGTAAAACAGAACTTTTGTTTCAATATAGCCCAGATTACAGCTATTTTACAATTATGTCTCCTGCTGTATTACCTACGAATATATATTGTTTACATATACGCAACTGCTTATAAAAATTTTTGAATGAATAACAACAATAAAAATTTCAAAAGAGCATATATTGAGTAGCAGTTTTAGGTAACTTATTTTGAAAAGTAAAAAAGACATAAAGCATACATAAAATTTGAAAACTGAGATTTGTTTCGCAAAAAAACTCTTTTTGTATTTACATATCGTATATTTTGTATCAAAAGTAACAGATGCGTATTTATTACTCGGCTGGGCTTATAAAAAAATCTATATTTCGTCCAAAAAAAGATCGAATTTTTATACATACGTTCTGTAATATTTATTCTCAAATTTTACTTTAAGGAATATTGTTTTTTTAAATAATAGTAGTAGCTAGCATAAATTACTTATTTTTACAATTGGATAATATGCGATGTTTTGCAATAACATTTTCCGCAAAATGTCTGTCAGTTGGATATCTCATATGTAAAAAAAAAAAAAAAAAAAAAAAAAGCTGTTTTTCCAATTGACAGAAAATGTATTATATTTCATGTATAATCTCTCTGTTCTAAAAAAAAAAAGTAACTTACGCTGTCACCGCCGCCGCCGGTTTTGAATTTTTTGTGACCGGAGGTCTTTCTCCGTTAACATTAAGAAAAATACTGCCTGCAAAAATATGAAAATGGGCGGTGTTATAGAGAAAAGTTTGTTAAACACGCTGGTGCAGACAGTTTTCAAATCGAATAATTATTTTAAGAGATATTTAATGCTAAAGTTGGACAAAATCGTTCCATTAAAAAAAGTTTTATAGGAGCAAAAACTATATATGGGAATTAATTAATTTTTAGATCATTTTATACGTTAGAATTTCCCGGTGTGCAGACTGCATTCACTTTTTTAATTTGACTCATTTTTTGAGGTTTTATTTCTATTTTAAATTCAAATTTTCAGCATTTCGAGAGATATTTTTTCCTTATTTTAGAAATTGGTATTAATTTAAACTGTTGCCAACTGTATAAACAGCGCAAATAATAATGTTTGCTTCAAATTAAAAATTTATTTTACACGTGACTATTATTAACAGAAAAAAAAACTTTCAAATTAGGATTAAATAATTACGTAGGAACTTATTGAAAATACTTCATAAAAACTATACTTACACGTGAATTTTAAAAGAGAAAGGATATTGTAAAATAATGAATTCATTAACATGCGTTAGAAGTCTTAAATAGGAGAAATTACGTCACATTTACATCACATTACACTTATTACGTAAAATGAACAAAAAGTAATATTGCAAAACAGTTTAAATTTAAAAATTGCGCGAGACATTATTTTGATATTTTGAGATTATATTAATAAGATTAATATTAATTTTAGTGAACGCGTTTAGACTGCTTTCGAGCGACTATTTAGTAATTTAATAAAAATAAAAAAGAGTACAGTCTGAAAATGAAGTGTCATCGACAAAAAATATGATTTGAAAGAGAAAAATCTGTGAAGCAGAAAATAAAGAAATTGCTTAAATGGTTTAGTTAAGATTCGTTAACCTTCTGTGTCGTTTCCGTCAAAAGAAGGCATTGGTATTTGTGAAATATATTTGCATTTTGATGCAGATTTGCTTAATATTAGCTTATTTTGAAATGTTTAACTGGTTTTATTTAATCAAACTAGGGGGCTCGGCCCCCTACGAGCTACGCTCGCCAACCCCCGTCCAGACACCGTAGACTCTAAATGCACGCTAATTTGATCGGCTTTAAAAAGATTTCGAAAGATTGAATTATAATTTAAAAAACAGTGGCGATCTTTCTATAAACGGATTTCTATTCATTTCTCTTTGTTGGGGAAATTTAACGCCAAATCCGTTGCGGTACTACTTGATTATCCCGTCGACCAATTTCGCCAAATTATATAAATCGCCAAACTACTCGCCAAATTATACAAATTGACATAATTTTTATTTTAAATGACGAAAAAACAAATAAAATAGTACGACATTAATAAAAATACAAATAAAACGTCGAAATAAAACTAACTTGATGACGTAGACACGTGTAACAACATTTCAAAATAAGCTAATATAAAAGGAATTAAGTAAACAGAGTCTTTGTCTCCTGGTATTTTTTAACAAAGTGAAAAGAAAGTTCTTTTAAATGAGACATTTTAAATTAATCGTTTTTAATCTGACGTAATTTTGACCAAACTATTCTTTCTCTTTTTAATATTCACGTGTAAATACTTGTGTTAGAAATTAAATATTATTTGCGCTTTCCTAACAAAAATAGTTGAAATGTATCCTCTTAAAATAGCAAATAAATGCCTAGCGCTATTTCTAAGTTTAAACCGTTTTGCAATATTATTTTGTGTTCATTTTATGTAATAACTGTAATGTGGCGTAAATATGACGTAATTTCTCCTATTTAAGACTTCTAACGCATGTTAATAAATTTATTGCTTTACAAATTCCTTTCTCTCTTAAAATTCACGTGAAATTATAGTTTTTATGACATAATTTTTAATAAGTTCCTGCTTTTTGTACATAATTATTTAATTCTAATTCCAAATGTTTTTTTCTGTTTATAATAGTCACGTGTAAATAAATTTTAAATTTATTTACACGTATAAATATTTTTTTTTTGAAGCAAACATTATTGCTTCCGCTGTTTATACAGTTGGCAACAGTTTAAATTAATATCACTTTCTAAAATCTGTTAAAAATATCTCTAGAAATGCTGAAAATCTGAATTTAAAACAGAAATAAAACCTCAAAAAATTAGTCAAAATAAAAAAATTAATGAAATCTGCACTCCGGCAAATTCTAACGCATAAAATGATCTAAAAATGATTAAATTCCTATGAACAGTTTTTGCTCCTATAAAACTTTTTTAGTGGAACGATTTTGTCCAACTTTAGCATTAAATATATCTTAAAATAATTCTTCGATCTGAAAACTGTCTACATCAGCGTGTTTATCAAACATTTCTGTATAATACTACCGATTTTCATATTTTTGTATGCATTATTTTTCTTAATATTAACGAAGAAAGACCTCCGGTCACAAAAAATTCAAAACCGGCGGCGGCGGCGGCGGCGGCGGCGGTGACAGCGGTAGTTACTTTTTTTTAGAATAGAGAGATACGAAAACAGCCATTGTATCTTTTAAACGCAGTTGATTTTTCCTTAAAATTCCCCAATCGAAGAGAAATGAATAGAAACCCGTTTATAGGGAGATCGCCACGGTTTTTTAAATCACAATTCAATCTCTTAAAATCTGTTTAAAGCCGATCAAATTAGCGTGCTTTTAGAGACTGCGGTGTCTGAACGGTGGTTGGCGAGGGTAGCTCGTAGGGGGCCGAGCGCCCTAGTATATATATATATATATATATAATTAAAGTCTAGATCACGGGTTGGCAACTTATGACCCATTTCCTAATTTCAAGCGAGTTCCGAAAAAAAAAAGGATGATATATAAAAAGCAATTTTAAAACATAAATAGGAAACGAACACTTGAAAAATTTACCAAAAATAAACTGAAAACAAATAATAAAATTAACATTTTTGTTGCAGTAACGAACATGCATAACAAAAGAAGCGATTGAACAGATGAAGGCACGGTTGAAGGTAACATCCTAACCGCTCTCTTCGAGCTACCTTAGTCTTTTGTTTAATCAAAAGTCGGCTTTTGCTACTACTACAATTTTTCGATTAGTCTCCTCTTTGGCTTTCAGGAGCCTTAGTTCTCTCAGTTCACTTACTAACATCAATGTTAACTGAAATTCTGAAAAAATGTTCTTTATTTTTAGGTAGATTTCGTACGAAATACTACCTATTGCGATCGCTCCTATTGGAATTTCTGAAATTTTTTTGCATATATGCACCGGTCATGACCCCTAGAACCCAAAACCACCCTCAGTAAAAAACTTTATATATATATATATATATATATATATATATATATATATATATATATATATATATATATGTATATATGTATATTACTTTTTATGGACACGATAACTTCCGCAATTCTGCACAAATCTCTTCCAAACTGATACATAAAATCAAGGGGCATAAAATCTCGGCCAAGATCGTTAAGGGGCAAAATCCGACCAAGGGGGTGGAAATAGGGAGGAGTTTTGTGAAAACCGAAAAAATCCCCATGACTTCTTAATTTTTGTATATATGAAATCAGTTTAATGTTTTTATTACTTCTAAAAATAGGGCCAACAATTTATGTATCACAGATTTTTGATAAAATTAAAAATTGGCTCAAGGGGCGCAAAAAACAGGATTTTAGGGAGAAAAAAATTCATAACTTCGTCGATTCTCAAGATATCAAATCCAATTAAATTTATTATAAATGACCTTAATATTATCTACAACTTTTATATTGACAAGTTTTTGATAGGACTAATTCGTACCAAAAAAATAAATAAATAAATAAATAAATAAAATAAAATAAAAACGAAAACAAAAAGGGGGAGTTGAAGAAGAAAAAAATCCATAACGTCGTCAATTCACAAGATATAAAATCCGCGTGAATTTATTGCATATCTTCTTAACATTATCTCCAACTTTTATGTTGACAAGTTTTTGATAGGACCAATTATTACAGCAAAAACAAATAAAAAATACATAGCGGTTGAAGAAAATAAAAGTCGTATTACGGTCGTATTCAAATCCAAACTGCTTATTTCTGACTCATTTTAAATTCGTTTTTGCTCTCAAACGCATCCAATATGTAGGTTTTTCTTATTTAGAAACTATATAATGTACCAAAATGGTTGATTTTTTAATAGAGGCAGAATATATTTAAAAACATTATGTCAAAGTTGGAATTTTGAACCGAATTTTGAGCGATTGTGTTGGAAACGAGAAATATGATCCTACTAAGAAAATAATTGTTTATAAATCAAGTTTTAATTAATTGAACAAAAAATAGAAGCACAGGTCGCTTATACATGTTTTCAAAAATCACGTCAGCAAGTTTCATATTTTTTTCTTTTAAAAATGAATCTGAAAACATGCCAGAAACTTTAGAGTTGTTTAGTATGGAAAAGTATTTTTTTTTAATACTGGCCTTAACATGATTCTGATAAAACAAGCTCTTATATAAAAATAAAATTAAACACTTGTCATAAGCGGCCAGATAAAATTGTTAAAGTGGGTTTATTTCTAATCATGATTTAGTTTTTGTTGTTGAAATTAGTACTTAAATTCGAAATCATCTTGTGCCTGTAGGCCGAGCCGGGAGGGGTTTTTAATGATTAAAACAATGATTAATTTTTACTAAAGACTGAAATTAAAAGCATCACAGTTTTAATCAAATTGTATAACAAGCGCAATTTTAACAGGATAGTAAAAACAGGGAAAAATTTTTTTTGTAGCTTTTAAAGGGGAAAAAGTCAAAATATCTTAAATTTTAAATTGAATAAATTATTATTCTTTATATTCAAAATCTTTTATTCAGTGTTTCAAACAATGGAAATGTCATTCAATAGAAATCAAAATTAAAAGTACCTAATTTAAATCAAAATTTATCATAAGAATATATTTAATATCACGATATAATGATCGACGTTTTGTAACGTGGAGAAATGTAAGATATGTCACGCTAAGTTGAAGTATTGGTGATTTTTTAATTTAATTGCTTTTATTTAGTACTAGCCGCCCTTGGCGACCAGTTTGGTCTCTCTTAAAATTTATGTTTGTGAAAGCATGCTAAGAATTATGTAATGTTACTTTTATTCATAATTTAATTTACTTGGACTCCTTTAAATATATTTAATATAACCACTTAGTTAGTATTAAGTTTTGTTGCGTTAAAATATCTCAATTTATTGATTTTCTGTGAGCAAGTAAACCCTATTGGTTTACAATGGCATTTACTATGGGAATTTTAGCGAAATATTAGAGATATCGCCAAGTAGGCGACAAATTTGGCGGCGTTTTGCGACAGAAAAGGGTCCGACCCCCTCCCCTATGGTAACCCCCCCCCCCTTAAAGATATGGAGATGCATTAAATGTTGTTCAATAACCAATGAGATGCGTTTCATTCGGGCGTTGCCATTAAACAATTAACAAATAATTGCGATTTCTGTGCCACATACGATAGCGTAATATATATATATATATATATATATAGGTAGATATTCTAAAATTTTTCACTTATAAATTACATAATTTTTAAAGTATACTTAAAATACTTCTGTTTCATAACTACATCTTTTAAAGAAAGCCTAATCAATATAGTTTACATACACATCCGAAGATTTAATAACTAACAACACCAATAAAAACTTCAAAACAACATATACGGCACAAAAATTCTTTGTTTTGTAAAATAAAAATGCAAGCCAAACAATGCATTATGCATAAAAATTAGAAAACATTTGCTTAAAAAAAAAAAAAAAAAAAAAAAAAAAAAAAAAAAAAAATCGCGCAACATTCACGAATTGAGCTTTCCATACAGCCGCGTATTTATTTTATGGACTTGTAAAATGCTTCATACTTGAACAAAAAAGGATAAAAAGTGAACTGCTCAATATTTCTTTGAACATATGAATATTTATTCTCGAAATTTGACGTTTAAATAACTTTATGTTTAAAATACATTTGCTCGCGAATGTTGTACTTACAATTAAATAACAAACGATGCACATTTTTAATCTACGCGGAATTCTTCAATTGTGAATTTATCACACGGTTACAAGAAAAATCTAATTTTTAGATGGACAAAATATCAGCGAAAAATTAGAAAATAACAAACTTTAAATCAAGATTATTAAGGATCATTTTTATAGTTAAAAACATTTTTAATAAATCAAATAAACGGAAGACTATTATTTTTTAAATATCACAAAATACGTTTGAACAGAGAAATAACCAAACTGAAAAAGAAATAGTAGAATACCTTTATAAAAATCATTGAAAATTTGTCTTTTATTGTCACAGGCTATAATTTGAAATTATTAATTTTAATAAATTGTGGGGCACATAATTCTTTACTTTCGTTTAAATATAAAACAATTTGCAATTTTTTTTATAGCTTTGTTCGTGTGTTACTCATTTACACATTAAGGACCATACGTTTTTATACTTGACACAAATTAAATGAAATTTTATTTTATGCAAATAAATTACTAATTAAGAGGAAAAAAAAAGATATTACAATTTTATTTTATGTGAGAAATGATATGTTGCGAAAAGTACAAATCGACTACATTGCAAATTCTCAAACACAAAAATTAACACATTTTACAACACTTTTTGTCACCAAATTAACAACACATTAATGTGTTGTGAATTAGAAAACTTCATATACAAAATAGTTTTTTTGCATTGTGATTGTATTCTTAATATGTTTCAAAAGTGTTGCTATCTAAAAATGGTGTTGTGAATTGTGTTGAAATCGTGTTGTAAATAGCGTTGATGAAAATATTTTCTTACAATAGTGTTGTGCGGCACAACACTTTGTCACCAAATTAACAACACATTGTAAATACCACATAATTTAGAACACTATAAAACAACACATGTAAAACACTTTCAAAACACTTTCTACATGGTGCATTTAAAATAACATACACACAAACTTAAACATACTATTTATTAAACATTTATAACACAATTTTAAAAATGAATGTTTTGAAATATTTTGAAAGCACATTTTCTCGTCTTGAATTTTTAGCAACACTTTTTGCACAATCTTTTTATTTGGCACAACACATTCGTAATACATTCACAACACAATCGAAAATGATTTTAGTTAGAAGTGTTAATTATTATGTTCAGTTAGTGTTGCAAAAGTATTTCACGAATTTACACCGTACATTTTTGTCGTAAACAAATATGAAAAGTATTTACTATATCCGAATATTTAATATATAACAACACCAATAAAAACTTCAAAATAACAGATGTGGTACAAAAATTCTTTGCTTTGTAAAGAAAAAAAAAATGGAAGGCAAATAATGCATTATGCATAAAAATGTGAAAACATAGCGTTGCTTAAAAAAAAATGAAAAAAAAAAAACTTTCGCGCAGCTTTCACAAATGCGCTTTGCAAACACCCGCGTATTTAGTTGATGGACTCGTAAAATACTTCATATTTCAACAAAACAGAATAAAAAAGTGAACTGCACTTCATTTTTTTGAGCATATGAATATTTATTCTCGAAATTTGACGTTTAAGTAACATTATGTAAAAATACATTTTCTCCGGAAAGTTGATATTACTTACAATTAAATAACAAACAATGCGCATTTTTTAATCCATGTTACTCTTTTGAATAGACATCGATCGAAATGATTTTTGGCCTAAAAGCTGAGTTTCGCCGAAAATTCGTTTTTGGCGAAATTGCTGCCCAAAACTCGTTCGGACCGAAGCTCTACCAAAATTACCTGTATCCCAAAAATATCTTTTCTTCTTTTGGAAATTTTCTACATTGCTCATTGATTTGAGCTGTATTGACTCTTTATTTATGGCTATGAACTTCACTGTTTATACACTCTCAGAAATAAAACTCTCACTTTTAACGATTCAGCAATCCTTGAGCTGTTTCGTTGTTTTTGACGATCATTTCGTACCAAAATCACGTGACTTTTAACGAAACGTAAACCCTCAAATATTTGACGAAAGTGTTTCCTCACCCACAGCCAGACTCAATGTATTTTAAGGAAACAATTGTGGTAGCTGTTTGAGAACGCAGGTATATGCTTGTTTAAGTTATTCCTGTCACAATTTATTTAAAAAACAGCACTTTTTAGCGTTTTTCAGAAAATACTGAAATATAGGTAGTTATTGTTTCTGCATTAGCTTTTTTTTAGGTGTTAAAGTTTTTAGGAATGTTTATTATTATTTTTATTTATTTATTTCTGTTGTTCGTTATGGTTTAATTCGAAAAGAATAAATTTCCTGCGTTCTACAAAATCTTTCAAAAAGAAAATTTGATCAATAAAATTTCAAAATTCCAGGATCTCTTTTCATTTAAGAAATATATTCATATAACAATCAGATAAAAAATATGCATAATTGATCCCTCTCCCCTTTATAAATTGTAGTTAAAATCTTAACCACCTACTCAAAGTGATAAAATTTCTCCCAGCCCAATGTCCACTTCAAAGCTCGTTACTTCTGAGCGACAAATTAACCAGACAATATTCTATTCATTCATTGAGCAAAGAAAATTTCTCTAATAAATTATATTAATCAATTCATATTATAAGTATTCCTTAACAATAGGAAAACCATAATAATAAATTAGACTTATTAGTTAAAATTTGCAAGAATTATAACAGCATCGATAAAATTACAATCAACATTATAAAAACATAAACATACAGTTGAATCCACTACATGCATCTAAAACCACATCCATGCGAGGACCCATTTGCAAGATAGAGCAACGGTAACTCCCACTCGGGTGGTTGTGAGTTCGAATCACCCTGAAGACATTATTTTTCCCCTCTGAATTAATATGGGTGCTTCTGAACTGTTCAATAGAATGCACCACCAGCCATCTTACTGCACTTTTTGAACAAGCACTATTCGTGTATATAGCAATGTGCAATACGTGTATATAGCAATGTGCAATAACGTGTATATAGCAATAGCAATGTGATAAATCATGTATTTTATATTCAATAATTTCGAGCGTAATTTCACTGCTGAAAGTTAATTGAAAAATTAATTTAAAATTATATCTGTGTTCACCAATGCTGAGTTTGGTGTGCTCATGAAGACTATTCCATCCTGTGCTGCAGTTGCAGCCCTACCAACATATATGGGAAATTCTAAGCTAGGCATCGTCCTCGTAGTTTAAATGATAGAGCACTTGGAGCGCTGTTCCAAGGGTTCCGGGTTCGATTCCCGGCTTGGACATTTTTCACATTGTTGGTTCTAAGCTTCGTTAGCAATGTAACAAATCACGTACATGTTCAATAATTTTGAGCGTAATTTCACTGCTGAAAAATTAATTAAAATTATATATGTGTTCACCGATGCTGGGTTTGTGCGTGTCTCGTGTTTCGTCGCAGGATTGTGTGCTCATGAAGACTATTCTATAGTGAGCTGCAGTTGCAGCTTTACCAAGATATGTGGAAATAATAAGCTAGGCATCGTCCTTGTAACTTAAATGGTAGAGCACTTGGAGGGCTATTCCAAGGGTTCCGGGTTCAAGTCCCGGCTTGGACATTTTTGACATTGTTGGTTCTACGCTCCGTTACCAGTGTGATAAATCACATGCTATACATTCAAATATTGCCATATTTTATGCAAAAGAAATGCGCATGTGACATTTTAAAACATGTCTATTACATTCGTTATTTTAAAAGTTTAAATATTGAATAATTTAAAAACTTATTTATTATTTTAACATACAAATTTGAATACAACTATTTGAGCTTGCCATTAACAAGTCTGCCAATCTTAAAAGGAATCCATTGAAATATGAAGGATTTGGTTTTTAATGTCCACTGTTCCCTTAAGCAAATTTTAACCCTTAAATGCCGGGTGTTGCTTTTCAGCAACATGCCCAATTTAGGCTCTAAAGTACTATTAGAATAATATTGAAGCTATAATGCCTAATGTTGCCAATAAAATATATTCCCAAATATTGTTAAATCGATTTTCAACATGTAGATGGCAACACTTGTGCTGTTTAAGAATAAAGATAGATTTATTTTTTCAATTGTTGCTACTTGTCCTTTTTTTTTTTTTTTTTTTTTTGGAAGCTTGCGAAATACCCTATTTTGTTCTGCAGTGAGCAAGTAAAATTTATTTCTTATTATAGTCCCTAAAATTCTTGTGTGTTTAATATTATAGAATTTTATCAAAGAAAATTATTTGTTCAATTAAAGACGAGTACTTCCGATTAGTAACAAACTGTTTTTCAGCCGTAAACCATACTTAAATCATAATATGATTTTTTAAAGTATTTTTTGCATGATTTATTTAAAAAATGAAAGCCAAAAAACATGATTACAATGATTTTTGAAAAATCAGGAATTTAAGGATTAAAATCTTTTAAATTTTCATAAATTGCATATAACAGAGAAGTAATTAAATTGAAAAGAAATAGTAGAATACTTCTAAAAAATCATTTGAATTCTGTTATTTTATTGTCACAGGATATTTCATAAATAAGCGCTAATTAAGTTAAACCAATCTTTGCTCTCATAAATCAGATATTTCATTTAAATATAGTCCAAATTATAACTAATAAAACTTTAAAGTTTCCCAAAATGACAATTGTAGAGAAAGAAAAAGAAGAGAAAAAAATAAAAATACATGACGCAATAAAAAAATTTCGTTTGAACATTTTATTTTTTCAAGTAAACATTATAATTTAGTATCTGGAAAATTATTTTTGAGCTTTCATATAAAATATTTCATTTAAATGTTAAAATTACAGATATTTCACAACTATGTCTTCCTATGTATTTTGCATTAATATATTCTGCAGACTCATCAGAAAATTTGAATTTAAAACAACAGCAATAAAAACTTTAAAACAGCACATGTGTCACGAAAACATACCCTTTATTGCAGAATTTCAACTACGTGGCTTTTAAAAATAAACAAAATACAGAAATGAATGTATTATGCATAAATATTTGAAAACAGAACTTTGCTTTGCTTTGAGCAAAATATGCTGGTTTGCATTTACATGACAAATATTTTTCTATCAAAAACAACAGCTGCGTTTATAAATAATAGGCTTATAAAAAAATTCGCGCTTAGACAAAAAAAATCATTACATAGATTATGTAATGTTTATTATCAAAATTTGATGTTTAGTCATTTTTGTTTAAAAAAAAAATAAAAGTTGTTAACATACCTACGCTTCAATAAAATGTAATGTATTACATAAATTTATCCCTAAATAAGTGTCTCGGTGTATTAATAGATAATGTATAATTTTTCACTGTAAATAGGTAAAAAAGAGGGAATTTTAATGTTTGAATCAAAGCTATTTCAATGTTTATTTTAAAAGAAATTGGCCTATCAATTTGGTATCTAAGCCTTTTTTTTCCAACCCTTTTTCAACCAGTCTGTGCTTATAACTGATAAACATTTTCTCAAAAAGTTTATTCGTATTTCCCACATTCATTTTATATCGATACAATAACTATGTCTCAACAAAACGTTTCTTAATTTAGTACAATCTTATTTTACCTTTTTTTTTTTTTTTATCACTGATAGCCCTTAATTTCAGCACGGACGGAATGGAAAATTATTCAAATTTACGTCATTAGAAAATTGTTACTATATGAATAAATGAACACATTTTCCTTGAAACATGAAAACATTTTCAACAAAAGAAATATTTCCCTTTTTAACACTTTCCAACATAGTTGTAAAGTGTTTATCAATTCGTTTTGTCTGTCTGTCCGTCTGTCTGACTTCCATGAAATGATTATATGTTATTGGGTATCACTATGGCATGTTCGGTATCGAAAATGAAGTGTGCAACATTATCGGTTCATTTACGAGGTCACTTTCCGTTGCATTACTGTCTATGGGGAAAAATCGTTTGCCGTAATGATATTATAGTATCTTAAACATATTGAAATTGATATACTTTACTGAGGTTTACTACAAGGTTCTTAGTACAGAACATGGTGTGTATAGAAATTATTGTCCATTTACAGGGACACACAAAAGAAAATTGGTTATAGAAGAAAATGAGCAATAATTGAACTATTGAAGCCTATGAACAATAATTACTGGAAGTGCGTTTTGAGCTTCGGTATGCATTTTTAAATTTAATTATTATTTTTTTACTATTTATTGGTGTGTGTAAATTGTATAGCTCTTACATAGGGTCGTACAAAAGTTCCCAAAAACATTCGTTGATTGACGAAAATTGTTGAGGGGAAATTTTCAACTGTGCTGTGCGTTTAACTTAACTAACTTTTAGCATACTATGTATTATGCATGTAATAATAAATAATTTTTTCGGCCTTTTATCTTAGTTAAACTATTCCAAATGCTTATAATAGCTACCTTTTTTTTTTACCTCTCTTTAATAATATCTTAATTACCTTTTCATTTTATGCCTTTAATCCAGCGTATTCTTTTATTTATTATTCTAAAAACGTTTAATCTGATAATAACTATACTTCTTCATAAAACACACTAAAATAATTTATTTCTTTTATTTCTAACACAATAAATTCTTTTTTCTTCCAAATGTTTATTAAATATCATTTTGTGCCATATCCCATGAGTCCTTGCAAGCATCCCGTTTTCTCAATAATGCTACCGCTGGTAGGTATTAAGTTCGATCACCTACGTCAAGCACCTCCAACTCTTTTATAGGTCTTTACCCTATCGCTAGCGAGTTCTTCTGTCCCGATCCCCCCTCCTCTTTCCACGGAGTTGGTTAATTGCTATGTAATGTAACCGTTCGCGTCTTTTTTTTTTTTTTTTTTTTTTCTTTTTTTTGGAATTTAACCATTTATATTCATTTGGAGAAGTAGATTTGGAACAGATGTCATATTCGCCCCATATTGGCGCGATTTTTTTCTGTCGCCAATATCATATAGGCAACAGGTACTTAACTTGCGTCAAAGTGTCGTTATTTTGTTTGATGTGGTAACCCGGATTATATTGTTTATGCTGTTGATGTTTTCGCCAAATTGGCAACCGAAAAAAATCGCGTCAATATGGGGCGAATATGACATCTGTACCGTAGATTTTTAGGATTATTGTATTGCTGGAAAAATCCTTTGTCACCTGGGGAGCTACTTTTGCTGTATTTTCGTCAAGCTGTTTTTAATGTTTGATAACTAGCGGTTTATGTTTACGATGTAACAAACACATCGAACATGGGTAGCACGATTACTAGTGGAATTAGTACATTTTATGGTCATCTAATAAATAATTGATGAATCTTACGGTTTCAGTTGTTATTTCTGGGAGAACTACCAAGGGATGTAGGCCTGATTTTCCGCTCCGACCATGAATTCACGACTGCAAACTTTTATTTCTCAGTTGAAGATATATCACGAGTGTACTGTTGCTGCTTAATACCGATATGTTTCTATCCTACTATTGAAAGCATATCGCATGCATACATAACATATCTGTAGGTAATATGCAGGACTGCACAAAAAAATCGTATATTTTAACGACTATTCATGGTAATAGCAGAAATCGTGTTTTCAAATGCGTTATGCATTTTCCAAATTTTTTATTTAGACATAATTTTTCACCTAAGTAAATTGTGCAGTTTTGTTATAGTATTCTGAATGTGATGGAAAAAGTTTCATAATCTATGCTGTGCGCATGATTTTTCGTTCTTGTTTAACATTAGGATATGATTTCTTATATTATTGTTAGATAACTATTTATTCGATCGCACAATATTTTGTATAGTATCTGAAAGTCCAGTGAAAACTACAGATTTTTTCTGCATTTTTATAAAAATTAAAACTTCGTTTTTGTTTAATTGCTGTAAATGTATAAAGAATATTTTTAAATGTTTCTTTTAAATTACAATTCAGTTTTTTTTGTATCTGGCAGTCAAATCTTGTTACTGATTTTTAACCCAGATCATGATGAGATAGTGCATTAAAATTTGGAATACATTTGTATTCATGAGGTCAATACATGAATTGGACATGAGAGGGGGAGACGGTTGATTTCCTATGGAGAAATTAGTATCACCTTCAATAATGAGCATTTGCTGAAAAGTACTAATGTCTGGGTTAGCACAATAGCTCAAAGTTTTGGCCAACGCCAAATTTGGCGACACAAATAAATTGTTATATAAGAAGCAAACTTGGCGACAGCTGTTTAATTTTGCGAAATACTCATTTCTATTTTATAGTGCATTTAAAAAAATACATGGGTTTTTTTTTCAGATATTTGCAAATATTGGTGAAAGCATGTTTTGTAAAAATACAGTTATATTATTTATTGTATGCATTTAAATGTTAGAAATCGTATTTGTCGCATTATATTTAATTTTTTGTTTTTCTTTTGCAGGTGAGTTAATTAATACTGTTTTCCTGCCCATGATGTTGTGTATACGATTTTCTTATTCTGTGGCTGTCAAATCCACTGTTAAAGTAGTTCCAGGTAGAATAATTTCAATAAAATACTCTCTATTCTGCACCATTGCTACTATTGCTACTATTACGATAAAAGACATGCGTATGGCGTTAATGTTTGTATAAATATAACTTGCTGAATATGAAGTTTGATTATAAAGCTGCAAGATTTCGCTGGTTAAAAGGGCTTTCTTAATCAGTTAATATGTCCACAGAAAATGAATAATTATTGGATTAGTTCAAAAATTATTATCTCCCAAATTAAATGTTAAGGCTTGTATGTATTCTTAGAAAAACGTTAAGGCTTCTATGTAGTTGTAAGGCTCGAATGTAGTTCATAGAAGACTTTTACATATGCAGCAAATTACCCCAAGTAATAATTCGTTAAGTTGTAAGGCTCGAATGTAGTTCATAGAAGACTTTTACATATGCAGCAAATTACCCCAAGTAATAATTCGTTAATCGAATCCATGTTAAAGTATCGGTTAAAGCGTTTTCTATACTAGTTAATTCTTCTACAAAAAATAAATAATTAGTGGATTGGTTAAAAAATTATTGTATGTCAAATTAAAGGTTAATGCTAGAGAGGTTCTTCATTGGAGCGTTATATATATATATACATATATCCAGCAAGGAACTCCAAGTAATCACTTTTGAATCTAATCCATAATAATATATCGGTTAAAAGCATTTTCTTCAATAGTTAACATATTTAAAGAAAATAAATAATAAATGGGTTGGGGGCAAATTATTGCTTGCCAAATTAGTGGTTAAAGATATGGAGGAAGACATTGAAGCTTTTTATATATCTAACAAATGGTTCCAAGTAATCCCCAGTTAAACTAATACGTAGCAAGACTTCGGTTAAAAGCGTTTTCTTAATTACTTAACATGCCTACTGAAAAAAAATGATTGGCTGGTGAAAAATATTTTGTATTAAAAGGTTAAAGTTAGGGAGATGTTTAATTGAAGCTTTATAGATATCTGGCAAATGATTTCGATTGATCACTCGTTAAATTAATGCATGATAAAGTATCTGGTTACATATTTAATTGATAAACATAATGTAATTACAGAAAAATCTTCTCTATTCACTGGTATGTTATTAGTTTAGCAGAGCAGATGAGAATGACGTCAATGCTGTTATAAAATAACTTTAGTTGATACATACTTTCATTATTCAGATACAAGGTTGTAGTGGACAAAATACTTTCTTTGATTCGTTAATTTGTACTCAAAATATTAAATTATTAAAGAGTTGAATCAAAACGTATTGGCTGAAATAACACCTGAAACGTAGAAAATCAAAAACGTTTATATTTTTCAATTGTCTGCGATTAAATAAAGCGAAGATTAGTAACCGGAAATAGTCAACACAAATGTAAAGACTGTACGCGCTTGGGGTACTTAATAGATTTCACATATGTCAGTGACGGGCTAGGTCATCGACCGAGAGCAGTGATACATAGAAGCATCTAGAAAACAGCATGCGCATGGTAACAAGCAAGCTCAGTAGATAATGGCGCTGAAAGGGTAGAAGTTCTTTAACAACAAAAAAAAAGGTTGTGTCAGCGGTTGGCTTCGTACCAGAAAATTAGCCCCGTTGCAAAATTCCCTTGTTAAAATGTAGCTTGCTCTGAGAGTATTTCACTTAAATATTGCCCTAAATGCTTTGTGTGGACAGACGACTTCAGCCTACTCATGGTTACGGTCGTGCGATGCCTAGACCGAGTCTGTAAAATCCCAACCACACTTTTATATAGTGTACATTTAATCAAGTTATATTAAATAACTACAAAAAATACAAGTCTGGTCCTTTGATATGGGGCCTAGCCGTGACACCCTTTGTTTTGACAACACGAAACATCACATGGAGTAGGAAAAACAAAGAAAAAAATTCTAAAAACTTGCATGTTTCGATTTTGTTGGATCGTGTAATTATTAATTATTATTTGTAAATAATGATTAATACCAACGAAATTGAAACATGAAGTTGTCTCCATGCATTTTTTTGTTTTTGTTTTTCCTGCTTCGTGTGACGTTTAGTGACGTCAAAACACGTGTTACAGCTTTCTCCCTTACCTAGGGGGCGTTGATATTACCGTATTATAAGCGACACTAACTAATTACTCATTAAGGGTTCAGGTACCCTTTGATCCAATAAAGTACATGGAAAAATGACCTCTGTAAGAATTGCTTTCACTCTTTAACTAATTGACTTTTAATTATAAAATTGAAAACACATGTTAGGAACGATTTATTTTATCAGTTTAAGTTGTTAAATAAACAACTAAATTTAAAAAAATCAAAAAACCCGAATGCGTAAAAAGCGAACTAATCAATTATTTCTCATCAATATGAAATTATTTTTTTTCAATTCCAACCATTAGTTCTCACTCTCGCTATATATATCTTGTTCAAATTTTCAATCGTTAATAAAATTCTTATTATTCATCCAATCAAGCTCAAATAATTTTTTTAAAACTAGTAGTGGATGACACTTGATGTTAATCCAGTTTTTTTTTTCAAATATTAATTCATTATTTAAATTAAATTAATTAATTTTCAATAATCGAGAGAGCCCTCTTCTTGATCACGGTATTTTAAGACCGAAAGAGCCATCTTCTTGATGAAGGCGTTTTAAGCGCCACTCAAGCGGAAAGAAGAATGGGAGAAAAAAAATTCTCTTATTGACCTAAGTAGGAATTGACTTAATAGTCCAGGCAATAGAGACCGTATAGCGGCTCTACCTAGCAAAATTCATGGTAGTTCTGGAAAAAGGCTTACTATATGTTTTTTGGGTCGCTGAATCCGAATTTTTAACTTCCCTCCAAAATTTCCCACAGCAACGCCCACAAATTTTGGTAAAATCCCTCCCCCCCAAAAAAAGTTTTTATTAAAAAATCAATTTTTTATTGTTTTAGGGGAAAAGTATCTAAAAATTCAGAAAGTAGACAAAATTTGCAACAAATTAGATATATGACATTATGACTTAGGATGAAGGGGAAGGGGGGATCTGCCTCGGAACATGCGCGCGGTGCTGCGTGAACTAAGTTGCGCAATTCCACTTAAGCACGTACACATTCGCACTCCCATCTCCCCTCCGAACTTTCTCTATAAGGTTTACTTTAAGTTTTTTAGGTCGCTGAATCCGAATTTTTAACTTCCCCCAAAATCCCCCCCCCCCCCGAAACCCACCCCAATAGTTGTCTTTGCCAAATAGTTAAAAGCATTACAAAATTCAGAAACTAGACAAAATTTGCAACAAATAGGATACATGTTATTATGACGTAGGATGAACGGGAGGGGGAGGGCTGCCTCTGAACATGTACTGCGGCGCTACGTGCACTAAGTTATGAAGTCCAGGCAATAGGGGATTTTACCTGGCAAAATTAATACTAGTTCTGGATTTCGACTCTCCTTATGTTTTTTGGGTAGCTGAATCCGAATTTGTAACTTCCCACCAAAATTTCCCCCGGCAACCCCCCAAAAATTGATTTTTGAAAAAATTTGCTTTTTGAGAAAAGCGCGCGGGGAATGTTCCGAGGCAGCCCCCTCTCTCCCCGTTTATCCTACGTCATAATGTCATATATTCTATTTGTTGCAAATTTTGTCTAGTTTTTGAATTTCGTAATGTTCTTCCCCTAAAACAATAAGAAATTTAAGTTAATAACAACTATTTTGGGGGGGTTATGGGGGGGGGACATTTTGGGGTAAGTTAAGAATTCGGATTCAGCGACCCAAAAAAATTAAAGTAAACCTTATAGCGAAAGTTCGGAGGAGAGATGGGAGGGCAAATGTAAACGTGTGAGTGGTTAAGTGGAATTGCGCAACTTAGTTCACGCAGCACCGCGCGCATATTCCGAGGCAGATCCCTCCCTTCCCCTTCATCCTAAGTCATAATGTCATATATCTAATTTGTTGCAAATTTTGTCTACTTTCTGAATTTCTAGATACTTTCCCCCTAAAACAATAAAAAATTGATTTTTTTAATAAAAACCTTTTTGGGAGGGCTTTTTACCAAAATTTGGGGTGTTGCCGGGGGAAATTTTGGTGGGAAGTTACAAATTCGGATTCAGCGACCCAAAAAACATAAAGTAAGCCGATTTCCAGAACTACCATTAATTTTGCTAGGTAAAATTCTCTATTGCCTGGACTATAAAATATATTTTTTATTTTTTATATTACTTCTTTACATTACTTACCTCTTTTTTTTATTTACTTATATTGATGACTTTTAAGTTGTGTTTAATTGTTAGTTCCTATCTATAAACACTGTTTTGATGAGGCCTATAAATGTCTATGATGGTTAGAGTTGCAGTAAAGCTTGAGATCCACAATATATACACAACTTCCAGATTGTATAATATTTTAACGCAGCTTCTGACTGTAAAATAGTCAATGAAACATCGTCTTCATTTTGAAAGGCCTATCCAATAATATGCCACTCAATAGGGCGCGTAATTTTTTTTTTGTTTCTACCGCCATTTTGTATTTTACGGTTGCCATTTAGAATTTATAAAAACAAAACCTAGCCTATAACCATTTGGCCGTCAGGAAGAATTGATAGAGACCTCATTCGTTAAAATCCATCCAGCCGCTGGGTTGTTTCGAGAGTATAAAAAAATCCACATACACAGATACGCGTGAAACACATAACCCTTCTTTTCAGACGGGTAAAAAAGTATACACATATATAATTTTTTAAATTTATTTTTAAAGATAATACAATTTTTACGAAAGAATTATTTATGCATACATTGCGCGCATGATTTTTCCCATTTGAATGGCTGAAACAAACAAAGATTTTTTTAACGAGTACAGATATAAAGTGTTTTCAAACTGAACTACAATGAAAACAATAAAACTTGTAGATCCCGAGAATTTATTTATTTATTTTTTATTTTTTTATTTATTTTTTTTTTTTTAAGAAATTCGAAATATCGAGATTTTTTTATAACAAAAGTAGTCGTGAATTTTAAACTTCTTACTTGAGAAACATAATAATATGTCATTTTGTGCTTGTGTGTGTTTAATACAGTCCCCGAAAATTTCGTGAAATTCTACGTAAACGTTTTTTAGAAATCGTGCGCGCAATTATCAAAATTGCTGTTTTGAGAAAATTGACATTAAAGATTAAATTACCCCTTGATCATATAGCAAAAGCTAAAAGTGTTTTAGACGTAACTTCTCTTCTAAGGCGAAATTTTGTATGGGGTTTGTTTTTAAATGCTCCTAAAGAATCATATTTAATTATAAGCTATTTAAAAAATAATAAATTTTTGGACGCTTTAAAGGTTACCTGACCTCTTAAATTAAAGAACGGTAGCTTATAGATTACATATTTAATTTGAAATACCTTAACATTATTATTTTTTTTTTCAATTCAACAAAATTATTGGAATTACTGTTGTTGATCCAGCACAATTGTCATTGCCTCAATATAATTTCTATGAACGTTAAAAGAGACTTACGCACTTGGGTTACGTAATAACTTAAGCGTATATTACTCTATTATAAGCGACACTAACTGATTACCCTTTAAATTAAAGAACGGTAGCTTACAAATTACATATTTAATTCGAAGTACCTTAACATTATTATAATTATTTTTTCCTATTCAACAAAATTATTGTAATTATTGTTGTTGACACAGCAAAATTGTCATTACCTCAATATAATTTCTATGAACGTTAATAGAGACTGTACGCACTTGTGGTACATAATAACTTGCGTGTATATTACTCTATTATAAGCGACACTAACTACACTGCTCAAAGCAATTAAAGGATATTGCAGTTTTAGGTGGATTTTGTATCTAGTAAACTGTTTAGCTGATTGATACATGGTCGACAGACATAGTAGGTTATATGAGAATAAATTACACATGTTTGACAGAAAAAAAATGCATTTTATTGCGCATTTGTGTACTAAAGGAAAAAAACACAATTTGTGCATATGAGAAAAAAAAGAATAAGAAAAGGTGTTTTCTTCAAAGAAAATCATTTTCAGTAGGGGGTATGGTTTCCACGGGCGGCCAGCAACGTTGAACACCTTTGAGGCATGGACTCAATGAGGCTATTAATGACGAGTTGGGGTATTCTGCCCCACTCTTCCAGAAGAGCTCTTTCCAGTTCTTGGAGAGTTTGTGGGGGTTGTTGGCGGCCAGAAACTCGTCTTCCTAGAGCGTCCCAAACGTGCTCGATTGGATTCATGTCTGGAGAACACGCTGGCCATTCCATTCGAACGATTCCTTCCTCGAAAAGGAAATCCTCCACCAGGTTTGCACGATGTGGCCTGCAGTTATCGTCCATTAAAATGAAGTTATCTCCGATTGCTGCAGCGTAAGTGACTACAATATGTCTGAGGATCTCATCCCTATATCGGCGACCAGTTAGACCTCCATCTCGAATGATGTAGAGGTCAGTGCGCCCGTCAATGGAGATGCCACCATACACCAACACACCTCCACCGCCAAATCTGACACTTTCGTGCACGAACGCAGGATTATTCCTATTGCCACGGTCCCTCCAGATGAAAATACTCCTATTATCCGGATGCACAGAAAAACGGGACTCGTCAGAAAATAGAATATTGCTCCATTCATTTCTCCCCCAGTTGACATGCTCGGTTGCCCACTTCCTGCGGTCGCGACGATGCCTTGATGTTAATCTAACACATACCATCGGTCGGCGAGCATACAGACCTACAGCATGGAGCCGGTTTCGGACAGTCTGAGTTGAAATCGTGGTGCCTGTAGCCGAGCGAAGGTGTTGTTGGAGAAGAGTAGCGTTCAGGGTTCGGTGTCTCCGAGCTGTTAACGCTAAGTACCGATCGTCATTGGGCGTTGTTGCCCGTCTACGACCTTGCCCTGGTCTTCGGCCTGCACATCCACTCTCCAAAAAACGGTTCCAGATCCTGGAAATGACACTTTGTGACACTCCAATGGCTTGCGCTACTTCGGCTTGAGTTTGGCCCCCTTCTAACCTACCAACAATTCTCAAAGCTTCTGAATCTGTCAAATGACTTCGCTGAGACATCGTACTCATCGAAACAAAGCAATCACTGAATGCCGATCATCCTTGTCTTCATTCTCTTTTATCCAGTTGAAAGTCAAATTTCATTCGCTGCCGCTGAAGCGACGTTTTTGACGTCGAACTCAAAATTTGCATACTCCACAGTTTGAAAACCAGAAAAATTTGCATTTGTGATTCTCTTCTTCTATTTTCGGCAAAAAAAAATTTCGTTTATATCTTTATTTTATATAAAACTTCAAATATCCTTTAATTGTTTTGAGCAGTGTAATTACTCTTTAAATTAAAGAACGGTAGCTTATAAATTACTCGTAAGGTATTCGAAGTACCTTAACATTATTATAATTATTTTTTTCTTCCAAAGAAATTATTGTAATTATTGCTGTTGACCCAGCTAAATTGTCTTTACCTCAATATAATTTCTATGAACGTTAATAGAGACTGTACGCACTTGTGGTACGTAATAACTTACGCGAATATTACTTTATTATTAGCGACACTAACTAATTACTCTTTAAATTAAAGAACGGTAGCCTATAAATTACATATTTAATTCGAAGTACCTTAACATTATTATAATTATTTTTTTTCTATTCAACAAAATTATTGTAATTAATGTTGTTGGACCCAAAAAAAATTGTCATTGCCTCAATATAATTTCTACGAACGGTAATAGGGACTGTACGCACTTTGGAACTTACGCGTATATTACTGTATTATAAGCGACACTAATTACTCTTTAAATTAAAGAAAGAAAACTTATAAATTACATATTTAATTCAAACTACCTTAAAGTTATTATAATTAATTTTTTCTACCAAAATTATTGTAATTAATGTTGTTGGACCCAAAAAAAATTGTCATTGCCTCAATATAATTTCTACGAACGTTAATAGGGACTGTACGCACTTTGGAACTTACGCGTATATTACTGTATTATAAGCGACACAAATTACTCTTTAAATTAAAGAAAGAAAACTTATAAATTACATATTTAATTCAAACTACCTTAAAGTTATTATAATTAATTTTTTCTACCAAAATTATTGTAATTATTATTGTCGGTCCAGCAAAAAGTTCATTGCCTCAATATAATTTCTATGGACGTTTATAGATTTTCTGTGCTCTATTACGCGATAAAGAAAAGTTTGTCAGTGCAAATATAAAATGGAACTGGTTGGTGGGAAAATTTATTGCATAATTGCATGATTTCGTAAGATAAAACATTTTTCTTGTTCGTCTAATATGTAGATAAAAAAAAATAGATATTTTAGGGATCACTACATCCTTTTCTACTAAAGTTTATATCATTACTTAGATCCCAATCATTTATAATGACCGCTGCTAACGAATCATTTATTAAACTAATGCATGGTAGCGTACGGATCACGTATTTAACAAATGTTAAGGCACATAATTTTAGCAAAATTTCCTCTGTACACTGCTACTACTATTAACATTATGATAAAAAAGAAGTGATCAAATCTGCTATAAAATGAATTTTTTTTTTTAGATGATTTTTATTTTACGGTTACGTGATTTCGATGATAGAAACAATTTTATTAATTAGGTAATATGCCAAAAAAGCAAATATTTAACGACTGGGTGAATTTTTTTTTTTTTTTTTTTTTTTTTTTTTTTTGGCAAATTGGAGGTCAATGTCTGGGTAGTAGTTCAGTCCCACTTCTTAGACATTCAGGAATTCATTCTAATAATAACTTTGAAATTAAAATATTTTGTAAATGTTCGATAAACGCGCATTACTAGATACCGATGTTCGCAATTATATATGAAATTTTTTTAACAACCTGAATATAGCATTTTTTTCCTCATTGTAATTATAGAAATATTATTCAATAAAACGAAAACATCAAGGTAATTTTGAAACTCGGTATACAGGATGTCCACACAGTTTATTTTAAATTTCAAACTTTTAACACACCAAAAATAAACAGATACATGTGTTGATAGTACAATATTCGGAATATATGGGGCATTCTCACAATCTTTTGACTTTTGTGAAAAATAATCTGGCGAAATTAAACTTGCTAAAATAACATTTAATCTGATAGACGAATGCCTTAATGATTCATAATAAAGAAAAAATGGTCAGCAGCAAAAACAAATTTATTTAACTGAAGTTTAGGTTAAACTTGCAAGTTTAATTTTCCTTGCCATTTTACCACTATAACTTTTTATTTTCTTCTAAATTTTTACTTATAATGAAATTGCATAGTACCCACAGAACATTCAAATAAGAAATAATAAAAATTTAGTGTTTTTAAATAACATTGTCTTAAAGGCGTGTTAAAGAAGGGACGGTAAGGTAAAAAAAGGGTACGGCATAGGAAAAAAGGGACGGTAAGGATGGAACGGTACGGAAAATTACCACCTATTTTTAGGCAAATCATGTTAAGACTAAGTGATAGCAACAATGTTCATTGATTTCTAGAAACAGTTGTTATCAATGGATTAAATTATTTTTTTTTTCAATTTACCTCAAAAACTGCAGGAATAAACCTTGGGGATGTAAGACTACCAATAAAGCCACGATCTTGAAATTGATATTTAAATGGTGATTTAAATTCTGCAGTCAATTTTCTGTCAAAGAATTTTAGGCATTCTTTCTCTAGCATACATGAGAAAAAACTTGAAAAAAATTTTGCGGCTGCATCTGAAGTGATTTTCTGTATAAGTTTAGCAACACGGACGGCAAGGATAAAAAACCCAGGGACAGAGTTCAAAAAATAATATCAACCGTAAAAATGTGTGCAGGTTAATTTTTTGCTACATATTTATATAAAACAATTGTCTCAGTTCCGGAAAAAAATTACATCGAATTATTTTTAATGAAACAATTTTACACAGACAGCTCAAAACTTAAAAATCAGCATCAGGGACACGGGACGGTATAGGAGTTTTCCTGGTATTTGGACCCCCAACATTGTCCAAAACTTATGTACCTCGTTAATATTGTTATGCAATCATGCAATGGGATGCTCCCCAGTATATGAAATGGAATAAAACACAAAAACGTGTATTAAAATAAAAATTATTATTCAGGGACATGGAAGTCAAAAGATTGTGAGAATGTCCCATATATTGACGGATTTTTTGCACCAATTAATAAATCTTCTTACGTGTGTCTGTATGTAAACACGTAAAGGCTATAATTGTCAACGTTTTCTCTGATACACTTTTCGTCCATCCTTGCCTTATCCAATGGAGAGCCGGTATCAACGAATTTCTTTGAACACTTACATCAAAGCGTGAATGTCAAGAAATTCATGGAGACCGGTTAGTATTGTATAGGGTGGCCCATCTGTTGGTTCTTTTTTGAACTATTAATATTTCACAGTTTATTTGTGTCAGCTGTCATGTGTCATGCATGTATGAACTGTCAAATGTATGTCATTTGTAATTATTGACTCGTTGACAACACAACAACGGTGCAACGGCACACACTGCTCGCCAAACCATCAACTTATTGAACGAGAAATTTCCAGATCGCGTAATATCAAGAAATTTTTATGTGCATTGGCCGCCAAGATCGTACAATTTAACCCCAATGTATTGTTTTCTTTGGGGTTTTTGAAAAGTGACGTGTACGTCAATGCCCTCCGCACAATCCAAGACCTCAAACGTAACATCCGGGCTGAAATTTTGGCCACGGATCAGCTCATTCTGGGAAAAGTCATCGAAAATTTTGATGTTCGGATGATGACATGTAAGTGGAGCTGCGGTGGCCACATGTGTGATATTGTATTCCATACATAAATGTCATAGACCCACCTTCCATGTTCAATAAATAATTTCGATTTTCACTCATAAAAATTAATTTTCTTTCATAATAAAAAAAGAAGCAACTGATGGACAACACTTTACATATCACGGAGTGGACAAAAAAGTGTATCAGATTAAAACGGCGACGAAATTGTAAAGAGCCTTTGTAGGGACCCTGTATAATTCAGCGTAATGTATGGTTTGACGTAACCCTTAGAAGACTTTGGGATATCTTTTGAACCACTTAATTTAAGTCCAGATTTCCGCAAGAATTTTCTAACAACATTATATAATTTCCCAGAAACAAGCTGTGAAACTGCTTTTCTTTATTTTCAAACAAATATTTAAAAATATGCAACATAAATTCAACATTTTAGAAAATCTATTATTTGCTCCTGAAATGGTTAAATCCAATTCACTATATGCTTTATATACTTACCAACCTCCTACAAATTTCCCGTAGAAGACGGTTTAATTTACTGTTTAATCACGTTTTGAACCAAAATACTTATTCGATATATCTTTATTTATTTAATTTCTTATTTCTACGTGAAACGTTTTTATGGAATTTTCTGGTTTTAAATGTGTTGAACTCGAGTCCATTTAATTTACATTTTATGGAAGAATTCGGGAAGATTGGCAGAAACGTCTTTCTCTAAGATTCTGTGTTCCATACATTTAAACATATGTATGTCGCTTATAAATGTCTGCTATGTTATGAAGATCATTTACAGCAAGTGGAACCCGCTCCATTGTCGTAATTGATTCTAAAATAAACGAAAAAAAGGTTTCAAGATTTACTCCAGACATACATATAATTTACTACTCAATGCACCACTTGTTACATCTGGTGAGTGGATATTTCAACAAGACAATGATAGTTACCATGTTTCTCAGCCTATAAAACATGGTTGGAAGATAATTGCGTCCAAGTTCTTGACTGTATTCAAACAGACCTGATCTGAATCGAATGGAAAATCTTTAAAGTATTTTAGTTTAGTCTTTTTATGAAGGCGTTTGAGAATATCGAACAAAACGTGAACTCATCAATGTTGCCTATAGTAATACAGTCGGACCTCTATTTAACGAACCTCTATTTTGCGAATTTCTCTATTTTGCGAACTTTTACTTGGAACCAAGAACATTTTGAAAATTTCTTCGTTAAATAACCTCCAAATAGCGAAGTGCATTCTCTATTTAACGAACTTTTCCTTGGAATCTAATTTTTTCTACTCCCTATTTCTTAAAATATTACTGGACATTTCAAACTTATTCTTTCTCTTAACACATTTTATGATGATCAATGACCATGAACAGGTCTTACCAGGCACCTAACTCACCGAGAGTAGTAAAATTGCTGTGATTCTTTGCTTTCCATCCAAGAAGTGCACACTTTCAATATTCCCTTTTAACCCTTAATGGAGCTGCTCCATGTCCTTAAACTATAGTTTCTCGTTTTCTAGATTGTTGATCATGATCAATCGTGTTGATAATTTCGGTTCTTATAGCTCAAAAATGTCAAAACGAAAGGGCTTGAGCATCAAAGAAAAAAAAATTATTCTTGATGAGGTGGATAAAGGCGTGAAGAAAAAGAATACTGCTTTAAAATTTGTTATTCCTCCAAACAGCTTATCAACCATAATAAAAAATCGTGATTTTATCATAATAAAAAATCGTAAAATTATTTTTTTAACTGAAAATACAATGTATTTCCAAACAATGTTTTGTTTCATTCTTATTTTCCTTGCAGTTTTCTTTTTGATGGGTAAAATAAATAAAACAAATAGATATAATTTATAAAAAAACGTGTGACTAGTTACTTTTTTTTAATTATATTTAGTGTTTATGGACTTAAATTACGTTTTATGTAGTTTAAAGTATTTTAAAAAGTGACTCTCTATTTAACGAATTTTCCATATAACGAACTTTTTTTCAGGATTTAGCTACTTCATTAAATAGAGGTCCGACTGTATAAAAAACGATACCATATCTAAACGCACTGCAACACTTATAGATCGATTGATAAAGACAGTTGAAAAAAAAAGGTACATTTATAAGTTATTGATTTAAATAATTCATCGAAAAATCGTAGACCGCATACGTATTTCAGACATAAAGGGCAGCAAAAATTAAAATATGTCATTATTTTACCAATACTAGTAATTTGTATAGTTTGGAAAACTGTATATTCCTATTAATTTTGACTTAAATAAACTGGGCTCCTTATTTCTTGTCCTTATATTTTCTAGAAATGTTTTACAATAATTTTTTTCATGATCTTAAACTTTTTTTCAGTGCCATAAATATGTATGTCTCTTTTATGTCTGTTCAGAGTGAATCGTTTTTCTTACATACAAGGGATTGAATTTAAATATTTTCATCATTTACTTAAAAAAAAATCCCGGTCATTTGAAGCGTTTTTATGAAAACTGCTCTCTTGTGCGCCCGATTTTGATTTTAACCCTTTGAGCTCTGGAGGATGAATTTCTTCAAAATTCCCAAATGTCACATTGGCACCAGTATTTTAAAACAGAAAATTCAGTTTAAAATATACACAAAAAATGCATTAAACTCTTTTCAAATAAATTTGGCCAAATATTCCGGTGTCATTGTGACATTTGAGAATTAAAATTAAGTGGGCAGAAATTCAACCACCAGAGCTCAAAGGGTTTTAAATGGTATTTTATAATTTATAAAAGATTTTTTGCCTCCCTTGTATCTTCAATACTCATTCTTTCTTTGGAGTATTTAATGCTTTTTCTTCAGTTTTAACGATTTGGCTTCGTTTATAGGTACATTTTAGAGCTATATTTTCTTTTCGTAAAAAAAAAAAAAAAAAAAAAAAAAAAAAAACTTTAGATCATGTGAAGTAGATTTTTCAAAATAGAAGGCTCGTACTTAAATATTTTGATTTTTTCTTGAATGTTAAAATTTGTCAGACTCCAGACTCACCTTGTATATTAAACGCCCAATCTTCATATTGCGTTTTTGATGTCTTTCTGTAGATTAAAAAAATTGACGTCATCTATAGGCAAATTATGGAAATATAATTAATTTGCTTACAAAAACTTTAGATCTTGACAAGCACTTTTGCTGAAATCATACTCTAATAACTTGAATATTTATTGAATATTAAAATTCCTTAAAGATTTTTGACCCACCTTATTTCTTCAATACTTAATCTTTCTATGATTAAATGAGAAGTTTATTCTCAGGATTTTTATAATTTAAAAAAAATATATCGATTACTAATTTAAATGAACAATTACCACAGAATATTAAAAAAAGAGAAGAATTAATGCATTAAATGCTTTCAAAAACACAGAGAATGAGAATAACAGAAAACATTATAATATAATATCAGACTAATAGAAAGCTAAACATTTTTTCTACATATTTCATTTCACTAATATTCTCATTTATATGAACCGATTTCAGTATTCTCAAAGTACTCAAAATATTGATTTCAAGGCTCTTTTTTTTAATTTGTTATGCATATTTATAACAGCAAAATCAGGAATATAAAGAGGAAATGTGCCCGCATATATACAGGGTGCAATATGTTATCTATCGCCAACCTTTAATTTCTCAACCGTTTGTCGTAGACATATAATTCCAATTACAAAAACATTTCAAATGAGGTAAATATTCATGTTGTAGCCTTATTTAAAGTAAAAAATCAATTTTATAAAAATTACGAAATCTAACTTTTTATACGGTCCCCCAGTCACTATAGATATATTTAGTAAACGTTTGCACATATCATAACACATATAGCACAAAAAGTGTGACATCAGTACTACAAAAATCGACAGAGTTATAAAATTTCAAATTTTGAGATTTTTGCACATGATTTTGTCTTTCATTGAGGGATCAGTTAAAAGAGGAATTAAAATAATTCGAGACCAAAATTAGGGTGCTATGTCCTTTTTACGGAGAAACCACCTTTAGCCGGTATCGGCAAATCTGGGTATCACCAAAGAGGGTTATTTTATCTAAAATTTGAGCTGACTTTTAGGGGTCGTATACAAAGCGAAGAATGAAATATTGGAATTAAACAGAAAAATAAATATCAGTTTATTATAATATCAGAAAACGGTCTAGTATAAGAAATGAATACATAAAAAGCCGGAATCTACAAGAGATACTGCTCAAAGCGTTCTCCATTGGTGGAAATGCACAATTGAATACGTGACAGTACTGAGTCTTTGACACGTTAGCGCATACCAGGTGTTCAAACTGTGCGACAATGAAAAGGATGGTGCGACCTGGAAACCTCCTCATCGCCCGGACAGTATGACAAGTGTAGTGCGGTATATGTAGAACCTAGATTGTTGGACCCATTTTCTACGATGGGACCGTAATGGGCGATCGTTACCTGCATCTGCTACAAAACACGGTATGTGACTGCTATAAAGAGTTGCTCTCCGACATGCATGCGGGGTGTGGTTTCAACATGATGGGGTCCTCTTTGCATAAAACATCAAACGTCCGGGCGTATCTGGCCACCGAATGCGGTGAACAGATCCTTGGATATGGTGGTCCGTTAAAGTGGCCACCGCGTTCACCAGACTTGGCTCCCATGGACTTCTACCTCTGGGATTACATTGAGGCATAAGTCTATGTGACTGAGACTACTTCTATGGTTTATCTGAAGCAGCGCATGATCCTTGATTTTCGCACAGTTTGCACACGTGTCCAGGACTCGGTACTATCACGCATTCCATTGTGCATTGCCACTAATGGGGAACACTTTCAGCAGTATCTCTAGTATTTTCCGTCGTTTTATGTATTCATTTTTTATAGTAGACCGTTTTCTGATATTATAATAAATTGATATTTATTTTCCTGTTCAATTTCAGTATTTCATTCTTCGCTTTATATATGACCCCTAAAAGTCAGCTCAAATTTTTAGATAAAATAACCCTCTTTGGTTTTAACCCCGATTTGGCGATACCGGCTAAAGGTGGTTTCGCCGTAAAAAGGACATATCACCCTGATTTTGATCTCGAATTACTTTAATTCATCTTTTAACTGATCCCTCAATGAAAGACAAAATCATGTACAAAAATCTCAAAATTTGAAATTTAATAACTGTCAATTTTTGTAGTACAGATGTCAAACTTTTGGCGTTATATGTGTTATAATATGTGTAAAATTTTACTAAATATAACTATAGGGACTGGAGGACCGTATAAAATGTCAGATTTCTTAATTTTTATAAAACTGATTTTTTACTTTAAATAATTCCACAGCAGGAATATTTACCTCATTTGAAACGTTTTTGTAATTGGAACTATATGTCTACGGCCAACGGTTGAGAAATTAAAGGTCGGCGATAGATAACATATTGCACCTTGTATATTTGGTCTTTCGACTTTACATTGTCAAACAAACCTAGGACACTACACAGCTCAGTTTTACTAAATATATTGTTTGAAAGTTGAATGATTTTTGCGTATTTTGAATAAAAGTTTCTTATAACGTTACATTATACTTTGTAAAGACGGAAATTTTAAGGACGGTGATGTATCATGATGTTCGATGTCATACATCTATTTATTTCAATGCTTAAATCTTCTTTATAACTTCTTAAAAACATCTTTCTTATTTGTTTCATTGTGAACATTTCATTTTATTTTTTATTATAAGTATAATTGATTATCACTGTAATTTTTATGCTGATAGTGAATGTACACATATATGGTGCATGCCTATACAGAAAAATATTTTGGTGTATCCTCGTGCTTTATGTTAATTAATTAAGCAAAAGAACAAGACTCGTTGTTATTTTGTGGTGTTCCATGAAAGGTGTCAATTTCGTTTATACCGTTATATTATAAAAGTTGAAACAAAAAATATTTAGCATACATAAATAACTTTTACCAAGGGCGGCCTGTCTTATTACGCAACTGCACTGTAGTGGTATAATAAATGTATTACATTTGCAATTTTTACTCTAATTAGTATTTTAAAACACCCAAAATATAGCAAAATCTGTTTTTTAATTTACCTAAGACAAGAAATATTTTTGGACTTGATAAGAATAAAATATGATCTGTAGATTCTGACAACATTATTTTCTTATTGAATGATTTAACAAAAAACATTTTTTATTATTTTGTTGATTATATTTTTCCATTATACGGATTTGTTTTTGTAAACGATAATGAAACCTGCGTATTTTTTACAGTAAATAAAAATCATTGAGTCGGTAAAAATAAATAAAATCATGAATGATTAAGTTTGTGAAATAATATCGTTGCATCAAAATTTCTCATTTTTAAAAAAATTATTTAAATAAGGAAAGGAACATATATATCTGCATTTTGCGAAGATGAAATATTTTAAATAACTGCAAAATTTATACTTCAAACCATAAAAGAGCATTAATCTTTCTTATACTAAAAATGCATGTTATTTGAGAGGAAAATATACATTTTAAAAGAATACTACTTTATTAAGATTGGTTGGAAATGGTGCATATTTTGGTGCTCATTTCTTTTAATCATATAATAGTTTCACGATTTCTTTTATGAAATTTTTAAAATACATTTTTTATGAAAATTATAGCACATTTTTAAGGAATTAAAATTTGTGAAAATTCAATCATTTACATTTAATTATAAAAGTATTTTTCAGTGTTAATAATTCAAATACACAATTTATTCTTATTATGTGAAATCATTTACGCAGACAATACTTACGCATTTTAAACGATTTTTTTTTTTTTTTTTTTTTTTTTTTTTTTTGTAAATTGACAACAAAAAAATTGTAAACAAATAAAATTAATTGTTAAATTCGTTATATAAAGTGTTATTCGAATTTGAAGGTTGAAAATTGCTGCCAATGAAACATATTTACTATTAAGAAGTAATTACTATTAGTATTATTGTTAATACTAATTAGTATTATTTTTAAACGGCAAACACATATTTGCCGTTTAAAAACAATTTATGGAATGTATTAGTTCTATTAAAATTAAAATGTGCCAAAATATAAAATAACGTTTTTGCTTAATAAAGATGCAAAAATAATATAAGAAAATATTCTTACTTTCAAATATTTATCTTATTAAATTGTGTTTCGCGAATCGAAATAAAGCATGGCTTTTGCTGGAATATTTCGTATTCACATTATTTGCCACCGTTGCATAAAGTACCTTATTTATCTTGTAACAACAGACGGCAAAGCGAAAAACATAAATATGTGGTCTTAATCTGTGCTCAGAAATATTGATAAAAAACTAATTCTTGCTTGTGTCTTGGCCACTGCGGACATATGCAAATACCGGCAGAGGACGATCTTATTTGTTAGGGCGGTGGCTTAGGTCGGAGTTCATAACATCAGAAAAAGGAACTTTCTCAGCCAGTTGCACGGAGTAAAAGAGACCTCTTTTACTCCGTGCCAGTTGGGTCGGGCGGAGATCACGTTTTCTGACGTCACAAACTCCGGCCAAAGGCGGTAAAAACAAATGAGAGCGTAAATAAGAGAGTGTATAAGCTGATGCTCAGGCGATCGCTGTCTTTTTGCTCGCCCATCCGCACACGAAGCAAAGCGCTATTTGAAAGCTTTCCCCTGTCATGACAGGAATTATTTCAATTTGATCGGCCTGTGATGCCGCTTCTATTCTTCCTTTATTGATTCTAGGTGTGTTATTTCTGATTGATTTCCAGGTAAGCGTATGAACGACGAGATGGAATTTTAAAAATTAAGAAAGATAAACGATTGTTTTTATTAAAAAGATACATTTATTGACATCTCGAAACTCAACTATGCACCCGAGAATAAGACATCCCACGAGGCTATTGAACTGCGGAATTATTTGAAAAATTTTATTTTAAAAAAATCAACTTAGATTTTAGTACTCTCATTATTTTTTATCATCAGCCAACACACCACAACCTTTCACATACAGATTATAAAAAAAATATACTTTTCGCATTTCTACAATGTTGGGTGGCTAAAGGATCCCTCATTTTGTCGAGTGTAACCCACATAGGATTTGAAACATTTATAGTCATTGTACCTCATTCAGCTGTTTCGTGAATCTATAACTTTTCCAAGAAAATTGTACACAAAGTCTTAGAAAATAATAGATATAATTTGATAAAACTGGCATAGTTGTCACATACATTCCATAAATACACTATAAACAGATTCCTAAAAAATATTTAAACTCTACTAGCAATCAGGTTGCGAGAATAATTCTCACAGAGTTTGTTTAGTAAAAATGGCACCGTAACTTTACAATTAGCACCATAATCTCTCAAGAAATTAAGATCTGAAGCCCAAAATTTGATACTTTCGGGCACACTACAAAATCCATTTCACTGCAAATATACGAAGTTTGTATTATTAAAACAAATGTCAATACATAACCCATACTTTTGCGGCATTTCTTCCGTAAATTTATGTTTATGTTCTACATAATGTTTATTGCAGTTATGCGAAATATTTTATTAAAATGCGCAAATATTTCACTAATTCAAATGTTGTTACTATTTTGCATGGTAAAGTATACCGTAGAAGCGTTTTATGATATCGAAAAAATGTTTCGAAAATTCAGTATTACGTCTTCACCATTTCAACCACATGCCCGAGATACGTCGGTTGTGATAAGACTGTTTGCCTATCTCTGCTGCCGGTGAAATGGTTAACTGCCCGATATTCTCAAAACTTTGTTCATAATTTACATTTATAATCAAATCACTTTGGAAACCTTTTGAGAAAGAACCAATCAGATCAAGTTTGTTCAAATTATTCCTACGGATAAATGAAATAGTCCCAGAATCGTGGGTAAAAACAAAATATTGTTGAATTTTCTAGAATATTCCTTTTATGTCAGGAAATATTTCTGAATTTTTTTTTACTTGTATCGTAAAGTTTTCTTGAACGTGTCTTTATTTTTTTGTTACAGAAGATTATATTAGCTACTTGTAACCGATGATTATAAAATTAATTACATACCAATGCTACTTGCAATCGATAATTATTAAATTAATTACATGCCAATGCTATTTTTTCCAGGTTAAAAGTAACATATTTTCTTCATATTCATATAATCAAATCAAAAATGTTTCGTTAAATGATCAATTTAAACCAGAAGAGCAAAATTGCTCGATCTTTTAGTTTTATTAATGTCACAAACTAGCCATATTGATTTTTAAAAAGATATTAGTTTGCCATCACACGGTAATGTTCCCAATACTACTTCAAAAAAATTTTCTTTAGTATCATAGATAATTGCCTTTATTAGTAAATGACATTAATGTCTGAAGTAATATTGTATCACTGCCAGCTGGCAGTTAGACAAAAAAGGCAGCAGGTTACTGACAGCTAGATATACATTTATAAAAAGATGAAATGCAGATGCATACGGATTTTTATTAAAAGTGAAGTCCTATCATATATTAATAATTGGATGTGACTGATTGCGTAAGTGTAGTTTGTTTATCTGAAAATTTGGCTGGGATAGTCATAAAATGTGTTTTATTTCATGAATATTATGTAAATATATTTAAAAATTATATATTTTCCGTGATATTTGAAAGGTTGCCTCTTCTAGAATTAGCATATTTATTAAGGAACATTTAATGCTGTGGTATATACTTCAAGATTTTAAATTCAGTTCCCTGGAACAAACAAATTCTTTAACTATAACATAAAACAAGTACCAGTATAAATTGCAGTTATAGTATAGAGGATGAAATAAAAATTATTTACATGTGTACATTGATTTTTAACATTAAAATATTTTGAAATTAGTTCAGTATCGTTCTAATGTGTCTCTATAGTGAATAAAATAAATAACTTTTGAACGTATGGAAATTTTTTCCCCAAGTTTTCAGGATTTAATGTGGTCGTGGGTATGACACCAAAAATAACAACAAGAAGTGATGGAAGAATGATGAGCAGATGGCTTTGGTTCTTCACCCACGTGCATTGGTTCGAATTGTTTTTATAAAAATCTACTTTTTAAGAAAACAAATCTTTTTAAGGTATATGAAATTTTATATTTTTACTTCCATAGTTCTTGAGTAAAATAAGTGGCTTTGATCTCACCTCAAAATACAAGTAATCAGATTCATGTAGAGTAGGGGTGCACAACCTTTTTCAGAGAAGGGCCACTTACAAAAATATCTGAGTTGTCAAGGGCCACATCAGTAACATAGAGTGACTTCTACTTCGGGGAAGTAATCTGTGGCCTATAATCAGATAGAAAATATGGTTTCAGAGGGTGGGGGGGTTTACCTCTCTAGGTTCCTCCACCCAGTTAACATATCGAATTCAGTTAGCAAGGATATATCAACAGTTTACGTTTGTATATAAACACAGATATAGCAAGGATTGTTTTCAAGGTGTGATAATATTACTTGACTTCAATCGAGGGAGTAAATTTTGTTTTATTATAAGTGCTAAAAAACAAACATAGGCATGAAAGTGGCTAGTACCGAGAAAAATGTGAACTTTATGAACGAAGAGGAGTGAAGGAACCAATCAACAAAATTTGAGATTTTTTCCATTCCCGATCAATGAAATTTGAGATTTTTTCGCGCCCGTTCAAAAAAATTTGCGATTTTTATATTCTTGATCGACAAAATTCACAATTTTTCCGAAGCCGATAGACAAAATTCACGATTTTTCCGCATCCGATTGACAAAATTCGTTATATTTCCGCACCCGACCAATAAAATTTGCGATTTTTCCGAAGCCAATGGACGAAATTTGCGATTTTTCCGCAGTCCGATCGGCAACATTCGCTATTTTTCCGCACCTGATCATCGAAATTCGCTTTTTTCTGCACCTGATCGACGAAATTCGTTATTTTTCCGGGCACGATAAACGAAATTTTTTATTTTTCCGAACCTGATTGACATTATTTGTGATTTTTACGCACCCAACTAACGAAATTTGCGATTTTCGGTGCTCGATTGACAAAACTCACGATTTTTTACGTCTCCAATCGACGGGATTTGCAATTTCTCTGCCCTTGATCGACGAAATATGCAATTTTTCCACTCCTGATGGACGGATTCGCGATTTTTCCGCTTCCGATCGACAAAATTTGCTCTTTTTCCGCGCCCGATCGACAAAATGTACAAATTTTCTGCACCTGATTGACAAAGTTCGCGATTGTTTCGTGCCCGACAAACGAAATCCGCAATTTTTCCGAGCCCAACCGACAAAATTCGCGGTTTTTCCGTTGCCGATCGACGAAATTTGCGATTTTTCCGTCTGAAGATCAACGAAATTTGTGATTTTTCTGCTGCAGATCAACGAAATTTTAAAATTTTTAACGCACCATCGACAAATTTCGCGATTTTTCTGTGCCTCATCAACAAAATTTCCGATTTTAGCGCACTTGATCGACAAAATGCGCTAGTTTTTCTAATAAATTTTTTCTAATAAATTACCCTTATTGGATTACCAGATTTTTATTTTTATCATTTAATGACAATGCCTATATTATCTCATTATCATTTTGTTAGCCGTATTTCAACTTATCCAACAAAGTGTTTGCGCGAAATTCGTAGTTCCTGATAGTTTATTTATTTATTTATTTATTGTCCGACTCTAACATTCTTAGACATATTATTTATAAAATTATATTTATTATACTTATTTATAAAATACTAGCAGAACTACCCGGCTTCGTCCGTGTCAATTATAAGAAGCCTTCCAGGTAAAATAAATTAAAACGAAATAATACGGCAATCACAATAACTGAAATTTGTGCATTCCCATCCACAAATCGTTATAAAGACAATCAAAAAACATGGCGTTATTGTCTTGCAACCATAGTAAAATCCATGAGCTTCAATAACAGAATGCACGTTTTCTTTGGAGGGTGTAAGAGAAAAATATGTGATTTTCCTGACAATACGAAAAAAAGAAATTCCTCCAAATCGCGCAGCACTTAGTGAAATTCTCGTTTGTATGGTATTATTTACATTATAAAGTAAAAACACTATGTCAGTGCCCATAAATTGTGCCCCATAAATTGTAACCCATAAAATGTGCCTTTATTGCAATTTTTATAACTTTTAAACATCACACAATTTCATTTTTTACAATGTCGAATAGAAAAAAGTTCTCTCAAATGAAATTTGTTTGAAAATTATACCTCAGTCTTCTGATTTTAATGGATTTTAAAGTAATTTTTAAGCATGGATATTTTTAAAGTTGAGTGCAACCTGATTACGAAAGATGAACCTGTTTACACTTAATGCAATAGTATAAAGAAAAGACATGTCTATGAGTAACGCTGGTATCATATTTTCGGTGGCAACAACCTAACACAACAAATTTCCCTTTTATTGCAGTTTAACGTCTAAACATTGTATATTCGATTGTTCCAACGTATTATAGAAAACAAAAGTACTTTCAGTGATATTTGTTTGTAATGTTTATCTCAATTTACGATTTTTTTATGGGTTTTGAAATAATTTTTAAGCATGCATATTTTTTAAATATGCTTGCATCCCAAATACAAAAGATTAACTCAATTGTTCAAAAACATTGTAAATAATTCAGAATTTCTTTGCTTTCGCATAATATTCAATAACTAAATTGGCAAACGAAATTAAAACGCCAAAAATAAAATAAAATAAAACACGAATTTAACAGATATCAAATCAAACTACTCAAAATAACCTGATAAGTATATAAAATTCAAATGGGAATTTCGTTCCGGGTGCATATAACTTGAATTCTTCAGAACGGATTTCCATGCGACTTGACCTATTTGTTTTTTAGGGAAGATTTTAGTGCGTAACATATTGTTTTCCATTGCTTAGTCATAGAATTATAGGGGAAAGTTATATAATCATGTGAACTCAATTATGAAAGATTAGTCTTATTAGCTGAATGAAAAATGCAGAAATATTTTTATCTCTAAGTATATTGACGGGTTTATCTTCGGTAATGGCTTAGTCATAGAATTATAGGGGAAAGTTATATAATCATGTGAACCCAATTATGAAAGATTAGTCTTATTAGCTGAATGAAAAATGCAGAAATGTTTTTATCTCTAAGTATATTGACGGGTTTATCTTCGGTAATGGGGCTGTGTGCTAGGGTATTCTTATTTTAGTGAGTGTGCCTGACACCTATTATAGCATGCACTTTTTTTAAAACAATATAGAATGTCTTATGTTTTAAGCGACTACCTGGCATGCAACTTGATTACAAAATACTAACATGCAAATTCTTAAGGTGCTTCTCCAGCTCCCTGCTCAACAACGCGAAACTTTCTGACACATTTTCTGACTCATTAAACGTAAAGGCTTAAAATTTGTAGGACTGACTATTAAAGCGATTTGGAATTGAAATGAGTTTTTCCTTTTTCCATAAATAAATTACTTATAGAGTTATGAGCAATTGTGGTTGCGTGACGGCTGGTTTTCATCCTTTATTGCACTGTTGCGTCCGAAATTCAGTTCAAAAAATCAACTGAAAGATCTTATACCTTTACCAACAAATGGAAACTATCTTTCGATTACATAGTTTCTAAATAAGAACTCCTGTCAATTTCATGCGTTTCCAAACAAAAATTAATTAAAAAATAAGTCAGAAAATAGCTCCTTTGGATTTGAGAACAGCCTTAACTTTATGAACAGCCTTAATTTGAAGTTTATGAAAAAACATTTTTAGTTTTTATTTTGGAACTCGCGAAATTTAAATTTAAAAAAAGGATGTTCTTTTGACACATTGTGGTAATTGTTTTAACTTTTAAAATTAAAATACATGTTTTCTTTGGCGCGCGTAACAGAAGTATACAATATCTTCACAATACGCAGGGAAATGCAAAAAAATACATCCAAATGAGGTAGTAGTTACTAAAATTTTATTTGGAAAATTTGAAATTTTATTGAAATTAAATCTACAATGATTAGATGAAATGATGTCATTTTCCATAAATTTTAAATCCAGACATCTGTCAAGATTTTTTTTGAAAATGTAAATAACCGCTCTCTTTTTGCTATAAATCACAGAAAATGTTAGCACAGTATCTAAACCAATACAACACTTAGCGATAACGTATAGCTATAAGATATGACTGTAGTATACAATCGAAGTAGTAATCAAAATGTAGGAGCCATATGTTTACAATGAGTTTGATTACGCGTTGAAAAGATTTGACAGAATGTGACGTCATATCTAGCCTTTTTTTCTTTTTCTTAAAAGGTTTTCATGAAATTTGACTGCTTGTATTAAAATAGATGTTTTAATTAAAAAAAAAAAACATTCAAATTGAGGTGCTACGTTATTTTCCCGCTCTTATAGTTAAAGTTTTTATTTAATATACAAAAAAATTAAATTTTCTGTTTAGAATGACGTCAGTATCAAACACGCAAAAATATAGCAAGAAAATCTGAATTTTTATTGGCAAATAGAAACAAAATACACGCGTTATCCTTATTATTTTTCACATTATTGTGTCATTTTTTAGGGTTTGGCAACAGGAAAGAACCGTTTGAATTAAAAAAGATTTAAAAAGAGATATTTCTATAATGTTAAATTATGGAAGTGGTAGAAAAAAGGGATAAATAGTGATCTGATAATTTTTTTTAAGTAGACAGTGATCTTTTCCACGTTCTAAAACGTATGTACATCGAGTTTCGTGCAAATCGGTGAAAAATTAAAGATTTGTGTAAAGGACATACACACAGAGAACGGCTTTTATATATATAGACTAGAAAGGTAGCCCGTCAAAAATGACGGAAATTTAGATATAAAGATATATACAACTCATGCGCAAGAATATGAGTTTTCTCGCTTGTTCCGCAGTGATAGATGAAAATAACACATTTAAAGAACGAAACACATTTATGAAAAACTGTGTACAGTAGAAGACTACTAATCTGCACAGTTTGGTTCCAAGTGTTATGCAGATATGAGGCTTTTTGCGGTCATGTCTATTCAATCTTTGTTTACATTTTTTTTAAATTTATATATTGGACAATTTAGATTGTTAAGCCTTAAAAATAAATAAATTTTACACTTGAAGTAAGGTAAAAACTATTAAATTATCGTATACGATTTCATGAAATAGTATTATATGGTATTATGTGTGTGTGCTTCACGATCTTGGTTACGACGTTGGCGAAATTGACTGCAACTTGTCATAATCCTAATAGTGTGGGCCGCTATAACAAAAAAGTAACCAGTTTTTAGTAAAATTTCTGATATAAAGTAGCTTTCAAAAACTTGTGTAAAATTGCAGGCCGTTCTCGTGTTATGTCAGTCCTAAGAATAATATTTCTAACACTGAAGAGTTTCCATGTATATATGAAATTTAGAAAAGCTTCTCCAAAAGAAAGGTCCTGAAATGACATTGTAATTCCTCTAACTTCAAAGTTTAATCGGGCCCTGATGTTGTTTACTGAAATCTAATAAATACAGTTATTTTGAATATTACAACAGAATTAAACAGTTAAACTTATTTAACTTAATCCCGCTGTTACTTCCCGATGTTATTTTTTACTATTAACAAAGAAAATTATTTAAATTTTTCAAATCATGCATTTATAATTTTTTTCCGTCTTTAATAACTAAATAATGAAAAAATATGCTTTTGTTCTGAGCTCATAAATATGACAATAAAATAATGTAACTAAGAGACATTGCAAAATTAAATCTTTGTGATTTCAAACCATAAACAAACGATACCGCCACCATTTTACCTACTATGATGTCATTAGAATATTGTCTATTGATTGTTGGAGAACTTACTTTGTGAATGATTACCTCAATGGTTTAAAAAATTTTTAAGTTTCACAATGAATGAATCACTTGTGTTTGTTTAGGTTTATGGAATGGGATATTAAGCTGTGAACCTTATTTCAACTAAAGTTATCCAAGGATATATGAATTTTTAATTGAAATTAAAAACAGTGCTTTGATCTGGAAATAAAAAGTTTTAGTTTCTATAATTGGTTATTTCTGTTAATTATTTATTTAGGTACTTTTCCATTATAGCGCATTTTTAAAAAAAGCTTGGCGCAGTTTGGGCAACAGAAAGTGAGATATGTTGCCAAAATGTATAAACAGCTATGAAAACAAATCGAATGAACTTTTATTTTTGTTTATATATGCACTTATATACATAAATAAAAATCGTTTCTAAATATATATAATATTTTTTTATATACAAATTACGGCACAGATTTCAGATATGAACCGGGATACCTAACTGGCGCCAAAATGGTGTTATTTTGCCTGCTATGGTAACCCGGCTATTGTTTCTTATTTATTAATAAATTGTTTATTTACTTTTATTTTCTGTTTTTAATTATATAAACTGTTTTGTTCTATAGCTATTATTCAAACTTATATTTAATTATAGTTATTTCCTTTTCAAAATGATAGCAAATAATTTAAAAATATATAAGTAACTGGTATTCGAAAGCGAGATTTCTGCTAAATTGGCGTCAGAGAAAAATCACGCCAACCCCGATGCGTATATGACATTTGTGCAAAATTACGGCACAGATGTCATATTCGCCCCATATTGGCACGATTTTTTTTCTGACGCCAATGTCATATACACACCGGGTACTTAACTCTCGCCAAAGTGTCGTTATTTCGCTTGATATGGTAACCCGGATGTTGTTGTTTATGCTGTTGATGTTTTCGCCAAATTGGCGTCGGAAAAAAATCGCGCCAATATGGGGCGAATATGACATCTGTGCCAAAATTACTTCTGTTAAAAAATGGGTAAAAAAAATGGGTAAAAAAATGGGTAAAAAAAAATAATTAAAAAATGGGTAAATAGCTTTTTTTACATTAAATAAAGGTACTTGTTAGTTATCCCGTCGACCAAATTACTGTCGCCAAATTGTAAGATTAAATGCCAATAATGATTGACATTAAACATGATCATGTGTTTCTTACGTCATCAAGTGATTTTTAATTCGACGTTATATTTGTATTTTTATTAATGTTTTGCTAATTTAATTGATCTTTCGTTGTTTAAAATAAAAATTATGTCAATTTGTATAATTTGGTTAGTGGTTTGGCGATTTATATAATTTGGCAAAACTGGTCGACGGGATAGCTAACAACTACCTAAATAAATTGCATACATATGGAAAAAATTGCTTGTGAGTATGAAGCAGTAAATAGGTTGTCAGAAAATACGTTGGCAAACTTCTTTCTCGCCAAGCAACTTTTCTCCGAAGTTTTGTACATAAGCAATGATTGCTAGAAATGCAATTTAATTATGATATGCGCTTTTATGTTTCACTACATTTATGCATACTATACTGTGTGTATAAATGCTACAGTTCATATGCAGGGCTACACAAAGGAATTCGTAAGGGTTACTGAGTATGAGAGTAAATTGCTTAAAGGTGGTTTTTAAAGGAGTTATGCGTTTTTACGCTGAACTACATTTAGTTTACTAAGAAATGTTTGTAGAATATAGATAAAATAATATACAGGGTCACTCAAAGAATTGGATACATAACCGTCTATGGATGATAATATCTGGAAATGTGATTTCAGTAGTTTTAAGAGTAGTTTTAATTAAATATTGGCTAAATAGTGGCATGTAATAACGATACTATTGGCTATGGACGGTAACTGCTGAAATCAATTTTTAAAATTTTTTATGCGTCTTCTAAAATGTTTACTTAGTTATCTTATTTCCCCAAATAACGAAGTTTTGTTAAAGCATTCAGGATGTGTTGGAAAGTGTTTCATATTCTATGCTTAACGCATGATTTTTCTTTCTTCTTTAGTCTTATTTTGCATTTATTTTATTCTTAATTTTTTAGTCTTATACTGCTTTATAGAAACTTTGGCACAGTTGTCATATACGCCAATTTGGCGAAAACATCAACAGCATAAACAACAACATCCGTGTTACCATATCAAGCAAAATAACGACACTGTTAAGAATAAAACAATGAGTTACTCAATGACACCATTTTTAAGGAACTCTTCGCAGTGAACTGTATATTTCTTTATTTTAAAACAATAATTGTTAAGAGTGAAACAGTCTCTCTGGCCGTTTCCAAATCAAACATTCCATTATCTCAATAACAACAACAACAAAAATTCAGTGTTTCCACTCACTAGTAACTAATATACAATCTATCGTCAACACGCAGACGATTGGAATAATAAATAAAATTACGGCGCTGACACAGCGCCCTCGTACGGGAGATTTTAATTACGATCAGTAACATACTCCCGACCGTTGAAACCTGCAGGTTTCAAAACTACTCTAATATATAATATAAAATTACATAATACTACATATAACAATGCAAAGATATAATTAATAACAAAGGAAAAATGGCTAAATTACTTTACATTTGAATACAATAAAACATACTATAGAAATTAAACAACAAAATATATTCAAAATATACCAAATATATACATTAAAGAAATTAGTTTCCATTAATTGGAAGAGGACAAATACTTCTCACATATCTCTTTATTATTGTACCGTTAGGCAGACGAATGTTCACTACTCGAACTTTTTTGTCCTTACCGAGAAATATCTCGGAAATCCTACCTGTTGCCCATTTTGTGCTGAGCATATTTTCATCTTTGATCAATACGAGAGAACCAACATTTATATTGTTTTTATTTATTTGCCATTTATTACGTTGCTGCAAGGTGTTCAGATAGTCCCGCTTCCATAATTTCCATATTTGCTGGCTATATTTTGTTATTTTTTGCCAGTTGCTAAGTTTGTTTTCCGAAATTTCAGTGAGCTGGGGTTCAATAATAGACGTTAAGGGCCTACCTATAAGAAAATGACCCGGTGACAGAGTCTCGAAATCGTCGAAATCTGATGACAATGGGGACAGAGGTTTTGAGTTCAAAACACTTTCAATTTCTAGAATTACTGTCAGAAATTCCTCTAAAGTGAGGTGCGCGTTACCAATTACACGTTTTAGATGGAATTTGAATGATTTAACCCCTGCCTCCCAAAGACCACCGAAGTTCGGCGCTTTCGGAGGAATAAAATTCCATTCGATATTTTCCCTTGCAAAATAATCAGCTAATGCTTCATCTGGGTGTCTAACCAAATTGTGAAGCCTTTTCAATTCTAAGTTTGCCCCTACAAAGTTTTTTGCATTGTCAGAAAATATTTTTGAACACTTTCCCCTTCTGCTAACAAAGCGCTTAAAACAAGCAATGAAGGCTGCAGAAGTGAGATCTGAAACGAAATCTAGATGAATAGCTTTGGTGCAGAGACAAACGAATATACATACATACACTTTATTATATGTACCTTTCCTTTGATTTTTGAATTTAATATAAAAAGGGCCACAATAATCAGTTCCAATAATGGAAAATGGAAATGAAGGTGTAACACGCTCTTTGGGCAAGTCACCCATAACTTGACTCGCTAATACAGGCTTGTTTTTAAAACAAGTGACACATTCATATGTTATTTTGCGACAGATGTTTCTACCATTAGTTATCCAAAATTTACGACGAATATGGTACAACAATGTTTGTGATCCTACATGTAAATACTTTAAATGAAAATATCTTACAATAATTAAAGTAAGGGGATGCTTACTTGGCAGAACCATAGGATGTTTTTCATTTGTTGTCAAATATGAGTTACCCAATCTACCCCCAACTCTTAAAATATTACTTTCATCTAAGAAACAATTTAAAGAATTTAGTTTACTTTTATTTGGTACCGAATTACCTTTCTGAAGACATTTTATTTCTTCCTGATACTCACTTTGTTGAACCATCTTTATCAGTGATAATTCTGCAGCATTCAATTCTTTAGAAGTAAGATGATCTTTCACTCTATTAACATTTCGAAGGTTATGAATAAATCTAAGCACATAACATAAAATACGAATGATAGTTATATAATTATTACTAACACTAATAATATAATCTAATAAATAATTTTGATCATAAATAGCTAGAGTAACTAAAGAGTTATCATTTTCACATTTAACTGTTTTCTTTAGTTCATCAGAATAGTCATCTGGCGAATTTTGGATGTTGCAGTCATTAGTTGGGAGAACAGTTTCTCTCAAAAAGGGGGGACCTTTAAACCACAAATCCTTTTCTAAGAGCATATCAACACTGACGCCTCTGGTAAGGAGGTCGGCTGGATTAGACTTTCCCGGACAATGAAACCACGAATTGGAGTCAGTCAAAGATTGAATCTCGTTGACACGATTCGCTATGAATGATTTCCATCTTTTACTAGAACCTCTAATGCAGTACAAGGTGATTTTCGAGTCTGTCCAGAAGAACACATCTGATGGCTTCTTATGATCTACTATTTTCTTGACTGCATTACCTAGTCGGGCAGCAAGTAAAGCTCCCAATAGCTCTAATCTTGGTAAAGTGATTTTTTTAAGAGGTGTAACTCTACTTTTTGAAGTCACAAGGTTAACTTCAATAGTATTTTCTTTTACAATTCTGAGGTATATGACAGTGCCGAAGGCTTTCTTACTAGCATCGCAAAAACAGTGAATCTCTACCACATCTGAATTTTCTTCTTTCGTTGAATTTAGCACAATTCTTGGAATTTTTAGGTCGGAGAGGCGTGGGATCTCAGAACACCATTGAAGCCACTTTTCTTTAACATCTATTGGTAGATCTTCATCCCAAGCAATTTTCCTCAACCACAGATCTTGAAATAGGCATTTCATGCGAATAGTATAAGGAGTGAGCAAGCCAAGAGGGTCGAATATTTTTCCAATAGCACGCAGGATGAAGCGCTTGGTGTTTTCATTTTTTGATAACATTTCTAATAAGCCTTTTACATCTACGATAAAGCAATCTTCACTCGTATGCCAAGACATTCCTAGAACCTTTGTTGAGTCAAATCCTAATTCAATTGGGTTGTGTAGAGGCTGAGTATCAAACCCTTCTTGTTTCCATTGCTCCATCAAATCGTTATCATTAGTTGACCATTTTCTGAGTTTCATACTTGCCTCGCTCATAATATAAACAGCATTTCGAGAGATTTCTAACGCATCTTGCAAGTTGTCAGCACCAGCGATGAAATCATCAACGTAGAGGCACCTATCTAATAACTTTGTTGTTGTAGGATATCTAACTTGAAATTTCTTGATATGTTTTCTTAGAGTAGCAGCAAGAAGAAACGGGGAAGCATTCATACCAAAAAGAACTCGGTTGAAGCGATATATTTCTATACCTCTATCTCCAATCCATAAAAACCTCACTGCATCTCTGTCTTTCTCCGCTAGGGATATCTGCAGAAAGGCTTTTTCTATATCACCTATCAATGCTATTTTGTTTAATCTAAAATTGATAAGTAGATCGAATATGTTTGGATTTAGATTTGGACCTGGCCAAAGACAATCATTTAACGATAATTCGCCAACATCGTGTGAGCTGGCATCGAAGACTACTCTCATTTTTGTTGTCAGGCTTTGTCTAAAGACAGGTTGATGTGGAAGATAAAAAAGTGGTTTCTCCACTGGCTTGTGCGTTTCCGTTATTTTTTCTATGATTCCTTTATTTTCATAATCTTTCAAAGTCTCACAATATTGAGCACGAAGCTCTAATTTTCGCTTCATTTTCACTTTAAGACAGTTTAGTCTATTATTGGCTATTTTGAGATTGTCGTTCATTTCTCGCCAATCTTTTTTCCATGGTAAGGTAACTTCGTAACGTTTATTTTTATAAGATACAGATTTTTCGAATATTTCTAATGCTCTATCTTCGTCAGTACATGTGGGATCGTCTTTTATCCCTAATGTTTCTAACTGAAAGAATTTTTGAACTTCTTTTGTCAAATCTTCATAGTTACAAACAAGCCCACAATGAGTATTTTGCGTGATTTGATTGTCAGGATTTAATACGCTTCCACAGGCAATGAATCCAAATACCGAGTTTTGAAATTTTAAATTAGAATTGGGGACTTCAATTCGACCGACTTCTAAAAGATCATAAAATATTTGAGCTCCCAAAAGAACATGAATTTTTCCAGGTTTGTAAAATTCTGGATCCGCTAATTTAATGTTATTAAGGTATTGTTCTGTTGGAACGTTAATCCGATTTACTGGAATAGTATCCGATATTTTTGGTACACAAAGAAGTTCTATTTCCGCCTTAAAATTTGAATTGTTCGAAATTAATGCTTTTACCTTGGAGTTAATATTCACGGAGATGCCATTTAATCCTGAAACCGCAACTTTTATTTTTTCTTTCTTAATTCCTAAATAATCAGCACACTGAATCGTAATGAAATTACTCATTGATCCAGCATCAATCAAACCTCTTAACGGCTTAAATTCACCAAATTTATTTTTAATATAAACAATGACAGTTGATAAGATGCCAGAACTTAAATAATTCATCTCACAAACAGATGTACCTGAAAATACTCTTTCGTTAGAAATGTGAAATGTTGCAGCATTCGGGTCTAGATTTGAATGCGCTACGATTTGATTCTGGTTTTGGGTATTGCAATCACTGACCTCGGGTTTTGAAATAAATTCATTTTTTCTATCGCTGTTTTGAATTTGCTTTTCATTTTCATTCTCGAAATGGAGTAAACTCGAATGTTTTTTCATACATTTCTGACAAGAATAAGTAGATTTACAATTTCTAACCGAGTGGAATTTTAAACAGTTAAAACAAATATTATTTTTCTTTACGAATTCATATCTAGAAGCCACTGAAAGATTTAAGAATTCTGGACATTTGTGCAAACCGTGGAATTCATTACTCTGACACTTAACACATTTAAATGTTTTTGAGTTTTTACCATTAGATGTAGATACCATACTAGTGATTCGTTGTTGAGCATTGCGTTTAGGAGTTACATTATTTATAAGAGGTTTGGAAACTTGCAGTGTTCTCGCTTGTCTTTTTAAAAATTCGATTAATTCTTTTAATTTTGGTAGCTCGCCTTTTTTTTGTTCACGTTCAAACCATAATTTTGTGGACCCATCTAATTTCTGCCACAATATATAGGTTATTATTGTATCCGCAAACCCTTCAATTTTTTGATCGAGAATTTCTAGAGATCTGATACATTCACTGGCGGTATCTGCCAAATTAAGAATAGCACTAGGTGTTTCACTTTGTATTGAATTAATGGACATTAATTTTTTAATGTGAGCAAACACTTGTTGTCTTTTATTGGAATATCTTTCCTCTAATAAGGACCACGCTGTTTGATAATTATCATCTGAAATCGTTATACTTTGTACAACTTTTGCAGCTTCAGAATGAAGCGAAGATTTCAAATATGATAACTTTTGAGCACCCGAAAGTGCGCTATTATTGTGAACGCTAGATTTAAAAAGATCACTAAAATATATCCAATCCTGTACGTTTCCACTAAAAGAAGGTAGAATAATCGTGGGAAGTCGAACTTCCGTTACACTATTCTCTTGTTTCGGCTTTGATTCATTAAGAACATTTATTTGTTTTTGTTTCGCTCTTTTAATTTTTAACCAAGTTTCACCTAACTCTTTTTCAATCGATGATTGTTCATCGATATATTTATCAATTTCCTCCTCATCGCACAATGAATAAATTTTATCAAAAATTTCTTTCAATTCTGTATTGAATTGATCACATTTCGTATTTACAAGTTCTAAAGAGCATTCATCAGAGTCACTTAATTTAATTTCACTCACAAATTTAGTAATTTTACATTTTAAAACTCTTTTTTTTGTCAAAATATTTTTTAATTCAGTAGACATGTTAAGGAAAAAGTCCTACCTTATTCGAAGAAACCAAGTCTCGTCGCTGATTCTTGACTCTAAAAGCAAACGATAAATCCGTTTACTTTGGCCTCGAAGGACCAATTTTTGTTAAGAATAAAACAATGAGTTACTCAATGACACCATTTTTAAGGAACTCTTCGCAGTGAACTGTATATTTCTTTATTTTAACCCTCTAAGTGTTTGGGGCGTATTATTCCGTTCACTAAGCTCCAAGTTTCACAGCAATACAAGCAATATTTAAGATAATGTAATTCTATAGATTTAATGAATTTTAAATACATTGAAGAATGATTCAATGTCTCAAGGATTACATTCATATTTGTAATTGTTTTTTTTTTTTATAATGTTGAAAGAATCATATTTTCTTAGCATTTGAAACAAAATGCAAGGAAAACAACATTACAATTTTACCCTTTTGCAAGACGCTCGGAGGGTTAAAACAATAATTGTTAAGAGTGAAACAGTCTCTCTGGCCGTTTCCAAATCAAACATTCCATTATCTCAATAACAACAACAACAAAAATTCAGTGTTTCCACTCACTAGTAACTAATATACAATCTATCGTCAACACGCAGACGATTGGAATAATAAATAAAATTACGGCGCTGACACAGCGCCCTCGTACGGGAGATTTTAATTACGATCAGTAACAGACACTTTGCCGCCAGTTAAGTACCCGTTGTGTATATGACATTGGCGTCAGAAAAAAATCGCGCCAATATGGGGCGTATATGATATTTGTGCCGAAACTTTAATATTTAATTTTTAAACTCTTCGCTCCACACCCCTTACATATAGTACAAACTATAACACAGATAGCGCAAAATAATAGACAGTTTGGTACTTTTCCACTGTAGGAGCTTTGGCGTTTTTTTAAAAAAAAGCTTGGTGTAATTTGGGCATCAAAAAGTAAGATTTGGGTTCGTTTCCGTTATACGGATACCTTTGTCGCCAAGCGTAATAGATGGCGCAAAATGAAAATCACGTGAATTGAAGCATTTGAAAAATAAAAGAAAAAACATTGTCGATACTAAAGTGAGCATTTAAAAAATGTAACATTTGAAAATTCCAGACTTTTACGAACTATTTCATTAAATCACAATTATATACTTAAAATAAGTGAACAAATAACTGTTATAAAATAAAGCAATAAAATAAAACTCATCTTAAACTGCTGTCATAAAATTCAAAATATCTTTTAGCATTTTGAAATAATTGGCGCATTAGCATACATTTTGGCATGGTGTCCGTATAACGGAAAAATATCGAGATTTGTTGTCAAATCATATAAAGAGCTACGAAAACAAACTTGATGAGCGTGTTTGTTTGTTTTATATGTTTATTTTATATGTATATTATTGATGTTTTTATGTACAAATCACATCTGTTTCTTTATAAAATTAGAGGAACGTCTTTTTTATATTAAATAAACCGTATAAATATCGAAAAAAAATGCGTGTGTACATAAAATGAAACAGTGGATAGGTTCCCGGATAATATGTTGCCAAATTTCCCTTTTCGCCAAGGCACCTATACTGGAAAAGTACCTAAAGCACATTAAAATCGCGCAGTTAGGAGCTCACACAGTACAGCGTCGTCTATTGGCGGTTATTTTATTAGTAGCATCGGGAGGAAGATGTAAAGATGTACTTTAAATTCTCACTCATAGATTTTGAAAAATATCTTAAAAGAGCGGAGTTTAAATTAAATTTCGGTGACCTCCTTTATGAAAGATTAATGGTTTTAAATGGGATTTTCGCCAAATTAGCCAGCTATCACCAAGTTGGCTAACATTTGGCGCTACTGTGGTAACCCTGCATTAGATTTTTTCAACAATTACTCATTTCAATGAGGCGGTCCTACCGGAATCGTGAGGGACACACAGAGACTTGGATTTTATATAAATAGATTGCATGACTTATCGTAAAAAGTATTTTAAATCAAAGTTCTAAAAAATTTAAGATAAATCAATATCAATTATCTACTTCTTCAAAAAGATACGCGCGCGCATTTAATAATATACATTATTAAATAGAATAATTTACTGTTTCGGAAGTTTGTTAAAATTCTAATATTGCATTTTCTTTCTAAAACAATCATTATGACAAAATAATAAAAATAGTCTTTACTTCTAGTTGAAGCACATATTATTTGAAAATTATAATTATTATACTTATTTATAAGATTTGCATGACTTTTAGTGAAAAGATTTGAAAATTTGAATATTAATATTCTAAAATAATTACGGCAATTAAGAGATCGACCCCCCCCCCCCAACTGGATTAAATCATATTCAATGCTGGAGTAGCCCAGTTGAAGTTTATTACAACAGAGCGAAAAATGTCCAGACCAGGAATCAAACCTGGATACTTGGCGTTACGTGCCAATCTTTTACCTGCTTTGGCACGGTACGCCAAGTATCCAGGTTCGATTCCTGGTCTGGACATTTTTCGCTCTTTTGGAATAAACTTCAACTGTGCTACTCCAGCCTTGAATATAACTACGACAAACCAATATCAATTAAATACTTCTTCAAAATGATAAGCGTGAGCATTTGTCATAATATGCATTATTAAATAGAATAAATCACTATTATTTCAACACAGTCAAACTAATTGGTAAAGTTATCATACGAAGTGAATATTACCAACTGAGTGAAAAAATGCGCAGCTCGGGAATCAAACCGAGATTTGGGTTCGATTCCCGGGCTGGGCATTTTTTCGCTGAGTTGGAAATATGCAATTCGTAGAATAAGTCAGTGTTTCGGAAGTTAGTTAAAACTTTATGCTTCGACAGTACTTTAAAGAACCATTTAAAAAAAAACTTGCTATAAAATTCCTTTAATACACCGATTAGTAGTAATTCAGTTTAGAATGAGTAATAGATACTTTACTTTGTTCCAAAAGCATTAATGGTTGCACTAAAAATAAATAGTTTGAAAAAGGATGTTTTCCCTTTCATTTGGATCTCTACAGGTTTTTTTGACTTCAGAAGATTGCAGATGAAAAGTTTCAGTTCTGAAATATTTCTATTGTAAAAGTATTATATTTGTACACTTCCTAATTCTATACAATACTTTAAAAATATTTTTAATAAAAGATTTGTGTGGAGTTATAAATACTGCAGAAAATCCCTATACATTCAGATTTAATACACTAATTTTAATTCATAAAATCCTTCTAAAATTTATTAAATGATTGTGTAAATCTTCTAATGTAGTTTCAAAAATCCACGAAAGATACTTTAGAATATGAAAGTTTCAAGAATTCATAATTTTGGACATAAAGGGTTCAAATTCTAATATAGCACTTTCTTTCTAAATCAGTCATTATTACAAAATAATAAAAATAGTCTTTCTTTCTAGTTGAAGCACAAAATCATTTTTATGAAAATTTTAAAAACTTATGTCTGCGGTTGCGCACGCAAAGTATTTCTGGGTGTATAAAGAAGCAGTCAATTGTTTTTTTTTTCGAGTTACTACCAAAGTTCTAAGTCTAAAGAATAATCAGAGGAGAGGGTGATAAATATCTGGAATATGAGAGCAAAACACAAGTCTGTTTCTGAAATTGCAAGTGCATTAAAAAGATCTAAACGAGGTATTCATCACGTTTTGGCTCGTGGTAATGATTTCAAACGAAATTTCCGTTCAGGCAGGCCATAAGTGACTTACTTTGTCGTATCAGAAACTTGGATTTAACTGGTAATTACTCTCTTTCGAAAATACAACATGCAGTTGGAGGACAAATATCGAAAAAAACGTTTCTCAGAGGAGTTTTGGAATCGGAATACATCAAAAACTGTAAAATGGCTCAGTTACCATGTCTGAAACGGCACCATTCCACGACACTAATATACACTGACTCTATTTCTGTTGTAAGAGCATTATATTTGTACATGCATTATAATTGTAATAGAATACTTACAAAAATATTTTAAATAAAAGATTTGTGTGGAGTTATAAATATTGCAGAAAATCCCTATACATTCAGATTTAATACATTAATTTTAATTCATAAAATCCTTCTAAAATTTATTAAATGATTGTGTAAATTTTCTAATGTATTTTCAAAAGTCCACGAAAAATACTTTAGAAGATCAAATTTTCAGGAATTTGAGGCATAAAGGATTAAAATTCTAATATTGCATTTTCTTTCTAAAACACTCATTATTACAAAATAATAAAAATAGTCTTTCTTTCTACTTGAAGGACATATTATTTATAACATTAAGCTTACTATACTTATTTATAAAATTTACGTGATTTTTTGTGAAGAGGTTTGAAAATTTTAAAATCAATACTCTAAAGAAATACGACAAATCAATATCAATTGCCTACTTCTTCAAAAAGATACCGTGTGAGCAGTGTCCTCGATGGCTTTTGAGCAACATTAGCGATTTGGCGAATAAGAAATAAAAAAAACAGTAGCCAAATGAAAAGAAATGTTAGCAAAATAGATTCAGCGTGAAACACTAAAAAATGTATCTTTAACCCCTTATTGTATCATTTTTTTTCCAAATGTTCTAAATAACTTAATTTTTTTTTAATTGCTTGCAAAATTGAAATATGTCTATCCGCTACAGAAACTATTAAAAATATGTACGTTCTAAATGTATCATAAGCGTATAAATATTTCTGACATTCTTTTAGCAGTCTGGTTAATTTTAACGCCACATTCCAGCAAAACTTTTCAATATTTAGCACTTGTTGCGAGTAATTTTGTTTATGTTTTTACCAGAGCGACACCGACGCATAGACAGTAATTAACTGACAAAAACTTATCGCATAATCCTTTTTGTGTATTTGGCTGTTGCTAAACTGAATTGATATTGAGTCTTTATCTCTATAAATAGAGCAATGTAAATGGCACGGTGCGACTGAATGTGTAAAGCTGAATCAATCGTTCAGAAACGCGGAAAAGTCTCGAGACTACTGACACACACAAACAGAGCAGAAATTGAGCACTCGCAATTTGGCGAGTCTGATTGTTAGTTTACTCGCCAAATGAAACATTTGGTCGCGATTTGGCGCAATGGCGAGCGGCAGCGAGAACCCTGCGTGTGAGCACATGTAATAATATGTATTATAAAATAGATTATATTACTCTTTCGGAAGCTTTTTAAAATTCTAATATTGCATTTTCTTTCAATAACAGTCATTCTTACAAAACAATACAAATAGTCTTTCCTTCTAGTTGAAACATTAATAAAATTATTGGCACATCAAAATAACATAGTTTTAGAATAATACAGCAGAACTTCTACTCACATGTTATAGACTGAAATAAATATTTAAACAGCTTAGAATATTTCAAAAAAATTATATAATTTTCTACTTTTTGAAGTTTTCTAAAAAGTGACATAAAGTAAAAAAAGTAAATAATCTCCAGTCGAATTGCTCTTTCCGTTTTTTTCTGCAACAATTTGCCTATTAAAATATATGGGCTGTTCAGTTCTTATTATTTTTCAATTCCTACGATTAGTTCACACTCTCCCTATATTTATTTATTTATTTATTTATATATCTCGTTCAAATTTTCAATCGTTAATAAAATACTTATTATTCATCCTATGAAGTTGAAATAATTTTTTTTTTAAACTTGCACTGGATGACAATTGATGTTAATACGGCTTTTTTCAAATATTAGTTCATTAATTAAATTTTAATTAATTAATTTTAGTTTTACATGGGAGACAAAATGGCGGCCATTGGTTATTGAAGCATTTAATGCATCTTCATATCTATAAGGGGGATTACCATAGGGGGGGACCCTGTTCTGTCACCAAATACCGCCAAGTTTATCGCCAACTAAGCGATATATCGAGACCAAAATGAGTCGCTAAAAGTGACGCAAACTTGGCGATACCTCTAATATTTCGCCAAATTCCCATAGACTTCCATTGTAAACCTACTTGCTTATAGAAAATCAACAAATTGAGATATTTTAATGCAACAAAAACTAATAGTAGCTTAAGGGATTATACTAAATTTTTCTTTGATGACCTAAGTAGGAATTGACTTTAAAAACAAAATTTTTATATTACTTATTTATTTATTTATTTATTTATTCGCCGATTTTAACATACCTAGCTATATTATTTATAAAATTATACTTATTATACTTATTTGTAGAATTTGCATGTTTTTTCCCGAAAAATTTTTGAAGTATTTAAAAATGTTCTAAACATTTTAGGACAAATCAATATCAATTACCTACTTCTTCAAAAAGATATGCATAAAAAAATTTACGCACAAAAATTTTAAACGCACTTTTAAAGATACATATGAAAATTTTAACGAGCATACATAATAAAATTGATTATTAAATAGAATAAATTACCATTTCCGAAGCTTTTGAATATTCTGATATTGCATTTTCTTTCTAAAACTTGTCATTATTTCAAAATAATACAAACAGTCTTTCCTTCTAGTTGAAACATTAGTAAAATTATTGTCACATTAAAATAATACAGGTTTAGAATAATACAGCACAACTTCCACTCCCGTGTTATAGACTGCAATAAATATTTGAACAAAGCTTAGGATATTTCAAAAACTTATACGATTTCCTACTTTTTGAAGTTTTCTAAACTTTCATTGGCAAAAGAATAATAAAACAGTCAGCAAAAAGTTTTTAGATGATAATAAAATATACGAGATACTTCAAAACTGTGTTTATAAATCATTGAGTCAAAATAAATTATTCTTCTTCGAACGAATAAAGTATTTTCCAATTATCTGCGTAAAATATTTTTTAGATATTTCATTTTTATGAACATATGTTGGCCCGATTTCAAATTTTCAGGATGGCTGAATGCATACTAATATTTTCTGGCAATACAGTGCATGCCAATAGTTTAAGCACAATAACAATTTTAAAATAAAGCTTTAAATATTCACTTTACTTCAATATTTGTCTTGTATATGTTAATTACAGCAGTTTTAACACCATAATCAATAAAATTATCTTTTGAATTGCATTTCAAACCATGTAGTTTAAGAATAGAACGAAAATAACCGTGTCAAAAGTTTAAGCACAAAATCGGTTTTATGAAAATTTTACAAACAGTCAACTGTTTTTTTTTTTTTTTTTTTTTTTTTTTTTTTTTTTTTTTTTTTGAGTTAGTACAAAATACCTAAGTCGAAAGAATTTTCAGGGAGGGTCGTGATAAATATTTGCAATATGAGAGCAAAACATAAGTGTTTTCTGAAATGGTAAGTGCATTAAATAGATCAAAATGAAGTATTCATCAAGTTTTGGCTCGTGGTAACGATTTAAAACGAAAATTCCATTCAGGAAGGCCACAAGTGACTACTTTGCGCGAAGACGGCCGTATCAGAAACATGGCTTCAATTAGTAATTACTCTCTTTCGCCAATAAAACATGCAGTTAGAGAACAAATATCGAAAAAAACTTATCACAAAAGAGTTTTGGAATCGGATTACATCAAAAACCGTAAAACCGCTCGGTTAACATGTCTGAAAAGGCTTCATAAAGAAGCTAGATTATAGTGGGCCAAAGGGCATATGACATTTGATGATAGGTGGCTGAATGTCATATTCAGTGTTGAAAAAAATGGAACCTCGATGGGTTTAAGTACTTTTGGCATGATCTCCGCAAATAACCTAGGCGTATATTTAGCCGACAACATGGTGGTGGTGTGTAATAGTATGAGGGTCTTTCGATGGTCAGACTACTCTAGCATTCGTCAGTGGTCATGAAATCTCTGAAAAGTATCAAGAGGCACTTGGCAATGATTTGCTCCCTGCTGCTGAGGTTTTGGGGGAAGAAAAATGGTTATTTCAACATGATAATGCCTCGATCTATACCTCAAACAGATTTAAATCCCAGATTTAAATCCTTTAGAATATATGTGGGGATTTCTCACTTATGCAGTTTATTCAAATGGAAAGCAGTATTCTTCTGTTAAAGATTTGACAGATGCCATTGAGAACGCGTGGTTTAAAATTGACCCAGAAACAATACAGAACCTCATTTTATCGATGGAAGACCGTACATTTAAAGTAATTGAGCAGACTGGAACTACAATTAACTATTAATTTTTTTAATTCTTGTTCTACAAAAGACTAAAAAACTACTCTGCTTAAACCTTTGGCACATTCATTTATGTTCTTTTGATAAATTCTATTATTAGAAATAAATTTTAAAGCATAAATCTGTTAAATACCTTTTTAAAACTACAATTTGTAGGTCATGTGAAAAGGAAAGTAACTTTCAGTCAATAATAAAGTTTTATTTTGAAATTTTATGTTGCGCTTAAACTTTTAACACGCACTGTTCTGATTTCTCAAAAATATTTTTTGCGGTAGGATTTTCCATTTTACAAACATTTCAGAGGAAAACTAGTCCTTGGGGGTCACCGTAATACTTACTCATCATGGATATGCATAATATAAAACATGTGTAAACTATTTATAAAATGCATATCTAGGGATAACTAAGGTTAATTAAATTTCATAGGCTTTGTCACACTATTACATTCTAAGTACATACCAATTTTCAAGCCTCTATCTCAATTTGCTCGGTAGATAGGGTGTTTAAAATCATGGCTTGATGACGTCATAAATTTCAAATGCTCTATTACTGAATCTCGTAAAAGAAACATCCTTATAACTCCAAAATTATAATCATATTAACTAAAAGTTTACTGTGTCGGATTGAGCGTCTCATTTCCAATTAAAATATATCTTTGAATTTGAATTTGAATGAAATACAATGTCATGAAAAATCGACGAGTGTGGAAAATATGATTACAAATATCTCAGCAACGAATTATCCGATCGACTTCATTTTTTATGCAAAATTTCTGTTTTTTTATTGTCTTTTATAGTCACTCCTTAAAATAAACAATTTCGAAAATTTTTATATACCTTTTATCAAAACGAATATTTCGAGAGTCCGAAAAAATACTTCCAGATAATCGAGGTCAGTAAAATTTAATAGACTTCTTTTGATTCTTACATACTAAGTACACAGCAAAATCTCAATTTGTTCGGGACATAGAGCGCTTACAGACACACACACACAGATTCACAGAGAGACAGACGAACGGCAATTTTTTTTTCTAAAAACAATTTTTCGGAATCTCCAGTGCCTAAAACGTATAACTCCGTCAAAATTGTTTTTCGATTTTTAAAACGATTGCAAGAGTTACTCTATAGCATGTATGATGGTTAAGTAAAACAATTCTCAAAGCATTCCGTATAAATATTCTCAATTTTATAGCATTCCGTATATGCATGTTAAAAAGTTTATTATTTCAGAATGAATATGGTATATTATGCAAAAATACGACGTAATAAAATATGGTACACTCTAAAAAAATGTGTATTTATACCTTAAATCAGGTATACTGAAACTTACAGACATGTAAAGATACTGTCAGACAAATAAAAAGTGTTGCCCTCCTACCACCTGCCGCCGAAAACTTCATAGAATGCAATCACATTGTTTCTTAAAATCTTTTCAAAAATACTTTTTTTTATTACAGTAGTATCCCGATTTACGCCCCCTGGACTTACGTCAATCCGCATGTAGGTGGTCTCGCCTGGAAAAAAAAATCCTTAATTATGACGCACTTTGAACTTTTTTGGAGATTTTTCGGAGAAATTTAACATTTCAGATGCAGCCACTGTCATGGGGATTCAAGGAGAGAAATTCAGCAAAAAAATGTAAGATGCTAGGAAATGACTGTGCCATTTTCCTTTGAAGTGACTAAGAAAACATCTGAAAATCTTGATTCAGTATCACTCTTAATTGATGAAATAGTCGAAAATGGGAGAGAACTAAACTTACAGATAGATTCTGAAGATGTTGTTGAACTCATAAATGCCCCTTGTCCGGGATTAACAATCGACAAACATCGAATTAAAGAAACTGTCGTAGAAATAGATAAAGATTTTGAGCCAATGGGGAAGATTATGACGGTTGCAAAATTAACCTAAGGACTTAACCTTATTGAAGTTGGAATGATGGTTCTAGAAAAAGTATAGCATCCACTAGGAAAAGCTTTGAAAACTCCCTTTGCTGTTACAAATAATTTTTAAGAGAAAAAAAGAAAAACATTGTCGGTTCAAACTTCATTGCAAGATTTTTTCACATGCTCAAAGACTCGAACGGGGCAGCTAGAAAAACAATAAATTATAATTTAACAACTTATTGATTTATTCCAAATTCTTGTATTACAAACGCATTTTTCTGCTAATGTTAAATGTATGTAACACAATCCCTAAATACAATAGAATATGTTCATTAGATTTTGGTGAGTTTTTATTACTTATCATTTTTTGCTTATCTAAATGTACATACGACTTACGTCGTTTTCGACTTACGGCGTTTTCGACTTACGTCGATAGTCTTGGAATGAATTGCTGACGTAAGTCGAGGTATTACTGTAATTAATTTTTGAAAGTAGTATGAAATTTAGCGTAGGGTTTTATAAAAGGGAATCTATTTTTAGAAGCATCGAACATGTGAATCCAAAATTATAGCTCATTCTTCCATTTGTTCTGGAGTTATTGATAAAAAATCTATACGTGAATTACAAAACTCGCCTTACCCAGAAAATCAATATTTGGGAAATCGCAAAAAAACGTTTAACTGCGTACATTGGTTTACATTGTAAACCAAGATTTTATAACTCTTGAAATATAGGATAAAACTACTGTTTTCCTGATTGTAGTGTTTTTTCGTTACAGGTATAACAGTGGAATTGATTGATAGATAAAACATGATTTTTACTTTCTTCTATCTTCAATAGAAGAAAGCATTGTAATCGAAATTTTTTTCGACTTCCGGTTTTCAACTCGTATCGAATCATGTTCATACAAAATCTCTGTCTGTCCGTCCGTGTCTCCGTCTGTCCGTGTGTCAACATTGTAACATCGAAAAATGTATGAAGTTATGCATAGAATTGAACCACATTTTTAGGGTTTCGTTCATCTCACGAAACCCTATTCGTCTCGCTCCTCTGTCTGTCTGTCTGTCCGTCACAGAGCCCGTTCTCAGAAACTATACATGTTAGAGACTTGAAATTTTGGGTACTTATAGCTGAACACCTCACATCAAACAACAAATCATAAAATTTTGAAAAAGTTGGTAATTAACCGAATTACGGGCTAATTAACTTCTAAAATTAACCAATCCACCTTTTTAACGCAAATTCAAACGGACTTTCTCGAAATCATCCGTGTTTCTCCTAAGGGTTGCCAGTAAAATCAGCCGAATGCAGGGTTACCACGGAGGAAATTAAGCCGAAAAATGAAGTGGAGATTTTAAAGCGAAATCGTATATCAGAAAATATTGGTGCGAGAAATTTGTAAATGGAATAGACAGACGCAGAAAAAAATCTACTTTCATTTGGTATAAAGTTCACATTTCTGCGATCTATATAAGTTAAAATATCCACTAAAATTCGATCGATAAAAATTTAATTTCTTTAATTGGAAAGACAAGGAAATAAAAAGATTTCAATTCGGCGGGAAAGCAGGTAGACATGACGACGCTGCGGTTTTCCATAATAGCATATTTTAATACGAAATTTTAACTTTTTAAATATTAAATTTTTTGATTAAATTTTTTGGCATCCCGATGTCAAATTTCTCGCTGATTTCATTGATACCCATATCTAAGTCCTATCTTAATTACAAGCTGAAATATTAATTATTATTTAATTAATCGGTTTATTCCTATCAAATGCATCGATTAAAATGAAGAGACGCTTATTTAACCACGAATTAAATTAGGAAATCTAATAATTTGCATGGGCTTTTTGAACAGCGACATGAGATAAGTATAACTCATTCATCATCAGAAAGTTTACTTCATACCATTATTTTCTAATAGTAATTTCAGGAAATATTTTGAATTATTGGTTAAGACCGCCACTCAGTCTGTTTGAAACTTTAAGATAGTTTATAACACATAGAAAAAAGTGTAAAAAAGAATGGAGTGTGATATTTCGAGGAGGAGGGGGGGGGGGGGGGGGCTAGAATTATTTTTAAAATCTTAGCGTTTGTTACCGCAGCAAATATTTTAAATTCTTGTTTAAGACCGCCACCATCCCGACCCATCTATCTACGGAAAGATTGCGAAAAGGAGTTTCGTTCAGATATGCTTTTGTTAAGAATAGAGTGCATTCCCTGGTGGTAGAATGTGGAACTAACATAACGCGATTTTGTTAAAATTAGGAAGTCTAACAAGTCGATCTGTTTGAAACTTTAAGATATTTTATAACACATAAGATAAAGTGTAAGAAAGAATGACACGCGAAATTCCGGGGAGGGGGGGGGGGGGGGCGCTAGATTTCTATTTAAAAAAATAGCGTTTCTGACCGCTTTAGGTGACTTTTTGAGGGAGTCCTGAGATATATGCTACTTATTTAATATAAAATTGTCTAAAGTTTAGTTACCACTATTTCCTAATAGTAATTTCAGCAAATATCTTAATTTCTTATTAAGACCGCCACCACTTCGAGTAACATATCTACTTATAGGTTGTTTAACGGAGTTTCCTTCCGATACAGTTTTGTTAAGAATAGAGTGCGCTCCTTGGTGGTGGAATGTGGAACTAACATTTTTGTTAAAATTAGGAAATATAACAAGGCGATCTGTTTGAAATTTTACGATAGTTTATAACACATTAGAAAAAGTTTATAAAAAATGGCGCGTGAAATTTCGGGAAGGTGGGGAGAGGGGGAGGGGCAAAATATTTCTTTTTTGTTTCATACCGTTTCAGGTGCGTTTTTTGATGGAGTCCTCAGATACATGCTACTTATACTTATTAAATATAAATATGTCAAAAGTTAAATTACCACTATTTCCGAATAGTAATTTCAACAATTTTCTTAAATTCTTGCTGAAGACCGCCACCCCCTCGAGTAACATATCTACTAATGGGTTGTGTAAAGGAGTTTCGTTCAGATAAGCTTTTGTTAAGAATACAGTGCGCTCCCTGGTGGTGGAATGTGGAATTAACAGACCGCGATTTCATTTAAAGTAGGAAATCTAACAATTCAATCTGTTTTAAACTTTAAGATACTTTCTAACACACGATAATAAATTATAAAGAAGAAGGGCGCGTTGCATTTCGAGGAGGGGGGGGGGGGGTTGAGGGAGGTGCGCGAACAAAATTAGGAAATATAACTGGACGATCTGTTTGAAACTTTAATATGGCTTATAAAACATAACATAAATTTTTAAAATCAGGCCGCGTCAAAAATCATGGTGACCATCTGCCCACTCCCCCACCCCCCCCCCCCCCCCAAGGGAGGCACTTTTCTAAATTTGGCAGATACCCGTCATGTGATATATCGTAGCATTTTGGGGGTGGGGGCGAACAAAATTAGGAAATATAACAAGGCGAATATGTTTGAAACTTTAACATAGTTTAGGATGTGTTTGCCAAAATTTAGAAGGTATTCCATGGCGATAAATGTACTGGACGTTTTGAAAGAAAGTGTTTTGAAAGGAATATTAAACGAAACCCTTTGTGCGATGTATGATCACACTTACCCACTTGTTTGTGTATGTATTTTGCTGTGGCAAGCAGGTCATCTCTCAATTTAGAAATATTCTGCCGGAAGGGGGCGCTGAAATAGCCATTTTTGTGCCATTTTCATTATTGTACCATCGAAAAGTGTATGAAGTTATGCATTGAACTGAATCAATTTTTTTTTGTATATTTTTCGCTATGGCTAGTAGGCCCTCCCTGAATTTGAAAAAAAAAAATCCACTAAAAGGTTTCGGTGTAAGAGCGATGTCTGTGCCATTTTCATTATTGTATCATCGAAAAGTGTATGAAGTTATGCAGAGAATTAAATCAAATTTTTTGTGTATGTTTTTGTCTATGGCCAGCCGGTCCTCCTTCGATTTCGAAATTTTCTACCTGAAGGGGACGCTGTAATAGCGATGTCTGTGTCATTTTCATTATTGTGCCAACAATAAGTGTATGAAGTTGTGCATAGAATTGAACCAATTTTTTGTGCATGTAGTTGGATGTGTCCAGCAGTTTCTCGTTGAATTTGAAAATATTCTGCCGTTGTTCTATTCATGAAGTTATGAATAGAATTGAACCAAAATTTTTGTGTATGTTATTGTTTATGGTCAGCAGGTCCTTCTTGAATTTTTTAATATTCCGCCAGAAAGGGGCGCCGTCATAGCGATTTTTGTATAATTTGCTCGGTTTTTTGTAGTTCTGTTGTCCATCGGCGACTCGTGCAGCGACAGTAAATCTCGTCCTGCTAATACGGCTATTCGCAAACAGCTGATGTACAACGGAATATAGAAAAAATATCGCTTTTAATCAATATCATGATAGAGATTAACTTATTTTTTCTTAGATTAATTGAGTGGAAACAGAAATTTAAGATGAAAATCAAAGTGGGCATTGTATTGAACTAATAATGTTACAGTATTAACATCTGTAATTATTTTTTGAAATATTAAGGTGTATGAGATAGAAGAAAGTTTTGGGATTGGCCAATTGAACTAGTTTAATTTTTGGATAAAGCTAGTTTTGATACTCACTCACATCATGATTTGTATTGCAGTCTGTTTTACAATAATGTCAAATAAATTTAACAAAATGTAAAAATTAATTTCAAAACTGTTAAATGTATTCAGAATGTAAACCTTCATAACTACTAAAGAACTTCATGGAATGAGTTTCCGTTTGATATCTAAATGTAAAATATATCTAAAAACATATATACCTAATAATATAAATAATACCTAATAATATACTTAAAATAGATGACAAACTTATTTGTTCGTATTAAAAATTTCAATGTTTGGTACAATTTCAGAATGAAGACGATTCCCTAAGCTTATGCCTTTTACAAAAAGAGAAAGAAAATACATAAAGTGACTAAAGTGAAAAAAGTAAATAATCTCCAGTCGAATTGCTCTTTCCGTTTTTTTTTTTTTTTTTATGCGACAATTTGTTTATTGAAACGTATGGGCTGTTCAGTTTTTATTATTTTTTTTTATTTCTTTATTTATTTGCCAATACTAACATACTAAACTATATTATTTATAAAATTATACTTATTCATAAAATTTGCATGAGTTTTCGTGAAAAAATTTTAAAGTATTTAAAAATGCTCTAAACATTTTAGGACAAATCAATATCAATTACCTACTTCTTCAAAAAGATACGAATAAAAAAATGTACGCACGAAAATTTTAATCGCACGTTTAAAGATATCTATGAAAATTTTAACAAGCATACAGTAGCGCTCAAAAGTAATTTGACAACATTATATTCGATCTTTTTTTGTTTAATATTCTTGGATTTTTCTTGGATTTCACGTTATTTTCTAGCAAATCTTAGTTAACTTGCTAAAAATCTGTAAAACATTGAATATGGTTAAGGGGACGAGGGACCTTAAAAAACCTTAAAAATCAATTCTTTATTTTTTGAAAATTTCACTTTAAATAATATTCAGGGGTACATTATATGCATTATGGCATGCATTTATCAAAAAAAAAATTTTTTTTTAAATATTTTTGAGAAAAAAATGGAGTTTTACGTGTCGTCTTAGAAATCTTCGAAATGCCCCATGCGCATTCCATATCAATGAAAATCCCCAATATTTTTTTTATAAAAGTTTGGTTTATATATATAAATAATTCTGTGCATCGAATTTTATATATTTGAATATAAAGGTAAAAAAAAAAAATTAAAAATTAAAAAAAAAATTCAAAAAATTGTTTTTTTTTTAATAATTTTATATTCAAATATATAAAATTCGATGCACAGAATTATTTATATATGTTACGGCCAAAACCCGAAATTGGCCAAAACCCGAATTGGCCGGCCAATTCGCGAACTGGCCGAGATTCCTGGCCAAAACCCGGAATACATTAAATGAACAGCTTATTACGGGTTTTGGCCGGCCATTTCGCGAACTGGCCAGGAAGCCTTGGCCAATATACGAAGTGTTCAGCAATAGATATCCACAGCCGGTAATGTGATTCTTTTAGCTTTCATGCAGCCCTGCATATGATCTACAAACCTGGTAATACACTACAAATAAATTAAATTTTAAAAGCCTATCACAGCTGAAAACGCACATCAAGCAATAATGGCTCATAGCCATACCAATAACCCAAATTATTCCAGTGACTCTTTAAATAAACGACAAATTCTACTTAGTCAATAATCTATAGAAAACATGTTGTAGAATATAATAGTAATTTATAACAGTTTCATTATGCATGAAGTAGTGTAACATCATTAGAATACCCTATAAGCGATTTTTCACATATATCATAATTCTTTATCGGGATTTTTTTGGCGTCCGTATAAACGAACTATAATGACTACTTAATCAATACTCTACAAAAAAGCATATTGCTCCCAACATGTGTGAGGCGTGTGAATTTTATTATGTTTGAAATAGATTGACATCGTTTAAGTGTACTAAAAATTATCTTTCACCATTCACTGCAATGTAATGAAATACTTTTAAATGTCTCTGTAAACAAACTATAATTGCTACTGATTTCATACACTTAGATAACAGTTTGTTGTCCATCTTAATGATGCATACCAATTTCATTATAATTGAGATAATGTAACAACATTAAAATACACCGGAAAAACTTGTCTCCTTGATGATATTGTAACGAAATACTTTATTATGCCGCTGCAAATTAACCAAAAATGGTACACACTTCACTTGCAATATCGAAATTAATTTATAAACCTAAATAATATAACAATTACAAGTCAATCCGAGTCTTTACTCGAGTTAGAGCACGGACAGGCAGACTGCTAGACAAATTGAATTCATCAACAGTTTCAACTATGTTAGAAAGGGATAAAAAGTAAAAATTGGTTTCTATATACTTATTTCGCGAACTGGCCGATCGCGTATGGCCACTTCGCGAACTGGCCGATCGCATCTGGCCACTTCGGGAATTGGCCGGCCAATTCCCGAATTGGCCAGTCAGTTTAAAGTGTTGTTGGCCAGTTCGCGAATTGGCCGGCCAATTCGGGTTTTGGCCAATTTTGTGTTTTGGCCGTAACATATATATAAACCAAACTTTTATAAAAAATATTGGGGATTTCATTGATATGGAATGCGCAGGGGGCTTTTTGAAGATTTCTGCGACAACGCGTAAAATGCCATTTTTTTTTCAAAAATAAATTTTTTTTTTTTTTTTTTTTTTTGTGATGAATGCATGTCATAATGCATATAATGTACCCTTGAGTAATATTTAAATTGAAATTTACAAAAAAAAAAAAGGAAAAAAATTGAAAAATTTTGAAATTTAGAAATTTTTTCGAAAATTTTCAATTTTTTTTTTTTTTTTTTTTTTTTTTTTTACTTTTATATTCAAATATATAAAATTCGATGCACAGTGTTATTTATATATATAAATCAAACTTTTATAAAAAAATATTGGGGATTTTCATTGATATGGAATGCGCAGGGGGCATTTCGAAGATTTCTACGACGACGCGTAAAATGCTATTTTTTTCTCAAAAATAATTTTTTTTTTTGTGAGAAATGCATGCCATAATGCATATAATGTACCCTTGAGTAATATTTAAAGTAAAATTTACAAAAAAAAAAAAAAGAAAAAAATTGAAAAATTCTGAAATTTTGAAATTTTTTCGAAAAATTTCAAAATTTTTCAAATTTTTTTTAACCTTTATATTCAAATATATAAAATTCGATGCACAGTTTTATTTATATATATAAACCAAACTTTTATAAAAAGTATTGGGGATTTGCATTGATATGGAACGCGCATGGGGCATTTCGGAGATTTCTAAAACGACGCGTAAAATTTCACTTTTTTCTCAAAAATGACACTAATTTTTTTTTTTTTTTTTGTAATAAATGCATGCCATAATGCATATAATGTATCTTTGAGTAATATTTAAGGTGAAATTTACAAAAACTAAAAAAATATTTTTAAGGTCCCTCGTCCCCTTAAATAAAATGAATGATTGATAATTGTATTGATTATTGTTTTTATTTAAGTCACTTATTATCTTTGTCAAAATACTTTTGAGCGCCTCTGTATATATTAAAATAAATTGTCAAATAGAATAAATTACTATTTCCGAAGCTTATTAAAATTCTGATATTACATTTTCTTTCTAAAACTTGTCATTATTACAAAATAATACAATCAGGATTTCCTTCTAGTTGAAGTATTAGTTAAATTATCGACATATCAAAATAATATGCGTCTAGAATAATACTATACAACTTCCACTCGGAAATTATAGACTGCAATAAATATTTAAACTAAGCTTAAAATATTTCAAACAACTTACGTAATTTTCTGCTTTTTGAAGTTTTCTAAACATTCATTTTCAAAAGAATAACAAAACAGCCAGCAAATAGTTTTTAGATGATAATAAAACATACGAAATATTTAAAAACAATTTATAAATCATTGAGTCAAAATAAATTATTCATCTTCGAACCAATAAAGTATTTTTCAATTATCTACGTAAAATATTTCTTAGATATTTCATTTTTATGAACATATGTTGGCCCGATTTCAAATTTTCAGGATGACTAAGTGCATACGAATATTTTCTGGAAATGCTGATTCTTTTAAAAAAAAAAAAAAAAAAAAAAAAAAAAAAAACATTTTGAGCAAGGATTTTCCATTTTAGAACCATTTCAAAGAAAAAAAAAATATGAAAACATTTCGTACGTGATTTTAAAATGTTCATTATTTTACAAGGAATATGGTACTTTATATGTAAAAATACTTTATATGTAAAATATGCTAGAAAAAAAAAAACATTCTATTTGTAAAATATATCAATGCAAAAACCCTTAACGGGTTAAAAGTTTGTGACGCAGCACTTTATCTTATGCTCTAAGAATTTTAAATATGGAACTTAAAAATAATGATATCAAATTTTGAGTGACGCTATGCTATTAATTATAATCTCTCTATATATTATTTATTTCATCTTTTTATTTTTTTATAATCGCATGTGCAAAAATTATGTTCAATTTAAAAAAATGTATAAAAGTTTATTCATTGATGCTTTAACATTTACACCTCTCATAAATTCCAAGTATGAGTTTTAAAAGATATGATATCAAAATTTTAGTGACGCTTTGATGTGGCTTTAAACGATTTGTTTTAAAATTAAATTTAAATTATTTTTGTTTTGGCTAAGATATATTCACACATCTAAATAATAGTTTTAATTTTCCAATATGCTTTAAATATGTCACTTTCACTGAATTTATATAATGCATTTAAATGTATTTATTTGAATAAATTGATTTATCCTTTGTCCAATGCTAGTAAAAATTTAAAATAAGATTTGCGTAAATAATTTTTTTGCCTCATAGTATCCATTTGAATGCATTTCCCTTAGTTTGGATACAATGACGCAAAAAAATTATTTACGCAAATCTTATTTTAAATTTTTACTAGCATTGGACAAAGGATAAATCAATTTATTCAAATAAATACATTTAAATGCATTATATAAATTCAGTGAAAGTGACATATTTAAAGCATATTGGAAAATTAAAACTATTATTTAGATGTGTGAATATATCTTAGCCAAAACAAAAATAATTTAAATTTAATTTTAAAACAAATCGTTTAAAGCCACATCAAAGCGTCACTAAAATTTTGATATCATATCTTTTAAAACTCATACTTGGAATTTATGAGAGGTGTAAATGTTAAAGCATCAATGAATAAACTTTTATACATTTTTTTAAATTGAACATAATTTTTGCACATGCGATTATAAAAAAATAAAAAGATGAAATAAATAATATATAGAGAGATTATAATTAATAGCATAGCGTCACTCAAAATTTGATATCATTATTTTTAAGTTCCATATTTAAAATTCTTAGAGCATAAGATAAAGTGCTGCGTCACAAACTTTTAACCCGTTAAGGGTTTTTGCATTGATATCATTACTTTTTTGAGGTTATTGAAAAAAATAAATAAAACAATAAACACACACAAAAAAAATTAAAGACCAATACAAAGAATTCATAGTCAGGATTTCAAATCACCTTCAATCTCTCCCCCCTCCCTCCCCGCAAAAAAGGATGACCATACTTCAATTTTAAAGAGTATCGTGCAATGAGATTTTTATAAGAACTCTGTGGTAAGATATGGAAGTAATGTACAACATGCATGTTTAGAGGGTATTTCTGTTGGTTTGCTTCAGAGATATAAAAAGCTATGTTAAATTTTACTATATAAAAAAATTACTTTGTTAAGAAAAATAGCAAGAAATATTACTCTTTAAACCTTTATATATATATATATATATATAACAATCATCGCTCACTTATAAAAGTAATTCCATACATTTATATTAAATCCAAAACTACAAATTTCTGCTTCTCCCTTTTCTCATTCCTAGTGCAAAAAAATTAAACATTCTTTAATTTTATATAAAATAATCTTTCACCATCCCTATTTAAAATTCTTTATTAACAATAATAATAAATCATATAAAATAATCCCCTGAGCTCCGAAGATTCCAATTCTGCTTTTGCACCCACCTCTCCAGCTTACCTAAATAATAAAATCTTTCAAAAATTAGTTTGAAAAAAAAAAAAAAAATCTGCAACATTTGTTGCTCACTAACATAAATAAATAAATAAGCTCTAACTTCCCTAATGTACAGTCATGGAAAAAAAAAAGTAAACACCCCCTACTAACTCCTCAACAAATTACCGTAGAAGAAAGTTACTGGTACCGAACGATTGGAAATAAAGTCTACTTTTAAATGATGTATATAGAATTTGCTTAAGGGGTAATCTACATATTAAAATGAACCATAACTTTGTTTTTTTCAATAGCAGTACACAATTTTCACAGCATAAATGAATTCTACACAATTTAATTAGCCTAAAAACAAATTTTTATGCAATTCGTACTATAAGTTCCCGAGAAATTAATTATTTTAAAAGAAACTTATTTTAAGGGCTGTATCCAAATTGAAGTTCGGTACTCGATTGTTAACCGAGAGAGCCCCCCTTCTTGATCAAGGCACCTTAAGCGCCACTCAAGCAGTCAATGAAGTTTGCTAGATTACAAGACATTTCAAAATATCTAGTCACTTCTATCATAGACGGCCCTTTAAACCATAATTTTGCCGTTTTTTAAGCATAATTTGAAAACTATTTGGAAGAAAAATGTGAAATTTTGGATTTCCATAAAGCAGGACTTAATAAATCTAAATCCATCAAAAAAATTTTAGGTTACAATTCATAATTTTTTCGAATATTAATTTCATAATTCATATATTAAAATTATAAAAATTGCAAATTCAACGTATTTATGTTTGGGTATGTTAGTATTACTGCTACACAAAAAATTAGCACATTAGGAGCATAATTTCAGGAGATATGAATAAAAATATGAAAATATAATTTAACATTAGAAGCACTAAATTTTGAATGTTTATAATTCAAAAACTTATTATTCAAATTACTTGAAATTTGGTGCCTAGGCATAGTTTGAACCGAAGATTTGAAATATCTCGTTAAAATTGGGTATTGCCATTGAAAAAAATGAAGTTTGGATTTGTTTTAATATGTAGATGGCCCCCTAAGCAAATTTTATATACATCATTTAAAAATAGACTTTATTTCCAATCGTTCGGTACCAATAACTTTTGTCAACGATAATAATTTGTTAAGGAGTTAGTAAAGGGTGTTTACTTTTTTTTTTTCCACGACTGTACATTTCAGCTCTTCTCCCTCCCCCTACTCCCCAACATTAAAAAAATTTAAATCTTTATTTTTACACAGAAAATTCTTCTATATAAATTATCCTCCTATTCCTCAAAATTACCACTTTCCCACTCCAGCCTAGAGATTTCAATCTTTAAAGCTTTTTAGAAAATCGGATCTGCAAAGTCTGTTGCTTAATAATAAAATATACGTATAATCATGTACACTTTTAATTATTTTTCACACAATCAATTGATGTCATGATAATAGTTGTCCTGAGCGAATATTGTGTTGACTGGGCTGTCGTACAGATAGCTCAATTGGAAGAGTGCTGGCAATTAAAGCCAAGGGTTATTAAAGTTCACTGTAATTCAAGATGTTTAACCCCTTCGCGACAAGAGCCCTTTGGTTAATTTTTAACCTTTTACTACAGGTTTTTAAAAACAGAAAATTTTCTGTAATTGAATCACAGAAATGCTCCCATTAAAGAAGGTAAACTTTACAATTAAAAATAAGTGGTGAGAATAATGAAGGATTCTGAACACCTTAAGTGGCTAAGTATACCGGTCGCTACTCCCTAAGGGCTTAAAGATGCTTTTTTGCTATTATAACCTTTAGGATTTACAATATAAAAAAATCTTAATCGCTTCTGAGGTAAATAAAGACAGTGGAAAAAAATCAAGATGGCAATGTTTTGATTGGCAAATTCTAAGCTGAGTAATTTGTGCTACAGAATGAAAAAAATATAAAGTTGTAATAATGTCCTCTTACAGATACTAAATCTTTAAGGTTTTTGATGTGTGAACTACATATGAATACAGTAGAAGATATTTATAATACACACCTTGGTATGAGAAGTTGTGCGTATTATAGAATTTTGCATTATATAGATCATATTTCATACATCATTAAATTTACTTCGTATATATGCTTTAAATTACATTCCTTGGAACCAGAAAATGTGCAAATTATGAAATTTTACATAATAGGTATAGATCACACATTATTAAATTACCTTAAAGATATTACCTTGAAATATAACATCCAAATATGCCTGGGCAAAATCATTATAAATAGTGGTAACTCAGGACTGACAGTTTTGGGAACACTAAATGCATGGCTGGCCAATTTATTCTTTTTCACTATTTTTAATAATGAAATCTTTGCCTTATTTTTAGCAGAATTTTCTTCCATTAAATAAAGCAAAAATTTATATATAAAAAAAAAAAAAAAAAAAAAAAAAAACCAACAACAAAAAAACTTTTGGAAAGCATGCATTTTAGTGCTGCAAGAAAAACCTGTCATGAGCTGCTCTGATTATAACACTCATTTACAAAAAAATTTAATATAATAACAATGTTTTCATTACTCCAAAATAATGTGTTAAAGGCGATAATGTATCATATTTAGGTTCCAAGAAATAGCAATATTTGTAAAATACATGTGCTTCTTAACTGAAAAATTCATTGTTTATATCTGAGAAATACATTACATCTTCTGCATTAAAATTTTTTAGTGGCAGGCTTTTGTGATTGAATAAGGACTGCTTGCAGAGTGCTTTTAAGGATTTTACAATATAAAATTATGGCTCTTGAACTACTATTAATCAAATACAGTAATAGGGATAACAAAAATCATTAAATAGTTTATTTTAAAAAATTACTTGTATTTTCATCAGATATACTGATTATTACTACCATATGTTATGTGTAACATATTTATAAGAAAAGTTTCAACTATTTTCATGAAGTTTTGGATCCCCCTCCCCCCCCCCCTGACATACTGTCAAATTTCGCGAGGTTTTTTTTTTCTTGTGATGTTCCTTCCCCGGCCGAGAATGGAGCGGGTTTTTTACAATCAACTGATTAATTTTGTTTTTCTTTTATTGCTACTTTTTTATGTTAGTGTGGTGATCTTTCAAATGCTATTGCACAACGAGGCGATAAACGCGTTACTCTGTAGTGGCACGGCAACCCTCCAGTATACAGGTGGAATTGATAAAAAGAGTTTTTGTAGTCGGAATATGCGGAATGTTACAGAATAGTGACTGGTTTAATGAAAGCAGAATAAAAACTTAATATTTAATTTAAGATGCGAGTCAGATTAATATATTAATTGAAATGGTTACTGAGTAATCACTTTATTAGTTTATACAAAGTCTAATTATCATGACAGCTACAATGCAGCTGCTAATGAAATTTTGTGAAACCAATCTTTTCTAAATAGTAACATGTTCTGAATTGTTCTTATTTACAATTATACTTCATTACCACAAATACCATATAAGGGAGCTGGCTACTTTTATATTTTTTAAAAGTAAATTATTTAAAGCTTTCTTTTAAGCATATTAACTTTAAAATTAAATAAAAACAAGTATCTTACTTTTGCAAAAAAGCTGTTTTATCTCATTTATCTATAAACTTTAATTACTAAATAAGGAAAAGTATCATGATGAAAATTTTTACTTTTAGGAGCTCAAAACAACCAGTCAGGATAAAAGGGTTCATTTTGAGCTAATCGTGATAATTTAAGTATATAAAGTAGAATTTACTATCAGTCAAAAATATGTCCAAGACTGAAATCAGTCCTGAGACTGAAGGTCTTGCACCCATGGCTGTAATCAATTAGCCTAAAAGCATAGCTTCAGGTGTTTTTTTTTTTTTTTTTATTTTTTTTTTTTCAGTTTTTCTTTTGTTACAGAGATAAACGGCAATAAGAATTTTTTTTCCCCTTTAGGTTAAATTTTATAAAAATAAAATACTACGATGCTTTAATTTTTGAAGCTGAAAAGAGTTGTATTAAAAAAAAAATAAATAAACGAAAGATGTCATTTTAAGTCAATTTTCGTTTATAATATTATTAGAAACGATTCGCAAATGAATCATTTTATAAACGGGATTGGAAATCTTAATTTTGATTTCGTCACACCTTTTTTTTAAATTGTGCGTTCTTTAAAAATGAAAGACTTTGTTTAATTTCTTTAAAAGAAAACTCAAAATTAAATTATTAATCTATCTGTATTACACTCACATATCACAAGAAATACCTATGATAACAAGAACGTTATTTTGTAAGGAAAACAGTTATAAGTATTGTTGAAAATAAAAACAATTCAGAACATTATACTAATTAGAAAGGATCGGTTGCAAAGAATGCTGTCTGGATAATTAGAAATTGTACTCACTTTCTCCCCTTGGAATACCATTTCAAGATCTTTGATATTTCTTATTTCTTCAGTCAACTTCGCGTATCGCGTAGTAATACATGGCGAAGTCTTATGGCGAATGCGATGAATTTTCATATCGATACGAGAATTTTCGATAAATATCGAATTTCGATATGAGAATTTTTTTAAAAATGTGAAATATTTTCTCCTTAAAAAATGTTTACTTACTATGAATAACAGTGAAATAAAATACCTATAATTACAAAATACTGCTCCATTTTAAAAAATCAGCCTAAGTATTTTAAAGCACATAATAAACTGTTTTCGTAGTTTAAAAAAAGATTTATTGTCAATATTCAGATTTTTAACTGTGACCTAAACCGCGCAAAACCGATGTGCAACGTTCTGTCTGCTAGCCCATAGAATAACATGTAATCCGCGATCCTAAGAAGTCCATTTTTTCATGCGGATTATATAAAAATTAAGAGTTTTCCTAGATACTAGGTTAGTCTTATCCACTTTGTCAAAAACAGATTCATTTTATATATTAAGCTTTTTAAAAAAATCTAGACCGTTTCGGAGAAAAAAAAAAGACAAACTTACACCATCGAAATTGCTTTCAAAATGGGTTTACAGATCTGAAAATATACTGCACGTAGAATTGTAAAAAATTCAGAATAGGATTAGACTGCAGATATAAGACTGTTTAAAAAAAATCAGAACAATAGGACCTATATTTGATGAGTTATTAACAGGCGGCTTTTCGCATTTTCTTTGATGTCGAGTTAGCTGTATATATGAGTTCCGCCATCTACGAATTCTACGATACGATACGATTTTAGGCTTAAGGCTGCGTCACTCGGAATACTACCGTCTTCCATGATATCCTTTAACTGGAAACGTGAAAATCCCGTGCACAAACGGAAACTTTATATCTGTCTGTAAGACTGCAAAATTTTAAAAATTGCTATAAAATTTAAAAAAGAAAATAACTCTTTATAATTTACCAAATAGTAAACTTATAAACTTAATCGTTAATAGTAATGCATTAACACGACCAAATTTTTAATATAACAGGATAAAAACAAGTTTTGAATGTCGGAGATAGAAAATATTTATAATATACATTATTGTTCAACATATTATATTTTCGACATAATAATTAAATAAATGTTAATATTTTTCATATATTTCATATATTTCAGTACAATATGAATTAGGAAAAAATGTTATGCAGTAAAATTAGAAAACATTTATAAGTAAATATTGCAGCAGGTTCTAAATATCTGCATTTTTTATGCATTTTCTCACAATGTTGAGTCATTTTCGTGCTCAGAATTTATGTATTCATCGTCTGAAATATTTTCAACATCGCCTGTGTCACTTCCTACTTTATCAAACCATCGCAAAACAGTTTCTTCAAAATCTTTATAATTATAGCGTATCCGCTTTGACAACCACTCCATTTCAATATTCCAGAGCAAAAAATTACATAAACGGAAACACGTCGTCTAACAGACCGCGTTGAAAATAAAATAATTTTTCTTTCGATGACTAAAAATGCGCAGGTGTTGCAACTAAGTGGGGGAGGCAAAGGACCAATAGTGTAAGGATTAGATTGCGTGATAAGATTGAGGACACGTTCATTTTTGTGTAAAGGGTAGATATGTAGACGCAACCATCTCACAGATGGTACATTTCTGGTTAAGGTATATATATATATATTCATTATCAGTACAATTTCCGTATTTGCACTAATTTTTAGGGTTCCGGGACACAAAAGGAAACAAGTCGTAAATTGTACTCAAACGTGGCAAATGAGGTGCGCTTGTACTATAACTACTTTATAAATATTCAGATATTAATGCAATAGCTGCTGAACTTTTACAATAAAATGCAAGAATACAAAACGCTAAATCGCGTTAAAAAAATTCCAAAATATTCTTTCATGAGCCCCTTCTATTGTCTTGACTTAAAATCCGTTTGCTCGTATTCAAAAATTGCGCATCAATTTTGTCAGAATGGCACAGTTCATACAAAACAATCTTTTCAGAGAAGTGTGCCAAATTACATGTATTGTAATCATTTTGGCAGATATATTGGCGATAATTAACTTTCCCCCTAAGTATATGATGTTGACCAGGCTATCCGTAGCTTCCGGCTTGTATAACTGGCCTGACTCGAGGGGTCTCACATCTTGAAATGATTTTAATAAAAACTCTTCCTAGATTCGAAAGAACCTGGTCATTATTAAATTCATGGCCATGTATTTGTGAATTTCGTTTATCACTTTCCATGTTTAACACACTATTTTAAAAGTATTTACGATAGAACTATTGAATCTGTCCTCTTTTATAAAATTCTATCTTCAATATAATAAAATTGATATTTAATTATCGATATTCATTTCGGAGTTAAAATATAACTATTTAATCATACAAATGGATAAGGCTTACCTAAGTTACCCTTATCGGGAGATAAAAGGCTAACTTAAATATCCTTGGAATAAAAGTTCAAGTTGTTTAAGGAGTAATTTCAGTTTACAAAATATAGAAACATAGCAACATATATTTGACTACCACAAAACAAATACATAATGTTTCGCGTGACATAATTTCGTTTCATTAAATATTACATCAAAATATTTCATAGCTACATTTCAGTTCATAAAATTCTAACAAATTCATTTGTAATTAAAATAATTATCGTCTGCGCGTGGCGCAAAATAAAAACGATTATATTAAGACCATGGAAGCAGCGATAAAACGCAACAAATACTATAGCAATCTAGCCAGATATGCTAGACCCCAAACTTTTTTCTTTCTCATACATGTTAATATTTCAATAAGTTGTTAGATATGTTAATACTTCAGTGTTATTACATTAATACGACACCAACTTTGATTTTTATTTTAAGTTTCTATTTCATTTTACATATCGGAGGAAAATTGAGTTAATATCGATCAGAATATTTATTAAAATAACTATTTTTGATACTCTGTTGTACATCAACTGTTTGAGAATCGTTGCGTTAGCTGGATGCAAATTTCCTGTCTCTGATGAACAGACAATGTGCAACATAACTATGAAAAGTCAAGAAAACATCGCTATTACAGCGCCCAATTTCGCCGGTTTGTCGCCAGATTCACGTGGGATCTGCTGGTAAGAGCCAAAAATATACACATGAAATTTGGTTCAATTCTGTGTATAATTTCGTATACTTTTCGATGGTAAAATAATGAAATTGGCACAAAAATCGCTATTACAGAACCCCTTTAGGCGGAATAATTCCCAATTCAAGGAGATCCTGCTTACCATAGCCAAACAAATACACAAAAAATGTGATTCAGTTCTATGCATAACTTCGTACACGCTTCGATAATAAAAAGCGGATAAACGGACATGCAGACGGACAGACAATCATTTTGTATAAACATGTTTTTCAGGATCTCTGACCCCTAAAACATTTAAATCCGTAGAAAACCTGGAGTCAAAAAAATTTTTGACTACACAACTTTATTCTTTAGAGATAAGATAATAATCTATAGTCGTTGATTTATAGATTTTAAAAGTGCTAATGCAAATAACGTATGCAGAAAGTTAAAATTAGAAATACAAAATTAACGTGAAATGATTGTTTTTAAAAAGAAAATTTATTTTATAATTTTACTCAAATAAACATTCTTATTAATTAATGCAAATAATCATTTATTATTCTTTTTTTTTTCTTTGTCCGGTAAAATTATCAGCATTTTAAGTTATAAATTGTTAAAATAATTCTTAAGTGCTTTTTTTCCAATTATTTGCTGCTATAAATATTTAAAATAAACAGAATGTTCTTCAAAAATTTAACATAATTATGAAATTTTTTAAATTCTTCTATAATGCTCTGTTAAAATGTGTTTATAGCAAATAACCGTACGTTTTCAAATAAAAATTGCGCATATAGAAGATTTAAAACCTAAGTTAATAAAACGTGGAGTAGAAATAAATGATCCTTGTTCAAACCAATAAAATATTTCGTAATTATGTAGATAAAATATTTCTTACATATTTCATTTTTATGGACATGTGTTGGACCGATTTCAATTTTATAAGATGTCCAAGAGCTTACCAATATGTTATCTTTATGTTGATTTGAAGGAATTTTTTTTCTTATAATCTATAGAAATATATTTATTCAAATAATGCATCTAAAGATGAAAGAGTATTTTTTTTCAATATTACATTCCTTATTTCATATTCAAATTATCCACTATTTAATGTTTTAAATATTTCGTTGTTGCAGTTTTATAGCCCGTTGGCAGATTTTGAGAAAGTGGTTTGGCGCATCATTAACTCCATTTATTTCGTGTACAGTTGTAACCATCTCTATAACAAAATCCTGAGTCATGTGACTGTCATCAACAGTTCCGGGTTGACCGATTTCAATTTTGTAAAATGTACAAGAGCTTACCAATATTTTATCTTTATATTGATTTGAAGCATTTTTTTCTTATAATCTTTAGAAATATATTTATTCAAAGAATGTATCTAAAAATAAAAGAGTATTTTTTAGCAATATTAGAGTCCTTATTTCATATTCATAAACTCTACCTTTTAATGTTTTAAATGTTTCGTTGTTGCGGTTTTATAGCCCGTCGGCAGATTTTGAGGAAAGTGCTTTGGCGCATCATTGACTCCATTTATTTCGTATACAGTTGTAACCATCTCTATAATAAAAATCTAAGTCATGTGACTGACATCAACAGTTCCGGGTTGACAACTTCGCTTTTTATATGCCGGGTGGCCAATTTGGTATTTTAATGTTAGCCCGGCACAGGTGATAAATCGCCAAATATTTTTCCAACGCCATCATTAGGGTGGAGCGAAAAAAAAATATTTTTTTACAATCAAAAACGGGTAGGTGCCAAAAGTTGCCTTTATACTAGTACATCATCTGCGTGCAATATTTCCGCTGAAAAAAAATGGCTTGAGTCTGCGCTTTTGGTCCAAAAGTCGAAATTTTGGGTAAAATTTGACATTTTTTCAAAAAATTAAAAAAAAAATCTACAGAGATGGTTATTATTTAAAACTGTTATTTAAACCTTTATTATTAATGACTTAACAAATTTAAACGATAAAATGATATCTTAATTCTGTATAACTGGAACAAATCTGACAACTTTTGGTGAAAAAAAAGGCGTTGCCACTCTGTTGTGTCATACAAATAATTGTTGTTTAGAGTACAGCTCTTACCTAGTTGCTTTCAAAACTACCCAGGAGGTACCACGTGGAGGTGACTGCATTTCATGTCACAACAGTGCATAGCTCGACCACCCTACCATCTGAACTCAATGTTTTATTTATACATTGAGTTGTGATTTTTATCAAAGACTGATTTTCTATGTATCAACGTAGTACATGTGTTCTTTGGATCCATAGACTTTGGATGCTTCTGCTGTGATCGCCTTTACGTATTTTTCTACCGTTTGTGTAAGAGAAGACAAACAGTGTAATGCAGTGCGGATGATATTAATGTAATCTATTCTGCCGTCTATTACCTTCACCAAGATTGCACCCGATAAATGCATATTGATTAAAGGTTCTGTTACCACAACACTTTTCCAACGAATTAGATTTATATAATTATCCATTTCAAAGTTGATTGTCGATATTTCAGATTTGCGCATGCCATCATTTACTCTCATCTTTCAACTATTATGTGCTGAGCAGCTAGCTGTTTAATGTGATGGAAATTGTCAGAGAGCATTGAATTAAGAATTTCCTCTGCGTATGCAAAGGAGCCATTGCCCTAAATAACCTTTTTTTAGTAGTCGTTTTATTCCGTTTTGTGAGTTGTTTAGTAGCAGAGTAATTTCCCATGAGTTTTTAGATCCCTTCTTTAGCTGTGGATTATATTTGATTGTAAACTATCCTGGGGCCAAACTTGGATATCATAGTACATTTTGAGTGAACGTAGAGACTCTGATGGGCAGTAAGTGCTCATTTGAAGACGGATAATTCTGTTAGTCGTTGTCATCCATTATGCGAGGGACATGTTTAGAATGAACCATTACAATTGATCATATGCCACCTCCAAGTTCAGTGAAATTTCTCTGCATCATTTATTAGACATGATCGTTGGCAAAAATTAGATTCTAACCCACAGGGATTCACTGAACCAATAGGAAAATCTTTGTCCACGTGTCATTCCCTTTTTATTTCCATTTTTGAAGCCATAGAGAGTAATTTTCAAACATTATTTCCTAAAATCGAGAAAAGGATAATCAGCACATACCAGAAATACCTGCTAGAGATTTGCAAATTTATTTCATCAAGATAAGGCTCAGAAGAACTAGCGAATAGGAACCCAAGAAACTTCTCCAATGTCAGATGGCTCACAAAGGCACATAAAATTATTCGCTTTTATATAAGCACTGGTTGACCATCAAAGTCTGGTTCACTCACAATTGTGTAATCCAAGTTTATGCCGCAGGATGGTTTACATCAAATATAATTCACATCCAAAAAATTGATCTAAAAACTTATGGGAAATTACTTGGCTACTAAACATCACAGAAAACGGTAAAAAACAAATACTAAAAAAATTATTTAGGACACCAAGAGTAAATTTTTCACATAGAGAGCAAATTCTTATTGCAATTTTGATGACGATCGCCATCACATTAAAGAACAAGCTTATCAACATATAAAAAATGCAAGAGTTAGAGTAAAGGATGGCTTACTAAAAGATGAAATACCTAAATGTTGTAAAATGTTGTAGGAACAGACCTCCCAATTACTATGCAGTAACTGGATGCAATTTTGGTAAAGATACTAGAGAGCTGAATAGATTCCATTAATTCCACTGCATTACTCTGCTTACCTTATCATACACAAGCAGTAGAATACGTGAGGATATATGTGAAGGAGTGTCAAAACAGCATCACCCAACGTCTGTGGATATAAAAAAGAGATGGACTAGGTTGATACATAGAAAACTTATGCCAGTTTTTGATAAAAAATCGCAATTCAATACATAAATAAAACATTGCGCTGAGATGGAAGGGTGGTCGGACTATGCACTGATGTGTCATAAAATGCAGCCAATTCCACGTGGTACCTCCTGGGTAGATTTGAAAGCAACTACGTAAGAGCTGTATTCTAAATAACAATTAGTTGTATGACGCAACAGAGTGGCAACGCTTTTTTTCCCCCAAAAGTTATCAGTTTTGTTCCACTTATACAGAACGAAGATATTTTTTTATAGTTTAAATATGTTAAGTCATTAATAATAAAGGTTTAAATAACACTTTTAAATAATAACCATCTCTACAGAATTTTTTTTAATTTTTTGAAAAAATGTCAAATTTTACCCAAAATTTCGACTTTTGGACCAAAAGCGCAGACTCAAGGTATTTTTTTTTCAGCGGTAATGTTGCACGCAGATGATGTACTAGTATAAAGGCAACTTTTGGCACCTACCCGTTTTTGATTTTAAAAAATTAATTTTTTTCGCTCCACCCTAGCCATCATGTCATCAGTATTATAATTGTCCATTTCATGCGACTGTCATAAATAATTTTTTCGCATGGTAAATTAAAACAAAGCTTAGATGTCGAAATTAAATGTCATGATTCATGGTATTATTTATAACTTTTCTTCTTTCTTTTCTTTTCTTAAAAAAAAAAAAATAATAATTGAGAATCATAAATTTTAAATATTTCAGTTTTAAATTAATGTTATGTATTTTAAATAAAATGAGTGAAAGTATTAAAGTTTAATGAAATTAATGAAATGCGAAAAAAATACGAAGGGAACAATATTTGGCGGTTTATCACCTGCGACCGGCAAACATAAAAATACCGAGTTCATGATTTCTTTATCAGAATCTTCCGATATGGCGAAGGATTGAGCAAATAAAGTAAATTATGAATAAAAGTAACATGATACAGTGCTTAGCATACATTTAAGGGAGGCCAAACTGGTCGCCAAAGACGGATAGTAAAGAAAAACAAAGTTCAGTTAAATAAAGAGTGCAAAAACTCTCTATCTTTAAACACCCGGATGTGGCTGCACAAACTGTCACCTCATCGATTTGAAGGATAAAATTCCAAGATTAGTTAAAACTGGATTTGCATATTAAAATGCAACTGATCTGCCAAGTCAAATTTTGATGGAAGACACCTGCAAACCCGGTTATAGTAGTTGACTTTTAGGATTACCATTCTGTTTTCCTGCTCACAATCGTCCTTCTTTTCATACTTTTGGGTGAAAGAAAGATTATTATAAACCTACCGACCAACCACTAAAATCGGGTCTTCAGGTGGTTTCCACCAAGATATGACATGGAAGACCAGTTGCTAATCGAGTTCTGTCTAATCCTGGAATTTCAGCCATCAACCCTATAACGTTGATCAGTTACCGTATCACTATTCATGAGGTTAGAAGTAGTGCATGTCTGATACTATGGGCTGGAGTTAGGCCGTGTAAACTGAGTACAGACATCGAGCATGAACAAGAAGTTTTAGTTTTAGTTTTTTTTTAATACCAGCTTCCAAATCAGATAGTCACACAGCGAGAAATTACGAGCGCAAGCGGCCGGTGGCTGGGCAGGACAGCCAAGTTTTTTACATTTTATGTTGTCAGCACAACAGTCAAGAGAGGAGTGAGAAAATTACATTTTCTCCAAATGATCGAGTATTGGCATAACTACATATATATTTTCGCCAATTAAGTATGCTATATGGCGAGAATAAATTAAAAACTGGACATGTGTTAAGATTCCGTTAGTTATAAGTTAATGGGAGGCGTCAAAATGGTAATATACCGCCAAATGATAAGCGGAGAATTTATGGGGATCTGAAAGCACAAGGCAACATTCTACAGGGGTTTGCAAAATGTCTCATGGTATTGAAACGCCGAAAAACCAGCGTTAATAAAATATAATAAATTGAAGACAGAGTACCAATAATGAAATAAATAATATATTGCATTTGAATTAACGGCGAAAAGTGTAGAAGTAAAGTGTCTGGCTAATTTCTGCATAGCAACACAAATAGCCACTAGAAAGAAATTTGAAAGACGTTGTTAGGCGGAAAAAGGATATTATTTCTTTTATTTTTAATGCAGTGCGCTGCGGTTAAAAGATAAGAGAGATAGAGATTAAGAATTGACTGCATAATTTTATAAAAGAGAAATGACCGTTACAAAATAAGTTGAATCCAAATGCAGACTGATAATTAAAGTTAAGAATTTAGAAAAGACATAATTTTTAAAAGAGGAAAACTTTTAAAATTAATATGGGAAGGTAGACACCTTCACAAACAGGATGATGTGATTGTCTGTGCAGGCCCCTCCCGGTCTATAATGAAATGTATTCCTTTCTCATTAAATCTCTGATTAAAAATGCGAAAATATGAACACGGTTAAAGTTACTGAATTTTTTTCATATTATTTTGAGTAGTATATTTAATAATAATAATTTTCCTCCAGAAAATTCTTGCTAACATTTACATGCGTATTTTTATGGCTGGCCATCTTGTTCTCTTTCTCATAGGCTACGACAGGATATCCTACTTCAATTTATTTTATAATATGACATTAATGTGTTGTTTTTTAGTTTAAATAAATGTTAAAATTTTGGCTTCTTTTCTGCAATTTTGCTAAGTGTTTCTGTTATAAGTAAAAAAAAGATTAATATATGTTTGTTTTTAAATATAAAATTCATTAGACTAATAGTATATTGTTAGTTATGTTGAATGTGTAAAGTTTCATAATTAAATGTTTTATTACTTTTCGGAATTAAAATCTAAACTGTTTCATTTTCTGGAAAACGGAATGAACATGTCGTGAAATGCTGTCTTTAAGATCAGGTAGCGTTAATAAATAAAACTTTTAAAGAATCGAAAATGTACACTAAATGTGTAATTCTTTAAAAAACGCTCTCTACTGGCGAAATTTGGAACTAATGTTTTTGATAAAACAAATCCCCATTAGTGTATTATGTCTTTCACAAAATTTTACAACTTTATGAACATTATTTTCTTCTGTAGACCACTTTAAAGTAGGGTCGTTTAATTATAGACATTCTGTATATGTATGTTTAGGTAACTTTCTGACGTATAGTTAAAACAGATAGATTCTAACGCGGAACCTCAGGCTTTGAAGCTGGGAAAATTACCTGTCCGCTGCAAATTATTGATTACATCTCCGAAATATTTATCACTTATTCTCTGCCACCCTTCCTTAGTTAATTTTTCAAAATTGCTTGAAAATGATTTAAAAATAAATTAAATACAAAATCCGTCAGCGGATGTATGCGAAAATCTGTTCAGCTTCTTGCGGCAATGGTTAGTGATATATTCGCCAAACGGGCGCTCAATCGGAAGTACGGTTTGGAAATTAAATTTAAAAAATCAAAAAATCCGACTGCGTAAAAAGCGAACTAATTAATTATTTCTCATCAATGTGAAACTATTTTTTATATTACTTACCTATTTTTTTTTTACTTATATTGATGACTTTTAAGCTGTGTTTAATTGTAAGTTCCTGTCTATAAACGCAGTTTTGATGAGGAATAGATGTTGTTCAAGGTTGGAGTTGCAGTAAAGCTAGAGATCCTACCTACACAACTTCCAGGTTGTGTAATATTTAAACGGAGCTTCTAACTGTAAAATAGTGAATGAAACATCGTCTTCATTTTGAAAGACCTATCCAAGGATATGCCACTCAATATGGTTTGTAATTTTATTTTCTTCTCAGCCGCCATTTTGTATTTTACGGCCGCCATTTTGAAATTATAAAAACAAAACATTGCCTGTAACCACCAGACTGTTAAGACAAATCGATAGAGAGCTCATTCATTAAAATCCATCCAGCCGTTGGGATGTTTCGAGTGTATAAAGAAATCCACCTACTCAGATACGCGTGAAACACATAACCCTCCTTTGCAGTTGGGTAATTATCATGTTCACATTCTTTCTATTCCTCACACGTACACAAATCATGACTACAATACTTTCTTCGCACTATGTGTTTCGGAAATTAAAAGCGAGGATAGTTCAGTTGCTGCTTACTTCACCCGGATGAGAAAACTTCCAAGAAAACAAGATATTTTGGGCAAATAAAAATAAATCTTTAAAACGGTAGTTTTTCAAAGAATCAAACAAATATTGTATATGATATAATGCAATTGAACATGAATGAATACTTAACCCCTTAGCCCTTTATGTACGAAATTATCAATTCATGGAAATTTCATCTTCTAAAGTATTTTTGTGATGTTTTGAATCTATGTTAGAAGATTTATACAGTCATTTAATAAAGTTTAGAAAGATTTTGCTAAATAAAATTAATGAATTAAATCGGAATTTATATGGATTTTGTGCAATATTTATAACTCCACTCAAACCTATTAGTTAAAGTTTTTTTTTTTTTTTTTTGTATTTTATTGAACTAGAAATTGTATAAATATAATACTTTTACGATACACTGTTAAAAATTTTGCAGCATTCTGGCAGGTCATTCGACCGTTTTTTGAAAAAACGGTTTCATAACCATAATTTAAACCCGTTAGTAGTCGCGCGTTGGTCTTTTTCCCGCCCGAAATTCGTTATCTTCCTGTAACTCATTTCCCGTTAAAGTTACGATAGCGAAATTCCGTGTAGCTGACCTTGAGTGTTCACACTCTTGTGTAGTAAAATTGCAAGTCATTCCTGCTATTTCTTAGTCTTTTATCGCATTCTTAAGTTTCAATCGGTCTAAATGACCGCGTTGCGACCACTTGCGTTAGTTGAATTTTCCCCCTCGTGTTCATCCTTTCCCATTTCCGCGAAATCTGTGGGGGAAAGTTTCTTCGAAGTACGGACTCTCTGCCTGTTGTTATTTCGTCTTTCTTTCTGCTATTATACCCGTTCATAGAGTTTTTTTTTTTTTTTTTTTTTTTTACTTTTAGAACGTGACTTAAAATTGTTTTATTATATTAGTTGTGAAGTCAGTTCGCACAAAAAAACTGATGGATGGTCACTTACATTTTTTTTTTTTCATTGTCAAATATTGCGCGAATAAATTCTCAAATTGATAATCGTTTAAATATGGAAAAAAAGGGAAATTCATCATCATTATTTGAAAGAACTTGCTTTCCATTTATTACCGGAACATATAAATGAAAGAAAACAGACAATACCAGTGCCAAACCATTAAAAAAAAGAAAAGATAATTTTGTGCGAATCAGTAAAAAAATTGCCGTATCTGCAAAATCTGAAAAGTATCGTTTTTTTTCAATAAAACAAATTCGAAAGATAAAACAATTTTCTCAGAAATGTAGTATGTATATCTGCGAAGAACATACATATAATTTATTTGTACAATAAGAAAAATAATGAGAATTTTATAATGTAGGTTAGAAATTACGCAAATAAAAATCTCTTTTGGATAATTCAGTGAATGTTTATACTATGATTTTAAAAAATACTTTAAGTATTTTTCTAAAATTTATCTATTGTTAAATTTTCATACTGTAAGTAAAAACACATTTTTTTTTAATAATGACGCAGAAAATGTTTTATTATTATTATTATTATTGAAATCCAATAGAGGCTTGGGGACGGTATCTGACAAATTTAAATTTGTTGTCCTTCATCAATTGTTCAAACTATTTTTCAGAATAAGGTTTTCCAGAATATGAGAGAAAATTCATTTAAGTTAAATTATTGCTGCATATTTATAATTTCGGAGAAAATTTTCTTATTGTTTTTATTATTTTAATGAATGTTATTATAAAACAATAAATTATAACATTAATACCTTATTATGAAATGTACAATTGAATATTTATTTTAATTAAATAGTTGCTGTAAAATACATCCCTATTAAGAGGAACCTTTCAGTCATTCTATTAATTAAAATAATTTATACATCTTAGGATTTAAATCTACAATTTCAAATGTATTTAAATTAAATATATAATTTCGATAACTTATTTATTATTTGCTTTATATAAGCGAAGTTCGTATCCAGAGTTTTTATTCAAGGGCGCTGCTCTCACCCTGAAATAAGTAGAAAAACTACAAATAGTGCATTTTCATTAGAAAAATACATTTAATCACAAAATCGAGCCCCCCCCCCTTCTCTCCCCCTCATACACACACAGACACCCCACAAAATAAATAAATAAATAAAACGTAGTTCCAACATTTACATTTATAATTTCGAAGTTAAGTATTTTTTACCTTTTTCTTTATTATATATATATATATATATATATATATATATATATATATATATATATATATATATATATATATATATAATTATACATCTTTAATAATATTTGGTCTATGTGGTGTTTGTGATTTCATAATTATTGGTCATTTTCATTATTTTTCAATGGTATTATTGTACAGAAAGTTTATATATATATATATTTACATATATTGTCTTTAATTGTTTATTGCATAAAATTTGATTGTTTTTCATGTTTTAAATGAATTAATCGTCCGCAATATGCTGGTGAATTAGTGGTATTGTATTTGATTTTCTGTTGCATGTCATAGGTTCCATTTTTACTTTCAGTTTAATTGTTCAATTTAATGTCAGTGTAATATATTGATGCTAAATTTATTAATAAATACCCCTATCACGAATTTAGATTCATATTCGTAAATGTTTTCCTACTAATTATTGATTCATAGTAACATCAGAAATTCAATCAAATCATTTACTATTTACTTTTAAGTATTTATGCAAAACGAAGAAAGAGTTATAAAAACATTTATCTAGATGCCAACTGAATATATACTTAAGCGAAATAAATAATTGCTGTAAAAAGTTGTAAAATGAATATTTGCTGTAATCTTTTAAAGTTCAGTCAATATTTCCCCCCTACGTTATCCGTTTTCGATCATCTGATAACACCGGCAAGTTTCCCCTTCGTTTTCGGCCTGCTGGTAACGGCGGCAAATGGACCGAACGCGACTACTAACGTTCTAAAAAATGTCGCGACTACTCTCGGGTTAATAAAGTTTAGAAAGATTTTGCTAAATAAAATTAATGAATTAAATCGGAATTTATATGGATTTTGTGCAATATTTATAACTCCACTCAAACCTATTAGTTAAAGATTTTTTTTTTTTTTTTTTTTTTTTTTTTTTTTTGTATTTTATTGAACTAGAAATTGTATAAATATAATACTTTTACGATACACTGTTAAAAATTTTGCAGCATTCTGGCAGGTCATTCGACCGTTTTTTGAAAAAACGGTTTCATAACCATAATTTAACTATATTCTGACCATAAAATGGCCAATAATACGGTCAGAATAGTGTTAAAATTACGGTTGTGTAAACGTTTTCGGAAAAAACGGTCAAATGACCTGCCAGAATGCTACAAATTTTTAACAGTGTAGGATCATAGAAATATTTCAGAATTGAATCTTTTCACCCGCAATGTTCCAATGCCAAGGAAGCTCAAGAGCTGCAAATGAAAGAGAAATCATCCTTTTTAAAAATATTTTTGTTTTGTGCAACCAATAATGCTTTTGGAACAAGATAAAGTAAGGTACCTATAACTCATTCTAAACTGTATTACTACTAATCAATGCGTTAAATGAATTTTATAACAAGTCTTTTAATGGTACTTTAAAGTACCGTCGGGAAACTTTACGGGTTAACCGTCGTGAACCATACCTGTGGGATATATTTTTTTAATTCCGATTCTTTGATTGCCAACACTTTTGTGAAGGAAAAATTTTGACATTATTTTATGGCAAGTAACATAATGCGAGAATAAATCCAAATACACTGTTTTAAGAAACTGGTGGGAATCAAACTATCTGAATAAAGAAAACTAGTCTACACTGCCCGTGAAATTAACGGGCGCGAGAATTGGGGAATTAAACAAATTCGCTTAATTTCGTACGCTACATTTTTGGAACTTATTTAAGGCAAATAATATATAGCAAACAGGTGATTAAATATAGATTCAGATAATATTCAATCAAAATAATTGCGAAATATTAAACGCTTTGACAATCTGATATTTTTACAAAGCTTTACAATTTTTTGAATATTGAATAGAGAAACACACCATGACGCTTAGTAGTGATATAATTTTAAATATCGCTTCTTGAATTTCGATTTATGCATTTGTAATGAATGATGTTCTTCTATTTTAATTCTAATTTGTATCTAGATAAATAATTCCTTTAACATTTATCAAGAAAACGACATATTATGAAGTAAAATAGCAAAATAAAATGAACTCAAAAGATGAAGAAGGCACAATTGTTATTCCCCAGATAAAAGGTAATTCCAGGATATTCAATTTCAATTTTAACGGAATTTATTTGCTTCGATAATAAAGATAACATTTTAATGAAATTCTGGGATAAAATTTATGATATATGTTTCAATAATGATGGGAAATATGTAGTTACTTCATTTCATTTTGGATTAGGTTATTTTTTTATTTCGTGGCAATTGAAGAAATAAATTGTTAATCTGTAATTTTGAATTGTTCTCAGATATCGATTTCTAGATTTAAAAAGTAATAATTTCATTTTGAAACGCAATTTGTATCTTTCGCTAATTTATTTCACGTTTCTTTCTACGCAATATGGTAGATATATAACTTAACATTCTATTGTAATTCTTTTGTGCTTTAGTTGGGAGAATTTTAATTCGGGAGAAAACACTCGACTTCAATTAATTGGTTTTATATTATACTCAAAAATTTGCTGGGTACTTTGACCCACACTGTATTACCGTACAAATTCCTCCACCATAAAAATATAATTTTTCAACGAGTTTTGCAATTCTGTGTACATCGGCTGCTCGTGCAGCGACGATCATTTTAATTTGACAAGTATGCATCAACAATTAGGCTTCAAAAATTCCATGCAATCCCATTTAGATCGGGCAGTGGTGGCCAAGCTGGTAGAACATTATACTCGTAGCCGTTGGTCACAGGACCCAGGCTAACTGCCGGCTAAAATTCCGTCATGTACGCTAATGGCGCCTGGTGCATGTAAAATCCGTCGTGGGTGCAAAGTCCTCCAAGTTACCTGTGAATTATACCTCTGGAGGTACCTTGCCAGGTGAAGGTCTCGTCATCTGATCAAGGTTCTAAATTACGAGATCAACTTGAGTAGCAATGTGCAGGTGCAAATCAACAGGATATAACGTTAAGGAACCGGCAAAACAAAGTAAACACAAACGAGCAGTAGGCACTGCAGATAGGATGACGATCGAGGCAATGAGGTCGGGTTTATTCCCGTCTCCCTCTGAAGCGATTCGTCTGCCTTGCATTTCGGCCCAAAATTATCCCTTTAGCGGTAAATCTTAGCTTTTCGGCCATTTCAATTTTTATTTTCCCTCAAAATTTCCCCCTTCTACAGCTAAGAAGTTTACCACCTTTTAGGCATCAAAAATAATCCAGCCCTTTTCCAACTGGCATGGCAAGTACGTGGTGTGCGGCAACAATAATAGTTTTGCATAGTTGTGCAATAAACAACCTAGACTCATCAACTTGGCTTTGTATAGTCGGCCCGGGTGCTTGCTGGTGTGGTCCGCCGTCTGCGGCAATCTGGTGTATGTACTCACAATGCATCGCCCTGCTTTCCAGGCAATTACAAACCCGTTCATCTGGGTTAACCCCGGTAGGTAGGGGCCTGGTCAGTAGTCTCCGAGCATTTTGCATCTAGCTCACACAACGATTCGCAAATGTAAAATATTGATTTTATTGAATTTCTAAAAAATCACTGTACCGATTTTGATGAAGTTTAATATATGAGACCAATTCGAGATTATCCCCTTTCCGTTAAAACAAAAATCACATGAATCGGTCAAGTAGTTTCGAAGTAATCGGTAAACATACATAATATATGTATATATACATACGCGTCCATTTGTTAACCTCCTCCTTTTTTGAAGCCGTTGTTCGGACAGCTTATGTCAGTGAAAACATCGTCGGCTCAGTGCAACAATAGGACATCTAGTAATAATAAAAAATGAGATGTCTGACTTACTGCTATGAAAAACCGTGTCTGCATCTAGTGGAACAGTAGGAATTTTTTATAAAACACATCTGACATATAGTCATAACTTTGTATTTCAGAAGTTGTTCCACTAGATGCAAACACAGTTATTCATAGCAGCAAGTCAGACATCGCATTTTTTATTATCATTAGATGTCCTACTATTGCTCTAAGGCGACGAAATGCAAACGTGGACAGATGCTGTCAGAGACACGCATGAAAGATTCAAATAAGTATCAATGTGTTTTATTTGCAGTTTTAGATCTAGGAATGACATGCGATGTCGGTATCATTCATTTTGTGGTTTTGTTTACTTTATGTATTTCCAAGACTAAAAATTTTATATTGATTTTATGTTATAACAACTTTGGAATTCTTTATTATTTCCCTCTGTTTTATAAGAAAAACAAATAAGAAGTCCATTTTCTATATGTCTGTTAAAAAAAAAAACAATAAATATGTCATAAATTTATTTTTATCAACTGTTATTTAAAAAAAGAAAAAACTTTTTGCGAATTCCGGAAGATTCTGAACTTTGATTGTAGCTGTAATAATTATCGTCAACGTTGTAGTTAATTTTCTGCAGTTTGAAAAAAAAAATCGCTTATGTACAGAAAGAGAAAGTCTACAAATATATTCCATATATCATGAGCGGGTTGGTTGTATCCGATCCAAATCTGAAAATTCTAAACCTTAACCTCTTCAGTTCCAAAGCTAAAATAATAGTACAAATGTTTATTAATTGTTTTTTTTTTCAAACAAAATGACATCGTAAATGACAGAAAAAATATCTTTTCTGAAATGGATCCTTTAGGCGCTTAGTAATTTAGGTTCAAAACTATGGATCTAAAACTACAAACCCCCTTAAAACATCAATTTAATAACCATTAACCTAAATTAACGCACTCACAAATTTAAGAGCTTTACACAAGTAAATAATCTACAAATTCTCAATTTTTTTTCATTGAAACATAGTTAAGTTAAATATGTAAATGTCTCACTTTCTTGGTCATACTGTCTCTTAGGCATTTTTAGGCATTTTCCCAACTCAGATGAAAAAATATTTTTTTTTTTTTTATGTGGGAAGCAGCTTAGATGCTGGCATTTATTCGTTTGCGTTGAACGCAAAAAACATTCAGCTGGTAAGAAGTGATGTGAAAAGTAAAAAATTTGGACATTTTTGTTTTTATAAGGAAATGAACAGAGGTCCCCATTTGGGAACCCAGGGACCGAAGAGGTTAAACACGACGCAAACACGAAAAAACCCCACAAAGCCGATATCCCAGCTAAAAATGAACTGCAGAAATTCTATAAAAAAACCGCAGTTGGAAGACTGCGGTGATTTGGCCAATTCCACTACAGATTTTTTGCGGTCAATACAACCACAAAATTACTGCAGTTTATTAACCGCAGTAATTTCGCAGTTGTATTGACCACAAAAATTCTACAGAAAATTTATAGTTATATCAATATTAAAAATTCTGCAGAAATTTCGCAGTTCCATTGACCGCAAAAATTCTGTAGTGGAATCGGCCAAATCACCGCAGTTTTCCAACTGCAGATTTTTTATAGTTATATCGACCTCAAAAATGTTGTAGTTTTTTTACTGAGCATCGTTTCAAATCTGGTTTCTATAACATATGCTCTGGAGTGAAAAATCTGTCGAAATAGAAAAGTCCTAAGTAAAAAATCTCAAACATTTGTAGAATGCTTTAAGTTTATTGTGTGGCATGTTTATACTTTATGAAAGCAAATGCATGTCGTTGGAAATGTGTAAGTAGCAAGTTATCTGTCAAAAAGCACGCATTGCGATTGGGAGAAAGGGGAATTTTGAGGCTGCTGAATTCACAGTTGGCAAGTGTGGCTGCTTGATAGGGCTGGGCAATATGTCTAGAATAATATAAATCAGCATCTTTATATCATATCCTGATATATCGATTTAGGAAAGTGCCCTCAGGGAGGCAAAGTGGTGTGCGAGCAGCGGTAAGTGCATAAAATGATTAAGCAGTCACAGGCCTTTCCAATGATATGTCACATGACGACGTGTCGACAAAATGTAGAAAAGTGCCCCGGGTTGGGGGGGGGGGAAGTAGTGAGCAGAGTAACAGAAATGCATAAAATGATTAAGCGGTCACAGGCCTTTCCAATGATATGTCACATGACGGGTGTTGGCGAAATACAGGAAAGTGGCCCCCGGGGGGCAAGTAGTGGGCGGAGCACTGGAAATGCATAAAATGATTAAGCGGTCACAGCCCTTTGCAATGATATGTCACATGATGGGGTGCCGGCAAAATTTAGGAAATTGCCCCCCATGGGGGGCAAAGTGGTCGGCGGAGTACCGGTAGTGCATAAAATGATTAAGCAGTCACAGGCCTTTCCAATGATATGTCACATGACGACGTGTCGACAAAATGTAGAAAAGTGCCCCCCCCCGGGGGGGGGGAAGTAGTGAGCAGAGTACCAGAAATGCATAAAATTATTAAGCGGTCACAGGCCTTTCCAATGATATGTCACATGATGGGTGTTGGCGAAATATAGGAAAGTGGCCCCCAGGGGGGCAAGTAGTGGGCGGAGCACTGGAAATGCATAAAATGATTAAGCGGTCACAGCCCTTTGCAACGATATGTCACATGATGGGGTGCCGGCAAAATTTAGGAAATTGCCCCCCCTAGGGGGCAAAGTGGTGGGCGGAGTACCGGTAGTGCATAAAATGATTAAGCGGTCACAGGCCTTTCCAATGACATGACACATGACGGGTGTCAGGAAAATGTAAGAAAGTGCCCCCAGGGGGGCAAAGTAGTGGGTGGAGCACTGGAAATGCATAAAATGATTAAGCGGTCACAGGCTTTTGCAACGATATTTTACATGACGGGGTGCTGGCAAAATTTAGGAAATTGCCCCCCCCCTCCCCCCGGGGGGGACAAAGTGGTGGGCAGAGTACCGGAAGTGCATAAAATAATTAAGCGGTTACAGTCCTTTCCAATGACATGTCACATGACGGGTGTCAGCAAAATGTAGGAAAGTGCCCCCCAGGGGGGCAAAGTAGTGGACAGAGCACCAGAAATACATAAAATGATTAAGCGGTCACAGGCCTTTGCAACGATATGTCACATGAGGGGTGACAAAATTTAGAAAAATACCCCCCCCCCCAGGTGTGGAAGTGGGGGAGATAGTCATTAAAGGTGCATAAAATGAATAAGTAGTAAGAAATTTGCATATTACATGATCTATTGAGGAAATTCGCATATTTCGCACGATCTTTTGAAGAAATTCGCTCATTTTACACGATTCTTTGGCGAAAATCATGCATTTTACACGACCCTTTGGCGAAAATCGCACTTTTCCCACAACCATTCAAAGAAATTCGCATATTACACGATCTTTCGCTGAAATTTGCGTATTTCGCACAATTTTTTGAAGAAATTCTTATATTTTACATGATCTTTTGGTGAAATTCACGTATTTTACACGATCTTTCAAAGAAATTCACATATTTTACAAGATTGTTTGACGAAATACAAATTCTTTCGCGATCATTTGACAAAAATCATATTTTATCGCGATTCTTTGATAACATTCGTGCTTTTTCTACGACCTTTCAAAGAAATTCGCATATTACATGATCTTTCGGCGAAATTTGCACAATCTTTTGAAGTGATTTGCATACTTTACACGGCACTTTGGCAAAAATCTCCAATTTTCCACGATCTTTCGCCAAAAATCTCGCGTTTTCCATAATCTTTCGCCAAAATTCACTCATTTTCCACAATCTTTTAACAAAATTCACGTTTATTTCGCGACCATTTGACAAAAATCACATTTCTTTGCAATTCTTTAACGAAATTCTCGTTTTTTCCACGACCTTTCAAAGATATTCGCATATTATTCGATCTTTCTATGAAACTCGCACGATCTTTCGAAGAAATTCGCATATTTTACACGAACGTTTGACAAAAAGCACATTTTTTTCGCGATTCTTTGACGAAATTCAAAATCTTTCGCTAAAATTCGCAGTCTTTCCACAACCTTTCAAAGAAATTTGCATATTACATGATCTTTTGAAAAATTCGTGTATTTCACACAATCTTTTGCAGAAATTCGAATATTTTACACGATCCTTTGGTGAAAATCATGTTTTTTTGCAATTCTGCGATGAAAATAGTGTCTTTTTCGTGATCCTTTAACGAAAATCGCACTTTTACCGCAATCCTTTGCCAAAAATCGTGCATTTTCCATGATCTTTTGCCAAAAATCTAGCGTTTTCCACGATCTTTCGCCAAAATTAGCTCATTTTCCACAATCTTTTAACAAAATTCATGTTTATTTCGTGATCATTCGACAAAAATCACATTTCTTTGCGATTCTTTAACGAAATTTCTCCGTTTTTCCCACGACCTTTCAAAGAAGTTCGCATATTTTACAAGATCGTTTGACGAAATACGCACCTTTTTTCACGATCATTTGACAAAAATCACATTTTTTTCACGATTCTTTGATGAAATTCACAATTCTTCGCCGAAATTCGCAGTCTTTCCACGACCTTTCAAAGAAATTTGCATATTTCGCACAATCTTTTGCAGAAATTTGAATGTTTTACACGATTTTTTGGCAAAAATCATGTTTTTTTTCAATTCTGCGATGAAAATCGTGTCTTTTTCGTGATCCTTTAACGAAAATCGCATTTTTCTCGCAATCCTTTGCCAAAAATTGTGCATTTTCCATGATCTTTTGCCAAAAATCTCGCATTTTCCACGATCTTTCGCCAAAAATCTCACGTTTTCCACAATCTTTTAACAAAATTCACGTTTATTTCGCGACCATTTGACAAAAATCACATTTCTTTGCAATTCTTTAACGAAATTCGCAATCCTTCGACGAAATTCTCGTTTTTTCCACGACCTTTCAAAGATATTCGCATATTACACGATCTTTCTATGAAATTCACACGATCTTTCGAAGAAATTCGCATATTTTACACGAACGTTTGACAAAAAGCACATTTTTTTCGCGATTCTTTGACGAAATTCAAAATCCTTCGCTAAAATTCGCAGTCTTTCCACGACCTTTCAAAGAAATTTGCATATTACATGATCTTTTGATGAAATTCGTGTATTTCACACAATCTTTTGCAGAAATTCGAATATTTTACACGATCCTTTGGTGAAAATCATGTTTTTTTGCAATTCTGTGATGAAAATAGTGTCTTTTTCGTGATCCTTTAACAAAAATCGCACCTTTACCGCAATCCTTTGCCAAAAATCGTGCATTTTCCATGATCTTTTGCCAAAAATCTGGCGTTTTCCACGATTTTTCGCCAAAATTCGCTCATTTTCCACAATCTTTTAACAAAATTCACGTTTATTTCGCGATCATTCGACAAAAATCACATTTCTTTGCAATTCTTTAACGAAATTCTCATTTTTCCCACGACCTTTCAAAGAAGTTCGCATATTTTACAAGATCGTTTGACGAAATACGCACCTTTTTTCACGATCATTTGACAAAAATCACATTTTTTTCGCGATTCTTTGATGAAATTCACAATTCTTCGCCGAAATTTGCAGTCTTTCCACGACTATTCAAAGAAATTTGCATATTTCACACAATCTTTTGCAGAAATTTGAATATTTTACACGATTTTTTGGCAAAAATCATGTTTTTTTTCAATTTTGCGATGAAAATCGTGTCTTTTTCGTGATCCTTTAACGAAAATCGCATTTTTCTCGCAATCCTTTGCCAAAAATTGTGCATTTTCCATGATCTTTTGCCAAAAATCTCGCATTTTCCACGATCTTTCGCCAAAATTCGCTCATTTTCCACAATCTTTTAACAAAATTCACGTTTATTTCGCGATCATTCGACAAAAATCACATTTCTTTGCGATTCTTTAACGAAATTCTCATTTTTCCCACAACCTTTCAAAGAAGTTCGCATATTTTACAAGATCGTTTGACGAAATACGCACCTTTTTTCACGATCATTTAACAAAAATCACATTTTTTTTTGCGATTCTTTGATGAAATTCACAATTCTTCGCCAAAATTCGCAGTCATTCCACGACCTTTCAAAGAAATTTGCATATTTCACACAATCTTTTGCAGAAATTTGAATATTTTACACGATTTTTTGGCAAAAATCATGTTTTTTTTCAATTCTGCGATGAAAATCGTGTCTTTTTCGTGATCCTTTAACGAAAATCTCATTTTTCTCGCAATCCTTTGCCAAAAATTGTGCATTTTCCATGATCTTTTGCCAAAAATCGCTGATCTTGCACGATATTTAGTAAAATTCAAGTTTTTTTGCTACCATTGATAAAAACCACATTTTTTTGCGATTCTTTGACGAAATTCGTCTTTTTTCCACGACCTTTCAGACAAATTCGCATATTACACGATCACATCATGTTTCATTTTTTCTCCAACATTTTTTAGAAAATATTTGTAAATTCCCTGACTTTTCCTAGATATTTTGAAATTTCCCTGACTGTCCATGACACTGGGAACACAGTAAATATAAAAATATAATCATTGAAATAGCCCTTAGTCTCAGAACACAAAACAACAGTAAAAACATTAAAAAAAAATCAGAAATATTATGCAAATTACTTATAAATAAAAGAAATACTTCTTTGACAGGCATAAAGTAAACACCACCCATATGTACTGTTTTAAGACATGTAAACAAAAGAAAATTACATAAAATAAAATTTATATGCACTTAGCAAAACACACCAAGCTGCTATGCTTTATTAAACAATTATCAACCAATTATGTTCTTAAAAAGAAAATAAATCACTTACCGGTGAAATGGTAATCCAACTTTAAATCAATAATCTGTAATACGATAATAATAAGCGATAAATGTAATATATCTTTATTTGGCACAGATGTCATATACACTCCATATTGGCACGATTTTTTTCTGACGCCAATGTCATATAAGCATCGGGTACTTAACTGGTGCCAAAATGTCATTATTTTGCTTGATATGGTAAACCGGATATAGATGATATGGTAACGAGGTTTGGTTGGTGTTATGGTAACATCTGTGCCGAATATTTTTACGGGTGCAGTGACATGCTTTTTTTTTAAACTGCCAAAATGCACTCTTACCAGAGTTTCCTTAGGCAGTTTAAGGCGGAGTGGTGGGTGTACTGCACACCACCTGCCCTTTGGTTGATTTGATTTGATTATCGGAGCCTACGCTCGATTATGAGGTTTTCAGCTTCGCTTCACTTGGCGGCTTTTTACCTCTAATGATCCAAAATTGCTAATACAGTTCTCTATAAACAGCTCTTTCAGTAGACGTTACATTCACAGAAGAGAACTTGTTTTTATTGGGGTTAAATTCCAGTAAGAACTCCCCTTCATCAAAATTCATCGCACTGTCAGCAGACAGATCTAATCGCTGATAGAGTTGAGCTTGCTCTGTGCGAAACTTTCAGCATTCTAGAAGGTAGTGGTCAGTGGTTTCCAAGACTTGACACTCTGAGCAGAGGTATGAATTCGATAGGCCAAAACAATGAAGTTGTGCCATGGTAGGCAACGAGCGGTTCTGTATGCCCTTTGGTTTAAAAAACAGCGTTCGAAATCCTTGGTGGTCCGCTGGTCCGAGACCACCAAAAATGCAATCGACCACTAATTTGAAAAATTTAGTGGTCTGCAGTAGTGATGCAACGAATAGTGGTTTGGCCGAATAACCGAATACCGAATATTCGGCCAAGTTGCAGCCGAATATTCGGCTGCCGAATAATGAACTTATTTTTGCCTAAAAACAAAATATGGTATGCTTTATATGCACAATTCTTGTATATTTCACATTTAAAATGTATTGTTTTCTTTTAAAAAATTATTTATATATACAAATTTTTAATTTTTTAAAGCATTATTTTACTCTGAAAAAATATTCGGCCATGTTCGGCCTAAAAATTGCCTCAGTAATAATTCAGACCCCCGCCCCCCCCCCCAAAGAAAAAAAAATTCTTAGCAAAAGTTTCTCATCAGGTACTGTCTAGTTACATTTTAATAGATATTATATATGTGTTGTTGTTACATTTTAAAATAATGACAAAATTTTAAAAGTACTAGGAAACATAAGTTTCAGCTTTCAGATGAAATAAAATAAAAAATAAGAAATCTTAATATCTTAAGAAAAACCACTGATAGAAAGGGTGAAAGGAATATCCTCTAAAATGGTGTAAAGAAATCACTGTAGACTTTATAAAGCTCACAATTAACAAAATTTTTATTTATCTTTATTATTATTTTTTTTTTTTTTTGCTGTCAGCAGTGAAGCCTCTTTAGAAAGTGCGCCTCAATGTGAAGAGTAAAAGAAATTAGTAATTTTCTTTCCCAGCCACTACTAGAAAGACAACAGCGTCCTTTGGGGTGGTGGGCGAAAAATTCAGAAGACTTTCTAAACGTTTAGACGAAGTACCACATATAGTGAGAGGTTATTTTCAGAAGCAGGTAAGATTTACGGGGAAAAAAAAAAAGACTATCATCTGAGAATGCTGATTATTATTATTTTTGCATCACAATCTACGTTTATTGAAAACATTTTAACTGTTTTTTAAGGCATTACAATGCTATTCTTGAAAAAAAATATCTAAAACGTAAATGCATACTAATTAAAAGAATTTAGTATTTACATTTCTTTCAATATTTAATAAGAAATAGTAACAGGCTTAAAAAAATCACTTAAATTATATTTCACTTTTAAGCGTATTTTACTTTAAAAAAGTCCTTCCGGCCAGTGCCGGGAGGAAGAGGTAGCTTTCATATTTCTTATTTTAAAAAAGCCAACTTATATTATTCAAACACACGAAGCTCAATTATTGGAAACCGAATATAGGAGATTCAATACTAATTTTTATCAATAGTAAATCATTATGAATGAGAATTTCGCGAAATTAGTCAGCTTTATCGAAGCTGCTTTTATTTAAAGTAACTTATATTTGGCTGAGATGTTGATGTATACTATCTACATGCCTTCTTATATGGAAATAGGCGAATACGCGTGTTATCGCGTGACAAATACAAGATCGTTTCAAAATGTTAGCCATACCAGAAATTCAAAGTGCTATAATTCAACCATTTTTTAAGATATAAACAAAAGAACAAATTTTCAGAAACAAAATCTGCTCCGGAATCTTTGTATCAAGGACAAACACATAAAAAAATCTTTTTCATTTTCCAATTTTTTAATACCTCATTTAAAATTTTAAATTTAATTTTTTTTAAATGGCAACCCTTTTGAAACAAGATAGCGAATGAAGCTGGCCAACGAACTCGGTCGAGACATTGGTATGTATTATGTACAGACCAAGTAACATCCAAATCGGTTCATAAATACGCTTGTTATCGCGTGACAAAAATCAGGTCGTTTTAAAATGTCAGCCACAATAGAAATTCAAAATGCTATAACTCAGCCATTTTTTTAGATATAGACGAAACAAAAACTGTTCCGGAATCTTTGTATTAAGGTCAAACACATACAAAAAAAATGTTTTTCATTTTACAATTTTTTGGTATCTCATTTTAAATTTTAAATTTTTTAAATGGCCGCCATTTTGAAACAAGATGGCGGATGAAGCTGGCTAACGAACTCGGTCGAGACATTGGTATGTACTATGCACACACCTCGGTACATCCAAATCGGTTCATAAATACGCCTGTTATCACGTGACAAATATCAGGACGTTTCAAAATGTCAGCCACGCTAGAAATTCAAAATGCTATAACTCAGCCATTTTTTAAGATATAGACGAAACAAAAACTGCTCCCGAATCTTTGTATCAAGGTCAAATACATAAGAAAATAATATTTTTTCAATTTTCAATTTTTTGGTACCACATTTCAAATTTAAATTTTTCTTAAAAATTTAAATGGCTGCCATTTTTAAACAAGATAGCGGATGAAGCTGCCCAACGAACTCGGTCGAGACATTGGTATGCACTATGTACAAACGAAGTTACATCCAAATCGGTTCATAAATACGCCTTTTATCGCGTGACAAACTTCAGGACGTTTCAAAATGTCAGCCACGCTAGAAATTCAAAATGCTATAACTCAGCCATTTTTTAAGATATAGACGAAACAAAAACTGCTCCGGAATCTTTGTATAAAGATCAAATACATAAGAAAAAAATATTTTTCCATTTTCAATTCTTTGGTACCAAATTTCAAATTTAAAATTTTAAAGAAAATTTTAAATGGCCGCCATTTTAAAACAAAATGGCGGATGAAGCTGGCCAACGAACTCGGTCGAAACATTGGTATGTACTATGTACATACCGAATTACATCCAAATCGGTTCATAAATTCGAGAGTTACAGTATGACAAAGTTCAGATATATATATATATATATGGATATATATATATATATCAACTTTTGAACGGAGGGTGGTTTCGGGGTCTGGGGGTCATGATCGATGAAAATATACCAAAATTTTTTGAAATCGCTTTCCTCCGAACGGCTGCAATAGGTAGCTTTTTGTAATGAAAGCTACCTAAAAAAAAAAAAATACCCTTAACTATTGCAACATATACGACTTAAATATCTTATACATATAATACATCTATATCTAATCAATCATATATTTATGTTCTTTATAGGTATAATTCAAAATATTATTGAAAGAAATATTTTTTTATGTAACAAGGGTTAAATGTTAAACTTCACATTATGATAAAAAAAAAAAAAATAAATAAATAAATAAAAAAAAATGAATTAGCTTGTTACAGCTGTATTAAAACAATTTTGAATAGATTAATTTTAAATTTAACAGATTATGTTAGCTTATTACAGATACTTTTTGTATTTACTGATACAGCATATTTTTTTTTTAACATGATTCCTAAATTAGCCTCTTATATAAAAATGGGTAGATAAAACCCATTCGAAGTATGAAAGTTAATGAAAAAAAAAGTGTTAGTTAATTTCAAATAAAATTTTCATTATATATGATGAATATAAATTGTCAAATTAAAAAGTTATACTGTGTAAATATAAAAACATTTATTACAGTGTATTATTCGGCCAAGGCCGAATAATGGACTTGATATTCGGCCGAAGCCGAATATTCGGCAGACAGGCCGAATATTCGTTCCATCTCTAGTCTGCAGGACCAGTAACTTTTTCCCCCCTTTCTCACAGGTAAACTTAACTTACCTGTCCCCTAGAAAACCACAAATCACACAATAATTTAAAAAAATTGCATTAAATCTCAGTCATTTGAAATAAATAATCAGATAAATAAAACATCTAATTAATTTTATAGTTTTTCGTTATGCATACTGTTTACTTAATTTTTAGTAAATTACAATTTTACTATGCTGAAAATTTTGGATGGCTGTAAAGGAAGTTTGGTTTATATTCTAAGAGGGGGGGGGGGGAAGGTCACTCAAGGGTTAAAGGGACTTAATAGAATTTTATGTAGCGGGCCAGTGATAACTGCAGACCAGTAAATTCTCATGCTTACTGGTCCTTGGGACCAGTGACTTTTTTTTATCAATTCTACCGCTGTAAAATACCACCCTTCTTGTCCCACATCCAAAAAAATTTGCATGCACATTGTTTTAATTGTGGTTGCCATACACATTGTTTTAAATAAATTATATATCTAAGTTAAAAACATTTCATTGTTTAAAACCAGCAGCACTACTTGAAAATTTATATATTAAAAAAAAAAAAAAAAAAAACGAACAATACACAAAAACTGCAACTAATCAATAAAAAACTTAAATTGATTCCGAATTACTCAACTAGCTTCTAGTTAACTAGAAAAAAAAAAAAAAAAACAGCACCTCTATTATTCTTTTGAAAAAAGCAAATAATAATAATGATAATATCTTGAAACTACAAAATTCTCCTGCGAAATATTTGTATTGGTAATACTTCGTTTTATTTTCTATTGTTGTCTCTATTCGATTTGTTTTAAAAAAAGGGGCCTGTTTTTTGGAAGTATACGAGTCCTTTGCTAAAATTATGTACCGAGCTGGATCTCCCTTTTTGAATCTGCAGGCATGGTCTCAGAGTCCTTTCAAAGAGACAAATCTAGCTCGGTACATAATTTTAGCAATCTTATGGTTATGGACATTCATTTAAAAAACAATAATTAACGCGGATGTATTACAAGAGCAAAAAGGGCTATAAAAATTAAGAGGAACGATCAAGCGTAGCATAAGAAAAAGTGAGCGGGAATGGAGTCACATGTATTGTAAACAATCGCCGGATATCGACAGTTGAGTTGAGGAGTTCTTCTGCTGCCGGGATACAGATACATTTACGCTGTTAGCGAAATGAGATTGACCAATCAGAAAACTTGCTTCCTTAAAGCAGGGAAAAGTTCCCGAAATACAAGCTTCTGATTGGTCGATCTCGTTTCGCTAACAGCGCAAAATCTATCTGGATCCCGAAAAGAATTTTAGAATTAAAAAAAAATATTTAAATGATATTAATTATTATATAATATTAATAATTATTAATTATAAATATTTATTATTAATTATTTAAATTATATTATATTATTTATATTATGTAATATATAATTAATATTATATATTAATATTAATATTATATTATGTATTATTAATAATTATTAATTATAAATAATTATTATTAATTATTTAAATTATATTATATTATTTATATTACGTAATATAAAATTAATATTATATATTAAAATTATATGATTTATATGTTAATAAATATCAATAATTATTATTTATAAATATTATTAATAATTATTTTATTAATTATTATATTAATAATTTAAATAATAAATAATTATTTAGAGTCAGAAATGCAGCCTCAGCTGCATAAACAATAATCAAATGTTCCAATGTAAATTTAAAATAAAATATTTAATAAGAATTATTTTTTTTCATTCGTTTTTATAAAGTAGAAATAATTTTCATGCAAACTGGAAGTCATGTCTTTTCGGGGAGAAGGGCAAATTGAGCATTTAGTAAATCCGGGTCCGGGTGTGCTATGAAAAAGAAGAAAGGGGGATGGGATGCCTTCTCCCTGGATTTTGAAATTAAAGTTTAAAAAAAAAATTCTTCTTTTGAAAAATATAGTAGAATTTATTCTTTTCAAGTTAGTAAAAAAAAAAAAAAAAAAAAAAAAAAAAAAAAAAAAAAAAAAAGGAAGCGTTTTTCCGTTTAGGGGAGGAGGGTGACATAGAAGAGCAACTACCCCTGCCTAGATTTTCAATTCAGTAACTAGTTTTATTTTCTTAATTTGAAAAACATAATAAAATTAATTCTTCGCCAGTGATTAAAAAAAAAAAAAAAAAAAAAAAAAAAAAAAAAAAAAACCCCAGAAACCAATAACTTTCCGTTAGGAGGAGGGGGGGGGGATGTCATATGACAGTCATTTGTTCCGCCCTGTATTTAAAAATATAAGTACCTAATTTTTTTTTCACCGATTTTGAAATAGTGAAAATTTTTTTAATTCGAGTGATTTAAATTAAAAGAGGAATTAAAAAGTTTCAGTTGAGGGAGCGGTATAGGAAGCCCATTGCCCTTCCCTGGATTTTGAAATTGTACAAACTAAATTTCTTTTTTCGAGTAACTTAAAAAATAGGAACCAAGAAATTTCAGTTTAGGGGAAGGTGGCACAGGAGACCAACTGCCCCTCCCTAGATATTTCAATTTAAGTAACCCAATTTTTTTTTCTCCTGCTATGAAAAATCTAGTATAATTTATTCTTTGCGAGTAACTTAAAAATTAAGGTAACCAAAAATTTTTCGTTAGAAGGGGGAACCTAGGGGAGTGTCATTGCCGCTGGATTTTGAAATATATATATATAACTGAATTTTGTTTTTCTCCGATTTTGTATATAGTAAATTTTATTTATACGCAGAAACTTAAAATATATATAGACGGACAGTATAGCAGAAATATCAGTTGCCTGGGGGTGGGGAGGGGGATAAGAGAAAAGCCATTTCCCTTCCCTGGATTTTGAAATTTAAGTAATTAAATTTTCTTTTTTTCTTTCTTTTTTTTAAGAAATGCATAGTAAAATTCATTCTTTTTCAACATTTTAAAATAAAAGAAATAAAAAAATTCCGTTAAGGAGGGTGGGGGGGGGATGGAAGGACCATGCCAATCCCTGAAGTCTGAAATTTAATTAATGGAATTATATTATTTTCTCCGATTTTGAAAAATATAGTAAAATTTATTTATTCCGTATAGCTTAAAATTAAACAGGTACTAAGAATTTTTCTGTTGGGGGAGAGATTCCCCCCCCCCCCCCTCCTATATCTCACTCTTAGTAGTTAATTTCGGTCGAGTTTTTTTTATGTTTATGTATTTAAACTTTATCATAAAGTCAGGTAAAAAACAGTGTAATTTTTTTGTGGGGGGGGGGGGGTGTAGCCCGAGGTTATCGGCATTCCCCTCCCGGATTTTGACATTTAGTTTTAACTAAATATTTTCTTTTTCTCTGATTAACACATAATAAAATTTAGACTTTTCGCCAAGTAAAATAATTAAACACTAAGAGAAAGACGGGAAACTGGTAAAATTAAAGAGATGAAATTACTTCAATACTGCTGTATTACTACAGACGCAAAATCTCATTATTTTAAAAGTTTATGATGACTTCACTTAAACTATAGAATTTTTGAGGTTAATAGCACAGAGAATTTTTGAAATAAAGGACCACAAAATTACGCCACATTAGCCGCAGAATTTCTAATGTATTTTTATAGTCGAGATTGCACTACAGAAAATCTATAGTTGACTATAGAAAAACATCAAAAATACTCCACTTCTGTAGAAAAACTGCAGTTCATTTTTAGCTGGGATATTACACTAATACGACACATTTCAACCCGAAAATGACTAAAAACATCAGAAAAACGATAAATCAATATTTTAATACAATTATGGATACTTACTCTACGAAATATTACAGTTAATATCAATTTTGTCTTTTTGTATAAAAATTAACATGAATCTCGGTTTTCTTAAAATTGGAAAAAGGTAAAAAAAAGACCATTTTCAACATTTAATGTCTTACAATGTTTAAGATTTAAAAATACAATTTTTATTGTTACGAAAGATATAAGTATATTCTTTCATTTCATGTATTTAAAAATTGTAAGATGCAGAATTAGTATTTACAGGGGGCTCCAAATTGTCAGACATTTGTCGAGCAGAGAATTGGTATAACAGCTTACGCGCACGATTACAAAACAAATTTTGCAACTAGAATGAAATTTTTGGTGCCTAATTATGCTTCAGATTATAATAATTACCCTGAACCTAAATAAAATTGCATTTAAAGCATTTTTTTTAATACAAAGTTGTAATTAGCTAATACAAAATTTCGAAAATTTCAACGGTATAATCACATAAAAAAATATATATATATTTTTTTTTTTTTGAACAATAAAAATGAAATTTTTTGTTCAATTAATACAGACTAACATAAACATATATTTTGAAAATTTCATGAAAAGAATGCAGAAGTTTTTAAGATATCTTGCGCGTTATGCCAAAAAACGTCATTTCGAGACAAAATGACTTCAAAATTTCGGAAACGCCGCTTCAGCTATTGAACGGGTATAATTCTAAAAGCCATAACTTTTCTTCTAATGGGAATTTCAAGAAACTGATTACATCAAAATGTTCGGAAAAATAGGAGTTTAACGTCTAAAAAAATTATAATTTCGAAAATTTTCAAGCTAAGTCCTGAGACCCCTTAAAATTGAAATATATAATTTGAGGTCTTTATTATTCAAGACTTTCTTTTGAAAACCAAATCAAAAGAAACCTGATCCGAAAGAATTAACATTAATACCGAAACCGACCCAAATCCAAAATAATTTGAATCAACTCAAACCGGAACAATCTGTAACGAAAAAAGTTAGGGTCAACCCGACGCAACTCTCGGTTCGGAGTGAGTCGAGTTCGGGTAAAAAAGGGTCCCCCCGACACGATGCAAGACTCTAATTTTTCATCTGCGGCATTGTTGACGTAGCTCAACTGTAATTACAATGTATTTACCTTACCCTTGGCCCTAAATTTTTGCACATTAGTTTATCGATGCTTTTTTAACAATAACAGTTAAAAATAATTCAAAAAAATTTATGTAAATTATTTTAATGAAAAATGATACATTTTACTATTGCTTAGTCAAATTGAACAACCAATAATAAACGACACATACTTTGTGGCCAATGAAATCCATTTCCTTGCAATTTTTTATGTCACTAATGTTTTGCGTATGTTCGAATGTGACGAAATGAGTAAGTCTTATCACTTCGTTGGTCTTCCTTTGGCAATGTAAACATCTCTCACTCGTCTTGGCATAGTTGAAACTAATCGTTTTTACTCAGAAATTGGAATGTTTTGCTATTCTTCAAGAAGAATTCTTTTCAACTGCTGATTGTCACGTGGTTTCCTTTTTCGAACTTCTTTCTTTAAGTACCGCCACAAATCCTCGATAGGATTGATGTCCGGTGGATTCGGAACCCAATCTAGCACAGGAATACCATTTTGTTGAAGCCAGGTTTTTGTTGTCCAAGCTGTATGCGGTTTGGCCAAGTCTTGTTGAAAAGATAGCCCGATTGTAGGCCAAGTTGTTCAATTGAAGGCAACAACTTATTCTGAAAAATATCCCGATAACTTTGTGCACTGATAGTCCCGTCATATGGCGTAATTTGGCCAACACCAGAATAACCAAAACATCCTCAAATTGAAACATATGACTGAAACTTGCACTCTTGTTTGACGCATTTTGGGATTAAAGCTTCATTTGCTTGCCGTACGACCAGACGGCCGATATTTCCATACAAATTTGGAAAAGGGTATTCATCCGACCATATAACACTTTGCCATTTCTGATCTGTCCATTTTAAGTGATCCACAGCCCACAGAAAACGTTTCTTTTTTTGTGCAGAAGTTAACATTGGCTTACGTTTGCTTTTGCAAGATTTGAAGCCCATTTTTATGCAATATTTTTTTTGCCGTTTTACGAATCACTGGTCGCCCTATGCTGCTTGCCATAGAGATGCGGCTTCTGTCATCGTTCCTGGTCTGCTGTTCATTACCACTCGACGCAACATTCGATCTTCTCGGGTCGTTGTTGTTGATGGGCAACCAGTACTGTTTCTTTGGTGCATATCAAGGAAAATGCAAGGAAAGTTTTCAAAACATAACACATTGTTGATTCAAGAATCATCAAATCCCTGCCTATTTGCCTCATTAGACACCCACTATTTGGTTTTTCGATTACCTTTTTCCGCAGCTCTACCGTCAATCATTTACCACCCATTTTCGTCTTCTGAATTGATTTGAAACCGCTCTTATTTTAAAAAACCCATGCCATCAGTCCCGTATGTGATAATTTGCATAAATGGAAACAACCAGCCAGTCGAAAATGTTCTTGAAATGCACTTGCGCAAAACAATAGGGCCTTCTAATTTTCAGAGGAAAAATGTTTTACATACGCAAATCTAATTGTGTGACTTTATTTTCTTTTTTAGACGACTGGCATTTCAAGAATTTGGTTGTTTATTTAGAGAAAATTAAGTTTGAATTTTCTTTCTTTCAAAACCTTACTTTTAAACTAGTGCGCAAAAAATTAGGGACACGGGTAAGGTAGAATAATAGATAAAGAACTATTTATATGAACTTTTTCTTGAATAAAACATAATGTTCAAATGTGTAGAAACATTTGACATGACTTTGAAGAACATACTTTGGGTGAATTGGAATTCAAGTGGTAGTTTTCAAAACTAAAATATTTCAATCTAGGACGCTAAACGTGAGGCGAATGATATATTATTAATATCTGAAGATGTCATAAATATATAAATGAACAGAATCAAAATGGATCACATAGGGAGCAGTGGTTAGGAAAGATCGGAAAATTATATCTTACGAAAGTTTTATGAAACTACTTTGTATCATATACATCTTGATATGACACTTGAAAACTACACGAAATGATTCATAGAAAACTGCATAGATCGGCATTCAATATGAATTCATTTCTGAGATTAAATGAAACATATCCATATTTTAAAAGGATGTTTACTGGATATAAAATATGGTTTATTTTTAAAATGTAATGAGGAAGCAAAGCACTCCTTTTCTGAAACTTTTCACTTGCCCAATATATTAAAAATGAGCGGCATTCAATATGAATTCATTTCTGAGATTAAATGAAACATATCCATATTTTAAAAGGATGTTTACTGGATATAAAATATGGTTTATTTTTAAAATATAATGAGGAAGCAAAGCACTCCTTTTCTGAAACTTTTCACTTGCCCAATATATTAAAAATGAGTATATAGAATTTTTTTTACAACACAATATTAAAGGGACCTTAGGCATTATTTGAGAAAAAATCGACACAAAAATCGAAAATTATTTTTGTGCGTATTAATTATTCTCCAGTTTGTTCTGAGACATTTGTGGAAAACCGCTTGCAATTGCGACGATTTTTTTGCAAAGTTACAAGCATTTCAATTTTACACATAGATTGTTTTTTCAGCCCTAGAAAATACTTTAAATCTGTTTTTCTAAAAACTGATTTTTCAACGTTTTTAGATTTTTAAAATGCTGCATGCGTCTTAATTTTTTTTTATAAAAATTCATGAAATTGATAAAAAAGAATCCTGATATTGCTTACAAAGTAACTGTGTATGCATTTTAAAATTCGACTTCATTAACCTTCTCACCACTGCGAACTGATATATCAGTTCACTAAGCTGTAGGTTTCACTGCAATAGAACCATTTTTAAAATTAAGATAATTCTAAAGATATAATACAGATTTGAAAGATTAAGTTATGCATTATATTCATGTAAGTAATTAAGTTTTTCATATCATGTTCGAAAAATTATCTTTTTTTAACATTTTAAAAATATTACAGTGAAAACATCATTATAATGTTGCACTTTTGCTCGGCGGTCAAGGGGTTAAGATAATTAAATTTGATTTTTAACGCATTAAAAGATAAAATTTTGATCAAAGTCTATATGGTAAATTCCATATCGATCTTGATCAGAATTTTACAAAAAAAAAAAAAAAAAAAAAAAAAAAAAAAAAAAAAAAAAATCTCTAAAACATTATTTATTTAAAAAAATAAAAAATCAATACACAAATTTGTTTGCAAAAGAGTTTTAAGTGATTAAAATGCAAAATCGAAGAAATATCTCAAAAATTAAGATGCATGGAGCATTTTAAAATTTTGTGTTAAATTAAAAAAAAAAAAATCCTAAAATCACAATACGTTTGGAAATTTCTTTTATGGTGTTCTATATGCTTATGGTAAAGTGTATATTTCCACAAAATTTCATATATCTATGATGAAAATTAAACAAAAAATTAATTAACGTCTACCGTCCCCTTAAGGAAAGGAATGATTACATTTTACCGCATACTAACAATCAAATTGACTATAAAATTCCTATTAAGAGACTATCTAATGCATTAGTCACAATTAAAAACAGCAAATACGAAAATTAAATTCTCGAAATAAAAAAAGGTTATCTCTTAAAAATGAAATAGTCATTTTAATATTTACATTTCAGAAATGCAAAATTTTTCATAATACACTCTGTTGCAAAAAAAATATATGCACCCAGTAAAAATTGAACTAAACGCTACGAAACTTGGCGTGCTGATGTGATTAGGTGAGCGACACAAAGGATTAACATTTGAGCACCAATATCCAACGAGGGCTTGCGCAATGCTCGTTAACACTGCGCAGCAGGCGGCATTTAAAAGTCGAACCTAATTACTCGAATTATCTAGTAATTAGAACTGGACTATCATTCGTAATACATGGGATTTGAAAGAATGATACCTTTAACACGTTGAATGCCAAGTCTATTTTGTCTGTTTTTCCATTTAGGCCACGAAATAAGACTCCCGTTACAAAATCTATAAATGTCAGTCACCGGTGATCGACGTGGTATTCAACGTGTTAAGGCGTAATCGACGGCACTACGGGCAGTCGTCCGAATTCGAAATGGGTCGAAACATAGGCCTCATAAAAGCAGGTTTCTCAACAGACGTATCAGCCAGAATTTTGGTTGAAGCGATATTGTAGTTCCGCCGTGTTGGCATCAGCGGATCCGAGAAGGCTCCTGTGGTTCATAACGTTGCCGAGCCACAAACGAAAGAAACGGTAAAGCAACCAGAAAAGCAGCCCATAGACACCAACAAAGTCACTATCATCTATTCTACGCCCTTTGCCAGTTGATATGGATGCAGTTGTACAAAGGCATATCATCGGTAGATGATATGCCTGGGCCGATTCTGGGACCAGCTCTCAGAGTCCATACAGACATCTGCTTCTAACCCTTCAACATAGGCAGTGTCGTCTGGATTGATGTCGATTTCGATCAAGCTACGCAGTGGTTGATTGGATAAATAAGATTTTCAGCGACGAATACCGCTTTTCTCTCTGTGCTGGTAATTACTGTACGTGTGTGGAGGCAGAGAGGTCAGCATTTCAATCCTGTATTGCCATTTATCAGCAAGATAACGCTCGGCCACATATTGCACAACTCTCACAACAACATGGATATAATGTCCTTTCATGGTCTGTAAAGTCACCAGAGCTTGCTACAATATCGAATGTTTGGGAAATGTTGGAAAGGCGACTTCACCCGTCTCGGAATTCCACTGAACTAGTTTATCAGTTGCTACATTTATGGCAAAATCTACCGCAGAGGTCCATCGGTAACTTAATAGACTCCATGCCTCACGAAGTATAGGCTTTTATAGCTACCAAATATGGCATTACTACCTACTGAAATAGACATTATTTTGTGGTGCTACTAGTCAATTATTTCTTTTTGTTCTGAATTTATAATCATTAGTTCATCTAAAACACACTATTCGCATACCAAGCTTCATGGTCGTGGCTCAATTTTTTCTGGTTGCATATATTTTTTTGACGCAGAGTGTATATAAAATACACTCTGTGGCAAAAAAATATAAATTAATTAATTAAAAACATAAATTAAAAAATAGTGGTATTCATTTAAACATAATATTCATTATAGCATTGAATATTTATTTCTTAACCCTTTATCTACGGCATTATAATCTACTGCAATTTTTTTTCATTTTAGTATATATTTAGTAATTAATTAATAATAATTAATAAAACTCTGAATAACGAGGTCGCTGGTTGACATTAACCATTTAATATGTACTTCACAAACAAACACAACACTTACAGAAGATAGATCACATGACTACACAAAAGTAAACAGGGGAGAATTCTCTGGAAAAGAATTGTGGGAAGAAAGTTAGTTTTGATGCTGCCATCTAGAGTTAATCAACTGAAATACAAACATGACAGCTCTCCCCCACTTAATATTTGAATCTGTCAGGAGGTCTTCTGTATCGACCGGATCATCTCAGTACCTGTGGAGAAGGAGAAGAAGAATCAGATTGAAGTTCAGCAGCATCAACTATTGAACTAGTGGACACAGAAGGTTTTGGAGAATCAGGATGCAAGTCAGTTGGTGTAGGACCTGGAGTACAATGCTCATGAGAATCAACTGATTGTGGAGCTGCGATACTAGCATGTATTGGTGGAAAATCACCTTGTTTCACAATTGCATTTTCACTTCTGAAATTTCCTGTATTACTTTCTTTAGAATTTGTATCATTAACTAAAGAAATCTCTGAACCTACATTTGTTATTTGATCAACATGCCTTTTCCAGATATTCGAACCTACTTGAACTCTATAATGTAATTTTCCCTCTCTTGCTATTATTCGACCAATTTTCCACTTGGCTTCTGGAGTATAATTTCTTACCGCTACTTTCTGGTTAATTTCAAATTCTTTTACTTTAACTTTGGACTTTTTCGCATCTTGTTTATCATGAACGAAATTTGTAACATTTGGCACTATCAAATGTATTTTTGTCCTTATATAACGTTTTAGAAAGAGAGATGCAGGACTCTCCCCCGTTGTAACATGAGGCATCTTCCTATATTGCAAAAGGAAGCTATTTAATTTCATTTGTACAGTACCAGGATCGGAAGCTAAGGCTTTTAATCCACGTTTAAGAATTTGCACATATCTCTCCGCCTGTCTATATGTAGCTGGATGGTATGGAGCACTGAACTTATGTTTTACACCATGATTTCTCAAAAATGTCTCAAATTCTTCAGATATAAACTGTTTAGCATTATCTGATACTAAAGAAATTGGAAAACCGTATCGTGCAAAAAGTGAAGAGAGACAAGTAATGGTATTTTCTGAACTTGTACTAGGAACAATAAAAACTTCTGGCCATTTGCTATGGGCATCAACCACTAAAAGAAGCATTTTCCCCATAACAGGACCAAAATAATCAATATGAATTCTTTGCCATGGAGTAGTAGGCCATTCCCAATGATGTGTATCAACTTTGGGAGGATTATTTTTCAAATTTACACAAGTAGTGCAATTTCGTGCAAGATCTTCAATATCTTGGTCTATACCTGGCCACCATACAAAACTACGGGCTAAAGATTTCATTTTAACTATACCAAAATGACCAAAGTGTAATTTTTTTAAGATTTGGTTTCTATGAATTTCAGGGATAACTACCCTACATCTTTTTAAAATACAACTGTGTTGAAGAGTGAATTCTTCTTGTTTACCACCAAAAAGTAAATTTTTAGGAATTTCAGAACCAGAAATGAGGTGATGAAAAATTTGACGTAAAAGGGGATCAGATTTTGTAGCTGAAGCAATAGATTTCGAAGTTAATGGTAAGATAGAGAGTTGATTAATTTGGAGCAGTTCAGATTCATCAATTGCATCATTCGAATTTAATTGTTGAGGTAAATCTTCACTACGTAAAGGAAGTCGTGAAAGAGCATCAACATTTCCGTGATCAGTAGTTTTTTATAACGAATATCATACTGAAACGTTTGCAAATAAATTGCGTATCGTTGCATTCTAGCTGCCGATAAAACAGGGATACTTTTAGAAGGAGAAAAAATCGACACTAAAGGTTTACTGTCAGTAAATAAGGTAAACCTGTTGCCATACAAATATTGAAAAAATTTCTTCACACCAAATATAATCGCTAATGCTTCTTTATCAACTTGACTATAACGTTTTTCTGCAGTAGTCAAAGTTCTGGACACAAACCCAATAGGCTTTTCAGTGTTATCTGGCATCATATGCGAAAGAACTGCAGAGATACCATAAGGAGAAGCATCAGTAGCTAAAACTAAAGGTAACTTAGGATTAAAGTGAGTAAGAACCCTGTCAGAAGTAATTTCTTTTTTTATACTTTTAAATGCTTGTTCACACTTATAAGACCAATGAAATTTAACATTGTTCTTAAGCAAATTATTCAAAGGATTTGCAATAGTAGATAAGTTTGGTACGAACTTAGCATAATATGTAACTAAGCCTAGAAAAGCTTTAACCTCAGATACATTTACTGGTCTTGGAGCATTTAAAATTGCTTCAATTTTATCTTGTGTTTTATGAATACCATGTTTATCAACTTTATAACCACAGTAAGTAATCTCATCTGCCATAAAGAATGGTTTTTCTTTATTTATCCTAATGTTATATTCCCTTAATCTTTCCAATACTTGCTTCAATCTTTCTAAATGAATTTCATCTGTCTCACCTGTAACCCCAATATCATCTATAAAAATTGTAACTCCCCCAATTCCTCTTAAAATTTGCTCAATTTTTCTTTGCCATATAGCAGGAAAACTAGCAAGACCCATGGGTAACTTAAGGAATTGGAATAATCCTTTTGGTGTATTTATGGTCAATAATTCTTGGGATTGTTCATCTACAGGTAACTGAAGATAAGCTTGATTTAAATCAATTTTTGTAAAGTGTACACTAGGGTGGTGCGAAAAAAGTCAACTTGATATTTCCGAGTCGCTACAGTGCGGAAAAGTTGCGATTGGTCAATACAAGAAAAACAATTTTTTTTTTAATCGGACTTTATCTTCCGATCCCGCAAACCGCCTAAAAATTCAAAAAAATTTAAATTTTCCGATTTTTTCAGAATTAAAAAAAAAATTACGCATATATATTTTTTATCGCTATAGTGAAAAATATTTGCAGATTGCAATGTTTAATAATAATAATAATAAACAATTTCGTTTAAAGAATACCTTCCGATCGCGCAAGCTCAATTAAAATTGGGAAAAATTCAATTTTCAGTGATTTTGATGAATAAAGAAAATAATCCCCAGAGGTCAGTTTGAGTTCCAATGTTACCATTTGCATATAAATTGTATAGCTCTTTTAGTCCAAAAGCCGACAGCACAAAAACCTATGTTATCAAGCACAAGAAAAAAACCTTTATTTTATGGAAGAGTAGAAGTAAGGGAATCTAATGTTTCATGTCTGCCGGAAGTGAAGTGGTGCATAAGCCAAAAATTAATACCACCAGTGGTTGACTCGTAAGTTTACCATTGTGTTTGTCCTACAAGCAAAGGTATGAAAACATGGAGGATAGTTGTAGGACAAACACAATGATAAACCTACGAGCCAACCACTGGTGGTATTAATTTTTGGCTTATGCACAGCTTACCTAATTTGTTATAAGTTATAATAGAGTTAAAACATTGTATTAAAAAACTAGTGTCGTGACAGTATAATATATATAATTTGATATTTCACGAGTTTAAGTCTGACTTTTAGACCCAACTTTGTACTGCGATTTCGTGGTAATATCTGGTATCATGGACATTGATTTCAGTGTAGACATGATGAATCTATCTCTTGATTGGGTCCCACATACCTTAAACGATGCTTCCGTTACAAATTTGACGCACCGCTTGTCAGCTTGCGTGTGGCAGGGAAACTTTTTATCATCCCAGCCTGAGATATCATCTGATTGAACGAAGAAATGTATTTCTTCATTGGTTGTTCACCGAAAAACACGTGGAGATGATAATTTTGCTACATTCCAATCAATGAATTCTGTATAGTCTGCCGCATCGAAGTTTAAAGTACGCGTGATAAAGATTCTGATGCCTTTTCCTTTTGAAACAGTCTGCCTGGCTTTTAACACTCTTCTTATGTGCTCCTCTTATAAAATAACATTGCCATCAGTAGGTTTTCCGGGTGAGCAAAGAACGAGTTTCGTTCAATTTCAGAAACTACACTTTCTTCAGGTTGTCACCCAAGTATCGAAATGTTTCTATTGTTCTGTACAGACGAATAGGTCTGTCTTTAATATACTTACCCCCATTTTATTTCAAACCAAACTGGCAAGTAAGATTTTAAAATAAATGTCAATATGGCTTTTAAGGCATCCGATGGGTTTTCCACGCTCCGGTAAAGTCGAAGGAATCTATTTGCAGAAGTGAGCCATCTAGCATGTGAACTTGGGCCGGGGTCATAATTTGATAAGTCATTTGGAAAGTTTTCCATTTTTAATTGCTTGACTTACGTCAAAAAGATATCTTTCTTCCTTACTCAACAGTTGTCTGCCAACTTCTGGAATTTCACAATCAGTCAATTGAAAATTTATCATCAAGATCTTTTCACAACAATGAGATTCTGCCCAATTGGTTCACGAAATGATCTTGCGTCAGTTGTTTCACCGTCCAAATGTTGAAAAAGATTGCGGAAACGTAATTCAACAAAATGGAATATACAAACAATCCACTGCCAGTGGACGTCCGAGATACACTTCAAGCTGTCTGATAGCACCACCTTTCCATCCAGTATTGGTATTTGTACCATCACAGACTACCAAATCTAAATATTCTACTGAAACCCTTTGTTCAGTAAGACATGATACTATGAAAGCTACAATGTCCTTAGCAGATCCGGAGTTTGGAGACACGTGGCTTAAATAAACTGAGCCACGTTCTTTTATGACAGAATAGTGTTCCTTTTTAATAGTTCGACGAACCTGTTTAGATCCAATCCTTTCTATAACTAGGGTATCATCCTTTCTTCTATCAAAATATATGCCATGTAGTTCATCTGAATCCAGTTGACTTTGCTGTAAATTTTATGGAGTTAGGTGAGATTAGGCGGGAGCGCGTACGCCGACTTCAGCGCTGTTTTGCAACGTGGCTAACGGCAGTTTTGTGAACTACTATACTTTTCAGACATAGAACGAACTCTTCGTGCTAAGTTCTAGTTGTTTAAAAATGACCTAATATGCTCAATAGTATCAATTAACATTTAAATCTTGAGACCGCAAACTGACCTCCTTTGATTATATTCTTAATGCATGAAAATCACTCAAAATTGAATTTTTACCGTTTTTTATTGAGCTTGCGCGATCGGAAGATACTCTCTAGGCACAATATTTTTTTATTATTATTCTTAAACAATTCAATCTGCAAATATTTTTCACTATAGCGATAAAAAATACATAAACGTAAAAAAAAAAAAATAATAATTCTGAAAAAATCGAAAATTCTCAATTTTTAGGCGGTTTGCGGGATCGGAAGATAAAGTCCGATTTGAAGAATTTTTTTTTGTTTTTCTTGTATTTACCAATCACAACTTTTCCGCACTATATCGAATCGGAAATATCAACTTGACTTTTTTCGCACCACCCTAGTGTACACCACCTCCTAATGTAGCTAACATGTCTTCTATTTTAGGTAAAGGATATTTTTCAACTTTCAGAAATTTATTTAATGTTACTTTAAAATCACCACATAAACGAATTTTCCCATTAGGCTTAACCACTGGAACTATAGGAGTTGCCCACTTGCTGTTTGTAACTGGTTTAATAATACCTGCGTCTTGTAATATTTGTAATTGGTCATTGGCTGCTGCACGTAGTGCATAAGTGACAGTCCTAGCTTTGCAAAATATGGGTGTAGCATCTTTTTCAAGATAAGGTTCTGCCTGTAAATCTTTTATCTCCCCAGCCTTATCAGTAAATAAATCAGAAAATTCCTGTAGCAAACCTTGTAATTTATGAGAATACTTTACAACTTCATTCACATGTACTGATTTTAAATTATGTGGAAAATTATCAAATTCAGATACCCAATCTCTACCAAATAATAATGGAAAATTATCTTCTTTTATCAAATACAACTTTACCTTTCTAGTTTTATTTTCATAAGTAACATTTACTTCAACATAACCTACAGGTTTGAAAATTTCACCAGTTGCAGTTTTTAACTGAATATATGGAGGAAAAATTTTATGATCAGGAAAAATTCTGCGAAATCTTTTTAAAGGAACAGCAGAAATTCCGGATCCAGTATCTAATTCAGTATCAGCTCTAGCCTTGTTTTCAATGAAAACAGACAACTTAATTGGATTAGAGCCTTTATCATACTTAACAGATAAAACATTTACAGTATTTAAAGAATTAACCTGTTTTTGAGATTTTGTACTTCTGCATACCTTGCTTAAATGGCCTTTTTTTCCACAAAGATTGCAAGTAACATTTATAAATCTGCATGAATTTGCTAAATGAGAGGCATTTCCACATCGATAGCATTTTAACTTATTTTTATTCATGTCAGAATGTGTATTATTTACATGATTGTTGACATTCTGTTTTTGAGAACAATTTTGTAATTTCTTGTTTTGTATATTTTTCATACTGGAAATTTTATTTACATTGAAATTCTTATGCTTAATTTCAGCAATTTCAATATCTACATTATATAAAGCTAAAGCTTTCTCAACAGCTTTTTCGAAATTTAAATCATCAACTTGCGTAATCAATTTATTCTGAATATTTTCGTTTTTCAGACCGCGCAAAAACTGTTCCAGCAAATTTTCATTTAGAGTATCACCAGTAAATGCACAAAAGGTCGTACCCTTTTTTAACCTAGCAGCAAAATCTTGAATTGATTCATTTTCATTCTGAAAACATTTTCTAAATTTAATTCTCTCAATGAATTTATTGGGGGCGGGGCTTAAGTGTTTAAGTAGAATGTCAACAATTTCATTATATTTTAAAGTTTCACAATTCTTAGGTAAGCATAAATCACATAATAAACCATATAATTTCGGTCCTAGCAATGATAGAATAGCAGGGACTTTTTTCTGTTCTGTTATATCATGCAGAACGAAATTTTGTTCCAGTCGTTTCACGTAAGTTGTGAAAGACTCAACTTTTTCATCAAATTCTTTAAAGTAGGAAAACATTTTACTTTATTAAACGTAGCAAAAGCGTAAAGATGTAAAAGTAAATGTAATATCACTTACCACCGCCGTAAATACTGCAGAAGACTATGAAGTATTAATATATGACATTACACAGAACGTATGCAGTGCTTGAAATCAAAACATGAGCCATTTTCATTCGACTCACTTATTTTCAGTAAACTTTTTCCGGTTAAAGTACCACCTTTATTTTCCAACGTCGCCATTTTTAACATATATTTAGTAATTAATTATTAACAATTAATAAAACTCTGAATAACGAGGTCGCTGGTAGGCATTTAAACATTTAATATGTACTTCACAAACAAACACAACACTTACAGAACATAGATCACATGACTACACAAAAGTAAACAGAAGAGAATTCTCTGGAAAAGAATTGTGGGAAGAAAGTTAGTTTTGATGCTGCCTTCTAGAGTTAATCAACTGAAATACAAACATGACATTCATGTAACATTTTTTTCAGTTACTGCAATGAAAATTAAAGGATAAACATAAAAAAGAAATACTCACCCGTGAGAAATCTAATTATTTAGAGGTAATTAATTAAAGTGGTACTTTAAAGTACACTGTTAAAAATTTTGCAGCATTCTGGCAGGTCACTCGACCGTTTTTTGAAAAAACGGTTTCATAACCATAATTTAACTATATTCTGACCATAAAATGGCCAATAATATGGTCAGAATAGTGTTAAAATTACGGTTGTGTAACCGTTTTCGGAAAAAAACGCTCAAATGAACTGCCAGAATGCTGCAAATTTTTAACAGTGTACCGTCAGTACGCTATGACTAAAATATCGTAACAGAAAACCCTCAAGGTATTTCAAATGGCACCAGAAAATATTTTCGATTTAATAAGTATGTGAAATATAGGCTTTTTTTTCTTAGTTAAAAATAAATCGTTTGGCAAATTCCGGTGCCAATCATTTATTTCAACACTTTAGAACTGAAAATGCTTTGCTCTTGAAAGGGTTAAAAAAACAACATTTTTTTTAGGTATCGATCTTGTTAGCAGTCCTTTAGTAATGCGATGATGCCAATATTCCAGGTACAACATGTTCTCTCGCATCTCCACATATGCAATATATGAATTTACATATGCGATTTCTAGCATATCAAAAACGAGCCGGTGCCACAACTTTTTCAGTTTCCTACAAAAAATAACAATGAAACAGAAAAGAAATACCACGGAAATCATTACTGCACTACATTTTAGTAATTACATTTTAAAGCAGATCAAAACGATGGATAACTGTACAGACGAAAAGTGAACAACAAATTTTTCTCCAACACCCAGTGTACTGACGGTACTTATAAGTACCACCGAGTAATTCAACAGTTAAATCAAATATATACATCGGTCACCTAAAATAGCTAGTCATATTGTATTCTAAGATCCTAATGAACACATTAAAAAAATCCAACACTTATCTTGTATCCTTTACTGTGTTTGCAGCAATAAAAAGACGAGCGTGCCAATCTCTACAAAATGTCGGCACAAAAACATCGACTGCTTCAAAGATAGCCTCATTCCTCTCTAAAATAACAAACCTAGAACTAGTGATGGGCGATAACGAGATGTTTTTCGCGATTTTCTCGATTGTATGGACATCTCGATATTTTTCGATTGTATAATTTTTTTCTCGATGACTACAGTTTGCAAATTTCTTTTATAAATCATATATTATGTATTATATACGTCATATATTTATCAAGAATCGTCTGCGGGTGAACTGGAATGAGTCGATGTTAATAAAGACTAGGTGACTTCGACCGCTAGCGGGCCCCTCCTTTAATCGGGGCCCCTAATTTATACGTAATCTTGTAATATGAAATCACGAACAGGTTACCCGCTACATACGGCACTGATATATGATAGCAGGCGGGTGTGGTGTGCACGCACTACAAAATCTTGTAAAAAATATAATATCGAAACGAATGAACGTCGGACCAGATCTCTTGGGGGAGGGGTCAAAGCGAGCGGAGGGGCACAGCAGCTGCATAATATGATTAAGTCGTCACAGGTCTTTAGGCCTTTCCAACCATATGTCACATGAGAAGTCTGGATCTGAATTTATAAAAATGCCCTCCCCGTGGGGGGGAAAGGGGGGAGGGGTGCGGGAAGTGGATAACATGAGTAAGTGGTCATAAGCCTTTCCAACAATATGTCACGTGAGGGGTCTCGGCTAAATTTAGAAAAACACCCCGTGGGGGAAAAGTGGGGGGGGGGGCGTCACCGGAGGTGCATTACATCAATAAGTAGTCACAGACCTTTCCAACGATATCTCACATGTGGGGTCTTGGCTAAATTGGGAAAAGTGTCCCCCGGGGGGGGTCAAAATGGGGGGATGGACACCGTAGGAGCATAACATCAATATGTAGTCACAGACCTTTCCAACGATATCTCACATGAGGGGTCTTGGCTAAATTTGAAAAAGTGTCCCCCGGGAGGGGCAAATTGGGGGAGACTGTCACCGGAGGTGCATAACATCAATAAATAGTCACAGACCTTTTAAACGATATCTCACATAAGGGGTGTTGGCTAAATTTGGAAAAGTGCCCCCGGTGAGGGGGGGGGGCAAAGTGGTGGTGGAGACACCGTAGATACATAACATGAATAAGTAGTCACAGACCTTTCCAACGATATCTCACACGAGGGGTCTTGACTAAATTTGAAAAAGTGTCCCCCAGGGGGGGGGGCAAAAAGTGGGGGGACTGTCACCGGAAGTGCATAACATCAATAAGTAGTCACAGACCTTTTCAACGATATCTCATAAGAGGGGTACTGACTAAATTTGGAAAAGTGTCCTCCGGGGGGGGCAAAGTGGAGGGGGGTGGCCACCGGAAGTGCATAGCACTAATAAGTAGTCACAAACCTTTCTAACGATATGTCACATGAGGGGTCTGGCTAAATTTGGTAAAGTGTCCTGAAATTTCATATATTATAAATAATATTTAGCAGAGGGCTCCATAAAAAAATCCGATCTAAAATGATAAAAGCGGAAAAAACTACCCTCGCAGTGGGGGCCAAATTGGGGAGGGGAGGAAGAAAGTCTCATAATATGAAAGAGTCATCCAAGAGCTTACCGATGACATATCACATGACTGGTCCAAAAAAAGTTTGAAAATTGCTCCCCCTCTCTCCCCCCGTGGGCCCACTCTTTCACCCCGGAATTCACATAGCCGCCACTTTAAAATTTTTATGTTCAATAAATAATATTTACCGGAAGACTGCATAAAGAACCCATATTTAAAGTTATATTTAAATTTATTATAGAAATCGGCTACGGTTTTAAAAATTTGTTCGCCCCTTTCCCACCCCCCTTTGAGCGAAGAAAGGTTCATAGTATTAAAGAGTGGTCAAAGGGCTTTTCGATTATATGCCACAGGAAGGGTTCGGTAAAATTTTTAAAATTGCACCCCATGATCCACTCTCACGTCCTCCTCCCTCGAAATCACCCGACCCACCTTCCTCTTTGAAAATTTTATATTTAATAAATAATTTTTATCGGAGGGTTCCAGGTATGTGACATCTTGGTAGGGCTAAAATAAGAGAAACTTTGAAAATCAAAGCTTCATTTCACAGCTCATTGTCATGCCTTTTTCTCTATCTCGTCCCTTGGTACTCGCGATAAATTTTCTTACTTTTTTTCTCTGCCGAGGACGAGAGAAATCCTCGAAAAGCTTCTCATAGCGAAATGTTGAAATGCGTGAGAGAAATCCTCGAAAGGCTTTTCATTGGGAGATTTCGAAAAGGACGAGAGTAACAAGCGAGAGGCTTCTCATCGGGAAAGGTTGAAAAGGGCGAGAGGAAACTCTCGAGAGACTTCCCATCCCGAAAGGTTTAAAACCACGAGAGAACCAACCATCGAGCAGCTTGCCATCTGGAAGCGTCGAAATGCTGGAAAAAACACCGAGATGAGATTTGCCGAAATGCGAGATGGAAATGAAGCTTTCAGAGTCAAACTTACCGCATTTCTGGTTTAAGTCAGAATTTCTCAAAGGAGTCCATCTGCTTATCCAATCTCTTTTTAGCTCTCAGGCTATCTAAGCCTGAGAGCTAATATATCCGTCGGTTCTGTGTGTATGCATGTACAGTACGTACGTACGTACGTATGTATGTACGTAACGCGATAACTCTTGATTAAAATGTACGATTTGCTTAATTTTTTTTTATGTTCATTCTGATAAGGCGTTCCGCTGTTTAGTTTTGACGGTTCATTGGTTAAGGATAAAAGGAGAGAAGGGGGCTGGTCCCCCCTCCTTAATTTAGAAAAATAGGTTTTTCATTCAGAATTCTTCGATTTGCTCCAAATTTCGTATACCGGTTTATTATGTTAAGGAGCTTCCCTGATTAAACTTGGAGGTTCATTAGTTAAGTATGAAGGGGGGAAAGGGGGATAGACCGCCTCCTTAATTTAGATAAATGGGTTTTTCATGCAGAATTATTCGATTTGCTCCAAATTTGGTATACCGGTTCATTATGTTAAGAAGTTGCCTTGATTAGATTTGGAGGTTTACGGGTTAAGTATAAAGGGGGAGAAGGGGGCTAGACCCTTCCCCCTTAATTTAGATAAATGGGCTTTTCATGCAGAATTATTTGATTTGCTCATAATTTGGTATACCGGTTTATTATGTTAAGGAGCTTCCCTGATTAAACTTGGAAGTTCATTGGTTAAGGATAAAGGGGGAGAAGAGGGGCTGGTCCGCCCCCCCCCCTTAATTTAGATAAATTGGTTTTTCATGAAGAATTATTCGATTTGTTCCAAATTTGGTATACCGGTTTACTACGTTAAGAAGTTGCCTTGATTAGATTTGGAGGTTTACGGGTTAAGTATAAAGAGGGAGAAGGGGGCTGGTCCCCCACTTAATTTAGATAAATGGGTTTTTCATGCAGAATTACTCGATTTGTTCCAAATTTGGTATACCGGTTTATTATGTTAAGGAGCTTCCCTGATTAAACTTGGAGGTTCATTAGTTAAGTATAAAGGGGGAAAGGGGGGTAGACCTCCTCCTTAAATTAGATAAATGGGTTTTTCACGCAGAATTATTCGATTTGCTCCAAATTTGGGATACCGGTTTATTATGTTAAGAAGCTGCCTTGATTAGATTTGGAGGTTTATGGGTTAAGTATAAAGGGGAGGGGCCAGTCTCCCCTTAATTTAGATAAAAGGGTTTTTCATGCAGAATTATTGGATTTGCTTCAAATTTAATATACCGATTTATTCCGATATGGCGCTTCCTTCATTAGATTTGGAGGTTCATTGGTTAAGTATACAAGGGCGAAAAGGGGGCAAATCCCCTTAATTTAGATAAATGGATTTTCATGGAGAATTATGCAATTTACTTTAATTTCTTTTTTTTTCTATGTTTGTTCTGATAAGGAGCTTTCCTGATTAGATTTGGAGGTTCATTAGTTAAGTATAAAAGGGTTAAAGGGGTTAGACCACCCTTAATTTAGCGATATGTTTCTTTTTTTCATGCAGAATTATCTGATTTCCTTTAAATTTGATATACTGATTTATTATAGTTAAGTAGTTTCCCTGATTAGATTTGGAGGTTCATTGGTTAAGTATAAAAGGGGCAAACGGGGGATATTTCCCTTCATTTATTTTTTGAGGGACATTATTCTTTGAAATAAGAGTATAATATACAGTTAGTGTTAATAACCTGTGAGCTCAATGCCATCAGTTTAACTGGCACTTATCATTTTATTGCTATTAACCGATGTGGGTTATGAAGCATAGTGGTTTATGTATTCAGTTCTGTATAGTCCTAGTTTCAAACTTTACTGTTAAATTTAGTGTCATTTTGCCACGAATTTCAATGTTTCTCTTATTTTAGCTCTGCCAAGCTGCCCCATACCTGGAGACTCAGATAAATACTATTTATTAAATATAAAAAGTTCAAAGAGGAAGGTGAGTGAATTCTGGGGTGCGCGAGCTCAATGCCATCAGTTTAACTGGCACTTATCATTTTATTGCTATTAACCGATGTGGGTTATGAAGCATAGTGGTTTATGTATTCAGTTCTGTATAGTCCTAGTTTCAAACTTTACTATTAAATTTAGTGTCATTTTGCCACGAATTTCAATGTTTCTCTTATTTTAGCTCTGCCAAGCTGCCCCATACCTGGAGACTCAGATAAATACTATTTATTAAATATAAAAAGTTCAAAGAGGAAGGTGAGTGAATTCTGGGGTGCGCGAGAGTGCACAAAGGGAGGGGGGGGGGGGTAATTTTCAAACTTTTACCAAACCTCTCCTTGACATATCATCAGAAAGTCCTTTCACCACTCTTTCATATTATGAACCTTTCTCTTCCCAGAGTTGAATTCCGGAAGGGGTTCGGGGGGGGGGAGCGGTGTGGTGGTTTTTTTTTTTTATTGTAGAGATTTCTACAATAAATATCATTAAATGAGGTTTTTTAATGAAGCTCTCCGATAAATATTATTTATTAAATATAAAATTTTAAAAGTGGGGCTGCGTGATTTCCGGGTATATTCTAGGATAAAAGAGGGAACCCACGTGGGAGGGGTAGATTTCAAACTTTTTTTGGACCAGTCATTTGATCTATCATCGGAAAGTTTTCGGTTATCATCGCAAAGTTACTCTTTCATATTATGAACCTTTCTTCTTCCTTCCTTAGTTTGGCGCCCCGAGTGAGGCACTTTTGGAACTTTTTTGAAATCGTAGCGTTTTTAAACATTTTAGATCGGATTTTTTTACGGAGCCCTCCGATAAATAATTTTTAATATATGAAAATTTCAAAGAGAAGGATGGACAGGGTATATTTCGAGGGGGGGGGGGGGGCACGATAATTGGAATCCTGGGAGTTGGGACTCTTTTCTATCTTTTGCTGACACCCCTCATGTGATATATCATGGGAAAGCTCTGTGACTACTATTTCATTTTATATATCGCCCGCGCCCCTCCCCTTACTTAGCCCCCGAGCGGGGGCACTTTACTAAATTTAGCCGACACCCCTCATGTGCCATATCGTTGGAAAGTCCTGTGACCACTTATTCATATTATGCACTTTCCTTGCCCCTCCCTCCTACTTTGCTCCCCGCGGGAGTTCGTTTAATGTATTCCAGTCGAAGACTTTATAAAAATGGGGAAATTAAGATCCAATCTCAAATGACGTAGAAAAATCAATAAAAAATTTTGATCCCTTTTATCATCCTTTAGTTCATATTTTTGCCAGTAGGGGGTGCTTTTGATTCTTATTTCTTTGACCATTTTGGTACTAATTGCCCAAAAATTCTAATTTTTGATACTTAAACTCCCCTTACCGCTTCATAGCTACTCGCGTTTTTTCAGCTTTTTTCAACCAGGGGGCACCCTTACAAGACTTTTCCAGTCTTATGGCTCCTTTATAGTTTCCCTTTGGTTTGTTGTTTTTTTATTCCATCTGTTTTCAGTTACCCTATATTTAATAAAATCTGCCTTATATATATGTAAAAACAATGATTTCAATAATCGATTCTAGAACATCTCCTTTGTAGATTCTCGAAAGTAATCGATGACTGTATCGATTGTGTATTTTACGATAACGATTTTTTTCGATTGGTAAATTTTCGAGAATCGCCCATCACTTAGCCCTATCACTACTATGAAATTGTCGGCCAGAATAATAGCTAAGTTTTCCAATAACTGTTTTTAGCTTTTCTCGTTATAATCGATTGTAAAACATCTCGATTGTAGATTCTATGAATTAATCGATGGCTGTATCGATTGTGATTTTTTACGATGACGATTTTTCTCGATTGTCGAATTCTCGAGAATCGCCCATCACTACCTAGAACTACTTCTGCCATGTATTCGGATAAAATGGAGTTAAAAGAGCGTTTTTTTCAAAGTACCATTAGAATATTAGTAATATTCACTATGGTCATAGCTGCCAACCTTCCATGAATTTTCCTTAATATCTGGATTAATTTGACCCAGGTTAACCACTTCCGAATCAGAAAATTTATTTCATGGGTCTTTATTTATTTAATTCAGAGTTTCTACGTGGAATATATTTAATTTTATTTCTTTAAAAAAATTCTGGTTCGAAACATTTAGCCAGGGTCAAATTAACGCACGTATTACGGAAGATTAGTTTGAGGTTGGCACCTATGACTATGGTATAAAAGTTTAAAGTGAGTGGCACTTATAAGTACCGTCAGTAGATAAAGGGTTAATCTTTCATTTGCAAAAAAAAAAAAAAAAAAAAAAAAAAAGTATTGAATAATCTATAAAAGTATATATGTACAACTATATATAATAGATGTAAGTATATAAAATTGATATAAATATATAAGATGTGTGTAAATACAAAATGCATGCATGTAACATACTTGCCAACCATCCGGTTTCTTGTAAAAAATTTAAACGTGAAACTTTATTTGATTATATGTGTCTTGCTTTCACGTGTTATTTTATTCATTAAATAGAATTTCTGGATTAAAAATATTTATTTCATAAGGAGCAACGGCCCGCTTCAATCATGATCCCTTTAATCTCGAAGCGGAGGGCAGCGTCGGGAACATTCAGTCTGAATGTAGGTGCAACTTAGGAAGTTTTCCACATATCTACACATACATGACATAATATCATAAAAAAATAAATTAAACAAAAGATAAATCGCATTGGCATCCACGTTTTCATTTTCTTTCTTCCTTTCTTTCTTTTTTCCTTTCTTTTTTGACATGAGAAAATAAATTGATTTCTTTTTCTAGCCTAAATGTTATTTTCTACCTTAAAAAAATATTTTTTTTTTGTATATTTTTGTGAATTTTAATGTTCGCATTTTTTAAATTCGCATTTATTTTATTAAGGCATAGAATTCTTTCTGCATGTAATTTCTGTGAAAAAAACTCTGAAATACATTAATACTATTGCAATACTTACTTGTTTACAATAACTCTCACCAATCCAGTTATCATAAAGTAGATAAAAAAATAAGATAATATTCCTCATGATATATTCACAAAAATATTTACTAATAAACAAGTAACATTATCCAGCAATGTTCGCGTATAGTTTGTTGTGTAAAACCACAATGAATGTACGTTGACCTACTAATATAATTGAGGTTATCGAATGCATTACAAAGTGGTGCTTATACTATTTAGTTAAGAGAAAATTTTGTATCATTACCAAGCGTTTTAGAGTGGTTTTAACGTAATTGCTATGTAATCGATACAGAGATTATTTGTATCTAACCAGTCCTTAAAACTGGATGAATAGATTTCGTGAAACTTATTTCAATGCATTCGGCAGATTATTGCTAAAGTTATATAGACTAATTATAGGTATTAGAGTCCATTTTAGAAGAAAGGAAAACTATGTTATTTTATTAAAACATGCTTGAATGCAATTTATTATCATGTTTTTTTTTTTTATTTGCAATTTACTTTTTTAAATTATATTATTTCTACCATTTAAACTTTTTGATATGAGCTTTTCCGTGTGTATGTATATGACTTTAAATTTAAAGTGACTCTTTAGCTATCTATAGAAAATGATGTTATTTATGTATTAAAAATAATAATCTTTTTTTAGATAATACATTTTATCATACAGTTTAATTTAATTGGCCTCTTTTCATATGTGCACGTTTGGATTTTTTTTTTTTTTTTTTTTTTGTGTGTGTGTGTGTGTGTGTGTCGACTGGGGGATCATAAAACGTTATATTTTAATATATAACGTTTTATTTGAACTATGTGTAACCAATTTTGATGTAATTATTTATAACTATGAATATATATATATTAAATCGTTAACTATTTTTTTTTTTTTTAAGCAGAAAATAGTTATTAATTTTTAGATAAAAATGGGATCTCTTATTAAAGCTTGAAAATTACCTAAATTAAAATCATTTAAACATATTCGGAAATAGTTTGAAAAATGCAATTATGTATTTCAATATATGCTTGAGAATTACAGTTTAACTGTGAGTATCGATTACCGTATTTTTTTAAATGATTGTTTAGATGTATAAAACTACTATATGAAATATATTTTAAAATGGCAAAATATTGTGTTTTAATGAGAACAATTGTTATTACAAATTTATACACAAAAAATATTTATTAGATTTCTTTGTACAACTTGTCTACTTACATGTAGACTATTTTCGGTAAATAAAATTAGTCACTTAAGAATATATATATATTATATATTCACTAAAATATTTACTAATAAACAAGTAACATTATGGAGCAATGTTCGTGTAGAACTTGTTGTGTAAAACAACGATCTATATATCATATGTTGACCTACTAGTATGATGGAGGTTATCGAATTCATTACAAAGTGTGGTACTAATTAGTAAAGAGAAAATTTTGTATCCATACTAAGGCTTTTAGAGTGGCTTTGACATATTTCCATGTAATTGTTACAGCAATGATTTGTATCTAACCAGTAACCTTAAAACTTGATGAATAGATTTCATGAAGCTTATTTCAATGCACTAGAGCGATTATTGTTAAAGTTATATAGACTAATTATAGGTATTAGAGTCTATTTTCGAATAAAGGAAAACTATGTTATTTTATTAAAGCATGTATGAATGCAATTTATAATCATCGCTTTTTTATTTGCAATTTAGAAAATGACTTTTTCAGTTATATTATTTCTGTCAGTCAAAATTTGTGATGTGAGATTTGCTGTGTGTACGAATTTAAATTTTAAAGTGACTTTTATGCTATCTATAGAAAATGAGGTTACTTATTTATTAGCTTTTTGTTATAAAACAATTTTTTTTCTTTTTTAAGTAGTACATGATAACATAGAGTTTAATTGATCTCTTTTCCCGTACGCTTGAAAAAAAATATATATATGAATGATAACTTTTTATTCGAATCTAAAAAAACATATTACATGCAAAAAATCTACTACAGTTTTTCATAATAATAAAAAAAAAGCTTTACCTATATTCTGTATCCCAAGTGGAGCCTGTTGGTTAGTTTTTAAATTCATAAAATTATTGTTGCATATATTATCCGTGAAGAAAAACCTAAAACACATTTCAATACTTATTTACAATAACTATTATAAATCCAGTTATCATAAAGTAGATCAGCAAATAAGAAAATCTTCCTCTTTATATAGTCACTAAAATATTGGCTAATAAAAATAGTAATATTATCGAGCAATGTTCGGGTATAGCTTGCTGTGTGAAACCACAATCAATATATGTTGACCTACCAGTTTGGCTGAGGTTAGCGAATGCATTACAAGGTGGTGCTTATACAATTTAGAAAAGAGAAAATTTTGTACCATTACGAAGTCTTTTAGAGTGGCTTTAACGTAATTTCTATGTAATCGATACAGCAATGATTTGTATCTAAGCAGTCCTTAAAACTGGATGAATAGATTTCGTGAAGCTTACTTCAATGCACTGAAGAGATTATTGTTAACCCGGGAATACTTTGCCACCAATAAATTCAAACAAAAATCACCATGTTATTTAATCTATAACGCTTCTCACAAAATCTGCGATAAAATAATTTGAAGATTACTTTTCATAAATTAATGGTGCGAAATGAATTAACCGTGCACACCCTGGGTATGTCATACCCTGAGCGTGTAATTCCGGGTTAAAGTTACATAGAGTAATTATAGGAATTAGAGTCCATTTTCGAAGAAAGGAAAACTATTTTATTTTGTTAAAGCATGCATGAATGCAATTTATTATCATCGCTTTTTTTATTTGCAATTTAGAAAATTAAGATTTTTAAATTATATTATTTCTACCATTGAAACTTTTTGATATGAGCTTTTCTGTGTGTATGTATATGACTTTAAATTTATAGTGACTCTTAAGCTATCTATAGAAAATGATGTTATTTATGCATTAGAAATAATATTCTTTTTTTAGGTAGTACATGCTATCATACAGTTTAATTTAATTGGTCTATTTTCATATGTGCATGTTTGGAAATGTTTTTTTTCATGACCGGGGGATCATAAAACGTTATAGTTTAATATATAACGTTTTATTTGAGTTTTGTGTGACCAATTTTTCTATAACTGTTTATAAATATGAATATATATATTTTTTAATTGTTAACTAATTTTTATTTTTTAAGCAGAAAATAATTATTAATTTTCAGATAAAAATGAGTTCTCTTATTAATGCTTGAAAAGTACCTAATTTAAAATCATTTATGCATATTCGTAAAATACTTTGAAAAATGCAATTATGTCTTTCATTAGATGTATGTGGATTACAGTATTTAATTGCGAGTATCGATGAGCGCAATTTTTAAATGTATGTTAGCTGTATATATGTATTACGTGAAAAATATACAAATAGTGCTAAATATTGTGATTCTAATGAGAACAATTATTATTACAAATTTATAAACAAAAAATATGTTTATCAGATCACTTGGTACTACTTGTATACTTACTTAGACTATTTTTAGTAAAAAAAAGTAGTCTCCAAACAATATTTATATATTATATATTCACTAAAATATTTACTAATAAACAAGTAACGTTATTGAGCAATGTTCGTGTATAGGTTGTTGTGTAAAACCACAATCAATATATGTTGTATTATGATTGAGGTTATCCAATGCATTACAAAGTGGTGCTTTTATAATTTAGTAAAGTGAAAATTTTGTATCATTACGGAGCGTTTCAGAGTGGCTTTAACGTAATTGCTATGCAATCGATACAGCGATGATTTGTATCTAACCAGTCCTTAAAACTGGATGAATAGATTTCGTGAAGCTTATTTCAATGCACTGGAGAGATTATTGTTAAAGTTACATAGAGTAATTATAGGTATTAGAGTCCATTTTCGAAGAAAGGAAAACTATGTTATTTTGTTAAAGCATGCATGAATGCAATTTATTATCATCGCTTTTTTATTTGCAATTTAGAAAATGACTTTTTAAAATTATATTATTTCTGTCATTCAAAATTTGTGATACGAGGTTTGCTCTGTGTATGTATATGTCTTTAAATATTTAAGTGCCTCTTAAGGGAACTGCGAAAGCCCTATCTCCGCCATGTTATATTCATCAACTTTATGCACCTATTTATCAGAAATGGTGAAAGATAGGGGTCTAGATATTTTAGAGTAGTTAAAATAACATGATTTACGTATTTTAACAGACCATTTTCTTTCTAAGTGAAACTCAAAATTAATTATTAATTATTTATTGAAAGTCATTTTTAAATTAGCATTTTTGGTAAGATTTCACTGCCTAAAATAAATAATTCTCAACAAATCATGAAATCCCTGTGTTAAAGTATACATTATATCATAATATAAGTATTAAATAAAAATGTGAGTTCTTAAGTTTAATAGATATTGAAGAAAAGGTACATAAACATGATAAATCCAAGTTTTGAGAAAAAATCAATTAAAAATTTAAATGGCCACTAAGCGGTGAAGTACTCTTAGAAAGAAGGAATAATTTCAACACTTATTTTTTTTATAAATATGTGTGACACATCGTTGAAAAGATAAAAGTTTAAACTATTTAATGATATGAAAAAGCAAAAGTTTTTTAGTTGCATTTTGCTTTCCCGGACCCCTTAAGTTATCTTTAGAAAATGAAGAAACATATTTATTAGTTTTTTATTTGAAAAATTACTTTTTTAAAGTAGTACCTGATATCATACTGTTTAATTTAATTGATCCCTTTTTATATACGCTTGAATAAAAATTTTAATGATAACCTTTTATTCGATTAAAAAATATATATTAAATGTAAAAACTCTATTAGGATTTTTAACACAAAAAAGCTTTATCTATGTTCTGTATACAAAGTAGACCGTGTTGATTGCTTTTTAATTCATAAAATTCTCATTGCATGTACTTACAGTGAATAAAAACCTAAAACACATTTATACGATTGCAATACTTGTTTACAGCAACTATCATATATCCAGTTATCATAAAGTAGATCAGAAATTAAAAAAGTCTTCCTCGTTAAATATTCACCAAAAATATTTACTAATAAAGGGGTAACATTATCGACCAATGTTCGTGTATAGCTTGTTGTATAAAACCACAATCAATATATAATGTTGATTGTGTAATTCATAAAATTCTCATTGCATGTACTTACAGTGAATAAAAACCTAAAACACATTCATACCATTGCAATACTTGTTTACAACAACTATCATACATCCAGTTATCATAAAGTAGATCAGAAATTAAGAAAGTCTTCCTCGTTAAATATTCACCAAAATATTTACTAATAAAGGAGTAACATTATCGACCAATGTTCGTGTATAGCTTGCTGTATAAAACCTCACTCAAAATATAATATGTTGACCTACTAGCATGATTGAGGTTATGGAATGCATTACAAAGTAGTACTTACACTATTTAGTAAAGAGGAAATTTTGTATCATTACAAAGCCTTTTAGAGTGGCTTTAACGTAATTGCAATGTAATCGATACAGCAATGATTTGTATCTAACCAGTCTTTAAAATTGGATGAATTATTTCACTTTGCTTTGAATAGATACTTATTTGAATGCACTGGATAGATTATTGTTAAAGTTATATACAGTAATTATAGGCATTAGAGTCCATTTTCGAAGAAAGGAAAACTATGTTATTTTATTATATCATGCATGAATGCAATTTATCATCATCGCTTTTTTATTTGCAATTTAGAATAAGTGATACTATTTATGTCATTCAAACTTTGTGATACGAGGTTTGCTTTGTGTATATTTGATTTTAAATTTGATAGAGACTCTTAAGTTAGCTATAGAAACTGAGAATACTTATTTATAAATTTTGTTAAAAAAAGAAAAAAAAAGTAAAACATGATATCATATAGTTTAATTTAATTGATCTCTTTTTATAGTCTTTTGGAAAATATATTTATTTAATGAGGACGTTTTATCCAAATTTTGCGTGACCAATTTTAGTGTAGATACTTCTAACAGTGCATATGATTTTTTTAATTGCTGACTGATTTTTAATTATTTAAGCAGGAAATAATTATAAATATTTAAAAAACAAAACAATGGGATCTCTTATTAATGCATGAAAAGTAACTAATTTAAAATTATTTATGCATATTTCAGAAAATACTTTAAAAAATGCTATTATGTCTTTAAGTAAGTCACAATAATATCATATTTAATCACATAGTTTTACTTTATATTTACCTATTTACAGATATTAAAACGTATTTTTCACTCACAAAAATAATGTAGATGCCATTTTAAAGTAATTATCCTTTCAACCGGACTGGAGAAGTCAGTCTTTTAAAACAGTTATACGTGTTCGTAGAAATGTTAAAAAATAGTTTTACCCTCCTGTCTGAGGCACTTCCAGTTTACTGACGTTATTTTCATTGCCTCTTATCTTGCTTCGAGCATTTCCCGGTCATTTTCAAATTCAAAAGGTGGAGCCATCTGTTGTCAATTGTGGCGTGCAACATATCATTGCAAATCACTGAATTCGCTGTTCTAATTTAAATAGCTTCACGCATTAATGCGTAATTTCTTTGAAATGACATCAACATAACTTTCATGCGCGAGAAAAATTTTTCATTGTCTGTAAATAGGTAAATGCAAAGTTAAATTATGCAATTATATCTTTCAATTGATGCATGTATGATTTCAGTTTAACTGCGAGTGATTTGTTAATTTTTTTAAACGACTGTTTTGCTGTATGAAACTAATGTATGAAATAAATTTAAAAATTGCTAAATATTATGCTTTTAATGAGAATAATTATTTTTGTAAATTTATAGAAAAAAATATGTTTATTTGATCCCTTGATTCTATTTGCCTACTTACCCGTAGTCTATTTTTGATAAACAAAATTAGTCGCCAAACAGTATACCTTACCGCCAAAAATAAATCAATAGGCGTCAGAACACACAAATATGATTTTTTGTTTCCACGAGATATAAGATTTAGGCTTCAAGTCATTGCGCGCAAAGTAAACAAAACATGTTATCAAGAAGTTTGATTTAAATCGAATAATTACAGAAATTCACACGAAAATAGTACTTATCTTTATTTACTTATCACATTATCTAATGTAACGTAAAAGAGATTTAAATTCTTCACACCCTTGGACACACATGGGCATTTAGTTTTTAGGTGCGTTCGTAATTATGTAAATACGTAGCACCTATAGTCGTCGTTCAGTCCGTCTGTCCATCTGGATATAACAGCGCAAAAACTACGCAACCGAATGGTTTGAAATTTTAAATATATAATTGTTGCAAAATTTTGTAGAGTCATTTCAAATTTCATGAAAATTGGATGTACAGTTTAATTACAGGGACAGTCAAAAGTTTTCTGTTACATTACGGCCAATGGGAATAAATTATTGAAAGTGCATTTTAATGATGTTACAGCCTTCCGAATGGGCTGAAATTTTAAATATATAATTGTTGAAAAAGTTTTGTAGAGTCATTTTAAATTTTATGAAATTCGGATGCATAGTTTAATTACAGGGACAGTCAAAATTTTCCGTTACTTTAAGGCCAATGGAAAATAATTATTTCAAGTGCATTTTAATGATGTTACAGCCTTTTGAACAGAAAAGAAATGGATATGCACTTATGTAGTGCACTAAAATATACATTCAGTACAATATGCCGTGCAAATTATTATAAAACTAGTTATAGTACGAACGCACCTCATTTGCCACGCTTGACGAGCAATTTCCAACTTGTTTACAATTGTAATTACTGTCAATAATAAGTATAACAAAAATTTGATAATAACTTATTCACTACAGTATTCCTCAACGAGAGAAGTTAAATTTTTTTCGTTTCGCTGCACTGATAATGCTATTTCCGATGAAGAGGTATAAAAAAAGAGAGAAGTAAGTTTTTGGCAGTTAGTGTTGCTGGATCATTTCAAAAAATCGTTAATCCAGTATATAAAAATGGAAATTTGTCTGTTTGTCTGTGCGTAATGCTATACAAATCCACAGTTTGGAAGTCAGAATTGTGAATAGTTCCGTGCATGTATATTAAAACACAGACAAGGCAACTAAATTAATCCGGAATCGGAATAACTTATACTTAATTTTTAATTAATAAAAAACCACAAATTTAACAGCCATTTCCAATCAAATTTGAACAATTTTTGTTATAGGTGTTGCCATCGATTAAAAATACCCAATGAAATTCTTACCACAATAATTACTTTTCTATTGTAAGATTTCCACGTGAAAAAATGAAATAAATTGTTTGACGATTTAAAAAAAAAAGGGAATATTGCATCATAACATTTCTACTGCAAGATTTCCACGTGAAAAATTAAAATAAAATAAATAGTTTGCCGAATAAAAACAAAAGTGTATGTTACGTCGTAATTTTTCTGTTTTATGATTTCCATGTGAAAAATTATAATTATTTAATTAATTTGATGAATAAAAAATGGAATATTACGTCATATTGGAAATATGAAGGACGTGGTGAATATATAACGTCATACAAGTGTGAAAAAATGTATTAAAATATGATATAAACTGGATTATGGCAATATTGGTGTATTTTAACTTTGTTGCTCCAATGATGAATGGGAATAAGTTCATTTATAACTGTATTATTTTGCTTCTGCTATATGAATTTTTAAATTTTTAAATTGGGTTTTCATTTGATTCTTGTGTACAACACTTCGACTGGTTTTTTTTTTTTTTTTTTTTTTTTTTTTTTTTTTTTTTTTTTTTTTTTATGTTGTATGTTAAATTTTGAATTTGGTTTTTCAAAACAAACTTTCTTAAAATTCCGGGTAATACCGGCTACTTTAGCTAGTACTTGATAAAAATAATATCAGATATATCAAATATATTAAGTTTATTAATTTGTAGAAATGTAAGAAAGAAATTTACTGTTAGTTTTTTATTTAATAGCAAATCATTTCACTCATAAAATACCATTAATGCTCAGAGGCCACAAATGTGGACGTTATTACTTTTTTTTGTGAATTTGTAGTGTTTTTCCAATTTTTTTTTCTTTTTGAAATCCTATTAATATAAAATGAATAAATCGTTAAAAAAAAAGTATTTTTTTTTTCACCATAAAAAAATTCTACCTTAAGAGATTAAAATATTGGGTAAAGTATAAAAGTTTTTAAAGTAAAGAAGTATTTATAAAAACAAAGTTTTCCTTGCTTCAACTGATTTTCGGAAGCATTTCCGAATAGATTTTAAAATGTAATTATCAGTTTTCTGAAACCTGAATCTACGTTTTTAGATGCGATCCATTATCTAGTAAATATTTTAATTTTTTACGAACATGTTTTAGATACAAACTTTGCAAATTACATAAAAATAAAATTTAATATTAATTTCCTACTCTTGCAAGTACAAATTCAATTACGCTTCCAAAAATGTTTTATTGATGATAGATAGTATCCTAAAAACCGATATTCTAGTTTGAAAAAACTAAATTATATATTATAAAAACTACTTGGGAACGTTTCCGAAAAATGTGGCTGCAGAAAAAAAAAAAAAAAAAAAAAAAAAAAAAAAAAAAAAAAAAAAAAAAAACTTTGATTTTATACCAGGTTTTTCAAATCTATAGGCAATCTCTGTTTCTCAGGTTTCTAAAGATAAAGAACACTTTTCGGCATGGTGGGTAACTCGGTTGTTGTATACCTTCATTTGTAATTATATTGTATTTTCATAGATTAAAATCATTTCTCTTTTTTTAGAGTATAGTGCCCATTAATACAAATCTATAGTATAAAAATCAAACGTGCGTTACGCTGACGTCATTTTGACATGGCTACAATAAACGATTAAATTTTACTTTTACTGCAATTTTTCAAACTTCTAAATATTGCACATTTTCAATTTTTACACCGCCGAATAAGGGGAAAATTGTAACTTTAAAATGCAATTCGGTTCAAAATAATATCGCAATTTGTTTGAAAACTGTGTCGCTATGTCCTGAATTTTTATTGTTTTTAAAATAATTTTCAAGCATTTTTGTAATCTATCACTATCACTTGCAAACGATTTCGAGGATAAATCCGTTTACACTTAAATATAATATAAATAGGCCAGCATTTGTTTCAAGATTATATTCTATAAATAAATTAAAACATTCACCAATCAATAAATAAAACAATAAAATATACAGTAAAATCTCGTTACAATGAATTCATGTGAAGCACTGATTAAATTTGCTATACTGAAAAATTCGTTAAAGCGAATATTTTAAAAATGAAATAGCTTGGTAAATTTTTTTAGCTATCCAAGTAATATTTGTTAAGCTGGAAAATTCGTTAAAGTGGCATTCGTTGTAACAAAATTTTAGTGTAATTAAAACACAAATTTAAGACGTGTAATCCATCTACAAGTTGAAAGCCACTGAAATGAACAGAATCAAAAAGGCTGGTTGTAAATAGTGATCTCTGGCGGTTTGTTTGGGTTTTAACTTCTGGCGCGAGACCAATATGAAAGATACGCCCAATACAACCGCTTTTAATAAATTTCAAATCTTTATATGAATGCATAATTGCTATTTTTCATATAAATATGATTTTTGGTATTGATAGTGGGCATTCTAAAAAAAATTAAATGTAAAAAAGTTATGATTGCAGTTTCGTGAATTTTTCATACAACAGCCTCTCAACCAATCGTATTTTATTGCTCGGCCATCACCATTGTCCTATTTAGAAAGGAAATATACACTGCAATTTCGTGAAACACTTTTGCAACACTAACTGAACATAATAATTAACACTTCTAACTAAAATCATTTTCAATTGTGTTGTGAATGTGTTGCGAATGTTTTGTGCCAAATAAAAAGATTGCTCAAAAATTGTTGTTAAAAATTACAAGAGGAGGAAATGTGTTTTCAAAACATTCATTTTTAAAATTGTGTTATAAATGCTTAATAAATAGTATGTTTTAAGTGTGTGTGTTATTTTAAAGACACCATCTAGAAAGTGTTTTGAAAGCGTTTTACATGTGTTGTTTTATAAAGTTCTAAATTCTGTGGTGTTTAGAATGTGTTGTTAATTTGGTGACAAAGTGTTGTGCAGCACAACATTATCGTAAGAAAATATTTTCTTCAACACTATTTACAATACGATTTCAACACAATTAACAACACTATTTTTAGAACACATTTCCAGATAGAAACACTTTTGCCACCTATTAAGAACACAATCACAACGCAAAAAATATTTTTTATATGAAGTTTTCTAATTCACAACACACTAATGTGTTGTTAATTTGGTGACAAAAAGAGTTGTAAAATGTGTTTATTTTTGTGTTTGAGAATTTGCAGTGTAGTTGTTAATATTTTTTATGTTTGACTTGCAGGATACAAACATGTATTTTCAAATTTTTTGACATGTCCCTGTTAGAAAAACTCACACAATCCGATGGATATTATTAGATTAAAACATGTGTACGATAACTATAAAGACACCATCTAGAAAGTGTTTTGAAAGCGTTTTACATGTGTTGTTTTATAAAGTTCTAAATTCTGTGGTGTTTAGAATGTGTTGTTAATTTGGTGACAAAGTGTTGTGCAGCACAACATTATCGTAAGAAAATATTTTCTTCAACACTATTTACAATACGATTTCAACACAATTAACAACCCTATTTTTAGAACACATTTCCAGATAGAAACACTTTTGCCACCTATTAAGAACACAATCACAACGCAAAAAATATTTTTTATATGAAGTTTTCTAATTCACAACACACTAATGTGTTGTTAATTTGGTGACAAAAAGAGTTGTAAAATGTGTTTATTTTTGTGTTTGAGAATTTGCAGTGTAGTTGTTAATATTTTTTATGTTTGACTTGCAGGATACAAACATGTATTTTCAAATTTTTTGACATGTCCCTGTTAGAAAAACTCACACAATCCGATGGATATTATTAGATTAAAACATGTGTACGATAACTATGATGTATTAGAACGATACTAGAATTATACGGTTAATATTATAATGAATGTAAAATTACATTTATAGTGTTTGAAGTACAGTATATTAAAAGTATAGTGAAAATTGTTGCCATAATATACACACATAGCGTCCGAAAACAGACGTTACTGTTTTCCTTTTATTAAATCGCTTAAAAAATTTAAAAAGACTTGAAAATGAATTAATTTTCTGAACACTTTGTAACTTTTCCGTTACTCTTGTGAAAATCGTAAAAAAAACGGTATAAAAAGCGATTTCTTTTAATTTCATAGTTAGCATTTCATAAACTAAAATAAGAATAAGCTGTGATAAAAACCGTCCCTACGAACACGAAAAAAAAGTAACAATCTCTTGAATTTTTCTCTTCGCTGTATATCATCAAAAGTATAAAAAAGTGTGAAACGTTTGTATAAAGAATAAAATAACTTGAAACATTCTTTGAAGAGCAGTTTTATGCTCTGTCACACGTAAAATAAATTTACGCTTTTGGAATATGAATCTGACCATTTTTCCTGTGGAAGGTTGACACATTCTAAACACCTCAATTTACTGAATGTACACTGTGGACATATTTTCCATACGAAATGTATTTTGATGATAGATAATTCTCTGTAAAACACCATTATAGTAGCGTGTTATCTACGTAAACGTGACAATAAAAAAATTAAATTCATAGCAACATTTTTTTTCAATCCTTCTTTTTATTTCATTTCATATATATATATTTTTTTCTGTAACATTTAGTATCGCTTATAAAATAGGCAAAAACAATAAGTTGGGACTGTTTTAGTCTAGATTTTGTTTTATTAAAAACTGGCTGACCCACCCGGCGTTGCGGGCTCGCTATAATAAACTTAAGAGAACCTCATATTTGTACGATTTTTTATATTTAACTCTGTTTTGTGTGAATTTATATTTTTAAATGAAAAAATCGTGAAAAAATGTTGAATTGAAAATAGATAGTATTTTTTTTTTTTTTTTTCTGCGTAATCTGATTTTTGGTGTCTATGCGTACCGAAAGAGAGTGAAGCGGCGACGAAACACTCAATTTTAGGTAGATTCCGTATGAAATACTACCTATTAGGATCTCTCCTATGTTGGAATTTCGGAAATTTTTTTTGCATATCTAAACCGATCTTGACCCCTAGAACCCAAAACCATCCCCAGTAAAAAACATTATGTATATATCTATCTATCTATCTATCTATCTATCTATCTATATCACTTTTTTATGGACACGATAACTTCCATAATTCTGCACAAATCTTTTCCAAACTGATACATTAATCAAGGGATATAAAATCTCTGTCAAGTTCGTTAATGCGCAAAATCAGACCAAAGGGGTAGAAATTGGGAGGGGTTTTGTGAAAAACGAAAAAAAACCCATAACTTCTTAATTATAATACATATAGACTCAGTTTAAAGTTATTATTACTCCTAAAAAAATGGGACAAAAATTTATGTGTTACAGATTTTTGATAAAACTAAAAATGGGCTCAAGGTGCGAAAAAATAGAGCTTTGTTGAGAAAAAAATTCATAACTTCGTCAGTTCTCAAGATATCAAATCCACTTAAATTTATTATAAATTGTCTTAATTTTATCTACAACTTTTATACTGACAAGTTTTTATAGGAGCAATTCTTACCGAAGAAAAAAAAAATAAATAAAAAATAAAACAAAAAGGGAGGGGGTGAAGAAGAAAGAATCCATAACTTCGTGGATTCACGGGATATCAAATCCGTATGAACTTATTATATATCTTCTTAATATTAGCTACAACTTTCATATTGACAAGTTTTTGATAGGACCAATTCTTACAGCAAAAACGAATTAAAAATACATAGTCTTTGAAGAAAACAAATATCGTTTTAGGGATGTACTCAAATCCAAACTGCTTATTTTCTGAATCATTTTTAAATTCATTTTTGCTTTCAAACGCATCCATTTGGTAGGTTTTTTTATTCCGAAACTATGTAATGTGGCGTAAGGTCGATTTTTTGATAGAGGCAGAATATATTTTAAAAAATTATGTCAAAGTGGACATTTTGAACCGAATTTCTCGAAGCGATTGTGTTGGAAACGAAAAATACGGTCCTACTGAGAAAATAATTGTTTGTAAATCAAGTTCTAATTAATTGAACGAAAAATAAAAACATAGGTCACTTATAAATCTGTTTGAAAATCACGTCAGCAAGTTTCATGTTTTTCCTTTTAAAAATGAATCTGAAAATGTGTCAGAAAATTTCGAGTTGTTGAACATGGAAAAAATAGTTTTTGAATACTGCCTTAACATGATTCTGATAAAACCAGCTCTTATATAAAAATGAAATTAAAAACCCGTCAAATGCGGCCAGATAAAATTGTTAAAGTGAGTTTATATCTAATCATGATTTAGTTTTTGTTGGTGAAATTAGTACTTAAATTTGAAATGTACCTGCTCCTGTAGGCCGAGCCATCAGGGATTTTTTACTGATTTCATGGAAATTTTCACACAATTTATTTTGTAAAAAACATTTCTTCCCGTCCAAACGTTTCAAAATTTTTGTGGTCATGTAAATCTGATCTACTGAGATACTCTGAAAAGACTGTGTTACGAAAGTTTAGTTACTATTAGCGTAGAAAAATATCGTCTGCATGAGGCGCGAAGTCACTTGCCTTCGCAGGTGTATTTGAAAGGGTTAAATTCATATTTTTAAAACCCGATTGCACCATTGGTTAGAAAATGGTTTTAGCTTTAAAAAAATATTTTTAGTTCATTGGTACCTTTAAAATTGCGCTCTGGAGGGGCGTTGTCATAAGAAGGAAAACGTTATTGAGAAAAACGACCCTTATTGAAAATATTTTTTCAAAGGGTTAACTGCGATATTTTTTTAATTGATTGCTGCATTTGAGACGTAAGATCACGATCTTTCAGAATATGTCTTCCATCTTTAACTTTATTAAGCGGATTGGCCGATGCAAGTTAATTGATAATGACAAAATTCCTTTTTTTCGATCTTCATTTCATCCCGATATGTCTGCGCATGCGCGAGCACTTTTTCCCACTCGAAAGGACAGAGATGAATTATCTAATGAGACTTCTTTGCAGTTTTAATTAATAACTCAGATATTTATTATAAATTAAAAATTCTGACTCGCTGATACACCAAGAGAGATCTTGGACTAACTTCACACAAATTTTCAACCTTGTACATGCGTAGATTTTTCTAGACATCGCAAACACACAGAGTGAATCTTTCTTTTATTAGTATAGATATCTTTTTTATTTTAATTATTTATTATCCACATTGATGATCATTGTTCTTAATCGCCGATGAAAAGCGACTTCGTGTCGTTTTAGTTAAGGAGTATCAGGACTCTTAAAGATTCAAAATTGTCGAAATTTCAATTTTTTTTAGATGTTAAACTCCTATTTTTTCTGAACATTTTGCTGTAATTGTTTACTTGAAATTCGCATTAGAACAGAAGCTATGGCTTTTAGAATTATACCCGCCCAATAGCTGGAGCGGTGTTTCCGAAACTTTGAAATTATTTTTTTCCTAATGCCATTTTTGGGCATAAGGCGCAGGATATCTCAATACCTTCTGAATATTTTTAAACAAAATTTTCAAAACACATGTTTCATGATAGTCTGTATAAATTGAACCTAAAATTTCTTTTTTATTGTTCAAAAAAAATTTTAGGTGATTATACAATTGAAATTTTCAAAATTTGTAAATAGCTAAATACAACTTTGTATTAAAAATATAAAAACACTTTAAATACAAATTTATTTATGTTCAGGGTGACTGATACAATCTGAAGTATAAGTACGTAACAAAAATTTAATTTGAGTTTCAAAATTTATTTTGCAATACTGCGCGTAAGCTGTTGTACCAGTTTTCTGCTCGTGAAATGTCTGATAGTTTGGTGCCCCCTTTAAATGCTAGTTCTGCATCTTGCAATTTTTTAAATACGTGAAATGAAAGACCATACTTATATCTTTCATCTCAATAAAAATTGTGTTTTAAAACCATATACATTTTAAGACATTAAATGTTGAATATTTTTTTCCACTTCTTCCAATTTTAAGAGTCCTGAGACCCCTTAAAAGCACTTCTTGCATAAAAGCAAATGTTTCTTGTTGTAATCGTTTTAATGATATAGGAATATGGAAGATATCAGACGTAAATAAAATTTTTGCTTTTGAATATCAATCTGACCATTTTTCAAGTAGAATTTGGACAGCTCTTAAACACCTCAATTTATTGAATATACGTGGTAGACATATTTTTTATATGAAATGCATAATTTTTTTTCAATGTTTATTAACCAGCAGAATTGTTTATGTTTTTTTTTCATTTTCGGTGAAACATCGTATCCTTTATGATAAAAGTATTTACGATAAAAATTCTACGAATTGTTGCACTGTGATGATGGATTATGAAAAATTCTTTGTTATTCAATGTCGATTGTTAAAAGATGTGCTTTTATACATGTTACGGGTATTGTACATCCAGACAGAAGATAGGCAAAACTGATAAATTAACTTCTTTTCCCAACGGATTCCAAAGATACTTTCGCGGTCAGTTAGTTCAAACTAATAACTATGTAGAAGCAATCAAGTATGTAACGACACCTGTATCACACAATATCAACAGTAGATGGTTAAATGTCCTGAAAATAAATCCTAAAATCTAGAGTAGACGTATTAAAAAGAAAGGTACGGCAGTTAAAATTTTTCCTCTACGCAAGTTTAGTCCGAAACTCTACTACATCCACTACTATCCAGCTACGGATTTAAAAATGAAAGTGACGTATATGCACAAAGTGACGTATACGGATAACGGAAAGGCAGTTAAATATATATTTAGTCTACATAATTCCAATCCAAGGCACTGCTACTTCTACTTTCAGCTACCCTAATAATTATAGACTCCCCCATTTTAAAGCAAATAACGTATTTGTATGAATGGAACAGCAATTAATAATAATAATATTCTCAGATGATGGCCGTGGGAATTGCAGGTGAAAAAAACTTTAAAATTTTAAACAAAACGTATATTTTTAACTTGTAACATCAATATTATTTTTGCTGTTTTTTAAGTAAAATGGTGAGCTTTTTTAGAGTTCATAATGTATATTTTGTGTGTAAATAGTTAAGCATTTTTCAACAACATGACGGATATGGTAACATAATTATAACAATGTGTTCATTAAATCAGTTCATAAATGACTAAGGAGTATAATACCCCGTTAAGACTACAAAATTAGAAATGCCTGTTCAAAATGAAAAAAAAAAAAAAAAAAAAAATTCATTTGAACCTCACTGTGGCCGAGATCTGAACAAATCGGAAGTGTGAGCAAGCATATAATTAAAACGAATCTGGACAGCTAGTAACTTAAAACAAACCTCAATAGCCAATCAGAAAGCATGAAGCATGATGCGAGCAATATTTAGCCATCGATATTTTTTCACACACCAAGTGAGTTTTTGGGACTTGCTCAGTGAGTTGAGTAGGGGGGGCGGGGGGTTCTGATTTAACATACGCTAAGATGTTATATATGCCCGTGGCCGCCATCTTGGATTTCTCGGCGATGTTTTGTTGGCGTTTATCGATAAGTCAACCCCGTTATTCCTAACATGCGCATAAATCTGCTTGGCGCGTTTACTTGGCGGAAAAGGGATTTTCATGCCAAGAAAAAATCCAAGATGACCGCCACAGGAATATATAACATCTGTTCCTTAACTTAAATCGCGCAGTTGGAACAGATTATAAAAGTCTATTAAATTGTCTCCGGTGACAATCATGTAGATTTTAGGTATATAACGGAACAATTCTGACTATAAAATAACTAACCATACGCAATTATAATTATTTGAAAAACTTTAAGTAAATTACACATAATGGGTAACTAAAAGACTTAATATGAATTCACTGCAAATAGAGGCGTCTTAAATTTAGACACATATGTGACTGAAAAAGGATTTCAGTCACTTAAGTGTCTTAATCTGAAAAATCAGACACAATAGATGTCTTAATTTAAGATACATAAGTGTCTTAGTATGATCATGGTATATACGAGCCGAGAAATATGTTGGAATTATCTAGGAAGTGTCTTATTTAAAACAGTAGTTGAACATTTCTTTTTTGTACTATTCTGAACAGCCAATCAGAGCATTGATTTCCGCGCATGTCATCTATGGCTCCTTCATGTGATAGAAAGAATCACATTTTAAGCGTCGCCATTGTATGGATTAAAAGAAATGCGTAATTATGGAGTATTTATCGAATGAAAGCGTAAGTCATATTTAATTTTAACTTTTTATTCCAGTAGGTTTGTATCTTATGAATATAAATTAAATAGTTTTTAAAGATTGATCTCTTTTTTTTTGTAGTTTAATGTTAGTTTTTTTGATTTCACAAGCTGTCGTCTGTTATACCTTCTTAATGTAACGGTATCGAATATAATTGTTTTAATAATTAAATTGCAATGCTTTAATTCAGTGCGCTTGTCTCCTCTGAATAAACGAATGAGTAATAAATTGTTTAATTTTCCTTTTCGATCCTGTGATCGGAAATATCCTAATTTGTCGATGCCCAAAAGCAAAACGGGCAACATAAACAGATTTGAAAAGCTGAATGATTCATAGATCCATTCAAGGGAGATAAAAACATTAAATTGAAGCCGTTTGAAACAGTATTTATTCTATGTTGTGTTTCTTCTGATTTTTACTGTTTATTGATTATAAACTCTTGGAGTTTATGTATCGGTACTTATTGTATTTTTTTGTGATTATTATTATTTTGGAGCTAAATATCATATTCATTTATGATTATGATATTCGGAAAAGTTTTCAGATTGAAAAAAAGCATTAATACTGTGAAAATTTTCTTTACATATAACCGTTTTTAATAACAGAACTGAAACTTTTTAAAGATTTATTCTTATTATTGACGCTTTAATTTATTATTCAAAATCGTAAATTTTGATAGTCAAAGTTTCAGATTTAACATTTACCAAATTTCTAAAAATATAATAGGTATTTCTTATACTATCATTCCGTAAGATTTTTTAAACATAAAACAAATTCAGAAACATTTTATTCATTTACGCAATCTCTGTTGTTGTTTAACGGTATATTTATAAAGTATTCATTAATATTTTTTGAGTTTTTTTAAATTGGTTCCTAATTATTTTTTTTATTTATATGTAAGCCTTTTTCTGCTATGTTTTGTTCATGATTTTAAATTTTCAAACCAGAGTAATATCAGAAACATTTATGAAATTTCCCTTTATTGCAATCGCATATGCAACGTTTCTGATACAAACAATTATTGGTACGAAAAAAATAAACATGATATTTTGGCATAAATAAAAAGTTGTTTATGCTTGATATAAAGTTTATAGATAAAACTGAAATAGTATATATTTTTAAAAGTTCATATTTACTTATATATTATATATTTTTAAGCGATTAATAACTACTTTTTTATATTCAAAGTATTTTTCAAACAACTAAAAACAGTACATATTCTGTCATTTCTTTTCCTTTTCTTCCCTTTTTTCTGTTTTCTAGGTTAATCTTTTCTTATCAAATCTGTAAAATTTATGCAACTCATATTCATAAGATACAAAGTTTACAGGAATAAAAAAATAAATATGACTTATATCCTGTTCCATAAAAGCTAAGGGATATGTTTAAAAGAAAAATTGTTACATATTCCACAGAATGTATAAAATTAGACACCAAAGTTCCTTTTTAATTAAACAAAGACAAAGCACCGCATATTCAAAAAATATATATTACACATGCTTACTACTTTTAGTGACTAACTTGTTTATTTATATGTACTACTTGAAATGTATATTTGAGACAAGTTTTGAAGCTAGCAGTAATTATTTTCTGAATTAGAGTATTTATTTATTATTTTGTATTTATAGTTAAATAGATCTTGTGATTATCTGATCTGTGTAAAACAATGCCTATTTGCCAATATAAATTTTTAAAAGATCTAGTTTTTAAATTGCATGAATTTATTTTTTGAGCGGGGGGGGGGGGGGGGTGAGTTTCTTTGCAATTTTCGAACATCTGATATTATGAATATCTATATTTTTATCCACTGACTATAATGGATATTTGAACTTTTAGAGTAAGACAAAATTACAATATATATATATATATATTCATCTACCGTAAAAACCGTCAATAGGGAACACTTCGGAGCTGGGCAATTTGTCAGATAATCAGAGATGTTTCCTTTTGTGAGGCAAAAATATACAAATATGCATACATTGTGTATTAAAAAAGGTATTAGACATCCACTTTTCGGAAATGTTCATTAACCTTCACAACGGACACTTCCAAATACTGGACACCTCTATTTAGTAAAAAATAATGCGGGGTTGCATTTTTTTGCAAAAGGACCTGATTAAAACATGGGCATGCTGGACAGTGTCCCATCCCCTACGATTTTAGGACTCAAAAATTTGATGTGCAATTTTTGTAAAGCTTATATTTTAAATCAATTTCGAAATTGTACTGATTATAATCAATATTTTGAATTTTTAAAGTAAAATAACATTAAAAACTAAACAAATAAAAGAAATCTAATATTTAGATGAATATATATATATATTTTACTCTTGTTCTACTCCTGAAATTCAAAATTTTAAATATAATCAGTACAATGTCGTGAAAGATTTAAATTATGAGCTTTACAAAAATTGCATACCAAATTTGGAAGCCCGAAAATCAGGCTGTGTGGGGTGGAGGGGACAAGATCACAGCTAAATATTTTTCTAGGATTCACCGTGGTCAAATATGGCTACGTATAATGCTGACAAAAATTGGTTGCGATTAAGACGTTTGAAGTGTCTGAAATTCAGACGCAAAAAGTGTCTGAAAAAATTAAGACATTTTAAAATGTCTGAAAATTGAACACACCGTTTCAGACACTTAAGTGTCTGAATTTCAGACATTTCAATTTAGAGTGTTGATACTACGATAAAATAATTTCTTTATCGACAATACAGAAATATAATTTTACATAAAATATAATAGAATAAATTTTATTTATCTTGTGAACGAAACAATTTTTTTTCAAGCGCGGGCGAAATCATCTTCAATTTTATTCTAATATTTTATAAATCCTGATACCCTTAACCTAAACATAAATCAAAATCAAAATAAGAATGAAACCTTCATTCTCTCTGCCGCCTGGAGTAAATAAAATGGTAAAACAAAATAATAAACATGTAGAAAATAGACAAGTGTCATAAAAATTGAAATATGTTCAATACAATTTCTGTATATATATATTTAATTTTTACCATTAAAAGTATAAATTTCCATAGCCTTTTTGACCCTAGTGATTTACTGTTTCAAAAATTATACGACCCCATGTAAAATATGCAATCCATAAGTCTAAAACAATATATATATACAGAAAAATATCAAATATGATAATTTATAATAATACTTCTTCTAATATAAAATATCTGCGCAAATATAAAGCAATAGAAATAATTTAGTACTTACTGTGTTTTTCGAGATTTCATAGTATTATTCACTTTTCATAGAAGTATATCCATTGTAAAGTATGAGGTTACTTTGATTTTTCAATTCCATGTATGAATATTTTTACATAAATGCTAACGTAAAAAGAGCAGTATTATTTCAACAAAAATATATTCCTGTCCTTTCTAAAATACAATGAATTATCCCCTGCAGAATGCAAGTAAGGTCGTTTTTCGTATACAGCGTTGAATTCAATTTGCAGCAGTTTGTGAAATGAATATATAGTGCTTGCAATATTTCAAAACTGAATAATTTATATGGAAACATATCATAGAGAAAGAAAATTTACAGTCGTGAAATAAGTGGGAAATGTGTCAATTATTCTCCTTTGTAAATGATTTACGAAAAGATATATCTGAATGTACTTTCGGAGCAGATTTCATAAAACATGCACATAATTAACTTAAAAAAATCTCTGTAACGTAAAGGTACCCAAGTTTGATGATTTAAAGGATTTACAAGGGGTGCCTTTCTGAAGTTAAATTTGAAGAAAAAGTAAAATTATTTAGAATTGATTCTACGATAAAATAATTTCGTTATAGGCAATACAGAATTCTTTTTTTTATAAAAAAAAATATTGAATAAATTTTATTTATCTTGTGAATGATTTTTTTTTCTTTTTTAAGCACGGTCGAAATCATGCTCCAATTTTATTTTAATATTAATAAATCTTTATGCCCCTAACCTAAACATAAATCAAAATCAAAATAGAATGGAACATTCATTCTCTTTATAAAAATAGCAAATAAAGCCTTTGTGCAACAATATTAAAAAGCAGAAAAACCAACGTTTAAAATGCACAAATAATATATGAAAAGCAGCAGACAGCTGTTTCGAATCTACTAGCGAGATTCTTCTTCAGTGCAAAAGGAACAGCGTGCTAGAAAAAGCAAGGCTGAGCAAAAAATAATAATAATAATAATAATTTAGTACTTACTGTGTTTCCCGAGATTTCATAGTATTATTCACTTTTCATAGAAGTATATCCATTGTAAATTATGAGGTTACTTTGATTTTTCAATTCCATGTATGAATATTTTAACACAATTTTTTTTTTTTGCTCAGCCTTGCTTTTTCTAGCACGCTGTTCCTTTTGCACTGAAGAAGAATCTCGCTAGTAGATTCGAAACAGCTGTTTGCTGCTTTTCATATATTATTTGTGCATTTTAAACGTTGGTTTTTCTGCTTTTTAATTCATTCTCTTTGTCTGGAGTAAATAAAATGTTAAAACAAAATAGTAAAAATGAGAAAATAGTCAATCCTGGTAATAATTTTTAAAATTTCAATACTAGTTTTGTATTTTTTTCTTAAATTTTTACCATTAAAAGTGGAAATTTTCATAGTTCTTAACATAGTCATTTATTGTTTCTAAAAATATATGTTCCTATATAAAATATGCAATGGATATTTCTAAAATAATATATTTACATAAGCATATCAAATATGATAATTTATAATAATACTTCTTCTAATATAAAATATCTGCGCAAATATAAAGCGATTTGAATAATTTAGTAGCTACTGTGTTCCCCAAAATTTCTAAGCACTATTCACTTTTCATAGAAATATATCCGCCGTAAAGTTATGAGATACTTTGATTTTTCAATTTCATGTATGAATATTTTTACATAAATGTTAACGTAAAAAGAGCAGTATCATTTCAACAAAAATATATTCCTGTCTTTTCTAAAATAAAATGAATTATCCCCTGCAGAATGCAAGTAAAGTCGGATTTTCGTATACAGCGTTGACTTAACAATTCAATTTGCAGAAGTTTGTGAAATTAATACATAGTGCTTGCAATATTTTAAAAATGAATAATTTATATGGAAACATAATAATTTATATGGAAACATATCATAGAGAAAAAAATTTAAAGTCGTAAAATAAGTGGAAAGGGGGTCACTTATTCTGCATTGTAAATGTTTTATGAAAAGATATATCTGACTTTACTTTCTGAGCTAGTTTAAAAAAATTGGCACAAAACTCTTTATTTTTAATTTCTGTAACGTAAAGGTACCCTAGTTTGATAACTTAAAGGATTATCAAAAGGTGCCTTTCCGAAGTTAAATTTGAAGAAAATTAAAATTACTTAGAATTGATACTACGATAAAATAATTTCTTTATCGGCAATACAGATATATAATTTTATATAAAAAATTATTGAATAAATTTTACCTATCTTGTGAACGAAATAATTTTCTTAAATACGGGTGAAATACTGCTCCAATTTTATTTTAATATTTATAAATATTTATGCTCCTAACCTAAACATAAATCAAAATCAAAATAAAATGGAACCTTCATTCTATCTATTTGAAGTAAATAAAACGTTAAAACAAAATAGTAAACATGTAGAAAATAGTCAAGTTTTGTAGCAATTTTAAAAATTTTAGTAGAATTTTTGTATTTTTGTATTTTTATTTTTACCATTAAAAGTAGAAATATCCATAGTGTTTTCGAACCTAGTCATTTATTGTTTCTAAAAATATATGTTCCTATATATTATATGCAATGCATAATTCTAAAATAAGATATTTACAGAAACATATCAAATGTGATAATTTTGAATCATACTTCCTCTAATATAAAATATATGCGCAAATATCAAGCGATAGAAGTAATTTAGTTGTGTTCCCCGAGAATTCATAGCATTATTCAGTTTTCATAGAAATATATCCAGAGTAAATTTATGAGGTTACTGTGATTTATCAATTTCATGTATGAATATTTTTACATAAATGCTAACATAAAAAGAGTAGTATTATTTCAACAAAAATATATTCCTGTCCTTTCCAAAATAAAATGAATTATCCCCTTCAGGATGCATGTGAGCCATTTTTCGCATACAGCATTGACTTAGCAATTCAATTTGCAGCAGTTTGTGAAAGGAATATATAGTGCTTGCAATTTTTCAAAACTGAATAATTTATATTGGAACATATCATAGAGAAAGAAAATTTAATGTCGTAAAATAAGTGGAAAAGAGGTCAATTATTCTACTTTGTAAATGTTTTATGAAAAGATATATTTGGATGTATTTTCTGAGCTGGTTTCATAAAAGTTGTACATAATTAACTTTTTTTTAAAAAATCTGCGTAACGTAAAGATATTTTTCTAATTTATGTAACTAATGTATATTATATAACGTAAATCTATTTATATATTTTGCTGATTTAAAGGTTTATCAAAAGGTGCCTTTCCGAAGTTAAATTAGAAGAAAAATAAAATTATTTAGAATTCATACTCCGATAAATTGATTTCTTTATCGGCAATACAGAAAAATAACTTTATATAAAAAATAATAGAATAAATTTTATTTATCTTGTGAAATAAATAATTTTTTCAATCGCGGCAAGATCTTGCTCCGATTTTATTTTAATATTTTATAAATATTTATGCCCTAACCTAAACATAAATCAAAATCAACATAAGAATGAAACTTTCATTCTCTTTGTCTTGAGTAAATAAAATGTTAAATCAAAATAGTAAACATGTAGAAAATAGTAATCTATTACCATTGTCTTTACGAACCTAGTCCTATATTGCTTCTAAAAATATACTTCCTTATATAAACTATGCAATGCATATTTCTAAAAAATATATTTACAGAAACATATCAAATAGGATAATTTATAATCATACTTCTTGTAATATAAAATATCTGAGCAAATATAAAACTATAGAAATAATTTAGTAGCTACTGTGTTCGCCGAGATTTCGTAGCATTATTCACTTTTCATAGAAACATATCCACTATAAAGTATGAGGTTACTTTGATTTTTCAATTTCATGTATGAATATTTTTACATAAATGCTAACGTAAAAAAGCAGTATTATTTCAACAAAAATATATTCCTGTCCTTTCCAAAATAAAATGAATTATCCCCTTCAGGAGGCAAGTACAGCCGTTTTTCGTATACAGCGTTGACTTAGCAATTCAATTTGCAGCAGTTTGTGAAATGAATATATAGTGCTTGTAATATTTCAAAAGTGAATAATTTATATGGGAACATATCATAGAGAAAGAGAATTTAAAGTCGTAAAATAAGTGGAAAGAGGGTCAATTATTCTACTTTGTAAATATTTTATAAATATATATATATATATATATATGGATGTATTTTCTGAGCTGGTTTCATAAAACCTGCACATAATTAACTTTTTTTTTTTTAAATCTGTGCAACGTAACGATATTTAGTTAATTTATATTAATATATATTATATAACGTAAAGATATTTTATATATTTTGCTAATTTAAAGGTTTATCAAAAGGTGCCTTTCAGAAATTAAATTTGAAGAAAATTAAAATTATTTATAATTCTTACTACGATAAATTGATTTCTTTATCGGCAATGCAGAAAAACAATTTCATATAAAAAAATAAAAGAATAAATTTTATTTATCTTGTGAATTAAATATTTTTTTCAAGCGAGGTCTAAATCTTGCTCCAATTTTATTTTAATTTTTTATAAATCTTTATGCCCTAACCTAAACATACATCAAAATCAAAATAAGAATAGAACTTTCATTCTCTTTGTCTGGAGTAAATAAAATGTTAAATCAAAATAGAAATAGTAAACATATAGAAAATGGTAATGTGTTCTAACAATTTTTAAAATTTCAGTACAATTTTTGTATTTTTTTTTTTTTTTTTTTTTTTTTAAACCGTTAAAAGGCGAAATTTCCATAGTCTTTACGAACATAGTCATTTATTGTTTCTAAAAATATATTTCCAAATATAAAATATGCAATCCATATTTCTAAAATAATATATTTACAGAAACATATCAAACATGATAATTTTTAATAATACTTCTTCTAATATAAAATATCTGCGCAAATATAAAGTGATAGAAATAATTTAGTTGCTACTGTATTCCCCAAGAATTCATAGCATTATTCACTTTTCATTGAAGTATATCCACTATAAAGTATGAGGTTACTTTGATTTTTCAATTTCACGTATGAATATTTTTACATAAATGTTAACGTAAAAAATGCAGTATTATTTCAACAAAAATATATTCCTGTCCTTTCCAATATAAAATGAATTATCCTCTTCAGAATGCAAAAAAAAGCTGTTTTTCGTGCACAGCCTTGACTTTGCAATTCAGTTTGCAGCAGTTTGTGAAAGGAATTTATAGTGATATTTCAAAACTGAATAATTTCTATGGAAGCAAATCATAGGGAAAAAAAAATTACATTCGTAAAATAAGTGGAAAAGAGGTCAATTATTCTGCTTTGTAAATGTTTTATGAAAAGATATATCTGACTGTATTTTCTGAGCTAGTTTAAAAAATTCGCACAAAATTAACTTTTTTTTAATCTCTGTAACGTAAAGGTACCCTAGTTTGAAAATTTAAAAGATTATCAAAAGGTGCCTTTCCGAAGTTAAATTTGAAGAAAATTAAAATTATTTAGAATACATACTACGATAAATTAATTTCTTTATCGGCAATGCAGAAATTTAATTTTATAAAAAATAATTATTGAATAAATTTTATTTATCTTATGAACGAAATGATTTTTTCAAGCGCGGGCGAAATCTTGCTCCAATTTTATTTTAATATTTATAAATCTTTATGCCCCTAACCTAAACATAAATCAAAATCAAAATAGAATGGAACCTTCATTCTCTCTATTTCAAGTAAATAAAATGTTAAAACAAAATAGTTAACTTGCGGTAAATAGCCATGTTTGGTAACAATTTTAAAAATTTCAATAGAATTTTTTATATTTTTTCATTTTTACCATTAAAAGTAGAAATTTACATAGTGTTTTCGAACCTAGTCATTTATTGTTTCTAAAATTATATGTCTCTATATAAAATATACCATGCATATATCTAAAAGTACTATAATTTAGAATCATACTTCTTCTAATATAAAATATTTGCTCAAATATCAAGCGATAGAAATAGTATAGTAACTACTGTGTTCCCCGAGAATTCATAGCATTATTTACTTTTCATTGAAATATATCCACTGTAAAGTTATGAGGTTACTCTGTTTTTTTCAATTTCATATATGAATATTTTTACATAAATGCTAACATAATAAGAGCAGCGTTATTTCAAAAACAAATAAATATTTTTTTTTTTTTTTTTTTTTTTTTTTTTTTTGTATACAGCATTGACTTAGCAATTTAATTTGCAGTAGTTTGTAAATGAATATATAGTGCTTGCGATATTTCCAAACTGAATAATTTATATGGAAACATATCACAGAAGGGATAAAATTACAGTCGTAAAATAACTGGAAAAGGGGTCAACTATTCTACTTTGTTAATTCTTTATGAAAAGATATATTTGGATGTATTTTCTACACTAGTTTCACAAAAGTTGCACATAATTAACTTTAAAAAAAAATCTCGGTAGAGGTATCCTATTTTGATAATTAAAAAAAATGTCAAAAGGTGCCTTTCCGAAGTTAAATTTAAAGAAAATTAAAATTATTTAGAATGTCTTATTGTTTTAAATTTTTAATATTTGGATATTTGGATATTTCGATGTCAATTTAGCTAATTCAGAAAACAATATATATTTACCCTCGGTCAAAAACGTGGAAATGTTTGACACAGTATGTTATGCAAAAAATCTTGAAAATTGCAGGCATAATTATTGAAGTGCTTTAATCTATAAATAACGCGGGTTCATTTTAAGATAACTCTATTAAATTTTCAGTTATAAACGAAAATTTATAGTCGTAAAATTAGGGGGAAAGGGACCAATTATTCTGCTTTGTAAATGTTTTATGAAAAGATGTACCATATCTGAATGTATTTTCTGAGTTAGTTTAATAAAATTTTCTCATAATTATACTTTTTATAAATCACAGTAACGTAAAGATATCCTATTTTGATAATTTAAGGGATTGTTAAAAGGTATCTTTTAGAAGTTAAATTTGTAGAAAATTAAGATTATTTAGAATGCCTTAATGATTTCAATTTTGTATATTTCTATGTTCAATGTTAATAAAGGTGTTTCAGAAATAAATCTTTTTCTTCGCACAAGGATATGGAAATGTTTTTTTGAATGACTTTATGTTCACACGGAATGATTTTATTCGAGAAATTGTGACACTTTCAGGCATCATTACTGAAAAAAAAAAAAACTTTAAATAACATTTCTGCATATCTGAATAAATATATTGTTTCTACAATTATATGTCCCTATATAAAATATGCCATGCATAAAAATATGATAATTTAGAATCATACTTCTTCTAATATAAAATATTTGCTAAAATATCAAGCGATAGAAATAATATAGTAACTACTGTGTTCCCTAAGAATTCATAGCATTATTTACTTTTCATAGAAATATATCCACTGTAAAGTTATGAGGTTACTTTGGTTTTTCAATTTCATATATGAATGTTTTACATAAATGCTAACATAAAAAGAGCAGCGTTATTTCAAAAATAAATAAATAAATAAATTCCTGTCCTTCTAAAATAATGGATACCCTTCAAAATACAAGAAAAGCCGTTTTTTAATACAGCATTGACTTAGCAATTTAATTTGCAGTAGTTTGCGAAATGAATATATAGTGCTTGCGATATTTCCAAACTGAATAATTTATATGGAAACATATCATAGAAGGGATAAAATTACAGTTGTAAAATAACTGGAAAAGGGGTCAACTATTCTACTTTGTTAATTCTTTATGAAAAGATATATTTGGATGTATTTTTTACACTAGTTTCACAAAAGTTGCACAAAATTAACATTAAAAAAAAATCTCGGTAGATGTATCCTATTTTGATAATTAAAAAAAAAAAATGTCAAAAGGTGCCTTTCCGAAGTTAAATGTTAAAAAAATTAAAATTATTTAGAATGTCTTATTGTTTTAAATTTTTAATATTTGGATATTTCGATGTCAATTTAGCTAATTTAGAAAAAAATATATCTTTACCCTCGGTCAAACGCGTGGAAATGTTTGACACAGTATGTTATGCGAAAAATCTTGAAAATTGCAGGCATAATTATTGAAGTGCTTTAATCTATAAATAGCGCGGGTTCATTTTAAGATAACTCTATTAAATTTCAGTTATAAACGAAAATTTATAGTCGTAAAATTAGGGGAAAAGGGGCCAATTATTCTGCTTTGTAAATGTTTTATGGAAAGATGTACCATATCTGAATGTATTTTTTGAGTTAGTTTAATAAAATTTTCACATAATTATACTTTTTATAAATCACAATAACGTAAAGATATCCTATTTTGATAATTTAAGGGATTGTCAAAAGGTATCTTTTCGAAGTTAAATTTGTAGAAAATTAAGATTATTTAGAATGCCTTAATGATTTCAATTTTGTATATTTCTATGTTCAATGTTAATAAAGGTGTTTCAGAAATAAATCTTTTTCTTCGCACGAGGAGATGGTAATGTTTTTTTGAATGATGTTATGTTCACACGGAATGATTTTATGCGAGAAATCGTGTTACTTTCAGGCATCATTATTGAAGAAATTTTAACTTTAAATAACATTTCTGCATATCTGAATAAATCTATTGAATCTTGAGTTATGATCGATTACTGTCTCATGGGGACTTTTTCTTCAGGCTGCCTTGTCCCTATAAAGGACTTAATTTGCGAAGTTCGAATGCATTTTTTTTATTTATCCTTTGGCTTAAAAAAAAAAAAAAAATGGAAATCAGTATTAGATTTCTGAGTTTATCATATACAGTAGACTTTCGATTATCCTGGTTGCGGATTAACCGAGACGGTAAAAATCTCTGTTATGGATGCAATTTATTATGATGCTGCTGCATGGAAATTAGTAAGAAGCTCCACCTTTAAGAAACAATGAAGGGCAATTTTATCGAATGAAGAAAATTAAATTCCTACAGAAGACGACGATAGCGCTGATTTGCAGAAAAATATCTTAGAAGATTTGAGAATGTTAAACTGCTCTGAAAATGTGAACAAAGAATCTGTGAAACAATGGATTAAAGAAGATTCAAAATTGAAATGTTACGAAGTTTTAAGTGACAATGGTATTGTGTCATGTGTCGCTTAGAGTTCAGAAGAAATAAGGAATTTCGAAAAATATCCTGAAAGCGATGAAAAAAATCTTGTTATTCATCAAACATAAAGTCACGGTAATGCATTAGTATATACTGAAGCGTTACTTAATTACTTGAAGCAAGCAGATGAAAGCACACTTCGTGAAAAAATGATGTCGAGAAATTTGCGGAGTAAAATTCATCGAAGAGTAAATGAAAAACAAAACCAAACTTTGAAAGTCCAGAAAATAAATCTACTAAAAAATAATTAAGCACGTATTTCAGCGATTTTAGAAATCCCCCCCAAAGGGGGGAGGGGGTCGAAAATGTTAGAATATTTGCCATGTCTCACCAGCCGTTTGAGGTAGGAGCGTGGAATTCCAGAATATAAACCCACTAAAAACGTAATTAAACACCTGTTTCAGCGTTTTTTAGAAATTAACCCTTAAGGGGGTTATAAGGGGTGTTGAAACATTTAGAACATTTGGCCATATCTCAGCAGCCGTTTTAGGTACAAGCGTGAAATTCCAGAAAATAAATCTACCAAAAAATAATTGAGAACATGTTTCAGCGATTTTATAAATTCTCCAGCCTAAGAGGTTTAAAAGGGTGGAGGTCTAAAACTGTAGAACATTTGGCATATCTCAGTAGCCATTTTAGGTAGAAGCGTGAAATTCAAGATAGCAAACATACTAAAAAATAGGTAAACATATTTTGTCTTTGCTAGATATATTTCGTTTGATTCAAGGTTCTTTTAAAGAAACTGACCACCGAAGCGGGTGAAGATCACTAGTAGGGGAGGTAGGGGAAGTATGATACAACTTTTTTTTTTACTAATTTTTTACAACCCTTAGAAAGCTATTTTTAAACAAATTTTTCGTGTTTTCTTATAAAGTGACCTTTTATTCATTTATTAAAAATATTGAGAATTTAAAAAATAGTCATTCAAAAAATATATCCCAATTATTTTGAATGGCTACTACTGTATCAAACTCCCCATTACTGGGGAGGATTGATACAATTGTAAGGGAGGTTTGATACATTGTTATGTAAATTTTAAAAAAATGCAGACAATTCAATTTATGCGTCATACAATTTTTTATGATAAATCTTGAAATATTTAAGTAAAATTTGAAACGAAATGACATTGACATATTTTTGTTTCAGAAATGTTTTTTACAAAAATATTTAAACTATTGCTATTATTTAAACAATCCTATTAACACACTTTTTAGAAAATATATAATGAAAAAAAACCCCTAGAGATCTAGCTGCAAGGAAAAATGAAGTGAACATTGCTGATTTGCAAACAATTTAACATAAATTTAGCACATTTAAGATTCCTTTAACCCTTTCAGGGGCAGAGCATTTTCAATACTAAAGTGTTGAATAAATGAATGGCACCTGCATTTACCAACAAATTTAATTAGAAATAAGAAAAGGGATATATTTTACTTTCATAGTAAATGGAAAATATTTTAGCAAAATGCTGGTGCCAATGAGGCGTTTGGGAATTAAAATTACGTGGTTTCGTGAACATACCACCACCCCTGAAATGGTTAAAAGAAAAACTAATAACTCTATCATTTTTGATAAGTAAAATCGGGTAGATTTAAAGTTTTTTTCAATTTGCCCTTCGTAAATTATAGAAACGTTTTCCCTTTCAGGCCATTTAAACTTTTCCCTTCTACATGACGAGCAAAGCGAACTAACCATCTATCATCTCACTGCTTTTCTGTGTAACCTACATAATGTCTATGAATAGTATCTTTGTTCTTCCTTACCAATTTCAGTAGGTCTTACTATAAAACAATAATGAATATTACAGACCTATATTAGTTCGCAAACTTAAAAAAAAACTATTAAATTTCAAATATACAAGTGTATCATTTCTCCCCAGTACTAATGTATCATTTCTCCCTATTATGCCTTATTGGATTTTCAATCACTTTGTACAAATGCTGCCGTAAAATGGTAATCTACTTTCTTGTAAAACTAATCCTAACAATGTGATTTATAAATAAAAAAATACAAGATATTATCTTCACAATAATAAGAGTTATGAAAGAAAATCAGTCAATGAAAAAAATTACATTGACATTCCAAAAACCTTTAAAATTAAAGGAAAAGAAAAGTTTTCAGTTCTTCACTGATTAGTCCAGCTAATGATGGCTTCAGCAAATAAAAGAAGACTTCACATGTGTTAGAATGGCTGTTAATGCCATTTGTTGAGAAAAATTGTCAATGTATCAACCCTCCCTACGTATCAAACCTCCCCTACCTCCCCTACAGTTATAAAATAAAATGCTTTATAGCAATAATACAGCGAGAATTTATTGTTATATGCATTTGAGCTCAAAGCTAATTTTAATCGAGCCTAGCTCGGTTTTCACCGCTGTTGATTAATAACACGCGAAAATTTCGTGCGTTTGAGAATAATAAATGAATTCATGAATGTGTCAGAATGTTGCAGGTTAGTATTTCTCCACTGACTTCAAATAATTCTAAAACTATTTGATCGTAATGTCCAACACTACTACAGCTCAGATTTTGCTTTTTTTCCTTTTTTGATAATTTTATAAAAATAAAATAATTATTTTCACATCTCCCCTCAAGAAAAAAAAAAAGAAAGAAAAAATTGCAGATAAATTAATTAATGTTTAAAATTTAACTAAACAAGCTGGTAATAAAAATTAACTGATAGTTTAATTAACACTAATTAATTTATTTATAGATTTTGATGAGATTTTATTTAAAACATAATCAACACATTTTATCGTAGTTTCAAGATTAATTTGAAATACCACTATATAAATATTTAAAATCATTTTCTCCTTACCTTTGTTTAAATTTGATTTTTTTCTTCTTCTTTTATGATAACTTAATTTATTTTTTAATTTAGTTATGCATTTTAACAATCTAAACAAATATGATAACAGTTGTTAATTTCCAAGTGGGTCAAAAAAATCTCATCGGACTTTTTTCACCCACTTGGAAATTTACAACGCTTATGATTTATTTACCAATTGAATAATTGTGTTAAAAATTAATCCTATAAATAAATATGGTTAAAATAAAAGTAAACAAACTATGTTTTCTTTTATAGCAAAGCAGTGAGCGTCACATTGATAATTATCAATGGTTAGCAGCCGTTGATTTTAGCAAACGCGTTATAAGTGGTGTGGATTTATTTATAACACAAAGCGGCAATGGCTGTATTTTTTAACTTTCGATAATTGATTCTTATGTATTTGTTAGCGATGAAATCAAATATGACTTTTTTTTTAACCAAATCGTAATTTTTTTCGCAAATGGTAAATTTCAAAATTGTTGAAAATTCGAAATAATGTGAAAGTCTGATACTATGAAACAAATGTAAAACTTTTTTTCATAATATTTTATCCACTTTTTTTTTTATTCGCACTATTTTACACTATTGAACCACACTATTTTATTCCCAGTTAACAGTTAAAGAACAGTTAAACAGTTAAAGAATATGACGAAGGAAGGTATGTGGGAGGGTGGAGTTGTTTATTGGATCACGTCAAAGATATAAACTAAATAGCGGCTCGTAGTGAAAGGTAACGTGCGTCATAGTACAAGCAAAAAAATGAATAACTTATTATGAAAAAACGTTTTACGTATTTTTTATAGTGTCAAATTTTCACAATATTTCGACATTAAAAATTAAAAAAAGGAAAACATTCAAATGATTCATAGTTTAATATTACTCATATAGGTGTAAAGAAAGATTAAAAGGCTTTAAGAAAGTAAAATCAACTTACAAATGTCAAATATAAAACAAATTCGCCGGAGTCTCGAGCGCTTTCTACCAGACATTTGTCATCCTCAATGGAATAAGTGAGAAGAAATCAGCAACCTCCAGAATGTACACTGGTTTAAATATTGCAAGGTGAAACCAAAATTGAAAGAGGGGGTGGAGGAGGGAAGGGTTGAGTCTATGGAGCCAGGTGGGTAATTTGAAACCAAATACGTCATTAATTACAAGCGGAGTAAACCAAATGTACACTGTAAAAAAAACGGACTAAAAAACGGAAATACTACTGGCAATCTAGACGCCAGTACTATTTCCGTTTTTTTATGGGAATTTTTACCCATAAATTACAGAAAATTTTCCGTTTTTCTGATTAAAAACGGAAATTTTTCTGTAATTTATGGGTAAAAATTCCCGTAAAAAAAAAACGAAAATAGTACTGGTGTCTAGATTGCCAGTAGTATTTCCGTTTTTTTACAGTGTACGGAATAACAGCATGATAATGTATCATTACATGAATACATGGCACATGTGGTTTCATGTAGATTTTTCTATATATTTAATATTTCGGCATTTTAAAATTTTAAGAATTTGCGATTTGCAAAAGAAATCTGAAGTGATGGTAAAAAATGAAGTTCATTTTCGGATTCAGCTGAAAAAATAAAAAGGAATCAATCATCAAAAGCTAAAACACATGAAAGAACCCCAATTTTGCAGAGTAGTGTTATCAGTCTCGGTTGGAATTAGGGTCATTACTGGGTCATTAGGGTTTAATAATACGTTGTACAAATTTTACGTTATTTCCATCCATACGCTCTGACCTTCGAGTTAAAGAAATTTAATTTCGACGAATTTTACATTGTGATTTAGGAGACTTTAGAAGTCACTAATTATTAACAATTGTTTAAATGTTAAAAACGTTGATAGATGATAAAACCCACTACAACAAACAATTGTTTTACAGGAAAAGAGTCTTAAACCATTTATTCAATAAGAAAAATACAGATTACATTACTGCAACTCATTCCAGATTTTTGCTCATAACTTTCAAAAATTTCAACAACTAACAAAATTTTCAACATCAAATCTTCAACAGCCTTGCTTTATGTAAAATAATGAAGTCTCGAATAGTTGTGACTTGTGAAAGAAACTCCATATATGGGGCATTCTCACAATCTTTTGACTTTTGGGGATAAAAAATCTGGCAAAATTAAACTTGCTAAAATAACATTTTAATCTGATAGACGAATGCCTTAATGATTCAAAATAAAGAAAAAAAGTTCAGCAGCGAATTTTTTTTTATTTAACTGAGGTTTAGGTTAAACTTGCGAGTTTAAATTTTCCTTACCATTTTACCACTATAACTTTCTATTTTCTTCTTAATTTTTAGTTATAATGAATTATAAGAGATTTTAGTTATAAGAAATAATACAAACGTACTTTTAATACAGAATTTTTGAATAACATTGTCTTAAAGGAGTGTTAAAGAGTGGACGGTAAGGTAAAAAAAAGGGACGAAATGTTAAAAAAAGATACGAAATGGTTAAAAAAGAGACGGTAAGGATGGAACGGTAAGGAAAATTACCACCTATTTTTAGGAAAATCATGTTAAGACTAAGTGATAGCCACAATGTTCATTGATTTTTTGAAAAAGTTGTTAATATTGGATTAAATTATTTTTTTTATTATTATTTACCTCGAAAAGTGCAGGAATAAATCTTGGGGACGGTAAGACTAGCAATAAAGCCACGGTGCTTGAAATTGATATTTAAATACTGATTTATATTCTGCAGTAAATTTCCTGTCAAAGAATTTTAGATATTCTTTCTCTAGCATACTTCTGCATGAGCAAAAACTTGAAAAAAATTCTGTCGTTGCATCTGAAGTGATTTTCTGTATAATTTTAGAAGAGGGATGGTAAAAAATCTAAAACCCAGGGACAGAGTTCAAAAAATAATATAAACCCTAAAAATGTGTGCCGGTTAATTTTTAGCTACATATTTATATAAAACAATAGTTCCAGTTTCAGAAAAAAATTACATCGAATTATTTTTATTGAAACAATTTTATCCAGACGGCTCAAACTTCAAAATCAGCATCTGAGACACGGGACGGTAGATGAGTTTTCCACGTGTATGGACCTCCAACATCGTCCAAAACTTATTTATCTCGTTAATATTGTTGTGCAATCATGCAATGGGATGTTACCAAGTATGTGAAAAAAAAACACAAAAAAATGTATTAAATAAAAAAATATTATTCAGGGACATGAAAGTTAAAAGATTGTGAGAATGCCCCATATATACGGGTGGTTTTATGTGGATTTTCTTTGATTTTATGTGAATTGTCTTTTTACGGAAACTTTCTGTTTTGAGTAGAAATCTTAGATTAAATAACGGAAAATTTTCTTTTTATCGTAACTCGTTGAATGTTTAAAAATGTTAAGTTTCTTCCAATACAGACAAGTAGAAATATTCACACGCGAAATTAATTTTAACACAATTATTCTAATTTAAAAAAATCCCTGCCGGCTCGGGCCTACAGGCGGAGGAAGATTTCGAAGTTAAGTACTAAATTCACCAATAAAACTTAAATCAAGATTAAAGATAAACCCAGTTCCTTCGCTAAGAATGACCTCTAGGGAGCTAAAAATTTTGTGAAAATTCTAATATACACAAATACACACACGCATGTATATGGAATAGGTTTAAAAATGGCTAAATCAAATTCAGAGAGCCTGAAAGTGTTAAAATATGTTAATATCTCCATAGTCGGGTTTTTATCATGTTTTAATACGTTTTTTCAAACTCACATGACGTTACATATTCACCTGCTGTGATCCATTATATTTTCAATATGACGCAATATTTTTTTTTTGTTTGTTTGTTTTAATTCGTCAAACTATTTATTTCATTTTAAATTTTCATGCAGAAATCTTGCTCTAGAAAACTTATGACGTAATATTCAATTTGATTTTAATTCGTCAAACTATTTATTTCATTTTGAATTTTCACGCAGAAATCTTGCTCTAGAAAACTTATGACGTAATATTCAATTTGTTTTCAATTCGTCAAACTGTTTATCTAATTTAATTTTTCACGTGAAAACATTGCATTAGAAAAGCAATTGTTGTGGTGAGAATTTTATTGCTTTTTTTATAATTGTTGGCAACAGCTATAACGAAAAATATTTATTTTTTCCTGCCATTGTTGTGTAAAAGCTGGTTTTATCAGAATCATGTTAAGACGGTATTCAAAATTTTTAACCTTCCCAATTCACATTCCCTTGGACCGATTTTGCTCATTTTCAATCCCCGCCGAGAAATTAGCCATCTTAAAATTGTTGGCGAGTTTGAAGACGTTCCGTGCATAATTGCGACTTTTATCGTGCGGACAAAATTTAGTACATACATACATACATACATATATATATATATATATATAAACTTTTTAGGTGGGGGTGGTTTTGGGTTCCTGGGGTCATGTAATGAAAAGTTATGAAGGAATTTTTAAAAAGTCGCACCATGGTAACGACTGCAATAGGTAGTATTTCTTGCGAAATCTACCTAAAATAAATCATATTACAACTCACCATGTATATTTGACAGAGCAGATGCATTACAACGCTAGCAGAGCCGAATTCAGAAACTTTTCTCCGGGAGGGATTCTTGTGGCATCAGGTGGGGGACATTATAAAGTTCAGGCGGGAAAGTGCAGTTTTTGACCATTGAAAACAGAAAATCTTAAATCTTCCGGTAGGACATCTCATTGCTACAGGGGAGGGATGTTCTCCCGGGCCACCCCCTGAGTTCAACGCTGGACGCTAGTTTTCTATACAAAATATGTTATTTGTAGTATTCTCTAAAACGCCATAAAAATTTAACTATAAGTTCAGAATTATTCTGTATATGCCGTTATTATTTTTACTTTCCAAGTACTTATTTGTATCATATATATTATAAAGCAGTAAGATCTAAAAGTTCCGCCCGAATGTTTTCAAAATCTACCCGGGGGATTTTTTTGAAAATAGTGTCATTCGATAGAAAATATTCACGTGGTGATTTATGAGTAAAATATACAGGGATAACTATGATTTTTGGTAATAAATTTCGCATTTTATTGTTATTTTGAACGAAAAGGTTGCCAGAGGTTATTTTTTGGCGACAAATGAATTGAAATCGCTGTATCCGTTAGAAAATAAATGAAAAAATAATTACTGATACTTAATTGTAAAAAAAGAAATAAAAATCCATTTAAATGAGGGATTATGTTAAAAAACGAAAATATTTAATTTAAACCTAAAAGAAATATTTTTAATTTAATTTAAACCTGAAAGAAATATTTGTAATGCTTAAAAATTAATTTAATGAGAAAGATTACAATTGATACGCAATATTTGGCTCATTATCGCTTGCGTTAGATTATAGAAATGAATCTGAAAATTTGATTAGATGAATTTTTAATGACTTTTTTTTCTTTTTATTCTTTTCTTTTTATTTTTATCTAATTGCCCCATCACGTAACTTATAGAAAAAGAAAAAGCAGATGTAATTGTGAGTCACATGTGTAATTATTATTTATTTCTGTTAGAATGTTATTCCATATGGAAGGCATGAATACTAAATTCCTCAATAGGTAAACAATAAAAAGGTTAAAAGTTTTACCTTTATGTTTTGATGTGTTTCAATAGAAATATATTCTTCTTTGGATGAACAAAAAACATTTATTAGAAGATTGAATACACTAGAATAATATATATGCTGGTCAAAATACGGAACACATTTTACAATAAAACAAAACAGATGTATAAGACTATTTACAAACACAAAGAAATACTTTGAACTATGGCTTGTATATTATAAAACAAAAGGCAGTCCGTGAGTAACGCTGACATCATATCGTTCACCCGCAAGAAAACTGACACATCTCGCAAAAATTCATTTTCCGTTTTATTCCACGAATAGGACTGTCACAAGTGTGTCTTGCTACACAAATAGTTTCGTAAGTGTAGTTATACGAGAAATACCCTTTTACGCTATATGTCCATTTGTGACCACAGAAGAGGGTTGGATTGTGTGCGGAAGTAAAATGACCTAACCCTTCAGACATTATCCTACGTTTTCATTCTTAAGGGTTTCACGCTTTAATGCATTTTTTTATTCCTGCATGCAGAGCTAATTGCTGCAATTTCATATTACAGTAAAACCATGAAAATTTTCTTTTGCCTCTCCTGTGAAATTTACTTTTGTCGAGATGTGTCATTTTTCTTGCAAATAAAAACTATCTAACTATCTAATTAACTTTCTAAAACTATCTAAATGCTATATTAAATTTAAAATTTAGAATTTATAACGCGAGCTACTGGAATTGTTAATTAAATATAAGGACAAGATATTAATCTTGTTTACAAATTACAATGATATAAAAAAAAAGTTAATGTAAGAATTGAGAATAATTATTTAACATAGTTTTGTTATTTACATAATAAATTTATGGCCATTCATGGCTCATATTCACATGCAAAGCATTCATGAACTCAGTTGTAAAGAGTTGAACGTAGTATTTTATAATATAAATATGCTAATGATATTATTGAAAAATGTCTTCAAAATATAAGTTCAAAATTAGATTCGTAAATATAATGTTCATTTGAATCTACTTATCCTTACATTAGCAACCAAGTTTCTCCAATCTACGTATATCTGGAGGAAATCACTTAAAAAGCAATTTCGCTTTTATTGGAAATTTGTTTATCCTGAACATTCCACAATTTCAACGTTTACACCATCAAATATTATAAAAAATGTACTTTCGAATGCAATTTGTTTGAAAACTATCTCAATTTACTGATTTTGTTTAGGTGTTTAAATTAATTTTTAATCATAATTTTAAAAAAAAATTCTATCTCTATCGGGTGCAACAAGTTAACAGAAGAATAATCCATTAACATTTAAAACAATATAATGTTTGACATTTGTTTCCGATTAGTCCGATTCTGATTAGATTCTATAACGAAATTAAAACTTCATAAAAAATAAATTAATAAATCAATTTTATTATTTATAAATTTTGATGAAGTTTCAATTAAAATTTAAATAAAACAAATATTTAAAATATAGCTAATCGATTAACGCGAACACTGAATTAATTAGAATAAAAAAGGCTGCTGTAAATAGCGACGCCTTTAGCTATTAACACATGACATGCGACTATTACAAAAGTATAGCTTTTAATAAATTTCAAAACTTTATTTGAATACATTATTTATATGTGAAATTGCTTTTTATTGTTATTAGAGGTAATCTATTAAAATATATTAAAGATAAAAAATCTAGAGTTTTCATTTAAAACAGATTTTTTACATATGTCATAAGTAAATTTTATGGCTAAATATAGACCAAAAATCGTAGATTTCTAATATTTTTATTAAAGAAATATTATTTAATAAAAATAATAATTATTATAAATAATAATAATAAATAATTAATTCAAAAAAATAAATAAATAATATTTTTATGAAATATTTTATGTAGTTTTATTAAATTAAAACTTTTAAATTTTAATGTCATATTATGATTTGAAATAATTTTTATTTGTTTCGAAAGATACTTCTGTGAATTTCTATAAAAAGGAAAAAAGGTATTCTTTTATGGTAATATAGAAACTTTCTTGAATCATTAATGAGGTATAAATATTTCTGAGCACGAAATTGTTCATGCAGAATATGTTTCTGACTTTCTACACATATTGATCGAACTATTGTCATGGAGCTGTTAGAGAAAAAAAAAGTCACACGAACCATATGAGAAAGTTAGCTAGGCATGTAATAGACTCCATTGCTATGAGTTTCTACATTGCATTTTAAAACATTTATTTTATATATAGAAAATAATAAAAAAATATTTTTTATATGCATATATCGTAATTGTTCTTAGTAGAATATACAGGATCTCCCAAATATGACTGATGGATTTTAAAATTCAATAACTTGCAAACGGTGACAGATATTTAAAAAATTCTTACATGGGGGTTATGTATGATGGCAGGAGTTTTTAGGTGTGTTCGTAATTATATAAATACGTAGCACCTATAGTCGTCGTTCAGTCCGTCTGTCTGTCCGTCTGTACGTCTGTCCACATATAACAGAGCAAAAACTACCGAATAGAATGGTCTGAAATTTTAAATATATAATTGTTGCAAAATTTTGTCAAGTCATTTCAAATTTTATGAAAATCGGATGTATAGTTTAATTACAGGGACAGTCAAATTTTTCCGTTACATTACGGTCAATGGGAATATATTATTGCAAGTGCATTTTAATAATATTACAGCCTTCCGAAGGGTCTGAAATTTTAAATATATAATTGCTGCAAAATTTTGTCGAGTCATTTCAAATTTTATGAAAATAGGATGTATAGTTTAATTACAGGGACAGTCAAAAGTTTTCCGTTACATGACGACCAATGGGAATATATTATTGCAAGTGCATTTTAATGATATTACAGTCTTTCGAAGGGGCTGAAATTTTAAATATATAATTGTTGTAAATTTTTGTCGAGTCGTATAAAATGTTATGAAAATCGGATGTATAGTTTAATTACAGGGACAGCCAAAAGTTTCCGTTATATGGCGGCCAATGGGAAAAAGATTATTTCAAGTGCATTTTAATAATGTTACAGTCTTTCGAGCAGAATGAAATAGATATTATGCACTTATTGAAGTGCAGTAAAATATAAAATTAGTAAAATATGCGGTGCAAAAAATATTTATAAAACTAGTTACAGTACGAACGCACCTCATTTGCCACGTTTGACGAGCAGTTATTACTAAGATTCTTGATTTTAGTTCGAATTTCAAACAATAGATGGCGCTGATAGCAACAGGCGCGCAGTCCAGACCCGATTTTTTGGTACTTCGGAATCAATTCAATACATTTTAATCTCCTTTTTTCGCATGGTAGAAGAGAGAGGCCGAAAAATCGAGCCTGGATTTAGCGGTTATTGTTTGCAGCGCCATCTATCGATGCTATCTTTAACTAAAAGTGAGAATAACAGCATTAAAACGCCTGACATTTTACATAACACTCCTGCAAGATTTTTTTAAATATCTGTCACCGTTTGCAAGTTATTGAATTTTAAGGGGGCTCAGGGCTTGATCGATACCGAAAAACATGTAAACAGAGCTCTCGCTTCGAATCTATATAAAAACAGAAGTATTCATTAAACTTTCTGATATTTTTAAGGTACGTTTGTAGTCTTATAAAATTATAAAATGAAGTACTTCAATGTAATTAAAGAAAAAAAATACAGCAAAATCTATATAACACAATTTTCGAAAAAAAAAATTAGGTGTCATATCACCACCGCAAGATACCTTAACGTTGAATTGACATAAGAACCTAATTTTTGCTTTAAAATGATCAGGAAACTTTACTCTACAGAATGAATTAAGGATATAATTATCACTCAAAGAAAACCTTATTAAAAAAACTCTAAATTAAAAAACCCTAAAAAATACAATACAATTTTTTTCCCTCTTATAAATACGCAAAATATTAAGCTGTCTAAAATATATTAATTCATTCTATAGATAATGATGGTATATGCATGCAAAAAATAATTTAAGCCATTCCATCAAAGTTTTTTTTTTTTTTAATCTTACGGATAGTCGTCAAAAATCAAGTTTTGAGAAAACGCGACTTAAAGTTGCAATTAAATGGGTGTGGCTATGAAAGTGGTTGTTACTTAAATGCTTATAACTCCGTTAAAAATGCAAATATTTTTATGCGGTTTTTTGCACTGTGTTCAGAGGTAATTGAATAATCAAAATAGATACTAAAAAAATCAATTTTTTGAAAAGTTTTCAAGTCCTGAGCCCCCTTAATATCCATCAGCCATTTTTGGTACATCTGGTATATCTGTACATAAAGATTTTACTTATTAATCAATTTATCTGTGTGTAGAGTGACCGCGGCATTAGTTGAACAAATTTTTGAAATATTGTGTCATTTCATGCGAAAAAGAGTTTTACACGTGGCACTAGACACATTATTGTTTGATTATTGTTTGAATGATTATTGTTTGAATGTTGGATCACATGTTGTCACATTGTTGTCAGCTACCGGCTCTAAGAGAAGCTATTTTGGCTTTTTTTTTATTAGAAAATGTAAAAATTTAGTTTTTGGTTAATTAAAAACAATACGGTAAGTTAAAATAACCCACTTCCATCTTGCTTATTTCAAATAATAGTTTTATAGAAACTATTGTTAATCACAGAGCAAGTATGATATTTTAAAGATTAATGTTTGAATTTTCGACTGATTTTTTCGATTGATCAACTACTGGGAAAATGGCAGTTAAAGAAACTATTTATTTATAAATTTGTTGCTATTTAATTTAAGCAGATTTCATTTTTGGCCACTTTACACTGTTAAAAATTTTGCAGCATTCTGGCACATCATTCGACCGTTTTTTGAAAAAACGGTTTCATAACCATAAATTAACTCTATTCTGACCATAAAATGGCCAACAATATGGTCAGAATAGTGTTAAATTACGGTTGTGTAACCGTTTTCGGTAAAAACGGTTAAATGACCTGCCAGAATGCTGCAAATTTTTAACAGTGTAGGACATTTATTAAGGGTGTTAGCAATCATGCGAGTTTACTTCTAAAACTTAATAGGAAGGAAATATAATAAAAACCCCGTAGCACTGACGTTATTTGATCAACTACTGGCTGAATCACCCTATATTCCAAATTTCAAACTTTTATTTGAACAGGAAGTGGGCGAAAAACTAGTTAACAGATTTGAGTGCCACGTAGAGACAGAATTGTAAGTTAAAAGTAAGCTAGTAAAAAATCATACTGTTAGGTTTTTATATACCCGGTTTTATTTGATTGGTTGTCATGACTATATTTCTAGATATAGCTTTTGATATTTGGTAAGAAATTGAGATTGTGTATATGGGATATTGGAGATTGGGATATTGAGAAGTAAGTAATAATTGTTTCAGTAAAATATTTCAAATATATATTTTTCAATTCACCGTTGCAACCCCATTGTCACACGATGTGCTGTTTTAAAAATTGTAATTTTTAAATAAAAATGTTCGTTCATGATTTTTATTGAAAAGATATTATTTCAAATGGTACCCAAAATCATTAAGTTTTCTGATGAATACAAAATACTTTGATTTTGCAGTTTATCAGATATAAAATAGTGGTTAACATATCTTACTCAAAGGGCTGGAATGTCTTAATATTTAGTAAAAACGTTTCGTGAAATATAATATTTATTTTAGAATTAACGTTTCGTGAAATATAATATTTATTTTAGAATTAGTGTTTGAAGATGGCTTTATAAATTTTTCCTTTTTACAGAAAGGTTTCGAACTCGAAACATTAAGCAATTTTTTTAGGTTGAAAATATTTAAGCGTGTACAATGTTATTTTCATAAGACTTATGTATGCACTACATACTTTGTATGATTTGTATGCTACTGGGAAAATGGCAGTTAAAGAAACTATTTACTTATAATTTTGTTGCTATTTAATTTCAGCAGACATTACTCTTGCCCATTATAGAACATTCATTAAGGGTTGTAGAAATTATATTAGTTTACTTCTAAAACTTAAAAGGAAGGAAATATAATAAAAGCCCCGTAACACCGACCATATTTGATCAACTACTTGCTCGGTCACCCTATTATCAATTTAGTTAATTTTTAGTCGTAGGAAAAAAAGTAAACATCCCTACGAACTCAACTTATTATAATGGGAAAAAGTTACTGGTACCAAACGAGTAGAAATAAAGTCTGCTTTTAAATGGTGCATTTAAAATTTGCTTAGTGGGTCATCTACAAACCAAAACCAGCACAAACTTTGTTTTTCTTGGAATTCGCAATACCCAATTTTGGGAATGAACTTTAAATTTTCTTATTCAAACTATGCCTACAAGCAAAATTTCAAGTCGTTTGGATGACAAGATTTTGAATTATAAACACTAAAATTTTAGAGCTTTTAATGTTAACTTACATTTTAATACAGTGTAACTTAAAAAATCCGGCATTCAGAAATTCGGCAACTTCAAAAGTCCGGCCTCAAAACCATCATTTTCCGTTCCTTTTTCTTTTACACTTTCAAATTATGGTAGGAAAATGATAGCAATTACTTACAAATTAACTTCAAGATCGAAAGTAAAATGAAAAAAAAAAATATATATATATATATGACTTTTTTTTCATTTGTCAGAGGCGATTATTTTCAGAACAAATTATCTGGGAGCTACAATGTTGCTCAGCAATGGAGGGGAGACTAGTACACAAGTTCTTTTGAGCCTCTCTTCTGACGCTGTGCTAAATAGAATTGTCGATAATCCTAGTAATAGATCCGAAAACGAGGATGAGCAACAGGCAGAAGAAAAGGTGTCATTAGAAAAACGTATAAATTTAACTTGATAATTAGTATCTGCTTTAGAGAAAAAGACTGTATTTACGAAACAGATCCGTAATAGAAATTCTTCATTTGTATAAAATGCAAGAAAAACTTGTTAAAGAATGGCCAAAAAATTGAAGCAAGCAAAATGGATATCGGAATTAAACGAGAAGAATTAATTTCGGTCTTTATTACATTTTTTTTTCTATAACATAGAAAATATGAATGAATGTAGGTTTATTTTTATATTTAATTTTCTCTTTTCCTTACATAATTATCATTTAATAATGAAATAAATTTTAGCTAAAGGCACCATTAAAAATATTAGGGGATCGCACCCGGGCTTCCCGGGTTAAAGAATATAGGTAAAAACATTTTTTTAATTGAAAACTAACAATTTTTTATATGCAATATATTTTTTAGATTGCCCACTTACATTAAAAAAGAATTTTCATATGGGAAATACGAATTATACAATCAAATAAATTTTTGAAATGTATCAAAAGCGATATTTTCTTATTAGCCGCATGCTAAGTGTTATTTGACCAAGATTTTGCAACTTATGGCATCCTTTTATATTCTGATAATTTCAGAGCTTATACATGTATGTTAAATTTGTGTTTTATTTATATTATTTTATTTGAAAAATTCATAGGGTTTTATTTATTCATTCATATAGTTTTTTTTAAATGGATATTAGCCGTAAGAAAATGATGAACTCTTTTTTTTTTGTTGTTGTTTTAAGGGCAAACGGATTGATTTTTCGTAATCGAGCTCCGCGTGGTATAGATGAATTTTAAAATATTTCGTGCTTTAAAATTATTTTTAAAACCATAGACAATCAGTAAACTGAGATGAACTTTGCAAAAAAATTCCATTTGAAAAAAAAATCCTATTTGGTGATTTAAAAATTTAAGTTGTATGAATAAAAATATGTTAGATTTGTGTTTTTTCAATATTATTCTTCTATTCGTTGATAAAAAAAAAAAAATATTAATTTCGTTAATTTGTCTTTCACAAATATGTTAAATTGGTGGGTTTTTTTTTTAAATTATTCTTCTATTTGTTTATAAAGGAAGTATTAATTTCGTTATGCAAAAATAGTCAGAAACAAATGCTGAAAAATGTTTGTTGCTTTATGTGTAAAATTTTTATTATTATTATGTATTGATACGGGCACGTGATAAGATAAAATTTAAAAAAATCATGCTTAAAAATTATTTTAGAAAATGTAATGCATCAGTCAATAAAAATACAGTTTTTAAACAAATTGCATTTGAAAGTAATATTTTTCCCTATGCGGCGAAAATTGAAAATGCACGATGGTCAGAAGATTAAAAAATTGCAGTAGCGAAAATTTCAAGACCGAAATTTGATTGTGAAGTGTTGCCATTCGCAAAATGATGTCAGCGTTACGCACAGATACGTTTGTTCTTTATAATATAGATACTTAATAAGTAAAATATAATAAAGATCAGTTATAAGAATGGGTTATCAATTGAGGTTCTTGCGCTCAGTATTCCAGAATGATAAACAGCAATTTTCACCTTCCCAAAATTTGCATACGCGCTTATCAGATCCATATTCATCATTTTTAAAAGAACTGCATTTTGTTTGATCATTTAAAAATCATTTTAACTCAAAACTTGAAGTCACGATTGTCAGCAACATCTTTTGTGTGAACAGACGCACTCTTTACTTGAGGTTCTAATCTCAATTCCGGAGAGTAAAAATTTCCGTAATTTATGTTTTTTAGACGCATTTGTGTTAAAATGTTTAGTTTTATCTAAGAAAATGATCGTTTTCATTTAAATATGACTTCATTTTCACTTAAATAAGCATTTCGCCTAGTGTCTGAAACTTAGTATCATTACACATGCAGAAGGATAAACAATATAGAAAATTTATGAGGAAAAATGCGTGTTTTCAAAAGCAGTGTGTCATTTTCCGTTATTATGCCCCTAATATAATATTCTGCTCTTAATGGGATTTTGCGACACTAAACCCTATACAACAATTTTTATCAACAATTTTGAATTTTTATCAAAAAATAGCATGAATAAAGATAAAAATACCTCATTATTTCTCTCTTGCCTGCAATAATCAAAGCTGTCTAATTTTCACCATTTTGAAGAAATTTCATTAAATGCTTTTAAAATTAAAATATAAAAGTGGGGATATTAAAAAAAAAAAAAAAAAAAAAAAAAAAAAAAAAAAAAAAAAAACAGATAGTGCGATCACATCTACAAATGAACAGCTTTCAGTTAAAAAAAAAAATATATTAGTAAATTTGGATCAGTGAAAGATCAGGACAGATGACTAAAAAACACCCTTCTGTTTTAAATGTATAGATTATATAAAATTATGAAAAATTAAATTAAGCGAATTATGTTATTTTGATAAAATTATAGTAGAATGTCCTAAAGAATAGCATTAAAATTTTATTATTCGAGAGAATTTTGGGCAAAAACTTCAGGAACATGATGTTATTTTAAACCACGAATTTTTTGTTTGCTTGTCTAACTCGGCGAAGCAAATCCATCCAGGCGAGAATCATCAATTCCTGTAATATAAATCGCTATTATTTGCATGCAACCTCTCTTTTATAAAGACACTCTATATTTTTGTAAAACATTGCATCAGCGTGTTATTTCGATTACATTATTCTCAAAAGTGAAGCATTTTCACCTGTGAAGAATTTCAAAGCAGCTCGGCTGTAAAAATGACGCACTTCTACAAAACATAATTCAGTTTTAAGAATTAAATTACACGCTTTTATATAAAATGACGTCATTTACATCCGCTGAAGCAATCCGCTTTTACAATCCAGTCTTAAACTTCGTCTATAGAAAAGTATGCATGTGACGTCATTGCCAGGGAATAACAGACAATATTCTTGACATAGCCCATATTTTAATTTCAACTTTTTTTTCAGGTTTTATTAGAAAATGGCAACAAAAAGATACAGTATCTCCGAGTTTCGACTATTTTCCATTTACTTTCAATGACTTTCAGTAGAAATGGGGTACTTTTGTTGCCACGATATGAAAAATGGTATTAAAAATTACAAAACAATTAATATTTCAAAAATATATTGCGATACAGCTTTCAAACAAATTGCATTTAAAAGAACATTTTTTTCCTTATACGAAGTTGTAAAAATTTAAAATGTGCGATGTTTAGAAGTTTAAAAATTTGCAGTAGAGAAAATTGCAAAACCAAAATTTTATTTCAAATTTTAAGTGTTGCCATTTGCAAAATGACGTATGCGTTACGCACAGATATGTTTGTCCTTTATAATATATATAGTACTACTTTTGATATTCCTGGTTACTACTTTTGACATTCCTTCAAAAATCCAGAATTTTCAAAAATCCGGCATAGTCTCGGTCCGGATGATGCCGGATTTTTGAAGTTATACTGTGTTTTGATTATTATCTCCTGAAATTATAATCCTAATGTGAAAATTTTTTGTGTGGCTATAATACTAAAAAACCCAAAAATAAATAGATTGAATTTGTAGTTTTAAAAATTTTATAATATGAATTATGAAATGAATATTCGAATAAAATATGAATTGCAACCTACAACTTTTTACTAGATTTAAATTTATTCTGCCCTGCTTTATAGGAATTCTCAATTTAAAATTTTTATTCCTTGTAGTTTTCGAATTATAGTTTTAAAAAAACGTCAAAATGGTGGCATAAGTCAAATTATTTTAAATGTGTTAAGTCAATATAATTTTAAATGATGGACTCATCTATAATGCGCAGAAAAGCAGAATTTGAAATATATATATATATATATTTACTCATATTATTAAAAGATTCGGGCTGGAAATAGTCGAAACAACAACAAGTGAAATGGTCATATTGGCAAGAAATAATACATTAAAAGAAGTTACATAGTTATTCTATAGCATTTCAATAATCAAGTATCGAACTTCAATTTAGATACAGCCCCTAAAATATACTCATTTTAAAATAATTAATTTCTTGGAAACCATTCATACGAATTTCATAAAATTTCTTTTTTATCTAATTGAAGGATGTACAATTTATTTATAGTGTCAAACTTAGATATTGCTATTAAAGAAAAAAAAACTTTGGGTTCGGTTTGATATGTAGCGATCTCATCTCACATGATCAGTATAAAGCGAGTTACTATCTTAGAGCAACTGGCTTAGCCTTTTCTCGACGCTAACGTTCTCGCCTCCTGATCATGAGATCCGTGGTTCGTAAACCATCGGTGCTAATCGACCACTCTATCTAAAGATATGTAGATGGCCCTCTAAGCACATTTTATATACAACATTTATAAGTAGCCTCTTTTTTCCAATCGTAAAGTACCAGTAACGTTATTATACAATAATTTCTTGCAGAGATAGTAGGGAGTGTTTACTTTTTTTAGTCCACGACTATACGTACAGTCCTGGCCAGAAAAGCACACCGCCTAAAGTTATCTTTATCATCTAATTGAAGATGTAAAAAGTATCGTACATAGCATGCTTAGTGCACGCTGCCAAAGTCAGTGGGATCCGAACTGTAGATTCGTTTTGATATATTTTTATTTAAAAGTACAAAATCGTACAAATTCGAGGGTGGACGCAGCCGAAGACATCAAGGCTCCAAACATTAGGTTCGTGTTAAAAGATTTTCGTCTAAAAGTATACAATCATTCAACACTGATTTCGGGTATACTTAATGTTATTGACATGGTCTCTGGAAACGCGGGCCGTGTCAGCTAGTACGCAATGAGAAGAAATCTCAGCATAGGAGACAATTGCGGTTTGCAAGTTAATAATAATCGTTATACGATTTTTGCTTCTGGCACACGCACACACACACACACACAAAGAAGTTCGAAATCTCAGCTGCAAAGGACGCTGATGCATCTAATGCCATGAAGTTGTAATATGCATAAAACACATACAATGCAAAATAAGGATCACGTCAAAATACATCGTGTAAATTCTGTTTGTGAGGATATCTAAAATCCCGTGTGTATAGAGGAAATCCTCAGCCTTTATCAGCACTAAAACTGGCTATGCGGCAGGGAATAGCAACCTCTTCTGCTGATGTGCTATTTCACGCTATATAAGCAAATAGGTGACAATAATTACGGATTTTGAATATCATTCTTTCCGAAGAGTAGTTTTTTGCATTATGAAATCTCATACGAATTTTTAATACCTCTATTTTTGAATAATTATCTGTGCTGTATTTTATTAAAGCTTTCTGTGCTTAAATAGACTGTTTAAAAAACGGACAAAAATACGGAAATTGTACTGGCAATCGAGACGCCAGTACTATTTCCGTACTTTAACGGAATTTTTTTCCAGTAAATTACAGAAAATTTTCCATTTTTCTGGAATTTACGAAGGAAATTTTCCGTTAAAATACGAAAATAGTACTGGGGTCTCGACTGCAAGTACAATTTCCGCATTTTTGTCCATTTTTTGAATGGCGAACATGACTATTCGGAAATATTTGTATTAAAATTCGGCAATTGTTGGAACCTATCTGTATTAGCCAGATTAACGCGACCTAACGGAGTACTGGATATAGTTGTATTAAAAATCCTTAATTATTGGCACCTATGCGTATTAGGCATAACACCGTGAGGAGTATTCGAATGGGATAATGAATACTTCCAAATTTAAATATGTGTGAAAAAATTGTAACCTTTAATTGTTTCCATTGTCACAATGCTCTCTAGTGTCGATATTTTAAACTTTTTTTTTTTTTTACATGCTTTGTAAAATCCCGTATCCTGGAAGATCTCCAAGTTGCACGTTTCTCCAACCGTTAGATCTTTTAAGGAATTTTAACAGTTATGCAGTTCTTTTGAAATGTCCGCTATCATTCATATAAAAATAATCTTTGTAAAGAAAATATTTTTTCAACTCAAACTATTTAAATGTACTAATAAATAAAAAGTTTCTATATTGTTAATTAAAATTAAAGTAGTTTTACTGTTATTGCTATTTTAAACAATAATCTAAAAAAATATGGTAACACGCTTTTAGCAAATTACAATACTGTTTTTCCCTTACCGCAAAAAAATTGTCTGAACTTAATTTAAAAATTTTTACTTTTTCTAAGCGATGCAAATTTAGCCTTAAGAAATCAATATTTATTTTTATTGCTTCCTCTCCACGGTAAATTAATTATTTAGGCCATTAGAATGACTTAGAAAAAAATATATAAAATAGCTAAAATGAGGCAGAATTTAATTAAAGTTTTAGTTATCGTGAGAAATTTATCATATTTTCCTCTCTTTTAATTACTTAAAGCAAGAAGATATCGTTTAAAGAAGAAATTGAATTTTTTAATAGCATATTTAATTTTTAGTAAAAGTATATTTTTTCGATTAAAAATGGATTTTCTTAAATATTAGATGCAAATATTTTACACATATTTGTTACTTTTAACTTACCGTTGTAACTTAAAGCTTATTTCTATTTTCTTAATTAAAATTTATTTATAAAAATTTGATGATTATTTGAGATTAAGTGGTTATTAATTTAAGTAGTAAATTGAAAAGAAAATACATTAGATGTCGTACTCGTATTTTAATTGACTGGATTTGAATCAATGTATAACTGTTTAGATGTTAAATTTCATGGCTTCAAAATTTTAAAATGTTTAGCGAATATTTCTAAAAATAAATACAAACAAGCAAATAAAATCATATGACGAAATGCAATAGTCCACCTTGATTCAATCACTAGCTACATAGACCGGGAAGCCGATAGCACAGATAATCACCTCCTGGAATTCACGGATGAAATTCTAGGATTAGTTAAATCTCGATTCGAATATTTTAACGCAATCGATCTGTCAAGTCATATCTTGGTGGAAAACCCGTGAAAACCCGATTTTAGCGGCTGACTCGTAGGTTTACCATTGTGTTTTTTTGCACCAAAAGGTATGAAAATATGGAGGACTGGGAGCAGGAAGACCCAATGGTAAACCTACAAGTCAGCCGCTAAAATCAGTTTTTCCGGTGTTTTCCACCAAAATGTGAGTTGGCAGACCGATTGCATTTTAATATGCGAATCAAGATTTAATTAATCCTAGAATTTCATCCGTGAACTCGATGATGTGCTTGTCTGTGATGCCGGATCCCGGTCTAACACATTATGAACTATTTTCTGTCTAAATAAAAGGTGGTAATTAACAATACACACACATGTTATAAGTATAAAATATACATTTTTTTTATTTCATAGTACTTTTGTTCAAAATTACCGCAACCATCGTCAGGGAATATTTTCATTAATTGCCGCTCTATTCATTTCAAATACGTCACTTTCTTTGAAATGGGAGAGTCTATAATTCTTAGAGTAACTGTAAGTAGAACTAATAGTGCTTCGTTTGAAGTATGAGAGTCTATAATTCTTAGGGCAGCTGGAAGTCGAAGTAGTAGTAAGAAGTAGTAGTGCTTCTTCAGTTAGCTGGGAGTAGAAGTAGTAGTGCTTCTACAATCCCACATAAAATCACACAATATCCCACATATATGGTTAAATATCCTGAAAATTCAACACCCAATAATTTTCTTCTACGTAAATTTATATCGAAGCTACTTCTACTACTTCCCATTTGAAACGAAGTGACGTATGTGAACAAGGTGACGTATTAAAATGAATGGAACGGCAATTAAATATTTTCCTGTACACAAATTTAATTCTAAGCACTGCTACTTCTACTACACTCTAGCTCCGCATTTAAAACCGAAACTGACATATGTGAACAAAGTGACCTATTAAAATGTATGGGTCGTCAGTTAAATATTTTTCCTCTACAAAACTTTAATCCACTACCACTTCTTCTTCCAGATGCACTAAGAATTATAGGCTGTCCCACCTTGTAACACCTGTATTATTACTATCTATCAAATTTTAAATAAAAGGGAAACATTTTAAAGTTCATATTGTGTAGACCAAATAAGCATTTGCTGTTTTCCTTATACACTCTGTGAATTTATTGAGGTTTTAATGAGGAATCACAACGAAGGTGCACGTAAAATTTTCTTATTTTTTTAAAAATAACTGTATTAAGGTTAAAAAAAATATTAAAAAATAAGATAGGTTCCGAAGCCATGAAAAAATGGTAAGAATACTGTTGCGATATGCTTGAATAGGTCAAACTTATAAAATTACATTGAAAACCCCCTAAAATCATCAAACTAATTTAATATTTGCTAAAAGTAATAAAAAAATACACTTATACGGCAAATAAATACCTTTATTCATATCGATATGTTTAATCGCGCAGACGGCGACATTCTGGAAGATATATAATGGTACAAATATTTTTTTTTTTTTTTTTTTTTTTTTTTTTTTTTTTTTAACTGATAAACAAAAATCACGACATTATAATCCGAAAATCAATGGAGATATTTTTCAGCTGTGAGAATATATGCAATGATTCAGCCTCCATGGAGTTACCTAAAATTTAGAAAGGGATGCTCTGCAGAATAAGAAAAAATATTAGAACATAATTCACGTCCCCAAATATCCATTTTTATTATTACACTTGTTTTCACTACAGTTGGGATCTCGCGATTTTTGAGAGTGAAGTTGTATTACCATCATGCCAACCATCTGAATAAGTATAATATTAGTATTTCATGATAGTTTGAATTATTAAAGATTTTATTTAGTTTAACAACATATTTTAAACATTAAATGCTCTCCCACTCTCCTGAGTTTTATTTTTATTTTGAATTGATTAGCGGATTAACCAAAAAAGACATTTGTAAAAAAAATAACAAAATGTAAAAGAAATGTAAATAATTTACATATTATTTGTAAAAGATAAAAATAAAATACAGAAAGAAAGAAACAAAAGACAGGGAAAAGGTAAATTTTAAATCAAACAATCAATTTCGTGAACTATAGACATCATAAGCTCATCACGAAACCTGCGTACATTACAAGAACTGAAAGTGTTGTAATTCTGGAAAATCGCCACAAATCATAAAAAAAAGATAATGTTCCATTATGAGTATATAAAGATTCATGTTAACCCGAGAGCAGTCGCGACATTTTTTAGAACGTTAGTAGTCGCGTTCGGTCCATTTGCCGGCGTTACCAGCAGGCCGAAAACGAAGGGGAAACTTGCCGGTGTTATCAGATGATCGAAAACGGATAACGTAGGGTGAAAATATTGACCGAATTTTAAAAGATTACAGAAATTATTCATTTTACAACATTTTACAGCAATTATTTATTTCACAACCTTTTACAGCAATTATTTATTTCGCTTAAGTATATATTCAGTTGGCATCTAGATAAGTGTTTTTAATAACTCTTTCTTCGTTTTGCATAAATACTTAAAAGTAAATAGTAAATGATTTGATTGAATTTCTGATGTTACTATGAATCAATAATTAGTAGGAAAACATTTAAGAATATGAATCTAAATTCGTGATAGGGGTTTTTTATTTATTTATTTTTATTTATTTATTTATTTATTTATTTATTTATTTTTTTTGGAAGGACATAATCAGAGTCAGGTAGATTTTTATGATACTCCGGCACTCTATATCCATTTAATAAAATAAAATAATTAAATTTAGCATCAATATATTACACTGACATTAAATTGAACAATTAAACTGAAAATAAAAATGGAACCTATGACATACAACACAAAAACCAAATACAATACCACTAATTTACCAGCATATTATATATATATATATATATAATAAAGAAAAGGGTAAAAAAATACTTAACTTCGAAATTATAAATGTAAATGTTGTAACTACGTTTTATTTATTTATTTTGTGGGGTGTCTGCGTGTGTATGAGGGGGGGGGGGGGACTCTCGAGATTTTGCGATTAAATCCATATTTCAAATGAAAATGCACGATTTGTAGTTTTTGTACTTATTTCACGGTGGGAGCAGCGCCCTTGAATAAAAACGCTGGATACGAACTTCGCTTATATAAAGTAAATAATAAATAAGTTATTGAAATTATATATTTAATTTAAATACATTTGCAATTGTAGATTTAAATCCTAAGATGGATAAATTATTTTAATTAATAAAATCATTGAAAGGTTCATCTTAATAGGGATGTATTTTACAGCAACTATTTAATTAAAATAAATATTCAATTGTACATTTCATAATAAGGTATTAATATTATAATTTATTGTTTTATAATAACATTCATTAAAATAATAAAAACAATAAGAAAATTTTCTCCGAAATTATAAATATGCAGCAATAATTTAATTTAAATGAATTTTCTCTCATATTCTGGAAAACATTATTCTGAAAAATAGTTTGAACAATTGATGAAGGACAACAAATTTAAATTTGTTAGACACCGCCCCCAAGCCTCTATTGGATTTCAATAATAATAATAATAATAAAAACATTTTCTGCGGCATTGTTTAAAGAAACATGTGTTTTTACTTACAGTATGAAAATTTAAAAATAGATAAATTTTAGAAAAATACTTAAAATATTTTTTTAAATCATAGTATAAACATTCACTGTATTATCCAAAAGAGATTTTTATTTCGTAATTTCTAACCTACATTATAAAATTCTCATTATTTTTCTTATTGTACAAATAAATTATATGTATGTTCTTCACAGATATACATACTACATTTCTGAGAAAATTGTTTCATCTTTCGAATTTGTTTTATTGTACAAAAACGATACTTTTCAGATTTTGGAGATACGGCAATTTTTTTACTGATTCCCACAAAATTCTCTTCTCTCTTTTTTAATGGATTGGCAGTGTTATTGTCTGTTTTCTTTCATTTATATGTTCTGGTAATAAATGGAAAGCAAGTTCTTTGACATAATGATGATGAATTTCCCTTTTTTCCCATATTTAAACGATTGTCAATTTGAGAATTTATTCCCGCAATATTTGACAATGAAAAAAAAAATGTAAGTGACCATCCATCAGTTTTTTGTGCGATCTGACTTCACAACTAATATAATAAAACAATTTTAAGTCACATTCTAAAAGTAAAAAAAGTATTCTATGAACGGATAAAATAGCAGATAGAAAGAAAGACGAAATAACAACAGGCAGAGAGTTCGGACTTCGAAGAAACTTTCCCCCACAGATTTCGCGGAAATGGGAAAGGATGAACAAAGGGGAAAAATTCAACTAACGCAAGTGGTCGCAACGCGGTCATTTAGACCGATTGAAAATTAAGAATGCGATAAAATGCTAAGAAATAGCAGGAATGACTTGCAATTTTACTACACAAGAGTGTGAACACTCAAGGTCAGCTACACGGAATTTGGCTATCGTAACTTTAATGGGAAATGAGTTACAGGAAGATAACGAATTTCGGGTGGGGAAAAGACCAACGCGCGACTATTAACGGGTTAACAGGAATAACATACATTTCAATAAATGAAAGGTTTCAATAGAGAATAAAAAGTGTGTTCAAATGCATGTCCGAATCATCAGCTCAAAAGAATTTCTCAGAATACAATATTGAAGTAGGCATTGCCCCATGAGAGTGTCATAAAAACTGCATTAGTAATAAAGGAAGTTTTTTGCACATACATTAACTCTCAAATGTACAATACGAAATTATTTGTTCAAATGTTTTAAAAGATTTTATAATGCATGTTTTTAATCATCTATATATATATTACGTTATCGTATCCGGCACAGAAATCGCGATTATTTGTTATTTGTTTAATGGCAACATCCGAATGAAACGCATCTCATTGGTTATTGAACAGAATGTAATGCATCTCCATACTTATAAGGGGTGTTGCCATAGGAGGAACCCTGTTCTGCCGCCAAATGCAGCCAATTTTGTCGATAATTTGGCGATATATCGCCAAATTTGGCGACCAATATTAGTCGCCAAAGTGATGCCAACTTGGCGACATCCCTAATATTTCGCCAAATTCCCATAGACATCCATAGTAAACCAATAGGGTTTACTTTCTTACAGAAAATCAACAAATTGAGATATTTTAATGCAACAAAAACTAATATTAGCTTAAGAGATTATATTAATTATATTTAAGGGAATACAAGTAAATTAATTTATGAATAAAAGTAACATGATACAATGCTTAGCATGCTTTCCCAAACTTAAAGGAGACCAAACTGGTCGCCAAGGGCGATTCTCTCTATTACAAACTCTATATTAAAAAAATAAACCCTTGTATTGTGGACATAATAACACGGTATTTATATTAAATAGTGAAAAATTCTTGAAGAAATTTTCATGATTCTCCTTACAAAAGTTAGTAAAAGTATCTAAAAATATGTATAGGTATGTGTGTATATTATATATTTCTATAAATATGATAAAAAGCACAATTGACTACTCAAACATACACCCTAGAAAAAAAACCCTCTTTTGGTTAAATACTGCGTCAATAACGTTATTATTATTGTTTTTTTTTTTTCAATTTCAAAATGATATGGATAATTTCAATCCATAATAAAATAAGATACCAAAGTGAAATATACTTATGATTTTACAATAACGTTTAATAAATAAAAATACAGACATCAAATTTCATATAAAAGTAGATCAATTTATCTAGATTAGATTATCATCATGGTAATTAGGCGAAAATTATTATTCGGAAATAATTGTATTAAAAATTCATAATTATTTGCACCTAAGACCTACAGAACAACCTAATGAATTGCATCTAATTACTTGGTTGAAAATGTGTGGTATTATTATCGTCATTCGAATTAAATTACGAATAGTTGGTACCTTGAAATATTATTAACTTTTAACAGTAGAATAACGGCTAGGGGCCATTTTGGCCAGTACCAAATGAATATAGTCCGTTTCGAACCAGAAATCTTTTTATAAAATCAATTTCTAAGACACAAAGAAAAAAAAAAGGATTAATTAAATAAGTTAAACAGTTTTAAGTAATAATTCCAGTGAAAAATATTATTGTAAAACTTGAGTAAGATTTCCCGTCATTCACGTGTTAAAAAATATATATTGATAAAAGATAAATGTTAATTATTTTTATACAATATTACAATAGCAAAAGCCCTCCCCTTTTTTTAATCAAAATGTATTCACAGTTAATAAAGAAATAAAAGTATTTGAGCCGTTGATGTGACATTTTGACCATTTTGTGACCATTTTTTGATCAAGAGCACTTTGTGAAAAGAAATAGTTAAAGTTAAATATAATTATTACTAATTGTCATTAAATTTATGTTTTTGATCAAGTCACAATAAACATAGTTTGATATCAGCATAAAATCATTACTAGCTATTTATTTGGTCAACAATATTTTGATGGTGGAAAAAAGTCCACTTTGAATAGAGTTATGTTTTATGTTGTATAATGCAAGAAATACAATCAGAATTTACCAGTTCTACTGAAACTGTGTTGAACATTAAAACAAGGTTGTTTTACCATAATTTATAATGATACACACAGAATACTTATGTGTAGTTACATTTACATTGAAAGGAGGTATTATGGCCTGCCTGTCAATATCTACTCTGATAGTCAGGCAGCGTTATCCGCCCTACAGGAACAAGCAATTACACTCCTGGCCATCCAAAATGCAATACCATGAAATGATCAACAAAACAGCGTGAAATTTACACCATGCATACACCTCGTAGGATATGCAAATGATTACAATTTCAGCGCTAGCTCACATCGTGGGTGAATGCAGCGACCCTTACAATATGTATATAAAGGGAAGAAAGATTGTAGTTTTGAAGAACGTGAATTGTTTTCTCGAGCGATATATTTTGTGTGTACAGATCCAGTATGCCTTGTAGAAAAACACGAGCACTATTCGAGCATGTTTCTGATTGTGAACGCGGCAGAATCGTTACATACAGAGATTGCGGTTTATCCTTTCGAAAATTGGTCATGGTATCGGACGTAGCCAAGCAACAGTCATGAAAATATGGAATCGGTGGATGCAGGATGGAACGACAGACCGACAGGAGCGATTGCAACCGCTCCGTCACACCACTCTACTTGAAGACAGGCATATTGTGCGCATGGCACTGATGGAACGCAATGTCACATCGGCAACCATAACACAACGAATGCAGTCTCTAACACAATAATTGGTGTCCAAAGAAACAGTTCGACGTCGTTTGCAGTACAGTGCAATGTTCGCAAACCTTTGCATTAAACCACAGGTGTTTGCGTTTACAATGGTGCACTGAACGGCAAAGATGGACAAGAACATCCGAATTGCATAACATTGTGTTTTCGGATGAATCACGCTTCTACCTGTAGTATCACGATGGTCGAATTAGAGTTAAGAGACACCATGGGGAGAGGCTGATTAACTGCTGTATTATGCACCGTCACAATGATCCTGCACCCGGTTTTATGGTACGGGGTGGTTTTGGATTCGACCCCCCCTGGTATGCATTAACGATACACTTACCACCCAGGGCTATATCTCTGAGATTTTGTAGCCTGCTCTTCTTCCGTACCTTCAGGGCTTGCCTGCGGCAAAGTTTCAACACGACAATGCGCGACCACATGTAGCATGCAATGTTCAAGCTTCCTTCTTTGCTCACCATATTCCATTGTTACCCTAACCTGCCTGTTTTCCAGATCTATCACCCATCGGGCATGTCTGATCAATGATTGCAGAACGCCTAGCCCGGAATGCCGTACCCGCACGTACACCAGATGAAATTTGGCTACGCGTGGAAGCAGAGTGGGATGACTTTCCGCAACAACATATCGAAAATCTCTTCCACTCTATGCCGCGGCGTGTAGTAGCGGTTATTGACAGACGTGGAGGTAAGAGTTTTTACTCATTTTCCCTTCTACCTTATTTCAAAGAAGTTTGTCTTTGGTGTCAATTAACACTGATACTATGTGTAATCTCTAAAATAAATTTGGCTTTGATATCTCTTGTCTTTCTCGGTGTTGCATTTTGGATGGCCAACAGTGCATTTCTTGGGTTATTTGGGAGTGTTATTGCTCTTTGAATAAACTTTCCATTAATGGTAACAATGTTATTATTCATTGGGTGACTGGTCATTCATTGGCATCCTGGGTAACGAGCTCACGGACAGGGTCGGTTACTTCCTTTGTTGGACCAGAACCAGCTATTGGCATTTCTAAGTACTTCATTAGAACTATTGTTTTTAAAATTTTAAGAGAATAGCAGTATCAAGATTGGCGTGACTCAAGCGGATAGAAACAAACGAAAGAGTTCAACAGTAGCTGCTCTAGTAAAAGGGCAAAGGAACACATTGGACTCAGAAGGAATAGTCTACGAAATATAGTGGAACTGCTAACAGGGCACTCTAGACTTAATGGATATTTTAGTATTATGAAAGTGGTCAATTACACTCTTTGTAGGGGTTGTAAGCACTAGTAGGATACTGCTTTAAATGTCCTCTGTAGCTGTGTAGCTGTGCAGCTTATGGTGCTTATCGTTTCGAGTTCCTGGGTCGACGTTTGCTTGAGCCATGGGAAATTCAGGATATCCATATCAAATGTTTTCTGAAATTTATGTCAGCTAATGGTCTCCTAAGGGACTAATTGGGGATGGTTTTTACTCCTTCATATTTTGGGGATAGCACAATAGACCTATGGTCGCGTTTCTTTGTCTCTGAGCCCCCCCTCCCCCCAGTAATACAGTATAGTAAGCCCACAACTTATTATGGAATTTTTCTTATTTTGTTTTGCACTTCATCTGATAAAATTATTTTTTGTTTGTTTTATTGTAATTTTTCTAATGAAGAATAAATTTTTTTAATAGAATATTCAATACTTTGTTATTATAATAATATTCCTTTTGAAGAAAATTGAAGATATCAATAAGTCAATGCTTTTTAACTCCTTCAAGGGCGGTGGTTCATTTTTGGACCACCTAATTTTAATTCCTAAACGTCACATTGGAACCAGAATAATGGAATGAAAATTTTCCTTTTATCAAGTATGTGAACAAAAGCTTTTGCTTATTTTTAAATAAATGTGTTTGTAAATTCCGGTATCGTTCACTCATTTCGGCATTTTACGAATAGAAGTACCTTGCCCCTGAAAGGGTTAAGGTAAGTCCATTGGCGCATAAGAAATCTATGATTTTTTTTTTCTGCTAACACGGATAATCATTATGCATAAGCTTTATCGGAGACTAGATTTTTATACATGATTTTATTTTTATATTCTATTCGCACCGTTATATTTTTAAAATATTTTTTTAGTAGATTTCTCTTGAACAGTGCTGTATAGCATAGCAACTTTGAGGAGCTTCCTAGTTGAGAGCAATTTAACACCCTATCTTTCGCTTGAAAGTCTTGTAATATTGTGAGCCATTGGGAAAAGGAAAAGCGTAGTTTTAACCCTTAAATGCCTGGTGTTGCCTTTCGGCAACATACCCAATTTATGCTTTTAAAATACTATTAGAATAATATTTAAGCTATAATGCCTAATGTTGCCAATAAAATACATTCTGAAAATATTATTAAATAGATTTTCAACATGTAGATGGCAACACATGTGCTGTTTAAGAATAAAGATAGATTCATTTTTTCTAATATTGCTACATGTTCTTTTTGCATTGTTTGGAAGCTTGCGAAATACCCTATTTTCTTCTGCCGTGAGCAAGTAAAATTTATTTCTTATGATAGTTCTGAAAATTATTGTGTGTTTAATATTGTAGAATTTTAATCAGATAAAATTATTTTTTCAAGTAAAAACCAGTATTGCCGAGTAGTAACAAACTGTTTTTTTATCCGTAAACGATACTTAAAACAAAATATGATTTTTTAAAATTATTTTCCCCATGATTTATTTAAAAAATGAAAGCCAAAAAATATTATTAACATGATTTTTGAAAAATCAGACATTTAAGGGTTAAAGCTGTTAAAGAGGTAAATGGTAATATAATAAAAGCATAAAAATTATTTTAAAATGTAAAAGATTAAGAAATACAATATTAAAAGTTAATAAACTTAAGTCAAAGAAAGGTTTGTATGTAGAATAGTAAAATTTAACATACATAAATAAAATTAGAGTACAGCTATAGTTCTGAAAACTACTAAATTTAAAGTATAAAAGATGAAAAAAAAATTAAAGTTAGAAGATTTCTCTTCCACATATTATTAAAATAAAATAAAAATGTTTCTTTTTAAAAAAGTGGTGCAACCGAATTAAATTTGTTTAACAGCTGCTGGTCCCGATGTGGGGAAGTGACATAGGACTCATAAGGGTTAAATTTAGATGAAATAAGACCACAAAAATATAAAATATGTCTGATAGGTTTAAAATATTCTTAAAAACCCATTTAAATACAATCCATTCAATATTTATCAATAACAAATATATACTTGCTCTGCTTTTAAATCAAACAGTTCAACTTATTTTTTAAAAAGGCCAAGTATTTTTCTTTTTATGTTAGTTCACTTTAATGATATAATATTTTATTTAATATACCTTAGCATATTATATGATTTAGGTACACAGGTTTTCTTTTCTTTGTGTTTTCTTTTCTTTTGTTCATGTATATATATGTATATATTTAAATTTAACAAATAAATGGAATTTTCACATAGAAAAAAATGCATTAGTGTTTAGTGTGATTGTAAGTTTTTAGTAGAACCATTAAGAAATTACAAATTTATATCATATTACCCCAGAATAACTTTTAATGTGATATATCAATATTGTGTTCTGTAATATTATTTTTAAAACAATATTCATTAATAATAATAAAAAGTATTATTTTGATGCAATAATTCTCAGCTGTATATATTCTTTAAAAGCAAAATTTATGTGCATTAAAACAAGACATACACATTTACTCCATAAAAAGGCCTACTAGCCGCATTTTATTTTCTAGCTGACTGCATATAATGTATTTTTTTATTTAATGTATTTTCTGGCGTTTTGCCCTTGTTAAGAATTTCCTACGAGGTAATCTAAATTGAAGAAATAAATGGAAATTTCTTGCATAAAGAAAGGTGTATTCCGGTTATGATTGAATATTTCCTGTAAAAATACATTACAAAAAAATGATTGTAATAAAACTTTTTTCTGTCATATATTGTGTTTAGTAAAGACCACTTATAATATCCACATCGATCAAAGAAATGAAATATTTGGGAAAGAATAATAATACATAATATATAAAAGAAAGACAATTTGTTTGAAAATACACATATTTAATTTCCGTTTATTATAGGTGAAACAATAAATAACATTTTAAAAATGGAAAAGGCAACGGTAATAGCGTTAAACTATATATTGTTTTAAAACTATGTTTAATATTCACTATTCATTGATTTATTGTGATTTCTTTTGAAATCAATTCCACACAAAAGAATTCTCTCTATATTAATTATTTTTTACTTAAACATCTAGATCAGTGGTTCGCAACCTTTTATCGACCACGCCCCACCAAAACATCTGTAAAGTCACTATGCCCCCCCCCCCTGTAATATGTAAATTATGTCTCTTATTATTTAAAAAGTTAACTATATTCACACGGTGGTAGTGCAATAGTGCCTTAACAATAACTATTCATTTCACATTTTTTAAAACTTGTCAAAGAGGTGAATCTATTACCACAAATATGTTTTCAACATAATTTTTAAAATGCAGTGAGATTATACAGCTTTGCCTGGATGTCAAAACGAGATTTGTTGTACTTTCCCAACTTCACTCACTGTTAAAGAAAAGTGTTATGCGGTCTGCATTTTTATCTTCACAAAATATTTTTAAAATACACTTACATTTAACTTTAAAACTGATAAATTCATACATTTTATAATGCATTCTTGTAACATGTAAAGAGTTGATGGAAAATCTTTGGACACTGACATTTCTTTCTATGGATAACACAATACACAAGAAGTATTTCAAGATTATAATCTTTATCAAATTTAAGTAGCCATTATTCCGCATAACACATTCTCTCTTGTTCCATTTCTCAATATCGTTAATTGTCTTCATGAATAGGAGTAGAGAACTTATTCAATAAATAATGGAAAACATTGCGAAAAATTTTAAAAATCACCACCAGAAAAATTATGGACGTTTTAATACATTTATCGATACCAAAATATTCTAAAAGATTATTCGCATAATTATTCTGGTATAAATCTATTTTAAATTTTTGATAGGGAATATTTTAAAAATTCAATAAAAAACAGATTTCTTAAATTTTACTTATATTCCATTTATTTTTAGCCTACAATATTACTTTGCCCCCTGGAAGATCATATTGCCCCCCAGTGGGGCGTACGCCCCACGTTGGGAACCACTGATCTAGATGAATGATAACTGTTTTCTAATGCAAAATACATGTAATTCGATTTTAGTATTACACTAAAATAAGTTAGAAGAAAAATTACATAAAAATATTCCAAATCTGCACGGTTTGTGATGTAATGATTTGAAACGTCATCATTCAATTTTTCACGTATTCTTTCAGATTACGCTAGTTATTATTTATTTCTCCTTGGATATTTATATCCATATTCGAAAACCATAGTGTAACTCAAGCATAATTTTGACAAGTTAAATGATGTTCATGGAATTTTTATGTTTTACAGACTCTGTGGTTTCTTTTATATTGGATGGATAGTATGTATTGTAATAACTTTCAATCAAAGTAAGATAATTTCTTCCTCAGTTCAATACGATCCATGTATTATAAGAGAAAACATAGATATTGTAACACGTAAAAATCTAATATCTAATTATACTGTATCATTTAACTTACCAAAATTGTGGCTTGAATCATTCCATGATTGCAAATATGGAAATAAACATACAAGTAAAAATAAATAATAACGTGCGTAATATGAAAGTGTACGTGAAAAATTGAATGATGATGTTACAAATTATTACATCATAGACAGTGGAATTTTAGACTATATTATTTGTAATAATAATGGTTCGGGTATGGCCGAAACATGTAAACTGTCTAATAAAATTTCTTTTATGTTATTCTCTCACACCTTTTAGCAATTAAAATAAATATTTAAAACGTTTTCAAAAGTTCTGCAATTTTTTAAAAGTGAAATCAAATCTTCAAAATTTCTCTGAAATATCTCACAAAATTATGTACATATTTTAAAGGTTTCAAATCTTCAAAATGCCTGCGCAATGTCTTCAAAAATAATATAATTTAAAGGTAAAGCTAAATATGCAAAATCTCTTCAGATTTTGTAGATTTTCTGAAGAAAGTGAGGGTTTCTGAAGATAATCTTCAGACTATTTTTAGGGGGTGACGTCACGTTTACCAGCTAAAACTTTTCATGCAAACGTTCGCACTCTTGACTTGATGTTCTAATATCAGTGCTCATGACTACAAAATCCAGAAATTTATGTCTTTTAGATATATCCGTATTAAAATATTTACTTATCCTATATATAAAAATATATATAAAATATATAAAAAAAAATAATATATATAAAAAAATTATTACTAATAATTTTTTATACAGGATGATTCATAAAAGATGGGCAGAACTTTAAGGGGTTATAGTACACTTAAAGACAAATAATATTAAATGGGAGACTAAGGGTCCCAGACGTATTCCCAAGGAGATAGGGGGCATTAAAGTTTAGGGTCCGAAATTTCAAATGATTATAAAACATGGAAAAATTGGTCGATTCGTTTGCGGTTTTTGCAAAAAATTTTCTTTATGCCAGTATTTTCTTGAAATAAAATTTTAAAGTTCAATTTCAAAAAATGCCGATAGGGGGCGCTTTAGACTTTGGAGTAACAAACAACTATTTTTTAACGTTATTTTTTGTATTTCTTTAAATGATTTCGAAAGCTTAGACTTAAACTTAAATTTTGATCTAAAAATCTGAGTCCTAACGAGTAGTTAAGTAGCATAAACTGAAATTTGAAATTTGAAACCCTTCTCCCCCCAGAACAAAAATCAGTTATTCCCGATCTTTGTGTCGTAGATTAGGCTCTAACTACTGCCGCGTTTTGCTAAAATTATTCTTTATGTCAGTATTTTCTTGAAAATAAATTTTAAAGAAAATTTTCAAAAAATTCCGATAGAGGGAGCTTTAGACTTTGGAGTAACGAACAACTATTTTATACCGTTATTTTTTGTGTCTCATTAAATGCTTTCTAAAGCTTAGACTTAAACTTAAATTTTCAGCTCAAAATCTGAATCGCTGAGCGTGGTTCAGTAGCGAGGGGAGGGGGTTCAAATTTCAAATTCTGAACATAGTTCAGTTTGCACTACTTAACCATGCCCAACGATTCTGTGCTGTGATACGAGGCAAAAATACAACTTTCGTCAAGGACTGCATAGTCGGAATTCACTCATAAAGGCACTGGCACAGTTGGAAACGTCGCTCATGCAAACGTTAAAGCTCCATTCCTGACGCTAGTCACCGGGTGAAGAAGGAAACAGAAAGTATGCAAATGTCAAATGGGGAAAAAGAAGAACACGTATGCAAAATTTCGACACGATTCAGGCATAAAAACCACTGAACGGTGAGTCAAGTGTAAGTCGCTGTAGTAATGAATCGGAAGATGGTGCCCTTCACGAATAAGGAAAAGGCTGAGATGCATTTAATTTACGGAGCGGCAGATGGAAATGGTGCAGAGGCACAACGAATGTACGGAGAGCGATTTCCCAACAGGCGGTTGCCTAACCGCAAAACTTTCGAGCGCTTGCACAGACAGTTGTGTGAGACGGGATCATTTCTCGCTTCCCGGTCGAATGCAGGTCGTGCAAAAAAGGACGAATCAGTAGTTGTTGCAGAAGCCATTCTGGATGTAGTAGCGGCGCAGCCAAGTACAAGTACACGAACAGTGGCTAGGCAGGTGGATACCTCACAGTCCATGACTTGGAGGGTACTGAAGGATGAGCATTTGCTCCCGTTTCATGTGCAACGAGTCCAGAAACTGTCTCCAGGGGATTATCCAAATCGTATTGAATTCGCCCGCTGGTTTCTGCAGCAGAACGCTCTAAATCCACATTTTGGACGAACTGTGCTTTTCACCGATGAATGTACCTTCACACGTGAAGGTACATTTAACACACACAATGCACATGTATGGGCGGATGTCAATCCACATGCTACGTATCCACATGCTCATCAGAGACGCTTTTCCATCAATGTATGGGCAGGAATCCTCGGAGACCACCTAATCGGACCGTACCTTCTTCCTGAACGCCTCAACGGTAAAACATACCTCACATTTCTGCAACATGTGCTGCCAGACCTGTTAAACGTTGTTCCTCCACGCATCCGGCGGGTCATGTGGTTCCAGCACGATGGAGCGCCAGCCCATTACGTACGAGACGTCCGCAACTATCTGGACATCACATTTCCGAACAGATGGATTGGTCGAGGTGGTCCTGTTGCTTGGCCTGCTCGCTCGCCAGATCTTTCACCCCTCGATTTCTTTTTTTGGGGACGATTGAAGGCTCTTATGTATGAGACACCCATTGAATCCCCCGAGGAACTGGTCGCCAGACTTTCCGCCGCTGTAGGGGAAGTGCTCGAAAAGCCTGATGTTTTCGCGAATGTTCGCCGTTCCATTCTTCGCCGTTGTTCTGCGTGCATAACCTCTGGTGGTCACAATTTTGAACATTTATTGTAATTATATGTTAATAAATATGCTTTGGTAACATAATCCTAATTTGTGTCTTTTTACCTCGTATCACAGCACACAATGTGTGGACATGGTAAACTGAACTGTGCTCAGGAGTAGAAATTTCAAACCCCTCTCCCCAGAAACTTAACCACGTCTAACGATTCAGATTTTGGGCTGAAAATTTAAGTCTAAGCTTTAGAAAGCATTTCATGAGACACAAAAAATAACGGTATAAAATAGTTGTTCGTTACTCCAAAGTCTAAAGCGCCCTCTATCGGAATTTTTTGAAAATTTTCTTTAAAATTTATTTTTAAGAAAATACTGACATAAAGAATAATTTTAGCAAAACGCGGCAGTAGTTAGAGCCTAATCTACGACACAAAGATCGGGAATAACTGATTTTTGTTCTGGGGGGAGAAGGGTTTCAAATTTCAAATTTCAGTTTACGCTACTTAACTACTCGTTAGGACTCAGATTTTTAGATCAAAATTTAAGTTTAAGTCTAAGCTTTCGAAATCATTTAAAGAAATACAAAAAATAACGTTAAAAAATAGTTGTTTGTTACTCCAAAGTCTAAAGCGCCCCCTATCGGCATTTTTTGAAATTGAACTTTAAAATTTTATTTCAAGAAAATACTGGCATAAAGAAAATTTTTTGCAAAAACCGCAAACGAATCGACCAATTTTTCCATGTTTTATAATCATTTGAAATTTCGGACCCCAAACTTTAATGCCCCCTATCTCCTTGGGAATACGTCTGGGACCCTTAGTCTCCCATTTAATATTATTTGTCTTTAAGTGTACTATAACCCCTTAAAGTTCTGCCCATCTTTTATGAATCATCCTGTATATTAAATACTTATATATATAAAAAAAAAGTGTTCGCTTCTTTTTAAATATGACATCATTTTTACTTACTGAAGCATTTCGATTCCCTCCAAGAGTAGCGTTTCAAATCCAGAATTAGCGGAATTAAAAATAGTTAACACTAGAAAGACTGAAACTTAGTATATACCTATATTGCCCCAAAGCAGTCAAAATGACTGCATTGTGAAAGAATAACTAATGTGTAAAGAAATTTGTTTAAAATTAATTTTTAATATTTTTTATTTTATTTACAGTCATATAACAAGTTATTTGTAAGTATTAACAATAAAATAATCTATGAATTATTATTTGTACATTTTATGCAAATGAAAGTGGAAATCATTTTATGTGTACATCTTCCGCAAACATACTTTCGACATTTTTCACATATACCTATTATTTTTTTTGTTGTTGTTGTGGCAAAATCGTACTTGACAAATTTTGTATTTGTTAGAATGAGATGGATTTGATGATGTTGCAGTTGATCTTTCTGGATCTTCGTGTCCTGATGAATCTTTCTGTCTTGCATCTCTGTATTCGTTGGAAAGCTCTTCTGCTGACTGAAACAAGAACTCTTTTCGTTGTCTTTGTATTCCTGTCATTTCTTTGAATCCAAGGATCCAAAGGATTTTCAAAGGATCCAAGCATTTATAGCAGCTAAATCTAAAATATTGAAAAATATTTGGAGGAGCCGTCTACGACAACTAGCTTTTACTGTAATTTTTCCGGCAATTTGATCCGCCATATCAGCTGCAAATTTTGTGCTGTAATAAAATTGAATAGATTCGGTAAAATTTTTTTTACTACTTTTATCAATTTTCACAAATTTATGCTTAGGGACAGTTCCATCGTAACTGACGTAACATTTTATCATCGAATTTTGTTTTCAAATCTATGTAGAAAATTTACTAATAAAGCTAGAACAATTTTTTACAATTTAAAATATTTCTTACTAAGGTCTTAATACAAAAATACCTGCAGAATATTTCAATCTGTCTTTGAGTCCCAAAAATTTAAATTCAAAATTCTGTAACTGACGTAACATAAAATAAAGAAACAATTTTTCTGCATTCATTGAGTTGTAAAAATTATCAAAACTATCCAGTTAAAAAAAGTGATTTAATGTTCTCAACACTAAGTAATGCCAAATTAGAGCAGTAACGTGTTTAATTAATTTCTGAATAATCAAAAAGAAAACAATCGCATTCACAAGTTGCTGGACAGATAATTACACCTTTTTATTTTCTATTTAATTTATATCCAAAATCGTTAATTGGTCCAAATCATCCAAGCAACCTCATAGCAAATTGGTATATAATTTTATATACCTTAGATAAATTCAAATAATATAAGTGATCGTATTTACCTAAATTCTAGTAGAAGAGCAACGCGAAGCATTAATAATATTAAATTATAATTCGCATCAAAATGTAATTATTATATTTGAATAATTACGAATAAAATTAAGAGTTTGCGTTGTGAATTATTTAGACGAACTCTTCCACTTATGAATTAAACTAAAATTTAAGCTGTAAAAAATGAATTGACACACTTTAAATATTATTAATTAAATAATTACAGAAACTTTTTAAAACTTGATTAAATATTTTATTTACATTGAACATAACTATATACAGAAAAACATAATATTAATTCAAAAAATAGAAAGCAACACTTTTGTTTGCTTCTCATTATTTTAAGTATGTTTAATCTTTTAAAAAAAAAGACAATATTTTCACGTACTCTAATTATTATAATTGTTTCTTTTTGCTAAAAGAATAACTCTCTTTCATTTTTAAAAATTACCTTAATCTTATTTAATTATTGGTTTTGTCGGATCTCAGATTACTCTCTACCGTAAAATATCAGAAAAGTATTTTTTTTGATTTTTCATATGATCTTAAGTGGTAAAAGAAAATGTTTAAATTAGTACCTTCTTTTAATATACTGGATGGTGGCCTTTATTCATCAAATTCCGAGTTGTTGCGTTGCTTAGGATCATGGCAATGTGTCATCAGGAACGCATCCTCAATTTGGCTTGATTAGGATCACTCCGATATGTACATCAGGAAGACATCCTCAATTTGGCTTGATTAGGCTCACTCCGATAGGTACCTCAGGAAGACATCCTCAATTAGGCTTGATTAGGCTCGATTAGGCTCGCTCCGATATGTCCATCTCGCCTGGGCTTTACTAGGGCTTACGGGACTCATTGCACGGGCTTTCAGGAGAGCTCCTGCGTCCTCTACATCTTTTTTTCAGACTATCTTTTTTAAACCTTATTCTTCTTGCACACCAGCTCCTGCAGTGGGTGGAACTATTTTTGTCTAGTCCACTGTTATTGGATGTGAGAAGATTTTTTATTATACTTCGATAGGCCTATTAGCTAGCAGTCTGCAAATGGCCCCTTACATATACTTTAATATTATTATCTGCCTTAAAGTTTGGGTGGTCTGAAAAGTCATAAATTTATCCCAACACTTTTATTGAGGCCATAAATTGATTCCAACGTTTTTATGATTTTACGACTTCTAATTATACACCACTTTCCATTGGCTTGTCATAAAACGACACCATGGCGTCTGGCTATTGTTGTTGTCTGAGATCCGAACTCCATTCAACGTTATACATTCATTTTACAATACAACAATTTTTTAAAAAATATATATTTACTATTTAAAATCAACTTAATAATTTTTGTATGAACTTACACTCTTATTTTACTTAAATATATAAACATTATAATTTTACACTCATAATTATATTTTATAAAAAATATTTATACAAACAGAAATAACAAATTACGCAATTTTACTTTGATTTAACCAACATGGTGCGGGAACATATCATAGTTATATGTTGCCCAGCACAAGTGTAACTGACATAACTTTTATTGTGTAACTGACTTTTCAAAGACAATAATAGTATTTTAGTTTGTAAACAGTAATTTACAATGCCTTTTTATTATGATTTTTCTATAGAATATAAAAATATCAAGTTTTCCAATCATACCCTTAAATTAAACTTATTATAAATTTGATCCCCCCCCCCCCCCAAAAAAAAAAAAAAAGATGGTTTTCTGTGGAATTGCCCTTAAAACTTACAAGGGAACCACTTTTGGTGTTGCTCGCACCTAGCATCGAGACCTGGAGCGTTTTGTAGCCCTATACATAAATGTTAGAGAACCGAAAAAATTTCTCTGTTAAAATAATATTTTATATACTTTTTTATACTTTTAATTTTTTATTATTACATATTTATTTGTTTACTAGCGAGCTTGCCCGGCGTTGCCCGGGTATGTCAAAAAACAGCAGGAATTAAGAAAAAGCTCTGAAAATCACAATAAGATATCGCGAAAAATTTTTTATTCGCTTCTCAAATTTTGAAAATCGAAAAAATTATATATTGTGTTCCAAGATTGCATGTTGATTCCTTTCACTAATGTGGAAAAATAGTAGCAAATCGCTAAAAGACACTAAAAATCGCATACAAAATACACTAAAAATCATATACAAAATTCCCGAAAAATTCGAAAATTGCTATGCGAAATCCGAATAAGCTTTATTGAAATGAGGCCAGAATGTACTTTAGGTAAAAAATGGAATGTCAAAAAAATTGCAGCAGATCGCGAAGAAATGTAAAAATCGCATTAAAAATCACAAAAGGTTCAAAAATCACGAAAGTCAAAATTTACTATAATTGGTTAAAAGTTTCAAATCTAATTCCTTTGACCTGTGGGCTCTCTTAAAATTTATGTTTTGGAAATCATGCTAAGCATTAGATCATGTTAGTTTTATTCGTAATTAATTTACTTGGCCTTCCTTAAATATAATTAATATAATTCCTTAAGTTAATATTAATTTTTGTTGCATTAAAATATCTCAATTTGTTGATTTTCTGTAAGCAAGTAAACCCTATTGTTTTACAGTGGAAGTCTATGGGAATTTGGCGAAATATTAGAGATATCGCCAAGTTGGCGTCACTTTTGGCGACTAATTTTGGTCGCCAAATTTGGCGATATATCGCCAAGTTGGCGACAAACTTGGCTTTATTTGGCGACAGAACTGGATCCCCCCTACGGTAAACCCCCTTATATGTATGGAGATGCATTACATGCTGTTCAATAATCGCAGAAAAAATTCGCTAAAAATTCAAAAATCGCTGTACGAATTCCGGATAAACTTTTTAAAAAAGAGAACAAATTTTACTATATTGGGTTAAAAGAAAGAAACCGTATTCTTTTTCCTAATGTGGAAAAATCGAATTAATATAATCCCTTAAGTAAATATTAGTTTTTGTTGCATTAAAATATCTCAGTTTGTTGATTTTCTGTAAGCAAATAATCCATATTGGTTTACAATTGAAGTCTATGCGAATTTGGTGAAATATTAGAGATATCGCCAAGTTGGCGACACTTTTGGCGACTCATTTTGGTCGCCAAATTTGGCGATATACCGCCAAGTTGGCGACAAATTTAGCGGCATTTGGCGACAGAACTGTGTCCCTCTACCGTAACCTGCTTATAGGTATGGAATTGCATTAAATGCTGTTCAATAATTGCATAAAAATTCGTTAAAAATTCAAAAATAGCTGCACGATTTCCGAATAAACTTTTTTGAAAAGAGAACAAAATTTACTATATTGGGTTAAAAGAAAGAAACCATATTCTTCTCACTTATATGAAAAAACTGCCTCAAAACTTAAAAAAGCGCTAAAAATCGCATAAAAATTAAATAAAAAAAATCTAATCAAAAAATCGAAAATCGGGCTTCGAGGTGCAAAACTTCATATATAGACGTACCTTTTCCCAAATTTTGTAGCTCTACGTGCAGTGGTCTCTTCAGAACACCGTCGACACACTTACTCACTCACTTACTCACACACAAACTACTTTCTTTATTATTATAGATTTCACGCCAAAAGTGAGTTAAGTCTCCAAATATGGCGCTACAATTTTTCCGCCCGCTTTATCCAAAGAGCAAATGTACAGAACATATTACTAGAATTATATCAGATTGCGATTTTTTTGTAATTGATAGCATAAGGAACAAATATTAGATTTTTTATTTATTTTTTCCATGCAGACGATAAATATATAAGTAATAAATATAAAATTATAAAAGCTTCGAAGATCATTGAAAACTATTTTTTAGTGAAATACAAAATAAGCAAACTATTTTCTTTTGAAATCAAATGAAATAAAGTTTCGAATGTTTAAAATGAAATGTTGCTGTATTAAATGGTCCTTCGGTAAAAGTAATCATAAAGTAAATTAATATTTTTACACAATTTAGAAAAATTACTGAGGCGAAATAGGTCGGACATTGCAATTTCTAGGTATTATAAATTCAGCTATGACATTTGACTAGGGTTGCCGGGGAGCTCTACTTTTGAAAATGAACGCCAACTGTTTCCCCGCCAAAAATATGAATATAAAGTTGCAATTTTTCAAAATCAAATTCCTGGGTTTTTGAAGAAATTTTCAAACTTTTTTCAATATTTTATACTTATTATTAACTAATTTTTATTTTTAAATGCTTTTCTTTAAAAAAAATTAATGTTAATAGAACTTCGTCCGATAACTGGTCTCTTGCATTTTCAGAAAGTTATGCTGCTGTATATAATCAAGAAATATTATTTCAGCAGAAAAATTTTATCGATTCTCAAATTCCATAATATAGGGCTTTAAAATGCACCAGGTCTCAATGCTAGGTGCGAGCAACACCAAAAGAAGTTCCCTTGTTAGAACAGCTACTCTTTTATTTGGTTTGTTTTTATATATTGTAAGAACACAATTCTGTGATGAATTCTCAAATACAGCAGAGTGGAAAAACGAGGCATGTTATCCTTCGTTTGTATGGCTTCTTTGGGAAGTTCTCTTTTGTTTCCCCTAATAATTCCAACTAGAGTTGTTTGTTTGGCTAATAATTTTGTCGCGATTGACATACCAGTGAAAAAGTTATGGGTTGTGATATTTCTTCCACAACTTGTATATGGTCCTACAAATTTCAGAACAACGTGTTCACTGAGAAACATTGACGATGGTCGTTGTTTATCTTTTCTCAAATAAGGAAGACCATTCAAAGCATATTTGCTAATAACATGTGATGCAAGCCAGAATTAGATGCCAAATTTGTTGGGTTTATTAGGCATATTCTGTGTAAACTGCATCTGGCTTTTGATGGAAATAATTGCTCGTGAACTGTTATATTTTGCCCTGGTTGATAGCAAGCTTGACTATTTTCAATGAAATTATCCCATATTTCTGAAACAGAGGCGAATTTATTTGTTTGTAGGCGCCTACATCTTTCGGTTCTTTTGTCAAAATGAAAAAAACCGTAGGATATCCTTGAATTTTTATCTGGCCATAGTTTTTCTAAAACATTCGGGACCCCACTTTGCTGACCATAAATAACTCAGTTTTAATTTTTTTGCTTCGTAGGCTCCACAAAGATATAAATTCCCAATAAATGCACCTATTTTCGGTAATGCTGTTATCCAATCGTTCCACAAAATTCAGCGGGCTTCTTCTTCTGTGCACTTTTTTACATCTTTGATAGTATAGTTACATACTGTCAACAAGAATGCATTGATGGGATTATCTGCCATAATGTTCCTTTTTGTTTAGTCTGTTTGCCCTTTCACACCCTTTAAAATCCAAGTAGATGGTAACCTTCCAGAAATACCACCTTTGTCAAATTTCGACCACACAGTACCATCGGCAGCTGTTTCGGTCTCCTGAAAGGTGTTTTCAGTTTTTCCATTAGAGTATGAACTACTTACCACCCTACACCTTTTCCTGGGCATATTGATGACACTTTCATTTTCCTCATTTGTGATCGACTCTTCATCGCTATCTTCAGTGTCAGATGTTTCACTTTGAATATAATCCACTTCATCTTTAGATGATAGTAGAGAATTTGTTGCATCTGATTCTATATCAGAGCACTCTTCGCTTATGTTCGTTAGCTTTTCCAATAACTCACTTCTATTCGACATTTCCTTCATGAATTTAGGTCGCAAAATAAAAAAACAAACAACTTGTTAGAACACTGCATAAAGACACGAATAACAAGCGCTACTTTACCTTATTGAGCAACTGCAACTTATCAAGTATACGCCCACATCGATAATTTATAATGTGATGGTAATCGAAAAAAAAATGAAAACTGTTATTTCAATACAGAACCAAACTTTTCATATAAGAAATTTACTCAATTCAATTATAAGAGTCATTTGATTATTAAAAATTTCCCAAGCAGTCAAAAGGACTGCTATTGGGCTATGTAGGTATAACATATATATATATATATATATATATATATATATATACCAGAAATGAAGGAGGGGGACGTAACTACAATTATTAATAAACGCTTTTATATGTTGTACACTGTAAAAAAAAATCTGTGAAGTTACTAAAGTTTTTCTAGGAAACTTGGATTCCTAGAACTTTTCATGTAACGGCAACAACAAAATTTCATGTAACAGACACACTTTTGCGCCGAAAATCAAAAAATCTGTAAGGTTACTAAGAATTTTTTTGGAAACTGGGATTCCGAGAACTTTTCATGTAACTGCAGCCAGGGTTACAAATAAAAGTTTAGTAAGATTACTGAAATTTTATCAGATTCATTTGTAAAGTTACAGATTTTTGTAGCTTTACAAAAACTAGTTTTGTAGATTTGCAGCTTTTTTCGTACAGTTACAGGTGAAAGTTTAGTAAGCATGTAACTTTAGATCTGTAGAACTACAGATTTTTTTTTACAGTATACAAAAAGTCACAAAATTCTATGAAATTGTATATACATAATTGTTTTTCTAATTGAAATTAAAAAGCAGTCAAAATTACTTCCTTGGGCAATCCAGTGTTAAATTTAACAGCATGTAATTGCGTGTTTTTTTAAACGTGAAATTATATTATTTTAAATTTAAATATAAGTTACTTTTAATTTTAATGAGAAAATGTCATCAGTAAAGTTATAATAATTAACATTATTTTCCTTTTGGAAGAATGGAAGTAACCCGATTGCCACCATTTTCAAGAAATTTTATTAAAAACATTTAAAATAAAAAAAATTAAGTATAAAAATAGAATTAAAAATAAAGATAGTGCGGCCTTATCTACAATTTAACAGGATTCAATAAAAATAAAAATATTAAATTTGGTTCTGTAACAGCGGACAAAATCGTAAAAGATGGTTATTTACATCAGCCTGTTTGGTTCTGATAATTGTTTAACCGCGTATATCGATTATATGTCTTAAATTAGTATTTTATTTGTATTTTATTAATTTATTTATAGGTGAAGTTTCCATTTCGATATGGAATATGTGCTGAAAATAAATGCTGAACTAATTATATTAATTAAAGTGAAAACTGTGAAAAGGAGAACTAATTATCCTTTCTAATTGTGTGCACGCGATAGAGAAATATTTTTTTAAATTCATGCTAAAAAATTATTTTAAAAGTCATAAAAAATGAGTAAATTGCAATACAGTTTTCAAACAAATTGCATTTGAAAATGCAATTTTCCCCTATTCACTGGTGTAAAAAGTGAAATTTTTTCTATTTTTAAAATTTTTAAAATGGCAGTAACGGTGAAATTTAATCGTTTGCAGTACCAACGTCAAAATAACATCAGCGTTACGGACGGACAAATTTGTACTTTATAATGTCGATAGATTAGATAAAGAAAAAATAAATAAATCGGTTCTTCCCAAATACACCGAAATTGAACACTGGTGATTTTTCTATGCTAGTAGTAATAGGATTTGTATTTCCTACAACGTACCTCATATATAACTTTATTATATGTAGCTCATATAATCAGACCAATATGATATGTACACTTAATTGAAGTTACATGATAAAAAAAAAATTCTGTTATATTTGTTTAAACTTTTGTCATTAGTGATAAAAATTTACTTTTCAACTTTTCATGTAGTACTAACTGTAGCTTTTATCTATGGTTAATGAAAATTTATTCTTATTATAAATCAGAAGATAAACTCCTTTATTCCACAAAATAAACTTAAAAACTGACTTGAAATAATAGGAATATATTTTTACATGTTCTGGCAATTTGCCTTTGCTTGATATCTTATATCAGATGAATGGGATATATTACACTATTTCGAAATTACATAAGAAAAAAATTAATTTAATGCATTAATAATTTTTCTGTAATATTTTTTTTTAATTTTATTTTCGTTCGTAATAAAAATTTACATTCTTATTTTCCATGCAGTACTTACTATCTGTAGCTTTTATCGATGGTTAATGAAAATTTATGTGCATTATAAATCACAAAATAAACACATTTTTTCCCACAAAAATAAACTTAGAAACTTACTTTAAATAATGTGAATATATTTCCTCTATGTTTTGGCAATTTGCCTTCGTTTGAAAATTGTATTTTTTTCTCATGGATGCGGTATAAGCTAAATAGTAAAAATCCCTGACGGCTCGGCCTACAGCTCCGGGTAGATTTTGAAGATAAGTACTAATTTCAACAAGAAAAACTAAATCGTGATTAGAGATAAACGCACTTTAAAAATTTTATCTGACCACTTTTGAATAGTTTTTAATTTCATTTTTATATAAGAGCTGGATTTATCAGAATCGTGTTAAGGCGAGTATTCAAAAAATATTGTTCCATGCTCAACAGCTCGAAATTGTTTGACACATTTTTGGATTCATTTTTAAAGTGAAAATCATGCAACTTGCTGACGTGATTTTTTAAGACATTTATGAAGGACCTATTTTTTTATTTTTCGTTCAATTAATTAGAACTTAATTTATAATTTTTTTTTTTTTTCAGTCGGCCCATATTTTTCGTTTCCAACACAATCACTTCGAGAAATTCTGTTCAAAATGCCCGTTTTGACATCATTTTTTGAATTATATTCTGCTTCTATAAAAAAATCAATCATTACGGCTCATTATATAGTTTCTGAATAAGAGATCCTACCAATTTGATGCGTTTTAAAGCAAAAATGAATTTAACAATGAGTCAGAAAACAAGCTGTTTGGATTTGAGTACATCCTTCATACGGTATTTTTTTCGTCAATCTCGATGTAATTTTACATTTATTTTTGCTCTAAGCGTTGATACTATCAAACACTTGTCAATATAAAAGTTATAGACAATATTAAGAAGATATATAATAAACTCATGCAGATTTGATATCTTATGAGTGGACGAAGTTATGGATTTTTTTCTTCTTTAAATCCCCCTTTTTGTTTTCGTTTTTAATGTTGTCTTGCATTAAGAATTGGTCCTATCAAAAACTTGTAAATATAAATGTTGTAGATAGTATTAAGACAATTTATAAAAAAATTAATTGGATTTGATATCTTGAGAATTGACGAAAATATGAATTTTTTTTCTCTCCAAAACCCTATTTTTTCACCAATTGAGCCCATTTTTAGTTTTATTAAAAATCTGTCATACATAATTTTTTGGCCAATGTTTTAGAAGTAATAATAACTTTAAAGTGAGTCGATATGTATTATAATTAAGAAGTTATGGGGTTTTTTCGTTTTTCACAAAACCCCTCTCTATTTCCACCTCCTTGGTCCGATTTTTCAAATTAACGAACTTGACCGAGATTTTATGCCCCTTGATTTTATGGAAAAGATTTTGAAAAGATTTGTGCAAAATTATGGAAGTTATCGTGTCCATAAAAAAGGAATATATATATTTATATATAGATATATAGTTTTTTAGTGAGGGTGGTTTTGGGTTCTAGGGGTCATGATCAGTGTAGATCTTCAAAAATTTCCCCGAAATTCCAACATAGGGGAGATGCCAATAGGTAGTATTTCATACGATATCTACTTAAAAATATGTATCATTGTCTCATATAAAAAGTTATTGATATTCAGTTTTTTTTTAAATGATTTTTGTAAAAACGCATTACAAGACATAATATGAACAAAACTTTTTTAACTCATACATAGTGATAAAAAAAAAAAAAAAAAAACATTTATAATGCCTACATCAATCAAAGAAATGAGAAAAATAAAAATAACAAATCGTAAAAATGCATTATTTAAGAAAAGAACTCGGTTTGCTTGAAAATACAAACATTTCATTTCCATTTATTATCAGTGAAAGAATAAATCAAATTTTCGAAATAAAAATGGCGTTGGCAAAAGAGAGAAAGGAATATTTGTTTTAAAAGTGATTATATTATAAATAGATCAACGGTTACATTGATTTGTTTTGAAAATATTTGCATATAAATGTATTTGACGTATTATTTTTATTTCGTAGTTTAATATATTGGCAGAAAATCAGTTTTCTATGGCAAAACAAATATAATTTGATTTATTTTAAATTATAATGAAATTCTTCAAAAAAAAAAAAAAAATCATCCATAAATTCCAAAACGGAATTCATTTTTGTGACATACATTACACTTGACATTATGTGGTCGTCTAATTCTTGTCTGTCTAACTTATAAAATAAACGCATGTTCTTGAATGACGCTAACGCCATACTAAGTGTGGCGATGATCGGACGGATAAACTGCATTTTACTGTAATTTTTTAATTTCTACAGAGCGTGTATTTTCAATTTTTACATCTTTAAATAAGGAAAAATAGGCTTTCAAATATAATTTTTTTAAAAAAACTTAATTACATTTTATTGACATTGCGTGCAATTTCAATTTTTGCATCGTCAAAAATGGAATTTTTTTTTTTTTTTTTTTTAATGTAATTTTTTTTTTTACATCATCGAATGTTAATAAAGTGTTACCATGTAAATCTAAAAAATCTTTTTCATGTAGGTGCTACCATCTAAAACTCACAAATACTATTGTTAATCTAAAATTATATTACCAAGAATCACCCCATACTTATCAATATTCACCCCATGTTGACCAAGAATCAGTCCATGTATATTGGGTGATGTTTAGCCCTCTATTTCCATAATTTATAGACTCATGCACCATTCGTATGCACCCAGCAAAGAGGAAATTGCTGCCAATGATGGAGAAGTGCTGGCTGATGGCCGACCACTGCATGACCGCTGCTGGACAGCTTCAGTCAACTTTGCTGTTGGAAATCATCAGATAAAGTTCTGGTGGGCATCCATTTTATTTCATGCGCTGGCCCACCACTACATGGAAGTGCATGAACTTTTACAGTATTATTGCTGGGAACCCTTACACTAAGTGGCTTTGCGAATATTGAAGATACTGAGTATTTGAACACAAATCTGAAATGAATATCTTAACACAATTTAAGCTGTAAAGCTAATCTTTTTCTAAACTGTAAATAATATACCACCACTGCCACCAACAAAATAAATAAGTAAATGAATAAATAAATAAATTCATTATTTCAACGCAACATTTTTTTTTCTCCTTAAACTTGGTTTTACTAAGCTACAAAGGATTTAGGTTTACATAATTTACAGAGTTGAGAACCAATAATTAAAAAAAAAGCGTAAAAAATAAAGCGTATAATATATATAGGATATTTCTATACAATAATTTCTGTACCAGTTTAATGATTGGGAACATCAATCACAAAAGAAACAAACTTGAAATAGTGTAATCAGCTTGAAAACTACGAACGGTCGTAGAATACGGTTGTTCATGTCCTTGTATGTCCTTGTCACTTGTTCACGTCCGATCACGGAAACCAAAACGGCACCGATCGCGGTTAGTACTTGTGAGGCTGACCACATGGAAATCGCTGCAAGTTCAAATATTTTTATGGACACTTCTACATATATTTCTATAGCTCTTGGTGAAATAGCTTATATAAAAAAGGGCCATAATTCTATAATAGTTTGTTTTATCTATAAGAAATTTTTGTAAAAGAAAGTGCTTGGCCAGCAAAGGAATAGCAGTAGGATAGGTGCTAGCACTGCAGGTAAAGTACCGGATTGAAGTAATGTGATTGCATACCAATGCTGGACTGCTGTTTGACATCACTGATGGGCCAGCTGCATTCCGCACGGACACATTTGTACTGGTTTAAGTAATGGCATAATTGCACTTTACCGCTGATGGCAGTGCTGGATGCCATCTTTTTTTTCCAGCTGATGGCCCACTGTTTCTTTCTTTGCTGGGTACATACATATTTTATGCATATTTCTTTTTCTATATAACTCTTTTAGGTCATCATATAGTTAAAATTTATATTACAGACACCTTATGGAAAGAAAAACCTATTTCGATATCCTTTATTTTTTGCTCAAGATTTATACATATGTCTAGTTAAAATATTTCTTCTGATCAAATTCTGCTTTGAACAAAAAATTGTTCGTGTTACTGAATAATTAGGAATGTATCTATCATCCAGTATTTCTTAACTTTTAATTTAAATTTTAATTGACCAATAATCTCCCATGTTGTGAGTGACCAAAAATTACCCCGATCTGGACTAGCACTTTAGTTGTTTAATACTTCGTAAAACTGTCTTACTTGGTATATTTCAGTTCAGAAAGTTTTTTAATTCTTCCTTCTTCATTCCCTGATTATACCAAATTTTCTAAAAATAATAACTCATGTCTCAACACCTCTCATAATAACAAAATAATAAAAATCTTAAACGAAAATTTCTAATATGAATTATATAAGCTCCTTTTTCATTTTGCAATTGTACCAAACTTTCTAAGAATATGAACTGATGTTTAAAACGTCTGTTATAATAACAAGCAAAAAGTCTCTAAACAAATGTTTAATATTTATGAATTTTTTGAGTTCCTTTTTCAATTCAGTGATTTAAAAATGATCCTAAAAACTTTAACTGGTGTTTGAACGTCTGTGATAATAACAAAGTAAAAAAAAAAAAAAGCCTCAAAAGGAAATTTATAATACACCTTTGCTATTGTGCTTTTAGTTCAATTGTAATATATGTTTCTTCAAATTCATATTCTTTTCTCTATATGGCCTTCTGCCAAAAAGCTTATTATAATGGCACCATTTTATATCACTAACATGAAATCCTGTCATTGGTTGAAAGGACAGGGAGTTAAACCAATGAAAAGATATAGACCCGATAAGGTTGATTGCTTTTGAATGGCGTTTCGGTCTGATGGGGTTATTAACTCGAAGAAATAAAGGCACGTAAGGAGTATAAAAGCAGAAGAATTGCATGAACTGGATTTACGAAATTATTGCGACTGAGAAGGTAATTTGTGATTTTACGAGATAAAGAGAAATAATAAAAAAAACGAAGAAAACAGGATGGAATATGCATAACTGAGGAGCAAATAAATTTGTTACAGGATTTGTGCTTCAAATGTAAATTACTGAATTGCTTCAAGTGCAAATTTTGCGAAATGTGCTAAATAAAGTAGAAAATCTTTTATCCGAAACACTCAATTAACCAAAATTCATTTTTAAAGCTTTTTGTTTTTTTTACTATCACATTATTTCATGTACAAATTCCATTTTGAAAGTTTTTTTTTCTAAATATCATATTCCTCGTGTACAAGTGGTCCTTTGCGAACTAGGAGTAGACATAAATATTTTCGATCCCCTTTCTTAGACTTTCTTTAAATTTAACTTGAGCTTCCGTAAGCTGCGGTGTGGAACGAACGAAGAAAACGAACAAATCAGCGATTCTGAAGTTTTTGAATGCTTTGCAAAATGTTTGTATTGGATGGAGTAGAAGAAATACTGTGATACTGGTGAGCTAACAATATTTAAAACACCGTGATAAAGCTTCAAAGCTTCAAAGCAATCGAAACTGCGACAATTGTTTCAAACCCTTGTGAAATACGTAAAAGGTACTTAATTTCAAAATTAATATTCTGCTAATTTATTCTTGTTTCTATTTTGCTATAGCTTTATTTTTATTAATCACTTGTTACCATAATAAGAAATAGTGAATATATTTCTCCTTAATTTTAAAATTGAAGCATTCTCGACTATCCGAAAATTTTGATTTTCTGAAAGATGGTTAGTCCCAATTACTTCGGATAATCGAGGTTCTACTGTACTGCAAATAGTATAGTCACATCCAATTAGAAGTGAGGATATCTAAATAAAACTTTAGGTTGTGCATTATAATGACAGTATTCTTTATATATTTATTTCCAAGCGAAAATTCGTCACAGAAAAAGAAATACGCCAGGCTTTCCAAACTAAAACTTAGTCCAAGACGCTACAACAACGTCCCTTTGATAAGGGAGTTGACATACTTTGTTGTAACGTGACGAAACGTCACACGAAGTAGGGAACACAAAGAAAACAAATTCTAACAACTTACATGTTTGGATTTCGTTGGCTCGTTGAATTATTCATTATTATTAGTAATTAATAATTAATAATCCCACGATCCAACGAAATCGAAACGTGCAAGTTGCTCGAACTTTATTTTTCCTGCTTCGTGTTATCTTTCGTGACGTCACAACAATGCGTGTCACGGTTTGTCCAATCTAGGGGGCGTTGGCTACAATCTGTATAGGATCATCGCCTGTGGTGTTCAATTCCCCTTTCGAGACCATGTGCCTAAAGTGCTATATAGTGTTTATCTTTGTCAAATGATAAACTAACGTTAAGGGGGTCCGGTGCTCAAAATTCTATTTTTTCTTTATTTATAGAGATTTGTTATGAAATTTATTTCTGAAATATGTTTTGATATAATAAGAATATTGCATGTAAAAAAACCTGAAAAATTTTAAATATTATTTTTTTTTAAATTTAATATTTTAAATTTTAAACATATTTAATTTTTGATATAACTCTGGAAGTACTTACTGGATTTGCAAAATTTTTACGCTTTTGTATACAGAAAATAACATTTTAATTTGTATTCAGGGTTTCTTAAAATATTGATTATGAATTTTATTAAAAAAAAAATTAAGTGAAAAATGAAGTTTTTTTATGAGTGAGTTTTGCATTAATTAACGTATTTTTACAATTATCACTCAGAATTAAAAATCCTGAAGACAGTTTGTTGGAAATATAGCATAAAATCTCTGTTGAAAATTTCATACGTATATCTTGCAAGGAACTTTAGATATATTCTTTTAAAGTTGACAAATCGTGAAAAAATTCATTCTGAGATAAATTAAGTTAAAATTCTCGCCAGAGGGCAGCTGATGCATCACTTCTCAAGGCAAAAGTTGTTACATTTCTGGATCTATTATTAGATAAAAACATGCTGTTTGGGGTATTTAATGCTAAAACTCAGTATTTGTTTTAAGTCAATAAAAAAAAATGCATGTTATTAGAACTTTTAGCCCCGGACCCCTTAAGCTCTCATGCTTTAGATTTACAAATATGGTACTCACTTTGCTGACCTTGAAGGGATAATATATTGAGTTAACATTTTCCAAACCTGAAGTGCAACCTCGCACCGACTGAAGATGTAATTTGCGATTTCTCGTTATAGACAGATCAGTGAGAAACTGAAAAATCTAAATATTCTGTAGCCGAAGTTTCAAAAGAAGAAGTTTAAATTCTTAAACGAACAACAAACTTCTCTGTTAGGGCTTACATAAAAATACATTATTTTGAGTGTAAATCTTAGGAAAATTAGTTCTCATTAGCAACACTGTAAAAAAAAAGTACTAAAAATGTAGATTCTACTGGCAATCGAGACGCCAGTACTATTTCCGTGTTTTAATGGAAATCCCCACCCCCATAAATTCCAGAAATCTGTATTTTTACGGAAATTTTTCCCCATAAATTACGGAAATTTTTCCGTTTTTCGAGAATTTATTGGGAAAATTTCCGTTAAAATACGGAAATAGTACTGGCGTCTTGATTGCCAGTAGAATCTCCGTTTTTTTACAGTGAAGGCTCGAAACGTATAGGGGAATTTTAAAGTTTCTACCACTTTTTCAAAAAGATTATCTTCATGAACTTTTTCTATTACGTGCATTATAGACATTTATCGCGAAGATACTGCTTGAAGCCTATGACAGGAACAATAAAATTTTACCTGTCTGTTTCTTGCCGTAGTTTAGCATAATGACATTCCATGAAAACTTATGCTTTTTAAATACGTCTTTAATTAGTGTATTTTAAATACGGTAATCTTTCTGTATGTATTTCCAAATAAAAATTTATGACACATAGAAATTAATCCAAAATAACCGTCTTTTATACACATCATGAAATATTCGTTAGAAAAGCTAAATGAAGGATATAAACTTTAAAACTTTCCTTTCTTGTAAATAACGTTTCAATTTGATGAGTTTATAAACTACGTGAAATAAGGGTACATAAAAAAGCGTAATGGCTGCAGAAATGCATGTACTGATTTTACAAAATTAATCCGATTGATGAGTTAGTTTATGAAAATGAGATAATAGAAAAAAGTCATACTTTGTGGAAGGCTTTCTGAAAACAAAAGGCTTTAATATTGAAATAAGTAATACACCACTGTGCCACGACTTGTTTTCAAACTCATTACTTCAATAGTAAACTGATAAAACTGTACTAAGTATCACGATTATTTTAACTACATTCGATGAACACAAGAATATCTATGTGAGGTGGTAATGTGTGTATTTTAATGGCGACAATCTAAGTATGTTAAGTTTTGTGATTGCGACAGAATACAAATAATTGCAATTTTAAAGTGTTTGTTTCCACGCAAGAAGATGTAATTTACAAAATTTATTCAGTTTTTCATTCAGAAAAAAACTGGAAGATTTATGTGGTTAAGAATTTCTTAGCGTAGTGAATTTTCAGTGATGAGTATCACTACAGCAGTGATCACAAACTTGAGCTACCACTTGAACTCACGCTACAGAGGTACTTTGTAAACATTTTTATAGGCACTTACACAGCACATAATTACACGGTGCGTGTTATAAATTTATAAAAATTTTGCATCTTATTTAACGTATTTCATATCAATAAATGTATTTCGAAAGGTATATACCATAACATTGATTTTTGATATAGAAGTGTTACATGGGAGATTCTCAAAAGGTGGGCTCATTAAACGTTAACTATATGTAATTTTTAAAATTTTCAAATTTAAGGTCATTTTTTTTAATAGTATAGTATTTTGCCTATAAATATAATATATAAATATTTTTAATAGTATGTCTACAAAATTATACAAAAACATTAAAAGACAGCAACTATTCTGGAAAATTAATGATTAAAGCATTTAATTAGCAGTTGTGTACGTTACAAATTTTGGACATTTTTTCGCACGTAAGTTACAGATTTTGGACGTTACTCTTAGTATTTAAAAAATTCTTAAGACTAAGAATGTAGTAAATGTGTCTGTATACATATATATACGCATAATTAACTTTTTGTTATGCAGTAGTAATAATAATAAAATCAAATGCTTTGTTACGTACGTTACTTTCGGACATAACAAAATACAGAAAAATTCTTTATAGAAAAGTCCTTCTATCTTCAAAAAAGCAATAAATCAGCCTGCCATTTCTTAACGAAATTATCAAAAAATCATCCGTTTCCTTTATGCATTCGTTGTTTACCATTAGAACCACCTGGAAAAAAGTTAAAACTCTTTTCCTTGGTGGTACATTGGGGCAGTTAACGTTATGAATGTCCGAAATTGGCCTCTTTAGCATAAAATAATAAAATTTTAAGATATTTATACAAAGCTTTTACAATAAATTATGTCATTTTCTGTCTCTGAATAGAATTAAAAACTCAATGTAAAAAGAAAAATAAATAAAGTCAATTTTAATTAAAGTTATGTTTGAAAGGCTTAAAGTTATAACTTGTGTCCAGTGCCTACCTTTTGAGAATCGCCTACATGTAGATAGAATTCAACCTGTCGAAGGAATACAAAGTTACTGGACTGCTGAAGCGAACAGGTAAAGAAATTATAAAGTTCAATAACGTCACTTTTTGCACAATTTTCAAAGTCAAAAATGTTTAACATTCTGATTCTGCAGTCGGTATACTACCTATGAAGAAGCATAATGTAGGCAAATATTATATACACTCGTATATTGTGCACAGAATACAGGGTATCATGAATGAAAATTACTGAAAACTCAAAGCGAAATCATAGCAAAAGATCTAAACAGTCGGGTGTATAAGTTAGCCAGATGGTTACAGGAGATATCAGATACAGATAATTCGATCTTAAAAGAGGCTAAAAGTTTTCTTTAACTAAACACTTGCTAATTTATCACACGTACCCAAAACTGTTAAAACATTTTTTGTTGTAGAAGAAGGTACTGGTAATTGCTTATCTTACGTAAATTTACAGGAAGATGAAAACAGAGATTATGTTCAAAAGAAAGAAGCTATTCTGCAAATTTATCGTAGATTCTGAACATTTGTGTGTTTAAATAACCAAAGAGCTAAACTAACATGCATAAAAATACCAAAAAAATGTTCTTAGGCAGATCTTTTCAATAAAAATTTACATTATATTGTGTTGTGTCATTTGTAGATTTGAAAATTCATATTGTAAATTCATTTGTAAATTCATATTATGAGTAATTCATATTGTCATTTTATAGAAGAAACCAGTATTTTTCTAAAAATAAATACGAGAAAATTATTGTTAGAAAAAGCTCACAATAAATTGAAAACTGCTATACTTCAGCTGAAAACTGAAATGAATTTAATTAAACCCCCTGTCTTCCTCTTCCGATAAATTCCTAGAACAACCAAAAATTTCTTCCCTAAAACAGAAAAAAAGGTTTCTTGATCAAATGCTTTGAAACAAGAACTGGTGTAAATTTACTGTGAATATCTTAATTTTCTTGGATTTTGAAAGGGTTTAAGAAAACGTAGTTTTTTTTCCATAACCGTCTCCATAATTATCCACACGGATTGAGGTTTTATAAATGCCGGCGGGTTTCAATAAAACTCCAAAAAAACCCCACAAAGACTGGATTTTCTTTAAACCTTGGTGTTTACAGACATTTTTAACAATTTAGTTTCTTCTAATGAGCTTTAAAATCCCTCAGCTCGTAATCAGTGGGATTTATAGGTGTAATCTTTTTTTTATAAACCAGTGACAGTTTTGTAAAATTTGATATGACTAACCTCAGGGCAAAAGACTCACTGGAAAAGCCTACGTAAGCCCCTTACTAAAACTACAATTGATTTTTTTTTTATCAGTTTTAATTTAGCAACAGCTCAGCCTAAACGCTAAGGCATAAAGTTTTTCAGTCCAGCCTGAACACTAAATAACTTTAATTTTACTATTTCAAAAACATAAAAATCTTTAAAATATCTGCGTAAATATCACTTTCCCTGTTATTTGAATGTACAAAGTGTTTATTTCTTAAAGTATAACTGAATTTTACAAAACTATTTATCATTTGAAAAGCATTTTAATAAAAAATATATTAATTGATTTTCGTTCTTGTTTCCAGCGGTCTAGCAGAATAGGCATGGCAAGGTGGCGTCCAATGGAAACCTAAACTAGAACTTTTGCTAAATTATTATCTTGAAATACTAATATATTTTAAGTTCGTTTAGGCTCCATACTTTGGCGTGATATAAAGATATAAAGAAATATAAAGAAAAGATACTTTCAGATACAAAGAAAAATGTTGCATACCTAAGAATTATTTTTATTTCTAATATCTTGTTAACTAGTAACTTAAGAGAGGTAAAATTAACGGTATGTTTTTTTATATAATTTTTCCTACTTTGCTATTAATTACATCTCTCAAACATGATACAAATTAATATATATATTTTTCATAATTAGTCCTTAATAAGTTTTTCTTTCTTTTTCTTTTTTGCAAAAAAATGCATGAAAGAGTTGTGTAGTGTTATAGTATAGTGTTAATGTTTTCATGTACTAAATGAATCTGATGTTCATTTGATTGAAAAGATTCAATTAGTCCTACAAGTGGTTTAAAAATTAAGACATTTTTTTCAATACGAATCCAAAACACGCCATCTAAAAGTCTTATGTTTAGCTGATAAGCTTCTTCACTAACTGCAATAATTTGTAATAAAAGCTTATTATATTTTATGTTTTTAATCTTTCACAGTTGTCTGGGATAATAGTTTCTCACCACAAGGTAATTTCTCATTATTGCTTTCTAAGCATTTAATGCGTCTTATTGGCTCTTTTGTGTACGTTAACATATTTCAGAAATGTTACTCATTAGGGTTGGGTATTGGATCAGTCAAGTTTTTTTCGTCTACTGTTGGAGCATGAACACCGCCATTTTTCTGTTTTCGGAGTAAATTTCTGTTTTTTCTTTCAAAATGGTACAATTTATTTGACTTGTATTAGATACTATAACTAAGTGAACAGACAGAAAACTTTCTTCTGATCTCGTACTGGCTGGTAGGACGACCTGTTTGTGACTGATGAAGAAAGATTTTTAAACATATTGTACAACCTTATTTTTTATTGTATATATAAGAAAGGTCTTTCTTTGGTATTATGAGACAAACATTTAGAAGACCTAATTTATTTATGGTAAAAAAATATTGAAGGAGAAAAAAATCGATTAAAAACAAACTTTAAAATAGCTTGAGCGTTAAAGGTTTATAAGGCAATGCAAAAAATATCCTCATTTCGTTTTTTCTGGCAATTTAAAGGATTCCTTTTTTTTTTCTTTTACATTTTCCACCTTGAATTTGATTGTGCATTGTATGTAAATGGTAACTTCATTTGATGGTTCTCACTGTACCAATTACAATTGTTAAATAAACGTTGAAGTGCGAGTATTACTCGAGCTCAGGGGGTTCCGTAAATAAATATATGATATTATTAACAAAATCGTTGCTAAAAGAATAATAAGACTTTGTAAAAAAAACTATACAACGAAGGGTTGTATATAGCTGTATATACTACAAAAGTATGAACAAGTATACCATAAAAGTTCAAAGAGATATGAAGTGTAAATAATATCAAATAATCCTATTCTGTGCAACTCTTTTTTAAATTTTTCCTAATCTGTTTGTGATGAACTTAATTTGGCCCTGATAATAAACGTAGTGCATATTTAAACTTCATTCCATAAAACTAAATTCAGCGTAGTAATAAACTTTTCTTTTACAGTGCATCTAAATCAAAACCCTTGATTAAAATTTAAACTTGGCATTGTGCTAAGCGCGCTTCGAATGGAGATTGCAAAGTTGCAACGCCATATTGTGTATTTTAAATGAAAAAACATTTACAATGAAATACTACTACTATGGAATTATTATCAGGTTGTAACGAGTTTCGCGCCACAGCTAATTTCGTCTTTTCAAACAGTTCGCGTTGTCGTATTTGCCCATATTTTGTCAAACGATTTTTGGCATTTGAAAGAAAGAGACTTCTTTATAACACTGTGTTGTGAAATTTGTAAATACAGGGTGTCTGAAATGGAAGTATTACGCTACCAGATTAGAATCAGCATTTACTTCCAGTTCTGTTGCAAAATGTCAACAACATGTCACCGAATCAAGTGTACAGCTTTAGGCACTACTGTTGAATCATATGACACTGTTAAGTTTTGATACCGAAAGTTCAAAAACAAGGACTATGACATTCAAGAAGCAGAGCGCTCTGGCCGGCCCATTGATGTTGATGAGGCCCGCCTGCGAGAACTTGTGGAAGAATATCAGTATTCAACCACTCACTCTAAGCAGTTAGACGTTAGTGCCATGTCCATTAGCCGCGCTATGCTTAGCATAAACTTGACACAAGTTCAATCACTAGGTGCCGCATGAGCTGACTCAAGCAGATAAGTGCAGACGTGTTCAGGCCTGCACTAATCTGCTCGAATTTAACTTATCAACGCCAGGACAAAATTCTGGACCGTTTCGTCACTTGTGACGAAAAGTGGATTCACTTCAACAACACAAGCCGAAAAAGGGGTTGCTCTACGCCCGGTGAGCCAGTCGGCAGCGTCGCAAAGCCCAATTTGACTAACAAAAAGATAATGCTTTGTATCTAGTGGGATTGCCGTGGTATTATCCACAAAGAGTATCTGAAAAAAGGTAGAACCATGGACAGTAAAGGGTACAGCAAGATGCTAGTCCGTTTTGATGCTGCTATCAAGGTAAAATGTCAAAACGAGTTCCGGCGCAAGAAGTTAATGTTTCATCAAGATAATGCTAGATCATATATGTCTGCATTCACCGGCTGGACTCTGTATGGACTCAAATGGGATCTTTTGCCACACCACCATATAGCACCGACATCACTTCTTCGGACTACTACCGTTTTTCACACTTGCAGCTACATCTTGCTGGTGCTATCTTTAATTCTGCACAGGACGCCCGAAATGAGGTTGATCTGTTTTTGGACCTGCGGCCCCCAAGTTTCTGGGCCGAAGGATTTGAAAAACTACCAAAACCTTGGCAGAAAATCATAGATTCGGGTGGTGATTACTACCTTTACTAAAGGCACTGCTTTCATGCTCTTTTTTTTCTAACTTTATTAAGAACTTTTTTTTGGCGGAAAACTTTCGTTACAACTTGATATTAGTTATACAACAGAAATATATACAATTAATGCTCAGTTTTACAGAAACATTATTCTTGTATTGCAGAGAAAAATACTTCTTGGCAATATTTATACAGTATAAAATTATATTGGTTAATATAAGATATAGCCAGTTTATAAAAATATAGTCAATACAAAAAATATTTTCAATTCTTTTTTTTTTCATTACCATATTGCATAACCTGCTCACACTAAAAATATTTAATTTAGAAAAAATCAAATAGTACTCTAATTATTACATTTTTTATCACGGATTTTAAGTTTAAAATCAACATATATAAATTAATTTGACACCATCATTTTAAAAATTTGTAGAATATTTTTTTTTTTTTTTTTTTTTTAAATATAGCTCAATCTTAAAAGCTATTTTTCAATGAGAAAGTACTTTAATTAAAATAGATAAAGTTTCTTTTATTTTTGTTTTACGTTCTAGTGTATGTGCTTTATACTTTCCCGAATTACAGAGTGGAAAATAAATTTTACTTATTTTCCAAGGCATAATGCCAAACTTTTATATTGTACGTGACATTTCTGTATCCAATTATTAACAAGGACTCGTAATTCTTTTTTGGCCTTTTTTTTATAAGAATGCCTCGCGTCGTGTATAATGAACATTTCTGTGAACATATGTCATTGGGATTAAGTTTTCAGTGAGTACGTAGAGAGACAGAAATTTTATCTATATTAATTAAAAAAAAAAAAAAAAAAAACGTAAAATGATTTCACTATTAAAAAATATGTTTGTTAATCTAGGACAATACAGGGTGCCCGAGAATTGTTAGGTACATTACAAAATAAATAAAAAAAATTATAAAAACAGTAGCAATAAAATGTGATCACTATAACAACAAAAGTTAATATATTTGAATATGCGATCCCTTGGTGGCTCGTAGTACGTCTAAGCCAGTGGTTCCCAATGTGGGGCACACACCCCACTGGGAGACGATTTGACTTTCTAGGACAAAATTCCAAATTTGTTACTCAGTCATTCGCTATAAGTTTCTTTTGTCTTTTTACCCGACTGCCAAGAAAGGGTTATGTGTTTCACACGTACCTGGGTATGTGGCTTTCTTTATACCCTCGAACATTCTAACGAATGGATGGATTTTAATGAATGAGGTCTCTATCGATTCGTCTTAAACGTCCGATGGTTATAGGCTATGTTTTTTTTTATAAATTCAAAATGGCGGCAGAGACGAAAAAAAATGTTACGCACCCTATTGAGTAGCACATCATTGGATAGGTCTTTCGAAATGAAGACGACGTTTCATTGACTATTCTATAGTCAGAAGCTCCGTTTAAATATTAAACAACCTGGAAGTTGTGGCGGCTGTAAAATAGAAAATAGCGGTAGAGACGGAAAAAAAATTACGCACCATATTGAGTGGCATATCATTGGACAGGTCATTCAAAATGAAGACAATGTTTCATTCGCTATTTTACAGTCAGAAACTCCGTTTAAATACTACACGACCTAGAATTTGTGTAGGTAGGATCTCTAGCTTTACTACAACTCTAAACTTCATAGACATCTATAGGCCTCATCAAAACAGTGTTTATAGATAGGAACTAACAATTAAGCGCAACTTAAAAGTCATCTATACAAGTAAATAAAAAAATAGGTAAGTAATATAAAAATAGTTTCACATTGGTTAGAAATAATTAATTAGTTCGCTTTTTACGTAGTCGGGTTTTCGATTTTTTAAATTTAATTAAATGTAATATTGCAGACGAAAAATAAGTGGATTACAAGTAAAATTTAAACAATCAGATTTCGCAATTGAATTTTTAAAATATTCTTAATGAAAAGTTTAAAATAGATTTAACACCAGAGTAATTGTACTAATAATGTATAATTTTTTAGTATTAAATTTTACTATAACTTTTCTGGGACTGAATTTTACACTTTCTCGAACGCTTTCAATTATTTACTGAATAGCTTTCTACTTGTATTCGCTCTGCTATATGTCACAAAAGTAGTTTTTTATATGGGAAACTATTTAAAATTATATATAATTTTTCTGGGACTGAATTTTGCAATTTTTCGAACGCTTTCAATTATTTACTGAATAGCTCTTTACTTGTATTTGCTCTGCTATAAGTCACAAAAAGATTCTTTTATACGGGAAACTATTTAAAATTTTATCTAACTTTTCTGGGACAGAATTTTACATTTTTTCGAACGCTTTCAATTATGTACTGAATAGCTTTCTACTTGTATTCGCTCTGCTATATGTCACAAAAAGATTGTTTTATACAGAAAACTATTTAAAATTATATATAATTTTGACTGTCTTGAACATATGTAACCTAAAACATACATATGAAATATCTGAATAAGGTACTACTTCATAAAACTTATAAATCTCAAATAGCATTAGAAACGGAAATGTGTGGATACTAAATATCTATGGCTCTAGTGCAGGCATCCTGCACAGTAAATAAATTTACATGATGACAAGTACATTTTAAATTTTAAAACCAGATAATAACATGGAAGCCAACTAATCATATTAGAAAAATAAAATCAGAAAAATATGTTGTGATGGAGAATTATGGGTACTTAAATTTAATAAAGATAAGAATCTTAAAATGCTTCTTGTGTCTTGTGTTATTCATGGAAAGAAAATTAGTGTCCAAAGCTTTTTCTAGCAACTCTTAATAAGTTAGAAAAATGAAGTATTAAATGTGTGAATGTTATCAAAATTAACGTTAAAGCAAAATTAACGCTCTTCAGGATATTTTGTGAAGATAAAATTGCAGACCGTATAACACGTTTTTTAACGTTGAGGTAAATTAGATAAGTAGAACATAATTCTTTTTGGCACAAAGGCGAAGATGTGTGATCTCATTGCATTTATAAAATTATGTTAAAAACACATTTGTGATAGAAGATTGACCTCTTTAATAAGTTAAAAAATGTGAAATGTTACGGCTATGTTACGCATCCACCGTGTAATTAGAGTTCACTTTTTTAAATAATAAGAGACATAATTTACATATTAAAAGGGGGGGGGGCATAGTGACAATACAGAGGATTTGGTAGGGCGTGGTCAGTAAAAGGTTGGGAACCACTGGTCTAAGCAGTACTCGATTTCATTCCATGTATTTGACAGAATCTGAGTAGTGATGGAATGAATAGCAGTTGTGATTCGCTGCTTGAGTTCCTCTACATTAAGACAAGTAGTCTTATAGAAGATATCTTTGACGCAACGCCAAATGGAAAAATCCAAGTGTTTTAAGTCTGGCGATCGTGTAGGCCACGGAATTGGACCACCGTGACCAATCCATCTGTTGTGGAAATGTTGGTTGAGGCAATTGCGCACAGACTCTTGATGGAATTTGTTGATGGAGGTTGGAGGATGGATACTCTAAACCAGGGGTTCCCAAACTATGGTACGCGCACCAGTACTGGTACGTGAAACTCTTGCTACTGTTACGCTAAAGTCCGATACTGGTACGTACAATGAATATAGCATATTACTATAACAAAAGAATGCGTGAATTTACCATCCTGGAAATTTTCCAATGCAAATAAGAGGCTCTAAACTCTTTTCTTTTTCTAGAAATTTTCCAATGCAAAGAAAAAGGCTGTAAATTCTTTTCTTTTTTTGAAATTTTCGAATGCAAATAAGGCTGTAAACGCTTTTCTTTTAAAAAAATTTTGAATGCAAATAAGAGGCTGTAAATTCTTTTCTTTTTTTTTTTAAATTTTCGAATGCAAATAAGAGGATGTAAACTCTTTCCTTTCTTTAGCAATTTTCGAATGCAATTAAGAGGATGTAAACGCTTTTCTTTTTTTAGAAATTTTCGAATGCAAATAAGTGATTGTTAACTTTTTTTTTCACCTATTACTAAAAATTATTACATAATATATGAAAAATTTAAAATATGTAAAAAAAAAAAAAAAAAAACCTAAGTTTAAGATTGATCGAAGAAACAAATTTAATTAGAAGAAAAACCATTTTTAAACATGCTTTTTAAATTGAATTATCTGAAGGTAAAGTTTGAATGCGTAGAAATAGGAGAATCCTGTTTGAATATGAGTAATTAAAATAATTTTTATCCCAAATATACTTTATAACGTCCTTTTATTCTCTTTCTCCTTTTTTTTTTTTTTTTTTTTTTTTTGTTCTGGAAGTTTCGATAGGACGTGTTGAAAATTTTACTTCGGTGTTAAAGTAGTATTTCAAATATCATTATTTATATAACTTTCTGGATTGAAATTCTTTTTTTCTTTATCAAACGTGTACCTTTCTTTCTATTTCATAGAAATCAGTTTTGAATGCAGTAAAGTTATTTAAAATCGCGAATTGAAATCAAAGAATATATGGGAAGCTCCATTTTTACAGTTTTCCCCTATATTAGCGTTACATTTGTTACCTGGTGGTACGCAGAAGTATGAACTTCGATTTAGTGGTACGTCAGTCAAAACGTTTGGGACTCCCTGCTCTAAACGATAACATATTTTTACTTTAATAACAGATTTAAATTCTGAGAGCCATAATACGCACATTGGTTTCTGCTGTACAGCCGACATGCAAATACGTTCTTCCATCTCTCCTGTCGAAGACTTTGTGACCAATCTAGCACCATCTATGATATATTCTTGGTAAAAAATTATGCAGAACAAAAGTTTGGACATTCTCTTAGTAAGGCGTATTTCAAATACCCTGTTACTATTTATCGTTTATTATTAATTTAGTTTTGTAAAGTGTCCGAGAATTCTCGGATACCCTGTATATTATTACCACGATCGCAGTCACCTCTACCGAATTACACTGTTAAAAATTTTGTGATAGGTTGAACCAATTTTTGGTGCTCCAGTAGCTACAACCATAAGATGGTGAAATCTTAATCCAAAATTTGCAGCTAAGGCTCTACCGGAGCTCTAAATCTGGGAGAGAGATTTCACCATGAGAAGATTGCAGCAACTGCAGTGCCAAAAGTTGGTTCAATCTACTACAAACTTTTTAACAGTGTACTAACCATTTGGAAAAGTGTTCTTTATCTTTCAAACCTCAGAAACCAATATAATTCCAAGCTTCCAAGAAACATTTACAAAAACGAAGTTTCTTTTGCTGCCACTGATTTTTGCAAATATTTCCGAGTATTTTTTTGTATACTGTATTAATCAGTTTTCCATCCCAAAACATAGATTTTTCGTACATTTATTCTCAAGTAAACATTTCGATGCTGAACAAAAGTGTTTTACAGACAAACATGGTAAGTTAACAGCATTAAAATTAATATTAACAACAAAATTAATATTGATTCTTTACGCTTACATGTATAAATTCAATTACGCAGCCGAAAATGTTAAATGAGAATGCATAGTACCAAAATAACCGATATTTCTGATTGAGAAAACTGATTAATACAATACAAATGTAATTGAAAGCGTTTTCGAAAATTAGTGGTAGTAAAGGAAACTTTGTTTTGATTAAGGATTCTTTATATCTCGTAAATATATTGGTTTCTAGTGATAAAAAACGCTTTTCGGAATCACCGGTAACTCGGAATAGGTTATTGTATATTTTCTTTCTTAGCTATATTCTATTTTCGTTGATTAGGAAACATTTGCCTTTTATAGATTGCAGTTTCTATATTATAAAGGACAAACATATGTGCGCGTAACGCATACGTCATTCTGCGAATGGCAACACTTTGAAATTTGAAATGAATTTTCGTTTTGCAATTTTCGCTAACGAAAATTTTTAACCTTCTACACACCGCACATTTTTAGGTTTTACACCGTCCTATAAGAAAATAAAATATATACTTTTGAATGCAGTTTGTCTGAAAGCTGTATCTGAATTTATTTTTGAGATATTAATTTTTTTATAGCTTTTAATACCAATTTTGTAATTGTGGCAACAGAAGTACTCGATTTGTGTTAAAAGTAAAGGGAAAATAGTAGATTACCGTACTTTTTTGTTGTCATTTCCTCATAAAAATTGAAATTAAAATATATGCTATAGCTGAAATACCGTCTGAATCCAATGAATTTTGGTTTTATTTCGTTTCTGTTAATCAGTTAAACGTTTCTTAGTTTATAGCAAAAATATTTTACAAACGACATAATACTTTCTTTTTAAGAAGACGTATTTTAAATAATTGTGTATTAAATGATTGTTGTTCCCTTCACAATTACTTATTTCATATCAGAAAGCTGAAATAATGCAATTTTATTTATGCGCGTGTAATAATATTTTCCATATTTTGAAAAAATGATTTCTGATAATGACTTCTGATAAAACATGGAGCTATTTATAAACAAAAACAAGTGAAGACATATGTAACATTAAATACCGGATTTTTTTGCCGAGCTTCTTGAATAAAGATATTGCTTTTTGTTGTGTTTGTGTATTATTCTGCAATAATTGCGTCATTTGAATACTTTTCTTTATGTGGATAGACTACAAAATTTAAGAATTCTAGAAGCTCTGTACTGTATAGATGTTGTTTAAGACTGAATCATAAAAGTGGAATTCTTTAGCGGATATCATTTGATGTCATTTGATGTCATTTGATGTGTCATTTGAATGATGTCATTTTATAGAAAAGCGTGTTTTTAATTCTTAAAACTGAAACATGTTTCGTAGAAGTCATTTCACCTCAGCTCCTTGAAATTCTTCACAGGTGAAAAAACGTCTTTTAAAAATAACGTAATCGAAAGCACAGGCTGATAAAGCGCAATATTTTACAAAAATTTAAGTGTTTGTTACGAATTTTGTAGGTTTATTATAAATCAAAGAAACATTTCCTTCTTAAACATTTTCATTCGTCGATGTTTGACGAGTACCACCTCGTTTATATAATGTACCGGTTGTACTAAAATGGAGTGACTGATTTTAAAATTCAATAACTTGCAAATGGTGGCAGCTGTTAAAAAATTTCTCTCAGTAAGGTTATGTAAGATGTGAGGCGTTGTTTACAGCGACTCTCGATTTTAGTTCCGAATAGCAGTAATAGATGGCGCTGCTAGCAATAGGCGTTAAATCGAGGGCCATTTTTTGTCCACTTTTTCTTATCCCATAATTGAAGCGAAAGTAGCAGGTTAAATATATGGAGTGGGTCTTAGTCGCGAATGCAATCTTGCTCTAAGCGAGCCATTTCATATATTAGCCTCCTATCGTCGCATCAGTGCTGGGAGAAGAGCGAGGCCAATAAACCGGGACTCAATTTAGCACCCATTACATGCTGTGCTATTTTACTGATACTACTTGATACTCCTATTCCTTGAGCTCCATCTGTCGCTGCTATCTGAGACTAAGACCTGGAATCGCAGTAAAAAATCACCTGACGTCTCGCGTAACCTTTGTGCAGCAATTGTTTTAATAACTGTCACCATTTGCCAGTTATTAACTATGAAAATCGGTCAGTTTATTTTAGAACACCCGGATGCAATGTATCTATTTATATTTATTGTAACGTTTAACTAAGCGTTTCATCACTTAAGACAGTTGTCCCGTATACGATCCCTATGTACAGTTTTTGTTTTTTAGTACTAGTACATCTTAGTCGTGAACCAGCACTGAAAAAAAAAATCCGTAAAAAAAACCCCGAAATGTACTAGCAGCTAAATTGCCATATATTCCCCGTTTTCAAGAGGGAAATGTTTCGCTATTCCAGAGGAAAATTTCTTTTTCTTTTAGAAATAAATGCGAGCAGTATATATACATATATATATATATATGTATTTATATCATAACTATACATATAAATAAACATGTATACGGTTCGTATTTCATACTATCAAATCAGTTTTTTATCGCTTTGCCTTCCTGAGGATTCGAACTTCGGTTGCCGCCATTCGAGGAGGAATGCATTATCGCCTTCACCACCTTGCCACATCCAATGCCTTGGTTATATTCTGTAAGGAAAAAACCTTGAAATTTACAGCAAAATTTGCTACAGATGGAGCGGCAAGCCTAATTTGTATAAAAATAGCAATGAGAACAAGTAACCGTAGACTCCAAAAGATTCGCACATACCTTGGGAAATTTGAGTACAAGAGAATAGAGAGGTCTCTGTTGTGTCACATTGGATGAATGCTTGACGTCACTCTCGCACTCAAAATACTAGAGACCCTTTATAAGCCAATCTCTAGTCCATTACAGTGTTAATTCTGTTAATTTATCTTGTTTGTCTATAAAATATGTTTGTTGAACCCAAAAATGCTTACTTGAGAATGTATGGCATCCTAAAAGCCTATTTTCTGAATATACTTGGAATAATTTGTTATTTATTCGAGCTATGAATTAAGAACTCCTTACTAATTGTGACGCTTCATTCACAATCCCAAATTTTACTTCACGTGCCCTAAAAGCCCATCTGTAATCCTTCACGCAGGCTTAAGAGGCAGGCTCGACCCAAATACTAAGACATACACTTTCGCTTAACCTTATATACTCTACAGATTGAGCGACGAGCCTAATTTGTATACAATAACATCGAAAACAAGTAACTGTACACTGTTAAAAATATCGTGAAAAATGACCTCTGTTTTTCAAGGATATCTATTTTCTGACAAATGAGGACGCTTCATAGGTGTTAATGTAGCGTTCTCATTGGTCAGAAAATAGAGAGCCTTTAAAAACAGAGGTAATTTTTCACGATACTTTTAACAGTATAGACTCCAAGAGATTCACACATACCTTGGAAAATTAGAGTAAAATGGAATAGAGAGTTCTCTGTTGTGCCACACTGGTTAAACGTTTGACGTAACGCTTGCACTCAAAGTACTAGAGACCCTTTATAAGCGAGCCTGTAGTCCATTACAATGTCAATGCTGTTAATTTATCTTGTTTTTCTGTAAAACATGTTTGTTGAACATAAAAATGCTTATATGAAAATGGATAGCATCCTACAAACCTATATTCTGAATATACTCGGAATAATTTATTTATTCGAGCTATGAATCAAAAACTCATTAGCAATGGTGACATTTCAATCACAATGCCAAATTTTACTCCATGTGCCCTAAAATTCCACCTGTAATCCTTCGCGCAGGCTTAAGAGGCAGGCTCGAACCAGATACGGAGACACACACTTTCGCTTCGCCTTATATACTCTACAGATTGAGCGACGAGCCTAATTTGTATACAATAACATCGAAAACGAGTAACTCTAGACTCCAAGAGATTCATACATACCTTAGAGTAAATTGATTAGTGTAAAATAGAATAGAGAGTTCTCTATTGTGCCACGCTGGTTAAATGTTTGACGTAACGCTCGCACTCAGAGTACTAGAGACCCTTTATAAGCGAGCCTGTAGTCCATTACAATGTCAATGCTGTTAATTTATCTTGTTTGCCTGTAAAACATGTTTTTTGTACATAAAAATGCTTACTTGAAAATGGATAGCATCCTACAAACCTATATTTTGAATATACTCGGAATAATTTGTTATTTATTCGAGCTATGAATCAAAAACTCATTTGCAATGGTGACGTTTCAATCACAATCCCAAATTTTACTCCACGTGTTCTAAAATTCCACTTCTAATCATTCACGCAGGCTTAAGAGGCAGGCTCGACCCAAGCACGAAGACACACACTTTCGCTTCGCCTTATATACTCTACAGATTGAGCGACGAGTCTAATTTGTATACAATAACATCGAAAACGAGTAACTCTAGACTCCAAGAGATTCACACATACCTTAGAGTAAATTGATTAGTGTAAAATAGAACAGAGAGTTCTCTATTGTGCCACACTGGTTAAATGTTTGACGTAACGCTCGCACTCAAAGTACTAGAGACCCTTTATAAGCGAGTCTCTACTCCATTATAATGTGAATGCTGTTAATTTATGTTGGTTCTCTGTAAAATATGTTTGTTGAACATAAAAATGCTTACTTGAAAATGGATAGCATCCTAAAAACCTATATTCCGGGTTGCGAAAATCAATTAACCCTCTCGCTGCGTAATTGTTTCATCAAAACAGTTTCAAAAATTGCGTATTCAACCTCTTCGCGATGAGAGTCTTTTAAGAATTTTTATTCTTTTGTCACCGGTTTTTCAAAAGAAAAATTTTTGTCTAATTTAATCGGGAAATTGCTCCGATTAAAAAAGGCAAAATTTTCAATAAAAAAATAACTGGCGAGAATAATTAAGAAGTGTTAATAAAAATGAAGAAGTGTTAATAAAAATGAAGCATTTTTAAGAAGTGTTACTTAAAAATGCATCCCCGAGGACATCTCAGGTTTCGCAAATTTTGCTACTTTTATGTTGCCCGAGGAAATCTCGGGTTGCACAGCGAGAGGGTTAATACACTATATAAAAAATAATACTCGGAAACATTTCCGAAAATCAGTGGCACCAAAAGAAACTTTCTTTTTAGAAATTTTTTTGAAATCTTGAAAACATATTTGTTTACGGGTTTTCTAACGGTAAAGGAAAGCTTTCGAAATCATCGGTAATACGGAAGGGAATATTTTATATTTCCGTTCGTGGTTATATTATATTTTGCTCGATTAAGAAACGTCTGTCATTTTTTACACTGTTCCGTTAAGCATTACGATTCATTGCTACACTGTTAAAAATATCGTGAAAAATTACCTCTGTTTTTCAAGGCTATCTATTTTCTGACCAATGAGAACGCTTCATAGTTGTTTATGTAGCGTTCTCATTGGTTAGAAAATAGAGAGCCTTTAAAAACGGAGGTAATTTTTCACGATATTTTTAACAGTGTACCCTTTATTTTCTAATTAGAATGTTTTTAGATGCATAAATTTCTTTCTCTCTGTAACTTTATTAACAGCATAATGGTAATATTTCGAAAATTAATTATTATGTGAAGTTGCTAATTTGAGAAATTATTTTTTAAATGTTAATTAAATGCACATTTAGCAAAACATTAATTTTTCTGATTGCATGTAATGTTCGATAAGTCTTTTTGTTGAGAAAATATTTATAAACAAATTCTGAAATATTTTGCTTAATTTCACTATTTTTTAAGATATAAGAAAAAATATTATTTACGTTTAAATAATACAAAGAACAGAAACAAACAAATGTCAAAAACTACTTTTGGCATTGCTACACTTAATAAATTAAGTGCAATTCGAGATTCCTGTCTTTGTATATTCTTAAAACTCGAAGTTTGAATTGAATTTTTATGCCTCTTTTTCCAACCTGCATAGATTTTTAACTTAAAATAAATTTCTCTGTATGTTGTAAAACATCTTTTTTGTGATAACCTAATTAGCATTGTTTTTGTAGTATTTTAAATTTAAAGTAAAGATAATAAGAATAACAAATATTTATATTTATTAAATGCAAATATTCTTAATAAGAACTTGTTTCCACATAAAACCTGACAACAAATTCAGATAAAATTTCTTTGATCGTAAAACCAGAAAGAAACAGCCTTTAAGACATATTTAAGAGAAGTACCTACATAAAATGTTTTTTTTTGTGCAGAAGTAAAAAGATAAAAGTATAAACCGTCTTTTAACATATCTGCTAATAAAGATTTAGTGTTCCTAATTTCCTCTTGAGTTAGTTTAAGATACCAAAGAAACGCTTATCTTTTTTTGAAGATATAACATTAGATTATTACGAATAATAGTAAAAAGAAAAAAAGGTAAGCTAAAGAAAGAGAAAATAAAAGAAACAGAACAATGAATCTACTGTATCGACGTACAGAATAACTGTGAGTTTGCTTCTGCGGTAAAACAAGGTTAAATTCTGGCTCAAAGATAATAAATGCCTTCCGCAAAGAGATTTCTTTTAGATGACAAACTTGAGGGAAAAAATATTCTCTCACACAGCTTAACAAATAAAGAATTAAAAAAAAGATAGAAAAATAGCAATAAAGAAACAACGATGATGGAATTTGTTTACCCTCTGTCACTATAGCAACCTATTTAACCTCGTATCTGCGCTTTCATTCACACGCAAAAAGCCAAACGATATTTTTATTTTGCATTTATTTATAAAAGAACGATTTAAAAGAAGTTGACATCTGTGATTGCTTCCACTGTTCTTCATTTCGTTTCTGTTTTGTTTGTTTGTTTATATTTTGTGCACCTGTAACTGTTGTTTTGTATCATTTTTGTTTGTAATTTGAGTTTTTTTTTAAGCTTAAGTTAAATTCCGATGCTTTGAGAGTGTCTCTAATCTGGTTATTGCACGCGGTAAAATGTTACCGTGTCACGAAATTCTCAGGAAATGTCGCATTTTTTGTATTTGTTGTTACTTGTCAGTGACGGTTGCTGCAAACAATCAAGAGCTTAAATGAAAAAACAGAACGGTAGTAAATAATGAATCGGGGTAATATGAATAAAAATCTAAATAGGACGAAACGATTATTTTTAATACATGTTTACGAGAGAATATGTGCTACATATTTTTATCAGTGTTGTCAACTTCTACCAAGCATATTGCCCTACATCTCAACTCAACTCCCGCCCCTTAGACTTACACCTGGAGGAAAGACATAGATGGAGATGCAGTATGCCATAAAAACGGTTTGACGTGCGTTATCGCCCAAATTTTATGCCCTCATTCGGCCCAAACAAAACAAGCACGTGGAACAGGGACCAAATTCTTTGACATTTCCCGTGCATATTTTTCTCTAGATAAAAATGATCTCCTTGTATTTAAGCATTCTAAAGTAGCATTTCATTGTATTATGAATTAAAAACTGTATTACTAAAAGTTTTATTCTTTTTTTGCGAAAGCACGTAATTGTGTTTGGGCCGAACGTAACGGGTTTTTGGCGTCATCTCCAGCTACCACACTTCATCTCTATTCTTTCTCTTTATTCTATGACACGAAATCCTCAAAATTAAAACTAATAAGGCCAACTTCAGTAATGATATAATGCAGTGGAAGCTGTCGTAGCCATATAGGTTGCATATTCTCCTAAGTAAGATGAAAAACTAACATTTCCTAGCAGACAGTTTAGTTAAATAACGTGCTAAATGCAAACATGTGATTTTTTTCTTTAAAAAAACAAGTTAAATCAAATAAATGCATTTACTTAACTAGATTTCTATCTAAAAGTAGAATTGCGTTTTTCAAACAACCATAGAATATATGAGTATTTAAACTGCATTTTCGATTATTTTGACACTCCATGAGAGATACCAGGGCAAAAAATTAATAAGGCCAACTTCAGTAATGATATAATGCAGTGGAAGCTGTCGTAGCCGTATTGGTTGCATATTCTCCTAAGTAAGATGAAAAACTATCATTTCCTAGCAGACAGTTTGGTTATATAACGTGCTAAACGTAAACATACGATTTTTTCCTTAAAAAAACAAGTTAAATCAAATAAATGCATGTACCTACCAGATTTCTACCTAACAAGCAACCTTCAAGCAACCATAGAATGTCTGTGTGTTTAAACTGTATTTTCGAATTTTTTGACACTCCATGACAGATACCTTGGCACTTTACTTTGTTTTGGCCTTAGAAGATTAGAAACTTCAGTCTATAGATGCAGGAAAGTTTGCTAATAAACAGATAGCAAATTGTCTCACTTTTTAACTACTGCATATTTTCCGTGTTGGGATTGAGCACCCGTCCCATAGGATATGATGGACCAATCATTTCACTGCAGGCTCACCATATTCTGACTATGCACATCTTCACATGCACATGATGACTTGACATGCACATGATGCATTTACAATCTCAAGATAATAATAATAATAATAATAATATAATAATAAAAATAAATATTAATAAATAAATGCATATTTTTATCACGACTAACTTTTTGCACCGAATATATTTCATCCCCCCCATCCCCCTTAACAAAAACCGTTCCAATATTTTATCTTTAAAGAATCTAATTTGGCCCGAATCCTGTACTTTGGTACTTGTGTTAACAAAAGCTTTTAAAAATTTCACATTATATTTTTTCAGATTGGACACGTGCATAGCACGAATTTAATTCGATTGTTTACCTATCGTTTATAAATATTCTAAATAATATCTGTTTGATATAAGCATAGCGGTAAGCGAAAATAAAATTCTCAAGTATACATTTCCTAGTAAAGTACTCATGTTCATTCACAAATTTTAAAAATTGTGATCAAACATTTAAATGAGAATAAAAAATTGCTCCAAAGTCATCAATTATGGCAATGTTAAAGGTAAAACTGATTCCTTTGTGTTAGTTTAACTTAGTTATAAATGATTTGCGTTGAGAAAATAATCCTACTTATGAAAATTTTGGATATGTACTCAGGGACGTAGCTACAATTTTTTTTTTCGTGGGGGGGTGGGGGGAGATTCAAAAATTTTCCAATTTAAAACAAATTGCTTCCAACTAAAATAATATGTTCAATGTGAGTTTAATGATACTGATACTTATACGTAAAAAAAAATCTTTCCAAGGAAAAATACTGAAAATAAAAACATAAAAATTATAATTATTGGTTCATTTAATAAAAGTTTTTGTCTTCTGTTATGTACTATCCATAATCGTACTTCATATGAAAATAGCTTAATGATATTTTGAGATTTTTGAGAAAGGAACAAATTTTTGGAGGAAATAGATTAGAGACACTGCTGATGCACAAAAGTTAGGGAAATTCAGGTCTGGTAGATACAGTCGGACCTCTATTTAACGAAGTCGCTAAATCCCGAAAAAAAGTTCGTTATATGGAAAATTCGTTAAATAAAAAGTCACTTTTTAAAATACTTTAAACTACATAAAAGATATTTTAAGTCATTAAACACTAAATATAATTTTAAAAAGTAATTAGTCACACTTTTTTTTTATAAATTATATCTATTTGTTTTATTTATTTTAACCATCAAAAAGAAATCTGCAAGGGAAATAAGAATGAAACAAAACATTGTCTGGAAATACATTGTATTTTCAGTTAAAAGAAAACAATTTTACATTAAAATCACGATTTTTTTATTATGGTTGATAAGCTGTTTGGAGGAATACCAAATTTGAAAGAAGTATTCTTTTTCTTCACGCCTTTATGCACCTCATCAAGAATATTTTTTTACTTTTTTGATGCTCAAGCACTTTTGCTTTGACATTTTTGAGCTAGAAGAACCGAATTTACCAACACGATTGATCATGATCAACAATCTAGAAAACGGGAAACTATAGTTTAAGGACACGGGGCAGCTCCATTGATGGTGAAAAGGGGATATTGAAAGTTTGCACTTCTTGGATGGAAAGCAAAGAATCACAACGATTTTACTGCTCTCGCTGAGTTAAGTGCCTGGTAAGATATGTTCATGGTCATTGATCATCATAAAATGTGTTAAAAGAAAGAATAAGTTTGAAATGCCCAGTAAAATTTTAAGAAATAGGGAAAAAAAATTTATATCCCAAGGTAAAGTTCGTTAAATAGAGAATGCACTTCGCTATTTGGAGGTTATTTTATGAAGAAATTTGCAAAATGTTCTTGGTTCCAAACAAAAGTTCGCAAAATAGAGGCTCGTTAAGTAGAGGTCCGACTGTATATGATATTTTCGTAGCACAGAAAACACAATTCCAAATTGAGTCTGGCTACTTTTTGTATTTATTTTGAAAATGTAACTAGTTTACTGATACAGAACTCAGAAAGATAGTCAGCAAAACAATAAAAAATTCTTTTTTTTTTTTTTAACCATTTGGAAAAATGGTTATTGCCTTCATCAGGGTAGGAAATCAAAAGCGTATCTGAAGCTTTTTATTGGATTAATCCGCATTTTATTCGTTTTGTGGTTGCTCTATACAGTAATCTGTATTTCCCTTTACTTTCAACAGAGATGGATACTTCTGTTGCCACTATGACAAAAAAGTAATAAAAACTACAAAAAAAAATTAATAACTCAGAAACAAATTGAGATACAGCTTTCAAACAAATTGCATTTAAAAGTAGATTTTTTTCTATATACGACGGTTTAAGAAGTAATATTGTGGGATGTTTAGAAGCTTAAGAATGAAATTTCATTTAAAATGGGTCGTCAGATTTTTACGATGGAAAAGCCTTTTCCCGAACAGCCAATGAAAGGCTTGGATAATACGTAAGTTCCAGGTGGATAATACGTCAGTTTCAGGAAATCTGACGAGTCGCAGGCGATTTTTGTCGCTTGCAATTTTAACGTGTAATAACACTATTAATGTTTAATTCCTGGCGTACGTAATGTATGATGAACTCCGTGCGATTTTTTATGTCTTACAAAGGGTCTTACTTATGTCTTACACTGTTAAAAATTTTGCAGCACTCTGGCAGGTCATTCGACAGTTTTTTGAAAAAAACGGTTTCATAACCATAATTTAACTATATTCTGACCATAAAATGGACAATAATATGGTCAGAATAGTGTTAAAATTACGGTTGTGCAACTGTTTTCGGAAAAAAACGGTTAAATGACCTGCCAGAATGCTGCAAATTTTTAACAGTGTAGGAAAGTTTTGCAATATGATGAAACAAAAAGTCGCAGTTGACTGCTTTCGGCTGCGTATTTACATAGGTTCACACTTATGCATCTGCACTTAACCACAAGTCTGTAGGCTCAGTTATTCATTAGCTGTGATCGTGTGAAGTTCTTCCAGTCGTGTCCTGGTCACGAAGTGAGATAAGGGCAGTTTTGCGGTGTAACTTCGCGCGTGGTTTAAACATAAACCAATGCTTTGAAGAAATGACTCTTGCACTTGGTGATGATTGTTCACATCGTATGACTATACACAGATGGTACAGAGAATTCCAAAGTGGAAATTTCTACCTGGAGGAAGCTGAAAGTGGGGGAAGGCCCCGAACGTCAATTACGGAGGAAAACATTACTGTTGTGAGGAAAATGCTTGACGAAGACAGACGAATAACTTACAAGCATATAGAGGATACCTTGGGCCTAAAAGCACCTGCAATTCATTCAACTCTGCATGATCATTTGCAATTCAAGAAACTGTGTTGTCTCTGGGTGCCACATAGACTGACTGAGGAGCAGATGACACGAAATGTGACTTGGTGCAGGGAGATGATAAAAATGTTTGGTAAAGGATAATCTCGGTGTGTGAAAAGCATCGTGACAGGTGACAAAACCTGGCTATACTATTAAAATGGGCCGACTAAGTCTCAAAACAAAATTTGAGTCTTTGATGATGAGGACACACTGGTAGTTGTCAGAAAAGCTCAATCTGTCAAAAAGAAAATGATAGCTGTATTTTTCAGATCAAGTGGAATTGTTGAGTGTATCGTTTTGGACGCACAGAAGACAGTTACTGCTAAGTGGTACAATGAACATTGCCTACCTAAAGTCATAGAATCTAAGAAGAGCCTGTGACCAAAGTCAAAAATGGACAAATGGTTCCTCCATCATGACTAATCTCCAACTCACCGGACCAAAGCCTGCACTGAATATTTGGCCACTACAGGCCTAAAACTTCTTGAACACCCTCCTTACAGCCCAGATCTTGCACCCTGCGACTTCGTACTGTCCCCACATGTGAACCTGAAGCATAAAGGGATTCGGTTTTCCAATGATGAGGCACTTCTGAGGACTTGGGACAATGAGTGTTCCTTACTCCCAAGTGAAACTTGGCAGAGCTGGTTTAAGGAGCGTTTGGAGAACTGCATTGCTTGTAACAGAAATTACTTTGAAAAAGTTTGATAAATAAATCCGTATTGCAAAACTTTCCTAGTACCCAGTGTAAATTTTAGTCTTTGAAATAATCGTTTTCCAAATGGTCGTTGTAATTTGTTAAATTGCTTTTTTTTTTCTTTAAAAAAGAAAAAGTGTTTAAAAAATCTAGAATTTTCCAACTCTAAGCTCATATTTCCCAAGTTCACATATATTGGAGGGGGGGGGGGTCCCTCCCCCATAACCCCCCATCGCGACGCCTCTGTATGTACTTACGTAACCATAATAATATAACACATTAATTACACTAGGGATCCAAACCGGATCTCCTGGGTTACTTAATATGAGGGAAAACCCGTTTATTTATTTTTATTTATGTATTTTTTATTGCTCTCTAACAACACCGAAAAGCCTTATTATTTGAAAAGTATCAAATTTGCATTTAAATAATGTTTTGAAATTTATTAAAAGCGATACTTTTGTGTGAGTTAATAACCGAAGAAATCGTCAAAGATTTTGTTACTCGCAGCAGTCCTTTTTAATTCTGATCATTTCAGTGTTGTTTAAACGCGTAATTCGCGTACATGTTTGTTTAAAAAAATTATATTGCATTATTTTATTTATGAATTTTTTTATTTCGTTATGAGATATCAGCAAAAATCTGAACTATTTATATTAACCATAGAGTAAAGAGAAAGAATAGAGATGAAGTGTGGTGGCTGGAGATGACGCCAGAAATGTAACCCTAAAATCCGCTACTTCCGGCCCAAACATAATCACGTGCTTTCGGAAAAAAGAAGAAAACTTCTAGTAATACAGTTTTTAATTTATAATACAATGAAATTCTACTTTAGAATACTTAAATATAAGCAGATCATTTTATTTAGAGAAAAAATGCCCGGGAGATGTGAAAGAATTCCGCGCCTGTTCCACGTGCTTGTTTTGTTTGGGCCAAATGAGGGCATTTAAATCTAAGCGATACCGTTCATAATATTACAAACTGGTTTTACGGGATACTGCATCTCCATTTATCTTTTTCCTCCATGATATTAAGGCTAATGTTAGACGGACGTCTTTTTGCACGCTTTTTTACCTACGTATTATCCCTATACAATGCCGCTAGCATTGTGAAGGGATAATATGTAAGTAAAAAAGCGTGCAAATAGACGTCCGTCTGACATTAGCCTAACTTAAGTGCAAACTGATTTATCTTTCATAATCGTCTGCAGGCGATAAATATAGATTTTTTTTTTTTTAATTATGCTTGAAAATTATTTTTTAATAATAAAAAAATTAGTAAATTGCGATACAGTTTTCAAATAAATTACATTGCCGTTTTGAAAAAAATTACATTGCGACGTACATTCCGTGTTCAATGGCATAAAAATTGAAAATATGCGATGTTTTGAAGTTTAAAATATAACAGAAAATTAGAAATTTAATTGTCTGCTGCACAGACATGTTTGTCCTTTATCATATAGATAGATAGATAACACACAGTGCGCTTGGATACCTGCATAACATGCATTAAATTCAATTCTTGAATCAGCTTTTACAAATGCACTTAATTAAATTTGTCAAACATTCAGTTAACCATTCAGTTAGTTGAAATTCAATTAGATAATTTTTAAATCAAATTTGTGAACATTTTCATATTTTTTCTATCAGATCTCTAATTATAGCGACTTTGATAGAGAAATAAAATTATAAAATGCATTTTATACGACAAAAGTTTTAAAGATAAGACACAATTTCCTCGACATTAACCATTTCATATATTCTTTGTAAAAAATTATTTTCCTAATTAAATATTATACACATTATTTCAATCTTTCTAATTGATGCAGATATATATTTAAAAAAAAACTTTTCTAAAAGCTGCTCTGCTTATCTGTCATTTTAACTTAATGAGAGTCTTGACAAAAAATGTATTTTTAATATTTTTCCTAATAAATTTCATTTTCTAAAAGCTGCTCTGCTTATGTGTCATTTTGACTTAATAAGATTCTTGACGAAAATTCATTTTTAATCTTATCTCTAATTATTTCGAATTAGAAATTGAAATAAAAATATAAAATGAATTTATCACGAATTTTTTTTTAAAGATAAGATACAATTTCCTGTGCATTAAATGTTTCAAATATTCTTTTAAAAAACATAAATTTTTCATAATTTAATATCGAAAAGCATATTATTTTACTACTTTATGCAGATATGTATAAAAAAAAATCCCCTTTCTAAAAGCTGCTCTGCTTATGTGTCATTTTAACGTAATAAGAGTCTTGACGAAAATGTATTTTTAATCTTATCCACGTGATAGTTTGGATTTGGGGAAATAACAGCGTACACTAGAACTCGAAGGCTTTTTTTTTTTTCTATTTATTAATTACATTCTACCCTTGCATCTGTCTACCACCCCCTTTTAACATTGCATCAGTCAGCTGTCTAAGCAATGAGACGTCTGGTGTTATGCCAAATTTTAGCGGGACTTTGTTTTCTGATTTAGAGTAAGAGCATTTTGAAGGCAAATCTTCTTAGAAAGAGCGATGTTCTATTTGGAACGGTGTAAAAGAAAGCAATCTTAAGATAAATAAAAAGAAGGATACTTGTAGCTGTTTATTTAATATACTTACTTTATTTATTCTCTATAAATGCTTGAAAGATTCTATAAAAAAAACTTGGATACTCACATTTTAAATGTGGTTCCGCCAAGATTTTCATTTATCATTAAAGTACATTTCAGTTGATCATTAACCCTTTGTGAGTCAAGAACTCTGATTTGAAAATATTTATTTACAAGGAAGGTCTCAATACGCGCATACTCAGAAAAATCTGAAAAAAATTACAGAATGTTCTTCTCATGTGGGTATATATATTTATAAAAAAAAAAAACTTCCGGCGGAACCTCGATATAATGTCCGTAAACAAATAATGAAAATTTCGTATTTTTTGCGATTTATCACCGGTTGGCAATGGAATTTAAAAAAAAAAAAATACGCTTTTATGTCAAATTCTCTTTGGAAAATCCTTTTCTAGTAGGGCTTTGTCTTTGTTTTCTGATTTAGAGTAGGAGCATTTTGAAGAAAAATCGTCTCAGAAAGAGCGATGTTCTATTTGGAACGGTGTAAAAGAAAGCAATCTTCAGATAAATAAAAAGAAGGATACTTGTAGCTGTTTACTTAATGCACGCACTTTATTTATTCTCTATAAATGCTTCAAAGATTCTATTAAAAAAACTTGGATACTCACATTTTAAAAGTGGTTCCGCCAAGATTTCCATTTATCATTAAAGTTTAGTTCTGCAGATCGCTAAGCCTTTGTGTGTCAAGAACTGCTTTGGAAAATATTTACTTACAGGGAATGCCTCCATATCCGCATACGCAGATAACTCTGAAAAAAAAAATGCGGAATGTTCCTCTAATGCGGGCATATATATTTATTTAAAAAATAAATTCGGCGGAACCTCGATATAGAGCCCATAAACAAGTAATGAAAATTTCGTTTTCTTGGCGATTTAGCACCGGTTGGCAACGGAATAAAAAAAATACTCTTTTATGTCAAACTCTGTTTAAGGAAAAACTTTTTCTAGCGGGACTTTATATTTGTTTTCTTATGTAGAGTAAGATCATTTTGAAGGCAAATCTTCTTAGAAAGAGCGATGTTCTATTTGGAATGGTGTGACAGAAAGTAATCTTAAGATAAATAAAAAGAAGGATACTTGTAGCTGTTTACTTAATACACGTATTTTATTTATTCTCCATAAATGCTTCAAATATTCTAAAAAAGAAAAAAAAAACTTGGACACTCACATTTTAAAAGTGGTTCCGCCAAGATTTTGATTTATCATTAAAGTTTATTTCAGTTGATCATTAACCCTTTGTGAGTCAAGAACACTGCTTTGAAAAATATTTACTTACCAACACGGTCTCCATACGCGCATACTCAGAAAAAATCTGAAAAAATTACAGAATATTCTTCTCATGTTTGTGTGCATATATTTATAAAAAAAAAAGTTTCCGGCGGAACCTCGATATAGCGTCCGTAAACAAAAAATGAACGTTTCGTTTTCTTTGCGATTTATCACCGGGTGGCAACGGAATAAAAAACAAAATACGCTTTTCTGTCAAGCTCTCTTTAAAGAAAACTTTTTCTAGTTGGACTTTGTCTTTGTTTTTTTTTTTGTTTTTGTTTTTTTATTTAGAGTAAGACCATTTTGAAGGCAAATCTTCTCAGACAGAGTGACGTTCTATTCGGAACGGTGTAAAAGAAAGGAACCTTAAGATAAAGTTACTTGTAGCTATTTAGCTAATACATGTACTTTATTTATTCTCTATAAATGCTTGAAATATTTTTAAAAAAATACTTTTATACTCACATTTTAAATGTGGTTCCGCCAAGATTTTCATTTATCATTAAAGTTTATTTCAGTTGATCATTAACCCGTTTTATTTATTTGAATTTTCGATGATTTAATTTTTATTTTTGATGATTAATTTTGATGAAATAATTTTTTATTTTTGGGTCAATAGCTACTCAAATAAAGGTCTACGGTCCCCTTAAACGATAAATAACAACTTTTAAGAATATCATTGTTTAATGTAATGTCCATAGAATTATTTATTTTAGGCAGTGAAATCTTACCAAAAATGCTACTTTAAAAATGACTTTCAATAAATAATTAATAATTAATTTTGAGTTTCACATAGAAAGAAAATGGTCTGTTAAAATACGTAAATCTTGTTATTCTAACTACTCTTAAAAATCTAGACCTCTATCTTTCACCATTTCTGAGAAAAAGGTACATAAATTTGGTGAATTTAACATGGCGGAGATAGGGCTTTCCGGGCCCCCTTAAGGTATGTGCCTACCTTCGGGGCTTTTTTTTTGAAAAATATGAGATTTTTATGAAACACGTGTGTTTTTAGTTAGAACAGGGAATAAAACTAAGAATTCACATAAATTGTAATAGAATTTTTATTAACTTTTCAAAATTAGGTTATATTTTGTCAAATTTTAGTAAAGAATTATGATTACGCCAAACCTTATGTAACAAAATCTATTTAATATATTTCACTTTTTTTTACAATATCATAGAAAACCACTTGCCTGTATAATGAAGCAAAAGATTTGCAATACCCATTAAATTTACTAACATATACCAAGTTGTGTATTCAAAACATGATTTTTTCTTTTACAAAATGTGTATTTTTCAATTTAAAAAAATCTTAAATTAATATATACCACGGCCAAACTCGATGAGTGCGTCCTGTAAAGGATCGAGTTTGGCCGTGTATATACAAACTTACAAGCTATATTTTGCTTTCTAACTTATCAATAGATGAGAAGATCTTTGTTACAAAATTTTATTTCAATATCTTAAATGCACTTTAAGATATGATGTTTCTTGTAAACGGCACAGTCAAAAACACTGTTTTCCAGAAAACGCTACTTAAGATTTTGATACATTACAAAAAATTATGTTTCAATTTTACAACTTTAAAATCCACCATATATGTAGGTGTTTATATAGTTGTGTATATATTATATTTTTTTACATTTATGTATTAAAATGTATTGTTTACCTTTTTGTGGCTCTTTAAACAGTTACTTTCGTTTTCAAAAAGTTCATTCCCGGTTTATATTTTGGGCTATAACTTTGCTTATAATTATCCCTGAACCAAAAGTAAGGCAGTTTTGTAATCCTAAATGTTTGATCTTTAATTTAAAATAATAATTAAAAAAATCGAAGTTCTGAGATTGAGGATTCGCGATTTCAGGTAAGCACATACCTTAAATCCCGAGTACAAACTTTTGATGACGAAAGTAGAATATAAAAATAGCATAAAAATAGCAAATAAAGCCTTTGTGCAACAATATTAAAAAGCAGAAAAACCAACGTTTAAAACGTTCTCGCTAGTAGATTCGAAACAGCTGTTTGCTGCTTTTCATATATTATTTGTGCATTTTAAACGTTCGTTTTTCTGCTTTTTAATGAAAGTTGAATAGTTTCTAATGTAGAGCATTAGTATAAAAGTTACAGTGCACACATTTATTTTAACAATATACTATACAACAAATATCGCGAGTTCAGAAATTTCGAGTTCAAATCAGAAAATTTTTATTGATTTTTTTTTAAATAACAAAATATGTATTAACCAAATATATATATATATATCTAATAACCAAATACATATATTCAAACTTATTGTGAGGACTTTCGAATTTTTAGTCGCTGGTATTGAGATTAGAACTTCAAGGCAAGAGTGAGAATATTCATATGCAAAGTTGTAACTGGAAAACTTGACACCAAGTTTGGAAAAATATTTAGTAATAATCTATTGCGCATAGAAATATTTTTAAAATAGCGAATACGGATATGAGAGGGGTGTATCTAAAGTTTGAGATGGTGAAAATGCAGGTTTAGATTTCATGCAGAAAACAAAATTCTACGATTGTGTCAGAGTGAAAAGCAAAAGCTTATTTTTCATTCCGTAATATGTAGCGTAGAGATCTGCACGGATCGGACTACGGCCTTTTTTCCTTGACGGCACTCGGGCCGGGAAACGTCTCCACTCGTTTTGGGCCGGCCCCGGGTCATACTTTTTGCTGAAGGCTCAAGCCGGGCCTATTGATTACTCTTTACGGGTCGGAACGGGTTCGGGCCTTACTTTTTTCCTGAATGATCAGGCCAGGCCTTAACTTATTTTTTTAGTACAGAGCCGGGACTAATTTCATTATTCCTAGTCTTTACGTCCCAAAATTCTCAAAAATTGGCCTGGTCCATTCAAAGGTCTTTAAAGTTTGACCTGAACCAAAAATCTTTGCAAAAAATGCATAAATTTTTAAATCGCCACTATTCTACAATTATTTTTTTTTTAAATAGTAGATTTGTATGCTCATAAAAATATGGATAAATTAAAATATATTGAAACGTGTGAAAAAGAACCTGCTTATGGTGCGTTCGTAATTATATAAAAACGAATCACCTATAGTAGTCCTCTGGTCCTTCCGTCTGTCTGTCTGCAAATAAAAGCGCAATAACTGCCCATCAGAATGGTTTGAAATTTAATATATATAATCGTTGCATAATTTTGTCGAGTCTTTTAAAATTAGATGAAAATTGAATCCAAACATAAAAAGATATTTTAAAAAGTTTTCTTCATTCTATTAAATCCCGTCATACGTAATTAATTCAATGATATCGCAGAATAAGTAATGATTCTACGTTGCCATAGTGAATACATCCCGTTTAAGATGAAGACCTACTATTTTTTACTTATGACTGAATTTAATGTATATAATCGTAATAAATTTTGCATTAATGAATTTTTGCATAAAAGTGCAACAGCTATTGCACCAAGATTTGAATATTTATAAAACTAGTTATAGTACGTATGTCAGTTGCTACATTTGACGTACAGTTCCCGACTTGTTTTTTTATTGAGTGGCGCACTCTGTACGCTGCTCGTGTCTTTTAATGTTAAACATTATGAATTCTGAATGTAATGCAGTAGTTACTCGTTTATAATGTGCGCTTTATTGGTTAAAATGCATGGTGTTTATTGTACACGGAATATTTCGACAACTATTTGAAACTATATAGGCTTTCCATATGTTACTGAATACCACAAGTTGATATTGAGGTAATTTTATGCGAATATTGAAGTAGTAAGTCGAATATTTGAATTAATTGCACATTGACGTGATTTGTTGTTCATTTTAAAATACTGTAAATATACAGATTATTACTTCCTGATAGGTAGGTATCCTGAGATACAAATTACTGAAAAATCCAAATATGTTGTCAAAATTGACTTTTTGAATGGAAACTTCAGATTTTGGTACAAAGTATGCAGATGAACTCCTAAACTTATTATTCTTTTATAACATAATTTGAAAGTAGGCATTTTTTGTTCAAATGGCTATGTACGTTTTTTCTGGGACAATTTGGTGTTTAAAATGTATGGGATGTTTTCTCTTTTTCATTTCGACCGACTGTACATACTTAAGGGAAGTTGGAAGTCACTTATGTGCCTTTTCTCAAAAACTACCCAAGATATTCACTTGAATTTTTTTATATACATAATATGAATAATTCCTAATAAAGTGAAGTCCACTTTATAAACAGATTTTTTTAGTTTTTTTTTTAAATCTGGAATAAAAACAACATTTAAATAACAGAAAACCTGCATTTTTCAAAAAAAAAAAAGAAAAAAACTTTTTTGTAAGAATTTTGTATAAATGTTTGTAACAAAAGTCCCCTTCAGATTGATCATATGTGTGAAATATTCTAGCAAGATTGCAAACAATGGCATATAGTAGTTTCTAAGAAAAGGTGTATCGAAGTTAAAAAAGCAAAATTTTGAGAATATTGAGTTTAAAATTTGCATATGTAATCTATGAAGTAAACAAACTGAATTCTTAAAAAAAATTTAACTTCTTGTTGTCGTAGAAACAAAAGCAATATACCATTCGAAATGGGAGAAAACAAAGAATTCAAAGTGCTATAAAAATTAAAACAAGTTGGATATTTTACGTCAAACGAGGCAAATGATGTGCGTCCGTACTATACCTAGTTTTATAAATATTTTTTGCATTGCATATTGTACTGGATGTATATTTTAGTGCACTTCATAAGCACATATCAATTTCAATTCGAAAGGCTGTAACATCATTAAAATGCGCTTGAAATATTTTTTTTCCTATTGGCCGTAATGTAACGGAAAAATTTTGACTGTCCTTGTATTTAAACTATGCATCCGATTTTCATAAAATTTGAAATAACTTGACAAAATTTTGCAACAATTATACATTTAAAATTTAAGACCATTCGGTTGGGTAGTTTTTGCTTTGTTATAAGCGGACGGACGGACAGGCAGACGGACCGAACGACGACTATAGGCGCTACGTGTTTATATAATTACGAACGCACCTAAAAACGACTTATTTACGAATTTGACTTCCAACTGCCCTTAAAGATACATTTATATTTAATTTCAATATATATTTCAATGCATATATTTTTCAAAACTGTGTCCTACATATTCGATGCAAATAACCCAAGTAAATACGTCAAAAAGTGAATACATTTTATTTATTTATTTTTTTATTTATTTTTTTTACTTTAATAGTCTTTAAAAATTTAAAATGGCTCCTTGAAAACATTAAATGTAAAATTTAATTAAATGTGTAATGCAAAAAAAAAAAAAAAAAAAAAAAAAGTTTTTTAAATAATACAAAAAGTTAAAATTATACTCCGTTTCTAATTTCCTTGTCTTCCATAAAGCTGTATAAAATTAAGAAAAATTTGTCATTTCTTAATTCAACTAATGGCACTTAATCTAATGGAATCCACTCACGTCCTTGAACAAACATAATTTTAGAAAAAAAGAAATTCGAGAAATTGTTTCCCTAACGTGAAATTTTGTACTGGAATTCAAAAATGTTATTCCTTTTTCTTTAAATTATGCTTTAGATTTTGGAACATACTTTTGTAATTACAATTAATTCCGTTCATAATGATGTTTGTTTCATTATTATGTTAGATATTTAATATGATTAAGCTTTCAACGCTTCATAATTATGAAAAGGAATATAATTTTTTATTTATTTTTGAGCATTGAAATAAATTGTTAAAGAATATATGATAAAGCTTTCAACGTTTTAGAGCTATAAGAACGAATATATTTTTATATTCATGCGTGAGTATTGAAATAAATTCTTAAAGAATAATAGGGTACTCTTTTACAAGAAAAAAAACAAACTACTCTTTTACAATGAAAATATCCGTGTTTTAAATAGAGAGCTAAACTGGAAGATTATTTTGTGAAAGACTATATTTTTCCCCTTTGATTACTGGTTGGGACATATATAACACAGTGGATTTTTTTTTTTAGTCGATCGTACCAAAGCAGTAAAGGAATACATAATAAATCTTTAGTCGTTTTACAACAATGAAAAAGAATCTACTCGTATATGCTTTATTCATCTTTGAGTATTGAAATATTTTTTTTTTTAAATATTAGGGTGCTCTATTACAATGAAAAGTAAATGGAGAGCTAAACTGGATGATTATTCTACGAATTGCTGTTTTTAACCCGTTTATTATGGATTAGGACATGTATGTCTCACTGGGATATCTTTAAATACATTCGTAATTATATAAATACGTAGCATCTATAGTAGGGACGGCGAACCTTACAAGCGTGCCTAAGGTGGCACGTAGGAGATTATTTTTGGCACGGCATAGATTCATGTTCTAAATTAAAGTGTTGAAGGGTTCAACACAAGGTAACAAGGTAATTAACAAAATTCGATTTTTGACACATTCGATTTTTAAGTTTTGTAAAGAGAAAATACAAGCAAAACTGTTATGATTGCTTCCTGCAAAACAGCTGATTTGTTAAGAATGGAACTTGTGTTAACTTATGTGAAACATTTTTTACTAATAAATTTCATTTTATTCGACTTATGTGCAAATAGTTTTCATTTTGTAAATTCAGATGCAAAATATATTTAGTACATATAATGTATATTGAGTAAAATCTCAGTACTTTTTAAAAAGTTCTCACGATGTAATTAAACAAATTTGCAAAAAAAAAAAAAAAAAAAAAAAAAAAAAAATTCTATAAGAAATAAAAAAAAATGTAAAAATATGTTTTAAATTTTCATTTACATTTGCAAATGCCATTCTTTACACCCAAGCCTTTCACATAGTGAAAATGCACAAATTGCAGTATTTGAATTCAGACTTGCTGACCTTTTCTAAATTAGGTTACTTGTCACTATAATATAGATTGTAACTTTATAAATCCCAATCTAGCTCATTATTGGCTCAAAAAATTTTGAGATTATGAGAGGATTAGAAAATTATCGGAAAATAACGATCATAAGCAAAAATGCCGATGGTGAAATTATGCTAACTTTGAATTTCGAATTCAATTTCATAGAAGAAGATTTTTTAAAGAAGTATATTTTAATTTTTTTTTTTTTTTTTTTTTTGGAAATGAAAAGTACGAAAAACGCAAGTAGAAACCTGTTGTTAGGCAGCGCATTATCTTAAAGAAAAACTCAAATGCGAAGCTGATCTGAATTGTTTGGCATCTAAGACGCTACAAGAGAAATAGGATTTTTTAAATACTTAGGCATATTACAAAATGTTACTCATATATTTTAAATCCTAAAATCAGTATTTTAAATCATTTTGCTACTTTGATCCACTAAATTTGTTGGCCTGTCCTGATCATTTACAATATTTTTTTGGAAAAAATTTGCACGTGGATGTGAAAAGATTCGTCGACCCTGATCTATAGTATCGTTCAGTCCGTCTGTCCGTCTATTTGTCCGTCCGTCCGCATATAACAGAGCAAAAACTACTCAACCGAATGGTCTGAAATTTCAAATATATAATTGTTGCAAAATATTGTCGAGTCATTTCAATTTCTATGAAAATCGGATGCATAGTTTAATAACAGGGACACTCAAAAGTTTTCCGTTAAATTACGGAAAATGGGAAAAAAATATTTCAAGTGTATTTTAATGATGTTACAGCCTTTCGAACAGAAGGAAATTGATATGCACTTATGCAGTGCGCTAAAATATACATTCAGTACAATATGCGGTACCAAAAATATTTATAAAACTAGTTATAGTACGAACGCACCTCATTTGCCACGTTTGACGAGCAATTTCCAACTTGTTTATTCTATTCGTACCAAAGCAGTTAAGGAATATATGATAAAGCTTTCAGCGTTTTACAGTTATGAAAACGAATATATATACATGGTCTGTTCCATAAGTAAGTTTATGACCTCGCGCCGACGAAGCAAGCGGGGGTTAGGGAAACAAACGATACCCGTATGAGTTTCCTGTAGGCTGTTCCACAGTGTGCATCACTGCTGATTCAAACACCTGTTTTAGCGACTCGTAGCAGGGCCGAAACTAGGGGGGGGGCAGAGGGGGCACGTGCCCCGGGTGCCGCTTTAACAGGCGGTGAAGGGGGCGCCAAAATGAAGATTTTGTTTGATGTTTGACACAAGAATGTATATATATATATATATATATATTATGAAATTTGTATAAAAATGTCTCGCAGCTGGAAAATTTAAAAGGAAAACTGAACCAAATGCATTATACTTTACAAATAGATAAAAAGATTCATTACAATACAAAATTTCAAAGTATCATGTCTATGCGTTTGCTTTCTATCTTTTAAATCACTTCCTGTGAGGAGAATCCGAGGGAGAATCATTATCGTTTTTCAAGGTCAGTCTCTATTGTGGGACACCCTACTGTCCACTACGGATAACTATCAAAGGAGAAGTGACCCCTCAGTCTGATTATTCTTCTAGATAAAAAAATTCCATGAAAGCTGTTTGTTTTTTTTCCGCTGAACAGTGTTGAGCTTCCTTTCTTTCTTTCTTTTTTTTTTTTTTTTTCCGTCTTGCCATGGGCGCTGACTGCCCAGGTCAACGGGAAGGGGAATGCACAGAGTAAAATTCTTAGAAAAACCTTTCTTTTTTAGATATCGACCTCATTTAGACTATGCAAAAAAAAAAAAAGTTTAAAAAGATTAAAATGCAATTCTTTTCAATTACTTTACAAAGATTTTAATGGATCAATGTTTGACAAAGCTGATTACGTAGTTCAGTTTTATATATTTTAAATTTAAAAATAAGTTGTCTGCTAGATATTTAGTAAAATACTTTTTTGTAAATTTACTTTGTGGTGGAGGGGGGGGGGGAGGGGGGCGCGCCAAAATCCATGTTTGCCCCGGGCACCAAAAAGGCAAGTTTCGGCTCTGACTCGTAGGAATTTCAAGATGCCGCGTTTCAAAAGCCGGCGTTATACCCTGTTCACACTGTGATATCGGAACTATCTTAAACCGCCGAACTCTGTGAGAGAGTTCCACAAACTCTCTCAGAGAGTTTCAACTTTCTTCGGCCTGGAGACAGTCACGACCATTCTCTCTCGCCGGCTGAAAAGATTCACGTTAACTGATTGGGTGTTGTGGACGGTTTTATCTTCAGCGCATGCGCAAACAATACAGTGACGTTCACTGAGTTATCTTAGGCGAGTTTTTCGATGTGAACAGGTTTCCAATTCCGGCAGTGTACTACCTTAAATTTAAGAGAGTTCGGTGGTTTAAGACAGTTCCGATATCCCAGTGTGATCGGGGTATTATGCAATAAAATTTTTCGTTGCGCTCAAAGAAAAAAAAAAGAAAAAAATGGGCTTCGAGATCGTTGCCGTGCTGAGAGAAGCTTATAGCAATAATACCATGTCCCAAAATATGGTTTACCGCTGGCACAAGATGTTCCAGGAGGGCAGAGAGGATGCCTAGGACGAAGACTGCTCTGGACGAAAGGTCACATTCTGACCAAAATGTGAAGAAATTGAGGAACATGTTGAACTCTGATCGACGCCTGAGTGTTAGAATTCTGGCAGATGAGTGTAATATCCCTAAAAGTATTCTTCATCGCATTATTACCGAAGATTTGGGCATTTGTAAGATCTGCGCGAAGTTGGTCCCCAAGGTGCTTTCCCATGAACAGAAGCATGGCGGTGGAAACGCGGCCAGCCCCCGTACAGCTCCGACTTGGCACCACCGGATATTTTTTTTGTTTCGGAACATCAATCCAGAAGATCATGACTGAACTCAAGAGCCACAATTTCGGGACTTTGCAAGTCGTCAAAGAAGCGACGACGAGGTGCTTGAAAGAGGTCCCCTTGCTTGAAAAGCTCCCCAGGCCTTTCAGCGCCTGGGAAAACGCTGGCGCCGGTGTTCCGACGCGAAAGGTAGCTATTTTGTAGAATTTTAGTTGTCTGTGTCTTTATCTGCAATAAATCTTTTTTCCCGGAGTTATTCAATTTATTTTGGGGACACACCCTGTATATTTATTCATGTTTCAGTATTAAAATAGATTACTAAATCATAATAGGGTACTATTTTACAATGAAAACAACAAACTACTGTTTTACAATGAAAATATCTGTGTTTTAAAATCGAGAGCTAAACTGAATGGTTATTTTGTGAATTACGTTTTTTAATTTTTTGATCACGGGTTCGGAGATATACGACCTAGTAGAATATTTTTAATTTTGCTCGTACTAAAGAATCAAAAGTATATGTAATTAAACTTTTGACATTTCATAATTATAAAAGCAGTATATAGTTTTTAAATTCCTTTTTGAGAATGAAATAAATGTTAAGGAATAATAAGGTACTCCTTTACAATAAAAACAAGAAATTTCTCTTTTACAATGAGATAAACGATTTTAAAATGGAGGGCTAAACCGGAAGATTATTTTGTCAATTACTCTCTTTAACCGTTTGATGACGTGTTAGGGCAAATACGTCGCAGTGGGCAATTTTTTTTTTCGTACCAAAGTAGCAGAGGAATATATGATTCCTTTTTGTGTATTGAAATAAATTGTTAAAGTATAAGAGGGTACTTGTTTTTCAATGAAAACAAGAAACTATTGTTTTACAATGGATTTTTTTATTTATTTAACGCTAACCTAGAAGATTATTTTGTGAATTACTCTTTTTAGCACTATAATTACGGGTTGGGACATATGTGACCCAGTGGACTATTTTTTAGTCTATTCGTACCATAGAAGCAAAGGAATATATAATTAATTTTTTGTCACTTCATAATTATAAATCCATATACATGTTTTTTTTAATTCCTTTTTGTTTATTGAAATAAATTGTTAAAGAACAATAGTGTACTTTTTTACAATGAAAATAAGAAACTACTCTTTTAAAAAATCAGATTTTTCTTCTTTTTAATGGGAAGCTAAACTAGAAGATTATTTTGTGAACTACTCTTTTTTACCCTTCGATTACGGTTTGGAACATACACGACCCTGTAGACTATTTTTTATTCTATTCGTACCAAAGAAGCAAAGGAATATATAATTAATTTTTTGTCACTTCATAATTATAAATCAATATACATATTTTTTTAATTCCTTTTTGTTTATTGAAATAAATTGTTAAAGAACTATAGTGTACTTTATTACAATGAAAATAAGAAACTACTCTTTTACAATCAGATTTTTCTTCTTTTTAATGGGAAACTAAACTAGAAGATTATTTTGTGAACTACTCTTTTTAACCCTTCGATTACAGTTTGGGACATACACGACCCAGTTTTACATACAGGACTATTAGGTAGCTTTCATTACAAAAAGCTACCTATTGCAGCCGTTCGGAGGAAAGCGATTTCAAAAAATTTTGGTATATTTTCATCGATCATGACCCCCAGACCCCGAAACCACCCTCCGTTCAAAAGTTGATATATATATATATATATATATATATATATCCATATATATATATATATATATATCTGACCTTTGTCATACTGTAACTCTCGAATTTATGAACCGATTTCGATGTAATTCGGTATGTACATAGTACATACCAATGTCTCGACCGAGTTCGTTGGCCAGCTTCATCCGCCATTTTGTTTCCAAATGGCGGCCATTTAAAATTTTCTTAAAAATTTTAAATTTGAAATGTGGTACCAAAGAATTGAAAATGGAAAAATATTTTTTTCTTATGTATTTGACCTTTATACAAAGATTCCGGAGCAGTTTTTGTTTCGTCTATATCTTAAAAAATGGCTGAGTTATAGCATTGTGAATTTCTAGCGTGGCTGACATTTTGAAACGTCCTGAATTTCGTCACGCGATAAAAGGCGTATTTATGAACCGATTTGGATGTAACTTCGTTTGTACATAGTACATACCAATGTCTCGACCGAGTTCGTTGGCCAGCTTCATCCACCATCTTGTTTAAAAATGGCAGCCATTTAAATTTTTAAGAAAAATTTAAATTTGAAATGTGGTACCAAAAATTTGAAAATTGAAAAAACATCTTTTTTTTTATGTATTTGACCTTGATACAAAGATTCGGAAGCAGTTTTTGTTTCGTCTATATCTCAAAAAAATGGCTGAGTTATAGCATTTTGAATTTCTAGCGTGGCTGACATTTTGAAACGTCCTGATATTTGTCACGTGATAACAGGCGTATTTATGAACCGATTTGGATGTACTTCGGTGTGTACATAGTACATACAAATATCTCGACCGAGTTCGTTGGCCAGCTTCATCCGCCATCTTGTTTCAAAATGGCGGCCATTTAAAAAAAATTTAAAAATTTAAAATTTGAAATAAGATACCAAAATATTAGAAAATGAAAAAGATTTTTTTGTATGTGTTTGACCTTAATACAAAGATCCCGGAACAGTTTTTGTTTCGTCTATATCTAAAACAATGGCTGAGTTATAGCGTTTTGAATTTCTATTGTGGCTGACATTTTAAAACGACCTGATTTTTGTCACGCGATAACAAGCGTATTTATGAACCGATTTGGATGTTACTTGGTCTGTACATAGTACATACCATTGTCTCGACCGAGTTCGTTGGCCAGCTTTATTCGCCATCTTGTTTCAAAAGGGTTGCCATTTAAAAAAAAATTAAATTTAAAATTTAAAATGAGGTATTAAAAAATTGGAAAATGAAGAAAATTTTTTTTATGTGTTTGGCCTTGATACAAAGATTCGGGAGCAGATTTTGTTTCTGAAAATTTGTTCTTTTGTTTATATCTTTAAAAATGGTTGAATTATACCACTTTGAATTTCTAGTATGCTAACATTTTGAAACGATCTTGTATTTGTCACGCGATAACACACGTATTCACCTATTTCCATGTGAGAAAGCATGTGGATAGTATACATCAACATCTCAGTCAAATATAAGTTACTTTAAATAAAAGCAGCTTGGATAAAGCTGACTAATTTCGTGAAATTCTCATTCATAATGATTTAGTATTGATAAAAAGTAGTATTGAATCTCCTATATTCGGTTTCCACTAAATTGAGCTTCGTGTGTTTGAATAATATAAGTTGGCTTTTTTAAAATAAGGTATTTGAAAGCTACCTCTTCCTCCCGGCACTGGCCGGAAGGACTTTTTTTATTCTATTCGTACCAAAGAAGGAAAGAAATGTATAATTAAATGTTTATCATTTCATAATTGTAAAAGCAATATATATGTATTTTAATTTCTTTTTGAGTATTGAAATAAATTGTTAAAGAATAATAGTTTACTTTTTTACAATGAAAATAAGAAACTACTCTTTTATAATCAGACTTTTTTTTAATAGAAAGTTAAACTGGAAGATTATTTTGTGAATTACGCTTTTTAACTCTTTGATTACGCGTTGGGACATATACGACACAGTGGATTATTTTTTATTCTATCCTTAGCAAGTAAATTACTATTTTACAATCAGAATTATTATTATTATTATTTTTTTTTTAATGGAAAGCTAAACTGGAAGGTTATTTTGCGATTTACTCTTTTCAACCCTTTGATTGCGGGTTGGAACGTATACAGTCCAGTGGCTATTCTTTATTCTATTCGTCTCAAAGCAGCAAATGAATATAAGATAAAATTTTGACGCTTCATAATTATTAAAACAATATATATATATATATATATATATATATATATATATATATATAATATCGTGCTTATTACGTATTACTGGAGTCATACCACATTTTAATCAGCCGTTAGTGATGTTGTAAGCAATCCTACCACTTAGCACAAGTATTGCTAGCGGAGGTATCAACTATGTGAAAATATAGCAGCTGTAGAGCGATGATAATATTGGTATAGTCTAATCAAACACTTATTATTTCATTATGAAAACAAGACAGCGTGAGTGGCGAAAAAAGGCGTATGAAGAAATATGGGGTTTTCCCAATGAGAAATCAGAGCATTCCACTCGAGCATAAACTAGTTACTCATGCTAAATAGATGTTAATTTACGAAATGAATATTCTACATGGCTAAGGATACCGGGTAACAGGTTATGTAAACAATCACAGCACAAAAATCTCTGGTTCTGAGCTCATGCTCTCGCTATTTATGAGAATGCGCGGAGGAATTCCGATTGAAATGAAAACTTCAAGCTAAACCAACGAAAATCACGAACGAGCCTCGAAGTGAAACTGGGATCCGACACTCAGCCAATGGAGAGCGATCAAGAAACGTCACAGAAAAGAATCCCAGCGCCGATAATGGAATGATTTCTATGTGAAAAGACTGACGCCTCGCGGGCGGGAAAATGAGATGAAATAGAATAAAAAGTAAAAATGGTTTTGATAAATATTCGAAAAATAAGTAACTGCGTTCAGAACTTTACAGTTTGGTAGACGATAAAAATTAATGAAGGGATTAAAAGTTTAGATTACGTTTTGGAATAAATCTATTATTAAGATACGCGTTTTAAAAATAGAGGAATTTAGCTAGAAATAAATAATAGAGAGTATTAAAAAAAAGGAAATAATGAATATGCCGGCAATTTAGAATAATTAAAAGGTAAAATTTTTATATAACATATATATATATATATATATATATATATATAAATTCTTTTTTGATTAATGAAATGAATTGTTGAAGAATTACAGTGTACAAAGATTAATTACTACGAAAATATTTATTTTTCGATTAAAATATCCATGTTTTAAAATGGAGAATTAATCTGAAATATTACTTTGTGAATTACTCTTATTAACCCTTTGATTACGTGTTGAGCTGTATGCAACCCAGTGATTTATTTCTTATTCTATTTTTACAACATTTTGAGAAATAATCTCTGCGGTACACTTATACCAGAATATGTTTAAGATAAATGTACAAGAAAGAATTTTTTTTGTAAATTGTGGTACAGTTGAATAAAAAAGTAGTCGCCACTCATGACTCGTTATCAATGAGTTAAAATTGTATTTACATAACTTTAACCGTTAAATGCCGGGTGTTGCTTTTCGGCAACACACCCAATTTAGGCTCTAAAATACTATTAGAATAATATTGAAGATATAAACCCTGATGTTGCCAACAAAATACATTCTGAAAATATTATTAAATCGATTTTCAACATGTAAATGGCAACACTTGTGCTGTATAAGAATAAAGATAGATTTATTCTCTCAATTGTTCTTTTTGTTAGGTAGCTTTCTTTACAAAAAAGCTACCTATTGCAGCCGTTCGGAGGAAAGCGATTTCAAAAAATTTTGGTATATTTTCATCGATCATGACCCCCAGACCCCGAAACCACCCTCCGTTCAAAATTTATATATATATATATATATATATATATATATATATATATATATATATATATATCTATATATATATATATATATATATATATATATATATATCTGACCTATGTCATACTGTAACTCCCGTAATTATGAACTGATTTCGATGTAATTCGGTGTGTACATAGTACATACCAATGTCTCGACCGAGTTCGTTGGCCAGCTTCATCCGCCGTTTTGTTTCAAAATGGCGGCCTTTTAAAATTTTTAAAAAAATTTAAAACTTGAAATGTGGTACCAAAAAATTAAAAATGGAAAAATATTTTTTTCTTATGTATTTGACCTTTATACAAAGATTCCGGAGCAGTTTTTGTTTCGTCTATATCTTAAAAAATGGCTGAGTTATAGCATTTTGAATTTCTAGCGTGGCTGACATTTTGAAACGTCCTGAATTTTGTCACGCGATAAAAGACGTATTTATGAACCGATTTGGATGTAATTCGGTGTGTACATAGTACATACCAATCTCTCGACCGAGTTCGTTGACCAGCTTCATCCGCCATTTTGTTTCAAAATGGCGGCCATTTAAAATTTTTTTTAAAATTAAAAATTTGAAATGTGGTACCAAAAAATTGAAAATGGAAAAATATTTTTTTCTTATGTATTTGACCTTTATACAAAGATTTCGGAGCAGTTTTTGTTTCGTCTATATCTTAAAAAATGGCTGAGTTATAGCATTTTGAATTTCTAGCGTGGCTGACATTTTGAAACGTCCTGAATTTTGTCACGCGATAAAAGGCGGACTTATGAACCGATTTGGATGTAATTCGGTGTGTACATAGTACATACCAATCTCTCGACCGAGTTCGTTGACCAGCTTCATCCGCCATTTTGTTTCAAAATGGCGGCCATTTAAAATTTTTTTAAAAATTTAAAATTTGAAATGTGGTACCAAAAAATTGAAAATGGAAAAATATTTTTTTCTTATGTATATAACCTTTATACAAAGATTTCGGAGCAGTTTTTGTTTCGTCTATATCTTAAAAAATGGCTGAGTTATAGCATTTTGAATTTCTAGCGTGGCTGACATTTTGAAACGTCCTGAATTTTGTCACGCGATAAAAGGCGTACTTATGAACCGATTTGGATGTAACTTCGTTTATACATAGTACATACCAAATTCGTCTCCACCGGGTTCGTTGGCCAGCTTCACCCGCCATCTTGTTTCAAAATGGCGGCCATTTAAAAAAATTAAAAAATAAAAAAATTTAAATGAGATACCAAAAAATTGGAAAATGAAAAAGATTTTTTTTGTATGTGTTTGACCTTAATACAAAGATTCCGGAACAGTTTTTCTTTCGTCTATATCTAAAAAAAAATGGCTGAGTAATAGCATTTTGAATTTCTCTTGTGGCTGACATTTTAAAACGACCTGATTTTTGTCACGCGATAACAGGCGTATTTATGAACCTGTTTGGATGTTACTTGGTCTGTACATAGTACATACCAATGTCTCGACCGAGTTCGTTGGCCAGCTTCATTCGCCATCTTGTTTCAAAAGGGTTGCCATTTAAAGAAAATTAAATTTAAAATTCAAAATAAGGTATTAAAAAATTGGAAAATGAAAAAGATTTTTTTATGTGTTTGGCCTTGATACAAAGATTCCGGAGCAGTTTTTGTTTCTGAAAATTTGTTTTTTTGTTGATATCTTAAAAAATGGTTGATTTATAGCACTTTGAATTTCTAGCATGGTTAACATTTTGAAACGATCTTGTATTTGTCACGCGATAACACACGTATTCGCCTATTTCGATGTAAGAAGGCATGAGGATAGTATACATCAACACCTCGACCAAGTTCGCTGGCCAGATTCATCAGCCATCTTGTTTCAAAATGGCGGCCATTAAATTAAAAAAAAAATATATATTTAAAGTGAGGTGCAAAAAAATTAGAAATTGAAAAAGGTTTCTTTCTTAAGTATTTGATCTTGATATAAGGATTCAGGAGCATTTTTTGTTTGTCTTTACCTTAAAAAATGGCTCAGATATAGCAGTTTCAATTTCTATTGTGGGTGACATTTTGAAAAATCTGATTTTTTGCATGCGACAGCACTCCTATATATTAACCGATTCCGACGTGAGTGAGCATGTGCACAGCAATTACTAAGGTCTCGACCAAGTTCACTGCTTAGCCTCATCCACCATGTTGTCTTAAAATGACAGGCACTTTAAGAAATTGTCGAATTTGGCAGCCAAATATAAGTTACTTTAAAGAAAAGCAGCTGGGATAAAGCTGACTAATTTCGCGAAATTCTCATTCATTATATTGATAAAAATTAGTATTGAATCTCCTATATTTGGTTTCCACTAAATTGAGCTTCGTGTGTTTGCATGATATAAGTTGGCTTTTTTTAAATAAGGATTATGAAAGCTACCTCTTCCTCCCGGCACTGGCCGGAAGGACTTTTTTATTTAGAAGCTTGCGAAATACCCTATTTTGTTCTGCAGTGAGCAAGTAAAATGTATTGTATTTCTTATTATAGTTCCTAAAATTCTTGTGTGTTTAATATTGTGGAATTTTATCAAGGAAAATTATTTTAGGTAGCTTTCATTACAAAAAGCTACCTATTGCAGCCGTTCGGAGGAAAGCGATTTCAAAAAATTTTGGTATATTTTCATCGATCATGACCCCCAGACCCCGAAACCACCCTCCGTTCAAAAGTTGATATATATATATATATATATATATATATATATATATATATATCCATATATATATATATATATATATCTGACCTTTGTCATACTGTAACTCTCGAATTTATGAACCGATTTCGATGTAATTCGGTATGTACATAGTACAGACCAATGTCTCGACCGAGTTCGTTGGCCAGCTTCATCCGCCATTTTGTTTCCAAATGGCGGCCATTTAAAATTTTCTTAAAAATTTTAAATTTGAAATGTGGTACCAAAGAATTGAAAATGGAAAAATATTTTTTTCTTATGTATTTGACCTTTATACAAAGATTCCGGAGCAGTTTTTGTTTCGTCTATATCTTAAAAAATGGCTGAGTTATAGCATTGTGAATTTCTAGCGTGGCTGACATTTTGAAACGTCCTGAATTTCGTCACGCGATAAAAGGCGTATTTATGAACCGATTTGGATGTAACTTCGTTTGTACATAGTACATACCAATGTCTCGACCGAGTTCGTTGGCCAGCTTCATCCACCATCTTGTTTAAAAATGGCAGCCATTTAAATTTTTAAGAAAAATTTAAATTTGAAATGTGGTACCAAAAATTTGAAAATTGAAAAAACATCTTTTTTTTATGTATTTGACCTTGATACAAAGATTCGGAAGCAGTTTTTGGTTCGTCTATATCTCAAAAAATGGCTGAGTTATAGCATTTTGAATTTCTAGCGTGGCTGACATTTTGAAACGTCCTGATATTTGTCACGTGATAACAGGCGTATTTATGAACCGATTTGGATGTACTTCGGTGTGTACATAGTACATACAAATATCTCGACCGAGTTTGTTGGCCAGCTTCATCCGCCATCTTGTTTCAAAATGGCGGCCATTTAAAAAAATTTTAAAAATTTAAAATTTAAAATAAGATACCAAAATATTAGAAAATGAAAAAGATTTTTTTGTATGTGTTTGACCTTAATACAAAGATTCCGGAACAGTTTTTCTTTCGTCTATATCTAAAAAAAAATGGCTGAGTAATAGCATTTTGAATTTCTCTTGTGGCTGACATTTTAAAACGACCTGATTTTTGTCACGCGATAACAGGCGTATTTATGAACCTGTTTGGATGTTACTTGGTCTGTACATAGTACATACCAATGTCTCGACCGAGTTCGTTGGCCAGCTTCATTCGCCATCTTGTATCAAAAGGGTTGCCATTTAAAAAAATTAAATTTAAAATTCAAAATAAGGTATTAAAAAATTGGAAAATGAAAAAGATTTTTTTATGAGTTTGGCCTTGATACAAAGATTCCGGAGCAGTTTTTGTTTCTGAAAATTTGTTTTTTTGTTGATATCTTAAAAAATGGTTGATTTATAGCACTTTGAATTTCTAGCATGGTTAACATTTTGAAACGATCTTGTATTTGTCACGCGATAACACACGTATTCGCCTATTTCGATGTAAGAAGGCATGAGGATAGTATACATCAACACCTCGACCAAGTTCGCTGGCCAGATTCATCAGCCATCTTGTTTCAAAATGGCGGCCATTAAATTAAAAAAAATATATATATTTAAAGTGAGGTGCAAAAAAATTAGAAATTGAAAAAGGTTTCTTTCTTAAGTATTTGATCTTGATATAAGGATTCAGGAGCATTTTTTGTTTGTCTTTACCTTAAAAAATGGCTCAGATATAGCAGTTTCAATTTCTATTGTGGGTGACATTTTGAAAAATCTGATTTTTTGCATGCGACAGCACTCCTATATATTAACCGATTCCGACGTGAGTGAGCATGTGCACAGCAATTACTAAGGTCTCGACCAAGTTCACTGCTTAGCCTCATCCACCATGTTGTCTTAAAATGACAGGCACTTTAAGAAATTGTCGAATTTGGCAGCCAAATATAAGTTACTTTAAAGAAAAGCAGCTGGGATAAAGCTGACTAATTTCGCGAAATTCTCATTCATTATATTGATAAAAATTAGTATTGAATCTCCTATATTTGGTTTCCACTAAATTGAGCTTCGTGTGTTTGCATGATATAAGTTGGCTTTTTTTAAATAAGGATTATGAAAGCTACCTCTTCCTCCCGGCACTGGCCGGAAGGACTTTTTTATTTAGAAGCTTGCGAAATACCCTATTTTGTTCTGCAGTGAGCAAGTAAAATGTATTGTATTTCTTATTATAGTTCCTAAAATTCTTGTGTGTTTAATATTGTGGAATTTTATCAAGGAAAATTATTTTAGGTAGCTTTCATTACAAAAAGCTACCTATTGCAGCCGTTCGGAGGAAAGCGATTTCAAAAAATTTTGGTATATTTTCATCGATCATGACCCCCAGACCCCGAAACCACCCTCCGTTCAAAAGTTGATATATATATATATATATATATATATATATATATATATATATATATCCATATATATATATATATATATCTGACCTTTGTCATACTGTAACTCTCGAATTTATGAACCGATTTCGATGTAATTCGGTATGTACATAGTACATACCAATGTCTCGACCGAGTTCGTTGGCCAGCTTCATCCGCCATTTTGTTTCCAAATGGCGGCCATTTAAAATTTTCTTAAAAATTTTAAATTTGAAATGTGGTACCAAAGAATTGAAAATGGAAAAATATTTTTTTTCTTATGTATTTGACCTTTATACAAAGATTCCGGAGCAGTTTTTGTTTCGTCTATATCTTAAAAAATGGCTGAGTTATAGCATTGTGAATTTCTAGCGTGGCTGACATTTTGAAACGTCCTGAATTTCGTCACGCGATAAAAGGCGTATTTATGAACCGATTTGGATGTAACTTCGTTTGTACATAGTACATACCAATGTCTCGACCGAGTTCGTTGGCCAGCTTCATCCACCATCTTGTTTAAAAATGGCAGCCATTTAAATTTTTAAGAAAAATTTAAATTTGAAATGTGGTACCAAAAATTTGAAAATTGAAAAAACATCTTTTTTTTATGTATTTGACCTTGATACAAAGATTCGGAAGCAGTTTTTGGTTCGTCTATATCTCAAAAAATGGCTGAGTTATAGCATTTTGAATTTCTAGCGTGGCTGACATTTTGAAACGTCCTGATATTTGTCACGTGATAACAGGCGTATTTATGAACCGATTTGGATGTACTTCGGTGTGTACATAGTACATACAAATATCTCGACCGAGTTCGTTGGCCAGCTTCATCCGCCATCTTGTTTCAAAATGGCGGCCATTTAAAAAAATTTAAAAAATTTAAAATTTAAAATAAGATACCAAAATATTAGAAAATGAAAAAGATTTTTTTGTATGTGTTTGACCTTAATACAAAGATCCCGGAACAGTTTTTGTTTCGTCTATATCTAAAAAAATGGCTGAGTTATAGCGTTTTGAATTTCTATTGTGGCTGACATTTTAAAACGACCTGATTTTTGTCACGCGATAACAAGCGTATTTATGAACCGATTTGGATGTTACTTGGTCTGTACATAGTACATACCATTGTCTCGACCGAGTTCGTTGGCCAGCTTTATTCGCCATCTTGTTTCAAAAGGGTTGCCATTTAAAAAAAAATTAAATTTAAAATTTAAAATGCGGTATTAAAAAATTGGAAAATGAAGAAGATTTTTTTTATGTGTTTGGCCTTGATACAAAGATTCGGGAGCAGATTTTGTTTCTGAAAATTTGTTCTTTTGTTTATATCTTAAAAAATGGTTGAATTATACCACTTTGAATTTCTAGTATGGCTAACATTTTGAAACGATCTTGTATTTGTCACGCGATAACACACGTATTCGCCTATTTCCATGTGAGAAAGCATGTGGATAGTATACATCAACATCTCAGTCAAATATAAGTTACTTTAAATAAAAGCAGCTTGGATAAAGCTGACTAATTTCGTGAAATTCTCATTCATAATGATTTAGTATTGATAAAAAGTAGTATTGAATCTCCTATATTCGGTTTCCACTAAAATAAGCTTCGTGTGTTCGAATAATATAAGTTGGCTTTTTTAAAATAAGGTATTTGAAAGCTACCTCTTCCTCCCGGCACTGGCCGGAAGGACTTTTTTCAATTAAAGACTAGTATTTCCGATTAATAACAAACAGTTTTTTTAGCCGTAAACCATACTTAAAACAAAATATGATTTTTTTAAGTATTTTTCCCATTATTTATTTAAAAAATGAAAGCCAAAAAACATTATTACAATGATTTTTGAAAAATCAGGCATTTAAGGGTTAAGTAGTGTAAAGTTAAAGAAAAACATTGTGACTTTTTAGTTTAGCGTTCTCTTTTAACGGGCTGAAAAATTATGAAATAATAATTAAAATATGAAAGAAATATTTTATGTTGCCAATACAAATATTTTTAAATTACGGAGTCATCCATAAATTGCGCCACGAATGGCATCGCATATCGTCTGAGGACGACTGTAAAAATCATACATCAAACAAATCTAGGAGAATTGCCGAGAACTTTGTAAAGAAAATTATTGCAATTACTTATTAAATTTCGAGTTATGGCTTGAATTGTATACAACATTTTTCGATGTCATTGAACTATCAGATAAAATAATTACAATTAAATTCGAAATGTTATCACTTTAAATTGAAGATTTCATTGCTTGATTTTTTTTCAAAACCTTATTAATTGTAATTACACACAATTCCATATAATAGATAAGTTAACATTTTTTTTTAAATTATTTATTTATCTTAACTAAAATACTAAACAATTAATTGAAATATCTATATGACAAAAGAGTCGGTTCCAGTGTGTATATTTTATAAAAAGAAAAAATAAACACATTTTTTATCGAAAAATTTTACGTTTTCTCTCCCGTTTCACAATAAATGTATGATGCAGCAGAAAATTTGAAAAAGTCCTTCCGGCCAGTGCCGGGAGGAAGAGGTAGCTTTCATAATCCTTATTTAAAAAACCCAACTTATATCATGCAAACACACGAAGCTCAATTTAGTGGAAACCGAATATAGGAGATTCAATACTAATTTTTATCAACATAATGAATGAAAATTTCGCGAAATTAGTCAGCTTTATCCAAGCTGCTTTTCTTTAAAGTAACTTATATTTGGCTGCCAAATTCGGCAATTTCTTAAAGTGCCTGTCATTTTAAGACAACATGTTGGATGAGGCTAAGCAGTGAACTTGGTCGAGACCTTAGTAATTGCTGTTCACATGCTCATTCACATCGGAATCGGTTAATATATAGGAGTGCTGTCGCATGCAAAAAATCAGATTTTTCAAAATGTCACCCACAATAGAAATTGAAACTGCTATATCTGAGACATTTTTTAAGGTAAAGACAAACAAAAAATGCTCCTGAATCCTTATATCAAGATCAAATACTTAAGAAAGAAACCTTTTTAAATTTCTAATTTTTTTGCTCCTCACTTTAAATATATATATATTTTTTAATTTAATGGCCGTCATTTTGAAACAAGATGGCTGATGAATCTGGCCAGCGAACTTGGTCGAGGTGTTGATGTATACTATCCACATGCCTTCTTACATCGAAATAGGCGAATACGTGTGTTATCGCGTGACAAATACAAGATCGTTTCAAAATGTTAGCCATGCTAGAAATTCAAAGTGCTATAAATCAACCATTTTTTAAGATATCAACAAAAGAGCAAATTTTCAGAAACAAAAACTGCTCCAGAATCTTTGTATCAAGGCCAAACACATAAAAAAAATCTTTTTCATTTTCCAATTTTTTAATACCTCATTTTGAATTTTAAATTTAATTTTTTATAAATGGCAACCCTTTTGAAACAAGATGGCGAATGAAGCTGGCCAACGAACTCGGTCGAGACATTGGTATGTACTATGTACAGACCAAGTTACAGCCAAATAGGTTCATAAATACGCCTGTTATCGCGTGACAAAAATCAGGTCGTTTTAAAATGTCAGCCACAAGAGAAATTCAAAATGCTGTTACTCAGCCATTTTCTTTAGATATAGACGAAAGAAAAACTGTTCCGGAATCTTTGTATTAAGGTCAAAAACATACAAAAAAAATCTTTTTCATTTTCCAATTTTTTGGTATCTCATTTAATTTTTTTTAATTTTTAATTTTTTTAAATGGCCGCCATTTTGAAACAAGATGGCGGATGAAGCTGGCCAACGAACTCGGTCGAGATATTTGTATGTACTATGTACACACCAAGGTACATCTAAGTCGGTTCATAAATACGCCTGTTATTACGTGAGAAAAATCAGGACGTTTCAAAATGTCAGCCACGCTAGAAATTCAAAATGCTATAACTCAGCCATTTCTTAAGATATAGACGAAACAAAAACTGCTCCCGAATCTTTTTATCAAGGTCAAACACATAAGACGAAAATATTTTTTCAATTTTCAATTTTTGGTACCACATTTCAAATTTAAATTTTTCTTAAAAATTTAAATGGCCGCCATTTTTAAACAAGATGGCGGGTGAAGCTGGCTAACGAACCCGGTCGAGACATTGGTATGTACTATGTATAAACGCAGTTACATCCAAATCGGTTCATAAATACGTTTTTTATCGCGTGACAAAATTCAGGACGTTTCAAAATGTCAGCCAGACTAGAAATTCAAAATGCTATAACTCAGCCATTTTTTAAGATATACACGAAACAAAAACTGCTCCGAAATCTTTGTATAAAGGTCAAATACATAAGAAAAAATATTTTTCCATTTTCAATTTTTTGGTACCACATTTCAAATTTAAAATTTTTAAAAGTTTTTTAAATGGCCGCCATTTTGAAACAAAATGGCGGATGAAGCTGGCCAACGAACTCGGTCGAGAGATTGGTATGTACTATGTACACACCGAATTACATCCAAATCGGTTCATAAATACGCCTTTTATCGCGTGACAAAATTCAGGACGTTTCAAAATGTCAGCCACGCTAGAAATTCAAAATGCTATAACTCAGCCATTTTTAAAGATATAGACGAAACAAAAACTGCTCCGGAATCTTTGTATAAAGGTCAAATACATAAGAAAAAAATATTTTTCCATTTGTAATTTTTTGGTACCACATTTCAAGTTTTAAATTTTTTTAAAAATTTTAAATGGCCGCCATTTTGAAACAAAACGGCGGATGAAGCTGGCCAACGAACTCGGTCGAGACATTGGTATGTACTATGTACACACCGAATTACATCGAAATCGGTTCATAATTACGGGAGTTACAGTGTGACATAGGTCAGATATATATATATATATATATATATATATATATATATATATATATATCAATTTTGAACGGAGGGTGGTTTCGGGGTCTGGGGGTCATGATCGATGAAAATATACCAAAATTTTTTGAAATCGCTTTCCTCCGAACGGCTGCAATAGGTAGCTTTTTTGTAAAGAAAGCTACCTAAAACATTAACTGAAACTTTAACTGGTCTAAATATACGTACGTGCTTCCGTTTTATGTTTAAATCCAGGCTGGGATAGAATTTTAGGTATTTCTTACGCTGGAAACACATACATGTATTATTCTATTGAATTTATAAAATTCAAAATTCGGTTTAATTTAGAAGTAAAAAGAAATTCGAAGTTTGAAGTACAAATTTAAATTTCGATTTAAAATATGCATGTAAGATTTTTGCAAGTGTATTTGAAAAGATATGGCCGAGCCACATGTCGATTATTTTCACCATTGTAAATTTATTTTGGTCCGGGGCACAAAATTCCATATTTTGTATTTGTAATTTTTTTTACTCATTGTTTTTTAAATGTCTTCTTATGTATAAATTCGTTGTCAGATGTACAAATTTTAAGAAAAGTTGAAACTTGTTTTTAAAAATAAAATATTTTGTGTTTATTTTCATAGTTAACACACAAAATAATACAATTTTTGTATATACATATTTTTACTGATTTTTTTTAAATGTGTTTAGATATAAATTTATTTTCATTTGTAAAATTTTGAAGAAAATTGTTTTTAAAATTTGGTTGTAAAATTAAAATGTGTTGTATTTAATTCGATAATTAATTCAAAGTATTATAGAATTTTTATTTACAAATATTTTTTATTGGAATATGTTTTTAAGTATACATAATTTTTCCTTTGTATACATTTTTAAGAAAATTTAAAATTTGTTTTTAAAATTAAAATATTTGATATTGAATTTCAAAACTAACGCAAAAATATAAAATTTTTATTTGTAAATATTTTATACTTTTTTTTAAAATGTGTTTTATTTATACATTCTTTTCCATGCGCAAAATGGAAAAATTAAAATTTCTTTTAAAGATAATATATATATATATATATATTTTTATATATATATAATTTTATTAATTACAAACAAAATTATACAATTTTTTTAATATGTGTTTATGTATATTTTATTTTGTCATGTAAAATAAAACAACGATATAAATTCGTTTTGAAAAATTAAAAAAATATATTTAAATTTGTGCTTAACGCAAAAGATTATACAATTTATATATATATATATATATATATATATTACTCTTTCTTTATGAAGTGTGTGTCTTTGTATACAATATTTCTCGTTTGTAAAATCTCTAAGAATTTTTTTTTAATGAAAATAATTATGTTCAATATTATAATTAATACACAAAGTATACAAATTTTATTTATAAATACATTTAACTCCTTTGTTTTCTTAAATTGTGTGCTTATACGTACTCTTTTTCATTTCTAAAATCTTTAAAAATGATTATAATTTGTTTTGAGATCAAAACTAAATTTGTTTCGTCATGCTGATGCTTTAAAAATAAAATTTTGTTTAAAAATAAAAATTTTAAAAGCCATTTACAGATTAAAATAAACGGTCATGTGCGAGCATTACTCGCGCACAGAGGGTTCCGTAGAATAAATATATAAATTTGTAATTGCATTATAAAAAAATAAAAATAAAAATAAAAGTTGCTAAAAGAATAATAAGACTTTCTAAAAAATATATACAACGTAGGGTTGGGTATAACTGTATATATTAGAAAAGTGTAATCGGGTATACCATGAAAGTTCAAAGAGATATGGAACCTAAATAATATCAAATATAGCTATTCGTATAACTCTTTTTTTAATATTATCCTAATCTGTTTATGATGAATTTAATTCGGTACTGACAATAAAAGCAGTGCATAGTTAAACTTCATTTGGCATTTCATGAAACTAAATTCAGCGTAGTAATAACCTTTATTTCTACAGTTTAGTTAAAACGAAACCTTTGTTCAAAGTTTAAATTTGGCATTGTGCTAAGCGCGCTTTGAATTGAGGTCTCAAAATTGCAACGCCGCCTTGGTCAGAGCCCAGTTTTTCCAGATAGGTGTTTAATTAACTTTTAAAGTCACTCGAGGCGTATTGAGAGATACAATTTATGCAAACTATCGCGAATCCCACAGTATTTATGCGATTCATTCTAATTAAATCTTTCGAGGGCGATGCCCTTAAAAAACGGACACCTAATTTTAATTCCAAAACAGACAAACGGCACCAAGAATATTTAATTAAAATTTTCCTTTTATCATGTACGTGAAAATAAGCAAGTTCGCATTTTCTAATAAATTCGTTTATAAATTCTGGTGTCAGTTCATTATTTCATAAGTTTATAAATAGAATTACTCCGTGCCGGAAAGGATTAAGTGGTCGCAGGACTCTTAAAGCTTCAAAATTTAAGAAATTTTAATTTTTTTACATGTTAAACTCCTATATTTTCTGAATATTTTGATATAATTGTTTCCTTGAAATTCCCAATAGAACAGAAGTTTTGGCTTTTAGAATTACACCCGCTCAATAGCTGAAGCGGTGTTTCCGAAACTTTAAAGTCATTATTTTCCAAATGGCGTTTTTTGGGCGTAATGTGCCGGATACCTCAAAAACTTCTGAATATTTTTCATGAAGTTTTCAAAACATATATTTCGTGTTAGTCTGTATAAACTGAACCTAAAATTTCCTTTTTATTGTTCAAAAAAATATATTTTAAAGTGATTTTACTATTGAAATTTTCAAAATTTTGTATTAGCTAAATGCAATATTGCATTAAAAATATAAAAATGCTTTAAATAAAAATTTATTTAAGTTCAGGGAAATTATTACAATCTGAAGTATAAGTAAGCACCAAAATTTTCATTCCAGTTGCAATATTTATTTTGTAATCCTGTGCGTAAACTATTATGCCATTTTTTTGTTCGACAAATGTCTAACACTTTCGAGACCCCCCCGCCCCCCCCGCGCCCATAAATATAATTCTGCATCTTGCAATTTTTTAAATACATGAAACGAAAGACGATACTTATATCTTTCATCCCAATTAAAATCATATACATTTTAAGACATTAAATGTTGAAAATGGTCTTTTTTCATTTTTTCCACTTTTCAGAGTCCCGAGACCCCTTAAATTAGTATGTTTTTAACAATTTGACGTTTATTGCTTTTATACTGTTACTGGACATTACATTACACATGTTTATCATTAAAAGTTGTTAACTAGGCATAGGCTACGCCGCACCTGTCTTTGTGTATGCCCAAACTGACCGTACCTTTAAGGGTTAATATCTCGGCTAATTACCGATGATTTTTTTCGAAAATCATTATCAACAATGCTTTTATTCGTCTGTAACGATAGGTATATTCAGCGATGCTCAACAATGTAAGAGAGAAATGTGTGTAAGAGAAAAATGCACTTTTCTCAAAACTATTTGACCTAGGATAATCGCTATAATTTTCCGGCAAGGTTTATATTAACGTCTGCTACCTCTAATTTTTTTCATAATTTTAGTTTCAGTAGATTCGGAATTAGATGGGGGGGGGGGGACATATTTTTGCGCTACCTTTTCAACAATATCTTTGAAAATATAATACCTAACATTAAAAGGAACGTATTTTTGAGTTCAGCGTTACAAAAGCTTTCACAGGATTCCCACATGATATACAAAGAAAAGATTTTTTTTTTCAAGTAGCATAATTAGCCCCTCTACTTTTTTACTAAATATATTTATGAATGTTTATTAACCTGAAAATATGTGGGTCAATGGTCTTTATTACTTCCCCGAATTTGAACTTTCCACGTTCCATAGTTTACGAGTAAAATGGCTGTGACAGACAGACAGACGGACGGACAGACACAGGAGGGATCTTATAATGGTTCCGTTTTTACTTTTTAAGTACGGAACCCTAAAAAGAGGATCCTTATGGCGGTAAACCAGCAAAAAAAAAAAAAAAAAAAAAAAAAAAAGGAAACAAACGTCCCTATTATGGATGGTAACAAAAGAAAATTACAGGTATTGTCATTTATTAATTATGTATATCTGCACATTTTTATTTATTTTATTTTTTTGACCGATCATTTGTTCAAAATACAGATTTTAGACCTAAAGTAATAAAATATTTATTATTTAAGTCACACTAATTTGCATATGAAATTTTCCAGAAAGGCAGCTATTTTTTTTTTTTAAACAAATATTTTACAAAATTAAATTGGCGGAGCAGCTAATCCTTTTAAAATTTGTAACTGCAAATAAATTTTTATTCCACTGAAAAGATTTTTAAAAAATCTTCAAACTTCAATTTGTCTCTCACAAAATTTGGTGATTATATATATATATATATATATATAGCAGAGGTAAATTAATTTTATTTCAATTAATTTTAACTAAAGCTATTAAGAGGTAAAGTGTTAGATATTTAAAGTGTATAGTTTTCTGACGATAAAAAACTCTCTCAACAATTTATTTTTGAATTAAAAAATCTATACATTTATCCGTAAATAAGATTTAAAGGTCATAGAGATATACTGTAAATAAAAATCTCGGAAGTTACTAAAGTTTTTCTAGGAAACTGGGATTCCTAGGACTTTTTATGAAACGGCAACAATAAAAAATCCTGTAATAGAGTCTGTTACAGGACTTTTTCTTGCTGCCGTTACATAAAAAGTTCTACGAATCCCAGTTTCCTAGAAAAAATTTAGTAACTTTACAGATTTTTTTTTTTTACAGTGTAATTATTTAAATATAATCAAATTATGTGAATTCAGTTCACTTTTTTAAATTAAAAAAAATCTATTTAAATAACTAAATAAAACCGAATAAGAGTAGTTCTATTCGTAAAACGCAAATACGCAGACCTTTTACGCGAAATTTTAAAGCAAAGTACATGTTTTAATGATGCAGATGTTAATTAAACTGTATTCCGAATTCATACTATATATTTTTTTTAATTTAAATTTAAATCTGAGAGAAATTCAAAATCGTTACAAAAATGTGTGAAGAACCTCTGTATAATCTTTGACCCAAGTGAAAACAAAGAGAAAATTTTTTATTTCACACTTTCTATAACTGTTTCTGCTACAACCTCGTATATTATTCAATAGAATGAAAAACTATGACATTTGAGGCCGAAAATATTTCCTAGTATCTTACGCTTTTGTGTAAACATTTTGACACTTTCTATGATATATAGCTGATTTTAAGTGACGTTGATAAATATGAAATAGGATGTTCTGATACTTTATATTTTTAAGTGATATTTGGTAAACAAATGTTCAAATTCTGACAGAAATAAGCAGAAGTAACTCCAGGCACTCATTTTTCAAATGTATATTTTCCAATTTTATTTATAAATTTGTAAAGTTCAGAAGATATGTATTTTAATAAAACTGGTTTTGTTGCCACCAGCTTTCCTGTATTGTATCTTCAATGTGTAAAATCGTACTTGTAAACTTATATTGGTTAAATTGGGACCCAATATTGAGACAGTGTTACGTTCATAGAAAATACTTCCAATAAAATAGGACAATTCCAGAGAAAATTATCATTTTTTGGGGAAAATAAAATTTATAATATGTTTAATTTAAGGATATCATTGGAAAGCTTAATATTTTTATATTCTAAATAAAAACCTAATAAAAAGGTATTGTAAATTACTGTTTGCAAACTAAGTTAAGTACTTCATAATGTTACGTCAGTTTACACAATAAAAGTCACGTCAGTTACATGTGAAAAAGCCATTTTTTCTTTTTTATTGTTCACAAATTAATTAAACAAGTTACTGTTATAATTTTTCATTACTTAGTGTTATTGAGAACATTAAATCACTTTTTTTAACGGGATAGTGTTGATAATTTTTACAGTTTAATAAAGGCAGGAAAAATATTTGTTTATTTTATGTTACATCAGTCACAGAATTTTGAATTGCAATTTTTGGGACTAAAAGAGAGATTGAAATAATCTGCAGGTATTTGGGTAGTGAGTTCTTGGTAAGAAATATTTTAACTTGTAAAAATTTGTTCTAGCTTTATAAGTAAAGTTTCTACACAGTTTTGAAAACAAAATGTGATGATCAAGTGTTGCGTCAGTTATGATGGAATTTACCAATATTAATATAATTTTAGTATTGACTTTAGATTTGTAATGAAATTTCACAATAAAACATTGGATTTCTCAGTAGAAACGTTTGTAGTTACATAAAAATATCTCGAATATTGTATTTAATTTGGAAGAATTAAAAATAAGATGATGAAATATTTCTCACCAATGGTGCCGTCATGCTCGTCAATCTACATTTTGGTTCGATATATGAATGAGGAATAGCTCTTCAACTGTGTTTCCAAAAATACTGACTGAATTCTTATGTCCAGTAAGGCATCATTTAGCATTCTAGAGCAAAGGATGAAAGAATAGTAAAACTCTATAAATATATTTTCTAAAATTTATAAAATCATTTCACGAATTAGGCTTGCTACTCTCTATTTTGGCACATAACGAGTACAACTCGTCAGATGATTTTTTTTTATATAAATGTTGAGACAAATGTTGTATTAGGCTCGTCAATCTTCATTTTGGCACAAGTGATGAATGAGGTATATAAACTGCGAATTGTGTTCTCTGAAAAATTAAGCAAAATCAAATGCTGAATCCAGCTTATCGTTTTGCATTTTCAAGCAAAGGATGAAATAAAAGTAAAATTCAATATTTATATTTTCTAAAAATATTGATAATCTGTTCATAAATTAGATTTCTCAATCTATATTTTGACACAAGAGATAAGTGATGAAGTCTGGATGATAGAAAAGTAAAATTCAATATTTATATTTTCTAAAAATATTAATAATCTGTTCACGAATTAGGTTTCTGAATCTAAATTTTGGCACAAAAGATAAGTGAAAAAGTCAGTTGATTTTTTTATGTATAAATATCGACTGAAATATCTCCTTGAACTAGGCTCGTCAATATTAATTTCAGATCAAGAGATGAATGGTTTAAATTCTAAATTGTAGTTTCTTAATTAGCGACAAAATCTGTTGCGGCTATTTATTGGCATTATATTATTTTAACACAAGAAATGTATGAAGAGTACATTTCACAAATTATATTCTTTTTACATATTGAAAAAGGTATGTAAAATAGCTATTCACTTTAACCTCTATTGTGGCAAAAAAAAAAAAAAAATGAATTGTAAACGCACTTTGTTAATTGCATTTTCTAAAATATTAATCAAAATGCATAAAAGAATTACACCAGTTAATCTGCATTTTAGTAAATGAGATGATGACGAATCTATTTCGTCGAGTTCTTGTGTGTGAAAGAAAAGATAAAAAAAGTTCATAAGACGAAATGCAAAAATAAAATCATAATACGAAATATAAAACTAAACTCATAAGATGAAATGAAAAAATTCTATCTTGAGGTAATCGTAAAACATATAATGTGACCTTTAAAAGTTCATCGTTTACTTAAAACGTGATCATAAAAAATAGATGTTAAAAGTTTACAATAAGAACATTTTGTTTAATCTCCGAGTACCTATTTCGTCTGGGAGGAGCTTTCCGTTGCGGCTAACGGCACCTAGTCTGGTCTCTCGGACTCCCTTCGTTGAGCCCGCGGGTTATAGCAGGGGGATTGGGCGAAAACCCTTAGCGAAACGATGTCTGTGTCGTCAGGAGAACGTTTCCTCGATTCTTCGGGGTCCACTAGAGGCACATAGTCTGGGTCCTCGATGTCCGCGTGCGACTGAAGGGCACCTGTGAAAACACCCTAAGCGAGGTGATGCCTGTGGTGTCAGGAGAGCGATTCCCGACTCTCCGGGGTTTCTGCTAGCGACAAATCCCTCTTCCTATCAGTTGTCTTCCATAAATGTCTTCACTCATGACAGCAGTTGGTCTTTGAAGGCCTCCGTAAAGCAACTCCCTCTCGGGGTTCCTCGGCATCGGCTCGTGGACCCGACAACTTAATATTTGATCGGTTCTTGCGGGTCGCTGAGGTGAACCGGGGGGGCGGGGGCTCAAGCAAAGGGACTGCTTGGCACTTTTCCTGCTGGGTGGTGGGAACTGTCGCTTTCGTCCGGTCGTCCTTTCGTTTGGGAGATAGGCCGTGTGACGTGCGCTGGGCAGTGCGCGTGCTGAAGACCGGTATCTTCGTGAAGAGCGGCCTTTGGGCCATCAGTATCGGGCGCACAAGGGTCTTCTTGGGCCCAGGACAGAGGAGTGGGACCCCCTTCTTTAACCTCCGAGTAATTTCGGCTTGCATCCGGAATCTTCAATAGGGAGAAATTTTCTTCAACTCTAAAATCAGTGAGATATAGATAAGTATAGGCAAAGTAAGTTTTTAAAGTAATGTATCAAAATTTAGAAAAATCTTTTTTTATAGAAATTTCTTCAAAATTAAATATTAAACTTTTAAGTATATTTCCAAAAATACACACTTCACAGCAAAAAGAAAAAAAAAGAAAAAAAAAAGAAAAAAAGAAATAAAAAAAACCTCACTGCAGCCAAAAAAACAAAGTTTCATGTCTACTTGGTACATTTACATTTTTTATAATCCGGATAAATATCTAAGTATTAAATATTACATAGAACCAACTTAAACATGCTTTCCATGATATCTAGCATTTAAAAGAAAATTAACTTTAAACTTTAACTGAAGGAGAAAAAGAAACGCATCTAAAAATGTTTTTACTTTGTGAAAATGGAAAAGGTTATGAAAAAAAGTTATTTCACACAGCTTGCAACAGTCTACGCGAGAAACTAATGATTTATTCAACACGTTGAAGAACTGTGTTTTCGCACAGCTGAAGTAGATTTACATATTTTGAACTCTTTTTTAAAATTTTTGACACTTTTGATGAATATATGTTGAGAAATTGATTTTAAATGGCATTGATAAACATGCTATAGAAATTTCTATGCTTATCGATTTAGGTGATTTTGAATTAAGTTTAAATGTCGTTAACTATGTAGTCATATACTCATGGAAATAAATTAGTTTACTTACTTTTAAAAACGTCGCAACAGTTCAAAGTTAAAAAGTTGCAGAGTTATTTTTAAATCTGGTTTTGTTTAGAAAGTACATATAATTTTAAGACATAATTAATATTCAGATATTAAATAAAACAAAAAAAAGATATTAAATAATACAATTAAAAAATATTAACATATCTAGTATATTTAAAAAGTAACTTAACTCTTATAGTATAGATATGGGGCATTCTCACAATCTTTTGACTTTTGGGGGGGAAATTCTGACAAAATTAAACTTGCTAAAATGACATTTTAATCTGATAGACGAATTCCTTAATGATTCAAAATAAAGAAAAAATGGTCAGCAGCGAAAATTTTTTATTTAACTGAGGTTTAAGTTAAACTTGCGAGCTTAATTTTCTTTACCATTTAATCCTATAACTTTTTATTCTCTTCTACATTTTTACTTTTAATGTATTTGAATAGTACCCACAGGACATTCAAATAGGAAATAATAACAATGTAGTACTTTTCATACAGAATTTTTGTATAACATTGTCTTAAAGGGGTGTTAAAGAAGGGACGGAAAGGTAAAAAAAGATGATGGTATTGGAAAAAAGGGACGAAATGGTAAAAGATGGGGCGGTAAGGATGTAACGGTAAGGAAAATTACCACCTATTTTTAGGAAAATCGTGTTAAGACTATGTGATAGCCTCAATGTTCATTGATTTTTAGAAACAGTTGTTAACATTGGATTAAATTATTTTTTTAAATTTACCTCGAAAAGTGCATTCAAATGCTGATTTAATTTCTACAGTAAATTTCCTGCCAAAGAATTTTAGACATTATTTCTCTAGTATACTTCTGCATGAGAAAAAACTTGAAAAAAATTCTGTGGTTTCATCTGAAATGATATTCTGTATAATTTTAAAGAGGGATGGTAAGGAATCTAAAACCCAGGGACAGAGTTTAAAAAATAATAACAACCCTAAAAATGTGTGCAGGTTAATTTTTAGCTACAGATTTATATAAAACAATAGTTTCAGTTTCAGAAACAAATTACATCGAATTATTTTTATTGAATCAATTTTATCCAGACAGCTCCAAACTTAAAAATCAGCATCAGGGACTCGGGACGGTATAGGAGTTTTCCAGGTGTTTAGACCCCCAACATCGTCCAAAACTTATTTATCTCGTTAATATTGCTGTGCAATCATGCAATGGGATGTTCCTCAGTATATGAAATAAAAAAACACAAAAAAGTATATTAAAATAAAAATTATTATTCAGGGACATGAAAGTCAAAAGATTGTGAGAATGCCCCATACAGCAAAGAGTCTGAAAATAAATTTGTAAAACTCAAAATACATATCTATCTAATGTCACGCTATTTATAAAAGCTATGCGAGATTGATGACTTTTGCAACACTCTTAGAATTTATGTTATCGCACAGAGAAATTAGATTTAAATATTTTGAAATTAATTTTTTTTTTTTTACATTGGTAAAAACTAATTTATTACATAGCAAAAGTTGATTTACATATATTCAATTCTCGTTTAAACATTTTGACATTTGTGATGAACATATGTTGGCATATTGATTTTAACCCTTTATGCACTGAATTATGAATTCATGAAAATTTTATCTTCTAGAGCATTTTTTGTGAATTTTTGAAACTGCATTAGAAGATTTAGATAATCATTTAATAAATTTTAGAAGGATTTTAGAAGGATTGAAGGATATAGAAAGATTAGTTAAATTTAAATTTATAGGGATATTGTGCAATATTTGTAACACCACTCAAATCTTTTATTTTAAATATTTTTCATAGTACTTTGTAGAATTAGAAAACGTACTAATATAATGTTCTTACAATAGAAATATAGAAATATTTTCGAATTGAACCCCACCCCCTTCCAATGCCAAGTAAGCTGAAAAGATGCAAAGGCAAAATACATCATCCTTTTAAAAATATTTGTATTTTATGTAACCAATAATGCTTTTGAAACAAGATAAAGTAATGCATCTATAACTTATTCTAAACTGTATTTTTACTAATCGATGTATTAAATGAATTTTATAATAAGTTATTTTAATACTACTTTGTTATTGGCTCGCATGCAGTACCACATGCACAAAATGGCGACTCCTAAGCGTAAAGTGCCATTGCTGAGCAGAAGATTTAAAAGCCGTTAAAGCCATGCGATTTTTTTTCTTGGGGCTTAAAATCGTGTCTACGTCCCGCAGCTACCTTATGATTTGCCAGATGTGAGACACTGAACTCAAGAATCTTTTGCTACCATCACTCTGGAATTGTTAACCGAAGTGTGGTAATAATTAGACTTTAGGCTGGATGCGTGCCGTATAACTAAAAGTGCATATAGTGAACATTTGTGAGAAAAACTAGGTTAGTTTACCTTCAATTGGATGTATGATTTGTTGTAAATAGTCTAAATTAAACTGTTATCCGATTGAAACTGAACTGGGAAATTCTTATATAGACACTCTGCACCGTAAAAAAAAAAAAAAAAACGACATTTTTACAGTACAAAGTACTGTTCATCTCGCGCACAAACTTGATCACAGTTGAATGTACTGTATCTTTCTTTGGTTTCCTGACTATTTAAACATGGAAAATACAGTAGTTGCGTAAAATTAACAGCACAATGTACTGGCAATTTGGACGCCAGTAGTTTGTGCTGTGGTCCAAATGCGTCCAAAATTGCCAGTACATTGTACTGTTAATTTTACGCAACTACTGTATTTTTCATGTTTAAATCGTCAGGAAACCAAAGAAAGATACAGTACATTCAACTGCGATCGAGTTGTGCTGGCAAATTTACAGTGTTTTTTTTTTTTTTTACAGTGTGTAAAGTCCTGTCCATACAATGTGTCTATACAACTCTGTCTGTCCGTACAATATATATCCTGAAAATTTCAGGAAAAACATCGAAAAATTTTTTCAATTACCTTGTACGCAATGCCACAAAGAATCAACGTGTACATCATGTTAAAAAATCACTCAAAAAATGTTCTGTTGGGAAAATACTATAACAATATATGTGAAAATATGATACTTTGTGGGAAAAAGAATTCTAATTCCACACTGCGTTTAACAGGCTATGCGAGTTTAGTGATTTATGCAACACTCAAGTTATCGCACAATAAAAGTAGATTACTATGTTTTGAATATCCGATGTAGGTTTTTATCGTTTTTGATAAAGGTAGGATAAATAAAGGGATTTTAAATTAAAGTGCTAAACATAGAATATGATGTTTTCCTGGTAATTGATTTACTTTATATCTATGTCATTAAATAAAACAAAGCAAATAAACTTATACAAAATAAAGTTACGCAAATAATTGCCGTACTTATATAAAAAATAATTACAAATTTAAAACTTTTTTTTTTTTTTTTTTTTTTTTTTTTTTTTTTTACGTAGTGAATTATTTTGAAATATATCGGTTTTTTACACAATTTAATTTGCATTTTGTAGAAAGAGATGACTGCCAAGTGTATGTTATTAATTGTATTTAATTTTAATAGGAAAAATGTATTTTTTAATTTTTTCAAAAATTTATTTTAAGTTTTTGATATGTGTAATAAGTTTTATTATACGAAGATTTTATAAATATCAAGTTTTTGAATCAAATCAATAGAAACTCAATTAAGTATATATAAATTAAAAAAAAAATAAGGTTATTAATTTTCCCGTTGAAGAAATAGCAATGCATCTCCAAACATTCAAATTTTTAAAGCAATAAAGTAGTTAAAAAAATAAATAAAATATAATACTTTTATACTACTCCAAACAGTTTCTGCGAGAACTTTATGTTTTATGCAGTAGTCTGAGAAATTACGTTATCCTGCAGCGAAATTAGATTTGCATATTTTCAACTACCATTTGAACATTTTGACATTTTTGGGAGATAAATATTGATAAAGTCATTTTAAATTACACTAAAAAACATGGAATAAAATATTTATATGCTTATCGCTTTCAGTGGTATCTTTCTTTGCAAATACTTATGCAAATAGGTCACAGCAGCTTTTTTTGAATACATAGACATTTAAGAAAATTAAGAAGCCATAAAAATATTTTGAAATAGGTTTGTGTTTAATAGAAAATTTTTTCAAAACGAGTAAGGCTCGTCATTCTCGCCTGTTTTAAAAGATTAACGATGGATATAAACCATTTAACATATATGCTTTTTCCATCTTTAAAATGTTAGCTAAAAACTGGTTGTATGTGCTAATCCCCAAACTTTCTTCGTCCTCATACATGTTAACTCTTTATCTACTTACGGTACTTATAAGTACCACTCACTTTAAACTTTCATCCCGTAGTGTATATTATTAATATTCTAATGGTACTATGCAAAAATACTCTTTTAACTCTATTTTATCAGATACATAGCAGAAATTGTTCTAGATTCGTTATTCTAGCAAGGAAGGAGGCTACCTTTGAAACAGTCGATGTGTTTTGTGCCGACATTTTGTACAGATTGTCACTCTTACCTTTTTATTTCTGCAAACATAGTAAAGACATAAGATAAGTGTTGGACTTTTTATGAGCTCATTATAATATTAGAATAAAATTTGACTAGCTATTTTAAGTCAATGGTGTATGGATTTGATTTAACAGTTGCATTACTCGGCGGTACTTATAAGTAAAGCCAGTACGCTGCGAGTTGGAGAAAAACTTCTTATTTACTTTTCGTCTGTGTAGTTATTCATCTTTTTACCTGTTTGATAATGTAATTACTGAATCGCAGTGTAGTAATGTTTTTTCTGGTATTTGTTTTGTTTCATTAGTATTTTTAAGTAGCTTTCTTTACAAAAAAGCTACCTATTGCAGCCGTTCGGAGGAAAGCGATTTCAAAAAATTTTGGTATATTTTCATCGATCATGACCCCCAGACCCCGAAACCACCCTCCGTTCAAAATTGATATATATATATATATATATATATATATATGACCTATGTCACACTGTAACTCCCGTAATTATGAACCGATTTCGATGTAATTCGGTGTGTACATAGTACATACCAATGTCTCGACCGAGTTCGTTGGCCAGCTTCATCCGCCGTTTTGTTTTAAAATGGCGGCCATTTAAAATTTTTAAAAAAATTTAAAACTTGAAATGTGGTACCAAAAAATTAAAAATGGAAAAATATTTTTTTCTTATGTATTTGACCTTTATACAAAGATTCCGGAGCAGTTTTTGTTTCGTCTATATCTTAAAAAATGGCTGAGTTATAGCATTTTGAATTTCTAGCATGGCTGACATTTTGAAACGTCCTAAATTTTGTCACGCAATAAAAGGCGTATTTATGAACCGATTTGGATGTAATTCGGTGTGTACATAGTACATACCAATCTCTCGACCGAGTTCGTTGGCCAGCTTCATCCGCCATTTTGTTTCAAAATGGCGGCCATTTAAAATTTTTTTAAAAATTTAAAATTTGAAATATGGTACCAAAAAATTGAAAATGGAAAAATATTTTTTCTTATGTATTTGACCTTTATACAAAGATTTCGGAGCAGTTTTTGTTTCGTCTATATCTTAAAAAATGGCTGAGTTATAGCATTTTGAATTTCTAGCGTGGCTGACATTTTGAAACGTCCTGAATTTTGTCACGCGATAAAAGGCGTATTTATGAACCGATTTGGATGTAACTTCGTTTATACATAGTACATACCAATGTCTCGACCGGGTTCGTTGGCCAGCTTGACCCGCCATCTTGTTTAAAAATGGCGGCCATTTAAATTTTTAAGAAAAATTTAAATTTGAAATGTGGTACCAAAAATTGAAAATTGAAAAAATATTTTCTTCTTATGTGTTTGACCTTGATAAAAAGATTCGGGAGCAGTTTTTGTTTCGTCTATATCTTAAGAAATGGCTGAGTTATAGCATTTTGAATTTCTAGCGTGGCTGACATTTTGAAACGTCCTGATATTTCTCACGTAATAACAGGCGTATTTATGAACCGACTTGGATGTACCTTGGTGTGTACATAGTACATACAAATATCTCGACCGAGTTCGTTGGCTAGCTTCATCCGCCATCTTGTTTCAAAATGGCGGCCATTTAAAAAAATTAAAAAATAAAAAAATTTAAATGAGATACCAAAAAAATTGGAAAATGAAAAAGATTTTTTTGTATGTGTTTGACCTTAATACAAAGATTCCGGAACAGTTTTTCTTTCGTCTATATCTAAAAAAAAATGGCTGAGTAATAGCATTTTGAATTTCTCTTGTGGCTGACATTTTAAAACGACCTGATTTTTGTCACGCGATAACAGGCGTATTTATGAACCTATTTGGATGTAACTTGGTCTGTACATAGTACATACCATTGTCTCGACCGAGTTCGTTGGCCAGCTTCATTCGCCATCTTGTTTCAAAAGGGTTGCCATTTAAAAAAAAATTAAATTTAAAATTTAAAATGAGGTATTAAAAAATTGGAAACTGAAAAAGATTTTTTTTATGTGTTTGGCCTTGATACAAAGATTTCGGAGCAGTTTTTGTTTCTGAAAATTTGTTCTTTTGTTGATATCTTAAAAAATGGTTGATTTATAGCACTTTGAATTTCTAGCATGGCTAACATTTTGAAACGATCTTGTATTTGTCACGCGATAACACACGTAAATTTGTTCTTTTGTTGATATCTTAAAAAATGGTTGATTTATAGCACTTTGAATTTCTAGCATGGCTAACATTTTGAAACGATCTTGTATTTGTCACGCGATAACACACGTATTCGCCTATTTCGATGTAAGAAGGCACGTGGATAGTATACATCAACACCTCGACCAAGTTCGCTGGCCAGATTCATCAGCCATCTTGTTTAAAAATGGCGGCCATTAAATTAAAAATTATATATATATTTAAAGTGAGGTGCAAAAAAATTAGAAATTGAAAAAGGTTTCTTTCTTAAGTATTTGATCTTGATATAAGGATTCAGGAGCATTTTTTGTTTGTCTTTACCTTAAAAAATGGCTCAGATATAGCAGTTTCAATTTCTATTGTGGGTGACATTTTGAAAAATCTGATTTTTTGCATGCGACAGCACTCCTATATATTAACCGATTCCGATGTGAGTGAGCATGTGCACAGCAATTACTAAGGTCTCGACCAAGTTCACTGCTTAGCCTCAACCACCATGTTGTCTTAAAATGACAGGCACTTTAAGAAATCGCCGAATTTGGCAGCCAAATATAAGTTACTTTAAAGAAAAACAGCTTGGATAAAACTGACTAATTTCGCGAAATTCTCATTCATTATATTGATAAAAATTAGTATTGAATTTCCTATATTCGGTTTCCACTAAATTGAGCTTCGTGTGTTTGCATGATATAAGTTGGCTTTTTAAAAATAAGGATTATGAAAGCTACCTCTTCCTCCCGGCACTGGCCGGAAGGACTTTTTTAATAGGAAATCGAAAAAGTTGTGCCACAGGCTCTTTTTTGCTATGCTAGAAATGGCATATGTAAATTCATATATTGCATACGTGAAGATGCGAGAGAAAATGTTGGACCGAGCCCACCGTGGGTTAAGGCACCACACCGCAAATCGCTTGAGAGCTTAGGTGGACTGCGGGTTTAACTCTCGCTAGTTCCATAGAACTCTCTTTGTGGAGCTTCCGGATGCAATTCTCTGATGTTGTAAATTTTCTAGCTCTATATCGTTATATATTGACGATCACTTATTAGCGGCCCCCTGATGTCAAGCACAGAAGTCAGATATATGTGTTGAATAAATAAATGAACAAATAAACTAAAGGACAGCTAACAAGATTGAAACCTAAAAAAAAAAAAAAACTTTTTTAATGCCATAAAATTTTAATTGTTACTCATTTTTCATGTGTAAAATAAAACTATGTTAATTTAATATTTTTTTAATGTTAACTTATGAGTGTCTTCTGGTTATTTAGCATTTTTAAGAGTTTACACTTTATTTGAAATTTCATGTGGGTTTTTGTATTACGTGAATATTTTAGGCATTGCGTATACTAACGGTACTTTAACCCTTCACTGCACCACGTGCCATATCTGGTACATACCTGAAAACACGGTAATTCTTATTATGTGCCATGAATTTGGCCATTATGATCTCTATTCCTGATCAAGAAAAGATCAAAAAATGGAATAACACTTATTTTTTCCATATCAGATGGCTGCGTTTGGCAAAAAAAAAATAGAATTTGTTCTTCGGAAAAAAAAAAAAAATCGATCAAGCTATTAAGGTAAAATTTACTTTCATTATTTTTACAGAATACTTAAAAATATGAATATAAAAAAAGTTACAGAGTGTTAAGCAGATAAAATTAGTTAATTTAAGCTCATTTAGTTGTAAAGTATAACAATGCAAAATTTAAAAACCCTAATTGTGTAGGGTAGACAGGGGCTAGTTGGCCATAGGGGCATGTTGGCCCAGTCGCGATATTTTTTAAACTTTACGTTAGATGACATTGTCAGTCCAGCCAAGTATGTATTGCGTCGCATTCCTCCTCCAACATCAGCACCATTGAAGTCGGAGCGTCCGTTAAAGAATTATTGAGAATTTTCAAAAATTTTCATAGGTGCGTAAATTTTCTCTCTTATAAATAATCGTTTTTTATTTGTTTGTAGATTACATTTTAGATTTTGATATATAATAATTCAGAAAAATAATTGTTCGTAGTTATTGTAGGGCATGTTTTTTTATTGAAATACTTTCAGAATAATTCCTTACAGTCATGAAAAACAAAAATGATGATATGGGGTTAGTTGGCCCATTTGGCACGGGGCATGTTGGCCCGCCGGGCCAACGTGCCCCGTAGGAATTTATCTCTGGGGTATTGGAATTTTGATAGTTTTAATGAATTATTTTAATAAACATTTATTATTATTTTAATTAATTTAATATTACTTAATAGAAAGGAATTATTTTATTAATTTAATTCCTGGTAATTCCAGTCAATCTTTTTAAAAAATGAAGTTATAATGTTTTGTACCTCCTCCCCAAATTAAATCAGCTGCTCCTGTTGTACAAAAACATTTATAACTTTCATAATTATAAAAAAAATCCCTGTTGGCTTGGCCTACAGGCGCAGGTAGATTTCGAAGTTAAGTACTCATTTCACGAAGAATTTAACGGATTAAGGGAAATGTGATTTTTTTCTTATACAACCTCCCCCCCCCCCCCCACACACACACACTTTTTTGTTTTTAATTTCTTTTTGCTGTAAGAGTTGCTCCTATCAAAAACTTGTCAACACAAAAGTTGTAGATAATATTAAGAAGATTTATGCTAAATTTAAGTGAATTTGATATTTTGTGAATTAACGAAGTTATGATTTTTTTTTTCTTCTGAAAACCCTATTTTTGCACTCCTTGAAGCCATTTTTACCTATAATAAAAATCTGTCATGCATAATTTTTTGGCCCTTTTCCTAGAAGTTTTGAAAACTTTAAACTGATTGGAGATACTATCGTGTCCATAGAATAATAATATATATATATATAGATAGATAGATAAAGTTTTGAACTGGGAGGGGTTTTGGGCTCTAGGGGGTCATGATCGGTCTAGATCTGCAAAAGTTTTTCAAAAATTCCAACATATGGGAGATTGCAATAGGTAGAATTTCTTACGAAATCTACCCAACAGTTCGACCTCCTAGTGTTACATACTACCGTTAAAAGTAACAAATCTAACAATCAAAATCCACCCGACTCCGATATTTCTCAGTTATTAATAAAATCCCCTTGTACCCCAGTCCAAATAAGAGATGGCCACAAATAATGCTTTAATAACATCACATTTTATGAAGTGAAAACCTCTTACCTGGGTAGTTATTAGAGATGAGACGGGCTCGGGCTCGATTTTCATACCAGACTTCGGGCTCGGGCTCATTTTTTTAACCTGAAAATTTTATTTATTCCCGTATGGAAAAAAAAAAACTTTTTAAAAAATATAAAAAGTAATATATTAATATATAATTATCAAAATTTCTTGTGTTCCCTATATTATTCTGTTAATGCTTTTTAAGGTGTGTTAATATCTAAAATTTATTTATGTTTCTAAAATAAATTCAGTATTCCTGATTTTTATCTCTGTTAAAAAGCTGTTATTCTTGTAAAAGCAATTTAATTACTCCTTTCATAATAATCATTAATCTTTCAGTTTCCTGTGGTTTCAATAAATAAATGAGGCATCTGTCTGGTATCGTTTACAACGCGACGCCTGGGTTGAAAATTGCATTTTCCATAAGAAATCATTTTTATGTTATTTTCATAAGAATGATGAAAGCGAAGTATCAGTAACTGTTTAGGTTATTGCAAAAAAAGAAAAGAAAATGATAAAAAAATAGTTTTATTTATTGGGGAACGGAAATAAAAGCATTTAACTTTTCTGTTCGTTAACGAGGGTGAGAAAGTTGATTTTTTTTCTTTATTTTGTTAAGAGTTGATAATTTGGTAAATATTGAAAGGAATATTTATTAGCTGTATAAGAGATAAAGCGGGCATTAACGTGTAATGAGAATGTTTTTAATAGGAAGGAAGTTTCAGTTAAATATATTTGTAAAAGGACAATTTTGGTTTTAAATTAGGTATAATTATATGTGATGATTAATTAATGCTACAACATCACAGCTATTTTAAAAGAAATTTGCAATAATTGCAGGTTTATATCATTCACGCTAAGGCACCAAAATAGTAGAATATTTTAAAATTGGATCGTTTATTTTATTTTATTTTATTTTATTATTTGACAATCTAGACGAAATATGGCAAAATATGAGAATCTTTTTAGGGACTTATCTTTTGATGAGATTAAATATAAATGTCATAAAACTAATTATGTGCTAGGGATGAGATATTTCATTTAGAACAACTTTTATGCAATTTTTATTAAATTTTTTTTTCGGTTTACATTTTCGGTATCGGGCTCGGGCGTGCTCGGTCTCTAATGACGAAAAAATGTTTGGGCTCGGGCGGGCTCGGCCTTCGAAAAATGAGCCCGAACTCATCTCTAGTAGTTATTCGTTGAAACTAAATAATCCTTTCTGTCTTCATAATCCATAAAAAGGGCAGTTTCAGGAAAGAATTTTTTAATTATCAAAAAATATATTTTTCTTTAAGAGATATATCCCTTCCACAGACAGAATAGAACTACACTTCCTGATCCGTTAATAAAGATCAGCAGTTCAAACAAAAAATATAAAAAAATGATATCATCCAACATAATTATATCAAGCACATTGCTATATCCTAACTTATTAGATTATCTAAACCTCATTATACCAATAATAAATCATGAATGTAATCAATAATATATATATTTCATGATAAAGAAACTAGGTTTTTTATACTTGATTAGGAATTAAAGTTTTATATAAACGAAAATTATCATTATTTCAAAGAAGCTGGCATTACCCAAAACATTATGAATCAATATTACATTTTACTGACAGAAATGTGAAGGGAATGATACGTTACAAAAACATAGTAAACGAAATAAAAGAATTTGCACTTAACAGATGTACAGAGGCCTTGATACAATTTATTTATCATTTGGTGTTTATAAGAAATCCCCTAATTAATGATGAATGATTTCTTAAATTACTGTACTCGAAGATTTACGGTGTTTTAACACCATATAATGCCGAGAATGCCTTTATTAAAATTTATTACTGTTCCGTAATGTATTAAGGATATTTTATGAGAAAATAAAAGCAATTTTTAAAGCAATTTTTGGTCGAAGTTATTAATTTGAATAATTAACAGTTTTAATACTTAAAATTTTTATTTTAATTTAGGAGACTATATTGTGTTTTCGTTCCTAAGAAATAAAAATTAAGATTTGATAAAATTTTGATCATTTTTTGAACTTCTACATTAAAAAGTGATGTGGACCAACTTACCCCGCAATGCAGGCCCGCATGGGTAGGTTGGCCAAGCGACTTGGTGTCAATTTGAGCTTCTAAACTAATACTTATAATTAATATTTTCAAGTTTTACTATTGTGACTTCTTTCTGAAAGTGCACTGATAGTGGTAACATAAAAAGAACTTTAAAGTGTTAAATTGTATTTTTTTTTTAATTATTAGAAGAAAAAGCGGGCCAACTAGCCCCGGTCTACCCTACATAGAGTACACGCGATAAAATAGCAAATTTTAGCTGAAAGTTTGATTTTTTTTTACTATTTTTTCCCATTATTAAACCGATATATAGATTTCAAATAATTATTTTCATAAAAATAGAAAAAAATCGTGCAGTGAAGGGTTAAAGTACCACTTTAATTAATTAGCTATAACGAATTAAATTGTAGTGAGTGGGTGAGTAGTTTTTATGAATATCCTTTTATTTTCATTGTAATAACCTAAAAAATAATTTACATGAAAAAAATTGTAGTAGATCATAATGCAGTAGATAAAGGGTTAATATCTCAAATAGTATTTACACATGTAGTGTTATTCCTTCAATACAGCACCAACATTCATTTTCATCTAATATTTCTGCTTCATTTTACTAATCGGGTAAAAAAGTGGTAATCTCGATCAAAATATTTAATAAAATCAATATTTTTCGTTATTCTGTTGTACAGTCGTGGAAAAAAAAATGTAAACACCCTTATTAACTCTCCAACAAATTGTCGTAGAAGAAAGTTACTTAACAAACGTGCAGATATTGCTATTACAACTTCACCCTTCCGGTGTTATATCGTCAAATTCAACTGGGACCTGCTGGTCGTAATAAAAAATATATATATGAGGCATACTCACAAAATTTTAACTTTCAGGAATAAAAATCTGTTGAAATTAAACTTAATAAAATAATATTTTAAACTTATAACGAATGCCTTAATGATTCAAAATAAAGTTAAAAATGGCCAGCAGTGACGATTTTTTTATTTAACTGAGGTTTAAGTTACACTTGCGAATTTAATTTTCCTTACCATTTTATATCTAACTTATTTTCTTCTAAATTTTTACTTATAATGAATTTGCATAGTACCCACAGAACATTCAAATAAGAAATAATAACATAGTATTTTTGGAACAAAATTTTGGTATAAGATTGTCTTAAAGATATGTTAAGGAAGGGACGGTAAGAAAAAAAGGGGGACGGTAAGGAAAATTACCACATATTTTTAAGCAAATCATGTTAAGACTCAGAGATAGCCACAATGTTCATTGATTTTTAGCAACAGTTACTTACATTAAATAAATAAATAAAAAAAAAAAAAAAAAAATTACCTCGAAAAGTGCAGGAATAAACCTTGGGGACGGTAAAACTACCAATAAAGCCACGATGCTTGAAACTAATACTTAAATGGTGATTTAAATTCTGCAGTAAATTTCCTGTCAAAGAATTTTAGCCATTCTTTTTCCAGCATACCTCTGCATGAGAACAAATTTGAAAAAAAATTCTGTGGCTGCATCTGATGTGACTTTTTGTATAATTTTAGCAAGAGGGACGGTATGCAATCTAAAATCCAGGGACATAGATAAAAATACTAATAACAACCGTAAATGTCTGTGCAGGTTAATTTTTTGATACATATTTATGTAAAACAATGGAACCAGTTTCGGAAAAATTACATCGAATTACTTTTATTGAAACAATTTTATACAGACATCTCCAAACTTAAAAATTAGCATCAGGAACACGGGACGGTAAGGAATTTCGTGGTATATTTAGGTCTCCAATATCGTCCAAAACTCATTTATATCGTTAATATTGTTATACAGTCATGCAATGGGTTGTTTTAAAATGTAACCCCCCCTCCCCTCAAGAATATGTACTAAAATAAAAATTATTATTCAGGGACTTAAAAATCAAAATTATGTGAAAATGCCACATATATCAAATGTGGTTCAGTTCTGTGTAAAACTTCATATATTTTTCTATTATACAAACAGGAAATACAGACGGATATTTTGTATAATTTTGTTTTTATGATTTTTGGCTCCTGAAATGCGTAAATCCGTCGAAAAGCGGGAGTCGAAAAAATAATTTCGATTGCAATACTTTCTTTTTTAGAAAGAAAATAATGATCCCTATAAATTGCATTTATGCTTTGGGTGAGCATTCCTTCATTTCACAGACTTTATAGATGTCCAGTTACTTCATAGAAGCAGCTAGAAAAATAGATAATAATTAATAAAATTCATACTATTGGCATACGTAACATGTTTGAAAATAAACATGCAATTTCTACGTTTGTGAAATAGAAGGCAATTTGAAAACATTTTACTTTGTAAATATGTAAAAAATAAATGAAATAATTTCACATGCACTTGCAACAGCCTGTACGAGAAACTGATGATTTATACAACACACTGAGTAACTGAGTTATCGCACAACAAGAGTAGATTTAAATATTTTCAACTCTCGTTCAAGCATTTTGACATTTTTAATAAATGTACGTAGATAAAGTGGTTTTAAATGACACTGATGAATAGCAAATAGGTGGGCATGTAGAAATCTTTTCTGTGCTAATCGATTTAAATATTTCTCCGTCGGAAAATTTTTATGCAAATAGATTTCTGTATTTTTATAAAAACAGACAGTTTAGAAAGATAAGCAGCTGTAGAATTATTTTGAACTCTGCTTGTGTTTTCAAAAATATTTTTTGAATACATGTTTGGCTCTCATTTTGCATTTTGGTTCAGTATGTAAACGATTAGTATAAATCATTTATTGTATGTGATTTGAACTATCAAAAGTAAATAAAAAAAAAAAAAACTTTAAGGGGTCTCAGAACTGTTAAAGCTTCAAAATTTTAGAAATTTTAATTTATTTAGATATCAAATTTCTATCTTTTCTATTTTATATGATTGTTTCCTTGAATTTTCCATTAGAACAGAAGTTATGATTATTAAAATTATAACCGCTCAAGAGCTTGAAGCGGCGTTTCCGAAACTTTGAAGGAATTTTTCTCCAAATGACGTTCTTGGGCATAACGCGCACGAAATTTTGAAAACTTTTGAATATTTTTTCATGACATTTTCAAAACATATATTTCATATTAGTCTGTATAAATTGAACCTAAAATTTCATTTTTATTGTTCAAAAAATATTTTTTAGGTGATATTATACTATTGGAAATTTCAAAATTTTGTATTAACTAAACACAACTTTGTATTCAGAATATAAAAATGCTTTAAATGCAAATTTATTTAAGTTAGGGTAATTAGTACAAACTGAAGTATAACAAGGCACAAAAATTTTCATTCTAGTTACAGAATGTATTTTGTATTCCTGAACGTAAGTTGTTACACCAATTTTCTGCTCGACAAATGTCTCATATTTTGGAGTTCCCTGTAAATGCTAATTTTGCATCTTGTATTTTTTTTAAATACATGAAATGAAAGAACATACTTATATATCTTAATCCTAATAAAAAGTGTGGTTTTAAATCATAAAAATTTTAAGATACACTCTAAAAACCACATTTTCAAAACTGAGCAAAAAATACTCAAATCTGAGTATGTCGCATAGTCAAAATGTCTCCGAATCAAAATTACTCAAGTTTGAGAATCGTATGTTCTCATTTCTAAAAACACGGACATACTCAGATATGAGCACATGATGTTTCATTCTTGAGTGTATACATGTTTTCAGAAATGAGCATAAGCATGTTTCAAACTTGAGTAATTTTGATTCGGAGCCATTTTGACTATGCGACATACTCAGATTTGATTATTTTTAGCTCCGCTTTGTAAATGTCGTTTTTAGAGTTTACGCAACATGGTGCATAGCTAACCCTAATTTTATGATAACTTATAGAAATTAAGTGTGCATGCAATAAAAATAGGGATAAATATTTCGAAACAACAAAATTATTGAAATTACCTTCAAAATTTTCAATGAAATCTTGAAATTCCACCTGCGAATTCTTTCTTTTACGAATTCATCCATTCCCCGGTTTCGAAGTCTGAACTCTACTTTTCTGCAAACACATTACGAAGGCTTTTAATGTTCATCCGCGATTACGATAAAAATGTAGTTCGCCCCATTTCATATAATAAAATATTATTGAAAGGTGTGTTTCTTTTGAAATCATAACAAATGAAATAATATGAATAAATGTAACTAAACCGGTGAAATGTACTGCAGTTAACGAATAAAAAGTAATTTTATTTGAAACTGGGTATTTCCGGTATTTCAGAATTGAAAGTATTGGGTCGTCATAATTCAAACAAAAAGTTTCATAACAAAATGAAAAAATCGATTTGTTCAGATTTGATTGTGTCATTTTTCTCAGTGTATTAAATGTTGAAAATTGTACTTTTTATTCTGTTTTTTTTTTCTAATTTTAAGAGACCTGAGGCCCTTTAAGCGGCTTGAGAATTCTTTTATTTCATAGATCTAACAAATTACCGATTACATATGTAACTATCTGAAATACCGATAACTAATACAATAAACACCATTAACTAACATAGCAAGTTTAAAATTAAGCTTAAAATGTTCGAATTTGGATAAATAACAAAGAATCTAAAAACCTTTTATCTATCTTGAAACAATCTATGCGAAAAACTGGTTATTTATGTAAGTCAACGAGAAGCTAATTTATCGCATAGCGAAAATAGATTTACATATTTTCATCCCTCGTTTAAAAAGTTTTTTATTTTTGATAAATATATGTTGATAGAGTGATTTTAAATTAAATTAATAAACAATAAAATTTACATTTCAACATCTATCTGTTTAAATGATATCTTCGTCGGCAAATACTTCTGCAAATATATTACTGCATATTTACATTAAAAACGTAAAATATAAACTAAGCAAATATATATATATATATATATATATATATATATATATACTAAGAAGAAGAAGGTGAATATTTTAAAATGTAGTTGTGTTTTTTAAAATACCTTTTCAAAAGTTATACCTGTCAATCTGCATTTTGATTCAAGAGATAAATCACGAGTTAAAATATTAATTCTTTTACATTTTAACTTCCAAAATTAAAATAAAAATTATTAATTGTTTTATCATAATATAGTATGAAGTTTTTTTTTAAATCTTTGGTGAAACAAATATCCAATTATCAACTATCCAGAGAGTACGCTTTTATTACTTTTGCACTTGTAAGCAAGTATCGTGTATTTTTTACCACAATAGTTACGGTTTAACAAATACAAAACAGAAATTTATTGCAAGATAGTAATTAAATTAGCATAAATAAATGCACAGATGTACCTGACGAAAATGGCGATGACCAATTAACTCTAGGCAACTACACTATATGGCCAAAGGTGACCGGTCACTTGCGATTTTAGACGTTTTGTTGAATATCTAGAAAAATACATGAGGAATTAACCTGAAACTACAGGTGTGTAAACAGTATAGTATAGGTCATATATTTCCGCGAAGATTTTTTTTCCCGAAACCCCATAGGGGACCGCCAACGAATTGAAAAATAACGAATATCTTTTCGATAACCCTGTAAAAACTAATGTAGCAAAAGGGTTCAAACTCGAGATTATTAATAAGTGGCTTATTGTAATATACTTTGTTTATTTTTATGAGGATAGCATGTATACTCATAGAGAAATTAAGGCTTTTATAAAAACAGTCCCAAATTTCGCCAAGTTTTTTGCTTATAATTTGCAGAGTTCTTAATACAAAAAAAAAAAAAAAAAAAAAAAAGTTATTTTCAGAAAATATGACGAACACCATTGTACACAATACTCATCAATCAGAATTGAAAAATAATAAAATTTGGATGAAAAATTAGCAGGTTTACTAAAAAATGTTTCACTAAGCATGCACGAAAGCAATTAAAATATAATGTGCATAATGTGTTAGCTAAATGTATCGAGCAACTTTTGTAAAATTCTCAAAAGCATAGTTTGAAAAGTCTGATAATAATAGTTTATAGAATAAGCTCAAAATCCGTTGTTCCCAAAATGAAACAAAAAGATGAAGGATTGTATCCTTATATCCATTGATTAGTGCCAATATAGCATACACAATATTGCACGTACTACTGTATTTGGATACAGAGCATCACCTTTTTGCTTCCTTTTAGGAATAACGGATTTTGAGCTTATTCCATCGACGATAATTTTCAGAATTTTCAAGCTATGATTTTGAGACTTTCACAAAAGTTGCCCTATACATTTAGCTAACACAATATGCAAATTATATTTTGATTACGTTCAAGCATGCGCAGTGAATCATTATTTAGTAAACGTGCTCATTTTTCATCCAATTTTTATTATTTTTTAATTCTGATTAAAGGGTATTGTGTACAATGTTCTTTGTCATATTTTCTGAAAAGAACTTTTTTTATATTAAGATCTCTGCAAATTATAAGCAAAACACTTGGCGAAATTTGGGACTGTTTTTATAAAAACCTTAATTTCTTTACGAGTATACATGCTATCCTCATAAAAATGAACACAGTATATTACAATAAGCCATTTATTAATAATCTAGAGTTTGAACGCTTTTGCTACATTAGTTTTTGCAGAGTTATTAAAAAGATATTCGTTCTTTTTCAATATGTTGACGGTCCCCTATGAGTTTTCGGGAAAAGATCTTCGCCGAAATGTATGACTTATACTATACTGTTTACACACCTGCAGTTTCAGGTTAATCCTTCATGTATATTTTCTAGATATTTGACAAAAAGGCGAAAATTACAAGTGACCGGTGACCTTTGGCCATATTGTGTATATGTCTAGTTGGTCTGGACATATACAACATACTATTGCTCAACAAAATTAGGGGAGCAAGCAAAAAAGTGAAGAGAACAGTGCAAGACAGCCGTGTATGGGCTTAAAATGGATAGTACACGTGTATCAATGCGCAATACCGAAAAAAAGACGCAAAAAATTTGTAAGGGAGCTTTTATTCTTTGTAAAGATGTAAAGAACATGAAAAGGTGGTTTGGAGCAACAATTTGGATTCATGTAAATTATTAAAAAAATGTATTGTTTAGAAATGATACAAGATTTTTAATATGGTGTGTTGTCTCCTCGAACAGCTAAAACTGCTGCACATCTATTTTCCATGGATGCGATGATGTTATCGATAAGAATTCCGGGAATACTGTTCCACTGCTCAAGAATTGCAATCTCCAAGTCCCGGACAGTAAAAGGAGGACTTGGTCTCGCAACATTGCGTCGTCTGGGTATGTCCCAAGCATACTCCATCGGATTTAGGTCAGGAGAGCATGCTGGTCATTCCATATGCTGTATTGTTTTAGTTTCAAGCATGTTTTCCACAAGATGAACTTTATGAAGTCTGGCATTATCATGCATGGAAAAAAGAAATCATTAATTACTGCAACATAAAATACGACATGAGGTCTCAGTATCTCGTCTGTATTACTTCGGACCGTCAAAGTGCCATTCCGAATGATATTCAGGCCCGTACGTCCACCAATGCTGATTCCAGCCAATAGCATCAACCCACCTCGTCTGTAATGTGATCTTTCACGATCGAATGTGGGATTATTTTGAGTGCCTATTTCTCTCCATGCCAAAACACATCAGATGTCACATCCAGACTGAATCGGGACTCGTCTGTAAACAGAATTTCACTCCAACAATGTTGCCTCCAAACTCGATGTTCAGTTCCCCATTTTCTTTGGGCCGCACAGTGGCTCGAGGTCAATGGAACACAGACCATTGGCTTACGTGCATAGAGACCAACCTGATGAAGCCTATTTCGGACTGTTTGGCTGGACATCCTTCGTCCTGTGGCCAAGAACAACTGTGTTTGCAACTGAGTAGCATTGCCCGTTACGTCTCGACGAGCTGTTAACAGGATATATCAGTCATTAGTTTCTGTGCTAGAACATTTTCGACCTTGCACTTGTCGATGACTACCATTCCATATGTCTTGGAATCGATTCCACAGCCTTTCATGGACACTTCTTGCGACTCCAACCGGGTCCACTACACTTCGTTGTGTTTCCCCAAATTCAACTGCCCGATAACACGCCAAGCCATGGATTGAGGTAAATCATGTTGTTGTGACATTTTCAAGCGACCTTTTCTCAAAACACAAGCTGAGCAATTGAATTTTACAACTGAGGCAGTGAAACAGATGTCTCTGCAAAATCCCGATTTTTGCACTTATCTTCTTTTCCTAGTTTTTGACGTAATAAACTATAATTTACATGTGAAGTTTTTTTATCTGTATTCTACAGACACTTTAAATTATGGATGTTTTATTTTACGTTACTTATCGGTGTAGATATTTGCGTAATTTCGTTAAAACCATGTTCTCCCCTAATTGTTTTGAGCAGTGTATATTCGGTATATATGCGTATACCGACTCGCATCTATTGAATCCTATCTGCCTTTCCCCTCAATCAATAGTTTTATTTAGTGATGGCCGATTCGAGATTTTACCAATCGAGAAAAATCGTCATCGTAAAAAAATACAATCGATACAGTCATCGATTACTTCCCGTAATCTACAATCAAGATGTTTTACAATCGATTATTAAAATCATTGCTTTTACATACTTATACAGTAATTTTTAAGTTTTTAGTAAATACGTGGTAACTAAAGATAGATGGAATAAAAAAACATACCAAGAAATCGATGTAAATTTAACACTGAAATGCTAGATGACTTTGCAAAAAGATCCTCATCTACAACCTTCATTTGAAGCTAAATGAAAGGTTGTGAAAAATCAGAAGCAGTAATGCAGTTTTTGCTATCGTTTTCATTATCTCTTTCATTCAACTTCAATTGATGGAGGGGCACCTGATATGAAGCCTTTAAAAAGCTGTATTCTAACATTGTTAATAATCTTAATACAACTTGTTATGTAATACATCTTACCAGTTTTTAAGCCTTCTGAAAGAAATGTTAATCCCTAAACCTACCACCTTTTCTGTACTAATGGTTTACGATAATTAACAAATTGTTGGAAATGCGTTTAAGAAATTAACTTTAATGTTACAACATCTCCACTATAGTATTTATCTTTCGAATATTATGTGCCATTCTATATTTTAATACAAGAAATAAACTCTAAATGATTAATATCTTTAAGATATGTTCCGTATAAATTTCTTTAATGAAGTGTGCATACTAATGTTTCTATAAAACGCTGTAAAATATTTTAAGTTTGTAATGTTTGAGCATATTAATAATAAGTATCATGGATTTTCATATAAAATTTTATTTTATATATGGCAATGTGTATTATGTATGCAAGTCCAGTAAATTGAGAGTACTACAGATGAACCAGATGCCAGCAAAATGAGTTGAACACGGTAACCCCCACACCTCAGAATTTTTCAAAACGCACTTTTCAAACAAGTTTTTTCAAATATAAGATCAATATGTTATCAAGAAATATGTTCAAAGTAATGATAAGAAAAACACTATTTTAAAACGCTAAATAACTTAAGAAAATACTTTCAGTTCATTTATTTACCTTTAAAAACATTATTTAAGTTATTTCAAGGACTGTAATATCTGTTTGCTAATTTTGTTTTGGAATAAGTTCCCTTTTATTTTTTATGAAAGTGCGATGTGTAAATCGCGTAACTATGGCGCATTCGATAGAATTGAACTGCTTTTTCACATTTTCGATAAAGTCAAGAATTTCATACAAGTTACAGTTCACCTAAATATCTAATGCTGTGAAACTTCCCGTTTATCGAAAAAAAAGAGCTTTATCGAAAAAGGGGAAGGAAAACCAGACAAATATACTTGCTAAAAGGGAACCTGTCGAAACCGGAAACTGGTTATCACTCCCTATCGATGCCGAAATGACTCTTTAAATTTGCATTCCAATTAAAAATAGTTACTTTCTGACACATTAACGAACTTATTTTTATTCTCAAGCGTATTAGCTAGAATCGAATAGAATTTTTCCTTTTTCGCTAAAGGCAAATGTTTGATAATTTTCGTAATTTCTTTCAAATTTTCGTAAATGCGTGTCTAATATTGGGAAATTTCACCATTAATCGAAAACAAAAGAACTTTGCCGAAAAACAGAAGGATAACCGGACTCATATACCAGCTAAGTGGGAACCTATCTAAAACGGAAACCGGTTTCCACTCCCTAATGATTCCAAAATAATTTTTTATGTTTGTACTCAAATCCAAAGTAGCTACTTTTTGATTCATTTAAAAACTCAATCTTATTCTCAGGTGCATTAGGATAACTAGACAAACCAGCTAAGACGAAATCTGCCTAAAATGGAATTGATTTCTAGCCCCTAAATGGGCTCCTAACATGACTGTTGCCCATCTATACCTAAATCCAAAGTAGCTACTTTGTGAGAGATTCACGAACTCATAAGAATCGAACAGCATTTTTCCTTTTTTCGGTAAAGGCAAAAGATTTAATACAGATCAAAGTTCCCCTAAATGTCTAATGCTGTAGAATTTCAAAGTTGATCGAAAAACAAAGAGCTTTATCGAGAAATGGAACCAGACAAATATATTTGCTAAAAGTGAACCTGCCTAACAAGGATTTGGTTCCAATCTCTAGCAATAGCTTATGAAGTATGATTAAATTCCGTGCATTATTTTTTGAAATATAGTAGCGTTACCTGTTGGGCTATTTGCAGAAAAAACAAACCAACACCAATTTATATCTAGGTCTAATTGAATATGAAGTATTATTAAATTTCGTGCATTACTTCTTGAGATAGAGCGTTATCAAAATTTTTGTCCCATAAAAGACAGATATTTTCTAAAAACTGACAAATTTTTCATCAATCCAATACTTTCTTCTTGTAAAGATAGATAAAAATAAAAATGGAAAACTGCCCCATACAAACTGAATTAAACCCTTTTCAACTTAAGTATATGTAACAAAATTATACGCCTTCAATCTATATCCTTCTTTGAGAAACTATGACTTAAACCAAAAACGCACCAAGTGTCAATCTGACTGTGAAAGCTAAATAAATACCCCAAAGAACTTCTAATTCATAAGAAAGGGCTCTATTACTGTTTTTCTAGCGGGGATTTACATCACATTCATTTCAGTGACTTCCTTTCTTTATACTAGAAGTTCCTAGTCAACCCAGACTACGCAATCATGACGTAGAGGGAATATGCTGATTCATTGCTCTCTCTCTCTCGCTCCTCAACAAACTTTCTTCTCGGTGCAAACTTTTCGTTACCTCGAGATATTCTCTCCTCGATGGAAACCTCTCGCTTACCTCGATATGTTTTCTCGATGGAACCATCTCACTTTCCTCGAGATTCATCTTCTCGGTTCTAACTTAGACCAAGAATGAGAAATCCATTTTCTTCCATTCTCGACATGTTACTCTCGATGATTGTCAAGAAAACTGATTTCTCGTTCTCGGTCAAGAAGGGCCGAGAAGAGATATCGAGGGGAGAGCTGGAAAGAGAGATAGGTATGACAATGAGCGATGAAATGATGGAGCCTTCCGATAAATATTATGTATTAAATAAAAAAAGAGACTGGTGAGTTTCGGGGGGCACAAGAGTGGACCCACGGGGGGGGGGGGGATTTCAAATTTTTACCGAAATCGTCATGTGATACATCATCGAAATTCTCTTTGACAACCCTTTCTTATTATGAACCTTTCTCCCACCCGCAGTTGAATTTCAGGATGCGGGGGGAGGGGGTGTGCACGGACAAATTTTTAAAACTGCAGCGATATCTAGAATAATTATCATTTAAATGGACTTTTTATCGGAGCCCTCAGAAAAATAATATCTATTAAATATAAAAACATTAAAATAAGAGTTGGGGAATTCCGGGAGTATTTAAGGGGAGTGAGAGTGGACCCACAGGGGTGCAATTTTCAAACTTTTATGAAACACCTCATGTGATATATCTTCGGAATTCTCTCTGACCACTCTTTCATATTATGAACCTTTCTCCCCCCCCCCAAAAATTGAATTTTGAGGGTGGGGAGGGGCGAAAAAATGTTTAAAACCGTAGCGATTTCTATAATAAATATCATTTTAGATGTAGATTTTTTTTATGGAGCCTTCCGGTAATTATTATTTATTAAAGTTAAAAAATTTGAAAGTGGGAGCTGCGTGAATTACGCGGCGAAAAAGTGGACCCTCCGGGGAGAGGGGTCGAGTAAGCAATTTTCAAACATTTTTTGAACCCGTCATGTGATATATCATCGGAAAGCTCTAGGATAACTCTTTCATATTATGAGACTTTCGTCCCCCATCCCCAATTTTGCTCCCACTGTGTGTGTGTGTGTGGGGGGGGTGTAGTTTTCATTTTTTGCATTTTCATCATTTTAGATCGGATTTTTTTTACGGAGCCATCCGGTATTATTTATAATATATGAAATTTCTAAATGTTGGGTTGTATTACGGGGAGTGCGGTAGTTGAAAGTAATGTAATGTAATGTAATGTAATGAACGTAATGTAATAAAAGTAAATTCATTTTTGTTTCAAATTTTTATCGTAAGGCCATTGTAAGGGAGTCCATTGATATACATACACGCAAAGAGTTTATTTGCAATGATACGTTTTCTTTTATTATTCCAAATTTACGGTTAGAATTGCTGAATAAACACCTTACAGATAACTTGAATAGGGGAGCCGCATTGGTAAACAGTTTTAAATCATTGTTTTATTTTATTTTCATAACTGACAGTAGATGGTGCGTGTGTTTAGTGTGTGTTTAGTATATGGTATATAGCTCAAAGTCGGGAGTCATTCGTCTTGTACTAAGACGAATTTTATGATCATGGTTTTTAAATCGATTAAAACTGAAACATGTCAAAAGTGGTTTGTTTTTAATGTAATGTGTAACACTTTTCTTAAGTAATGGAAAGTTTTTGAATTTTAAATGTTTGTGAAAAGGTAATGTTCTTCTTTTTAAATCTTGAAATTAAAAAAAACATTTTTAACATATTATTGAAGATAGCCAATGGTCCTTACCATCTGTTGAATTACTATTTGAAAAAAAAAAACAATACTCACAGAGATTTTAATTAATAATGGAGTCACAATAAACGCAAATAAAGACTTGGAAATTTATAGATCATTTACTCAAAATGATTATTGGGTCTCTTACCACCTTTATCATCTGAGCTCTTCATATATGAGTAGTAAACATTAGTTGTTAATAGGTAGTAAATGTTAATTTCGACTCTATCCGTTAAAAAAATGGGTAATATAAATAATATTTGTAATAAAATTTGCGATATCAAGTTTACTCTAAAGCATTGGCGGCGAAAATTTTGATAATAGAGGTATGTAAGGTGATTTTAAACGAAGCTGATAAACAATATAAAAATGACACTTTTCTATGCTCATAGGATTAGGTAATATTATGTCGGCTTATACAAATAAATTATAGTATTCATTTTTTTAAAAATAGACTATTTATTGTGTTAATAAAGAAGTAAATATTTTGAAATATAGATGTGCATTCTAAAAATATTGACTGAGATCAATTGAAGAGCTAGGCTCATCAATCATTACTTTCGATCAATAGATAATTCACGAGCGTAAATCGTAAATATTATTTTATTTCAATAGCAAAAAAATAAAATAAAGGCTTTTTACTTTCGAATAAACTTATTAAATATGACCAGTTGAAACAGCATTACCTAATAAAAATTGCATAATTAAGCTTTTTTGTATCTTTAAATACACAGTCACATATTTTTAACCTCTACATTTATAACCGAATTTTATTTGTTTATAGGATATTTAGTGTATTGATAAAGCAATAAATATTTTGAAATATAGTTGTGTTTTCTAAAAATATTGATTGAGATCTATTGAAGGGTTGTCAATCATTACTTTCGTAACTCTCAACCGTTACTCTCAACGTTAATCGTTACTTTTAACTCATGAGCGTAAATTATAAATTGTATATCATTTAAATTTCCAAATAATAAAATAAAGCTGTATTAGTTTCAGATAAACTTATACTCTACTTGTCAGGGGTACTACTATGCCACCAGATTCACTAGAAACAGTTGAAACACTGTTTTATAATAAAAATTGCTTAATTAATCTGTTTTTTATCGTTAGATACACGGTCACACATTTTTATTCTCTACATTTATAACGAGAAATTAATTGTTTATAGAATATTTAGTGTGTTATTAAAGCCGTAAATAATTTTAAATATAGTTATGTTTTCTAAAAACATTGATTGACATGTATTGACGAGTTAGGCTCGCCAATATTAAATCATTACGTTTGTTCAAAAAAAAAATTCATCAGCCTAAATTGTGAATTGTATTTACTTTCATAGTCAAAAAATAAAATAAATCCTTATTTGTTTGAGGTAAACCTATTAAATAGAACCAATGAAACACGTAATAAACATTGCATGAATAAGCTCTTTTGTACCTTTAGATACAGAGTCACATATTTTTTATCTCTGTATTGATAACCGAATCTTACTTGTTTATAAAATATTTAGTTGTGTTATTAAAGCCATAAATATTTCGAAATAAAGTTCTGTTTTCTAAAAAAAATTGATTGAGATCTATTGGCGCGTTAGGCGCATCAAACGTTACTTTCCCTCAAAATAAAGCGCATAATTAAACTATTTTGTATTTTTAGCGACACAGTCACATATTTTTAATCTCTACGCTTATAACTGAATTTTACTTGTTTTGGTTTCCTTCCTGCTTCCTAGAAATAACAGCTAAACCACTCCAGCTCTTACTGAAATATAGATGACAAGGTAAACAAGTTTTTGTCGCATATATTGCGTGTATTGCGTGCTATTAAAGTATATTCTGTAGAATAAATATAATGTTTAGAGACACATTAAAAATAAATGTTTTGTTTCTGCAGTGGGATGATGTAGGTATGAGCGTGTTGTGATTTTTGTTCATTGCGAGACATTAAAAATATGTTTGAGTCTAGTTTTATGAAGTTAAATCTTTTTTTTCTGTTTTTAATGCAGTGTTTCAGTTTTTACTAATCTCTAAAGAGATTTTAAAACATCTAAATGTGATTTCTATGAAAGTAAACTGCACTTCAGAATATTTTATTATTATAACTGCTTTTATTTGTTTAAGGGAACCATGGAGCTTTATTTGAAAAGAAATTGACCCAGAAATCGAAAATATTTTTGTGCATAGTCCTATTCTCCAGTTTGTTCTGAGCTACTTGCGAAAAGCAGCTTGCAGGTGCGATTTATTTTCGCAAAGTTAAAAGCGTTTGAACTTTGTACACAATCAATTTTTCGGCCCCTTAATATACTTTAAATCTCTTTTTCTTAAAACTGATTTTCCAACGTTTTTAGATTTTTAAAATGCTCCATGCGTGATAATTTTTGATCAAAATTCATGAATTTAATGAGGAAGAATCCTGATATTGCTTACAAAGAAACTGTGCATGCATTTTAAAATTCGACTTTATTAAGATAATTAATTTGATTTTGAACTTAATAAAAGGCAAAATAGTGATCAAAATTGATAACGAATTCAGAAAAAAAAATCTCTAAAAAATTAACTATTCAATGGATTAAAAAATAGATATACAGATTTGTTTGTAATAGAGTTTTAAGTTACTACAATGCAAAAGCGAGGAAATTTCTTAAAAATTAAGACGCATGGAGAATTTAAAAAGTTCGTTTTAAAGTTTTTATTTTTTTTTATCTTAAATTATAATAAGGTTGGAAATTTCTTTTAAACGGTTCTATATACTTATTGTGGAATGCATATTTCCACAAAATTTCATAATTTTATAATGAAAAAAAAATGAAAATCCACCGTTCCCTTAAAAAATATTTATTTTGGGTCATTCCTTTCCTATTTTTTTTCACACACACACCGTATCTCTCTTTAAAACGGTTTTTATAACTTTCAAAAATTGAAATTTTTGATTATTTTGAAAAAAAAAACACATGTATTCTTTACATACTAATTGAAAATGTGTGTGTAAGATTTGATAATTGTATTCGAATGAAATCATATTAAAAATAAAATATGCTACTGAAAAACCCTTTTTTCAACGTAACATTGATCACCCTATCCAGAAATTTCTAATTATGATTATCAGAAACTCATCGAGTTAGTTATTTTTTAATTGTACAACGGTTAATGCGAATCCGGCTAATATAAGGACACAGTTAAAACGAGCAATTTTCACATTAAAAAAGTTTCGTTAATTAAACTATATTAAGACTCTCTAGATTATTACGAGCTACAAAAGTAGCATCACGCCTAATATTAGCAAAACATCGTCCACTTCAATTTGAGTTTTGACCAAAAGTAGTGCAGAATTAATAAAGGAATCCCGTGACGTGACTTGAAAATCTTTAGCGCGCAATATACTTCATCAAATTTCCGCTACACAAATGTCCTTTATTGTTTCTTTATCCCAAGAGTGAAAACAGAAACTTCCCAATAAAGTAATCATCGCCAAAAAAGACGCTCCTTTGCATAATCTTGTTGACATCATTTTTTTCTGAACAATGGAATCCGCCTTCTACACTAACGATTTCTGCTTTATGATTGCAATAGTGTCTTTCGTTCATATCCTACCAGACGTTTGTAATTGGGAAGTTTGGCTGGCAAGCAACCAATCAGACATCGCCAACTGTAGCGCTTCGGCGGTAGAATTCTTTTTTTTTTTATGATGTTTAATGTGTTTTAATTAGCACGGAGCAATATGATATTAAATTAATTTTAGCGTTTAAATGAAGCAATTATTATAGATATTACTTTAACTATGTGTGTGTTTTTAAGATTTTTATTAATTTTCCGGGTATTAACCGAGTAAAGGTTAATGAGAGGACTTTTGTGATTCCTTTGCTTCTAATATTAACTGAGTTCGACTGTACATTTGTTTTTCTCCGTTAGTTCGGTTTATTGTTCCATATAATTATCTCACTAATATAAATAAACATTCAATGAGAAAAACTACAGTAGACTTTCCCAAAACATAATAAACATAAATTAACAATATAATAATGCATTTCAACAATGCGCTTAACAAAAATGTCTTATTGTTGAAATTGTATATTACAGCTTAATTTCAAACTTTTTAAGTAAAGTGAATCAAAGTTACATGAAATTCCATGTACTTGGTGTGATCTAATTCAATAAGTGACAATTAAGATACATTAAAAAATCGATATTAAGCTAAATTCTGCATGATAAACAATTTATCCGATTGTCACGCGATTGGTCACATTTCCTTTGGCATTTTAATGGGATAGCTTATTCTGTAGTAATAGGCATTGCGCAATCATTGCACAATAATTTAAATTCCCCAGCCTTAATGGAAGGATCCTCTAAAAAGGAGGATCAAAGAAAATTCTCACTGTAAACTGTAAACTGAAAATCTGACTAACTGAAAATACATAAAACGAGGGACGTTTGTATCTTACAGAGTGTCCGAAAATGATTAACCTGGTTTAAATTGCGTATAATTGTATTGCCTGTTTTATTTACAAACATCATATCTGGCACAGGCACACGGAAGTGGATCAAGTTGTATTTAAGATACTTGCTAGGACTCCACAAGTCTCGCAAAGTCGATGGTCTCACTGAACTACGATCTTTTTCGACTGTACCTGCACTGTAAAAAAAAAAGGACTAAAATACGGAAATTATACTGGCAATCGAGACGCCAGTACTATTTCCATTTAAGAAAAACAAAATTTTTCTGGAATTTACGGGGGAAATTTTCCGTTAAAAAACGGAAATAGTACTGGCGTCTCGATTACCAGTACAGTTTCCGTATCTTAATCCTGTTTTTTTTTTTTTTTTTTTTTTTTTTTTTACAGTTTGTTACTAAAAAGGTTTCCATCCAAGATTTTGTCATCCTAACATCTGGTAATTGTTTTTTATAGCGAGTTTGAAACTTCCATTGCACCGTTTTCGCTGATTTGGTCTCAGCCAGTCGCATATAACACTGTGCCTTTTCTTGTGTAGAAGCTATGTTTTCAGGCTAAGCAGCAACAGTGACCCTTGTGACGAACCTGCATATTTATATAGGACAGCCATAAAAACTTGACGATTGGTCGAACGCATCTGCAAATGAAAATTCTAATTTAGTGCAATCACTAAAGAGTTATCACTAATAACTTTGTGAAATCAAAGTAAACATTTTGAGACACACTGTATTTTCCATACTAAATTAAAACATTAAAATTGTTTTTTTTATAATCTTAGACTAAATTCAAAGAATTTTTGAATACATACTTATCAGTTTATTAGATAGATTTTAAAATATATATCATAGCAAAAGAACATTGAAAATTAAATTTATATATAAATTAAATCGCATATAAAACTGAAATGCTTGTTAACAAAGGCATATGTTCCTTAACCCTTGGAAATATACTGTAACCACAAACAAAAGTGCACAAAAATGTCATAAGAGTTACCCACTGTTCCGAAAAGCATTCTTTCTCTTAAAAATCCTCATAAACTGTTATTTCCCAGATTTTGAGAGGCATTTATAAGAGCAAAGTTTCTTTTGCTCCCACTGATTTTCGGAAATGTTTCTGAATTGTTTTATAATATTACAATGATTTCTCACAACCTTAAATATACGTTTTTTGAATACTATCTGTTTTCAAGCAATCTTCTTCATGTTAAACAAACATGTTTTACAGACAAACATTGTACGTTAACAGCATTAACATTATTGCATGTATAAATTCAATTTTGCAGCTGAAAACGTTTAATTGAAATCGAATAGCATACCAAACACCCTTATTCTGGTTTTGAATTTTGATCAATCCTGCACGGAAATGTAAGTCTGTATTTTGACCAAATCTCTCTCTATATAGGGTAAGAATGTAAACAAAGATCAGTTTACCACTGAGAAACTTGGTACAGATTTGTTTTGAATCCGGCTGCGCATTTCCTACGCTGTCCGCACCGTCTATATTTACGTACACATACGGTATTTTAAAATGAAGCTTCCAAAGTGTGATACGTGCACATTGAAGAAGCCTTAATTTTATGGTATCGAAATAAGTTAGTAATATACAAGTGAGATAATATGGTTCATTAGGTCCAAGAAAAATACTGTGAGTTTCCACAGTGTTCTTTTCAAATTCTGGGATTTTCTATCGCTACAAAATCAGGTATTCTAAAAAGTGGGCATTATACACGAGATATAAAATTTGTTTCATTTTATCCTGTCAAAAACAAGCCCGCATTATACACGAATTTGCATTATACGTTGTCTGTATCGTTGTATGTTGCGTCTTCACTTTTTAAACTGTGATGGCTACATTGTTACGAAAAATAATTCCATTTATACTTTGATAAAATCATTAAATATATATGTGTTATAGACATGCAAATTATAATACTGTATTTATAATTTTTTAAATAAATAATATTTAATACTATTATATTATAATTTATATACCTTTACCATTATTTATATTGAACACGATACTTTCAGATAACTGAATTTAACAAAAGTTTTACTTTTCCCACTTCAGCAATTTTACATGCGGAATAAATTTCCTAAATACAAGTAAATGTTACAAAAATTTATTCCCTTTGAAGAACAAAAGAAATCCTGTACATGATCAAATAGTAAATTCACTGCAAGACACAAGTTTAACAAATTTAAAAGATCATTTGTAAGCATTCCGTTGTTACAGCTGATGAAAGTATAAGATCTGAAGAAAAATTTAATTGTTACATGCAAAACTAAACATTTTCAATTTGAATTGAATAAAGGGATATAATAACATCACTGAAAAATTCAAGATAACTGAAATCAAATTACCAAATATGGTTTTAAAATGTTAATATATAACTTAACAAATATAATTTTATTAAAGAATATAATGATGAATAAACCATTTATTAACGAAAGACTTCATTTTTTTTAAATATATGATTAATAAATTAATAAAATTATTTAGATTCTTCATTAGATTAGTAAATAAAATTTTAGATACAGAAACCAGTAGCGCATTTCTTGTTCTAAGACCGAATTAGAATTCATTAAACTGTACAGTGGTTGGACAAAAATATGGAAACATCTAAAAAAACATATTATCATGCCCTTAAAATTCCTTCTTACGGAGCTTCCTTTTTTTAGGTGCTGACAGGCTTTATGAGCTCCACATTTAGTTCAGTAGTGACTTTTGCAGCTGTCGTCTTCTTATTTTTCGTCACAATCAACTTTAATGACCGTCTGTCACGATGATCCAACACATACTTAACCCGCATTGTGACTTAACGGATGATGTTTTTCGCTTTTCCTGTATGTGGTATAAATCTTTGATACGGTGCCTCTTGAAAAATGAAAAACTTTGGCTACCTTGGTAACGGAAACAACCACCATACGAGCACCAACAATTTGTCCAAATTCGAATTCACTGAGTTCATACGCAAAGCGCTCACAACTACACAGAACGCTGTTCCACCGCCCCCTGAATAATAGGCCTGAGCGCTCACTAAAAAATGACACAAAAATGGCGGCTGCCGAAGGCGGATTTTTTTTTAGGGTAGGTACGGTCCCTTAAATGTTGACACCAGTATTTTATAAAAGATTTCTCTGCCTTGTTTATTCTCAGAAAAATGAAGGGGAAAAAACTTCAAAAAATTATTGGTAGGAATATTTAAGGGACCGTACACACGCTGAAATAAATCCGCCTTCGGCAGCCGCCATTTTTGGTCCAGCGCTCAGGCCTAGTATTCAGGGGGCGGTGGCTGTTCTGACAATGACGCATACTTGCAGTGGCGTTAGGGAGAAAATACAACAGCGCCACCCACAGGATTAGGTAGAATCAACATTTACGTCCAAGCATGCATTTCACGAAATGTTTCCATATTTTTGTCCAACTCCTGTATATTTGTCTGATATGTTACACTCTAACAGAAGGCTAATATCGCTTAATCAAGGAAAATATAGTATAACCGCGATTAAAAATAGGCAATAACATACTTTAAGTTACCCACCATTCGGAAAAGCGTCCTTAGTCTTTAGAAACCATAGAAAACATTACATTTTGGAGATTTAAAAAAAAAATGTTTATAAAAAAAGGTTTCATTTGTTGACTCTGTTTTTTTAAATTTTTCTGAGTAGTTTTTGTAGTGTATAGAACCAGTGTTCTGAATCTACAATATAGATAATTGACTTGCTATTAATTCTTAATTAAAATTTTCATGTACAGTCGTGGGAAAAAAAAGTAAACACCCCCTACTAACTCGGCAACTAATTTATAATAGAAAAAATTATATGTACTAAACGACTGAAAATGAACTCTACTTTTAAATGATGTATATAAAATTTGCTTAGGGGGCCATCTACAAATCAAAATGAGAGAAAACTTTCTTTTTTATTCAAAGGCAAAACCCAATTTTGACAATATATTTTAAATCTCCGGTTCAAACTATACCTAGAAACGAAATTTCAAGTGATTTGGATGATAAGTTTTGAACTATAAACATTCAAAATTTAGAGCTTGTAATGTTAAATTGCATTTTCATATTTTTATTAATATCTCCTGAAATTATAATCCTAATGTGATAAATTTTTTGTTTTATTATAACACACACACACACACACAAAGAACTCAAATATAAATACATTGAATTTGTAATAAAAAAAATTATAATATGAATTGTGAATTATGAAATTAATATTTTTTGATAGATTTATATTTATTATGTCTTGCTTTATGTAAATTCTCAATTTCAAGTTTTTCTTCCAAGTACTTTACCAATTATGAGTAAAATACCCAAAAAATATTATGAGTAAAAGGGGCCGTCTATGATGTACAGAAAAGCATAATTTGAAAAAATATATATATTTTGCTCATTTTAATGAAACATTTATGCTGGCAATAGTTTTAGCATATTAAACGAGTAAGATGTTCATATTGGCAAGAGGTAATACATGAATGGAAATGGCATAGTCATTCTGTAGCACTTCAACAATCGAGTACAGAACTTCAATTTGGATACAGCCCTTAAAATAGGCTCATTTTAAGTTAATGGCTTTCTCGGAAACTAATCATACTAATTTCATGAAAATTTGGATTTAAGCTATTTGAAGGGTGTAAAATCTACTTATTTTTTAAAACATAGGTATTGCTATTGAAAAAAAACAAAGTTTGGGTTCGTTTAAGATGTAGATGACCCCCTAAGAAAATGTAATATACATCATTTAAAAGTAGACTTTATTTCCAATCGTTTGGTACCAGTAACTTTCTTCTACAATAATTTGTTGCAGAGTTAGTAGGGGGTGTTTACTTTTTTTTCTACGACTGTACAAAACACTTTTTTACATAAAACCATGTTAAATTAATAGCATTAACAATAACATTAAAACTGTTATTTATTTGTTTCTCTTGCATCTATTAACTCAATTACGCATCTGTAAATGTTTGCTTGATAGTTACTTGCATCCTAAAAAACGATATTCGTGTTTGAAATAATGATTAATACACTTTAAGAATTACTCGGAAACGTTTTGAAAATCAGTGTCAACTTTGTTTCCATAAATGATTCCACAAAACTTAAATATATATTGGTTAAAGAAACATATATTGGTCGAAGCGTATAAAAAATATAAATTTCTTTTGCCGCCACTGATTTTCGGAAATGTTTTCAGGTGTTCTTTTGTGTGATATTCGGTTTTCTCAATCCGGAATAATTGTTTTTGGATGCTATATGTTCTCAATTCGGGGAGACTGTGGCTAGCTGGCTACAGGGGTAAGTAGGCGCAGTCCTCATAAATCGCCTGTTTGTGGATAGATTGCGCAACCAGTCACAGAGTACCTTTCTTCTTGCTTTTTACAATCCTCATTATAGTTTTGCAGCGTTACCTACATGCAGTGGACATTTATTACGGTCTTTCTGTTTTTTGCACTCACAAGTAATTTTTTGTTGTTTCATTCTTTTTCTAATTTCTAATATCTTAATAATTGCGATTTAACTTCCCGTGTCTTTAAAGACACGGGCGGCGTATTCAATGTGCCATCTGTTTTTAAAGTCTAGGTAACACCTTTTAAGGATATATTTGTGTAATGCATGCCCAGTTACTAATTCATATATTTATTGTACGGAACCCTCTGTACGCGAGTAATATTCGCACTTGACCGGTTATTTTACAGTGTATTACTTCAGAAAAATTGTTTTGTCTCCTGGGTTAAAACGTAAAAACAAAAATATTAACAATTGTTTCAAAATTTTGAATTTTATAGACAAGCCTAATTATCATTCGGAAAGATAAAATCTATAATTAATAGAGTTAAATTAAATTTCAAATGCATTTATTAACATATACTATGGTTAGAAATTAGTAAAAGCAAGGTGTTAATTGATCAGTATTTCTTTTGACTCCTAGCTTACAATGTAAAAACCAAATCAATAATAATTGTTTCCACATTTTGAACTGAATATGTTGGCCTAATTACTATTCGGATAAAAAAAAACCTACAAGCAATAGATTTAAATTAAATTTAAAATACATTTATGAATGCTAGTATGGTCAGGAATTAGTGAAAAGTAGTGTTGATTGATCGATAAACTACTTTCTTCAGTGCGCGTTCTCAGAAGTATTTGTTTTGTCTTCTAGTTCACAATGTGAAAATAAAAATGCTAAGCATTATTTTGAAATTTTGAATTACATAGATTAGCCTAATTATTATTCGGATAAATAAAATAGCCAAGCAATAAATTTAAATTAAATTTCAAATACATTTATTAATTATTGTATGTTTCGGATATGGAAAAAAACAGTGTTGATTGATTAGTATTTGTTTTGCATCCTAGGTTACAATGTAAAAACAAAAATATTAGAAATTGTTTCGAAATTTTGAACTGGCTTACCCTAGTTATTATTCGAATAAATAAAATGTACAAGCTATAAATTCAAATTAAATTTCAAATACATTTATTAATTTTATTATGGTTAGGAATTAGTAAAAAATAGTGTTGATTGCTTAATACTTGTTTTGTCTCCTAGGTTACAATACAAAAACAAAAATATTAACAATTGTTTCGATATTTTGAACTGCATTTAACTGTCTAATTATTATTCGGATAAATAAAATCTACAAAGAATAAATTTAAATTAAATTTCAAATACATTTATTAATCATTTTTATGGTTAGGATAGACAAAAAAAAAACAAACAAAAAAAAAACAGTGTTGATTGATTAGTATTTGTTTTGCCTCCTATGTTACAATGTAAAAACAAAAATATTAACAATTGTTTGGAAATTTTGAAGAACATAGCTTACCCTAATTATTATTTGAATAAATAAAATCTACAAGGTATAAATTTTAATTAAATTTCAAATACATTTATTAATTTTATTGTGGTTAGGAATTAGGGAAGAGCAGTGATTGATCATGTATTGTTTTGGCTCATAGGTTACAGTGTAAAAATTAAAATATTAAGAACAGCCTAATTCAGGGCTCGTACGTTTCAAGGATTTTCAAGCATCTTTTATCAGAATTTGTGGAAAGTAATATATGCCGTATTTAATGAAAAAGAAATCTATCCTCAGATTTAGCGACTAGTACTTTACAAAATTTCTGGTACTAAAACACTTAAAATCCAAATAATATCATAAGATGAAACGCAATTTTTCACATTGATTCAAAATGAAATATATAATGTGAACATTAAAAAGGTCCACAATCTTACTTAAAAGGCGACTAATGTAATGAAAAAGATTTTACAAGTTTAAAATATACATTTTATTTAAAACTTCTTAGTACTTTCGGGCTGTATTTCCCAAGCCCTTCATCAGAGAATATCTTAATAACTAAATGTTGTTTATTTATACAAATACGTCACTTTGTTTTGAAAATGAGAGAGCTAATAATTACTAGAGTTGAAAGTAAAAGTAGCAGTAGTAGTTTCTTGGATTGAATTTAATTAGAGGAAATATATATTATTATTATTAATTGTAGTTCCTTTTATTTTATGACATCACTTTGTTTCTCATACGTCACTTTCCATGGGTAGAAGAAAATAATAAAATAATATTAAATAATAATAATAATAATAATAAATATTTTTCTTCTTCCCATGGAAAGTGACGTATTTGAAATAATGTGATGTCATAAAATAAAAGAAACTGCAATTAATAATAATAATATATACTTCCTCTAATTAAATTCAATCCAAGAAACTGCTACTTCTACTTCTATTTTCAACTCTATTAATTATTGGTTCTCTCATTTTCAAAACAAAGTGACGTATTTGTATAAATAAACAACATTTATTTATTAAGATATTCTCTGATGATGAGCCTGGAAGGTTTGAAAGTACTAAGAAGTTTTAAATAAAATGTATATTTTAAACTTGTAACATCTTTTTCATTGCATTAGTCGCTTTTTAAGTAAGATTGTGGACCTTTTTAATGTTCATATTATATATTTTACTCTTAAAATCCCTTGAATACCTTGATGCGTACGAACCCTGTAATTACTATTCGGAATAATAAAGTCTACAAGCAACAGATTTTAATTAAATTCCAAACACATTTATTAATTCTATTATGTTTAGGATTTATTGAAAAGCAGTGTTGATTGATTCATAAACTACTGAATGCTTTGGTACATTAAATATGCTTATTTTTATCTTCGAATCTTCACCCATGACTTTTCATCTGATAATACTGATTGAGTTTCCTTGGGGAATAATACCTATTGTTACAATCCAACTAAAGTCAAACTTCAGAATAACTGAGAAAACTCATTTTTTTTTTCATACAGTTCACGTGTACTTTCCCGCGTTAAAAAAAATCAACAATAGCTACTACTTACTAAAAATACAATAGAAGAAAATGGGTTTAAAAATAGAGACCTTAGATAGCATCATGAAAAGGGTATAAGACACTTTTTTGTGTTTATTTATTTTCTTTGTTACTTTTTCAACTAAAGTTTTCTTTTCCTGAAATAATCCTATGAGTAGCTGTCAGTACCTTTGAACGTTTTTTGTTTCATTTTTACTTTCTTCAGTCTTTAATAGAAGAAAATGTTGTAATCGAAAAAATTTTCGACTTGCTTTTCTCGACGGATTTGCATGTTTTAGGGACAGAGATCGAAAAACATGTTTATATAAATTACCTGTCTGTCCGTGTGTAAGCCCGTGTTTATTTATTTTCTTTGTTAATTTTTCAACTAAAGTTTTCTTTTCCTGAAATAATCCTATGACTGGCTGTCAGTACCTTTGAAGGTTTTTGTTTCGTTTTTACTTTCTTCAACCTATATTAGAAGAAAATATTGTAATCGAAAATTTGTTCGACTTCCTGTTTTCGACGATTTTACATGTTTTAGGGGTCAGAGATCGAAAAGATATTTATACAAAATGTCTACCTGTCCGTGTGTATGGCCGTGTATAAGTGTTTGTAACTCATTGTAACATCGAAAAGTGTATGAAGTTAAGCATAGAATTGAACCAAGTTCCATATATATATTTTTGGCTATAGCAACTAGGCCCCACTTGATTTTGGAAATATTCCACCGGAAGAGGTCGTTGTGATAGTGATTTTTTGTGATATTTTCATTATTATATCATCGAAAAGTGTATGTAGTCAAGCATAAAACTTAACCAAATTTCATAAAAAATTTTTAGTTATGGCCAGCACGCCCCAGATGAATTTCAGGATACTCCACCGGAAGGGTGCGCTTTTATAGCAATTTGTTTGCCATTTTGATTGTTGCATCCTCGAAAAGTGTACGAAGAATATTATAATTGGTTTTTGAAAAGTGTTGATAATCTGAAATTTATTGTATCTGAAATCTATAAAAGTGTATATTGTATCATCGAAAATTTTATGAAGACACAAATAGAATTGTACCAAACTTCAAATACATGTTTTTAGCTATGGTCAGAAGGTCACAGTTGCAGTCGGAGATATTCCCCCCGGGGGGGGGGGGGACTGTGATAGTAATTTTTGTGTATTTTGTTATTTATTGTAGTTCTATTGTACATCGAAGGTTCATACAGATTCAAAATTTTCGCATCCTGTTAAGCCGACATGACGTTTCGCGAGCTGCTGACGTACAACAGAATAACGAAAAATATTGATAAATAAAGACATAGAATCTTGCTTAATGGTACACAAAACACGAACTTTAAGGGGACACGGTACCTTATAAACTACTTTTTCGATTTTGAACAATACTGTAATATACTTAAATATAATGTCACTACAGATATTAGGTACTATAAAGCAAATATAATTTCATATAATTTCAAAAAAAAAAATCTTGTAGAACAGTCTATTTAACTAAAATTTAAATTTTAAAAAACTATTTTTTTTTAATCCCTACTACTTTTTAAAATATGAATATTTTTGCTTCAATTTTTTTTTACATATTCCTTAGATTATACTACATAAAACTGTGCATGGAGTTAACATTCAAGGTTATAGTTACTTTTTTTTTAAGAATTTCAATTATTTTTCCTTGATTTTTTACTATACAAAAGAGAAAAACATTGATATTAAATGTAATATCCCATACATCTAAAAATCCATGCACATTTTTATGTAGTATAATCTAAGGAATATTTAAAAAAAATTTGAAGCAAAAATATTCATATTTAAAAAAGTTGTAGGGACTTAAAAAAAAAATATTTTTATTTTTTTTAAATTTAAATTTTAGTTAAATAGGCTGTTGTACAAGATTTTTTTTTTGAAATTATATGAAATTATATTTGCTTTATAGTACCTAATATCTGTAGTGACATTATATTTAAGTATATTGCAGTATTGGTCAAAATCGAAAAAGTAGTTTAAAAGGTGCTGTCTCCCCTTAATAAGCTAAAAGATAAATTCTACGTTTCGAGTTCTTTTTACAGCCGTCTTCAGGAAAAGTATGATGGTTAAACGGCTAAAAGCTCAGAGATGAAGCCTTCCTGTGCGAGAGACAATTTGTCGAACATCGACTAAAGATATGAAAAAAAAATGTAGTGGTGACATCCAGTGAAAATAACAACTTATTAATGAAATGTCTGGTCCATCCACCTGTCTGTCTGTATATAACGCCACAAAAATACCCAACGGAAGGGTTGGAAATTTAATTTATATAATCGCTGCATAATTTTTTCAAGTCAATTCAAATTTTATGAAAATCGAATCAAAACTTAAAAAGATATAATAAAAGTTTTCTTTATTCTATTACATCGTATCTTGCGTAATTAAATCAGAGATATGCCATGATAGGTAATGATTCTAGGTTGCTATGCTGATTAAGTCCTATTTAAGATGGAGTCCTATTATTTCCATGTTACTGAATTTAATATATAGAATCGTAATAAATTTTGTATTCATGCATTTTTGCATAAGTGTGAAACCGCTATTGCATCAAGATCTGAATATTTATAAAAATAGTTATAATACGAACGCACGCCTTTTCCACGTTTGACATAAAATTTCCGACTTGTTTTTCCTTGCGATTATTTCTAGAATTCTGAAGAGGGAGAAAAAGCGTCTAAAAACTGAAGAAAAATTATATAAAAATAGTGATTTTAGATAGCATCAAGAAAAGGGTATAAAGCACTTTTGTGTTTATTTCTTTTTTATATGTAACTGTCAATGCCTTTGAGCTTTTTTTTTTTTTTTTTTTTTTAAAGAGTGCGGAAAGTTTAAAATTTCATATTATTGTTTTATATCCAGGATTTCGTTACAGTTAAAAATGAATTAAATACTATACTTTGATACGTTTTAGTGGGCGATGTTTTTTCAGTGAGGAATTCAAGAAAGTGTAAAATATTTCTGCGTAAATTTTACATAGTTTTTAAATGTTATTTATATAATTGTTTTATTTATTGCTCAGGGCACACAGATCAAATTTGTGGTCAGTGATCGCAATTTTAGCTAGGACATAAATCATGGTTATTTTTTTAGATGAAAATTCGTAAACTTACTGAGTGTTTTTTATTAAAATAAAGTGTATTTCTTTTTTTTTTCTTTTTTTTTTTTTTTTTTTTTACTTTCTACCCCGGTGGTGATTATTATTACAATTTTGAAGGGGGAGAAAATGTTTTGAAAAATAGAAGCAAATGATGTAAAAATAGTGATCTTAGATAGCACCAATGAACGCTATAAGACAATTTCCGTGTTTAATTTTTGTTCTTTGTCACTTTGAACAACTCAACTATTTTTTTACTGATATCGTTTTATCAGTAGTTGTCATTACCTTTGATCTTTTTTGTTAGCATGTTTATTTAAGATAACCTAAAGTTTAAAATTCTATATCATATTTTACTTCCGGGCTCTCTTCACAGTTAAAAAATGTGTTAAAGATTTTATTTCGATACGTTTTAGTCTTGAGAAATTGAAAAAAGTGTAAAATATTTCTGCGTAATTTTACATAGTTTTCGAGAAATATTTATATAATTTGTTTAATTATTTTTGAGGAAATATAGGTCAAATATTAGGTCAATGTTCACAATTTTAGTGAGGATATTGTTATATTAACGAGGATAAGGTATATATTATTGTTATTTCTAAAATGTGAAAACTCCGAAATGAACTATGTGCTGTGTGCTCTTTCTTAAAATAGATTTTATTTTTTCTTATATTCTATCTCGGTGGTGATTATTCCTACAATAATGAAGCGGAGAAAAAGGGTCTAAAAATCAGAGAAATATGGTCTAAAATTAACGATCTTAGATAGCATCAATAATAATGTATAAGACACGTTTGTACGTTTTTTTTTTCTTTGTCACCTTTTACAATTAAACTTTTGTTTTACTGATGTAGTTTTGTAAATAGTTGTCATTATTAATTTTTTTCCCCTTTTGTTTAAAATTTCATGTCTTTGATTTATTTACGGGATCATTTTTACATTTAAAGATGAGATAAAGTTTATATTTTCATATGTTTTAGTGAGCGATATTTTTGCACTGAGAAATTAATATTAATTATTTGGAAAATGAGTAAAATATTGTTCCATAAATTGCACATAGTTTTCCAGCGATGTTTGTATGATTTATTTATTTATTATTGAGGCGATACAGATAAAATTTGCGATGAATGTTCGCAAATTTGATGAAAAATGTGAAAACTATATGTGCTCTTTCTTAAAAGAAATTATTTTTTTTATATCTCGGAAGATTATTCCTAGAACTTTGAAAAGGGGGACGATGAGATTCTAAAAATTGAAGAAAAAGGTTCTAAAAATAAAGATCTTATGTAGCATCAAGAAAAGGATATAAGACACTTTCCGAGAGAATTTCGCTCCTTTGTCATTTTTTCGACCAAAGCCTTTTTTTTCTGAAATAGTCTTGTGACTAATTGTCAATACCTTTGATGTTTTAGGTAGCTTTCTTTACAAAAAACTACCTATTGCAGCCGTTCGGAGGAAAGCGATTTCAAAAAATTTTGGTATATTTTCCTCGATCATGACCCCCAGACCCCGAAACCACCCTCCGTTCAAAATTGATATATATATATATATATATATATATATATCTGACTTATGCCACACTGTAACTCTCGTATTTATGAACCGATTCGGATTTAATTCGGTGTGTACATAGTACATACCAATGTCTCGACCGAGTTCGTTGGCCAGCTTTATCCGCCATTTTGTTTCAAAATGGCGGCCATTTAAACTTTTTTTTAAAAATTAAAATTTGAAATGTGGTACCAAAAAAATTAAAAATGGAAAAATATTTTTTTCTTATGTATTTGACCTTTATACAAAGACTCCGCAGCAGTTTTTGTTTCGTCTATATCTTAAAAAATGGCTGAGTTATAGCATTTTGAATTTCTAGCGAAGCTGACATTTTGAAACGTCCTGAATTTTGTGACGCGATAAAAGGCGTGTTTATGAACCGATTTGGATCTAACTTCGTTTATACATAGTACAGATCAATGTATCGACCGAGTTCGTTGGCCAGCTTCATCCGCCATTTTGTTTAAAAATGGCGGTCATTTAAAATTTTAAGAAAAGTTTAAATTTGAAATGTGGTACCAAAAAATTGAAAATTGAAAAAATATTTTTTTCTGATGTGTTTGACCTTGATAAAAAGATTCGGGAGCAGTTTTTGTTTCGTCTATATCTTAAAAAATGGCTGAGTTATAGCATTTTGAATTTCTAGCGTGGCTGACATTTTGAAACGCCCTGAATTTTGCCACGTGATAACAGACGTATTTATGAACCGATTTGGATGTACCTTGGTGTGTATATAGTACATGCAAATAACTCAACCGAGTTCATTGGCCAGCTTCATCCGCCATCTTGTTTCAAATTGGCGACCATTTAAAAAAATTTAAATCTAAAATGAGATACCAAAAAAACTGGAAAATGAAAAAGATTTTTCGTATGTGTTTGACCTTAATACAAAGATTCCGGAACAGGTTTTGTTTCGTCTATATCTAAAAAAATGGTTGAGTTATAACATTTTGAATTTCTATTGTGGCTGACATTTTAAAACGACCTGATTTTTGTCACGCGATAACAGGCGTATTTGTGAACCGATTTGAATGTAACTTGGTCTGTACATAGTACATACCAATGTCTCGACCGAGTTCGTTGGCCAGCTTCATTCGCCATCTTGTTTCAATAGGGTTGCCATTTAAAAAATGTAATTTAAAATTTAAAATGAGGTATTAAAAAATTAGAAAATGAAAAAGTTTTTTTTATGTGTTTGGCCTTGATACAAAGATTCTGGAGCAGTTTTTGTTTCTGAAAATTTGTTCTTTTGTTTATATCTTAAAAAGTGGTTGAATTATAGCACTTTGAATTTCTATCATGGCTAACACTTTGAAACGATCTTGTATTTGTCACGCTATACCACACGTATTCGCCTATTTCGATGGAAGAAGGCATGTGGATAGTATACATCAATATCTCGACGAAGTTCGCTGGCCAGCTTCATCAGCCATCTTGTTTCATAATGGCGGCCATTAAATTGAAAAAAATTATATTTAAAGTGAGGTGCAAAAAAATTAGAAATTGAAAAAGGTTTCTTTCTTAAGTATTTGACCTTGATATAAGGATTCAGGAGCATTTTTTGTTTGTCTTTATCTTAAAAAATGGCTCAGATATAGCAGTTTCAATTTCTAACGTGGGTGACATTTTGAAAAATCTGATTTTTTGCCTGCGACAGCACTCGTATATATCAACCGATTCCGATGTGAGTGAGCATGTGCACAGCAATTTCTAAGGTCTGGACCAAGTTCACTGGTTAGCCTCATCCACCATGTTGTCTTAAATTGGCAGGCACTTTAAGAAATCGCCGAATTTGTCAGCCAAATATAAGTTACTTTAAATAAAAGCAGCTTGGATAAAGCTGACTAATTTCGCGAAATTCTCATTCATAATGATTTAGTATTGGTAAAAATTAGTATTGAATCTCCTACATTCGGTTTCCACTTAATTGAGTTTTGTGTGTTTGAATAATATAAGTTGGCTTTTTTAAAATAAGGAATATGAAAGCTACCTCTTCCTCCCGGCACTGGCCGGAATGACTTTTTTTTCCTGGTTTAAGTGTTTAAGAGAACTTAAGTTTTAAAATGTAATGTCATTCTTTTATTTCTGATTTCTTTTTAACTGTTACAGATGGAATAAAGTTTATGCTTTCATTTGTTTTAGGAAGCGATGACTGTAATGAGAAATTAATATTCGATAATTTTTTAATGTGTGAAATATTGTTTCATAAATTTTACACAGATTTTATGAGGTGTTTGTATAAATTTTTAAGAGTTATTTTTGAGGGAATAAAGGTAAAATTTGGGCTGATGGTTCACAATTTTAGCAAGAAAATGAATGATGATTATTTTTTAAATGTGAAAGCAGTGTACGGTGTATTTGTTCTTGAAACAAATTTTATTTCTTGTGTTCTACTTCTGTGATTATTCCAAGAATTTTGAAGTGGGGATAAAAAGTGTCTAAAATTTGAAGAAAAGGGATCTAAAAATAGCGCTGTTAGAGCGAATCAAGAAAAGGGTATAAGGCATTTTCAATGTTTATTTTCATTTTTCGTCATTTTTTTCATCTAAAGTTTTTTGTTACTGAAATAGTTTTGTGACTAGCTGTCAGTACCTTTAAGGTTTCTTTTAGCATTTTAAGAAAACGTAAAATTTTAAATTTTACCTCATAATTTTATTTCCGGATCTTTTTTTTTTCAGTTAAAGATTAAATAAAAATTTTATTGCAATGATTGTAAAGAGATGATACTGGATTATTTAAAAATATGTGCAAAATATTGCTTCATAAATTTTACATAGTATTCAAGAAATAATTTTTATGATTTGTTTATTTATTGTTGAGAGAATACATAATACATTTTAGATGAATGCTCACAGTTTTTGCGAGGAAATAAATCGTGGTTATTTTTTAAATGAAAAAACTGTACAGTGTATTTTTTCTTAAAATAAATTTTCTTTCTTCTTTTCTCCCTCTGTGATTATTCCAAGAATTTTGAAGGGTGAGGAAAAGAGTCTAAAATTTGAAAAAAAGAGTTTTTAGAGATAAAAAAGAAAGAGGTATGGCCTTTCCGTTTATATAAGGTTTATATCCGTTCTTGGAACTAGCTGTCAATACATTTGATTTTTTTTTTTAACTCTTTAAGAAAACGTAAAATTTTAAATTTCATGTCATTATTTTAGTTACCGGATTAGTTTTTACAGTTAAAGAAGAAATAAAAATTATCCCGTAAGGCATGGTGACGTCACGTCGACGTCGTTGTGAAGTCACGCTGTGACATTGTGACCGTCGATGTGAAGTCATTGTGACTAGAATGTGAAGTCGTTATGGCCGTCTTAGAGCTCTTTTGTGACGTCACATTGTGACGACATTGTGAAGTCACGTTGTGACAAATTTGTGAAGAGTGTGTCATTTGTGACTATTTTGGTATTAACTTTGTGACGAATTTGTGACGAATGTAACAATGCTTTTAAGTCACATTGAGATCAATTTGTGAAATATGTGTCATTTGTGACGAAATTGTCTTTAACACTGTGATGATTCTGTGACGACAGCGACACTGATTTGAAGTCACATTTTGACAATTTTGTGAAAATTGTGTGATTTGTGACGATTTTGTCATTAACGTTGTGACGAATATGTGACTCTAGTGGTAATGTTGTGAAGTCACACTATGACATACTTGTACAGTTGTAAACACGAATGCGTGTCACACATAGTCATAATTATGCATGTTCTGAAATCTTTTACATCTATAACGTTAATATATTTCGGCGATACATCGCAATTAAAATTTAGGGGCAGCTGTAACAAGGGTATACCAAAAGAATTTTATTGAATCAAAATGCAATGCCCAGCAGACTTCAATTTTTGTTGCACCTTTCTTTCCTATTGCAATAAATGAGAATATTGAAGACAACTGAATGATCGATCTATCACATTTTTTTTTCAAAATTAGCTATTTGTTAAAAGCATTAAAATTACCAAAGAAACAATTTGTTTAAATTTTCAAATCTTTATCAAAATAAAATTTGTGCTAAAAATATAATATCTTATAATATATACAGTACTTTTTATATTCTTTAAACTATAGAAAATACTGAATAAAATTAATTTATTTCATTTAATACGCATTACAAACTCGAAGTTACTGGTGAAGTTGAAGTTTTTCGATTACACAACATTTATAATTAAAAGAAAATGAAAGATAAAAAGAAATGCCGATATTAAGTAATTAAATTTTATATGTTTTATGATATTGATTACCATAATATATATACATATGATTGTAATTCAAACAAGTTGGGGCAGAGAAAATAGGATACTTCTTTATGATAGAGGCCCCTATAAATTTGATTATTAGTAAATTTGAAATTAGTAACGACATTGCTAAGATCATTGTGATGTTTATGCATGCGTTATATACACATATATATATATACACTCGAAACGCTCATCATGTGCCATATAGTCATTATATACGTATTGTTTACGTCTTTTATGCCACATACATGCATTACAAAATTTCCGAAGTACATTTTAGCAATAACCATTTGAAACTACTCAAATGAAAAATATAGCTTTGGTATAGAAAATTAACTGAGTATCACCAGTATCATTATGTTGAGAATTCTAAGAACAATTTCGGCAATAATCGTTGTGTTGGAAGATAGCAGCAATAAATAAAATCGTATTTTTAAGCTCACTGGAAAAGTAAGTAAAACTTTTGGGTATGCATAGAACGGTGATACAAAGGGTTAATTTATTTTACATCAGGGTTTGCTTGAAGTAAAATACATGTATAAAACAACTTTTTGATTATTAAAAAATAACTTTAATAATTGATTGCCAAAATTACATTTTTATTTATGAAATTATATATTATAAAAATAACTCTTACTATCTATGATTTTTTAAAACAATAATACCTTATTGTTTATAAAAACACAGCACCGCAGCTACTGAGTCTAATGTGAAAGTTTTTATGTTTTGCCAAAGATCTATCTGGCTGGATATATGTTGCCATGACCACTATAACTCTGACATTATCATAAATAGTACAAAGAGATTAGAATCTACTACGAAATTTTTAGAATAAAGTCTGGTGAAAGTTTTATAAATGCAGTAGAACGCCGATTATCGGAACTCCAATTAACCGGGCTTCCAATTATCCGAACAGCGTATTTCTCTCAAAGAATTCTTTTTAACCGAATTTCCAATTATCCAAATATTTCTCTCTCTACAAAAGAAAAAAAAACACCTAACTTCCAATTTATTTTTTGCTTAAATTATATTCTCTGAAGTTTAGAAAATGATAAAAAGCGAAAAAAAATTAAACAATAAAAAATTAAACGAAAAACAATTAAAAAAAACAACTTTTAAGCACTCCAGTACTAACTAGTGCTGTCAGTCCTAAACCTAGATAAAGTGAAAAAGTTTTAGAATAGTCAGGAACATCCCTTAAACTGTCTGCCCATTTATCCGAAATTTTGCTTATCCGAACTAGGGTCGGTCCCGACTTGTTGGGATAATCGGCGCTCTACTGTATATATTGTATTAGAAATACAAATAATCATATTTATTTTTATTTATTTTTATATGACACAATAAAACAAAATAATGAACACAGTATGAAATGGTTAACTATTTTTTAATGTAAATAAAGTATAAAAATTGAGACCATAAACACAAAATAGAGCCACACATAGGTTCATTATTATTATTAATATTTTATTTACAAGATTATGGTAATTATAAATAAAAAATCCATTTTAATCACGCTGTTCATAAAGAGTGTATAATATCGATACTTTGAAATTAATCTCGATAAAGTCATTCAGGAAATAAAATGATAAAATTATCCAGAAAAAATGTAAATAATAAAAGATGGTTATTACATTTTAGATTCATACCGTTCAAGTATTTGCGTTATTTTTAAAGTGAAATCATATTTAAACTCTTACTGATTGCGTAACTTCTATATTTTCATTTGCCAACAGACTTCTAGTTCACTTTGAAAACATTTCAGTAAGAATGTTTAACAACTGAAAAGCTTTCACCCGCTATGACTATTTCTTTATAGATTTTAAAAGATTTCTCAGGTTGAATAATACTTTAAATAATAATTTTTTCCTTAACATTACATATCTACGATCTCTTTTAATAGTATACGTTTCCGTTGTGTCTTATTCTTTTTATAAATTTCTCTTCTGAGCAGATGCAATTTTTTAAAATAAAAACATGCAATGGAAATTGTTTAAGACCATCACTTAATACAAAATTAAAAAATTATGTTTGCCAATAATTTTATTCTATAAAAAGCCTTTTTTTTAAATAATTAAATTATCTTTAAATGTGTATTAATTATACTAATGATTGATTATAATACTTGTCCATATACTTCCATATTTATGACACCGCATGTGGTTTTAACCAAATATTTAAATAAGAAAATAAACCAGATTAAAATGCAATTTAAATCACTAATTTTAATAATCTGATCAAAGCTGTTGAAAAAGAAATTAGATATTTTGACAAAATAAAAAATAAATGTAATGAAATATTTGTGTTCTATAACATGTTTATTAGAAGATAACTAAAATCATTGTAATTTAAAAAAAAAAGCAAACAGGGAAAATAATATTTTAGATATTTCAACAAAATAAAAAATAAGAGTAATGAAATATTTATATTTTACACTGTAAAAAAAAAATCTGTACTTCTACAGATGTAAAGTTACATGCTTACTAAACTTTCACCTGTAACTGTACGAAAAAAGCTGGAAATCTACAAAACTAGTTTTTGTAAAGCTACAAAAATCTGTAACTTTACAAATGAATCTGCTAAAATTTCAGTAATCTTACTAAACTTTTATTTGTAACCCTGGCTGCAGTTACATGAAAAGTTCTCGGAATCCCAGTTTCCAAAAAAATTCTTAGTAACCTTACAGATTTTTTGATTTTCGGCGCAAAAGTGTGTCTGTTACATGAAATTTTGTTGTTGCCGTTACATGAAAAGTTCTAGGAATCGCAGTTTCCTAGAAAAACTTTAGTAACTTCACAGATTTTTTTTTTTTTTTACAGTGTACAGAATGTTTATGAGAAGCTAACTAAAATTGTTGTAATTAAAAAAAAAAAAAGCAAACAGGGAAAATAATATTTTTACATACCTAATTTCATTGCGTTGTACGTGATACTTTGATTTTGGGGAACCAATTAAATCCGATAATAAGTACGATAGCAATGACTTGAATCATCTTCAACAAGTCAAAGCTACCGTAATTTTCTCGGGTTTATATTTTGTTAGCTGAACTAACTTGGATCCTGAGAACGTTCTTGTTACAGTTTTTAAATCCGTGTCAACACGTCTATGCTGTCCAGTGTCCACAGAACTTCCCGCGTTTATTCTAAAAAGCTTCACTGTTACTTTTATCCGTTATTCTGAGGTCGAGTCGTAACAACTGAAATAGTGCAGACGATTTTTAAATTTCGAAGTTCGAAGCAGATGTTTTTCGGTTTTATTTGTTTTTCTATAGAACAGATTTGGAAGGAAACTAAATGCGTAATAATTTTATCAAACTGTCTCTAATTCAATTTCCTGTTTGAAAATGTTTTATTGTATTTCACCTTTTATTTTATCAGTTTTATTGAAATGTAAAGTTTCATTTATGTTAATTATAATAATAATATTATCCATAATTAGAGTTTATTAGATAAAACATTGCTTAAATTTTCAAAATGTGTGCAAATTAATTTAATGGTAATAATGAAGACCCCCTCCTTTTTTTTAAAGTAAAATTTGTATCACACGTAATATATACAAAATATCTTCTTAAAAAATACAACAAGATTATCGAGAAGAGATGAGTTTTTCTTTGTCAATCTGCCATTCTCTTAATATGAATTTTCTGTAGAATAAAACATCTTGTAAAATAATTTTTAAAGATATATTTTGAAAACAAAAAATTAAATATGAATAATTAATTATGTCATGGGTTTTGCATAAATTTTGTACATTTATTTTATATTCGGAAAATGCCAATTTTATTTTAAACGCCTGAAAGAAGTAGAATAAAAAAAAAAAAATAGTTACTTAAAATAGTGAAACACTAAGAGGAAAAAAATATGACTTGAATGCAAATTGTAAAGCAAGAAATGCATATATGACTAAACTTTGAAGACGCTTTCTGCTTGCTCATTAAAAGCTGCAGGCTTAACTGTAATAGAAAGTTTTTAGTTTGAAACAACAGAAATGTTTCGTCTACTTTTTGAGAAACTTCTAGTATAACAGATGATCATTTACAAAAATCTTTATAAAAGATAAGTCGAGGTATGTTTACCTAAAACATTTTTTTAATAATACGAAATTCGCATAATTAGGAAATCTTTTTATGTCGCTGATGAATTAATTGCATTTTATGTCATATGAAAATAAAAAGTTTTGGTTAGAGGCACAGAGGCAATTTGGACCACGGTTTAAAAAAAATTTAAATCCGGCAGAAAAATATTTTTTACAGTAAATAACATGTTTTTAATAATTTTTGTAATTCTTTAAAGTTTTCTAAGAAGTTTACATCTCCGTCACAATGTGACATCACTGAGTGGTGGTATTTTGGTAACAGATGTGACGTGACCACAGTGACTTACAGTGACGTCACAACGACGTCACTGTGACCATGCATGCTATGAGGGATATTGTGATGAGAGTAATGAGATAGTAATACTGGATTAATTAAAATAATCGACATATTGCTCCATAAATTTTACATAGATTTCAAGCGATGTTTTTATGATTTGTTTATTTATTGCTGTGGGAATATAGAATACAATTTAACGGATTATTCACAGTTTTTGGGAAGAAATAAATTATAGCTCTGAATTGTACAGTGTGTTTTTTCTTAAAATAAATTTTATTTCTTATTTTCTACCTCTTTGATTATTCCTAGAATTTTGAAGAGGGAGAAAAAGTGTCAGAAATTTGAAGAAAAATGATTTAAAAATAGCGTTCTTAGAGCGAATGAAGGAAAGGGGTATAACACATTTTCCGTGTTTATTTTCATTCTTCGTTCCTTTTTTTAACTAAAGTTTTCTGTTACTGAAATAATTTTGTGACTAGCTGTCAATGCCTTTGAGGGTTTTTTTTTTTTTTTTTTTTTTTTTTTTTTTAGCATTTTACGAAAACATAAAATTTTAAATTGCATCTCAGAATTTTATTTCCGGAACTTTTTTTACATTTAAAGATAAAATAAAAATTATATTGCGATGATTGTAATAACATATTAATACTGGATTATTTAAAAATATGTGCGAAATATTGCTCCATAAATTTTACATAGTATTCAAGAAATATTTTTAATTTGTTTATTTATTGTTGAGGGAATACAGAATACATTTTAGGGAAATGCTCACAGTTTTTGCGAGGATATAAATCATGGTTATTTTTAAAATGAAAAAACTCCCAAATTTTTTCTTAAAATAAATTTTATTTCTCCTTTTCTACCTCTGTGATTATTCCAAGAATTTTAAAAGGGGAGAAACTGTGTCTGAAATTTGTAAAAAAAAAATTAAAAAAAAAAAAAAAAAAAAAAAAAGTTGTAAAAATAGTGATTTTAGAGAGAAAAAAGAAAAGGGTATGGCATTTTCCGTTTTTATATAAGTTCTTTATCTCTTTATTCAACTGAAACTTTATATTAGGGAAATTTTCTTGTGACTAGCTGTCAATACATTTGAGCTTTTACGGTTTAAGAAAACATAAAGTTTTAAATTTCATGTCATTATTTTAGTTACGGGATTAGTTTTTACAGTCAAAGATGAAATAAAAATTATATTGTGATGAGAGCAATGAGATATTAATACTAGATTAATTAAAAAAATCGACATATTGCTCCATAAATTTTACATAGTTTTCTAGAGATGTTTGTATGATTTCTTTATTTATTGCTGTGAGAATATAGAATACAATTTAACGGATTATTCACAATTTTTAGGAAGAAATAAATTATAGTTAAAGCTTTGAATTGTACAGTGTATTTTTTCTTAAAATAAATTGTATTACTTATTTTCTTCCTCGGTCATTATTCCTAGAATTTTGAAGAGGTAGAAAAAGTGTCAGAAATTTGAAGAAAAATGATCTCAAAATAGTGTTCTTATAGCGTATTAAGTAAAGGGTATAAGATATTTTCCGTGTTTATTTTTATTCCTTGTCAATTTTTTGAGCTAAAGTTTTCTGTTACTGAAATAGTCTTGTGATTAGCTGTCAATACCTTATTATTATTATTTTATTTTTTTAGTGTTTGAATAAGACGTAAGGTTTTAAATTTCATGTCATTCTTTTATTTCCGGAATATTTTTTAAAGTGAAACATGAAATCAAAATTTTATTGTGATGAGGGTAATGAGGTATTAATACTGGGTTATTTAAAAATGTGCAAAATATTGCTTGAATAAGATTACAATAAGATTTTACATAGTTTTCAAGAGATCTTACTATGATTTGTTTATTTATTGTCGAGGGAATATAGAATATAATTTAAGTGAATCTTACATAGTATTCCAGAGACGTTGGTATAATCTGTTTATTTATTGTTGAGGGAATATAGAATATAATTTAAGTGAATTTTCAGAGTTTTTACGAGAAAATAAATTATGGTTATTTTTAAAATGTGAAAGCTCTGAAATGTACAGTGTAAGTTTCCTTAAAATAAATTGTATTTCTTATTTTCTACCTCTGTGATTATTCATAGACTTTTGAAAGGGGAGAAAAGTGTCAAAAATTTTAAGAAAAATAATCTAAAAATAGCGATTTTAGAGAGAATCAAGAAAATGGTATAAGGGTATAAGGCTATTTTTATTCTTTATCAATGTTTTCAACTAAAGTTTTCTTTTACTGAAATAGTCTTGTGACGAGTTGTCAATACCTTATTTTTTTATTTTAGTTGTTGAATAAGACGTAAAGTTTTAAATTTTGTCATTCTTTTATTTCCGGGATATTTTTTACAGTGAAACATGAAATGAAAATTTTATTGTGATAAGTGTAAGGATGTATTAATACTAGATTATGTATAAAATGTGCGAAATATTGCTCCATAGATTGTACATAGTTTTCAAGAGATGTTAGTATAGTTTGTTTATTTATTGTTCAGGTAACATAGAATACAATTTAAGTGAATGTTACATAGTATATCAAAGACGTTGGTATGATCTGTTTATTTATTGTTGAGGGAACATAGAATACAATTTAAGTGAATGTTCAGAGTTTTTACGAGAAAATAAAGTGTGTTTTTTTTTTTAATGTGAAAGCTCTGAAATGTACAGTGTATTTTTTCTTAAAATAAATTCTATTTCTTATTTTCTACCTCTGTGATTATTCAAAGAGTTTTGAAGGGGGAGAAAAGGTGTCTAAAATTTTAAGAAAATAAATCTAAAAATAGCGATTTTCGAGAGAATCAAGAAAAGGGTACAAGGGTATAAGGCTATTTTTATTCTTTGTCACTGTTTTCAACTAAAGTTTTCTTTTACATAAATAGTCTTGTGACGAGTTGTCAATACCTTATTTTTTTTTATTTAATTGTTGAATAAGACGTAAAGTTTTAAGTTTTATGTCATCCTTTTATTTCCGGGATATTTTTACAGTTAATCATGAACTGATAATTTTATTGTGATAAGTGTAAGGATGTATTAATACTAGGTTATTTATAAAATGTACGAAACATTGCTCCATACATTTTATATAGTTTTCATGGGATGTTAGTATGATTTGCTTATTTATTGTTGAGGGAACATAGAATACAATTTAAGTGAATGTTGCATAGTATTAAAGAGACGTTGGTATGATCTGTTTATTTATTGTTGAGGGAATATAGAATACAATTTAAGTGAATGTTCACAGTTTTTGCGAGAAAATAAATTTTGGTTACTTTTAAAATGTGAAAGCTCTGAAATGTGCAGTGTATTTTTCTTAAAATAAATTCTATTTCTTAATTTCTACCTCTGTGATTATTCTGAGAGTTTTGAAGGGTGAGAAAAAGTGTCTAAAATTTTAAGAAAATAATCTAATAATAGCAATTTTAGAGAGAATCAAGAAAATGGTATAAGGGTACTAGGGCATTTTTATTCTTTGTCACTTTTTTCAACTAAAGTTTTCTTTTACTGAAATAGTCTTGTGACTAGCTGTCAGTGCATTTAAGCTATTTTTGAGGGTTTAAGAAAACGTTAAGTTTTAAATTAACGTCATAATTTTATTTTTGGATCTTTTTTTACAGTTAAAGATTAAATAAAAATTATATTGTGATAGATATTAGTACTGGATTATTTAAAAAATGAGCGAAATATTACTCCATAAATTTTACATAGTTTTAAAGAGATATTTGTGAGATTTGTTTATTTATTTGTGAGGGAATATAGATTACATTTTAGGTGAATGTTCAAAACTTTAGCAAAGGCATAAAAGAGATGGTTATTTTTTAATGTGAAAACTCCAAAATGTATTGTGTGTTTTTTTCTTAAAAGTAGTTGTGTTTCTTAATTTTTTTTCCCTGTGTTTATTCCAATAAATTTGTAGATTTTTTTTTTTTTTTTTTTTGAAGAATTTGTTTCTAACTTTGGAGCTGATGGAATAAAAACAAACTAATAAAAAATATTTTAAGTTTTTGAATTAAAATAACTGCTTTAAAAAATCATTTTTATACAATACACCATATTGCATTTCAACTCCTCTTTTGAAACGTTTGAATTGCCATTTTTTATAAATTATAAATATGAAATAAATTATATATTTTTTATAAATATGCTTTTTACACCTGCTTGGAAATATATATTTGTCATTAATTACGCTCACCGTTAGACTTTTTGCTAGCAAAGATAGGTTTGCCTTTTAATTTCGTTTTTTAATCGATAGCCAAATGTGGTTTCTGTACTTGGCATTTATCTCATTCAAATTTTAATATCGCTTCTAGTCTAACGGATATTGCGTATTGGCTTAACACATATGTGTTCTTGGCGTATTAAATTACGCAGACCGAGTTACAGTTCACTTCTGTTCTTATTACTGGTAACAGCTTCAAAGTTGCTGAGTTTCGGGAGGGGCGGGGGGCACCACTTATTATTCCTTCTGTTGTCCTCTTCTTTTGAAAAATAAAATAATTTTCCATGGAAGGAATTACTGCCTGGTGAACTTTTACGGGAAACGATTTCTCTGGTTTATCGAATGCGATGCATTTGGATTCACAAAAACGATAACTTCTAATTTAAACCTATTTTATAATAATCGGTTCTCAACTTCATCAAATGGAGGTGTAGTTGTGAAATATAGACAGACACTCAAATATTAATACATGGAAATTATTCGAAAGAGAAACATTCGCCTTGCATACAATATTTCAAATAATCAAATTTCAAAGTAATTGCTTAAGAGGCTTAAATGCCAACATAGTGAAAAAGATTCCATGCCGGGACTTGAACCCGGGACATCAGTATAGCGCACTGACATTCTACCGACTAAACCACATGGAACGATACCCAGCCAGGTTCGAGTCCCGGTATGGAATTTTCTTCACTATGTTGGCCTTTACGTCTCTTAAGCAATTACTTTTAAATTTGATTTTCATTTGAAATATTGTATGCAAGGCAAATGTTTCTCTCTGAAATAATTTCCATGCATTAATATAGTTTCTATCATGTTTGCCCCCTGTCGGTGTCTTACGATAAATATTCCATCTTGTGCTGCGTTTGTAGCCTTGCCAGCATATAATAGTGAGAAATTTTCTAGGCTGGGTATCGTTCCATATGGTTTAGTTGGTAGAATGTCAGTGCGCTATACTGACGGCCCGGGTTCGAGTCCCGGCATGGAATCTTTTTCACTATGTTGGCCTTTACGCCTCTAAAGCAATTGCTTTGAAATTTGATTTTCATTTGAAAAAAGAAAAAATGACACTCAAATTTCAATATAATAGATACTGAATAGAAAATCGTCATTACAAACACAAAAAAGTTACCCCCTCCCCATTTCCTTCTATAATGCCCACTTGGCCCTTTATTAAATTCATACGGCGGAGAGTATATCTGTTAGATGTTTAAAAAAAGGTTTGGGTTATTAAATGTATTTTAGTCAATCAATTTCAGAAATACCCTTAAGTAGTTGCATACATAAAAAAAATTACTTCTGATACATTGCTGAGCTAATATATAAGCATCTTTCGAAAAGGAGTCGAAAAAGCTATTGAAAATTTAAAAATAATTTTACAACAAGAAGTGTTTTAAATATAAAAGGAATGCTTTAATATTTCACAAATATTCTATGCAATTATTCGGGACTTTAGTCGCTTCAAGTAGGGTATCACGTGTTCGTTGGATATTGTGTGCTTATGATTTTTGTTTTTTTAGTACTAAAATAATTTAGTCGTTCTCTTAGGCTTGTATAATCGTAGAATTCTTATATCAAATAAAACAAAAAATAATGTACACTATTACTGGTACAATAAATTAAAATGGCGTTCAATGGCACCCCTTTTGAAGCAGTTATTTTACTTTGAACTTTTGAATTGGACCTTTCTGAAAATGAAAAAAAAAAAGTAATTATAATTTTCATTTTATTTTTTAAATTAAAATAAATTGTGTTACGTCTATTATTTTTATAAAATTGTATTTCGAACTAAAATGACGGTTAAGGTGTTTATTAAAAATGTGTAATCCTTCCTTCTTTCAAAATTCAACCACCTCTCCTCCTGCCATGTGTACGTTACGATATAGAAACCAGTGATTCAAAGATGCGTAGGCCTTTTAATTCAATGCCCTTTTTAGGTGCGTCCGTAATTATATAAATTTGTAGCACCTATAGTCGTCGTTCAGTCAGTCTGTCTGTCCGCGTGTCTGTCCTTCTGTCCGCATATAACAGAGCAAAAACTACCCAACCGAATGGTCTGAAATTTTAAATATATAATTGTTGCAAAATTTTGTCGAGTCATTTCAAATTTTATGAAAATCGGATGTATAGTTTAATGACAGGGACAGTCAAAAATTTTCCGTTACATTACGGTCAATGGGAATAAATTATTGCAAGTGTATTTTAATGATGTTATAGCCTTCCGAATGGTCTGAAATTTTAAATATATAATTGTTGTAAAATTTTGTCGAGCCATTTCAAATTTTATTAAAATCGGACGCATAGTTTAATTACAGGGATAGTTAAAAGTTTTTCGTTACATTACGGCCAATGGGAAAAAAATTATTGCAAGTGCGTTTTAATGATGTTACAGCCTTTCGAAGAGAATGAAATTGATATGCATTTATGAAGTGTACTGAAATATAGATTCAGTACAATATGCGGTGCAAGTAATATTTATAAAACTAGTTATAGTACGAACACACCTCATTTGCCACGTTTGACGAGCAATTTCCAACTTGTTTAATTTCGAGATCTTTTTGTTGTTTTCCGTTTTAATAAAAATGGAATAAATATTAAATTTAAGGCATTTTTTTGAATGCGATAACCTTAGGATTTTTGTTGTTGCTGTTAAGTATGCTTAATGCACTTTAAAAATAATGATATTTTGTGCGTTAAACACAGGCTTTGTTTTCTAGCGAGATGATTGCGATTTCTTTTAATTTTCTTATATGCACATATAAGGAAGATGGTCTGGGTGTTTTTTGATACATTTATTCATAAATATGAGAACGATTACGGAATATTTCAATTTTTATTCTTTTTGTTTAGCTTACGTCTAATTTGTGCATTTCATGAGAAATTCTGGATAGTGCGAAAAAATGTGTATATGCAGTTGGCATTCAGTAATTTTTGGCCTTTTTTTTAACACCTGATTAATAAAAGTGACAAATAAAACGCCACTGAAATGCACTTTAAACTATTTATTCCTTTTTTTACTCTGGCATTTCAACAATGTACATTTTTTTTTTTTTTTTTTTTAAACTAAGAATAACCGGAAATTTACCAATCTATGTAAAAAGATAGAAAAAGGAAATTTCACAAATTATCTTAATGTAATTATCCTACTATCAGCATTTAACACAATAACAATATTATTTTATTTTATTTTTGCAGGCAACCACTCTTGAAGACAAAAAAATGATGTTGTATTGATAAGTTGTTTTAAACTTTTCTTTTGTAACACGAAAAAAAAAGCTCTCTTTTCCCTCCTGCATACGAGAGAGTAAACATAAAGGAATGAAAATTATTTCGTTGTTATAATAATCTTTTCTTTTTCCATACGTGTGGTTTAAAGACTAAGACAGCTCTGTACCTACTATGGGACAACATTGGAAATTGCTGCTGTGAATTTTTTTAAAAATCTACTAGAAATTGAACATAGGATAAATCTGGATTAGATACCGCATCGGGTTAGTTGTTCCAGTCGCTGTATTTCAGCTATCCGACATGTGACGGAGTAAGTAACGTTCTTCTAATATCAATGATTATAGAAAGCGTAGTAAACGAAGATAGAGAGATTTATGTTTTCAAATAAAAGTTATATTTATGAAAAAAGGGTAAGTTTGGCTTTTCTTGTATGTTCTCATAAGATGGTAGCAGAAAGTAGCAGAGGAGATATAATGTATTTATTAGAGATTTTCCATGAGATATTGAATGAATGTTTTTGAAACTAGTATCGAATAATGTGTTTGTTTATAGGTTGCAGCCATTTTAATTCCTAATTCCAGAGCAACTGTCTGGGCCATCTATTCCGATCAAATGGGGCGTCTAACAATGAGCTCCTAGATAGATGGCCAAAATCACTGATAAAATTTTTGATAAAAATCCCATTTTATCTGGTATTTATAGAACAGTAATATTTTAACTAAATGAAAAACTGTTTACTAAAAAGGTGCATAGAAATTTATTAAAATATTCCGTTTCAAAATGAACTGGTCTTTAAAAACTTAAAAATAATTTATGTTAAAAATCATATGAAGCAGAAAAGAAAAGATTTTTAACATCAATGGTTTTTAAGTTTTTAAAGACCAGTTCATTTTGTAACGGAATATTTTAAGAAATTTTTATGCACCTTTTTAGTAAACAGTTTTTAATTTTAGTTATTTTAACGCAAGGTGAATGTGTCATTCTACTCTGAATTAGTTCTGAGTTTTATGTTTTTCAAGTAATATTTTTTTATGAAGTTCTATATAAAATTTGGAGTAGATAGGTTAAGGGGACGAGGGACCTTAAAAATAATTTTTTTATTTTTTGTAAATTTCACTTTAAATATTACTCAAAGGTACATTATATGCATTATGGCATGCATTTTTTACAAAAAAAAATTTTTTTAATGTTATTTTTGAGAAAAAAGTGGAATTTTACGCGTCGTTTTAGAAATCTCCGAAATGCCCCATGCGCGTTCCATATCAATGAAAATCCCCAATATTTTTTATAAAACTTTGGTTTATATATATAAATAAAACTGTGCATCGAATTTTATATATTTGAAAGTAAAGGTAAAAAAAAAAAAAAAAATGAAAAATTTTGAAATTTTTCGAAAAAATTTTGAAATTTTTCGAAAAAATTTCAAAATTTCAAAATTTTTCAAAATTTTTCTTTTTTTTTTTGTAAATTTCACTTTAAATATTACTCAAGGGTACATTATATGTATTATATCATGCATTTATCACAAAAAAATTAAAAAAAATTTTTTTTTGAGAAAAAAATGGCATTTTACGCGTTGTCGTAGAAATCTTCGAAATGCCACCTGCGCATTCCATATCAATGAAAATCCTCAATATCTTTTATAAAAGTTTGGTTTATATGTATAAATAAAACTGCATCGAATTTTATATATTTGAATATAAAGGTAAAAAGAAAATGAAAATTTTCGAAATATTTCAAAATTTTAATTTTTTTTAATTTTTTCCTTTTTTTATAAAAATAATAATTTATAAAAATAAAACTGTGCGTCGAATTTTATATATTTGAATATAAAAAAGAAAAAAATCAAAATTTTTTGAAATTTTTTCGAAAAAAGTTTAAAATTTAATTTTTTTTATTTTTTTTTACCTTCATATTCAAATATATAAAATTCGATGCACAGTTTTATTTATATATATAAATCAAACTTTTATAAAAAATATTGAGGATTTTCATTGATTTGGAATGCGCCGGGGGCATTTAGAAGATTTCTAAGACAATTAATTATTAATTAATTAATATATAATTAAGAAGATTTCTCAATTTTTTTCTCAAAAAAATATTTTTTATTTTATTTATTTATTTATTTTTTTTGTGATAAATGCATACCATAATGCATATAACGTATCCTTGAATAATATTTAAAGTGAAATTTATAAAAAATAAAGAATTGATTTTTTAAGGTCCTCCGTCCCGTTAAATGTGCACTACAAAAATCATTACTTTAAAAAGTATAAATTATGAGGGCGGGTTAGGAGCAACTATAACTGACTGACCCTGCTGTATTTTTAAATGTAATTATATCATAAACATGTAGATGACATCTTCCAAGATAAGTAATATACGCATACAAAAAATTATTTTATATATAAATGCAGATAGACTGTCCGTATTACACCTATTTGCATATTATTGGTTTAAAAGAAAATTATTTAACAAAAGCATGATTAATGATTCATATGATTTTTAACATCAATGGTTTTTAAGTTTTTAAAGAGCAGTTTATTTTGTAACGGGATATTTTAATAAATTTTTATAAACCTTTTTAGTATGTACAATCACATACTTTGTCCGAATTATTTCAAGAATAAAGTAGGACACTTCTAACCTTTTTAACCTTGTCTTTTGTCGTATAACTCGAATCTATGTGCTACATTGTTAGTTACGCTGACTGTATTGCGGTTTTTTAATTCAGGAATACGTATTGCACGCTAAAATCTACAGAATATTAATTAAATATTAAAATGACATCTGAAATATGACAAATGAAGTATTAATATTGATGAATTATTTGAATTAAAATACAATAAAAAAAAAGCTTGATCATGCCCTGTTACTTAGAAATAAGGTACACTGATCTTTCATATGCTTTGTCAATGTAAATTGAATAAAATATTTCCGTAATAATCTCACTGTAAAAAAAAAAAAAAAAAAAAAAAAAAAAAAAAAATCGAACACTGTAAAAAAATAAAAATAAAAAACCGGACACTGTTAAAAAAGAAAAAAAAAAAAAAAAAAAAAGAAAAAAAAAACGGAGATTCTATTGGCAATCGAGACGCCAGTACTATTTCCGTATTTTAACGGAAATCAAATCCCCCCCCCCCCCATAAATTCCAGAAATCCGTATTTTTACGGAACGTTTTCCCCATAAATTGCAGAAAATTTTCCGTTTTTCTGGAATTTATGGGGAAATTTTCGGTTAAAATACGGAAATAGTACTGGCGTCTAGACTGCGTGTAGAATCTCCGTCTTTTAGTCCGTTTTTTTAACAGTGTATTACATTTCCAACGAACATCCGCCCCACCTAACATGGTCACTCTTGCCTTTAGGGTATGCATATTTCCTACCAATATTTACTCAGTAATATCCTAATTTATCAGTTTAAACAAATAAATTTTTAAAAAGTCGAAATCGTTAAGCTAATGGAATTAAACTTCCAATGTTTTCATAGCATTGGTACTACACTATTAAAATCACTAAGGTGCATTGATTTTGCTTCTGCTTTGTCAATGTAAGTTAAATGTAATAATTACACAATATTGATTCATCTTTCCAATGAATCATCCATCCCATCCAACACTGTGTCTCTTGCATATTGGGAATGCATATTTCCTGCAAATATTTATTCAGTGTTATACTTATTTAGCTGTTGAAATAAATAAATAAAATAATTGAAATTTCTAAGATATTGGAATTATATTTTCCATGTTTTCAGAGTATTTGTCTTATACTGTTAATATGACTAAGGTATATAGATCTTGCATCTACTTTATCAATGTAAGTTGGATACAATAATTTCGCTTTGAATACACTGTTAAAAACTATTCTTAAAATAAGTAAATTGTACTAATTATTGAGCACTTCCCGATCTTAAAATAGCTCCGAGTACTTAACTCTTAAATTTGAAAAACGCATGTACTCATTTTTTTTAGTACATACAGGGACTCGAACATAAGTATGTATAGAAACACACATACACTATAAGAAGAAAAAAGCTAAATTACCGAGAACCGACAAATCACCATTTTTAATTGCGAAGAACTACAATTTTTGGAGTAATGAACAACGAATTTACAACTTTAATTCTTGAAATTTTGTGTATGAGCCGCCCCGTGATTTGAACCCGAGTCCTCTAGGTGGGAGATCAGTATTGCACAGACTGTGCTATAAGAGCAGTTACCAGCCGCTTCCAAATGACACCTTTTATGAATCAGCGACGGAAGATCGCTAACAGCAGAGATGAATTTTTCCTTTCTTAAATATTCTAATTTCTAATAAAACAATTTTTAAACTAAATTTTCTTCTTTAACATTTCTAATGAAATTGTAAATAAATTTGAAAAGTTTATATTATAAATTAAAAATTATAACAAAGATAGACATATCTTTAAATAAAAGCTTGGAAATCCCTACAGTCAATTCGGTATAAGAAAAGGATTTATCAGAAAACTCATATTTTTGAGCACATAGGATTTAAACATGTATATCAAGACTTTAAAATACAAAATATATGTATTCATTTCTGCATACATTTATAAATCAAGTATAAGTATACACAACTTCAAAATATCATGTACTCGTTTCTGAATTAATTGTACTTAAAAAAATCGAGTACAAAGAAATTTTCATTTTTAAGTATATTAATGCTCCTTTTTGAAGCAATTGTACTTAAAAAATATGAGTACATAGAAATGCTCATTTTTAAGTAGATTATTTTTAACAATATACTTCTTTTTGAAACAATTGTACTTAAAAAAATACGAGTACATGGAAGTTCTCATTTTTAAGTAAATTATTTTTGAGAGTGCAATCTTTATATTAAATCATCTACCCCACATAACATTGTTGTGACCTGTGCTTTTCGGGAATGCATATTTCCTACCAATATTTACTCAGTGATATACTGATTCAGCTACTAAGACATATAAATATTTTGTCAATTCCATTAATATTCTATACAAATGAATAAATAGAACATTGATCCAATTTTTAATCGATATTTGTTTACGGCTGAAAAAATAAACAATTAGTCATGCCAAACACTATACGCCGACATAATTTAAATGTCTTAAGGGGTCCGGGACACAAAAATCTTAAAATTTTAATCATATTTTTTATTACATTAAAAATTTCTCTGTTTTTTTTTTTTTTTTTTTTTTTTTTTTTCCTGCCTAAAATGAAGTTTAAATCATGTTTCTATCTTAATTTGAACAGGAAATATTCTTTTTTAAGTTCTGGTTTGTTTTCAAAAATTAGCTTTCAAGCAATGGTTGTCATGAAAAAGACTTTTTGCAAAAATACGTTTTTCTTCATGATAGGTTTTTTCACCATTTCACGAATTTAAATTGTTATAAGTCAAGAACCGTTAATGATAAATGGTTCAAACTTGGAACATGTCTTTTTCAATTGTTTTTCTTTAATTTAGATTCATCAAATTTGAAAAAAAATATTTACTTTTGAAAATATGATTTTTTTTTTAAGTTACGTCATTTTTTTTCAAATTTTTACTTTAAATATTTTTAATTTTTATTTAAATTAATATTTTTTAAAATGCTGAATCTAAATTAAAAGTTATATATTTCTGTTTATTTAAATGCAAAAAAAATTTAATTCTACAAACAATATTTTGAGTTATAACGATTTTAAGTTACCCCACTTTTTTAATGAAATTTAAATTAAAAAAATTTCTAAAACAATTATGAGAAATTTTATCACTTGATTTTATTTACAAATAATATGGTTAACCATCACAAAAATTTTCGAAATTTTAACTCGATAAATAAAAATTATTTGAAAGTGTGTCCCGGATCCCCTTAAATCATGTCACACAATGACAGGAAAAAAAGTTGATGCTTCCACGCAAGAACGGGTGCTTTTATTAATGCATTATCTTACGTCAGATTGTTTTCTTCATTCTGCTAACGAATTCCTGTCGCAACTCTTCTCGTCTCAACAACACCTTTTCATCCCCTTTCCTAACAATGGAGTCTTCCAACAAAAAATACACGTGCAACAAACAGCCATTGAGACAGCTCTCCAAGTGGAAGAAACCCCAACTAAGCTATTTTCTGATGTTCAGAATGTGATCTTCCTAACTTCTAAGCAATTAAGGTAAGTAAAAATTCACTTTCTTTTATCTTTAAACATCAAAATGCATTTCTTGTGACTTTCTGTTCTTGCAGAATACGAAATCGTGATGCAGGAAATGTTCTGCTTCCAATATTGTTGATCATTTTCAGATGCGAAAACTGTTTAGGGCTATTTAAAGACGATGACATTTTAGTACAGGATGTCAGCTTTAAAAAGGACACATAAATATTATTTAATATTTGGTTGAGGGGAAAGTGCACAGGATTTAAGTCACAGTTTTTAAATGCAAATCCAAAATTGTAAATCTAATCCCTTGTTTATCAACTCTTAAATTTAGAATTTAAAAATGTACAAGAATATATTTAAAACTCTAATTAAAATTATATGCACTCATAAATATGGAAAACCTGTTTTAAGCGATTATTTCCTAAATCCATAAGTATCCCTCAGAGAGCTTGCAAAGAGAGGCCTACACTTTTGCACTCCCTATATATAGGTCGCTAGCTCACGGCCTTATGACGTAATTTATTATGTCATCCGTTACGTCATACATACATTTGATATTCATTTGTCAACTGTTGTAGAACGTTTTCTACAGATATTTTATAATTAGTTAGCAATATTTAAATATATCTATATATATATATTAAATTACTAAAATAGTAGTGTTTATTAAATATTTTCCCTTCCGTTCTAGTTTAAAATGAGAAGAGTATTGCGGTTCACATAGTAAATAAATAATAAAGAATTAAGATATGCAAACATTATTATTAATTTACATTTTTAACGTTTTTGATCATACTGTTAACTGGTATTTTTATTAAATATATTTCAATGTCATTCTGAATCAAAATATATTTTGGATATTCATCGATTACTTTTGTTTAAATATTATATTTTCTAATTTATAAAATAAACTACGCATTAGTAGTTTTTTTTTTTTTTAATTAAAACTTTATTCATGCATTTAAAAATATAATCACGAATTCAGAGTATTACTGTAATTATTAAATATTTTCTCTTTCTTAAAAATTTCCTTCAGTTGCATGCTTTAATATTTCAAGCATTTTAGTTGTATCATATTATTATGTTATGTTTGTTAAATGTATTTCAATATGATTTTGAATCAAAATGTATTTTGTATATTCATTGATTACTTTTGTTTAAATATTATATTTTCAAATGTATAAATTCGACTAGGCATTAGTACAATTTTTTTAATTTTTAAAATTAAAACTGATTTATTCATGCATTGAAAAATGAAACCGCGAATTCAGAGTATTACTGTAATTATTAAATATTTTTCCTTTCTTAAAAATTTCATTCAGTTGCATGCTTTAATATTTCAAGCATTTTAGTTGTATCATATTATTATGTTATGTTCATTAAATATATTTCAATATCATTTTGAATCAAAATATATTTTGGATATTCATTGATTACTTTTGTTTAAATATTATATTTTCAAATTTATAAAATCCACTACTCATTAGTACTACTTTATTTATTTTTAAAATTAAAACTGATTTATTCATGCATTGAAAAATGTAATCACGAATTCAGAGTATTACTGTAGTTATGAAATATTTTCTCTCCTTCAGATGCATGCTTTAATATTTCAAGCATTTTAGTTGTTTCATATTATGTCATACTTAATGATTGTATACACTCTTTCAGTTTATTTATTGCTTTAATATTCTAAGATGATAATTCATGTGATATTTATTTTCATTTAATCAGTGTTTATTTATATAAGATTTTATAATTTTATTTCTAACTGCACCATATTATTTAAATTATAATAAACAAATTATTTTTCTTATACACCGATACTTTTTATATTTTTAAATGGAGTAATTTTGTTAATATTTATTTTTTTTTAGTGCATGCATTTGAGAGTTTTAATTTGGACACGTGCGCTGTTTTTCTTTAGCTTTTAAATTTAAGATGAAAAAAAATCTTGTTATTGATAATTAGTTTTTATAATGATTTAACTTGATTTAAATTTTAAGGGGATTAAATATGTTCAACGCGCATTTAAAAGTTTTCTATATATAAACAAAAGAAATTTATTTTTCTTTTATTTGAATTTTGTTGTAAAACTTTTTAAACAAGTAAACTTTATTTATATTTAACACTTCTTTTAAAACTGGCAATTTTGAACAAAAATTAGATTAATTTTAATTTTTACGACAGGAACAGAACACTCATTTCCACTTAATGTATTTCAAATTCCTGCAAACAGAATACTATACCGAAGTTTTTATGTGCAATAAAATAAGAAGAATTGTTAAATATAAATATATTAAACAAATTGATTGGTGATTTATCATAACTCAGCTATTGTGTTTTATAAATTTCTTTTTTCCTGTTTAAATGTTTATAAATTAAACAGTCTTAATTACAATGCTACATTTCGTAATCTTTGTTCAGATACAAATATATAAATGAATGTCTAAAAATTTCATACGTTCGAAAAATTTTCAGTTGCTAACGGTACAGCAAACGAAACTTACTAAAAACCTAGTTTTTGCTGTTAAAAACTGTAAATATTATACTCAATGAATTAAAATTATCTCAAATGAAACAAATGTTACTAATACTTGTAAAGATTTTTTTTCCCTAATATATAAATATAAATAAATCTACAATGTTTAAATTTGTTCTCCGTCTTTTAGCTATTACTTCAGAAGAGAGGAGTGCATTTTTTTGTTTGTCATCAATGGTTTACTATGTTTGATTATCGTAACTAATAGATGTTTAAATGAAAATGCAGCATTTTTGAAAACTAAATGCTCAATAAATTAAAATCCTCACGAATGAAACAAAATATATTTACTAATACTTAAAAATGTTTGCTCTAATATGCAAACTTAAAATAATAATAATTCAAATAATCTGCAATGTTTACATTTGTTTTCCGCCATATAACTGTTATTTCCAGTTTTCAAGAGTGAGTTTTTCTGTTTGTCATCTGTGTTTTACTATGCTTGATAAGCGCAACTAATATATGTAAAAAAGAAAATGAAGCATTTTTGAAAACTAAAATGCAATGACTTTACTTAATAAATTTAAATCATCACGAATGAAACACATTTTTACTAATACTTAAAAATGTTTATTCTAATATGTAACCTTTAAAAAAAAAAACTTCAATGTTTACACTCTTTCATTGTTTTTCATCATTACTTCCGGGTTTCAAAAGTGAGATTTCTAATTTCTATGTCTATTTACTATGCTTCACTATCCAACTAATAGATTCACAAATGAAAAAGAAACATTTTTGGAAACAGATTGTTAAAGTTATGCTTAATAAATTAAAATTATCATAAATGAAATAAAGTGTTTTTACTAATATTTAACAATGTTTTTTTCTAATATTTAAATATTAAAAAAATAAAATACTGCAATGTTTACTTTCTTTCTCTTTTTCTGTTTATCATCTGTGGTTAACTATGCTTGAATATCGCAACTAATAGACGTAAAAATGAAAATGAAGCATGTTTGAAAACTAAATACAATGATTTTACTTAATAAATTAAAATCATTATGAACGAAATAAAATATTTTTACTAATGTTTATTCTAAGATGTAAAATAAAAATAAAAAATCTGCGATGTTTACATTCCTTGTTTGTTTATCCTGAGCACTCCCGTGTTTCAAAAGTGCTTTGTCTGTTTACTATGTCTGTTTACTATTCTTCATATCGCAACTATTAAATGCAATGCAAAACATGAAAAGAAAAAATTTTTGGAAACCGATAGTTAAGGTTACACTAAAAAAATTAAAATTTTTACTGATGCTTAAAAATTATTTTTCTAATATTTAAACATGTAAAAGATGGCAATGTTTACATTCCTTTTCTGTTTATCACTATTAATAACGGTTTTCAAGAGTGCGCTTTCTGATTATCACTATTTATTACGGTTTTCAAGAGTGCATTTTCTGTTTATCATCTATGCTTGATTATCGCAACTAATTGATGTAAAAATGAAAATGAAGCATTTCTGAAAACTAAATGCAATGATTTTACTCAATAAATTAAAATCATCACGAAAGAAAATATTTTACTGATACTTAAAAATGTTTATTCTAATAATAATAAAAAAAAAATTTAAAAAAATCTGCAATGTTTATATTCTTTCTTTGTTTTTCATGATTACTTCCGGGTTTCAAAAGCTCGGTTTCTGTTTCATATTTCTGTTTACTATCCTCCACTATCGGATAGTAAATAGACACAGATGTGAAATGCAAAATTTAATAGACTATTAGATGCAAAATTAATAATAATAGATGAAAAATTAATAATAATAGATGCAAAAATGAAAAGGGAGTATTTTTGGAAACTGATTGCAAACGTTATACTCATTAAATTAAAATTATCACGAATAAAACAAAGTGATTTTACTACTGCTTAAAAATGTTTTTTCTGATAGTTAAATAAGAAAACAACGTTTTCATGCCTTCTCTGTTTATTGCTATTAATTTCTGTTTTCAAAACTGCGTTTCCTTATTACCATGTATAGTTTACTATTATTTATTATCACGACTAAGGCCCTGCATCAGGTCAAATAACCTGATTCTACCCTCACACGACCCATCTAAATCAAGGCAATCTCTTAAATATTCTGGCAGTTCTGTTTAATATACTACCACATTTCTAAAAAAATAATAATTTCTAATAATTTCTAAAATAATAAAAACAGGTTCATTGATGAATTTATTCATATATTCTACAGCCAGTTTCCCTCTCACACTTTTCAACAACATTATACTATTAAATATAAATTTTATAGATATCATTCAGTATTTTTAATTTACTTAATTTACTTTTATGTTCCGAAAACTATTTTTTGTCGAATTTTATGCTAAAGTTTTGATATTTGAGATATTGCTGATGTAATAGTTCTGAATGCAAAATTCTACAATCGAGAAATATTAACAAATAAATGTTATTTAAAAATCTTTCTAAAATTAAATGTCAGGATTTTTCTAACTTATTGTATAACAAGAAATTCTTAACTTTCAGACATACTATTTTCACTCTTATATATATATATGTATTTAGATTTTATTCAAATATATAATTTAAATTAAACTATTTATATCTACCAAAAATATTTTTATCGAAAATCAAATAAAGGTCTTATTGTTTGCCATGTTAGATATAGTAGCGTAGTTAAGGTTAAAGGCTACCTTTTGAAATATATTAAACATTTGTCATTTACCTCAGACTTGAGGTTAATGTTTTTCTAATATATTTTTTGATAAGAAATTATTTGCTGTAACGTAGGTTATAGTTAAATAAAACATTATATACATTTTTTAATGTTAAAAATGTGTTTAGCTTAATAATTTTTTATGTTTCATTTTTATTTTTATTTTACAAGTCACCTATCGTATAGTTATTTGTGTTATCATTAAGTAAAAACAATTTTGAAAGCAGTTAGAATGGTTGTTATTTAGACATTGAAAACTATTTTCTGTTTTCTTTACTGCTTTGAATAAAGATTGTTGCAGTATATATAAATATTGGATTTTTCGAAGTTTATCTGAAATGTATATATATAGGCATTTTGTAATAATCCAGCAATCTATAACCAATACAACGTTAAATTTAAAAAAAAAATTTAATCTGAGAAAAAATACATCATTAAAATAAATAAATAATGATAAGTAATTTCTTAATTGAATAGATCATATTTCTTTATTTTTATGTGTTTAATAAATAAAATGATATAATATATTTTCATAAAGCCAAAACGTTTTAGCACACAAATTTTTCATAAAATGTGCTATCGCATTGTATGTTTTCCATAAATATTTTTATATATAAATAAAAATTCGGTTGATTCCAGTTATGTATCTTCTCATTCTATGTATCAAAAAATATTTACTTAAAATAATAGTTTAAATAAAGTCTTTTATGAAATCACCTTCAACAAATTCTAACGATTTCAAAATTAGTATATTTAAACAAATAGAGTGTTATCATTCTAATGATGTTTTCTAAAAATGTAATTCCTTTCAAAGTCCGGAAGTAATTCTTTATGGCTTGAGAGAAATTATCTTTATCATAACTCATATTTCATTTTAAAAGTGGAACTTTTCGATTGAAAAATTCCCAGATGTTACTATCAGGTTGAAAGAACTTATTGTATTAGGTTTGTTTATTTATTAAGTTCAATCTTCAAAATTAAATTATTTGATGTTTTGTGTCGGAATAAAACACTGTAATTGATTTCTCATGCGAGTTTTATTATTGAGGAAAAATTACGAAAACTACGTGTAATGATGATATTTATTAAAAAAATGTATAAAATTAAATTTGCTTTGTATACCATAATGCAGTGTATAATACTAAAGAAATGTAACATAAAATAGTATTTGTTATTGTGTGTAGTAGTAAAACATTATTGAATCATTTATTTTGTATTGGCTTATATCTGCTCAATAATTAGTACAGCTGAGCTATATCTTGGCCGGTATTAGCTACAGCGTTAATTAACTGTCTATAATGTGTATTAGTGACAGAAACGTGCCGTCTGGAATATCCTGGCCAATATTAATAACGTTAATATGGAATATAGCCGCAAACTTGGGGATTTACATTTTGTGAATAGCAGTGCCATATTAGCCGTTTTATCACGAATATTTCCTATGTACAGCCAGTATTTCTGCAACATTAGCACAGCGAACAATTCTGCAATATTTATTTTTAAATTTTCATGTAATATCTTTTATTAATTTTTTTAAATATATTAATATATGAAAATATACTATAATATAATTATTATAGCTTATATAATTTTGTAGATTCAGGACAATTAAATAAGATTCATAGGTATTGAATATAGTGTCGCTGTATAAGTTAAGCATTTAGTATTTGCTTTCATCTATAAGATGTATAGTAATAACATAAGTTTATGCGTAGCATTGATTAGCAGTGTTAACTGAACATACTGAATTATGCATAAATTTTAAATAGTTTATTATTATTTTTCCAAAAATGGACATAGTATAAAATGTTTAATTAAATTTTATATGTCTTCTATTAATATTTTTCTGATCTCCAAACGAATGGTTAAGATAATTGTGAAATATGTGGTAATATAATTATTATGATTTAGCTAATTATGTAGGTTCAAGACAGTTATATAAGATTAATGTGTATTAAACATATTGTGTTTGTATAACTTACGCATTGATATATGCTATCATCCGTAGGATGTGTAGTAAGTTAACTATTAACATAAGTTTATTCATTGCATTGATTAGCAGTGGTAACTGTGCGTATTGTATTTTGCATACTTTTTAAATATTAATATATATAAATATTATATAAATATTATACAGACATACATAGAATAAATACAATAAACCCAACTGGAGTGAAAAATTAGCCAGAGCCAGGAATCGAACCTGGGACTACAGCTTTCGATTCCTGGCTCTGGCTAATTTTTCACTCCAGTTGAGTTTATTGTATTTATTGCATGTATGTATGTATAATAATTCTATATACCTTTAACAGTAAAATGCAGGCATTAGTTAAATGTGTTTGTGTGTTTTATTATATATTTTATTATGTGTGTTTCATTAATTTTTAAATATATCGATGTTATTTTTCAATAATAGAAATGTATAAAATATACTGTTAAATTTTTACATATATCTTATTAATATTTTTCTGATCGCTAAATTAATAGTTAAGATAATTGTGAAAATATATGGTAATATAATTATTATGATTTAGCTAAATATGTAGGTTCAAGACAATTATATAAGTTTTATATGTATTAAACATATTGTGTTTTTATAACTTACGCATTGATTTGCTTTCAATCGTAGGATATATAGTAAGTTAACTATTAACATAAGTTTATATATTGCATTGATTAGCAAATTTAACTGTGGGCATGCACACTGTAAAATTTATAAATATTTTGATATTATCTTTCAAATATTGGAAAGTATTATAAAAAGTTCGCTTAAAGTATCAAATAACATATTAAATTTTTTCTGGCTTCTAAAATTAAATGTTAAGATAATTATGTAAATATATGTTAATATAATTATTATAATTTAGATAATTCTGTAGGTGTAAAAGAATTAGATAAGATTAATATGTTTTAAACTTATTGTGCTTGCATAATTTAAGCATTTATTTGCTTTTATCAGTAGAGCATATATTAAGTTATGTACATTTATGTATTTCATTGATTAGCAAAGTTAACTGTAGATCTTGCATACTGAATAACTTATAAATAGTTTAATATTATCTTTTAAACATTAGAAAATAGTATAAATAGTTCGCATAAAGTTTCATACAGTATCTTATATTAAAACATTTCTGACCCCTAACCTTAAAGGTTAATATAATTATGTAAATATATGTTAATATAATTATTATGATTTAGGTAGTTCTGTTGATTTAAGACAATTATATAAGCTTTATATGTATTGAACATATTGTGTCTGTATAACTTACGCATTGATTTGCTTTTGTTACCTTAGACGTATATCAAGCTAAGCATTAACGTAAGTATATGAATTGTACTTCGTATAACTTATACAGGCATTTTGTACATATTTTCTTTTAATTTATTCCAAAATTAATAATTGACGCATTTTATTTCGTATAATTTTTACAATAATTACGACGTAATCCAATTTTCTTTCTATATCAGAAGATTAGTATAGAAATTATCAGTAAATGCTTTCTTTTATCCTTTCTTTTAGTTTCATACATTTTTTTGTTATTTCAACTAAATGTAATTTTTTTTTTTGCTAAAATATATATTGAGACACGTATAATATCTTTCTAATCACATTTGCTCTAAATCGAATACTAGCAGCCTAATGATTATAAGTAAAAATGCAACTACAGTAGAACCTCGATTAACCGAAGTAATTGAGACCGGCCCTCTTTGGGAAAATCGAAATTTTCGGATAATCGAGAATTCTTCAATTTTAAGACGAAGGAGAAATATAGGCACTATTTCTTATTATGGTAACAAGTGGTTAATAAAAATAAAGCACTAGCAAAATAGAAACCAGAATAAATTACCTGAATTTTAATTTTGAAATTAACTGCCTTTTGCATATATCACAAGGGTTTGAAAAAATGTTTTGTTTGTCGCAGTTTCAATTGCCTTTGTTTTGAAGCTCTATCAAAACATTTTTCAAAATATTCAAAAGCTTCATAATTGCTAATTTGTTTGTTTTCTTCGTTCCACTCCGCAGCTTACGGGAACTCAAGTTAAATTCAAAGGAACTGTAAGAAATGGGATCGAAAATTTTTATATGTCCTCGTAGTTAGGAAAGGCCCACTTGCACACAAAGAATATAATAGTTAAAAAAAAAAAAGCTTTCAAAATGGATTTTGCACACAAGGAATGTAATAGTTAAAAAACAAAGCTTTAAAAATTAATTTCGGTTAACAGAGAGTTTCGGTTAAAAGTGTTTCGGATAAAAGAGGTTCTATTGTATTTTATTTCACATACTTTCTTTTTCTTTAGTTTTTTATAAATGTCTGAGGTATTTGGCTAAGTTATTTCATTCGCTAGCTGAAAAAGTTTTACTTCATCCTATTATACTTAACTTTCATGTTCTCAGTTCACTCCAACGCCCCCACATAATGATTTATTTTGCTTGATGGGCCAAATTCTGGCTTACGTCTTTAATTTTGTTCTTCCTTTATTTTGAAATTAAAGTCACTGTCATAATTAATTAATGTAACACTTGTTTTGAATGTTGACTTGATCTATATCTTGAACTTTCTTACGTTTTCTAATTTATATAATTTCAATTCTCTTTTGAATTAATATCTTGCATGTGTTTCTCATAGTGCATTTTGCGAAATAATTTGTTTTCTTTTGAGAAATTAGGTATGTAGTTTTGAAAAAGTATAATTTTTGTTTAAACTCAAGAGACTAAGAATAATGGCGAAATCCTACGGAAAACCGCTGATATTGACTTATCTTTTTCTTTGCAAACACTCCAGAGATTTATATATAAATATATATATCAGTGACTGTGTGTGTATGGGGGGCGGGGGTTACAAATATATTACCTTTAAAAATCAAAAACAACGAACAAGTTCATTTTACAGACTCTGACAAAATTTCGAATTTTAAGATGGTGTATTGTAAAAAAAAAAAATTAAATAAATAAATAAATAAAATAAAAAATAAAAAAATAAATCCTCTCAAATTGACAAAAAAAAAAAGTCAATTTTGGCGCCAGATGAAAACAGTTTAATTTACAGAAAATATCTTTTTCTGTAAAAAAATGTAGATTTTCTTCTGTAAAAATTACAAAATCCACCCTTTTTTAAAGACAAAAACTGTTTTTCTTTAAAACAGGTTTTTTATGTAAAAAATACAATTGTTTCTGTAAAAATTAGAGATTTTTTTCAATGCATATTTAATTTATATATAGAATGCCTAAAACCTAACATGATAATACCTATAATCATACCTAAATAATAGATTAGAATGAAATTAAAAAGCTAACAATTTCGAAAAATAAAATTATTGAACAATTTAGAAATGGCAAATAGAAAACACACATTTGTCACAGAAAAAAATTACAAAACTTCATAGTAAATAAAATCCATATCAAATTTCTAATGCAATAAGAAGTAAAAAATGGTGAAGCCAGATAAAATTTTAATAAATATCATGTAAGTATAAAATGGAATAACAAATTCAATATAGATACCACATGACGATAGAAATTTAAAAAATCCAAATCGACACGTGGATATCTAATCGTTACTCCGTAGAACACCACATGTTGAAAGTAATTGCATTATTTCATATAAAAGACTGACAAATTTGCGAAGAATACTCTATCACATCCGATATAATGCACTGTAAGAATAAAACAGTAGAAAACACAAGAAAACCACAGAAAAGATTGTACTTACATTCCACAAAACTACTTGAAAGCAAAACTAAAATGTTTTGTGATTCTGAATTTCAATTCCTTTTTAGCAATGTTAATTAAACCCCTAGTTTTTTTTATTGATCAACTATTGTACTTTTTATTTTTATTTCTTTACAAAAGTTCAAATAGTAGTACGACCAACGGCATAAATATTTAATAAAATTATTGAAATTGTTTAAAAATTTTCTGCGTAAAATGTACTTTAATGTCAGCGATTTTTCATGAGATTTGGGAAATGTTGTTGCCCTTTAAAAAAAAAAGAAAAGGCATTTAATAAGTGGGATAAACGTATGTATTTTGAATAGTAGCTAATTTTCCTAATTGCAAATCCATATTTGTTATGTTGGTGCCCAAAACTGAACCAGAATTGCATTCATAGAAAACACTTCTATTGAAATATTAATATTAGTTAAATATTGATTTAATGAGAAAGACCGCTATGATACTTGTATATCATGTAATCAAAGTTGGCTCAAAAATCATTTGATGGAAGATAACCTAAGTTGATCAAGCGACAGTTATAAGAATTGTGACAGTATCGTGAAGTATCAGTTTCGTTTACTTCGACTTTCGGCTGCGAATAATAATTTTTGAAAGTATTACCGATATTGGCATAGTAAGATCAATACTATATGAAAACGTTTTGCTACTAAAGATTTCAATATGTCAGACAGGATTGAAATTTCTTTTCTTTAGTCCATTTCAAATATAATCAATGTTGTCCTTGATCATAAATATTGATAGTAGATATATTTGTAATGTATTTTCAATGCTGAATATAGTATATATTAGAAAGTATTTTCACTTCAACACAAATATACTTCTCAAATACTGACATTATGTTACAAAGGCAATGTAATTTTCTTTTGTGAATTAACTTTTCAATACAATTTTTGTACTTCGTTAAAGAATTTTCCTTTTTACATCAATTTTTAAAGCATATTTCCACTTAAACACACCGAAGTCCAAGAGTTGAACAACAAAGAGAAAAAAGGACAGATAACATGAAACTACTTATTTGAAATTAATGATACTTTCACAACTCATGTGATATAACGAAACATACTAGACTAGAAATGTGCAGTGAAAATGCTCAGTAAGAATTTGAAAAATAGAAGGTATCGCAAAATCAGCATTTATAACGGCGAAAGAGGTTAATGAAGGAGTTCTGTCAGTATGGATATTTGCGACTACTCATGTTCAAGGTCACGCTGCTTATAGCTAGGATAGTTTCTGAGTGTAAATGTAAATACTTCCCATGTATAAATTCAATTACTCAGATGAATATTTTTAATTCAGAATTATCCTTTTGATTACGGGACATGACTGGCGACAAGTTTTATATTCAATTCTACCACAATTTACAAGAATATTATTTATTTTCAATACAGACCGGCAAGCCCAGTGGCTTAGTGGTCAGAGTATCTCACTGCCGCGCCGCAGGTCGAGAGCTCGACTACTGACAGTGTAAGATTCACTCAGCCTTTCATTCCTTTGGGGTCGATAAAATGAGTACCAAGCATGCTTGGGAACTAAACACCGAGGATCTCGCGTTATGCTGACCACCTGGCTGGTACGCATGCTGCGTAGCACCTCGGGGCCCAGGGTCAAAAAGCAGAGATGGGCACTGTCGGCCAGATCCTTCATGGATTGTATAGCCACAGAGTTTAGTTTCGCTTATAGACCAGGAGGCAGCTGCACATATCGTGACCTCGTTGACTTCAGGGCTGAAATTAAAGGATTAGGCAGAACTTGATTGCAATGCAACTGGTCTGCCAAGTCATATCTTGGTGGAAAACACGTGGAAACACCATTTTAGTGGTTTATTGGTAGGTTTATTATTGTGTTTACCCAAATTGTATTACCCAAAGGTATGAAAATATGGAAGACTGGGAGCAGGAAAACACAATGATTAACCCTCCAGTCATCGACTGAAATAGAGTTTGCTGGTGGTCTCCACAAAGATATGACTTGGCAAACAGTTGCATTTTAATATGCGGAACGAGTTTTAACTAATCTTGGAATTTCAGCCGCCAATTCAATGAGGTAATGGTTTGTGGAGCCGCCCCCGGTCTAATATCTCTTCAAAATATCCTAGTAAAAAGTGTATTGCAGACATTTTTCAAAAAAAGTTACAACAATAGATTACAAAAAATTGCTGGGACGTGTGGTATCCCAACTCCCTAGTAAAAAGTTTAATAACATCAGGAAAACCAATATTCTGATTTGAGAAAGCAGATAAACACTATACCGGCCGCAAACAGTTTTTCCAAGGCAGTTTTTCTAGTCAGTTCACACCTGAAAACTTTTAACACTAATTTTCTTTATTTACTTCACGAAATATCTATCGCTATAATAACCAAAAATAACTATTCACGAACTATATCGGGAGAATTTCGAATTTTTTAACGATAGTTTTCTAAATGACGCAGAAATGCATCTGTCGGCGTGCATAGAGTTAAGGTATCCACATACCTTCCGAAATGATTTTTTGAAATTTTCCCTTTATACTCTTTACATAATACTTTTTTGGTAATTCAAAAAAATCCAATAAAACCAATGATTTCTTGCAAAAAAGTATCTTTCATTGTTGTAACCCTTTTCCCAATCACAAGCATAAAACTATGTATTCATATGCGTTAGCGTCAAGTTGTCACCAAACTTGACGCCATTTTGTGAAATTTCGCCAAATTTGGCGACAAAAATAAGTCGCCATAAATGAAGCATAGATGACTGTAGCTGACTAATTTGGCGACATTCCCATTCAAATTCTGTAATGGATCTTCTGCAATCGGTTTTTTCGCATTTGTTAATCGCCAGTCATATTTAGAATTGTCAATGGCCAGCGGGCCAACGAGCCAATGGGTACGCGTTCAAAATAGTAATTCAATGTACATTTATTAAATATATAATATTAAATGTATTTTGTACTTTGCAGTAGTTTTTGAAGTCGGTTTTATTTTTGGTGAAAAAGCTTATATTATTTATGATGTCATTTTAGTTAAAATTTTGAAAGATAATTAAATATTTTAGCAGTGACAGAGAAATATATTTTTAAAGTGAAAATAATCAAAATTGTGTGAAAAATAGACATTTCTGCAAAATATAATAACTCAAAAACAAGCAAGTGTATTGGCTTTCTGTAAATTACATACATAGTAAATAGAATAACTTTTTAGGACATAGTCTATTCGCATTATAATACACTATTCGCATAATATCTCGGATGCTGTGGCATCTGAAGTACTGATGTAATGAAAAATTTGTGAAATTCGTCGCAACTTTGTCACTTACACTACTGTAAATATAAAACTATAGTAGAACACCGCTAATCCGAACTAATTAGGACAGATGCCTGTTCGGATTACAAAAAAAATCGGATTACCCAAAATTCTGAAAAAAAAATAGAAATAAAAAGATGCATCCTAAGAAAATTATAAGTTATAAGTACTCAGTAGTACAGTAAACGTGCTCTAATCCGTCATCCTAAGGTCCGGTATACTGGATAATCCGGTACGACTTACGGAAAAAAATAGTATTCTTTGTTTAATCACTCCTGATGTTTATAATAATCCAATGGAGCTTCAGAATGAGGAATTACATAACAACCCATTACAAACGGTTCAAAATCGTGAATCTATAAATAGCTGAGTCTCCACGTCGACGAAGGGGAAGAAGAAAACATTTCTGTAGACAATTTGCGAATTCAAACTGTTGAAAAAAAAAATAGATTTTTATCATCTGAATTAAATGCATGTTGCATTTTAGAAAAGAATTTTATAGTGACTGGCAAACAAGCTGATATTCGAGATTTCTTTTTTAGATTGCTTCTACGAGTAGGCCTACAGTGCTCGTTTTCATTTTATATTCGTGTACATATGTTGTACTTTTACTTTATAGAGTATTTTTTATGCTATTCAAGCTGTTTAAGGAATAAAAAAACATGCTTTACTGCCAAGTTTTGTTTAATTCTAATTTCTACACGTTTTTTCCACCATTCATCCTGTAATCCGGAAAATTTCGTAAGTTAATATTTTCAGTTAACCTGTTCAAGTATAATTTTCGAAAATAAAATTGGTTCGGATTAGCGGGGATCTAGTGTAATTAATATATTATCGTAGTGTATATTATCATAGTCTATTTATTAATATATTAACATAGTCTATTAATATATTATAGTCCATTCCCTCAATAATCATTTATAAAAGAAGTACGCTAAATTTCTAAGCATTTCATGCATAATTTTTCGCTCTAAGATGTTTTGCGTCTAGTAAGAATTTGAAAATCTTCATTTTGATTGAAAGCTAAATATAATTTTTAAACAAAGCTGTAATAGTAAGTACAAAACTTGTGTGGAAATATAAATTACTTAAAAACAACGTTTAAACACACAATAAAATAAGTTAATTTATACAGACGTATACGTTTCGTGAGTTCAAGGACTCACATCTTCAGTGTATAAAAACTATAAAAACCAAAACATCCCCCCAACTACATGTACGGTGAAACCCCAAATGTCAAAACACAATACCAAAAGACCATCAAGTTCCAACAGCCAAGGAAATTAAAGCGGAAGTGAAGTGTCGTGACACAACAAATCCACCCAGAAAGTTGAGATGTATGGTACCCTAGAGAAGTCATAACCAAGGAGTTTTTAAATCTATGGATATGAACACTGAACAGCTTCAAAAAAGTCTAAATCCAGAGGAGTGATGCATTTCTTGATAATGGTGGCTGAGTCAAAATTGAAATTATGTCCCTCCCCCCAGCAATGAGAGGCGATAGAGGATTTCTGCAATTCTTTTTTCTTTACATAGTTTATGTATTCTTTGACTCTGTAACGGAGTTTTTGTTTAGCTTGTCCAATATAGGACAAACCACATTGGCATTGAATGTTGTAAACACCCCAATAATTTTGAGTAGGAATTTGATCCTTAAGCTGTGAAAAAGTTAATTTATTAACTGATTTAAAAACGACATTAAAATCATAATGTCTTACGATATTAGCCATCTTAAAGCTGTAATAGCTTTAAATTTAAAAGGCTGTAACTTTGGTTCTAATTAAGATATAGACACAATTTAAGAATAAATCTACAGTTAAATTATTCGATTTTAATATTATTCCAAAAATGAAAAATCCATATTTTGATTGAAAATGACGTTTCAAAGTTGTGCGGATATCTTAATACAATATAAAACTGATTGGAAGCGTTTTCAAAAAATAGTGGCAGCTAAAGAAACTTTGTTTTTATAAATGATTCTTTAAATCTTGAATATATATTGGTTTGTGTTGCTTCTAATGATAAAAAACGCCTGTTGGAATCATGGATAACTTGTCAGAAGATATTTGGATATTGGTATATTTTCTTTCGTGGTTATTTTATTTTCGTAGATTAAAATAAAATGTACAGTGTAAGGCTATGTTTTTTCTTATATCTCATAGTCAGATAAAGTGGCAGTAATTTATGATTTTTTTTTCATATTTCTCGCTTTTTTGTCTTTGTTCCTTACCTTTTGGGAAGTAGTATAAAAATACATACAGTATAGCAATTTTTAATGCATTATATTATATTATATACAGAATGCATTACAATATAACAATACATAACAACTGAATGACTTGTTTTTTACTATTTTTTATTTAATTATAATTTTCCTCTAAATGTTTTATTCAGTCTATTTTCGGTACAATAACAAATTTCTCCCAATTTTGAAAAAAAAAATCTATTTTTTGTGCATGTGAATTGTTGGTGTGATGAATTTGTAAATGTTAAAACTGCTTTATGAAAATTTAATAATACTATATCCCTTTCCATTATCTTCATAGATTCAGTTAAGTTTTATATCGATGAGTGAATATTTTCCAAGACCCCAAACATGTAAGTATATTTATTTTTTTAATTGCATGCAATATAATAAAATGTGTTTTAAAGATTACATTTAGGTAAAATTTTTACCTGATGATTTACAACCATGGTAAAACAATGAACCGCACTATACCATTTTGAACACAGTTTATATTAGAGAAAAAAGAAAAGTTCTAATCTATAGATAATAATGCGGACTATTAATTGATGTTCATGAATTAAGCCTTTGGGTCCATCTGCATATTGAAATTCGAAGTAGTTTTAAAATTTTCAATAACAATACACAATTTCTGAAAGATATTTCTAATGCCTGAAACATGAATATATTATTTTAATAAATTCCATAATTTTGGAAAATAAAATATCAGTTCTTAAATTGATACTAGAAATAAAACCGGATAAAAATTTTAAAAATACCTATTGACATTCCTCCCCCACACGCGTATAGGAATTCCAGATTTTTCCAGGAGTGTTTATTTTTTATCAATTGATTATTGAAGGCAATAAAGATTATAATTCATAAAATTGCTTATTGAAATTGCTCTCCTATACGCGTATAGGAGTTCCAGCTTTTTCCCGGAGTGATTTTTTTTTTTTTTTATCGATCTTTAAATCATCACCAGGCTTAAAAATTCTACATAAAATACAGTCGATATTTACAATGTACCTGATACAAATACCGATTTTGAATTTGGAAATAACCCTGAAGTCACAGATAAATTTACATCTGATATTGTACTAATCAACATATAAATTGTTTATCGATATTACTGTACCGAATTTTTTTTATGGTTATTGCTAAGGGATGTTTTCTTTAAAATATTCTTTTTTATCCATTAGAAAAAAAATACCTTTTTACAAAAGTTATAAGTTTTGTTTATTTTCTGTTGGGATGTTTTTATTTTTAAATCAAATCGGTTCTTGTATGCAAGGCAAACTAGATACGTGTTCTTGATCATTACTGATCACCACACGGTGATTGTATGTAAAGAAAGAGTTGTGTAATCGATTTTTCACACATTTCCAGATTTACTATAGATCTAGAAAATACTTACAAGTGCGTGATATCGATAGCAATGCAATATTTTCCCACTTTGAGAACTTAATTATATGTAAATAGATTAGTATTAATTAAGTTACGAAGAATCGTTCAAGGGAAAAAAAATAGAAATCTGCTTAGATAGTTTAAATAATGTTTTCTTTTTCTTTCCTGTTGCCATATCTCAAATTGAAACTGAGGAAAATCTATTGTCATGTGACAACACTAATTTTTTTATTCGTTTGTTACAATAATGGAACATTTGCATTAATATAAAAAAATCCAATTGATTTGTTTTAAAAAGACGCTGAGCAAAAATAAAACTGAAATTATCTATTACAATGTTATTCAACAAAAGATATTCCATTTGTTTGTTAGAATGATGCAACATTTGCATTAATATAAAAAAATCATATTGAACATATTTCAAAAAGAAACTGAGCAAAAATAAAAATAAATTATCTATTACAATGTCATTCAACAACTAATATTTGATTTGTTTGTTAGAATGATGCACCATTTGCATTAATATAAAAAAAAATCCGATTGACATGTTATAAAAAGAAACTGAGCAAAAATAAAAATAAATTATCTATTACAATGCTATTCAATAATAATTATTTGATTTGTTTGTTAGAATGATGCAACATTTGCATTAACATAAAAAAAATCTTTCTGACATGTTTTAAAAAGAAACTGAGCAAAAATGTAAATAAATTATCTATTACAATATTATTCAACAATAAATATTTGATTTGTTTATTAGAATGATGCAACATTTTCATTAATATAAAAAAATCCCATTGACATGTTTTAAAAAGAAACTGAGCAAAAACAAAAATAAATTATCTATTACAATGTTATTCAACAATAAATATTTGATTCGTTTTTAGAATGATGCAACATTTGCATTAATGTAAAAAATTTCTATTGACATATTTAAAAAAGAAACTGAGCAAAAATAAAAAATAAATTATCTATTACAATGTTATTCAACAATAAGTATTTGATTTGTTTGTTAGAATGATGCAACATTTGATAATTGTTTTAGAAACTGGACCAAAATAAAAATAAATTATCTATTACAATTTTATTCAACAATAAATATTTGATTTATTTATTACGATGATGCAATATTTGATAATTGTTTTTTTTATAATAAAAAAAAATTATATTGATTTGTTTTAAAAAGAAACTGAGCCAAAATAAAAATATATTATCTATTACAATGTTATTTAACAATAAATATTTGATTTTTTGTTAGAATTATGCTACATTTGCATTAATATATATAAAAAACCTATTGACATGTTTTAAAAAGAAACTGAGCCAAAATAAAAATAAATGATCTATTGCAATGTTATTCAACAATAACTATTTTATTTGTTTGTCAGAATGATGCAACATTTGATAATTGTTTTAGAAACTGGGCCAAAATAAAAATAAATTACCTATGACAATGTTATTCAACAATAAATATTTGATTTGTTTGTTGGAATGATGCAACATTTGCATTAATATAAAAAAATCCTATTGACATGTTTTAAAAATAAACTGAGCAAAAAAAAAAAAAAAATTATCTAGGACATTGTTATTCAACAATAAATATTTGATTTGTTTCTTAGAATGACGCAACGTTTCCATTAATATAAAAAAAATCCTATTGACATGTTTTAAAATACAACCTGAGCCAAAATATAAAAAAAAATATCTATTACAATGTTATTCAACAATAAATATTTGATTTATTTGTTAGAATAATGCAACATTTGATAATTGTTTTAAAAACTGAGCCAAAATAAAAATAAATTATCTATTACAATGTTATTCAACGAGCCAAAATATAAAAAAATATCTATTACAATGTTATTCAACAATAAATATTTGATTTGTTTGTTAGAATGATGCAACATTTCATAATTGTTTTAAAAACTGAGCCAAAATAAAAATAAATTATCTATTACAATGTTATTCAACAATAAATATTTGATTTGTTTTTGGAATTATGCAACATTTGATATATATATATATATATATATATATTTAATAATAAAAAAATATATTTATTTGTTTTAAAAAGAAACTGAGCCAAAATAAAAATAAATTATGTATTACAATGTTATTAAACAATAAATATTTGATTTGTTTGGTAGAATGATGCAACATTTTCATTAATATAAAAGAAAATCTAGTTGACATGTTTTAAAAAGAAACTGAGCAAAAATAAAAATAAATTATCTATTACAATGCTATTCAATAATAAATATTTGATTTGTTTGTTAGAATGATGCAACATTTGCATTAATATATATATAAAAAACCTATTGACATGTTTTAAAAAGAAACTGAGCCAAAATAAAAATACATGATCTATTACAATGTTATTCAACAATAACTATTTTATTTGTTTGTCAGAATGATGCAACATTTGATAATTGTTTTAGAAACTGAGCCAAAATAAAAATAAATTACCTATGACAATGTTATTCAGCAATAAATATTTGATTTGTTTCTTGGAATGATGCAACATTTGCATTAATATAAAAAAAATTCTATTGACATGTTTTAAAAAGAAACTGAGCAAAAATAAAAATAAATTATCTAGGACAATGTTACTAAACAATAAATATTTGATTTGTTTGTTAGAATGATGCAACATTTTCATTAATATAAAAAAAAAATCCTCTTGACATGTTTTAAAAAGAAACTGAGCAAAAATAAAAATAAATTATGTATTACAATGTCATTCAAGAATAGATATTTGATTTGTTTGTTAGAATGATACAACATTTGCTTTAATATAAAAAAATCTAGTTGACATGTTTTAAAAAGAAACTGAGCAAAAATAAAAATAAATTATCTATTACAATGCTATTCAATAATAAATATTTGATTTGTTTGTTAGAATGATGCAACATTTGCATTAATATATATATAAAAAACCTATTGACATGTTTTAAAAAGAAACTGAGCCAAAATAAAAATAAATGATCTATTACAATGTTATTCAACAATAACTATTTTATTTGTTTGTCAGAATGATGCAACATTTGATAATTGTTTTAGAAACTGAGCCAAAATAAAAATAAATTAGCTATGACAATGTTATTCAGCAATAAATATTTGATTTGTTTCTTGGAATGATGCAACATTTTCATTAATATAAAAAAAAATTCTATTGTCATGTTTTAAAAAGAAACTGAGCAAAAATAAAAATAAATTATCTAGGACAATGTTATTAAACAATAAATATTTGATTTGTTTGTTAGAATGATGCAACATTTTCATTAATATAAAAAAAAAATCCTCTTGACATGTTTTAAAAAGAAACTGAGCAAAAATAAAAATAAATTATGTATTACAATGTCATTCAAGAATAGATATTTGATTTGTTTGTTAGAATGATACAACATTTGCTTTAATATAAAAAAATCATATTGACATGTTTTAAAAAGAAACTGAGCAAAAATAAAAATAAATTATGTATTACAATGTTATTCAACAATAAATATTTGATTTGTTTGTTAGAATGATGCAACACTTGCATTAATATAAAAATATTTTTTCTTTCATATTGCTATATCTAAAAAAAAAGAGAGAACAAGTTAATTACTTTCTAGAAATTCACTACTTCGCGATTTATACCAAGATCATTATAAAAAAAAAAAAAAAACAGAGAAATTATCCATAACAAGGCTCACAAGAAATTTACGTGTTGTGAGGAATATGTTTTGGAACAACATTAGATGAACAGGTTTGTGTTACAAAGGCCTATGTTACAATTCAAAATTTTACAGAAATGGGGGGAAATATTATTGTCATAATTAGCGAACATTTGAGCGCCTAGTGCAATATTGGCCCGACTTCTGACCCTCCCTTTTATATTCAGGGTAAGCATTATGGAGTGATAAAAAACAAGATTTGTGGGAAAGGAAAGTAATACTATTATTTTTAGTTTATTGTTTTAATTTTTTTATTTATGCCTAGATCCCTATTTTTGGGACGCTTCGAATTTTAATAAATTTTTATAATTTTCTTCATCTCTATAAAATAAAAATTATATGAAATAATTATATATAAATGTGTTTATCTGGTACCGAAAGATGACAGCTTAAGATGGATATTTATTTGCTTAAATGAACGCTTTTTTCGGAGTTTATAGATTTTTCATTTTTTTAAGATGCGAAATGTAAAAAGTAAATTTGTTTGTGTTTTTTATATCAAGGATCCAAATAAATAAGTTATAATCTTAGCTTGTAGACTTCTTTGAAATGCATATTTTTTAAATTATGAAATTATATGTTCAAGCCTATTTTTTATGCATTTATGTGACGAACAAAATGTAGGGCGGTAGGGACGAATGGGTACATATTTTTATTAGCCATATAGGGGACAGTTATTTATGTAAAGTCCTTTTCAAGATGATTATGAAATAAATTGTTTTTAAGCCTCGAATACGATTTTTCTTAGATTATTGTTAATAATACATATAATGTTATTATTTTATGTAAAGAAATAAATATATATTTTTCGTAGTTCTTAAAAAATACTAATTATAGTATATAATATACAATTTAAAAGCTTATGTTATATAGATTTAGACAAAACGTATAATTATGCATATTATACTATTGCAAATATTATGCATATTCCCATGTTTAGCACGTTTACATTTTATCAAATAAATATAAAAAAATTATAGCGTAAATTTCTTTAGTATTTTTCGGTTCATTTTTAAACATTTTAAAGTGATTTTATCTACAAATTTCAGAAAAAAAAATTCAGGCACAAATGTGTTAAAGTAAACAAACTTGTATATTGCAAAATTACAATTTTTTGAGCAATGATCAATCATTTCGAATAAGACCTTTTCGAAAAAAGGAACCACTCTTAACATAGACCTTCTACCAGATACCCATAAAATAACTGTTAAGAGTGATTTGTTAGATAAAAATTGAATGCTAGTTAAATAAATCTTTAAAAAATATATTTACATTTATATATATATTTTTTAGGTTGTCTATGCACGAAACGTCATCGCATGTCCATTCGCATTGCAACAGGGCAAAGTATCACAGGAAACACACGCAACCGGAGTTGGAGCAGCTACCTGATCCAGCGGGGTATGGTAAGCAAGTGTTGACGAAAGTTTAAAAAGAAAAACAAAACCCTACCTTGTTTGTAATCCCTGAAATGTTATCAAAATAAATAAAACTCAATTACTCTAGTTTTTGTGTGTGCTTAATCCTCTTGTTATGTGTACTCTGTCTCATGTGTGCAGTTGCCATGAATGAATATAAACTATTTGTGCATGCTATATTAAAGAGTGAAGAAAATGCATCTTGAAGTTAACAAATATTTATTTTATATCCAACTCATTTTAATAATATTCTATACATTTAAAATATCGCACTTATGTTTGTAAGTTAAATTGTATTATTAAATGCTTTTTTGGGCTGTTAAAGACAAGGGTCCTCTCCTCATCCTGTCTTCAGATGATCCAGGAAATTTTCGGTCTGAATGTAAAACAATTAATTTATTCAGAATCTGAGTGAAATCTTGTGAGTAAATAAATGTGACATGTCAGTAAATTTGTATAAACCGCATATATCGACGTATAGCCCGTATATATACGTATAAACGTATATATCGACTTATAACGCTCACCTACGATTTGATAGTGTAGTTTTCTATCAAACCTTCATGAGATACGTATAGTCATGAGATATGAATAGACGTACAACCGTATATAACGACGTATAACGCTTACCTGCTATTTGAGAGTGTATTTTTCTATTAAACCTTCATGAGATACATATAGTCATGAGATACTAGCAGACGTATAACGCTCACCTACGATTTGAGTGTGTATTTTTCTAATTTTCCCGTATTACCGTATTACACGCACCCCTTTTATTCAAAGAAACCTTCATGACATATGGAGCATGAAAAAACAATAAACAGCATTAAATACTATACCAGCCAGTTCATACGACAAGAAAATAAACAAATGCGATGTGACAAATCACAATGCGCTTGGAATACTCCTATCGTTCTTTTATATAATCACATTTTTTATACTGTTCATTAGTTTAGAAATTTGAATCTTTACACTTAATTTTTAAGTTTTCATTTTTTAACCTATGGTGTAATGTGCACCTGTAGAACTTAACCAATTTCCTTATTTCAGAAGTGTGCATTATACTGCGAACTATATGATACTCAGAAAACTGCTAAAAATACAATAAAAATAGTTTGTATACCTCCACTAGTTTACATATCCTCTTATTCGACATTTTTTAAAAGTATTAGTAAATTCTGTCTTTAAGGGGCGTCCGGGACACAAAATCTTCAAATTTTGCAAAAATATTTTATTTCGTTAAAAATTTCTCTACTTTTCCTGCTTAAAATGACATTTAAATCATGTTTCTATATGAATTAAAACAAAAAATATTATTTTTTAAATTTTGGTTTGTTTTCAAAATTTAGCTTTCAAACAATGGCTGTCATGGAAACGACTTCTTGTAAGAATGCGTTTTTTTTCATGATAGGTTTTTTCACCATTTCTCATATTTAAATTCTTATAACTCGATAACCAAACTTGGAACATAGCATTTTCAATTGTTTTACATTAATTTTGATTCAGCATATTTGAAAAAAATATTTACTTTTGAAAACATGATTTTTTTTAAATTAAAGTTATAACTGTTGATAATAAATATTATTGTTTAATAAAAAATAGTAACCACATTTTTTTTCAATTTTTTCGTTAAATATTTTTAATTTTTTTTATAAATTAATATTTTTAAAAATGCTGAATCAAAATTAAAACGTATATATTTCTGTTTATTTAAATGAAAAACAATTGAAATTCTATAAATAACATTCCGAGTTATAACAAATTTAATTTACCCCACTTTTTTAACAAAATTTAAATTTAAAATTTTTTCTAAAAAATTATGAAAAGTTTTATTATGTGATTTTGTTTACAAATTATAAGGTTAACCATCACACAAAAAAAAATCAGAATTTTAACTCAATAAATAAAAATTATTTTAAAATGTGCCCTGGACCCCCTTAATCTTGAGGGTCCTTGAAGACATGATAAAATTAAAAAGGGATTCGGGATAAATAGTTTTTAAGATTCTCTGATTTAAGAAATTTCCATTTTATACATTGATTATACAATGGAAGTTGTGTAAGATTACCAACAGCCACACAACCTTTTATATGGTCCACCTTTACAAGTGGGCAACTTATAACAACCCCTAACTAAATACTAAACTAATAAGTTATAAATTTATATAACCTTAGAAAAATAAAAATAAGTTACATATAAAAATAAGTTCTAAACTTATAACAGCCATATTTTGTATACAATTAAAGAGGTCAATTTAGACAAGTGGACAACATACATGTACGGCCAACTTAGCAGGTTTTATTTCATCGAGCAAAGTGCAGAAATTCGCAGAAAGCACTTAAATTCTTACGTTTATTTCAGAAGCTTATCAAATTTACGATTACTGGATTTAACTGTTATTATTCGAGATAAATACCATGCTAGTCAGTCTATAATGACAAATAACATCCAAAATGATAGGTTATAATTTTTTCAACACTTCCCCACATTGTTGACAAGTGCTTATTTCGATTTGCGTGGTCCTCTCTTTGTGAGTCTACTCTCCTAAATTAAATATACGTTTATTGCCCTGTAATTCACGTTAGTAATGTTACCATAGACCAGGGACGGCGAACCAATTCACATCCACGTGCCAAATTTTTCCAAAAATATATTTTGCGTGATCATGACGCGCCAACAATAAAAAAAAATAATGGATCAAATAATAATGGATCAAAATTACTTTAAAAAACATTTTAGCATTAAAAAATATGGGTAATATTTGATATTATACTTTAGATATTTATTTAAAAGTACCATTTCTGTTGTCTTATCTTAGGTTCCAAAAAAATTATATCAGCTGTGTACTTAGTTATTTTTAAGAGAATGCAAACCGAATTGGACTCATTTGACAAGAGTTTTTACTTGAATTTTTCATGTTATTTATTTCCGAAAAGAATATCTCGCAGAAATAATTGTCAAAATAGCAAGTGCCAGTATCTACAGCTTTCGTGACTGAAACTGAAGTCCAAGTTATTTTAATTTTATCATCTACATTTTTGCTTATAATGCCTTTTAATCATTTTTTTGCGATAACCTCCTAATTCTCTTTTATTTTTACAATTTTGTGAGCCAATATTGAGCTAGATTGGGATACATTAGGTTATATTTCAGTTTCTGCAATCTGTATGACAATGACAACCAACCGAACTAATCGAATTCAGATAAACAGAGACAACATCAAGATTAATTATTGCATTTTGTGAAATTCTATTATATTTTGGTGTATGTAGAAGCTGAATCTACGCCATGCCAAAAATAATCCGCAGAGTGATACTCATGCCACGCGTACCATAGGTTCGCCGTCCCTGCCATAGACCATAGCATAATCGGTATTGAAAAAGTGTGTAGCAGTTATAATTTGTTCACAAGAAAGCAAAAAATATTTCCATTAATTTGTGTGTATGAGTAAAAATTGTTTGCAGTGTATTTTAATGATTTTACATTTATTTCAAACACATGACGAAATTGATGTACATTAATCAGACGCACTACAACATGTTTTCTATAGATCAATGAGAGCTTAGAATTTATCGTTTATTTAAAAAGACATGCATTTATTCAAAGATAATTCGATTACAGAACTGACTATGTGCAATAAATGCTGGATGTGCGTTTTTATCCGTAATATGTAATTTAAAACAACCAATTTTAAGTGTATTAATGCATTTGTAGAATATAAATAGAGCTACACGAATGAATTCACAATAATTAACGTCTATCGAAATCAATTCCCGATATTGATTTTTTTCTGAACTATGTATGCTTTAAAATACTTAATATTTTCTATAACTGATTAAAATAAATTTAAATGGCAAAAAATACCTTTATTTATTCACATTCAACATGTTTAATTGCATCCGACATCAGCATTCTCAAAAATTAAAATGATGCAAATATTTTCGCAAAAAATTTTTTAATTGAAAAACTACTAAATAAAAGTGAATTTGAAATTTTTTTGCGAAAATATTTGTACCATTTTAATTCTTGAGAATGTTACCGTCGGATCCAATGAAACATGTCGAGTGAATAAATAAACGTATTTTTTGCGTTTTAAATTTATTTTTATCACTTATACCAAATATTAAGTATTTTGATGTTTTGAAGTGATTTTTATATATACAGGGTGGCTACTAAATACTGTTACAAATATTCCGTCCTTTTATTTTACAAATATAAAATATAAAATGATAAGTACACTAATATGATGAACCTCAGACATGAAAGTTTACAGGAAACTAATTTTATTCGAATTGACATCTTTAACGATTACCAAAGATAATCTCTTATGCCATTGTCCGACTGCAGCACGAATCATTTTAATAGGTAATCGGTACCATTCGCGCAATATGGAAGCTTTGAGAGAGTCCAAACTTCTGTGTTTGTTGCTATTTACTTTAGCCTCTAAAATCCCCCAGACTCAATAATCTAAAAGATTTAGATCCGGTGAAGAAGATGGCCAATCTTCCTGCATGATAGAGTTAGGACAATTGGCAGGGATGTTGTGTCCTGTTGATCCTGTGTTGATTTAGATCGATGCGAAGGTGTAGAATCTTGTTAAATGTCCAATTATATTTAGGATACAGTCTTTCAGCATGTGGCAATAAATGTGTAGCCAGTATAACCTGTTTGTAATATTCGCATTGATTTTTAACCCTTTATCGATGAATTTCAAAGGCAATTTTCCATTGTTTGACACTGCAACCCAAACCATAACAGAATTCTTGTTTTGAAAGCGTTTAAAATTTCGAAAGATTTTAGGTACATCCTCGATGGTTGCTGAATATACGACACCATTTTTAGCATTATAACCCTGTTCAGTGCAAAATAGCTTCCCATCAGAAAATATTATTCTGTCAACACTTTTCCTATCATGCCGCTTCATGAATTTCTTCCTTCTATGTAATATTATTATTCTTTGTGCAGCAGTCAAACCTTGAATTTTTCTTTTGCGATAAGGACAATAACCCAGATCTTCATTTATAATAACTTGCATAGTTCTGCGACTCACGTTCTCTTCAGCAGCCCTTTTATTTGCAGAACGTTGTGAATTTCTTCACACCTCTTCACGAATTCTTTTGATGCGCTCTATTTTGCGAACTGAGAGTGAACGACCTGACCTAGATCGAACTTTACATAGCTATTAGTATCCAATAATAGATTTATAGTTCTATATATAAATGTTCCATTAAAACCAAGGGATTTTAATTGCTTAAAGATTTTACCTTCGGAAAATCTGCAATCAAAGAGTTGTTTAATCATCATTCTTTTGGCTTCCCTCTTTAAAATAATTTTAAATATTTGCTTTATAACAAAATTTGCCTACACTGCAGAAGATTGCCAAACGCTAAAATAGAGAAATAAATTGTTTTTCCAAACAATTAAAATTAATTCGTATTTTGTGGAGTGTTACAGTATTTAGTAGCCACTCTGTAGTTTGTGTATATTTTTTAAAATTATTTAGATGTCCTATTTCATTGTATAGAAATGATGAAAATTTTTAACAAGATTGCGATAGTTTTGGAAAGTGTTTACATAATATCTAAGTATTCTTATCGTATATCCCGTGATACATGGTTGTTATTATTATTTTTTTTTACATGAAGATCTCTTATTTGACTCCAAGTGCAACTCCCCTGTACCATTTTTACCTCAATTTTTATTGGTGTTTAGCAAAGCCTAAATAACGCATATCTCATTATATAGTGTATTTTAAGCATGGATGGTTTTCCCCTAAAATGCTTTCCTGCGCTGAGTAATTCTGTTTGTAAAACGGTGAAATGATTAACTGACACCATAATTTAGAAAATAATATATCAGAAAATAGGTGCTTATTTTCACGTGCGTTAAAAAAGGGAAGTTTAATTAAATATTCCGGGTGCTAGTAAACATAAAATTAAGTAGTCGATTTTGTGACCACTGCTCGCCAAAGTGTGAAGACGACAAAACCTTTCTGAATTTTGGTGAAGCAGTGTACATTGAGATAGTCATCATGAGATATTTGATAAAAAAAATACTTTATCCATCTCAAAAATTTAAAAATTTTTAAAAAGTAGACTCAGAAAATTTTAAATTAAAAAAAAAATAAGGGGACTAAATGAAATTTTAAAAAACTAAAGAACTTTGAAGTTGGCATTTTTTATATTCGGTCCCCTTACTTTGAAGAGACCGTGGTGCATTAAATAATCTGGAACACTAAATTACTTTTAAACTTCTTTTTATATGGAAGGTATTTTAAAATCGTATATGTAGGTATAGGGACCAGCTATGTGTTTTTTGAAAATATTTAAAAATGCTCTTTTTAATAGTTTAGCCTCTAAAAGCAAAGGATTCGGGTACATATTTCTACGGGCCCCACTATATACCAATATTTAATTAAAACTGAATAGTACATGATGTTGGTTTTATGAATCGCACTCAGATGTTACAATTATGTTTCGTGAAAGTCACGCAAACAACTAAATAAATCCAATGGGACAAAATTAAATCTTGATTTTAATAATTGAAATTTTTCGTCTATAGTAAATACAATAAGCGGGACTTGACGAAAAATCTTTTGTGCCATTGTAATAGAATTAAGGGGACCGGGAAAGTCCTATCTCCACCATGTTAAAATCACCAACTTTATGTTTTCTTTCTAAGCGAAACTCAAAATTAATTATTAATTATTTATTGAAAGTAATTTTTAAATTAGCATTTTTGGTAAGATATCACTGCCTAAAATAAATAATTTTTAACAAATCATTAAATCCCTGTGTTAAAATATACAATGTATCATTATATAAGTATTAAATAAATTCTGAGTTCTTAAGTTTAATAGATATTGAAAAAAAGGAACACAAACATGAAAAATCCAAGTTTTGAGAAACAGTCAATTAAAGATTTAAATGGCCATTAAGCTGTGAAGTACTCTTAGAAAGAATGAATAATTCTAAAACTTCAGTTTTTTATATATAAACATGTGTGACACATCGTTGGAAAGATAAAAGTTTAAACTATTTAATGATATAAAAAAGTAAAAATCGATTTCTTTTGTTGAATTTTGCTTTTCCGGTTCCCTTAAAAGGGTGGCTGTAGGTATTGTTCGTTGGTCTTTTTTACAGTCGTGGGGGAAAAAGTAAACACCCCCTACTAACTCAGCAACTAGTTAAAATAGAAGAAATTTACTTGTACCAAACGATTGGAAATAAAGTCTACTTTTAAATGATGTATATAAAATTTGCCTAGGGGCCATATACAAATCCAAACCAGTCCAAACTTTGTTTGTTCTTTTTCAATGGAAACACACAATTTTGACAATATATTTTAAATCTTCGGTTCAAACTATGCCTAGAAACGAAATTTCACGCCATTTGTCTGATAAGTTTTTAAATTATAACCATTCAAAATTTAGAGCTTCTAATGTTAAATTACATTTTCTTATTTTTATTAATATCTCGTGAAATTATAATCCTAATGTGATAATATTTTTGATTAGTTATAATACTAAAAACCCAAACATAAATACATTGAATTTGTGATTAAAAATATTTATAATATAAATTATGAATTATGTAATTAATATTCGAAAAAAATATGGAATGCAGCCTACAATTTTTTTGATAGATTTATACTTATTATGTTCTGCTTGATGCGAATTTTCAATTTCAAATTTTTCTTCCACGTAGTTCTCGAATTATGAGCAATAAACGTCAAAATTATTGTTTAAGGAGCCGTCTAAAAATTATATTTTACTCACTTTATTGAAACATCTGGGCTGGCAATAGTCGAAACATATTAAGCGAGTGAAATGTTCATACTGGCAAGAAATAGTACTTTAATACAAGTGGCATAATCATTCTGTAGCATTTCAACAATCGGGTACCGATCTTCAATTTGGATACAGCCCCTTAAATATGCTCATTTAAAAATAAATTCTCGAGAACTAATCGTAAGAATTTCATAAAAATTTATATTTAGGCTAACTGAAGGGTTTAGAATCTGTTTATGGTGTCAAACTTGGGTATTGCTATTGAAAAAAAGACAAATATTGGGTTCGTTTTGATATGTAGATATTTTATGTACATCATTTAAAAGTAGACTTTATTTCCAATCGCTTGGTACCAGTACGACTGTACATAATGGATTCAAATTTTTCATCTCTTAGCCAACAAAAAACTTCCTAATTCTTTATTATAACTTTCTGCACCGAAGCCTTTCTATTTTACAATAAAGAGACTTTATTTACATGTTTACAAAACGCATGCAAAACACAATTTTAACACATCACTACAATGATGATTCTGCGCTACTTTGACTTTTGGAATGCCTTCTGGTCTTCACCAGAATTCTCAAAATTATACCTTTAGGACTTCGCTTTGTTTCGAAATTTATCTTTATGTTCCTATTCAAGTTCGTTGGAGGTTACGCGTGGCGGTTTCAAGCCACGTTGCCACTCCGTAAGCCCCCCGATGTCATGTCATACTTAAGTCTGGCAAACAAACACTATTACCGTATATAGTCATATAAAGATATTATAATGCATTCCTTGGAATACAGAATTAATAAATAAATAGACAGTTAGCTTCCTTCAAATTGTTATTATCTATATTAAACATATTCATGCGAGAATAATAATTAGTGTGAGCAATATTTCGCTGTTTATTTAAAATTATTTCGTATCAATTTAAGTGTATTTTAACACTAGAACGGCGGGAAAATCTTACCTACTGGAACGGCGGGAAGGGGTCATTTTGACCCCTCGATGAAACTACTGAAATAACAACACTAAAACAATTTTAAATGCCATACATTGGCAAAAATATGTAATTTAAGTGTATTTCATAATTTATATTTAATATTACTCGATAATTTATTGAATTTTTAAAGTACTGTATATGTAACGCCTACAGGGCGATTAATTGGATCATACTACGACTACTCAAAAAACTCATTAATTTGATATAAAAATCGATTTAAAATTAATGTTTTCACAAATTAAAACTAATGTTAACTAAAATAAAACACAATTTATAAAATAATATATATTTATATTTTCAACTACTTACTCGCCGAATGATTCTTTCTCTAAATCCATAAATGAAAAATATGTTCTGTTGTTTCCGTTATTTCATTATAAGTGTAGCTGAATGGTTAATATGTTAAGCATTCTGTTTCATTTTTATTTAATGCTTATAGTACTCCAAATTGTACACACGTATTAGGAATAAATTCAGTTGTAACAAAAAAAAAATATCAATTTTTCCAGTACATTTTCCGCCCACAACTTTGAAACATGGTGCGTAAAATTCTTGAGATTTGTTTCCATTGCATGTCTGTACTTGACATTTTTTCTCTTGATATCTATTTTATTTTCGTGTTTTTTTTTTTTTTTCTGAAGACTCAGGAAAGATCTTTGGGAGATTTGAAACCATAAGATCCATTCTGAACACATCTCCTAAATTTAATAGAAAATCTCTTCGACTGATAGGCTTGCCTGTTACACTTTTATAAATTATCCAGGCGTTTAAAGCTGCATGATGAAAAATATTGAAAAAGATATGCACAGGCCACCGTCTAGAAGCCGATTTCATGGAGTATTTTCGGCACATCTGATCATGGATATCCACACCATACTTCGTTACGTTGTAATATTCTATTGAATCGTTCAACTTCTTGTGACCGTCTTCAGTTTTTACAGTAGAATGTAATGCGCTCAGTAGAAAACCACTTTTTTCTTTTGGCTTGATAGATGGTAAGTGTCATATTTTCACATTCCACTATCTGCGATGAATAAAGAGTACTGCGCATATTTTTCAATGATATAGGAATTTCTCTTCTGTTCTTTTTCATTGTGCAACCAAAGTTGTATTTTTAGCTTTTAACATTTCTGCTAATTTTATGTAAGTAAAATAGCTATCTGTCGTAATATTCCCCCCTTCGTTTAGATGGGGATCTGTTAATTTCATGACAACATTTTCCGATAAACGTAATTAAGGACTGTTTCATCCTTTTGTAGATAAATAAATTCATTCAAAAGGTATTTAGTATCAACGTCAACAGATCACCAAAATTTTATTCCAAATTTATCCGATTTATTTGGCATATATTGCATAAATTTATATCTATCGTGAGATGGGAACAATTGTTCATCAACTGTAATATTTTGTCCTGGTCGGTAGCATGTTTTGCAATTTTCAATAAATTTCTTCCACATTTTAGATGCAAGAGCAAATTTATCAGTCTGTAGTCTGCTAGGTCTTGCTGTCTTTCATCAAACTTAAAAAATCTTTTTCTTTCTTTGAATCTATCTCTTGAGATAGTTTATTTGCAAAATAGTATTCCTCATGCCTTGGACGACAATGAATATAAATCTAAACCCTTTTTTTTATTGCTCCTCGAACATATAGTATAGCAACAAAAGCAGCTTCGAGTACAAAGAGTATTTTACTAAAGGGCTCAAAATGACCCCGTCCGCCGTTCTAGGAGTACAAGCCCATATTTCAAAAACTAACAAATCTAGAAAGCTGAAATTTTTTTTAGAAATATATGTTATCTATTTAGGAAGAGTCAAAAAATTTCAAACAATTTCGCCCAAGCAAACAAAAGTAATCAACGGACGAAAGTACTAAGGTGTCAAAATGACCCCTACCGCCGTTCTAGTGTTAAAATTTTATGATTTTTCTACTTTACATTCCGTGCTTCTTGTAATAGATCATGAAAAGTGAAATATGTGTGATATTATCGTAACGTTGATAATTTAACATTTAAAAATGAAGTTTTTAAAAGGGGGATTTTTTTTTGGGGGGGGGGGGTGATGACTCAAATAATATTGCATGTTTTCCCAAAGTTACTTTAAATTTCTAAATTTGTTTAAAAGACTATTTTAATAAGATGTAACAAAACCTTATAATAAAGCAATTTATGAAAAGAGCATTCCTAAATTAACTTGTAGGTTTGTTGCATCTAGGAAGAAGTAATTTATATTGTTCAGCCTTTTTAGATTTTTCACAAGAAATTAATCTCATAACCATATAAAATGATATTATAGAAAATTCTAATGCCTCAAAATTCCATATGCGGAAGAAAAAATCCCCCGGGAACCGTGTGATAAAAGTTCCTGACAAGAAACAAGATCTGTTGGATAAAACGAAATTTGAAAAGATTTTCGATATTTCTATTCTTTTAATCGATTAGGGGAATACAGCCATTTATTCACACTTTCTACAGGCAAAGATGTGTTTTTCACTTAACTAGAGTAAATTGGATTTTGAAAATCCTCTTTTTTTATTCTAATTTTTGTACATAAATGTGTTCCAAGTGAATTAATTTGATTTTAATTGCCCTAGTCAGTAGTTACAATTATGCATTTTGCAAATGAAGTACTAGGACACATCCCGCAGGTGCTAATATTTTTTCTAACATTGTATTTTGAAAGGCTAAAATTTTGCATATTTACCAGACATTAAATAATGACTCAAATCCCAATTCTTTAAGTAATGATTAAAGGATTACATTTCGCTCTAAAATAAGACATTTAATGTAAAATGTATATATGTTATATAATTTTTTTTACTTTTACTATTCATTTAAATTATTCTAAATTGCCGGCCAATTCATTATTTCCTTTTTTTTAATACGCTCTATTATTTATTTCTAGTTAAATTCCTATAATTTTAAAACGCGTATCTTAATAATACATTTAGTCCAAAACGTAATCTAAACTTTTAATCCCTTCATTAATTTTTATCGTCTACCAAACTGTAAAGTACTTTACGCAGTTATTTATTTTTCGAATGTTTATCAAAGCCATTTTTACATGTTTATTCTTTTCATCTCATTTTCCCGCCCGCGAGGCGTCAGCCTTTTTACATCGAAATCATTCCATTAGCGTAGCCGGGATTCTTTCCTGTGACGTTTCTTGATCGCTCTCCATTGGCTGAGTGTCGGATCCCAGTTTCACTTCGAGGCTCGTTCATGATTTTGGTTGGTTTAGCCTGAAGTTTCCATTTCAATCGGAATTCCTCCGCTCAATCTAATAAATAGCGAGAGCATGAGCTCAGAACTAGAGATTTTTGTGCTGTTTGATTGTTTACATAACCTGTTACCCGGTGTCCTTAGCCATGTAGAATATTCATTTCGTGAATTAACATCTATTTAGCATGAGTAACTAGTTTATGCTCGAGTGGAATGCTCTGATTTCTCATCCTGCGGGAATTGTTTAGTGTTGGTATGTTCTGATGGAATAAACAGTTTTCCTATGACTACGTTTCCATGTGTTTAATTGATAAAACCCCCGATTTCTTCATACGCCTGTTTTCACAACTCACGCGGCCTAACCTACCTTGTTTTCATAATGAAATAATAAGTGTTTGATTCGGCTCTACAAATATTAACATCGCTCTACAGCTGCTAAATTTTCACAGAGTTGACACCTTCACTAGCAATGCTTGTGCTAAGTGGTCGGATTGCTTACAACATCACCAACGGCTGATTAAAATGTGGTATGAATCCAGTAATATGCAATAAAAAGCACTACATGATATCTCGACGTAACCTATTAAATTGTTTCGTAACATATATATACAGTAATACCTCGTTTTTCGTTGACTTCGGTTATCGGCCGATGTCTCGGATTTCGTCGGTGTACCCTAGTGACATTGCTGCATTTTCAGTAAACAAAGGGAGCAACCCGCATCCTCCAGCTCAGTATGGCGTATTTCTCGTCGTATGTGCATAACATTGCGCGTCTAGGCAAAAAAATTCGTTTTTTTTTCAGGCTATATTTAGGCATTTTTTTTAATGATTAGCTTTTTTTAATGATTTTAATAATTGCATTGATAATGGTCCATCATTGGACGAAAGAAAGTTTCCAGATCCAGCAGACCCTACACATGTGGTGGAGTCGATTATTGATTTTGGGAAGTCCATGGGTTTGGAGGTGATTGGTGAGGATGTGGAAGATTTTGGGGATAAACACAGTGAAGAACTCAACACTGAAGAGCTGCAAGACCTTAATCTAGATATGCGACAGACGACAGATGAGGAGGAAGACAGGGGATGAATGTGCCTTCTTCAGAGATTAAGAACATCTTCTCTATATGGAGTAAGGTATTGTCACAGGGCTTTGTCGGAAAAAAACTATCCAGACAAATCTGTTGTGATCCGTGTCTGCAACTTGTTTAATGATAATGTCTTGCCCCATTTTAGGCAAATCTTAAAGACAGAAACAGACCACACTTTTGAGCGGCATAAATCCTCTCTGATTCTGACGCTAGTCCTTCTGCTGAAACACCAAAAAGGAAAGTAACCCCAGAAATAGTGCCTTGATACCATACGCCAAGAAAATTGCCTCGGTTTTCGTCGGTTTCGGATTTCACCGATTCTTTTCGAACGGATTATCGACTAAAACCGAGGTATCACTCTATATATATATATATTTCTTTTGGTCATGTAGACGTTTGAGTACAGGGGAAATTTTTTTTTTTTTTGCTTTTAACTTTTTTCTCATAGAAAACGACTATTTTGCTTATATAATTGAATTATGTACTTTTGATAACGTAATTCAATACATATAAGCTTTTCAATTATTTTTATCAGTATCAATATTTTTCTTTTTTTTCCATATTAATACTTGTAATATAGTACAAGGGACTTTATTTTATACATAACAGCTGTTATATATTACGTTTTTGGTATCCATGTTAAGTATGTTGGGGGATGCTGTATTATTGTCATTTTATTCATAATATCACAATTTTGTTGGTGGTCGGTAATGTTTATTTAATAGTTATATATATATAATGTTGATTTTATAGAAAAAAGTCAGATAAGGTAAAAACTGTCGTTTTTTCAATTTTCAAAAATATTTAAACTACTTTTAAATTTTTCTAAATTGTTTATTATGTAATCAATATCTATTAAAATAACAGAAAGTTCGTAATAAATACGGATTTTGCTTCTGGAAAATAAAAATTTCTTCATTGATGTCCTGGATGATAATATTTTGAATTGTAATGTGTAAAAGTGTAATGATAAACATACCATTTTATTAGCCCCCGATATGATACTTCTTTCAGACAACAATTAAAGTGTCGAACAAAGAACGTTACACCTAACCATAAACCACCCGTAAAACGAAGCAGGTGTATCATTGTACTGTTGAACACTGATAACCTACTGCAATTTTTTTAACTTCCAAAGATAGCACATTTTCAATTTTTACACCGTCGTATGGGAGAAAAAGTACTTTTAAATGCAATTTGTTTGAAAACTGCATCTCAATTTATTTTTAATATATATATATATATATATTTTTTTTTTTTTTTTTTTTTTTTTTTTTTTTTTTTTTTGTATTTTTAATGCGATTTCTATAATGATGGCAACTGAAGTACTCAATTTCTGTAAAAAGTTAAGGGAAAATAGTAGATTACATTTTTGTTACCATTTTCTCATAACAACGGAAAAAAATATAATTAAATCACGTGCTATGCCAAGAATATCGCCTGCTATAAAACTGTATTTTAAAGACTATTTGGGTGACTTATTTTCTCCGCATTTACTTAATTCCTATCAAAAATATAAAAGGGTGTAATTTTATTAATCCGTGTGTCATAACATATTCGTAATTTTGAAAAAATTTAAATGACTGATTTCTGATAAACAACGGAGCTATTATAAACAATATTTAATTTTCAATATCCATATTGATATTACAAACAAATGAAGGCATATGAATCATTAGATACCTGTTTTTTTTGTCGCGTATTATTCCACGATAGTGACGTCATATGCATACTATTCTATAGCTGTTGTTTAAGACTGGATCGTAAATGTGGAATTCTTCAGCGGATACAAATGACGTCATTTTATTTAAAATAAAAGCGTGTATTTTAAGTCTTAAAACGGAACTATAATTTGTACTATCTGTATTTATATATTGTTTTTTGACAGGGAGTGACACTAAATTCTGAAAAAGCAGAATTAAAATTTTATAGTGCTGTTTTAATTCTGCCGGAAAAAAATAGGAGGAAATGTTAAAAGAAAAAAAATCTAGCAGTAAGAGTATCATGAAAAATTTCCCTTAAATATATTTAAAAACGTTTAGGATTAAATTACACTTTAATTACTGGCGTCCTGGCTAAACGTTTTACTGAAAAATATACTGATATTTTTTACAGTGTTGAAAAGAAACAGCGATATCATATTTTACTTAGTTCGTTATTATAACGTTTTTTAAAACATTAAAAAGTGATAAATATGTTAAATTATGTGAAAAAAAAAAATACAACTGCTTTTATAATACTATAAAGTCTCAAATATCTTTTTCAGATATATTTCTTTAAACCATATCTATTGTACTGTAAAAAGCCTTTTAATGCTAAAGAGCAAAATTTAGACTTTTTTTCGTAACAACTACCGGAAGTTGTCCAAATATACACACATTTATATTATCCTTTTTTAGAAAATATACTTTATGTATGTCAACTCATTTATATTTTGAAAATTCCAGTCATCTTAATTTTACGCTCTAAAACATTACTCTTTAAAGTATCATATTTGATTTATCATTGCACAAATCATTATTTTTTAAACTAAGCTTAACAAATGGGAAAAATTGTGCAAAAAAAGTTATTTTTAACAGTTTTTATGACCTCATTTTGTTAAGTTAATATATAAAAGTATTATAGTTGTTACGAAATCTCTGTAAATAATGTGAAATATGTAAAATGTATTTTTTCAAGTAAGTCATATAATATAGTACTTTTAGTTTTCCACCGTAGGACCACACTGAAAAAAAAAATTGATTTTATGGTATAATACTGCCAGCTGCGGTGCTAGTGTTATAGCGTAAAATTTACAAAAATAAACTCTAAAATAAGCAAGTAACATACTGTTAACTGTGATATGCGATTTAATTCATTTATAAGACAATATATTACTGCTCATTTTACTGTTATAAACTGGCACCCCAGCTGCCAGTATTATATGGTAAAATCAACATTTTTTTAACCCTTTGTCTACTGATGGTACTTATCAGTACCATTAAAATAACTTGTTATAAAATTCATTTAATACATCAATTAGTTGTCATGCAGTTTAGAATGAGTTATAGATACATTACCGTAATTTCCGGTGTATAGCCCGCGGATCAAACAATCGTGTTTCGACCCAGAAATTTTTTTAAATAAAAAGTAACTTTTTAGATCACGGGAAATATTGGTCTTCAAATACTGAATAAAATTTCTAGGTCCAAACTGAATTGTTTGATCTGCGGGCTATACACAGGAAATTACTGTACTTTAACTTGCTCAAAAAGTATTACTGGTTACACAAAACAAAAGTATTTTTAAAAGGATGATTTCCTTTGCTTTTGCACCTTTTCAGCTTTCTTGGCGTTGTGGGGAGGGGAATTTTTAAATTCGAAAATATTTCTATATTTCTATTGTAAGAATATTATATTTGTACATTTCCTAATTCTACAATATACTAAGAAAATATTTAAAATAAAAGATTTGACTGGGGTTATAAATATTACATAAAATCCCTATACATTCAAGTTTAATTAATCCTTCTAAATGCTTCAATCCTTCTAAAATTTATTAAATGATTATGTAAATCTGCTTATGTAGTTTCAAAAATTCACGAAAAAGGCTTTAGAAGATAAAATTTTCCCAATTCTACAAAATACTAAGAGAAATATTTTAAATAAAAGATTTGAGTGTGGTTATAAATATTGAACAAAATTCAAATTTAATTAATCCTTCTAAAATCCTTCTAAAATTTATTAAATGATTATGTAAATCTTCTAATGTAGTTTCAAAAATTCACGAAAAAGGCTTTAGAAGATAAAATTTTCCTGAATTCATAATTCCGTGCATAAAAGATTAAGCAGGGCATTAATCTAGTTTACGTAACGGTACAGCAACGGCCTATTATAAAAATTAACATTAATAAAAATCAGTTCTTTAAAATACCGTGTCCCTAAACAAGACTTTTGTTTTTCATTTTTACCTATTACTAAATTAACCGCTGTTTTAAATACAAATTTTTGGTTTAAACGGGTTGAATATCAATAGGCACAAATCACAACCGTATTTTGCGAATTTAGGCTATTATAATATACATATGTAAATAAGTTTAGAAAATTAAAAATGAGAAAAAGCTTTTTTTTCAATTCAAAGAAACAAGCAAAGATGATAATATTTTCAAATAATTAATATTTGAATTTTTTTTGGCAAAATTTGTGTTAAAATTTCGCAACATGTCGTTACTTATCCGGAAAGGTCTAGCCAACAGATGAAGGACCAGAAGGAAAAATATCTGGAACGGCTCTGGGTGAACTGTGTTACTAGTTAAGACACTGTTAACTGTACAGAATTAGGGAATGTAATCCTTATGCACTACATCCAAAATCGACTTTAAATAAGTTTTTTGTGAGGGGGGGGGGGTGGAATAGCACAGCACTTTGGAGTATAAGTATTTCGTGAATTAAAAAACATGTGTGGAAAACAAAAACAAAAAAAACAACGTTTAGATAAAGTTAAAAAATGCTATAAAAAGTGATAGAAAATCTTTATTAAGATTGACGATCGTTTCGTTGCACAAACGGCAACATTTTCAAAATATTTTCTTATCAAACACTTCAAACGTATTCATTCCAGCATCAAAGAAATGTTATAAACACATGTATAATAATCACTTATAAACAGATAAAGTTAAAAAATGCTATAAAAAGTGATGGAAAATATTTATTAAGATTGACGATCGTTTCGTTGCACAAACGACAAAATTTTCAAAATATTTTCTTATCAAACACTTCAAACGTATTCATTCCAGCATCGAAGAAATGTTATAAACACATGTATAATAATCACTTATAAACAGATAAAGTTAAAAAATGCTATAAAAAGTGATAGAAAATCTTTATTAAGATTGACGATCCTTTCGTTGCACAAACGGCAACATTTTCAAAATATTTTCTTATCAAACACTTCAAACGTATTCATTCCAGCATCGAAGAAATGTTATAAACACATGTATAATAATCACTTATAAACAGACAAAGTTAAAAAATGCTATAAAAAGTGATAGAAAATCTTTATTAAGATTGACGATCCTTTCGTTGCACAAACGGCAACATTTTCAAAATATTTTCTTATCAAACACTTCAAACGTATTCATTCCAGCATCGAAGAAATGTTATAAACACATGTATAATAATCACTTATAAACAGATAAAGTTAAAAAATGCTATAAAAAGTTATAAAAAATCTTTATTAAGATTGACGATCGTTTCGTTGCACAAACGACAACATATTCAAAATATTTTCTTATCAAACACTTCAAACGTATTCATTCCAGCATCGAAGAAATGTTATAAACACCTGTATAATAATCACTTATAAACAGATAAAGTTAAAAATTGCTATGTGCAACGAAACGATCGTCAATCTTAATAAAGATTTTCTGTCACTTTTTATAGCATTTTTTAACTTTATCTGTTTATAAGTGATTATTATACATGTGTTTATAACATTTCTTCGATGCTGGAATGAATACGTTTGAAGTGTTTGATAAGAAAATATTTTGAAAATGTTGCCGTTTGTGCAACGAAACGATCGTCAATCTTAATAAAGATTTTCTATCACTTTTTATAGCATTTTTTAACTTTATCTGTTTATAAGTGATTACATGTGTTTAAAACATTTCTTCGATGCTGGAATGAATACGTTTGAAGTGTTTGATAAGAAAATATTTTGAAAATGTTGCCGTTTGTGCAACGAAACGATCGTCAATCTTAATAAATATTTTCCATAACTTTTTATAGCATTTTTTAACTTTATCTGTTTATAAGTGATTATTATACATGTTTTTATAACATTTCTTCGATGCTGGAATGAATACGTTTGAAGTGTTTGATAAGAAAATATTTTGAAAATGTTGCCGTTTGTGCAACGAAACGATCGTCAATCTTAATAAAGATTTTCTATCACTTTTTATAGCATTTTTTAACTTTATCTGTTTATAAGTGATTATTATACATGTGTTTAAAACAACGTTTAATCACACAATTCAACCCTTTCATGCATAAATTATTTTTCATTATTTTCCATTATTCACAAAAAATCTTTTTTGTGATAAATGAGAACCCATTATAAAATAATTTTATTATTGTGCTGCAAGCTAGCTATTTTCTGTTCACAAATCAGATCTTCATAAATGAATACGGATTTTTTTTTTTTTTTTTTTGGTTTTTAGAGCAATACTTATCTGTCCTCATTGAGGCCCGTATGAATGAAAGGGATATACAAATTAAGTACTATAAAAACAAATTGATAATTCAGATTCAAGAGATACGCCTACCTTTATTAAGAACTGCAATATTCCTTCAGATTTAGAATTTTTTGAAACTGTTTATCTTCACAAATTTAGAAACTCCCTGGTAGCAAATTGTCGAGTTTACATTACATCTTACTTCCCTGGGTTGATTTGTTGTGTCACTGTACATCACTTACACCGTAATCTCATTGGTTACTGGAACATGATGGTCTCGCCGTGTGTTGTTTACTGTAATTTGAGTTTTCGTATTTCAGTTTCATGTCTTTGGGCGGAATGTTGACTTTATTTTACTTGCAATAGTGATGTGAGTCCAAGTTACTCACGAAACATTCGTCTGTTTGTTTTCATAGTACTTAATTTGTATATTGTGTGTATAAACGTCGGTTTTTTAGAGATTTAACCCTAATTTATATTAAAAAATTTAAATTAAATACTTTTGGACAATCATATATTTCCAGTTAACATTTTCTATCTTTAAAACATTCAAAAATATTTGTTACTGTTGATGATTTGTATCCCCTTGTTTATTATCTTTCATTTTCATAGCTATTTGGTTGTAAAAAGAATCAGAAGAGCTTTACGGAAGTCTTTCTTCTAATAACATTAAGGCCACAATAAACCATTTCAAAACGCGATTCTGCTCTACCATTAAAAGCTAAAAGAAAGACTGTTGATGGTGATCAATTTCATTCATTTGTAATAGATATCGCTTATCGGATAGGTAAATAACTGTTTTTTGGGGTCACTGAAGTTAAATGCAACTCACCAAAAATTGAGCAATCGATTGGCATATCGTTTCTTGGAATGATAGTTTTCAACTGACAAATTCGGCCAAAAGGAGATTGCAACGTCTTTCAGGACTCCTTAGCACTGTCTAGAATTTGAACAAAAGGTATAACATATTTCCAGGAGTATTCTCAGAAGAAGTAAATTATAAAATGCTAAAAATTAAGTTTAGTTTATGAAGAAATGTAACTTTCATTTCGTTTTTCTCACGAATCCGAAGTTGTTAGACATTGTCATTGCCAGTTAACAAATTAGTTCTGTTTTACAGTTTGAAAAGAACAGGGTAGACCGGGGGATGCTTTCGCGGTTTTTTTTCAATGAATTTTCTAATTTTTATGTTTTAACTTAGGAAATTTTAGACATTGTGGTTTTATAAAGCAGTTAATAAAGTCAAAACTTGTGTATTCAGCTGTTACCCTATTTGTGTTTTTAACATTAAAGAAAAAAAAATTAGGTCCACGTCTTTTGCGTAAACTTTCCCGGAACGGTGCAAGTTTACGCACTAAGTGGGGCTCGTTTTCGCATATTTTAAGTGATACAAAGGAGTAAGTGAAATAAATAAATATTAAATTAAATTGAAATGTTTTATGTATTACTTAAGACACTGCTTAAAATAAAACAATAAAGAGAATTAATTAAAGAACATTTTATTGGATAATTTTCAAAACATTGGGCTTATTGCTAATTAAAAACAGAAACTAGTTAGTCATCTTCATCATCACTGTACAGTTTTTATAAACCAAAAATAAAGTATTTCTTTTTGCACACTTGTCATGTTACCACCTTTTGCGTCTAAGACATTGAGCCCAGTCTTGTCCTTTTTTGGATTGGTTTTATAATTTCAAACAATAAATACACACACAGTTTTCATTTTCGTCATCAGATTCGTTCACTATTTTCTTTTCCCAGAGTGTGCCAACTTTTTCCCTTTTGCAGTTTTTGGTTTCATACATTCCCTTTGATGTCTTCTTGTTCTGTTTCGATAGAGACTTGTAATTTTTTACGTAATTTCTTCTTTTTGTTTTGTTGTGCTACCCTTTTCTTCTTTTTCCGATTCTAACTGCTCTTGTCTGAGGGCTTCATTAACCGGAGTATCAGTTAGGATTGCGGACTTCCTCTTTTTCTTCCCTTTCTTGGTGCCAAGCCTTGGTCCTGTCTTTTCAAATGGTCTCAGTTGTTCAGGTGTTAGATAGTTCACATGTGACGAAGTGGATCAGCCATGAAGATAGATCTATATGATTGAAAGATATAACCAACGAATCTGTTACTGAATTAAATATTAAATAATAATTAGCAAACTAAATGGCCTGAAAATACTAAAAAGGTTTTAGACAGTACGGGCAAAAAAACTTCAGGGCACATTTACGCAGTAAGAACAAATGCGTATAGGGTATAATGCGTATAGGTGCCCCGATATCAATGCGTAAACATGCCCGTCGCCATGTTTGGATTCGTTTTTAACGTGCAACGAAAATTAATAACATTTCTGTTCATACAAATACAATTCTTAAAAAAGGATAACATTTTGCTAATTTTTATATATTTGTTAATCCTTAACTAAGTATTTTTAGTTCACAATAAGTTTCAATAAGTTAAACATACAATTTACTCACCATGACAGAAAACAGGTTATCCTTTCCACATGCTAGATCGAAGCTCGACTGACGCTCAGAAACGTGTGAAAATAGCCGTTAGGGAGCAGCGTCAACCTGTCTTGACTAGTGGCGCGCCAATTATAATTCGTTTTGGAAAAAGTGCACTGCGTAAAAGTGCCCCATGCGTAAATGTGCTCCGGTCTATCCTATCCTTTAGAAATCCACACAACAACAAAAACTAGGACGTAATCGATCAGGTTTTAAAGCAACGAACAGGTTTTTCATGGTTTATCCTAAATGTCTTTTATGCTTATGAGATTGCACATATGTCCATTTGACCGATTTCTGCACACGAAAAAAAGTTTTATTGTTCTCAAAAACATTTTCAGCCATATACCCTTTGTCTTAACTATTGGCGGGGCAACATTAATTCTTTGTGCAATATAATAAGCTACATTAATTTAATAAGAACTATAATACTAAATTTAATTCTAAATGCAATATTTAGTTTCGATTACTTACTAAATTATTTGTATTTAATTCAAACGCAAATTTTATTTTCAATTACTTACTAAATTATTTGTATTTAATTTAAACGCAAAAGTATTAAGTGAAGCATTTCTATTTCCTTGAAATGGCTTTGGCGGATCATTATCACTATCCTCTGCCTCAACATTTCCCAAATGTAGGTGGTGATATAGAAAAAATATATCGGTCAGATAAAACTGCAATAATTAATGGAATACATTTTTAAATAAAATGAATTTTACAAAGTTATTTCATTTTAAAATGCCAAACTTTCATTTGGTAGAATTTTTAAACTAATCTTTTAATACTACTAGAAAGATCACGCTAAAAACTATTCACAATCACTCTAGAATAATTACTAGAAAATGTGAATGTTAATATTATTATAATTTTAATTTGCGTAAACCATTATCGAAAATTGCACTTCTAGTACTGTTGAGTATAATAATACTGGTATTTTTTTTTTTTTTTTGCATCAAATCCTGAAATCTTACCGTTTATTGCAATAAGTCTCTTGTAATAATAATATTTACAGCTCTCATTGCAATAATAGCGATATTTAATAAATAAAGCTCCGTAAGGCCGTGATCGTAGAATTGCATGTCGAAATTAAAGGTCATAGGCTGTCTAATGTAAAGTCTAAGACTATGTTGGTAAAACCAAAAACATCGACAATTGTGGTTTGAATATAAGGAAATGCAATTTTCTTTTATCAATCATTTCTGCGTCTTTTACTAAGCTTTTGAAAGCCAATTATTAGATGTTGGAATTTAATCAATAAGATTATTTTAGAATATTAAAAAAAAATTTTCTTTTGTCGCTTATAAAAAACATCATTTTTTATTGTTTTATTCAAAATCTTTTAAGTATTCGAAGTAACGCAATAACCCCCAATTTTTTTTTAGAAAAATAAGTCAATTATTAAAATTAAAACACCTTCCAAAAAAGGGATTTTACATGTTGCTAAAGGTTATAAAGACACTTTTATATAAAGAGTGTATCTAAACTCTTATGCAAAATTTTAAGGGGTGATAGTACACATCAAGACAAACAATATTAAAGCGGAAAGTAAGGGTCCCAAACGTCTTTCGAAGGAGATACGCGCCATTAAAGATTAGGGTCCAAAATTTCAAATGATTATAAAAAACAGAAAAATTTAACTCAAAATTTAAGTTTAAGTCTAAGCTTTTGAAAGCATTTAATGAGATACAAAAAATAACGGTAAAAAATAGTTGTTTGTTACTCCAAAGTCTAAAGAGACATCTATCGGCATTTTTTTAACTTTATCTTTAAAATTTATTTCCAAGAAAATACTGACATAAAGAATAATTTCAGCGAAAACCGCAAACGAATCGACCAATTTTTCCATTTTTTATAGTCATTTGAAATTTGGGACCCTAAACTTTAATGGCGCCTATCTCCTACGGAAGACGTTTTGCACCCTTAGATAACTATTTAATACTGTTTGTCTTGATGTGTACTATCACCCCTTAGAGTTTTGCCCAAGAGTTTAGATACACCCTGTAGATTCATAATGTCATTTATTAATGATTATCTGGTACCCAAATGGAAACATTTAAAATATCGCTGTTTAATTTGCACGGATGACAAGATAGTCTATTATGGATTAGAAACAGAAATTTTCTCAAGACGTATTTGTGATTTACAAACATTATTTAAATTTGTCTTAGCACAAAACTGAGAAATGAGTAGTATTACTATTTCAGTCTACATTGCATTTTGCAATGTACAAACATCCCTAGAAATAAATGTATGTTTTTTCTCTGTACTGTAGTTCGCTGTTTATCGGACTCAAAAGCAAGAAGATACCGGGTGTCCCAAAAAGGACTGACTGATTTTAAAATTCAATAACTTGCAAACGGTGACAGATATTAAAAAAATTCTTGCAGGAGGGTTATGCATAAGGTCAAAAGTTTTATTACAGTGATTTTCAATTTTAGTTCGATTTACAAACAATAGATGGCGCTGCAAGCAATAGTCGCTAAATTCAGGCTCGATTTTTGGTACTTCGTGGCCCGGATAATACATTTCCATCTCCTTTTTATTCATGGAACAAGATAAAGGACCAAAAATCGAGCCTGTATTTAGCGACTATTGCTTACAGCGCCATCTATTGTTTGTAAATCGAACTAAAATTGAAAATCACTGTAATAAAACTTTTGACCTTATGCATAACCCTCCTGCAAGAATTTTTTTAATATCTGTCACCGTTTGCAAGTTACTGAATTTTAAAATCAGTCAGTCCTTTTTGGGACACCCGGTATATTTGTTTATTCATATAACGTACGAAGGAAAGTCAGTAAGTAGGTTACAAATCAACATGAGAGGTCAGAAATCAGTAGTAAATAGTTTCCAAATATGACAATAGGTGGTAGCACTATCCTACTGTAAGATGATAATTTCAAATTTATGAGACAACAATTGTAGAAGATGAGCAGCTGCATTTGAAAATGGCGACTGTGCTCGGGACGTGCACACTAGAAAAGCAGCAAAGTGTTGTGCGTTTCTTGTGGGTAAAAAGAATACCGGCAAAGGATATCCACAAGGAAATGCTTCCTGTATACGATGGAAATTGTTTTCCCATCGACGCTGCTCTTCTAGTGTGCACTTTTCAAGCACATTCTCCATTTTCAAGTCTAGCTGCTCATCTTGTACAACTGTTGTCTCATAAATTCGAAATTAACATCTTACAGCTAGATAATGTTGCCACCTATTGGCGTATTTGGAAACGATTTACTACTAATTCCCGACCTCTCATATCGGTTGGAAACCTGTCGTACATCGAAAAATTTCAAAAATACGGCGCATTTTACAAATGTCGATTGAACTTTTCACATTAAAATAAATTTCGTAAATTATTTTTTATCAATACAGTTATGTGCGCGCTAATCAAATATTACTTTAATGAAATCGAGAAGAAAAATTCGTTTTAAATAAAGTAAAATCAACAGTTTTTCTTTTTTCAGTTTACATTTCCACACTATTTATTGCTCCTGAGAACTGTACTAAATGAATAAAAATTGGAAATTGGCCTTTATTTCCCTACGGTGTTCTTACCATTAACTTCATCAACAAGTATGAAAGATATTTCAGACTTTATTTTTTTTCCGTAGTTAAAGTTATAACATGCTTGCGTTAAACGAAAAATGAAGAGAAAAAACACACTGTTCGTCGTCTGTGTTTAAGTACATTGACTAACTAGAAAATGTAAAATGTCTCGGAAGAGCAGACATACTTTTCATTATTTAAAATATTTAGGAATTCCCTTTGTCAAAGTAGTTTTTTCAATGCTGTTCGAATAATAGTTATCGAATGTTCGATAACTCTTTCAAGTTTCTTTTTAGATATTTTTTTAATGATTCAAAATGAAAGAACCTAATCAAAGAAAGGACACTTCATTAGGTATGAAAACTCATGTGTAATGAAGAGTTTCTTCTTTTTGTGCTGATGCTTTCAGATTCCATTTTGTTCGAAAGAACTTCGCTACTAATGATTCAAACTTTAAAAACCTTTAGTTGTAAATAAATATTAAAAAAGACATATTTGAAATTTTAAATATACATTAAATATTCTCATGGGACAAGTCAATACGGCAGAAACTGTATTTATTTATATTGTTTCACTTTTAAGTACAATGGTATCATTGCGAACGCACGACGTGTATATAAAATTGTACTCACTTTAAAATTGATTTTTGTGGATAAATATAAATTTGAATATTTCTTTTTTCATATTATCTATATGAGTGAAATTTATTTTATAAATATGTATGCAAAACACAGAAATACTAGCAGAACAGCAGCTTTGTTCGCGTTCAAAGTGCGAAGAAAGTTGGAATAAGTTGTCAATAAATGCTTAATAGCATTGCATAAAGGTTGAAGAATTTCGCCAAATACTGAGCTAACCTGATCACTGTATACAACAAACGGGCTCTTCGAATCCGACATTTTGCACCAGAAATTCTCATGGGTGAGAAAAGCCCTATCTGTAAAAAAGAAAAAAAAATATTGCACTCACCCCATGTCTAGAAAGTCCATCTTATTTATTTATTTATTTATTTATTTATTTGGGTTGGGGTGTGTGTGTGTTATTTAGATAGTTGAATTCATTTACTGTTGATAAAAAGTAAAAAAATAGACAGATGTTAATTGAAATTTAAAGAATTTACCCTTTGTTGTGCTTATGAGGTATAAGGGTTGGAAAGGAAAAGCTGATAGTTGTGTGTGTGTGTGTGTGATTTAGATGATTATATATGTATTGTTAGAAAAAAGTTACTAAAAACATAAAAAAACCAGTTTTAAAGATTTTTAATTTTCTCGCTTTAAAAAGAAAAGAAAAGTAGCAGTTTTCTTTTTTTTTGCGTGGGAGGGGTAATTTTTATTATTTATTATTTATTTGTTGTTACTGTAAAATTACAAATAATAGAGAAAAAAAGTAAATAAAAGTAAATAATAAAAGAGTTTTTTTTTACATATTTCATATTTTGAATGCTCAGTTCGAGGGGGGGGGGGAGAAATTAGTAGTTTCAGAAGGGAGGCATTTAAATAATTGATTACTTATTCTTGCAATAAAGTAATAAAGCAGAAAAAAAAATAAATTTTAAATTTTGATGGGAGAGGGGGACGCGTTTAGATGAATGTAAAAGAAAACGGAAATCATTCGAGACGCGGAAGATTCTCATCCTTCCGTAATAAATTGTTTTATCTTTTAAATTTTAAATAAGGGGCTAATTTACATGGGATTAAATTGAAAAAAAGTGGATAATCAACTTACAAAATTTATTCCACAGAATATCAGCATTTCAAGTCAATTCATATCATATCATGTCATTCAAATCATATCATAGCTTCATAGTGAAAATGAGAAAAATATGATTCTATGCATGTTAATATCTCACATACTCACATTAACCCAAATTAGTATTAGTTCATTTTATATTGTCTTTCTTAATTATCACGGAAAAGATATTGATTAATTAATTGATGAAAATGAATTTTAAAATTTAACATAGCATTACACAAAAAAATAATTACGTGTAATTTATTTATATTTTTTTTAATGACACGATTAAATGTTTCAGCTCTTTATTCTTATAATTTTGCATCTGGTAAGTAACTAAATCCACTCGCTATCTTAGGCGATAAGACGCCAAGTCAGGCGCCCGTTTTAGCAATTAAATGGTGCATGAGTCAGACCGTATTACAGTAGCCTTACTTAAAGTGTCTCACAGAAAGTGACCTCATACATAATAATTTTTATCCTATGACAATTATTATTATTTATTTTTTTTTTTAGTTTCAAAGTTTTGTTTTGTCTTTAAAATTTATTTTGATTAGTAATAGTTCAAGCAATAGGAAATTTAATAGCAAAATTAATGGTAGTTCTGGAAATCGCTTACTTTATTTTTTGGGGGTCGCTGAATCCGAATTTGTAACTTCCCACCAAAATTTCCTCCGGCAAACCCCCAAATTTTGGTAAAAAGCCCCCCAAAAAAAGTTTTTATTCAAAAATTCTTTATTGTTTTATGGGGAAAGTATCTAGAAATTCAGAAAGTAGACAAAATTTGCAACACATTAGATATATGACATTATGACTTAGGATGAAGGGGAAGGGGGATCTGCCTCGGAACATGCGCGCGGTGATGCGTGGGCTAAATTGCGCAATTCCACTTAACCACTCACACGTTTACTTTCGCCCTCCCATCTCCCCATCAAACTTTCCCTATAAGCTTTACTGTAAGTTTTTTGGGTTGCTGAATCCGAATTTTTAACTTACCCACAAAATTTCTCCCCAACCCCCCCCCCCCCCCAAAAAAAAAGTTGTTATTAACTTAAATTTCTTATTGTTTTAGGGGAAAAGTATTACGAAATTCAGAAACTAGACAAAATTTGAAACAAATAGGATATATGACATTATGACGTAGGATAAACGGTGAGAGAGGGGGCTGCATCGGAACATTCCCCGTGCGCTTTTCTCAAAAACCAAATTTTTCCAAAAAAATCAATTTTTTGGCGGGTTGAAGGTGAAATTTTGATGAGCAGTTACAAATTCGGATTCAGCGATCCAAAAAACATAAAGTAAGTCGAAACCCAGAACTAGTATTAATTTTTCCAGGTAAAATCCCCTATTGCCTGGACTTCATAACTTAGTGCAGGTAGCGCCGCAGTGCATGTTCAGAGGCAGCCCTCCTCCTCCCCGTTCATCCTACGTCATAATGTCATATATCCTATTTGTTGCAAATTTTGCCTCGTTTCTGAATTTCGTAATGCTTTTCCCCTAAAACAATAAGAAATTTAACTTAAAAAAAACTATTTGGGGGGGGGGGGTGTCGTGGGGGAAAATTTTGAAGGGAGTTAAAAATTAGGATTCAACGACCCAAAAAACTTAAAGTAAACCTTATAGAGAAAGATCGGAGGAGAGATGGGAGGGCAAATGTAAACGTGTGAGTGGTTAAGTGGAATTGCGCAACTTAGTTCACGCAGCACCGCGCGCATGTTCCGAGGCAGATCCCCCCTTCCCCTTCATCCTACGTCATAATGTCATGTATCTAATTTGTTGCAAATTTTGTCTACTTTCTGAATTTCTAAATATTTTCCCCCTAAAACAATAAAAAAATTGATTTTTTTATTAAAAACCTTTTTTGGGGGCATTTTATCAAAATTTAGGGGGGGAGGTTGTCGGGAGAAATTTTGGTGGGAAGTTAAAAATTCGGATTCAGCGACCCAAAAGACATATAGTAAGCCTATTTCCAGAACTGCCATGAATTTTGCTAGGTAGAGCCTCTATACGGTCTCTATTGCCTGGAATATAAGTACATATCTTATTCCGTGTAATTTTATAAGATAAATCTACTTTTTCTAAACTTAGTAGTGCCCGCGTCCGTATTTATAATACTTAATGAAGTACTTCGTGGTAAATGAGTTAGACTTATCTGGTTCAAACGAACACATACTGTTTAAATATATATATTTTTTTCCCTTAATTTAAATGCCGATTTACTTTTCTGAGTACTAACTAACACATAATAAAACTTTAAGGGATAAAATTTAACAGAATCATTCTTTTTACAGTTGCAAATTAGCTTACTTTTGTCTTCATTATTGAAATATAAACGGTGATATTTGAGAAAATGTCTTGCAATTCCAGGCATTCATTTACTAACTTTACCTGTAACATTTCTAAAAACATTTAATAACCTACTTTCTCAAAGTGGTTTGTTTTTTATCATTAATATTCTAAAATGCTTTTCAAGCTTCTTTTCGTTTCTTATAAAAAATTTCGAATTATTCAAAGCGAAAGATGTTAATCAAAGAAATGCCGCTTCATTAGATATGAAAATTCAAGGGTTATGAAGAATTTCTCCTTTTTGCAATGATGCTTTTAACTTTCATTTTCAGGAACTTTTCTACTAAGGACTAGGAAATCTTCAACCTTTTTGAGAAAAAGAAATAAAAAAACGAATTATACTTGGATTTTAAAGTATAGAATTTAAAAAAAAAGATTTAGAAAATTTTGCTTATATATATATATATATGTATATATATAATTAAAAAGATACCAGATATATGAAAAACAAAGGAAAGAATAACAAACATAACAATAATACAAAATTTAAACACATTTATATTCAAAATGCAAATATGAGAAACTTTTAATATTTTATGGATTCGTCAGAGGATCTTCATAGAAAAAGTAAAAAAAAAAAAAAAAAGTTTTACAAATTTTAAACTTTGACGCGGGAGGGGGGCGCGTTGAGATGAAGTTAAAGGAAAACGGAAATCATTCAAAACGTGGAATATTATCATTGTACTTCATATAATTCGTCATATATCACAGTAAAGATATGTTATCTCTGACAACATTCAGCCTAAAAATGTCAAAATTAAGCTCTTTATAACATATAAAAAAGCCAATGATTGAAAGAAATGAAGATAATAAAAAAAAATGAAAATATTCAACAAAAGGGGAAAATAAACGTAAAGAAGTAAAAATAAATGTCAAAGATGAAACTGGAATCAGACCGCATACATGTGCCATGGGTAAACAAATCAGCATGCGAGATGTTAGGGAATGAACAAACAATGAAAATGATAAAAGAACATGTTATGTCATCTAGAAATGATATGAATAACAACTTAACCAAATCGTAAGCTAAAAGGACAGTCACATGGTTCAAAATTGACGCATGCATTTTCTTTGTTAAAAGTTTATGTAGAAGGGAAAAGTTAATATAAGGAAAAATAGTGCTACTATAATGTTAACAATAATTAAGAAAAATGCATATTTATTAATAAATAACTTATATATGTAACTATCACGTGCGCGATATACGTTCCGAGAAGCTAGTCTTACCTACTTCCCTCCCTCAATTTGTATTGATTACGTCATATTGTTATCTGATCATGATCGTTTTGCTCGGACAAGTCACGTGATCAGCAGCCCGAACAACTGGACGCCTAACGTCGGCGTGACGTCTTAATCTGGACGTTTCAAAGGTCAACTCTGATAAAATCTGGATGTTTCAAAGGTCACTTGGACGTTGGGTGTCTTCCTCTAACGTAAAACCGTGACTTCCTTTTAAGCCGAAAAAAATTTAGCCGAAAGCTACATGGGACTGTTAAAAATTAAAATACTGAACTGAGATAAGGAATCCAGTTTCTTCTTATTTCCTTTTCACCTTCCCTCTCAACGGTTTCAACCCTGTCTTATTACTGTTCTTCGCAACCCATTCCCACCCCTTCTCTCCGGGGTCACGAAGGTTAGCTATTCTTTCTCCTTTAATAACAGTACTGAAATGCAAAAGACACAGACTGTTTTTTTTTTTTCTTTCCGAATAACTCTTACTTTATGGAAGATTATTAGATTTGATTCATAAAAGTTGCTAACGTTGCATAAAGTTGATTAATTAGTGATTCATATAACCGGCATTTTTGTGTGTGTGTTGGAAGGGGGAGGGGGGAAGGCAAATATGCGTAATAGGCAAGGGGCAGTGGCGTATACAAACGAGATATTTTATAAAATTCTTAGCGCGAGTATTTAGGGTAATTTCAAAAAATGTCAGAATAAAACTGTATCAGGTGCTCCTCAGATGCGCACAACAAAATCAAAAGACTGCCCCCCCCCCTCATTCAAGAAAGTTTTGAAAAGAGGCCACTGCCCTATTTAACTGAGCAATAATGCGTAAAATTTGTTTTTATCGTCAATTTGAACGTACCTAAGCAAAAAGTACCTGTAATGCTATGTATCTGGAACAAAACAAAAAGGAAAAGAAGGTGTGGAGGGGGCGATCCATTTTTAGTGAACTGTTATTCAAAAACCACTTAAGTCTCAGTCATAAAATTTACAATTTAACTTTATCGTACAAAGTTGTTTATTATAATAATAATACTATTCTTACGTAATACTAATCTTAGAGGAAGACCACCCGTTCAAAATCGCTTCTCAGATTTTTAAAACTTCCATGACGCCGGACGTCCAGTATTTATTAAATCTTAGATATCGACTGTCCAAAATGATGGGTATCCGGTTATCTATACTCATCTATACTTCTATACTCATCTATACTCCTATTATAAAGAGGTAAAAATTGTTTATTTGTAGGAGGTAAGCTCTGGAGCTACCGAACCGATTTCAAAAGTAATGGTATCAAAATGATGGTGTTAGTTCAACTTAGAACATAGGCTATATTGTATGTCGGTGCCACTACCCCAAAGGGGGTGCAGGAGCAAAAAACGTTCTAAAAATGCGATTTTTGCGTTACTGAAGGGCCTAGAAATATGAAATTTGGAATATTAGTTACTTATAAGATATCAATGGTGTCTAAGAACAGTTCTTAAAAAATTCGAAATTTAAAAGGGGTGAAAATGCTACAAAAAACGTTCTAAAAAACGTTCTAAATGGTAGTTTCTACACAATCTCAGGAAATAACAAACCGATTTAAAAAATATTGGTGTCAAAATGATGGTGACAACGCTTGCTCCAAAATAGGTTACGCTTTACGTCGGTGCCACAACCTCAAAGGGGTTGCAAGAGCAAAAAATGTTCTAAAAATGCGATTTTGCGTTACTGAAGGGCCTAGAAATATGAAATTTGAAATATTAGCTACTTATTAGATATAAAGGAATTCTAAGAACAGTTCTTAAACAATTCGAAATTTGAAAGGGGTGAAAATGCGCGAAAAGCGTTCTAAAAAACGTTCTAAAGGGTGGTTTCTACACAATCTCAAGAAATACCAAACAGATTTAAAAAATATTGGTGTCAAAATGACGGTGACAACCCTTGCTCCAACATGGGCTATGTTTTATGTCGGTGCCACAACCCCAAAGGTGGTGGAAGAGCAAAAAACGTTCTAAAAATGCGATTTTTGCGTTACTGAAGGGCCTAGAAATATGAAATTTGGAATATTAGTTATTTATAAGACATCAATGGTGTCTAAGAACAGTTCTTAAAAAATTTGAAATTTAGAAGGGGTGAAAATGCGCGAAAAGCGTTCTAAAAAGCGTTCTAAATGGTGGTTTCTAAACAATCTCAGGAAATACCAAACTGATTTGAAAAATAATGGTGTCAAAATGACGGTGACAAGCCTTGCTCCAACGTAGGCTATGTTTTATGTCGGTGCCACTACCCGAAACGGGGTGCAGGAGCAAAAAATGCGATTTTTGCGTTACTGAAGGGCCTAAAAATATGAAATTTGAAATATTAGCTACTTATTAGATATAAAGGATTTCTAAGGACAGTTCTTAAAAAATTTGAAATTTAGAAGGGGTGAAAATGCGCGAAAAGCGTTCTAAAAAGCGTTCTAAAGGGTGGTTTCTAAACAATCTCAGGAAATACCAAACTGATTTGAAAAATAATGGTATCAAAATGACGGTGACAAGCCTTGCTCCAACATAGGCTATGTTTTATGTCGGTGTGCACGAGAAAAACGTTCTAAATTGCGGTTTTTGCGTTACGGAAGGGCCTAGAAATATGAAATTTGAAATATTAGCTACTTATTAGATTTAAAGGATTTCTAAGATTTTATGTCGGTGTCACTATCACCTAGACATTGCAGGAGCAAAAAAGCGTTCTAAATTTCGATTTTTGTGATCGGTAGGGGCTTGCAACTTAAAATTAGGCAAGGTACATATTTATTAGATATAAATGGTCTTTAAGAGCAGTTTCGAAAAAATTGGAAATTTAAAAGGGGGTGAAAATGCGCGAAAACCGTTCTAAATTCGTTCTAAATTGCGATTTCTACTCAATCTCAGGAAATACCAAAGCTATTTCAAAAGTAATGGTTGCAAATCAATGGTGACAGTCCCTGCTATAACATTGGTTATATTTTATGTTGCTGTTACTACCATCTGAGGGTTGCAAAAGTAAAACATGTTCTAATTTGTGCTTTTGCACAACTGAGGGGTCTAACACTTTTTAGTATGGCATGGTATTTACTTACAAGATGCAACTGCTTATTAAGAACAGTCGAAAGAAAATTCCAAATTTTAAAAGATGAAGTATGCGAAAAGCGTTATAAATTACAATTTTTAAGCAAACTTATAAAATATCAAACCGATTAAAAAAATAATGATGACATGTTGTTGGTGAAAGAACCTGCTCAAACATAAGCTGTATTTTATGTCTGTGCCACTACCACCAGAGGGTTGTAGGAGCTAAAAACTTTCTAAATTGCGATTTCTGTGATACTGTAAAAGCTAGAAACATTAAGTATGGCATGGTATATAGTTACTTATAAAGTATAAATGCCCTCGAAGGACTGTCGAAAATAAATTCGAATTAAAAAGGGGTGAAGCGAAGGGGAGGTGCGAAAAGCATTCTAAAAAAGTCCCAAATCACGATTTCTATGCAATTTCAGGGAATATAAACCGATTATAAAAGTAATAGTTGCGAATCAATGGTAACAGTCTCTGATACTACACAGGTTATATTTTATGCCGATGATTCTACCACCTGGGGTTTACAGGAACAACAAACGTTCTAAAAAAGGCCTTTGAAAGTTTTCTAAATTACGTTTCTATGGAATATTAGGAAATAACAAATCGATTTCAAAATTAATGTTGACAAATTAATGGTGGCAGTTCCTATTTCAACATAGCCCATTATGTTGAGAGAGGTGGTAGGACTTGGAATTTGACAAGATAGTTAATTTTAAGATGTAAGAAGATGGTTTCCAAAAAATTCAAAACTTGAAATGAATACTGAAATGAGCGTTTTAATTGAGCATAAAAGTTTCAAAATATTTTCTAAATTATCATTTATTTGGTTTTATTTCGTTTTATTAATTTAAGTCTCATTTCTGCCTAATGCAGTGTAATAGTGATGTTTAATCAAACTGTGTTTTAAATAGTAATTTTTGAATTATTCGTAAAAGTAACAAGTACCTTTTAATAAAAAACCTTTTAATAAAATAAAACCTTTTAATAAAATAAAAATTTAGTTAGTACCTTTTAATAAAAATTATACATATAAATATCACTTGACATATTTCAAATATTACGCGAGCAATGCCGCGGGATTTGCTAGTCATATTATAAAGAGGTAAAAATTGTTTATTTGTAGGAGGTAAGCTCTGGAACTACCGAACCGATTCCAAAAGTAATGGTATCAAAATGATAGTGTTAGTCCAATTTAGAACATAGGCTATATTTTATGTCGGTGCCACTACCCCAAAGGGGGTGCAGGAGCAAAAAACGTTCCAAAAACGCGATTTTTGCGTTACTGAAGGGCCTAGAAATATGATATTTGGAATATTAGTTACTTATAACATATAAATGATATCTAAGAACAGTTCTTAAACAATTCAAAATTTAAAAGGGGTGAAAATGCACAAAAAGCGTTCTAAAAACGTTCTAAATGGTAGTTTCTACATAATCTCAGGAAATATCAAACCGATTTAAAAAATATTGGTGTAAAAATGATGGTGAGTACGCTTGCTCCAAGATAGGCTATGTTTTATGTCGGTGCCACTACCCCAAAGGGGGGTGCAGGATCAAAAAACATACTAAAAATGCGATTTATGTGTTACTGAAGGGCCTAGAAATATGAAATTTGAAATATTAGCTACTTATTAGGTATAAAGGATTTCTAAGAACAGTTCTTAAACGATTCGAAATTTAAAAGGGGTGAAAATGCGCGAAAAGCGTTCTAAAAAACGTTCTAAATGGTGGTTTCTACATAATCTCAGGAAATACCAAACCGATTTAAAAAATATTGGTGTCAAAATGATGGTGAGTACGCTTGCTCCAAGATAGGCTATGTTTTATGTCGGTGCCACTACCCCAAAGGGGATGCAGGATCAAAAAACGTTCTAAAAATGCGATTTATGTGTTACTGATGGGCCTAGAAATATGAAATTTGAAATATTAGCCACTTATTAGGTATAAAGGATTTCTAAGAACAGTTCTTAAACGATTCGAAATTTAAAAGGGGTGAAAATGCGCGAAAAGCGTTCTAAAAAACGTTCTAAATGGTGGTTTCTACACAATCTCAGGAAATACCGAACCGATTTAAAAAACAATAATGGTGTCAAAATGACGGTGACAACCCTTGCTCCAACATAGGCTATATTTTATGTTGGTGACACTACCCCAAAGGGGGTGCAGGGGAAAAACGTTCTAAATTGCGGTTTTTGCGTTACGGAAGGGCCTAGAATCGTGAAATTTGGAATGGTAGTTAGATATAAGATATCAATGATCTCTAAGGGCATTTCCTAAAAAAATTGAAATTTAAAAGGGAGTCAAAATGCGCAAAAAGCGTTGTAAAAAACGTTCTAAATTGCGATTTATACTCAATCTCAGGAAATACCAAAGCTATTTCAAAATTAATGGTTGCAAATCAATGGTGATAGTCCCTGCTATAACATAGGTTATATTTTATGTTGCTGTTACTACCATCTGAGGGTTGCAAAAGCAAAACATGTTCTAATTTGCGTTTTTTGCACAACTGCGGGGTCTAACACTTTGAAGTATGGCATGGTATTTACTTACAGGATTCAATTGCTTTCTAAGAACAATCTAAAGAAAATTCCAAATTTAAACAGATGAAGTAAGCAAAAAGCGTTATAAATTACAATTTTTATGCAATCTTATCAAATACTAAACCGATTAAAAAAATAATGATGACAAATTGTTGGTGTTAGAACCTGCTCAAACATAAGCTATATTTTATATCTGTGCCACTACCACCAGAGGCTTGCAGGAGCTAAAAACTTTCTAAATTGCGAATTCTGTGATACTGAAAAGGCTAGAAACTTTAAATATGGCATGGTAGTTACTTATAAAATATAAATGCCCTCGAAGGACTGTCGAAAATAAATTCGAATTAAAAAAGGGTGAAGCGAAGGGGAGGTGTGAAAAGCATTCTAAAAAAGTCCTAAATTACGACATCTATGCAATTTCAGGGAGTATAAACCGATTATAAAAGTAATAGTTGCTAATCAGTGGTAACAATCTCTGATCCTACACAGGCCGATAATTCTACCACCTGGGGTTTACAGGAACAACAAACGTTCTATAAAAAGCCTTTAAAAGCTTTCTAAATTAAGTTTCTGTGGAATATTAAAAATAACAGATTTCAAAATTAATGTTAGCAAATTATTGGTGATAGTTCCTAATTCAACATAGCCCTTTCTGTTGAGAGAGATGGTAGGACTTGGAATTTGACATGATAGTTAATTTTAAGATGTAAGAAGATGGTTTCTAAAAAATTCAAAATTTCAAATGAATACTGAAATGAGCGTATTAAATGAGCATAAATGTTTCAAAATATTTTCTAAATTATCATTTATTTAGTTTTATTAATTTAAGTCTCATTTCTGCTTAATGCAGTGTAATAATGATGTTTAATCAAGCTGTGTTTTAAATAGTAATTTTTGAATTATTCTTAAAAGTAATAAGTAAAAATTTAGTTAATACCTTTTAATAAAAATTAGACATATAAATATCACTTCGCATATTTCAAATATTACGCGAGGAAAGCCGCGGGGTTTGCTAGTTTAACTATATTTAACAAGTTTAAAATTAATAAAAACCTGAAAATTAAAATTTTTTTAATACATAAGCAACAAAATTTAAAGATTCAAAGTGGTATTGCACGCATTTATTTTATAATAACTAGGGGATCAAAACCGGGCTTCTTGGGTTACAGAATATAGGTGAAAACTTTTTTTTATTGAAAACTATTTTTTTTTTATATGCAATAAATATTTTAGACTGCCCACTTACATTAAAAAAGCATTTTTCATATTCAAAATTCGAATTATACAATCAAATAAATTTTTGAAATTTATCAAAAGCGATATTTTCTTGTTAGCCGCATGCTAAGATTTATTGGACCAAGATTTTGCTACTTACGGCATCCTTTTATATGCTGATAATTTCAGAGCTTAAACATTTGAAAAAAAGTCCTATTTGGTGATCTAAAAATTTAAATTTTACGATTACAAATATGTTAGATTTGTGTTTTTTGAACATTATTCTTTTATTATAAAAAAAGTGTTAATTTCGTTAAACCTATTCATCGTTGTCCGGTCATCCAAGGCTGTTGTAAATGGCTGGTGACTTCCCCAACATGGTTTATTAGTGAGAAATTGCAGACTCAGGCATCGGCCGGAGTAGCTCAGTGGTTAGAGCGACTGCCTGGAATGCAGTGGTCCCGGGTTCGATTCCTGGCTCTGGCTAATTTTTCACTCCAGTTGGGTTTATTGTATTTATTGTATGTATGTCTGTAAAATATTTATATATACCTTTAATTTCGTTAATTTGTGTTTCACAAATATGTTAGATTGGTGTTTTTAATATTATTTTTTATTTGTTTATAAAGGAAGTATTAATTTTGTTATGCAAAAATAGTCAGAAACAAATGCTGAACAATGTTTGTTGTTTTATGTGCAAAATGTTTATTGTTATTATGCATTGAAATCGGCACGTGATAAGGTAAACTTTAAAAAAAAATCATGCTTAAAAATTATTTTAGAAAACATAATACATCAGTCAATTAAGACACAGTTTTTAAACAAATTGCATTTTAAAGTAAGTTTTTTCCCTATGCGACAAAAATTGAAAATGTCAGAAGATTAAAAAATTGCAGTAGCGAAATTTTCAAAACCGAAATTTGATCGTGAAGTGTTGCCATTCGTAAAATGACGTCAGCGTTATGCACATATACGTATGTTATTTATAATATAGATTTATAATCATTAAAATATAATAAAGATCAGCTATTAGGATGTGGTTATCAATTGAGGCTCTTATGCTTGGTATTCCGGAATGAAAAACAGCAATTTTCATTTTCTCAAAATTTGCATACGCACTTCTTATATCCATATTCATCATTTAAAAAAAATGTATTTTGTTTGATCATTTTAAAATCATTTTAACTCAAAACTTGAATTCACGATTGTCAGCAACATCTTTTATGTGAACAGACGCACTCTTTACTTGAGATTCTAATCTCAATTCCGGAGAATAAAAATTTCCGTAATTTATGTTTTTAGACGCATTTGTGTTAAAATGTTTAGTTTTAACTAAGAAAATGATAGTTTTCTTTTAAATATGACTTCATTTTTACTTAAATAAGCATTTCGCCTAGTGTCTGAAATTTAGTATCAGTACACATGCAGAAGGAAAAACAATATAGATAATTTATGAGGAAAAATGCGTGTTTTCAAAAGCAGCGTGTCATTTTCCGTTATTATGCCCCTAATATAATATTATGCTCCTAATGGGATTTTGCGCAGCTAAACCCTATACAAAATTTTTATCAGCAATTTTGAATTTTTATCAGAAAATGGCATGAATAAAGATAAAAATACCTCATTATTTCTTTCGTGTCTGCAATAATAAAAACCATCTAATTTTCCCCATTTTGAAGAAATTTCATACAATGCTTTTAAAATTAAAATATAAAAGTGGGGATATTTAAAAAAAACAGATAGTGCGATCACATCTATAAATGAACAGCTTTCAGTTTAAAAAAAAAAAAATTAGTAAAATTGGTTCAGTAGAAAGATTAGGGCAGATGAATAAAAAACACATTTGTGTTTCAAATATATAGATTGTGTAAACTGAAGTATTACCCTCTGAGCGGTTTGGGCGTATTTTTCGGTTTCCCAAAAACAACTTAAATCTGTTATAGAAAAAAATATTTTAAACAGAATTGAATTTTAAGATGTATTTCAAATAAATGGGCATGAAGTGTGTTTTGGAAACAAACTGGGAAAGAATATTTAAATTAAGATTATTTTTATAAGCATTTTTATGAAAATGCAGGAAAGCCCTCAAGACGCTGGGAGAGTTTTAAATTAAGTAAATTATGTTATTTTGTATACTTATAGTAGAATGTCCTAAAGAATAGCATTAAAATTTCATTATTTGGGAAAATTTTGGACAAAAACTTCAGGAACAGGATATTACTTTAAACCTCGAATTATTTGTTTGCTTGTCTAACTCGGCGAAGCAAATCCATCCAGGCGAGAATCATCAATTTCTGTAATATAATTATAAGTCGCTTTTATTTGCATGTCACCTCACTTTTATAAAGACACTTATTTTTGTAAACATTGCGTTTTATCAGTGGGTGATTTCGATTACATTATTTTCAAAAGTGAAGTATTTTTACCTGTGAAGAATTTCAAAGTAGCTGGGCTGTGAAAATGACGCACTTCTACAAAACATAATTTAGGTTTAAGAATTAAATTACATGCTTTTTTATAAAATGACGTCCTTTGAATCCGCTAAAGCAATCCACTTTTACAATCCAGTCGTAAACTTTGTCTCTAGAAAAGTATGCATATGGCGTCATTATCACGGAATAACAGACAATATTCTTGACATAACCCGTATATTGATTTTAAGTTTTTTTCAGGTTTTATGAGAGAATGGCAACAAAAAGATACAGTATCTCCTATTTTCGACTATTTTCCGTTTACTTTCAATAGAAATGGGGTATTTTTGTTGCCCAATTAGAAAAATGGTATTAAAAACTACAAAAAAAAAAAAAAAAAAAAAAAGTCTCAAAAATAAATTGAGATACAGCTTTCAAACAAATGGCATTTAAAAGAGCATTTTTTCCCCTCATATAACAGTGTAAAAATTTAAAATGTGCGATGTTTAGAAGTTTAAAAATTTGCAATAGAGAAAATTGCAAAACCAAAATTTTATTTCAAATTTCAAAGTGTTGCCATTCGGAAAATGACGTATGTGTTACGCACAGATATGTTTATCCTTTAAAATATAGATAATCACAGATATATATATAAAAGGTACAATGCTATAAAATAAATGAAATAGAAACATAATTAAAATTTAGGTAGAATCACTGATTATTTTCATGAAAAAAAAATCAGGATTGTAAATAACTGGTGTAAGAGGGATATGATTACGGGCAGGCAAAAGTCGCATCACAAATGCAAGTCTCATTTTGGACGCTTTGGGTTGGGCTCGAAGTCATCCTCGCTGTCGACATAGGGAATCGAACTTGTCATCTCCAGATATTTACAATGGAATCAGCCAGGCTTGCTCATATCTCGTACATACACACTTGAAGAGGTAGCCAATGCTTCCTCATGCCATATACAGGGTGGTACAGAACTATATGTCAAAAATATAAAGACAGGTAGAGGGGACCTAAATAAGCAGATTTCGTATAAGAATGTGGGTGCAGAAATGGAGCGTTGTGGCAGTAGAGGGCGCTTTTGAGTTCAGTGGATAAAAGCACTTCGCTGGCTTGAATAGTCATTCTCCGCACGGATTGTGAGCAACATGCGTGGTTACACGAATGCGGAACTTACCGGCATGCATTTTATGTATGGGGCAGTGCAAGAAAATGCTGCAGTTTATCAGAGAATGTACATGGAACGATTTCCGGGTAGGAATCTCCTGGGTCGCCGAACATTTGAGCGTTTTCATGGTAAATTTTGCGCGAGGAGATCGTTTAGTGCTTCGATGCGTGATACGTGTAAGTTATCGCAGAATTCTTGCTGTAAAAGAAGCAGTATTACGCACAGTAGAGGATAGTCCCACAACAAGCTCGAGAGCTGTTAGATGTGCAGTGTGTGTGTCAGCCATTTCTTTGTGCAGCCTCATGCATATAAGGTATTTCGGCAAGCTCCGTATTGTTGTAATCATGCACGTTGCTTGAAATCCCAGCGGGGAATGACGATTCAAGTTAGCGAAGTGCTTTGATCCGCCGAACTCAACAGCGCCTCTACTGCCACAACGCTGCGTTTCCGCACCCACATTCCTATACGAAATCTGCTTATTTAGGTCCTACCTACCTGCCTTTACATTTTTGACATATTGTTCTGAACCACCCTGTATATATAGCAATTTTACTTGTTTGGAGTAGATTTATAACAGATCTAAATCTCATTCAGTAATTATATAATGATACTATGTCGCAGTCGGAGCGCTGTATTAAATTTAACATGGAGTTGATGTTTATGAGACCTTAACAGCTATCTCAAAAAGATCGCTGATTCAGTTCTCAATAAAAATGTCATATTTACGTTATGTTGGCAGTTTCATGATCCGATCTATGAAGCTGATCCAAAATAATTTTCCCGTAGTCAGAGATCAGCTGATAGTTCATTTTTATACATTTATCAAATCAGTACCATCCTACAGTTCTTTAAAGAAAAAGGTCACTGTGTTTAAACGTATATTAAACATATCTGTCACAGCGGTAACGTATTTCCTCAACATCACAAAAATCCGGACCTTCGTAATGACTGCGCAGAACGCAAAGAAATTAAAACAGCGTAAAATTGATTATCTAAGAGCGTGCATTCTGTTTTATTGGTGGGTACGTAAGCATACACACACAAGGCAAAACTGCAATGCGTTAATGGGCTCCAGCCAATCAGCCGGCGTGACTGAAGGCTTTAACTGAGTATGGAAAAAAACAAATGTTTTAAGTTTCTGAAAATAGGCACGGAAAAAATTAAAACGCGTCCCTGGTATAATTTAAAATGGAATTTTTAATGAAGAGAATATTCTAAAATTGAATAAAATTTTGACACGGAAACGTAAAGATATCAGACGTAAAAATAGTGGAATTTTGAGATAGAGAAAGTGAAGGAAAATAATTTTAAGGCGGAAATAAGTAAATTAAATGGGAAAAAAATATAGAATGTTATAACATATTACATATATATATATATAATATTAATAATACTTATTATTATTATGTTATGCATATCTGACTATTAATGCACCTTGTAAGATTAATTATATTGTGTTGCCTCAAACTTGTGCACTGATAAAAGGTATTATTTAAAACTAGTAATTTGAATCAAACTATACTGTAAAAATTGACCGTTTCTTAATCTACGAAAATGTACAATAATCACGAATGTATAATAACCTGTTCCGAGTCACCCAAAGTTCCAAAAAGTGTTTTTTTTTATCTTTAGAAAACCCAGAAAACACTTATTTTTGGAAATTAAAGAATAATTTACAAAAATAAATTTTTATTAGCTTCCCGTAATTTTCGAAAACGTTTCCTAGTAGCTTTTACAATGCATTGATCAATTCTCTGTAGCCGGAAAATCGTTTTTTCGGATTCTATCAATTCTCTAGTAAACATTTTTAGCTGCATAACTGGAATTGTGCATGCAATTGTAACAAAATAAAGTTAATTTTCATATTAATGTTAACTCCACTAATATTATATGTTTGTCTGCTAAACTTGTTTTCTGAGTATCAAAATATTTACTTGAGAATGGATAGCATCCATAAAATGATATTACGGTTTCAGAAAACTGATGATTGATTGCACTGTAAAAGCTACTCAGAAACGTTTCCGAAAATGACGGGCAGCTAATAAAATTTATTTTCATAAAGTCTTTTTAAAATTTCGAAAACAAATAGTTTTCCGGGTTTTTTTTTAAGGTACAGGAATGGTTTTCGGAATCTTTGGTGACTTGGAAGAGGTTATTGTATGTTTTTGTTCTTGATTACAGTACATTTTTTCCCGACTGCCAAGAAGGTTTAAATGTTTCAGCGTATCTGGGTAAGTGGATTTCTTTATATCCTCGAAACATCCCAACGGCTGGATGGATTTTAATGAATGAGGTCTCTATCGATTCGTCTTAACAGTCCGATGGCTATAGGCTAATTTAGTTTTCTTTTTAAATTCAAAATGGCAGTAGAGACGAAAAAAAATTACGCACCCTATTAAGTGTATCATTAAGCATATCATTGGATAGGTCTTTCAAAATGAAGACAATGTTTCATTGACTATTTTACAGTCAGAAGCTCCGTTTAAATATTACACAACCTGGAAGTTGTGTAGGTAGGATCTCTAGCTTTACTGCAACTCTAACCTCCATAGACTTCTATAGGCCTCATCAAAACAGTGTTTATAGATGAAAACTAACAATTAAACACAACTTAAAAGTCATCAATACGAGTAAATAAAATAAATAGGTAAGTAATATAAAAAATAGTTTCACACTGATGAGACATAATTAATTCGCTTATCTACGCAGTTGGGTTTTTTGATTTTTTTAAATTTAATTTTTTATTGTACATTAAGAAACATCTGTCATTTTTTACAGTGTATTTAAGTACATTTTTATCATAAATAAGTGTACTACATGTTTAAATAAATTATAGTCAGGAGGGGTAATTATGACCACTTTTTACATTTTCAACTTTGTTATTTTTTTTTTTTTTTTACTTATTTCTATTTGGAAAAGTGCTGTTTTTAGTACATAGGAAGTAACTTTGATTCTTTAAGAACACATTTTAAAAGTTTTAGTTCTCATAGCTGTTTTTCTATTAAAGTTAAAAGGGTGGTTATAATTACCCCACCAAAAACTCCCAATCACATAAGTTTGGGGTAATTAAGACCACTAGTGGGGAAATTATGACCACTATATCTTCTCTTTATACTTGCCAATACATATTTGTTTGGGGTAATAATGACCACTTTTAACTCCAAAGTAACAAATCCGTTTATCAAAAATTTTATAGACTTAGTTTCAAATTGCTATTTGGATCTCAGAAAGGCTTCAGACTAGTAATAAAGAATACCTAAGATGAAATATACATTATGAGGTTAATATCTAAGCTTGAAACAAAATTTTACCATCACAGTTTTCTCCAATATGACGGCGGTCATAATTATCCCCTGGTCATAATTACCCCACCTGACCCTAATCTCTCAAATTTAAAAATAACTTTTGTCGGAAAAACAATTATATTATCTTTTATCTATAATTTACATGTTATATATTTGATGATAAATCGCTTAATAATTAGAAAAATTTGAAATTTTTTTCATAAATTATGTGAAGAATAAGTTTCTAATTTAAACTTAACGAGCTAAATACCTTTTGACAGGCAATTCGAATGCATGTCTAATTAACATTTTTTTGTAGCATTACTTAATAAATATTTTAAAGAGTTTACGCTAAAATTATGTACATACTCAAAGTATAAATTAATCCATTTTTCAAGTTTCAGTACTTATAATAAATACTGTAAATATCCATTAAAAAATGCTTATTTTCAAAAACACATTTCTTACATTATTATAGAATTTTTAGATTTACTATATAGCATAGTAATTTTGTGCGAAAAAAAAAAAGTATTTAAAATAATTTTATTAATTTTAAAATAATTTTATAATAATTTATAGTAGCATTAAACATTATTTAAAAAGTAAAAGTTATTTTTTGATGCTTATAATATTAACATTATAGCACAGAAAAGAAAATAAGAAGTAAAACTTACCTTTTCGTCATCTGTTTTTAAAAGAATTTAGTGAAGAAAAAATTAATGTTTCCCAGTAGGAAATATTCTTTCATTTATTTCTGTTTTATTCTTTGAATCTATTTAAATACTAACTTTATCAAAGTAGTTTTTCCTCCAATCATTAGTATTTTCAAATTTATTTCAAGTTTCCTAGAAACTTCTTATCAAACTTTTTGAATCATTGAAAGTGAAAGAACTTAATCAAAGAAATGCTGCTTCATTTGAAACGAAAATACATGGGTAATGAAGGGTTTTCTTTTTATTGCCCCAATGCTTTTACCTTCCATTTTGGTGGAAATAACTCTGCGACTAATGACTACCAATTTACTATGTCCTTTGATGTGAAGAAAACCCGAAAAAGTATTATACATACTTCGAATTTAAATGTTATACATGCGTTTTTCAATATTAAAATAATGACGAGTTTTCAAAAAAATATTCCGCCAAAAGTATTGAGCACCCATATATTTTTAATAGTATATATTTAAGGAAACAGTCGGATAGGAAAACTAAATTGTATAAAATTGTTTATTTATAATTTGAATTCATAGTTTGAAAAAGCCCTTTTTATCTTGCGTTGACAGATTTTTAAAAGAAAAAAAATCCAAATGCTTTCAATTGAAAAATATATTTAATAGTAATTATTAAAAAAGAAAGAAAACTTCAAAACTATTAAATTATTATCTGCGTAAAGCATTTAATGAAAAAATCTTATTACACTTTGTTAGAAATCATGGTAAACCAACAACTAAACTTTTGATTAAACCTGTAATTAAACCATATGGTGCATAAAAAATTTAAAAATGCTAAGCTAGATATTTTTCTGAACAGATGGGTGACAAAATAATACGAACACTTATGTCACCAATGTCTTACGAATTGTAACTCTTCCATAAATGTTCAAAGCATGAATTTCCCTTTGGACAGGTTTTGCTGAAATGGGATTCTCGAGATGACTATTTATCTCTGACGTTATCTGGAATAAAGATTGCCTGCGCTTTCGGACCACTATGCGGGTCAACTCTCTTTTATCTGTCTCAGGAAGCTTTCTTTTCCGTCCACTGTTGTACTTTGCAGAGGACACTTTACCGCACTTCGTGTACGCTGTCATAACGGCTGACACAGTACTCCTTGTACGACCCAAATATTTGGCTGTTTTCGTCACGGAGCGACCAGCGCACCGCATTTCAACAATCGTACCTTTTTCGAACTCTGACAGGTCAATCATTAGTGAGTTTTCCAAAGCGTATGGTAGGCGCATGCAAAACCTATGACTGTTCTTGAGCGACTGATACCTTACTTTTCATAACCACTAGGTGGCAGAATTAAGTGCAAAGTGACATGCACGTACTGCTACTTTGAAATGGACCTTGCCTTTTTCAAGGGCGTTCGCATTATTTTGTCAACCATCTGTAAGTTTCATTGTTATGTTGGGCGGCTTGATACAATTAGACTCTATCTAGTATCTATCTTAGACTCTATCTAGGGTCATCTTAGAATATAAGCAATTTTTTATTAGCAAAAAAGAAAAAAAAATCTCTTTTTTTTTTTTTTTTTTTTTTTTTTTTTTTTTTTTTTTTTTTTAAGTAACTAACGTGACTGCTGCTGTAATTGAATTTAGTATGGCCTATTTTTTTTCGGCATATCCTGCAAAAACTATTGCGTATAAAAACATAAAAATTGATAGTTGTTTAGAAACGTCTTGTAAACCTATTGAAGTAAGCCGTTTTTTAATAGAAAAATTACTTTTCGTGATATTTAGTGTTTAAATTGGTCGAGATATTTCAGTTACATAGGTTTTATGAGATGAAACATCAATTTAACCATATTTTGAAGACATATAATATACTAGAATGTTGTGTGCATGTTTTGTGCAGTGTCCAGCCATTATTTATTTATTTATTTATTTTTTAATTTTTTATTCTTTTTTCTAGTATTTCATTCAAAATTTCATTATCAGGAATTGAGATTTAATTCATAGATTGAAAAAGCCCTTTTTATCTTGTGTTGACAGACTTTTAAAAGTCCAAATAAAAATATCTCCAAATACTTTCAATTGAAATATATATTTGAATATTAAAAAAGAGGAGAAACTTTAATAGTATTAAATTATTACTTGCAAAAAGCATTTAATGGTAAAAATTAGGTCATATTTAAAATGATTTTCTTATACGTCCAAAAGAAAACTTCTCTTCTAGACCTTATAAGTGTCCGAGAGGTAACGACATGTTTTACGAACCATTTTATACACCATGATTTTCTAATGTGTCATTGATTTTAATTAAATCAATCTCGAAAACAACCTCCAGATGAACGGTATCTCGATTAATCTGCGATAATAACATTCAATCTTCCGTAATTGGATTTAAACAGAGCAAATTAGCTTGTTTGTTGAACCTGAAGGGTCAAGACGGCGGTTAGCTGTAACGGGCCAAGCCCCTAGTGTAACAAAAAATACTTAAAATTTCATGTGTAATTTATTTATTTTTTTTAAATATTTTTAATAAAAATAATAAAAAGATACGCATAAATTAAAAAAATAATTTCTTTTTTTAATTTTTTAACTATAATTTGTTTTGTTTTTTATTATTTTCTCAGTTGAAGATTAAGGTATTTTGGCATTTTCTGCAGCAGTTCCTCCAATTTTCAAGATTATCTTTTAGCTTTTTTAACACAACCGCAAATCTGACAGAAAAAGAATGTAGTTTAGTATTTTTCTTTTAAAAAATCGTTTTATAAAGTGGATGGTTAAAATTAGAATGTAAAATTTAAAGTTTAGTTTCAAAGCCATATAAGTAAGCGCCCTATCTTAAATGGGAGAGGTAACCGCAATATTAAAGGCGTGGTCACATCAATCAAGGTCGCACGCCACGTAGCGGACGGGGTTAAACTACAGGAAGATGTCTAACTGTTTTCTTTCTTCACACCACTAAAATTGTAAAGTTTTTTTCCACCTTGATTAATAGCTGAAATGTCTCTTCTGACAAGGCGAAGAAAACTTCGTGGTGTCAAGTGCATCTGGATGCCCCTCTCGCTACGCCATTTTGTTGCAATAAAAGTGGTAAACAAAATTCCATGAGTGACTAAAGATTTTGAAAATATGCGCAGATGGTAGATATCCTGTCATATATGACGTCACGCTAAAAGTCCGCGTATGTGGATTATCACCCCGTCCACAAAATGGCGCAACTGTGTTAATTTACCCCGATTCTAGTATTAAGTTTGTACGCTTACTTATATCGCTTTAGTTTAGTTTATCGTTTGCTGCAATTTTTTAAAAATCTTTTTAAATTTATAAAAGTAATACATAATTCGTAACGTTAAGTATTTGTATCAGACTATGACTTTTAAAAATCTATTAAAAACTTGCTACGTCGCAAACCGCTGTGTTGCGTTTGTATTTTATTGGATTTTTCGAATTTTGGAAAAAAAAGATAATAATAATAAAAAAAATCTAATTGCTTTAAAAATATTTATAATATTAATTTTACATAAAAAGAATAAATAAAGAATTATATTTATAATTTAAGTGTATAAGTGAAAAGCTAAAAATGTAATTATTATTCGATTATTTTTCGATTTTTCAGTTGCCGTACGATTACATAAAATTGAGGAATTAATCCTCGATCTTTTGAGCGATATAAGATTGGTTGACTGATTGATTCTCCCGGTTTTTTCCTATGTTCTCATACATTATTTTCGATATCGTAATACGACAAACTGCAGAGTGTAGCCAGAATTATAAAAATCCTCCCATTTATAAATCCTAATTAAACATTTCAATCGCCTTAAGATTCCATCAAAAAGACCAATTACTTCCCGAGTTTTTTAATCTTGAAAGATTAGTTAATTGATGGATTCTCGCGGTTTTTCCCTGTATTCTTAAAAGGTATTTTCTATATCGGAATGCGAGAAGCTGCAGATTGTAAGCAAGACCTATCATTTATAAATTTTAATTAGATATTGCACGAGATTATTGCATTAGATTATTAACACGTTCACGCAGGCGTGCATCACCGGTGGGTCGCGCTTGACTGTCCCATCAGGCGGCGCGCATCACCAGTGGGTCGCGCTTGACTGTCCCATCAGGCGGCGTGCATCACCGGTGGGTCATGCTTGACTTTTGCATCGGGCGGCATGCATCACCGGTGGTCACACTCTACTGTTCCATAGAAGCCCTGTACTACAAGTGGGTCACACTCGACTATGCTATAGACGGCGTGTACTACAGGTGGTTCACACTCGATTATGCTATAGACGGCGTGCATTACAGGTGGGTCACACTTGAATATCGAAAAATTCAATACTAAAAACAATTCATAATTATAAATTTAATACATTCACGACAGGAAACGATAATTGTTGTTTTCATTCAAAAAATATTATTGACTAAAGGTTTCTACCTTACAGAAATGCACTTACATCGTGTTGTCCATATTCATTTAGATTATCAGACATTTTAATTTAAATTCGCACATATGTAGTCAATAAAATCATGTCTCTAAATAATTTGATTACTCCTTACGAACTTTCAGACATTCACAATCAACTCTACTTGTTGTATTCCAGTTCAATTCAATAAATATGAGAGGGACGGGTCATTACATACAGTGTCTGAATAAGCAACAGTACCGCGCCGCCAGATGAAGCGAAACATGAATTCGAGCGCCGGAGTAAATGTGTTAAAACGTGTTCTTTTTCTGTATAAAAATTAAATTATTAAAAATTGTATTAAAACTGCTGCTAAACGACATGTATACCGGATATTGCAAAAGTCAAGGAACACAATAAAACACAATTATTCCCGGACTAATAAAATAGAAAAGTGAAAATATTTCTAATTTTTCCAAGCTAAACTTTAAGCACAACTTTAATTGATTATATAATTTGTAAAAATGCAATTCCTTGGATGTAAGACATAATTTCTAACAATAAAAGTCAGTATATATACCCATTAATTCTTATTTTCTTTAATTTTTATATTTAGTTTGGTAAATTGCTGGTGCAAGCACACTGTATTATTTAAACAGCGTATTATTTCATAGTGTATTTCAAGTATATTTCATATTATATTATTTTTCATTTCTAATTTTGAAAATATTTTGGAACTCACTTTATCAATGTCTAAATTTTCTCTCATTTACAAGTCGGATACTGGGGGCTATTTTTTATATTCATAAAACTTTATTTATTTGTTTTTTTTTTTCAAAAAATATTTTTTTCGCTAGATGTTTCTTATATAGAAATATTTTAAGCATAAAATAAGATTTTTCTTAAAAAAAAAAAAAGCGGAGTCGCCACTGATAGTCCTGTTAGTAAAACTTTTATCAAGATTCTTCGGACTATTTATCGGAATAGAATTTGTCCAATTATTTAAGGCGTCTTAGTACTCTTAAAATTGGAAAAAAAAAAGAAAAAAAAAAAAAAGAGAGCATTTTCAACATTTAATATCTTAAAATGTATATGATTCAAAAACACGATTTTCATTGGGATGAAAGATATAAGGATGTTCTTTCATTTCATGTATTTAAAAATATGCAAGATGCGGAATTAATATTTATAGGGCGCTCCAAACTGCCAGACGTTTGTCGAGCAGAAAATTTGTATAACAGCTCACCCGCAGGATTACAAATTAAAATTTTCAACTTGAATGAAATTTTCCGTGCCTTATTATACTTCAGACTATAGTAATTACCTGAACTTAAATAAATGTGTATTTAAAGCATTTTTATATTTTTAAAACAAAGTTGTATTTAGCTAATACAAAATTTTGAAATTTTCAACAGTATAATTCCCTAAAAAAATATTTTTTTGAGCAATAAAAATGAAATTTTAAGTTCAGTTTATACTAGGGATGCACAACCTTTTTAACAGAAGGGCCACTTACAAAAAAGTCCGAGTTGTCTAGGGCTACATCAGTAACACGTAGAGAATTCTATTTCGAGGAGGTGATCTGTGGCCTATAATGAGATAAAAAATATGATTCAGAACGTAGAGTTTTACCCCTCTACGTTCCCCCACCCAGTCAACATATCCAATTTAGTTGGTATGTATACATCAACGGTGTATACATTTGTATACATAACAGATAAAGGAGGAATTATTTTCAAGAAATGATAATGTTGTGGCTTAAATTTATTTAGTTTGTTGAGTTGGCAACAGCTCAAAAGTTACAGTTTTTTGTTTTGTAAAAATAAAAGATGTTCGACGAATAAATAAGTGTGAGTTGTGAATCATTTTTAATATATTTAATCGTAAATAAATTAGATCGTGAAAAATTAGAATATAGTTTAAACATTGATGTAGAAAGCAGCGCCCCAACAATAATAGCTCTTGACTTTATTCGGGAGAGTAAACTTTGTTTTATTAAAAGTTCTAAAAAATAAACATAGGCGTGAAATTGACTTAGTGCCGAGAAAAATGTGAACTTTATGAACGAAGGAGTGAGGAGGATCCGATCAATGAAATTTGAGATTTTTCCTCACCTGATCGACGAATTTCGAAATTTTTCGTGCTCGATGAACGAAATTTACGATTTTTCCGCACCTGATCGACAAAATTCGCTATTTTTCCGCTACCGATCGACAAAAGTCAATATTTATCCGCGCATAATCCACAAAATTCGCGATATTTTCGTGCCCTACTGACGAATATTTCCGCCTTTGATCGACAAAAATCGCAATTTTTTCCGCGTCCGATTGACGAAATTCACGATGCTTAAATGATTCTGACGAAATTTGCAATCTTTTCCCGCGGCAAATTGACGAAATTCGCGATTTTTTCTCGCGATAAACTGACTAAACTCACGATTATACCGCAGCTGATCAAGAAATTTTAATTTTTTCCGCGCACCATCGACAACGATTTTTCCATGCTCGATCATCGAAATTTGCGATCTTTCGGAACCGAATCGACAAAATTCGCGATTTTTTCGTTCCTAATTGTCAAAATTCCCGATTTTTTCGTGCCCGACCAACGAAATTCGCAATTTTTCGGAGCCCGATCGAAAAAACTCTCTACTTTTCCGTATACGATCCACGAAATTTGTGATTTTTCAGCACTCGATCAACGAATTTCGCATTTATTTCTCGCGGTAGACAAGAGATATTTCAGCAGCCGATCAACAAAATTTGCAATTTTTCCGCTCATAATCAACAAAAAATGATGAATTTTCCGTGCCCGATCAGCGAAATTTTCGATTTTTCCGAACCCGATCGTCAAAAATCGCGATTTTTTCAGCGCCCAATCGGCAAAATTTTCAATTTTTTCTTCGCCTCATCGAAAAAAATTGAGATTTTTCAGAGCCTCATCGACAAAAGCAGTTTTTTTTTCAGCCCTCGATCAACGAAATTCGCGCTTTTTCTGTCCCCAATCAACGAAATTCGCTATTTTTAACTGACTGACTAAACTTTCAAATTTCCCGCGGAAAATTGACGAAATTCACGATTATTTCCTGCGACCTCTGAACAAAAATTGCAATTTTTTCCAGTTATAAATTGGCGAAACTCGCGGGCCACACATTAGCCCATCGCGGGCCACAGGTTGTGCATCCCTAGTTTACACATACTAACATGAAACATATGTTTTAAACATTTCATACAAAATTATTCCCAAGTTTATGCGATATCCTGCGCGTTATGCCCAAAAACGTCATTTGGAGAAAAATGACTTCAAAGTTTCGAAATTGCCGATTCAGAATACCGGGAATAATTCAAAAAGCCATAAAAAATGTTCTAATGTGAATTTTAAGGGAACAATTATATCACAATGTTCAGAAAAGATTGGAGTTTAACATCTAAAAAAATAAAAATTTCAAGAATTTTGAAGCTTTAAGAGTCCTGAGACCCTTAAATCGGAAAAACACAATTAAAGAAAGGCCGCTTGATTAAGTAACCGAAGTAAAGAAAGGCCGCTTGATTAAGTAACCGAAGTAAAGAAAGGCCGCTTGATTAAGTATAAAAAACATATACTGATATTTTAAACATATTTTTTGTTCAAGTGAATTTCTATATTTTTCTCATTTTCTTTATTTGTATTTTGCTTTATTATCTTATAGACGTTTAATTCTTGCTACCTTTCACGCCAAATTTTAATGTGTTGTACATCTAACGAGTCTTCTATTGGCATATTGCTCTTTTTGACATGAATCTATTAAAATAAAAAATCTACTGATTTATATATTTGGTAATTAAAATGATATCTAAATCTGTATCTGAAAAACTTATTATGCAATCATAGTTCGTTTATAAGGTTATACATCACATACATACCATAAAACCATAACTGAAAACAAATAAACTCTTAAACAACTACATTATCTAAATTTTTTACATTTTTTAATACATACTTTTTTAATTATAATTAATTCATAGTTAATTTAATTTCGTTCCTTATTACACTATTAATTATTTTTATTTAAGGTTTATTTTAATATTTAGAAACCCACTTCATCAAAGAAGTTCCTTTAAGTCATTAGTATTTGGAACTGATTTTCAAGTTTCTTTGGTTTTCTTACCACTTTTTTTAATATATTCCAAGTGAAGAACCACAATAAATAAAGTCTTCGATATTAAGTATCGAAATACATGTGTAAAGAAATGTTTATTTTAAATCTTTTTCCAACGGTTTTGTTGGGAAAATGTTTTGAAGAAAATATTACATTTTGATTTTAATTATACCTTTCTTCAAATGAGTTTTGAAATTTTTGTTTATTTTTCTAAATATATTTTTGCCTGCTTCATGTTTTGATTTTAATATCATATTATAATATTCTGTAAAATTAAGCCTCAACATGAAAACATTTATTATGTTAAAATAAAATTTATGACGATTTATATAAAAACATTTCTCTTTTGTTTACAATAGTAGATATATTTGAAACCAGAATTCTATTGTGTTATTGGAAGTAAGTTCTGAAAACGCAAACATTGGCTCTTGGGCCTTAGTGACTAATATTATGACAATATGTATATATTTATCTAAAATTAAAAAAGTATATTATTTCTTACTGCATCGTCTTTTGTTTATAGCGATACATATCGTTTAAATTTACAAAAAAGGCTGTTTTAGGTTTTTGATTCATTTACTAGATAATTTGTTTCTTAAAAAAAAAACAGAAAATGCGACATAAAAATATAATTTAAAAGATCTAAATCTTATATAGCTACACATCTGTTTACAATGTAACATACATATTTTAATTTTTGTATCCGAATCCTTTTTTGTGTTGAGAAAAACATATCATTTAAATCTTGCGAAAAAATGTTTTAACTTTTTTAAATTTGTCTTTTTGTTTTAACAACCAGCAAATACACTTAAAAATAATATTGTTGTAAAAAACTGAGCGTTTTACAGCTGTACAACTATATGAGGATGTTAGTTTCAAAACTTGCCTTATCGAAAATTTAAAAAATTGTGTTTTCTATATCAATCTTCTCTTTTGGAAAACCTGCACCGAAAAAACACAAAAAAACTACCTTTATCATATATTTCTGACATTGTAAAATCTCGGTTTACAATAAAAACCAATGGACGCAGTTAGAGGTTTTTCGTGAGTTTTCAAAATTTGATTCCCTGGATTAGGCGAGTTTTGAATATGAACGTCCTCATATGTATGTAATCTAACGTACGAATTGTAAACTAAATAGTTATAGTGCCCGGAATATATTGCGTGGCAATTGATTATTCCAAATAGTGCTAAAATTTGAAGCTGATAAATGTCGAACAATGCTGAACCATAAATGTCGATCGCATCGACTTGCGTTATCACAAACGTAAACCCTGTATATCTAAAATATATAATGTGAACATTAAACAGATCCACAATCTTACTTAAAAGGCGACTAATGTAATGAAAAAGATGTTACAACTTTAAAATATACATTTTATTCAAAACTTCTTAGTACTTTCAAGTCTTCCAGGCTCATCATCAGAGAATATCTTAATAACTAAATGTTCTTTATTTATACAAATACGTCACTTTGTTTTGAAAATGAGAGAGCCAATAATTACTAGAGTTCAAAGTAGAAGTATCGTATTTGTATAAATAAACAACATTTAGTTATTAAGATATTCTCTGATGATAAGCCTGGAAGACATGAAAGCACTGAGAAGTTTTAAATAAAATGTATATTTTAAACTTGTAACATCATTTTCATTACATTAGTCGCTTTTTAAGTAAGATTGTGGACTTTTTTAATGTTCACATTATATATTTTATGTTGAATCAAGGTGAAAAATTGCGTTTTGTCTTATGATATTATTTGCACTGTATATCTTTTAAACGCTATACTTATGCATTGTTTATGTTTGAGCGACATTTATCGTTAGGTATCTTTGTACATTTAACGGCTTCACATTTTGTAGCACTTTTTAAATCATCACTGACTAGCGCGTTGCACACTATATCGTCGGTAAAAGTTACAAAAATGCCCCCTTTTGGTCTACTATCGCGCCTCCTGGAATACATCCTCCCCCCTCTCTTTGAAATACCGGTTTCACAAATGCGTTATCGTGCACACTGACTATATAGAAAAGGACTAATACAAAGTAGCAATGTCATAAATTTCACTCAATTATTTCTATGTGAGGGCAAAGACTTATTGACACTCTCTTGTTGTATGCAAAAAGGAGGAGACATTCTAAGACAGATGCACATGCACATTTACTACTAAAGATAATTCATGTAAGCAAGGTACTACACTGTAAAAAATATCGGTGTAACTTTACACCAAAAATGGTGTAAGTAAACATCGCCAGTAATATGCTGTAATGAAACACAGATAATTAACTGGTGTAAAGAAACACAACTTTTGGTGGCAACTTAGTTGCCTCCATTTTTGGTGTAAAGTTACACCACTACTGATTTGATGTACTTTATAAATTTCTCAAGTTTTTGAGGGAAAAAAATATTGGAAAACGTTTCTTATTTTAAATGAAATATTTATTTTCAAGTGTTACTCTGAAAACATTTAATGTAAAAGCAAATAAGATAATGAGAAAAACTTTCAGTATTATCCCATCGCTTCTAGCATATTTTTCTTATTATTATGCGTATTTAGTATTGTAATCATATTTATAAATGCTGACAGTTATGATTCATAAAAGGTCTAGTATGATTAATCAGCGATTCAAATAGCCCAAAATTATTGCATTTATAAAAAACTTTTTTAGCTTTTTTTTGGCAGCGGTTTTAATCCTTCTCCCCCTCCCTTTATGGCACCACTTAGCAAAGTTTTAACTAGATTTAACTTTTAAAGTACAAAATAAATAAAATTTGAGGGTAAATGAATCTGAATGTATCAGCGTTATATGTTGAAAATTGATTGCACACCTATTACTCATATACTTCAGATTTTAAACCCTTCTCATTGCAATGTGTTGAAGCGAAAATGTTGTTGTTTAAGATAAAGTAGAAGTGATAGAGTAGAAGTGACTCAGACATGCACTTTTTCGCTTTGACGTAAAATTAATCGCCACTCCTCCAATAAAATTGAAAGATCTAGTTAGTGCCAAATTAGACCCGATCCCAAAAGATGATGTTTCTGGAGTACATGTAATTCCACTGAAAACAGAAAATATTTATCTCGAATACATAGGAATGACTTCTCGTTAACTTAAAGAACATTTGAGAGGTTTGAAGTACAACCGACCAACAACAGCCCTGTCAAGACTTAACCAGAAGCAGAATATACAAGTTAATTTCAAAGATACAGAAATTATATGCCCCTTAAAGAATGATCATGGTTTAATAACCCGTGAATCAATAAAAATTATTACTAAAGAAAATACTGTTTGTAACGACGTTTTATAGTACAACATACCCAGAATTTTGCTCAGTTTGCTTAAAGAAACATAAAACACATAATATTTACTTTCCTCTATATCCATATATATATTTTCCCAATGTTTTCCGGATCTAAAAGTTTGCTTTGACTTTGACTTTCACTCCTTTCGACTCCAACTACGTGAAATTTGAAAATAAGATGCTAATAACAGTATTTTTATATTTGCATTCTCTGACGAAGGCTATGTATATATTATTGAATGTACTAAGTATTATTAAAGTAATTTAATACCTCTTTAAATATTTTATAACTTTTTAAGTAATTTGCACATAGTGTAATTTTAAGGATAGGGTTCCTTTAGACCGGCGCGTACACACCTGTGCTCAGTGAAATCCTATTTGCTCCGCTGCGTTTTAGGAAAATAAAGAAAATTTGAACGAAATCAACACAATTGTAATAGGCAGGCGGGGGAATTTTTCAAAAATACGTACAAATATTAGCTTACAAAAATCTGTATAAATTGAAATCCTCTTTCATCAATCTCGATTGTTTTGACAATTTAATTTTTATTTTCTGTAAAAAATATCCCAGTGTATGAAACATTAATTCTTAATGTTTCCTAATTTTTTTCCACTAGCAAAATGCGACAACAACAATGGAAAAACAAAGTGAAAATTTAAAGTAGGAAATTGCATTCGCAACGAAACTTGTTTCGCTGTTAAGTGTTAACCAATAGCTCCATTTTTCATGCTAAACTCTGCCATCATTTCAAAAGAAACCATCCTAACAGGAAAAATAAACAGCGTGATTTTTTTTTTCTTGAATGGCGATGAAATGTATGAACATCAAAAGAAAGTAACATACAGCTTGTAAAAATTAATGATGAAAAAGTTCTTGATGCTCCTTACCTGATAATTTAACGAATAGTTTGAGTTGGGGAAGCTCATACGATTGTAGGAATTGCAGAAATGCAGAATTGCTACTGACGCTACTAGATTAGCAGTTTTACTGGCATTTTTCCATTACAAATATTTACATTATATATATATATGTGTGTATATATATATATATATATATATGGAATATCACTTTGATTAGAGAATAAAATGCACTTTACTACCAGAAATAAAGACGATTTCTCTTAAACAAAACTAGTTATATTGAAGCTTATTTACAAAATGTACATGGAGACAGCACTCACACAAACATTATTACATTTTGTGACGTTTATCGTCTTTAAAAACGTCTACGTCTTTTCATTACATTTTTGCGTCTAATTCCTCCTTCCAGCACCAACACTCGAATTCTGAACTTCTGCCCGTCACTTCAGTTTATTTCCCTTGCAGCGTGTCTGTCGCCAACAGTCATTTGTTGTGCGCATGCGTTACCGCTGCCAGCATCACTAGAGTGCTTTACTGCAGAGTAGTGATAAGCTAGCTCTGTGGGGTTTTGGGAAATGGGATCCCATATATATATATATAATAAAGATGGAATCACAAGTTTATGGACACATGGTAAAATTCTAAAGATGAACAAGATAGGAACATAGGAAACCATTATTATAAGAAACTATGAATAACCCACAGAATCATCCAAGGGGCTTGCAGGTTAATTCATAGGAAAGATGTGTTATTTCATCCAATTTTGCCGGCATTAAGCCTAAAATGACAAAATTTAGCTCCTAACAGCGCATCATAAAAGAAAATAAATGATAAAAAACAAAGAGATCTAAAGAAAGATACATCTCACACAGGATATTAAAAATTATTAGAGCACGATACCTTATGTTTATATAGTCTTTAAATATGAAAAAAAAAATATTATTTTATCATGTCTATATCTTTACAAAATTATGTAATGTCAGTTCGATTTTTTTAAGGTGATGCACAGATATTATTCTAAATCTGTTTAAAATGTAGACTGGAAGGGATTAATTACTGTCAACTGTAAAAAATATATAAAGTCCAATAAACATCGTGAGAAAAAAAAATAAAATAAAAGTTTTCTGTAGTATGAGTAAGTAAAATCATCGATTAAACTGGATCAATAGTTTGATATTTAAAGTTTTACTCTAGTTTAATAAATTGATTTATATTTTCTGTGAGAAAATTTTGTTTTAGCTGATATGAATGAAAATTATAAGAAGATTAAGAAAAACAAATAAAATTAAATAAAAAAAACATAATCATATCAAAGTTACGATTGAGGGTAAAAGTAGTAGCGGCAAATTTAATTTAGCATTGTATAAGTAAATGGAGACTTGCATGTCTGTGAGACGCTTTATATTATTTACATTAATCCGCTATTAGAATGTGCAGAAAACGTCTCAAAATCGCGAATGTGATACCGTATAATTGAGCTGTCATTACTGTATAATGTTGAATGTGTTACATTGATTTTTTGGATTAATTAAAAGTTTATTTTTAAGTATGGTATTAAATAATCATGCTCATTTTTTCATGATTTATAATTTACATTCAGGCTTGTCCGTAGTTGCCAGGGTAGTTCCTGGATAACAACATTAAATGTACCTAAAACTACCATTCCAGGGTAACATATCTCGCTCATATTTAAACATATCTCGCTAAACTGGTCGTTTTTTCCAAACGAACCTTTTTCCACACGACGAAAAAAAAACTCCCGACCACAAGATAACAAGCGGTGTCAGAATAACGTTTTTTGGTGATGAAAGGCTTGCATAGAAAAGCAATGCTTGATTTCCTCCTTGAAATCCCTCAGTGGAATTTCGTATTTCGCTGCGTTTCTCAAAAATATCGATGCCCTTACTTAAAAAAAAGAATTCATATTTTTGTCATTTCTTTATTCGAATCTCCTTCTTACAGTACGGCATCAAATAGAAGTCGGTTGATGAAAAGCAAACTTTGCAAATTTAGCAAAATAGGGAATCAAAAAATTCAAAAATTGTTCTGCGAATTCCGAATAAACTTTGTCGAAAAGAAAACAGAATTTCACCTGTTGTTCTAAAAGTGAAAATTTGGATTTTTTTTTTTTTTTTGAGTCGATCAAAATCATCGGAGAGCTTGGAAAATCTGGTAAATACGCAAATTCTTACGTTCAATATAATTCTGAATAAACTATGTTGAAAAGTGACCAAAATTTCATACTTAAATTGGAATAAGGTATTACGTCTGTTCATAATTAATTAAAAACAATTTAAAAATTCAGACAATTTAATTAAATAGTTAAAAAGCACATAAAAATCCTTTAAAAAACAAAATATTAAACGTTTCGAACTCATTCAAAGCTCCTCTTCAGTAATGTAAATAAACACAAAATCACGGGAGATAACATAATTCATCTTGCGATTGAGAGCATGTGCCAGAAACACTTAAACACGGAGATGGGTAATTGAGTCAGATTAAAATGGTATATAATTTCTTGAATAAAAGGCATTCTTTTTTTCTTTTAATCGTATCGCCATGGTACGGCTAGTCTCTCCAATATATGTTGCGTTACACCGTTTACGTTGGATACCATCTATATATTTAAAACGGTAAGAGTTTTCTTTCGACAGTCCGTGAGAAGAAACTACTGCATCAAATGACACCAACCTTTTATCAAATGAAAGATATTTGGCCACAGATTTGTTATCGTCCATTCGTTTGTTCAAATATTTTATTAATTAGCCGTAATTTTTAATTAAAATTCTACAGTTGCGCATGCGCAGTATATAAGTACAGGTCTGCCTTTGGAGTGACGCGCTGCACATGCGCAAAGATTCTCGCTCAGTTGAACTATCACATCATAGGTCGAAGTTGTTTTAAGTTCGTCTGGTATTCGATCTTACTGTAAACAAGCTTTTCTTTCTTTCACAAAATTAATATTATTTGGCTCTTTCAGCATTATTAACAATGGAAAAAATTATTGTGTCTATATTAAGAGCTAGATACAGTTTATTTAGGGGTGTCGTATTGTTTTGGTCATATTACACTACACACAGAAGATAAACAGTGATTTGAAGCTAAAAGTTTTGACTGGTGATCTGCCTTATGAATTGCCAATAGTTAGACACGAAGATTGGGAAACTAGCACATTATGTCGTAGCTACTTCTTTGAAAAAATAAGGTATAAATATTAAAACGCAAAATTCAGAACTCAAATTCGAGACATGTATCCGACACATTCGTATGCGTCAACTGTTTTTCGAACCTCTTCAATTTAGGAAGAAGTAAAACGAGTTCCCCCTAGCGTAGCGGGTTAACGCAGCACTTTAAAGCTCTGAATTTTTGTAGAGGACGCAGGTTTAAACCCAAGCACGGCAAAATGTGTAATATTTTTGTTGATAATTCATTTCAATAATGTCATATTTTATTTGGAAGAGAAGTTATAGGATTTTTATTTTATTATTATTATTATTATTTGAATGCTTTATAATTAAATAAAATTTAACACTCAATAATGTTTTGAAAAAATAATGATTTTATATTTAAAATATTTAAGCTAAAATATTTTGCATGTAGTTATCAATTAAATAAATTGAGCTGATCTAGAATTTTCGTTATATTTTCTGACCATTATCAAGAATATATATGCGTGTGTGTCAGAAAGAAACGTTTGCTATTCATTTGCGTAAAAAATAAAACGGAAAGAAAGAAAAATATTCGTATAAGAGCTATAAAAGAAATTACTTTGATATCCAGGTTTAATATTAAAAAATTTATAAAAATGTAAAATAAAATTCAAGCTATAAAAAATATATATTACAAATCGTTAGCTGCATCAAGTTTCAAATTTAGATTTTTAGAGAATGAGCCAGATAAAAATAAAATTCATGGCAGCTTTTAATGGCCGTGTAGTTTTAATAAATAAATAAATGAAAATAGATATTGTATTTAAAAAAAAAAAATGAGATCGTAGTAAGTAAAAATAAATTCTGTACCCGGTGATTTTAGGTAAATTTCTGATAAAAAGGGAGCATAATTAGTTGTAAATTATAAACTTAAAATTCTTTCACTTCATTGAATAGGTTGACCTGGCAGCACCATCTATCGCCTTAAAGAAATGGAATCACTTATGCAATATAGAAATTCATCACGTAATTCGGCGTTCAATAATTAATTTAAAAGCAACTAATTAAAAATTCAGAATTTTTATAATGAAACATTCAAGTTATTTACCGTCAAATCTTGACGGGCACTAACTAGTATATTATTCCTTTCCTTTGAGAACTGGGGTATTTGTATTTAAAATTACAGAGGGAGTCTTGTAAAGATTTCTGTGGGATAAAAGATGTAAATATACTAAAAGATTTAAAAAGTCGCTAGATTTGTTCCGATAGGTTTTTGTCATATTGTATGGATATGAATTGTTTGATAGTACTCCGTTGAAATCGTATATTACCATTTCACATGTTGTGCTAAATGTCTGAATTTGGATTTTTTTGTTTATTTGAGTAGACCAAAATCATTTGAGAACTTGAAAAATACGCAAAATAATTCCGAATAAAGGTTTTTGAAAAATGAACAAAATTTACTATGTTGTGATGAAAGTTTGAATTTTGAATTTTAATTTGTTGGTGGATCAAAGTCGAGGAGAACTTGGAAAATCTTAGAATTATACGAATTGTTCCGTTTAATGTAAACAAATCTTATAAAAATCGAAAATCTGAACATCAGTTTCTTTCGTACCCGTTTTTTTTTAATCTGGAATAAAATTTCTGACCCCTACAATCAATAATTTACTCTAGAAATAAAAAAAAAATCAAACAGACACACACGCACACAGTCAAAAACGTTCTTTTTTAATATAAATTTCAAAGTAATATGGGACAGATAATGGGACAGTAATAGATGTTTTCAAATAGACGAATATATAGAAAGACATTACTACTTCTTAACTAAATTATTTTGTTGTATTTAATTTGATTTTTTTTCTTTATAATTTTAAGGAAAAATAATGCAGTATTTGATACGTGAGCGTACAAATTTGTTTTTGGCCGTTGACAACAACTTAACGAAATCAGTTGGTTGTTTATTTTAGATTCAGGCGGCATACCTTCTGAGACGCTACTGATATTTGTTTTTCGCCACAGTTTTGTTTTTTATTTTGATTCATTGCGTGCCCGGTGTATCAATGTGATGTGATTTTCGCTGTGAGCTTGAAATTTATTCAGTTAAGAGAGTTAAAAACAAAACGGTCCGAGGAAGTTGCTTATCACCTAATCGATGTGTTCGCAATATTTGAACCACCAAAGGACTTGCAAAGTGACAATGTCCGAGAATGTGCAAATAAAATTATTGAAGAAGTTCGTGGAACGTGGAATCTACTCAAAATTCTTCATGGAAAATTTTCAGACATACTCAATCGCAAGAGTCAGATGAAAGAGTAAACCAAGACAGTGAAAATATGTTATCCACTTGGCTTCAAACTAACAAAAATGTGGTCAGAGGGAATAAAATTAATTCAATTTATGAAAAAATAGAACGGTTTAGTAACGTATTTGCCAGTCGATACTTTGTCAGGAATTACAAGTGAAGAAGATCTTGTTGTATAAGAAATCAGCCTAGAAATAATATCTAACTTCAGACAGAAATCTCAACCGATGATGCAGATTAGGCACAATGAATGATGGTAATATGTAAGTGAAACTGGAAAATGGAGGGAAGTGTTCCAAGTTCCGAAAAAAACGGTAATGAGAGTTCAAGGATAATTGAAGGGGAACAAAACATAATTCTGAAAGATAAAGAGAAAAAAAAATTGGTGATGAAGAAATGGGATATTTCGAAGAAAACAATAAAGCCACTTCTTTTTCGCTAGATGAAGTCTCGAAATATATTCAAGAAGCTTGACTTTCTTCAACGTCGACGAAGCAGCCAACTAAATATGCAAGCGGAAAAAATATTGCTGATTTCGAAGTTAAAAGTTCCAAGTGCAAATACAGGAGAAGCCGTTCGAATAAGAATACCAGAGGTAGATATGGGTAAGGCTGATTGCCAAAATAGTATACCTGTCATAATTTCTAAGGGAAAGGAAAACTTATATAAACTTGGTACAAAACATAGAATTTTAAATCAACTGTACACAAAGAATGATTTTACTGTCTACAAGAAATCTTTAATTTCAGTTAATGAACATTTAGTGAATGCAATAAGTCTAAGGGAATGTTCTCGTAGGAATTCCAACTTATGTGGTCAAACATTTCAATATTACGATTGTAAAGGTAACTGTAAGTAAAGTTGCTGGAAATGTATTAAATCAAAACCCTTTGTAACCCTAAATTCCACAATAGCTCTTCCTGCCGAAATAAATAATTTGTTAAAAATGTAATAAAAAAACAAAAACAAAATGCAGATCCAAATGCAAAATCCAAATGCAAATCCAAATGCCATAATACCCCTTCCTACCAAAATAAATAATTTGTTAGAAATGTAATAATAATGTATTTCTAATGTGATTTGTTTGCAATTTGCTTTTTGCTATAAAAATAATAATATTGTTTAGAACCCCCATACTGACAAGATGTATTTTCTTCTACTCTTTGATGGCCCTCTAATTTGTCACTTCTATGCGGTTGCGGGACTTAATAACCTACCTCTTTTTCTTCTTTTTTTCTGTATAAGAATTATCTTATTCCGAAAGTAACATATTTTAATATATATACTAAATGTTAAAATGAATGTAATAGAAGTCTAAATTTAAAACTGACTGTTTATACTTCGTATATTCTTAATATTCATTGCTAAAAGTATGCATTTTAAAACTAAATTATTTATTTTTTCATTATTCCACTGTTTAAGAATTTTAACCAATTTAATCAGTAATTATAAATTAAGTATTTTTAATATTAATAAATATTGTCAAAGGGGGCGTTTTGAACAGAAGTTACAAACCTTACAGTGCTGGAAAAGAGAAAACCTGTCGTCACGTATCAGCAACCACTTATAATTCAATAAGTTATTTATTTATTAAAAATGGAAAATACTATTCGATCCCATACAACTTGAGTAGCCAGGCCTGCAAATTGTAATCCTTTATGTTGAAAAATGAGTAAAGAAATGTCTCAAGAGATTTCATGATGTTGAGCAAGGAATTTGAGAACCGACTTAACCAATTTACACAATCTGATTTTCAAATGTGTAATTGAGGTTACTTAATCAATCACGAAAACGGACACCAGCGCGACAATGGTGAAGAAGACCTTGTGATCCCACAAATTCACCAGTCAATGGAAAGCTTTTCACTCAGTTGGGAAATTAGAAATCATATGATTTATTTACATTTATATAAATTCTTAGAAATGTATACATAAAGATCACTAAAAATCATCAAACAAAGACAATACTTGCTTAAAGTGATAAAAATACACTCACAAGGTAAATAAATACCGTTATTCAGATCGACATGTTTCGGATCGACGGCATTCTCAAGACCTATAATGATACAAATATTTTCGCAATAAAACGTATTCGTTGAAAACAGGTAAAGATAATCACGGGATCTCATTTATAATATAATAAAGTGCAATAATAAAATGGATATTTTTGAACGTGAATTATTTTATGCTATTGTTTCTTATTCTGCAGAGCATCTCTTTCCAAATTGTACAAGTTCTTTGAACCTAGTTTTATGCTTTTTGTTTGTCATTGTAATTGATCTCTGCTATATGTTCTTTGATCTTAGTTTTAAGCTTTCTCTTTGTCATAAATAATTGTATTTAAATCAATCAAGTATGTTTTATGATATTCATTACATTTTTTCTTTTCTTTATAGGTAAGTTTTCTATGCATTTTGTTGCTTGCAGTTGAAAACAGCTTTTAAAGTAAGCTCTTTTAAAATATTTTATGATGAACATATTGTTTATATAACTTAGTTTAACAAAGAAATGCTAATCGTAGTATTTTTATGCGTTTCTAATGGATGTAAACTGTATGTAATTTCTTTAAATGTTTAAATGGATGTTTCTTTATTTACTATATATACTTCGTAGTACGTGTTAAAATCACATACTTATAATATATGTTATGCGTGATACGTGTGTACGTATGTGAGTTAATATATACTTATTTTTTGTGCGGTGAACTTAATCTTTATAATAGGGATATAATATATAGAACTTAATCTTCTATATATTATGTTCCTTTTTTAAACGTCTGCCATATCTTAGAGAATTTATTATTTTTTTTTATTACTTGAATTATTTAATATTGTAGAAATATTTTTTATTATAATCTTTAAAAAAACTTTTCAAATAAATCTTTTTAAGTATATAACATTAAAAATATAATACTTAGCCAGATTTTAAAAGGTTTTAGTTAAATATTATCCCTACTTTAACAGAAAAGTACATATATATCCAAATTTTACAATTTTGTAATCAGTAAAGTATGTAATAAATATTCAAAAAAGCTTACAAAGCTAATTTAATTAATTTATTAATTGTTGAAAATAGTTAGGTTTTAAATTTTCATTTCAATCTATAATACTTACCGCATTTTTAGCCAGTATTCTTTTAAATATTAACCCTACTTTAACCAAAGATTACATACGTTTCTAAATGCTATTTCTCATTTTTTAAGTGTCGATAAACAGATGTTTTGACATATAATCAATATTTTTAGACCTGATATTTTTATACATTTATTCGTTTTATATTAAGTTCCTCGTATGTAATCTCGAAAAATGCTTTAAGCATCCATAAATATTTTTTCTCATGCCCAAACTTTGGATCGCTTGGAACCTTTAAAGTTGTTTTTTATATTATAATTTACAATCTATTATTCTCTTGTGCAACATTTTTCTTGTATCTATTTTATTTACTTCAAACTACAAACAATATGTTGGGAAAGATTTAGCAGGCATTTATAACCTGACATTGTTAATCTGACTCTGCGTACTAAAAAGTGAGACAGGCCTGATTTATATTATTAGGACAGTTTTAGGTAGAGGAGCTCCATCTATATCTGATATTTGGAACTAAAATAACGAAGCGTAAAAAAATGCTAATTCCACCGCCTGCTTATTATTAAATTTATGTTAGTTCATTTTATGACAATTTGTAATAATTAAGTTTTATTTTATACTTTATGTATTGCATAAAAAATTGTAATACATTAAGTACCTATCGAGTGAACTCTTAAATTGCTTTTGTATTATTTTAAAGCAACAAAAGTTTAACCTTCTGTAGAATAAAATAAATAATTAAAAGAATTTGCCAAGTTTCTAATCAGTAAAATACGTAATAAATACTCGGAAGAACTCTCAAAACTTAATTAATTTATTAAATTGTTGAAAACAGTTTTTTAATTATTGTACATAACAAATACTATACAAATGTAACCAACAATTTCCATATTAAAAGTATATTACCTCTGCCAGTTTTTAAATCGTTTTATTTTAACTATTATCTCTACTTTAAACGAAGAGTATATATATTTCTAAACCCCATTTCTCATTTTTTAAAGTACAGAAACAGATGTTTTGACACATAATCAATATTTTTCGACCCGATATATTTATTTATTTATTACCTTTATTTTAAGTTCCTTGTATCTCGAAAAATGCTTAAAGCATCCATAAGTATTTTTTCTCATGGTCAAAACCTTGAATCGTTTGACTACTTTAAAGTTGTTTTTATATTCTTTATTCTATCAAGTTTCTCACGTGAAACATTTTTCTTGTATCTGTTTTATTTACTTCAAACTAAAAACAATATGTTGGGAAATATTAAGTAGGCATTGATACCCTGACATTGTTAACCTGCCTCGGCATATTGCATAGTGAGACAGGCCTGATTTAGAGCATTATGGCAGTTTTAGATAGACGAGCTCCATCTAAAGCTGGTATTGTGAAATAAAACAACGAAGTGTAATAAAAAAATTCTAATTCCACCGTCTACTTATGATTAAATTAAATCATTCCATTTCATGACGCTTTTTAATAATTATGCTTTATTTTATACTTTATGTATTGTCTAAAAAAATTGTATTACATTGGGTAACTTTTGAGTGAACTATGAAATTGCTTTTGTAATATTTTATAACAACAAAACTTTAACGTAAAATATATAAAAAACATTCAAAAGAACTCTCAAGATTTAATTAATAGATTAAATTGTTAAAAAACAGTGTTTAAATTTCCATACGTAACTAATGATATACATACAACAATTTGCATATTAAAACTATATTACTTAGGCAGATTTTAACATGTTTCCTTTTAACACTTATGTCAACGACCAAAATTTGCCCTTGTCTCCAATAACCAGGGTAAACCGGTACCTGCTGCGATTTTAACATATGTGAGCAATAAAACACCCCTATTTTCTAAAATATTGCCCGCCTTTGGAGAAGAGAAATTTGATGCATTTTTAGGAATATTAATTAAATTAGGTGTCATCGATCCGTTATATGGAGCAAGGATCAGTATAAACCGATTCTGGAATATTCTTAGATTTATTCGGTCTGACAACCAGATCACTCGAGGAGGACATTTTCAAAATGATAAAACTGTTGCAATTCCTGATTTATGATTTATATATTTTCTAAATTATAACCTATTGAAAAAATACAAACTGACGGAAAACTTAACGGTTGACGAGCAGTTATTTTCTTATCGCGGAAGAACAAGGTTAAAAAAATACTTTCATCTCAACTGGATAAACATGGGATCAAAATATGGTGGGTAAATGAAGCAAAAAATTATTATCCCCTCAACAGGCGCGAAAAACAGGTTCAGACCGTGAAATAAACCAAGGTGAAAGAGTTGTGAACGACTTAGCCGCCACATTCAAGGATTCTAAACGAAACATAAACACGGACAATTCTTTTTTCTCTTTATTTGGGCAACCAAATATTATACTGGAAGTTAAAAATGGTTGGCACTTTGAAAAGGAACAAACCTTATATTCCGCAAGAAATGAAACCATGTAAATCGTGCAAGTTATAGTCACATAATTTGGATTTCATAATGACGTAAGTATGTGTTCTTATGTTCCGATAAGAACAAAGCTGTCATTCTAATGTGTATTATGCATTATGATAAAACCATCACGGGACCAAAAGAAAAACCCGAAATGAGTCAATAAATATTTTTCGACTCAATATTTTTATTTAATTAATCGTTTTATTTTAATTTCCTTGAATGTAATGGCGAAAAATTCTTTAAGCATCCATAAATATTTTTTTTTTCTTGACAAATCCTTTAATCGTTTGAATCTTTTAAAGTTGTTTTTATATTATTTTTTTCAGTCGATTATTTGACGTGAAAAGTTCCTCGTGTATGTGTTTTTCTTACTTTAGACTAAAAACAATATGGTGGGATAGATTTAGTAAGAATTGATAACCTGTCTTTGATAATCAGTCCTGCGTATTCACAAGTGAGACAGGTCTGATTTAGATCATTATGACAGTTTGAGATAAAGGAGCTCCATCTATAGCTGATATTTGGAACTAAAACAGCGAAGGGTTAGAAAATTCTAATTCCACTATGAGCTTATTACTAAATAAAAAAAAAATCAATCCGTTTCATTTAGTGCTTTATGTATTGTTTAAAATAATTGAATTACATTAAGTATCTTTCGAGTGAACTTCGAAATTGCTATCGTAATATTTTACAAAAAACAAAATTTTTCTTCTATAATAGAAAATAAATAATTAAAGGTATTTGGTAATTGTTTAAACAGTATTAAATATTAAAAAAAGCTCGCATAAGTAATTAATTTAGTTTATTTATTAAATTGTTCAAAAAGAGCTAGAGTTTAAATTATCATATGTAGCAAATATTGTACAAACAATTCCATATTAAAACTACATTACTTAGCCAGATTTTAAAATATTTTCATTTAAACATTAAGCCTACTTTAACCGAAGAATACATATATTTTGAAACCCAATTTCTCATTTTCTAAGCATTGATAAACAGATTTTTTGACATGGGCATTTCCACGAGCACTTTTCATGTAAGTCACATACTATGATTTTGACAACCTGTATTTTAGAAAGGAAAATGTGACTTATTTTATGGGAGATATCTCATCAATTGAAAAAGATGAAGCAAACTTTTATAAATTAACGGTAGCCAAAAAGCATAGTATGTGACTTACACGACAAGTGCTCGTGAAAATACCCACATATAATCAATATTTTTCGACCCTATATTTTCCTTTACTTAAACGTTTTATTTTAAGTTCCTTATATGTAATCTCGAAAAATGCTTTAAGCATATATAAATATTTTTTATCATGGCCTAACCTTGAATCGTTTGAAGCCATTACAGTTGTTTTTATATTATTAATTTCCATAGATTTTCTCACTTGAAACTTTCTTCTTGTATCTTTTTTATTTACTTCAAGCTAAGAACAAAATGTTGTGAAATATTACGTAAGCATTTAAATATTGTTCTACTTTAATCGAAAAGCACATATATTTCTAAACCATGTTTCTCATTCTTTAACTGCCGATAAGCAGATGTTTTGACATATAATCTATATTTTTCCATACGATATTTTTATTTATTTATTCATTTTATTTTAAGTTCCTTAAATGTAGTCTTGGAAAATTCTTTAAGCATCCATAAATATTTTTTCTCATGCCTAACCTTGAATAGTTTGAAGCCTTTAAAGTTGTTTTTATATTATTATTTCTAATGGATTTACACGTAAAACATTTTTCTTGTATTTCTTTTATTTACTTCAAACTAAAAACAATATGTTGTGAAATATTACGGAATCATTTAAATATTATTCCTACTTTAATTGAAAAGTACACATATATTTCTAAACCCTTTCTCTCATTCTTTAACTGCCGATAAACGGATGTTTTGACAAATAATCAATATTTTTCGACTCGACATTTTTGTTATTTATTCGTTTTAAGTTCCTTGCATGTAACCTCGAGAAACGCTTTAAACTTCCATAAACATTTTTTCTCCTGGCCAAACCTTGAATCATTTGAAGCCTTTAAACTTGTTTTTATATTGTTATTTTTAATCGATTTTCTCACGTCAAACTTTCTTCTTGCATCTCTTTTATTTACTTCAAACTAAGAATAATATGTTGTGAAATATTACGGAAGCATTTAAATATTATTCCTACTTTAATTGAAAAGTACACATATATTTCTAAACCTTTTTTCTCATTTTTTAACTGCCGATAAACAGATGTTTTGACATATAATCAATATTTTTCGACTCGACATTTTTCTTATTTATTTATTTTAAGTTCCTTGCATGTAATCTGGAGAAATGCTTTAAACTTCCATAAATATTTTTTCTCATGGCCAAACCTTGAATCATTTGAAGCCTTTAAACTTGTTTTTATATTATTATTTTCAATCGATTTTCTCATGTCCAACTTTCTTCTTGTATCTCTTTTATTTACTTCAAACTAAGAACAATCTGTTGTGAAATATTACGGAAGCATTTAAATATTATTCCTACATTAATCGAAATGCACATATATTTCTAAACCCTGTTTCTCATTCTTTAACTGCCAATAAATGGATGTTTTGACACATAATCAATATTTTTCGACCCAATATTTTTATTTATTTATTCGTTTTATTTTAAGTTCCTTGTATCTCGAAAAATGCTTTAAGCATCCATAAATATTTTTCTCATAGCCAAACCTTGAATGGTTTGAAGCCTTTAAAGTTGTTTTTTATATTATTGTTTTAAATCAATGTTCTCACGTGAAACATTTTAGTTGTATATCTTTTCTTCACTTCAAACTAAAAATAATATGTTGTGAAAGACTAAGTAAACATTGATAACCTGAAGTTGTTAACCTGCCTATTCGTATCCAAAAGTGAGATAGGTTTGCTTTAGAGCATTATGACAGTTTGAGATGGAGGAGCTCCATCTATAGCTGGTATTTGGAAATAAAACAACGAAGTGTAATACAAAAATTCTAATTCCACCGTTTACTTATGATTAAATTAAATTATTCCATTTCATGACGCTTTTTAATAATTAAGCTCTATTTTATACTTTATCTATTGCCTAAATAAATTGTATTATGTTAAGTAACTTTTGAGTGAACTTCTAAAAAAAAACCTGAACTTGTGGCTGTACGATCCATGAAAGATCAGGACCTACAGTGCCGAACTCTGTGTACTTGACCCTGGGCCTCGAGGTGCTATGCAGCATGTGCCCCGGCCAGGTGGTCAACCCAATGCCAGACCCTCGGTGGTTAGTTCCCAAGCAAACTTGGTACTCATTTTATCGATCCGAAGGGATGAAAGGTTGGGTGAACCTTGCCCAGCCGGGAGCAGAACTCGCGACCACTAGTGTGGCAGACAGACGTGCTGAAACTTCTGAATTACTATTGTAATATTTTATAACAACAAATCTTTAACGTAAAATATGTAATAAATATTCAAAAGATATCGCAAAATTTAAATAATTTATTAAATTTTTGAAAAATAGTGTTAAAATTTTCATACGTACCTAATGATATACAACACTTTCCGAATCAAAGCTATATTATCCAGATTTTAACATGTTTTCATTTAAATCTTATAACTACTTTTATCTTACATGTATTTCTAATTCCTATTTCTCATTTTTACGTGTTGGTAAACAGATGTTTTGATATATATTCAATATTTCTCGATCCGATATTTTTATTTATTAATTCGTTTTATTTTAAGTTTCTTGGATGTAATCTCGAAAAATGCTTTAAACATACATAAATATTTTTTCTCGTGACCAATCCTTCAATCGTTTGAAACCTTTAAAGTTGCTTTTATATTATCCTTTGCAATTGATTTTCTCACTTGAAACATTCTTCATGTATCTGTTTTATTAACTATACACTAAAAACAATACGTTGGGATATCTTTAATAGGCATTGATAAGCTGACATTGTTAATTTGCTCCTGCGTATTGCAAAGTGAGATAGGCCTCATTTAGAGCGTTATGACAGTTTGAGACAGAGGAGCTCCATCTAAAATTGATATTTAAAAAAACAAAACAACGAAGTTTAATATAAAAAATTCGAATTTCACAGCCTACTTATGATACAATTTAAATCAGTCCATTTTATGTCACTTTGTAATAATTAACTTATATTATGTACTTTATGTATTATCTAAAATAATTTTATTACATTAAGTACCTTTCGGGTGCACTTCAAAATTGATTTCGTAATATTTTAAAACAACAAATGTTTAGCCTTCTATAGAGCAAAATAAATAACTAACAAAATTTGATAAGTTTTTAATAAAAAAATATGTAATAAATATTTAATAGAGCTCGCAAAATTTGATTAATTTACTAAATTGATAAATAACATTTCGTGTTTAAATAGACATGCGTAACAAATCTTTCCAACAACAATTTCGAAATTAAAACTATATTACTTAGTCAGTTTTTAACATGTTTTAGTTAAATATTATCCCAATTTTAACCGAAAAGTACATATGTTTCTAAATCCTATTTCTCATTTTTTCAAGTGTGGATAAACCGATGTTTTGACATATAATCAATATTTTTCGACCGAATGTTTTTGTTTATTTATTCGTTTTATTTTAAGTTCCTTGTATGCAATCTCGAAAAATGCTGTAAGTGTTCAAAAATATTTTCTATCATCGCTAAACATTTGACCGTTTGAAACCTTTAAAGTTGTTTTTCTATTATTATTTTCAATCGATTTCTCATGAGAAACATTTTTCTTGTATCTCTGTTACTTACTTCAAACTAAAAGCAATATCATAGTACTTAATATTTTCTATAAATTATAAAAATAAATTTAAAAGGCAAAAAATACCTTTATTTATTCACATTCGACATGTTTCATTGCATCCGATGGCAGCATTCTCAAAAATTAAAATGATGCAATATATTCGCAAAAAAATTTTTTAACTGAAAAACTAGTAAACAAAAATCGTGCGAACACAAGCATGGGGAAATTAACTATAATATTAACAAGTAAACATTAAATTTAAAAAATCAAAAAAACCGACTGCGTAAAAAGCGAACTAATTAATTCTTTCTCATCAATGTGAAACTATTTTTTATATTACTTATCTATTTTTTTTATTTACTTGTATTGAAGACTTTTGAGTTGTGTTTAATTGTTAGCTCCTATCGATAAACACTGTTTTGATGAGGCCTATAGATGTCTATGATGGTAAGAGTTGCAGTAAAGCTAGAGATCCTATCTACACAAGTTCCTGGTTGTGTGATATTTAAACTGAGCTTCTGACTGTAAAATAGTGAATGAAACATCGTCTTCATTTTGAAAGACGTCTCCAAAGATATGCCACTCAATAGGGTGCGTATTTTTTTTCATCTCTACCACCATTTTCTATTTTACGGCCGCCATTTTGAACTTATAAAAAACAAAACCTAGCCCATAACCATCGGACGGTTAAGACGAATCGATAGAGACCTTATTCATTAAAATTCATCCAGCCGTTGGGATGTTTCGAGGGTATAAAGAAATCCACATACCCAGATACGCGTGAAACACATAACCCATCTTGGCAGTCCGGTAAAAATTGATATTGTCGAACCTGAAATTATTTTATATTATTGTTTCATTATTCTGTATAGCATCTCTTTGTAGATTTTAGGAAGCTCCATGGAGGCTGAATCATTGCATATATTCTCACTGCTTGAGAAATTTTCTATAGATTCTCGGATAATGGATGGAAAATAAAATCGTGATGGATAAATTATTCTACTTTTTTTAAAATTAAATTATAAAGGTTCTGTGTTATATAGTCTTCCTAATGGTGTAGTTTTCTTATTCTATTTGATGTCTGCTATATGTTCTTTAATCCTAGTTTTGAGCTATATCTTTGTCATTCCTATATAAAATTGCACTTTTCCATCTTCTTTTGTGTAAGGTATTTCATATACACCTGATAATTGATTTGGCACTATTGGGTCCGTTTTCGTACATACTACGTCTTTTTAATTTTACGGATGGTTTTGAAACAATGGGGATATTGTATTTATTGAGTTTATATTTTGATCTTTCGAAGAAACCAGGAAAATATTCTAAAGACGATAACTTGGAATTTTGTACTAATTACCTTTCTTCTTATTCCTCATGCTCTTAATTAATTTATTTATTGTACTTTCTTTATACCTATTGTTTCTTGCGATGTCATATATTTAATTTATTTCGTTATCTAATTGTTCTGGGTACAGACTGTTAAAGCTCTTTTGGTAGAATGTCTTAATTTGTATGAAAAATTTGCTTGAGCGTTATGAGGTATAGTGGACTGATTGGCTATGAGTTTTCTGTAAACAGCACAGTGCGTTTTGATTAATAATCCAACAAAATAAGGTCTTTTACCATTCTGTTCCATTTCGAATGTAAATTTAATTTTAGAGTCAAGGCTATTAATCTGAATTAAAAGGCTATTGATTAAGGTATCTGCATGTTGCCATATGATAAAAATATCAAGTACGTATCTGATCCATGTATGGGTAATATATTGTATAGTATACAGCAGATATTGGTATTTAATAGTTTATAAAAACAATCCGTTGTGAAATATTATGTAAGCATTTAAATATTATTGCTATTTTAACCGAAAAGTGCATATATTTCTAAATCCTATTTCTCATTTTTTATGTGTGGATAAACAGATGTATTGATATATAATCAATATTTTTCGACAGGATATTTTCATTTATGTATTCGTTATATTTTATATTCCTTGTATGAAAAATCGAAAAATGCTTTATGCATCAATAAATGTTTTTCCTCATGACCAAACCTTGAATTGTTTGAAGCTTTTAAACTTGTTTTTATATTATTATTTTCAATCGATTTTCTTCAGTGATACATTCTTCTTGTATCAGTTTTATTTACATTAAACTACTAACATTATGTTAGGAAATATTACGTAAGCAACGATAACCTGTTCGGTCTATTGACAGTCTTGATATAAAGTATTATGACAGTTTGAAATGGAGGAGAAGCTCCATCTGTAGCTGATATCTGGAATTGAAAAAAAAAAAACTGTAATTTTACCGTGCGCTTATTACGGGATTAAACAAGTTGTATGTGCCAATCTCAAAACTTTCTTCTATCTATAAGTTTTAATCTTTCAAAATGTTGTTACAAATGTCAATGGACGATTCTCAAAAGGTGGGCACTGGACACACGTCATAACTTTAAGCCTTTCAACAATAACTTTAATTATCATTGACTTTATTATTTTTTTTTTTTTTACACTGAGTTTTTAATTCTATTCAGAGACAGAAAATGACATAATTTATTGTAAAAACTTTGTATAAATATCTAAATATGCTAAAGAGGCCAGTTTTGGACATTCATAACGTTAACTGCGCCAATGTACCACCAAGAAAAAGAGTTTTAACTTGCTTCCAGGTGGTTCTAATGAGAAACAACGAATGCATAAAGGAAACGAATGATTTTTTGATAATTTCGTTAACAAATGGAAGGCTGATTTAATGCTTTTTTGAAGATAGAAGGACTTTTCTATAAAGAATTTTTCTGTATTTTGTTATGTCCAAAAGTGACGTACGCCACAAAGCTATCATTTCCACGAAAAATACATCAAGTAAATACTTTAAACTCTTTTATCTAACTTTAAAATCATTTTTTAAGAAAATTTAAATTATTTGTATGTGTTTTTGTAAGATTGTTTTGCAATGAATGCACTTTTCTGAAATAAGAAAGTGGAATGTCCGAATCGGGTAACGATGGAAACGTCGATTTTATTTTCGGTAAATTTATTTTTAAAGATGATATGGTGTCCTGAAGCGTATAAAAAGATATTTATTATAATGTTTTATCGTTATTATAATGTTTGAATCAATTTGTTAATTAATTTTACCTGATATCCATTATCACCTGCAATACGTTTAATTTTCTCTAATTCATCCCTCAGATTTATATCGGAAGAAATCCTGAAAGCACGATTAATTAGGAACCTGAAGTTGGATAATATATAAGGCATTTGGGTGCATGCATCGGAAGGTATAACGTTTAAATCCGTTATAGGTTTTCAGTAAACTGAACGAATTAATTCATTCCCCTTTCTCTGTAACTTTAAAGTTGTTTTTATATTATTATTTTCAATCAATTTTCTATCGTGGAACTTTTTCTTGTATCTTTTTTATTTAAATTAAACTAAAAACAATATTTTGGGAAACATTAAGTAGGCATTGATAACCTGACATTGATATCCTGCCACTGCGTATTGAAAAGTGAGAAAGACCTGACAGTTTGAGTTAGAGGAGCTTTACCTATAGCCGATGGTTGGAAATAAAACAAGAAAGCGTGATAAAAGAAATCTAATTCGACCGCCTAATTAGATTTTGTACTTTACGTATTGTCTAAAAAAATTGTAATACATTAAGTACTTTTCGAGTGCACTTCGAAATTGCTTTCGTAATATTTTATAACAACAAAAGTTAACCTTCTATGGAAGAAAATAAATAATTAAGTGAATTTCACAATTTTTTTAATGCATAAAGTATTTTATAAATATTCAAAAGAACTCTTAAAATTTAATTAATGCATTAAATTACTGTTAGTGCTTAAATTTTCATACCTAGCAAATATCATACAAAAGTACACAGCAATTTTCATATTAAAACTATATTACTTAGCCAGATTTTAACATGTTTTGTTTTAAATATTATTTCTACTTTAAACGATGAATATATCTATCTATTTCTCATTTTTTTAGTACTGACAGATAGTATTGAACAGATATTTTAACATATAATCAATATTCTTCGACCCGTGATTTTTATTTATTTATTCATTTTATGTTACCGTCCCTGTATGTAATCTCGAAAAAGGCTTTAAGCATCCGTAAATATTTTTTCTTATGGACAAACCTTGAATCGTTTGAAGCCTTTAAAGTTCTTTATGTTATTATTTTCAATCGATGTGTTCTCACGTGAAACATTTTTCTTGTATATGTTTTATTATCTTTATGAAAAACAATGTGCCGAGAAAGATTATGTAAGGATTGAGAAACTGCCACATAACGCGCTATGTTTTGAAGTATTTGACAGATAACTTTATGAAACAGTACAGTGTTTGTGGATTTGTAAATTTCATTTTACCTTAAATAATAAATCTTGTGTTTATATGAACGAGGTTAAGGCTCCGCTGCACTGAAACTCCCCGATCACGAAATCCCATGTTAGCCTATGGGAAAACTTCGAATCGCGATCATTCATTACCTAATATAATTATTAAGACACTGTTTTCACCATCAGAAAGTAAACGACAGATGCCGATGATGTGCGTTTTTAAAAATTAACTCCGTAAATTCTAAGAACATGAAAAATACCTATAAACGTTGAAATTTCCATTTGATTAAATTTTATCATTTCCTCAAAAATACATAAAATTTACGGAGGAAATTAGTAAAAACGCACATCATCGTCATCGGACGTCAACTTTTTGATGGTGAAAACGGTATTTTAATAATTATATTAGGTAATGAGTAATCGCGCATCGAATTTTCCCCATAGGTTAACATGGGATTTCGTGATCGGAGAGTTTTAGTGCAGCGGCCCCTTAAGCCCATAAAGAATGCAGTAAAAAATTATTAGACAAACGTTTATCTGTTTCTATGTTCTATACGTATATTAAATTTTAACTTCCAAATGCGTCATTTTTTAAAAAATTATAATTAAATAGATTTTAAAAGAATAAAAAAGGTTAAAATATTGGGGTTTGCACGAATAGGGTGTTGAAGATATAAGTTTAGATATATATATTTTTAATAACAAACAAATTGTGGATTCAAAAGCCACAGATGGAGAGTGCTTTTACGAAATATGAAGCATATGTAGGTAAAAGAAGCATGTAATAAAGTAGAATAAAATGGAAATAAAATAATATAAATATATTTCTTTTAACATGCTTTCGATAAAATTCACTAAAAGGTAGAAAAAATTTATTTTTTACCAAATTTACGCATTACCAAATTTAGTGATATTTCGCCAAGTTGGCCAAAATTTGGCAATATTGTGGCAATATTGTGGTAATGTGCAATTAGTACTTTTCAACCAATACCCATTTGAAGCTGATAATGAATTTTCCATAGGAAATCAAACTACGATTGAGTAACCATTAACTTTATGTAGTGCTAGTTTAACCTTAAATAGAGTGTTTGCGATGTCTTTCGAAAATGGAAGGCGCTGGGGGGCAGACGCCCCCTTTGCACATTTAGGGAGTGAATTGTGAAAAATTCTGAAACGCGTGTTTATACGTTTAATTATACTATAGGCATGTAAAATTTCAAGATTTTATTTCCAGTGGTATGTGAGACATGGTGATTTTTTTTTTTAATTTTAAATATGCCCTTTATTGATCGATTAAAAAAACATCAATATCCAATTCATGCATTGCGCTCTGGAATACATATATATTCCAAATTTCAAAGCTCCATGTTAACAGGAAATTGGTGAAAAATAAGTAACAAAATTTGTCTGTCACAAACAGAATTCTAAGTTAAAAGAAAGCATGTAAAAGCAGGACAAGGTCTGACAAGCTTGAATATCCGCGAAGTTGGAATGAGCTATATTTCTGCCTGAGACTTCTCACTCTCATAGTGCTTCGTTCGGTGATTTACGGTTCATGTAAAAAATCTTAATTAACATTGTTTGATGGTTATAATAGCATGTTTCCAGAAATGAATAAAACATTTTCGCGCATCCAATTGTCTTTTTGACGTCGTGATTTGCTACAATCTATTTTGTGCATTTAATGACAGTTTTGTACATATTTTCTGTGACTTTTGGAACTATAATCTTATTTATTTATTTATTATTAAGCAAATATAATTATTATATATCTTTTCAGCAAATCGCAATTTCCACCAATGTTTTTTTTTTTTTTTTTTAATTATTATTAGATAGCTTTCATTACAAAAAGTAAAAAGCAACCAATTCCGGAGCAAAGCAATTCCGGAAAATTTTGCTATATTTTCAGCGATCATGACCCCAAGACCCAAAAAGCACCTCTATGATCAAATGTTGATTTATATATATATGGGGCATTCTCACAATCTTTTGACTTTTATGTCCCTGAATAACAATTTTTGTTTTAATACACTTTCTTGTGTTTTTTTTTATTTCATATACTGGAGAACATCATTGCATGATTTCATAGCAACAACTAGATAAATAAGTTTTGGAGCTGTCTGTATAAAATTGTTTCAATAAAAGTAATTCAATGTAATTTTTTTCCGAAACGGGGACAATTGTTTTTTATAAATATGTAGCAAAAAATTAACCTGCATACATTTTTATGGTTGATATTATTTTTTGAACTCTGTCCCTGGGTTTTTCTTCCTTACTGTCCCTCTTGCTAAACTTATACAGGAAATCACTTCAGATGCAGGCGCAGAAATTTTTTCAAGTTTTTCTCATGCAGAGAAGTATGCTAGAGAAAGAATGCCAAAAATTTTTCGACAGGAAATTTACTGCAGAATTTAAATCAGCATGTAAATATCAATTTCAAGATTATTTCTGCACTTTTCGAGGTAAATAAATAAAAAAATAATATTTACTCCAATGTTAATAACTGTTTCTAAAAATCAATGAACATGGTGGCGATCGCTTAGTCTTAACATGATTTGCCTAAACATAGATGGTAATTTTCCTTAGCGTTCTATCCTTATCATCCCTTTTTTTCCCATTTCGTCCGTTTCATCCTATACCGTCTCCATTTTTTACCTTACCGTCCCTTCTTTAGCATTCTTTAAGATAATGTTATACAAAAATCTATATTAAAAACACTACATTTTTATTATTTCTTATTTGAATGTCTTGAGGGTACTATACAAATTCATTATAAGTATAAATTTAGAAGAAAATAAAAAGTTATAGCGGTAAAATGGTAAGGAAAATTAAACTTGCAAGTTTAACTTAACCTCAGCTACATAAGAAAATTTTCGCTGCTGAACATTTTTTCTTTATTTTGAATCATTAAGGCATTCGTCTATCAGATTAAAATGTTATTTTAGCAAGTTTAATTTTACCAGATTTTTATTCCCGAAAGTCAAAAGATTGTGAGAATGCCCCATATATATGAGACGTGAGTTTCAAGACTCGCCTTATCCAGAAAATCAGACTTTGGGAAATCGCGAAAATCCTCTGACTGCGTCCATTGGTTTTCATTGTAAACCGAGATTTTACAATGCCAGAAATACAGGATAAAACTAGTTTTTGTGCAGAGTGTTGTGTTTTTTCATTGCAGGTTTACTAATAGAATAGATTGATAGAGAAAATGAGATTTTTCGAATTTTGGATAAGGAAGGTTTTGAAACTCAAGTCCTCATAATATATATATATATATATATATATATATATTCATGCTGTAACATAATACTTAGGAACCAATTTTGATGTAACTTAGCACATGTGCAGGACTCACAAAGATTTCGACAATGTTAGTTAGCCAAGCTATCCGACAAATTGTTTCACAATGGCGGCCTGATTACGAAAATATAAAACTTGAACATTCAAAAAGATGTACAAAATAATTATTATAAAAAAATGTACTTTATGTATATGACCTTGATACAAGGATTGCGGATTATTTTTTGCTTCGCTTTTGTCTTTTAAAATGTGTGAGATATAGCAGTTTGAAATTCGAAATCAACTAACATTTTGAAGCTATCTATTTTTTTACGCTGTAGCAGTAGAACCCGTATTTATGAACAGATTAGGATATGATTGAACATACGTATAGGATTTAAAAGGTCTCGACCGAGTTCGTTAGCCAGATTTATCCTCCATCTTGTTTCAAACTGGGAGTCAGTAATAAATTTCAAATTCAAAAATATGTTTAATTAAATTAGAAATTCATTTTATCCCTTTAAGTATTAAAAGTTGATACAAGGATTCCGTAGTATATTTGTTTTAAATTCCAATGCTATTTCAATACTGACGCTAACTGCGAATCATCTGTAATCTTATTCCATGCATTTTAGATTCATGTGTCATTAGCTGAATTCTTAAAATAAGGAAAATAGAAGCTACCTGTTCCTCAAAGTACAGGTTGAAAGGGTTTTTTTTATTATTATTTGAAAGGAACCTTTAAAGTATCCAGTATTTATTCCGATTTTAAACATATATTTCCTCTTAAATAGTGCTGTTACTTTCATCTTATTGTACGCAAATTTAAAAAAATTGTTTAATATTTTTTTCATACATGCTTTTTCATATGTGCTTTGTCCATACTTTTTAATCAATATTTTTCGACACCGGGTTTTTCTTTATTTATCTGCTTAATTTTGAGATCTTTGCATGCATTACCGACAAATGCTTGAAGTAACTGTAACTATTTCCTTACATGTTTACAAATACTAGAATGGTTAGAATCGTTCGAAATTTTTAAAGATTTGCATGTATTACAATAAATTTTCTCACATGAACATACTCCTTGTATCAAGTTTACTTTCTCTAAACTAAAAATAACATGTCATGTTTAAACTAAAAATAACATGTCGGGAAATTTTATGTATGTATTCGTGTCACATGATTTGGAATTTGTAGTACATTAGAAAATAATTGCAAAAAACATCAAAGTGTATGCTTTAGTAAATTTTATGTTTGTACTTGTACATTTAGAGTGGACTTTATGGTATTTTGTTTAATTAATTAATTAATTAAAATGAAATATTAAATCGCATAGGTATAAAAATCAGACGAATTTAATAACGGAAATAATAAAACACGTATTGAACAAGCGGTAAAAGTTATTGGGAAAAAAAATAAACACTATTGTAACGTCAAAGATTTTGGAACTACAAAATATAACTTCCACAAATTCTTTAAATCTCAACTCCAGACATATCTTCAAAATATAGAATATACTACTTCTGCAAAAGATAAATTTAAATAAAAATCTAGGTAATGTGATATTAAGTGAGGTAGAGAAAAGTTTGTGTTACATTTTACCACATTTAGAGACAAGTATAAACAAATTAGCAGGTGTGTGGACAACCCTGGTTGAAAATTAAGCTTTATAGCTTGACAAATTAACTGTTCACGTTCGATCCTCCAAATTAAAGATCATTTCTCACAATTTGCAAAGCTCAATGACACATTCCATATTTCAAACGAGAAAATTTTCTCGAATCGATTATTATTTGCATATTTCTCTGTAGAAACATTAAACATAGGAATAGATGATTCGTTGACCATGTATAAATATTCTTTGAGTTTCACTCCATATAAGAAATCTAAAGTACATATTTATAAGCCTAAATCTAACACTTTTTGCGAATTTTAATACATAAGCTAAAATCTTTAACAATGATTTAACGCACAAATACGTACAAACACGACACAAAGAATCGCATACTATCGTTTCGAGGATTCCCGGATGCCCTTCCTCGGTGACCTTATTTCAAACTAAAATTTTGTGTGTTAAAAGGCTGCGTATATACTGATATCCATTGAAAAATATTTAAGCATTCACTTTGTCTGGCTGTTTGGCTGTCCGCACTCTAATTCTCCTAAATATTCTCGTAATGCAATGTAATTGGTAAAAGTTATTTAGGTATATCGTGGCATGTTCCGTATTGAAAATGAAGCGAGTAGCATTTATAGATACTTTACAGGATCACCCTAAAGAAATCTGTTTTACATATGGCTTATGAAGAAAACCATTTACAGCATATTTTAATGACGTTGCAGTACCTCAAACATATTGAAATTGATATGCATCAATGAAGTGCACTACAAACTGCTTACTAGAGAATATGCTGTGCATTGCATTTATTGTTCATTTCTAGGGACACAGAAACTAATTCGATTACAATATTGTCTCTGATCAATAATTGTTGGAAGTGCGTTATCAATTGTGGCATGTTTTATTTTTATTAATTTAACTAATTTTTTGTATATTGCTTGGATATTATAAATTCTGTATATAATTAATTATACAGGGTCATGCGAATGTATTCGAGTACATTTTAGAATTTTGACGGAAAATGCTGAAGACAAAAAATAATGTAAAAATTTAAAAAAAGTGAACAAACTTTTCGCATACTATGTAGTATATGTACATAACTATCGATCATATACTGGGATGCAAAAAAAATTCGGCTTTTTTTGCAATTCTAGATAGTACATATTGAATTGGACATTTCAAGTGTGATAGGCGTTTTCCAAATTTCTTTATTAATCTAATCTTCTAACTTATAAACGGTTAAGTTTTGTTACGGAAACGAATGTGTTGGAAAGCGTTTTATAATCTGGACCTTGATGCATCATTTTTCTTTCTTGTTTATTTTTGTACCGTTTAATTACATTTACCTGTTGACTTTTAAAAGCACATATTGCATTAAAAGTAATTTATTTTTGCACAAATTACCTACTTTCTTTTAAATAATAATTCTACTTTGGTCGATAACTACATATATTTCCAAACCCTATTTCTCAATTTTAAGCATCGCTAAACAAATACTTTGACAAATAATCAATATTTTTCGACATGAAATTTTTCTTTGTTTATTTGTTTTATCTTGAGCTACTTGTATGTATTCTCTAAATATATTTTAAGCATCCGTAAATATTTTCGTTCTTACCCAAACCTAGAATTGTTTAAAGCTTTTAAAGTTGTTTTTTACAGTATTATTTTCAATCGATTGTTTCACGTCTAAAACTTTCCGTGTATCTATTTTATTTCAAACAGAAATTGTGTGTTTTAAAAGGCTGTGTATACATTGAAAATATTTCAGATAGCTTGTACTATTTTTAGAATATTAGAAGGATAATAAAGTACAATAGGTTCAGGTTTGTTCTTTAAAGGTAAAGTTTATTGTATGTTCAACTAATGTTGAACAAAAGAAGGAATTCAGGGAATATCAGTGGGGAAAATTTTCTTCTGTCTTTAGAAGATTGATTTCATGAAAAATTAGTTCCATGCACGGATGTACCGTGCAATACCTAACGCAATAAATAAAATCAAACATGATTTTCGCTTATACCTTGAAATAAATAGACGCTGATTAGGTTTTGGTGTAAATTGTCCAATAAATGGAAACTAAACTCTCAAGAAATCTCAAGAACTAAAGAAAGGAATTTTATCCAACTTCATATTCTGTTAAACCTTCACATAAATCGATCCTTATTAGGTTTGATTTATGTGTTTGATCTGCTATCCTCTATTATCCCTTATTTCACTGTAGCTATATCTGAAGAACGAATAGGTTGTCATTTAATTTTCGTTGCAGACAATTTAACTTACATACCTTTATTTATACGTATTCTTTTAATCTGTCCCGAAAGAGACATAATTTAAAAATATTCTAAATTCCTTTTCCTTTTTTTATTTTATTTTATTTAAATTATATTTACTATGTGGCTTTTACAGAAAGCTATTTTTTACATAAAATGAAATCTACTTTTTAAAATTTTTACCTATTTTCTCTTAACTAATAATTCTCCTTTAACCGATAGCTAAATGTATTTCAAAACCCAATTTCTCAATTTTAAGCATCGCTAAACAAATGTTTAGACAAAATATCAATATTTGTCGACATGAGATTTTCCTTTATTTATTCATTTTATTTTGAGTTACTTATATGTATTCTCGAACAAGATTTTAAGCATCCGCAAATACTTTTTCTCATAGCCACTATAATTCTTAGTTTTATTTTTACATTATTATTTCAATCGATTGTTTCACATCTTACAGTTTCCTTGTATCTATTTTACGTATTTCAAACTAAAATTGTGTGTTTTTAAAGGTGGCGCACATATTGATAATCTGTAAGATAGCTTGTACTATTTTTAGAATATAAGAAGGATAATTAAGTAAAATAGGTTCAGGTTTGTCCTTAAGGAATAAAGATTATTTTGTGTTCAACTAAACGTTGAACGAAAGAAGAAATTCAGGTAATATCAGGGAGAAATTTTTCTTCTGTCTTTCTCAAGATTGGATTCATTAAAGATTTCGATTTCCGGTTTCAGACTGATTTATACGTTTTAGAATGTCCTAAATACGATTTGACTGTTTTTGGAAAATGTCTGACTGTGAGTCTTTCTATCTGTGTGTCTGTCATTATATGACACACATTTTGTGTGCTCTCTACATTGTAAAAAAAAAAAACATTCTGTTAAAATACGGAAATTGTACTGGTAATCGAGACGCTAGTAATATGTCCTTATTTTAAGGAAAATTATTTCTCCTCTAAATTCCAGAAAAACGGAAATTTTCTGGAATTTACGGAAAAAAAATTCCCTTAAAATAAAGAAATAGTACTGGCGTCTCGATCTCCAGTATAATTTCCGTATTTTAGCGGAATTTATTTTACAGTGTATCTAATGCATGGACAAGTCCCGCAATATCTAATGCAAGAAATTAAATAAAGCATGATATTCTCTTAGACCTTGACACAAATAGACTCTGATTAGGGTTTGGTATAAATCGACCAATAAATGGTAATGCTACGCTGCATTTTTCACAAAATCAATGATAGCTATACCTCAAGAACAAATGTACGGAATTTCACCCAACTTCACATTATATTAGACCTTGATATAAATAGATCCTTGTTAGATTAGGTTAAATACCGACCAACACGTGTCGCTGGTATCCTCAGTTTTTTACAATTTCCGCGATAGCTATATCTCAAGAACAAATGGGATATCATTGAATTTTGGTTGCAGAGAATTTAATTTACATATACTTATTAAAGGTATTCTTTTAATTTGTCCCGTGAAAGTGTAATAATTTAAAGAAGATTTTAAGTTCGTTTTCCGTTTTATTCAATTCCTAGTATTAGTTCGAACTCTCCCTATATATTTATATATCCTGTTCAAATTTTCAATCGTTAATAAAATTCTTATTATTCATTCTATCAAGTTCAAATACATTTTTTAGAGCTTGTACTGGATAACACTTGATGTTAATGCAGTTTTTTGAAATATTAATTCATTAATTAAATTTAGTTTTATATGGGAGAAAAAAAAATTCAGATTCTTTTTTCATTCTGGGTTCTAGTCTGAATTAAGCAGGGAACAAAATAGAAACATGTGAAAATCATTGAAAAATAATAAGCATAACAAAATCTCATTAAAAATAATAATCCAACACCATATATAGAAAGGAAAATAGAAAATTGCAAGGAAATTAGCTTTCTATTTTGCCACTTAATATTGTGAATCTGTCATATGTACATTTTTATTTTAATTTATTTAATTTATTTAAATATTTATATTAATTTAATTATTTCATAAAAAGTAACTAAAATAAAATTTTTCTTTGTTGGCCTAAGTAGGAATTGACTTTATTTTATTTATGTTTTTTTATTACTTGTTTTTATTTTAAATTACTTTTACTATTTGGCTTTTACAAAAAGTTATTATTATTTTTTTACATATAATTTAATCTATTTTTGCAAGTTTTTACCTTTTTCTTTTAACTAATAATTCCTCTTTGAGCTATAAATACATGTATTTCGAAACCTAATTTCTCAATTTCAAGCATCGCTAAATAAATGTTTAGACAAATAATCAATATTTTCCAACATGAGATTTTCCTTTATTTATTCGTTTTATTTTGAGCTACTTGTATGTGTTTTCGTAAAATATTTTAAGCATCCGTAAATATTTTCTTTCATCGCCAAATCTAGATTTGTTTCAAACCTTTAAAGTTGTTTTTCCCGTTATTGTTTCAGTAGATTGTTTCATGCCTAGCAGTTTACTTGTATCTATTTTGTTTATTTTAATTTCGCGTTTTAGAATGTTGCGTATATATTGATAATCTGTTGAAAAGATGCATTTAGATTGTCTTGCTTTTTAGCTGTCCGCTCTCTACCTCGCGTAATTACACTCTGAATGCCATGTAGTTGATATATGTTGTTGAGGTTTGCCATGGCATGTTCCGCATCGAAAAAATAAGTGAGTAGTGTTTATAGTTCATTTACAGGGCACGTAAAAGAATTTCTTTACATTATGACGTATAGGGAGAAAGTTACTTAAAGCGTATTTTAATGACGTTACATTATTTCAAACATATTGAAATTAATATACATTACTGAAGAACAATACAATATATCTACTAAAGAATATGGTGTGCATAGCATTTATCATCGTTCTATTCTTGGGATACACACAAAAAAAAATTATTATATTATTGTCTATGACCAATAATAGTTGGAAACACGTTTTCAATTGTGGTATGTGTTTTAAATTTAACTAATTTTTTGCATATTAATTGGGATGTATAAATACTGTATATCACATACAGAGTTGCACGAATGTATTCGAGAACATTTCGGACTTGTGATGGAAACTGTTGAATGGAAAAAATCAAGTGTTTTATGCGTTTCAAAAATGAAAAATCTTTTTCCTTGCTATTTAGTATATGTACATATCTATAGATCAGATACGGGTCTGCACAAACTAATTTAGATACTTTTGCGACTACACATGCTAAAAATAAAAATTGCGTTTTCAAATTTGATAGACGTTTTCCAAATTTCTTTCTCAGTCTCATCTTTCAACTTATAAACGGTGAAGATTTGTTACAGTAATAAATGTGTTGGAAAGTTTTTGATAATCTAGGCTTGGATGCATGATTTTTATTTCTCGTTTATTTTTCTTTTGTTTAATTTACATTTACTTGTTGACTTTTTAAAAAATATATTACATTAAAACTAATTTACTTTTGCGTAAATTACCTATTTTCTTTTAAATAATAATTCGACTGTGACCGATAACTAGATATATTTCCAAACCCTATTTTTCAATTTTAAGCATCGCTAAACAAATGTTTTGACAAATAATCAATATTTTTCGACATGAGATTTTTCTTTATTTATTCGTTTTATTTTGAGCTACTTTTCGTATTTTCGTAAAATATTTTAAGCATCCGTAAATATTTTCTGTCATCGCCAAATCTAGAATTGTTTCAAACATTTAAAGTTGTTTTTCCCATTATTGTTTCAATAGATTGTTTCATGCCTAGCAGTTTACTTGTATCTATTTTGTTTATTTCAAACTAAAATTTTGCGTTTTAGAAGGTTGCGTATATATTGATAATCTGTTGAAAAGATGCATTTAGATTGTCTTGCTTTTTAGCTGTCCGCTCTCTACCTCTCGTAATTACACTCTGAATGCCATGTAGTTGATATATGTTGTTGAGGTTTATCATGGCATGTTCCGTATCGAAAAAGAAGCGAGTAGCGTTTATACTTCATTTATAGGGCACGCAAAAGGATTTCTATACATTTATGGCGTATAGGAAGAAAGTTACTTACAGCGTATTTTAATGACGTTAACTTGACGTATTTTAACGTATTTTAATGACGTACACTATTTCAAACATACTGAAATCAATTTACATCAATGAAGGACAATACAAGGTATCTACTAGAGAATATGGTGTGCATAGCATTTATCGTTTGATTCTTGCGGCACACACATAAAAATTATTACAGTATTGTCTATTATCAATAATTGTTGGAAACACGTTTTCAATTGTTGTATGTGTTTTTAAATTTAACTATTATTTTTGCATTTTAATTCGGATGTATAAATACTATATATCACATAGAGGTTCATACGAATGTATTCGAGAACATTACCGCCTAATTGCTGAATTGAAAAATCAAGTGTTTTATGCGTTTCCCAAATGAAAAATATTTTTGCATATTATGTAGTATATGTACATATCTATAAATCATATACGGGTCTGCACAAAAGAATTCAGATACTTTTGCGACTATACATGCTTCCATGCGATTATACATATGACTATTGCAATGTTGAAATTGCGTTTTCAAATGTGATAGGTGTTTTCCAAATCTCTTTCTTAGTCTCATCTTTCAACTTATAAACGATGAAGATTTGTTACAGTAATAAATGTATTGGGAAATGTTTGAGAATCTAGGCTTTGATGCATGATTTTTCTTTCGCATTTATTTTTCTTTTGTTTAATTTACATTTACTTGTTGACTTTTAAAAATATATATTACATTAAAACTAATTTACTTTTGCGTAAATTACCTATTTTCTTTTAAATAATAATTCTACTTTAATCGATGACTACACTGTAAAAAAAAAAAAAAAAAAAAAAAAAAAAAAAAAAAAAAAAAAAAAAAAAAAAAAATCTGTAGTTCTACAGATGTAAAGTTACTAAACTTTCATCTGTAACTCTACAAAAGAAGCTGCAAATCTACAAAACTAGATTTTGTAAAGCTACAGGAATCTGTAACTTTACAAATGAATCTGCTAAAATTACAGTAATCTTACTAAAATTTTATCTGTAACCCTGGCTGTAGTTACATGATAAGTTCTAGGCATCCCAGTTTCCTAAAACATTCTTAGTAACCGTTCAGATTTTTTGATTTTCGGCGCAAAAGTGTGTCTGTTACATGAATTTTTGTTGTTGCCGTTACATAAAAAGTTCTAGGAATACCAGTTTCCTAGAAAAACTTTAGTAACTTTACAGATTTTTTTTTACAGTGTACATATATTTCCAAACCCTATTTCTCAATTTTAAGCATAGCTAAACAAATGTTTTGAGAAATAATCAATATTTTACGACATGAGATTTTTCTTTATTTATTCGTTTTATTTTGATCTACTTGTATGTATTCTCTGAAAAATATTTTAAGCATCCGGAAATATTTTATCTCATAGTCAAACCTAAAGTTGTTTAAAGCTTTTAAAGCTGTTTTTTACATTATCATTTTCAATCGATTGTTTCGCGTCTAAAAGTTTCCGTGTATCTATTTTATTTTTTCCAAACAGAAATTGTGATTTTTAAAAGTCTGCGTATATATTGATAATATGTCAGATAGCCTGTACTATTTTTAGAATATTGGAAGGATAATTTAGAAAAATAGGTTAAGGATAGTAGCAAGAGAAATTTCATTTGTGCAGTGAACAAAATATGTATACCTAGTAGAAAAATAATATGGAGTCAATATTTTTTATTGGCTGTATCATGCCCTATATTGGTTAGATTGCCATGAAATATTACCTTAGTTTTATTTACATGTTTTGCAACATTACAACAGTATTTAAAGGCAAAAAATAGTTACACATTTCATTTCGTATTTTTTCAATATAAATTCGTATATTTTTATTATAATTAAATTTTTGCGCATTAAAAATATTGCAAAAGTAGTATCTATGATCCTATATTGATATTCCACTGTTTCCGAGGAATGGTATGTTATTAAAGTATTGGGCTTCAGTATAAACAACATTGATTTGATAATAGGGTCTATGTTTATCTGTAGACAAAAAAAAAAAAAAAAAAAAAAAAAAAAAAAAAAAAAAAAAAAAAAAGGCGTACTACAAATTTTTTATATTTATTGACAACATTCTTAATAAGATAATCTATCCCATGCTCACACTGAACATTATCTCTTCTAAAAATTCAGTAAACTGTACTCAATTTTAAATACATCATATAATCAGATTAACTCAGATCCAAATGTAATAAAAATTGAGAAACACGTGTACATATTTTTTATTCCGTAGATGTGTTAAAAAAGAAACCGTTATGTATCCATTTTTAGGTTAGTTCGTACACTGTAAAAAAAATCTGTAAAGTTACTAAAGTTTTTCTAGGAAACTAGGATTCCAAGAAAATTTCATGTAACGGCAACAAGAAAAATTCCTGTAACAGCATCTGTTACAGGAATTTTTCTTGTTGCCGTTACATGAAATTTTCTTGGAATCCCAGTTTCCTAGAAAAACTTTAGTAACTTTACAGATTTTTTTTTTACAGTGTAGTTATATAAATACGTAGCACCTATAGTCGTCGTTCAGTCCGTCCGTCCGTCTGTCTGTCTGTCCGCATATAACAGAGCAAAAACTACCCAACCGAATGGTCTGAAATTTTAAATATATGATTGTTGCAAAATTTTGTTGAGCCATTTCAAATTTTATGAAAATCGGGTGTATAGTTTAATTACAGGGACAGTCAATTTTTTTCTTTACTGAAATTTTAAATATATAATTGTTGCAAAATTTTGTCGAGCTATTTCCAATTTTAGGAAAATCGAATGTACAGTTTAATTACAAGGACAGTCAAAAGTGTTCCGTTACATTACGGGGAATGGGAAAAAAGTTATTGCAAGTGCATTTTAATGATGCTACAGACTACACTGTAAAAAAAAATCTGTGAAGTTACTAAAGTTTTTCTAGGAAACTGGGATTCCTAAAACTTTTCATGTAACGGCAACAACAAAATTTCATGTATCAGACACACTTTTGCGCCGAAAATCAAAAAATCTGTAAGGTTACTAAGAATTTTTTTGGAAACTGGGATTTCGAGAACTTTTCATGTAACTGCAGCCAGGGATACAAATAAAAGTTTAGTATGATTACTGAAATTTTAGCAGATTCATTTGTAAAGTTACAGATTTTTGTAGCTTTACAAAAACTAGTTTTGTAGATTTGCAGCTTTTTTCGTACAGTTAGAGGTGAAAGTTTAGTAAGCATGTAACTTTACATCTGTAGAACTACAGATTTTTTTTTACAGTGTATGCACTTTATGAAGTGCAAAAAATTCTACATTCAGTACAATGTGGGGTGTAAAAATAATTATAAAACTAGTTATAGTACGAACGCACCTCATTTGCCGCGTTTGACGAGCAATTTCCAACTTGTTAATCTTATGGATGTATTCAAGTATCAAGTGTTATGTACTCATTTTTGATCCGATGGATGTATACAAATATGAACTTTAAAAGTAAGTAGTTTCTGTTAAATATTCAATACACTTAATTATGCATAGTATTTTAATATTTGCTGCCATCTGTTGGTTATGATAGGAAATGGTTGCAATTGTTAAAATCACGTCGTGGTAACCAATTTTGATGATTAATTGCTGCTGATGGGAGTTGAACCAGGAATCTCATGAACAGTAGGCGAGAATGCTAGCGTCGAGCAAAAGGCCAAGCAATTTACTGTAAGCTAGTAACTAGCTTTATACTGTTCAAGTTAGATGAAATCGCTACAGTTTTACTTTTGATACAAACTCACTCGGTTCAATATGAATACATCGATTTACTCATTTTTGAGTACTTCGTTTTTGTTTTTTTTCTCTTTAGTGCGGGTTTTCAAACATAGATTTTTCAACAATGTGCGTTTAACCTCTTCAGACCTCAGGGTTTATTATTATATATTTTTTTTAACTTCAGTTATGAATTTATATTAACAAACCGATAACTAAGAAAGATGGAAAAGCAAAAAAAATTAAAATGTATTTTTTGTACATAAAATTCGACGATACATGGGCACCCAATTAGTACATTTTTTGACAGTTTGTTATCATTTTTTATTTTACTTTTATTTGCATTGCATTGAAAAAACAATGCAAAACGTGAAATAATTGTACATTTAAAAATTTTTTATTTATAATGGAATCTAAAAATGGTATCTTAACGTACTGAAAAACTGTTTACGTTTTCGTTTATGTACATTTCGTGCATTTTTGCTGCAAGCCATTTTGATATAACACGTATCTCCCTAAAAAAGAACTATAAGAAACAAATTGCTATTTTGTTTAGTTCTGCTGTCTATAAGGCTCCATACACACCAATTTTCCTTTTTTTAACATTATTTATTACGTGAAAAAAATTGCAAAGATGTGTATCCTATAGGATACATCGGGTCTGAGGGGGTTAATTTGGTTGTTCAAAGTACGAATATCCACTATAGAAGGAAATTCATTGCGGGCAACCATGTTATTTTGGCCGTGAAGAGTTAAGTGATGTAATTTTAATAAAACACTTCGCCTTTAAGGGGTCTCAGGACTCTTAAAGCTCTAAAATTTTCGAAATTTTAATTTTTTTAGATGTTAAACTTCTATGTTTTCTGAACATTTTGATATAATTGTTATCTTCAAATTCCCATTAGAACAGAAGTTATGGCATTTAGAATTATACTCGCTCAATAGCTGAACAGGTGTTTCCAAAACTTTGAAGTCATTTTTCTCCAAATGACGCTTTTGGGCATAACGCGCACGATATCTCAAAAACTTTTGAATATTTTTTAATGAAATTTTCAAAACATATGTTTCATGTTAGTCTGTATAAACTGAACCTAAAATTTCTTTTTTATGGTAAAAAGAAAACATTTTTTAGGGGTTTATATTGTTAAAATTTTCTAAATTTTGTATTAGCTAAATACAACTTTGTATTAAAAATATAAAAATGGTTTAAATACAAATTTATTTAGGTTCAGTGTAATTATTATAAGCTGAGGTATAAGAAGGCACCAAAATTTTCATTCTAGTTGCAAAATGTATTTTGTAATCGTGCGCATAAGCGGTTATGCCGATTTTCTGCTCGTCAAATGTCTGACAGTTTAGAGCCCCCTGTAAATGCTAATTCTGCATAATGCAATTTTTTAAATATTTGAAATAAAAAAACATACTTGTATCTTTCATTCCCATTTTAATTTTTTCTTAATATCAAATACATTTTAAGATATTAAAAGTTGAAAATGGTCTTTTTTTTTTTCATTTTTCCAATTTTAAGAGTCCTGAGACCCCATGAACTGAAAACGGCATCAACAGTGGTAGAATTGCATATTATCCGAGAAAAGCTGCCTTGAAAGATAAAAAAGGATTTTCTTTACACTGTCTGTTACTTCGTCTTTGTACACTAAATTATCTGTCATTTTTAAACGACTTATTTCCGTACTCCTAGAAAACATGCTTTTACCGTAAATACTTCCCGAAAGTCTGAAAAAGCGGGAAAAAATTCCGTTTATTCCTTGTACGCATGCGTATTGGCTGTATTAATAACAAAGTTCGAATTACTTTGAAAATGTAAAACCGAAAATTGAATTAATTAAAAATTCTAATTTATTTTAAAACAAGCAAACAAAATAACGCTTTCGAATTTAATAAAATATCAATTTTATCATTCATTTAAACGTATCCGGAATTTATTTCTTACAGTACAAAAAAAAAAAAAAAAAAAAAAAAAAAAAAAAAAATCGAATGTAAAATATATTCTAAACGAACACGTTTAAAAAATATATAGTAGTTCCATCAAGTTAACAAAAATGGATATTATTCAAAAAAGAAAACATAACTTCTCGAATATAATTAAAATATAATACTCATATTTTTCACCTAACAATCAAATTTTGTCTTATTAAAAATAAATTATATAGTAATTTTTATCCTCTATTATTATATAATCGTTAAAACACCAACCATTATTTCATAACGACGAAATGTCCCTGCTATTACGTTTAATTTTCCGAGCTTTCTGAACAAGAAACTTAACATATCTTATTAATCCTTCATTTGAAGAAACTCCTACCTTCATTTTAAGGGGGTCCGGGACACAAAAATCTTCAACTATTGCAAAAACATTTTATTTCATAAAATATTTCTTTGTTTTTTCTCCTTAAAATGACATTTAAATCAAGTTTCTATCTGAATTAGAACAAAAAATATTAATTTTTTCGTTTTGGTTTGTTTTCAAAATCTAGGTTTCAAGCAATGGCTGTCATGGAAACGACTTCTGATAGGTTTTTTCATGATAGGTTTTTTCAACATTTCTCATATTTAATTTCTTATAACTCGAGAACCGTTAAAGATACAGGGTTCAAACTTGGAACATATCTTTCTCAATTGTTTTACTTTAATTCTGATTCAGTATATTTGAAAAAAAAAAAATTACTTTTGAAAATATGAATTTTTTTTTTTTTTTTTTTTTTTTTTTTTTAAGTTGCACTACTCTTTTTTTTTTAATTTTTTCGTTAAATATTTTTAATTTTTTTATAAAATAATATTTTTAAAAATGCTGAATCAAAATTAAAACTTATATATTTCTGTTCATTTAAATGAAAAAAAAAATGAAATTCTATAAATAATATTTAGAGTTATAAAGATTTTAAATTACCCCACTTTTTGAATAAATTTTAAATTTAAATTTAAAAAAAATTATGAGAACTTTTATCATATGATTTTGTTTACAAATAATAAGGTTAACCATCACAAAAAAATTAAGAAAAATTAGGAATTTTAACTCAATAAATAAAAATTATTTTAATATGTGTCCCGGACCCCCTTAAATTCGTCCTCTAGCAAGTGCTCGCTGGCCGAGTGGTTCAGATGCTTGATTTCAAATGCGCAGTTGCAGATTCAAAAGTAAGTGGATCCATGTATTTAAAAAAAACTGCTTTTTCAGATTATGGAAATTTTCTGTCCTGAAACGGAAATAAAAAAGAACGGAAACAACTTTAATTCTCGGATATATACCGGTAGCAGTGCTGCCAGGAACTCAAAAAAAATATTTCTAAGAGTGTATAAATGTTTTATTTGCTTTTTAAATTCTTACAAACTTTTTTGGAACTTTATTTGCCTTGTTTTTACTATGGGCGTTCCACAATAACTGAGAGTAAAATCATAAGAAATCAATAAATATATTTCCTTAAAAAAATACACCATTCTTCTTCAAAACAGCTTCCCTCAGATGATATGCAACGGTCCCATCGTCCAAAACACTTTTCAAAATAATTAGAAAAGCCGTTTTCTGGAAGCTGCTTCAAAGAACCCTAAAGCCTACAATGCTAAAATAACCTCAGAATCTGTTGTTGAATCTGTCAGAATCACTTTTTGCGGACTTGATAAGGGGATCAAAATGATCCGAATTTCCTAAAGACTGTAATAAAAGGTGATTAAACTTGAATGCATCATTTTGAACCCCTTATCAAGTCCGCAACAAGTGATTCTGACAGATTCAACAACAGATTATAAAATTATTTTAGCAGTGTAGGGTTCTTTGAAGCAGTTTCCAGAAAACTGTTACTCTACTTGTTTTGAAAAGTGTGTTGAACGATGGGACCGTTGCATATCGTCTGAGGGTAGGTGATTTGGAGAAGAATGATGTATTTTTTATTTAAATATATTTCTTTATTATTTAGGATTTTACTCTCAGTTATTATGGAACGCACTTTGTATAATATTCTCGAGGCTTTCTTTGTGATGCAGTCTTCTGTGAACAAAAGCTTGTCTAAACAGAAAAAGTTTACCTTTGATAACAAACAATATATCACCAAAATCCACGATACAAGAAAATGGAACGTATTTAGGGATAACGTGGTGTTTGGATGGTTTAGAGATAACTTGCAGATTTTTGAAAACTCATATTGTATTTTTAATTTACCATTTTTCTATATTCTTCATGTTTTTTTATTTGAAAATGTAAAAGTGTTCAGTATAATTACAAACACAAAAACGAAAAAACTCATAATGTTAAGGAAATGCCATTACAATAAAAGAAATGTATATATTTTTTAAACCGGTAATTAAAATTATCTGAAACATCAAAAATAAAAACCTGTAATATTTAAATTATTTAATACCTCCATTTTAAGATAAAAAATAATTTCCATATCAATATCGATTACTTAAATGAATAAAGTATTGGAGAAAAAAAAAAAAAAAGATAAAAAATAATAGATTTTACCAAGCTGCTTAATGGGCTTAAATCTAAAAAGAAAAAAGGTATTAACAATTTCAGAATAGAAAAAAAAAATTATTACTTTCAGAGTTTAAAATGTTTGCAGAGTGATAACCATTTAAGGTAATTTGTTTTAAAACCATTAAAAAAATGAATAAAGAGATATATTTTCACTATTACTCTAGTTTCGGCAATAAATTCGGTCTTTTAATTCAAATTAAATTCCATTTAAATTCGCTCATTTAATTTAATTACAATGGTATGTTTCATGTAATTAAACGTTGAAGAATTACACAATTCTTGATCGTAATATTTGTTTATGTAGTTTATTGTTGAATGGTTGAAATTCAGATAAATCCGATGAAATGAAAAATACTGTTTTAAATCGTATGATATTTTTAAACAAAAGCTATCTAAAACAATTTTAAAAGAAGTTCGATATTTAAATGGCAAAAGGCATTAGTATTACGATTGTTTACGGAAATAATATTACAGGTTTTTGATCAGTATAGTTAATTGCTATCTGAAGGAGGAGACCCGAAATGAAAGTGTTCAATATAACATTAATTAGTAATTTCCGTAATCTAATAGCTGATAATTATTTGTTAGTAATTGAACTTAAGAGCGTGCCAATACTGCATTTATTAAGAACACTTTCAACGAAATATAAATATTAGTTAACATTAGCTTTAAATTAAGCATATTTTCATTGCAAACTCACTATTGCAAAAATATTTTATTTACACTTCAAGCATGGACAATCATATAGCCCATCAATAGCTGCTATAGACGAGATATAATCACTAGATTAATATTAACACAATTATTCTAATTGTTAAACAAATCATATTAGATGTAAATTTCCAACTGGGCGAAAAATGTCCGGACCAGGATTCGAACCCGGGACCTCCTGGCTGAAGCCGCCAGTGCTCTGCCATCTGAGCTATCCCGGACGATTCTGGTCGAACTTTTTCACCCAGATGCTGTAATCATCAAGGTTAGCTGGGTGAAAAAGTTCGACCAGAATCGTCCGGGATAGCTCAGATGGCAGAGCACTGGCGGCTTCAGCCAGGAGGTCCCGGGTTCGAATCCTGGTCCGGACATTTTTCGTCCAGTTGGAAATTTACATCTAATGAGATATAATCAATACAATCAGTACTCATCCAATATTGTTTGTGAATGAAAAAATACAATAAGTCAGAAATTAATTAAACAAAATAATATATTAGAAGACTAGCGTGGTAATATATTAGAAGACTATTTGCAGATTACGCTGTTATTTGAAATTAATGAATTTATATGGTAATTGATTGAATTGCAAACATATAGTTAAACATTAACTTTACATTAACCATATTTACATTGAAAATTTAATATTGCAGAAATGTCGCATTTACATTACAAACATGAACCAACATATAGCCAAACAATAGCCATTATAGTCCAGATATAATTAATACAATCAATATTGATCAAATACTGTTTTGTGAATGAAAAAGTATAATAAGCTTAAAAATTAATTAAACAAAATGGTAAATTGGAAGACAAGCCTAGTTTTGTTTACAGTTGAAATTAATGAATTTATTTGGTAATTGATTAAATTACAAATATTTGTTAAACATTAGCTTTACATTAAGCATAGTTACATTGAAAATTCACTATTGCAGAAATATTTCATTTACATTGCAAGCATGGGCGAGCATATAGCCAAGCAATAGCCGTTATAGACCAGATATAATTAATACAATCAATATTGATCAAACATTGTTTTGCAAATGAAAAAGTATAATAAACTCAAAAATTAATTAAACAAAATAATAAATTAGAAGATAAACGTAATTTTGTGTGTATCCGTTTGCAGATTACGCAATTATTTGAAATTTATTTGGTGATTGATTCATAAAGAAACGCAATCTAAAATATCGTACATTTTCCTCTGTTGCATGCGTTAAACAATTTTGAGTTCACTGCAACAAAAATCTACTGCCGCAAAATTCCCATTTTAATCATATTACAGATCTCTGTTGTTAAGACCAGTAAATCGCTGTAAGCTTTCGTAATCACTTCCTACTTTCTGAAATACAATCCGCATGAAAACATACAATTATCTTTAAGCACACGAATATCAGTAGTCAACGCATTTCTAAAATTCATCATGAGTAATAGAGGAAATCCTTATACAATATCATATATTATTAGAATATGATAAAGTTAAATTGTCCGCTTTAAATTTATTTTATTTTCATTTATAGATCATTTAGTTTAAGGCTGCTAATCACTCAGCTTCCGAATACCCCTCAGTAATGTTAAGTCTTTGGGCGTTTGATGCATTCGTATATTCAAAATATCTCCACAGGAAATTGATATATTTAACTTACTTTTTCTATGTACTCTTCTTTAAGGATGTCTTTTTTTTTTCCTTAGTCTCAAAATTTTTCTAAAATATAGACTTAATTTTATAGGAAGCATTAAAATATAACTCACAGTTCGCTCGCTTTTAACACAAAAAATATTAAATTCAGCATGGATTTTAGAAAAATTTTGAAAACTAAGAAAAAAAGAGACGTCCTTTAAGAAGAGTACACACAGAAAAGATGATAAAATATGAATTTCCCAAGAAGATATTTTAAATATACGAATGCATAAAAAGTCCATAGACTTAACATTACGGATGAGAATTTAGAAGCTGAGTGACCAGCTCCCTTAACTCAATTTCGGTCAAGGTTACAAAAAAGTTTAAAACTGAAATGTTTTTCGTAGTCACTTTTTATTTGACATATATTTATAAGTACGTTCAATATTTATCTGAATTGTAGTCAATATTATTCAAAATATGGCCACAGGGTCGTATACGGCCCTAATCATTTATTTACTTATTCCTTGACATTCTGATATTTGCATTCATTTATATTTATTTTTCGTCAATTTTAGATAACTATCTTCGAATTCGGAACGTTAAAGGTTGTTGCTCTACTGTCTAAATAAATCTAAATTTATTAACACTTTCCAACATAGTTGAAAAGTAGTTATGTTTTCGGTTTGTCTGGCCGTCTATCTGTCCGTCCGTCCGTGCTCTAACTCTCGTAAATATACTTATATTGCTCTGTAATTTTAATTTGTTATTAACAGTTACTACAACAAGATGCCTATTGAAAATGAAGACTGTAGTATTTATAGTTCATTTACACGGGCAATCAAAAGTATTCGATTGCATTATGGTCAGTGGGAAAAAATAGTTTCAAGTGCATTTTAATGCTAGATGAAACAGTACCGAAAAACTGGCGGTAATTCACAATTAAATAATAAACCTTTGCATGAATTACAAAAAAAAAAAAAAAAAAAAAAAAAAAAAAAAAAAAAAAAAAATACACAGGACGCGATTCGAACTGGAAATTGTAACAGCTTGTCATGAGCCAAAGAAAACACGTGTCCGAAAGTAAACATGATTACAAATAAACAGTAAGGGCAGAGGGGAGAGATTATGGGGATTCATGGTGATTTTTGTTTTATGGCAATTCATGGTTTTTATTGTATTGTGGTGATTCATACAAAGTTTTATTATTTAATCATTTTAATAATATTGCATCATCTAAAACATAATGAAATTTATATGGATTTAAGAAGTGCAGTGATATATGCATTCTGTGAAAGATAGTGTGCATGGAATTTATTATTTTTTCTTAGGGCAACTCAAAAGAACTCAATTACCTAACATGTGTACGGAGTTCAGCTGATCACAGTGTATTTAAACTATGTTATATTATTTCAGATACACTGAAATTGATATACGAATTTAATAAAAGGAATAAATTGTTATTTGTTTTCTGTATGGTGTAAATGTTCATTATATAGTACATTTTTTTCAGAAATTAAATTCTTTTAAGAAAAATATAATTCTCATACTCGTGAATTTTATGAAAAATTAAAAGAAAATATCAGTCTCTGAATCAACATATTTAAACAATCAGATTATTGTTGTAAAAGAAAGATGAGTTAATGCCTCGATATATAAAATATGTCAATCAGAATAAAATTTAAAAGAAAAGCCTCTTTAAAACGCTGTTTTGTATGATTTCATTTAACAACCCTTTACAAGAATCAGGTATTGTTAAAAATTTTAATGCATTTAAAAAATAATAATGAAACAGGGTGTTTTCGAAATTCAAATATTCATATATAGGGTGCACACGACAAGTTAGCAATAACTTTGGATGATTTATGTGCTTTTTATAATTCAAGATACGTTTCTAAGATTGAGATTTAACAGTATTTTTTTAATATGTATCAAAAGATGAGAGTAATCACCATGTCATAGGAATATAAAATTAGGGCTCTGCGCACCGAAATAATTGCTAATGAAAATAGCAGACTTCAATCACATGGATTTAAATACAGTTTAACAGGCGAAGAAGATGTAAAACATTAATCCTCACTTCAATACACCAATAAAAAAGGTATAGTATATGCAGTTGCCGTTCAACAATTGCTCGATATTTGAATTTCTTCTGTCTTTTGACACTCTGCCCTTTATTCTTATCGATGTGATGTCATCAAGATCAGAGTCTCATACCTTCTGTACTTTGGAAACTGTATTAGACCGTTAGCCGCCAGCACAGACAATCACCTCGTCGAGTTCACGGATGAAATTCTAGGATTAATTAAATCTCGATTCGCATATTAAAATGCAATCGGTCTGCCAAGTTATATCTTAGTGGAAAACACCTGAAAACCCGATTTTAGTGGCTGACTCGTAGGTTTACCATTGTGTTTTCCTGCTCCCAGTCCTCCATATTTTCATACCTTTCGATGCAGGAAAACACAATAGTAAATCTACGAGTCAACCGCTAAAATCGGGTTTCCTGGTGTTTTCCACCAAGATATGACTTGGCAGACCGGTTGCATTGTACTATACGAATCAAGATTAAACTAATCCTAGAATTTCATCCGTGAATGCGATGAGGTGATTGTCTGTGCTGCCGTATCCCGGTCTGCATGTAAATGTTGTTATTGAAGTCCGTAATTATCATAACACTTCGGTTTTAACAAAGTTCTTTATCTCCGAATTCCTAAGAGAGGATGATCGCTATCAGCATCTTAAAATAATTAACGTAAATGTAATATTACATAACTAAAAAGCATAATATTTTAAAGTGGGCAGTGGACTTTTAAGTATAACGAAATTCGAATATAAAGTTGTTGTTGTTGTTGTTGTTGTTTTTTAATGTGAAGAATTATGAAAATAGATGCTCAAATTTATATGATGCAAAAGTAATTTTTCAATTCTGACGCGTCTTCGGAGCAATATTAGTTTTTATATTTGTAAAAACTGTATATATTTAAGGGGACGGTGGAGTTTAAAATCCTTAAAAATATTTTTTTTTATTTTTGTAAATTTCAACTTAAATATTATTCAAGGGTACATTATATACATTATAACATGCATTTATCCCAAAAAAAAATTTTTTTTAATTTATTTTTGAGAAAAAAATGGAATTTTACGCGTCGTGTTAGAAATCTTCGAAATGCCCCATGCGTCTTCCATATCAATGAAATTCCCAATATTTTTTATAAAAGTTTGGTTTATATATAGAAATAAAATAGAGCATCGAATGTTACATATTTGAATTTAAAGGTAAAAAAAAATTGAAAAAATTTGAAATTTTTTCAAAAAATTTTCAAATTTTCAAATTTTTTCAAAATTTTTTTTAATTTTTTTGTAAATTTTATCTTAAATATTATTCAAGGTTACATTATCTTGTGATAAATGCATTGTGATAAATGCATTATGGCATGGATTTATCACAAAAAAAAAAATTTTTTTAATTTTATTTTTGAGAAAAAAATGGAATTTTACGCGTCGTCTTAGAAATCTTCAAAGTGCCCCCTGCGCATTCCATATCAATGAAAATCCCCAATATTTTTTATAAAAGTTTGATTTATATATATAAATAAAATGGAGCATCGAATTTTATATATTTGAATTTAAAGGTTAAAAAAAAATTTTTTTGAAAAATTTTGAAATTTTTTCGAAAAATTTTTGAAATTTTGAATTTTTTTTTTTTACCTTAAAATTCAAATATATAAAATTCGATGCTCTATTTTATTTATATATATAAATCAAACTTTTATAAAAAATATTGGGGATTTTCATTGATATTGAAGACGCATGGGGCATTTCGAAGATTGCTAAGACAATGCGTAAATTTCCATTTTTTTCTCAAAAATAATTTTTTTTTTAATTTTTTTGTGATAAACGCATGCCATAATGTATATAATGTACCCTTGAATAATATTTCAGTTGAAATTTGCAAAAAAAAAAAAAAAAAAAAAAAATATTTTTAAGGATTTTAAGCTCCACCGTCCCCTTAACGTAAAGCGAGGAGAGTCTGCGCATATTTCGAAAGAATAATAATATAAATATCTAAATATTAATATTTTGCTAAACTATGCATGAATAATTTTGACTTCATTTTTTTTAATGCATTTTCATAGTTATTTTGTTCTTATACTGTAATTTAATAGAACAGCAGTAATAAAACAAAGAAAACTATTTTGCGCAATCTCTCCATACAGGATAGGAGAGAATGCGCACATGAGTAGGAGAGATTGCGCACATAGGTAGAAGAGATTGTTATTAATAATAACTACAATTAAATTGTTAACAATAATAATTACACTTTAACTTTACAACTATTAACCTTACAACTTTACAAATTTTAACTTTAACTTTACTTACAATTTAACTGGAAAATTACTTCATTTCCATTTCCACAGTTTCATTGTATTTTGTTTGCTAAACGAAGTTGTCGTCGTCCACAATCGATGCACTTATTGTTGTAAATCGTGCATCTTTCGTGCAATCACCTGCAACAAGCAATACATTGAATCCAGTCAGTTGTCGAAGCTGTCTCCTGGTACAGTTCCAGACATTCAGTGCACTCATCTTCATTGACCTTCTGTTTCTTTCCTTTAGTTTTTTTATCCCACTTTCTTCAGCAGTTTTTTTTTTTTTATAGCGGCATCCTTCTTAAGTCTTTTTCATGCATATTTTGTGGATCAGTAACATTAGTTGAACTCTGTTTCCTTTTGATTTCGATGGCATTAAACTACTTGAAATAGGTGAAAGCTTTTCTAAAACACTGTATTAGAAAATTTGTTTTAGTTAACAAAATTAATTTATTAGTAAATTAATTGTTCATAAATTAAAAAATATATACTATATAAATATTTAATTAAATTATTAACAAATATATTATTAATTTATTAACAAAAATAATTACATAAAATTAATTTAATAACAACTGTATTATTAATTTATTAATAAAATTTTTATCTGCAAAAGTAATTTTTTGCAAATTCATTCGTTGCCAAATTTAGTTTTGATAATTATGTGTTTTTCCGAAATTATTTCAGAATTGATTCATTCATACGTTTTACACGTAATTTGCAATTCATACAAATTTATCAATAAGCTATTCATTCTCTCCTAGCACTTAAACTTATGGGGAAATGCGCCATCTATCCTAAGTAGCAGATGCGCAAACTCTGCTATTTTGGTAGGAGAGATTGCGCGGCCTTTTATTTAAATATGGCCACTTCTAAAATGAATTATTGGTGTTCGCATACTTAATCCAGATTAGTAGTTTATAAGAAATCGTTTAAGTTCAAAATATTTTGTATTACTGATGTTCTATAAAAATTCTGACGAACACTTATGAAAATTTAAGCACTTACTTTGGAAAAACAAAACAAAGTAGCACTGCTTTATCCAAGACGCTTGGAACTATCAATATGCACATTCATGTAGACACTGCACTAACATTGCTGTACAACTACCTGGAGTTGCTGCGCGCACACTCTACTCCTTCCCATCGAATCTCTTTGTGCGCAATCTCTCCTACCGCGTGAACTCTCCTCGCTTTACGTTATACAGTTTTTTTTTTTTTTTTTATTTCAAATGCTGATTTCTCAAATTTGAAAATTTCGCACATTTCTAACTTTTGAAACGTTCCATGTGCATTCCTAATTATCGTATTCTTTTGAAATTAATACTATATATTCTCTATACAATACTAAATAAATGTTAGTATAAAATGTTACATTTCAGTGGAATTTTAGTGTTGAAATTTATATGCATATAAAAATATATAGCTACTTAAATAAAAAGCATAATTATAAAAATATATTTATTCTGCGTATTCATTCAACGAATTTTTACAATTCATGCCAACTTCTATTGTAAAATATAATATGTATCTCATAAAGAAATATTGTCATAATTTATGCAAAAGAAAGGCTCATGGGACATTTAAAATATGACAATTATTCGTATTTTAAAGTGAATAATTTCAAAACTTCTTATTATTTTAAAACCAAATTTTGAATATAACTATTTAACCATGCTTTTAACAAGTCTCTAACTTTTGAAACGTTCCATGTACATTCCTAATTATCGTATTCTTTTGAAATTAATACTCTATATCCTCTGTACAATACTAAATAAATGTTAGTATAAAATGTTACATTTCAGTGGAATTTTAGTGTTGAAATTTATATGCATATAAAATATATAGCTACTTAAATAAAAGCATAATTATAAAAATATATTTATTCTGCGTATTCATTCATCGAATTTTTACAATTCATGCTAACTTCTATTGTAAAATATAATATGTATATCATAAAGGATCTCATATTGTCATAATTTATGCATAAGAAAGGCTCATAGGACATTTAAAATATGACAATTATTCGTATTTTAAAGTGAATAATTTCAAAACTTCTTATTATTTTAACACCAAATTTTGAGTATAACTATTTAAACATGCTTTTAACAAGTCTTCAGATTTTCAAATAAATCCATTGAAAAATGAAGTATTTGATTTTTAGTGCCCACTGTCTCTTTAAACCAACAAGAATCTTGTGAAATAAGGAGATGCAAACTGTTGACCATTATCACTTTATCAAACCATTGACACTTTATCGCATGCACTCTGTCAGCATATTTCTAATATGTGCATTTATGGGTTTGTATGCATATGCACACACACGTACGTATACAAACATATACAGAGTGTTTGAAAATGATTTGAACAATGTCAACTCAAAGTATTGTTCCATAAATTGACAAAAGTTGACAATATTTACAGATCATAATATGAGAGTCTAAGACGTAATAAATATCTTAAATCTCTCACAAATAATGAATGAGGGAAACTGAAATGTGAGCAACTCGTTGTTCTGCTAACGGTCAATTTTTTCGATTTCTTTCACATGCTGACTTATCGTTATCAATGGATTGCACTGCAGCACAAATGAGATCTAGATGTTCACCGAAAAAAGGTCGATTTTATAATATATCCTTTATATATTTTGCAGTAAAAATCATATGGTGTGATCCGATGACCTTGCATCTTAAACATAGGTTGAATGGAATCAGGATATAGTTCATGAGCTCGGAAGAACGAAAAATATTTACATTGTGAATTATGAGCTAACTCTACGATAATCATTGCCACATCATTGATTGTCATATTAAACTTTCGCACATACGGTCCCACGTGTGAAAACTAACATTAACAAATGATTTATATCTATAAATTATACAGACATTTACAGAGCTACAGCACTCTAGGTTTTTGAACGCCTCTTATATCAATTAGACATTTTATGCTTTATGTAATGCAGAAATTCAGCTATTAATAAGACAAACAGTTTTATTCTAAAATTTTGGAATTTAAAAAAAAGTATATATATATATATATATATAAACATTATAAAACAACATTAGTTTATCATTCACAAATGAGAAAATGAAAATCAAAAGTAAAAAAATCTCTTTTATGGAAAAAAATCTAAAAATAAATTATAATAATAAGCGAGATCTTAAATTGAAAAATAGTCGTAAAGAAAATAATTAAATTAATAGATAAATCAATAAACATACATCAGAATTAAATATGTGCCAACAAATTAATTAGTTATTGAATTATTAAGTAATCCAATGAGTTCATAAATATGCAGCTTCAAATGATATTTTTAAAAAAAATAACAAATAACTACATACAGGTGGTTATTGAAATAATGAAAACATGCTATATTTATCAGGAATCCTTTACTAATATGGCATAAGCCCGCCTTTGGACTGTAATACAGCTTGAATTCGCAAGGGAATCGATTCATACAAGTGCTGACTAGCGTTTAGAGGAATATTGCACCATTCGTCGTGGAGATATCGTAAAAGTTCCGGGAGAGATGCCGGCGGAGAATATCGATTCCAAATTGAACTCTCTAAAATAGCCCATAACGATTCAATTACATTGAGGTCGGGGGACTGTGAGGGCCAAGATAGCTGTTGCACTTCATCCTCGTGTTCATAAAACCCTGTTTCGACTAGTCCCGCAGCATGAATAGGAGCATATCATCCTGTAAAATTCCATCTCCTGCAGGAAATAATGTTTGCATCATAGGTTGGACCTGGACATCTAAAACTTTTTTTATACTTCTCCACAGAGATCCTTCCATTCAGGGTTACGATTGGGCTAGCAGAAAAGCACGACATGGCTGTCCATACCATGACAGGTCCACCTCCATGCTTGACTGTTGAAGGGGACAATCACGATCACATGCTCTTATGCTTGTGCAGGTGTCCTCCAAACGTGCATCGGCCCTGTTCTGAGGAAAAATGTGAAAGACGATTCGTCTGACCATACAACTGTCTTCTACTTATCAATCGACCAGGTTTTATGATTATAGCACTCCTGTAGACGACGTTTGGTATTAACATATGTTACAAGTACCTTGGGAATAGCTGTTTATGAAGCTGCCTCCTAACTGTAATTACTAACAATGGAGAATGCAGATGCTGATTAATCTCTGCGGTCACTTTGACTACAGTTGTTTTCTTTTTAGATATTACAATCTGCTTCAATACCCGAAGATCTATTTTACTCAGCTTCTCCTTCCATCCAGTATTTTGCTTTGCCGAGCCTGTATTAAAGCGCTGTTTGTACGCTGTCATGACTTTAGATACCGGGTGTCCTAAAAAGGACTGACTGATTTTAAAATTCAATAACTTGCAAACGGTGACAGATATTTAAAAAATTCTTGCAGGAGGGTTATGCATAAGGTCAAAAGTTTTTTTACAGTGATTTTCGATTTTAGTTCGAATTATAAACGATAGATGGCGCTGTAAGCAATCGACGCTGAATTCAGGCATGATTTTTGGTACTTCGGGACCCACTCAGTACATTTTATTCTCCTTTTTCCGAATGGAAGAAGAGAAAGGCCAAAAAATCGAGCCTGTATTTAGCGCCTATTGCTTACAGCGTCATCTATTGTTTGTAATTTGATATAAAATCGAAAATCACTGTAAAAAAACGTTTGACCTTATGCATAATCCTCCTGCAAGAATATTTTAAATATCTGTCATCGTTTGCAAGTTAAATTGAATTTTAATATCAATCAGTCCTTTTAGGACACCCCTAGATGCGCCTAAAAGCTGGAGTGTTTCGGTCACAGTTGTTCCAACTAGTCGGGAGCCCACAATTTGGCCTCTTTGTAAAACTTTGAGGTCTGGCATTTTGCACGTTTGACAAAAGTCCAAGACTTATACAACTTCACATAAGCTACCTCATACTACCATGATACATACTGTTTGTAATTAAAAAAACTGGTAGCTAGAATTATATTTCAGTGCTTACGAGCCGCATTTATAAATGTTACTTTTATTCACAGGTGTTTCCATTATTTGATAACAACCTGAATCCAGGGCTTAATTTGCGCCGGAGCCACCGGAGCTTAGCTCCGGTACTTCTATTTTTTCAGTAAATATTTAGATATTGGTCGGAATTCACCCGAGCTCATAAATACAGGGCTCCGGAGCCCGTTGCAATAGCGTTTCCGAAAAATTGAAGTCTAAATTACCCTTTCCTTTTCCTCCCACCTACAAGATTTTACTTTCTTTTCTATCAAAGCACTTATGTGTGACGTAATGTGTCGCACACATAGAAAAAAAGGAGATGAAACAGGCTCAATTTTTATAACAGTTGTTGGGCTTAGGCAGGCTCAAGCTCAGTCTTTCTTACACTCAAAATTATATTTATTTATGAATAGAAAAAAAAAAACTTTTCCTCCTTAAAAATTACATATTCCATTATATTTAAAATCTTTATTTTACTAAAGTAAAAAAAAAAAAAAAAAAAAAAAAAATGTTTTAAATTTTGAAAATAATGTATGAAATATTAATTGCGGATTGGAGAGAAGGTGGGGGGGGGGGATGGGGGGCGCTACGGTTTTAGTACTGCAGAATATTAGTGCTCCGGTACTTTTTTTGTTAGAAATTAAGCCCTGCCTGCATCTATATCTATATGTATATACCGGGTGTCCCAAAAATGACTGATGGATTTTAAAATTCAATAGCTTCCAAACGGTGACAGATATTAAAAGAATTCTTGTAGGAGGGTTATGTATGATGTCAGGAGTTTTTTTACTGTGATTCTTGATTTTAGTTCGAATTTCAGACAATAGAAGGCGCTGAGAGAAATAGGCGCTCAGTCCAGATCCGATTATTGGTACTTCGGGATCCATTCAATACATTTTAATCTCCTTTTTTTCGCATGGAAGAAGAGAGAGTCCAAAAAATCGAGCCTGGATTTTGCGGTTATTGCTTGTAGCACCATCTATCGATGCTATCTGTAACTAAAACTGAGAATCGCAGCATACAATCCCCTGCAACTTACACAACACTAGTGCAAGAATTTTTTTTAAATATATTTTACCGTTTGCAAGTTATTGAATTTTAAAATACATCAGTCATTTTTGGGACACCCGGTAGATGCATGTATATACCGAGTATCCCAAAAAGGACTGACTGATTTTAAAATTCAATAACTTCCAAACGGTGACAGATATTTAAAAAATCCTTGCAGGAGAGTTATGCATAAAGTCAAAAGTTTTATTACAGTGATTTTCGATTTTAGTTCGAATTACAAACAATAGATGGCGCTGTAAGCAATAGTCGCTAAATACAGGCTCGATTTTTGGTCTTTTCTGTTGTTCCATGCAGAAAAAGGAGATGGAAATGTATTATCCGGGCCACGAAGTACCAAAAATCGAGCGTGAATTTAGCCTCTATTGATCGCAGCGCCGTCTATTGTTTGTAATTCGAACTAAAATCGAAAATCACTGTAAAAAATCTTTTGACTTTATGCATAACCCTCCTGCAAGAATTTTTTTAATATCTGTCACCGTTTGGAAGTTATTGAATTTTAAAATCAGTCAGTCCTTTTTGGGACACCCGGTATATTTGTGTGTCTGTATGTATTAATATATTAACTTTCCTTATTATCTGTACCTTAAATTTAAGCGAAATACTTTATACAAATTTTGCATACTTTAAAAAATAACTCAACTTAATGGAGAGAATAAAAAATTATTCATTCTTATATGTTATATCTTATTTTTAATTGATGTTTAATTATAAACCTCTCTTGAAACTCAATGCCTATTTGATTACTGCAAATACTCTTTTACATTTAACAGTTTCAACAAATTAAAAATAAATACACTCACTTCCCTACACAATTATTTAATTACTCTAATGATTATTTCAATTCTTCTGACTTTATGTTGACAGTTTATACCCGAGAAAGAATTGTTTTAGTAACGTGTCTTGCATATTGATAATCGATAGGTCGATAACTTTCTAGTCAAATTCTTCACGAATATTTATTGAATACTTTCTTTTGTGCTACAGTGATGTTAGTTTTTCAATTAGTAACTTTGTGATGCCTTTTCGTTTATTAAGGGGGGGGGGGGGATTTCTTTCGCCTCAAATTCACGTGATTTTTACGTTTTATTTTCGTTTACAAAGAATAAAAGATATCACCTTCAGACTTTTTGAATTGTGTTTATAGATAATTTTATTTATATGTTTTTTAATTTTTTAGAGTAATAAATGAATAATACGTCTTGAGTGTCTTGGAGTTTCTGAAGATGTGCACAGTGAACCAATCGGCCGACAGTTGTATTCCTGTCACAAGTATATGAAAAACATTTGGTCTCCGAATTATCAAAGGGCATTTCTCTGGAATATATATCGGGATCTAGTTTGACAAGAACGAAAAATCATGCGTATGGCATAGATTATGAAACACTTTCCAACACATTCAGAATACTATATCAAAGTTCACAGTTTACTAAAGTGAAAGATGATGTCTAAATGGGCAAGGGATGATAAGGGATGACCGATTCGGGAACACAGAGTCCGCTTTAGAGTATAAGTGCAATCTCGAGGGGAAAACGCAAGACCACGGCTCACTTTAACACACATTAACAATACAATCGATCATACATTGCTAGTATTTACAATATCATATGCCAATTAATAATTTATAAAGTCCTTTTGCAACGCATAATTCATTTGAAAACCAAATTTCTGATTTTCACCATGAAGAGTCAGGAAAATATATAATCATTTTGTGCTGCCCTGTATATGATATATTGATATGTGTGTATGCTACATAGTGTGCTAAAAGATAGTTCATTTAAAAGCAAAGAACTGTTGAAAATTTCCATTCAGCAATTTACGCAAATAAACGGGTGTTGTCGAAAACTTTTGTGTAGCCCTGTATATCATCGACAGAATTTATACACCAAGTAAAATTTATTAAATTTACAAACGCAAACCACAGCTGAAAACGCTCTTCCAGCACTTATTTTTCGTGAGCTTCAATAGTTCAATTATTGCTCATTTTCTTCTGTAGCCAAATTCTTTTGGGTGTCCCTGTAAACGAACGATAAATTCTATACTCACCAGGCTCTATAGTAAGGACCGTATAGTACACTTTAGTGATAAATATCAATTTTAATATGTTTAAAATGGGGTAATAGTATTAAAATACACGGTAAACGATTTTCCCCCATAGATCCCCCACTAAAAATAATCTTAAGATTATCTGAAGAAATCTCCACTTTCTTTAGAAATTCTACAGAAATCTGTAGAAATTTTGAAGATTTAGCTTTACCTTAAAAATATCTGCAAAATTTCTTAAGATTTTTAAAAATATATCAGCAGAAATCGGCCAATTACCTACAGAATTTTGGGCCAATTACCTACAGATTTTCAACAGATTTTTTTTAGTGGGGTCGTAATGGAAAGGAATTCTTTTGAACCGTAAATGCTACACACTTAATTTTCAATTCCGAATATGCCATGGTGATACTCAATAACATATGTCCATTTCATGACAATCGGACTATATTTACGTGAGTTAGAGCACGGACAGACGGACAAACAAACCGAATTCGTAAACACTTTTTAACTATGTTGGAAAGTGTTGAAAAGTTGATTACAAAATTGCAGTAAAAATAAACTTTTGTACCATTTGATACTGGTGAAAAGTTGGTATCAAATTTTCAACCATTGATACCCTAATCCACTAACCATACATCGATGATTAAATAAAGTGAGTATTACTATTTGGAAATATTGACAGATACTTGAATAAAAAGACCTGTTGAATTAGCAAATGACGAACAAATTAGGAGACAATGAAGGAAGACAACTGATTATCAATAATAATTAAAAAAAATAGTCTAAACTGTGAAGACTGAACAAAAGCGACTTCTTTTGTGTAATTCTTTTATATTTTCTATGTATTTTTATTTTATTTTATTTTATTTTATTTTTACATTTTGTCATGATAATAAAAATTTTTTACACAGAGACTATTATGAATAGTTGTTTTGTATAACATAAACAAGTTGGAAATTGCACGTCAAACGTGGCAAATCAGGTATGTTCGTACTATAACTAGCTTTAAAAATAATTTTTGCACCGTATATTGTACTGAATGTATATTTTAGTGCACTTCATAAGTGCATAACAATTTCATTCTGTTCGAAAGGCTGTAACATCATCAAAATGCACTTCAAATAATTTTTTTCCAATTGGCCGTAATGTAACTGAAAAATTTTCACTGTCCCTGTAGTTAAACTATACATCATTTTTTTATAAAATTTGGAATGACTCGACAAAATTTTGCAACAGTTATATATTTAAAATTCCATAAAACTATTTTGTCGTTTTATTTTTGGTTATAACGTAATCCTCAATAAGGTTATATTTGAATCCCTGTATTTCCAGTTACTAGTATAAAAAACGAACAATAAGTTAAACTCAAATACACAGTTATATTTTAATCTAAGTAGGCTTAACCTTTACCGGCGCTGAGTAATTCTGTTTATAAACTGGTGAAATAATGGACTGACACCAGAATTTATCATCGAAGTTCTTAGAAAATACGAACTTGCTTATTTTCACGCACGTTATAAAAGGAAAATTTTAATTAAATATTCTTGTTGCCGTTTGTCAGTTTTGGAATTAAAATTAGGTGTCCTTTTTTAAGAACACCGCACTTGAAAGGGATAAAAGACACGGATTTGAACGTAAACATAACAAAGGAAAGCTCTAAAGTTCATTTTGACGATTAGATGTGTACATAAGTTCAGTTCCCACAAAATTATGGAAATCACGAATAATATGCGACTTTTGTTTACTCCCTTGAAACGCTGCTTAACCGGTTTTGACTGTAATAAATTTGACTTTTCACTGCATATGTACTGTATGTAATAAAATAGGTTTTTGAAAAGTATGCACAGATTTTATGTACTGGCTATAGTCAGAAATTACAACAGCCTTATTATTCTGTTAAAATATAAAAGTGAATTATGATACGATTTTTATTTAATTCTCGACAAATGCTACATGCGCCATTTCTTTTTAGTTGGAATAATATAGGTTAATTCACGTTTGACCTCATATTTAAAACAAATATATGGTTAATGCATGGCTTTTACAAGAGAAAGTAATATCATGAGGGGCTTTTCATGAATTTACATTTCTTTTTCATTTTTTTTTTTTTTTTTTTTTTTTTTTTTTTTAAATTAAGAATCAAGACTATAGTTATTTGGGCATAAGAAACATTTTTTAAAAATACTGCTATAAAACCAACAAAATTTCTCAAGGCTTTCAATATTTTTAAAAAGAGAGCATATTTGCGCTAGATTCATAGTACGTAGGGTGTTTAATTTTAAAATTGATTTTTCTAATCAAACATGTGTAAAACTCCGGGCAATGCGAGGTATTTCCAGATAGTAGATCATAAAACGTGTTAAATTCTCAATATAGCTATAACCCTTTTCCTAATTGAATAAAAAAAAATAACACTATTAAAATTCCTTGTTCTTTTTCGTTTTTCATATTTGGAAATAAATATTTTTATCCTTCATTCAGAGTTCGTTTTTCTAGAAATCTAAGTATCGGATTTTTGATTAATCTATGAGATCAGCAGAAAAAAAAATTAGTGAATGTATGTGGGAGAAATGTGAAAAAATAGCATGTTTTTAAATTCATCACATTGTTTTTAAATTAAAAACATATCAGAAATCCGATACTTACTTATCCCACACAGGGTCTAAAGATACTTTTTGAAAAATTTCAGACAATTTGCGTAATTATGACATTAAATGAATACTAGGCAAAATATCCTTAGCATTTCGATTAAAATAACAATATAAAAAATTGCGAACTGAGAAAAATGAGTTTAAAAATTAGCATTTAAAGGGACTTTAAACGTGTATCTCCTTTATTATTTATCGAATCGTTCCAAAATTTGGACAGAATGTTTTAAGAATACTAAGGTACATTTTAAAATATAAATTTTTAATTCGAAATGTTTTTAATTTTTTATCAAAATGACAGGTGTTGAGTCCGCTAAATTGACGAAGAGTCGCCAATGATTTCGTTGCTTCCAGCAATCCTATTAATTCTGACCATTTCATATATTTCAGCGCATAGTTCGATTACATATCTGTTAAATTTCTGATTTACCTATTATATTTCATTTTATTGATGATGTTTTACCTCCATTATGGAATATCAAACTATTTATATTAATTTAAGTGCAGGATGAATTATCTTTCATAATCTTCTGCACGTATGGAGATAGATTAAAAAAATCATGTTTAAAAATTATTTTAAAAACTATAAAAATGAGTAAATGCTATAAAGTTTTCAAAGAAATTACAATACAGTTTTCGAACAAATTGCATTTGTAAGTGCATTTTTTTCTCTATTCCGCTGCATAAAAACTGGAAACATTCGATCTTTAGTGTTTAATATATATATATATATATATATATATTGCTGCAAAAGCGAAATATATACGTTTGCTGCTGCCAACCTCAAAATGACGTAAGTGTTACGGACGTACAGGTTTATAGTTTATAATATAGATAATGAGATCATTTTAATGAATATAATGAAACATTTCTGTTTTTAGCTCACAGACTATCAAAGCGAGGCTAACGAAAAAGACAGGTACCGCGGTGCATCCCAAAATGTTTTTTTTTACAGACCGCTAGAATGACGTGATGCTCTTTTCGTACACTTGCATTGGTGCATTCAAGCATCACGTGACTTCAGCGGTCTGTAAAAAAGGGTATCTGGAATGCACCACGGTAGCCTGTCTTTTTCGTTTGTCTCGATCAAAGCCTAAGAGCTAATGTGCCCGCAGGTTCTGTATGTATGCATGTATGTACTTATGTACGTAACGCGATAACTCTTGATAGAAATACCCGATTTCCTTCAATTTTTTCTAGGTTCATTCTGATAAGGCGCTTACCTGATTAGTTTTGGGAATTCATTAGTTAACTACAAAGGGGGGAAAGGGAGGCAACCCCCCCCCCCCCCCTAATTTAGTTAAATGGGTTTTTCAGGCAGAATTTTCCAATTTGCATCAAATTTCGTAAATAGGTTCATTCCGAAAAGGCTCTTCCCCGACTACTTTTGGGGGTTCATTGGTTAAGTATAAAGGAAGGAATAAAGGGCTAATCCCGCCCCCTTTAATTTAGATAAATGGATTTTTCAGGCAGAATTATCCGATTTCCATCAAAATTTGGAAATAGGTTAATTCTGATAAGGCTGTTCTTTGATTACTTTTGGGGGGTTCATTGGTTGAGTATAAAGAGGAAACGGGGGGCTTAGCCCCACCCCCTCTTAATTTAGATAAATGCGTTTTTCAGGCAGAATTATCCGATTTGCATCAAAATTTGTAAATAGGTTAATTCTGATAAGGCTGTTCCCTGATTACTTATAGAGTTTCATTGGTTAAGTATAAAGGAGGGCTCGAGGCCTAATTCCCCTTAATTTAGATAAATGGGTTTTTTCGGCAGATTTATCCGATTTGCCTCAAGTTTTGTAAATAGGTTCATTCTGATAAGGTACTTTTAAGAGTTTTGGGGGTTCATTGGTTAAGTATAAAGGGGGAACGAGGGGGGGTTAATCCCCAACCCCCGTAATTTACATAAATTATTTTTTCTGTTCGATTTGCTTCAAATTTAGTATACCGGTTTATTCTGATAAGGCGCTTCTCTGATGAGATTTGGAGGCTCGTTGGTTAAATATGAAGATGGGAAACAGAGAGGTGAGGGCTAATCCCCTTTAATTTATTTTTCGAGGGCATTGTTCTTTGAAATCAGAATGTATTATATATAATTAGGGGGAATAGTCTGTAAGCTAAATACCATCAGTTTAACTGGGCACTTTTCTTTTTATTGAAATATATGTTATCCTTTAAATTAAGGAACAACTATGGAAAAATAATTTGTCGTCAAGTTACTAACAAAATTGTTTCTTTGCACTATTTTATTTTATATTATTTTTCAAGCTTTTCCGTTTGCCGAAAAATAACCTATCAAGTTTCTATTAATTTTTCTAACTTGTGGGAGCGGTTTGGGAATAGTATGAGAATTAAATATGGATATTTCTTCAAGTATTTGTTTCATTAATAAAATGTTCATTTATATAATAACATTATTTATTGAGTTGGGGATTTCTTCGAAGTTTTTCGTGTATCTTTACTTGCAAAAGAAAAAAAATCTGATTAAATTTTAAGAAAGACGTAATTAATAATTGTCTTAGGGCTGTTCTGAAATCCAAAAGGGCAACTTTATGACATAAGTTTTAATTTATTTTGTTCGGAGATGCATAAAACTAGTAGGTGTTGTTGATCAGAAACTATGTAATCGAACTGTTTTTCCCGTTCTATTTTTTTTTTTTTTCTTTTTGCAAACGCAATAGATTTTTTAGAAAATAGTGTCAAAGTGGGCGTTTTGAACCGAATTTCCGCGCTAAAGAAGAATAACCACTCAAGAAAAAGTGGAAAACGTCTTTGGCATGTGATCAAAATCGCTTATAACTGAGTAGGTAATTTATTTATCAAAAAAATTGAAAACACAGTCCGTTTCCAAGTCGCTTCCATAGTCAGGACTTCCAGTTTTAAGTCTTTCATTTAAAAAATGTATTTGTAAATGCGTCAAAACGTTTTTGCTTGTTGGACAGAGTAGCTGAGAACAGCCTTAAGAATTGAGATAAACAAATTGGAACAGCCAGCGATAATATAATGCATTTATTACTAAAAGCTGTTAAATAAAAATCATAAAAACAGTAAAAACGCTTTATTAAACTGTTTACATGTTTCGTTTTTGTTGAACACTTTATGAAGACAATTACGCATATACTCTACAGTTACACTTTATGTAATACAACGATTTGAAACGCCATGAGTTGCGTTTTCACGTTCTACCTCTGGTTACTCGTATTTATTTTATTTTTAAGTTTATGTTTATTTCCAGACTGTAACCATGGGCTAACTCAACCCATAGATTTGGTAAATTAAACGATGCCGTTTCGTTACATATATAATTTTTATATGTTCCATAAAAAAAAAAATATAGACATTGTAATATGTACAATTTTTATATACAACGATACAAAGTATTTAAATTACAAAAATTATGGGTCGAGTTATTTCATGGTTCCGAGTAGGCAAATAATCATCAAAGTAAAACTAGAATAAATTAACATGAGTAATCTTTGGGAAATGTGAAAAACGTGAATGATGCAGTTTCAAATCAATGCATTATAGATCGTGAAACTGTAATATAATCTTTTTTTGTCTTAATAAAAGACTCCGTACCGAAACATGTTCACACATTATGAAGACTTTTTTACTGTTTTTTACATATTTTAGCAATTAATGTAGTAGAAACAAAATACTTTGAACAATTTATCCCATCTTCCCACCATAAAGGTTTTTTTTCCCTCATGATAAAATAAGGATATTAACTATTTTATTATGGCAGTCGTTTTTGTTATAAATACTATATATTCCTTAACGATAACATAAATAGACGATTAGGACTTCATTAAAAACTTAGTGACGTGTTTTACTTTATTCATAAAAATATTAAATGAACAACTTTTATATTTGCAATATGATTTTTCCCTAGAATTTTAGGATTTGTTTGGAGACAATAACTTGAGGGAATATTTTAAATTAAATTCATTGGTTCTTTTAATTATGAATTATTTCCGTTTACCGCATTTTTGTATGTCTGAAGTGTAAATTTTTAGGTTGCTAATACATGTAAAAGTAATTTCAGCGATTTCGGATAGTTTGAAAATTAACTTTTTTTCTACGTTTTCAAGAATTTGTTTTCTTTCAACTATGTTTTATTTATCTGAAAACGATTATTTGTGAAGAATGAAATTTTATTGCAGTCTCGTTTACTATCTTGTATCACAAATAAAAAAAAATACCAAAAGGAAAATTTAGAAAGGGATTATGGATTAAAGTGAAATATAATTATCAACAAGCATTTTTAAAAGATTTAGACTAATATAATATGTGTACATATAGACAATATATGTACAACATATATATATTATTATTATATATATCTGCAGTGCCGTAAAAACCCTGCCGGTGCGAAGTATAAAACGTCAAAACATGAGTTTAGTAGCTCATATTTCGTGATCATTATTAATTTGTTGATCATTTGTATTCATTTGTTGTCTTGTAGAGCTACGTCTGTTGTCTGGAAGCGAGACATTGGAGCAGTGTTGCCAGATTGGTGACATTTTTTGTTCCCATATTGTTGATTGTCAACGCCTTTTTTAAATAGAAATATTCGGCGTATTTAGAAATAGATTAAAAATTCTGAAAAATAAGGCAAGTTATACTATTTTTAAAAAGTGGTGACATCAAATAACCTGAATTAATAAAAGCTCCCAATCTGGCAACACTGCATTGGAATAATAGAAAGATTTCTATATAATCTTATCCTAAAATGCAGTAAGTACTAAGGTAGCCGTTGTGGAATATTGCAACAAATTGCGATTTGTGGTGGACGCTTTACAACTGTATTCTACTAGATACGAAAGCTTTATTTTAAAGTCTTATGATAGAGAGTTATAGAGCGCTCTCTGCTTTATCTACTTCACACTTCATGACATGTTACCAAATATCGTAATGCACGCACACACACACACATATATATACTTCATTCACGATAAACTTTATACACACTGAAAAAAGGACAAATGTTTCTTAATTTATGAAAAGTAATTTAACCCCTTGAGGGGCAAGCAATGACGTTTGTGAAATGCGGAATTCCCACCGGAATCTTTGAAAAATTCTCTTTCAAAATAAGTAAAAGCAATTTTACGGCTTTTTTTCCACCAAAGTTAGAAAGGTAAAATTTAATAAAATTTTTCTGGTGTAAAACTTCATTAATCGTAGGTGGTATATAATATATACCGGTGCCCCTATAAAATAAACACTTCGGAGTTATCCATGATACCTAAAAGCAAACTTTATCGCTAGAAAACTCAGAAACCTATACATTATTATTATTATGATTATTATTATTATTATTTTGAGAATCAAAAAAGTATTTATAAAAAAACAGGTTTCTTTGCTTGCGACATAATGTTCTAAAATGTTTCCTAGTAGTTTTTATCGTACATAATTCAGTTTTCTCAAACAGTAATATCAGTTTTTAGGATACTATAAATTATCCTTTACACATTTTCAGCTGCGTAATTGAATTTATGCATGCAATAATAGCTAAATAATATTAATTTTAATATCAATGTTAATGCTGTTAATTTATCATTTTCGTTCGTTGAATATAAAAATGTTTACTTGAGAACTGATATCCGAAAAATCTATATCCCAGGTTGAGAAAATTGATTAGTACTATACTGTAAAAACTATTTGGAAACATTTCCGAAAAACAGTTGCAGCAAAAGTAACTTTTTTTTTAACCATTTGGGAAAATGGTTATTGTTCTCTGTCAGGGTATGAAATCAAAAACATATCTGAGGAATTTTATTGGTTGAATCCGCATTTTATTCGTTTTCTGATTGGTCTATACAGTAATCTGTATTTCCCTTTACTTTCAACAGAGATGGGTACTTCTGTTGCCACTATAAAAAAAGCAATAAAAACTACAAAAAAAAAAAAAACTCATAACTCAGAAACAAATTGAGATACAGCTTTCAAACAAATTGCATTTAAAAGTACATTTTTTTCTCTATACGGCGGTGTAAAAAGCAATATTGTCGGATGTTTAGAAGTTTAAGAATGAAATTTCATTTAAAATTGGTAGTCAGATTTCTTGGAAATCTGACGATGAAAAAGCCTTTTCCCGAACAGCCAATGAAATGCTTGGATAATACGCAAGTTTCAGGTGGATAATACGCAAGTTTCAGGAAATCTGACGAGTCGCAGGCGATTTTTATCGCTTGTAATTTTTACGTATAATAACACTATTAATGTTTAATTTATGGCGTACGTAATGTAGGATCAACTCCGTGCGATTTTTTATGTCTTAAATTTCAGTTTTTCAAAAATCATTTTCCAAATGGTCGTTGTAATTTGTTAATTTGCTTTATTAATTCTTCTTTGAATCTCTAAAATCTATTGGTTTCTCATGTTTCTAAAACTAAAGTATGCGTTTCGGATTCACGGATAATTATAAAAAGGTTATTAGCCCCCGGTACGGTATGCTATATCTTTCTCACAGCTTATTTTGTGACATCTCCAAAAAATAACGTTACCTTACAGAAGCTAGCCGTGAAACAAAGCAGTACGATTAAATACTCTATAATAATTTTTTTAACTTCTAAACATCGCACATTTTTAATTTTTATGCCGTCGTATTGGAAAAAAAAAGTTCTTTTAAATGCATTTTGTTTGAAAACTGTATCTTCATTTATTTTTGAAGCATTAATTTTTTTGTAGATTTTAGGGCCATTTGCTTAATATTGGCAAAGGAAGTATTCCATTTATGTAGGAAGTAAAGGAAAAATAGTTGCAAAATAGTAATTATATATTTTTGTTGCCATTTTCTCATAACAACCGAAAGAAAATGTAATTAAAATACGTGCTAGTTTGAAAAAAAAAAATACATAAACGAATGATTTCTGTTAAAATAATGGAGCTATTATAAACTATATTTAAATTTAAGTATCTATGAATCATTAGATAGACCTTTTTTTTTTCCTTGAATGACTGCATCTTTTAACTGCATTTGTGCATTATTTCGCGATAGTGATGTGCTAAGCATGCTTTACTGTAGATATTTAAGAGTAGATCGTAAATGTGGAATTCTTAAGCGGATGCGAATGACGTCATTTTACATAAAATAAAACGTGTGCTTTAAGTCTTAAAACTGAAATATGTTTTGTACTGCAGTAGGGTCCGGCTTAACCGAGTTATTTTCTTCTGATGGACTAATGACTTCTATTATTATGAAACAGCCATTATAATCACCATATTAACAATCATCATCTTCACTTAACACTTCATTTATAATGGCTGTTTCATAATAATACAAGCCATCAGTCCATCAGAAGAAAATGAAGTAATGGAAATGCCGGGGGCGACACTAAATTCTGAAAAAGCAGAATTCCTGTTGTATTTTTTCGTTTGTTGTTAAATTATATTTTCATAGATTAAGAAAAATATGTCTTTTTATACACTGTATAGACTTTCATATTTATATTTATATATTTTTGTTCTCTAATAAATAAAGATTTTGATACCGGTTCTTCAGTGAACATGTTTTCTTTAATCATGAATCATAAATCATCTTTTGTTTCATGTTTTCTCAGATAAAAAAAAAAATTAATGAAGCGTTTCTATTTTTGAAACATACTTTCTCCTTACAATTAAAGAAACAGTTTTGAAACATTAGCTTCGTGAGATATTTTTCACAAAATTGTTTCTTTGAATTATTTTACTTTGTTTCTCGAGCTTTTAAGTTTACCCAAAATGTAACATGTCTAATTTATAACTGAACTTATGTCTTGGAAAGAGTTAGAAAATTAAATTTAATGATATATCATCAACAATTTCTTTCTTTAATGAAGCTCTATTTATTTAATAACGTTTTCTATTGACGGGTAATTTTCGAGTAGTTTTCAAGAATCATTAGTCAGGAAAAAAAGCTGATCGAATGTTTAAGAAAACAGAAATAAACTAGATTAATATAATATTAAAATCAACAAACATTTTGGAAACATTTATCCCGTCTTTAACCATAAGTTTGGGGGAATGTGATATAACCACTTAAGCAAATATAAAGTGACCTCTATCGAGCTATCCACGCTTCCAAAAAGTGTTAGTTTGCTTTAGCCACCCCAAAAATAAACATATTTTTTGAGATTTAAAGAAGCAGTTATAAAAATAAAATTTCTTTTGTTTTCACTGATTTTTGATTTCCACTGATTTGCTTCACGGATTAAGGGATCCGGGGCTAAAAATTCTATTTTTTTATTTATAGAGATTTTGTTATGAAATTTTTTTCTGAAATATCTTTTAATAGAATAAGAATATTGCATATAAAAAAAAATCTGAAAATTTTTAAATATTTCTTTTTAATTTAAATTGTAAAATTTTAAACATATTTAATTTGTGATATAACTCTTGATGTACGTACTCGATTTACAAAACTTTTGCACTTTTGTGTACATAAAGTGTGTCATTTTAATTTGTCTTCAGGATTTTTAAAAATATTGATTAGAATTTTATTTAAAAAAAATACGTAAAAAAATAAATAAATTCATGATTATTATGAAAAATAATTTATATAAATATATAATGATCACAATCATGTACATAAATATATCATTACGAATATTTTATTTAAGGGGTCTCAGGACTCTTAAAATTGAAAAAAAAATGAAAAAAAAGGACCATTTTCAACATTTAATATCTTAAAATGTATTTGATATAAAGACACAATTTTAAATGGGAATGAAAGATACAAGTATGTTCTTTCGTTTCAAATATTTGAAAAATTGAAAGATGCAGAATTAGCATTTACAGGGGAATCCAAACTGTCAGACATTTGACGAGCAGAAAATCGGCATAACAGCTTATGCGCACGATTACAAAATAAATATTGCAACTAGAATAAAAATGTTGGTGCCTACGTATACCTCAGATTATAATAATTACATTGAATCTAAATAAATTTGTATTTAAAGCATTTTTATATTTTTAATACAAAGTTGTATTTAGCTAATGCAAAATTTAGAAAATTTCAACAATATAAACCCCTAAAAAAATATTTTCTTTTTTCAATAAAAAGAAAATTTTAGGTTCAATTTATACAGAATAAATATTCAGAAGTTTTTGAGATATCGTGCGCGTTAAGCCCAAAAACGTCATTTGGAGAAAAATGTCTTCAAAGTTTTGGAAACACTGCTTCAGCTATTGAGCGAGTATAATTCTAAATGCCATAACTTCTGTTCTAATGGGAATTTCAAGAAAACAATTATATCAAAATGTTCAGAAAACATAGAAGTTTAACATCTAAAAAAAATTAAAATTTCGAAAATTTTAGAGCTTTAAGAGTCCTGAGACCCCTTAAGACATTTTCTTTTATTTAATAGTTTTTATGGGCGTTTTTGGTTAATATTGTTATATTTTTTGCAAATGTTAATTACATTGGATTTCAGCGGTTGTTTAAATATTATATTGCAGATGTACGAAATATTTTCAAAGAAATGGATATGCTAGTTAAATATTGTTTTGAAATTAGAAATATATACTATAATGAAATGCCTCCAATATAGATATATAGAATTTACATTAGATAGATTGACAATGAACCACGCTTTGTTTTATCAGTATTGTGCAATATTTGATAAATGTTAAAATATCAATATTGTGCAATACTTCAAGGCAATAGTGTAAATGTTAGTCAATATACACCCAAGAAATAGACATAGTTGGTCAATATTTAGCTAACATGAACATTATTACCAAATATTATTTTTTATTTTTTTATTATTTTAAAAGTATATTTAAAAATGGTAAAATAATGAAACATTTTATAAACTATTATACTAGCTTCAATTTTTTTTTTTTTACTCATGATTAAACTGAAAGTGTATTTACATTAAAATGATTAAATTGCTTAAAATTAATTTTTATATATTTAATTTGCAAATAGTTGACAATAAATACCTCTACATTACTGAAATCCGTATTAATCTAATTATTATTAGAGTTCCCCTGTGTTTCTGATGACAGTTGATTCTCGAAAATATAATTACTGCGATACACTGACTTACAAATGCTTCTGCCGAATATTTTGTCTAAAAAACTTTTTTTATTCTATTTTGTGAGAGAACTAATAAATGTTTTATTTGATTGACACTCACATGCCAATCACGTCACATTTTAATTCAACGATAATACATGCTTCGAAAGATATTTTATATTCATATTCTTTAGTAATATTTGTTACGCACACTATGTTGGTTTACATAAATTGATTTTAATGGTTTGATAAGAAAACATTGCGATGTATTTTCTGTTATTGATATAAAAGATAACGAGGTTTGTTCCCTTTCCAAGTCTACATTGTTAATTTCCGTAAATTGCTTTAATAATCATTTTCTGTCGTCGAACATTTAAGTCACATAGAGCGGGCAATTACAGTTAAGCACATTGATTTACAAATTACCTTTTCGGAATATTTCACCTAAAAAAGTTTTTTTTTTACACTATTTTATGGGCTAATGGATCTTTGATTGGACTAACACTTTAACACAATCCAACGCGTCACATTTTAATTCAACTCTTATACATGTTTCGGAAGATATTTTCTATTCCAATTCTTTAGTAATACTTGTTGTACACACCTTGGTGGTTTACTTATATTGATTTTAATGTTTCGAGTAAAAATGTTTTGTAATGTATTTCCTGTTATTGATATAAAACATAACGAGGTTTCTTCATTTTTCAAGGCTGCATTTTTAATGTCCGTAAATCGCTGTAATAATCATTTTGTGCCTTCGAACATTTAAGCCATATGGCGCGGACACTTATAGTTAAATATTGAAATTCCTACAACAAATACATCTTAAAATTCTTCAAAGGCTGTGATATAGAACACGCTATTATGAAATTATGAAATTATAAAATTTAGTTTAAACTTCATTGCGATTCGTGTACTTTATTATTCAATTTTGTTAGTTACATCAATAAATTTCCCAAAGTTTTAAACTTTTTCAAAAAGTTTCAAATTGCATTAAACTTTAAGGTAAATACGGCGTACTTTGTGCGCCACTCAGTAAAAAAACAATTCCGAATTCCAAAATAATTACGCTATTAATATCTACACCGCCTTTACCTTCTTTCCAAGGGCACCCATTCTTCAACCAATGTTTATTTTGATTGGTATGTCACCTTTATCATATGGGATACGCCGTCCTTTTATTTCTGTAAGTTATTCTATTTTTCTCCATAATTAAAATATTTTTTTGTATAAATGTGATATTCATAACCTTTGCACTATTACTAGACATTATTTGATATTCTTTTTTTAGCAACGAAAGTTGATATTTAGGCTTTAAAAATCGTTGGCGCATGAATGCGCCACTCGTGTCTTTATGTTACTATAAATGGTCCTTGTGATATTAACTTTAATAAAATTAATCTTAAAAAAAAATCTGATTTTTCTTACTTTTATGCTATTTGTGACATTGAATTAAATAAGGTTATCATGAAATTATCAATATAATAAATGTATTTGAAAGATAGGTTCTAACTTCAAATATCTTTTCTAAGCTAACGCTTCTTCAATTTCCAAATCTGTGTTGTTAATCTTCGAAAAACATTCGCGCCACCCATGTCTTTATGTTAGTATAAACCGTCTGTGTCTTTAAAGTTTAAGTTACAAATGAAATTTATTGAAAATGAAGAAAATGAACCATGAAATTTTTAAAATAATAAATATTTTTGAACAATGAATTTCAACTTCAAATATGTTTTTTCAACTGTGCCTTTATCATAGTATTGCCCTAATAATGATAGATAATTATTACATAAACTACTGTTAATGGTTTTATTAAAATATTTTGCGATGCGTTTTCTTTTACAGTCAAAGAACCTAATATAGCGTTTCTATTTTTGAAACTATTTTCTTTTCATAAGAAACTATTTTGAAATATGATCTTATTGGCATATTTTTCATGAAATTAATTGTTCTAATGCAATGCTTCATTTTCTTTTGGTAGATTTTTTCATATTCTGTAAAATTAGCGTTTCGAGTTTCTATTACTTCCCTATTCTTATGACAGGAATTTGGAAATCGTTAATAATATAAATTTTCATGTGTTAGAAGCGAGCGATCATTTTTAATGCACAGGAACGTACCTTTTTGGAGCTACGCACTTCGTCAAGCACAGATAGTCTGCAAGTTAAGCTTAAAAATGATGGAATTTCTGTGTGAAACACTATGTGATAAGTAGTGCTCGGCAAGCTCACAAAAAAGCGAACTACGTAATTCAAACTTAAATTTAATTTCTCAAAAATGAGTAAAGTTCACGCTCAAATTAAAAAAAATTTCAAGCGAACTCGCTCAACTTAAACTCATCTGTGAAAGTGAGGTGAAGTTCACTACAAATTCTCTTTTTTTAATACATTAGAACTTTATCGTCCAAATTTACAAAATTTTGTGACCTAATCTTTTGGTTTTCAGTGTAAGGGTCTTCATGGGCCGACCCAATTTTCCTTCCCGACACTCGGTCCAAGTTTGGTTTGGGGATTACTTTTTTCTAGAGGTTCGGACCGAGATGGGCCAGGACTGGATTGATTTTCCGGCCCAAGTCGGGGCTGAACTGCATTCTTCTTGAAGTCTGAACAGGCAGGGATTTTCAGTCCCAGTTCCAACCCGGCTCATATGAAAATCATTGGACGGCTCTGGCCTGTCCAGTGAAAATATTTTTGAAAATATATTTCCGAAAATATATGCATTTTGTTGTATAAAATTTGTTAACACAAGGAAGTTAGTCCTTAAGCAGACACGAACGGGTCAATGATTTTCATACAAACCGGGTTGTGACCGGGCCAGGAACGTTCTGCAGACTTCTAGGAAGAATAAAGCACAGGCCCAGAAATAAGTCCAGTTTGGCCCAACCTGAGCCTCCAAAGAAAGCAAGACCCGGACACGACCAGAAAAACATATGACCAGGCTCGACTCGTCCCGAGTGTAGGCTTCTAAATGCCATTTTAAAAGGGAAAAATGTGTTCGTAACGACTGGAAAATTTTTAAATAAATTATAAAAAAAAATGAGTTTGAGTTGTAAATTCGTTCAAACTCACGGATATTTTGAGCTTTCGTTCAGCTCATGTTCCTTTTTCAAAAAGTGAGTCAAGTTCAACTCAACGTTCACAGAAAGTGAGCTAAACTCGTGAGTTTTCGCGCAATGAGCGCGCTCATGCCCAACCCTGGTGACAAGTATACTTGTGTAGAATTTACGTATAATTAAGTGGGTTTCTGTTCATTCAATGCAAATGTTTTCTTTAAAGATCTACGAGTCTGAGTGACTATAAAAGAAACAATAAATTTTTTGCTATATTTGTTCAAGAATTTATTTCCATAAAGTTTTACTTATCCAATAACTTTTTTTTTTAAACTTGTTTTTTTTTTTCGAGTATCTTTAAAAAATCTTTCATTGAATGTTTAAGGAATGAATAATGTATGAATATGTAAAAACTAATTAACCAAATACTTTGGGTAAATGATCCGACTTTGAAAAGTCGGTCTTTACTACTGATTTAGGAAATGTATATTTTATTCCTTAATCAAGCAGGACGGTCGTTCTGCCAAGCCAAGCTGAAAAAAAATGCTAACCTCGCCAAACAAACAAACGCCAAGAATAAAACGCAAGACACCGTAACTGCTTATTATACTGATGACAACTTCTCCATGTAAAATCAACCAAACATGCCAGCGTAAAATTTCCCATATCAAAAGAGCCAGTCATCGCAGAAAAATAAAACCAAAACCAGAAGGACCTAATGGAAAATATCTTCAATTTGAGACCAAATGCATCCTCATAAATTAATTATAAACAGATATATAGATTTTTTAAAATAACGTCGAGATACTGAAAATGATCGATTTATTTTCTTCGTCACAATTTATGGTTCAATCAAGGTAGAGACTTAAATAATGGACATAAAAAAGTAAGGATTGCATTTTTGGACAGATATTTACTCAATCTACGTGCTTTTGTAAAATTCAGCTTTAAAAACACAAATTTTCTATTCTTAATTAGCGAAAAACTGTTAATTAATTTTAAAGTTTATAAATTATGCCAAACAGCGATAAACCCGCCAAATCATTTTAGAAGTCTTTTAAATTTTTTTATATTATCCTTTTGCATTGATTTCATCGAAGAAAACTATGGCCGAGATCCAGATAGATTTTTCGCTGTTAGCGAAATGAGTTTGACCAATCAGAAGCCAGAATGTTTGAGAATTTTTGCTGCTTCTGGATCCCGGCCTATGTCATAAAAGTTTTGAGTCATTTTCTTAGTGCCATGGATGAAGTGCAGAAATTTAGGCTGGGATCCAGATGGATTTTTCGCTGTTAGCGAAACGAGATTCACCAATCAATAGCCTGCATTGCTGCAAACAGCGAAAAGTTCGCAAAAGTGCTTCTGATTAATGAATCTCGTTTCGCTAACAACGAAAAATCTATCTAGATTGCGGCCAATTATGTTGAACACAATTTTGCATTTCCACATCCAGGAAGGGTATTGATGTCATAACAACAGTGCGTATTCGAAACTATTTAAGGCATTGATTCTGAACTCCTTTGCTATACATTTCAATATTAAAGAAGTTGTTGTTTCAATAGTTTTAGTACTTTTCTCTATTGCTCACTCTAAAACACGAATATCGAAATTTAACCAACAGCGCTCAGAAACTATAGCGCCTAGAATATATAGTGTTGAAATCGGCTAACCCTGTAATACTTAAAAAAGCGCTAAAATATTGTATCCCTTAAATGTGCAATGATACTGCTGTAATAGGCAGATCGCAGCGGCATCTGCAGGATATTTTCTACAACTGCAAGAAATTGCTAGTCTATACAATGTAATAATAGTAATACGAAAATCCCACAGATGTCGCTGCGATCGACACTTGAAATTTTAGCAGTATCGTCGCACATTTAAGGGATACAAATTTTTAGAACTCTTTGGATAGCATATTTCCACACTAGGTATTCTAGGCGCTGTACCAGAAACAACACCATAACAGAGAGCCTTTATACATAAGAGTGGTGATATATGCACAGGAGACATGCTCATTTCAAGCTTTTGTCGAAAGTACGGCAATTCGCTTTCTTGAATAGAGGATATTCAATCTACGTTATGATCACATGGTCAAGGCAAGAACGTCTAGCGTAAAGAAGGGAAGTCTCCGTCTACGTAATGTAAATCCCCGCTAGCCAATGAAATAGTTCATGGGAGAAAGCAGTAGTACACTGTTAAAAATATCGTGAAAAATTACCTCTGTTTTTAAAGGCTATCTGTATTCTGACCAATGAGAACGCTTCATAGGCGTTTATGTAGCGTTCTCATTGGTCAGAAAATAGAGAAGCTGTAAGAACCGAGGTAATTTTTCACGATATTTTTAACAGTGTAGTTTCCTGTTTCCCTTCTATCAGTTAGAAATTCTTTGGGTAAATTACCGGTACCACGTGACTTTTTCAGCCTCGAACCCATATTTGGAATATCCTCCATTAGAAGATACGCGCATGGACGATCTCTATTAGACTAGGGAAATAATTCAGCATGCATTAACCTGGCGATAATGGCATGCTCGTAAAGAACTTTAACGATTTGTTTTTATCACTTTTACCAATAAACATTTATTGGCCGTATGTCGCTACTTCGTTATAGAGACACACTTGTTCCTAATTAGATCCCGGCCTTAATGTATCAAAATAGAGAGTTTGCTTTCTGTACTATTCCTGAGCTCAGTTATAGCGTCTAGAAATATAGGCCGGTATCCAGGTACAATTTTGCAAACAGTGAAAAGTTAGCAAAAATTCTGGCTTCTGATTGGTCAATCTCGTTACGATAACACAGAAAAATCTACCTAGATCACGGTCACAGTGTGGAAACCGGCTATTCCAGTAATTCTTTAAAAAGTGCTAAAAATTGAATCCCATAAATATTGAAAAATACTGAATGACAAATGTCGATAGGAGCAACATTTTCTCGATCTTCTCTGAGCGAAACATTTTCTTTTGAAATAGTTATGTTGGAATTACCATATGTCGCTGTAATCGACATTCGTCGTTCAGCCTCGTTCAACATTTATGGGATACAATTTTTAGCACTTTTTTAATAAGCCGATTTTTAAACTATATCTTCTAGAAACTATAGCTCCGTTATAGCGTCTAGATTATATGTTGTAGAAATCGACTATCCCAGCAATACTTAAAAAAGCGCGAAAGTATTGAATCCCTTAAATGTACAACGATGTCGAATTCCAAACAGTCATTTGGATCGACATCTGCAGGATATTTTTTAAAGAAGAAAGAGACATGTGTAATGCACCGCTACAGCGTCTAGAATACATAATGTGGAAATTTGCTATCCAAGAACCGCTAAAAAGTGTATCCCTTAAATGTGCACTGACGCTGAAATCCAGGGAGATTATCGCAGCGACATCTGCTATATATTTTCAAATTTCAAAGTAAACATCGTATTATTACAGCGGGTTTGACGCCAAGCACACAGGTCAAATGTAAGTTAATAAAACGTTTTAAAAAAAATGTTACAGCGTCTAGACCAAATTGTCTTGGAGTTTTGGGAAATATCCTGCAGATATCGCTGTGATCGACTGATTGGATTTCCACACTATATATTCTAGACGCTGTAGCGCCGCGGTAGCCTGTCCTTTTTCGTTTGCCTCGAAGTAGATGACGTCATTTGAAGCTGTTCCTAAGTGTGGCCAGCTCATCACGTCACACGGAGTTGATTATCTGTACACGGCAATGGACACACAAAAAAAAATCGGCGCACCGCTTTGTACTAATCATCGTGTAAAGATGATCCAACTCCGTGTGACTTTTAAACGTCATAAACTGGCCTATTATGTCATTGGTCACGCTAACACCCTCCCCCTTGCGTCCGCCATATATAGCTGCATCTTGCTATGGAGACTGCTAAATGGGCTGCTATCGGTCAAAATCAAGAGAGAAAAGGGCAGAAGAGGGGGAAAGAACTCGTTTTCTTTATGTAGTTTTTCACACGGGAAGATTGACATGTCTGCTCCTCTTCTTTCATAGCTTCATGGTGGTGAAATAAACAAACGCCCCTTAAATATTTGAGAAAGTCTTGACACGCGTCACAAAAACATCACACAAAGCAGGCAAAGCAAAGGAACAAAATCATTCATTGGCTCGTGGATATGAACGAGCCAATGAATGATTTTTCTTCTTTGTTTTGCCTGCTTTGTGTGATATTTTCCTGACTTGTCAAGGCTTTCTCGAATATTTAAAGGACGTTGAATAGACCGGGATCAAGATAGATTTCACGCTATTAGCGCGATGAGATTGATCAATCAGAAGCCTGCATTTTTGAAAACTTTTTTTATGTTTGCAGTAAACACTCTGGATCCCGGACATTAACTTTGGTTGGTTAAGACGATTTTGCATAAAATGAAATCAGAAAGCCAATGTTTTTAAACTTTTTTGGTTAGTTTAATCGAAATCTTCCACGTCTATTAATGAAAACTGAGTTACTGTACTTTGGACAAAAACTTGAATATGAGTACACGACTTGTGCATATGTGTCACCACTCTTACATATAAATGTACTCTGTTATGAGCATGATTCTAAGCGCAGCTGGTTAAATTTGAGTATCTGGGTATTAGATAAAGCAATAGTGGCCCACCGTGGCTGAGTGGATAAGACACCAAGCCGCTAATCGCTTGAGAACGTAGGTGGGGGCGGGTTCAAATCCCGCCGTGATCCTCACGTGATCTGATATATATGTGTTCAATCAAACAAACAAGCAATAGTGAAAGGTACAGTTGCCATGGAAACAACGACTTCTTTAATTCGTATAGAAAATTAATGAATAGTTGTAAATAATTTAAGTTTAAAATGTAGGCAAATGCTCTGAAAATATCAATGGCTCCCATCTAGTATTTTACAAAAGTAATTTAATATATTCACATGATGTATAAGTTGATGCAACTCTTACCTAATGAAAATTCTGCAACAAGACTTACGTAGGCAGATCTTTTCAATGATTAATTCAGAATTCTAAGAACAAAACGAGGTTCTTAAGCGCCCTTCCTCACCCCTCCCCCCACTCAAAAAAAGAAATACGATAGAAAGGTATAAGTATTTGGATAATTTCAGTATTTCTGTGATCTTTGGTCAGAGTTTAGAAAAGGTGTCTGGGTATTAAAAAAAACATATAACAAATTTGACGAACGATAAGACTATAGATTTCAGGCAATTTTTAACTGCAAAAAATTTTATTCTAATGTTTATGCGGCTTTAATAATAGACTATTAAATATAATCAATTTACGGGAATTTTCATACGAAATTATATTCTCACATTTATGCAAATAGGTATGGATAAACAGACTTGAGTAAAATTACATATTTATTCTTTCTTCTCTATAACACGATCTAAATGAAGATGAAGTTATATGTACAGTTTACATCTTTAAATTTTTAGATTTTTTTTATCAAAAATGTTTCATCATCATGTCTAGAATTGCTAGATTTACTTCTTTAGACAGATCTTCGATTCTTTAGATGCCTGCGGGGCTTCATTCTCGGATTTTCCGTAGGTATTTGTAAAGATAAATTTATTTTGCAAAACCGTCAGCAAAAAAAAGTTAGAACAAACAATTAACTGACAGACTAACTGTAAATATATATTTTATTTTGACTCTATTTGATTTTTACTAAATTTTCATCCCTCATAGAAAATTTTAAGGCGATATAAATTGAGAAAGACTGATACTTTGAAAGAAGAAATTGACTTTCCTTAGTTTTAAATTATTAATTACTCTAAAAAATGAATGATAGGTAAACAAAGTGTATACTATTGTGTTTGTTCCCTACTTATAAAGGCTATACAAGGACTAATTTTAGCGAGTAGAATTATTTCAATTATATATAATCTGTTTAAAAAAAAGAACTGATATCTACTAAAAAACAACTTTTCAAAAGTAAAAAAAAAGCCAAGCAAAAAAAAAAAAAAAAAAGAAAAGAAAAAAGGGGAAAGTTGTGGCTAAAAAATAGTGTGATATCAAATTTCCAAGCTAATATTATGGTACTTATTTAACATTTTTTATTAAAAATTTACCATATGTAAGTCGAGTACCTAAGTATGCGTTGATAGAAAGCCTTTTCTCCTTTACTTAATACATCATAACGTGTTTCTGAAAATAAATTTTTTTTAATTATGCATGATGGGCTTGGCGGCCATCTTTCCATATTTTACACAAATTTCTAAGCAGACAAGCTCGTAATATGTATGCATTATTAACAATTTTGAACTTCTAGTTTTGGCTACAGACAGATAAATTAAGAAAGTCTTTTATTTTGAAGAAAAGAAAAACAAATTGATTTTTACTGCTTTAACTAATTAATTAACCCCCTCCGAAAAAAGAGAATCATAAGATAAAACCTGAAGTTACTTCAACTTTATTTTAAGACACAAATTTCTAGGCACTCATTTCCATAAATTAAAAGCATAAAATGTTTGCTTTAGCAACAATTTCGAATTTCCGATCTTAACAATGTACTTGTGTGCTTAGAAAATTGTGTAAAATATGGAAAGATGGCCGCCAAGCCCATCATGCATAATTAAAAAAATTTATTTTCAGAAACACGTTATGATGTATTAAGTAAAGGAGAAAAGGCTTTCTATCAACGCATACTTAGGTACTCGACTTACATATGGTAAATTTTTAATAAAAAATGTTAAATAAGTACCATAATATTAGCTTGGAAATTTGATATCACACTATTTTTTAGCCACAACTTTCCCCTTTTTTCTTTTCTTTTTTTTTTTTTTTTTTTGCTTGGCTTTTTTTTTACTTTTGAAAAGTTGTTTTTTAGTAGATATTACAACTACATTTACTCGTAAAAATTAGACAACAAACAACTTGGGGGTTACATAAAAAATGTTAATTTTTTTATGAATAGTTTTTAATTAATTTAGTATTGGTTACCTTTCATAGTTTTTATAGAAATATCTTCACTTTTTTCTGTCTTCTCTTTCTTTCTTTTTATTTTTTATGGAAAATAATCAACTAGTTTTATTAGTGGAGGAAAAGGTCCAAATACCGGCTACCACTTTTGTTTTCAATCTAGATCATACAATTTTTAAAATTAATAAAATAAAAATTGACAGCAGGGTACCTTGACACGTTGTACACCTGTTTAGAGAAAGAAAAATTAGTTTAAAAGGCGTTTTCTGTTTATAAAAAGCGAAATTCCGAAAGTCTTCAAATTTTGAGTTTTTAAAATCGGGTCTAAATACCGACTACCTAAGTTTTTTTTTTTCCAAAGAATCACACAAATAGAGCTAATGACAATTATTAAGCAATAAGAATATTATTTTAATAAATTGTATTGATTAACCACCATTAACCACCAAAACTATTACGATAGAAATTTTCAAATTTCTTGTTGAAAGTAGTTTCCCACCACAAATTCAGTAAGGTGAATTTCGCTTTACTAAAATAGCAAAATTCCTGTCAATAAATAAGATATTTTTTTAAATTCTAAAATAGTGGTGCAAATGTAATTAATTCATTGCATGAGCAATTATTTTGACTGTTGCGTGAACGCAACGTCAGCGGTTAATGGGTTAATAACATTTCTTACGCACAGAAAAAATACGCAATTTTTAATAAATAAGTATTTTTGTCAAATTTCTAAAATTCTTTACGACTATCTCTCACAGTATTCTTCCCATTACGTTTCTAATTTTGATTTTTAATGTGTAAAACAAAACAAAACCTTGCTGATTGAAATGGGAATTATTTTGTCTGAAAAAATCAAAAGCATAATATCACTCTCTGCGTCGGTATAGTCCCTATCAGTCCACATAGCGCATTCTTAACATTGAACCCAGAATCTCCTCCCCCATACTTGTCCACAGAGAAAGCACCCATGCAGAAGACACAAATTAATCATCTTCCTCTGTTGTATATTTTCCTTTTTCACCTTTTTTAACCCTCTCGCTGCGTAATTGCTTTATCAAAATAGGTTCAAAAATTGCGTATTTAACCCCTTCGCGACGAGCGTCATTTAAGAATTTTTATTCTTTTGTCACCGGTTTTTCAAAACAAAAGTTTTTGTCTAATTTAACCGGGAAAATTTTCCGATTAAATAAAGCAAAATTTACAATAAAAATAACTGGTGGGAATAATCAAGGAGGATTAATTAGACGGAAAAGATGCATCCCCGAGGAAATCTCGGGTTCCGCAAATTTGGCTACTTTTACTTTGCCCGAGGAAATCTCTGGTTACGCAGCGAGAGGGTTAAAATCAAATTTCTGCATCTTTCGCCTGGTTTACGCAGTCATTTTTTTCTTTCTCGTCACATTTATTATAGGCAATTTTGTAGTGTCCAACAGCGCTTTTTTGAAAAGTGATCCGGTAACCAGTGTCGGTCCTGAAGAATTACCGCCCTGGTTGCCCTTTTTCATATTGCGAAATGCGAAAGAACTATTTCTGAACCATTTAAATTAATTTATTAATTATGGAACTATTTAAATTAATTTATTTTCCTCCCCTTCAAGCAGAGCAACCGAGATAGGCCCAAATACCGGCCAGCCGGTATTTAGACCACTCTAGGTAGCCGGTATTTGGACCACTGCTATGTTTAAGTTAAAACAGGTATTACTCATTCATATAATCAAATACCAATAATGTCCGCGTGGCAGTTGAGAGCTAAATATGTCTAGAAAATAACTCAATCAACAATTCAAGTCAATATGCGATTAGCATATTTTTAAAAAATGAGAAACAGATATCTGAAAAACTTTTGATGTACCAGATTGCGTAGATTCGACACTTTTGCATTTACTATTTGTAAATGACACAGACTTCGGCGACGTTCTTTTCGTAACTTTCTTCTCTCAATTAAAGTTACAAACTCTGCCTATCACCGCTAGGCTGCACCTGCGCTCAGTTCTCAGAACACCTAGCACCCGGTATTTGGACCCTAGCCGGTATTTGGACCTTTTCCTCTATATAATTTCTTCTTCATCATTGTCATAAAAGATGTACTAAAAATAGTAGATCATTTCTACTTATTTAATCAATAATTACACGCAGAAGCTTTTAATTTAACTAGTTCTATAAAAATCCGTAATTGTTTTAAAAAATGTTCTTGAATTGTAAGTTTTATTTAATAATAATTATAAAGCATTGGGATAGTAAAAATTACAAACCCTCTAACACTCTAACTATTCCTCCAGGAACAAAATATTTGTTTGATATTATTGAAAGTATTATCTGAAAACCTAGAATATCACAGAAATTTCGTTTGCCCAGAATAAAGGTTTGGACCAACCTTCTCTATCAAGAACAAAATCTCAAATCTGACGTCTCAGACCATTTCACTATCCTAACCTTATTCAGCTTTTCACCAAAATGGAAGAAGTTTCAAAGATAATTTAGCGCATGCGTAATTTTGACGATTTTGTTCTGAAAGAAAAGCTCTAAGTTTTAATATTATAGATGATTTGTTTAACATTTACTTCATGAGTACATAAATCGGTGCTAATGATTCGTTTAGACAACTTTCTGAAGCGTTTCTACTTTCGGAATTATTTCCTTTATATAAATATAGGAACTATTCTGAAACATTAATTTGCTGACATGTATTTAATGAAATTGATTGCGAAATGTTTTTCCTGTTCAGTTTTTTGTATTCTGGAGAAGCAACTTTTCAAAAGAAATTACTAATGTCAGCGATTTGGGATTTGCCAGGAAATTATATTTAATAACGCACCATCTGGTCAAAAATATAAAGTGACTTTCGATTTTATATGCTTTGTCGAAAATCTAGAGAAATACCGGAGTAATTTTCTAGAGTTTTAGATGATAAGAACATATTTATCCGACCTGCTTTTTGTCTTCGTATTCGTAGTCACATGAGCTAATAAGGGGCCGACAAAAAAACTAATGAAAACATTAATGAATGTAATCATCCTATATTCAAAAAAGCTTGAATTAATATGTAGCAAATGACTACTTTTATCATTTTTGTTAAAATAGCAAATGTATCTATGGAGGTATAAATGTTTCTATAAAAAATAATGACATTTCCGTAAGTTTTTAGCTTGTATCATACAATGCTTTTAATTTAATAATATAAAAAGATCTGTTGAATTTCGAAAAAAACCCCAGAAAGTTATTTGTGATATAGTGAGCTGAAAATATTCAGTGATTTCAAGATCGTGGAGTCGTCGGGATACCTCTAAGGATCGCTCCTATGGAAATACCAGTCAAGAGAAATAAAAGTGCTTTCCTCTCAAGAGTAGTTTGATTACTTCATTTTTTTTTATTCCACGAAACTCAGGTGCTGTGTCAGTTTTGTTTATTCTATACGAAGTCCAGAACATGCTAAGAACCTCGTATTATTCGCAGATTACATGCAACTTTATTAACTTTATTAAAATATATACGATTACACGGTTTATTATACCGATCATATATGGATCCACATTCTCTAACAAGAACAAAAATTCAAATGTGGCGTCTCAGACCATTCCACTATCCTAACTTTATGCAGATTTTCATGAAAATGGAAAAAATTGCAAAGATAATTTAGCGAATGCGTAAGTTTGGCGATTTTGTTCTTAAAGAAAAACTCTAAGTGTTAATATTATAGATGATTTGTTCAACATTTACTTCATGAGGACATAAATCGGTTCTAATGATTCGTTTAGACAACTTTCTGAGGCGTTTTATTTTATTGATTAAAAAAAGCTAACGAAGCGTTTCTACTTTCGGAATTATTTCCTTTTTATAAATATAGGAACTATTCTGAAACATTAACTTGCTGACATGTATTTAATGAAATTGATTGCGAAATGTTTTTTTCTGCTCAGTTTTTTGTATTCTGGAGAAGCAACTTTTCAAAAGAAATTACTAATGTCAGCGATTTGGGATTTGTCAGGAAATTATATTTAATAACACACATTCTGGTCAAAAATATAAAGTCACTTTCGATTTTAGACGCTTTGTCGAAAATCTAGAGAAATAAAGAATTTCCTTGAATTTTGTAAATGAAAAGAGCATATCTATTTGACCTGATAACTGTCTTTTTATTCGTAGTCACGTGAGAAAATTAGGGACGGCCAAAAATTGAATTAAAAAAATATGTATGCAATCATCCTATATAAGAAAAAGCTTGAAATGGTGTATAAGACAAATACTAAGGGGAATATGTGGTACTATATAACAGAAAAGAGAGTTTTAAAATGCAGAATCAATACTAAAATCGTTAAATGTGCTAAATAAATGATATTTTTATTTCAGTATTGATTCTCTATTTTTTTTGTAGCAAATGACTACATATATCATTTGTGTAAATATAGCAAATACAAGGTGGCCATAATTAAACTGACAGTACTCAGAGTGTTCTATAGCGCGATCTAATTAAGAGAATGTTGCCAAATATTTGTAAGAATGTTAAACAAGACGGGGGAAGAAGGATTCCACGGAAAAAAAAAAATAGTTTCAAAAGTCACAGCTAAGGGAATATGTGGCACTATATAACAGAAAAGAGAGTTTTAAAATTCAGAATCAATACTAAAGTCGTTAAATGTGCTAAATAAGTGATATTTTTTATTTCAGTATTGATTCTCTATTTTTTGTAGCATATGACTACATATATCATTTGTGTAAATATAGGAAATACAAGGTGGCCATAATTAAACTGACAGTACTCAGAGTGTTCTGTAGCGCGATCTAATTAAGAGAATGTTGCCAAATTATTGTAAGAATGTTAAACAAGACGGGGGACGAAGGATTCCACGAAAAAAAAAATTAGTTTCAAAAGTCACAGCTAGGGGAATATGTGGCACTCTATAACAGAAAAGAGAGTTTTAAAATGCAAAATCAATACTAAAGTCGTTAAATGTGCTAAATAAATGATATTTTTTATTTCAGTATTGATTCTCTATTTTTTGTAGCAAATGACTACATGTATCTTTTGTGTAAAGATCGGAAATACAAGGTGGCCACAATTAAACTGACAGTACTCAGAGTGTTCTGTGACGCGATCTAATTAAGAGAATGTTGCCAAATTTTGTAAGACTGTTAAACAAGACGGGGGATGAAGAATTCCACGAAAAAAAAAATTAGTTTCAAAAATCACAGCTAGGGGAATATGTGGCACTATATAAAAGAAAAGAGAGTTTTAAAATGTAGAATCAATACTAAAGTCGTTACATGTGCTAAATAAGTGATATTTTTTATTTCAGTATTGATTCTCTATTTTTTGTAGCAAATGGCTACATATATCATTTGTGTAAAGATAGCAAATACAAGGTGGCCATAATTAAACTGACAGTACACAGAGTGTTCTGTAGCGCGATCTAATTAAGAGAATGTTGCCAAATTTTGTAAGAATCTTAAACAAGACGAGGGACGAAGGATTCCTCGAAAAAAAAATTTAGTTTCAAAAGCCACAGCTGAGGGAATATGTGGCACTATATAACAGAAAAGATAGTTTTAAAATGTAGAATCAATACTAAAATCGTTAAATGTGCTAAATACATGATATTTTTCATTTCAGTATTGATTCTCTATTTTTTGTAGCAAATGACTACATATATCAATTGTGTAAAGATAGCAAATACAAGGTGGCCATAATTAAACTGACAGTACTCAGAGTGTTCTGTAGTGCGATCTAATTGAGAGAATGACGCCAAATTTTGTAAGAATGTTAATCAAGACGGGTAGCGAAGGTTTCTGCGAAAAAAATTTAGTTTCAAAAGTCACCGCTAGGGGTATATGTGGCACTGTATAACAGAAAAGAAAGTTTTAAAATGTAGAATCAATACTAAAATCGTTAAATGTGCTAAATACATGATATTTTTCATTTCAGTATTGATTCTCTATTTTTTGTAGCAAATGACTACATATATCAATTGTGTAAAGATAGCAAATACAAGGTGGCCATAATTAAACTGACAGTACTCAGAGTGTTCTGTAGTGCGATCTAATTGAGAGAATGACGCCAAATTTTGTAAGAATGTTATTCAAGACGGGTAGCGAAGGTTTCTGCGAAAAAAATTTAGTTTCAAAAGTCACCGCTAGGGGTATATGTGGCACTGTATAACAGAAAAGAATGTTTTAAAATGTAGAATCAATACTAAAATCGTTAAATGTGCTAAATACATGATATTTTTCATTTCAGTATTGATTCTCTATTTTTTGTAGCAAATGACTACATATATCAATTGTGTAAAGATAGCAAATACAAGGTGGCCATAATTAAACTGACAGTACTCAGAGTGTTCTGTAGTGCGATCTAATTGAGAGAATGACGCCAAATTTTGTAAGAATGTTAATCAAGACGGGTAGCGAATGTTTCTGCGAAAAAAATTTAGTTTCAAAAGTCACCGCTAGGGGTATATGTGGCACTGTATAACAGAAAAGAAAGTTTTAAAATGTAGAATCAATACTAAAATCGTTAAATGTGCTAAATACATGATATTTTTATTTCAGTATTGATTCTCTATTTTTTGTAGCAAATGACTACATATATCAATTGTGTAAAGATAGCAAATACAAGGTGGCCATAATTAAACTGACAGTACTCAGAGTGTTCTGTAGTGCGATCTAATTGAGAGAATGACGCCAAATTTTGTAAGAATGTTAATCAAGACGGGTAGCGAAGGTTTCTGCGAAAAAAATTTAGTTTCAAAAGTCACCGCTAGGGGTATATGTGGCACTGTATAACAGAAAAGAAAGTTTTAAAATGTAGAATCAATACTAAAATCGTTAAATGTGCTAAATACATGATATTTTTATTTCAGTATTGATTCTCTATTTTTTGTAGCAAATGACTACATATATCAATTGTGTAAAGATAGCAAATACAAGGTGGCCATAATTAAACTGACAGTACTCAGAGTGTTCTGTAGTGCGATCTAATTGAGAGAATGACGCCAAATTTTGTAAGAATGTTAATCAAGACGGGTAGCGAAGGTTTCTGCGAAAAAAATTTAGTTTCAAAAGTCACCGCTAGGGGTATATGTGGCACTGTATAACAGAAAAGAAAGTTTTAAAATGTAGAATCAATACTAAAATCGTTAAATGTGCTAAATACATGATATTTTTATTTCAGTATTGATTCTCTATTTTTTGTAGCAAATGACTACATATATCAATTGTGTAAAGATAGCAAATACAAGGTGGCCATAATTAAACTGACAGTACTCAGTGTTCTGTAGTGCGATCTAATTGAGAGAATGACGCCAAATTTTGTAAGAATGTTAATCAAGACGGGTAGCGAAGGTTTCTGCGAAAAAAATTTAGTTTCAAAAGTCACCGCTAGGGGTATATGTGGCACTGTATAACAGAAAAGAAAGTTTTAAAATGTAGAATCAATACTAAAATCGTTAAATGTGCTAAATACATGATATTTTTATTTCAGTATTGATTCTCTATTTTTTGTAGCAAATGACTACATATATCAATTGTGTAAAGATAGCAAATACAAGGTGGCCATAATTAAACTGACAGTACTCAGAGTGTTCTGTAGTGCGATCTAATTGAGAGAATGACGCCAAATTTTGTAAGAATGTTAATCAAGACGGGTAGCGAAGGTTTCTGCGAAAAAAATTTAGTTTCAAAAGTCACCGCTAGGGGTATATGTGGCACTGTATAACAGAAAAGAAAGTTTTAAAATGTAGAATCAATACTAAAATCGTTAAATGTGCTAAATACATGATATTTTTATTTCAGTATTGATTCTCTATTTTTTGTAGCAAATGACTACATATATCAATTGTGTAAAGATAGCAAATACAAGGTGGCCATAATTAAACTGACAGTACTCAGAGTGTTCTGTAGTGCGATCTAATTGAGAGAATGACGCCAAATTTTGTAAGAATGTTAATCAAGACGGGTAGCGAAGGTTTCTGCGAAAAAAATTTAGTTTCAAAAGTCACCGCTAGGGGTATATGTGGCACTGTATAACAGAAAAGAAAGTTTTAAAATGTAGAATCAATACTAAAATCGTTAAATGTGCTAAATACATGATATTTTTCATTTCAGTATTGATTCTCTATTTTTTGTAGCAAATGACTACATATATCAATTGTGTAAAGATAGCAAATACAAGGTGGCCATAATTAAACTGACAGTACTCAGAGTGTTCTGTAGTGCGATCTAATTGAGAGAATGACGCCAAATTTTGTAAGAATGTTAATCAAGACGGTAGCGAAGGTTTCTGCGAAAAAAATTTAGTTTCAAAAGTCACCGCTAGGGGTATATGTGGCACTGTATAACAGAAAAGAAAGTTTTAAAATGTAGAATCAATACTAAAATCGTTAAATGTGCTAAATACATGATATTTTTATTTCAGTATTGATTCTCTATTTTTTGTAGCAAATGACTACATATATCAATTGTGTAAAGATAGCAAATACAAGGTGGCCATAATTAAACTGACAGTACTCAGAGTGTTCTGTAGTGCGATCTAATTGAGAGAATGACGCCAAATTTTGTAAGAATGTTAATCAAGACGGGTAGCGAAGGTTTCTGCGAAAAAAATTTAGTTTCAAAAGTCACCGCTAGGGGTATATGTGGCACTGTATAACAGAAAAGAAAGTTTTAAAATGTAGAATCAATACTAAAATCGTTAAATGTGCTAAATACATGATATTTTTATTTCAGTATTGATTCTCTATTTTTTGTAGCAAATGACTACATATATCAATTGTGTAAAGATAGCAAATACAAGGTGGCCATAATTAAACTGACAGTACTCAGAGTGTTCTGTAGTGCGATCTAATTGAGAGAATGACGCCAAATTTTGTAAGAATGTTAATCAAGACGGGTAGCGAAGGTTTCTGCGAAAAAAATTTAGTTTCAAAAGTCACCGCTAGGGGTATATGTGGCACTGTATAACAGAAAAGAAAGTTTTAAAATGTAGAATCAATACTAAAATCGTTAAATGTGCTAAATACATGATATTTTTATTTCAGTATTGATTCTCTATTTTTTGTAGCAAATGACTACATATATCAATTGTGTAAAGATAGCAAATACAAGGTGGCCATAATTAAACTGACAGTACTCAGTGTTCTGTAGTGCGATCTAATTGAGAGAATGACGCCAAATTTTGTAAGAATGTTAATCAAGACGGGTAGCGAAGGTTTCTGCGAAAAAAATTTAGTTTCAAAAGTCACCGCTAGGGGTATATGTGGCACTGTATAACAGAAAAGAAAGTTTTAAAATGTAGAATCAATACTAAAATCGTTAAATGTGCTAAATACATGATATTTTTATTTCAGTATTGATTCTCTATTTTTTGTAGCAAATGACTACATATATCAATTGTGTAAAGATAGCAAATACAAGGTGGCCATAATTAAACTGACAGTACTCAGAGTGTTCTGTAGTGCGATCTAATTGAGAGAATGACGCCAAATTTTGTAAGAATGTTAATCAAGACGGGTAGCGAAGGTTTCTGCGAAAAAAATTTAGTTTCAAAAGTCACCGCTAGGGGTATATGTGGCACTGTATAACAGAAAAGAAAGTTTTAAAATGTAGAATCAATACTAAAATCGTTAAATGTGCTAAATACATGATATTTTTATTTCAGTATTGATTCTCTATTTTTTGTAGCAAATGACTACATATATCAATTGTGTAAAGATAGCAAATACAAGGTGGCCATAATTAAACTGACAGTACTCAGAGTGTTCTGTAGTGCGATCTAATTGAGAGAATGACGCCAAATTTTGTAAGAATGTTAATCAAGACGGGTAGCGAAGGTTTCTGCGAAAAAAATTTAGTTTCAAAAGTCACCGCTAGGGGTATATGTGGCACTGTATAACAGAAAAGAAAGTTTTAAAATGTAGAATCAATACTAAAATCGTTAAATGTGCTAAATACATGATATTTTTCATTTCAGTATTGATTCTCTATTTTTTGTAGCAAATGACTACATATATCAATTGTGTAAAGATAGCAAATACAAGGTGGCCATAATTAAACTGACAGTACTCAGAGTGTTCTGTAGTGCGATCTAATTGAGAGAATGACGCCAAATTTTGTAAGAATGTTAATCAAGACGGGTAGCGAAGGTTTCTGCGAAAAAAATTTAGTTTCAAAAGTCACCGCTAGGGGTATATGTGGCACTGTATAACAGAAAAGAAAGTTTTAAAATGTAGAATCAATACTAAAATCGTTAAATGTGCTAAATACATGATATTTTTATTTCAGTATTGATTCTCTATTTTTTGTAGCAAATGACTACATATATCAATTGTGTAAAGATAGCAAATACAAGGTGGCCATAATTAAACTGACAGTACACAGAGTGTTCTGTAGCGCGATCTAATTAAGAGAATGTTGCCAAATTTTGTAAGAATCTTAAACAAGACGAGGGACGAAGGATTCCTCGAAAAAAAAATTTAGTTTCAAAAGCCACAGCTGAGGGAATATGTGGCACTATATAACAGAAAAGATAGTTTTAAAATGTAGAATCAATACTAAAATCGTTAAATGTGCTAAATACATGATATTTTTATTTCAGTATTGATTCTCTATTTTTTGTAGCAAATGACTACATATATCAATTGTGTAAATATAGCAAATACCAGGTGGCCATAATTAAACTGACAGTACTCAGAGTGTTCTGTAGTGCGATCTAATTGAGAGAATGACGCCAAATTTTGTAAGAATGTTAATCAAGACGGGTAGCGAAGGTTTCTGCGAAAAAAATTTAGTTTCAAAAGTCACCGCTAGGGGTATATGTGGCACTGTATAACAGAAAAGAAAGTTTTAAAATGTAGAATCAATACTAAAATCGTTAAATGTGCTAAATACATGATATTTTTATTTCAGTATTGATTCTCTATTTTTTGTAGCAAATGACTACATATATCAATTGTGTAAAGATAGCAAATACAAGGTGGCCATAATTAAACTGACAGTACTCAGAGTGTTCTGTAGTGCGATCTAATTGAGAGAATGACGCCAAATTTTGTAAGAATGTTAATCAAGACGGGTAGCGAAGGTTTCTGCGAAAAAAATTTAGTTTCAAAAGTCACCGCTAGGGGTATATGTGGCACTGTATAACAGAAAAGAAAGTTTTAAAATGTAGAATCAATACTAAAATCGTTAAATGTGCTAAATACATGATATTTTTATTTCAGTATTGATTCTCTATTTTTTGTAGCAAATGACTACATATATCAATTGTGTAAATATAGCAAATACAAGGTGGCCATAATTAAACTGACAGTACTCAGAGTGTTCTGTAGTGCGATCTAATTGAGAGAATGACGCCAAATTTTGTAAGAATGTTAATCAAGACGGGTAGCGAAGGTTTCTGCGAAAAAAATTTAGTTTCAAAAGTCACCGCTAGGGGTATATGTGGCACTGTATAACAGAAAAGAAAGTTTTAAAATGTAGAATCAATACTAAAATCGTTAAATGTGCTAAATACATGATATTTTTATTTCAGTATTGATTCTCTATTTTTTGTAGCAAATGACTACATATATCAATTGTGTAAATATAGCAAATACAAGGTGGCCATAATTAAACTGACAGTACTCAGAGTGTTCTGTAGTGCGATCTAATTGAGAGAATGACGCCAAATTTTGTAAGAATGTTAATCAAGACGGGTAGCGAAGGTTTCTGCGAAAAAAATTTAGTTTCAAAAGTCACCGCTAGGGGTATATGTGGCACTGTATAACAGAAAAGAAAGTTTTAAAATGTAGAATCAATACTAAAATCGTTAAATGTGCTAAATACATGATATTTTTATTTCAGTATTGATTCTCTATTTTTTGTAGCAAATGACTACATATATCAATTGTGTAAAGATAGCAAATACAAGGTGGCCATAATTAAACTGACAGTACACAGAGTGTTCTGTAGCGCGATCTAATTAAGAGAATGTTGCCAAATTTTGTAAGAATCTTAAACAAGACGAGGGACGAAGGATTCCTCGAAAAAAAAATTTAGTTTCAAAAGCCACAGCTGAGGGAATATGTGGCACTCTATAACAGAAAAGATAATTTTAAAATGTAGAATCAATACTAAAATCGTTAAATGTGCTAAATACATGATATTTTTCATTTCAGTATTGATTCTCTATTTTTTGTAGCAAATGACTACATATATCAATTGTGTAAAGATAGCAAATACAAGGTGGCCATAATTAAACTGACAGTACTCAGAGTGTTCTGTAGTGCGATCTAATTGAGAGAATGACGCCAATTTTTGTAAGAATGTTAATCAAGACGGGTAGCGAAGGTTTCTGCGAAAAAAATTTAGTTTCAAAAGTCACCGCTAGGGGTATATGTGGCACTGTATAACAGAAAAGAAAGTTTTAAAATGTAGAATCAATACTAAAATCGTTAAATGTGCTAAATACATGATATTTTTATTTCAGTATTGATTCTCTATTTTTTGTAGCAAATGACTACATATATCAATTGTGTAAATATAGCAAATACAAGGTGGCCATAATTAAACTGACAGTACTCAGAGTGTTCTGTAGTGCGATCTAATTGAGAGAATGACGCCAAATTTTGTAAGAATGTTAATCAAGACGGGTAGCGAAGGTTTCTGCGAAAAAAATTTAGTTTCAAAAGTCACCGCTAGGGGTATATGTGGCACTGTATAACAGAAAAGAAAGTTTTAAAATGTAGAATCAATACTAAAATCGTTAAATGTGCTAAATACATGATATTTTTCATTTCAGTATTGATTCTCTATTTTTTGTAGCAAATGACTACATATATCAATTGTGTAAAGATAGCAAATACAAGGTGGCCATAATTAAACTGACAGTACTCAGAGTGTTCTGTAGTGCGATCTAATTGAGAGAATGACGCCAAATTTTGTAAGAATGTTAATCAAGACGGGTAGCGAAGGTTTCTGCGAAAAAAATTTAGTTTCAAAAGTCACCGCTAGGGGTATATGTGGCACTGTATAACAGAAAAGAAAGTTTTAAAATGTAGAATCAATACTAAAATCGTTAAATGTGCTAAATACATGATATTTTTATTTCAGTATTGATTCTCTATTTTTTGTAGTAAATGACTACATATATCATTTGTGTAAAGATAGCAAATAGAAGGTGGCCATAATAAAACTGACAGTACTCAGAGTGTTCTGTAGCGCGATCTAATTGAGAGAATGACTCCAAATTTTGTAAGAATGTTAATCAAGACGGGGGGGCGAAGGATTCTGAGAAAAAAATTTAGTTTCAAAAGTCACCGCTAGGGGTATATGTGGCACTGTATAACAGAAAATAGTGTTTAAAAATGCAGATAATCAGTACTAAAATCGTTAAATATGCTAAATAAAAGATAATTTTATTTCAGTATTTATTCTCCATTTTTTAAAACGCTTTCTGTTACAGAGCGCCACATATTCCCCCAGCGGTGACTTTTGGAACTTTTTTTCATGGAATCTTTCGTCCCCCGTCATGTTTAATCTTCTTACAAAATTTGGCGTCATTCTCTCAATTAGATCGCGCTACAGAACACTCTGAGTACTGCCAGTTTAATTATAGCCACTTTGTATATTCATGGAGGTATAAAGTTTCTATAAAACGTAGTGAAAATTCCGGAAGTTTTTTGTTTGTGACATACAGGGTTTTTAACCCAATACTCATATAAAAAGGTCAGTCGATTTTCGAAAAAAAAAACACCAGAAAATTAATTGTGACATAGTGAGCAGAAAATCATTTTTTTCCGGTAATAGATGAGACATGGGGGATTTTCCACAAATTGTCATTTCTCATTTAATTATTGCTATGTTTTATTCATGTTTTAGTTTTCTCTGGAAGAACCATCAGATCGTTGAGGTTAAAGAAAAAAACCCCCAGAATTATCAAATTTAAATCATCCGTTCAAAAGCTACGCATTAAAATTATAAGTTAAATACATAATTTTCTTTGTTTTTCTAAGTTAATTTGTATGAAATGACAGTAAGTGGAAAATCAATTAATATCCTGATACTTTTAGAAAGAAACTGATATTAGGCTCACTACATTTATCGCCGATAATTTTTTGCATTTTCATGATATTCGACTTAGACTTTTTGTATGACCTGCCCTATACAATTAACTACTAAATACTGCAAAACAAAAGATAGTGTTTGAGCATGTAAAAGAGTTAAAAATTATTTCATACAAATTATCATGTCTATATTATAAAGGACAAACGTATCCGATCTTAAAAATGTAGTCATTTCGATTTTGGCAGTAGTAGACGATTAAATTTCGCTTGTCCTTCAATTATGTTAATTTCTAAATTTCGGATATGCTCATTTATTACAACGTGGAAGGAACAAAATATATAATTACAAATGCAATTTGTTTCAAAACTGTTTTGCAATTTTTATTAAAACTATATTGCAGTTTACTTAAAATAATTTACAAACTGATTTTTTAAAAATTTCTCTATCGCTTGCAGACGATTAAAAAGGATAAATCCGTTTGCAGTAAAGTTGATATAAATAGTTAAGCATTTGTTTCAGTATGATAATCCATAACGAATTTAAACTTCACCAATAAAATAAAATAATATAAATAAAAGAGAAATTTAACAGACTATGCAATCGAATTAAACGCTTAAACAACTGAAATGATCAGAATTACAAAGGACTGCTGTAAGTAATGAACTCTGGCGATTTCTTCGAATATTTACTATCCGCTTTCAATACATTACAAATCTTCATTTGGATGCAAAATTGATGCTTTTCAAATTAAAATTCTTTTTGCTGTTATTACCAGGAATTAAAAATTATATAATTACATAAATTCTACACAAAAATGGTTACATAAAAATATAAAAAGTTTGTTTTAATATTATGTAACCAGGGAAGCTCGGGTTGGATCCATTAATTTCTTTAAATATTTAATATATTTATATTATAAATGTGGTATATAATTTTTCCACATTTTGTCAAATTTCCCGATAGTGGTCTTAAATTTTGTTTAAAATCCTGCATATTACAAATAAAAAACATCTTGATTATTTAAAAGAAAATTTTATATCTCTATGTGTATACCTGCTATTCTTCACTTATAGTCATGCTTTACAGATACCAACCATTTCTAGATTATTTCGATAAATGGTGATCGCACAGAATTATTAAATTATTTAATTTGTTGTGGTTCCCCTAATCCCACATATGTCTAAATCGTCACTGGAATATCACTTTTCAGATCCGAAATTCAAGAACTATTTTACCAAGCATTTCTCTGAAAACGTGTAAAGTCGAAGACGTCTAGATGTATTTAAACATATAAAGGCTGCTTTTTATCGGTTTAAATTTGATTTATCTAATATATTTTCTTGCAATAAAATTTCATCTTTGCAATTCTTTTTCAACAAAATCTTAGCTTAATTTCTTTCCCATGAATTAACATTGTATTCAATGAAAATATTAATTTATATGCATTACATCTTCCCCATACATAATAAAATTGTAAAAGTCATAATCAAAGTAAATTATTTTGAAATTTCATCAATTTTAGGAGAAATCTTAGGTTTAATTTCTTTAGAAATCGACCTTATTATTAATTCGAACCTAATCGATACAGAGTATTAACTTTGCAAGTATCCTGGATGAGTTCGCTAAACAAGTATGTAACATTTATAATTCATTTACAGTTATACACAAACAAATCCCGTTACATCATGATACATGAAAAAAAGTCGCTTGAGGTGCATTTTAATGATGTTATGTTATATAAATTATCTAAAGACAGTGTCTGGATTCATTTGACCAGATAGTATATATAATTCAGGCTTTCTTCATCGGATGAAATTCCATTTATCTAATATATATATTTTTTTGTCCTTTTAAAAGTACCGTTACTCACTAAAAAATAATCGATTGAAAATATAAGAAATTCGTAATAAATTAGTGTGTAAAACACTTAAGTACATAAATATTTCGGTAAAATTATGTAATATATTAATATATAAGTGTAACTAATATCGAATCATTAACACTTTTGAAATTGCGTTTGAAACATGCAATGTTATAAAAATAAACTTCAAATATGAACCCGTTAAAGAAGTCACATTTCTGACTTTGATGCATTTGTTATAGGTGAAAAGCAGTTGATGACCCGCATAAAAATGCCACTACAATTACCCGCGATTTACGGTGTTAAAATTTTGCTGAAATAAGTCTGTCTACCGTGTCGAGACGCTTACAAGACGTAGGACTTTATGGAACAGTCGGTGTTAAAAAACCTTTCATAAGTAAAAAAAAAAAAAAAAAAAAAAAAAAAATCAGATGGTCCGACTGGCGCTTGCCAAGGGATACAAAGACTAGTCAAGGGAAAACTGGAATAAAGTACTATTTTCCGATGAATCGACGTTTAACCTTGTTGGAAGTGATAGCAGACACTACAACCGACGACCTAAAAACAAAAGATAAGATCGAGATATGTTATTTCTACCATGAAGCATGGAGGGGGACACGTTATGCTGTGGGGAGCATTTTTTGGAAAATGTGCCTGTCCGTTATGTGAAATTCGCGGCAAGATGAATAGTGCAATGCGTAAGTATATCTTGAAAGATCGTTTTATGGCTTATTGGAGGAAAAATTGTGGTCGCAACTATTTGTTTCATCATGATAACGACCAAAAACATAAATGCAAGCTCATCAAGCAGTGGCTTTCGCCCAAAAAAAAAAAATCCGCTTTTGAAATGGACAGCCCAATCATCCGATCTGAATCCAATAGAAAATATTTGAAGCTAACTTGAAAACGTGTGTGGAATTATAAATATCCCAATTCAGCAGCATTTTTACAAAAATTGCAAGAACCGTGGAAAAAACTTTGACGATCTACAACCGTTCATTGAATCGATGCCACGTTGCTGCGGTGCAGTACTTATTGCTAAATGGAAGAATAAAAAATACTAACTGTAAATTGTTGTTGATCACTGTTATTTTCTGTTATAACACCATTTTTTTCCAAACTTGCTAATGTGGCCGGAAACTTTTGACAACATGTGTTTTCTTTTGCAATTAATTTTGTCAATTAAATTTATTAATATTTATTTTTTATTCCATAAATATGTTTTTAACTGTTATATCAATAAAATGTATAAGTATCACTTTGAGTTTCCTCTTCATATGGGCATACATACAAATTAACCAAAAATTTTATGCTGGCCGGAAATTTTTGACCGCCACTGTAAATAGTTTCATATTCAACAAATATGTTACAGTTAAGCATTATTAATTAATAGCGTTATCGTTAACATTAAAATTAATGTTATTTTCTTATTCTTGCATTTATAAATGGAATTCTGTATCTGAAAATTATTATTTGAGAACTGTTAGCATTCTAAACTAGTTGGATGTGCCAATCCCAAAACTTTCTTTTATCTCATGAATTTCAATATTTCATTTTTATTATTTCAATACTATATCAACTTTGACTTTCATCTTAAATGTCTGCTTCAGTTAATTAATCTGAGTAACAAGTAAAAATTGAATTTAAAAAATAAAAAAACCCGACTGCGTAAAAAGCGAACTAATTAATTATTTTGCATCAGTGTGAAACTATTTTTTATATTACTTACCTATTTTTTTTTATTTACTTGTATTCATGACTTTTAAGTCGTGTTCAATTGTTAGTTCCTATCTATAAACACTGTTTTGATGAGGCCTATAGATGTCTATGGTGGCTAGAGTTCCAGTAAAGCTAGAGATCCTACATACACAACTTCCAGGTTGTGTAATACTTAAAACGGAGCTTCTGACTGTAAAATAGTCAATGAGACATCGTCTACATTTTAAAAGATCTATCCAATGATATGCCACTCAATAGGGTGCGTACATTTTTTTTCGTCTCTACCACCATCTTGTATTTAACAGCTGCCATTTTGAAATTGTAAAAACAAATTTCGGTACTTTTTGGTTAGCCGAGCGCCACTGTTATATATACATGTGTATGTATACCTCTATATACATATATATGTATGTTTATACATATATAGAAGTTATATGCATACATATATATGTGTGTGTGTACATATACAATATATATAAATGTATATGTATATATATACATATATCTATAACACTGGCGCCCGGCTAACCGAAAAGTACCCAAATTTCTAGCCTATAATCATCGGACAGCTAAGCCGAATCGATAAACACCTCATTCATTAAAATCCATCCAGAAATTGGGATGTTTCAAGGGTATAAAGAAATTCACATACCCAGCTACGCGTGAATCAAATAACCCTTCTTGGCAGTCTGGTAAAAACGAGTTAACTTCGATCATGATATTGTATAAAATCAATAGTTTTCTGTTGTACATCAGCTGTTCGCGAATAGTCGGTTTGTCAGAATGGGAAGTTTCCATCGCTTCACAAGCCGCCGGTGGAACATAGAACTACGAAAAATCAAGAAAATGGCACACAAATCGCTATTATAGTGCCCCCTTTCGGTGGAATATTTCCAATTTCAGGGAGGGCCTTCCATTAATGGCCATAAACATACAAAAAAAATTTGGTTCGATTCTATGCATAAGTTCATATACTTTTCGATGGTACAATATTGAAAATGGCACAAAAATCGCTATTACAGCTCCCCCCCCCCCCTTCCGGGGAAATTTTTGTAATTTCAGGGAGGACCTTCCTGTCATGGCCAAAAACATACACAAAAATTTGGTTTAATTCTATACATAACTTCATTCACTTCTCGATTGTACAATATTCAAAATGGTACGAAAAATCGCTATTACAGCGCCCCCTTCCAGCGGATTTTTTCAAAATTCAGGGGGGATCTTCTTGCTATGGCCAAAAACATACAGAAGAAATTTGGATCAGTTCTATGCATAACTTCATACACTTTTCAATGGTACAAAAATCTCACAAAAATCAGTATTACAGCGCCCCCTCCCGGCGGATTTGTTCCAAATTAAGGGATGACCTGCTTCTCATAGCCAAAAACATTTTAAAAAAATTGCTTGAATTCTATGCAGGACTTCAATCACTTTTTGATGGTACAATGGCGACAGATATACGGACACACGGACAGACAGACACACGGACGGATAGGTACACGTTTTCTGTAAACCTGTTTTTTGGGATCTCTGACCTCTAAACGTGTAAATCCGTCGAAAACCCGAAGTCGAAAAAAATTTCGATCACAATACTTTCTTCTATATAAGATAGATGAAAGTAAAAAACGATATTACGTTTTATAAAATCTAATTATTACACTATACAAACTATTTGAAAAAGTTTTTGAAATTGAGTGGCAGCAAAAATAAATTGTTAAAAAATCTCTAAAACAATTGATTTCTGAAGTTAAAATAATGAACTCTTTTCGGATTTATGGGGAACATTGAAGATGTATTTGTGTATATTCTTTTTTAATTATATTAATTTTCGTACACCAAAAAACATTTGCCTTTTACTACAGTGTAATTTTTACGATTATATTAAAAATTTTCTCGAATTCTTGTCGGCAAATTTTCTTATTGGTTATATAAATTGATCTAATTATTTGAAGAGAAAATTTCCTAATGTGTGTTCTATTTTTACCCGACTGAAAAGAAGGGTTATGTGTTTCGCGCGTTTCTTTATAACCTCGAAACATCCCAACGGCTGGATGGATTTTAATGAATGAGGTCTCTATCAATTCATCTTAACGGCCCGATGGTTATAGGTTAGGTTTTATTTTTATAAATTCAAAATGGCTGCTGTAAAATACAAAATGGCGGTAGAGACGAAAAAAACAAATTTACGCACCCTATTGAGTGGCATATCATTGGATAGGTCTTTCAAAAGGAAGACGATGTTTCATTGACTATTTTACAGTCAAAAGCTCCGTTAAAATATTATACAACGTGGAAGTTGTGTATATAGGATCTCTAGCTTTACTGCAACTCTAACCATCATAGACATCTATAGACCTAATCAAAACAGTGCTTATAGATAGGGACTAACAATTAAACACAACTTAAAAGTCATATCAATACAAGTAAATAAAAGTATAGGTAAGTAATATAAACAAGTAATATAAAAAAAATATTTTAAGTCAATTCCAACTTAGGTCAATAAGAGAATTTTTTTCTCCCATTCTTCTTTCCTCTTGAGTGGCGCTTAAAATGCCTTGATCAAGAAGAGGGCTCTCTCGGTCTTAAAATACCTTGGTCAAGAAGAGGGCTCTCTCGATTATTGAAAATTAATTATCTTAATTTAATTAAAGAATTAATATTTGGAAAAAGCTGGATTAACATCAAGTGTCATCCACTACAAGTTAAAAAAATTATTTGAGCTTGATTGGACGAATAATAAGTATTTTAGTAACAATTGAAAATTTGAACAAGATATATCAGGGAGAGTGTGAACTAATAGTAGGAATTGAAAAAAATAGTTTCACATTGATGAGAAATAATTAATTAGTTCGCTTTTTACGCAGTCGGGTTTTTTGATTTTTTAAATTTAATTGTTTATTGATAAAGAGATTAATGAAGCTTTTATTCTTTTGCAATATTTTCGCCCTACTTTTGAATGAATTGTTTTAAAACATAAACTTTCTGACACATTTTTCACGATATTGATTATTTCTTTTAGTTCTATTCTATTAATTTGCTGGAGTTTTTGTATACTGGAAATAAAACTTTTTAATTTTATATTATTTTCTCGAAGTAATGTGACCCATTTGGGAAACGTAAGAAGATTATATTTAATAACGTATCATCAAGGATTCTTTCAATAAAAGAAGTTTCATTCATCTAATCAACTTTTGTTCGTAATTTTGATAATTTGGCTGCAGTTTTTTCAAGCGTAAATCACAAATAAAGTAATTTAGAAAATATATTTCATGTTAAATTAGAGCATTAAAATTAACAAAAATTTTATAAAAAATGTTAACACAATTTTTCTGTTTTCGTTCTTGATTAATGAAAAATACTGAGCTTTTTTTTCTTTTTTTTCAAAGCCATTATTACTAACATCACTTGATATTAGAAAAGCAAATCATAAAATAAAATTTCAATATAAAAAAAAATTAATAATTAAAATGAAATTGCATCTTTAAAACTTTTGAAATTGTGTTCGAAACATGCATTGTTTTAAAAGCAATCTTTACGTCTTAACCAGTCTAAGAAACGAATTCACAAACCTGGTTCGTTGGTTGGTTGATTTGTGACGGCCGATTATCTACACTAGGGATATAGGCCCGAGGGGGAGTGCCCTTCGTGGGGGTCTTTCTAAGGGAACCTAACCCGTATTAACGCATGGAAATCCATGGCTCGAAGAAAACCACGAAAACTCCGAACGATTAGGCCGACGGGCGCGATTGGGATCGAACCCAGCACTTCCCGTCTACCAATTTCGAGAGCAGAACCTCTCAGCCACTGGTGGGGCAATTCACAAATCTAATATGTGATCAAATTAAATTCTTAGCTATTATTGCAGTAGTAAACTAAAATCTAATTTTATATTCAAATTATTCTGCAATATTTGTTGAACATTTTCCTCAGTCATAACGTAAATAGTTATTATAATGTTTACACCTCATATTAACACTTTTGAAATTGTGTTTTAAACATACATTGTTATAAAAGCAATCTTCATATCTTAGCCAGTCAATGAAACGAATTCACTAACATAGGTCAACAAATTAACATCGTAAATATTATTTCAGTAGTACACTAAATAGTTACAATACATTCAAATTATTTTGTAATATTTGCTGAATATTTCCCTTATTGATTACAGAAATAGATAATTGTGTTTCAAGTGGAATTATAAATCAAGGTACTGACTTATTTATTGTCCTAACCATTTTTTCTAACATGAATTATTGTTATAAAAGCAAACATTACAATGAAATTGCAAGAACAAAAAGAAACAAAAAACTAATCATTACCTTTTTTTGAAATTTAGTTTGAAACATGCATTGTTGTAAAAGAAATCTTCACATCTTATAGTCAGAGAATCGAATTAACTGACATAACATGTCAACTAATTGAATTCATAACTATTATTTCAGTAGTATACTAAATTATAATAATATACACAAACTCTTCTGTAATATTCGTTGAACATTTTCCTTATTGATTGCATAAATAGATATTAATAATTCATAAGAATTCAATATTTCCAATTTAGCGAAAAAATGCCCAAGCCGGTACTCGATCCCAGATCCTTGGCTTACACAGCCAATGATCTACCGTTTAAGCTATCTGGGCTGAGAGCCAGAGAGAATATTTCGCTCAGATAACTTTATTGGTAATAACATCTAGTCTGCCTTGTAAAGAGCTCAACAGAATAAACCGCAGGTAAGGGAAACCATATTTCGCTATGATAACCTTATCGGTAATAACCTCTGGTCTGTCATGTTGACAGCTCAACAGAATAAAACATAAAAAAAAAAAAAAATAAATAAACGACTGAAAAACAGAGATTCTACTAGCAATTGAGACGCCAGTACTATTTCCGTATTTTAACGGAAATTTTCACTCATAAATTCCAGAAAAACGAAAATTTTCTGTAATTTATGGGGGGGAAATTTTCGTAAAAATACGGATTTCTGGAATTTACGGGGGGAAATTTCCATTAAAATACGGAAATAGTAGTGTCGTCTCGATTGTCAGTAGAATCTCCGTTTTTTAGTCCGTTTTTTCTGCAGTGTAGGTAAAGGAAACTTTCTATTACCTGCGGTTTATTTTGTTAAGCTGTCTACATGGCAGACCATATGTTATTACCAATACGGTTATCTAAGCGGAATATGCTCGCCGGTTGTCAGCCCAGATAGATTAAATGGTAGAGCATTGGCAATGTAAGCCAAAGATTCGCGTTCGAGTCCCGGCTTGGGCCTTTTTTCGCTAAGTTGGAAATATTCAATTCGTATGATAACTTTACCATTCAGTTTGATTGTGTTAAAAATAATAGTATTAATGATTCAAATAAAAAACATACATCAGGTTTCGGACCTATTGATTGTCATAACCATTTCTACTAACATAAATCGATGTTAGAAAAAACACTCATTACAAAAAAAAAAAAAAAAAAAAAAAAAAAAAAAATCATTTCTTTTATAGAAATCGTGTTTGAGACATGCAATCCTATAAAAGCAATCTTCACATATTAACCAGTCACAGAAACGATTTACCTAGCCTGATATGTCTAGAATTTAAGTTCATAGCTATTATTAAAGTAGTACACTAAATTCTATTATTATAATACAATTTTTCTGGAATATTTATTAAACATTTTCTTTAGTGATTACATAAATATGTATTAATATTCAATTAGAAAAAAATGTGATGCATTTTCTTTTATTGATAAAGGATTTCTAACAAAGCTTTTCTATTTTTGCAACGTAATACCTTCTTACAATTAAAGAAGCAGATTTGAAACATAAGCTTGCTGACATATTTTTCAAGAAACAGATTGCTTCTTTGGGTTATCTTTTTTTTTCTTTTTATGTAGTTTTCGTATGCTGGAAAAATAATTTTCCTATTTCAATTACTTTTATGATCTTAGCGATTTAGGAATTGCAGAAAATAAAATTTAATGCTGTATCATCAATAATTGTCTCCTTTGTTAGCGACATGAAATGTTTCTTGCATTATTATTGCATTATTCAAGTATTATTAGTCCAAAATTAAAAGAAAAAAATCAAATGAAAACATCCGTAATTTGTATTATACTAGTGTGTAAAACAGTATATAAATACTTTGGAAAAATTATCTCATCTTCAAATATTAAATTATTTACTACTCGTGATTAAGAAAATATATTCAAAATTTTATCAGTATAGTAGGTTTTATTATAATTACTTTATTAAAATACTTTCCTTTGTCATAATTGTTTTCTTTAAACGAAACTGAAGAATAATTACATCACCCTAATACACTGAGAATTTCAGTTCCTATGTATAATTAAAGTTCTTGTATATAGAAATTTCGTTGAGTAATCTCTAAGTCATATAAAAATAATTATAAAGCGATAACAGTTAGCAGATGGTAATATATCTGTTCTTTGATATTGCTGATTAAAAACACTGTGCAATTAAAAAAAAAAAAAAACTTGAAACATGGAAAAAGCTTTTATGTTAGTAATACAGTTTAATTCCTTTGAAATTTGAGTATTTTCATTACTTTAAAAGTAGATGACCAGACAAGTCAATTTTTTTTTTTGAAATCTTAATAATGGTACGAATAAGTTCATGCCATTATATGAAAACCGCGCCATGCCCATAAAAGAGGCATAATTTCATTCGTCCCCCTGTACACTTGCGCGCAAAAGTAGTACACAAATTATTTATAGCATATATTCACAAACACACGCTGTGAGTGCTCATAGACGTATAAGTTTATTTATATATAAACATCAATCAAATTATATACGTTCTCTTTTTTGAAAACAGATTTTTTCTTTGTGTTTTACCAGAACACATTGTAACTTTTTACTTTCTTCTATCTTCAATAGAAGAAAGTATTGTAATTGAAAAAAATTTCGCCGGATTTAAACGTTTTAGGTGTCAGAGATCCCCCGAAACATGTTTATACAAAATGTCTCTCTGTCCGTGAGTCGCCATTGTACCATCGAAAAGTGTATGAAGTTATGCATAGAACTGAACAAATTTTGTGTGTATGTATTTGGCTAAGGCAAGTACGCCCTCCTTGAATTTAGAAATATTTTGCCGAAATGGGGCGCTGTAACAAAAAATTTTTGAGCCATTTTCATTATTGTACCATCGAAAAATGTATGGAGTTATGCATAGAATTGAACCAAATTTTTGTGTATGTTTCTGGCTATAGCCAGTAGGTCCTCCCTGAATTTGAAAATTTTCCGCTTAAAGGGGACGCTGTAATAAAAATTCCTGTGCCATTTCATTATTGTAACATCGAAAAGAGTATGAATTATGTATAAAATTGAACCAAATTTTTGGAGCGTGTATTTGGCTATGGTCAGCAGGTCCTGCGGGAATACAAAAAAAAAAAAAAAAAATCTACTGGAAGGGGGCGCTGTAAGTGCAATTTTTGTGCCATTTTCAATATTGTACCATTGAAAAGTGTATGAAGTTATGCATAGAATTGAATCAAATTGTTTTGTGCATGTTTTTGGCGATGGCCAGCAGGTTCTCCTTCGATTTGGGAATATTCCGCCAGAAGGGGGCGCTGTAATAGCGATGTCTGTGCTATTTTCATTATTATACCATCAATAAGTGTATGAAGTTATGCGTAGAATTGGACTAAATTTTTTGTGTATGTATTTCGCTGTGGTCAGCAGTTTCTCTATCAATTTGAAAATATTCTACCGGAATTGGTTGCTGTAACAGCGATTTTTGTCACATTTTCTTTATTTTACAATTGAAAAGAGTATGGAGTTATGAATAGAATTGTACCAAATTTTTTGTGTACGTTTTCGGCTATTTTCAGCAGGTCCTCCTTTAATATGGAAATATTCCCCCGGAAAGGAGCGCTGTGATAGCGATTGTAGATCTGTTGTCCATCGGTGGCTCGTGCTGCGACTGAAACTCGCGTTTGCTAAGCCGAATATTCGCAAACAGCTAATGTACGGCAGAATAACGAAAAACTATTCATTTTAATATATATCATGATCCAGATTAAGTCATTTTTATTCCGTTTATTTCAATGAAGTAGAAATGAAGAATAGATGAAAATCAAAGTTGGTATAGTATTGAACTAACAATATTGCAGTATTAACACCTGTAAACTACTTTTCGAAATATTAAGATGTATGAGATAGAAGAAAGATTTGGAACAATTTTAATCTAACAGATTAAAATTGTTTTTGTTGATTGCGTTGGTTTTACTGAAGCAAAGATCCAAAATGAACATGTTCCACCTCATATCTATGTACATTACACACCAGAAACCCCATCAATATTTGTTCATTTTAAAAATGAAAAACATTAAACACAAATATTGTGGTAAATATATTCCTTTTAAAACAGATTAAAATCATTTGTATTAAAAACATGCCCTTTTATTTAATATCTAATATCTCAGTGTAAGGTATGTCACCGACGATGCGTGTCATGCTGGGCACTGAAGTTTTAAAATAATGTCTGCACAGATGACGGAACCAGGCAGAATCTTTCAAAATACGATGAACGAGGCGATGAAAAAAGTAACAAGGTGGGAACATAAGTGATGTTTGTCGAAGCAGAAAAATTCTCTCAGTTTTTCTAGAATGGCCGATGAGAAACTAAGAGATTTACCTTGTTGATTGCGTTGGTTTTACTGAAGCAAAGTTCCAAAATGAACTTGTTCTACCTAGTACCTATAGAAGTTCCACATCAGACACCACGAATATATATATATGTTCACTTTAAAAGTGAAAATTGTTAATCTATGAAATTAAAAAAAAATCCTTTTAACGTTAAACACAAATATTGTGATAAAAACATTCCTTTTAACCCTTTAACCTACAATGACGGGCATAGCCCGCGTACGATGATCGAGCCCAATGTAAATTTTTCTTACCACTAAAATTTCACAGTAAATATAGTTTAATTCAATCGTCGAAATTCCATGATTAAACAAGGCGAAAATCTCTATTAATTTTAGTGGTAGCTATGGATTTGCCAAACCGTAGGTTAAATCGTAGGTGAAGGGGTTAAAACACACTAAAATGAATTGTATTAAAAAAATGTCCTTTTATGTAATATCTAATATCTCAGGATGAGGTATTTCACCTACGATGTTGGGCACTGAAGTCTTAAAATATTGTCTGTACAGATGACGGAGACAGGAACAATCATTCAAAATATGATGAACGAGGAGATGAAAAAAGTGACAAGGTAGGAATAGGTGATGGTTGTGAAAGCGGAAAAATTATCTCAGTTTTTCTAGAATGGCTGATGAGAAACCAAGAGATTTACCTAGTTGATTCGGTTGATTTTACTGAAGCAAAGATCCAAAATGAACATGTTCCACCTAATATCTATGTACGTTCCACACCAGAAAACTCATCAATATATGTTCATTTTAAAAGTAAAAATTGTTAATTTATGATATTAGAAAATCCTTTTAAAATTAAACACAAATATTGCTATAAAAACATTCCTTTTAAAACACATTAAAATCAACTGAATTACAAACATGTCCATTTATTTAATATGTAATATCTCAGGCTGAGGTATTTCACCGACGATGCGTGTCATGGTGGGCACTGAAATCTTAAAATATTGCCTGCACTGATGACGGAGTCAGGTACAATCATTCAAAATGTGATGAACGAGAAGATGGAAAAAGTGACAAGGTGCGAACATAGGTCATGTTTGTCGAAGCAGAAAAATTCTCTCAGTTTTTCTAGAATGGACGATGAGAAAACGAGATATTTACCTTGTTGATTGCGTTGGTTTTACTGAAGCAAAGATCCAAAATGAGCTTGTTCCATCTAATACTTATATAAGTTCCACACAAGCCACACCATCTATATATGTTCACTTTAAAAGTGAAAATTTTTAATCTATGATATTAAAGAAATCCTTTTAATTTTAAACACAAATATTGTGATAAAAACATTCCTTTTAAAACACATTAAAATCCATTGTATTAAAAACATGCCCTTTTATTTAATATCTAATATGTCAGGGTGAGGTTTCACCAACGTTGCGTGTCATGTTGGTAACTGAAGTTTTAAAATATTGTCTGTACAGATGACGGAGACAGGTACAATAATTTAAAATATGATGAACGAAGATATGAGAAAAATGACAAGGTGGGAGCCTATGTGATGATTGTCGAAGCAAAAAAATTCTCTCAAGTTTTCTAGAATGGCCGATGCAAGACAAAGTGATTGCCCTTGTTGATTCCGTTGGTTTTACTGAAGCAAAGATACAAAATAAACTTGTTCAACCTAATATCTATATAAGTTCACACCAGACACCCCACCGATATATGCTCACTTTAAAAGTGAAAATTATTAATCTATGGTATTAAAAATGTCCATTTAACATTAAACACAAATATTGTGAAAAACATTCCTTTTAAAACACACTAAAATGAATTGTATTAAAAAAATGTCCATTTATTTAATATCTAATATCTCAGTATGAGGTATTTCATGTTGATATACGATGTTGGGCAGTGAAGTCTTAAAATATTGTCTGTACCTATGACGGAGACAGGTACAAGCATTCAAAATATGATGAACAAGGAGATGGACAAGGTGGGAACATAGTTGACGGTTGTTAAACCAGAAATATTCTCTCAGTTTTACTAGAATGGCGGATGAGAAACCAAGAGATTTACCTTGTTGATTGCGTTGGTTTTACTGAAGCAAAGATCCAAAATGAACATGTTCCACCTAATATCTATGTATGTTCCACACCAGAAACCCCATCAATATATGTTCATTTCAAAAGTGAAAATTGTTAATCTATGATATTAAAAAACATCCTTTTAACATTAAATACAAATATTGTGATAAAAAACATTCCTTTTATAACACATTAAAATCAATTGTACTAAAAACATGTCGTTTTATTTAATATCTAATATCTCAGTGTAAGGTATGTCACCCACAATGCGTGTCATGCTGGGCAGGGAAGTCTTAAAATAATGCCTCTACACATGACGGAGACAGGTACAATCATTCAAAATATGATGAACGAGGAGATAAGAAAAGGGTAAAATGGGACAAGGTGGGAACATAGGTGATGTTTCTGGAAGCAGAAAAATTCATTCAGTTTTTCTAGAATGGTTGATGAGAAAGCAAGGTCAAAACCTTGTTGGTTGCGTTGGTTTCACAGAAGCAAAGATCCAAAAGGAACTTGTTCCACCTAATAAATATAGTAGTTTCACATCAGACACCCCACCAATATATGCTCACTTTAAAAGTGAAAATTGTTAATCTATGATATTAAAAAAATCCTTTTAACATTAAACACAAATATTGTGATAAAAACATTCCTTTTAAAACACACTAAAATGAACTGCATTAAAAAAATGTCCATTTATTTAATATCTAATATCTCAGAGTGAGGTATTTCACTTACGATGTTTGGGCACTGAAGTCGTAAAATATTGTCTGTACAGATAACGGAGACAGATACAATCATTCAAAATATGGTGAACGAGGAGATGAGAAAAGGGACCAGGTGGGAACATAGGTGATGTTTGTGGAAGCAGAAAAATTATTTCAGTTTTTCTAGAATGGCCGATGAGAAACCAAGATGAAAACCTTGTTGGTTGCGTTGGTTTCACAGAAGCAAAGATCCAAAAGGAACCTTTTCCACCTAATATCTATGTACGTTCCACACCAGAAACCCCATCAATATATGTTCATTTCAAAAGTGAAAATTGTTAATCTATGATATTAAAAAATCCTTTTAACATTAAATACAAATATTGTGATAAAAAACATTCCTTTTATAACCCATTAAAATCAATTGTATTAAAAACATGTCGTTTTATTTAATATCTAATATCTCAGTGTAAGGTATGTCACCCACGATGCGTGTCATGCTGGGCAGGGAAGTCTTAAAATAATGCCTCTACACATGACGGAGACAGGTACAATCATTCAAAATATGATTAACGAGGAGTTAAAAAAAGGGTGAAAAGGGACAAGGTGGGAACATAGGTGATGTTTGTGGAAGCAGAAAAATTATTTCAGTTTTTCTAGAATGGCCGATGAGAAACCAAGATGAAAACCTCGTTGGTTGCGTTGGTTTCACAGAAGCAAAGATCCAAAAGGAACCTTTTCCACCTAATACCTATAGAAGTTTCACATCAGACACCCCACCTATATATGTTCATTTTAAAAGTGAAAATTGTTAATCTATGATATTAAAAAAATCCTTTTAACATTAAACACAAATCTTGTGATAAAACATTCCTTTTAAAACACACTAAAATGAATTGTATTTAAAAAATGTCCATTTTTTAATATCTAATATCTCAGAATGAGGTATTTCACTTACGATGTTTGGGCACTGAAGTCGTAAAATATTGTCTGTACAGATAACAGAGACAGGTACAATCATTCAAAATATGATGAACGAGGAGATGAGAAAACTGACCAGGTGGGAATATATGTGATGGTTGTCGAAGCAAAAAAGATTTTTGAGTTGTTCTAGAATGGTCGATGCAAAATTAAGAGAAAAATACACTAAATTTTCTATTCGCATTAAAGGATTATATGCGCATAACTTTCTCTATCTAATATAATTTATTATTTCATTACACTGTAAAAAAAATCTGTAATTCTACAAATGTGAAGTTACCGAAATCTGTATGCTTACTAAAATTTTATATGTTAACTGTGCAAAAAAATATGTAAATCTACAAAACTAGTTTTTGTAAAATTGCAAAAATCTGTAGCTTTGTTGTTATCGTTACATAAAAAGTTCTAGGAATCCCAGTTTCCTAGAAACATTTTAGTAACTTAACAGATTTCTTTTTACAGTGTACTAGATCAACCGAGTTTTACATTTAAGAACAGTTTGAAGTCCTTATTACAATGTTAAATTATGTACTTTTCTTAGAAACTACCATATTCACTTGAATTATAGACTACTTGACTTGAAGATATTCACTTGATTTTTTTTTTATATACATAACATGAATAATTCCTAGTAAAATGAAATAAACTTTCTAAACATATATTCTTTAGTTATTTTTTTAAATAATCTGAAATAAAAATTACTTTTAAATACCAAAAAATTTACATTTTTCCAAAGAAAGCCTTTTTTATAAAAATTTTGTGCAAATATTCGTAACAAAAATTTATTTCAGATTAATCAAGGATATGTTTGAAATATTCTGGCAATATTGCAAACAATAATATGTGCCAGTTTTACAAAAAAACATGTTTAGAAAATTGAGATTAAAGTTTATCTAGGTAATGTTTACCTATGATGTAAACAAAGTGAATAACTTAATTTTTTAAACGTTTTGTTGTAGTAGAAAAATTAATAATATACCATTCAAAAGGAGGAAAATAGAGGATTTAAAATATAAAAAAAAAATAAAAATGACTTTTTTCACGAATTTAAAGTCTATCTGCCCTTAATCAAAAAATCGATTCTAATTAAGTTTTTTATTTTGTTAAAATATACCCTAAAAATCCCACTACATATATTTAAATGATCAAAGTGCCCTATAAAAAACAAAACAGCGGAAAATTGAGTTTCAGTGAAATCTATTGTCGAATGCAAAATGTGTATGGCACGGAGTGTATGTCACGCAGATCGGTATTCCGATGGTGTAGGGATTTTCGTAGTGGGAAAAGACCACATGCGCTTGACCAAGTCGTGACTTTAGTCGTTACTACTTCATCCACTACGAGAATCTCTACACCATCGGAATACAGATCTGCGTGACTTACACTCCGTTCCATACAAATTTTGCATTCGACAATATATTTCACTAGCACACAAATTTTCTGTTGTTAAAAATTGCACGACTGCGCGTTGACACTTTTTGGAGGCATTCATGATGCGAACGATGCCTTTTAACGTACTCCCAAGGTATCTGGCGTTATCTGATGATATCGTATGCATTTCCAGCACCTTGCGCCCTCTATAAGAGCATGCACAGTCATTTTTCTCTTAAAATGAAAGAGTTATTACAGCAATTCTATTTTCATGAGGACGACGCATATATGTAGCTTGATGATTTCGTTCTAGTTTTGCAAAAACAGTAATAGTTGCCAAAGTCTCCCTTAACTCCATTCGCATTTTTTAAATTATTAAAATATTCACAAATTGTCTTATCAAACTGAAGTTGGCACCGTATCACTTATCAAAGTGTAGGATATTTCGTAGTAAAAGAAAAAAATAGTTCATTTTTTAAACTATTTTTGCAATTCAACCATTTGCTAAGTCTTACTGTGAAAGTCAAACTGCAAAACAACAATTTGGGAATTTTTATATTTTTTTCAAATTTGAACGGACTCATAGAACTCGTTGAACTATTTTTTTTGCCGCGAAATATTATCCTTTTTGACAAATCTTATAGTGAAACTCCATTACGATGAAACGAAGTGTTAAACTCTCATGATTTGTTCCAATTTCAACATTCTTTTGAATACTTTTGAACAATTGTTTTCTATTGCGACAAAAAATCTAAATCTTTAAACATTCTTATGGTACAAACCGCGCTTCGACAGGACAATTATTTATATATTTATTTATTATATTGTAAAATGTAAAGTTATTGGACGCCTTGTATATCCATGGGTAAAGCAGTATCTAATCCGGATATTTGATGAGGTAATTTTTATAGACTTAAAAATATGTTAAAGTAATTTTTATAATCACGGGAAGAATTCTTACAATAAAAAGAATTTCTTCCTTCAATCATGCTTTTCATGTCATTTGGAACACCAATATCTCTGCTTTAAAATGGCGGTTGCAAATAAAATTTGGTATAGATGTATATACTGGTACCTTTTAACGTTTTAACTACCTGCGATATTTAATTACAACTCACATTATTCATTTACTTTCTGAGTATCCCTTGTAAGTAATTTATACACTATAAAAAATATCTGTAATTTTTACAGAAAATAACTGTTTTAAAGGAAAACTAATGTTTTCTGTAAAAAAAAAAAAAAAAAAAAAAAAAAAAAAAAATGTGGATATTGTAATTTTTACAGAAAAAAATCTATACTTTTTTTACAGAGAAACTGTTTTAATGAAAAATTACAGTTTTTTTTCCTGTAAATTAAACGGTTTTCCAATGGAGCCAAATTTACAGTTTTTTTCTGTCAATTTGGGAGATACGTTTTCCTCTTACAGTGTAACGTTCCACGATGAACAGAAAAAATTGTTAAAATACAGCTAAATTAACAATCGCTTTACTTTTTTCAAAACTGCAACTAATTGTGAGCTAATAATGTCTAAAATGTTCCATGGCGGAACTATTAACATTATGATATCCGGCGGCATCACGTTGGTACCATGCAAAAAGTATCTGGCAAGAGCCGGCGGCTCCATGTTGGTGCCATACAGAAATTATTGGGAAGCACCGGTGTGTCTATTCTGGTGTTCAGAACTGTTGATTGAGAACTAGACATAGACAATAGATTGAAACTAGATAATAGATTGAAAATACTACTAGATATTAGATTGAACTAGATAATTGATAATAGATAACGAAATATTTCTAAATAACTAGATACTAGATAACTGGATAATAGATACTATATAACTAGATACTAGATACTAAATAACTAGATAATATATACTAGATAGATAAATACTAGATACTAGATAATAGATACTAGAAATATACTAGATAGATAGGTAATAGATACTAGATAACTAGATAATAGATACTAGATAATAGATACTAGATAATAGATACTAGATAATAGATACTAGATACTAGATAATTGATACTAGATAGATACTAGATAGATAGGTAATAGATACTAGATAACTAGATAATAGATAATAGATAGATACTAGATAGATAGGTAATAGATACTAGATAACTAGATAATAGATTGAAAATAGAGGGACATGAGTGAGAAATTATGGTAACTGATTTGAAAACTTGACGATTTATTGTTTACCAAAAACCTCGAAAAATCGCCGTCCATAAGCGAAAATATGTAAGTCAATTCTACCGGCGAGACACGAAAGAATCTAGATTAGACGGACGGACGGCATAGTGTTAATGTAGGATGAGTACTTACGAAAAAGTACTAGTCTATTTTGTAATGGTGAAACTGTTATATGATTCCACATTTAATAACCAAATTACTATAAGCAGGAGAAACGATGAATATAACGGACATCATTGTCAATTACAATAGAGGATATCTCCATTTTTGCCTCACTTTAGAAAAAAAGCAAAACTTTTGTACTTTAATTTTGGTATTTTCTTTTGTGAACTATTAATAGTCTAAAGATAAAATATTGTTTCATCTTGATTATTACTTTTAATTACATATGCCTCGAAACAAGGAAAAAGATCTTATCGCTACTATAACTACAACGCATAAAGATTAATAATGTTTTGAATCTAACGGACATCATTGTCAATTACAATAGAGGGTATCTCCATTTTTGCCTCACTTTAGCAAAAAAGCAAAACTTTTGTATTTTAGTTTTGGTATTTTCCTTTCTGAACTATTAATAGTCTAAAGATAAAATATTATTTCATCGTGATTACTACTTTTAATTACATATGCCTCGAAACAAGGTAAGGTAACTTATAACTACTGCAGCGACAACGCATGAAAAATTAATAACTGTTTATGAATGGACAAAAATATTAAACATGTGTGAGAACTTTCTCCTTCTTCAGTATCAGACTCTACTAAAACTTAAAATCCTTAAGCATGTTACATACCTTATAATTTTCGATCAATTTTATCACGCGAGAATTTCGCCTTGTTTTCAGTTTGTTTACATCAGCTGAAGACTACGGTCACGCATGCCGTGATAACGGTGTCATGCTGCATACTGAAAAAAATGTCTTGAATAATTCAAGAACGGAGTTTATTCTAGATAAATTTACGTTTGTGTTAATAGCATTTAAAGAACAAAATTTAAATATAAAATATTGGATTGTACTTAAACTGTATTAAAAATAAATATTTTTTGATAGGTAGCAACTGTGTAACATAGATTGTATCCAATGAGGCACTATTTTTTTCTCTCTGGCTGACTGTACATTTTACTTGAAATATACCGTGTGTCCTAAAAAGGACTGACTGATTTTAAAATTCAATAACTTGCAAATGGTGACAGATATTTAAAAATTTCTTGCAGGAGGTTTATGCATAAGGTCAAAAGTTTTATTACAGTGACTTTCGAATTTAGTTCAAATTACATACAATAAATGGCGCTGTAAGCAATAGTCGCTAAATACAGGCTCGATTTTTGGTCCCTTCTCTTGTTCCATGCGGAAAAAGGAGATGGAAATGCATTATCCGGGCCACGGAGTACCAAAAATCGAGCCTGAATTTAGCGTCCATTGATCGCAGCGCCATCTATTGTTTGTAATTCGAACAAAAATTGAAAATCACTGTAAAAAAACTTTTGAGCTTATGCATAATCCTCCTGCAAGAATTTTTTAAATATCTGTCACCGTTTACAAGTTATTGAATTTTAAATTCAGTCAGTCCTTTTTAGGACTCCCGGTATGTAAAATATATTCAGCATGTGTTTTAAAAGCTGTTCGAGTTTAGTGTGAAATGTTGATACGGGTTCAACTAGGGTTGTAATCTATTTATTTAGTCAAATATATAGAGTGTCTAACTGCTCTAAAAAAGTCGTGATAAGACCTCAGATTGCTATTTATAGTTACAATAATAATGAAAATATTTTAATGAAGTTTTCAATTGAAGTGATTTCTGTGAATCGCATGATGTAACAAATGAGGAATTCACAACCATAATAGACCGAGTCCATATTTTGAAAGAAAACGAGATGGTCTATTTATAAGGTACATAAAATCTGTTTTATTTATCCCCACAGTGAACCAAGTCTGTAAGCAGACGCCATATATGAGAAAGTATGTGAAAACTGATTTAGTGCACTGTGGGTGTAGATGAAACAGATTTTATTCACCTTCTAAATGGACTATCTCATTTTTTTAAATCATAGTGGACTTGATCTACTATGGTTGTAAGTCCCACAAATAGTGTATTGTAACACCACAACAACATTTCAAAATGTGGAGCGTTACGTTAACGAAAACAGATGAAACAAGGCAGGTATACCGCAAATTTTGTTGATGTATCTTCATTATTGTTAATGCTATGAAAAAAAAATTCATTTTCGGACAGGAAATAGCGACCTTGTGTTTTTGAATGAATGCATGAATTAGAACTTAGTTTCATATACAAAAGGCGATTATTTTGTTTTCTATATATTCTTTTCTTAAGAGAAAGAAAAATCATGTATCAGGCGTACATATGAAAAACTTCCCAGCATTAACAAAATTTTATTAATAAATTTAATTTTTCGACACAACATATCCATATATAGAAATAAACAATTTAAATATCTTCGCGAAAGGTTCTAACTCCCAGGCAATAATTTAATGGAATTATTTTGTGTGTACCTGCAAATAAAGTATACGCAATTCATTTTCAATAGTCAATATTCCATATTGAACTTGATTAACATGTAAAAATAAATTTCCTTTTGAGCATAATTACAGAAGTTAGAACACGGTCAGACAGCCGGATGGCAACAGACAAACCGAATTCATAAATACTTGTCAACTATGTAGAAAATTATCTTAAAGTACATTTATCATGTTAAACAGCACACTGTGTGTCCCTTTTTGCGGGAACAAAGCCTGAAATAACTTTACCACATACAATAATCTTCGCAAAAAAATTTTTAAATCTTAGGTCCCTTTTTATAAAATAAACTATTTCCTATATTAAAAATTCTCTTACGCGCTTCCCTTATACCAATTAAAAAAAAAAAAAAAAAAAAAAAAAAAAAAAAAAAAAAAAAAAAACTGCAGAAAATCATCATATTTTTTAATTCCATTTTTAAATAAAGAAAATGATCCAAAACATAATTTACATGCTTTTAGTTGAATTTTTAATTTTTACAGGTGTTAAAGCATTTAGTTTTATCGTCAGTTTACTATCCCGACTAGCGACTATTTTTTAATTCTTACTCGCACCACTTTCGTAATTTGTTTCACATACATGCGCAACAGGACAACATGTTGTTGACCACATGTGCAACAGGTATGTTTTGAGCTTCTCCTCTTTTTCCCAGCCGCTACATATACACTGTGCTTTCGTAGCGCGGTCTGCGTGTGCTCTGTTTGACGTGAACTCCGGTATGCAAAGGGTTCTTTTCAGAACCATGGTCTGCGCATATCGGGGAGAGCATATGCACCCCCTTTCCATTCATTTTTATTTAATTTAAATTAATTTAATTATTGTAATTCTTAATCTCATTAAGTTCTCTTTTTTTATTTGGTTTTCTCTCTGTCTCACTCTCTCTCTCTCTCTCTCTCCCCCCCCCCCTTTTTTTTCTTTTGTTGAACACAAGAACTTAAGTCTTAACCTCCCCCCTCCCTTTTTTTAATTTTTCATTGATGTCAAAGGAATTACACATCGTCATCCAACTCATGTGTTCAGTATCCGGGGATGTGAGACATGGGTCCTGGGGTTGTCGGCAAAGATTCTTCGCATCGTTGGCAACAGAAATATTCTACAAAATTAATTTTTTAGAAATAGTGAAGCTACTACATATAAAAATAGTAGCCAGCGGCGCGTGTACACCGGAGTTTACTCGGGATAATAATTAATTCATATATATATGAACCCAAGATAACTCGGGATAATCATGGAAGCTGTTAGCAGCAAAGTAAAACCATCACTTAGAACGTCAAATCAAAATTCTTAATTTGCACTGTAGTCATTATTTTCTAGACAATTGCGGAACTTTCATGTTGAAATTTTAAGGGAATATCATTTACACTATTTCTCTAAAAACATCTAAAACTTCCTATGCAGTTCCCACTCAGACTATATATATATTAATATTGGACAACTAACGTACCTAATCTTTAATATTTTTAAATAAGGAGATATTATTTATATTAATACGCGTATTTTTATAATAGCCCTGTCTAAAAATCTGTAAGAGTGAAAATGTTATTAAATAAGACACTACACTCTGTAAAAAATTCCGTTTATAAACGGGTGATTTTATGTGAAACCTTTCTATTTTGAGAGGAAATCGTAATTTTTTACGGAATAATCGGAAATTTTTCTTTTTATTATTACCCGTTTAATATTGACAGCGTAAAATGTTCCTTTTCAATTATGATATAACAAAAAGAAAACAGTTAAATTTTCGTAATTGCTATAATGGCCTAGTAAGAAGTTGTTGAATGTCCCCAGTTAGTGTAGGAACAGAGCATTCAACCTCAAATGGGGAGCACCAAAATTCGAATCCAGTGCAAAGCAAGTCTGTGAAAATAGGTGTGGTAATATTCAAAACAAATATATTTTTCTTGCAAACAGGCAACGTCATATATAATTATTATTTAGATTTTTTTAAATATTGCGTTATCAACAATTGTACAGTTGCTCACATTTATTTCTAAAAGAGACATTTTTCGTCTTGAATAGCGGAAATGTCTATTTCGAAAATAAAGAAATAAAAAAGTGGTGAATAAACATTGTTGTCAGTAGATTTTCCGTTTTTTACGGATTTTTTTTAATACTGTATAGATCAGGGTTCTCGCTGACTTTGAGCCTACCTTAGCAATTTGGCTAATCAGAAATGAAAAACAGTAGCCAAATTAGAGAAATGTTAGCAAAATAGATTCGTCGTGAAACTGTCAAAATTCGATCTTTAACCCCCCCCTAATGTATTTTTTTTCCAATATGTCCTAAAATAACCTAATATTTTATAACTGCTTATAGATCACTTATTCATCTAAATTAAATTATGTGCTCCGGAAACTAATAAAAATTAGTACATTCTAAATGTTGTACGCAATGGAGAAAAAAATACAAAACCCAAGTTAATTTATTAAAATATTATGGAATAAAATTTCTCAACACAGGATAACTTAAGATTATGATATTACATTTAATGAATTCTGAAAAATTCAAAATATAAATAACAAAATATATGTCACATTCAAAAAAGTTTTATTTTCCGAGAATTCTTCGATTTTTCTGTCGCCCACATTTTAAAAATGTACTGTTGCTTATTGGGCCCATGAAGACATGCTGAAGGGCATTATTGCATTTCTTATATACATTTGGTTTCTCGATTTAATTTTAGTTGTGCTCAATGTTCCTTATTCTAAATACTCTCTCGCAGTCCACTAAACATTGTGGCATGATTGCAGCAAAGTGTAGCATGTTGCATGATGTATGGTATCGCCTAAATTCTTGGAGGATAACTCGAGTAAAGAGAATAAGAGTGTCGCTTCTACTGCTGCACATATAGTAAAGTGGGGACAGATGCAGCAGTTTTTCTTTTCTTCTTTTAAAATGTACAATAAAGCAAAAAACAACAAACTAAGTAACATAAATCATTAATCAAACCATTTAGAATCAAATTTCTATGTTAAACAAGTTATAGCCCTCTTAATAAAGCAGGCATAATTATTTTTCCAAACGTCCTTTTTAACATCATTTTTTATGTGCTGGGTAAGATGCCGCATGGGGTGTGGTACAGATGCCGTATGGAGAAAAAAGCTATACTGTTTATTTTTTTCAAGTAAATCACATTTTTATTTCCTCAAACTACTTAAAATGAAGATAAATAAAAGTAAACTTACATAAATTATATATATCATTAAATTGTGAAAAGTTTAACGAAAAGTGCAAACTCAAAACATAAATCTTAAGGCAAAAAAAGAAAAAAAATCATTTGACTGGAAACAATAGACAGCATAATTACAAAAAAAGATATAAACCACTTGTTTATATCCAGGCGACCATTGTAGTTTGCTCTTAAGTACTAGTTCTATGCATTCTAGGCCGTAGCCTTTTTATTTTTGGCTTTTCTTCTCATTTTTTTATTTCGTATTTCTATTCGCCCACAATCACCACACTTTCCGTTGCAAGAGTAAAGTGAGCATGTTTCATGCAGCCACCGATTGCATGTTATGCATTGAATCCAGTCCGCTTTAGACTTTGTTTCTTTATATGACTTCAGACACTCAGCACATTCAGAGTCATCAAATTCCAATCCAATACAGCCTTCAGAATCCATAAGAGGAATACATTCTTCACTGTCGGAAGATGACTCACATTTCAGTTTCTTCCTCAAGTGAGGTGTTTTCAAGTTGATATTTCCCTTCCTTTTTTACACATTTTACTTCCGCCAGGCTGTCGTTCTTTGACGCTTTCTTGCTTCTTTTGCTTTTTATTTCCTTCTTCTTTTTTCTTGTTTATAAAATCGGCGCTTGTAATATTTGCAGCCTTCTGCTTTCTCTTACTTGGCTGTATAGGTCTTTTGACCACTGTTTAATAGTTTAGATTGTGAGAATTGTAAACGTCCTACGTTTTCCTTATTCATACTTGGGGAACCACCACTGCTGCTGAGCATATTTTGATAAGTAGCAGAATGGGCTAATATACGTTCTTCTAAATGTAAGTTCTACATAAATTGCAGTGATGAATTTATTGAACCGAAAAACAAAAATATATTTTGCGGCATCTGTCCCTCAAGCTCGGCGCGGCGTCTGTCCCAAAGTGGCGGGTAAGATACCGCGTCGCCATTTTGCGTCATGTGAGCGACGCTATAGAAAGACAAGCACATATCTGTATTCTACGAGAATCTAGTCCACAGTTGCAATAGGTTTTGGGAGGAAATCTCTGTTTATTTTGCTTAAAATATGTTATAAAGCTTTATTAGAATAATTTTAGCAACTTACCGTGCAGGTTCGAACCATAAAAACCTGCATAAATATGTAAATATTGACAATTAAGCGGTGGAAACGCATACAACACAACAGACAGCATTTAGGCACACAACGAAATTCTTAATTTGGCCTAGGGAGCGCTAGTGTCGCCAATACAATCTCTGCGGCATCTGTCCCACCGCGGCGTCTGTCCTCACTTTACTATATGCTCACAATAAAAAGAGCATAAATTTAGCACTCGCTATTTGGCAAATTTATTCGCCCATTTACTCGCCAAATGAATCATTTTGTCGCAATTTGTCGCAATGGCGAACAGCAGCGTGAACCCTGGAAATATATGTAGAGCTTTTAAATAAATGTGCTGTATATCGAATTCAAAGTAATGCGGTTATATTTAAAATAACCAATGAATGGAAATACGTTCTATAGTGAACAGTATCGGTACAAATTAATTGTTATTTCCGTCTTTTAATTGAAAATATTTCCCATAAGAATTCCTTTCCTCATACTTTTCAAAACTTTCATCATAAAATATGTTTAAACCAATTACTTCCTATTAATTTGCGTCCCATTAATTGTCCAGCATTCCTTTAGTCAGTCTTTTCAATAGTTTATTTTTCAGATGAAGAAATTATTTTGAAAATTTGTCTGGAATACCGATAATCAATATCATAACTTAATTCCTCCTTATTATTTGAGTGTGCTAAAGATTCTGTAGTCTTTGTAGAGACATAAATTTATATTAGGATTTTGATCAAGCTGTTTGTACTAAGTATGTTCGTTTATGGATAAAGTTTTTAATGATTAATCCTCACAGATAAATATTTGTTCTGTATAGAAAATTGTGTTGTTAGTGTTTTAAATTAATATGGGGTTTAAATTATTCGGTTTTATATTTTTATTTTAATCGATATTCAATTACAAAAAATTATATATTAATAAAAATCATCAAAATTCTTTCTGCTAGTTAAGGTTAGAATTAAATTAAAATTCAGATTCCATCCAATTTAAATATATTCTTCAATCCACTTTTTGGTTACATTTGAGTACCAGTATTTCTGAATGATTACTGATGCCCTATTTAAACGCTTAAGATCTGGTTAAATAAGATAAATATAACTTTATAAAACATTGTTTCGAACTTTCTTGACAATCTTTTCAATCAATTTTTGACAATCAGTTTTTGCGAGATTTTGTAAAATAGTCTCCAGATAAAAAATTCTAATGATTAAATTCTTGTGAAATCCTATGGAAATTTCTGTTACTCCTTGCCATTAATGACATCCAATAGCGTTCATGTTTCAGAAGAAAATCTTTTATCCATACCGTGTAAATTGTGTTTAATCTATTAAATTTGTCTAAATTACTGATTATTTTTACTTCATGAATGACTGCAAAATGTCCTCCACTGCATGCTTGAGGACTTTTCTGTGGTTCTTTGCTGTTTGAAATTCTTCTTGCAATCAATCCATGGGGGAAAAATTGCAATCTTGTAGTATATTGTAAAGAAGGTTAATTCAGCATGATATAAAATCTTACTAATGTATGTGAAGATTAACGTCCATTTCTTAATGAATTAAAATTCTGTTAAAACCGTATAATTATATAAATTTAATATACATAAATTGCAGAGGAAACAGCAGATAAATGAATATATACAGAATCTTGTTAGCTAGAAGTTTAAATTCCACGCCACTCTGTAAGAGTTCGAAATACACTATTGTCTATTGCTGTGGTGATTCCGATTAAATTTGCTACCGTATTGTTGTAATTTTAATTACAAAACTGTCTTCTAAATGACCTTCATTTTAAATGGAAATTCTAATCATATCGTGATACAACTAGCTCGATCGTTCCCATGAACGTCAGTAATTGCACGCCAAATGTTAAATTCTTAAATTTGTAAATGTCATTTCAAATAAACAACACACACCCAAACATGTGTATGTGAGTATATCCAAGTAAATCTAAATTTAAAGTATTATAATGACGAATATTTTTTATACTAAATTCTTTCACAATGGAAAACTACTGCTAGACAATAAAATTACAGGTTATACAGGGTGTCAGGGCTAAAAGTATCCAAAAGTTATGGCTTATTTTTACGGAACTACCCATTAGATTTTTAAAAAATATATTTAAATGAAAATAGCATCTCACAAAGTTTTAATATAAGTAAACTTCGATGCGTACACCTTCGGTAGCACGACAAACGTGTAAACGATAATCCAGTTCTCCCCAAATGCTTCGTAGCATATCAGGCGTTATTAGACAAATTGCTTCTATGATATGCTTTTTCACGCATCCACAGTTTCAGTTTTTTATTTTGTTCAATGTTTTAAAATCTCGGAGGGGTTTGCAATTCCCGGAGGTGAAGTCTGTTATATTCTAATGTGTAGTTCCGTATTAATAAGCCTTAACTTTTAGATGCTTATAGCCCGGACACCCTGTATATATTTTATTTAAGCTATTTATCATTTTTTAAAATAATAATTTTACATTACAAATTAAATATTGATATTCGACTGTCCATTGCTGTGCTATTTTCTGATTAATTTCCTATCGTATTGTTGAAATTTTAATTTAAAATCTTCTTTTTTAATTTTAATTCTTCTAAATGTACTGTGTTTTGAATTGGAGTTCTAAACATATGATACAAGTAATTCAATCTTTTCCAAAAATGACAGCAGATAATTGCAGGTAAAATTTGAAACATTTCTATGAAACTAACACACACACACACACACATACAAATCTGTGTTTATATATATATATATATATATATATATATATTATTTATTTATTTATTTATTTATTTATTTATACAGAGAGATGATAGAGAGATTTTAACAGAGAGAGATGATTACATAAATACACGTTTAGTAGCATTTTTCGCATCAAAGCAAATCTAATTTTAAAGTATTACAACTACAATTATTTCTTGTACAAAATTCTTTTAGAAAGCAAAACTACTTCTAGAAAATAAAATTACAGATAATAATTGTATATTTTAAACCCTTGCCTGTGACGCCCGAACTAAATTCGAGCAACGCAAATGAACCAATTTTTGAACGCCCTACCTGATTTTGGGCAAGAGGAAAAATTGGTGTTTCAATTCCGTGAAGCCCAAACTCAGTTCGTCCAATGCCTAATATGTAATTTACCATTTTCCCAATAAAGGGTGATACTTTCCCGGGAAAATTTCGAAAGTTTCGCACCATTTGTCGGATTTTTGTAATTTCGCAGTTCTTCCCAAATTTCATTCAATCCACATTATGTTTGACAGGCAGGTAGATAAATTTTTCGCTAGTTAAAATGGACATGGAATTCTTGACAGTTGATATAAATAACACTATTGCTGTATTAGTTTATTATATGTATCTTGAAAATTATGCCATCTGATTTATTTGGCTATAATTTGAGCAAAAATTACTGTAATCCATTAATATTTCCCATATATGTGAAAATATTGAATATCGTTGTCATTTCGTTTATTTTGTTTTATTTGTATTTAAATAATCTATTTCTAACATTTTGAAGATACTAACGAACGAAATTAAAGGGAAAAAATAATTTTTGGCACGTTATTTTCAAATATATTCCACTGGCAAGGTGTTAAAATTATTTATCATTTCTTATAAAATCTCCTTTTAATAATTATTATGTCTTCTGAATTAAGGGTGTATTCGAAAAAATATTTTTTCACCCTCAACAGCTCGAAATTTTCTGAGACATTTTCAGACTCATTTTTAAAAGTAAAAACATGAAACTTGCTAGGGTGATTTCTGAAGAAATGTTTAACATTCCGTGCGATTTCATTTTCAGCTCAATTAATTAGAATTTGATTTTTAAAGAATTATTTTCTCAGTATGACCATTTTTTTCATTCCCAGATCGCCCGCTTCGAAAAATTCGGTTCAAAACGCCCACTTTGACAGCGTTTTTTACAGTATTTTCTGCATTTATCAAAAAATTAATAAGCACGGCACACTATATAGTTTCTAAATAAGAGAATTGCCCAGTTTAATACGTTTGAGAGCAAAAATGAATTTTAAAATGAATCAGAAAATAAGCAGTTTGGATCGGAATACACCCTTAACTAATCTTATTCTACTGTCCATTGCTTTGAGGTTTTCCGATTAATTTTCTACCGTATTATTGTGATTTTAATTCAAAAACTGTGTTATAACTGCACAAACCTTTTAGTTGGGGATTCTAATCCTATCGTGATACATCTGATTCAATCGAATACAAAAGCCGCTCACCATAAAAAAAAATACGTAATGTTAAAACTATCTATAAAACTGGTGGTAAAATGCCGCTTCCAATTTTATTGAGTAATTTAACTTACATAATGATTTAATTTATACAGATATAAACTGGTGTAATATTACACTTTAGTGTGACGTAACACCTGTTAAAACGGTTAAATTACTCAGTAAAATGGTGGAAGCAAGGATGCCGTTAATTTTATGTGGTAACGTTACATAATTTTTTTATAGTACAGCAACTGTAGGTAAAATTCAAAATATTCAATCAAACTAAGATACATACAAACATGCGTGTGTATATGGGTCAATATCTGAAAAACGGACAATATCATTCGAAAACATTTATTTGTTTTAAATAATGCAGTACTAACTATCACATAGAATTATATACTTTGGTACATGTTTTGCCATTTAAATGCTGTAGTGTTTTGAGATCAAGATGTATATTTTATATGTAGGATAAACTTTTATGGTAGAAAGTGTCTGTAAACGTCATAATCAGTGACGAATATTTAGGACTGATGATAAGGACTGAGTTGATGTTTTTATTTTTTATTTTTTTTTGTCTTAAAAGGTGCACAGCCATTTTGTTAATTCATTTTGCACAATGTAAATTATTAAATATGCCATGTGACATTGGTATGTTACATAAATAAAGTTGCAATAAGCTTTTTTGTTGTAAATAAGAAGTTAAATATGGGGACATGAATGATGCTATAAAAAATACCCATCTCTATTCAGAACAAAAACTATACTTCTAAATATGAAACAAAGAGAAAAACAACTTACTTTCATCCATGGTGGCTAGTTGAACTTTAGTTGTTGTTGCAATGGAAATAATTCTGCCAGCGCCACCTAGTATCTGTTAAACTAAATGTGTGTTTAGAGGGATTAAGATGATCAGCAATCTCAGGGACAAATACGTTTACTACAATATTTTAGTATACACTATATACTAATAAAGGTGAATTATATTTCCCCATACTGCATATATAGGTATAAATATATAATAGCAAAAGTTAATAATATTTATAGGAATGTTTACACCATACATTTAATATTGGATATTTATACCTGAGGACAGGGACTGAAATGATGATTCTGTTTGTTTAAAGCTTAAAATTAATTATTAAAACATCATTAAATGCCCATTTATCATTTGTAATTATTATAACAAATGTTACAATATATTACATTTTTCAGTTTTTGGTTTTAATATAATTAATGAAATATTATTGGCGGTGGACGCAAATTGTTCAATTTTCAAATATTGACCTATATGCATGTATGTACACAGGGATATTGAGAGAGATGACTATATGCATAAATGTTTAGTGGCTTTCTTCTTATCCAAGCAAATCTAATTTTAAAGTATTACAATTAGAAATATCTCTTCTATAAACTTCTTTTCTAATGTAAAACTACATATAGAATATAAAATTACAGATTATAATTTTATATTTTAATATGATATGTGTCATTTCTTATACATTTTCCTTTTTATAACTATTATATCTTATTAATACTTTATTCAAGAATTTATATTCGAAAGGAGGAAAAACGTATTTGGAAATTATTCAGAAAGAATATGAAAATAACGTAAGTTTCCCAAAATACTTTGTGAGTATGCATTAGAGTTCTATTTTATTAAACATACAGACTCATGTTATCATTTGGTAAAATATTTTTAGTAAAAATAGTCGCTCAAAGGTAGATATTAATGATTCGTTATCGTGATAGTAGATAGTTTTCTATCTACAAACATAGTTTAATAGAAAGCTATCTAATATAATATTTTGTATATAATTCTTGCTTAGGGTATTTTGCGTTTCCGTATAACTTAAGATTTTGGTGTATCTAAGAAAAGGAATAAATATTAAACAATAATTATAATAATAGAAATATACAGAAATATACAGAAAAATGAGAAAAAGGTATAACTTAATAAATGTGCATAAACATAGTTTAATAGAAAAGCTACCTAATATTTTGTATTAAATTCTTTTTTAGGGTGTTTTGCGTTTTCGTATAATTTAAGATATTGGTGTATCTAAGAAAATGAATAAATATGAAACAATAAGAATTAAAATAATATAAATATACAGAAATATACAGAAAAATGAAAAAAAGGTATAACTTAATAAATGTGCATACTTTTTTTATATATAACATTATACCAACTAGGGTATTCACCCCAGTCTTTGAGGGTTACAGAATATTAGGTTAAACCCATTTTTTTAGTATTATTAAAAACAACTATATATGTTGTGCATTTATTTATTTATTGTACACTATTTGCACTCTAATAACACTAAAAATCATTTTTATGTCAAAAATATCATTAAGGTATCCAAACAAAGTTTTGAAATTTATAAACAGCGATACTTTCGTATTAGGTTCGTGCCAAAATTTGATATCTAAAAATTTGAAGATCGCCATTAACAGTAGCAATTTTAATTCTTATAATTTTAGTTGTTTAAATGCATAGTTGAATTACATTTCTTAAATTTAGGTTTTATTTATTTTTCATTATTTTATTTATTTACCAATGATGCTTTAATTTCGTTATGGAATATAAGATGGAAAAAAGGGCCTAGCTGTATGATCAATCATTCATGATTGAAAATTAGGGGCCGTCCACAAATGATGTCACGCTAGCAGGGGGCAGGTGGGTTCGTGAAATCGTGTCAGTTTGTGACAAGGAGGTGGGAGAGGGTAAGAAGAAATGTGACATCACACAGTTGAGTTAAACTAAAAGCATTAAAAATCAGCAGATTAAATTTTGAAATTATTTTGAAGTTAAAGTATTTTGTGTTCATACAGAAAAGATAAGATTTAAAGCCAAATGTATGAAATTCCATTTCAAATTCCAAAATACTAGAGTTTTCAACTGCTCATTCATATTCATATTTATATTTTATTACTATTGCATATTAATTATGTTTTTTGTTGTAAAACTTAATCTTATTTCATACAAAATAAGTACACAAATCATTTTTATTGTTATGCTCACAAATGTCATTAAAACACATAGTTAAAGTTTAAAAATAAAACTTGAAATTTGATCTATAGCGCTTGTAACTGACGTAGCGCTTTGTATCTGAACTGCAAGTATGTGTTTATGTAAAATAAGCGTGACATGTGACAAGAGTGGGGACAGGGGTATATTGAAGTGTGACACTTTGTGACAAAGGGGGGGGAGGGGGTAAAAAATATTGAAAAAAGTGTGACATCATTTATGAACTGCCCCTTATTTTAAAGCTGTAAAAAGAGTAAATTGCGATACAGTTTTCAAAGAAATTGAGGTACAGTTTTCAAAAGAACTGTATTTCAAGTACATTTTTTCCCTATTCGACGGCGTAAAAATTTAAAATGTGAGATGTTTAGAAATTAAAAAAATTGCAGTAAAAGGAAAATTTATCGTCTGCCCTTTCCAACTTCAAAATGACGTCAGTGTTACTGGCGGACAAGTTTGCCCTTCATAATATAGATAGTATTACATGACGTACATTGTATTTAAATAAATGAAAATGCTTAAAAACGGATAGAACGTTTAATATATAAGTCAAAAACGATAATATACTGTGCGTAGTTTGAAGAACAAATGTTACTTCACCTGAAATTTAACAAACTAAATCTCATGCTGAATTTAATATTCTTGTGGTATCATGTGTATCTCACTTTCTTTACATATTTTCAGCGGAATGATTTATGTCGGAAACATTTGTAATAGTGAACCTATGTAATAAAGGATCTATATAAAATTCGAAAACACAGGGTGTGTTCACAAAGTTTCGAGACTTCGAAATATCTGGGCGGACGCTATCCTTAAAATGCTGGAGCACTCCAACATAAAACCCCCCTGATCTGGAGCGTCTGCCCACACATCAGAGACGATTGGATTATTCACCCCGATAATGTGCCCTCTCATACGTCACTCGCCGCCGCCGATGTTTTGACTAATTTTAGCGTGGCAATACTGTTGCAAGCCCCCCTACAACATCGATCTTGCCCCCAGAGACTTTTTTCTTCTTCCCTCGGATCAAAAAAAATCCTGAAAGTAAGCGATTCGACACGATTCCAGCGATCCAGGCATATTCGACGAGGTCCTTTAACAGAGTTGCGCGGGAAGAATTTCAGGGATCCTATGAACAATGGAAAAAACGCTGGCAGCGGTGTGTTCATGCCCAAGGATCATATTTCGAAGAATTTTTGTTCGCTGTACAAAAATATTTGATAAATTATTCTCAGACCAGTCTTGAAACTTTGCGAACACACTGTATATTCAGAATTATGAGCTCGTCTGTTTATTAGAATTAAGAAAAATACTAGAAAATAGCACAAGATGAAATTATGATCAAATATGAATACACTTTGTTCATTTTTAAAATCACATCTTTTAAGTTGAGCATGTTAAAAATTTTCTTTTACTGTTTTATAGAATTATTTTTTATAGTTTTCTTCAACTCGCAAATATTATACTTACGTTAAACATAGTACGTGTAATTTAAAAAAAAAGAATTAAGTTATTTAATTCTAATATTTACTATTTGATCAATATATTAAAGATTTAAATTAACACCATATTTGTTTCTTTAGTAAAGTAACTACATTCATTATTTTGGTTAAAATAAACTTATCATTAACAATTTACAAGCTTTATTTCAAAAGAAACACTTCTACCTTTAATAATAAATGAACAATAACACATCTGTAATTTTGCTTGTGATTATCTGTTTTGAAATAAAGTGATATATTGTTTGGACTGTTAGGCGCCAAGAACATTCTCTTTTACATTGATGTTTCCATTAATAATATCGATAAAATGCATTATGCAATAACTTACAGAGAAATGCTCTTTGTTGAAATATAGAAAAGTCTTCTGAAAAAATATGTTATAGATTTAAGCTTTCTGATGCATTAATTATTATAGGAAGTATACCATCAAATATCTCGAACAAAAACAAAATATGTATGCATAATAAATTTTGAAGGAAAGTAACTTTTTTTCTTGTACGTAAATATCACTAGAAACAAACGACCATCACTGTTATCATTGTTCATATTTTGACAATATCATCGGTAATTTTTTAATACAAATACCCACATGAAATATTTCTACAACATTAAATTGCTTACATTTATGTAATATTTCAGAAGAATTGACAGGAAATATGTCGTCTTTCCATTGCAGTTATTTCGAATTTAAATCGACATGCAACCAATATTTGCGTTACACTGTAAATATTTCCACTGTAAAGCAAATAAGTCATTAATCGTGGAATTAATTTTGTTGAATTTTTTTTAAATAATCTACCAATTTTAGAAACATTCCATTTTGAAAAAAAAATATTTATATACATATACAGGGCGTCCGAAAGTTTGGAAACAATCAAATAACTTAAGAAATGCATATTGAATTGTAAAACGGAAAGGTACCTACTCTATTAGTATTATTTTATTAACTAATATTATTTTATTTTCAAATGTATAAAATACATTGGTACTTGTAATGTTACTTGACTGGCTTGATTAAACATTTTGTATATGTTTACATACATAATAAACTAAGTACATAATGTAAATAAGTCTTTAATCGTGGAATTAATTTTATTGAAAAATTTTAAAAATAATCTACCAATTTTAGAAGTTTTCTATTTTGAAAAAAAAAAAAATATATATACATATACAGGGCGTCCGAAAGTTTGGAAGCAATCAAATAACTTAAAAAATGCGTATGAAAAACGAAAACTACGTATTTTATTAGCATTATTTTATTAATTAATATTATTTTATTTTCAAATGTATAAAATACATTGGGGTACTTGTAATGTTACTTGACTTGACTTGATTGATTTACTTCAATGTAATGTTCTTTCAAATGTAAAGTGCATATTATTTTATTTTTAAAAAAGCAATTCTGTGATATCAAAAGGGTTCTTCAGAGGATGTATTACTCTGAAATCTTGAATGAAAACCACCATTCTTTATTGCATATTAGGATTCTATAGGAAAAAATATGTAACTTATGTATTTGGCGTATGGTAGATGTCGATGTAATCGAGCAAAATGTTCTTTAATAAGCACACCGAATCGTGAGAGGCAAAAAGAATCACGTTAACCCACTTTAATAACATCCATTTATATACATATTATATTAAATATACCTAATTAATATATAGATAAATTAACAGTGCCAGCAATCGCAGTTATACTTTATATATTTTATATTACTTTAAATTATTTTATTGCATTATATATATATGATTTTGAGTTAAATTTAATTAAATTTCAATATAATAAAAATATTAATTAAGATTTTAAACCTAAAATAGGATTAGATACCCTAGTATATTAAAATAATCTAAGAGCGCCAAGCGTCCTCATTTGATGACTCTGTAAAAAGATGTTATTTCCTACATTAAATTTTAAAATATTCTTTTATTTACATGTTGGTATGATAAATGTCAGCACCATACAACATAATATATGTAATTTCTTTGGAACTAAGTAAAAATGCACGGGAAAGATACAGTATAATTTCCCGGTTTTTTGATAATCACGTTGTGTATTTTTTATACTACTATATGGAACTGGATTTATGAGGTAAATTCTTTCAATTTGATATAAATGTAATCTAGATAGTCCATATTACGCCATTAGCATGTTTTTTTTTAACATTTATTGGTATTAACGTATCCATAATAAACAGTAAAAGTTATCTGACATCGTTTGAGGACGCTGGGCGTTTGAGTATAGTTTTTATTCATATTCAGAATTTTTCTGAAGAGTTTCTTACTTTTTTTTGCAGATAAGCTATAAAAGACAATTTTAAAAATGAGTAGAAAAAAAGTTTTTAAAAGCTTAGAAGAGGCAACGGTTTATCTGATTTTCTGAAGAAATAGAAACAGATATATTAATGCCTCCAGATGTAGATGATCTAACAGATGAAGAGCAGTTCGATGATGATAATTTGGGTACTCCAGTTGTATCAGATTTTGCTGGTACATTGGAAATTACATTACCAGATGATAAGGAAGACGCTATCATTTCCGATAAAAAAAAAGAGGAAAATTTCCCATAAAGGTAAAAAAGAAATATACGTTATGTAAACAAATGAAACCCCGTCTTACGCATTCGGAACTTTGGAAAATTCTTCTAAGAGAAATTGGATACATTGACCGCGGAAACTAATAATAGGAGCCCAATTGAGCTGTTTAAAGATTGTTTTGCTGAAAGTGTTTATATGATCGCAGAGAAAACCAATCGATATGTTCACGAAGTGAAAAATATATTGAACTACAATGTGAATAAAGACGAAATAAAAACATTTATGGTATTTCTGATAATTTCGGGATATCATACTTTACCAAGTGAACGGGACTACTGGGCAGAAGCAGATGATTTAGGAGCAACAATAGTGAAGGATGCTATGGCTAGAGATTTCTATTTAGAGCTCAAGCGATTGTTACATTTGAAAGATAATAAATTACATTAGTGTAACAAACATGATAAATCATTTAAAATACCTAACTTGTTAGAAATGCTTTCCAAGAATTTTCAGAAATTGCGCATTTTGCATGAAAATGTGTATGTTGACGAAATGACAGTTCGGTATTATGGTCGTCATGCACTGAAACAGTTTATAAAATATAAATCAATTCGATTTGGATATAAACTCTGAGCTCTGTGTGGCAACGATGATTACTGTTGCAATTTTACACTGTGTTGTGGAAAAGAATCAAATACTTTTGAATCTGACAAACTTCTTTTAGGTACAAGAGTGGTATTAAATTTATTATCTATTGTTGAAGATCCAAACAGCCGTCGTGTTTATTTTAATAACTTCTTTACCAGTCATATGTTGCTAAAAAATTTAAATAAATGTAGGTCAGAGCTAGTGGAACAATACGAGAAAATCGTACTGAAAAATGCACACTAATGCATGATAAGAAAATGAGTAAAAAAGAGAGAGGATTTTACGATAGTAAATTTGACAAAATAAATTAAATTCTTGTTGTTAAATGGAAGGACAATAATTATGTTTCTTTGGCCACGAATTTTTATACCATATTGCCTCTATTTCCAGTACAAAGATGAAGTGTAGAAAAAATATAAACAGTGAAAGTGAATCAGCGTTTGATTTTTTAACTTTATTTCGTTCATTATTTTGCTTATATATTAAAACTAAATAATTTTATATATAAATTTTCCATTTTTTAAAATTTTAGATTTTAGATACAAACGCACAGCGTCATCATATTAGGACGGCCTAAAAAATATGGTTACAGTCAAATATTTTCAAAATGCTTTTGAAATACTCTTAATTTATGCATTCCTACCCATATATATATCAATTTCAACGAAAAATTGCAAATTTTTTTAACTTGGGTGTTAATGGGTTAATGAAGCATCCAGAAGGGAACAGGAAGCTACTAATATTAGGTCGTTGTTCTTAGGTAACGCTTAAGGTGGCGCATTCATTTAGAATTTAAGCATTATCCCCTTTTTAGGTGTGTTCATAATCATATAAATACGTAGCACCTATAGTCGTCGTTTGGTCCGTCTGTCGGTCCGTCCGTCCGTCCGCATGTGACAGAACAAAAAATACAAACCCGAATGGTCTGAAATTATTAATATATAATTGTTGTAAACTTTTGTCGAGTCATTTCAAATTTTATGAAAATCGGATGTATAGTTTAATTACAGGAGCAGTCAAAAGTTTTCCGTTATATTACGACCAATGGGAAAAATTATTGCAAGTGCATTTTAATGACGTTACAATTTTTCGAACAGAAGGAAATTGATATGAACTTATGAATTGCACTAAAATATGCATTCAGTAGAATATGTGGCGCAAAAAATATTTATAAAACTAGTTATAGTAGGAATGCACTTCATTTGTCACGTTTGACGTGCAATTTCCAACTTATTTATGCACGATGTAATGAGGGAAACAACATTCTTCTCTTTAGTTTCTGTTTTTAATTTTTAATTTTAACATCAGAACTTCAGTAAAAAAAGGAGAAAATATTTCCTGCTCAGCAGAAAACTCTGAACGCATTTTGTTCGATAACATCGCCATCTACACTGTAAAAAAAATAATGCCAGTTTTCCGGTAGGAATCGGAAAAATAGTTGCCCTTATTGTACCGGAATAATTTCCAACACAGCTCGGGATAAAATCCGTAAAATCAGAATAAAATTTGTAAAATACCGTTTTACTGACTATTTCCTTATTTTTACGGATTTTATTCCAAGCTGGGTCGGAAATTATTCCGGTACGATAAGGGCAACTATTTTTCCGATTCCTACCGGAAAACTGGCAGTATTTGTTTTACAGTGTACAATAATCTGAAAAAAAATGTTAAATACAAAAGTTACGTATTTTTACCTGTAGAATACGAATCTGTTATAAAAAAGTTGGAAATTGCACGTCATACGTGGCAAATGAGGTGCGTTCGTACCATAACTAGTTTTATAAATATTTTTTGCACAGTATATTGTACACTGTAAAAGAAATCCGACCAGTTTTCCTGTAGGAATTGGAAAAATAGTTGCCCTTATCGTACCGGAAAATTTTCCGACCCAGCTCGGAATAAAATCCGTAAAAAATAGGAAATAGTCAATAAAACGGTATTTTACGGATTTTATTCTGAGCTGGGTCGGAAATTTTTCCGGTACGATAACGGAAAATATTTTTCCGATTCCTACAGGAAAACTGGTCCTATTTTTTTTTTTTTTTTTTTTTTTTTTTTTACAGTGTACTGAATTCGTGCCCTTCATAAGTGAATATCGATTTGATTTTGTTCGACAGGCTGTAACATCGTTAAAATGCACTTAATTGTATAAAATTAATGCATAAAATTTGAGATCACTTGACAAAGTTTGACAACAATTATACACTGTAAAATAAATACGACCAGTTTTCCTGTAGGAATCGGAAAAATAGTTGCCCTTATCGTACCGGAAGATTTTCCGACCCAGCTCGGAATAAAATCCGTAAAAAAAGGAAATAGTCAATAAAACGGTATTTTACGGATTTTATTCCAAGCTGGGTCGGAAATTTTTCCAGTACAATAAAGGCGACTATTTTTCCGATTCCTACAGGAAAACTGGTACTATTTTTTTACAGTGTATATTTAAAATTACAGACCATTTAATTAGGCAATTTTTGCTCTGTTATATGCGGACGGATGGACAGACATACGGAACGAACGACGACTATAGGTGCTACATATTTACATAATTAGGAACGCACTTAAAAATGGTGGTTCTTATTCAAGATTTCAATGTTGGAGCTCCTCTGTAACCCAGAATGTCGGAGTGGAGGATGAATTTTGTTATCATTGAATAGCTGTTTTTAAAATATTTAACACGTATTTTTCAGTTTTCCCGGAAAAACAAGACTCGACAACATACATTGCTCTAACAAGAAAGAAATATTCGAGTAACTATCTCTATTTCAGTAAAAACATACCCAGAAAGAGAAACAAAGAATATAATGACATGAGATTAACAGGGTGTTAAAGTGTTGCGAATTTAGCGATATATTTTTTTATCGAAATACCTACCACTATTTCCGATTAATTTCATTCGTATTAATTAATACGTAATCACATAAGGCGAGTATTTCTATTTGGAAATAGTGGTAGATATCTTAATAAAAAATCCCACTAAATTCCTGTCGCCAGACAAGAAAGAAGAAATTCGTATCTTGGTCTATAAATTCGTGTATTAAGCGAGATTTTTTGTCTCATGAGACCGAAACTTTATTGCGTATCCAACGGAGTCGAATAATAACTGTTCGCGTATTAAACGTGATGCTTTTACATTAGATTTATGGATGATGTTCAAGTTACCGAATTCGCATATTAACCGTGAGCGTTTAACTTTTTATCTACTGACATTACTTGTAAGTACCATTAACATAACTTGTTATAAAATCCATTTAATACATCGATTAATAGTAATAGAGCTTAGAACGAGTTATAGATGCATTACTTTATCTTGTTCCAAAAGCATTATTGGTTACACACACACACACAAAAAAATAATATTTTTAAAGTATGATTTCCCTTGCCTTTGCATCTTTTCAGCTTTCTTGGCATTGGGGCGGGGGGGGGGGGGGAGAATTTTTCAATTCGGAAATATTTCTATATTTCTATTGTAAGAACATTATATTTGTACATTTCCTAATTCTACAAAATACAAAGAAAAGATATTTAAAATAAAAGATTTGAGTGAGGTTATAAATATTGCATAAACCCCCATAAACTCAAATTTAATGAATCCTTCAAAATCCTTCAATCCTTCTAAAATTTATTAAATGATTTTTCAAATCTTCTAATGTAGTTTCAAAATTCCAGGAAAAATGATTTAGAAGATAAAATTTTCATGAATTCATAATTAAGTACATAAAGGGTTAAATCAGATCCGACTGTATCCGACCGAAAAATTACTTTTATTCAAAGTGAACATGTCTCAGTTTCAAAATCAACGCATTTGAAATAGCGTTGACCCAATTAATTACTAGTAAAAAAATTATAATAATACTGAAAGATATAAATCTTTAAAACATACATATAATTACAGTATAGCCTCGATTATCCGAAGTAATTGGGACCGACCCTCTTTTGGAAAATCGAAATTTTCGGATAATCGAAAATGCTTCAAATTTAAGGTTAAGGAGAAATATATGCAATATTTCGTGTTATGGTAACAACTGCTTAATAAAAATAAAGCAATACTAAAATAGAAAGAAGGATAAATTATCTGAATTTTAATTTTGAAATTAAGTAGCTTTTACATATATCACAAGAGTTTGAAAAATTTTTTTGCTTATCACAGTTTCGATTGCCTTTGCTTTCACGGAGTATTTTACATTATTAGTTCACCAGTATCACAGTCTTTCTGCTGCTACAGCCAGGCCACACCTTTTACAAAACATTCAAACGTTTCAGAATTGCTAATTTGTTCGTTTTCTTCGTTCCTCTCTGTAGCTTACGTTAGCTCAAGTTAAATTCGAAGGAACTCTAAGAGAGGGGATCGAAAATATTTATATGTACTCGTAGTTCGGAAAGGAATGCTTGCACACAAGAAATATGGTAATTAAAAAAAAATCTTTTAAAAATCAAATGTTTTGCAGATATATAAAAATATTGTTTAATATAACCTGGAGATCTTTCGAACGCACGATCCTTCTTAAGATCAATGGACTAAACTTCGCTTACGCAAGAGTAGTATTTAGTTTCGTTTTTAATTATGTTGTCTATTCAGTCAGCCATATTTTCCCCTTTCAAAATGAACGCGTGTGCGTTTGAAAGATCTCAGGGTTATATTAAATAATGTCTTTATATATTTGTAACACCTTTTTTAAATAATTATACACTATATGGCCAAAGGTGACTGGTCACTTGCGATGTTAGACGTTTTGTTAAATTTCTTGAAAAATACATGAGGAATTAACCTGAATCTGCAGGTGTGTAAACAATATAGTATAGGTCATATATTTCCGCGAAGATTTTTTCTTGAAACCCCATAGGGGACCGTCAACAAATTGAAAAAGAACGAATATCTTTTGGATAATCCTGTAAAAACTAATGTAGCAAAAGCGTTGAAACACGAGATTAATAATCAGCGGCTTACTGTAATATACTGTGTTCATTTTTATGAGGATAGCATGTATACTCGTAGATAAATTAAGGTTTTTATAAATACAGCCCCAAATTTCGCCAAGTTTTTTGCTTATAATTTGCAGAGTTCTTAATATAAAAAAAAGTTCTTTTCGGAAAATATGACAAACAATATTGTACACAATACTTTGTAATCAGAATTAAAAAATAATAAAAATTGGATGAAAAATGAGCAGATTTACTAAAGAATGTTTCACTGCGCATGTGCGCATGCCATCAAAATATAATGTGCGTAATGTATTAAGTATAGAGAGCAACTTTTGTGAAAGTCTCAAAATCGTAGCTTGAAAATTCTGAAAATAATCGTCGATAGAATAAGCTCGAAATCAGTTGTTCCCCAAAACAAGCAAAAAGATCAGGGGTTGTATCAAATATCTGTTGATTAGTGCCAAGATAGCGTATACAATATTGCACGTACTACTATATTTGAATACAACCCCTCATCTTTTCTCTTCCTTTTGGGAACAACGGACTTCGAGCTTATTCTATCGACGATTATTTTCAGAATTTTCAAGCTATGATTTTGAGACTTCAAACAAAAGTTGCTCTATATTCTTAGCTAATACATTATGCACATTATATTTTGATTGCATTCGCGCATGCGTAGTAACACATTTTTTAGTAAACCTGCTCATTTTTCATCCAATTTTTATTATTTTTTAATTCTGATTGCAAAGTATTGTGTACAATATTGTTTGTCATATTTTCTGAAAAAAACTTTTTTTATATATATTAAGAACTCTGCAAATTATAAGCAAAAAACTTGGCGAAATTTGGGGCTGTTTTTATAAAAACCTTAATATCTCTACGAGTATACATGCTATCCTCATAAAAGTGAACACGGTATATTACAATAAGCCACTTATTCATAATCTCGAGTTTAAACGCTTTTGCTCTATTAATTTTTACAGGGTTATCCAAAACATATTCGTTCTTTTTTAATTTGTTGACGGTCCCCTATGGGGTTTCAATTTTTTTTTTTTTTTTTTTTTTTTTTTTTTTTTTTTGCGGAAATACATAACCTATACTATACCGTTTACACGCCTGCAGTTTCAGGTTAATTCCTCATATATTTTTCTAGATATTTAACAAAACGTCTAAAATCGCAAGTGACCGGTCACCTTTGGCCATATAGTGTGTGTATGATTTAAATTTTATAGTAATAATAACATTAAAATTCCTTCACGACACTAGTTTTTAAATAAGTGTTTTGTCTGTTTCATTTTATGTGCAGTGTCATATTTTCCACTTTCTAAATGAACGAGTGTGCGCATTTTATTAAATAATATTTTTATATATTTGTAACACCTTTTTAAGTAATTATATGTATTTATTAAAATTTATATTAATAACAAGGTGAAAATTCCTTCACGACACTAGATTTAAATACAGTGTTTTGACTCTATTGAAAGATATTTATTAATTGTGAATCGATTGAAAACATAATTCTTCTCTTAATTTGTAATAAGTTGTAGCTTTACTTATTTTTTTTTAATGGAATTGTCCCTCTTCCAAAATGAACGGTTCATATACGCAGCACGTTTAAATCTCTTAGTATTACCAAATTCACTTTGCTGAGACATTTTCAGTTCAACAAAAATAAATTTTTCTCTCAAATAAAAAAAATTCCATACTTAAAAAAATATCAAGCTTCGAGAACTAAAAATATAAAATAACAGAACTTCTTTAAATATATGGATTCTTCTTTAGCATCTAATAATAGATTTCAGAAAATGTTAAATGTTTAAAGTCAAATTGCTTTAAGAGGAAAACTTTTAATCCCGCATAAGAATAATTTGTATAATTATTGAAAAATGATATCTAGATAGCAGACATAATTTGTTAGAGGGATCAATATATCTTCATAATTTGTTAGAGAGATCAATACATCTTCAGAAGATTAAATCTCTGATTTTTTAATATTATTTGATAAGGATCAGAGGTTGGAATTCTATCATTAAATATTCTTTATTCGAAATGAATGTGCGTTGAAATTCGTGTTGTGTGCTTCCGTCTGCTTCTTTATTTTTGTTTGCTTGATTTTAGTTTATTATTATTATTATTTAAAGATATGCAAATGCATTTATTAAAAAACTATTCAAATATGAGCTAGGACTGGGATTGCGAAACTTTTGATCGCTCGTGCCAAAAATCTCTGAAAAAATATTTACCAAGATTACGAAGTGCCAAGGATATCAGACTTAATATATAATTTAATAAAAAAATTAATTATACGAACTCAATAATATAGGCAATAGCATTGAAATCCATATTCATAATTTATAAATAAAACATTTCCCTGTTATGTACGTTTGACCCCCAATTTTGGCTTTTTATGTCTTTTAATTGCCAGAAACAAGGAAAATGACTTGGAAAGCTAATGTGTTGAATGATTTAGCAATAAAATATTTCTATAGAATGCCAACACTGTAATTTGTAAGGCATACTACTACTACTACTAATAATAATAATAATAATAACAATAATTTATTTTTATAGCCTATTCAACAACTTAACGCTTATAAAGTTTTTAATTTATATGAAGATGAATTTCTGTCATAAACTGATTATTAACAGAAATCAGTTCGCGTGCCCTTTTTGAGTGTCATCTCTGGCAGGCGGACCATATGTTCCCCATTCCTGATGTAGAGTAATCAGGGGGTAATCGGCAACCCTGTTTTAGAAAAAGCCTTGTGTCGACATTCCTCTATTAATTCTAAAATTAAGAAAAACCATTATTTGCATGAGACGTGTAATTTATAGATGTGTAGAAACGCCTCTCTCAAATAAATATTATAGTTAAAAATTTGCAGAACTTTAAAAAGCATTATTTTTTTGAAAATTTCAGTAACAAAATGCATATGATAAAATGCGTTTATTATTTTCTGGTAAATGCGTACCATCTTGAAGAAAGTAATATAGATCTCATGGGTAAATATTGTTTGATTTTCGAAATTGATCTCAGTAATTTGAATCCATAAGAATATATAAGAATATATTTAACTCACATTCGTATTCAAATTTTGAGTCCATAACTTATATAGAATTATATAGAACTTATATACAAATATATAGAATTTTTAGAATGAAAACTATATTTCTGACACGATAATACTGTAAGTTGAAACACAAGGTCTCATTTTTATTAGTAATGATATAACAATGGTATTATACATTTTTTAAAAATTAGTAATGATATAACAAACGTTATTATACATTTTTTCAATTAGCATGAGACATTGTTGAATAAATATTTGCGCAACAAATTATTTTGCTGAATAGTATTTCATTTTTAAAGAATATTTATTTTACTATTAAATTGTTTTGACGTTATTAGTTTAAAATTGTTTGAAATGTTTAGTTAATAGGACTAAAACAGATTTGCTCGTGTGAGAGAGAGTGAGATAAAGACAAAGCTATGCAGATTAATTTAGGTTTGTGAGAATTTATGTTCATGAGTCTTGATAATGACCATTGAACATATGTACGGGTTTGATTAGAAATACCACTTCTAACTTGCAAAGAACTTTTTGCTTATAAAATATTTTTTCAATTAACTTTGGTGAGAACATTAAACTCCCGATTTTAAAATGTATCATATTTGTGTTTGTAGCTGCAGATTAAAGTATTTCTAAAGCATGGAATATGCGTTGTTAGTTAGATATTTCATCCCAAATAGAACTTTAGTTCATTACTAGATTCTGTGAGCGCAAAAGTATACCTCCAAAATAATTCTATGCCAATTGAAGAGACGTGTACCGTGACGAAGCGATTCTGGGTTGCACAATTGTTCACCTTATTCAGTAGTCTCTGCGCAGCTGAAATTGAGCATGGATAAGGAGTTTAAATTAGGAGGATATTTCTATTGAAATTTACTGGTGGACGTTTATCCCGTCGGTAATCAGCCTCTGCGAAACCGTTTGCAATTGAATCATCACCAATTTGAAGATATGTCAATTCCTCTATTCAATTCCCTATTCATACTCCCGTTGTTCCACTCAAAACTTTCATTAGTATAAAGTTTTTTGTCAATCGCCACTAATTTATATTTATTCAACAACGTATGTGAGAATATGTACGACTGTCTATAGCCCATTTAAACGTGTGTAATATCTAAACAAAAACAGATGGATTATAGATAGGTGAGGTGCGAATTCAGGTGCGTATAAATAAATACAACATAGATCGAAAATTCAATGTTCTTAAATAAAACCAATAGCAGCTCTCTTGGATCTATAATAACAAAAATAATATAAATGATAAAAATGCCTTTTTTAACTAAAATGTTCTATGCTTTTAAAGTATATATTTCATTTTTCTGTTTACTTTAAAACCACATTTAAAAAATATTTTCATATAATACTGAACTATCCTTACAGGCAATTTTTACTTTCATTTTTTAATACTTTTGGATGAAATGTAAAAACATAGACTACATTGAAATATTTTTTTTATTATTATTTTCAGTAATTTTCAAAACATTTTGCTAGTTTCATACTCCAAACGAAATCAGTTCCAAGATTTGCTTAAATATCGCAAACAAATAGAAAACTAACTTTGTTTTCATATTGTAAGTGTATATTATCATAAGATTTGACTTTCATAATGCTTAAATTGATATTAATTATTTGATTAGAAGCTGTTGTCTCATGTTCTTTCAAGGATATGAACGTTAATAAAGCATTTACATTGCAAAACTTTTCTTTTCGACTTATAATACCAATTGCTTCTAGCAAATAACTACTAACAAATTTCTTAGAAAATTAATAGCTTTCTTTATAACTTTTTTTTCTGTTTTGATACTTTTCTGTATGCTCTTAGAGTAACTTTTCACTTCTAAATTAGTGTTTCCTTTTTTAGCTTGCAATTAGTGTGGCACTTTGAACGAGGTAGTGTGATAGTTTTTTTTTTCGAGTTTTTTTAGCACGGCTTCCAGATGAGTGGATAAAAATAATTTTTTGCAATGATTTTGTTTTCTCTGATTAAATGATATTATGAAATAGACTGTCACTATCTGATAAATAGCACTGTTTTTAATTAACATTTTTTTCGAGATTTTTTTAGCAACGATTGCAGATTATTGGATTCAGTAATGAGTCTAAGGGCCTGAAACTAAGTGACCTGAAACTAAGTGACAAATTCCACATTTTTTTTAATTAACTGTTTATTAGAGACTTTGTAGCAATGCTTGCACGGGATTGAAATCTGCAATGGTCCTTATTTTCAGGGTCCCGTATGTAAAAAGTCAAAACGGAATCATTATAAGATCACGCCTGTGTCTATGTGTCTGTCACAGCCATTTTACTCGTAAACTATGCAACGGGGAAAGTTCAAATTGGGGGAAGTAGTAAAGGCTATTGACCCACATATTTACAGATTATTAAACATTCACAAATATATTTAGGAAAAATGTAGAGGGGATAATTATGCTACTTGAAAAAATAATTCTTTTCTTTCTATATCGTGTGGGGTATCGTGTGAAAGCTTTTGTAACACTGAACTCAAAAATATATTTCTTTTAATTTTAGGCATTATATGTTCAGAGATTTCGTCGAAAATGTAGTGCAAAAATATGTCTCCATCACCCTCCCCCATATATTTTCGAATCTACTGAAAATAAAATTATGAAAATATTATAGGTAGTAGGCGTTAATTTGAACCTTGCAAGAAAATTATATTCATCACCCTATGCCACATGGATTTCGAGAAAAGCGCATTTTTCCGCTACACACAAATTTCGATTTGCGGGCATTCAGCAAAGGTGTTGAGGAGCGCTGGAGGTATCTATCGTAGCAGAAGTATAAAAGCATTGGTGATAATAATTTTCAAAAAAAAAAAAAATCGTCTGTAATTGGCCGACATGCTAATTCTTAAAGACACGGACAGTTTGGACATACGTAATGACAGGGGCGGCGTACTCTATGTACCACAGGCTTTTAAAGCATAGATAACAACTTTTAATGATATATTTGTGTAATGCAATGTCCAGTAGCAGTATAAAAGCAATAAACTTTAAAGTGTTAAAAACAGACTTATTTAATTAGAATTAATCACACAAATACTATGGGGTTTGAGAATAGATTTCATTGAGTGGTTCTCTCAATACGCCCACCGAGTTTTTAAAATTTAATTAATTTTAATTTTAGCTACACTGTTAAAAGAAAAGATTATTGCTACTCTGAATTTAGTTTTACGAAATGCCAAATAAAGTTTAAATACTTTTATTGTCAGTACCGAATTAAGTTCATCATAAACAGATTAGGATACAATTAAAAAAGGAGTTATACAGAATATCAATATTTGATATTATTTAGGCTTCATATCTCTTTGAACTTTTATGGTATACCCATTCATACTTTTCTACTATATCCATACCCATCCCTGTGTTGTATAGTTTTTTACATAGTCTTATTATTCTTTTAGCAGTGATATTTTTAATAATACAGTTAATAATTCGTATATTTATGGTACGGAACGCTCTGGGAGCGAGTAGTACTCGTACTTGGCCGTTTAGTATTATTTGTTTTGTAATAATTTCTTGTTTATGATTAAATAATATTCTAGAACCCTAAACAGTATGATACGATCTTACAGATTACACAGTTCTTAATTAACTCTTTTTTCGAAAAATTTTAGAAATGCTATGATACGATACAGTAATAAATCTTTCTATTTTTATAATAATTTTCTTGATTCTAATATCTGGAATGCCTGAAACTTCCTGACAAATTACATAGTTTTAAATTAACAATTTATTTTTTAGATTTATTAGCAACGCTTACAGATGATTAAATACAATAATGAGTATTTCAATTTTTGTAATAATTTTCTTGATTCTAATTAAATAATAGTCTGGAATTTGAAATGGCATGGCACATTCTGACAAATGACACGGTTTTTATTTAACGGTTTCTTTAGAGACTTTTTAGCAATGGTTGCAAATAGCTGCATACAATAATGAGGCCTTAATTTTTTGTACATTTTTATTGCTTATGATTAAGTAATGTATACTAGGATCTGGAATTCTTGAAACGTTCTGACAAATTACACAGTTTTAAATAAGAATTACTTTTAGAGATTTTTGAGCAATGCTTGTAGATGATTAGATACAGTGATGAGTATTCCATTTTTATAATAATTTTCTTGATTCAAATTAAATAAAATTCCAGAATTCGAAATGGCCTATCACATATCTGACAAACGACACAAATTTTATTTAACGATTTCTTTAGAGACTGTTTAGAAATTCTTGCAAATAACTGGGTACAGTAATTAGGCCTTATTTTTTTGTAATTTTTTCTTGTTTATGATTAATTAATATACTTGGATCTCGGATGCCTAAAACTTTCTGACAAATTACAAAGGTTTTAATTAGTATTTTCTTTTCGATATTTTGCGGATAGTTAGATACAGTATTGCGTTTCCATTTTAAATAATAATTTTCTTGCTTCTAATTAAATAATATTATAAAATTTGAAACAGCTGGTCACGTTCTAACAAATAAACACATAGATTTTATTATAGATCAACCGAAAATTCGGCTTCGTTTACGTTTTCAGCCCAAAATCAGAGTTTCGGCGAAATGTGCCCGGACCTAAACTCGGCTGAAAGTATCTGTATTCCAAAAATCTCGTATCTTCCTTCGGAAATTTTCAACATTATTCATTGATTTGAGCTGCATCGGCTCAAATAAGACACCCTTTATTCATTACTAATGAACTTCACTGTTTATAATTATAAGTCATGACTGGCTCAAAACGTGAGTGCAAATTATACACCAAGCAACGCCTGTGTGACTCAACTTTGAAGGCGCTTTTCCCATGCTCAATAAAAGATGCAGACTACACAGTAATGGAAAATTTTTAGTTTGAAATTGCAGAAGAGTTTCGAATACTCTTGGAGAAAGTTTTAGTGTAATAGATCGCAATATACAAAAATCATCATAAAAGATAAATCGAAGTATGTATTCCTAAAACATTTTTTTTTAATTAGAAGAAATTCGCATAATCAGAAAATCATTCTGTGTCATTGATGAATTAATTACATTTTGTATTATATGAAAATAAAAAGTTTTGTCAGAGATACAGATGCCCACCTTGGGCCACAGATATAATTAATTAATAATTATGTATATTTATGTACATATTAATTATTTTAAAAGTTTGTTGGGTACATTTTCGTTTTCGTTCTCGTTTTCGGCCGAAAATGCGAAGATTATCGAAATTCGGTTTCGGTTTCAGTCTTAAAAACCGTGTGTCGGTCGATCCTTATTTTTACCCTACTGCCAAGAAGGGTTATGTGTTTCACGCGTATCTGGGTATGAGGATTTCTTTATACCGTCGAAATATCCGAACGGCTGGATGGATTTTAATGAATGAGATCTCTATCGATTCGCCTTAACCGTCCGATGGTTTTAGGCTAGCTTTGTTTTATATAAATTCAAAATATAGGCCGTAAAATATAAAATGGTGGTAGAGACGAAAAATTTTTTATGAGTGGCATATCACTGTATAGGTCTTTCAAAATGAAGACGATGTTTCATTGACTATTTTACAGTCAGAAGCTCCGTTTAAATATTACCCATCCTGGAAGTTGTGTAGGTAGGATCTCTAGCTTTACTGCAACTTTAACCTTCATAGATATCAATAGGCTTCATCAGAAAGGTGTTTATAGATAGGAACTAATAATTAAACACAACTTAAAAGTCACCAATACAAGTAAATAATAAAAAAAAAAATAGGTAAGTAATATAAAAAATAGTTTCACATTGGTGAGAAATAATTAATTAGTTCGCTTTTTACGGAGTCGGGTTTTTTGATTTTTTAAATTTAATTTTTACTTGTTTATTTAACAGTTTCATTAGAGACTTTGTAATAGATGCAGTCTTTAATTTTTTGTAAAGTTCTTGTTTCTGATTAAATATTACTTTAGTACGTGAAACGGCATAGCACCATCTGACAAATTAAAAGTTTTTAATTATGAGTTTCATTTGAGATTTTTTTAGCAGTGCTTTTAGATCATTAGATGCAACATTGAGTCTTCCATTTTATCAATAAATTTCATGCTTCTGATTAAATAATATCTTGGGACTTGAAACTGTTTGACACGATATGACAAATGACTTGGACCAATTACTGGTTTTAGCTAAATTTATTTTTGTCTTTCTTAAAAGTTTTAATACGTTTATATAATTGGATTTTGTTTTAACTAGCATTTTATACATACTTTAGCTAAAAACTATATAATATTCTAAATACATATATATATTTATATTTTATAGGAAATTATCTTTATGTTTACAAGATTTTATGTATTTAGTAATACTTGAAAATGATTAGAAACAAGAATGCAATTGTATGTTTGCTTTGCCTTTGGGATTCTTCAAATAATCTTCTTGTTTCTTGTTAACTGTTTCAAGAATTATAAATTTTTATGATATGTAGACAGACTTGTTTGGTTTATTCATTGTAATATTGGAAATGTTTAAGTATAGAATTTAAACTAAATCGTAATAGTTGTAATAACATTAATCTATACCACAAACGAAAGTAATTCTGTGACGTGTCAAAAATCGATAGAGTAACAAATTCTGATGACACGCTGCAAGGGAATACTAACAAAGGACTTGACCTTTCGAATGTGTCAATTGATGTATTTCGATTAGAAAAAATAGTTTCTATTATATTATAATTTAATGCCGATGGAGTCATTGGAAAAAGTTGCTTTTAAAAATTATATTACATTGTTTCTAATGATCAGCTCGGTGAGAAACTGTTTGGAATTAATTTTGATTTTCGTTATTTTTTTTTTTTTTTTAATTTTGCAAGTTATATGTATTTTATAGAAAATAAAATTTTTCTCTTAAATGACATTTTTACACGTATGGAACCTGGCAAGTATTATATACTATTTTTATAAATATTACTTGTTATATTAGGCATTGTGGGTATTAATACAGATGCCAACATTTTTGTACTCTTTAGTAAGCTGATTCAAGTCAAACATATTTTGAACCGTTTAAAAAACTAAAATCTGTTTAATAACCAAACAGAATCAACAACAAAAATCTTACTAAATAAATGAACTCGTTCGAAACATGTTTTGAACTCTGGAATAGTACTGAAATGTTCATAGCTGTGGTATTAAAAGCGAACTGATGGACTGGTGGATTGAATTAAGATGGAGATGGGAAATTTTGCATACTTATAGCAGAACACTTGCGATCACACGAAAAATCATAAAATTTTTAAAAAGTCTTATATTATTTAATCCTCCGGGCTCTAACTTCTGTATTTTTAGCAATTTTTCTAACCGCCACACTTTTCACCCAGTGTGCAGTTTTCTAACTTTTGCCGACGCTACTTTGACCACTCTTTCATATTATGCACCATAGCCGTATATATTTTAGTTACAACATTTACCGCTAGGGGGCGCCTACCTATCTTTGGTGCTGTGGGCCCGATTACCTCGACTAATATATCTACGGATAGTTTGTAAAACGGAGTTTCATTCGGATAGAGGTTTGTTTAGAATAGAGTGCACCCGCTGTTTGCAAAATGTGGAACTAACAAATTTTGCAAAAGGATAAAGTGTTTTAAAAGGAATATTAAACGAAACCCTCTGTGCTATCTGTGATCACACTTACCCACATTTTTAAATAATAACATGGAAGAATATGGCAAATTCTGCAATCTCTGACAAAGTCCAGTTTGCCTCTAATACTCTAGAATTTGCTTTCTATAACAAACTGGCACACTGTCGATAATGATACATGCACCTTTTAAAATCTGATTAACCTCTTGAAGGGTGGTGATATGTTTTTATATCACTTAATGTCAAGCGCCAAGTGTTACAATTACATTAGAATTTTGAAATATTTTTTTTCTTTTATATGTTTAAGAATAAAACATTTTCCTTGTTTTTAAGTAAATTTGTTAGTAAATTCTGATGTCATTCGGCCATTTTAATATTTTAGCAATAAAAGTGCTTTGCCACTGAAGAGTAAATCAAACTCTTATTTTACACGCATGCCTTTAGCACATTGAAAGCCAACCATTTTTTTTTTCAAAATGCACATGAAATTTAAGTTTACAAATCTCAGTTTAAATTAAAACCTGCTGAAAACCAAGAAGAATACATGCTTGGATTATTCTTTTCACTTCCTTACAAAATTTCCGGTTTCAATAATAATTTTTTCCCCCAGTGCACAAAAACGTATTTTTATGTCGCAGACGTTCAATATGTTAATATCTGCAAATGCAAAACATGATATTTTCTAATCAATTGTATTTATTTTAGACGGTTTTATTTGTTTAATGTATATATGCAAATAAATGAATAAAGAAATGAGTCGTTATGTTTCTTCAAGAATTGTCCTTTTTTTATCATTTTTTATAAGAATTAATACGTTTGATGGTACGAGGCGTGTTTTTAAGTAAGTACTGTTTTTATATTACAAAAGCACAAGGCCTTCTTTTAACGATTTTATTTTTTATATAGCTTGGATCTTAATCTACATTTTAATATAATTTCCACCTATATTAAAGCATTTATCGTACCGATGACCAGCTTTTGTATGTAATTTTTGTACAAATCTGTTGCCTGATTTTTGCGCGAATTTGTTGCCTGCGCGAATTTCGTTAATGTATCGTGGAAAAAACGCATAATTAGTTCCAGGAGGGATCCACCACCAACCCCCCCCCCCCCTTTACATTTCAGGAAATCATCTGCAAATTTCAGATTTTTTAAAGCTATTTTTTTCAATTTTGAATCATACCTGCTACTCAGCGCATAAACATACCTAAAATATACCCATAAATTAAATATTCAGTGACATAAATGTACTTACTGGCTACTAAAGAAATTATTCTCACTCGCCAGTAACTGGCTACTTAATAAAATCAGCCTACCGGCCAGTGGCTACTAAGCAAAATTCCTTATTTTCATCTTTACTTTCCAACGCTGAACCGGAACATTACTTATATTGGAAATTTATAAACGTCGCACAATTCGAATATTTAAACCGTCGAATGAGGTAAAAAAATGTAATTTAAATGCAATTTGTTTGAAAACTTTCTCTCATTTTACTGATATGTTATGGCTTTTAGAATAAATATTTATCGTTATATTTTTTAAATACATTTATGTTGTTTACAGCCGGATGATAAAAAAATAACTAACTAGCACTTAAATCAATATAAATAATTTAGCCTTTTACGCTGGCTAATACTAAATTACAAAATTAAAACTTCAATTATAAAATCAATCAAATAGAACACTAATTTAAAACACATGTATAATCAATCTCCGAGATTAAATAGTGAAATTCTCAGATTCTAAAAGGCTGCTGTGTAAGTAGCCAAATCTTTGGCGATATTGCGGGCAGCTAATACTAAAATATATTATAATATATATATATATGTTATGCGTAAGCATGATTTTAAAAATCTCCATAGATTTCGCTTCCCCACAGTAAGGCCGCTATCCCATTTACCGATACGGCATCGATAAATCGTACACGATTGTCATTATCCGACATCGATTGTACGCATTATGCATTCTATACACTATGAAAACAAAAAGGCCAGAGATCGATAGGTGGAAAAGCGCGGCGTGCATATGTGAATACATTCTGTGTGCAGTGAAGACGGCTAACAAAAATCGTACACGATTTATCGGTGTCGGGTCAGCAAATGGAAAAGCGCTCCAACTGTTCCGTATATATAATTACTGACTTTTTAAGTAGTTTGCAACTCATCTTAAAATAGGATATGCCACGTTGCAGTGACTTCGATACGACATAACTTTCACATGATAAGACGATAACGACGATAATGAAAATAGCATTTTGATCAGTTTTTCATTTGTTTTTCTTACTCTACAATTTTTAAAGAGAGCAGTTATAGGGTAAATGTTTATGATGGTATGATATTTAATGATTTTTTTTACAACTATTATAGCAGTGAATTATAGAAGTTCAGTAGATAAATTAAAAATATTACTGTATGTGTATAAGTGTGTTTGTGCATATGTACAAACATGAATATTTGATATATTACAGAGATAGAAAGTTCCAAATTTATTCTTTCAGATCTCCTACATCATAATTTTTTATGCCCTCTTAAACAATACAATAAATAGTTAATACCCCGAACGAAAATATTCCTCAGACGCGTCTAGCATATTGATAATCAATAGTGCAATAACTTTATTTTCATACTGTTAGGGAACATTAGCAGAGGATTTGCGATTTTGCTTTCCTAAATTGATATTAATGTTTTGATTAGTAGTCATAGTCTCATATTCTTTTATGAATATGAAAGTTAATGAAGCATCTTCATTATGATAGATACGTTTTTACTTCATAGTTAGAAGAATATGTCTTTTTAACAATAACTTGCTGACACAATTTGCCGAAAAATAATTATTTTTGATAGCTTCTTTGATTTTTGAAGCTTTTTTGAATGCTAAAAAAGAAACTTTTCAATTCAAAATTATTTTTCCCAAAGTTAAGTTAGGAAACAGTGCGACATATCGCAAAGGATATTACTTCTTATATGTTTGAATAGTTATATATATATATTGCGCTTTTAGTTGCTTAGTATTAGGGTAAATCCGGGTAAGATACCTCATCGGGTTAGTTGCCCCAGTCACTGTATTTCAGCTATTAGACATGTGTAAGAGTTAGTAATGTCCTTCTACTCTCAATCGCTATAAAAAATGTGTAGGAAACGAAGTTATAGCGATTTATTTCTTTAAATATACGTTATGGTCTTAAAAAAACGTAAGTTTGGCTTTTGTTGAATGTTTTTATGAGATAAGGATGGAGCAGATGAAATATAATCAGAGTTCGTACACATCAAGGAGATTCAGGGGATTTTAAGTGTTTTAGTACCATAAATTTCGGAAAGTACTGGTCGCTATATCTGAATATAGAATTGTTTTTCGTTAAGGTGTCTCAAGACTCATAAAGCTTCAAAATTTTCGAATTTTTTATTTTTTTAGATGTTAAACTTCTAATTTTTCTGAACATTTTGATATAATGTTTACCTTGAAATTCCCATTAGAACAGAAGTTATGGCTATTAGAATTATACCCACTGAATAGATGAAGAGGCGTTTCTGAAATTTTGAAGTAATTTTTCTCCAAATGTCGTTTTTCGGCATAACTCGCACGATATCTCAAAAACTTCGAATATTTTTTCATGAAATTTTCAAATTGTGTTAGTCTGTATAAACTGAACCTAAAATTTCGTTTTTATTGTTCAAAAAATATTTTTTTAGGTGATTGTACTGTTGAAATTTTCAAAATTTTGTATTAGCTAAATACAACTTTGTATTAAAAACATAAAAATTATATAAATACAAGTTTACTTAGGTTCAGGGTAATTACTACAATCTGAAGTATAATTAGATAAAAAATTTCATTCAAGTTGCAAAATTTATTTTGTAATCCCTCGCGTAAGCTGTTACACCAATTTTCTGCTCGACAAATGTCTGTCAGTTTGGAGCCCCCTATAAATACTAATTTTGCATCTTGCAATTATTTAAATACATGAAATGAAAGAGCATAGGGCAAGTAGGGGAGGTTTGATACATAGGGAGGGTTGATACATCGCAATTTTTCTCAACAAATGACATTAACAGCCATTGTAACAGATGTAAAGGCTTCTTTTATTAACAGAGACCATCATTAGCTGGACTTAGCAGTGAAGAACTGACAACGTTTTTTTTTTCTTTTAATTTTGAAGATTTTTTGAATGTCAATGTAATTTTTTTTAAATATTGATTTTTTTTCATAACTCTTATTACAGTAAAGATAATATCTTGCAATTATTTTTTATTTGTAAAGCACATTGTTAGGGTGAGTTTTACTAGAAAGCAGATTGGCATTTTGCAACTGCATTTATACAATGTGAATGAAAATCCAATAAGGCATGATAGGGAGAAATGATACATTAAAGCTGGGGAGAAATGATACACTTGTATATTTGAAATTTAATAGTTTCATTTAACTTTTAAACTAATATAGGACATCAAAATATTCTAATATGCATTAATGTTTTACAGCAAGAGCTACTGAAATTGGTAAGGAAGAACAAAGAAACTATTCATACACATTATGTAGGTTACATAGAAAAGCAGTGCGATGATAGATGGTTAGTTCGCTTTCCTCATCATGAAGAAGGAAAAAAGTTTAAACGGCCTGAAAGGAAAAATGTTTCTATAATTGACGAAGGGCAAGTTGAAAAAACATTAAATCTACACGATTTTACTAATCAAAAGGATAGAGTTATTAGTTTCTCTTTTAAACATTTTGAGGGGTGGTGGTATGTTTATGAAACCACGTAATTTTAATTCCCAAACGCCACATTGGCACCAGCATTTTGGTAAAATATTTTCCATTTACAATGAAAGTGAACTATATCCCTTTTCTTATTTCTTATTAAATTTGTTGGTAAATTCCGGTGCCATTCATTTAATCACACTTTAGCATTGAAAATGCTTTGCCTCTGAAAGCGTTAAAGGAATCTTAAGTGTGCTAAATTTATGTTAAACTGTTTGCAAATCAGCAATGTTCACTTCATTTTTCCTTGCAGCTAGATCTGTAGTGTTTTTTTCATTATTTATTTTCTAAAATGTGTGCTAATAGGATTGTTTAAATAATAACAATAGTTTAAATATTTTTGTAAAAAAACTTTTTGAAACAAAAATATGTCAATGTCATTTCGTTTTAAATTTTACTTAAATATTTCAAGATTTATCATAAAAAATTGTATGGCGCATAAATTGAGTTGTCCGCATTTTTTTTTCAATTTACATAACAATGTATCAAACCTCCCTTCCTAGTGCATGAATCCTTCCCAGTAATAGGGAGATTTGATACAGTAGTAATCATTCACAATAATTGGGATATATTTTTTGAATGACTATTTTTTAAATTCACAATATTTTTAATAAATGAATAAAAGGTCACTTTATAAGAAAAGACGAAAAATTTGTTTAAAAATAGCTTTCTAAGGGTTGTAAAAAATTAGTAAAAAAAATTTATCATACCTCCCCTACCTCCCCTACTTATATTTTTTAATTCCAATAAAAAACTGTGTGTTTAAATCATATACATTTTAAGATATGATATGTTGAAAATAGTCTTTTTTTTTCTTTTTTTTCCAATTTTAAGAGTCCTGAGATTCCTTAAATAAGGCAACTATTTTTTTACGAAAATTCTAGTAAAAAGTCCTTGAAGCGTAGGAACACTGAAATGTATTTATTAGTGATTTTTCATGAACTATTTAGTGAATGTTGTTGAAATAGGTATTGAATGATGTGTTACTTAATCCCTTAATTCTCGCTCCCGTCATATTCACGGGCTGTGTCTTTTTTTCAGCTTATTCAGATTTGTTTGATTTCCACCAGTTTTACAGAATAGTGTAATTGGCTTTATTATGGCATCATTTTACCTGTCATTAAACAAGGTGAGCATTTCTTTTTCAAAAAAGTGGTACCAATAAGCAATTTGAATTTTTCACCGTAATTTAATGCGATCGTTAAGGGGTAAAAGGGACTTGTCACTCAGCTTCAGAATTCTCATCCGTAATGTTAAGTCTATGGACGTTCGCTGCATTCGTATAGTATTTAAAATATCTTCTCTGGAAATTCATATTTCTAATATCTTTTTTCTGTGTACTCTTCTTTAAAAATGTCTCTTTTTTTCTTAGTTTTCAAAATATTTCTAAAATCTGTGTTAAATTTAATATTTTATGTGTTCCAAGCGGGCGAATTGTGAGTATGATTTTAACACTTCATATAAAATTAAGTCTCTACTTTAGAAATATTTTGAGAACTAAGAAAAAAAGAGACATTTTTTAGGAAGTGTACACAAAAAATAGAAGTTAAAAATACTAATTTTCCGAGGAGATATCTTAAATATACGAATGCATCAAAAGTCCATAGACTTAACATTACGGAGGAGAATTCCGAAGATGAGTGATCAGCCCCTTAAGAGGTAGCAGCCATATTTCTTCCTACTTCCAGAGCTACTGGGTGAAGCATCTAATCCGATCAGGTGCGATTTCAAACCCTGAGGTCCAGAATAGCTGGCCAAAATCATTGATTTTTTTTTTTGATAAAAATCCCATTTTATCTGGTATTTGTATTACAGTAATACTTTTATGAAGATCTATATAAAGTTTAGGGGTCATTCCATGTCAATTCAACCAAATTCTTTAAGGTTTGTAACCCGACCCCCAGGGATTTAGATGAAACTCGGTGTATATACTAATTCTATCATGATATGAATACATAAGAAAGTTTACCTTCCTAGACCTCATAGTTTGTGAGATATGGGGGGGGGTCCAATTTTTGGATTTTTCTCAAATCGATCATTTCTGAGTCTGTATTTTTAGACTGCAGTTCCATTTTCAAAAAATTGCTTCTCTGGATCTAAAATGCGAATCATCTTTAAAATATCACAGTAAGTACATCAAAAGATAAAGATTTTAATAAAAAAATATTTAAAAAATTAATTTTAAATATTTAGAGCCAAAAAATTAAACCAAAGTTGAAAGTTATGGTGATTTTTCCAAATTTTTGTGACTTTACGAAAAGGGCTCTACACAAAAAGGCAAATGAAATTTCCAATTTCTTTTTGTTGTAAATAAAAGTTTACACTTTGGGCTTTCTAGTTATGAAATAAAAATGATTTCTTTCTCATGACTTATGCAAAATTTTGCCCAGTTTTGGGAAACTGCACCAATCAAGAAAAAAAAATCTCTGCCTAATTTTAGCTGTGCTCTACCTAACTAACTACTGTGGTTCCTATGATTTGTTGAATATATTATTCAATGTTTCTTTCTTCCTTCTTTTTGCAAAGTAAAGTTTTTCCTTTTTTTTTCTTTCTTCTGAGTAAAAAAAAAAAGGGGGGGGGGGAAGTCTATGACTGCAGTCTATCCTCCTTCCATTAAATTTTGTGCATAATCCTTATGTTTCCATTATTTATTCATTCATATATTTTCTTTTATTATAAGCATTTTTTAAAAATTAAACAATCCCTTAATTTTGTGTTTACAATGTAACTGTAAACAAAAAATGTATTAAAAAGCAGAAAAACCAACGTTTAAAATGCACAAATAATATATGAAAAGCAGCAAACAGCTGTTTCGAATCTACTAGCGAGATTCGCTATCGAGAGTTCGCTACTTAGCGAGAATCTCGCTAGTAGATTCGAAACAGCTGTTTGCTGCTTTTCATATATTATTTGTGCATTTTAAACGTTGGTTTTTCTGCTTTTTAATATTGTTGCACAAAGGCTTTATTTGCTATTTTTATAAAAAATGTATTGTTGATATAGAATTTGAAAATGCAATAATGACTTTTTAACCCATCACATTTTCAATATGTTTTTTTCTGTGTGTGTATGTGTGTTTGAATTAAAATATTTTATTTATATTTAACATTCTTTTAAAACTTTCTATCTTATTATCTTGGATAATTTTAATCATTTTAAATATGTTTTTTATAGTTTAAATACCTTATATTTAACAAAGCCTAGTTCATTTCTACAGTATGAAATATATTTTTACACCTGCCTTGTATAAACAAATTCTGACAAAGACAGGATAAAATTATTTAGTTAAGGCAGGTATTTTCGAATCTGTTAATCAAATTATTATTAGTCTGCTGTTTCGCATAATAGAAAGGGGATCTATTTTTCCTTGTGCTGCAAAAGAAAATAATAAATGAATTTGAAGTAACTAATTATGCTGCAAGACCGTCATGACAACTTCTGAGAGAAAAGAGAATCTTGTCTATACCAGAAATAAGAAAAATTAAAGCCACAGTTACAGGTCCAGAAACAATTGAACTAATTGAAAAGTTTTATAATTTTAATGAATGTTGAAGAATCATGACTGGAAAAAAATGTAGGTAGCAATGCTAAGAATGTACTATGCACAAAAGCGATTGATATTATGTGTATCTACATGAGTTGTATTCTCTTTTCAAACAGGAATTTCCAAAAAACTTGAGAATTAATATTCTAGGTATTCAATCCAGTATTAGCAGCACCGTACCTTTAAATGAATTTGTGACAAGCTAAGTAAAATATTTGGAAAAATGTTATTTCACTCGTTTATAACGAAAGCTAAATCTAATTTCCTAAAAGAAACTAAAGCAAACTTTGGCCCTCAGAAAGCTATCGTTTTGTAGGATTTCAGCAAAAATTTTACTTTTCTTATTCAAGGTGAGGCTTAAAGTTACCATTGGACCAAATAAACTGCACTCTTGATCCAACTGTTATATACACTCTATCTCTCAGTATTAGATTATCAGCAAGCAATATACACATTTTATCTTATGATATACAACATGATGTCACTCTTGTGTGTTTAACACAGAAGGAAATGATATCATTTGTAAAAGAGATATTTCCTGATGTAAAGAAAGCCCTTGAATTTTGCGATGGGTGCTCTGGCAATATAAAAATCGCAAATTTTCATAAAACTTTACCAAAATGAAGAGAATTTCCCCTTAAGATATTTAAATACTTTTCTGGGGGGTGGGGGGAAGGAGGGGAGATAACCACCGATTTAGTGTTTTAGATACTAAATCACGAAGATCTTCTAACATACCGATGTTTTGTTGTGTTATGTTTGAAGTTGCAGTAAGATAGGAAAATTGACATATATATTAGAAGGTAGTGATGGGCGATTCTCGAGAATTCGACAATCGAGAAAAATCGTCATCGTAAAAAATCACAATCGATACAGCCATCGATTAATTCATAGAATCTACAATCGAGATGTTTTACAATCGATTATAACGAGAAAAGCTAAAAACAGTTATTGGAAAACTTAGCTATTATTCTGGCCGACAATTTCATAGTAGTGATAGGGCTTAGTGATGGGCGATTCTCGAAAATTTACCAATCGAAAAAAATCGTTATCGTAAAATACACAATCGATACAGTCATCGATTACTTTCGAGAATCTACAAAGGAGATGTTCTAGAATCGGTTATTGAAATCATTGTTTTTACATATATATAAGGCAGATTTTATTAAATATAGGGTAACTGAAAACAGATGGAATAAAAAAACAACAAACCAAAGGGAAACTATAAAGGAGCCATAAGACTGGAAAAGTATTGTAGGGGTGCCCCCTGGTTGAAAAAAGCTGAAAAAACGCGAGTAGCTATGAAGCGGTAAGGGGAGTTTAAGTATCAAAAATTAGAATTTTTCGGCAATTAGCACCAAAATGGCCAAAGAAATAAGAATCAAAAGCACCCCCTAGTGGCAGAAATATGAACTAAAGGATGATAAAAGGGATCAAATTTTTTTATTGATTTTTCTACGTCATTTGAGATTGGATCTTTAATTTCCCCATTTTTATAAAGTCTTCGACTGGAATACATTAAACGAACTCCCGCGGGGAGCAAAGTAGGAGGGAGGGGCAAGGAAAGTGCATAATATGAATAAGTGGTCACAGGACTTTCCAACGATATGGCACATGAGGGGTGTCGGCTAAATTTAGTAAAGTGCCCCCGTTCGGGGGCAAAGTAAGGGGAGGGGCGCGGGCGATATATAAAATGAAATAGTAGTCACAGAGCTTACCAATGATATATCACATGAGGGGTGTCAGCAAAAGATAGAAAAGATTCCCAACTCCCAGGATTCCAATTATCGTGCCCCCCCCCCCCGAAATATACCCTGCCCATCCTTCTCTTTGAAATTTTCATATATTAAAAATTATTTATCGGAGGGCTCCGTAAAAAAAATCCGATCTAAAATGTTTAAAAACGCTACGATTTCAAAAAAGTTCGAAAAGTGCCTCTCTCGGGGGCGCCAAACTAAGGAAGGAAGAAGAAAGGTTCATAATATGAAAGAGTAACTTTGCGATGACAACCGAAAACTTTCCGATGATAGATCAAATGACTGGCCCAAAAAAAGTTTGAAATCTACCCCTCCCACGTGGGTTCCCTCTTTTATCCTAGAATATACCCGGAAATCACGCAGCCCCACTTTTAAAATTTTATATTTAATAAATAATATTTATCGGAGAGCTCCATTAAAAAACCTCATTTAATGATATTTATTGTAGAAATCTCTACAATTAAAAAAAAGTCACCCCCGCACCGCTCCCCCCCCCCCGAACCCCTTCCGGAATTCAACTGTGGGAGGAGAAAGGTTCATAATATGAAAGAGTGGTGAAAGGACTTTCCGATGATATGTCAAGGAGAGGTTTGGTAAAAGTTTGAAAATTACCCGCCCCCCCCTCCCTTTGTGCACTCTCGCGCACCCCAAAATTCACTCATCTTCCTCTTTGAACTTTTTATATTTAATAAATAGTATTTATCTGAGTCTCCAGGTATGGGGCAGCTTGGCAGAGCTAAAATAAGAGAAACATTGAAAATTCGGGGCAAAATGACACTAAATTTAACACTAAAGTTTGAAACTAGGACTATACAGAACTGAATACATAAACCACTATGCTTCATAACCCACACCGGTTAATAGCAATAAAATGATAAGTGCCAGTTAAACTGATGGCATTGAGCTCACAGGTTATTAACACGAACTGTATATTATACTCTTATTTCAAAGAATAATGTCCCTCAAAAAATAAATGAAGGGAAATATCCCTCCGTTTGCCCCTTTTATACTTAACCAATGAACCTCCAAATCTAATCAGGGAAACTCCTTAACTATAATAAATATCAAACTCAGTATATCAAATTTGAAGCAAATCAGATAATTCTGCATGAAAAAAAGAAACATATCGCTAAATTAAGGGTGGTCTAACTCCTTTAACCCTTTTATACTTAACTAATGAACCTCCAAATCTAATCAGGAAAGCTCCTTATCAGAACAAACATAGAAAAAAAAATTAAAGTAAATTGAATAATTCTCCATGAAAATCCATTTATCTAAATTAAGGGGAGAGGACTTGCCCCCTTTTTGCCCTTGTATACTTAACCAATGAACCTCCAAATCTAATGAAGGAAGCGCCATATCGGAATAAATCTGTATATTAAATTTGAAGCAAATCCAATAATTCTGCATGAAAAACCCTTTTATCTAAATTAAGGGGAGACTAGCCCCTCCCCTTTATACTTAACCCATAAACCTCCAAATCTAATCAAGGCAGCTTCTTAACATAATAAACCGGTATCCCAAATTTGGAGCAAATCGAATAATTCTGCATGAAAAACCCATTTATCTAAATTAAGGAGGGGGTCTAACCCCCCTTTCCCGTCTTTATACTTAACTAATGAACCTCCAAGTTTAATCAGGGAAGCACCTTAACATAATAAACCGGTATACGAAATTTGGAGCAAATCGAGTAATTCTGCATGAAACACCCATTTATCTAAATTAAGTGGGGGACCAGCCCCCCTTCTCCCCCTTTATCCTTAACCAATGAACTTCCAAGTTTAATCAGGGAAGCTCCTTAACATAATAAACCGGTATACCAAATTATGAGCAAATCAAATAATTCTGCATGAAAAGCCCATTTATCTAAATTAAGGGGGTGGGGTCTAGCCCCCTTCTCTCCCTTTATACTTAACCCGTAAACCTCCAAATCTAATCAAGGCAACTTCTTAACATAATGAACCGGTATACCAAATTTGGAGCAAATCGAATAATTCTGCATGAAAAACCCATTTATCTAAATTAAGGAGGGGGTCTACCGCCCTTTCCCCCCTTCATACTTAACTAATGAACCTCCAAGTTTAATCAGGGAAGCACCTTAACATAATAAACCGGTATACGAAATTTGGAGCAAATCGAAGAATTCTGCATGAAAAACCTATTTATCTAAATTAAGGAGGTGGGGGGGGACCAGCCCCCTTTCTCTCCCTTTATCCTTAACCAATGAACCGTCAAAACTAAACAGCGGAACGCCTTATCAGAATGAACATAAAAAAAATTGAAGCAAATCGTACATTTTAATCAAGAGTTATCGCATTACGTACATACATACGTACGTACAGTACATGCATACACACAGAACCGACGGGTACATTAGCTCTCAGGGTTAGATAGCCTGTGAGCTAAAAAGAGATTGGATAAGCAGATGGACCCCTTTGAGAAATTATGACTTAAACCAGAAATGCGGTAAGTTTGACTCTGAAAGCTTCATTTCCATCTCGCATTTCAGCAAATCTCATCTCGATGATTTTGCCAGCATTTCGACGCTTCCAGACGAGAATCTGCTCGATGATTGGTTCTCTCGCGGTTTTAAACCTTTCGGGATGGGAAGTCTCTCGAGAGTTTCCTCTCGCCCTTTTCAACCTTTCCCGATGGGAAGCCTCTCGCTTGTTACTCTCGTCCTTTTCGAAATCTCCCAATGAAAAGCCTTTCGAGGATTTCTCTCGCGCTTTTCAACATTTCGCTATGAGAAGCTTTTCGAGGATTTCTCTCGTCCTCGGCAGAGAAGAAAAGGAAGAAAATTTATCGAGAGTACCAAGGGACGAGATAGAGAAAAAGGCATGACAATGAGCTGTGAAATGAAGCCCTAATTTTCAAAGTTTCTCTTATTTTAGCCCTACCAAGATGTCACATACCTGGAACCCTCCGATAAAAATTATTTATTAAATATAAAATTTTCAAAGAGGAAGGTGGGTCGGGTGATTTCGAGGGATAAGGACGTGAGAGTGGACTCATGGGGTGCAATTTTAAAAATTTTACCGAACCCTTCCTGTGGCATATAATCGAAAAGCCCTTTGACCACTCTTTCATACTATGAACCTTTCTTCGTCCAAAGGGGGGTGGGGAAGGGGCGAACAAATTTTTAAAACCGTAGCCGATTTCTATAATAAATTTAAATATCACTTTAAATATGGGTTTTTTATGCAGTCTTCCGGTAAATATTATTTATTGAACATAAAAATTTTAAAGTGGCGGCTGTGTGAATTCCGGGGTGAAAGAGTGGGCCCACGGGGGGGAGCAATTTTCAAACTTTTTTTGGACCAGTCATGTGATATGTCATCGGTAAGCTCTCGGATGACTCTTTCATATTATGAGACTTTCTTCCTGCCCTCCCCAATTTGGCCCCCACTGCGAGGGTAGTTTTTTCCGCTTTTATCATTTTAGATCGGATTTTTTTATGGAGTCCTCCGCTAAATATTATTTATAATATATAAAATTTCAGGACACTTTTCCAAATTTAGCCAAGACCCCTCATGTGACATATCGTTAGAAAGGTTTGTGACTACTTTTTAGTGCTATGCACTTCCGGTGGCCACCCCCCCCCCACTTTGCCCCCCCCGGAGGACACTTTTCCAAATTTAGTCAGAACCCCTCTTATGAGATATCGTTGAAAAGGTCTGTGACTACTTATTGATGTTATGCACTTCCGGTGATAGTCCCCTCACTCTTTGCCCCCCCCCCCTGGGGGACACTTTTTCAAATTTAGTCAAAACCCCTCGTGTGAGATATCGTTGGAAAGGTCTGTGACTACTTATTGATGTTATGTACCTACGGTGTCCCCACCACCACTTGCCCCCCCCCCTCCCGGGGGCACTTTTCCAAATTTAGCCAAGACCCCTCATGTGAGATGTCGTTGGAAAGGTCTGTGACTATTTATTGATGTTATGCACCTCCGGTGACAGTCTCCCCCAATTTGCCCCTCCCGGGGGACACTTTTTCAAATTTAGCCAAGACCCCTCATGTGAGATATCGTTGGAAAGGTCTGTGACTACTTATTGATGTTATGCTCCTCCGGTGTCCACCCTCCCCCCCCATTTTGAACCCCCCCGGGGGGGACACTTTTCCAAATTTGGCCAAGACCCCACATGTGAGATATCGTTGGAAAGGTCTGTGATTACTTATTGATGTAATGCACCTCCGGTGACCGCCCCCCCCCTTTTCCCCCACGGGGGTGTTTTTCTAAATTTAGCCGAGACCCCTCATGTGACATATTGTTGGAAAGGCTTATGACCACTTACTCATGTTATCCACCTCCCGCACCCCTGCCCACCTTTCCCCCCACGGGGAGGGCATTTTTATAAATTCAGATCCATACTTCTCATGTGACATATGGTTGGAAAGGCCTAAAGACCTGTGACGACTTAATCATATTATGCAGCTGCTGTGCCCCTCCGCTCGCTTTGACCCCTCCCCCAAGAGATCTGGTCCGACGTTCATTCGTTTCGATATTATATTTTTTACAAGATTTTGTAGCGCATGCACACCTCACCCGCCTGCTATCATATATCAGTGCCGTATATAGCGGGTAATCTGTTCGTGATTTCATATTACAAGATTACGTATAAATTAGGGGCCCCAATTAAAGGGGGGGGGCCCGCTAGCGGTCGAAGTCACCTAGTCTTTATTAACATCGACTCATTCCAGTTAACCCGCAGACTATTCTTGATAAATGTATGACGTATATAATACATAATATATGATTTATAAAAGAAATTTGCAAACTGTAGTCATCGAGAAAAAATTTATACAATCGAAAAATATCGAGATGTCTATACAATCGAGAAAATCGAGAAAAACATCTCGTTATCGCCCATCACTATTAGAAGGTTGTCATTGTTGCTTATTCATAATAAATATAAATTTTAAATTGCACAAAGAAAGAATGTTGCAAAATAAGTCTAAGTGATACTGCAAAAGTACGTCATTTATTCTATATTTATATTTAGCTCAGTTATATTTTTTAATTTCAATCTTTTAAATATAATGTTTATTCTGATTTTTTAGCTTTAAAAATTTGCATATAATTTAACAAATTTTTTATTTGTTACATAAATAAAATTACAACAATCTAAATCTTTATATTATTTATAAGCAATTTTATTTAATGTATTAGATTTAATTAATGATTGTTTCAATTTTAATAAAAAGGAAATCTTCCTCCTAGCTTATGTAAAAATTTTGCCCTGTTTTGGGAAATTGGACCATTCAAGAAAACAAAAATCTCTAATATGTCTAATTTAAACTGTGGTACCTAAATAATTACTATGGTTCCTATGACTTGTTCAATTTATTTAATATAAGTGCTTCTTTTTTTTTATTTACAAAGTAAAGCTTTTGCTTTGTTTTTTCTGAGTAAAATGAGAAAAAAAATCTATGATTTCAATATCTACAACCCCTCCATTAAGTATTGTACATATTATTTACATACTACCTTTGTGAAAGTATTTATAGAAATGCTATACCACTGAATCCAATGATAGATGTACATTTATGTGACAAACATATGCGATAAGATTGAGAACAACACAATTTCAGATAATGTGTGATACGCACCAATAACATACAAATTTTCTACTGTTATAAAAATAAATAAATCAGTCTGATTTTAAGGGTTCGTTTTAGGAAATAAATCAAAATGATTAATAAATTTATATTTAAAATGTGCAGCAATTATTTAGGTACCATAAGCAAAGTTAAAGATATTTATCTCTTGATAGGTACAGCATCCCAAAATAAGTCCAAAATTTTGCATAAGCCATGAGAAAGACATAATTTTTATTTCATAAATAGAAAACCCAAAGTATAAATTTTTATTTAAAACAAAAAGAAATTGGAAATTTCCTTTGCCTTTTTTGTGTAGACCCTTTTTCGTAAAGTCACAAAAATTTGGAAAAATAACCATAACTTTCAACTTTGGTTTAAGTTTTTCGCCCTAAATATTTAAAATTAATTTTTTAAATATTTTTTTCCTAAAATCTTTATCTTTTGATGTACTTACGGTGATATTTTTAAGATGATTCGCATTTTAGATCCAGAGAAACAATTTTTTGAAAATGGAACTGCAGTCTAAAAATACAGACTCAGAAATGTGCGATTTGAGAAAAATCCAAAAATTGGTTCCCCCATATCTCACAAACTATGAGGTCTAGGAAGGAAAATTTTCTGATGTATTCATATCATGATAGAATTAGTATATACACCGAGTTTCATCCAAATCCCTGGGGGTCGGGTTACAAGGTCTGGTTGAATTGACATGGAATGACTCTTAGATGGGTTCACAACAAAAATCATTAATATAAAAAATAAAAATAAAAGGGCCTTAAGAGGGTCACCAACCCTAACTTACCCTATTAGCAATTTTATTTTTATTTAATATTTAGCCTTTGACACACTGTTAAAAATGTTGTGCTGGGTCGAACCAACTTTTGTGATTCCAGTACCTGCAGCCATAAGACGATTAAATCTTGTTATAAAGCTATTTATGCTTTGGTTTGATTTGAACTCCAAATGTTAGACCGAAATTTCACCTTTCTATGCTTGCAGCTATTTTAGCACCGAAATTAGTTCACAAAATTTTTAGCAGCGTCGTTCACGTTGTTTTAGTCAAATATGTATTGCTTTAGTTAGTAATATTTGTCTGATATTCTCTTGTTTATACACATAAAGCGCGTATCCTTTTTTATGATTGATATGTCTTCCTTAACAGTTATAAGGATGCCTTATATCCATAACCTGATGATTATATTTGATGAAAATGAATTGTTTTAACCTCTTCGTTCCCGAAGCTAAAATAAAACTATAAATACTCATTCATTGGTTTTAAACAAACAAAATGACATCATACATGACCGAAAAAAGAACTTTTCGAAAATTGATACTTTAGGGGACAAGTAATTTAGGTTTACAAATAGGGATCTAAAATCTCAAATTCCGTTAAAATATCAATTTAATTATCACTAACCCAAATTCACACAATCGCAAATTTAATCAAGTGAATGATATACAAATCCTCAAAACATTTTATTGTAAAGAATTTAGGTTAAATAAGTATGAAAATTTCTCAATTTCTTGGCCACACCCTCTTGAAGGCGTTTTGTAAACTCAGATGAAAATAACATCTATGTTGTAAGGAAATCAGCATAGATTTTGCCAGTTATTGGTTTCCTTTTAAAGCAAAAAACATTCAGCTATTAACAAATGAAGTCAAAATGTAAAAAAGTCAAACAGTTTAGTGTTTATGGAGAAAAGAATAGAGGTCCACATATGTGGACCCAGGTAGCGAAGAGGTTAATGTTTATAATGCCTGTTAGTAGATTTTAATAGGGACTTTGCACTCTTAAATTACATTTCACATAGTTAAACTGGCGATTAGTGAGGCAGTTCGTAAAAAAGTTTAATTGATATACAGGTTGGTTTAAAGTCCTTGATACATTTTAAAATTTGGTTTCAAATCAAGTTATTTATGTTTTTTTAGATAGTTTTGTTTAAGAAAATAACGAATCATAACTCCAATAACTGCATATAAATGGCGTTACACATACAAAGCTACCGAAAAAATCCAAGTGGTAAATCCAGGCAGAGTTTGGGGCCTATTCAGAGCCCTTTTACAAAAATATATTCAATAAAATAGGCCCCCTCAGAAAAATAAATTTAATAAAACAGGCCCCTTCATAAAAATAAATTTCATAAAATGGACCCTTCACAAAAATAAATGTAATAAAATAGGCCCCTCCACAAAATTGAACTTAATAAAACCGGCCATTCAGAAAATTCCTTTGAATAAAATAGACCCCTTTGTAAAATTCTTTTTCATAAAAAGTGTTTTAGAAAGTGTAATTTGTAAATAAAACTAGTTCGCGAAAAACAGAAACTTTAGCAAGATGATTTAAAGAAGTTTTTGTTAAGAAATACTTGGTACAAATTTGAGTAACAGGATTTTAACTTTCGTTACAAAATGTTATTTTTCACAAAAATATAGTAAAATTGACAAAAATAACTTTCACTTTTCACAAAATGGGCTCCAAGAATAAAGACCTGCATCGACCCCTGAATGCATCAATAAGCAAGCAATCAATGGCGCCAGCTGAACCACATTTAAAATATATGTTTTCGTTACTTACGACTTTATATTTTTCATAATTTTTGACGCAAACACTGAGAACGGGTGGTCTTCTTGAGCAAAAATTTTAAAAAGGAAATTACATCTTAATGCACGGTTTGTTTTAATCATGCATATTAATGCAGATTGCCTCAAATTAATAATGGATGGGAATTAATTTTTATGAGGAAAGCTAATTTTCCATTACAACTAATACGGCTAATTACAACAAACATTAAAAATGTGTTTTAAAGATTAATTAAATAATTAAAAAAATAAGATTCTTAAAATGTTCACTTAATTATTCTATTGTTCATTGTTCACTTTTTTTTGGTGCCTTTTAAAAATGAGTGCTTTGGTTTTCGTCGGTGTAATGGAAATGACTTTAATTATATAATTAATTCTTTAAATACATTTTTAAAATGTTTTAACTAGTCTTAGTAAAAATTAATTCTTGTTTTTACTCTGATTTATTTCTGCGTAATTCATACAATTTCTTCTTAACTTTAACTTATGTCTTCTTAGTTCAAGTTTTTCTCTAAAATCCCATATAGTGTCGTCATCTGTAATAAAATACTTATTACATTAGATTAATGATTCAGGTATTAGACCAGATATTGTGATCGTTGAAGGTTAGTTCGGTGAATTTGTCCTCCAGATTCGTCTGGGATGTCTGAGTTGCTAGACAATTGGTGGCTTCAGCCAAGCTATCCTTGGTTCGAATCCTGTCTTAGACTTTTTCACTGACTTGGAAATTTACAACTGTTAAAAGATTTGTTTGTTTAAAGATTTTGATGCACCTTTGAGAAACTTTGTAGATGTATTACCATCTACAGTCCTCAGCAAAAATTTAGACACTGCCGATATTTAACCTTTAAATAAAAAATTCAAACTCTTGGGATATACAAATGGCTATAATTATTTCTAAATATATTTTTAACATTTTAGGAGTAATTAAGGTTTCAATGTAGGATAATATTTAATTTAATTGAAAAAGGTGAAATTTCCATATTGCAAAAGTTTAGACACTTTCTTGATCTGCGGCAAGTGCTCACGGAAAAATGCAAATTTCAAACTTGTCACGTCACATGTATGAAGTATTTAAGTGCACCTCCCGATAGCATTAGTTAGACAAGGTTCCGCGTGCTAGAAATATTCAGCCATATGACGTAATTGAAATATGGAATACCGCCCCCTGAATACTAGGCCTGAGCGCTGGACCAAAAATGGCGGCTGCCGAAGGCGGATTTTTTTCAGCGTGTGTACAGTCCCTTAAATATTCCTACCAATAATTTTTTGAAGTTTTTTCCGCTTCATTTTTCTGAGAATAAACAAGGTAGAGAAATCTTTTATAAAATACTGGTGTCTACATTTAAGGGACCGTACCTATGCTAAAAAAAATCCGCCTTCGGCAGCCGCCATTTTTGTGTCATTTTTGTGTGAGCGCTCAGGCCTACTATTCAGGGGGCGGTGTATGGAATCTGAAATCAGAAGGGAATATTGTTGCATAAATTTCAGCTATTTTGAATCGGTCAAAGAAGTCTGTCTATCAAGTATTGTCTGAGGGTGATTCCTTCAGAGCAAAACATAGATCTGGTAGGTCTCGTGTGACCAGGAAAGGATATGATATGAGGATCCATAAACTGGTATCTACACAAAAGATGATTGATAATCACATTAAAAGGAAGTCAGGACTTTCTGTGTCATAGGAAACTATTCATAGATGAATTAAAAAAAGATGTAAATTAGTTTACATGAAAATGATAAAACAACCAGCTTTGAAATCTCATTTCGAATTAAGAAGAATGTAGTGCGCTCGCAAACATATGTCATATGGACCCAAGTAGTGTACTGTGATATTCAGTGATGAAAAAAAAGCGGAATTTGGGTTGTCTAAATAAGTGGGCATACTATTGGCATGACTTGCATAAAGAGCATTGGACATTCTTTAGTCGAAAACAAGGAGGTGAAGCTTGAAAGTTTTTTTGCCTGACTTAGCTTTAATGCTCAAGTATCTCCGTAGTTCCACAATGGTTTCCAAACAGCACAAGACTATATACATGCATACATACATACCAACATTGAAGAACAATTTACAGCCATTTGGTGAACTTTTAGCTGGTCGATAGTTTGTATTTGAGCAAGGTAACTCGTCCATTTATGTTGCATGCGGAACAAAAACTTGGTTTAACTCTCAAAATATTACTGTTCTCGACTGGCCGGCGCGTAGCCCTGATCTGAGTCCATTCGAAAACCTTGGTAGCATCATATCTTGTAAGGTTTAAGCAAAGTTTTGACAATACACTTCTATTAATAAACTTCGAGTCCCTCTTGAGCGTGTTTGGTACAAAATAGGTCCAAGTGATGCATTATTTAGTTCATTCGATGGAAAGTCACATTTCTGCACTAACTGCAGAGAATGTAGGTGGAGTTCGATTTTAATTTTATGGTTATTTTTCTGTAAATATACAGATTGTCTATACTCTTGCCATAATTTTTTTTTTGTGTTTTTTTATCATTATATATTATGTAAAGTGTGTAATTTAAAATTTATTGTTTATGATAAGTCACGAGTAATATATGGCAGTTGAGTTACAACAATTCGTTACATACTTCTCAGTACAGAACCGCAATCGATCATTGTATAAACTTTTGCTGCTCACTGTATAATCAGATATTGAAACTAAATTAAATTTTGCATTTATATAAACAAAACATTAGATCATGAAAAGTATTTTTGCCCAAACTGCAGTTTTGTACGCCAATTTCCTCATTTCTAATGGTGGTGTTGGTGTTGCTGTTGTTTATAACGGCCGATTATCTCCACGAGGGATATAGGCCCGAACGGAGAATTCACTTCATGTGGGTCTTTTCAAGGGAACCTAACACTTATTTACGCAAGGATATCCAAGGTTCGAAGAAAACCACGTAAAACTCCGAGCGATTAGGGCGACGGGCGCGATTGTGTTCGAAACCAGCACCTCCCGTCTACCAGCTTTGAGACCAGAATCTCTAGACCAATGGTGGGGCCCATTTCTAATGGGAGTTTTTAATTTTTCAAGGAATTTTGGAACAAATTTATTTCGTTTTGCATGATTTCCTTTACTTGGCATTATTTTCGAATTATTTTTGTCGGAGATTTTGCTTGTTTACATTGTTTTAATTAAGTATGCGTTCACTTGATTATTATTCTCTGTCTGATACTCTTTTATGAATACAGAAGTTAATGGGGCACCTTCATTGTGATAGATTCTTTTTCTTCACAGTTATAATAATGCCCTTATAACAATAGCTTGCAGACATACTTTTCATAAAAATAATTGTATTTATTGTTTCTTTATCTTTATGGCAATTTTTTTATGCTGAGAAAGAAACTTTTCATCTCTAAATTACTTTTCTTATAATTAAGCTACTAATTTGTGCTTTAGTTTGTAATGAAAATTATTTGTTATATATTCGAGGGATGTTTCTTCATTTTATGTAATTTTATTTACCTACCATTACGTGATAGTAATTTTCTTTTGGAAAATAAATGTTTAAAGCTTGCGTTGTTTTCCTCACCTTATATCGACTGAGTAACAATAAACACATTATTTTATCACAATTTTATTATAGGTAATAACACATAATTAAGAATAAAATTAAACGAGTAATCCGTAATAAAAGATATTAAAAAAGAATGAGAAATTTTAGTAGTGCGATATCGTTAAAAATTTGGTAACAAAAGATTACGATCAGATTTTTGATGGAGAATATTTGGTATTCTCCACATTGAGTGTTTGGGTATCAAATTAAATTAATATAGATTTACATTTACACGTATTGCATTACGTATTTACATTAATATTTCGTTAATAATAAACATAAAGCAAATAGTAAAAAATATTTTTAAACCACACAATTTTGGCAGTAGGATGGATATATGGGCATATGGATATTCAGGGAAAAAATGCCACATAATGAGAAAGCCAATGAGAAAAAATGCCACATAAATCCCCTGGTGACAACCAGGCAGGGCTTAATTTCTAACCAAAAAGGTACCCTTATATTCTACATTACTAAAACCGTGGCGTGCCCCTCCTCCAGCGTCATCACTTTAATCTGCGTATTTATATTTCATACATTATTAGATGAAATTTAAAGCATCTTTTTTTTTTCTTTAGCAAAATAAAATTTTTAAATATATCTACCTGCATATTCTTAATTGTCCACAATTACACTGTTTAGTTTATCTCTCCTTCCGAATAGAAATCTTTGCCTAATTTTAATGTTAATTAATCGCAGAATTCTGCAGTTAAATAAGGTAAGGATTATGTCTCGAAAGTAAAGTTAACACAAACAAAGAAATGTTCGCAGCTATGCATATATATATATATATAAAACGAATGAACAACTAGCGAAAACATAGGAAACATTTCCATGAATCCCCTCTGTCCGTTTCACCTCCATCTCTTACGTGTCCGACACACTATGTTACATATAAGTGTTTTGGTAGGAAAGAATGCAGAAACTTGGAGATGGAAGGTAAAGGAAAGGGTATTTTAGGCTTCGGTTTTTCGGAATCGCTATTGCACTGGGATCCAGAGCCCTGTGTTTATGAACTCCAGTGGATTCCGATCAATACTTAAATATTTACTAAAAACAGAGTAGTACCGGCGCAAATTAAACCCTGCGCACACATGTATTTCATCTTCTTTAAGAACCTACACTAGTGATGCGAAGAAACTTGCTAATGTTATACCTATAAGAGTCTTATTTTCGAATATTTCACTTACAATTTAATGTTTTTAAATACTTCTTTTTATTTATTTATTTATTTTTTTTGCACAGAATAGCTGAGATTAATACCTAACCGGGTTACTTTTAATTTTTTTAGTTATAAAGCTAGTTTTTTATAAGGTTAGTTTTAATTTTGGAACCGGTTCCGACAGTGATTGAAGCTTCTTTGAAGACTAAGGCAACTAAAATCGAAAAAGTATACACCAACAACGTTTGAGATCGTTCTTAGCTATCCAGTGAAAGAAAAAAAATTAAAATTACGTGTCATTTATTTTACCAGGACACGAACCGACACATTGTTCAGGGTGGGTCGAGATGACGCAATATTTTTTTCTTTGCTGTTCCGGTTCGTGTCGACTTGACTTTAATTGTTTTGGGTTTGGTCGGTTCGGCGTTGGGATTGGACTCTTGCGTATCGTGTTCTAGTTATTCTATTTTTGATTTTTTTGATTTTAATATTTCTTTAGATAAAGAAAAACTATGTATTTGGATAATAATGTGTACACATACATATATATATATACATGCGTGTGTGTGTGTGTGTGTGTGTGTGTGTGTGTATTTGTTCATTTATACTTTAAAAAAAACAACATAAAATAATACTAGAGCTACAATTGTTGCTAATTTTAGATTAACAGACGAGGTTCTCAATTGGACGCGTATATATATATATATATATATATATATATATATATTTCTGTACGTATGTTCACCGATTTCTCCGAAGCTACGCGATTGACTCATGCGTTTTTGTTTGTTTTTTTAATCGAAAGAGAATACTCTTCAATTGGTCCCTTTTAAATTTCATAAAAATTCATTCAGTACATTTATGAAATTCAACAAAAACTACAAAAAAATAACAATAACCATCTTAAAAAGTTTTTACGTAGGTAATATTGGACTAATCTATTGTATACTAAACAAAATAGAGGTTGCTATCCAACGTATACTTTATTCATAAATTTAAAGATGATGTAAAAATAAAAACACATGAATAAAATAAAACTCAACGTTTCGGTTTAATATTTAAAACCGTCTTCAAGAGTGAAGTTTTCGAAAAAAATCATAAATCAGCAGGAAACAATCTACATGCTATATCGTCAAAAATTATATTAAAACTATTATTGACTAGTACTGACATCCGACACAAACCGGACGAAAACGTCGGGTTTGGTTCGGGTTTCGGATTAAATTGATGGGGTCCTTGTGAGATATAACCAGGGCAGCGGAGTCGGTAGAAAAAAGGACCGACTAGGACTCCGACTCGTGGGTTTCTGAAACAATCGACTCCGACTCCGGCATACAAACAGGGTTTCTCAAAAAGATTGAAATGCGCTTTAATTTTTTACCTGTTGGAGATATATAGATAATGCAAATTAAAAAAGTGCTCAAAATTAAATTGTAATTAAGATTAAGGATCGACCGAAACCGAAACAGAAACCGAATTTCGGTAATATTTCTATTTTCGTTGTGGACCAGTCGGATAATTATTATTCGGGTCGGATTGACCCGATTTGTGAAAAGAAAGTCCATAATATCGTTTAACTTATAAGTCGAATAAGTAAATATATATTCCTTTTCCTACACAAAAGATAAAAGCGCTGTTAGAGATGACTATGTTTCATAATTCAAATAAAATTTTTATTTTATTTTATTTCGGATCGGGTTCATGGGTCAGGCTTCTTTCCGGTTCCCTGTGGACTGACTTAAAATATAAATTTCAGGACACGACCCAAACACGGATGGACAGAGGTTAAATTGAAAAATCTGTTTTTGTCTGAGATAGATTCATTCATTGGGCTGGGTAGTTGGACCGACACGGGATTCGGGTTGAGTTGGAACAAAACAAAACAAAAACCTTTCAAAACTCACTTTAATTTAATTATTGTACAATAGTGTCGTCTATGAGCTGAAGAAGCAATAAGTAAATGAATCAATTTAATGACCGATGTAAGCTAAAAAAATCACATCCGCCCTTTTGCCTTATATTTACTCATTAACATGTCAATAAACTGAAAAATAACTAAATATTTATTAATGTATAGAGTTAATAAAATATAATAATTCAGTTCATAATTTTAAAATTAAGCGTAATTGGTTTTATTTTTTATTTCACTTCAAACTGTTCAACAAAAAGTTTTGGAGTCGACATATTTTTAGCGACTCCGATTCCGACTCTTTTCACCGAAAAATCATTCCGACTCCGACTCCGCAGCTCTGGATATAACCCTGCTGTGCCGTCTCTAGGGACATTATGAATCATTTCACATAACCAATCATTTCCCTTTTTTTCCTGGCTGATAATATTGTTTACTTATGTTGTTGTTTAAAGTCTTTTAAGGGGTCTTGTACCTTTTAAATTCATCGAAAATCAACAAAATCATTGAAAGTTTGAATTAGTGTATCTTCCTTAATTTTTTATGTATAAACATGTAATTTTGACTTTTGATTAAAAAGATTATGCTTTTAATAAAATACTACTTGAAATTGACTAGTTTATTACAAAATTTGTGTATTGGTGAATTTAAAACAGCTCTTTTTTTCACTCCGTAAGTCATTGCGCGCATATCTTGAGAAAGTATGTATGGATTGTTATGAAACTTGATATATATAGTAAGCACATATGTATCTTTAGCTCACTGGCTGTCAAAGCCTGAGAGCTTATGTTCCCGCCGGTTCTGTATGTACGTACGTCTGTACGTATGTACGTACTTACGTATGTACGTAACGCGATAACTCTTGATAGAAACATCGCATTTGCTTCAATTTTTTTTTTCTAGTTTCATTCCAATAAGGTGTTTCCCTGATTAGTTTTGGAGGTTCATTGGTTAAGGATAAAGGGGGAAAAGGGGGGTAGTCCACCCCCACCCCCCCCCCTTAATTCAGATAAATGGGTTTTTCATGCAGAATCATTCGATTTGCTCCGAATTTGGAATACCGGTTTATTATGTTAAGGAGCTTCCCTGATTAGTTTTGGGGGTTCATTAGTTAAGAATAAAGGGGGAAACGGGGCTAATCCCCCTTCACTTATTTTTTTGAGGGGAATTGTCCTTTAAAATAAAAGTGTAATATACAATTAGTGTGAATAGCCTGTGAGCTCAATGCCATCAGTTTAGCTGGGCGCTTTTCTTTTTTATTTAAAAGATCTACACTTATGTCAAAATTATTTCATTAACTATGTAAGAAAAAAAAGTTTTGTAAAAAAAAATAATAATAATTTACATTTGTTAATGAATAAAAATAATCATAACTAAAAATATTAGCACTGTAAATACTTAAAAATAGATCGTTTTAAACACACATATTTGCTTAGTACCTATACCAAATTTCATAATAATCCACACGTACGTTCTCAAGATATCATGCGCGCAATGACTTACAGAGTAAAAAAAAAAGAGCTATTTTAATTTCAACAATACACAAATTCCGTGTAAGGCTAATCAGTTTTTATTGGTACCATATTACAAAGCATAATATGTTTAATCAATATTCAAAATTTCTCTTTTATACATAAAAAGGTTTTGGAGATAGACTAATTCAAACTTTGCATTTTTTCGTTAATTTTCGTCACGTTTAAAAGGTACAATACCCCTTAATCTTATAGTGATTTTCTTTTTAAAATATATTCCGAGTTGTTGTTTAGAATTTTTTTTAATTTACAGTTACGGTCGTTATATCAGCGTCTATATTTTAGCCATAGATATACGGGAAAATGTTCTCAGATTTTATAAAAATAGTCTACACCAGAACTTTATTTAAATCTATTTAAATTATCTTAAAATCTAGCGTTTTGCTTCATTTGACTATGACGAGAACTACTTTGTACTACTTTGAACAGTATAAACCTTTAATTTTTCAATTAACTCACTTTTCTTTTAATTTTTAATCTTTCTATAAATGTTCAATATTTTAAGTTATAGTCTCTCAAACTCTTCTGCTCATCATATTTCTTGGATTTTCCAAGCAGCTTCGCCTCCTTCTCTCGGATTACACAATCCGAATTTATCACCCCTTCCTATATCTTTAATTGCTTCATTTTCATTAAAGACGCATTTTTCTTCCTTTTCTTTATCCTTTCTTAATTATATTATAGTATCTATTGTACTGTGAGTAGACTGATTTTCTATGACTCCTCTAAGTTGTGATGAACAATTACTCATCGTTATGGAGTGAAGTTGCATTGCGACTTGGCATCTCATCAAATAATCAGCTGTTCACATGTCTGGTTTATATATTTAATTTAATTTAAAGAAATATCTGGTTTGAATAAATATTTTGAATGTACATATCTGATCCATTGGAGCCGTCTGGTAAGCGGAGATTTAAACATAAAAACAAATCATCATTGATTAAGTACTACTTAAAGTGTGTTAAGTTATTAGATTTTTGCACTTCACAGATGAAATATATACTATAGGATATTTAATGAACACTAACATTGCATCAGAAATCCAATAACAATACGGAAACATCAGAAATGTGTGGTAAATATATATGAGTAAAAATGAATACGCCATTTACATAGTTCTTAAAAGTGTTGTATTATACAAATATTAAAGAAATGTTACATTTTTTTTTAACTTGATATATACAATATAAACTGTATGATGTAAAAATTAATACGATCTATTATTATTGATATATATTTAATACAGGTTTAAATTAAACTAACGCAGTGGTAGGTTGATTGTGTAAAATATAATATGCCACTGTTTATACACAGCAACATGTATAATTACTCTAAATAAATACATTCATTGCCTTAATTTATTGTTACAAAGATTCCAGACGGATTATTTTTTTAAAAAATAAATAGATAGTTTAATTATTATTATTATTATTTTATAAGTATTATTTTAACAAAGTAAAAATACTTAAAAAATAATTTACATTGTTATCTAAAACACATCTGCTGTATTATTTCATACACCATTCAGAATTATTTAATAAATACAATTTATAGTGTTAAAGTAATCTTTACTAGATCACTTGTTGTTTTATATAAACCTCTTACATAAGACATGGTGTACACTTATTATACTGAAAATTTCATCTTTCTTTTAAATCCACAAAAGATTTCAAAAAGAGAAATCTCTTTTATTTTTGTAATCGTTATTAATGGTGTTCTTAATCTGAAAGTTAAACAAAACGATGAACGAATAAGAAAAGTAGCTGCGAAACTGCTTATTCGATACCAGTGGAGTCAAGATAAAAAAAAAAAAGAAAAAAAAAGAAGAAGAAGAAGCAGATACTGATTTTTGAGCTTAAATCTAGTTTTGAAAAGCTTTTAACATATATTTATTCTTTATTTGTTCAGAAGAAATATTTCTGTAGAAAAATATTTTTTCAAGCATTTAAATCTTTTTTTTCTACTGCATTGCGTTAAAAGAAGAAAATATGGATTTGAAATTTTTTCAGGGAGTATTTTTTTAAACAATGTAAATAATTCCTTTTGTGTAAATAATCTAAAATTAGCAAATAACATTACTACATAATGACTAAAATAAAAGCTTTAGGCAGAACAAAAAAATATTTTAGTGCATTTTTTCAATTATTCCTGTCTTCTATATCACATAGGAAGAAAATATTGAAATCGTTAAAATTGTAGAATTTCGATGAGAAATTCCCTAACAACAATACGGAAACATCAGCAAAGTGTGGTAAATATCTACTAGTACAAACAAATACGTCATCACATAGCTTTTAAAAATGGAATAGTTGTATTACATAAATATTAAAGAAACGCCATATGTGTAAAACTTGATATAAACAATATAACTGTGTGATTTAAAAATTAAAACGATCTAATATTATTGATATATGGAATACAGTTTTAAATTTAACTAACACAGAGGTAGGTTGATTGTGAAAAATATAATATTCTATTGTTTACACACAGCAAGAAATATAATTACTCTAAATAAATACATTTATAGTTCCAATTTATTATTACATAGATTACAGACTTATTATTTTTTTTTACAAATTAAATAGAGAATTTAATTATTATTAGTGTTATTTTGTAATATGATAATTATTTTAAAATGCAAAAATAATTTACATGCTTATCTAGAACGTATCTGCTGTGCTACTTCATACAGCTTTCATGATTCTTTAATAAATACAATTTACAGTGTTAATAACCTTTACTCTAAAACTTGTTGTTTTAAATAAACTTCTTACATAAGACAGTATAAACTTATTATACTGAAAATTTTATCCTCCTTTTAAATGTACAAAGCATTTCAAAAAGAAAAATTCTTTTTATTTTTGGAATCATTATTAACGATGTGCTTAATCTGAAAGTTAAACAAAACGATGAACAAATACGAAAAGTCGCTTGAAAAATGCTTATTCGATAATAAGAAAGTCCAGATTTAAAAAAAAAGCAAAGACACTGGTTTTTGAGCTTAAGTCTAGTTTTGAAAAGCTTTTAACATATATTTATTCTTTATTTGTTCAGAAGAAATATTTCAGTTGAAAAATATTTTTCCAAGCATTTAAATCTTTTTTTCCTACTGCAATGCTTTAAAAGAAGAAAATACGAATTAGAAATTGTTTCAGAGTGTATTTTTATTAAAAATGTAAATAATCTCAAATTAGCAAATGCATTACTACACAATGAGTAAAATAAAAGCTTTAGAGAGAAGAAAAAAGAAATAATTGCATTTTTTAATTATTATTCTGTTATATATATATAAATTAGAAGAGAATACTGGATTTGTGTAAATTGTTGAATTCCGGTTTTTTATGGATTTATACGTTTTGAGATGCCTTGTTTTGGAAAATATCTGTCTATTAGTATCAGTGACAAACTTTATGGCCGATCTATCTCAAGAACGGATGCATGAGATTTCATAAAACTTCTGATTCCATTAGACCTTGACATAAGTAGGTTCTGATTATGTTTGGGTGTATATCGCACAACAACAGGTGGTACTATGCTGAATTTTTCATAATATCTGTGACAGTTAAATCTCAAGCACTAATGCACGAGATTTCAGAAAACTTCAGATTCAATTAGACCTTGACATAAGTTGGTGCTGATTAGATTTTGGTGTATATTGCCCAACAACAGGCTGAATTTTTCATGATATCCGTGGCAGTTGAATATCAAGAACTAATGCACGAATATTTATAATACATTAGATTCAATTACACCTTGACATAAGTTGGTGCTGATTAGATTTCGGTGTATATCGACCTACAACAGGCGGTAATATTCTGAATTTTTCATGATATCCGTGATAGTTATATCTCAAGAATTAACGTACAGAATTTCATAAAACTTCAGATTCCATTAGACCTTGACATAAGTTGCTGCTGATCTGGTTCGGGTGTATATCGACCAACAAGAGGTAATATGTTGCTGAATTTTCCATGATATTCGTGATAATTATATCTCAAAAACTGATGCACCGAATTTAATAAAACATCATATTCCATTAAATCTTGACATAAGTTGGTGCTGATTAGTTTTGGGTGCATATCGCCCAACAGGACGCGGTACTATGCTGAATTTTTCATGATATCCGTATACTTATATCTCAAGAACTAATGCACGGAATTCCATCAAACTTCATTTTCTGATGAACTTTGAGATAATTAGATGATGATTAGGTTTGGAGCATGGTAGGGATGCTACCTGTGTCTTTCAAGAATTAATAGTTACATCTTAAGTGCACAGAATTTCAACAAACTGCTTAATAAAATAAATTAATATAGTTTGTTTATATACAGGGTTGCCCAATACTCGGTTGTCCAATTCTCTTTTTTAGCAGGAAAAAATTCAATCCACTTGGTTTTTGAGGGATTTTCCGGGTTTTGGGATTTTTTCAGAAGTTTTTTTTTTAGAGATTTTGAAAAAAATCTGTCTACGCTTACAACTTAAAACAACTAATTTCGTAGAATAATCGCACAGATATACTTGTATGTAAAACAATAATGTCAAAAATAACCATTATCATAATATATTTTGTAGATGACATTGGTTATTAATTATACTTTTATCAAGGGAATTAATATTAAAGTGCTGAACTAATGCTGAATCAGAACTTTTAACCTAAAAAACCTGTCAAATATTAAATGTAAAGAAATAATAGATCATTTCAATTCATGTGGTATATATAAAAATATTGCCTGGGTTGAACACATATTCTGTAAATTAAATTATAAAATATACAGGATGCATCTAAAAAAGTGGGCAAAATTTTACGGGGTGACAGAACGCAGCTATAAGAGCAAATTTCGTCATAGAATATATAATCGGAACGCAAGCAGTGATAAGTTAAAAGGTAGTTTTCACTGTCGTACTTAAAGAATTAGCACATGAATGAGAGGAGATACTTCAGAAAACATTAACAGGAATGTAATTGATGTATATGCTCAAAGAAATTGCTCAAAAGATCTTTCGCCAGCTTAATACACTCTTCACACCTGCGGATAGGGACTGACGCACCTTTGCGAAGACACCAGGCATTTCCCCAATATAGCCGGCAACAACAGCAATCCTGCCGACTAGATCCACATCGGTTTAATGGGGCACTCGTAGATTAGGCATTTCATATTTAAAGGCTAAATATCGCTAGTGTCTAAATTTTTGCTGAAGACTGCAACTAACGATACATCTACAAAGTTTCTCAAAGGTGCATCAAAATCTTTAAACAAACAAATCTTTTAACAGTTGTAAATTTCCAAGTGAGTGAAAAAGTCCAGGACAGAATTCGAACCACGGATATCTTGACTGAAGCCACCAATGGTCTACCAACTCAGACATCCCGGACGAATCTGGAGGACAAATTCAATCAACTAACCTTCAACGATCAAAATATCTGGTCTGATACCTGAATCCGCTCAACAGAATAAATCCTTACCTTTTTAATTACCCCTTTCCCCCCACTTGGGAATTCACAATTGTTATGATTTATTTACCAAATGAGTAATTTTCTTAAATATTAATCTAATGTTCAAGTATTTTATTACAGATGACAACACTTTATGGGTTTTTAGAGAAAAACTTGAATTAAGAAAACGTAACTTAAAGTTCAGAAGAAATTATGTGAATTACACGGAAATAAATCAGAGTAAAAACAAGAATTAATTTTTACTAAGACTAGTTAAAACATTTTAAAAAAGGATTTAAAGGATTAATTATGTAATTAATAATAATCATTTCCATTACACCGACGAAAACCAAGGCACTCATTTTTAAAAGGCACCAAAAACGAGAGATCCGGCGATCTTGACGGCCAAGCTGTGGATCCGCCTCTCCCTGGGACAGTGGAAAACTACCTTTATTTCTCACCGCTTGCGTTCCAACTATACATTTTAGGACGAAATTTGCTCGTATAGCTACGTTCTATCATCCCGTAAAGTTTTACCCAGTTTTTCAGATACACCCTGTATAATTTATTTCTGACTGATGCATATCATAAACGATTGTTTCAGGATGTTTTTCGTCCCCAATATGGTGTGTTCTATGATACAATGAAAGAAAACTTCTAGAATAATTTACTTTAATTTCAATCAAACTAGTAAAAGGTAATTTCAGTAATTCCTTTTTAAAGGATTGCACTCCGACTTATTGAAAGATCATTTTAGAGCTTTCCAACATAATTGAAAAGTGTTTATGATTTCGGTTTGTCTGTTCGTCGGTCCGAGTTCTAACTCTCGTAAATATACTCGGATTGCCCTGATTTTGTTCTATGCTGCTGATTTTTACCATAGCACGATCGTTATTGAAAATAAAGTGTGTAGCAATTTTAAGTCATTTACAGGTACTTTCAAAAGTATTTTGTTACATTATGTTAAAAAAATCGTTCCAAGTTCATTTTAATGGTGTTAGACAGTCTCAAACATAATGAAATTGATAGGCCTTTATGTTGAACACTGAATAATGTATTTTGAAGAATATGAGTGGCAAAGTATTTACTGTTCATTTACAGAGTCACACAAAAAATTCCGTTACATAATGTCTCAGTGTAAAAAAAAAAAATACGACCAGTTTCCCTGTAGGAATCGGAAAAATAGTTGCCCTTATCGTACCGGAAAATTTTGCAACCCAGCTCGGAATAAAATCTGTAAAATCGAATTGAAATCCGTAAAATACAATTTTATTGACTATTTCCTCTTTTTTACGGATTTTATTCCGAGCTGGGTCGAAAAAATTTCAGGTACGATAAGGGCAAATTCCGATTCCTACAGGAAAACTGGTCGGATTTTTTTTTTTTTACAGTGTACGGGGAAGTGTTTTCAGCGCATTTTAGTTCTGTTGTGCTATTTCAAAATGCAATTATACCATGGAATAATTTGCAGTGGCGCCCTATATTCTCGAAATTTTGAACTATTTTCTTGTGTGTGTGTGTCCCAATCCCGTAGAATGCAAAATATTTATCCTCAAACGAATGTCTCTTTGGCGTATAGATATTTTTTTATTGCGTTTTACTTTCTTACAGAACTCTTACAACACACGGTATATCCCTTATAGCATGCATGGTCACAGTGACGTCGTTGTGACGTCACTGTGAGTCACTGTGGTCACGTCACATCTGTGACCGAAATGCCACCACTCAGTGATGTCACATTGTGAATGAGATGTGAACTTCTTAGAAAACTTAAAAAAATTACAAAAAATCTTCAAAACATGTTGTTACTGTAAAATTTTATTTTTCTGGCAATAAAAAAGAATTGTTATGTCACTGCATGTAACGTAGGTCACGTCACACTCACAAAAAATATCCCCCCATATTGTAAGTCACATTGTGAGAAAAATATGAACTTCAAAAATCTTTGAAAATGAAGAGAAATGTTTTAAAAAGGCCCGAGTTACAGCGGCATAAGGAATGAAAATATATTAGTGGGTAGCAAGTAGTAAATTCAGACACGAAAAGATGGTGGGGGTGGGGGGGCATATAAAGGAAAATGCACGGTACAAGTATCAACAAACTAGATTTTCATGCTATATTTTATCAATTTGATATCTAAGAGTGTGAAAGTATACTTTTTTCCTGATTTCAATTTTATCTAGTATTGCAATTTGATATAATAATCCTTCTCTTATTCTTATTATTATAAAAGTGTTTCTCGGAAAAATGGTACGTGCTGGAGCAATTTGGATAACATATTTAGAATTAGGAATATTAAATATATACACTTTACATATTTAGTTTGCAGGAAGGAAAATTTTTAATTTATTTTTACCGACCACTGGTATTCGAAACACTTTTGTGGCTTCAAACTAAAAAAATTCTATTATAGTTAAGTCTGCAGCTTTTAATGAGCACGTAGAAAGAGTCTTCAGAGTTTAGTCATACATACATTTCTTGCTTTATAATTTGCATTCAAGTCATATTTTTTCCTGTTAGTGTTTTCCTGTTAATGCCTATTTTAAGAAACTATTTTTTTTAAAAAATTCTACTTCTTTCAGAGTTTTAAAATAAAATTAGCATTTTCCGAATAAAAAAACCCATGATATAATTTATTATTCGTATTCCAAATTTGTGTTTGAGAGATATGACTCTTAAAAAAAGTTATTTTACGAGTTGTTTTATTCTACAGGATATTAACATGAAAAGAATGACGATTGACAAAGAAAATTTTTTATCCTCGATATTTATTTATATCTTTTTATTTTTTAGGAAGATATTTTGTATTTATTATGTGTGAAACAATCTTTACTTAGAAAAAGGGAGGGGGGCAGGGAGGTTAAAACTGATAAAAAGAAAAGGTAAAATACATTGGAAAATTCTTCAAATACAAAAATTTAAATACTGACAGTCTCATAAAATGATTGCACATATAAGTTCCATATCTGTTTATATAAAAGCAAATAAACTAACACCTGCCCCAAATCGTCTGCCACGATACCGCAGGGTAAACAGAGAACTTTTTGTTCTAACAGATGCGGTAAGTTACTAGTCTAAAATGTAAGCTTTTGCGTGTGCTTTTTTTAATGGAAGAAAAAGACGTCGTCATTTTCGGATACACACGGATATTAATAATTAATTTATGGAGCTCAAAAAGTAAGTCTTATTTAATTTAAATTGTTTATTCCTGTTTTGTATATTTAGTGAGATGAGTTAAATAGTTTTATATTATACCTATAGAAAGAGACTGATCTGAGATTGTTTTTCAGATTAGAAATTAACATTATACTGAATGGGAAATGCCGTTTTACACACTATAGTAGTGAAACTTTTGAAAGACTTTTTTTCATTGCTAATAATATTTTAAATTATTATTTAAAATCCTAAATCTTCATATCAATGTTTTCAGATTTAACATTTGCCAAAATTATAAAATAATAGGAATTTCTTGTAACATATGGAGAGATTTTTGAGAAATTGTTAAATCTAATAATACATTTAATTCATCTATTGTACTTTGTTGTTGTTTAATAGTACAATTATAAATACAAATTATATAGTGTTTTTCAAATTGGTATATTTATTTTTTTAAATTGTATGTAAGCACGTTTTTGCTGTTCGTGATTTTAATCAAACATTTAATTGTAGACATTCAGAATCAGTTATTAAATTTTCTTCGATTGTAAACTCATTTTCTACGTTTTCGATACACGTTCGATACTTCGCATTAAAAAATAAAATATGACAATTAAGCATTGAAATAAAGTGTTTTTCATGCCTGATAACAAGTTTATAGATTAAACTGCTTTACTATACTTTTTAAAATTTGATATTTATAATATTTATAAAAAATTATTTATAATTTATGATATTTATAAAAGTTGATATTGTACTGTTCATTAATGATAATTGCTGGAAATGCATTTTTAATTATAATATGCGCTTTTATGATTAGCTATATTTATGCATAGTATATGGTGTATATAAAAGCTATAATTCATACACAAGGCTACACAAAAGTATACGTAAGAGTTAAGGGGTATGGGCGCAAATTGCTTAAAGGTGTTTTTTAGATGAGTTATGGATTTTTATGTTGAACTGCATTTAATTTACTAAGAAATGTTTGTAGAATATGGATAAAATGATACACAGGGTCACGCAAGGAAATGGATATATGGCCGTCTATAAATTATAATTTCTGGAAATGTGATTTCAGCAGTTTTAAGAGTGTTTTAATTTGAATTAAATTTTAACTAAATAGTGGCGTGTAATAAAAATTGTAGGTAAACTACAGGGTTGTACAACAGTATTCAAGTATGTTTTCATATATTAGTATAAATTGCTGAATGAGAATTTCAACCTGTTATGCGTTTTCTTGCTAAACTAAATTTTCACATTATATACTAGTATATATCAACCTACAGATTAAATACAGGGCTATTCAAAAGAATTGGAAAACATATTTGGCTATGGACGGTAACTGCTGAAATCAGTTTTCAAATGTTTTATGCGTTTTCTAAAATATTTACTTAGTTATCTTATTTACCTTATTTCCTTAAATTACGATGTCTAGTTAAAGCATTCAGGAAGCGTTGGAAAGGGCTTTATAATCTATGCTTAATGCAAGATGTTTCTTACTTGTTTTTTCTATTTCCCAGATCAGTCATTTCCTATAAATCATACCAAATCTATTTAGCTCATATTAACAAAATATAATATACACGGGAATAAAAAATTTAAATAAATATGGCTTATCTTTTTCTTCTTTAAATAGGAAATGTATTAATATCCGTTAGACTCCATGTTCGTATTTAATAAAATAATAACAAATCACAACACATAAAAACTTACACATTCTTAATATAAAGCTTGAACTCAAGATCAAGCTTAGAACTTAATAAAAAAGGATGCCAGTTGATAAGCATTGTTTTTTCAGTGTAAAAATTAAAAGTATTTTAGAAGAATAGGACTCCAAAATAGCGATACATTGCTAAAAAGTACGGTAAAAAGATAATATTGTATATTTCAATTAAAACTTTATTTTAAAATTCATCACAGTGTTTATAACAAGAATCATCACAGTATTAATGCTTGGAATTTTTTCCAGCAAGAAGCATTCGCCTTGCAAACAATATTTCAAATGGAAATCAAATTTCAAATTGATTGCTTAAAAGGCGCAAAAGCTAACATAGTGAAAAAAATTCCATAACGGTACTGGAATCCGGGCCATCAGTATAGCGCACTGACATTCTACCGACTAAACAACATGGAACGAGACCCAGCCTGGAAAATGTCTTACTATTACATGTTGGCAAGGCTACAAACGCAGCACAAGATCGAATATTTATCATGAGCCACCGACATGGGGCAAACACGAAACTTAATTAAATCTAGCAGCGATTCAAACTATATGAATACTTGGAAATTTTTCCAGAGAGAAACATTCGCCTTGCATACAATATTTCAAATGAAAATCAAATTTCAAATTAAAATTGCATTCTAAGCAATTAATTTGAAATTTGATTTTCATTTGAAATATTTTATGCAAGGCGAATGGTTCTCTATGGAAAAATTTCCAAGTATTTATATAGTTTGAATCGATGCTGGATTTAATTAAGTTTCGTGTTTACCCGATGTTGGCGGCTCACGATAAATATTCCATCTTGTGCTGCGTTTGTAGCCTTGCCAACATGTACTAGTAAGAAAATTTCCAGGCTGGGTCTCGTTCCATGTGGTTTAGTCGGTAGAATGTCAGTGCGCTACACTGATGGCCCGCATTCGAGTCCCGGCTTGGAATCTTTTTCTCTATGTTGGCCTTTGCCCTTTTAAGCAATTAATTTGAAATTTGATTTTCATTTGAAATCATCGCATTGTTTATGACAAGTTCGTCACAAATGACACATATTTCCCAAATTAGTCACAGTGTGACGTCAAAGCATTGTCGCTGTCCTCACATGTTCGTCACAAAGTTAATGCCAAAATAGTCACAAATGACACACTTTTCACAAATTTGTGACACCGTGACTTCACAGAGTGGTCACAATGTAACGTCACAAACGACCTCTAAAACGGCCATAACGACCTCGCATTCTAGTCACTATGACGTCACATCGACGGTCACAAAATCACAGTGTGACTTCACAACGACGTCGCCGTGACGTCACCATGCCTTACGGGATATGTGTGAATGTGTGGATAATTTTATGATGTTATTAAAAAGTTTTTTGCTTTTAGTATGTAATTTATTAAAATTAACTTTTTTCTAATGCATCTTCTCTTAAACATAAACATTACATTAAAAACATTTTATTTGATTATATTTTTAAATTATTTAGAGCTTTTACATGTTTATCACGTAAAAGAAATTAGAACAAATTACTTTGTTATTAACGAGTGCTTTCTTTTGCTGAAACAATTTCACTTTCCAAAAATAGTTTTTGAATCTCAAGTGAAATAATTTATGTATTGATTCAAAATTAAGATAAAGAATGTGCTAAAAAATATCATAATAGAAATTCTTTAAAGATATGATTTCTTCTTAAAAATGTAATAATAGTTCTACGTAAATGTTAAAGGTTAAAACTCAGACTACTCAAAGGAAACTTTTAATTCCACATGCGATCATTTGCATATTTATTTAAAAATGATATCTAGATCTAAGAAATAATATTTTAAGCGATCAATCCATCTTGAAAATAATTAAGATTGAGATTTTTTTAAATTTTCTAATAAAGATTACAGGATAGTTCATACATTAAATTTATTTATTTGAAATAAATAGTTGGAGCTATTCTATATTGAGTTTATGCAGAAACATTTAATTAAACATGTTATTTTTAAATTTGAGCTTTATACGAGGGTTTTAATTTTAGTAATGAAAAATATGGCATAATTGTTTTATTAATATGCATACTTACATCTGATTGTATATGTAGACAGAGCAACATGTTTCTCTATACAAAGTTACAGTCTGCAGAAAAAAGAGAGTGCATTTTGATCACCAAATTATTTTTTCTTTAATGGAATTTATGTCTTCTTTTAATTTATGTTTAAAAAATAAGGTTGAGTATCCACTTTATACAGAAATTGCACCAAACTTTAAATTTTTCAATACTAACACTCAATGTTTAGATCAGGGCTCGGAAATCTTTTTTGCGTATGGGTCACAATCGACCAAAATGTGTGTATCGACCAAAGGACGTTTGGGTCTGTGGTATTTTTCATCTAGAACAGTCTTTTCTTGGTGAATAATAAGATAAAAAAAATTTAAGAAAATAATTAAAATATGTTTTTTTAAACTTTAAACCTATAAATTGAAATTATAATTATCATAAAAAATTATCATAAAAAGAAACATATATGAATCAACTTTCCCTTTCCCTTATCAAATGGCTCCTCAAAAGCTGAGCTTGTGACGTAATCCAGTCAGTTAGGGTTACTATAATGCAGGTGGAAACGTCAAGTATGTTGTTTCCCACTTAGACCAATCAGCAATCGTTGACCAAGCGGCTTGGTCAATCGTTCTTCTCCTACCAGCAATCAAATGCCGTCGTGAGTCAGGCCGGATTAGAGGAGCATTAAAGTCAGGCTGCCTTCTAACTAGTAGTCTTCAGACGAATACAAACATCTAAATTTTTGGTAGTTAAGTTGCTCCTAGTCTTACTTAAAATAAATTTCATGTGTCAAAATATTTGTTTTCATTTATAAGTTGAACCGAATGCAGACAAAATGCCAAAGCCATTGCTTGTGTACGGTGTGGACGAGCCTTAACTAGCAGGAACTACGTCGTGCCTGTTCGATCGTTCAGCGCTTGTTGAAAGGCGACAAATTGTTTGAAAAGAGCAATATACCGGTCAGTCGTAAACGTTTCTCGCAAGAAAAATTGCCCAATGATGCCTTTGCACCAGATTGCAGCCCAAACTGCAAGATTTGGGCAATGGAGGGGTCGTGCGTGAGAAAAATATGTATTTTCTGTACCCCGAAATTGTCAATTGTGTCTGTTAACGACACCAGACAGATGCAAATGGGCCTCGCCTATAAAAACGTATATGGCTGACATCGCAACAAAAACCATCAATCATGTCGAGCATCTCGTTAGCAAAATCCTCTCGTTGTCTTTCAGCTCGAACTATTATGGCGTGCCGGCATTGAATCTTGTACAGAAACATGTGTAATGTCTTCCGCAGGATTCTGTACGTGTTCGATGGCGCGATTCTGCATTCAGCTGCAAGTCTGCGGACAGATTTATTCGGATGACGCTCAGTAACTGCAGCAAGTATCGTTGCATTTTCAGGTGTAATGATGGGGTGGGTGGGTCCCACATTTCCTCCTAACACCTTAGCCGCGTTGCCTGTCTGTTGATATTTTTTGATTTTCTCACGAATTCGTTTCCCATCTGGGCCTTTTGCGACTTGGAATAACGTTTGAAAACGTCTCCTTGCAGAAGATGGACAGTGATTTAACCGGTGGTGCTCCAACACAATAAACACACGTCCCACCACGGAATACATCAATTCCGGAATTTGTATTCTACTTCTTTCACTATACGCTATACGCTATCAGCGGTCATGTTAACGGCGAAATCTTCGACAACTGATCGTTCTTGGCATCTGAGCTCTATTTATAGGGATCCGTAATGTTGATGCAATTCCATCTATCGGAGCAATGTTTAACTAAATTTGTGAGTTTTTTGTATCAAATTCTTACGTTTTTGTTTTATAAACATACCACTGGTTTCATGCTTCTATCTATCACTGTTTCTGAGTTATTTATTTCCATATTAGGGGTCTTTCGTGAAACATTCTGTACAACATAGTCTGTTGCACCTTCTGCTTGAACTATCTTTTTAAAAAGTGGACTTGGTCTATTATGGTTGTGAACCCCTCATATCTTTTAACTGTTTAAAGAAAAGAAAAGCCTCTATATATAAAGCAAATTTTAAAACAATAAACGAAACATTTACATATTAGTTTGGAAATGTATAACATTTCGTTGTTACTTCTGATACTTTTGAGGTGTTAATTTAAGATTAATGGAATTTTTTAATAATATATGTAAATATTTGATTTAAAAATGATAAAGCTTACAAAAGTATCACCAAAACAATAAAGAAATAAAAGTTTGTTGATTTATAATATTGCACTTTATATAAATGAATTATTTATTCTTTCTAATATAGCAATTTTATCGTTATATTGCCTCATGTTGCTAGGTCATACATTTTTAAACTGCAAATTCTTTGTAGGAAAACAATAATTGAAATTAAAATTAAGTTTACAAAATTATCACATAAGGAATAAATAAAGAAATAAAATATTTGTTGTTTTTTAATATTAAACTTTATAGGAATGAATTATTTATTGTTTCTAATAATGCAATTTTATCCTAAAATTACTTTAAGTCGCTCGGTCATATGTTTTAAATTGCAAATGCTTTATAGAAATAAAAAACAATTTAACAGTTTTTTTTTTTAAAGTAATGATTGTATGTTTTATCATTATCGTTTTTTAATTAAGAACCAAACAATAATTAAATAAACAAAAAATTTGTTTATCATATTTAATTTGTGACTAAAAAATGTTTTAAAATAATTTATAGATTTCAGACGTTTTTCATAATTAAAAAATAATAATAATAATTACTCAACTTATTTAAATCACTTAGCATTATTCCAATTTTTTTCGTTGTATTTTTTTTTTCATTTTTGAAATATAATGTTTAATCTAAAAAAAAAAAAATATTTTACACATTTTTTCAAAATCAAGATTTAGGTTATAAGAATATAAAATAATGAAGCTTAAAGATCGAATTTTTTTTAAGATTTAATAATTGCTCTAAGTATATGTCAAAGGTTGAAATTGAAGCTGCATTTAAAGAAAACTTTTTATCCAACATGGAATTATTTGCATATTATTTCTAGAATAATAAATATTAAACGTTACTTTGTAAGTAAGAAACTATTTTTAAAGTTTATTTTTAAACTGTCTTAAAATGTCAAAAATATTGCGAGTGAAAACATTTCTTATTTTAGAACAATTTGTTGATTTTATTTCATTTAAATATTTTTCTATTTGTTATTGGAAAACTTTCAATCATCGAAAATAATTTTTTAATCTCAAGCGTAATACATTTATCCGAAATCAAAATTTAGAAACTAAAAAAAATAAAATAATAAATAACAACTCATCTTTATCGATGCGAATTCTTTATTGAAATTTAATAATAGTTCGATATAAAGGTTAAAAGTTGAATCTCAAGCTATATGGAAAATTGAACTTTTAATAACAAAGGCGATAATTTACATATTTATTCAAAACTCACATCCAGAATGCAGAATAATCCGTTTATCAATAAATACATCTTGAAGTCGATTAAGGTTTTCAGATTTTACAATTGTTTTTGGTAAAAGCAGAGATTTAATTCAAGTACTTTATATTAATTACTTAACCCTTTTGTGGAAGTGGCATATAAAGAATATTATATTCCACATAATGTTTATCAATATTTTTCACCAGAAAGTTTTAATTAAATTTTACTGTTATAACTTTGGTGGAAACAAAAGATTCAAAATTGCCTTTCTTTATTTTGAAATAAAAATTTCCGAAAATTCTGGTGTCAATGCAACATTACAGAAACACAATTACTTGCCCCTGAAAGGATTAGCACTAACTATACCAATAAACGTTCATTTGATCTATACCAAGATATTGAAAATATTTCGATTAACACCAGATATTTCTTGGCAGATATTTCTTCGCAAAATAAATCTAGAAATAAATTATAAAACTTTTAAGTAGATAAAAATTCTGATGTAAAATATTTTTATAAAACTACAGTAAAATTCTCGTTATGAAAATGTCTGAAAATAAATTTATATGTAAATAAGTAATATGTAATTTTATATATGTGTACTCAGAAAAATTTCGCTTTAAAAGTGTATTGCTACTTTTTCATTTTACTACATTTTGAAACCAATAGTGCATTATTACAGAATATATTGCAGGCCAGATTTTGATCAGAATTGTATGCAAATTCAGGTTATAATATTCATAAAGAAATTTTTTCGAATGTTGGGAGAATTAGTATGAACCACGGATATTTTTATAAATGAAATTTAAATTTTCAAGAAACTATTATGTTATATATTAACTGCAAAATTTTTAATAATTTTTCTTATAAATCATTCCTACTGTTAATACAAATATAAGAACAGAAATTTACGAAAATAACCATGTTTACGTATTGATTCTTTATTAAATCAAATAATTACTAATAGTTTTTATATTTACTAATAGTCTTTTTAAAATGACTTTATTAAAATTTTTTTATGTTATTTCGAAACATAGAATATAATATTCTGAAACAAATGCAATATTTTAAACCATAAGACAAAACGTAGAAATGGTATTTTAAACAGCATGCGTTTTATTTTATAACTTTAAATTATAAAAAAGGCATTTAATTTATTTATATTAACCCTTAAATGCCGGGTGTTGCTTTTCGGCAACATACCCAATTTAGGCTCTAAAATACTATTAGAATAATATTGAAGCTATAATGCCTAATATAGCCAATAAAATACATTCTGAAAATACTATTAAATCGATTTTCAACATGTAGATGGCAACACTTGGGCTGTTTAAGAATAAAGATAGATTTATTTTTTCAATTGCTGCTACTTTTTTTTTTTTTTTTTTCGTTTGGAAGCTTGCCAAATACCCTATTTTGTTCTGCCGTGAGCAAGTAAAATTTATTTCTAATTATAGTTCCTAAAATTCTTCTGTGTTTAATAATGTACAATTTTATCAAGGAAAATTATTTTTTCAATTAAAGACCCGTATTGCCGATTAGTAACAAACTGTTTTTTAGCTATAAACCATACTTAAAACAAAATATGATTTTTAAAGTATTTTTCTCATGATTTATTTAAAAATGCAAGCCGAAAAACATTATTACAATGATTTTTGAAATATCAGGCATTTAAGGGTTAACATGTTTCCCAACTGTTTAAATATTATAGTTTCACTTTAAAACATACTTATAATTACTTAAAATGTATGTTAAAATATATTACATAATATCTTTATATGTTTGTGTCAACTTTTAAGTAATTATAAGCACGTTTTAAAGTTTATATTAATAACAAGGTGAAAATTCCTTTAAAGCTAATATTTGGAAATTTTTCCAGAGAGAAACATTCGCCTTGAATACAATATTTCAAATGAAAAAATCAAATTTCAAATTATTTTTGCTTAAAAAAAAAGGCGCAAAGACCAACTTAGTGAAAAATATTCCATGCCGGGAATCGAACCCGGGTCATCAGTATAGCGCACTGACGTTCTACCGCTAAACCACATGGAACGATACCCAGCCTGGAACTTCTCAACAAGACTACAAACGCAGCAAAAAAAAAAAAAAAAAAAAAAAAAAAAAAAAATTCCTTTAAAGCTGTTCTCAAATCCAAAGAGTCAACTTTCTGACATAAGTTTTAATTCATTTTTGTTCGGAAACGCATTAAACTAGAATGTGTGGTTATTCAGAAACTATGTAATAGAGCTGTTTTTCCGTTTTCTTGTAAACGCAATAGTTCTTTCAGAAAACACTGTCAAAGTTGGCATTTTGAACTGTACTTCCGAGCGAAAGAAGAAAATCCAGTCAGTAAGGTGGAGAAAAATGCAGTGTCACGTGATCAAAATCGCTTATAACTCAATAGGTAATTGATTGATCAAAAAATGGGAAAAACAGTTCGATTCCAAATCGCTTCCAGGGCCAGGCTTTCCAATTTTATACATTTCCGTTAAAAAAAGGAATTTGTAAATGTATCAAAACGTTTTGCGCTTGTTGAGCAGAGCAGTTAAGAACAGCCTTAAGACACTAGTTTTTATACAGTGTGTTGACTCTATTTTAGTTTCCTCATTTTAAAATTTAAAAAATATATATATTATTGAACAATTCCTTTTATTTTCATTTAGTCAATAATTAATTATTAATATCAAGTGAAATAGTTTACATATTTAGTTAAAATTGAAATTGAACTCTTAAAGTCACGGTATGTAGACTCCAGTATTTGTATCCCCTCGGCTCATGTCAAATATCAACAATACGTCGTCTTCCACTTTTTATGACGAGTCGGTAATGAACAGAATTAGTTAGATCTCATCAATCTTTACTTATTCATCAATAAATGTATCCTTCCGGAATATGGATTCGTATCACAAGGACATGTTTCGCTTTTATAATTGAAGTGTATTGTTAAAATAAAGGCGATTATTGCATCATGTGATATCATTGACATCTCCATAGAAATAGTATATTGAAATGATTTTTGATGCACTGCGCTTATGTGAATTTATTAATCCCTATCTCAGCCATGAATAAATATCTCCTTAAGGCGCATGGATTAGCATAATAATGGCAGGTTTTAGTCTTTTCTAATTTAAGTATTACAAAAATAAAGGTCAATTATTTCATCATGTAATGTTATTGACATCTCCATCGAAATAATATTTTGCGCAAGTTCATGGTGGACTATACATTTCGCAATTTATTAGTCCTTACCTAATCATGATAAAACGTATTCTTGAGGAACGTGGATTCATAAGACAGATTTTAGTATTTTCTAATTCAAGTGTTAATAAAAAATGTCGTTGACATCTCCATATGAACAATATTTTGCATCAGCTAATGACGCACTGTGTTTGTCAGAAATAGTTAGTCGTGACTTAATCATGAATAAACGTATTCTTGAAAAACATTGATTCGTAAGACAGGTTTTAGAATTTTCTATTCTAGTATTACTAAAATAATGGCCAATTATTGCATCATGTGGTGTCATCAACATCTTTATATAAATGAAAATTTTCATAATTTAATGGCGCACGGTGAGATTTTTTAAATCTTTACTTAGTCATGAATAAACATTTTCTTAAGGAACATGGATTCGTATAAAAGTGTGCAATTGTGCTCTTTTCAACTTCAAGTATATAAAACAAGTAAAAATTAAATTTAAAATATCAAAAAACCCGACTGCGTGAAAAGCGAACTAATTAATTATTTTTTATTAAAGTGAAACTATTTTTTATATTTATAAAAACTTTTCAAAATAACAGATATTACATTACATTACAAGATAAAAACAGTAAAAAATATAAAAGGACCGTTTCGGATTCATTCTGAATCCCTCATCAGCTAATTCCTAACGTAAAAGTCATACTAGATTTTAAAGTTCAACAAGTTCAACAATTTTTTATATTACTTACCTATATTTTATTTGATTGTATTGATGACTTTTAAGTTTTGTTTAATTGTTAGTTCCTATCTATAAGCACTGTTTTGATGAGGCCTATAGATGTCTATGAAGGTTAGAGTTGCCGAAAAGCTAGAGATCCTACCTAAGCAATTTCCAGGTTGTGTAATATTTAAACGGAACTTCTGACTGTAAAATAGTCAATGAAACATCGTCTTCATTTTGAAAGACCTATCCATTAACATACCACTCAATATGGTGCGTAATTTTTTTTCGTCTCTACCGCCATTTTATATTTCACGGCCGCAATTTTGAATTTATAAAAACAAAACCTAGCCTGTAACCATCGGACAATTAAGGCGAATCGATAAAGACCTCAATTATTATAATCCATCCTGCCGTTGGGATGTTTCGAGGATTTAAAGAAATCTACATACCCAAATACGCGTGAAACACATAACCCTTCTTGGCAGCCGGTTAATAATGGTCGACTATCGCGTATTGTGCTGTCATTTTATCTGTATATGAATAATGTTATGCATCAATCGATGACAAACTGTGTTTGAAAGAATTTCTTAATACGTACTTAATCTTAAATAAACGTTGTCTTGAGGAACATGGATCCATATGAAAGAGAAGATTTTAATCTTTTCTTAATGAAATATTCAAATAGCGAAGAAATTAGTGTAATGTGATGTTAGTCTGACTTTGTAGAATATAAAATGTCTACACAAATCTCGAATCGAACCAACATTTAAGTATAAAAAATACAAATTTTAAATATTCACCCTATTTGTAAAGTTCAAAAAGCTCTCCCACACAAAAATGTCTTTCATCACAGAACTTTAAGACAAAAATTAAATTATATCCATTAATAAAATCTTCCTACCGCCATCCTTATAATTTCAGCAAATACGATAGATCATTTTTGAAGGGGAAAATAACTAAAAAGAAAGGCGTCAGGACTAGACATTTCAGGTTGCCTGCAAGCCAACAAAATATAGATTCATATCTAATAGTACATTTTCTTTTTATATATTTTCATATATATATATATATATCTATATATTTAATTTTTTTTTTAATAAATCGATTTTGAAACCTCAAGATTGTACTTATAGGCATCCATTGTTTCTATTTCTACAGGGCACACGTTAATAATCGTTCCTCTTTCTATTCTTTTATCAGTGATAATTTTCTTATATCATTTATCTTTGTACATGTATGTTTATTACATACTACTATGTAAATGCATTAAGATAATAGGTATAAGAAAATTATTGATTAATCTGATGAAATTGGCATATATATGTCGTAATAATTTCTGAAATAAACAGAAATTATTAACCCTTAAATGCTTGCATAATTTAGAGTTACATGATTTTTTTTTTTTTTTTTTTTTTTTTTTTTTTGCCATTTGGCGCTCCCTATTGCTCTTTTGGAGAACTATTATTAACTCATATATATATATATATATATATATATATATATATATATATATATATAGTATATATAACATGCGTTTAAGGCCGTGAAGTCTGTTTTTGTTCTGATGTGTTATCATCGGAACGTTGTAACACCGTTTTATGATACTGCCTGTAATGTGCTCGACTGGCTTTTTTCTCTATCTTTAGAAGGTAGTAATAACTAATTCTGAAAACTGTTAAATGAATTATAAAAATTATTATATTGCTGTACAGTTATTATTGTGCAATGTAAACACTTTAAAGTAAGTATATAATTTAGAATTATCTTTTTTGAGCAATTTTTGCTATGTAATTGGGGAGTGACATTATGACATTATGTGTAACAAATTTAGAAGTCCATTATAAGGCATTAATACTTACATATTCATCAATAAAGGCATACTTGTGGAATATGAATTCATATGATAGTGGATGATCTTTAGTTTTCTAATTCAAATATTATTGAAATAAATGAAGATTATTGAGTAATGTGATGGAATACCTATGCATACTAAGATAATAAATGTAAAAATATTATTGGGTAATGTGAGTTAATCGTTGAGAATCGATGTAATCTTTGAGACCGTTATAGAAAATCAATTTTCTTTTCTAATCTAGATTCAAAACTGCATTTACATATTAAAAAGGACCATTGTTTTTTTATTTAAATAAAACTTTCCAGAAACTTCAAGATTACTTTTCATAGGTATCAATTGTTTCTTTCTCGTGTGCACACGTAAACCATCCACTTTGTTTCTATTCTTTGACGAGTCGATTTGAACTGCATTTGTAACAACACATTAATACTTACTTAATCATCAGCCAATGCATATTTCTGTAAAATAAATTCAAATGAAAGTGAACTGTTTTTTGTTTTATGATTCAAGTAGATTATTGTATAATATGATATCATTAAAATCTATATACAAAATAATATTGCTTTACCAATCTCAATTTGAAGCAGCATTTACACATAAAAAGACCAAATTTACATCTTCGCAAAATTTATGACGCTCTTAAACTAAAACCTAAAATGTCTTTCATCAAATAAATGTAAGACAAAAAGGAAATTATAGCCCTTAATAAAATGCTCCTTACCGTCATCCATATTATTTCAACAAATACGATTGACGTATTTTAATGGTAAAAATAATAAAAGATAAGTGAAAAAAAAGTGTCATGTCTAGCATTTTTTTACTGCCTGCAAGACAACAAAATATAGATTCATAGCATTTTTTTTACTGCCTGCAAGACAACAAAATACAGATTCATATCTAATGATTCATTTTATTTTTTCAATATAGTATTTAAAAAAAATAAATAAAATTATCCAGAAATTTCAAGATAATTTTTTATAGCATCCAACGTTTTTTTCTCAAAGCACATACCAGCCCTCCGTCCGCATTGTTTTCTTTGACGGGTAGATGATCTATGGCACTTGTTAGAGGACATTAATCTTTACTTAGTCATATATAAATGCAAACTTGTGGAAACTGAATTCGTATGATATAGTGTAATTTTTTGTTTGTTTTCTAATTCAAGTATTATTAAAACAAATGAAAATAATTGCACAATGAGAACTAATATAAGAGATATAAGAAAATCACTCCAAAATTCGTATACAATTGGACATACATTTACTAAGACAATATATGTAAGAAGATTATTGCATAATGTGATTTCATTGAGTTAATTATCTATACTAATAAAAGAACAAAATTGTCTGTGTGTCTGTCTGTGTCTGTGCGATGGCTAGCAAAAACTACCGCACGTAGAAGTCTGAAAATTCAGGTGTGATTAGTCCAAGACAGGTCCTGATGCACCTGAGGCTCAGAATTTTAATTTTTTAAGGGCCGGGGCCCCTTTAAGTTTTTATGCACTAAAACGTTAATAACATGCCTCTTTTCTATCCGATCTTCTTCGTTTTTGGGGTGAATTCTCCTTTCAGTTTCTGTCCCATTTCTACATTTCAGTTAAGACCCTGGCACCCTTGCAAAGGGCCCAGTACAGGGCCCTTTGAAGTTTTAGTGCACTAAATTGTTAATAACATGCCTCTTTTCTACCCGATTTTCTTCGTTTTTGGGGTGAATACTCCTTTCAGTTTCTACACCATTTCAACATTTCAGTTAAGACCCTGGATCCCTTGCAAGGGCCCGGTACAGGGCCCCTTGAAGTTTTAGTGCACTTAATTTTTAATAACATGCATCTTTTCTATCCGATCTTTGTCGTTTTTGGGGTAAATTCTTCTTTTAGTTTCCGCCCCATTTCTACATTTCAGTTAAGACTCTGGAACTCTGTCAAGGGGCCCAGTACAGGGCCCCTTGAAGTTTTAGTGCACTAAATTGTTAATGGCATGCCTTTTTTCTACCCGATCTTCTTCGTTTATGGGGTGAAGTCTCCATTCAGTTTCTACTCCATCACTACATTTCAGTTAAGACCCTGGCACCCTTTCAATGGGCCCGGTACAGGGCCCCTTGAAGTTTTAGTGCCCTAAATTGTTAATAATTGCTTCCTTTTTATCTGATCTTCATTTTTGGGATACTTTCTCCATTTAGTTATTCTCCAGTTTCTACATTTCAATTAAGACCATGGGCCCGTCTAGGGTCTCGTAGGGCCCGGTCCAGGGCCCCTTAAATTTTTTGTGTGTCATGCGTTTTTCACACCCGAATTTTCTCACCTTCGCAGTGCGTAATTTTAAAGTTGAGTCTAGAAATCTTCTCCTTAGACCAACACTCACATATTTTTATTGGGCCCTAGGGCCCTTTTTTAAGCATTTCCCCAATTTTTTGCACATTTCCTTTAAATTATATTCTAATGATAAATTCATACTCTATGCTTAATCTCGACTAATCGACGATTTAAAACGCTAAGTGCTAAACCGCTGTAACGTGTTTTCATGTTCCCTGTTCTCAGCTATCAGTTGGCCCCTTTTGGGCCTTCCATTATAACTCCCTTAAAAATAGTCCGATTCACTAGCTTTTTTTTTTCTAACAACACCTTAGGTTCTCCAGCTGTTACCTGAACGACAAATAAATATTTCAGACTTCAACTACCAACAGTTTTGAATATAAATCGTCTTCTTGGGGCCCTTGGTGCAACTTCTTTAAAAAGGATACAAATTCTTTGCAATTTTCTTTACCACCGTTCTAGCGTCCTCAGATTACATTAAAATCTACTAAAAAGTGTATTTATACCAAACTACATGCCACTTAAGTCCTTCCCCCTTGGGTCTCGGTACAAGGCCCCTTGAAGCTTTTGCATCATAAATTATTGATAAATTGCTCCACTTAATACGATCTTCCTTTTTTGAACCATTTTTCCATTTAGTTATCCTCCAGTTTCTATATTCCAATTAAAATCCTGGGGCACCTTAGGGTCCTGTAGGGCCCGATCCGGGGCCCCTTGAACTTTTTGTGTGCTATGCATTTTTTACACCGTAAATTTTTCACCTTCTCATTGCATAATTTTAAAATTCAGTCTTAGACTCTTCCTCCTAGACCAACACCCTCATATTTTTATTGGGGCTCTAGGGCCTCTTTTTAAGCATTTGTTCCATTTTTGCGCATTGCTTTAGAATATTATTCTAATGATTATTTCGTACCCTATGATTAATTTTGACTAATTGAAGATCTAAAACACTAAGTAATAAAACATTTTTCATGTTAGGGCCCTGCTCTCAACTATCAGTTGGGCCCTTTTGGGCCCCTTGTTATAGCTTCCTTAAAAATTGACCGATTTGCGAACATTTTTTAAACAACTTCTTGGGTTCTCCAGCTATTAAAAGAACGACGAAAAAAAATTGCAGACTTAAGCTACCACCAATTTTAAATATTAATCGTCTTTGGGGCCTTTGTTGCAGCTTCTTTAAAAAATGTCCAATTCTATTGAAATTTTCTTTAACATAGTTTTAGCGTCTTCCAGCTACTTTAAACCCCCTAAGAAATTTTCTTATACCCAACTACATTCCAGTTAAGACTCTGGACCTCAGGGCCCGGTCTTTCTTTATACCTCAGATACCACTTTTTTTCGATCATTAATCCCCTTTTTCAGCATCAACTTAATATCGTTTTAATGCTAACAGTAATTCATGAAATTTACAAGGTGAGGAGGCACCTTCCACCTCTTGGTGGCGTATTATTTCCTCGGATTTAAGGGCCCAATTTCAACGGGACTTGCTTCCTTCAACTTAGATTCAGCTACATTCTGTGTTATGAAATTTTATCTTAGACTTTAGTTACCAACATTTTCTAACATTAATGGTGCCTTCTTTTTTTTTATTCTGCGGGATTTATTCCTACGAGGTTTGGCTCACTCAATTTGGTTTTCAATTGTCTCCGCCACGTGCGGGCACTTCCAGTAAATGCTGCCATAGGTAGGGGGATCTACATTACAGGTTCGTTCGGAAAGATATTTGGTTGGACCACATTAGACGCTGCGGAAGGCAATGGGGCCCCCGAAATTAGGTTCATTTAAAAGAATTTCCAAAGATAAAAAATCATACAAACTTAAATTTTGTTTAACACTAGAACGGCGGTAGGGGTCATTTTGACACCTGAGTACTTTCGTCCGTTGATTACTTTTGTTTGCTTGGACGAAATCGTTTGAAATTTTCTGACTTTTCCTAAATAGATAACATATATTTCTAAAAAAAATTTCAGCTTTCTAGATTTGTTAGTTTTTGAAATATGGGCTTGTATTCCTAGAACGGCGGACGGGGGTCATTTTGAACACTTTAGTAAAATACTCTTTGTACTCGAAGCTGCTTTTGTTGCTATACTATATGTTCGAGGAGCAATAAAAAAAAGGGTTTAGATTTATATTCATTGTCGTCCAAAGCATGAGGAATACTATTTTGCAAATAAACTATCTCAAGAGATAGATTCCAAGAAAGAAAAAGATTTGTTAGGTTTGATGAAAAGACAACAAGATCTAGCAGACTACAGACTGATAAATTTGCTCTTGCGTTTAAAATGTGGAATAAACTTATTGAAAATTGCAAAACATGCTACCGACAAGGACAAAATATTACAGTTGATGAACAATTGTTCCCATCTCAGGATAGATATAAATTTACGCAATATATGCCAAATAAATCGGATAAATATGGAATAAAATTTCGGTGATCTGTTGACGTTGATACTAAATACCTCTTGAATGAATTTATTTATCTAGAAAAAGATGAAACAGTCAATCCTTAATTACATTTATCGGAAAATGTTGTCATGAAATTAACAGATCCCCATCTAAAAGAAGGGAGGAATATTACGACAGTTGGCTATTTTACTAACATCATATTAGCAGAAATGTGAAAAGCTAAAAATACAACTTTGGTTGCACAATGAAAAAGACAGAAGAGAAATTCCTATATCATTGAAAAATATGAGCAGTACTCTTTATTCATCGAAGATAGTGAAATGTGATAATAAGACACTTACCATCTATCAAGCCAAAAGAAAAAAAGTGTTTTTCTACTGAGCTCATTACATTTTACTGTAAAAACTGAAGACGGTCTCAAGAAATTGCCCGATTCAATAGAATATTACAACTCAACGAAGTATGGTGTGGATATCCATGATTAGATGTGCCGAAAATACTCCGTGAAATCGGCTTCTAGACGATGGCCTGTACATATCTTTTTCAATATTTTGGATCATGCAACTTTAAACGCCTGGATAATTTATAAAAGTGTAACAGGCAAGCCTATCAGTAGAAGAGATTTTCTATTAAATTTAGGAGATGTGTTCAGAATGGATCTTATGGTCTCAAATCTCCCAAAGATATTTCCTGAGTCTTCAGAAAAAAAAAAAAATCACGAAAATAAAATAGATATCAAAAGAAAAAATGTCAAGTACAGACATGCAATGGAAACAAATCTCAAGAATTTTGAGCACCATATTTCAAAGTTGTGTACGGAAAATGTACTGGAAAAATTGCTTTTTTTTTTTTTTTTTTTTTTTTTTGTTACAACTGAATTAATTCCTAATACGTGTGTACAATTTGGAGTACCATAAGCATTGAATAAATTTGAAAAAGAATGCTTAACATATTAACCATTCAGCTACACTTAAAATGAAATAACGGAAACAACATAACGTATTTCTCATTTATGGATTTAGAGAGTGAATCATTCGGCGAGTAAAGTTGATTAAAATATAAATATATATTATTTTATAAATTGTGTTTTATTTTAGTTAACATTAGTTTTAATTTGTGAAAACATTAATTTTAAATCGATTTTTATATCAAATTAATGAGTTTTTTGAGTAGTCGTAGTATGATCCAATTAATCGCCCTGTAAGCGTTACATATACAATACTTTAAAAATTCAATAAATTATCGAGTAATATTAAATATAAATTATGAAATACACGTAAATTACATATTTTTGCCAATGTATGGCATTTAAATTTGTTTTAGCGTTGTATTTCAGTAGTTTCATCGAGGGGTCAAAATGACCCCTTCCCGCCGTTCCAGTAGGTAAAAGTTTCCCGCCGTTCTAGTGTTAAGGTTACTATTTACAAACGCCGGGCGGGTCTGCTAGTAGGAAATAAAATTATTTTATCAGTTTTGATTCGAAGCAGCATTTACATATAAAAAAGACAAATGTTACAGCGTCGCAACGCTTATAAAGCTCATAAAGCTATCAAATTGAAATTAAAGTGTATTTATTTAGAGAAATTTAAGAAAAATAAAATAAAATACACCTCTTAAAAAGTTCGTCCTACAGTTAAAAATATTACTTCAACAAATATAATAGATCAATTTTGAAGGGGGAAAAGTACTAATAAAAAAAAAACGTCAAGGCTAGCATTTTTAGATTGGATGCAAGCCAACAATTATATAGAGTCATATCTAATGATTATTTTTCTTTTTCACATATATGTATGAATTTCCTTTTTCTTTTTTTTTTTTTTTTTTTAAATAAAATGATCGAGAAACTTCAAGATTTTTAGCTTATTTCTCCAGAGCAAATGTCAATCATCCATCCTCTTTCCATTCTCGGATGAGTTGGTGATGAACGGTACTTGTTAAAAAACATTAAACCTTAATTGGTTATCACGAAATCCATACTTTTGTAAAATGAATTCACGTGATAAAGGAAGATTTCTTGATTTCTAATTAAACTATTATTAAAAAAAAAATTGCATAACGTGATGTTATTGACATACATGGTACTAAGACAAAAGATTATTGCATAATGTGATATCATTGATATATATATATAATAAGATAATAGATACAAGAAGATTATTCTATAATGTGATTTAATTCACGTCATAACTCTACATCACCTGCATGCCTAATTCACCTACATGCACTAACAAAGATGGTCTCCATAAGCGCATACTCAGAAAATTTTGAAAAAGTAACAGAATGTTCTTCTCAAGAGGATATATATATGTTTATAAAAAAATTCCGGCGGAACATCGAAATAGCGTCAGTAATAAAATAATGAAATTTTCGCTTTCTTCGCAATTTATCGCTGTTTGGTGACACAATGAAATTTTTAAAATTACGCCTTTACGATAAATATATTCTTTAAGGAAAAACTTTTGCTACACTTCATGTTAAACTAGTGTAAGTGTGTTTTACTTAAATAAGTACAATTTTGTAATTACGGATTTGTCACATACATTTATATGTATCAATAATGAAATTTAATGGTCGTTTAACGACGTTTTAGAGCAAAATTTAAATGAATGTAAACTGATTCAAACTCAAAATTAAGGTCCAATTCTGAGCATTGTTAGTGTCAGAGACAACAAAAGAATAGTATTGTTGCTATGGTAACAACAACGTATCAGTATTGAAATGTATAGTAAGAGCTTTTTCAATAGGACAGTTACTTTTTAAATACAGGATAATCCATGATCCCCCCCCCCCCGGGTTTAGAAGCGCTGTAGTAAAAAAATTAAGACGAATACAGCAAAAAAGAACATTTGAAAGAATATAGAAATAAGTCATGTTTGATCGAATGCTCTATTTGTGAACCCTTGGTCACATGGCATACATTAATGCAAAAGTAAAGTTCCTGCTACACTCTACTCAACATGGTACTATTAGGCGCGCCACACACCAGGGACACATGCGGCAGAAAAGCGTGAGGCATGCGACAATTTCACCCTATTAACAAAGGAAAAACCGGTTTGAACAGCAGAATTTGCCTCATGTCTCACGATTATTGTCGCATGTCTCTCTGGTGTGTGGCGCGACTTATCGTTCTTTGAGCGTATTGTACCACACATGAATTGTATTGTCAGTTGGTCCATGTGTTCGATATTTCGTACGAAATGCCCTCTGAACCAACACCACCGATTCAGATTTTGATCACCTGTAAATGACATTGTTATTAACTAAATGCCTACTGGCGACTGCTGATAATAACACTTGATTTATCTCTGTATTCTTTGAAATGTTCATTTTTGCTGTATTCGTCTTAGTTGTTTTACTACAGCGTTCCGAAACACCGTATTAAATTATAAATAACACTATACACTTAAAACTTATCCGACCAGTGAAACCGTGTAAACTTAAATAACATCAGAAACACGCAAATTGTATATATTATACCAGCTTACATAAAACATAATAATCTGTTTTATCGTTTAAGTTTAAATTCCTTAAGGACTGCGCATTTCAACGCTCGTTTAACTAGCACTTACCGAATGCATTAAAATCGCTTGCATTTGGCGGGAAAATGCACTATTCGTCAAACCGCTTGGAGTGTTCGTCTTTTCACGCCAAATACTCGAAAGTACTTCATTTTTTTACAGACTTTCTACTAGAATTCCGCCGCTAAATTTTATTGATCCTTTTATTACATACATAAGTAGTTTCACTCGCACTTTTTCAAAATATTCTGAGTATGCTTTATAAGCGAACCTTCCTTGTAAGATAATAGAAGTGAGAAGATTAATGCATAATGTGATGTCATTGCAATCGTTTTAGAAAACAAAATTATTTTATTATCAATCTCGATTTGAAGCAGCATTCACGTATTAAAAAAAGACATTACATCTTAAAAAAAAAAAGATTACATCTTAACAAAATTTATAAAAATATTTCATACGTGACTAGACTAATTGAAGAACCAACAGAGTGAAAAATGTCTAAAACGGGAATCGAACGCGGAACCTTTGGAATAGCGCTCCAAGGACTCTACCAATTAAGCTACGAGGACGATACCCAGCTTAGCATCTCTTACTCACATATGTGGGTAAGGCTGCGACTTCAGCACAAGATGGAATAGTCTTCATGAGCATACAATCCTGTGGCGAAACATGAGACACAAATAAACTCAGCATCGGTGAACACATATATAATTTTAATTAACTTTTCAATTAATTTTCAGCAGTGAAATTACGCGCGAAATTATTGAATATTTAACAAGCTTAGTTAACAATGTGTCAATTTACGTATTAATTAATAATTTCGAGCGTAATTTCACTGCTGAAAATTAATTGGAAAATTAGTAAAAATTAAAAAAAATTATAAAGTTCACGAAGCTCACAAATTCCAAACAAAAATGTGTTTCATGAGAGAAATTTAAAACAAAAATGAAATTATATCCCTTAATAAAATCCTCCTAATTATCTTTATTACTTGAACAAATACGCTATATAAATTTTGAAAGGGAAAAAATCTATTAATGAAAAGCATTTAGGCTAGCATTTTTAGATTGCTTGCAAACCAATAAAATATAGATTCATATCTAATGATTCATTTTTTTCCCCAATATATTTATGAGTTTTCTTTTTTCTGCTTTTTGAAACACACAGAAACTTCAAGATTACTTATCATAGGATTCCAGTGTTTTTTTTCCTCCAGGACCCATATCAACCATCCATCCCCATTCTTTTTTTTGATGAGTAGATGATGAACAATGCTTGTTAAGAACTATTAATCCTTACTTTCTCATCAATAAATGCATATTGGTCGAAAATGAATTCGTTTCATAGTGGGAGATTTTTTGTTTTCGTGTATTTATGAAATAAAAGAAGTTTAAATTATTTAAAAACAACGTTTAAACACACAATAAAATAAGTTGATTTGATCATACGTATACGTTTTGTGAGTACTAGGACTCACATCCTCAGTGTAAAAAACTTTAAAAACAACTGTTTTTAACAACAAACTTGTTTTTAAAGTTTTTCACGCTGAGGATGTGAGTCCTAGTAATCACGAAACGTATACGTATGATCAAATCAACTTATTTTATTGTGTGTTTAAACGTTGTTTTAAAATAATTTATATTTCCACACAAGTTCTGTATTTACTAAAAGAAGTTTGTTGCATAATTTCATGTTAATGACATACATGTACAATGATAAGCGATTTAAGAAAATTATCACTTATTGTGATGTATTTTACAAACTCATGGATGTAATAATATTATCTTAGTAAGAGTATGTCTAATGCATCACAATATGTGATAATTTTTATATCTCTCTTCTCTTTGTACATGTATGTTTCACATGTTTTGTACATGTAGGAAGATAATAGATATAAGAAGATTATTGATTAATCTGATGTAATTGTCATATATGTGCCGAAGTTATTTTTTATAAATGTCAGAAATTATTAATACTTGCTTAGTTATCAATAAACACCATCTTCTGGCAAATGGATTCATAGGATTGCCGCATAATTTTTTTTAAAATAATTATTATTGAAATAAATGAAAAGCAATTCATTTTAAGACGACTTGTTTTACCAATTTCCTGTCGAAACAGGATTTACGCATATAAAAAAATTACTCATATTTTCGCATAGAATTAATTTTACATGTTGTCAGCATTTATGAATTCCGCGAGACTCTGAAATTATTAGGGAAAATGTGTCTCTTCAGAGACGTTTAACACAAACAATTGCAATTGTTTTCCTTACTAAAGTCTTCCAATTGATATACTTCTTATATTAACTGTTTCGATACATCATTTTTGGAGAGAAAAGGAACTATAAAGTAAAAGCATAAAAGATATCATTTTCAGATTGCCTGCAAGCCAGCAATGTATATATTCATATCTTGTGTTTCTTTTCCTTTTCCAATATATACATACATTTTTCTTTATCTGTTTTTATTTTTATTAAAACTATCTGGAATATTCACGATTACTTTTCATTGGAATGTAGGCTCCTCATATTTTTGAATAGAATTAATTTTACATGTTTACGAAGTCCGCGAGGCTCGGAAATTATTAGTGAAAATGTGTCTCTTGAGAGAAGTTTGACACAAAAATGAAATTATTTTCCTTACTAAAATCTACCAACTGATATACCTTTTATATCAACTGTTTCGATAGATCATTTTTTGAGAGAAAAGAAACTATAAAATAAAAGCATCAAGGATAGCATTTTCAGGTTGACTGCAAGCCAGCAAAGTATGTATTTATATCTTGTGTTTCTTTTCTTTTTCCAATATATAAATACATTTTTATTTATGTGTTTTTATATTTAATAAAACTATACGGAATATTTTAGATTATATTTTATTGGAATGTAGGCTCTAAGTTTCTTTCCCCAGGGCACATGTCAAATAATGAACCATCCGTCGTCTTTCTCTTCTTGTATCTATATTCATATCTTGCATTTCTTTTCCAATATATAAATACATTTTTCTTTATGTGTTTTTATTTTTTATAAAACTATCCGGAATATTCTAGATTATATTTTATTGGAATGTAGGCTCCAAGTTTCTTTCCTCAGGGCACATGTCAAATAACGAACCATCCATCGTCTTTCTCTTCCTTGACGAGTCGATGATGAACGGCACTTGTTACAAGTCATAAATCCTTACTTAGTCATTAATAAACGCATTTTTGTATAACATGGATTCATATGCTTGCGGGATATTTTCTCTTTCTTAATTCAAGATTTATTTGAATAAAGGAAGAATTTTGCCTAATCTGATATCTTTGAAATTTTTAAGAAAAACAATTAAGGTCATTGTGCCCAAATGCGATGCGATTCCCCATAGTTTTGTCGCATTTAGGGAATATTTGGGATTTTGTTAATAAATATATATTTTAATAAGTAGAAAATTCTTGAATACTGTGCCTTTAGTTCAAAACTAACTTGTTTCGTAAAAATTGAATTGTTATTTTTACTATAAGTCAACAATATACCATTGTCGTATTTATGTCATTTTTGTCGCATTTACTGTAGTTAAATCCTAAATGAGACCTTCGATGTCCTAAATGTGACAATGCGTTTTACGCATGTCATTCCACATTAAAATATTCATTTAATTGCTATATATATTTTAATTACTTAGTAAAGAGTTGAAATACCTCAAATTGAATGTTGAATAGCTTATTATTGAACAATTGAATAAACTAAAAAATTCCATAGAAAATCATAGCGGTACATAATCTTGAATGCATTTTATTTAAATAATGCATACTTCAAAATCCATATTTAACAGACTTTTAACTTTGACCATCGATAAAACAGGAAGTAATTAATGAATGACTGATACAACAAGTTTTACCAAATATTTTAAGTTTGCTTTTAACGCATTTTTGATTTTCACCTTCCGTGTAGCCTTAATTTTTTTTTTTTTTTTGATATCTGAATGGTATGGATCTATATACGATTAAGGTTTAAGTTGTTGAAGCTTTACTTCCAGGTTGTTTTAGTGACGGACTTCAGGTTTTTAACAATTCTGTTTTTGAACTGCTGTTTTTGGTTTTTTACGCTTTAATTATTCTCTCTTTTTCCTTTTTTGATGCTGCTTTTGCTGTTTCATGGTCCTGTTTTGTTTTTCCATCTTATGCTACAGTTTTTAAACATGCTGCAAAGTTTGACTCTATGAATTTTCGCTTTTTGGTAGGATTTTGAATTGTCTGCGAAACAGTTTTCATCAAACCACTTTCAAAAGTAGAGGATGGATTAGTTTCCGCGAAGTACGAAAATACAGGAATGTCCCACGTTCCATTTAAAACGAAAGTTTGGCATTAACAAACCACTGCATGGGATGGTATCGTTTACTGGTGGCAATGAAGATTTGCATACGCAGATTAAAAACATCACATTGGAAACATATTTGAAAGCAGTTAAATATTTTAACCTGTGGCTTAGCCAGGGTGGGGGTCCAGATGATCTGGATACCACTAATATTCAAAAGTTTTCTTCGTATTAAGGAATAGCAGAAAATTCTCAGATCTAATAAGGCGAAGAAAACTTTACAAAACTATTGGTACACAGAGCATCTGGACTCTCACTCTGGCTACGCCACTGATTTTAACTTTTAGCTTTCTCGTACGTTTTAGCTTTCTCGTACCACAAAAATTTAAGAGAAATGTTTGCCTTATTTAATAGGCAAATTACGGCGGTTTAAGGGGTCAGGTAACCTTTGAAGCGTCCAAAAATCGAATTTTTTTGAAATAGCTTATAATTAAGTGTGATTCTTTAGGAACATTTAAAAGCAAACCCCATACAAAAATTCGCCTTAGAAGAGAAGTTATGTCTAAAACACTTTGAGCTTTTGCTATATGATCAAGGGGTGATTCAATATTTAAAGCCAATTTTCTCAAAACAGGGATTTTGATCATTGCGCGCACGATTTCTGAAAAACGGTTACCTAGAATTTCACGAAATTTTTGGTGGATGTATTAAACGTACTGAAGCACAAAATGACTTATTATTATGCTTCTCTAGTTAGAAGTTTAGAATTCACTACTACTTTTGTATAAAAAAATCGCGATATTTCGAATTACTTAAAAAAAAAAAAATTTCTCGGGATCTAGAAGTTTTATTTTTTTCACTGTAGGTCATTTTGAAAACACCTTATATCTGTACTCATTAAAAAAATCTTGGCTTGTTTCAGCCATTCAAATGGGAAACATCATGCGCGCAATGCATGCAAGAATAATTCTTTTGTAAAAATTGTATTATTTTTAAAAATAAATTTAAAAAATATATATATTTGTATACCTTTTTTAACAACTTTAATTGATGAAATAAATCGTTCCTAACATGTGTTTTCAATTTTATAATTAAAGGTTAATTAATTAAAGAGTGACTGCAATTCTTATACAGAGGTCACTTTCCCATGCACTTTATTGGTTCAAAGGTTACCTGAACCCTTAAAAAGGTAAAATTTTTGTGGTACAGAAAAGCGTAAAATGTTGGCAGCTATGCCGCATTTAGGACTATATCTTTGTCGCTAGTAGGAAACTGAAGAGAACAAGTTGCCTAATTGAGTGGAAAACTTTAGAATTCAAATCTGAAAACTTTTTGCGTTTTCACGAGCTAACTTTGCTGGTAAACAAAACACACATGGTAGCCATTGACGTCCGTAATTTTATTTGATATTCAGCGTTAACAGAAAAAAACTTGAACCAGTTTCGGGATTTTTTATCGCATTTAGGAAACACTGGGGCGCTATAAAATGAGCGATATCCATTAGAATGGGAATTTGTTTAATATCAAACGTTTTAAATGTAGATAAATGTTTCGGGTTTTGTTTATTAAGATCGGATGCCTCATTAAGCAGCATTTATTTATAATTCTTGCATTAAGATTACAAGGAAACGAACATTATCGCATTTAGAGGTCATCACATTTAGGCGCACTGACGTTACACCAGTTAGTGTAATACAACTGATAATGAATAGATATAAACTGTCAAGAGCGTGAATTACTCGAGCTCAGAGGGTTCCGTACAATAAATATACAAATTATTAATTGTATTATTAAAAAAAATCGTTACTAAGAGGAAAATATACTAGAAAAATATACTTTTTATATACTAGAAAAGTATGAATTGTTATACTGTAAAAGTTCAAAGAGATATGAAGCGTAAATAATATCAAATATTGCTATTCTGTATAACTCTTATTTAAGTCTTATCCTAATCTGTTTATGATGAACTTAATTCGGCACTGACAATAAAAGTAGTTCATATTTAAACTTCATTTGGCATTTCATAAAATTAAATTCACCGTCGTTATAATCTTATTTTGTTTTTTTACAGTGTAGCTCAACAAAACCCTTGTTCAAAATTTAAAACTTGACATTTTCCTAAGCGCGCTTCGAAAGGAGGTGGCAAAGTAGCCGCCTTGGTCCGTGCCGCGTTTTTTTCCAAATAGGTTTTTAATTAACTTTTAAAGACACGGGAGGAGTATTGAGAGATCGGCACTGACCAATGCAAAATAGTCACGAATCCCATAGTATTTATGTGATTAATTCTCATTAAATTAGTCTGTTTTTAATAATTTGACGTTTATTGCTTTTATACTGCTACTGGACATTATATTCCGCAAATATATCATTAAAATTTGTTATCTAGGCTTTAAAAGCAGTTGGTACATACACTATGCCGCCCCTGTCTTTAAGGGTTAATATCTCGGCTAATTACCGACGGTTTTTCTCAAAAATCATTATCAACAATGGTTTTATACTTCTGCTACGATAGGCACATCCAGCGCTCCTAAACACCTTTGTGGAATGCCCACAAATCGAAACTTGTGTGTAACGGAAAAATGCGCTTTTCTGAAAAACTATGTCACCTAGGGTAATCGGTTAATTTCTTTCATTTCATTTTGCATTTTGTCGTTTGGCTTTTTGTTCATTGATTATAGAAATGCTTAGTACACTTTAAACATGGAAAATAAACTTTATGAATAAAGAATTTTCAGAAGAAATAACCAAAAGTTAATTAAATTAAATTAAAATAAAAATAACCACTGCAGATTATATCCATAAAGTGTTTACACACCAAAATTACTAGGGAAGATTAATTCTTCGTCAATATTTGCCGTAATTTCATAAAAGTTACGGTTATGATTAATTGCTTTCAATGGACCAAAATTATCCTGATCCAGTTAGTTTGAGTAGTTCTACACTTATTGCTACTATTTGATCGCATTGTTGGAGAAAACAGACCAATTTCCAAGACTGACTATTGTCTAACGTATTCTAATAACATTTAATTGCTTAAGCTTTTTTTTAATGCAAAGCAACTACTTACTTGAAAATAGCAAGTATGCAGTTAATAAGTGATTTATTGGACCCATTACTTTAAGAATAATTAGAATAATTTCAACTAGTAAAGACCACAGAGAAAAGGATTGCATTATAACTTGGTTAACAGGCTTTGACTTCATATTTTTAATGCTTCAGAAATATTATTTGCGGTTTTGCAATTATGATGGTGTGATTAACAAACCCTCCTATATCATTATTTATCGTCCGTTTTAAAATTAAAATTCCCCTTTCACAATTATGGATTTAATCAGAACTTCCTTTACCTTAAAAAATATATCTATTTCTTCTTCTCTTTTGCGCTTAATAAATAACATTCACTTTAATGCTCCCAAGTTCACACCAGCCGTTAATAAAATAAATAAAAAACAAATTAACTTTCTCAACCTAAAATCCCCAACAAGATTGTCATACTGTTCTTCTGTTAATTAATAAATAAAAAAAATAGCCTTTGACATATCAATTTCATTCTGTACGGAAGGCTGTAACATCATTAAAATGCACTTGAAATACTTTTTCCCCATTGGCCGTAATGTAACGGAAAACTTTTGACTGACCCTGTAATTATACTATACATCGATTTCCATAAAATTTGAAATGACTCGACAAGATATTGTAAAAAATATATATTTAAAATTTCAGACCATTCAGTTAGGTAGTTTGTGTTCTATTATATGCGGACGGACGGACAGACAGACGGAGAAACAGACAGACTGAATGACGACTATACACACTAAAATTGGGAGGAGTGAAAAGCTCACTCTTTGAAAGAGGGACAGGCATTTTTACTCTTTTTGGAGTGAATTTTATAAAAATACACTCCTTAAAGAGTCGATTCCACTCTCTAGAAAGGAGTGAAATGTCTCACTCCTGAAAGAGTGACTTACGTATTCATTGCTTATTAACCAATCAGAGCAGCAAGGCGACGACAGCCTTAAATGATAAGAAAAATGATAACTTTTTCCTCCGCCATCTTATGATTAACAGATTAGGATATCATTAAAATTATTCTTTATGTAATACATAAAATAAAGGTAAGTCTTACTTAATTTTAGCATTTATCCGTGTAGATATGTGGAATGTTAAGATTATTAGCTACGTAGTTGTATGTTGTATAGAAAAAGATTGATCGTTAGAGTGTTTAAAAGTGATTGTCTATTATATTTCTTCATGTAGCGGTTTGAAATATAATTCTTTTAACAATTGAATACGCACTAGAGATCTGCCGGAGTGACCGGAGTGAAAAACAAAAAGTTTTGCAAATCGAATCGTAATAGTGCGGAAAAGTTATTACCCGTCAATACAAGCACAGTGAAAAAAAAATTTGAAGTCGGAGAATATCTTCCGTTCGCGCATCGCGTTCAAAGTTTTCGAATTTGAACAAAAATTGTACAAATATACGAAAAATCGTAAAAAGGTGTAAACTTTATCCGATCGAACACGTTTTTTTGTACATACCATGACCTTGAGATGTAAAATGGAGGAAAAAACACCACATACTCCTCCTTTATCCCCTTCCAACTCCCTCAAGGGGGTGAAAATGGCCAATTTTCGTGGAGAATACCGAAATTACAGGAGATGTAAATATTGACGAATCGGTCTGATTTGTTTTGCATAAGGCAACCTTGAGGCTAAAAGTCGAAAACAATTCCCCTCCCCCCTCAAGAGATCAAAATTGTGCAGCTCTTGGCGCGTCCTTCTAAGGACGACTCAGGACTCACCACGGGACGGTGGCTGCACTGCGAGTTCCACCCACACTCTTCCCAACCAACCAACCAAAATGTGGGCGTGGAGAATTATGCAGATGCAGATTCAGGTACTGCGAATTCTGATTTAGTGTCAAATTTTATCATGGTAGCACGATAAGCGAGGGTGGCTCTAATAAAACCATCACGTCGCTCATGCTCAAACACTTTTGGGGAGGCTGGTGTTACCAGCTTGACACTGCGCTCTACGGCTTGCGTATGACGTGGTATGTCTGCCAGATTCAAAGGAATAGTTGGCTTTTCCCCCTTGGAAATCAAGTCTGCAATGTCAGCTGAAGAAATGTTTACCAATAGATGAGGACAGGTAATCTTGGTTTCAGACCAATTTATAATGTCATAATAATACTCGGCGTAAAAATTTATGGCCGGAACTTGAAAATTTCTGACGTATTTGCTCTTTGTGGGAGTGTCTTTGGATTTCAGTACCCGCCGAAATCCCAGCTCTCGAACGTGTTGCCTATCATCCACTACCATTGAAAGAAGAATGTTTTCTGGATGGGCAAAGAATGTACTTGTTTGGATGACCTTTGTTACCACTTCTTGGAGTTTTGCAGGTAAGCTTCTACATTTCTTGATGCATTCAAAAATATGTTTAGATTCCTCAACTACTGAAGATCTTGTCTTAATTTCGAACCACAGAGGTACGTATACTGTCATAATGTACGTAACAATGTTGATGAGATTTTCGGATAGCGTTTCCAATTAAATATACAGTCTCAGGAATCTGTTTGCTGTCGTTAACTACCGAGAATGAGATATTAGTCCCGGATCTCGATTTGCAAGGTCTGAGGAACAAGACCCAGCAGCAATGGAAACGGCAATGCCGTGCAGGTATCTCTGATCTTTACTAAGGATTTCTGGGTCAATGTGTGGGATGTGGCATTTAATTCTCTTAAAAGCAACTACGGGCAAAGACTGGCAACTAGCCAGCTGTTTGCCAATAGGGCGGCAAAAAGATTGAGGCCCTGTGGTTTTACCATCAAATGTTTCTACAAGATGCCTCAAAGGTAGCTCATTAAAATCCAGGAGACAGATAACCCACTGTGTTGGTCTCTTTAAACGCATTTCTATATATTTGATTGCTCCACTTTTCCAGCCAGTGTTTGTTGCTGTACCATCACACCCGACGACTAGAATTTTAGAAGTATCTATTCCGTTTTCTTCGAAATGCTCTAAAATGGAGTTAGTAATGTCCTTTCCACTTTTTGAGGTTGGCACTAGATGGCAAAGGTATTTAGAACTCGGTTCCTCAACAACTGTAATGTGGTCTTCTTTTTATTCAGACTGATATCGTTTACCTCCTTTGTCAACCAACACTAGAGTGTCATCGGCCCTGCCATCAAAGTACACACACATTGGGCCGTTCATTTGATGTTCCGGCTGCTCCAGATTGGTAAGAATTGCCCTGCACTTTTCTTTTTCTCGTCTAATTTTGCTTCTATCAACGATCAGAGATGTATTACTATCAGTAATAAGACCTACGACTTTTAGCACGCTATAGGTAATGGAACTTGTTGCTCTGTCTGACAGACCAAAGCAATTACGTGTCAAAGTAGTAGCTGGAAGCGACCTGCGCATTTGTGAAGAGCCTGGGCTCCTTGACAGAGCAGACAAAGAGCATATGGGCTGAAAATCTAAATCATCCGCATCCTCATTGTCATCAACATTTGTCTCCTCTCTTTCAGGATCAGTGCTGCAACCAGGCAAGCTTTGCATTTGTGTGCTGAGCAAGTCAAGATGGCTAGCATTTTTTGTAAACTCGATGTAAGTTTTTGTGTTTCCTTTTTATGCACCGTCGGTCCTATTTTACCTAATCTAAGGTGTCTTTGTGCGTAAAGAAACTTCAGTTTCAATGTAGGTATTTTCCTCTCCTTGGGGCAATCGCAACTGACAGCTATAGGATTAGGACAAATACACTTGTCAAAGTTTTTCCCGCAAGTGCATTCTAGTGTCATCTCGCATTTGCAAGCTGATATGTCAAATAAGGTGTTATACGATTGATGAATGAAGTCATTGTACTTCTTCTGTTTTCCAGCCGTGTCTTTGTCTCTTGGACATGATTTACGAAGAGCATAATAGCGATCGTGTAGTTGTTTCATCTTTTGAACGACTCTTGTGTGACAAACTGTAGGAATCGAAGCCTTCAAATACAGTGACTCAATCTGTTGAGATACAGTGTTTGCCTCTTCTAAAAAGCTCAACTTCCTTCCAGGTTTAAAGTCACCAGACTTCAATAACATGGCGTAACATGGCATTGGTGGGAAGAATTGCCGATGGCAGTGGTTTTGGTACACCATAAAATGGGCAGGGAGTATGGACGCTTCGAGTGAGCGCCATAATGAAGATAAAGGATGCTAAATTTTGATCGATGAGACCGTTATCCAATTCAAGCTACGGGATTCTAAACGAAGCCGACAAGAAAAGTTTTTAGCAAGAGCAGCGCTTCTTTTATAGGCGAGATATATTCTTTTACAAGTGAGACAAGCAGAAACACGCAGCGACGCTGAGGCAAAACTGACTGACGCACAGTGATCGTTACCAGGTACGGGTACTGTGCTAGCTCCTCCCCAACTCCGTTTCTCGGAATTCCAGCGGTGCGCACGCGCAGCGAGCATTACAGTGCACCGAAAAAGAAAGGGGCTGACGAGATGGAGAGGTCGAGTGACCGGGCGGCAAACAAACCAAAACATAATGTTTGCCGCAAAAAGTCGCCCCCTCGACAGGGTTCAAAGGGGACAGAGGACCTCTCGAGGGGGAGGGATGTTTTCAACTTTTATCCTCAAGTTTGCCTTATGTTAAAAAAAATCAGGTCGATTCGTCAATATTTACATCTCCTGTAATTTCGGTATTTTCCACGAAAATTGGCCATTTTCACCTCTAAGGGGGTTAGAAGGATATAAAGGAGGAGTGTGTGGTATTTTGTCCTCCATTCTACATCTCAAGGTCATGGTATGTACAATAAAATGTGTTCGATCGGAAAAATGTTTGCACCTTTTTACGACTTTTCGTGCATTTGTACAATATTTGTTCAAATTCGAAAACTTTGAATGCGATGCGCGAACGGAAGATATTCTCCGATTTCAAAATTTTTTTTCACTGTGCTTGTATTGACGAGTAGCAACTTTTCCCCACTATTACGATTCGATTTGCAAAACTTCTTGTTTTTCACTCCGGTCTAATCTGCACGGGCCGGCTTGGGTTCGGGCCGATTTTCACTCATAGAACTCGGGCTGGACCCGGGCCACACTTTTTTCTGAAAGGTCGGGCCGGGCCGGGCCTAACTTATTTTTTCTGTACAAAGCCGGGACTGGTTCATTGCGAGTCTTCACAGCCCAAAATTTTCAGTCCTAATTTTGACACAGCCCGTATGAAAATCATTGTCTCAGCGTGGTCTGGTCCATTCAAAGGCCAGTAAAATTAGGCCTGGCCCAAACATTTTTGCAAAAAATGCATACATTTTCATATGGCCATTATTCTACACTTAAACATTAAAATTTATTCTTTTTAAAAAACACTAGATTTCTGCGCTTATTAAAATATAGCTAAAATAAAACATAATAAAACGTGTGAAAAAGAACCTGCCTATGACGGAACACAGTTTTAAACTCACTAACGTGTTGATCCATGCATAATTAATATACTAATACATAAGAAAAGAATATATAATACATTTACACCCGCTATGAAGGGAACTTGTCTATAACGTATTTTTTTTCTTTTCTATGCGATTCCGTCTTACTGTATAGCATTTTTCAGATTTTTAAAACTTCAGAAAAAAAAAATCAATGTTTTATTGAAATTTACTCAGGCCGTGCCGGTCTCGAGCGGCGCTTTCAACTTTTTTTTTCCGTGCGGGGCCGGTCTCGGGACAAACTTTTAAGTTTTTTACCGGTCCGGGTCAGGCCAATTTTTTTTTCTACCGGCCGGGCCGGGCCGAATTTTTTCTTCTGTGAGTCGCTTGAAGGTTTTATTAAAAAAATAATTCCGGAGTGTGCATTATTCATGAAACTTCTAAACTAAGTTCAGATATTATTTTAACCCGGTAACTTTTAAGTGTTTTTAAGTCCCTTTGTGCCTTTTTAGGCAATGAATTTAACTCTGATTACAAATTAAGAATGACGGTCAATAAACTCCTCTGCCCTATTCTGTCGGAAAACTCTCAAGGAAATAGATAAAGTAATGAAACCGTCATTATTTGCTCCCGTCCACAAAAAAATGCATTTATTTACTGCACTTCGAAACGACTTGGAGATAAAAATTATAAAATATAAAACTGTAAAATTAAAGCAAAGCTTAATGTATTCATTTTTAAAACTCTGCAGTAATTAACTTATGTAATTTACTTTTATTTTGATACTTATTTTTTTTAATTTTTTCCAAATGTGAAAAATAAATTTTAGTAACATTGTTACCATTTTTAAACAATTAAAATCTCGATTTAAACATGACCTGCATTAAGAGACCAGCTCTCGGAATGACCCAATTTTATTAGAACGGTACGTGGTCGACTTAGGGAGGTTTTACTGTAGATTAATTTTTTTTAATTGTATGTAAACATTTTTCTGCGGGTTATGATTTTAAGATTTCGAGACTGAGTAATATAAAAAAAAAATAATTATAGATATTCTTCAACAGTTATTAAATTTCCTCCTATTATAAAAACATTTTCTACGTTTTTGATACACGTAATTTTTAGCGCTAAACAGTAAAACATGATATTTAAGCATTGGAATAAAATGTTTTTTTTTTTTTATGCCTGTTTAGAAGTTTATGATTAAGACTGCTTTAGTATATTTTTTAAAACGGCCATATTTACTTACATAAACAAGGACTGAATATTTTCTAAAGAGATTAATAACCACTTTTTTACACTAAAATGTTTTAAAAACGATCAGATTATTTTTAATGCAGTCATTTACTTTATTTTTAAGTTTCCTTTTTTTCTATTTCCGAGGCCAATCTTTTCCTATAAAACATATAAAATCTATTTTGCTAATAATCACAAAATACAATATCTACGCGAATGAAAAATTTAAATAAAATATGGCTTATCGTGGGTTATGGCAATAACGAACGAAAATTAAAAATCATGATTAAGTTAAGGAATATGTTTAAAAGAAAATAATATACATATTCCAGAGAACTCAAAATTCAGACTCCATGTTCATATTAAATAAAACAAAAGCAAATCACAGCGGATAAAAAAAATTACACATTCTTAACATTTAAATCATGCTTAGAACTTATTTTAAAAAGAATTGCGTTTATAAGCATTGCGTTTAAATGGAAAGATTAAAAATATTTTAGAACAATAGCACTTTGGAAAAATAGCAATAATTTAAGGAAAAAGTACGGTTTTATATTTAAAACAAAAATTAAAATGAGATCAAACATTGTTAAACATCTAACATCCACCTATTAAAAAGTTATTAATAAAACTTTAAAAGTAATATCTTTATATGTCTTTCCATGCAATAAAAGCAAACACAAAGGATAAGATTGGAATAAAATATTTTAGTTTATTTCTGCCAGTAATCTAATTTAAATTCATATGTAAGTTTAACTGAATTTTTCCTTAAAAGTTCAATTAGTGTTACAAAATATGAATTAAATAAATATTGCTAATAAAGTATTTCATTCCAATCTTTAACACTACTTGTATCTATTTCCATTGCATGCCGTAAAAGATGCGATTCTTTTAAAATGACCATAAAAGCAAAATAAAAAAACAACCCACTAAAAAAAATGAACATTCACTCCTATGAAAGAGTGACTATTCACTCCTACCTGGGGTGAAAAAGGCACTCCTTTAGCAAGAGTGAACAGTCACTCCTCCGAAAGAGTGATTATCCACCCCTGTTTAGAGTGGATATTCACTTTCAAGGAGTGACTATTCACTCTTTCAGAGAGTCAAAAATTTAACTTTGGCTCAGAGTGAATAGTCACTCTAAAGAGGTTGGGCATATTTTGACTCTGCGATAGAGTGTATTAACTCCTCCGGAGTGAATAATCACTCTTTTTTATTTAGAGTGTAGGTGCTACGTATTTATATAATTACGAACGCGCCTAAAAAAGACATCACTCATTCATTAATGTCAATGTTGTTACTTTAAAATATAAATTCTTTATTGTATAGCCTTGGCGTCATATAAGTACGTTAAAATTTTTATAAGACAATTAATGGTCGCTTTGCTAGATTCTTATTCAAAATTCCCATTAAGTGACATAGTCTATGGGGTTATAATGGTTCAGGGTTCCAAACTTTTTATTCAATGCACTTTCAATAATGTCTGACAACTTATCATTCACTGTTTGTCCGTCGGGCTTGTAATATCCTATTCCGATCGGGTGCATCTGTGGCACTGCATTTTACATCTCTGTCTTTACAATAAATATAACAAATTGGACTTTAATTTTTGCATACTACTTCTTTTATCCTCTTCAAATGATATCGAACCAATGACGAAACCTCGATCTTTGTTAAGAATTATACACGACGCGACAACGCTAGAAAAATGTCAATCAAGCCGCCACTAAATGCCACAAGATCTATGATTACTAAAAGTCTTCAATATAGAATTAGAAGTCTTCTTTATAGCAATTTTTATAATCAAGAACATAAAAAAAATTACAAACGTGATTTTCAGGCAGATATTGTATTCAACTAAATTTTCAAAATTCAGTAGATACTTCAAATTTACATCAAAATTAATGATTATTATACATATATTTTTTTAATTTTTCTTTAGTTATTTAAATAAATTAATATAGTCAAGTAATATTTGCTTAATATTTATAATAATATTAAAATCTAATGCCTTTATATTAAGGATTTTAATTTTCTCAACAAAGCACTAACAAACCACGGCGAATTTTAATCTTAAAAAGACTACGCATAGAAATTGCTATGCAGGATTTATGGTTGTCAAGTATTTTGACGTAATTTCACTAAAGTTACAGTTATGGTTAAATGCTTTACAAACGATAAAAGGATTATCCGCTAAGTAAATTCTTTCAGCAACTCATCAATATTTAATACAAACAATTTTAAGAGGGAAATCTGGAATAGGTATTATAGTTTTATTATTGTTAATTATATTCAGTCTGAGAGAAAGACACTAAAATCACACGGTTAGAAGTTTTCTACTATATTTTAAAGATATATAATTCATTAAACCCTTGTCCAAAAGTAAGGGGACCACCTAATTGAAACTTGTAAGTATGTAGTTAAAAACCATTAATTTATTGCAGTCGTTATTCTATGAATAAACAAATAACTTTCATTAGAGTAGAATATCATAGAAAAGATGTTAGAACTAGATTAGCCTGCTTCAATTTGCTATATATACTTTAAACCAAGCCTATTAATTTTACAGTATAAAAACTGTTCGCCAGCAGGCAAAAAAAGAAAAAAAAACTGCTACTTCCTCTTTTTTTTTTTTTTTACAGGAAAATCTACTAAAATAACAGGATTTTTGTAATAAATCCATACTTAACTTGGGAGGAAATCTGTAAACTCTTTAGTTTACGCGCAAAATCTTTTACAGTAACTAAAATTTCTTAATAAATACACACAATTTTCGTAAAATAAACACAGTTTTACCGGGACCCTGGTCTTTTAATATAAAGCCAACAGATTTTTACATTGTGTGTAGAGAAATGTACCATTTATTTATTCTCTTTTGCCCATATCTGTGTCTATAAAATCGAGTCTTAACACTAGAACGCCCGGGAATTTTACTCAAGTTTTCACCAGAATTTTTATTTAAAACTGTTTGACTGATTTATTTAACGTAAGTCTGCGTTGTTTAAATTTATTTTATGAAAGAATTTTTGATTTCAGTTGACATTTAATCATATGGTCGGAGTCGAATAGACTCTTTCCGTGCGTTCTAGTGTTAAGTGATACTTTTTGCCCTAGGGGACTGATTCGCGTAATTAATCGTTCGTGTATTAAACTGGTTTATTTTTTATCGGCTATGTTCCAGGGACTGAAAAAATCCGCGTATTAAGCTTGATCGTGTCATACAGGTCTTTACCGGTTTTTGCCGGTATCTTGTCAGTCCGACTGTATTTGCAAGTAATATTAATTTTTTATCGACATTGTAATTGCATTTATTTAGTATTTTTGCTTTTATTATTATTAAAATATCTGTTTATAATTAATTCTTTAGTTTTTTCATTTAATTCCCCCACCACACCCCTTTTTTATTCTCGTGTATATATTTTATATAGTTTTATTATTTCTTTTATTTATTATTTTTTTTCTATCCATCTAATCTGTGTTCTTTTAATTGGGCTCTTATGTGATTGGCTGTGATTAGCTGGTGGTCTTGCGCTTGATCAAGAAGGACAAATTTCTTTCGAAATGGCCTTGCTCATTTCTTTATTTTCATGGTCTTTTAAAGAAGTTCTTTGATGTTAATATTCTATTACGTTGGAAAATTTTTCAATGAATGCAAGCTTTTGCTGATAATGGACCAATATTGGCTTTTTTTAGAGTAATAGTATTACAGTAAGTGCTCTGAATAACGGACAGCTTGTGAAATATGAATTTTCCAACTATTTGACTCAAAAATGTAGAAAAACATAGGTGTTTTTGATTTGTAAAATTGTTCCGTTAAATTTAGCCGTCCATTATTCGGGAGTTTCCTTTATGGAGATTCTATTAGATGTAGATAAGGCGTCTGTGCAGACCATCACCTCATTGAGTTTATGGCTGAAATTCAAGGGTTAATTAAAACACGATTCGCATATTAATATGCAGCTGGTCTGCCAAGTCATATCTTGTTGGACACCATCTGCAGATCCACCCGATTTTAGTGGTTGATCGGGATTGGATATGAAAACATGGAGGACTGGGAGCAGGAAAACAGAGTGGTAAACCTACCAGTCAGCCCCTAAAATCGGGTGTTTCCTACCAAGATATAACTTGGCAGACCAGTTGCATTTTAATATGCGAACCGAGTTTTAACTAACCCTAGAATTTCAGCCGTCAACCCGATGAGGTGATTGTTTGTGCAGCTACCTGCCGATCTAATAAATTTATTCAGTATTTTGTTGTAGTTACTCATGATAGTGATTAGTAACAGGCTTTTGTCATTTAAATAATATATTTTGTGCGAGGATAGATACATGTAGTGATAATGAAAATCGCAATCAAGCACATTTTTCAACTACGCCTGAAAGTATCTACGAACATTAAAAAATGCTAAAACATAAATTTTTTGTAACTCTCAATGTTTTCGAATTCCACAACCTCACATAAATAGAACCAGTGAGTACAAAAATCTTTTTCTAACGCTGTTAATTTCGTGTTTTCTTTTTTCTTTTCTTTTTTTTAGAAAGGTCTTAATGGCATTTTTCCAAACTGACTGTTTTCAAACAGAATTGCGTTGCTGATTTATTGCCATTCTGTTATCGCGACATAAACAAACTGTGTAAATATTAATCCAATGTCTAGGATTAATTTTTATTTATAAAAAGTAAAAACAGGCACAAACTTCAGTTTTAATTTTCAATGAAGTTACTATAAGATCAATAACCCAAATTATGAGTTGTATTTTGTGGAAGTGTATTTTGTACATTACTGTATTAGAATATTGTGTTTTTAATTTTTTATAAACAGCGTGAAAGAAACATTAAAAACAGCAAAAATACGATTTTTTTTGTGTGTAAAAAGGTATCTTTAAAATTTAAAAAAATTCGATACATTGCCATGTTCATGACAGAATCTGTAATTTCATTTTTTTTTTTTTTAATGAAAGTAATAAAATAATATTTTGTAATGCATTTATAATGGCAACTTTCTAAAATATATATATTGCGTAAAATGTTCCATGCGTTTTCAAGTTTGTTAAAAATTCACAATTTCGTAACTGGACAATCTTGTTCCAGACAAATAAAAAATTTTTGCCGTCTCGGCTTACAGGAAAAGGTAGATTTCGATGTTATGTACTAATTTCACCAACAAAAACTAAATCAAGATTAGACATAAACCAAGTTTAACAATTTGCTCTGGCCGCTTTTGATGAGTTTTTAATTTCATTTTCCTGCATATGCTGGTTTTATCACAATCATGCTAAGGCTGTTCTCAACCGCACTGCTTAACAAGCCTGATACTTTCTGATACAATGATGAACACATTTTTAAACGTAAAGATATAAAATTGACAGACTTATCGCAAGGATTTTTTCCTGCCTTCATTCACTGTTTTTGCAGCTTTCGTTGGCAATTTCGGTTCAAACGCCAGCTTTAAAAGTATTTTCTCAAACATGTATTGTGTTTACAAGAAAACGGAAAAAGTCTTTCAATTACATAGTTTCTGTATAACAACACCTTCCAGTGTCATGCGTTTCCGAACATACACGAATTAAAACTTATGTCATAAAGTTTCCGCTTTGGATTTGGGAACAGCCTTAATACGATCTTTTTTTCTTCAACCCCTATTTTTTGAGTGTAAGAGTTGGTCCTATCAAAATGTTGTCAATATAAAAGTTGTAGATAATATTAATAATATTTATAACAAATTTAGCGATTTTGGTATCTTATGCAATGACGAAGTTATAATTTAATTTTTTTTTCACCCCATCCTCCTTTTTCTTTTGTCTATAAAAGTTGGTTTTATCAAAAAGTTGTCACTATATAAGTTCTATAAAAGATTAAGGAAATTTATAATACATTTAAGTGGTTTTAATATCTTATGAATTGACGAAGGTATGAATTTTTTTTCTTCGTAAAACCCTATTTTTTTCGCCCCTTCAGCCCATTTTTAATGGTATCAAAAATCTCTTATACATAAATTTACAGAAAAGGGCCACATTTTTGGCTCTTTTACTAGAAGTAGTAATAACTTTAAACTGATTTGATGTGTATTATAATTAAGAAGTTATGGTTTTTTTTCTGTTTTCAAAAAACCCCTCCCTCTTTCGACCCCCTCGGTCCGATTTTGCCTATTAACGAAATTGAATGAGATTTCCTGCCCCTTCATTTTATGTATTAGTTTGGAAGATATTTGTGCAAAATTATTAATGTTATAGTCTCCTGAAGGCTAGGCCTAAGCGCTGATACAAAATTCGCGGCTGTCGTAGATGGATTTTTTTCAGCATTTGTACGGTGCCTTGAATTTGAATACCAATAATTTTTAAAAGTTTTTTCCACTTTAATTTTCAACGATTAATTAACTTAAGGAATACTTTTGAAAATACTGGTGTCAGAATACAGGGGACCGTACAAAGGCTTAAAAATCCGCCTTCGGTAACCGCCATTTTTCAGTCAGCGCTTAGGCCTAGTATTCAGGAGGCGGTGACTACATGATTTTCGTCTGTTTGCCACGGCAACGTTATGTCAGAGGCCAGGTTTCCTATAAGCTCAGGTAAGCAAAATTAAGAGCTAAATCGTAAATCCTCCTAGTTTGCTACATTAAAGTTGCCGATATTTCATTGGATATATTGCAATATATCCACAACTATATTTTTAATTCGATATACTGTAGAACCTCAATTAACCGAATTAATTAGAACCAACCATCTTTCGGAAAATCGAAATTTTCGGGTAATCCAGAATGTTTCAATTTTAAGATTAAGGAGAAATATGTGCAATTTTTCTTATTATGCTAAGAGGTGCTTAATAAAAATAAATCAATAGCAAAATACAAGAATAAATTACCTGAATTTTAATCTTGAAATGAAATACCTTTTATGTATATCTCAAGGGTTTGAAAAAATGTTTTGTTTGTCGCAGTTTCGATTGTCTTTGCTTTGAAGCTCTATCACGAAGTTTTTTAATAGTATTAGTTTATTAGTATCAGAGTCTTTCTTCAGCTGCAGCCATGCCAAACTTTTGCAAAACATTCAAAAGCTTCAGAATGGCTAATTTGTTCGTTTTCTTCGTTCCACTCTGCAACTTACGGGAGCTCAAGTTAAATTCAAAAGCACTATAAGAAAGGGGATCGAAAATATTTATATGTTCTCGTAGTTCGGGAAGGGCCACTTGCACACAAGGAATTTGATAGTAAAAAAAAAAAAAAAAAAAAGGTTTAAATATAGATTGCGGTTAACCAAGAGTTTCGGATAAAAGAGGTTAATTATTATGACTTCGATATCGTATTTGATGTGTTATTGTGTTAAAATGCATATTGTTTTACAATTTGATTTCAAACTTTTAAAATCAAATTTAAGATTCAGAAGCTTCCAATAACATTCAAGTGTGGGGTAATATAATAAGTGACAGTCAAGAAACATTAAAAAATAGATTTTAATTTAAATTATGGATAATGAAGACCTGTGTTTGATTGGTAGCCATTGGTAGCATTTCTTGTGGGCTTTTTATTATATTGTCCTAACAACCCGGCGCTGTTCGGCTCGGAAAATGGTCGTGCTTTGCGCACTAATCGAAAATTTGCCCGCATTTATCGAGGAATTTTTGGAAAAACATTACCGAGCTAACTAAAAACAAATACCGCATAAAGAGAGAGAGAAATTAATATATTATGTTTATAGCGTTTCTTCCGATCTTTATTTACAACGAAGTTAATGTCATTTCTAATCAGACCAATGTATTTGACTGACTCTGTATGAAAATTGCAACTGTCATGATTGAAAATCGGATAATATGAATTTATTTTAAATTTAACTAATTAAAATTATTAATAAGATATATCATTAAGAATGTTTTCTGAAATAATCTTAACTGTTTGTTATGTGGTTGTTTCTTTTTTCTATTATTGCAGTAAGGCATAATATTGTTTTGTTTTTTTATCATATGTAAGTAACTGTGAATCATGAACAAGACGTACTACACAGTCCTTCTTGAAAAGGTTTCTTTCCATGATCTTGGTGTTTTATAACAAATTACGCGATGTTCTTCCATGAATAAGCAGCTCTATCATCCAAAAAAGAAAAAGAAACCCTTTTCCACTCTGGGGATTTAAGCGTTTGATCTCGTGTCTAAACCTGGGTATAGGGGGGGGGGGGGGGGACACATAGCACAATTCAATCACATAAAAACTAAGGTGAATAGGCAAAAAAATAATCAATATATACTTTAAAAATGTATATACATACACATATAGTCATTCATATATTACATACACAGATATATACTACATTATACATCTCATCCATACACATTCATGCACATACATAACAACAACTTTTACGAAATACATAGCGGTCGAAAACGACTTTTCATGCTTATTAGCTCCATTTCTGCGAGCTGGTTGAATTTTCGCAAATGTCATTGCTACCAGCTGCCTCTGACAAGATAGAGTGTTTTTATAAAGCATAAATTTTTGGTGGATCATTGAATGCTATAAAACAAGTCCTTACATCATTCTTATGTACTGTTTTCGTGGTGAATAATGGTGTTGGCTTGGCATCTTCCCAGACAGGCTATCTCCATATATAGGCGAGTGTTTGATTTATATTTCTCAATCATCTATCACTAACAAAAGGTGTATGCCCCCACTAACTGCTGAATAAAAGTTCTCGTTCTAATTTTATCGGAATTATAACTTTATAGATAAATTCTCTCTTATCTATTTTTTCCTTTTCCATCTTCAAAATGCTATCATTCATCAGATAGAAAACTGATGAAATTTTTTTAAAGGACTGAATTCTGGATTATTAATAAGTTATAGAACTATGTGTAACTTTCTGATGCTACGCATCTTGGTTTTAATAACTCATGACTTACTTATGAATTTCAATAAATATCATAGTTTCGAAACTGAAATTCTTTCGCATTATAACAATCTAAGGATAGTAATGAAATATAAAACATCAGGTAAGCGAATATTTAAGTATAAAATTAATTGTTTAGTATATCTTTGAAAATATTTCGTCTACTACTACAAAAAAAAAAAAAAAAAAAAAAAAAAAAAAAAAAGTTGTTTTTAGAAGTTATATCTTTTCCAACTGTTTCTTTCTTTTCCCGGAGTATGTTTTACACATATTTCAGAAAACAAATCATCACTGCGATATTTGTTAAGTAGCAATAGTTAAAAAAGCTTTATTTATTAAACTTAAACTATTTAATTTCGATTTTTTTATTTAAAAGGATTAATTATAAAATTGAAAATATAAACTTCGATTTATAATGTAGTAGTAACAGATATTATAAAGAATCTTTCCGGAGATTTCATTAGTGGTATTATTTTATTTCAGAATTTTTACGCACTAGAAGATTTTTTTCGCACTTTGTGTAACAGCTGATGACTCACGACTCACGTATAAATTTCAATAAATATCATAGTTTTGAAACTGAAATTCATTCGCATTATAACAATCTAAGGATAGTAATGAAATATAAAACATCAGGTAAGCGAATATTTAAGTATAAAATTAATTGTTTAGTATATCTTTGAAAATATTTCGCCTACTACAGAAAAAAAAAATGTTATTTTTAGAAGTTATATCTTTTCCAACTGTTTCTTTCTTTTCCCGAAGTATGTCTCACACATATTTCAGAAAACAAATCATCACTGCGATATTTGTTAAGTAGCAATAGTTAAAAAAGCTTTATTTATTAAACTTAAGCTATTTAATTTCAATTTTTTTTTAAAAGGATTAATTATAAAATTGAAAATATAAACTTCAATTTATAATGTAGTAGTAACAGATATTATAAAGAATCTTTCCGGAGATTTCATTAGTGCTATTATTGTATTTCAGAATTTTTACGCAATAGCAGATTTTTTTTCGCACTTTGTGTAACAGCTGATAACTCAGGACTCACGCATGAATATCAATAAATCTCATAGTTTTTAAACGGAAATACTTTTGCATTAGTAATCTGAAATTGATGCGTAAAATAAAAACATACTGTTATTATTCTTATGCGCTAAGTGATCTTTTGCTCACATTATGCGAAATCATAACAATCTAAGGATGAGTAATGAAACATAAGATTTTAGTTAAGCGAATATTTAAGTATAAAACTAATTGTTTAGTATATCTTTGAAATTATTTCATCTACTACACAAAAAATTTTATTTTTAAAAATTATATCTTTTCCAACTGTTTCTTTCTTTTCCCGAAATGATGATTCCGATCCCGAAATCTCCCTGAAAAATGTCTCACATATATTTCAGACGACAAAGCATCACTGCGATATTTGTTAAGTAGAGATAGTTAAAAAAAGCTTTATTAATGAAATTTAAGCTATTGCTTAAATATTGTTTAAATATTAAATATGCAGCCAATTGCAGACTGGATTCGAATCATAGGAGTTTTATTTTAAAAACAGTCTGCTACAGATTTTTTACTGCGATATGTCTTCTGCATTTTCATTATCTTCTCTATCTTGGGGAGTTGGATACCGGCTTCTTACAACACATGCTCATTGTTTAATTTATTCTTGAAAATATGCATTTATGTAAACCTCTTCGGGTTTTTTTCCTTATAAAAAATAAAATGGCCGATATTTTTTACTTTTTCACATCACTTCTTAATAGCTGAATGTTTCTTGCATTCAAAGCAAACGAATAAATGGCAGCATCTAAGATGATTCGCACATAAAATAAATGTTATTTTCATCTGAGTTTGCAAAATGCCTAAAAATGCCCAAAAGACAGTATGACCAAGAAAGTGAGAAATTTTCATAAGTATTAAAATTAAATCTTTTTCAATAAAAAAAATTTGAGGATTTGTAGATTATTTACTTGTTTCAAGCTCTTAAATTTGTGATTGCGTTAATTTAGGTTAATGGTTATTAAATTGATGTTTTTAAGCGGGTTTGTAGTTTTAGATCTATAAATTTGAACCTAAATTACTAAGCGACTAAAGAATCAATTTCAGAAAAGATATTTTTTCTGTCATTTGCGATGTCATTTTGTAAAAAAAAAAAAAAAAAAAAAAACAATGAATAAGCATTTGTATTATTATTTTAGTGTCGGAACTGAAGAGGTTAAAAATGTACCATAAAAAGGTCTCAAAAGATCCATTTGTCTACAAATTGTTTATTGCTTTTCTTACAGTAGCAGAATTATTTCAGAAAACTATAGATTACAATATTTGTTAAGTAGCATTAACATATTTACAGTATAATTACAGTATAACCCTAACTATTTAATTGCTTTTCTAACTAGTAAACCCAATTATAGCATTGCCAATATAAACTTACAGTTAACATAAACAGTGTTTTCAGATTAAATCTTAATATGTACAAAATAAACCTCTAATTAAATATTTTGTCACATAATGTTTATGTAAAAGAATATCTTGGGAAAAGCTAACAAATCTAAGTATGAGTATTGGAATCTAAAATATTAGTCAAACAGATTAATTAGGGGTTTATATTAAAATCGCGCAAAAGAAGAATAATTTTCAATTTATCGTTAAGAAAATGTTGTTTACAACGAAAAAAATGGTTTGCGTATTTTAAGCATTTATTTTCACCTAACCTAGGTACTTATTCTACAGAATATAGGTATTCGAAAATTGTAAAATAAAAGTATATATATACGTTACAGTAAAAGTTCTAAGTCTTGTAACTTCTAAGTTTAGAAGTTGTTTCGGACTTGACCACAGAAGCATTTTAGCGTGTTTGAGAAGATTCGTGGCTCGACGGTCTAAATCCTGTGCCAAGTGGAGTAAAATGCCACAAATTTTAAGGGTACTTGTGCTCTTTTGAAATCCTTCTATCAAATCTGCTCTTCAGAAGAAATTCAGCGATTTAGTGCTGAAGAACGAATTCAATGGAATTTCATATCCCCTGCATCCCTACATTTCGGCGGATTATGGGAATCAAATATAAAAACCATGAAGCGAATAATCTTGAAAATAACTAAAGCCTGTATCTTAAATTTTCAAGAGCTAACAACACTTGTGACGCAAATTGAGGCAGTTATGAATTCACGCCCGTTGACCCCCTTGTCTGCAGATGTTTATGATCTACAACCACTGACGCCTGGTCACTCCCTCATTGGAGGTTCTCTTTTGAAAGTTCCTGAAAATAATGCTATTTTAGACTCTTTAACTTTTTCTTCTAGGTGGACACTAGTTTAAAGATAAAAAATGCAATTCTGGCAACGCTGGAGCCCAGAATAATTAAATGAGCTGCAAGTCCGCAGTAAATTTAAAATGTCCTCGCACAACCTTCAAGCTGGTCCGCTTGTGTTTTTAAACGGAGGAAAGAACAAGTTTATAGAATGGAAACTAGCTAGAATTATGAAAACTTATAAAGGTGATGATGGACATGTCCGTGAAATTCATCTTAAGACCTCTACAGGTATATGGCGAAGAAATATTACGAGAGCAGTACCTTTGCCATTTTATGGTTATGTTGGACAGCCGTCCAACGCCCGGCGGGATGTTACGGCTAATTTTCTAAACAAGTAGTTAGCCAGCGCATGCTCTATTTGAACTGTACAGTTCTGAACTGAAATGAACTAATCCTTTGTTAATCATAGAATGCTTTAGATGTAATGTGTCGAATGTCACTTAATAGATTTTTATATTCCCTTTTCGTTATTAAATGTTTGTCTGTGCGTAAAATATGTTGATTATTTGTAGAATATGATACCACTGAACCACCTAGATGCTAGATTTAATTTGAAATGAATGTTTATATTAAGTAGAAAAGAATAGAATACATATATATTCCGAATTAAAATTGTGTCTTAAAATCATGTACATTTTAAGATATTAAATGTTGAAAATGGTCTGTTATTTTCGTTTTTTATTCCAATTTTAAGATTCCTGAGACCCCTTAATCGGCAAAGTCTAGAATTTACCAAAAGGGTCCAGTAAAAGCTTGAAATATAAGCGTTCATAATTCGAGATTTTATCAACTCACTTTGGTAAATTCTAGGATTTACCAGACTTCAGACTTTTACAGTAACATACATAATATATATCGATTACTTTTTCATCAACTTTATTCTCCGCTTAAAATACATTCAATTTATACAGACAAATAAATTTTAGTAGAATTTCATTGTTTAATTTATTATTGAAAATATACCACCTTATTTTAAAGAAAAATGTTTGTCATATATTTTATTTGATGGTAATTTTATTCGTAATTTTTATGCAATATCAAATATTTTACTCTCGATAAGCAAAAGTAAAACCACTCTAAATCTAAGTATTAAAATTTAGAATATTAGCTATATGTATTTTTTAGTGTATATATAAATTATACTGTTAAATTAAAAAAGTAAAAATAAATGCCATCGCAATTTCATTGTTTAATTTATCATTGAGAATGTACCATCTACTATAAAAAAAGTCACTGTTTTAAAGAATTTGTCTTCCTGTTGGTTATTTCTTTTCGGAGTGTATGTCTCAATTTTTTTTTTTTTTTTCACAAAACTAAAGATCACAATATCCTAAACTATTTTTCCTTCAATTTCTTTTTCAGAGATGTCATTCATCACAGGTGTCATTAAGCAAGAGTTATTCGCCAAGAGAAGCCAATTTGGCGCCATTTTGTAGATAACTTCGGCGACAGACTGCTTTTGTGAAAGATAAAATAAAATGATCAATTTTGAAAGTAGAAAAGGGCATTCCATTCTAATCTATTACTCCTTTCCACTTGAAAAGAAACAAATGCCAAATGGATAGATAGTGTATGAGATTAAGTAATGAAATAAAAGTTAGTTAATGTTCCCGGTGCTTAGTGTCTAGTGATGATTGTTCTTAAGATATATAGCGAAAGTCAATAAAAATATATAATAATGTATTTTCGAAAGAGCAAATTATATAATTGAATTGAAGTAATGTTTCATTTTAATTATGTACAATTACTATGCCTTTTTACTCATAATTAAAACGAAATCATTAATAGTTTTACTAAATAATATATTGTGCAATTTTCTGTGTTTTTTCAAAATCTTTATTAATTAATCATATAACTATAAAGAAACATTTTAAAATAAAACTATCAATTTTTTTTTAATGACCAGTAACTTTACTCATATTTTCATAGGATATTGCTATGATTTTAATAGAATACCACTATTTTTAATGGTGCATTTGTTCGCGTAGTTTTCGTAGTTTTTTCGCGCAGTTCACATCATTTACTTAAACTAATTCATGGGGAAAATGTTCTAATTTAAAAAATGGTTACTGATTTCCATTTGTATTTATTGTTATTTAAAGCTTCTAATAATTAAAAAAAGATGTTATTTTTTAATCGATATAAAAGGTGATAACAATACATCTTGAATGACATTTTATTGGCCTGTTTAAATTAAGTAACTCCTTGCTTTATTGATGATTGTTATTAAGATTTATTGTGAAATTCTAAAAATATTTAATGCATCTTCCAAAAAGCCTTAATATATAATTTAATTTAAATAATACTTAATTTTAATTGGGCTTGTTTACTAAGCCTTTTCACTTATAATAAAAACGAAATAATTAATATAAAATTACATAAATGTTTCATTACTTAAAAGATGATTAAACAATCAAAATGGACAAGTCGCGTTCGTAACAACTGTTTAAATTTTAAATTCTGATGATGTCTAATTATTAGCCGAAAGTACTCTGTTTTTAACACATTTTTAAATGTTTAATCATCAAAACTTAAGTAATGAATCATTTATGTAATTTTGTATTATATTATTAAGATGAATTTTAGCGTCCTCATCTAGTTTCTTTGTTAAAATAATTAATATATTTTTAAAATAAAGTACTGTGTAATTTTCCGTACTGTTTCGCAATGTTTATCTTTACAACAAATAAATACAAAGAAAGTTTTCGATAAAAAATTAAAAAAAAAAAAACAACAACCGACTGTGTAAAAAGCGAACTAAAAAGAGGGAAACAAGATTACGTAGGAAAATAGTAGAGTGTGTAATGGAATCTTTTTTTTTACTTAAGTAATTGCAGTCCGAGGCATCAGATTCATGTTTAGGTATGTACTGCAGCTCCTTCTACCTACATGTTTCCCTCCGACAGCAATTACTTGAGTAAAAAAATAAAGGATTTCCATTACATACTCTACTATTTTCCTGCGTTATCTTGTTTCCCACTTTTTAGTTCGTTTTTTACGTAGTCGGTTTTTTTTATCTTTTTGTTTAATTTTTTATTGATGAAGTTTTAGTTTATATTACTTACCTATTTTTTTTATTTACTTGTATTGGTGACTTTTAAGTTGTTTTTAATTGTTAGTTACTTTCTATAAACACTGTTCTGATGCGGCCTATGGATGTCTATGAAGGTTAGCGTTACAGTTAAGCTAGAGATCCTACCTACGGAAGTTTCAGGTTGTGTAATATTTAAACGGAGCTTCTGACTACAAAATAGTCAATGAAACATCGTCTTCGTTTTAAAAGAAGTATCCAATGATATGACACACAATATGGTGCGTAAAAAATTTGTTTCGTCTCTACCACTATTTTGTATGTCACGACCAAGTAGCCTATAACTATCGGACGGTTAAGACGAATCGATAGAGAACGCCATTCATTAAAATCCATCTAGCCGTTGGGACGTTTCGAGGTTATAAAGTAATCCACATACCCTCATACCCAGATGCGCGTCAAACACATAACCCTTCTTGGAAGCCGGGTTAAAATATTAAATGTTTTCTAAAATGACGACCAGTAACGCAACTTGCAAGTTCATAGGATATTGTCAATGATTTTAATAGAATATCACTATTAGTTTTAATGTATTTATTCGCGTAGTCCACTGCATTTGCTACAAAAACTTATTCATGGGGAAAAGGGTTCGAATTTTTTAAAAATGATTAATGATTTACATTTTTATTTATTGCTATTTAAAGTTTTTAATTATAAAAAATTAAATTAATTATATATTTTTTAATTGATAAAATAAATAATAACAATACATATAATAAAACTCACATACTACAATATATATTAAAACACACATACACACACAAATAACGCCTGCATTCAACAGTTAAAGGTATATACACTGCTAAAAATAAATTAAGGTAGCAGGCAAAAAAAGTGAAGAGAACAGTGCGAGACAGCCATGCATGGGCATACAATGGATAGTACACGTGTATCATGATTCTATGCGAGATTTCTAACTAACCATGTTCTATGGAACATTGCAGAATCAACAGTCTGGATGGCAGCTGTTTTTAGACATTTCAGTTCACCAGTGTCACGAATTGGAGATTGGTAAACAAAGTTTTTCGCGTATTTTTATAAACGGAGTTCAAAGCTGTTATGCCTGGAGATGAGAATGCCACGGCATTGGACCTTCTCTACCAATCCAACGCCTGGGAAATTTTTCATCTAAAAGTTTGATCATTTCTTTATAAAACATTAAGAACCATAAGTGCATATCATTGTTTGTTGACTTTTAATTATAGATTAAAAGTGTAGAGATACATTTCAGACACCCTGTATTTTTTACAATCATCGATATCCCTGTTGTTCAGTGATAACTACACTTTTTAAATATTTAAAAATAACGGTTTATTGATTGTTCTTAAAAATATATTCTCGAAACTTCTCTTATGAATATTCCATTGACGTACAGCATCAAAGCCACTTCATGCGACACGCCCAAGCCTATATCGGATTTCAATTATCGGTGTTGCCATTTATTCATTCAAAAAAGCAGTGGGAGAAAATATTACTTCGTGACTACCGCAATTTTGAAAACGATTTTCTGTGTTATACATAGCTCCATCTCGAGTAATGCGCTTTGGGGGTAATCCTGTTTTTTCTTTTACTTTTAACATCATTGTACTTGTAAGTTTTAATTAAAACCTTCAGAGTTTGTGTTTCAAACATCGGCTTTAACCTTGATCGTCATTTGTACTCTTCATGTCAAAAACACTCAGATTAAGTGCAAAAATATTAAAATCCATTGCTTAAATATATATATATATATATGTGCATATCACTTGTTTATATTGCATTTTTCATAAAAGACGCCTAATTTTAAAGTTCAATAACGTAATAACTACAGTAAATGTAAGAAAAACATGAATTTTTTTTTTATATATAAATAGCTCGGACGTTGTGTATACTATTTTATAAATATTTAATATTTTGGACAATCGATGGTGGTGCATTGTTTTAAACTGTAATATAATTCTATAATATATTAACATTATAAAATGAGGTTATTCATATACGCGAAATGTGTATATTCTACTGAAATTCCTATTCGAAAATTACCTGATTAAACCGTTTTGTATCTCATATATATACAGATAGATATGGAACACAGTACATACAGTTAGTATGGAATTATATAATTGTCAGCTTAATAACATTGTGCCTTTCAGATGTTAATTTTTGGCTCATGATCCTTTTGGCGCAAAACATGGACAAGGTTTCCGAAATGTATCTTTACACTTTAAAAAATAATTAAGAATATAGAAACAATTATATGCAGTTATGTTTTATTATGTTTTATAACGAAAATATCAAAGTTTTTTTTTTTTTTTTGCAAGGTTTTATAACACAATGTGTGCACCATTAATCGCGTGCAACACTTCAAGTCTATACGAAATTTTTAACCACTTTCTTTGCAGAATCGACAAGACTGGCTGGCAGCTGTAATTCGAATTTTTAGTTCATCAATGTCACAAATTGGAGATTGATAAACAATGTTTTCCCCGTGTCCCCATAGAAAGAAGTCCAAAGATGTTACGCCTGGAGATCTAGGTGCCACGGTACTGGATCTCCTCTACCAATTCAACGCCTCGGGAATTTTACATCTAAAACTGTGAAAAGTTTTTATAAAAAATAATGAACTATAACTGCATATCATTGTTTCTTTATTTTTAATTATAGTTTAGAAGTGTAAAGATTCATTTCGGACAACCGATATTTTTTGATATAACCGATATCCGCAAAGTTCAGTGATAACGACATTTTTTCAGTATTTAAAAATATAGGTTTATTGATTGTTCTTTAAAAAATATTTTCAAAATCTCTCTTATGAATATTCCATTACTGCATGAAAGCTACTACATGCGACACGCCCGAGCCTATATCGGATTTCAGTTATCGGTGTTGTCATTTATTCATTCAAAAAAGCAGTGGTAGAAAATATTATTTCGTGACTTCCCAATTTTGAATACGATTTTCTGTGTTATACATCGCTCCATCTCAACTAATTCGTTTTGGAGTATTACTGTTTCTTTTTCTTTTACTTTTAACACCATCGTATTATTAAGTTTTATTTAAAACCTCCCTAGTTTGTGTTTCAAACAACAGCTTTAAATTTTATCGTCATTTTGTACTCTTCATGTCAAAATTACTCAGATGAAGTACAAAAACATTGAGGTTCATTACTTAAATATGTATATGTGTACACACACAACTTGCTTAATTGTATTTTTCATAAAGGACGCCATAATTTTACTGTTCAATAACACAATAATATGACAGAAATGAAACTTTGACGATTTTAGAGAGATGTGACATTAATTTAACGCCATAATTTTAAAGTTTAATAACGCAATAACTAAAAGAATTAAAAAAAATATGTATGAAAAAACTGAATATTTTAAATATAGCTCGTACGTTGTATACAGTACTTTAGAAATATTTCACATGTTGGGCAATCGATGGTGGTTCACTGTTTTAAAATGTAACATAATTCTGTAATATATTATTTTAATATGAAATCATTCATATACGCTAAACCTGTATATTTGTCTGGAAAAACTATTCAAAAATTACCTGATTTAACGTGTTTTATCTCTCCTAAATATGCAGAGAGATAGATAGTATGGAATTATATAATCGTCAGCTTAATAACATTGCGCCTTTCAGATGTTAACTTTTGGTTCATGATCCTCTTGGCTCAAAATATGTACAGGGTTTCCGAAATGTATCTTTACACTTTTAAAAAATAATTAAAAAAGAGCAATTAATGATATGCACTTCGGATTTTTTATGTTCCATATAAAAAGTATCATTTTTTTTTGCAACGTTTTATACCATGATGACCAATGTTTTGTACCATTTGCAATGATTTCATTGTGTGCACCATTAGTCCCGAAACACATCGACTCTATACGAGATTTCTAACCACGTTCTATGAAACATTGCAGAATTAACAGTCTGGATGGCAGCTGTAATTCGACTTTGCAGTTCATTAATGTCAGGAATTTTAGATTGATAAAATATTACATATTCCTATAGAAGGGAGTCCAAAAGTGTTATGTCTGGAGATCTAGGTGTAACGCTATTCGATCTCCTCTTCCAATCCCATGCCTGGGGAATTTTTTATTTAAATCTTATTCTCTTACGGAAAATAAAAAAAACCGTGAGTACATTTCATTGTTTGTTTATTGTTAATTATATTTTAAAAGTGCAAAGATACATTTCGGACACCATATATTTTTTTACAATTACCGATATCCTAATTCTTCAGAGATAACTACACTTTTTGGATATTTAAAAATAACGGTTTATTGATTGTTCTTAAAAAGATATTTTCGAAATCTCTCTTATGAATATTCCATTGACATACTGCATGAAAGCTACTACACGCGACACGCCCAAGCCTATATCGGATTTCAATTATCTGTGTTGCCGTTTATTCATTCAAAAAAGCAGTGGGAGAAAATATTATTTCGTGACTAACGCAATTTTGAAAACTATTTTCTGTGTTTTACAACGCTCCATCTTGACTAATGCGTTCTGGAGTATTCCTGTTTTTTCTTTTACTTTTAACATCATTGTACTTTTAAGTTTTATTTAAAACCTCCATAGTTTGTGTTTCAAACATCAGCATTAAATTTTATCGCCATTTGTACTCGTCATGTGACAATCACTCAGATAAAGTACAAAAACATTCAAGCTTATTGCTTAAATATGCATATGTGTGCATACGAGGGTGGTTTAATAATTATTGTCCCTACTGTATATAAAATATTTGTACATCAATGGTTGTTGTGGAATATTGAAGCCTAATGTCTTAGATGCCTATATGCTCAATTTCAGAACCGTAACTGCTACATGCACATAATTTTGGAGGTAGTAGTAAATGTGGAGAGTTGGGGTAAAAGGCTGATTTTTAGCTTATGAGGCAAGATTTGTGATAGTGGATGAGACGTAGCTACTGTCGTTTGGACTCGAGATCATAGTGAAGTAGCCTCATTGCATCCACTGTCACAAATGTAGCCTTATAAGCTCCAAACCAGTATTTCACACTCACACTCCTCCTTAAAAACTCCCCGAAAAATAGGTCTTTAAAACTTCACCCCTCCCTCCAGAACTATGTTAATATAGCATCTACGGTTCTAAAATTGAGCATATAGGCATTTAAGAGATTAAGCTTCGATATTCCACATCATCCATCGCAGTACAAATATTTTATACACATTAGGGACAAAAATTATTGAACCACCCACATATATAACTTGTTTATATTGCATTTTCCATAAAGGACGCCATGATTTTAAAGTTCAATAACGCAATAACTACAATAAATAAAATATATATACATGAAAAATTTGAATATTTTAAAAATAGCTCGTATATTGTGTATGTTACTTTAGAAATATTTCACATTTTGGACTATCGGTGGTGGTGCACTGTTTTAAACTATAATATAATTCTGTAATATATTAAAATTTTAAAATGAGGTTAATTATAAACACTAAACCTGTATATTCTACTGGGGTTCCTGTTAAAAAATTACTTGATTTACTGTGTTTCATCTCTCATATACATACAGAGAGATAGATAGTATGAAATCATATAATTGTCAGCTTAATAACATTGTGCCTTTCGCATGTTCACTTTTGTCTCATGATCATTTTGGCGAAAATATATGCGGGGTTTCCGAAATGTATCTTTACATTTTAAAAAATAATTGAAAATGAACAAACTATGACACGCTTTTACGATTTTTTATGTTCGATATAGGAAATATGAAAGTTGTTTTTTTTTTTTCAATGTTTTATACCATCATTTTAATGTTCGCACCATTAGTCCCGGAAACACATCGACTTAATACGAGATTTCTAACCACGTTCTATGAAACATTACAGAACCAACAGTGTGGATGTCAGCTGATTTTCGACTATTTAGTTCATCAATGTCACGAATAAGAGATTGGTAAATAATTGGTAAGTCCAAAAGTGTTATACCTAGACCTACTCTTCCAATTCAACTCCTGAGGAATATTTCATCTAACACTTTGATACTTTCATTGTGAAACTTAAAAAAATCGTAAGTGCTTATCATTTTTTGTTATTTTTAATTATATTTTAAAAGTGTAAAGATACATTTTGGACACCCTGTATTTTTTACAATCTTTGATATCCGCAATGTTCAGGGATAACTACGCTTTTTGAATATTTAAAAATACGGTTTATTGATTGTTCTCAGAAAGATAGTTTCGAAATCTCTCCTATGAATATTCTATTGACGTACTGTATGAAAGCTATTACACGCGACACGCCCAAGCCTATATCGGATTTCAATTATCGGTGTTGCCGTTTATTCATTCAAAAAAGCAGTGGGAGAAAATATTACTTCGTGACTACCGCAATTTTGAAAACGGTTTTCTGTGTTACACATCGCTCCATCTCGACTAATGCGTTTTGAAGTATTCCTGTTTTCTTTTATTTTTAACATCATTGTACTTTTAAGTTTTATCTAAAACCTTCATAGCTTGTGTTTCAAACATCAGCTTTAAATTTAATCGTCATTTCTACTCTTCATGTCAAAAACACTCAGATAAAGTGAAAAAATATTGAAGTTCATTGGTTACCCTTTCCGACGCAGTTGTCCCGGGTCGGGACACGTAATTTTAATTCCAAATTTACAAACGGCACCAAGAATATTTAAAAAAATTTTGCTTTTACAATGAAAGTTTAAAGTGTCAAGTTTTTAATTTCTTAAAAATTCGTTTGTAAATTCCGGAGCCAGTCGATCATTTCATCATTTTACAACAACATTTGTCTCTGCCGGAATGGGTTAAACATGTATATGTGCACATATATAACTTGTTTATATTGTATTTTTCATAAAGGACTCCATAAAGTTCAATAACACAATAATTTGAACTTTAATAAATGAAACTTTGAGACTATTAAAATGATGCGACTCATTAATACTAAGCACAATTTTCTCGCTATAAAATTAGCAGGACGAAAAAGAATAGCTTAGTTTTCTTGATTAACTATTAACACATAACTTTAAAAATATTCTAAGCACTAATCTAGGTAATATATCATCATAAATAAAAAATCAAAAAATTTGAATCAACGAGGGAACCATAAAATATTTGTTTCATTATTATGTTGCCTGTTCACGTTTTTCAATTACTGTTTTTCATTTCTTCTCCGGCTATATGTACAACCGAGGAAAAATATCACGTTTATTTAATGAAACGGGATTTTTGTTGCATTTTATACTTAAATATTAAGATTATGGAGTCATTCCACGTAAAATGAGCAAAAATTTAAAAAACGTCTTGGTCTCATAGTAACCGAATTTAATAAAATTTTATACACATGTCCAATTCATATTAAAATAGAGCTATGCAAAATATCTTCACAAAAATAAATTATTTTAGCAGTTTTGGACATTTAAAACACTTGTGATAAAGAATGACATGTGTACAATCGTCAAAAGTTGCAAGTTTGAAGTTCTGTATCTTGAAAACTAATTAAGAGAAATGAATTTTTTTTTTGCAATATTCTAACCTCTGAAAGATTTCCTTACTATTTATTGCGCAATAATTTTCTGACAACACCATGATTAATCTTTAATTGGTTGTAAAAATTGAAAATTTGTGAATTTTGAATAAATTAGAAACGTTTTAAAAATCAAAGGAATTCAAAAACATCTGTGAAATTGATGTCTGATGTAGTATTACATATGAAGATCAAATTCACCAAGTTTGAAAGTTGCCATTTAGTTCCTTCATCTTCAAAAAAACATAGAAACTTAAAAAAAAAAATAAAAAAATCGTAGTTTTTGCTCTTATGTATGAGCAAAATATAACTAAAAGAAAGGTCCGACAGTAACAATATTGCCAAGACATAAAGATCAATAAGTCCATGATATGCTAAAAAAAAATCAAGATTGCCTTTTGATTCCTAACATACTAAAAATGGGTTCAAAAAGGTAATATCTGTTACATTCCATGAGCTATTTCTTAAAATATTGCACGATCTCAAGGTGAAAAAAATGAGTGCTGCTATCTCGTTTTTGTATCTGGATTTAGGATTAATATGTAATTTTTTTGTTCAAAAAGAATCATTTTTTTCTACTTTAATTAATATATTCTTGAGGTAAAAATTATCTGAAAGCAAGAATAAAAGTTTCTATATTTAAAATATACACTTTTATCTATAATATCAAATAATTTAAAAGATTTAAAAAGCTTCCTTTCCCTTTCAAAGAAGTGATAGAAATATTGCATTTTACACTCAACATGTTTTACTACTTTTTTTTTCTCATTAAGAAATAAAAAGGCAATAATGAAATTTTCGATATTTAAAATGTATAATTTTAGCTATAACGTAAAAAAAATGTAAACTTGTCAGCTGTCCTTCTTGCTTAAATAAGCAATAGAAATATTGCATTTTGCCCTCAAAATTTTTGAAAAGTAATTTTTTTCTCATTACGGAATAAAAATACAATTACTAGCTTTGGCCAATCTGTTACTTATTATTCATTCCTAAATATAAATCATTTTTAATGTAGTCTTTCTATTCCTAAGGCTAATAATCGAAATTGATATTTTAAGCATAGAGAAAAAAACCTCGATTTTGCATGCACTTTTAATGCAAATTTGAATACTTAAATAAACAATCCTGAAATCTATTATTTTACATTTACTCATAAATAGATATGATCTACTTATAGACTCATATTCATTAAAATCTCTGACATATCTGCCACAGCTGATTTGCTCATGGCCCCATGACTATTCTTGAAGCGATAATATGTTGTTGCCGTGGTTTAAATGTGAAAATACTTTATAGAAAAGCTATATGTTTATGACCTGCATTAATGTTTATATAAACGTAATCAATATTTACTCAAATATAGCTGTTCGAAGTTACAGCTTTTTTGTATGTGCGATTTTGAAGATATAAACTAATATAAGCAATACAATTATTATTAAGGGAGGAAATCAAGTTGAAGTTTAAAAAAAAATCGATTTTTCAAATATGGCATGGATACCTTGCATGAATGTCTTGAAATGTTGCAAATCCAGTGCAAAAAGAATTTTGTAAAAATTCCAATTAGAATAGAATTTATGACTAAAAATATCTTCAATAAAATTATTTCCTGTTATGCTATAAAATTTTTGAAACCCCCTTTCCCTCAAAACCGTATATTTTGGCATTGCGCGAACTCTCATATAAAAACTTATTATCACAGAGCCTCGAAATTTTCCATAGTACTAATTTTTTCCATATACTTTTCTGTTCAACCTAAATTTAGCTTGATTTTTGTATTTGAAAATTGTACATTGAAAAATTAAACCTATTCTTTTGATAAACTTAGTGATTTATGATTATAAATGCCTATAATTATTCTAAAGCATTTGAATATACATTTAGTTTTAAGTTCAGTGTAAAATTTATTAGTATAAGTGAAAATTAATGAAATATTAAATAGTAGGGTAAAGTGCCCGTATTTCGTCCCCTCTCCTAATTTCGTCCTCCTTAACTTCTCCGCTTCTGCGAAAGTGGCGGCACTTATGACGCAAGGCACAGAGGATGGAAGGTAAAAGAGGTCAGTGTTGAAAGTTTCGTTCGCCAAGACGCATACATAAATTAAAGACGGCGAATTTCCTTTTTTTAGAAGACCTGAGTTCTTATTACGTCGTTTGTAGAACGTTATTTACTGTACTGTAAATATTTATTTCTTATTCATTGCATGTATTTTACGTTGGTAAGATGCTGACAGTAGTATACAGTGAGTTTTAGGACGCTCAGTTCATCTTACAGGAACTGAAGATCCGTAATATTGGGAAGAAGCGTGGCCCCAATTTCATCCCCCTTGCAGTTCTTATTTTCGTCCCGGGGACGAAATTAGGAATGTTTTTTCGTGACATAAAAAAAAAAAAATCCTCATGTTTGGATGGCTAATGCATAGTTGCCAATCTCCCGATTTTTTGGATACTAGTAAAATCTTACAAAAATGTTTTCTTTATTTTATTGCATTTAAACTGAGATTGTATAAAGCAAGTATTTCTGCATAAAAATATTGGTATGAAAAAAATCGGGAGATTGGCAACTATTCAAATGTTTCGTTATGTTATTTTTCCACTGATAATTAGTATATTTCTTTGGGCCTTACTTTAACGAAAATGAAATTACTTAGTCATTTAGGAATAAATTTTGATTTAGTTATAAGTTAAGCCTCGGCTTATTAGATTTTATTTTATTTTTTGGGTGGGAGGGGGGACGAAATTGGACCATTATTTTTCTTTTGCATTTTTTAGATACTTTACAAAAAACAATTTTTCGCATTGTTAAAATTTTTTGTACGATATTTGCTTATGCTTCTCTGTGCGTGGGTAGTTTGTCTACGTAAAACCCAAATTTGGTAGATTTTCACTGAAAATTACAACTTCGAAGGGCCTAAAAGTCATTGGGGGACGATAATTGGTCATCTTACCCTATATCCAATAGAATTTTTAAAATTTTCGCGAAAAAAGCATGTTGTGGTATTAATATTTTTTTAAAGCCATTTTTGTCGTTATCTTTTGAGTAATTAATATTGCTAAATATATATATATATTTGAATGGTTATTTTTAAAAACATAAGAACGTGTGAACATACATGAAAAAAATTTAAATTCATTCGTTTTGAAACTACTAAGTTTTTCGTACTGGCTTATATATTGCCATTTTCAGGCTGATCAACATGATCTCCCCTTGAGAGACATATTCATTTTTAACACTTTCCATCAAAGTTGAAAAGTATTTATGCATTCGTTTTGTCTATCCGTCTGTCCGTCTGGCCATGCTCTAACTCACGTAAATATACTCGGATTTTCTTGAAATCGATAAAGGTTATTTAGATTCCCCAAAGCATGTTTTGTATTGTATATGAAGTATTTAGGTTTAATAGTTGAATTACAAGGGCACTGAAATGTATTCCATTAAATTATGGTATATAGTGAAAAATCGTTTGCAGAGTATTTTAATGACATTGCGCTATTTCAAATGCCTTGAAACTAATATAAATCACTTAATTTCACTGCTATAACGTTAGAACAGGACATTTTCTGGAGTGTTTGGCTTAAAATTCGGTATCCGCTTTTAAATTTAATTAATTTTTTGTATGTTACTCGTCATATATAAATTCTGTACCTCATATACAGTGATGCACAACAGAATTCACGTACCATTCTCCTTATTAGAGGAAATTGCTGAAGGGAAATTTTCAACTGAAGTATATCTATCTCTTAAGTGAACTAATTTTGGCATGCACGTAGTTAATAGATACAAATCTATATATCCTATACAGGGCTGCTAAAAATTTCGGTTAATTTTCCGATTGTAGTCGGGAACAGCTGATATTAGGTTTTGAAATGTGTTATGCGTATCCATAGAGTTCAATTAGACGTAATATTTAAATTTTTTAAATGGTGCAGTTTTGTTACATTATTCTGAATTTGTTTCATAATCTATGCTTGACGTATGATTTTTTCTTTCTCGTCTATCTTAAATTCGAATAGAAAATGTAATTCCATTTTGACATGCGCTGGGATTGCAATAGGAAGATAACGCATTTAGATTATGTTGATGGCGACCGCCATGTTAACTAGTAGAAATATTGGAGATGATGTTTCAGTTAGAAGGCGCAGAATAAACCAACATACCTTAGATTGGAGAAAGCCGGGACATGCTTTTTGTGAAGTCACAAAACGTCACACGATGCAGGTAAAAGAAAGGAAAAAAATCAATCAACTTGCAGCTAACGAAATCGAAACATGCATTACTAATTCCACAAGCCAACGAAATCGGAATCGGAAAAATGGAAGCTTTTAGAATGTTCATCTTTGTTTTTCCTGCTTTGTCTGACTTTTCGTGACGTCAGAACAAAGCTTGTCAATGCTTTCCCTCTTATCTAAGGATGCGTTGAATTACACGCTTATGTTGCGCAACGGATTGCTGTAAAATTACTTATGGGTAGTTGTAAAAAACAATCAATTTTCAGCAGACAAAAATTAGTTTCGGAACACTTCTATCAAGAAAATCTCGGTCTACAATTGATGTCAAATGCTTATTGTACTTCAAGTAACTATCGGAAACGAAGTCTATGTTCCGCATTGCTGAAACAACATGACTGACTAAAACAACGATGCTTTCTCCAATCACACATTAGTTCATCATAGTGCTACTAAGTAATGTATGAGATAAAATTTCATTATCGGCGGAAAAAAAAACATGGATGTTTGATAAAAATTATTATGCTTCTCTATGATAATTCAATTGGCTGTTTTAACTAAGAAAAACTGAAAGAAATGCATACTTGCTTCATTGAAACACCCGGCCTACTATCTACAGGGTGATTCAAGAAATCGTTTACCAAATGACATATGGCAAATCAGGCATACAGCAAGGATAAAAAAAATCACATAGGAACATAGGGTCGCAAACCACTTATTTAATCGCAAATACAGTGTTGTATCATCCAAACTGAACCCGGGTTGACGGTAATAATTTCAAGAAAAAAAATTGCAATGAAAATGAAAACATGTGTAGGGAGGTAGGGGGGTTGATACATAGGAAGGGTTGATACATTGGCAATTTTTCTCAAATAAATGGCACTAACAGCCATTGTAACAGATGTAAATTCTTCTTTAATTAGCCAAGGTCATCATTAGCTGGACTTAGAAGTGAAAAACTGACAACGTTTTTTGTCTTTTAATTTTGAAAACTTTTGGAATGGCAATGGAATTTCTTTTTTAATATTGATTTTCTTTCATAACTCTTCTTATTGTGAAGATAATATCTTGTAAATTTTTATTTGTAACTCATATTGCTAGGGTGAGTTTTACCAGAAAGTAGATTGGCATTTCGCAACTGCATTTATACAAAGTGATTGAAAATCCAATAAGGCATGATAGGGAGAAAGGATACATTAGTGCTGGGGAGAAATGATACACTTGTATATTTAAAATTAATAGTTTTTTTAAGTTGTAAACTAATATAGGACTGTAATATTCATTATTGTTTTACAGCAAGAGCTACTGAAATTGGTAAGGAAGAACAAAGGGACTATTCATAGACATTATGTAGGTTACGTAGAAAAGCAGTGCGATGATAGATGGTTAGATCGTTTTGCTCGTCATGTAGAGGGAAAAAAGTTTAAATGGTCTGAAAAGGAAGATGTTTTTATAATTGACGAAGGGCAAATTAAAAAAAAATATATTAAATCCACCCGATTTTACTTACCAAAATGATAGAGTTATTAGTTTTTCTTTTAATTATTTCAGGGGTGGTGGTATGTTTATGAAACCACTTAATTCTAATTCCCAAACGCCACACTGGCACCAGCATTTAGTAAAATATTTTCCATTTAATATGAAAGTGAAATATAGCCCTTTTCTTATTTCCAATTAAATTTGTTGGTAAATTCCGGTGCCATTCCTTTATTTAACACTTGAGCATTGAAAATGCTTTGACCTGAAAGAGTTAAAGAAATCTTAAATGTGCTAAATTTATGTTTTAAATTCTTTGCAAATCAGCAATGTTCACTTCATTTTTTCTTGCAGCAACATCTCTAGGGTTTTTTTTTTTTTTTCATTATTTTTTTCCTAAAAAGTGTATTAATAGAATCGTTTAAATAATAGCAATTGTTTAAATATTTTTGTAAAAAACATTTCTGAAACTAAAATATGTCAATGTCATTTCTTTTTAAATTTTACTTAAATATTTCGAGATTTATCATAAAAAACTGTGTGACACATAAATTGAATTGCCTACATTTTTTTTTTCAATTTGCATAACAATGTATCAAACCTCCCTTGCTAGTGTATCAATCCTCCCCAGCAATGGGGAGATTTGATACAGTAGTAACCCTTCACAATAATTGGAATATATTTTTTGAATGATTATTTTTTAAATTCACAATATATTTAATAAATGAATAAAGGGTCAGTTTATAAGAAAACACGAAAAATTTGTTTAAAAATAGATTTCTAAGGGTTGTAAAAAATTAGTAATAAAAGGTGTATCATACCTCCCCTACCTTGTTTTGTGTGAAATTACGAAAATATTTTGAAAAACATGTTGCTCAAGCTATCGATGATACCGTTTGACCTGATAATAACAGTCCAGAATGTGGGGCGTCAAGCGTATACTGCTAGCGCGTATAATGCAAACTTGTACCTCTTTTGTTTGGTGTTATCAGATTTACAACAAAGGTGAGAATGTCTGTTAAATGTTTTATTATAAAATACTTCAGTTTTCTGAAAGTTATGACCGTCAACCCAAATTGCGTTAAGATGAAACACCCTGTATTTGTCACTCAATAAGTGGTTTGAGACCCTACGTTCCTATGTGATTTTTTATCCTTGTTGTATGCCTGATTTGACATGTCATTTTGTAAACTTTTTTTGAATCATCCTGTGTACTAGTAACTTTTCAAATATTATATGGCGACGAAAATTTTTAAATGTGGAAAGTGACGCAATCATCATTTCAGCTGTAAAGGTACAGATATATTTTTGAGTTTATTGTCAAATGCCTTCTATATGAATTAAAATCTCTGCGAGTATTAGATTTTTTAAATAGTAATTTAACATATGCAAAGAAATGAGGACCATTGATTATCTTCAAGAATATTATATTTATTTTGTTACATATCACTTATATCATCTACGCTCTTTAAATGTCTGAAACACCGATTAATGAATTTGGAGGTCGTCACTTTGAAGAGAATGTAGCCTTTGATGTATTATGCAGTTGGATTGACAACCAATTTTCTTTAATTCTATGGTGATCAGATAACCGTATTACCACTGTTGTAAAAATGTGTTCTGAAATCAGAAGAATATATAAAAATAGGTACTACTTAGTTATTCCGTCGACTAATATCGCCAAATTATATAAATCGCCAAATAATGCAAATTGACATAATTTTTAATTTAAATAACGAAAGAATAAATAAATTAGTGTAACATTAATTAAAATACAAATAAAACGTCGAAATAAAAATCACTTGATGACGTAAACACGTGTAACTTGCTGAATGCGACATTTACGATCAACCATTATTGACATATAATCTTATAGTTTGGCGATAGATTTTTGGTCGACGGGATAACCAAGTAGTGCCTAAAAATAATATTTTACTTCAAATTTTAATGATATTAATAACTTACTTCAAAAATATTTTAAAAAAGAAAAATGAATTCTAGTTTGTATTTGATGATCACTGTCACAGCGACAATAAAATTTAATAAAAGGTATGCTATTTTTTTTTTCTTTTCTACTCCAAGCACCTTTTAGAAACTGAACCAAAAAATATTCTCGTTTATTACTTTCTAGACATATACTGAATTAAATCAAAATACCCAACGAAAAACATTCTTCTTATTAGTCAAGTTTTTATTTCTGTTTAATGCTTTGAAAAATTCTTACACGGAAAATAGTATTTATTTTTTATGTGTGCTTTTTTTTTAGCTTTCAACATATGTCAGGAAATTTCTGCGAAGACAAATGCTTGTCTTAAAAAAATCTTTGTAAATAAATTGTTTCATTACTTTTTGTTGAAAAAGAAAGAGTATTTTGTATAGAACAATTTTTTAACTTGTGTGATTAGAAAAATGCTGACGTAATATTTTCATCCATGCATTGAAGTTAAATACATTATTCAGCTCAAATTACATAAAACACTTCTAAGCATGGGATAAATAGAAATGTGATTAAAAATCACTTTTATAAAAGTTATTTATTTGTATAATGGAAAATCTTTATTTAACCGATGTTGTTTGAGTAGAAATATGCATCTGTGATTGAAAAAATATTAACTCATTGGTGGCCAGAAATGAGAATTCTGGTGTTTATTTAAGAGGTTATACCAACAATGCATACCTTGAAAAAAGGTATTTTTTATTATATTTTTCTCAAAGTGCAATTAATAGAGAATATACACTTACATTTTCTAATCAATTTAATACAAAATCAGGGATTACGCCGCTTTAATTTATATTGTTCTGTCATACATAATTATAACTTGAAGCTAGAGAAGCAATTAACTCAAAGCTATGTTTTTAAAGACTGTGATGATGATAACTTGAACAAATCTTTATTAAGTTTTTTTAAATTATGACCAATGTTTAACAACAGTTTTATCTAGAGAGTTATTGCGATTTCATCTCAGTTAAACAGTATAAAGCTGGTTACTAACTTAGAGTAACTGGTTGACCTTTTGCTGGACTCTAATGCTCTTGTCTACTGATCATGATATTTCTGGTTCAACCCCCGCAGGCGTAAATCCTTTCCAACAAGAAAAGCCTGTGACGTGCTCACAGTACAAATTCTTTCATGTCGCGCATCACACAAGCTTACGATAGCATAAAACATTATTGCATATCACTCGACTGACGTCAACAAGACGTCTTCCTCATTAGGAATGTAGTGGTAAGCGATCTAAATTCACTTGAAATGTTTAAAGTGAGTTACTTTCTTAGAGTAACTGGCATTGCCTTTTGCTCGACGCTAACGCTCTCGCCTACTGATCACGAGATCCCTCGTTCAACTCTCACCGTCACCAATCTACACTCTCTCTTCAGAATAATCCTTTCTATTGGTGATCTGATGATTCTCTCTTACTTTTTATAAACAACCAAAGATCAACATTTTTTTTTTTTTTTTTTTTTGAAAATTCACTTTACTTAACTTCGAACGGCCGCCCTTTTGTAAAATCAATTTTTCTTAAAACTCATTTTTCTTACTCTCTAACTTTAAGTGTACGGCGTAAAGAAATTATAGTTTTTAAAATTTCCGATGACATCTGGCAGAGTTAAGGGGATCATAGTTGACGGTTACCAAAACAATACCATCTCCGGGGTCTGCTGGGTATCACAACTTTATTTCGTCGTTTCAAAAACTTATTTATTTTCTTTATAGTTTAATAACCAAAATACGAAAGGGGTTTTTTCAAATATCTTGTTTTATTTTTTTTTTTAAACAATCCTTCCAAAATAGGCTTTTTTTAGAGTTTTCATATAGGTACAACCCCTTAAATTTGTTCTCAAATCCAAATTGATACATTTCTGAATTCTTATTTGTTGCCAAACGCACGAAATCAAATTCTGTAATGGAACAGGATTTTTATTTTCTTTTTTTCGGTAAAGGCAGAATATCTTTCGGATAATGCTGCCAATTTTGGCGGTTTGAACCCAAATTCAGAACGAAACAGATCGAGAAGGATAATAATTGTTCTTCTTCAGACAACAATCGCTTATGATTATAGGAATAAATTTCATGTCTGCAAGTGTCATGCTTTAACGTTTAAAAATCAGTCATAAATGTGTCAAAAATTTTTCATTGTTGTTCAAAGTTTTCTTTGTTGTGGAAAGTTTTTCATTGTTGAGCCTGTGGATTTTTTTTAGAACCGCTTTTTCAAATGTTATAATAAACAAAATACAAATGCGTTTTCGAGTACCTTGTTACATTTTCTGCAAACAATTTGCCAAATTACGTGTATTTATTCACCTTGTAGATTGATATAACCCCTTTACCAAGCGTCATTGGCTAAGAGTGTTGCTTCTATCTTAGAGAAAAGACATTTATATCATGTAGCCCATGTCTTTTAAGACATTTTATAATATATACGTACATTGAAAGATATTTTCTGGTGAAACTAATTTACGAACGACTATAAGAAGACGCTGGAGCTTCGATAGTTTTAAAAATTAGATTTTTGACAAAATTGTTTGTCAATGCTTTAAGAAATAGCATTCTATAAAACTATATGAAAAAAATCACTTGAATACATCACAATAAATTAATACTTAAAGCGATAAAATATTTTTAACAAAGCAAAAAATACCTTTATTTATTCATATTATTCATATTTTATGTAGTAATGATAAACATAAAGCTTAAAACTAGGTCTCAAAGAACACATAGCAGACACGCAATACAATAAGAAAACTACAGCTTTAGATCGACTGTATAATAAGGAGCATGAGTATTTACAGATTATTTTTAAAAATATTAGAATAATTTATCCATCAAGATTTTACTTGTCATCCATTATCCAAGAAACAATAGAAATCTTATTGCGCAGTGAGAATATATGCAATGATTCAGCATCCACGGAGCTCCCTAAAATTTGTAAAGAGATGCTTTAAAGAAAAATGAAACAATAGTATTATGAGGGTCATTCAACTGAAACCCGGTCAGTGCGTGTAACTTTGCATTAGACGTAAGGGGGCGCTACGTAACTGCGTGTATGGCGGCACTATCTATTGGTATAGAGACTGACGCTTGCGGAACGTTTCACGTTGCATAGCGACAGTGTGGTTGCACGCCGAAGAGAAGGTAGTCACACAAGTTATCGTCCACAACTGAGCATGCAGGTGAGTAAGCAGGAACAACGAGAAGTGATTCGATTTTTAGCGGCGGAGGGAGTTGGGGGCCGTTAACTGTATCGACGGATGAAAGATATGTACGGTGAGTACAGTCTGAGTCGTTCAACTGTTGTGGAATAGCGCAAAAGATTCCATGACATGCGCGAGTTACTGGAAGACGATACTCGTCCTGGACAGGCTCATCGTCTCATCACACAGGAAATGATTGCGGAAGTGAATGATTTAGTCTTGGCCAACCGCAGAATAACTGTGGACGAGATCCATCGGTTACTGGGTATTAGCGTGGGCACCACTCACACCATATTGCATCAACACTTGAACTTTCGAAAAATTTGTGCTCAGTGGGTTCCCCTCCAACTGACCGCCGAACAGCGTAATACTCGAATGGCGCTGTCTTTGAGTCATCTGCAACGTTATCATAAGGAGGAATATGACTATTTTTGAGTTCGTGTACTCTGTATAACTACATTTGTGTGTGTTAATAAAATCGTTACTTTACAGTAGCGACCAGATTTCATTTGAATGTCCCTTATAAATAATTCACGTTTACAAATACCCATTTTTAATAATGCAGTTAAATTCGTTATGCTTGAGTTCGCGTGATTTTCGTTTACCAGTTTTCAATTTAATTTTTTTTTTTTTGCGAAAATATTTGTATCATATTTATTATTGAGAATGTTTCCGTCGGAGTAATGAAACATGTGTGATATGAATAAATAAATGACCTTTTTTTGCCTTGTTAAAAGCATTTTATGACTTTAAGTAAGTATTAATTTAGTTTGAAATAGCATTCGTTGCGATTCTGAAATTGATATACATTTCTTTATTCACATTCGAAGCTTTCCGCAAGTAGTAATTTGCTAGCGAATCTTGTGGATAAAGATTTTTTATTCATGTAATAAAGAATTTATATTCATGCGATGTTGTCTTAATAGAAATATGTATTTAAAAAAAATCGAAATTAAAAACAATACATTAGGTAAAAATTAAACACACAGTCCTTTCTTGACGTTACTGTAACATTCTTGTTAAGGATTGGAGGATATACTATTATCCGCTTCTGGACGCCTAAAGAAAAAGTTCGTATCGAAAATTAGTTAATGTAACCCAAGAAGAAAAATTCAACTTACGTAAAATTGTAATGTAGCCCAAGAAGGAAAATCCAACTTATGTAAGATTGTAATGTAACCAAAGAAGAAAAATCCAGCTTATGTAAGATTAGTATGTAACCCAAAAAGGAAAATTCAACTTATGTAAAACTGTAATGTAGCCCAGGAAGGAAAATCCAACTCATGTAAAATTTTCTAATGTTACACTAAATAAATTAAAAAAAAAAACCTTTGTTGATTACTATTTCAACTTCCATCTTTTTACGAAAACATTTTTTCCGCTGAAAGCGCAATTATAAGCAAACAAGAGTCTACAGATAAAAATGTCTAGACTCTAAAAATTTTACTATAAAAACAAAAGCAACAAACTATTACAAATGTTTTCTTCTCTTTTTTTCATGCATTTGTATATGCATACTTAAATAAAAATTATGTTCTCTGTCGAAGAAATTACCCTTTGTTTATAAACAGAGTGCCTTATATATATATTTAGGGGCATGCATTTAGGGGAATTAGTGCCTTACATATATATTTACATATGTTTGTATATATTTAGAGGGTTGTAGAGACGACTGTTGCATCTGTCTCCCTTATTGTTAGAGATATAAGCTATAGTTCCAAACTTTACCGAGAGGGGCTTGTAAGGTAAGACATTCTGTAGAGTAGAGTCGCTTTGCTACATCTAGGCACCACATTTATTTCTGTAGATAAATTTGTTCATGAGCTATTTGAGACTGAACGGATTTAAGTATACACACTGTATAATATCTTAAAAAAACTTAAATGTTCGAAATATTTGTAAAACCTTAATAGCAGATTAAGGTTTTACAAATATTTCGAAGAAACGATCGTCAATCTTAATAAAGATATTTTATCACTTTTTATAGCATTATTTTACTTAATCTATTTATAAGTGATTTTTATACATGTTTTTATAACCTTAATAGCGATTAATATACCTTGCCTTTTAAAATATTTGAAGCTTATGCTGATCTATTTAAATTTTTCTTATTTTATAATTTTAAAGTTTCGTTAGACTGAAAATCTATTAATTAAAATAATAAAACTTTGTAAAATATCACTATAAAATAAAAACAATACATAGGACGCGTTTCGAGCTAAAAATGTAACAGCTCGTCATCAGTTAGAGTAAACATGTGTCCGTAAGCGGACAAAGTCAAAGTTTTTTTTTGGCTTTGTCCACTTACGGACACGTGTTTACTCTAGCTGATGACGAGGTGTTATATTTTTGGCTCGAAACGCGTCTTATGTATTGTTTTTATTTTATGGTGATTTTTTAGAAAGTTTTATTATTTTAATTGCTTCATATCGCCAGTTTTCGGTGCTGTTCCGCTGAAAATCTATTACCGTAATTTCCTGCGTATACGTCGCGGCTTAGTTAAGTCTTTTTCATACCGGAAAACTTATTTAAAAATTGAAGTCAAATAAATGGTAAGCAAAAGAAAGTTAGATTTTATTTAAGACAAATTCTGGTAGGAAATCGAATTATCTGAGCTACGGCGAATACGTGGGAAATTACGGTACTTCTAGTTTGTGTATCCGTATAAGATAAATTCATACACGAATTATTATTAGTTTTGTTAAAAAGGAGCATGTAGCTCATATTAAATATATAGAGAACCACAGCCCTGGCAAGATTATATCAAGAAGAAATAAATCCAAATAAATTTCAATGAAAGTAAGATAAATTTTTCCTCCAGTCTATACTATCCATACATTATAATAGAAACCATGGCGATTCTAACACATAGAAATTCCATATGTAACGAAAAAAAGCATCATTTAACTTAGCAAAATTGTGGCTCCAGTTACTCAATGGGTACGAAAATATAAATAAACATCCTAGTAAAATAAAAACATGCTTTACATGAAAAACTGAATGATGGTGTTTCAGATCATTCATCATAGATCGTGAAATTTCAGAATATTATTATCTACTAGAAAGGTAGCTCGTCAAAATTGACGGAAAAGGAGATATAAAGATATTCAACACATGCGCAATAATCTGACTTTTTTTAGCTTGATCCGTAGTGATAGATGAAAATAACACATTTTAAAAACGAAACACATTTATGAAAAACTAAGTAGAGTAGAAGACCACTAATCTGCATAGCTTGGTTTGAATTGTTGTGCGGATTACAAATAATATCTATTCAATCTTTGTTCACATTTTTTTAAATTGGTATTTTGGACAATTTATATTTTAATTCTTCAAAACCGGGGAGTTAGGAGCTCAGATAGTCATCTAGTGGTGCTTATGTTTTAGTAACACTTGGATAAAGATGTAAAGACGTACATTTTCGTGCATTACACTTTAAATTCTGATCCATAGATTTTGAAAAAACCTTAAATGCGCGGAGATTAAATTAAATTTGATGAGTTCGATTATGGAGATTAGTGGGTTTAAATAGGAATTTCGCCAAATTAGCCAGCTATCACTAAGTTGGCTTCATATGTGATAACTTACTTTGTCGCCAAATTTGGTGGGATTTTGTAAAATTGGGCGATATTTCGCCATGTTTGTCAAAATTTGGCGATATCCTGATCATTAGTATTTTTCACCGTGTCATTAGTATTTTTCTTCAATGACTCATTGTAGAAGCTGATATTGATTTCTCCATAATGAGGAGGTCCAACCGGAATTGTGAGGGACACACAGAGACTTGGATTTTATATAAATAGATTTGTTTTGAAAGTGATTCGTGTAGAGAAGAATCATGACAATAGTCAAATAAAACTATTTTACAGTTTTCAATGTTTTAATCTTATACTTTTTAGCAATTAGAAATAGTATAGTTTTGTTCCATATATAATTAGTTTAAGGTAATTTGCAAAGCGCAATTTTTTCAGAAATTATTTATTTGCATTATTAAAAAAGAAATATTAAGCACCCACAAATATATGTCTCACTTTAAACTATGTTTATCGTGTGTAAATAAATTCAATCTACTTTGCCTTATTATGAGGTTTCAAAAAATAAAAATAAAGATAAAATAAAATAAAAACTTTCTACTGAACACTAACCATTCCCTTGAAAAAAAAATCTTATGTGCTTATGTCAACGAGAGATTCAATTTCTATCTTAAACAAAGAAGAGAATAAAAGATAAATTTAATAAAACTTAGTTTTTTTTCATCCACTTTTAATTTAAAGTTTTTTCATCCAAATTTAGTTCGAAGTATCTCGTTACAGTTAAAAAACGGAACTAAAACAGTTTTCTTTTCCCCATTTAACATAACATAAAATGATGTAAATCGTGAAGCCGTAGAGAATTTTTTTTTAAAGTAGACAAACTTTTATTTTTATAACATGCTTGAAAAAAATCTCTCATGCAAAATAGCATTTGTTTTGTCCATGCATGCTTTTTTTCTAACTTTCAACATAGTATGTCTATAGACATTTTCGTAAAGACAAATCATTATAACTGAAAAAATAAAATTCTTTTTCTTTTTTTTTTAATGTTCCTTTTTGTTGGAAAAAGGATTTGTTTTACGGAATAGTTTTTAAGCACTTGTGATTAGATAGTATTTAAGAAATGGGTTTTATATAAACCATAAAATAACAATTCATGAATCAAATAATTCACTTATAAAAGGACTTATTACACTGTATTTAAATGAATAAACTATGACAATAGTTAATCAGTGTAAATAATAGGCTTTAAAGTTCATAATTAAAATGACATGAACTACTTATAATAATATAATACAATTATATTTTACAGTTTCGGGCAATTAGAAAGAGGATGGACAAGTTTCGAAGTGTCCGAAACTGTAGGAACATAATTGTATTATATTATTCTAAGTAGTTTATGTGATTTTAATTATGAAATTTAAAATATATTATATACACTGATTGTCCATAGTCATGGTATATTGAAATAATTCATATCGACATATAGTGCCTTAATAGAAATACTAAGAGATTTTTTTAAATTTAATGAAAACGAAATTTAGCTCTATGTTCAACACATACATTGAGTTAAATTCTCTCTTATTAATGCTGAATGTGTTATTAATTATGCTTGTATCGAGGCTAACGGAAAAGACAGGCTTCCACGGTGCATTCCAGTGTCTTTTTTTACGGACTGCTAGAGTGACGTGATGCTCTTTTCGTACAACTGCATTGGTGCATTCGATCATCATCTGACACCAGCTGTCTGTAAAAAAAGGTACGCGTAAAGCACCGCGGTCTTTTTGGTTAGCCTTGTGCTTGTTTATGATTTCATCATCACCCATCGTCTAAACTAAAGATTCAAACAAAAGGTGGCTAAAATAAGTACACTCTTTTTACAAGAAATTTGGCGATTTTTAAAATGGCATTAGCGCAGGTCAGGTTGTTGCCATTTGATATGAAAAATTTGAAGACAAAACTGATGAGCTATTATGCCTTTTTACGTATGTAGTAAAAATTTGCTTATGGTAATGCACATTAGATAAATCACTTCTATTTGCATATAATAATAGATTAACGGATTTTTCGTGTAAATATATATAGATTGCGCTGAAAAATGTCCATTTTCCTTGAAATAACTTTTGAACGGAGGTTGGTCGGGAAAGATCACAAGCAGAATCCATTAGCAGGGAAGATCTTTCCTTCCGCTCTCTTTAGAAATGCCTGTTACTTTAGCTTCAACTCGGAAGGACGATTCTGATCATGGTTTCGTTTGAATTCAGCCGAAATATTTCTGTATTTTGAAATAAAAAGAGGTTAAGTTTCTAATGCAGGGAGATACCTATATGAGATATATTTTGCGTTATGTGGAGTTGTTTTCTTGAGAAGTCAAGTTCTCACAATTATTGCTTTTAAAAATCCTATTTCTGCAATTACCATGAATACATCGAAAAAATCTGAATTTTTTTCTGCAGCCCTGTCTATGATGTATAGATTTGTATGCAAACGAATACAATATGTTAAAAGTTAGTTCAGTTAAACGCATAGCACAGTTCAAAATCCCCCTTCAAAAATTTCTGTCAATAAAGAGAAATGTAATTCAGATCTTTTTTGTATAAGATCTATAATATTTATACACACCAAGTAATTTGTAATAAAAAATAATTAAATTTATAAAAGCGTACCCAACTGAAAACCCACTTATGGCAATTTTTGGTTATAGGCAGTACTTTGGCTAAATTCGCTGTGTGTTTCTTGTAAATGAACTATAAATTCTATGCACATCATATACTACAGTTAATGCCTTGATATATATAAATTTCAATTTGATTAAAATAGTGTAATATGACTAAAATAAACCACAAACGATTTTCCCCCATATACCATAATGTAGCGGAATTATTTTGAGTGTCCCTGTAAAAAAAGCGTAACTGCTACACACTTCATTTTCAGAACAGAACATTTCGTAGTAAATACCAATAAGACATATCATTTTGACGAGAATATGACTATACTTACGCAAGTTCAAGCACAGACAGAGGCCGACAGACGAACAGACAAACCGTATTCATAAAACTTTCAACTATGTTGGAAAGTGTTAAAACTGAAGACTTTCTACTTGAATGATGAACGGTTGCCATTAAAAATAACATATGCATATCTATCACATTTTGTGTTGTTTATGACGGCCGATTATCTACACGCGGAATATAAGCCAGAAGAGGTGGTTGCTCTCCGTGGTGGGTCTTTCTAAGGGAACCTAACCCGTATTCACACAAGGATATGCAAGGTTCGAAGAAAACCATGGAAAACTCTGAACGATTAGGCCGACGGACGCGATTGGATGATATCTATCAAGAAAGATTCCATTTAAATCATAAGTTAAAGCGAGTAAAAATATATTAATAAAACTTATCTAATTTTTTTAGGTGTATTAAGTTTATGGTGTCTCGTTACATTTTAGAAACTGAAATAAAAAATATTCTATCTTCCTAATCAACTCGATATAAAGTGATTTAAACCTGAAGGGGATAGTTTACCTTAAAATTGATCAAAAACTCGATTTTCTTTTTTTAATATTAAATGAAAGCCTGTTTAATTGTGAATATTTTGACACCTTATATTGAACTATACAGCAATTATATCAAGATGTATTGTAAAATCTGATAATACACCCAGCGCATATATATACACTATATATACACTATATATATACATTTCATCGTTTTACTCTCTCTATATATATATGAGACAAAAATTATATTAAGTGTAATAGTAGATGTATCTAAAATTACATGCGCAGTCTTGTGTAAAATCTTTAAAAAATTGGGTAAAATATCAATATTTAAAAAGTAGTAGGGATTTTAAAAAGTTCAATATTAAAAAAAATTAATTAATTAATTAAATATGCAGTTATTTTTTTTTTCAAAACGTATTTTTAGTTGAAGATTTAAATGCCGTGAGTTCACAATTTGACTATATTGAAAAAAAAAATGCTGAAAATTTAAACTGCCCCGTTAAAGTCCTAAAAAAGGTATCGTCCATTTATTTTAATATTATACTAAAAATATTACGCACAAACTGTATTATTTTTGCATGTATGTTTTATAATTAACTTCTGACATATTTAGTCTCTTCCTCGAAGACAAATTTTGTCGCTGGAAGAAAAAAAAATATTTTTAAAAAGAAAGATTCACTGAATTTTGTTGGAAAACATATAATTTTTATTTATGACAGCTTTTACACTTTTTTTTTTAATTTGAAGTGTTCTTAAAAATAGTACTCATATATGATTTAAATTTAAGATATCTTTCTTTGTTAATATTATAAGCATTTAATTGATAAGAAATTATACATGTCATAAAGATTTTTATTTTAAAAGCAAATTTATTTTGAAACAACTAGATGGTTCTCTAAAATAAATATGGATCATAAATTATCTTGCAGGCATGAACTGGAACTTTTTATTGTTATCCACATTTGTTATTTGTTATTTTCTATTTACTAAAGGTCTGCATAGATGAATACCATGGAAATCATGTGGATTGGAATTTTTCTTATACAGGTTGTTCGTAAAATGTCCCAATTTCAATGGTATATTATAACATTTTAATTTAGACTATTTACAATAAATCCTACATCAAAGGGGCATTCTCACAATCATGTGTCATAAATTAACGAATAAGGTTTTACTAATATTCTTTTAGGGATAAACATAGGCGCCAAGATTACATGGACAACGGGGCAATCAGAAAAACTTCTACCACTAATTTTAAAATGTTATTTTTTGTCTTTATTTAATTAAAATGGTTAATTGGGTAAAGACAGTTTTCAATACTAGTGTTGGAAGTATGTCAGATGATCTACTTCGGCCCCGCGAAGTCGGCGCCTATGTTGATAAATGTCGAGTTAATTTGTCATTATCGTTAAGACATCCATATATTTTTTATACTTTTTAACTCTAAAAAGAATTTCCATATTTTGACAATACATTTTCCATATTTTACGGATTGTTTTCTTTTGTACGGTAATAATAAAGTATCCCTCCACCCAGCTTTAGAAAAAAGGAAAATTTTCCATTGTCTGTCAAAGATATTGTCAAATCCTTTTTTTTTTTTTACAAAAAAAAAAAAAAAAAAAAAAAAAAAAAATTTTCATCAGAAAAAAAGTCTATAAAATACGGAAATTGCACTGGAAAGCAATAGAATTTTCTTTTTGAGTGTACACAATTATTTACGAACATCTAACTGTGAGTATTTCCGCATTAAATTAAGAGAGATTAAATAATAATAAAATTTATCTAATATTTTTTCTCAACCGCATTTTGCCCGAAGTATCTGGTTTCATTTTAGGAATTAAACTAAAATTATCATTTATTTTTCAACTTAACTCGATGTAATATCATTTCAAATTATAAAGTCAAATGAAAGTACGTATATTTTTAAATCATTATAAAATCTTTTATTTTTGAATTATATTTCAAGAAATTCTTACTTGAAACATAGAGTATATGAAACATATACTCTATATTCAAGATAAAATATCTTGAACCTTTAAAAAGTGTCTAGACTCTAGCCTTTTCCATGAAAATAGATGTTTGTTAATGAAGCAGAAAAATCCCTTCGTTAAAAGTTGTTTTAAAAGAAAAAGAAATCAACTTGTTTCTATAAAGATTTTTGGAAAAGAAATAATTTTTATTTAAAGAATACTTCTTAAACTTTTGTGACTAGAAAAATATTAAAGGCAGTATTTGTAGATACTTTAGAGATAATTTTTCGTATATACATTTTAAGAGTTCATTAGGTAATAAATTATTGATGCAAAATTTGGATTTCCGCCACTATATTTCAAAATTCAATGTATATTAGTTTTTTTATTTTTGCGTAAAAAGATTTTATACCACAATTATCGTTGATTATACTTGCTTAAAAATATACATAAATTATTTCAACAAACGATTAGTTTCTAATTTGTTTTTACATATTTTCCGATTTTTCACTTTTTTTCATTTATTCCTATTTTAAGTGATGTGTTATTCATCACTTATGGTAATGATGCATACATATATTTTTAAAAAATGTTAAGCTTATTCGTTGTCAATTAGATACAGGTTTCCCTCAATTAGTGTGGTTAATTTATCTCAGTCCCTGATCACCGCCTGAACAAACGTTCACCTCTTTTGCCTTTTAAAAAAAAAAAAAAAAAATAGCCTCATTAACGGCAGATTTTAACAGTTAAGATAGGTAAAAAAGAAAAAAAACGAACAAAAATCCTCCGTCAAGTATAGGTTATAAAACAATTTCCAACACAATCATAATAATGTAACAAACGTCCATCGAATATTTTGAAAGATGATATCTAATTAAACAGATTAAAAAAATTATAACACAATTTAAAACACAATTTAAACAATTCCTATGGGCAGTCCGAAAATTATACGAAATCTCTAGCGCAACCCTGTATATTATCTCTAGATTTATATATATAGTACTTAGCATGAAAAACGTAATTCAGTTAGGAAATAAATAGCGCTGTTGAAAATTACTCTTCAGTAAATCCGGAAGTAAGCACAAATATATAGGATTTCTCTTGTGCAGCTCTTTATATGATCTACATAATTTACGCAGGTCGAGATACATGCAAAATTTCGGTTAAATTTAAAAATTCATACGAAAATTGCAAACTCACTTCCAGCAATTATTTCACAAATACAGTATTGTACATAAAATATTTTGTTTTTCTGTCCTTGTAACCGAACAATAAATGTAACATACAGTAAAACCTCCCTAAAGCGACCACGTTCTGTTCCATTAAAAATTGGTCGCTCCGAGAGGTGATCTTTTAATAGAGGTCATGTTTAAATGTAGATTTTAATTGTTGAAAAAAGGTAACGATTAATGTTACCATTAATGTTTCTTCTATATTAATTTATTTTTCACATTAGAAAAAAATATGAAAATTTTAAGTAACAAAACAAAAGTTAATTAGTGCAGAGTTTAAAAAATGAATACATTGCCGTTTGCTTTCATTTTACGGTTTTAACTTCTATAGCTTTTATTTCCAAGTCCTTTCGAAGTTCAGTAAATAAATGAAACTTTTTTTTGGACAGGAACAAATTACGATCAAATGACGATTTCATTAATTTATTTATTTATTTGGGATTTTCCTGACAGAATAGGGCAGAGGAGTTTATTGACCGTCATCCTTACTTTGTCATCAGAGTTAAATCCAGTGCCTAAAAAGGCTCAAAGGGATTTAAACACTTAAAAGTTACCAAAATAAATAAAAATTCTAAACTTAGTTTAGAAGTTTGATGAATAATGCGCTCTCCGGAATTATTATTCTAATAAAACCTTCCTCAAGCGACCAGGAAAAAACGGAATTTGTTTCATTTTCTTCAAAGAAATGGGTTGCTCATGGAGGGAGTTCAATTGGGGTGGTCTCTGAATAGAGGTAAAATTAGAATTGAGCCTATCGGAATAAATTTCGTTCCATGAAAAAATGGTCGCTTAATGGAGGTGGTCACTCAGGGAGGTTTCAGTGTATATATATATATATATATACAGGGTGATTAAAAAAAAGATGGGAAAAATTTTAAGAGGTGATAGTACACACCCAAACAAACATTTTGTATCAAAGAATGCATGGTCGAAAACTAAACGTAAAAAAGTTAGAGAGCGCCAAAAGTTATGTTCTTATACGAGGCAAAAACACACAATGAACGATTAAGTTAAGTTACGAAAATAAATTTAATGGCATTTGATTACAATAAGTGCTCAAAACATTGACCGGCAGCTGTTATGCACGCAGTACAACGGCGAAGAACAGATTGGCGAATTTTCTGAAACACACCAGGCATATCGCGAACTTCCCCTACAGCAGCCGAAAGCTTGGCGACAAGTTCTTCTGCGGATTCAATGGGAGTCTCATACACAAGAGCCTTTAGCTGCCCCCACACACAAAAAAAAATCGAGACATGAAAGATCTGGCGAGCGCGGTGGTGCCTGGTGTGTTTCAGAAAATTCGCCAATCTGTTCTTCGTCGTTGTACTGCGTGCATAAGAGCTGCCGGTCAATGTTTTGAGCACTTATTGTAATCAAATGCCATTAAATTTGTTTTCGTATCTTAACTTATCTTCGTTGTGTGTTTTTGCCTCGTATAAGAACATAACTTTTGGCGCCCTCTAACTTTTTTACGTTTAGTTTTCGACTATGCATTCTTTGATACAAAATGTTTGTTTGGGTGTGTACTATCACCTCTTAAAATTTCCCCCATCTTGTTTGAATCACCCTGTATATATATATATATATATTCTATAGCAAACATCGTATCGTGAACCTCTATAATGTATATCAATTTCGATATAGTTGGAATAACATAACGTCATCAAAAAATAATGCGAATGATTTCCCCCCCTTAATCATAATGTAAAGGAATTCTTTTGAGTGTCCCTGTAAACGAAATAGTAAAGGTACTTATTTAAATTTCAATACCGAACATGCCATGGTAAATAACGTATATAAATTACATTGCAATCCGTGTATATTTACGTGAGTTAGAACACGGCCGGACAAACCGAATACATAAATACTTTTGAACTTTGTTAGAAAATGTTAAAAAAGTGGAAGTTTGTGTTGGCGGTAATGATGCCCTGGGAAGAATTAAAACTCACTAATCGAGGGAAACCGTCGTAGTGCAATGGATATAATTAGTATGTATCATTTCATGTACATTGTCGAATAGAAATTGAGTTTTAACACTTTCCCACAAAATTGGAAAGTTTTTTTTAATTCGGTTTGTCTGTCCGTCTGGCTCTCTGGCTGTGTGTCTCTATGCCCATGCTCTACATCGCGTATATAAATTCTGATTTTCATGAAGTTGATCTACGTTAATGATGTTTACCATGGCATGTTCGGTATTGAATGAAAGTGTCTAGCATTAATAGTTCATTTACAGGTGCACGCAAAAGAATTCCGTTAAATTATGGTAAATGTGGAAAAATCGTTTGCAGTATATTTTAATGACCTAACGCTATTTCAAATGTATTGAAATTGATATAAATCACTGATTATCACTACAAGATGATTACTATAAAATACCGAGCATTCATAGCATGTACGCTCATTTACAGGGACTCACAAAATAAATCGGTTACAGTGCTGCCTTTGAGCAAAAATTGCTGTACGTCTGTTTTCAATTTCGATATGCGCTTTTAAATCTTACTAATTTTTTGCATGTTACTCGTTGTGTATAAAATCCATATCTCGTATACAGGCTGGAGAAAGGAATACACGTACCATTCTTTTTATTAGCGGAAATTGTTGAAATGAATGTTTTAAATGTGGTATGTATTTTGCAACTGAAATAAATTTATGAATGCATGTAGTTTATAGATACAAATCTATATATCATATGCAGGCCATTTCAAAGAATTCGCTGAATTTTCATTTACAGGGATTCACAAAATAAATCGGTTACAGTACTGCCTTTGGGCAAAAATTGCTGGGCGTGCGTTTTCAATTTCGGTATGCGCTTTTAAATTGTACTAATTTTTTGCATGTGACTCGATGTGTATAGATTCTGTATCTCGTATACAGGGCTGCAGAAAGGAATTCACGTTATATTCTCCTTATTAGCGGAAATTGTTGAAATGAATGCTTTAAATGTGGTATGTATTTTGTAACTGAAATCAATTTTTGAATGCATGTAGTTTATAGATACAAATCTATGCATCATATGCAGGCCATTTCAAAGAATTCGGGGAATTTTCATTTACAGGGATTCACAAAATAAATCGGTTACAGTACTGCCTTTGAGCAAAAATTGCTGGGCGTGCGTTTTCAATTTCGGTATGAGCTTTTAAATTGTACAAATTTTTTGCATGTGACTCGATGTGTATAGATTCTGTATCTCGTATACAGGGCTGCAGAAAGGAATTCACGTTATATTCTCCTTATTAGCGGAAATTGTTGAAATGAATGCTTTAAATGTGGTATGTATTTTGTAACTGAAATCAATTTTTGAATGCATGTAGTTTATAGATACAAATCTATACATCATATGCAGGCCATTTCAAAGAATTCGGAGAATTTTCATTTACAGGGACTCACAAAATAAATCGGTTACAGTACTGCCTTTGAGCAAAAATTGCTGGGCGTGCGTTTTCAATTTCGGTATACGCTTTTAAATTTTACTAATTTTTTGCATGTGACTCGATGTGTATAGATTCTGTATCTCGTATACAGGGCTGCAGAAAGGAATTAACGTAATATTCTCCTTATTAGCGGAAATTGCTGAAGGGGAATTTTCAACTGAGGTATATGTATTTCTTAAGTGAACAAAATTTTAGCATGCATTTAGATCATAGATATAAATTGTCTAGCTAGATAAGCATAGGAAAATGGCCCCCAAGGCCATGTTTGAAATAACATGTGTGTTAATAAAACTTAATAGTCTCTATTAAATGTAATATTCTCCTAATTAGCGGAAATTGCTGAAGGGAAAACTTTAAATGTGGTATGTATTTCCTAACTGAAATAATTTTTGCATGCATGATAGATACAAATATACAGGGTGATTAAAAAATACGTTGACAAAATGACATGGCAAATCAGGCATACAGCAAGGATAAAAAAAATCACATAGGAACATAGGGTCGGAAATTACTTATTGAGTCACATATACAGGGCATTTCATCCTAACTCAATATGGGTTGACGGTCATAACTTTCAGAAAACTGAAGTGCATTATAATAGAACATTTAACAGACATTCTCACCTTTGTTGTAAATGTGATAACACCAAACAAAAGAGGTAGAAATTTGCAATATACGCGCCATCAGTATGTACTGGACGCCCCACATTTTGGATTGTGATGATTAACCCGTTGTAACTCAACAACCCCGATTTGAAAAATTCTTACACAAATATTAAAATGCATCATTTTAAGCATAAAAAAATAATTAAAAAAAATTCAGAACAGAAAAATAAAATTTTATTTTGAAAAATGGGTTTGTTGCATATCTGCAACATCTGGCCAAATGGCACAAAAACTGAAAATATTTAAAATTTTAATTTGCACGAAAATTTTTGAAACAATTGTTAGTTTTGTTATAGCAAAGTCCCACACCACATTTCTCACAAACAGTTTGATTAAAGTTTTTACAGTCGGGGTATTTACAACATATTCTTTTTTCTGCCCACTATGGTATGTGCCCAATTTCATGTAGGCGCACTTGTTTTGGTGGAATATGTTGAGTAGGCGCTCTATGCTTTTTCTGTTGAATTCTTTTTTCTACTACGAGACCTTTCCCTTTTTTGCTAGCTTTAGACTTGGTTAATTTTACAGATGGGGGTGAGGGTGGGGGAGATCCCTAACTTACCCTATAGAAATTTAATATAAAAACAGACTAATGTTTCCCCTTTTCAATAATTTTGCTCTTCTGAAAGAAATGCAACTTAAATAACCATTAGAAGATATTTTCGATGCTCTTTTGATATTTTAAAAAATCCATTACAAGAGAAGATATGGCGCGTTGTTGCAGATCTGCAACAAACGGAAGTTTACATTTATCTTATACATATTATAAATTTCCTAACTCGAAAATGGTCTTTAAATAAAGAATTTAAACTCACCTTTGAAAACAATATACTCTTAGACGTCTGCAGACTTTTTTAACCTCTGTATACCAAAGCTTAATTCAGCAAAAATCACGTGTAGCTGATCAAGCGATAAATCAAACTTTGGCGCGAAAAAAAAAAACCAAAAAAAAAAAACATCATTATAGACATTTGTTGCGGATTTAATGAAATAATTATGTTAATAGTAGTGTAATAGAATAACAACAATCAACAAAATCGTCTTTTGAAATTTACTGTTGAAATAACAATGAAGTTTTTGGTATGTTGCATATCTGCAACACGGTGATACAAAGGGTTAATTCATACGGTATCATCAATTGCTTGAGCAACGTGTTTTTCCAGAATGTTTCGTAATGTTATTACATTTCACACAAAACAAGGTCCATATCGTTGCATTTTCATTGCAATGTTTTAATTTTTCTTGAAATTATGACCGTCGAACCGAGTTCAGTTCGGATAAACACCCTGTATTTGTGGCTCAATAAGTGATTTGCGACCCTATGTTCCAGTGTGATTTTTTATCCTTGTTGTATGCCTGATTTGCCATGTCATTTTGACAACGTATTTTTGAATCCCCTGTATATATCATATACAGGCCATTTCAAAGAATTTGAAGAATTTTCCGACTGTAGAAAGGGGATTGCTGAAATTGGGTTTTCAACTGCGTTTCCAAATGGTTTAATCAGACATCCTATTTCAAATTAAACGGTGAAGTTTTGTTACATTATTCTGGATCTTCTGGAAAGAATTTTCCGACTGTAGAAAGGGGATTGCTGAAATTGGGTTTTCGACTGCGTTTCCAAATGGTTTAATCAGACATCCTATTTCAAATTAAACGGTGAAGTTTTGTTACATTATTCTGGATCTTCTGGAAAGAATTTTCCGACTGTAGAAAGGGGATTGCTGAAATTGGGTTTTCAACTGCGTTTCCAAAAGGTTTAATCAGACATCCTATTTCAAATTAAACGGTGAAGTTTTGTTACATTATTCTGGATCTTCTGGAAAGAATTTTCCGACTGTAGAAAGGGGATTGCTGAAATTGGGTTTTCAACTGCATTATGCGTTTCCAAATAGTTTAATCAGACATCGTATTTCAAATTAAACGGAAAAGTTTTGTTACATTATTCTGGATCTGCTAGAAAGAGTTTCATAATCTATGCTTGGCGCATGAGTTTCCCTTTCTTGTTAATTATCCACTTCGACTTGATTATATTACTTACCGCTTTCATAATTTACAAACAAATGCTGAAAGATTTCATATAAACTCTGAACAAAGAATATAGCTCATTACCGAACATTTTTGTAAGTACTTTTAATTCCAAATAAAACATGCATAAACATTTAAGTTTCAATTTATTTGTTATAGATAAATGTTATAGCATGCACATCATTTTTAATATATTATGTATATTTTGTTTATTGCAGGTGAGTTGAATTTTTACCTTCTATCATCTTTTGAGAAGCAATGTACTTAGATGTTTCGTCGTGGAAAATACACTATTTTTTTCAATCATTATTATTATGATCGATCACAAGTAAGATTTTTTCTTTTATATTAAGAAACATTTCCTGATAAAAATGGATAGATTATTTATATTAATATTTGACTATCTAAAAGAAATATACTGCATGTTTTCTACTACCTGTAAGACACTACGAGAGGTATAAGACATTGTCTTGTATCTTCTAGACTTTATAGCCGTGTCTAATAGCTACGAGACGAAGCATTACGGGTTAATAGATAATAGCTAATATAGCGTTGGTTAATTAGCCAATAACTAATAGCTAATGATAGCGTTTGGTTATAGCATCTAGAATATATAGTTTGGATATGAGCTATACATACAGTGCTAAAAATTTGTATCCCTTAAATGAGCAACAATGCTGAAATCCAAAGAGGAGATCGCAGCGACATCGCGGTAAATTTTTAAATTTATCGTATTATTACAGCGTCCAGACCAAATCGTCTTAGAGTTTTAGGAAATATCCTGCAGATGTTGCTGCCATCGGCTCTTTGGATTTCAGTATCATTTGACATTTAAGGAACCCAATATTTTAGCACCTTATTGAGTATCACTGTGATAGCCGATTTCCAGACTACATATTCTAGGCGCTATAGTTAGGCTATTTAGCCAATAGCTAATAGCTAATAATAGTGTATAACTAGTTAATAGCTAATATCTAACAATAGTGCTACTTAACTGACAAACAGCTGATAACAGCGTTAGGTAACTTGCTAACAACTAACAATAGCTTTAGTTATTTAGATAAAAGCTAAAAGTTAATAGCTAATAAAAATATTAGTGAATTAGCCAATAGCTAATAATTGCGCTGGCTTAATAGCTACTAGTTAATAAAAGAGTTAGTATATTAGCTAAAAACAAATAATAGCGTTATTTAATTAGCTAATATATAGAGATTGCGTTAGTTAATTAACTAATAGCTAATAATAGCGTTGGTTAAATAGCTAACAGCCAATAACAAGCTTTAGTTAAATAGAAGATAGCTATCACGTAACAGCTAATAGCTAACAGATAACAGATAACAACTAAAATGTAATTAGTTTTAATTAGCGTTATCTAATTAATTACTAGCAAATAATAGTGTCATGCCTAATCGCTAAGAGTTCAAGAAAATAAAGCTATTATACGTATTTAGCCATTCAGAAATAAATCACATTTAACGCTTTAAAATTATCTAAAATGTCCTTGAAATTATCTAAAATGTCCATTTCGTATGTGGAGCTGAAAAAAATGATGTAACAGAATAATACGTTAGATTACAATGTAAAAGATTGAAATGTATTTTTGAGTTCATCGTTACGAAAGCTTTCACGATATACAAAGAAAATTTTTTTTTTCAAGTAACCTATTGTCTCCTCTACATTTTTCCTAAAAATATATGTGAATGTTTAATAATCTGTAAATATGTGGGTTAATAGTTATTATTACTTCCGCCAATTTTAACTTTCCACATTCCATAGTTTACGAGTAAAATGGCTGTGACAGACACACAGACACAGGAGTGATCTTATAATGATTCCGTTTTACTTTTTACGTACGGAACCCTATAAATAAGGACCATTGCAGATTCTAATCCCGTGCAAGCACTGCTACAAAGTCTCTAATAAACAGTTAATTAAAAAACTGTAGAATTTGTCATATAATTTCAGGTCCTGGAATATTATTTAATTAGACTCATTACTGAATCCAATAATCTGCAATCGTTGCTAAAAAATCTAAAAAAAAAACTGTTAATTAAAAACAGTGATATTTATCAGATCGTGACAGTCTGTTTCATAATATTATTTAATCAGAGAAATCAAAATTATTGCAAAAAATTATTTTTATCTACTCACCTGGAAGCCGTGCTAAAAAAAAATAAAAAATCCCTGCCGGCCCGGCCTACAGGCAGAGGTAGATTTCGAAGTTAAGTATACTAATTTCACCAACAAAAACTTAATCATTATTAGATATAAATCCACTTTAACAGTTTTATCTGTCTGCTTTTGACGAGATATTATTTACTTTTTATAAAATAGCTGGTTTTATCAGAATCATGTTAAGGCGATATTAAAAAAATATTTTTCCATACTCAACAACTCGAAATTTTCTGGCACATTTTCAGATTAATTTTTAATAAAAAAAAATATGAAACATGCCTGACATGATTTTTGAAAAGATTTATAAGCGACCTGTGTTTTTATTTTTCTTTCAATTAATTAAAACTTGATTAATAAACAATTATTTTCTCAGTAGGGCAATATTTTTCGTTTCTAACACAATTGTTTCGGGAAATTCTGTTCAAAATGTCCACTTTGACATCATTTCTTGAAATATATTCTGCCTCTATCAAAAAATCGATCATTACTGTACATTATATAGTTTCTGAATAAGAGAATCTAGCAATTGGATGCGTTTGAGAGCAAAAATGAACTTAAAAATGAGTAAGAAAATAGACAGTTAATAGCACCCATAATAAGATGATTTTTTTCTTCAACCGCTATGTATTTTTAATTTGTTTTTGCTTTAAGAATTGACCCTATCAAAAACTTGTCTATAGAAATGTTGAAGACAATATTAAGAAGATATATGATAAATTCATGGAGATTTTACATCTTGTGAATTGACGCAGTTATGAAAATTTTTCTACTTCAACCCACCTTTTTTGTTTTCGTTTTTAATTTTTTTGCGGTACGAATTGGTCCTATCAAAAACTTGTGAATATAAAAGTTGTAGATAATATTAAGAAGATGTATAATAAAATTATTGGATTTGATATTTTGAGAATTGACGAAGTAAGGAATTTTTTTCTCCCAAAAATCCTATTTTTAGCGCCCCTTGAGCCTATTTTAAATTTTATCAAAAATCTGTGATGCATGAATTTTTGGCGCTATTTTTAGAAGTAATAAAAACTTTAAACTGATTTGATATGTACAAAAATTAAGAAGTTATGGGGGTTTTTCGGTTTTCACAAAACCCCTCCCTATTTCCATCCCCTTTGTCTGCTTTTGCCCATTAACGAACTTGACCGAGATTTTATGTCCCTTGATTTTATGTATCAGTTTGGAATAGATTTGTGCAGAATTGCGGAAGTTATCGTGTCCAGAAGAAAGTGATAACATAATTGCTTCGGGAAATTCCGTTCAAAATGCCCACTTTGACATAATTTCTTGAAATATATTCTGCCTCTATCAAAAAATCGATCATTGCGGTACATTATATAGTTTCTGAATAAGCGAATCTACCAATTAAATGCGTTTGAGAGCAAAAATGAATTTAAAAATGAGTCAGAAAATAAGCAGTTTGGATTTGAGTGCATCCTTAATGCAATGATTTTTCCAACACAATCCGCTTCGGGAAATTCGGTTCAAAATGCCCACTGTAACAGCATTTTTTTAAATATATTCTGTCTCTATCAAAAAATCGACCATTACAGTACATTATATAGTTTCTGAGTAAGAAAACGTACCAATTGGAAGCCTTTGAGCGCAAAAATGAATTGTAAAATGAGTCAGAAAATACGCAGTTTGGATTTGAATACACCCTTACTTACATGATTTTTTTCTTCAACCGCTATGTATTTTTAATTTATTTTTGCTGTAAGAATTGGTCCTACACAAAACTTGTCTATATAGATGTTGTAGACAATATTAGGAAGATATATGATAAATTCATGGGGAAATCTTTTCAATTGACGGAGTTATGGATTTTTTACTTCTTCAAACCCCCTTTTTGTTTTCGTTTTTAATTTTTTTTTTTTGCGGTACGAATTGGTCCTATCAAAAACTTGTGAGTATAAAAATTGTAGATAATATTAAGGAGATTTATAATAAAATTAATTGGAATTGATATCTTGAGAATTGACGAACTTATGAATTTTTTTCTCCCAAAAACCCTATTTTTTGCGCCCCTTGAGCCCATTTTTAACTTTATCAAAAATCTGTGATACATAAAATTTTGGCCCTATTTTTAGAAGTAATAAAAACTTTAAACTGATTTGATATGTACAAAAATTAAGAAGTTATGGGGGGTTTTCGGTTTTCACAAAACCCCTCCCTATTTCCATCCCCTTGGTCCGATTTTGCCCATTAACGAACTTGACGGAGATTTTATGCCCTTTGATTTTATGTATCAGTTTGGAAGAGATTGGTGCAGAATTACGAAAGTTATCGTGTCCAGAAGAAAGTGATATATATATATATATAGATAGATAGATATATAAAGTTTTTTACTGAGGGTGGTTTTGGGTTCTAGGAGTCATGATCGGTGTAGATCTGCAAACAAATTTCAGAAATTCGAACATAGGAACGATCCCAATAGGTAGTATTTCATACGAAATCTACCTAACACTGAAAAAAAAACACACTAAAAAAAAAAAACTTACACTTCCGCGTTCAAAGTGCTACACTAATTGCAAGCTAAAAAGGGATCACTAATTTAGATGTGAAAAGTTACTCTAAGAGCATACAGAAAAGTATCAAAACAGAAAAAAAGTTATAAAGAAAAACAATTAATTTTCGAAGAAATTTGCTACTAGTTATTCGCTAGAAGCAATTGGCATTATAAGTCGAAAAAGAAAAGTTCTGCAATGTATATGCTTTTTTAACGTTCATATCCGTGAAAGAACATGAGACAACAACGTCTAATCAAAGAATTAATATCGATTTAAACATTATGAAAGTCAAATCTTGTGATAATATACACTTACAATATGAAAACAAAGTTAGTTTTCTATTTATTTGCGATATTTAAGCAAATCTTGGAATTGATTTCGTTTGGAGTATAAAACTTCTGAAATGTTTAAAAAATTACAGAACAATAATAAAAAAAAAAGCGTAATTCCATGTAGTTTGTATTTTTACATTCCATCCAAAAATTAAAAAAAAATGAAAGTACAAATTTACAGTAAGGATAGTTCAGTATTATATGAAAATATTTTTAAAATGAGGTTTTAAAGTAAACAGAAAAATGAAATATATAACTTTAAAAGCATGGAACATTTTAGTTAAAAAATGCATTTTTATCATTTATATTATTTTTGTTATTATAGATCCAAGAGAGCTGCTATTGGTTTTATTTAAGAACATTGAATTTTCGATCTATGTTGTATTTATTTATATGCACTTGAATTCGCACTTCGCCTACCTATAATCCATCTGTTTTCGTTTAGATATACACACGTTTAAATTTGTAATAGATAGTCGTACATATTCTCACATACATTGTTGAATAAACAAAAATTAGTGGCGATATGCAAAAAAGTTTATACTTATGAAAATTTTGAGTGGAACAACGGGACTGTGAATAAAGAAGAATTGACACATCTTCAAATTGATGATGCTTCAATTGTGATCTTATAATGGATCCGTTTTTACTTTATAAGTACGGAACCCTAAAATGTATATGGATAACATATAATGCACTTTTAAAAATTAATCTTAAGCATTAAATGAACGATTTTTATAGTTCCAGAAATATACGTAGTGAAAATATCTTTGAAAAATGCATTAAATGTTATCTTTGTCCCTTTGTTTGTTGAAAAGCTCGGGAAACCTTTTTGGCGCCAAGCCATTCAATACAACGTGTTCGATATCCATTTATATTCTAATGCATAGAATTTTCCGTAAAGATTTGGGAAAATTTGTATGCAGAAACATTAGTAACCTGATCTTTTTTTTTTCGTTCTTTTTTATGTTCCATGTGAATCAGAAAAGTTTTATGTTTTCTCACGCAAACAGAAATTGTAATATAAATGGAAGTTTTTAAACGTAAAATATTTATACCCCTGACAATTGTTGGAGATTTAGAATTGGTTTTTCTTTTCATTATAAAATACTTTAAATAATTAAAAACATTATATTAATAATATAAGTTATTTATATGTCGCATAAATTCTGGAATAATAAAATATCTGGAAAATGTCCGTACACATGATTTCTATTTTGCTTTAATATAGCACGGAAGCACATAAAAACATGAAATTTATAATGGGATATTCGCATTATAGTTCTTCAACATTGACAGTTCGTTTTTCTTCGTCTCCAAAACTGTAGGATCGTCACATATTTGGTTGCAATTAAAGTCTATAAAATAAAATATTCCCTAAATTAAATCCTTTAGAAATTTAAATAACTTTGATAAACAACTAACTAAAAATGTCTTCTTTGACTGAATTCACTTAACTTTTAAATTCACAGTGCAACTTATGATTTACTTGATCTTTCTTTGACATTTGGGCTTTCTATTGGTCTTTTGTTGAACTATCATGCGTTACGTACAGTCGTGGAAAAAAAAAAAAGTAAACACCCCCTACTAACTCCTCAACAAATTATCGTAGACGAAAGTTACTGGTACCGGACGATTGGAAATAAAGTCTACTTTTAAATGGTGTGTTTAAAATTTGCTTAGGGGGGCATATACATATTAAAACGAATTCAAACTTCCTTTTTTTCAATGGCAGTACCCAAATTTAACGAGATATTTCAAATTTTCGGTTCAAAATATGCCTAGAAACCAAATTTCAAGTCATTCGAATGATAAGTTTTTGAATTATAGACATTCAAAATTTAGTACTTCTAATGTTAAATTACATTTTCATATTTTTATTTATATCTCCTGAAATTATGCTCCTAATGAGCTAATTTTTTGTTTAGCAATAATACTAATATACCCAAACATAAATACGTTGAATTTGAAATTTTTTTAATTTTATGATATGAATTATGAATTATGAAATTAATATTCGAAAAAATTATGAATTGCAACATACAATTTTTTTGATGGATTTAGATTTATTAAGTCCTGCTTTATGGAAATCCCAAATTTCACATTTTTCTTCCAAGTAGTTTTCAAATTATGTTTAAAAAACGGCAAAATGATGGTTAAGGGGCCGTCTATGATAGAAGTGAGTAAATTTTTGAAATTTATTCTGCTATCCTGTAATCAAACAGGTTTCATTGACGCTTAAACGTGCCTTGATCAAGAAGGCGGCTCTCTCGGTTAACAATGGAGTACCGAACTTCAATTTGGATACAGCCCTTAAAATACGCTCGTTTTAAAATAATTAATTTCTCGGAAACTTATGGCACGAATTGCATAAAAATTTGTTTATAGGCTAATTGGAAGGTGTAGAGTTCATTTATGCTGTCTGAATTGTGTACTGCTATTCAAAAAAACAAAGTTATGGTTCGTTTTATATGTAGATGCCCCCTTAAACAAATTTTATATACATCAATTAAAAGTAGACTTTATTTCCAATCGTTCGGTATCAGTAACTTTCTTCTACGATAATTTGTTGAGAAGTTAGTAGGGGATGTTTACTTTTTTTTTTCCACGACTGTACGTGTGATAACATGCCTTTATTGTCGTGAAGTCTGTTTTTGTTCTGATTTGTTATCACGGGGAGGTAGGGTTGTCGGTTTGAAAGTTTAGGCCGTAAGTTGTGCGTTTTTAGGCCTATCGTACGGTGTACGTTTAAATTTAACCCGTAAGGCGATTTCTTCCGTTTTTCTACCACATCTTGCTTTTGATAGTTTCAAAATGTTTTTCCTTTTTTAGTTTTTTAATGTTGAAAATTGTAAGGTTTTTTTTTTCATTATTACTTTTTTCAATCGTTACAACAAGAAAGTGTTGGATTTGCGAAAAATTTCAACTTCCGGTTTTCGATGGATTTATACATTTTAGAAGATCCTGAACATGATTTGATGTTTTTTAGAAAATGTCTATCTGTGAGTCTATATGTGACAAAAATTTTGTGGGCGCTCTATCTCATTCTCAAGAAAAAATGCACAGAATTTCACAAAACTTTAGATTCAGTTAGATCTTGATATGATCTGGTGTTGATTACTTTTTGGTGTAAATCGCGCAGCAAGTGGCGCTGCTATGCTGCATTTTTCACGATTTCAACAATAGCTATATCTCAAGAACTAACGCACGGATTTTCATCAAACTTCAGATTCGTTTAGTCCTTGATATTATTTGTTGCTGATTACGTTTTGTTGAAAATCACCCAACACAAGGCTAATCGCCAATCGCAATGCTATGCTGCATTATTCATTATCGCAATTGCTTTGTCTCAAGAACTAAAGCACGAATTTACGTCAAACTTCAGATTCAGTTAGTCACAGATATAATTCAGTGATGTTTAGTTTTTGCTGTAAATCTCCCTACACGTAGCGATGGTATGCTGCATTTTTCACGATTTCCGCAAATCTGAAGAACTAATGCATGAATTTTCATGAAGCTTCGGATTCAATTAGTCCCTAGTATAAGTTGGTTGTAATTATTTTTTAATGTAAATCGCCCAACAGTTGGCGCTGCTATACAAAATTATTTACGATTTCCTCAATAGCTCTATCTCAAAAACTATTGCACGGATTTTTATCAAACTTCAGATTCAGATAGAAGTTAAACTTTTGATGACTAGAAATCGGTGCAAATCACCGAACCGGTGACGCTGATATGTTGCATTTTCAGGAAGTATTAACATGTATGATATAGAAAAAAGATTTGGGATTGCTCCATCCGACTAGTATTTATTGGTAAGCCGCCAGTGCATACAGAATACTTCAGTCGCGAACTTCTTTTTTCTATGTTATTTGCTTTCCTAATTAAATTATGTTTTGAGTAAATTGTACACAATTACACAACTTTAATTATTATTTTTAATAAATTTGATGTTTTTTACTTCTACGCAACTACTGGACATTATAATAAACAATTATCATTAAAAGTTGTCAATTAGGATATGGCAGGCCTTGTCACATACAGTACGTCACCGATGTTTCTCTGTCGCAAACAATCGTCTGTGTTTATCAGATGTTAAAATAATATATTATAATATATTTCAATGGGATTTTTTTAGCAAAATTTTCGCAAACGATGCAATTTTAAAGCCCTCCACATGTTATTTGTTCAAAATTCTATATATTAAGGGGTAACTTCATACATTCTACAACAAAGGTGTAATTCTGTTTTTAAATGTTAGTTTATTATATTTCTCAGATTACTAATAAAGAGCACAATAAAGAAAAATACGTGTTTCTAAATCTACAGAAATATAATATAAGCAGAAAAAAAAACCAGTAACCTTTTCTGAAATCATTAATTTGAAAAGGAATTTTTATTTTTAAAATCCCCAGAAACCAATATATTTTCGAAATTTAAGGTAACATTTCTAAAAACTAAGTTTATTTTGTTGTCACCGAATTTCGGAAATGGTCCCGAGTAGTTTTTATACTGTATTAGTCAATTTTCTCAAACTGTAATATCGGTTTTTAAAGTGATATCCATTTTCAACTAAACATTTTCATCTGCGTAAAACGCAGCAAAAGTTTATACATGCAAAAGTAACAAATACGAGGGTGGTTCAATAATTATTGTCCCGAGTGTGTATAAAATATTTGTACTGCGATGGCTTATGTGGAATATTTAAGCCTAATGTCTTAGGTGCCTATATACTCAATTTCAGAACTGTAGCTGTTATATTAATATTTTTTTTCCGTTTATGTTGTTAGAGGTCACATGAGACGTAGCTACTGTTATTTGGACTCGGGATCATAGTGATGTAGCCCCGTCTCATCGACTGTCACAAATCTATCACAGATCTGCTTCAGGTCTGGCCCCAGGCCCTGATTACCGAATAGGCACGAGAAACACGTACTTCCCTTAGAAAAATTTGAAGGGGCCCGAAATTGAGAAAACAGGGGACTCCAAATTTTATATTGGACCAATTCCATTCCAAAATTCTATCTAATTTCTTTTCGAATTATATTAACTCATTTGTATATAGATCTATATATATATATATATTTTCAAAAAGTGTTCCATAAAAGTACATTTCATAACAAATTAAATCTTCATGTAATAAAACCATTTCAACCACATGATGACAATCCTTCAGTTTGTCCATTATTTTAGATGTATATTTATTTTATTTATATATTGAAAAGGAATATTACTGAATTTGGCTTATATAGACAGCATAAAACTTTAATCATTTAAACTATTGACAAAATTGGAAGAAATATTTCAAATTATTGATATTTATGTTGCGCATACATGCTGAATTCAACCTTATTATCCAACTAACATATTTATAATAAAACCATGTAAAATCATTTTTGCATATTTTTCTTGATTGTATCCAATTTTTGTGCATTTAAATAGGGGAAAACATAAAAAAGTTTTTCATGAACTGAACTGATCTATTCTTTGGAATTATATTTGTAGCATTCGCGAATTTCCGGGTATGTCGAATTTAAATTAATGTTTAGATTTTAAATTAATGTCTCTTCTCGAATGAAAGGGTGCCCCGAAATGACACTTGTGCTTCCCATAGCTTCAGAGGTTAATCGGGCCCTGTCTGGCCCCATAAGCTCCAAACCAATTTTTCTCCCCAACCCCCTCCCTTTCAAGCTAGGTGCCACCCCTCACACCTAAAACGAAAGAAAAATATGTTAATAGAGAAGCTACGTTTCTCAAATTGAGCATACAGGCATCTAAGACATTAAACCTCAATATTCCATATCAACCATCGCAATACAAAATATTTTATACACACTCGGGACAATAATAATTGAACACCCTCGTAATTTTAAAATTTTCAATAACAATACACAATTTCCGGAAAATATTTTTTATACCCGAAAATATTTGTACTGCGATGGTTTATGTGGAATATTCAAGCCTAATGTCTTAGATGCCTATATACTCAATTTCAGAACTGTAGCTGCTATATTAATATTTTTTTTTCGTTTTTCGTGTGAGAGACGTGGCTATTGTCGTTTGGACTCGGGATCACAGTGATGTAGTCCCGTCTCATCGACTGTCACAAATCTATCACAGAACTGCTTCAGGTCTGGCCCCATAAGCTCCAAATCAATTTTACTCCCCAACCCCCTCCCTTTCAATCTAGGTGCCAACTCTCACACCTAAAACGAAAAAAAAAATAGGTTAATAGAGCACCTACGTTTCTCAGATTGAACATCCATGCATCTAAGACATTAGGCTTTGATATTCCACATCAATCATCGCAGTACAAAATATTTTATACACACTCGGGACAATAATTATTGAACCACTCTCGTAATTTTAAAATTTTCAATAACGATACACAATTTACGGAAAATATTTTTAATGCCCGAAAATATTTGTACTGCTATGGTCAGGGGTAGGAAAATGCATCATTTTACTCGCCACTTACGAGTGAATTTTCTAACCGGGCGAGAGAATTTTTAAGTAGTTTTTGAAAACTGCAAACTATAGAGATATGCCGAAACCCTTTTTTTTTTAGTAGTTAGCTATATTTTTCAATTTTCCTAATTAAGGCGATGTCAACATGGTACTAAGTTCTATTTTATATTAAACTTTCATTTCTTGTTTATATTTTTTAAATTTATAGGGAAGAAAAATATCAAAATGCATTATAGTAATGGTAACCAACTATTTTTGAGTTGCGTAATTTTGCCATAAAAATTTTCAACTGTACATAGCATTTTACTGGCTGGTGAAATAAATCCTTGACTGGTAAGATTTTCTAAAAATTATTGGTTATGGTTGATGTAGAATATTGAAGCCTAATGTCTTAGATGCCGCTCAATTTCAGAACCGTAGCTACTATATTAACATATTTTTTTTCATTTTAGGTGTGAGATGAGGCACCTAGCTTGAAAGGGGGGGGGGGAGTTAGGGGGTGAAAGGCTAGTTTGGAGCTTATGGGGCAGACCTGAAGCAGTTCTGTGATAGATTTGTGACAGTGGATGAGACAGTTCTACATCGCTATATTCGAATGGCACACGACAGCCCCATTAGCTCCAAACCAGCCTTTCACCCTCTTCCCACGCTTTCAAGGTAGGTGCCACATGTCACACATAAAACGAAAAAAAAATTATTATAGCAGGAACGGTTCTGAAATTGAGCATACAGGCATCTAAGACATTAGGCTTCAATATTCCACATCAACCATCGCAGTATAAATATTTTATACACACCGGGGACTATAATTATTGAATCACCCTCGTAAATATTAATTTTACTGTCAATGCAAATGCTGTTTATTTATTATGCATGTCTATAAAAGATGTTCGTTGAACATGAAAATGTTCAGTTGAGAATAGATTTGAACATTTTTGGGAATTGACTTAGTCTGGAATTGATTAAAAGATTTATATTAGGTTGAAAAAAGCTTTTTAGTAAACTAAAGAAGCTATTAGGAAACATTTCCGAAAATCAATGGCATCAGAAGAAATTCCATTTATTTAACTTTTACTAAACTTTTTTTATAAATATTTCTATAAATCTCAAAAATAAATTGGTACCTGTGGTTTTTTAAGATAAAGAAAGCTTTTCGAAATCATGGGTACATCGAAATAAGTTAATGTGTATTTTCGTTTGTCGTTGTATTATATTTTCTTAGATCAATAAACTTTTGTCTTTTAAAAAAAAGTTTATTAACATGTGGATTTTATAAAAAAATCATTTTCATGCCATTTTTTTTTTTTTTAACAACTGTCTACTAGATTAAACAAGAAATATAAAATCATGCGTCAAGCATAGACACACTTTCCAACACATTCAGCATAATATAACAAAACCACTTTAGTTGAAAATTTCCCTTCAGCTATTTCCTTTAATAAGGAGGATGGTACGTGAATACTTTTGTGAAGCCCAGTATATGAAGTATAGAATTTATATATAACGAGTAACATGCAAACAAATTATTAAATTTAACAGTGCATACCGAATTTCAAACCATACATTCTTTTGTGTGTCCCTGTAAAGGAATAAAAAATGCTATGAACCCCCTGTTTTAAAGTGATCGTAGGGAAATTCAGTGATTTATATCAGTTTCAGTACATTTGAAATAGCTTAATGTCATTAAAACTCTTTGCAAACGATTTTTCCCGATATACCACAATGTAATGGAATACTTTTGAGTGCCCTGTAAATGAAGTATTAATCTTGCATACTTCATATATAATACCAAACATGCTTTAGAGACCCCTTACGGCGTGGACAAACGGACAAAGGGACAGACGAACAGACAAAACGAATGCATAAACACTTTTCAACTTCGTTGGAAAGTGTTTAAATAATCGTTGAAGAAAATATTGATATGGTTATTTTAAATAATAGAACAAAAAACTGGAGAAAATCGTTTCTCATTAAAATTCAAGGAGCATTTTTTTAGAAAATAAAACGTTTTAAATATGCTTAAAACTTTCACAACTTTGTTAATATGAATTTTTATTTCATATATTTTTAATTCATGGTACAGAAAATTCGTTTGAAGAATTTCTTGCTGGAATAAGATTAATAATTAAAAAATAAATTTTAATGTCCATCATCCTCTTATGCATGAAAATGACATTTGTATTAAAGAACAACATATTTTTAATTAAACTCTGATTATAATTAATGATTTATTTTAACAAATAATATGATTATTTATTTGTTAAAAAATTAACTTTGTAATTTCTTTAATGAAATACTCGCTTTACTTTGATTAAAAATTTACTCCGAGTAATACTTTACTGGTACCTCTAGCGAAAACTTTTCAATATATTTTATGGATGAAATGTCACGATCTTTAAAATTTGTATGAGATATTTAAGACAAGTTAAATACAGTTTAAATTTCCGTAAATTGAATTGAAATTGTAAGTGTTTGTGTTAAAAAGGGTTAAAGATGGCATTAGCGAAAATAATATTAAAAAAAAAAGTTAATAGTTTAAAATATTTGTTCAATGTTAATTTCTTGATATTTTATGCAATCCAGCTTTAATGTGTAAACTAATATTAATGTGAATAGAAGTTTCTCTTAACGATGAAACTTCTTATTTATTGTAAATAACAAAATTGTGTGAATTGTTACTTGGTTTATACAGGATGAGTGATAAGTCTCTATACAAAAAGGTGAAGGCGCTGATTAAAATGGTTTCATATGATGCTACACTTACAGGATGTTTTCCACATGTCTCACTTCTATGTTGAAACAGAACGATAGTTGCTCTAACGAATTTTAGTAAACAAATGACAACATTTCTACTAATGTAAATAAGTGCGAGTAGTAAAGTCAAAACTACGTCCACTACTAACCATATCACAATATTAAAATATTTATTTGCTTAAAAGACGTTATAAAAACACATTAAAAGTAAATTAAAAATCTATTAAATAAGTGCGAGTAGTAATTTGATGATTTTTTTTCCATTTTTCATATGCATTTGTAATTTTCTGTTATACATTCTGATGACGACTCAGTAAAAGGGTTCAAACATGTAAATATAGATGAAGTAAAATAATGCTATAAAAAGTGATAAAATAACTTTATTAAGATTGACGATCGTTTCGTCGCACAAACGGCGACATTTTCAAAATCATCCACGATCGAAAATATTTTCACATAACTTAAAAAACAATAAACATAGTAAATAATGTCACGAGACATGATGCTTAATGAAAAACATTGCAAACATAAAATTAAATTAAAATTAAATTAGCTATTTGTGAGCGTGGATTAATTTTCATATAATTTAACAAAGCAATAATATTGTAAACCATGTCACGAGACAACATGCATAATGAAAAACATTGCAAAACATAAAATAAAATGTAAATATAGATTTTTAATTTACTTTTAATGTGTTTTTATAACGTCTTTTAAGCAAATAAATATTTTAATATTGTGAACATTACTATTGTTATTTGTTGACTCCTATTATGAGGTCCTTAATCTTCCAGATCTGCTTGCATAGCCGACATAGCCTGTGCTTTTTAATTTCTTGATATTTTCGGGGCGGTTTATCTGCGTTCTGTGCGTTGCATTGAAGTTACACGCTACATGGCGGTATGTGCCACTTCAAGTCAACAGAATAATGGCAATCCGTTCTTCTTTCGTTAGTGGCATATCTTTTCTATTGCTTCAATTTCCTGCAAAAGAACAAGTAATATAAAAATTTTGTTTTTAAAGTCAATTCCCTAAAGCTAATATTAGTTTTTGTTGCATTAAAATATCTCAATTTGTTGATTTTCTATAAGCAAGTAGGTTTGCAATGGAAGTCTATGGGAATTTGGCGAAATATTAGAGATATCGTCAAGTTGGCGTCATTTCGCTCGTCAATTTAAATAGTAATGTACTTGCTCACAATAAATTATCATATATATTGAATTAAAGAAATACTCTACAATTCGTAAGAACTATAGACAATTTATTTTGTTTCAGCAATTTAATTTATTTGTGATGTGTTGTAAATATGCAAGCTAATCTGAAAAATGAGGCTAAATTTACTTCCAACGAAATACATTACAGAGTTAAAGGTACATGTAAATATTATACAGACATACATACAATAAATACAGTAAACCCAACTGGAGTGAAAAATTAGCCAGAGCCAGGCATTAGCCATTTCACTCCAGTTGGGTTTATTGTATTTATTGTATGTATATCTGTATAACATTTATATATACCTTTAACTGTTGAATGCAGGCGTTATTTATGTGTGTATGTGTGTTTTAATATATATTGTAGTATGTGTGTTTTATTATACATTACAGAGTGTTTATCGTGATCTATTTTTCTTCGAATTAATCGCGATTAATTGGTATAGTCATAACTCAACGTGGACTCCATTCCTAGAACACGATCATATGCTCATTTTACAACATCATTCTGAAAACCATCTTCCTGTTTTTCAAAAAGGTGACCCCGAAGCTGAGAATTTATGTGATAAAATAAAAAACAATCTCATGGAGCTATTCAACTTGGCATGGAAAATGTAAATGTCAGCATGGAAAATGTAAATGATATCATATTTTTTCCTACCTCAATGATGTTTAAAACGTCACGTGTGCTTATCATCCTGATGTAAGTGCTGCTCGGAGGCAAGCAACTCGTGTTTATCTGGACGTTATCGTTAGGGTCTTTAAAACTATCACGTAATACTGGCAAGTAACAGATGTATGTTCAGGCGCTGCTTATTGATATAAATAATTCCATAACAATCCAGGAATGAAATAACAATTACTTTTTTTGCATGCTTTACAAATTTCGTTTTCTTTGAACACTTTACTTTCTTTGATACGTTTCTTTGACGCATCGCATTCTTTGATACATATGAGTGATACGTTGTTTTTTTCCACTACTTGCTTGCATGTTTGTTTTCAATAACTTTACAATGTAACCAACTTTCCTCATTAGTAATGATGTATTTCAAGAATGCTTTACAATTCAGCATTACCTGATCCTGAAATCAATAATCAAATCTATACGTTTATAAGACGAATTCTATTCAGGATTTTGCAATCAGTAAGCTTCTCATGTGTTGAAAATCATGCAGAATGATGAAGGCTATATTCACAAATTTATTTTATAGCCCTCTCTATCATTGTTACTGAAACATCCTTAGTAAAACTAATATTAGTTGTGTTAAACATAAAATCTTTCATCCAAATAGAAGTTTTACTCTAACATCCTTACTTACAATACGGTTCTTTCTCAAATTGTTTACGATACAATCACTCTGTTCACTTTAATGTAGAATCTTCACAATATGCCTGTTGAAATATTTCATATTTTTTTCTTATGGATATATCAAAACAAGCACAAATTATAGAGCTGAAAATTTCATACAATGGCTTAACAAATCTGTTCTCAGTTGACGCAGTCAGAACTAATGGTGACAACACAAGCCTGCGATGGTTGTGCAGCTATACATTTGATAATTCATTTTATATATTGTTTAGCGGTGAATCCGAAAATGACCTTCATTTTTAACAATCACGTCCGGATTTTTTTCAAATCGTAATTTTAAATGGTGAAAAGGTAAAAAAATAGAGAATATATAATTCTGAAAGGTACAGGAAATGGTTGTGTTGTTTAACTTTTCATAACAGATTTTTATATATTTTCTAGCTCTGAATTCGAAAATGACCTCCAGTTTTAACCATCAAGTTACGATTTTTTGCAAATCATAAATTTCAAAGTCAAAAACTAGCAAAATTCTGATACTATAAAATAGATGTGATGGTTGTGTTTTTTTTTAATTTTGCTAATTGATTTTTATGTACTTTTTACCACTAAATCTGAAAATAACCTTCATTTTTAACCATCACGTAAGAATTTTTCGCAAATCATAAATTTCAAAGTTAAAAAGTAAAAATTTTACAAAAAATCCTGACATAGTAAGAAATGAAGGCCATATTTGGATTCAGCGCTACAAAATACGTCAGAATCAATTATCAAAAGCGAAGCAATGTGACACAACCCACATTTTGCAGGCTTGTGCTATCTGACTCGCGTCCTGAGAATGCTTAATCCATCTCAGCATTCGATACATTATTATTTTCCGATTATGATACTTATCTTTAAATAAAACCAATGAAGACAACTTAAATCAATAAAATGTAATTTGCCAATTGTGTGGTAAAAGACATACGCTAGCATTTTTCGGTAACAAATTTGATTTTGGAACATACTGCAAAACTTTTTTAATTAAAACATCTGTCGATAAAGTAAATAATATATGTATATACTTTTCCTGCATGCTTTACAAATTTCGCTTTCTTTGGAGAGAGGTACGTTGTTTTTTTTTTCACTTGCTTGCATGTTTGTTTTCAATAACTTTAAAATGTAACTAACTTTCCACATTAGTAAAGATGGATTTCAAGAATGTTTTACCTGATTTTGAAGTCAATAAACACATCTATCCACATTTACAAGAGGAATTCTATTCAGGAGTTTGCAATCAGTACTCGTCTCATGTGTTAACAGTCATGCAGAATGATGAAAGCTCTATTATCAAACTTATTTTATAGCTCTTTCTCTCAAAGTTACCGCAAAATCTTCAATAAAACTGTATTAGTTTTGTTAATCATAAAATCGTTCATCCAAATAGAAGTTTTACTCTAACTTCTTTATTTACGGTTATTCCTCACATTGTTTACAACACAATCATTCTGTTCAGTTTAATGTAGAATCTTCACAATATGCCTGTTGAAATATTTCATATATTTTTCTTGTGCATTTATCAAAACAAATACAAATTATAGTGATGAAAATTTCATACAATCGCTTACCAAATCTGTTCTCAGTTGGATGCTGTCTGAACTAATTGTGACTACACAAGCCTGCGATGATTGTGTTGTTAACTTTTGATAATTGATTTTATGTATTTTTTAGAATTTGTATTTTGTATTTTTTTTTCATTCTGAAAATGACCTTCATTTTTAACAATCACGTCAGGATTCTTTTTAAATCGTAAATTTAAATGATGAAAAGGTAAAAAAAAAAAAAAAAAAAAAAAAAAAAAAAAATAGAGAATATATAATTCTGAAAGGTACAGGAAATGGTTGTGTTGTTTAACTTTTGATACCAGATTTTTCTTTATTTTCTAGCGCTGAATTCGAAAATGACCTTCATTTTTAACCATCAAGCCAGGATTTTTTGCAAATCGTAAATTTCAAAGTCAAAAACTAGTAAAATTCTGATACTATAAAATAAATATGAGGGTTGTGTTTTTAAAATTTTGATAATTGATTTTTATGTACTTTTTACCACTGAATATGAAAATAACCTACATTTTTATCCACCACGTTAAAATGTTTTTCGTAAATGCAAATCGTAAATTTCAAAGTTAAAAAGTAAACATTTTACAAAAAATCCTGACGTGATGCGTGGTAAGAAATGAAGGCCAAATTCGGATTTAGCGCTACAAAATACGTAAGAATCAATTAGCAAAAGCTAAACAATATGACGCAACCCAAATTTTGCAGGCTTCTGCTATCTGTCTCGCGTCCTGAGAATGCTCAATCGATCTCAGTCTTCGATACACTATTATTTTCAGTTTAGTATACTTACCTTAAATAAAACCAATGAAAGCAACGTATTTCAATAAAAATTAATTTGCCAATTGTGTGATAGAAGACATATGCCAGCATTTTTCAGTAACAAATTAGAATTTGGAACATACTGCAAAACTTTTTTTAATTAAAACATCTTGTTAAAAGATTTTGTTAATTAAAACATCTTGACAAATTAAATAATGCGTGTATATTTTTAAATAACCTGAACGTGTAACCTGCTAGTTGTTAACTGCCTATACATTTTATGAAAAGATATATTTGATATAAAACATTTGCATACACATGTAAGTAAATAGTTTCTGCAAATATCATTTTTGTAAACAAATACTAGCAAAAACATCAGAAAACATTTTACAAGAATCAATACGCATTTGAGTTTCAAAGCGTTCCAAAAAGTATATATTTTTATGGCAACGAATGTCTTTAAGCCGATAGAGAACGATAAAAAAAAATTTCGTACACAGAAATCAATATATGTATTTGAATTTTACCATTTGTAAAAAAAAAAAAAAAAAAAAAATGAATTTTACACAGCTGTTTATATAGTATATTCTTGAAATTGAATTTCTTAGAATTTTATGCTGAAAAGGATTTGCGGGTGCAAATAACAACCTTTTGCCTATTTGATATATTGCTGTTTGCCTATAATAAAAAGTGCGTATATTTTTCTTACGCGAAAAAAATCTTAAAGAAACAAAAAATAAATTTTATCACTCAGATGAAATATGTATGTTTATAATCGTCTAAATCTCTTCGTATTGAATATAAATGTATGCTAATACTATGTTTTTAAAATAAGTATTTGATAAAAAAAATTCGGTAAATCATGAGTTCCGCAGCTACTGGACTCAAGTTCATCTTTTTATGATGTTGCAATGGTCAATGAACAATGTAAAGGTTTTATGTTTATAAACGTATGTTTTTGTGTAAAGTTTTTGTGGAAACTTTGTATTTTGTGTAAAAATTGTAAATTTACCTGGAATAAACGGAATATTTCTTTTTTACACTTATATGTTGATCGTGATAGCAGGTTAGCTCTTTGATTATGATCTGTGTTTTTTTAGGCACCTCACGTTGGGGACACTGCCGCTCCGGACAACCCTACTGGGAAAAATTTTGAATCACTTTACAGCCCTTAAATACTATGTTCTTTAAATTTATATACTCCCCCACCCCGCTTCCCGAAGCAAATGGTCTGAAAGGACAATGATTATGTTTCGTTTCTAAATATTGTTTTAGTGCTACTTATTGCCCGTTATGGGCAGTTGGAAGTCAAATTCGTGAAAATAGACCTTCTTTTTAACATTTTGAATCTTTCATTTTCCCTCTTTCGAATGATATATTACTTTCGTTTCTACGACAACAAGAAGTTAAAATATTTTAAATAATTCAACTTGTTTACATCATACATAAACATTACATACGTAAACTTTAAACTCAATTTTCTCAAAATGTTGCTTCATGAGCTTCGATGTACCTTTTTACAGAAACTGCTACATATTATTGTTTGAAATCTTGCTATAATATTTTACACATATCCCTGATGAATTTTTGTTACAAACATTCGTACAGAATTTTTATAAAAAAGTTTTTCTTTGGAAAAATGGACGTATTTTGTAACTAAAAAGTGGTTTTTATTAGAGACTTAAAAAAAAAATAACTAAAGAATATATGTTTATAAAATTGACTTCACTTTATTAGAAATTATTCATATTATGTATATAAAAAATTCAAGTGAATATCTTTGATAGTTTCTGAGAAAAGGTACATTAATTTAAAATGGCAGGTATAGGAGCTTCCAACTGCCCTTAATACACTGGCCTCCAAAAGTTAAGGTACAGGGACTGGATGCTTTCGATTGTACACTTCTTTTCGAATATCTACGAAAATTATTTGCGAATTGTTCTTGAACTTCTGGGATGTAAAGAACATGTTTGAATTCATATTTCTCGGTGAAGATTTAGTCGAGGGGAACAACTATAGGGCTAATAATAAATTTAGTAATATTTGCGATCACCTATGTAACAAAAAACGCTAGAAATGGTTTATCACGATGTTAAATGACTATGTGGGTCCTGTTCAACGTTTGTGTGCATTTGTATAAGCATAGCACTCATCTTCATGAAGATATTATTGTGTCTGTGAAAAATTGAAAAGTTTTTTCTTTATAGCATACACAGCTTTCAACCAAATTTAACATAACCTTCCGAAAACCTGACAAAGAACAGTAGCAACAGTATACTGCAATTAAAAGATGAATATATTGAATATTTGATGAGATATGGGCATTTTTTATGAAATAATTTTTAACTGCGCATGCGTGGAAGATTTCAAATTTTTTATTTCATAATTTGGTAGTCAGCTATTCTGGGCAACTTCTATAAAAATTCCAGTCAAATATCTCGAAATTTCACAAAGATAGGGGCGATATAGTGAGTTGCTTTCTAAAAATAGCTTTATTATAAGGGATTTTTCCACAATTTTTCAATCAGCTCACTATATCTTTCTGAGTTTTCATAATACTTGACTGGACTTTTTATAGAAGTTGCCCAGAATAGCTGACAACCAAATTATGAAATAAAAATTTTGAAATCTTCCACGCATGCGCGGTTAAAAATTACTTCATAAAAATGCCCATATCTCACCAAATATTCAATATATCCATGTTTTAATTGCAGTATACTGTTGCTACTATTCTTTGTCAAGTTTTCGGAAAATTGTGTTAAATTTGGTAGAAAACTCTGTATGCTAAACAAAAAAATTGTGAATTTTTCACAGACACAATAACATCTATGAGTGCTATTCGAGCTATGAGTGCTATTCGAGCTATGAGTGCTATTCGAATATGAGTGCTAAGCTTACGCAATTGCAATAGAAACGTTGAACAGGACCCAAATAGTCATTTAAGACAGCGACAAACCATTTCCAGCATTTTCTGTTGCATAGGTGATCGCAAATATTATTTTATTTTTTAAATTTATTATTAGCCCCCAAATTGTCTCCTCCCGACTAAATCTTCACCGAGAAATATGAAATCAAACATGTTCTTTACATCCCAAAAGTTCAAAAACAATTCGCCAATGATTTTCGTAGGTATTCGACAATCAGTGTACAATCGAAAGCATCCAGTCCCTGTACCTTGACTTTTGGACGCCAGTGTATAAATATTAGAAGTTACAGTAAAATTTTAACTACGTATTTTTTAATTAATATTGAATGGCACTAGGCTGAAACATTTGGGTTGTGTCATATTTTTTACCTTTTGATTATTGATTCTTATGTATTTTGTAGCACTGAATCCGAAAATGACCTTCATTTTTTACCATCACGCCAGGATTTTTCGCAAATCGTAAATTTCAAAGTCAAAAAGACAAATTGTAGCGAAAATCTGATACTGTAAAATAGATGTTTTGGTTATGTCATTTAACATTTTGTAATTGATTTTTATGTTTTTTTTTTTTTTTTTTTTTTTTTTTTTTTTTTTTTTGCACTAAATCCGAAAATGACCTTCATTTTTAACCATTACGTCAGGAATTTTCACAAATCGTAAATTTCAAAGCAATAAAGTTCAAAGTAAATATGAACCGCTGCCCCCACCTCTCATCGGACCCCTGAGCTATTTAGCTGTAATAATCTCTAGTATAAGCCAAAAATTTGAATGAATTATTGAATTAAATAAAATTAATTTGAATAAAAAGTGTTTTACATGTGCTTGGTAGGATCAGATTTTTGGTAATTTTTTTTGTTTTTTACTTTTTATCTTTGGAATTTACGATTTGCGAAAAATTCTGACGTGGTGGTTAAAAATGAAGGTTATTTTCAGATTCAGTGCTAAAATGTACATAAAAATCAATTATCAAAATTTAAAAAACACAACCATCACATCTATTATATAGTATTACAATTCCGCTACTCTTTGACTTTGAAATTTCCGATTTGAAAAAAATTCTGACATGGTGGTTAAAATGAAGCTCATTTTCAAATTCAGCGCTAAAAAAATATATAAATCAGTTATCAACAGTTAAGAAACACAACATCTCCTCTATTTTTCATTACCAGATTCTCGCTATTTTTTTATATTTCACTAGTGAAATTTACGATTTTCAAAAACTCCTGACGTGATAATTAAAAATGAAGGTCATTTCCAGATTCAGCGCTAAAAAATACATAAAAATCAACTACAGGATGTCCCAAAAAGGACCACATATTTTTTAAAATGAATAATTAACAAACGAATAGAATTATTAAAAAAATTTTGCAGGAAACGAATATGTGAAGTCTGGAATTTTGTTTAGAACTCTTTATTATAATAGTTCAAAATCTGACCGACAGATGGCGTTACAGCACATTTTGATGGCTATATGAACAAAAGGAGCATGCGTGAAGACCAGACAGAAGTAAACATGGTCAATGAGAGTTCAATAGTAACCATTTCAAGGGAAACAGTAGTTGTCGTTGCGTAAATTCTTCAAAATGGTGTATTCGTTGGCGATATAGCCACCAAAATCTGCTGAAGCGCCATCTGTTGGTCATATTTTGAACTATTATAATAAAAAGTTCTAAACAAAATTCCAGACTTCACACATTCGTTTCCTGCAAGAATTTTTTTAATAACTCTATTCGTTTGTTAATTATTCATTTTTAAAAATAGGTAGTCCTTTTTGGGACACCCTGTATCTAAAGTTAAACCTCACAAACATCGCAGGTTTCGTTATGCATTTATTCTAAATATTGTTTTAGTTCTATTTAGTGGCCATCAAGATAAATATTAGAAGTTACAGTTAAATTTTAACTACGTATTTTTTATTTAATGATAGAGAATGTGATAAAATAATTTTTAGTCACATCGATGCTATCAAAAGTTTTGATGCCAGATTAATAGCTCACAGGTACCTTTCTGTAAGCTATATTTAACTTTCACATATCATATCCATTAATATATCGGGCGTACATCTTCTTATACCCTCTTTCAGGTATTAACTGTTTATTCCCCGGCCGTACTTTAAAGTACCATTAAAATAACTTATAAAATCATTTAAGGCTGTTCTTAACTGCTCTGCTCAACAAAACGTTTTGACACATTTACAAATTCATTTTTTAACGGAAAGATATAAAATTGCAAAGCCTGACCCTGGAAGTGATTTGAAATCGAACTGTTTTTTCCATTTTTTGATCAATCAATTACCCATTGAGTTATAACCGTTTTCGATCACGTGACAAACATGTTTCTCGCCCGCTCTTGGGTGATTTTTCTACTTTTGTGCAGAAATTCAGTTCAAAACGTCCATTTTGACGCATTTTCTGAAAGATCTATTGTGTTTGCAAAAAAATAGAAAAAACAGCTCGATGACATAGTTTCTGAACAACAACACCAGTTAGTTTCATGCATTTTTAAACAAAAATAAATCAAAACTTATGCCAGAAAGTGGCCCTTTTGAGAACACCTTTAATACATCGAATAGTGGTGATACATATTAGAATGAGTTATAGATACTTTACTTTATCTTGTACCAAAAGCATTATTAATTCAACAAAGCAAAAAGTATTTTTAAAAGGGTGATTTTCTTTTTCATTTGGGAACTCTTCAGTTTTGTTGACGTTGAAAGATTGTGGGTGAAAAGTTTCTGTTCGGTATTATTCCTATATTACTATTGTAAAAGCACTATATTTGTACATTTCCTAACTCTATAAAATACTAACAAAAAATATTTAAAAAAAATATTTCAGTGACTTTATAAATATTGTACAAAATCCATAAAAATACAAATTTAAGTAATTAATTTTAATTGGCAAAATCCTTCTAAAATTTATTAAATGATTATGTGAATTTTCTAATATAGTTTCAAAAAATCTCAAAAAAGGCTTTAGAAGATGAAATTTTTATGAATTCTCATAATTTGGGACATAAAGGTTTAATTTCTACAAAAAAAAAGTACAGGAGCTCCAATATTCTTCAGTAATAACAAACATTACCATTCCACACCCCCCATCCGCATATTTATATTTCATACATTATTTGCAAAATTTAAAGCAATTTCATAGTTTTTAAAAGAAAACGTTTAATATGTTTTGATTATTATGTCTATATGAAATTATATATAATAAAATCTAATAAATGACCAGAGCAAAACCATTGAAATCGGAAGGGACGCGTTTTCAGAAAATCCTGCTCGCCAAAGATTTTTAACTCGCAGGCTATTAAAGCCCCGGAGAAAGCTAATGTGGGGGTTCTGTATGTACGTACGTAAAGCGATAACTTTGATAGAAATATCCGATTTGCTTCAAATTTTGGATGTAAATTTGTTCTGATAAGGCGCTTCCCTGGTTGTTTTTTGGGGGGTGGGTTCATTGATTAAGTATAAGTGAGAGAAAGGAACTCTAATCCCTCTTTAATTTGGATAAATGGGTTGTTCATGCAGAATTACCAGAATTGCTTCAAATTTGGTATACCGGTTTACTGTGATAAGGCGCTTCCTTGATTATTTTTTGTAGTTCATTGGTTAAGTATAAAGGACAGAACGAAAGGCTAATGCCTCCTTCATTTAGATAAATGAGTTTTTCATGCAGAAATATCTGATTTGCTTCAAATTTTGTATGCCGGTTTATTCTGTAAGACGCTTCCCTGATTAAATTTGGAGTTTCATTGGTTAAGTATAAACGAGAAAAACGGGGGCTAATCCCCCTTTACTTTGATAATTGGGTTTTTAATGCAGATTTAACCGATTTGCTTCAAATTTTGTATACCGATTTATTTTGATAAGGCAGTTCCCTGATTAGATTTGGAGGTTCATTGGTTAAATATAAAGGGGAAAATGGGGAGCTAACCCCCTCCCCCTTAATGTAGCTAAATGGTTTTTTGTTTTACGATTTCTTTATTTTTCGAAGGGCTTTACTCTTTGAAATAAGAGTATAATATACAATAAGTGTGAATGGCCTGTGAGCACTATGCCATCAGTTTAACTGGGCACTTCTATTTTTATTTTGTATCAACTAGAAAAACACAACACACAGTACTTTTCCGTCGGGCTTCGATGCGTAGTAGCTCCCGAGGTTCCGATCAATACATAAATATTCATTAAAAATAATGAAGTGGTGGAGCTGTGCTCTTCTGATTTTTGTTATAAATTAAGCACTGTGTGGAGCTATAAAGTTGAGGAAACTTCTCAAAAGGTGGGATCATTAAACGTTAACTCTATGTAATTTTTAAAATTTTCAAATTTAAAGCCAATTTTTTTTAATAGTATAGTATTTTGTCTATAAATATAATATATAAATATTTTATAATAGTATGTCTACAAAATTATACACAAACATTAAAAGACAGCAACTATTCTGGAAAATTAATTATTAAAGCATTTAATTAGCCGTTGTGTACATTAAAAATTTTGGACATTTTTTCGCACGTAAGTTACAGATTTTGCACGTTGCTCTTAGCATTTAAAAATTCTTAAGACTAAGAATGTAGTAAATGTGTCTGTATACATATATATATGCATAATTAACTTTTGTTACCCAGTAATAATGGTAATAATAAAATCAAATGCTTTGTTACGTACGTTACTTTCGAACATAACAAAATACAGAAAAATTCTTTATAGAAAAGTCCTTCTATCTTCAAAAAATCCCTGCCGGCCCGGCCTACAGGCAGAGGTAGATTTCGAAGTCAAATATACTAATTTCACAAACAAAAACTAAATCATGATTATAGATAAATCCACTTTAACAATTTTATCTGGCCGCTCTTGACGAGTTTTTATTTCATTTTCATATAATAGCTGGTTTTATCAGAATCATGTTAGGGCGGTATTCAAAAAAATACTTTTCCATGCTCAACAACTCGAAATTTTCTGGCATAATTCCAGATTCATTTTTAATTAAAAAAAAAATATGAAACTTGCTGACGTGATTTTTGAAGAGATTTATAAGCGACCTGTGTTTTTATTTTTTGTTCAATTAATTAAAACTTGATATATAAACAATTATTTTCTCAGAAGGACAATATTTTTCGTTTCTAACACAATCGCTTCGGGAAATTCCGTTCAAAATGCCCACTTTGACATCATTTTTTGAAATATATTCTGCCTCTATCTAAAAATCGATTATTACGGTACATTATATAGTTTCTGAATAAGCGAATCTACCAATTAAATGCGTTTGAGAGCAAAAATGAATTTAAAAACCAGTCAGAAAATAAGTAGTTTGGATTTAAGCGCATCCTTAATACAATGATTTTTCCAACACAATCCGCTTCGGTAAATTCGGTTCAAAATGCCCTTTTTAACAGCATTTAAAAAAATATATTCTGCCCCTATCAGAAAATCGACCATTACGGTACATTATATAGTTTCTGAGTAAGAAAACGTACCAATTGGAAGCCTTTGAGAGCAAAAATGAATTGTAAAATGAGTCAGAAAATAAGCAGTTTGGATTCGAAAACACCCTTACTAAGATCATTTTTTACTTCAACCGGTATGTATTTTTAATTTGTTTTTGCTCTAAGAATTGGTCCTATCCAAAACGTGTCTATATAGATGTTGTAGACAATATTAAGAAGATATATGATAAATTCATGGGGATTTTATATCTTTTGAATTGACGGAGTTATGGATTTTTTTCTTCTTCAAACCACCTTTTTGTTTTCGTTTTTAATATTTTTTGCGGTACGAATTGGTCCTATCAAAAACCTGTGAATATAAAAGTTATAGATAATGTTAAGGAGATTCATGATAAAATTAATTGGATTTGATATCTTGAGAATTGACGAAGTTATGGATTTTTTTCTTCTTCAAACGCCCTTTTTGTTTTCGTTTGTAATTTTTTTTTGCGGTACGAATTGCTCCTATCAAAAACTTGTGAATATAAAAGTTTTAGATAATGTTAAGGAGATTTATAATAAAATTAATTGAATTTGATATCTTGAGAATTGACGAAGTTATGAATTTTTTTCTTCCAAAAACCCTATTTTTTGCGCCCCTTGAGCCCATTTTTAACTTTATCAAAAATCTGTGATACATAAATTTTTGGCCCTATTTTTAGAAGTAATAAAAACTTTAAACTGATTTGATATGTACAAAAAATAAGAAGTTATGGGGGGTTTTCTGTTTTCACAAAACCCCTCCCTATTTCCCTCCCCTTGGTCCGATTTTGCCCATTAACGAACTTGACCGAGATTTTATGCCCATTGATTTTATGTATCAGTTTGGAAGAGATTGGTGCAGAATTACGAAAGTTATCGTGTCCAGAAGAAAGTGATATATATAGATAGATAGATAGACAGATAGATATATATATATATAAAGTTTTTTACTGAGGGTGGTTTTGGGTTCTAGGGGTCATGATCGGTGTAGATCTGCAAATTTTTTTCAGAAATTCCAACATAGGAACGATCCCAATAGGTAGTATTTCATACGAAATCTACCTAAAAAGCAATAAATCAGCCTGCCATCTCTTAACGAAATTATCAAAAAAATCATCCGTTTCCTTAATGCATTCGTTGTTTACCATTAGAACCACCTGGAAAAAAGTTAAAACTCTTTTTCTTGGTGGTACATTGGAGCAGTTAACGTTATGAATGTCCGAAATTGGCCTCTTTAGCATAACATAATAAAATTTTAAGATATTTATACAAAGCTTTTACAATAAATTATGTCATTTTCTGTCTCAGAATAGAATTAAAAACTCAGTGTAAAAAAAAAAAAAGTCAATGATAATTAAGGCTTAAAATTATGACTTGTGTCCAGTGCCCACCTTTTGAGAATCGCCCTTGATCGGTAAGAATATATTTCAATCACAAAAAAACAGTGAATAAACACAACATGACCGTGACTAAAAATAGCAAAAACAGTTGCGCTTTATTCTAGCATTAATATTCTAGCTATTCTGAAACCATGCAGACAGAAAACCTTAACATCCATACTTGTTAGTACTAGATAGGGCCATTCTCTAACGTGTGGGACATCCTACGCCAAATATGTGAGCACTTTGGTAGAAAAAAACATAAAGGATTGGAGATGGGTGAAAAAGGAATTTTAATTATTTAGGCTTCAATTTTTTAGCTGTTCCACTGTGCTCTGGAACTCAGTATTTATTAAACCCAATCAATTCCAACCTATATTTAAATTTCCCTTAAAAACAAAGAAGTATTGAACTCCGATGTTCGTCGGTGCATATTAAGCACTGTCCTCTTTCTATGTTAAAGCTTAGATTTTGACGTGAATCGTTCTAAGAAAAATCACACAGACAAATTCGTTTTGGGACCTATCCTTTATTCATTTTTCCTTTTCAAGTTATACCGTTTAAGTTATGCCAAAAGTCGTGAGAGTCGTGATTATTATCAACATTTCATTTTATCGAAAAAAATCTATTTTCACTTGTGCAGTCCACTTTTATGAACGTACTTCTAATTTTTTCTCAGTGGGGGTTATGCGTGACGTTATTACTGATTGACTTAAGATCTTTTGATCCATATCAGGGACATATCGCGGCAGAATCTCCTGGGAATAGGTCTAGCAGCACTAACCACATAAAAGGGGGTTCCATCTACTTCAATAATTTTAATCTTAAGGTTAGATAGAATTTGAAGTCTGGAAGTAGAAAATGCTGGGTTTAGAAAAAAACTACTCAATATAGCAATTTTAATTTTGAGCATTAGATTTTAAAGTTAGAAGAAGAATTTGTGAATTTACATTAAATTTTGAATTTAAAAGATTTTATTTTCTTATCATATGATATATCATCTACACAAATTAGATTCATATCTTATGCTTTGAAAATATGGAAAGTATGCTACAACTGTGATTATCTTTTTAAAAATAAAGCAATATATTAAGTTTTCTTAAAATACTTTATACTATATTCAAACTTCAAAAACACCGGCTGTTTGATGTAATATAAAGACACGGGCGACAGTCTATGCGCCATAAGTTTTTAAAGGATGAATAACAATTTTTATTAATATCCTTGTTGTATGCAGTGCCCAGTAAGTGTATAAAAACAATAAACATGAAATTGTTAAAAAAATTTAATTAGATTTAATGTAACACGAATGGTTTCCAGTAATATAAAGACATGAGCGCCGTACTCCGTGCACCAAGACATTTTAAGTTTAAATACAGCTTTTTGATGCTAAAGGAGAATAATTTTCTATCTTTGGTTTTAATATAAAAGTTATAGACATCACATTCGTAAGAAAAAAATACAGGATAAGAAAAATACATGGGCAGCTTGACCTTCAACTGATATTACATATCTTAATAACGAATAAATAAATAAATATATATATATATAGTATAAAATTAATATACTTTAGCTAATTTCTGGCTAATATGAAGATTAAACCACACATTTTATTTTTGGAACTTAAGGCATTTGAGACCTGATGATTCTGTAGAAGTTGTACAAATTTCCATCATTCCATTTCTGTTATTCGATTTCTGCTGTTTTTTACTATGTGTTTGAAATCTATGTTAAATGTGTTGGAGGGAACTGTATTTGTTAATGTCATTTTATTCGTAATTTCACAGTTTTTGTTGGTGGTCGGTAATGAATATTTAATGGTTATACATAGCATATATATATATATATATATATATATATATACTAGAAAACAGGATGAAAAAAATATATAGGTATGTAAATATAGATATTAGTACAAAACATATTTCAGTTTTAAGGCTTAAAACACACACTTTTATTTTATATAAAATTACATCATTCACATCTGCTGAATAATTCCCCATTTACGACCCAATCTTGAACAACATCTACAATAAAGTATTCATAGGACGTCACTATCACTGAATAATACACAAACCCAACAAAAAGCGATGTCGTCATTCAAGAAACTCTATAAACAAAATTGGCTATCTAATGATTCATTTGTTTGTAACATTAATATATACACTTAAAATTAAATATAGATTATAGTAGCTCCATGTTTTATCAGAAATCATTCATTTGTAATTTTTCCTAAATAGCACGTATTTTAATTAAAGATTTTTTCAATTTTTATGGAAAAATGGCAACAAAAATATATAATTAATATTTTTGAACTATTTTTCCTTTGCTTTCTACAGAAATGGAGCACATCAGTCACCAAAATTAAACAAATGGCGCTAAAAACTACAAAAAAATTAATATCTCAAAAATAAATTGAGATGCTGTTTTCAAACAAATTGCATTTAAAAGTACTTTTTTTGCAAGGAAATAATATTTAACCTTCACTTAACTGCATGACGTATTTTTTTCAGTATCTAATATCTCTTAAACATTTCAAACAACGAATTTTTTATACAAAATACTGTACTGTGTTCCATTTATCTAACAAAAAAATGATGTTTTAATTTACAGATTTATCTGTTTATTAACCATTCATTAGTAAAAACTTTGACATCAACTTTTTGTGTGATGTCATTGTTAAAGTATTGTCTACTGTTAATCGAGAAATTAATTTGTGTTTTTTTTTTTTTTTTTGTATTTCTTTAAAGTTAAACATGATCATTATAAGCGTGATACTTTATTTGTTATAAATTTTGCCTTATTTATTTTGCTCCATAAATGTGATATATAGTATTGCAGTTGTTGATATATTCTTTGTTATTTAGACATTTTGTACTTCACATGGTAATTGGTCATGATAGTTGTTTCACTAATGTTTTGTATCATATGAACAAGAGATATGAAGATCTATAACTTACACATAAATACATGATATTTATAATACATGATACAGGAAAATTCTTCAATAAAAATATCTGAAAGAAAAATGTTTTAGCTTTTGAAGTGTCTTCTTATTTCTTATTTATCATTTTTTATGTTCCAGGAAAACAATAATTAACATTCACTTTACTCCATAACATTTTTTTAGAATTTAATGTCTCTTAAAATGTTCAAACAACGAGATATTTACACAAAATACTGTACTGTGTTCAATTTATCTAAAAAATAAATGATGTTTTCCATTTGCACATTTACCAAATGAAAATCCAATAATCACTAAAAACTTCAACTTATCGTGTGATGTCATTGATAAAGAATTGCCTACTGTGAATAAGGAAATTATTCTTTGCGTTTTGTTATTTTTGTAGTTTCTGGAAGTCAAATATCACCAAAATAAATGAGGTACTTTATTTGTTATATTCCATTTTGCGTTATTTATTATGCCCTTTAAATGTGATATATAGTGTCACAGTTCGTTGTTGATAGATTCTGCTTTATTTAGACGTTTTGCACTTCACATGATAAATGTAAAATTATATTTGCTGCACCCATGTTTTGTGCTATACAAACAAATAAATTGGAAAATCTTTTTATTTACAAATAAATGATTTTATAATACATCATTTAGGAACTTTTTTCAATAAGAAATATCTACAGGAAACATATTTTAGATTTTCAGATGTCTTCCGTAGGAATCCAGATGTATATGTCATTTTTAATGTATCAGGAAAATAATATCTGACCTTCACTTAACTCCATGACATATATTTTTTTAGTATGTCTCAAAATTTTCAGACAATGAATTATTTACACAAAATACTGTACTATGTTGAATTTTTCTAACGAACAAACAATGTTTTTCATTTACACATTCGTTTCAAATCCAATCATTAGTAAAACTCTGACACCAACTTATCGGGTGATGTCATTTATAAACTGTTGCCTACTGTGAATCGTTTTTTTATTTTTGTTATTTTTGTATTTCCTGAAATCCTCAACCAAATTATTTGCGGCATTTTATTTGTTATAAACAATTTTTCCTCATTTATTATGCTCTTTAAATATGATATATAGTATCACAGTTAATTCTTGCTATGAAGACGTGCGTTTGAAAACTCGCCTTATACAGAAAATGAAATATTGTAAAATCGCGAAAACTCGCTAGCTCCGTTCCTTGGTTTCCATTATAAATTAAGATTTTTACAATGCCAGAAATACGCGATAAAACTATTTTTTCAAATTATAGTGTTTTTTCAGTGTAGATTTAGTAGTAGAATAGATTGATGGAAGAAACACTAATTATTTAGTTTTGGATAAGAGGAGTTTTGAAACTCACGTCCTCTTAGAATAAAACCTCCCTAAAGCGACCACTTTCCGTTCCAATAAAAATTGGTCGCTCCGAGAAATGGTCTCTTAATGGAGGTTATGTTTAAATCTAGATTTTAATTGGTAAAAAAAGGGTAACAATGTTACTAAAATTTATTTTTCACATTAGCAAAAAAATATGAAAATTTAAGTATCAAAACAAATGTTAATTACATAAGCAGAATTACATACTGCAGACATTACATACTACTGAATAACATACTGTAGAGTTTAAAAAATGAATACATTGACGTCTGCTTTGATTTTACGGTATTATTTTTATAACTTCTATTTCCAAGTCTTTTCGAAATTCAATAAATAAATGCATTTTTTTTTTTTTTTTTTTTTTGGATGGGTACAAATAATAACGATTTCATTAATTTATCTATTTCTTTGAGAATTTCCTGACATAATATGGCAAAATGGATTTAATAACCGCCATTCTTAATTTCTAGTCAGAGATAAATTCATTGCCTAAAAAGGCACAAAGGGGTTTAAACACTTAAAAGTTGCCGGAATAATAATAAAAATATTCTAAACTTAGTTTAGAAATTTAACGAATAATACGCTCTCCGTAGTTATTTGTTAAACTGGGATGTTCTCTTAATTGAGGTAAAATTAGTATTGATCCTTTGGGAATAAATTTCGATCCACGAAAAAAATGGTTGTTCAGGGAGCTGGTCGATTAATGGAAGTGATCGCACAGGGAGATTTCACTGTATATTCTTTGTCATTTAGACATTCTGTATATCGCATGATAAACAGACATGATACTTTTCGCACCCATGTTTTCCATCATATGAACAAGTGATTGGGATATCTATTACTTACACATAAAGGTTTTATAAAATAGGATATAAGAAAATTCTTCGATGAAAAAAATCTACAGGAAACGTCATAGATTTTCAAATGTATTCCTTATTTTCTAGTTGTCATATTTTATGTCCCAGGAAAATAATATTTAACCTTCACTTGACTCCATAACATTTGTTTAGAATTTAATATCTCTTAAAAAGTTCAAGCAACAAAATATTTACCCTTAAATACTGCACTGTGTTCCATTTACCTAAAATGTAAATGCTTTCCATTTGCACATTTACCTAATGAAAATCTAATCATCAGTAAAATCTTTGATATCAACTTAGCGAGTGATGTCATTGATAAAGTATTACCTACAGTGGATCGATAAATTATTCTTTGCGTTTTGTTATTTTTGTATTTCCTGGAAGTCAAATGTCACCAAAATAAATGAGGTACTTTATTTGTTATATCCCATTTTGCCTTCTTTATTATGGTCTTTAAATGTGATATATATTATCATAGTTAGTTGTTGATATATTTTTTGTTATTTAGACATTTTGTACTTCACATTGTAAATGTCATTATTATCTGCAGGAAACATGACTTAGATTTTTGCAGTGTCTTCCTTATTTGTTATTCATCTTTTTTTTTTTTTAATCCGAGGAAGATAAAATTTAATCTTCAATTGACTCCATAACATTTTTTGTGTAACGTACTGTGTAATTTCATTGATAAAGTTTTACTTACTGTGGATCTAGAAATTATTATTTGCGTTTTGTTATTTTTTATTTCCTTGAAGTCAAATATCATCAAAATAAATTAGGTACTTTATTTGTTATGTCCTAGTTTGCCTTATTTGTTAGAAATATGATATAGTGTCATTGTTAGTTGCTGATATATTTTTTTGTTATTTAGACATTTTGTACTTCACATGATAAATGATCGTAATATTTGTTGCAGCCATGTATTATGTCATACAAACAAAGACATTGAAAATTCTTTCATTTACACATAAATGTTTTTGTAATATATGATTTAGGAACATTCTTCAATAAAAAGTATCTCTAAGAAACATTTTTTAGCTTTTCAAGTGCTTTTGTAGTGATCCTTATTTCGCATATATCATTGATTGTCTCAAGAAAATAATATTTATCGTTTAAAATGACGGGATTATTTAATGTATTAAATGATGACGCAGTTGAGCACTAAACTTACAGTTATTAGGTAACACTAAACCACAAATCAAAGTTTATTCATTATCAAAGTTTCATTTAGAATGCAATTTCTCGCTTTCTTATATCAATTATATTTCCATTTAAATTCTCCATCAATCGCCTTTCTTAAGCGGAAAACATAAAAATAGAGTGGTAGTAGAAATTAATGTTTGCAGCGGATGTTTTTAATAAACAATTAAAATTTGTTTATTAACAGAGTTTTAGTTAAATGTAACTTCGAATTAAAAAATATTTTTTAACTAAAGAAATCTTGCATATATATAAAAAAATCCTCAGCTTGAAATTCATTGAAATGTGCTTAGCTCATGGAAAGTTCAGGATAGCTCTTAGAGATTCACGAAAACAGGTTGGGAATCCCTGCTTTAAACACGTCACAAGTATTCTAAAACTTGTGTATTAGAAAAAAATAATTTATTAAAGCTTCCTAAAACCCTTGTACACTATATTTATTTTCACTTGACTCCAAGACGTAATTTGTTTTAGCAATTAAGGCACGCCGCAAATCGAGGCATGACATACAACATGGTGCTCGATATCGGAGACAAAATCAAGTTTAAAATGGGTAGGAATCAGCATTCTTCTTTGTTTCTACATGTTTTTTCTCCTATGCCGCACTTCATTTTCTACCTGTCGCCTCAGTGTGCGGCCTGCCTAATATTACTTTAAATGCAAAGCAAGGAAACAGTTACGTGAAGTAATCTACTGTTTACCATTTAACAAAAAATTATTTTTCCTATTGCACGTTTACCCAATGAAACTTTAACCATTATCGAAAACTTTGGTATCGTGTGATGTAATTGATGGACTGTTGACTACTCTAGAGCGAGAAATTATTCTTTGCGCATCTCCTGAAAATCAAATATAATCAAAATATGTGCAGTACTTTATCTGGTTTTGTATTATTTATTATGGTCTTTAAATGTGATATATAGCATTACAGTTGTTGATATATTCTCTATTATTTAGATATTTTGCACTTCACATGATAAATGATGGTGATATTTGTTGCACCTATGTATTTTGTCATACAAACAAAGAAATGGGAAAATCTTTTATTTACAAATAAATGTTTTTATAATATATGATTTAGGAACATTCTTCAATAAGAAATGTCTGCAGGAAACATTTCTTATATTTTCAAATGTCTTCCGTAGGAATCCTAATGTATATATCATTTTTAATGTATCCGGGAAATAATATTTAACCTTGCAAACGACAGGCATTATTTAATGTAAGATTCAAATGGATTATAAATATTATTTTTGATGTCTGACGCTTTATTTGTGTATTATTTTATTTTTGCATTATTTGAAAGATTTTGGTGGTACTTGTAAACAAGGAATATTAGAAGAAAATCTGTCTTGAGACTATGTGAAGCTTCCAAAGTTGTATAAATATATAGGTAGTTTCTAAATTAAGGACTTTAAAATACCTTTGTACAATTTTGTGCCTGAAATATCGGATTTTAAAAATTACACAAAGCAGGAAAATTTCTTTAGATAACTATATCAAGTACACTGTAAAAAATACAAATGTTTCTTATTCTACGAAATTATAGGACCAGGCCTTATTATATCGGACCAGGTACCTTATTAAACCAGGAAAGAAAATTGACAAACATGTCTTCCGAGTTATCCATAAATCGGAAGAGCATTCTTTATCTTTGGAAACCTGAAAAATCAATATATTTTTTATATTTAAGGAAGCATTTATAAAAACAGTGCGTTTGTTGTCACTGATTTTTTCAAACGTTTTGAAATGGTTTTATTATGCATTAATAATTTTTCTCATCCCTGAATATTGTTCTTAGGATTGTGTCAATTAAAAATTTCTAGCTTCGTAATTGAATTTCTGCATTCAAGAGTCACAAAATAATATTAATATTAATGCTAATGTTAATTATATTATTTTATCACGTGTCATTGTAAAAAAAAAAAAAAAAGAAAAAAAGAAAAAAGAAAAAAAAAATCGTTGAATATGAACACGTTATGAAAATTTATAACTGTCAAAATCCTATATTTTGCGTACATAAAACATGTTAATACACTATAAAAACTACTGTGAAACTTTTTAGAAAATCAGTTGCAGCAAAAGAAGCTTTGTTTTCACGAAATTTCTTTTAAATCTCAAATATACATTGGCTTTTGAGGTTTCAAATGATAAAGAATATGGAATCATGGGTAACATGGAAGATGTTATTGTATAGCTCCGTTGATGATTATTCAGGGTAGTTTAAAAGTGCCGAATACAAATTAAAATTTTGTATAAAATTAAGTAATTGTCGTAGGAGAGTGAGGGTTGGACTAAAATGTTTCTCACGATGAAAAGATTTCTTGAAGCAAGTAAAAATATTAGTTTGAAAGATCCCCCATAGATGGCGCTGTACCTTAAATTACTATAAAGAAGCATAAACAAATACCAGACAATCAGTTACAGATCATTTATTTTCTCACAAGCAGTTACACAACATTTATTTTGCTCCATCTACAAAGGATACGCACATTGAAATATGGTAACTGATTTAACAAAATAAATGTTCTGTAACTGCTTGTGACAAAATAATTGACCTGCAACTGATTGTCTTGGGCTTTTGAAGCTTCTTTTTTATAATTTAAGGTAAGCTCCATCAGTGGGCGAAGTTCGGAAATATTTTTTTATTTGCTTCAAGAAATCTTTTCATCGTAAAAAGTATTTTATTCCAAACGACACCACTGTGTGACAATTATTTGATATTATATTAAATTTTAAAATGTGTCAGGGATTTTTGGAATACCCTGTATTACATTTATTAGATTAAGAAACATTAATCTTTGTTTTACAGTGTGTTATATTTTTTTATTTGATTTATAAAATTAAACATTTTTTTGTTTTCTACCGCAATTGCCATTTTTTTTTCTCAATGAATCAACAAACAAGATGTCTAACTTAAAGCAAGTTCTAAATCGCTATGAATAACCTAAAACAAAACTAAATTTCGAACTCTGAAATATAAACTAATGGTGACATCGAAATTTCTGATAAAACATCAACTACAGTCATTTAGAAGTACAAAACAAACAAAACTACATTTATTGCTTTTCGCATTATATAAAGGAATTTAGCAAGAGAAATATTAAACGAGCTTTCAAAACTTATAAATAACTTGTATAATAATTTGTAAATAACGGTTAAAAAAGAAGACATATCATTTATGAAATTCCACTTTTCTTAATTATTTTAAGTGTTTCTGTCATATTTCCCAATCCGATACTTCTATTTCCGATTGAATTCATTTTCCGCTTGTAACATGTAATTAGTGTATCATTTCATTATCAAATATATTGCTTCGCTGCATCAGATCTAAACAAACATAGCTGAAATGAAAATCAGCATCGAATGAGCAATTCAAATTACTTTCATTTTCACTCCTATTTGAAAAGAGTGGCTTAATTACTGGTTAACCTTATTAGTTGTATATGGATAATTTTATGTTCTTACAAATTTAATATGTTTAAAGTATTTTATTGCGAAACGCTGGAACAGGAAAATTGCATCGAATACACAAAGTCTTTCTACATTTAGAAACATTACAAAATTCATGAAACAAGCAAATTATTAAATGACAGGTCTATTATTTTTAACAGTTTCAAAAATAGGTGAAAAGTTTTTTAGCTATTTCCAACATAGTTAAAAAGTGTTTTCGACATTCGTTTATGTAAAAATAATAAGGAAGAGGGAAGTCAATGTGGACATTCCATTATGAATGTGTAATGTGTGGATGTTCTGCATGTTGTGTGTCCGTGTTCTAATTCAGTTATATATATTCGAATTACCATGTAATTGATCTTATGTTATTGGTGTTTAGTATATCTTGGTTGAATACGAATTATGTAGCATTTATGCTTATCTATGTTTAGTGTATAATAGATATTTATTCTATATACAAAGACAAACATTCTGGTGACTTTTAGCGCAAATGTCAGTTTTGTTCTCATTGGCATAATAGACTAGATGTCTAATACAAACTTGGATTTAAACCGCTATGAATTACCTAAACCAGAACTAGATTCTGAACTTCGCAAATGTAAACTAGTGATAACATCCTAATTTATAAAGAAAACATCTACTACAATCATTAAGAAGTAAAAAACAACTAAAACTACATTTATTTCTTTTTATACAATGTAAAGAAATTTATCAAGAAAAATATTAAAAGATTTTTAAAAACATATAAATAACTTAGATTATAATTTGTCAATAACGGTAAAAAAGCAGAAATATCATTTACGAAATTCAAGTTTTCTTAATTATGTCGAGTTATTGTGTCATATTTCCCAATACCATATTTCTCTTTCCGATCGAATTAACTTCCTGTTTGAAACGTGTAATTAGGGTCTGATATCATTATCAAGTTTATTGCTTCGCTGCATCAGGTCGGTACAAACATTAGCTGATATGAAAATCGCCATCATATGACCAATTCAAATTACTTTCATTTTCACTCGTATTTGAAAAGAGTGGCCTAATTACTGGGTAACCTTATTTGTTGTATATGGATAATTTTATGTTCTTACAAATTTAATATATTTAAAGTATTTTGATGCGAAACGCTGGAAGAGGGAAATTTGTATCAAATACAGAGGGTTTTTATACATTTAGAAGCATTACAAAATTCGTGATGCAAGCAAATTATTAAAAGGCAGGAATATTATTTTTAACATTTTCAAAAATATGTGAATTTTGTTTTGCTTTTTCCAACATAGTTGAAAAGTGTTTTCGACTTTGATTTTTGTACACATTATAAGGAATAACGAAGTCCATGTGGACATATCTCTAAGAATGTGTGTACACATTCCATAATAGATGTGTGGAAGTTCTGTCTGTTGTGTGTCCGTGTTATAACTCAGGTACATACCGTACTCAATTTTCAACAGGTCAATTACAATGTAATTGATCTTATGTTATTGACGTTTAGTAGAAAATAGTTGCGAATGAAAATGAATTATGCAGCATTTATGCTCTTCTATTTTCAGTGTATAATAGTTACTTTTTCTATTTATAAAATCAAATATTCTAGTGTCTTTTAGCGCAACAGTCAGTTTTGTTCTCATTGGCTAAACAGACAGGATGTCTAATATAAATAAGGTTCTGCACCGTGATGAATCACCAAAACCAAAATTACATTCTGTGCTTTCCAAACTCTAGTAAAACATCTACTAATACCATTTATATGTAAGAAACAACTAAAACTACATCTATTCCTTTTTACACAATGTGAAGAAATCTATCAATAAAAGTATTAAAAGAACTTTCAAAACTTATGAATAACTTAGATAATAAATTGTCAATAACGGTAAAAAAGCAGAAATATCATTTACGGAATTCAGGTTTTCTTAATTATTTCGAGATCTTGTGTCATATTTCCCAATCCCATATTTCTCTTTCCGATCGAATTCATTTTCTGTTTTTAACTGGTAATTAGTGTCTAATTTCATCATCAAATTTATTGTTTCACTGCATCACGTCCGTGCAAACATTAGCTATAAATGAAATTCAGAATCGAATGAGCAATTTTAATTACTTTATTGTCACAAGAGTAGCCTAATTATTGGTTAAATTACGGATAATTGCATAAGGATAATTTTATGTATTTAGGTGCGTCTGTAATTCTATAAATACTTAGCACCTATAGTCGTCGTTCGGTCCGCATGTCCGTCTGTCCGCATATAACAGAGCAAAAACTACGCAATCGAATGGTCTGAAATTTTAAATATATAATTGTAGCAAAATTTTGTCGAGTCATTTCAAATTTTATGTGAATCGGATGTATAGTTTAATTACAGGGACAGTCAAATTTAGTTTTCCGTTACATTACGGCCAATGGGAAAAATATTGTAAGCTCATTTTAATGATGTTACAGCCTTCCGAATGGTCTGAAATTTTATATATATAATTGTCTCAAAAATAGATAAGAAGTATTTTTGCACTTTCCAGCATAGTTGGAAAGTGTTTATGATTTTGCTTTGTCTGTCTTTGTCTAACTGCGTAAAATATGCTCGAATTGCCATAATTGATATAAGTTGCAAATGTTGCCTATAGTATCGTTGACATTGAAAATGACTTATGTAGCATTTATGGTCTTCTTTTTACAGTGTATAATAGTTTTTATTTCGATTTATAAAATTAAACATTGTCTTGTTGTGCAGAGCAAATGTCAGTTTTGTTCTAGTTAACTTGCAACTAGTTCTAAACCGCTATGAATTATCTAAACCAGAACTAGATTTTGAACTATGGAAATGTAAACTAGTGTTGACATCCAAATTTCTAAAGAAAGCATCTGACTCAGTCATTTAGAAATAAAAATAACAAAATAAATTGTATCTATTGCTTTTCACATAATGTAAAGAAATTTAGGAAAAATACTATTTTTATAATGTATAAATAACATATAATATTTTCTAAATACTGTGAAAAGAAACATAACTACCATTTATGAAATTCAAGCTTTCTTAATTATCTGGAGTCCTTGTGTCATATTTTTGAATCTTATATTTCTCTTTCAGATATATTTCCTTTGCTGTTTGTAACGTATAATTACTGTCTGTATTTCATTGTCAAATGTATTGCTTCACTGCACGATGTCTATACAAACACTAACTGTAAATGAAATTCACCATCGAATGAGCAATTCTAATTACTTTAATTCTCACTCGTACTTGAAAAGAGTAGCCTATGACTGATTAACCTTATTAGTAGTATATGAATAATTTTATGTTCTTACAAATTTAATGAATTTATTTTGTTGCGAAACGCTGGAAGAGGGAAATTTGTATCAAATACAGAAGGTTTTTACCCATTTAGAAACATTACAAAATTCATAAAGCAAGCAAATTATTAAAAGACAATCATATTATTTTTAACATTTTTAAATATAGGTGAAAAGTTCTTTCACTGTTTCCAACATAGTTCAAAAGTGTTTTTGACTTTGGTTTATGTAAAGAAAGGAAGAGGAAAGTCCATGTGGACATTCCATTATGAATTTGTAATGTGTGGATGATCTGTATGTTGTGTGTTCGTGTTCTAACTCAGCTATATATATTCGAATTACACATGTAACTGATCTTATGTTATGGTGTTTAGTATATCATGGTTGCTATTGAATACGAATTATATAGCATTTATGCTTATCTATTTTCAGTGTATAATAGATATTTATTCTGTATACAAAGAACAAACATTCTGGTGTCTTTTAGCGCAACTGTCAGTTTTGTTCTCATTGGCTAAATAGACTAGATGTCAAATACAAACTTGAGTCTAAACCGCTATGAATTACCAAAACCAGAACTAGATTTTGAACTTTACAAATTTAAACTAGTGATAACATCCTAATTTCTAAAGAAAACATCTACTACAATCATTAAGAAGTAAAAAACAACTAAAACTACATTTATTTCTTTTTATACAATGTAAAGAAATTTATCAAGAAAAATATTAAAAGATTTTTAAAAACATATAAATAACTTAGATAATAATTTGTCAATAACGGTAAAAAAGCAGAAATATCATTTACGAAATTCAAGTTTTCTGCAATCATTTAGAAGTAAAAAACAACTAAAACTACATTTATTCCTTTTTACACAATTTTAAGGAATTTATCAAGAGAAATATTTTAAGAGCTCTAAAACAAATCTATAGCAAATAACACCTTGTAATAATATATTAATTTCAAATGCTAAAAACTGTAAATTAAAACTTTAAAACTAGTAAAAATACGTTTATTTCGACTTTGACACGTTTCGACTCACCCCGAGTCATTTTCAAAAACAAATAAATAAAGCAATTCTAAATTTGCACGGTTTATGACACGCCATCATTCAGTTTTCCACGTATTCTTTCATATGGGGCTGTGCATATATAATGTTATCACTTTTTTAGCAAATTTTGAACCCCCTCCCCCCCTTACGATATCATAAGTTATCATCCTTCGAACCCCCCCCCCCCCCGTAATGATACCGTTATCAATGTCTAAAAATTCTTTTCATTTTTGAAATTTTTTTCTTTTGCTTGGAGTGATATACAAATATGGTTACATTTATTTTTCGCATATTTCATTGATTCATGTGAAGATAATTCAATAAAATATCACTTTATATATGAAAAAACTTTTTATCAAATAACACTTAAAAGAAATAGTTACTATTTAAAAGTATTTTATAATAGCTTCTTGTTACATAATACATTCAACAGTAATAATGTTTTCTTGCACTTGACCCCGCACGGGTGTGGGGGGGGGGGGGGAGACTGAGCTTCTTATCACCAAAGCAGGTGGACAACATTGTTTCTCTTTTATTTATTAATAGTAAATACAGGTTTCATTTGAAACACACTTGGCATATGATTTCTCGAACAGCGAATTATATATGCATACACATATGACAGAAGAAATAGGAAATTTGGAATTAAATAATTTTATAATCATTTAATGATTTTAATAATAACTTTGTACTTCCATAAAAATAGATAGCAGACTAAAAAAAGATAACATTCTATTTTGATGCAAAGGCTAAGTTATAAATAAAAAGAGAAAATTTTGGTTGGATCAAAAATGATAACGATATCAAAAGACGAACCCCCCTCCCCCCTAAAATGATAACGTTATATATGCACAGCCCCTATTAAGCATGTTAAATGTTTATTTTATATGGATGTTTATTTTATTTTATTTTCATACTTATTGAGATTACGAATTTACGAAGCGATATTTTTGGTATTTGAAGTGATGCTGCATCGTTATATATTGAGTTTTTGCGCGTTACAATCTCTTTGGTTTCTCTTATAATCGATGGATAGTATAGATTGTATGGGATATTTATTTTACTATTATTGATATTTACTTGGATGGTTTCTTCTTGATAAAATCTTGCTAGGGCTGTGGTTTTTCTATTATATTTAATATCAACTATATGCTCCTTTTTTCTATACTTAAATTCCCTTCTAATCATACCAATATAGTATATCAATAGTTCAATATGTAACGATGCAGCATCATTTCACTTACCAAAAATATGGCTCGAGCTACTCAATGAGTATGAAAATAAAATACAATAAACATCCATATAAAATAAAAATGTAATGGGCTTAATATGTAAGAATATGTGGAAAACTGAATGATGGCGTGTCATAGACCGTGCAAATTTAAAATTACTTTATTTATTTGTTTTTGAAAATGACTCAGGGTGAGTCGAAACATCTCAACAGTCGAAATAAACGTATTTTTACTGGTTTTAAAGATTTAATTTTAGCTTTTCAGCATTTGAAATTAATATATTATTATAAGAGCTTTCAAAACTTATAAATAACTTAGATTAGATAATAATTTGTAAATAACGGTAAGAAAGTAGAAATATCATGTATGAAATTCGAGTTTTCTTAATTATTTCGACTTCTTGTATCATATTTTCCAATCCGACATTTCTCTTTCCGATCGGATTAATTTCCTGTTTGTAACGTTTAATTAGCGTCAGACTTCATTATCAAGTTTATTGCTCTGCTGCATCAGGTCTGTACAAAACAATAGCTGTAAATGAAATTCCCCATCGAATGAGCAATTCTAATTACTTTCATTTTCGCTCGGATTTCAAAAGAGTAGCCTAATTATGGGTTAATTTATTAGTTATATATGAATAATCTGATGTTCTTACACATTGAATGTCTTTAAACTATTTTATTGCGGCACACTGGAGAAGTGAAATTCGCATCAAATACAGATGCTTTTTAAATAGAAAAAACAACGTAATAGTGCCAGAATTTTAAATTTTAAAGCACACTAGTTACGATAGCATTAACCGTCCCCAGTGCAAAGTATGACAGAATACATAAGAGAGAAGTGGATTCAAGTGAAAAGTTCATTGACCAACAGGAAAACAGGAGATTACGGGAATAGACTAATAAGATATTCTCTATTGGTCAATAAACCTTTCACATGAATCCGCTTCTCTCCTACATATTCGAGCAAATTTCCGCCATTTTTTTGCACCGAGGATGGTATGCTTAATGCTACTGAAACTAGCATGCTTTAAAATTTAAAGTTCTGGCACTTTTAACGTTGTTTTTTTTTATTTATAATATATTGCGCCCAACAAGTATCCTCTTATTAATCACTGACGATGTTTGTACATTATGAAATAGACAAACAAATTATTAAAAGACTTATATTAATAACCATTTCAAACATAAGTGAAAAGAGTTTTCCATTTACTAACACAGTTGAAAAGAGTTTATGACATTGGTTTATGTCTAAAGCTTTATCTGGCTCTCTGCCGTCTACCCGTACTTTAACTTCGATAATATTCTCGGATTCCCATGTAATTGATATATATGATAGAAGTTTATTACAGCATGGTTGCTATTTAAAATGAAATATGTTGCATTTATAGCTCGTTTAAAAGGTTCTCTAAAAAGAAATCCGTTACATGTGGTCTATTGTTCGCAGTGCATTTTAATGACGTTGCACAATTCCAAAGATAATGAAATTAGTATTCGTTTCAGAGTTGCAGTAAATCATGCTTTATGTACCATATGGGGTAAAAAGCAGTTATCGTTTATTTACAGGGATACACAAAAAACTTCGGTTAGACTAGTGCATAATATGAGCAATAATTGTTGGAAGCGTATTTAATGTTTTGTATATGCTTTAATATTCCAAGTTCATAGTTCCAAGTTCCATATTTAATTTCCAATATGTTCCAAGTTTAACTAAATTTCTCCAACAGAGTTTAGAAATTCTGTACGTCATATAAAGTGTTGCACAAAGGAATTCGTAAATAATACTATCTATAGATATGAATCGGTTATGATGTTATTTGCGTTATGAGCTATAATTAGTATACTATGATGTGTTTGTAGAAAGAAAATAAAATTATATACAGGACCACGCAAAAAACTTGATACATTGTCCGTCTATGGTTGACAATTCCCGGAAGTACCGTTTTATTTGTGCTACGGTTTTCACATGAAATTTATTTAAGTTTAATATACTGTGTGTATAAATTTCCATAAATAACATGCAGCGATGTACCAGAAATCTGAAGTTGATGCCCGTCTGATGGTAGAAATTACTTAAGGGAAATTTTATACTCTATCATGCGTTTTCTAACAAAACTAAATTTTAGGATATTTGTAATATACTATACAGGGTATAGTATACCCTGGGCCATTGGACACCGCCATTGGTCTCAACGGTGTCCAATGGCTAATTCCTAAACCGTTAGTCATAGACATATAGTTCCAATGACAGAAATGTTTAAAATCAGGTAAAGAAATATTTTAAAAGCGATTTGGGTCAATAAAAACATTTCTTAAAAAATTACGAAATTTAAATTTTTATACCCTTTTTTAATATTTATATTATAATATTTTATTTTTATGTAAAATTTCCCTTTTACACTGACAAGTAATACACAAAAAGTACCGTTATTCTACGATTAAAATTGACCGAGTAAAAATGGAGCATATTTTTTGCTGCAAATTGGGGGTCATTCACAAATTTAGTCGAAATATAATTTCGTCAGATATATTTAAAAATGGTTGAGAGTAAAATTAACCTTGCAATATAAATTTGAAATCTTTAATCATTCTTACATATTAATGTGAAATATACAATTTGTAATAAACATTTAAGAAGAAAGAAAAAACACAATTTTTGTTAAATAAAATTATGTTAAATTAATAGCCTCAATTCTTTACAAAATGTTACGTATTTTAAAATATTATTAGATTACACTAGCCTGGAAAAGTTGGGTTATGTCATGCTTTTTAGCTTTTGATAATTGATTCTTATGTATTCTGTACCGCTGAATCTGAAATCGACCTTCATTTTCGTCATCACATCAGAATTTTTCGCAAATTGTAAGTTTCAAAGTTAAAAAGTTAAAATTTAATCTCCTCCCCCATCTCATCACATCACCCAGCTGTAAGAATCCCAAGATAAGCAAAAATATCGAATAAATTATTGAATAAAATAAAGTGAAAAAAAAGTTTTACATATGTTTTATAGTATGAGATTTTCGCTAAATTTTAACTTACACATTTGCAAAAAAATTCTAACGTGATGGTTAAAAATGAAAGTCATTTTTAGATTTAGTGCTAAAAAGTACGTAAAAATCAATTATCAAAAGTTAAAAAATGCAACCATCTCCTCTACTTTATAGTATCCAATTTTTGTTATTCTTTAAATTCGTCAATTTATGATTTGCGAAATATCCTGACATGATGGTTAAAAATTAATGTAATTTACGGATTCAGTGCTAAAAATACATGAAAGTTAAAAAACCCAACAATCTCCGTCTTGTATTATCTCATCTAAAATTTTTCTTAAAATTCTTGGCAGTAATCTATCCGAAATTTTTTGTGTTATCCCGTAAAATAAGTATAAATGGTAACCACCGAAAATCATAATAATATTAGATTGTTATCGGATTTGCGCCAGTATGTAAAATGTAATCGCGGTCGGATATTTGAAAGTGGGTTAAAGTTCGAATACAAATTTTGAACTGTAAAAACATACATAAGATCGTTGAAGTAACATAAAAACTTATAAAAATAACATAATTTTATTAAAAGAAATCATAAAAGAAACAGTCTCAAATCCCGACAAAATAAAACATATGTTATTTTAGCCAATCTGAAACTTAATAAATGCTAACTTAATCGTAATATTTCTACGATTTTTTCAAAACGCAGATACACATGAAATATGATCTTCGAATACTTTAAGCACTTGGTATGTGAGCCCTCAAAGCCAAGACGAACACGTTTGTTTTCAGAGCAGAAAAGTGGCATAAGTCATGCATTTTTAAAGTTTCATAACTCGCTCAATTTTAATGTTATATGAATGGGACTTTTTTTTTGTCTTACTTGTTAATGTAATAGGAAAATTTTACTAAATATAACTTATAGGACCGGGAGACCGTATAAAAATTTAAATTTCGTAATTTTTTAAGAAATGTTTTTATTGACCCAAATCGCTTTTAAAATATTTTTTTACCTGATTTTAAACATTTCTGTCAATGGAACTATATGTCTATGACTAACGATTTAGGAATTAGCCATTGGACAACGTTGAGACCGGACGCCCTGTATACAAATCTGTACACTGTAAAATAAATTCCGTTAAAATATGGAAATTGTACTGGCAAACGAGACGCAAGTAGTATTTCCGTATTTTAACGGATTTTATTCCGTAATTTTTTTGGAAGAAAGGACTTTTTCTGGAATTTACGAAAAAAATTCCGTTGAAATACGAAATAGTACTGGCGTCTCTGTTGTCAGTACAATTTCCGTATTTTAATGGATTTTCGTAAACAGTGTAGATCGTATACAGAGCTGCGCAAAAGTATTTATCAATTCTTTTGTCTGTAGGCGGTAAAAACTAAGATGGGTTTTTAAAAGTGTTATGCGTTTTTTAAACTGTTAATTTTGATATTATACTTAACTATTTTCTTAATTATTTTCTTATTTATTATTACATTCTCCTTGTTTAACTGTGATGTTTTAACACATTATTTATATATTTTACAAAGTGTTTCGTAATCTACGCTTCACGCCTAATACTTATTTCTTGTTTTAAATTACCGTAAAAAACATCCTGTCATTTATGATAAAACTGTGACCCACATTGTATTTAAGATCAAATAAATTTCAGAGGAAATTGTTTTAGCTCAAAAGTATTTACAAAACCAAATTGATAAGCATAAATTATTTATCTACTTTTTGGTTTATTACGGTAAAATGCTGCAATTATTATTAGATATTTCATTATAGTTTCTATTGGTTAGTTATATGTAATGGATTTTCAAACTGATATGAATATGCGTGTAACAAGCCATCATTGGCTTAATATTATTTTAATGTTAAACGCTTGTGGCTTTAGATGAATAATTATTTTAAAAAGTATTATTCTATTATTTTGCACTGATTGTCACATTGAAAACATGTTTATACAAAAGACAAAAGAAATTTAAATGTCAGTTATATTTCTGGGTTTGATTATGATGTTACTCACCAGATGATACTGAATGAATGATGATAAATATAAGTAAAATACATTTCATGCCACTAATGCTCACATCTGTCAAATGCATCTACCTACACACATATGCGTACAGATTATTGCTAAATTAGGGGATACTTGACTGTGTATTGCAAAATTTAGCACAAACAATAGTCATCATAAACGGATTTAACTTGGCATTTAACTAGTTCCCAGCAAACAAAGAAACAGTGGACCATCAGCTGGAAAAAAGAAGGCAGCCAGCACTGCCATCAGCGGTAAAGTCGAAATGCAGCTGGCCCATCAGAGATGGCCAACAGCAGGCCAGCATTAGTATGCCATCACATTACTTCAATCCGGCACTTTTCCTGCAGTGCTAGCACCTATCCCACTGCTATTCCTTTGCTGGCCCAGCACTTTCTCTTACAAAAAATTCTTATAGAATTCTATCAAAAAACAATATATTATAGCTCTTTTTTCTATAAGCTAGTTTCACCAAGAGCTATAGGAATATCTGTAGAAGTGTCTATTATAATATTGGAACTTGCAACGGTTTCCATGTGGTCACCCTCCCAATTACTAACCACGGTCGATGCTGTTTGGTTTTCGTGATCGGACATGAACAAGTACTCTCAGCGTATGCTACGACCGCTCGTAGTTTTCAAGCTCTCATTACACTATTTCAAGTTTGTTTCTTTGGTGTTTTACGTTCCAAATCATAAAACTGGTATAGATTTTATTGTATTGTATAGAAATTCTATATATTTTATACGCTTTTTTTTATTATTGATTCTCAACTGTGTAAATTATGAAAACCGAAATCCTTTGTAACTTAGTAAAACCATATTTAAGGAGAAAAAAAAAGTGCGTTGAGATAAATAAAATATTTATTTATTCTGTTACTTATTTATTTTGTTGGTGGCTGTGGTAAAAAATTAGCTTCACTGCTTAAATTGTGTTAAAATATTCATTTCAGATTTGTGTTCAAATACAAAATGTATTCGATATTCGCAACGCCACCTAGCGTAAGGGTTACCAGCAATAAAACTGCAAAGAAGTTCGTGCACTTCTATGTAGTGGTGGGCAAGCGCATGACATAAAACGGAAGCCCACCAGAATTTTATCTGATGATTTCCAACAGCAAAGTTGATTGAAGATGTCCAACAGTGGTCATGCAGTGGTAGACCATTAGCCAGCACTTCTCCATCATTGCCAGCAACTATCTTGCTGCAGGCCAGCAATTTCCGCTTTGCTGGGTTATTATGGCGTAACTGCGATTGAAATCAAAATTATTGTCTTTTTTACAAGTGATATTTACGTCAAAATTCCAAATTTAGGCTTTTATAAAGGTACATATATTAAGGCAGACTTGAACACAATTAATAAACTAACTCAAAACGAGTGAAAAATTAGCCGGGGACAGGACTCGAACTTGGGTCCACAGGGTGCAGTGATGTTGCTTTATAAACAAAGCTACCCAGGCCGACATACTTGCTCGGCAGTTTCTCACTAACGAACCATGTAGGGGAACACTTTTGGTCGACAATCAGATTGCACAAGATGACGAGCAATAGATAAATATATTAATATTTCATCGATCCACAATGTATATTAAAGCACACATAACGTCTGAATTCACGCGTTATTTTATATGTGCTTTAATTTAGCTGTTTTGGTATATTAAATGAATTGCTCTCTTGTACCAAGGTAAACAATTTTTCTGATAAACAAAAGCAAACTATTAGTGGACTATAATTTTGCTTATACTTTTTTACACGCTTTTTGTTTCTTAGACGGCACAATAATTATAGGAAATTTTTGATACAATAAACCACATTCATAAACCACATCGATTATGTATGACACCAACATTTAAGGCGTATATTTTGATTAAGGATTATGTGCCACAAACTTAATGAAGGGATTTTTCCAGTCCAACATATAGATTTTCAATAACCTGTGATTTTGTTTTACGTATGTTTTTATGTATGCTATAATCTCCTTAACTTTCAAGTCAATTCCATTAAGTAAAATGCAAAAATTAACTTTGAATATTTTATCATTCGCCAAACTTGACAGAGTTCTCATTAGTCTATCTATATTATAAAGGACAAACATATCTGTGCGTAACGCATGCGTCATTTTGCGAATGGCAACACTTTGAAATTTGAAATGAAATTTTAACTTTAAAATTTTCTCTACTGAAAAATTTTAAACTTCTAATTCTATATTATAAAGTACAAACATATCTGTGCGTAACGCATACGTCATTTTGCGAATGGCAACACTTTGAAATTTGAAATGAAATTTTGACTTTAAAATTTTCTCTACTGAAAAATTTTAAACTTCTAAACATCGCACATTTTAAATTTTTACACCGTCGTATAAGGAAAAAAATGTACTTTTTAATGCAATTTGTTTGAAAGCTGTATCTCAGTTTAATTTTGAGATATTAATTTTTTTGTAGTTTTTAATACATTTTTTGTAATTGTGGCAACTGAAGTACTCCATTTTTGTTGAAAGTCATTAAGAGTTGAAAGTAGAGGGAAAATAATCACGGAGGAAAGAAAATAATATATTACTGTACCTTTTGTTGCCATTTTCTCATAGAAACTGAAAAAAAAAATTGAAATTATAATGTGTGCTATGTCAGCGATTTTTTAAGTTTCCAAATATCGCACATTTTCAGTTTTTACACCGTCAAATAGAGTAAAAAATTTACTTTCAAATGCAATTTGTTTGAAAATTGTATCTTAATTGACTGAGTTATTATAGTTTTTAAAATAACTAGCCGCCCGTGGCGACCAGTTTGGTCTCCCTTAAGTGTATGCTAGGCATTGTATCATGTTACTTTTATTCATAATTTAATTTACTTGCTCAATCCTTCGCCAAATCGGAAGATTCTGATAGAGAAATCAAGAACTCGGTATTTTTATGTTATTCGGGCACAGCTGATAAATCGCTAAACATTGTACCCGTTGCATTTTTTCATATTTCATTAATTTAGATTAAAATATAGTCCTTTCACTCATTTTAAAATGGATAACTTTAATTTAAAACTGAAACTTTTCAAATTCATGAATTTCACTTTTAAAAAATTCTTTAAAAAAGAAAAGAAAAGAATAAATACCTATAATCAGAATCCTACTTAATCAGAATAAATACCATAAACAATTGAATTTCAACATCAAAGCATTGTTTTAATATACCCCTCGAAAAATAAAAAATGCTATTGGCGAGAATTGCGCCCAGCTAATATAAAAGTACAAACTTATTGCTATCATAGCAACTTTTATGTAGCTTTATTCGAAAAAATTATTTTGATGAAATAGGTTGCCAAATTTCTTTTCTCGCCAAGGACCTTTTCTCTATTTCGCCAAGTACCTATACTGGAAAAATACCTTTATTTATTTATTTATTGTATTTTAAATGAGAAGAATAAAAGACGACACAGATGACATATACGCACCACGTTGGCATGATGTTTTTCTGATACCCATGTCATATACGCACCGAGGTACTTAACTGGCGCCAAAGTGCCGTTATTTTGCTTGATATGGTAACACGGTTGTTGTTGTTAATTTATTAATAAATTGTTTATTTACTTTTATTATATTTTTTTAATTATATAAATTGTTTTGTTCTATATGTATTAATTAATTTTTTTTTAATTTATTGTTATTCCCTTTTTAAAAATATTGCACAATAACCAATGAGATGCGTTTCATTGAGGCGTTGCCATTAAACAATTAAGAAATAATCGCGATTTCTGTGCCACGTCCGATAGCATAATATATATAGATTTTCAAGCATGAATTATTTTAAAATCTATCTATCACGTGTAGCTCGATTACGAAAGATTAAACTGTTTGCTCTTAAAACGATGTAAAAAGTTCAGCATTTGTTTCCGTCTAATGTTCCATAACAAAATTAAAACTTCCTCTATAGAAAAATAAATAAAATAATGTAAATAAGAAACAAATTTAACAGATATGGTATTGAACCATCCCGTAAGGCATGGTGACGTCACGGCGACGTCGTTGTGAAGTCACACTGTGATTTTGTGACCGTCGATGTGACGTCACGTGACGTGGATGTGACGTCACAGTGACTAGAATGTGAGGTCGTTATGGCCGTTTTAGAGGTCGTTTGTGACGTCACATTGTGACCACTCTGTGAAGTCACGGTGTGACTAATTTGTGAAAAGTGTGTCATTTGTGACTATTTTGGCATTAACTTTGTGACGAACCTGTGACGAAAGTGACAATGTTTTGAAGTCACACTGTGACCAATTTGTGAAATATGTGTCATTTGTGACGAACTTGTCATAAACTCTGTGATGATTTCAAATGAAAATCAAATTTCAAATTAATTGCTTAAAAGGCGCAAAGGCGAACTAGTGAAAAAGATTCCATGCTGGAACTCGAACCCGGGCCATCAGTATAGCGCACTTACGTTCTACCGACTAAACCACATGGAACGATACCCAGCCTGGAAAATTTCTCACTATTACATGTTGGCAAGGCTACAAACGCAGCACAAGATGCAATATTTATCGTCAGCCACCGACATGGCGCAAGCACGAAACTTAAATCCAGCATCGATTGAAACTATATTAATACTTGGAAATGTTTTCAGAGAGAACCATTCGCCTTGCATACAATATTTCAAATGAAAATCAAATTTCAAATTAATACCTTAAAAGGCAATTTTAATTTCAAATTTGATTTTCATTTGAAATACTGTATGCAAGGCGAATGTTTCTCTCTGGAAAAATTTCCAAGTATTAATATAGATTTAATCGATGCTGGTTTAATTAAGTTTCGTGTTTGCCCCATGACGGTGGCTCACGATAAATATTCCATCTTGTGCGGCGTTTGTAGCCTTGCCAACATGTAATAAGGAGAAAATTTCCAGGCTGGGTATCGTTCCATGTGGTTTAGTCGGTAGAATGTCAGTGCGCTATACTGATGACCCGGGATCGAGACCCGGCATGGATATTTTTCACTATGTTGGCCTTTGCGCCTTTTAAGCAATTTATTTGAAATTTGATTTTCATTTGAAATATTGTATGCAAGACGAATGTTTCTCTCTGGAAAAATGTCCAAGTATTAATACTGTGATGATTCTTGTCATAAAAACTACGATAATTTTAAAGTAAAGTTTTGTTTGAAATATAAAATTTTATCTTTTTACCGTACTTTTTAGCAAGATATCGCTATTTTGGAGTCCTATTCTTCTAAAATATTTTTAATTTTCCATTTAAAAAACAATGCTTATTAACTGACATCTTTTTTTATTAAGTTAGCTTGATCTTGAATTCAAGCTTAATATTAAGAATGTGTAAGCGTTTTAATGTGTTATGATTTGTCATTGCTTTTTTAAATACGAACATGGAGTCTAACGGACATTAATACAACTGTTACTTATAGAACTACATGATAAGCCCTATTTATTTAAATTTTTTATTCCCGTATATATTGTATTTTGTGAATATGAGCTAATTAGATTTGGTATGTTTTATATGAAAAGACTGATCTGGGAAATAGAAACAACAAGTAAGATATATCATGCGTTAGGCATAGATTATAAAACACTTTCCAACTCTTCCTAAATGTTTTATCAAGACATCGGGGGAAATAACGTAAATAAGATAACTAAGTAAACATGAAAACGGGTAAAACATTTAAAAACTGATTTACGCAGTTACCATCCACTAAGGTGTAAAAAAATCATAATTTAAAAAAAAAATAAAAAAAATCGTTTTTTTTTTATTTAAATCAGATTTTTTTTATTTAAATCAGATTTGTATGATTTTTTTCCCAGCGTTCAAATACTGAATAGCTATCATGAGTTTTAGGTTTCCAAAACAATTACACCACTAATTGCTAACATAATCTATGTTTTTACACTTTAATTGATAAAATTATAATTGTTAGTTTGTAATTACAGAAATAAAAACTGCAAATTAGTAGTTTCATTAGGTAGTATTATACAATAATGTTATATACATTAATATTGTAATAATTATGTAAAACTTTATTAATACTAGAGATACTTAACATTTATGAAAATTATTAACTGCATTTTATACTAAATAGCTAACATTACTTCAAATTAATTATTAAACAATCAACTCTCTAATTAGGAACATATTATACATTTTTAAGCCTTAATTATTAAAATGATAATAATTCATTTTAGAAAGAACAAGTTGGAAATTGCTCGTCAAACGTGGAAAATGAGGTGCGTTCGTACTATAACTAGTTTTATAATTATTTTTTGCACCCCATATTGTACTGAATGTATACTTTTTTGCACTTCATAAAGCGCATAGTCTGATACATCATTAAAATGCACTTCCAATAATTTTTTCCCATTCCCCGTAATGTAACGGAACACTTTTGACTGTCCCTGTAATTAAACTATACATCCGATTTTCCTAAAATTTGAAATAGCTCAACAAAACTTTGCAACAATTATATCTTTAAAATTTCAGACCATTCGGAAGGCTGTAATATCATTAAAATGCACTTGCAATAATTTTTCCCATTCCCCGTAATGTAACGGAACACTTTCGACTGTCCCTGTAATTAAACTATACATCCGATTTTCCTAAAATTTGAAATAGCTCAACAAAACTTTGCAACAATTATATCTTTAAAATTTCAGACCATTCGGAAGGCTGTAATATCATTAAAATGCACTTGCAATAATTTTTCCCATTGGCCGTAATGTAAAGAAAAACTATTGACTGTCCCTGTAATTAAACTATGCATCCGATTTTCCTAAAATTTGAAATGGCTCGACAAAATTTTGCAACAGTTATATCTTTAAAATTTCAGATCATTCGGAAGGCTTTAATATCATTAAAATGCACTTGCAATAATTTTTCCCATTGGCCGTAATGTAAAGAAAAACTTTTGACTGTCTCTGTAATTAAACTATACATCCGATTTTCCTAAAATTTGAAATGACTCGACAAAATTTTGCAACAGTTATATCTTTAAAATTTCAGATCATTCGGAAGGCTGTAATATCATTAAAATGCACTTGCAATAATTTTTCCCATTGGCCGTAATGTAAAGAAAAACTTTTGACTGTCCCTGTAATTAAACTATACATTCGATTTTCCTAAAATTTGAAATGGCTCGACAAAATTTTGCAACAGTTATATCTTTAAAATTTCAGATCATTCGGAAGGCTCTAATATCATTAAAATGCACTTTCAATAATTTTTCCCATTGGCCGTAATGTAAAGAAAAACTTTTGACTGTCCCTGTAATTAAACTATACATCCGATTTTCATAAAATTTGAAATGGCTCGACAAAATTTTGCAACAATCATATATTTGAAATTTCAGACCATTCGGTTGGGTAGTTTTTGCTCTGTTACATGCGGACAGACGGACGGACGGACAGACGGACGGACAGACGGACGGACGGACTGAACGACGACTATAGGTGCTACGTATTTATATAATTACGAACGCACCTAAAAAGGGACAGGATGCTAGTTCAAAAAACGGGCACTATTTCATGAGGAAATATATTAGTAATGTGTTTAGTAATGATGTAAGAAAAAAAAAAAAGAATATTTTTTAGCATTATAAGTAAAGTGTCCTTAATTTTTAATAATTTTATGAATAACAAATTGAAAAATACAATTAAATAACATATTTTAATAATATCCTGTTTTTTCTAAAGAAATAAAGTTCTATATTTTTGCAAGATTTTTTCCACATGAATTTAGAATACTGTTGAGTGGGGAAGTTTTTTACAAGAAATCTCTGGCTACAACTACAGGTAAATTTCAACTTTTTTTTTCTTTTTTTTAAGGCTGGGTGCATTTTGCCAATTTCAAAAGGGGCATGGTGTGGCACCATTAAACAAAATGGCCTAGAAGAAGCAGTATAAGTAATTACAGAATTAATAAAAACTGCAAATAAGTAAAATTCATTAGTTAGTAGCACAAATAACAAAACTAACAAATATTATTTGCAGCTCATTTTGCATTTGTATTTAGGAAAATTTCTGTAAACCACCAAAATCTATACTTACACACATGTACGTGTATGCTAACCAAAAAGAAAAAAATGAAAATGAGTTAAACCCATTCATATAGAATAAATATAAGTTAGCCACTAATATCTGAAATCCTCAAAATATTTAAGTAACAGCATTATTACCTCTATTAGCTTTCAATGGTTCAATTTTTTAATATATATGAGTTACAAAAAAATAAATAAATAAATAAATAAAATAATAATAATAATAATAATAAACATTTATTCAACCTATACCAAAGAAGCTCTTGCTGTGCTTAGCATTTTTATACCAATTATTTCTTTTTCTCTTATGCATTCATTTACAATTTAGCTGCTGAGCAGATGTCATTCTTCTTTAACTTGAGATTGCTATTAATTACTATTTATTATTTTACTTGTAGAAATGTAATTATACTTGCTATGTGTATTTTATATAAAATAATGCATAAATTGATTACCTAAAGGAAATTATGACATTGCAAATTATGTTAGATTTAAATATCATTTTTAAATGAAACTGTTTTAATTTGGATAAAAACTTAAAAACAATGCTTTTAATTTTTTTACAATACTAATGAATTAAGCTTAGAAACAATTATTTAAAGCTCTTTTTTTGTTTATTAATAAGTCAAAATACCTGTAGAAACTTTCAAATTATGTTCATGTTAGATTTTAATACTTTTTTTGACATTTTAAACATTTAGAAAATTTTTGATTTTAATCAATGATTTTTTTTTAAAAAATCGGTTGATTAAAATCATGATTTAATCGCTGATTTAAATCAACCGATTAAAATCGTTGACACCCTACCATCCACAGCCAAATATGTTTTCTAATTCTTTTAAACAGTCCTGTATTTGATCTGTAGATTGATATATATATACTATATAATGGAAAAAATTAGTTTATCAAGGAAACGCATAACAGGTTGAAATTCTCTTTCAGCAATTTATACTAATATATGGAAACATACTTAAATAATTTTGTACAACCCTGTAGTTTACCTAGAACCTTTATTACACGCCACTATTTAGTTAAAATTTTATTCAAGCTAAAACACTCTTAAAACTGCTGAAATTACATTTCCAGAAATTATAATTCATAGATGGCAACGTATCCAATTCTTTGCGTGACCCTTTATATCATTTTATCTATATACTACAAACATTTCTTAGTAAATTAAATACAGTGCAGCGTTAAAATGCATAACTTATTTAAAAACCTCCTTTAAGCAATACCCAGTAACCCTTTCGAATACTTTTGTATATTCCTGTATATGAATTATAGCATATATATATACACCATATACTATGCATAAATGTAGTGAATCATAAAAGTGTATATCATAATTAAAAATGTATTTCCAGCAATCATCGCTAATGAACAGTACTTCGGATACAATATAGTATCTGAAATATTTTGTGTGTCCCTGTAAATGCTATATACACTTCGTATTATACATGAAATAATTCATAGTATGTAAACCTCAACGACGTATATCAATTTCATTACATATCAAATAGATTAACATAAATAAAGTACGCCGCAAACAATTCCCTCCACCCCTATATCATTATGTATTGGAATTCCTTTTTTAGCCCTGTAAATGAACAATAACTATTCTTTGCATCGCATATTCTATGGAATGCACATTTTAGTGCGTTTCATAAATGCATATCAATTTTATTCTGTTTGAAAGCGTGTAAAATCATTAAAAATCATTTGAAACGATTTTTTTCCCACAAGCCGTAATGTAATGGAATACAATTGACTGTCCCTGTAAATGAAATAACATGCTACAAACTTCATTACAAATAGGGGTCTTGCTATGGTAAACGTTAATAACATCCAAAAATTTTAAATAATTTAATTATGTTTAAATGTCTATTAATTATGTTAATGATTGATGATAATACTTGTCCATATACTTTTATATTTATGCCACCATGTGATTTTAACCCAATATTTAAATAAGAAAATAAACCAGATTAAAATGCAATTTAAATCACTAATTTTAATAATCTGATCAAAGCTGTTGAAAAGGAAGTTAGATATTTTAACAAAATAAAAAATAAATGTAATGAAATATTTGTGTTCTATATCATGTTTATTAGAAGATAACTGAAATCATTGTAATTAAAAAAAAAAGCAAACAAGGAAAATAATATTTTAGATATTTCAGCAAAATAAAAAATAAATGTAATGAAATATTTATGTTCTACAGCATGTTAATGAGAAACTAACTAAAATTGTTGTAATAAAATAAAAAATAAAAAGCAAACAGGGAAAATAATATTTTTACATACCTAATTTCATTGACGTTGTACGTGATACTTTGATTTTGGGGAACCAATTAAATCCGATTATAAGTACGATAGCAATGACTTGAATCATCTTCAACAAGTCAAAGCTACCGTAATTTTCTCGGGTTTATATTTTGTTAGCTGAACTAACTTGGATCCTGAGAACGTTCTTGTTTCAGTTTTTAAATCCGTGTCAACACATCTATGCTGTCCAGTGTCCACAGAACTTCAGTGTCCACAGTGTCCACAGAACTGTCCAGTGTCCCGCGTTTATTCTAAAAAGTTTCACTGTTACTTTTATCCGTTATTCTGCGGTCGAGTGGAAACAACTGAAATAGTGCAGATGCAGACGATTTTTAAGTTTCGAAGTTCGAAGCAGATGTTTTTTGGTTTTATTTGTTTTTCTATACCACGGTTTCGGAAGGAAATTAAATGCGTAATAATTTTGTCAAATTGTCTCTAATTCAATTTCCTGTTTGAAAATGTTTTATTGTATTTCATCTTTTATTTTTATCAGTTTTATTGAATTGTAAAGTTTCATTTACGTAAATTATAATAATAATATTATCCATAATTAGAGTTTACTAGATAAAACATTGCTTAAATTTTCAAAATGTATACAAATTAATTTAATGGTAATAATGATGACTCCCTCCTTTTTTTTTAAAAGTAAAATTTGTATCACAGGTAATATATACAAAATATCTTCTTAAAAAATACAACAAGATTATCGAGAAGAGATGAGTTTTTCTTTGTCAATCTGTCATTCTCTTAATATTAATTTTCTGTAGAATAAAACTTGTAAAATAATTTTTAAAGATATATTTTGAAAACAAAAAATAAAACATGAATAATTAATTATGTCGTGGGCTTTGCCTAAATTTTGTACATTAATTTTATATTCGGAAAATGTCAATTCTATTTTAAATGTTTGAAAGAAGTAGAATAAAAAAAAATACTTTAAATAGTGAAACACTAAGAGGAAAAAAAATGACTTGAATGCAAATTATAAAGCAAGAAATGCATATATGACTGAACTTTGAAGACGCTTTCTGCGTGCTCATTAAAAGCTGCAGCCTTAACTGTAATAGAAAGTTTTTAGTTTGAAACGACAGAAATGTTTCGACTACTCTTTGAGAAACTTCTAGTATAACAGATGATCATTTACAAAAATCTTTATAAAAGATAAGTCGAGGTCTGCTTACCTAAAACATTTTTTTAATAATATGAAATTCTCATATTTAGGAAATCGTTTTGTGTTGCTGATGAATTAATTACATTTTATGTTATATGAAAATAAAAAGTTTTTTTAGAGGCACAGATGAAACTTGGACCACGGTTTAAAAAATTTGTTAATCCGGCAGAAAAATATATTTTACAGTAAATAACATGTTTTTAATAATTTTTGTAATTTTTTAAAGTTTTCTAAGAAGTTCACATCTCAGTCACAATGTGACATCACTGAGTGGTGGCATTTTGGTCACAGATGTGACGTGACCACAGTGACTTACAGTGACGTCACAATGACGTCACTGTGACCATGCATGCTATGAGGGATGCGCTTAAAGCACTGAAATGATCGGAAACACTGCCGTAAGTCGCAAAATCTTGGGCTAATAACTCCTGGCATGCGGTTGCATGTGAAAGTATCGCCTTTAATAAATTTTAAAACTTTATTTGATTGCATAATTGATATTTTGCAGATAAAAATTCTTTTTGGTGTTAGTGGAAAATCTAAAATATATATTACATATAAAAAAATAATTACAATTAAAAGAAAAGAACGGTTTTCATCTATACTCTGTAACCCGAGGAGATCGGGTTCGATCCCCTAGTTCTAATAAATGCTAAATATACGACAGACATTAAATTTCAGATCTGGACACAGAGATAAGAATGTGGACGGAGAAAATTTCAACGTTTGATGTCCTTAGTGACTTAAAATTAAAAAATAACATTATTATCCTTATTTCGTTTACAATTTATTTATTTTCTTTTCAGTTTTCATGCAATTATGATCACATCACATAAATGTGATATTTTTATTTTTGATGTTTTATGTTACTTATTAACGTGTAACATTTGAATTCAAAAATAAATAATGACTCGAAATTCAACTAAAAATATGTAACGAGATTAAATATTACATGTATATTTTAAATATCCTAAAATTTACCGAAAGCATTTATTTATTTATTTATTTTGTAAAAATACATAGGTTCCAAATAAATATAAATAAACTATGAACTTCAAAGTACTTAATATTTGCTAAGTGATAAAAATATGTTTTAAAAGGCAAAAAAATACCTTTATTTATTCACATTCGATATGTTTCACTTCATCCAACGGCAACATTCTCAAGAATTAAAACGATACTAGGGTTACTCCGGGAGAGTCGCCGCATACGGATAGATGCCGCATCCCTTGTATTTCTTGTAATTATTGATAGATAGTCATCAAACGCACAGTATAGGTGCGCAATGAGATTATTTTAACCAGTGTATAGCGTGAATCCCATTTCGATGTTTACTTGTATAAGTACAATCCTTAATTTGACGTAAGTGCATGATTTCATTGTCCAAACTTTTAAACACGTTATGTTTAAATTCTTTCCATACACTAATTACTAAATGCATGCATGATTTCGAAGTCAAAGCTAAGTGTAGTCTTTGTATAGAGTACTGTGTTTATGGTTACGACATTTCCCTTAGCGATGGCTGGTAACTGTGATGGCCAAAGTCTGCACCATGCAAAATGGGATACATGCCGCACAGTTATTCCGGTATACATGCCACAGTTTCTTTTGTACGGGATGATTAAGTGTTATTAACATTTCCTTTTCTTTTTGCACAGACTAACCATGTTAGGCATGTTATCAAGTTTTCTAAAACCAAAGGAGGAAAAGGGGAAAATAAAAAGTAAAAAGGGCATTAAAGATGCAAGTGAATATGATAATAATGAAATATTGGATAAGCGTAACGCAGACGTTCTTTGTAAACTACTTCAAAAAAGAGGAAGTGTAATTGGCTTCGTTGCATCATGTGTTTAAATGTAGTTACATAAAGGCTGTGCTTTTTCGACACTTTTTTTGTAGATTGTAGTCGAAAAAACAGGTCTCTTAAGCCGTTCAGGACCATAGGTGCATATAAGCACCTTCATAAAGAACTTACAAAATTTGTTTCTGGCACCAGTAAAAAAAGAAAAGTTATATTTGCTTTGCTTAATTAGAGCATTTTCATGATTATTTAAGTAAAGGTAACTTCTTTTTAAAAAGTGGTACCAACAGAATAAAATTTGCGTAAAAGCCACCGGTCCCGAAAGGGTTAACAAATAAATTATGTAAATACAATTTTACTTTTTTTCTTTTTCCTTTCTAATACATTGATGTTACGTTGTTGCTGAAATAATAATTAAAATGCAATGTAAAAAAAAAAAGTCGATAATTTTAAAAGTGAAAGTAGGCAACAATTATTAATTTGTATCTACTAATACGTTTCATTGTGCTCATTTAGTTTTGTTATTACATCGTTAATTATAGTCCAGATATGAATATATTTTTTAAATATTTTTATTTATAATTTCATTCTGTTCTTATTACAAGCGCGGCACAAGTGCGGCGTCTCAGCCTGAATGTACGGGTGACGCGCCGCAGTGTAACGTTTTAGAAAAAAATTGTTAAAAAATATTAATAATTTGTTTTGAATTTTTTTTGTCGCACTACACGCGTTGTATATTTAACATTAAATAGCACAGCATATATATATATATATATATATATATATATATATATATATATATTTTATGTCCACCATGGGATTTTATACACAAGTTCAAAAAAAAAGTGCGGAATAAATCCCGGAATTACCCTATATTTTCGAAAAAAAATTCAAATTGAAAAAATATTAAACAAAGATAATGCGAACACAAGCATAATGAAATTAACTGCAATATTAAAAATGTATATTTATGAACGTATTTTATATTATTGTTTTATTATTCTGTACAGCATCTCTTTCCACATTTTAGGAAGCTCTATGGAGGGTGAATCATTGCATATATTATCACTGCGTAATATCTTTATTGATTCTCGGATAATGGATGGCAAATAAAAACTTGATAGATGAATTATTCTACTGTTTTTAAAATTAATTTGTAAATATACTTTGATATATAGTCTGACTAAGGCTGTGGATTTCTTGTTGTATTTGATGTGTTCTTTGTGCTCTACGTGTTCTTTGATCCTAGTTTTAAGCTTTCTCCTTTTTATCCCTATATAGTTAATTTCCTTATGGTTGTGTTCACGTGATTTTTGTTTACTAGTTTTTGAATTTAAAATTTTTTCCGAAAATGTTGTATAATTTTTATTCTTAAGAATGTTGCGTCGGATACAATGAGATATGTCGTATGTGAATAAATAAAGGTATTTTTTGCCTTTTAAATTAATTTTTATAACTTATAGCAAATATTAAGTACTTTTTATTTTGACTTTATTTTTATATACAGTTTATAAAGTATGAACTGATAAATAAACAATGAAATTATATATAAACTATGCAATTAATATTATTTTCATCACATGGATTTATTGCTTTGGAAGATATTTCAATCTGTTATATTGGGGTGTCTTATGTAACATTTTTTGAAGTAACTCTATCTAATATTACAAAATCTTGCACAGAATTTACAATATGAAACCAATATTAAGCAAATTTTAGCCTCTTATTCAGGGTTCGTACATGCCCCGTTAATTTCCAGGTGAAATACCAGTATTTGTTTTTTGTTAAAAAAATAAATCTAGTTCAAATTCGCAAAATTTCACTTTATTTAAGGGAAGTTTTTTTATAAGAAAATTCTGATACCGAAGAATTTTCTGGCCTGGAAATCCCATAATCCATGAGAACCATGTTACTGCAAAAATATTTTTAGGCCAAGCAATTTTAAGAATACTATAATTCATTTTATAAACTGCCCATTGTTATTTAAATTTTTCCTCAATGCTGGCTGGTAAATTGAATAAATAATTTCTTAAGTTAAAATATTCAAATATGTACCCAATGCTGCACGAAATTTGTCCAATAATATAATATAATACACATACAATATTTAGATTATAAAAATGAATTAATCATAGTTATACAAATTAAATTCAATAACAGTTATTTATTTCGAACATTGCAGTTGTAGCTTAGAAACGTTATGCAATTAAATATTCTTTAAAAGTTGAAATTTATTCTTATGACACATTCAAATGCTATTTGGCAACAAAATATTGAATACATATCATTTATCAAAAGAATTATTATGCATTTTACAATATGATATCAGAGAGAATTTCCAATTGAAAGGAAATTAAAACTTGATATATTAATATTTATCGAAAGGGAATATTCGCTCAATATCGAAGGTAGATAATATCATTAAATCTTCATATCCGCTTAAATTTTCTTCTTATCAGAATGCTAGAAATAATTAATGAGTCCAATTGTATAGCTCACATGCACAGTTATACAGTAATTATAGGAATTCATTTTTGGTAATTTCTCGAAGCAGTATGTTTGAATAATGTAACAGATATTCTTTAATCGAACTTTAATTGTATTTAAATGTGATACTAAATTTTCTTTGTGCTATTCTCTTTCTAAATAAATTTATTAAAATATCATGCAAGATGAAATAAATTTATTAATTATTATAAAGTTATTTATCTTGACAAGAAATCTATATTAGCTCAGTATTGTACCACCGTTGTATTTATATTATTTTCTATAAACAATGCTTCATATATGATACAAATATTTTGAATACATAAAATTTATCTCTGAAAATGACAATTCCTTTTAAAAGAAACTTTTTTAGAGAGTTTTAATTACTATTAAGTGTGATATATCTTCGTTAATACTGGTTGGTAATAATCGATAAAGAATTAGGAAATTAAAATATTATAATTAATGTAACCCAATGTTGGGCACAATAATTACAGTATGATTATATTTTAAGCATGCAATATTTAGTGTGAACAGAAATGGACAATTTATGCAGATTAACTTCAGGTGACATCCAGACAACATAAGCAAAGCAAGATTAACATGAATTTTATAATCATGTAATCTATTTACAAACACATATAAAAGCGAAATAATTTCTCGCATAAAATAGATGTATATTTTGGTTTATATATAACATAAAAATGATTTTTATTGACATATTTTTATTTTGTATAAGTGCTCAATTTTTACTTAACTGTGCTCAAATATCAATGACTGTTCATCTGCAAAATACAATTTTCTAAAAAATATTTAAGATAATGTTTTTAAATAATATCTAATAGTAAAAATATATATCATTTAAAAAAAGGAGAAAGTATGTTTCATTTTTTTAAAACAAGTATATTTCAAAAACAGCCATGGGAACAAACAGAAAAAATTAATATATTCCAGTATGTCTTTTATGATGTTATAGATACACGCACACTATCTGATTGTTTTAAAGAAACATATTAGTTGTACAAGCATGTGAAGTTTAAATCACTAACTTTCACTATAATATTACAGGAAATATATACCAGCATAACTTCTGTAATGTTATAGATATACTCAGAATGTTTGATAATTTTAAATAAATATATTAGTTAAACAAGCATGTGGAGTTTTAAATCCCTAGCTTACTCTAGGTATAATTTTACAGAAAATATACTCCAGTATATTTTTGTAATATTACAGACACACTCGTAATGATTGGTAGTTTTAAAGAGAATGATTAGGTATACAACCGTGTGAATTTTTAAATCATTAGCTTTATTAAATTTTATAAAAAAAAAAAAAAAAAAAAAAAAAAAAAAAAAAAAAATACATTCTGACGAAACGTGAAAAAACCATTTTCATATATAAACGAGATATTGCTTGTTTACAAACTTAAAGGCTTTCTTTCGAGATTTCCATATTGTAAAACTGCATAAATTGTTTATTTTTGGAATTGGTATATTATATATTTCAAGCTGTCAATTATCTGAGTACGTTACATATTTCAGTCGCTAAAATGAAAATTCACAAACGTCAAGCATTCTACGTCGTATGTCCTTTATTCAAATCTTTCTGTAATACATCAGAAAACTTATGCAATCAATTATTCCTTTAAAAGATGTAAATTATTCTTCTGTTTTCTCAAAGTTGAATTTTGTATTAAATATGAAATAAATATCATTTATCGTAAGAATTGTACCCCTTACTGTTTGATTTCTAAGCAGAAGTGGTGTCTGAATGAGATGTTAATATCTTATACATATTTATCAGAATGAAATACGAATATGTTGATGATGATAAGTGAAGTCATTTTGGTTTATACATCTCTGTAATTTTTGTTCTCATTAGAATGCTAGAACATATATTTCATCAAGCATTATCAAAACATGTTAGTAATTTTATAAGATTTTAATACTTATTATGGAACTAGTAAATTGAGTTCTTTTGACCTCCCACCTACTAGGCCACGGACGGCGAACATATGGCACGCGTGCCAAAGGTGGCAAGCGAAAGAATAATTTTGGCACGGTGTTACTTGTGGCTTTAAATTAATATACAATGATATTGAACAAAATATACAAACTTAGATGCCCTGATCTTGTCAAAACTGTATTAATTGGAAATTGCAGAATTTTAATTGCGGCTATTTAAAATGCCGTAAATTACCGTATTAATAAAAGTACCAATGGTGAAATTATGGCAACTTAGAAATTAGTTTCAAAACTATTTAAAGTTTCAGAACTATTTAAAGGATCTGGTGTTTGACCTTTTAACAATTTTTCCATCTACGTCCGGAAGACCATTGTTTTCGCAAATAAATGATACAATAAATCAAATAAAAAGCAATGCTCCGATAAATCCAGTTTGCATTCTGTTGAAATTAACTGAGGCCGAATTTGATATTAATGATTTTTTTTCTAAGATGCAACAACACAATTAATCGCATAATTTTTAAAAATAATTTCTAAAATATAATTGTTTTTAAGATTATTACATTGTAATACTCATTTAAAAAAATCTTAATCAGAGATTTTTATTCATGATTTTTTAATCCACTAAATTTGTTTATTAGTTGGCACGTCAAGGTCATGTAAAATATTTTTGCAAAAAAATTGGCACGCGGCTATAAAAAGGTTCGCCAACCCTGTACTATGCGATCCAATGGACGCGTCTCGTAGGCGGGTGATTAAATGTGATTATAATCACATTTAATCATATTTATTTAATTATAATTTCAACAGTATATACAGCCAATATCAGTTATGTGGTCACCCAAGCGGTCCTGAAAAATATGACCTTATAAGCGGGGTGACCTTATATGCAGTGTAAACAGGAATTTTATTTTAGACAATAAAATATTAATAAGTTAGTTATTACCTTCTTGTTCAATATTGCACAAAGAAGCTATGAATATATAATTTCTAAAACAAGAGGTATAAACTAGAATTGCTTTACACTTACAATTTCGAATTGATGAGTATACTCGTAGTAGTAGGAATAATATTTTTTGCAAGTTTGTTTGTTTTTTATCGTAATTGTTAAGACGTTCTACCTTTTCTTATTCACGAACAGTTTTAAAACGTTTATCTGGGAGTTTGGGATTGGTAAAAAAATATCTGAATGTATTTATTGCTTTGAGAGCTTCTGCTCGCGTTGCTGGTTCAGTTTCGAATTCACTCTGACTATCATCGTTTCCATCAGCGTTTATACTTAAAATTTTCGAAACTATTTCCAGTATAGAAGCTTCACCATGGACTTTACCCATATCAGGTCAGCTGCGAATATCTAGAAAAAAAAACACCAATAATCCTGAAGAAAATTTTAACACGTTTTCCCCTTCGTCTTTTTCGGAAGGTACATACCCGTAAAGGCGTGACTGTTGCCAATCGTGGGTAAAGTCCATTAGTAGCGATCTCATTATCAACAACTGCATATGTCACTTTGTCATGTATTGTGCAAACGGCATTCCGTAGTTCTTGTGCAAATAGGGGCACATAATCACCAACATCATCATTGTCGTTGTCTTCGAACGATAATTCTTCACATTCTGGAAGCCAAGGATGTCAAATTCAATTTTCAATGGTTTTCTTTCATACCATATTCTAATTCTCGTCTGCGAAACATATGGCATCTAACACAGTCTCGCGAAACTTCTTTTTTTGACCAATGACAGCAGTGACGTCTTTTAGAAGCAGCTTTCGATAATTTATCTTAATATTTTTTAATAACTCCTTGATCTAATTGTTGTGCCATACTGATTCAGTTTGGAGGAAAGAAAATAAGTTCAATCGAATTTAAACTGGAAATCAGTTATCTGCGATTATAGCTCACAAATGCTTATTGTCATTCAGGCCTTTCGATTCGCATCGTGAGATAATTGCAAAGATTTGCATTTTTTCATACAACGAGGCTTGAGAAATTTACCATTAACTAATAAAGTCAATTTCTCTGAGCCATCCATCCATATTCGCTGCTAATAAAACGGCCAATCTTTTTTCGCTTACCTTCCCAGAAATTATTTTTCGTTCTTAAAAGTAACAGTTTTATCTGACAAAGCATGAAAAAACAGCCCATGTTTATCAAAATTAAAAACATCACAAGGTCTGTACCTATTGAAAATATCACTTAACAAGTTAGCAATCATTCCTTCGATCCTTTGGCAGTAAAATTCGATTTTCCTAGTTATGCAGCAATTTTCAGAGATTTTTCTTTTACGATAATCCATGTATTGGAACATTCTGCAATCTGGCACATTTTATCCAAGTGAAAAGATCTTTCTCAACATTCTCAAATGTTGAAACATGTTCTCACTTTCTCTCTTTGTTGATCACATCTTCTGTTTAACAAGATTGGAACCTTAAGACGTTATTCAGCGTCGCTCTCTCTATTCCACCAGTCTTCGCGAAAGCTGCTTTCGATACATTCGATTTTTCAAATTTTTCTACCATTTGTTTTTCGCAATTGTCAAACTTTTCTTTTGCTGACATCTTATGTTCACAAATGACAATTAATAAATGAACGAAGGCTTTACACGCAGCGACATGTAATGAAAAATACAAAAAAGTAATAACTTTCTCTGCAAGGAGGACAATTTTCATTCTGTCGCAAGGGGTGGTGACATATTTTCCAAGAATCGGTATCTAATGCGACAGTTGAGGATGAAATCTCCAGACCTTTGGAAACTCTTACCGACAGAATCTTTCTGTCGGTAAGAGTTTCTCTTATAGGCTGCAACCGGGAAGAGGTGACCCCCTCCCCCGAGTATCGACGCCCATCTAGTCACGTGGTATACAATATTATCGCGATCTCTAAAGCTCCGTTTAAAAAGGTAAAGTTCTCCCTCTCATTCTAAAGCTATAAAAATGTAGACTGGCCTTCCTTTACCATATGGAAGTTCGTACTTGTGGAGTAAAAGCACGGGAGATTCAACGATGAAAAAGTTGGAAGATTGACTAAAAGGAAAGAAGTTCTCCTTCAGGATGTCCATCCACTTTTTTCTAAAGCTACTAAAAGTGAAAAGCACCGCGTGACCAATACAAAGAGGCCGACAGTTGAAGATACTTGAATGTGAATGGTACATCTATTCGGCACATTACACACAAAAAAAAGGGAAGGAAAAAGCATAAAACTATAACATATTTTGCAATAATAAGGGAGGCAAAAGATGACCATGTGATCATATATCCGATAGTAGCCATTAGAAACTGACCATATAGACGGCGTATTTTAACATGTAATACCTATTCAGTCAGTTCGGACTTACGAAAAGAGACCTTATAAGCAGGTGACCATGTATCCGGTACTGATTGGATACTGTTGAAAATTTCTATGTTTTGTACTAGATAAATACAACTTTGTATTTAAAATATAAAAATGCTTAAAATACAAATTAATTTTGGTTAAGAGTAATTATTATAGTCAAAACTATAATTAGTCACCAAAATTTTTATTCTAGTTGTAAAATTAATTTTGTAGTGCTGCGCATAAGCTTTCATACCAATTCCAAATTTCTGCTCGACAATTAAATTGATTATCGTCAATTATCTCACAGTTTGAAACCCCTGAAAGTTATTAAATGTGCATCTTGTAATTTTTTAAATAGATGAAATGAAAGAAAATACTTATATATTTCATACCTGTAAAAACTGCGTTTTAAAATCATATACAATTTAAGATATTAAATGTCGAAAGTGGTCTTTTTTTTTTTAATTTTCCAGTTTTAAGAGTGAACTTTTCACCCTTCCTTTCCCTGCAACAGCAGTTACGTAAAGAAAAAATTCCATGGATTTTCAGAAATTTTATGCATTGATTTAATTATTAATAAAAAAGTCGTGCAACATTTTTATTAATATTTAAATGCTATTAAGATAAAATGCTCTTATCTTATTTAAAAATACTATTTACAACAACAACAAAAAATAATAATGAATATCATTTATCATAGATGATATGGGCTTACAATCTGCTATTTGGTGATGGATTTAATGTTGACATATTATTTATCCGAATGTAATATTCGTTAATTGTCGATGTAAGATAAGGTTATTAAACCTTATCTTCCTTCGTTCTGAAGCACCACATGTCCGAACCGAGGAGGATATAAACTAAACTATTTGATTTCTTTTAGGTAGATTTCGTATGAAATACTACCTATTGGGATCGTTCCTATGTTGGAATTTCTGAAAAATTTTTGCAGATCTACACCGATCATGACTCCTAGAACCCAAAACCACCCTCGGTAAAAAACTTTATCTATCTATCTATCTATATATATCACTTTCTTCTGGAAAAGATAACTTTCGTAATTCTGCACCAATCTCTTCCAAACTGATACATAAAATCAAAGGGCATAAATTCTCGGTCAAGTTCGTTAATGGGCAAAATCGGACCAAGGGGATGGAAATAGGGAGGGGTTTTGTGAAAACAGAAAACCCCCCATAACTTCTTAATTTTTGTACATATCAAATCAGTTTAAAGTTTTTATTACTTCTAAAAATAGGGCCAAAATTTTATGTATCACAGATTTTTGATAAAGTTAAAAATGGGCTCAAGGGGCGCAAAAAATAGGGTTTTTGGGAGAAAAAAATTCATAACTTCCTCAATTCCCAAGATACCAATTCCAATTAATTTTATTATAAATCTCCTTAATATTATCTACAACTTTTATATTCACAAGTTTTTGATAGGACCAATTCGTACCGCAAAGAAAAAATTAAAAACGAAAACAAAAAGGGGGTTTGAAGAAGTAAAAAATCCATAACTCCGTCAATTGAAAAGATATAAAATCCCCATGAATTTATCATATATCTTCTTAATACTGTCTACAACATCTATATAGACAAGTTTTGAATAGGATCAATTCTTACAGCAAAAGCAAATTAAAAATACATAGCGGTTGAAGAAAAAAATCATCTAAGTAAGGGTGTATTCAAATTCAAACTGCGTATTTTCTTACTCATTTTACAATTCATTTTTGCTCTCAAAGGCTTCCAATTGGTACGTTTTCTTACTCAGAAACTATATAATGTACCGTAATGGTAGATTTTGTGATAGAGGCAGAATATATTTTTAAAAATGTTGTTAAAGTGGGCATTTTGAACCGGATTTCCCGAAGCGGATTGTGCTGGAAAAATCATTGCATTAAAGATGTACTCAAATCCAAACTGCTTATTTTCTGACTCATTTTTAAATTCATTTTTGCTCTCAAATGCATTTAATTGGTAGATTCGCTTATTCAGAAACTGTATAATGTACCGCAATGATCGATTTTTTGATAGAGGCAGAATATATTTCAAAAAATTATGTTAAAGTTGGCATTTTGAACGGAATTTCCCGAAGCAATTGTGTTATCACTTTCTTCTGGACACGATAACTTCTGGAATTCTGCACAAATCTCTTCCAAACTGATACATAAAATCAAGGGACATAAAATCTCGGTCAAGTTCGTTAATGGGCAAAAGCGGACAAAGGAGATGGAAATAGGGAGGGGTTTTGTGAAAACCGAAAAAAAACCCATAACTTCTTAATTTTTGTACATATCAAATCAGTTTAAAGTTTTTATTACTTCTAAAAATAGCGCCAAAAATTCATGTATCACAGATTTTTGATAAAATTTAAAATAGGCTCAAGGGGCGCAAAAAATAGGGTTTTTGGGAGAAAAAAATTCCTTACGTCGTCAGTTATCAAGATATCAAATCCAATAATTTTATTATACATCTCCTTAATATTATCTACAACTTTTATATTCACAAGTTTTTGATAGGACCGATTCGTACCGAAAAAAAAGAACGAAAAAAAAAAGAAGGTTGAAGAAGAAAATTTTTCATAACTCCGTCAATTCACAAGATATAAAATCTCCATGATTTTATCATATATCTTCTTAATATTGTCGTCAACATTTATATAGACAAGTTTTTGATAGGGCCAATTCTTAAAGCAAAAACAAATTAAAAATACATAGCGGTTGAAGAAAAAAATCATCTTATTAAGGGTGCATTCAAATCCAAACTGTCTATTATCTTACTCATTTTTAAATTCATTTTTGCTCTCAAACGCATCCAATTGCTAGATACTCTTATTCAGAAACTATATAATGTACAGTAATGATCGATTTTTTGATAGAGGCAGAATGTATTTCAAAAAATGATGTCAAAGGGGGCATTTTAAACAGAATTTCCCGAAGCGATTGTGTTAGAAACGAAAAATATTGCCCTACTGAGAAAATAATGGTTTATTAATCAAGTTTTAATTAATTGAAAGAAAAATAAAAACACAGGTCGCTTATAAATCTTTTCAAAAATCATGTCAGCATGTTTCATATTTTTTTTTTTTTTTTATTAAAAATTAATCTGAAAATGTGCCAGAAAATTTCGAGTTGTTGAGTATGGAAAAATATTTTTTTAATATCGCCTTAACATGATTCTGATAAAACCAGCTATTTTATGAAAAAGGAAATATAAACTCGTCAAACGCAGACAGATAAAACTGTTAAAGTGGATTTATATCTAATAATGATTTAGTTTTTGTTGGTGAAATTGGTATACTTAACTTCGAAATCTACCTCTGCCTGTAGGCCGGGCCGGCAGGGATTTTTTAGACTTTACTTTACTCCTATATATCTGAATGATTTTGGCTTTCGATCAAAACCAATAAATGGCAGCACTGATGCTTATTTCCTCAAAAAATAAGTGTTATTATCATCTGAGTTTCCAAAATGCATTCCAGACATTATGTGTAAGAAAGTAAGAAATTTTTATAATTAATTAACTTAAGCGTTTTAGAATTTATTAAAAAAAATGAGGATTTGTAGATCATTTAATTAATTAAAGTCCTTCAATTTGTTACTGCGTAATTTAGGTTATCGATAATAAAGTCGATATTTTAAGGGTGTTAGTAATTTTATATCCGTGTTTGCTAATCTAAATTACCTGCCTCCTAAGGTATCAATTTGAGAAAACGAGCTCTTTCTGTCATCTATGGTGTCTTTTTGTTTGTTCAAAATCATTTAATGTGTATTTGCAGTGTTATTTTACCTTCAGGTTAGAAGAGGTTATATATCTTCTTAAATTTCCATCTAATTATAATATTAGAATTGCTGAAAGTGGCCAAGCCTAGAGAAAATTTATATGATACTTTAGGAATACATTGCAATTTTGATATTTATTGAAAGCAATATGTTTAAATAATGTAAAGGAAATATTTTAATCAAGTTCTTATTGAATATATGTATTAAACGGATTTTTCTTGGCGCTATTCCGTATTTAAGTGGATTTATAAAATCTACATCAGATGAATTAAATGTAAAAATTCATTGGTGTAAAAAAATACATAAGTTACCTGACGGGATTGTTACTCTTATTCCCTTCGAAGTAGGCCCCTTGTGCCTTCACACATTTAGTCCACGGTTCTTTCCACTGCAGAAGTACTTCTGGAAGGCTTTTTTTTTTTGGAATGGTGTTCGACTCCGGCATCGCATTCTACATATATCATCTCTGTTCTCAAAACGAGATCCTTTTAAAGGCGCCTTCAATTTCGGAAACAAATATAAGTCGCAAAGAGACAAGTCTCAAGGGTATGGAATTTGGCGAACGACTGGAATTTCATATTTTGCCAAGAAAGCCTGAATCAGGTGCAATGAATGAGCTGGAGAATCGATGAATCTTACGACACCTGATGAATATTACGAATTGTTTTGCTTTGAGGATAACCAAGCTTTGACAAAATTTAATGCAGCACCTTTGATAACGACTGGCTCACTCGATTACGTTGGGAAAAAATGAGGCATGCGCATTAATCTGTCTCTTTCCAATGTGCACAATGACGCCGCCTTAGAATCACTATTGCGCAAGCAAAAAATAAAAGTCCGGCCCTTATCAAACAGACCTGCCTCAAATTCACATGATGAAAATAAGCAAATTGAATGGTAGAATTACAAAATACTACAATAATATAATATACACTGCATACACTATATACATATATAATTATAATGTACACGGTTAAAAAATGGCAAAGTATGACTACAAGACAGCCGTCCATGGGTATAAAATTGAAAGTGCACAATAGATTAAAATTAATAGAGAAAATATATCACTAAATATCTTATATCGGAATTTTCACTCCTTGAAATGATGTCGAAAACATAAACAGCGTTCCGCTGCAAATTAAATAACTCTAAATGGCAAAAAAAAAAAAAAAAATGATGTTTGAAGAGAAGGAAGGACTTTTATATGGTGTGTGGCCCACTCGAATAGTAAATACTATTGAATATCTATTTTCCATGTATGCGATGAGGTTGTCGATAAGTGTTTTGGGAATTGTCTCTTAAAAAAGTGATATATCAAAGTCCCGAACACGTCAACAGAGACATGCAATGCACCGGTCGCGTGTGTTACAGATATGCTCGATTGGATTTAAATTATGAGAGCATGCTGGCCACTACATAAGCTGTACTGTTTTCTTTTCAAACATATTCTCGACAAAGTGAGCTGTATTGCGAGTTAGCATGCATTAAATAAAAAAAATCGGTATTAACTGCAGTGTAAGTTATGACACGGGAAGTTGAATATCTCGTCTGCATAACCTTTGAGCTGTGAAAATGTCATTTCGAGTAATTTACAAATCCATACACATTTTTTGCAACAAATCATGCAAGATAAAATACGTCACTATAAACCGATTAAAAAAAAATACCCGAATAAGTTACTATATAAAAATCGTCAAATGACAATTGAGAAAATAACCTTATGCTTAAATTTCTAGATTAGTGAAGGTGAAAATTAAATTCATATCAAATTTAAACAAAAGCTGTCCTCTATTAGGGCCCTCGGCGAGAGAGATAAAAGCCCATAGAAGTAACATTTTAACTAGTACATTCGTTCAAACTATTCGCTAGTTTCATATTGACATTTATTTAATATATACACAATTTCTTCAATGCTAGATGAGTAGTTATCTGTTTTGTTCCATTTAAATTGTATGTTATTGTTGTGTTTTTTTGGGGGGGGTGGGGGTGGGGGAGGGATGTAGTATTATTAAATATTTAAAGTTTCTATACCTAACAGTGCAAATGAATGGTAATTTGGATCGTTTTCAATTCATTTCATATATTAAATTTTGTGTTTTTTAGATGTCATTCTTATAGAGCATTTACATCTTAAAAGTATCTCGTCAACAAATTTCAACCCGATAAAAGTTTTCAGGTCAGCAGTGGCACATAATTAAAAAACAACGAAAGTTTTTTGTTGCTGCATCATTTTACGCAGCGAAATGTTTAGGAATTGTTCTATTGCGAGTACTTACGTCTTAAAATCCACATTCATGCAAATTTTTATCTTTGTATTCCTTGTAATTCCATGTCGTTATTTAGACAACCTTTAGAACTTTGCCCGCTTTCTTTAGTCTTCTTAATTTCGAATATTTTAGAATTTGTTCTAATGCGCGCATTGCAGTTTGAATTCGTTCTATAACGAGCATTTAGATCTTATAAGTTACTACTATGCCAAATTTTTAATTTCTAGCCCCAACAGTATCACAGAAATTGCAGATTAGAACTTTTTTATGGTGCACCCTTTTAATTTTTGGTGTTTTTTTTTTTTTTTTTAACTGACCAGCATTTACGTCTTAAAAGTAATAGCCATGTGAAATTTCAAAATTTCTTTCTCTAACAATTGCAAATAAATCGTTATTTAGAAACTTTCTAGAACGTTTTACGTTTATTTCTAACTTTAAAATTTTGAACCTTATAGAAAGTATTCATAACGAGTATTTACATCTTAAAAGTAACCACCTCACAAAATTTCAAATTTCTAGTTTAAACAATATCACAGAATTCGCAATTCTAGAATTTTTCTGCTCCTGCACCCATGGAGGTAACCACCACCGGCACCAAGGTACCGACATAAAATATAGTCTTTGTTGAAGCAGAGATGGTCACCAGCATTTACAAACCATTATTTACTAAATCATCTAGGTAGTTTCAGATATTACACACCACAAACACACATACGTTACTGCTTTATAATATTAGCATACATGTAGATACAGGTGCCGTTTAACTTTTATTATATAAAAACATAAATAATTTTTTAATACGTGTTAGCAGATGTATTTTTTTAAATACTACATAAACCAGTTTAATACTTCTCCAATTTTATTTTCATACTCGTCTCGTTTATATGATTTGTCAAAAACATCTCACTTTCTTAGGAGATAAATCTCAAACTTTCGTAATGCATTCTTTTTATTTGAAATACATAAATTAAATATATTTAAAAAACACGACTTTGACTTATTTATTTTAAAATACAAATAAATAAAAATAATAATAAGAGATAATACGTCAAAACATTTTCTTCCAACATCAACAAATTGTTTCTAAATTACACATGGGAAAAAAATTACTTTTGGCAAAAAAAAAAAAAAAAATGCTCTTGTCTAAATTTTAACCTGGCTAAAAATAAAGCACCGTGATTACTTCAAATGTTATAGGAATGTTCCGTAATGTGGTTTAAAACCAATGTTATACTTTAAAAAGCGTCGCTTAACGCCAAGTAAATTTCATTACCGGGGTGGGGTGGGGGGGGTTGCAAATATTTGAATTTGAATTTAAACTTTTATATATATATCTATTACTTGTATAATTAATTAGTACCTTGATGATCAAGCTTCACTCGAAACATATATAAAATACTCCTTGTGTGGTTGTGGCTAAAAGCCAATTTTATATCACCATTATAACTCTCATACAGTTATAACAATGTTATTGTTATATTAGTATTATTCTTGCTTGTCGGCAACCTTGCCTTTGTATCTGAATATGAGTATGTGAATGAATTATTGGCCAAGTTTCTTGTTCGAAAAGAGTGGCTATAACATATTCGTTTCATTTAGTATACCATGTACCAATTGCAATATTGATACTTTTATGTTAGCCGAACGAAAGTGATAAGTTACAAAAAATTTTCCTTATACCATATTCATATTGCATTCATTTCATTTAAAACGTAAACTTTCCATTCGCCTGATTTAAATACATAACTTTAACTAATTTCATGGTACTTTTCCTATAATACTTTTGTCATTTTTTAAAACTCTGTGCAATTTGGGTTTATAAATTATATAAACATACATGTAAATAAACCTGATGAACGTTTACGCTTATTTTTACATATAAATATATGGGGTGAGACTCTATACATAAATCACAACTCACTTTTAGGACGAGCACTGACATTTATTGAGAGGAACACACAAACAAACATATAGATAAAAAACACTCTTCTCGTTCTTTAATTAGATTAAAAGCTATAATTCAGGCTTCATTTATAAACGTTGTTGAATATTTCTTGTATTTCTATACGTCGTTTAAACCTTCCGTTTTGTAGCGTCGAAAGTATTCTTTCTTTTACAAAATCAACATCGTCGAACTTTTTTCTCGTTCCATTACTTCTATGCGTTTCTACTTCCCACAGATTCGTTGGTTTACGTTCCCTTTTAGGTAGCTTTCTTTACAAAAAGCTACCTATTGCAGCCGTTCGGAGGAAAGCGATTTCAAAAAATTTTGGTATATTTTCATCGATCATGACCCCCAGACCCCGAAACCACCCTCCATTCAAAATTTATATATATATATATATATATATATAACCATTAATTAAACATAACCTTCCACCGTCAAATATTATGATTTAAAACTGTAAGTATAAAAACAAAAAAAAAAAAAAAAAAAAAAAAAATATAAGAATCACCATGGAAGAAAAAGAAAAAAAGTGGACACCGACAAAAATTGAAAAGCTTATACATTGAATTACGTTATCAAGGGCACAGAATTCAATGATATAAGCAAAATGGTTGTTTTCTGTGGGAAAAATAAGCTAAAGCTAAAAGTTATTTTCCCCTGTGCCCAAACAACCATAAAATCAAGTGAATTGATTAAAAATGAAAGCAGTATAGAAACAAATAATATGAAATGGAAGAATCAATAAAACGTATTTAAATATTTATAGGATATAAAATATAAATAATAAACACCATACCGATTAATATTTCAGTATTTTACAAAAATCCACGCGCACATGGCTGCCAGTATATCAAAAAGAATAAGGTGAATAAAACAGTTAAGAAATCACAGTAAATGATACCAAAGGATGCAGTTAATACATTTTGAAATAAAATTTGAAATACCTTGTTAAACACATTTAATATAATATAAAATAAACAGATATTAATTACATTATTTAAAATGCACTATTAAATTAATTAATAACAGTTTAACAATATCGTCAAAATTTAGCTAAAAATAACCCCTGGTGTATTAAATTATAACTGAAATGGAGCTAGAAAAATTAAACAATTAGAGCTCTCTTAAAGAGAAAAATTTAGTGCTGCCATCTAGTATTACTTCTATTAAACAACTAACGCAAGATAAATATTTGTAAGCATTTGAATGTAAATAATTGTATAAATAATTGTAAGCATTTGAATGTAAATAACTGTATAAACAGCAAAACCAAACATATCCTTATATATAGAGAATTATAAACCGAATATAAACCACACAATGTATTTAAAAACTATTGTAAATAAAATTTAAAAGCATACAAATATTCTGTTAGCTAACTTATTTAAACTAAACTAAGAAATAAATAATTCTAGAACATTGATAATATATATAGCATATAGCTATATGCTATAAAACAAAATAAAATTCAGTAATAATTAATATAAATAATTATTAAATATAATAATTATTTTTTATGAATTATATATCAGATATTTATAAAATGAACAGGAAATAAAAAACATGTGGAAGTAAATAGAAGGTTAAATGATACTTAAAAACCCATTACTTAAAAAGCACAAATATAGAGTGTGGATTATCTTCAGACATCCATAAAAAACCATAAAGTATGAATGTGGGACATTCAAAAACATTAATCCGATAATAAATATTAAAAAGAATAGAGTAATAATAATAAAAATAATTACCCAATTTTAATGCATAAGTATAACTATATTTATATTATACATACTTATATGTATATTATTCACTATAAGAATGGCATACTATTAGTAATTAATATGATATTGTCCTTAGTAAATTTAAAATTTAATAACAAATAATTGTAAATTAGATTAATCAATAATTAGGCTAATTATAATATTAATGAAATTCTCCAATTACATATAAAAAATCAAATCAACATCCATATAAAATACGTAACAAAAATATAGTAATAATACAAGAGCCCCCATTTTTTTAAATATATATATAATTAACCATTGCGTATTATCCAGACAACACCACCCTCCTCCGTACTCTAACATCTACCCACCCAACCATCCTATAATATTTTTTATATTATTTTACAATTTTTAATTTTTTATAGATATTTTTTTATTTTATAATTTTTTTGTAATTTTGTTTACGCATGTGTTAATTTGTTTTAATAGATCATGTAAGAAAAGTACTAATTGTATATTAATGAATATATGAATTTTTTTGGAAAACCATGATTTAATGCATCATAAATTAGTTTTTTAATATTATTGTTAATTAGAGGAGAAGAACATAAACATTTTATTCTATAAAAATGATTAAGTATTATATTCCGAAATACAGAATGATGTAGACAAGATTTAAAATTTGTAAATGTATTAACTTTGAATTTAAATTCTTTACGTTTGTCATATAAATCTGTGATTGTTTTATTGTCTTTGATTGTAATTTTAAGATCTAAGAAGTTAATTGTATTGTTAGATAAAAGGTTTTCCGTTAATTCCAAATTAGTGGGATAATCAACTGGAAATCGAGTAATTGCAGATTGATCAGTATCAATTAAAATGATGTCATCAATATAACGATATAAATGTAGATTATTATTAGTAAAATTACGCTCATAATGATATAAGTATAAGTCAGAGAGTAAACTGGAAGTACAACCGCCTTGTGGTGTACCGACATGCTGTAAATATAAAGTATTATCTTGCAATATATAATTATTATAGATAATGAAGTTAGTTAAAGATTTAAAATATGCAATATCTATATTAGATGGTAATTCCAGTTTTTTATAATATTTTTTAAATAATGCATTTATAATTTTATGTAAATCTAATAGGTCTATACTATTAAAAAGATCTTTGAAGTCATATGTCGTTATATTATAAACACAATGAAGATTTTTTAAAATATTAACAAGTTGATAGCTATTTTTTATACAATGTGTATTATCATTATTTGTAGTAAGTACATATAATTGATTAAGAATTTTTAAGAGAAGTGTATTGGCTTTATTATTATATGTATTACAACCAATAGTAACAGTCCTAAATTTAATAGGAGTTTTATGAAATTTGGGAATAAGAACTAAATATGGATAGTTAAAATTAGTAGATAAAATATTTAATAGTTTATAATAACTTCGAATTTTACGATTATTTACAGTTACAGTTTCATTAGTTTTTTGAAATGACTTATTAGAAGAAATAGAATTTGTAAGAAGTTGGTGATAATATGATTTACATATAATAGCATAATTGTTAGGAGATTTGTCTACATATGTAATAACGTAGTTTTTTTTGTAATTTAGTAATTTGTTGGAAATAATGCTTTGTATTAATAGAAACCAAATCAGCAATATTATTTTTTAAAGCCATAGTTAATTTTTCAATTACTAATATCTTCCATTGATTAAAATATTCAATAGGCTTATTATAAGAGATAGAAATTTTATAAATAAAAATATCAATATCATATGTAAACTGTTTGATAATAGATTTAACATTAAATTTAGATGGAAGTCTATATTTAGTACCATAACCCATTAGTTGTTTCAATTTAAAATCATGAACAATATCAAGATTTCCAGTGATTATATGTCCATGATCATTGTTTATGTATTTTTTTAGAGTGGGGTCTTTGCAGTTACACGGAAAATTACTTGCAGCAGATGTATTTTTTGAAAATGTATTGTAGTTAAAAATCTTTCTCCCAATTGTATTCGGATATTTAAAGGTTTTTGATATATGAAGATTATTGATAGGAAAAAAACAATTTTTATCATTAATTATAGAATTGATATTAATTTTATTAAATATGTGATTTGAAAAAGTAATTATCATTTGAGTATTCATGTTCTGAATTTTGTGTTTTTTTTTTGTAAATTAATATTTAAAAGATTAACCCTATCATAATAAGGTCAAAATAAATATCAGAGAAATGTTTAGAGAAAGATTTACTTAGAAAGACATTTAAATGTTGTACAAGCTGTTTCTTTTTAATAGCAAAGATGTTTTTTCGAATTAACAACCAGTTATAATTCTCTAAGTAATTTCGTTGAAGATCATTAATTTGTTTTGTGATAGATTTTTTGGAAACTACAACTGATGATGAACCCTTTCCGCGTTTATTACGTGTTGTTTTAGCATTTAAATTATGATTAAGAGTAGGATAAATTGGAGAATAATCAATATTGTTATTTATAGATGTGAAGACTTTGACAGGTCTGTTAAATACTTCACTATTAAGTCCATAAGGATAAATTGTGTTATAATATTTCATATATGATGATTCCATATAAAGACGTTCTGATTTATTTTTTAGAATTTGAAGGATTTCAATTGTCGTATTTTTAAATAGATGTTTATGGAAATGTTGAATTTCAGCTGTAGATTGTATATTTTTTGCTTTGTTGTTATTAGAGTCTGAACGATGATGATTGATTCGTTTATGAATTGGACCTGATGTTTCACCAATATATTTCATATTACATAAGTTGCATTTTATACTATAAATAACATTAAATGCTTTACAAAAACTTGAATAATTAGGATCTGAGACAATTTGTGTCTGTTCAGCGTATGGACATGTCTTGCACCGAGAATCATAGCACTTACGAAAAAATAAAGGACGAGGGGGAGAGTATAAATGGTCGCTGGATGACGATCCAGGAACAACCCAATTATTATTCCTGTACCGGGCACTACACTGCATAGATGCTAAGTGTATCTTGCCAGTATCGAGATGTTTACTAAGAACTGCCATATAAAAATTATGCATGGAAAATGCAATAATTGCCAAAAAAATAAGAAATTTTAATAATTTAATTAAATTAGCCTTGATTAAATAATAAAACTTGAGTAAGAAAAAATATATACAATATTTACAATAATAGAAGCAGAACGCAGAAACAATCTTCAAATTATCCATAACCAAATTATGAAAACCCAAATATCGTAGACTAATAATAGCAAGAAACTACTAAACTATTTTATAACAAATAAGTCAAAAAAGATCCGCATAACATCCAAATCCTAGAACAACTATAACCATGCAAAGACAACCAAAACGCATACCCAACTAACCACTCAGATCAAATTAAAATGAATTTAAACTAAAGCAAATTAACATTAAATCTATGAATAGGAATAATTATTGCTACCAAATTAATGTATATATAAAATGATTATCTCTACAGAATTATGTAATGCTATAGCAAAAATAGAAAATATATAGGACAATATCATACACTAACTTCAAGAAAATGCAGATAAAATCATAACTAGAAAATTAAAAAACATTAAATAAATCGTTGCAATGATAGGAATGAAAAAATTAATGGAATCCTAAAATAGGTATCAGATAACTACATGGTAGAAATCATATTGATAATACACATAGATAGTGCGCTAATTGCAGCAATGATCTAAGTGTATAATATTTAATATATATATATATATATATATATATATATATATGTATATATATATCAATATATATATATATATATATATATATATATCTGACCTATGTCACACTGTAACTCTCGTATTTATGGACCGATTTGGATGTAATTCGGTGTGTACATAGTGCATACCAATGTCTCGACCGAGTTCGTTGGCCAGCTTCATCCGCCATTTTGTTTCAAAATGGCGGCCATTTAAAATTTTTTAAAAAAATATTTATTTATTAATACATTTATACAAAGACTCCGTAGCAGTTTTTGTTTCGTCTATATCTTAAAAAATGGCTGAGTTATAGCATTTTGAATTTCTAGCGAAGCTGACATTTTGAAACGTCCAGAATTTTGTCACGCGATAAAAGGCGTATTTATGAGTATTTATGAACCGATTTGGATGCAACTTCGTTTATACATAGTACAGACCAATGTCTCGAACGAGTTCGTTGGCCAGCTTCATCCGCCATCTTGTTTAAAAATGGCGGCCATTTAAAATTTTAAGAAAAATTTAAATTTGAAATGTGGTACCAAAAAATTGAAAATTGAAAAAAATATTTTTTTCTTATGTGTTTGACCTTGATAAAAAGATTCGGGAGCAATTTTTGTTTCGTCTATATCTTAAAAAATGGCTGAGTTATAGAATTTTGAATTTCTAGCGTGGCTGACATTTTGAAACGTCCTGATTTTTGCCACGTGATAACAGACGTATTTATGAACCGATTTGGATGTACCTTGGTGTGCACATAGTACATACAAATAACTCAACCGAGTTCGTTGACCACCTTCATTCGCCATCTTGTTTCAAAATGATGGCCATTTAAAAAAATTAAAAAAAAAATTTAATTTAAAATGAGATACCAAAAAATTGGAAAATGAAAAAGATTTTTTTTGTATGTGTTTGACCTTAATACAAAGATTCTGGAACAGGTTTTGTTTCGTCTACATCTAAAAAAATGGCTGAGTTATAACATTTTGAATTTCTATTGTGGCTGATATTTTAAAACGACCTGATTTTTGTCACGCGATAACAGGCGTATTTATGAACCGATTTGAATGTAACTTGGTCTGTACATGGTACATATCAATGTCTCGACCGAGTTCGTTGGCCAGCTTCATTCGCCATCTTGTTTCAAAAGGGTTGCCATTTTTTAAAAAAAAATGTAATTTAAAATTTAAAATGAGGTATTAAAAAATTGGAAAATGAAAAAGATTTTTTTTATGTGTTTGGCATTGATACAAAGATTCTGGAGCAGTTTTTGTTTCTGAAAATTTGTTCTTTTGTTTATATCTTAAAAAGTGGTTGAATTATAGCACTTTGAATTTCTATCATGGCTAACACTTTGAAACGATCTTGTATTTGTCACGCGATACAACACGTATTCGCCTATTTCGATAGAAGAAGGCATGTAGATAGTATACATCAATATCTCGACCAAGTTCGCTGGCCAGCTTCATCAACCATCTTGTTTCAAAATGGCGGCCATTAAATTAAAAAAAAATATTTTTAAAGTGAGGTGCAAAAAAATTAGAAACTGAAAAAGGTTTCTTTCTTAAGTATTTGACCTTGATATAAGGATTCAGGAGCATTTTTTGTTTGACTTTATCTTAAAAAATGGCTCAGATATAGCAGTTTCAATTTCTAAAGTGGGTGACATTTTGAAAAATCTGATTTTTTATCTGCGACAGCACTCGTATATATCAACCGATGCCGATATGAGTGAGCATGTGCACAGCAATTACTAAGGTCTCGACCAAGTTCACTGGTTAGCCTCATCTACCATGTTGTCTTAAAATGGCAGGCACTTTAAGAAATCTCCGAATTTGGCAGCCAAATATAAGTGACTTTAAGTAAAAGCAGCTTGGATAAAGCTGACTAATTTCGCGAAATTCTCATTCATAATGATTTAGTATTGATAAAAATTAGTATTGAATCTCCTACATTCGGTTTCCACTTAATTGAGCTTCGTGTGTTTGAATAATATAAGTTGGCTTTTTAAAAATAAGGAATATGAAAGCTACCTCTTCCTCCCGGCACCGGCCGGAAGGACTTTTTTAATCTCGAAGCAGAAACACGGAGTTGGGGACATTCGGTCTGATGCAGGTATTCTTACGAAATTCCCACAAATATAAAGATTGCATTTCTATATAGTAATATTATTTTTTATGTACGAGTTACTTCTGTTTGTATGTGAAAATAGGTAAATGACTTTTTCACACTTAATAAATTGTATAAATGTTTAAAGAAATACTTGGGTATATCGAACAATAGATAGGTTATCCGAAAATATGCATAAAAAATTTGTTTCTCACGCCAAACTCATTTTTTCGACATCGTCAAGCACACTGGAATAGTACCAATCTATCTATATATACAGTACGCTATCGTACGTGGCATAGAAATCGCGAATATTTGTTAAATGTTTAATGGCAACGCCGAATTAAACGCATCTCATTGGTTATGGAACAGCATTTCATGCACCTCCATACCTATAAGGGGATTACCATAGTGGGGAGCCTGTTCTGTCGCCAAATGCCGAAAAGTTTGGCGCCAACTTGGCGATAAATTTCGCGAGCAAAATTAATCGCCAAAAGTGACGCCAACTTGGCGATATCTCTAATATTTCGCCAAATTCACATAGACTTCCAATGTAAACCAATAGGGTTTACTTACTTACAAAAAATCAACAAATTGAGATATTTTAATGTAAACCCTATTCGTTTAAAGTGGAAGTTTATGGAAATTTGGCGAAATATTAGAAATATCGCAAATTTGGCGTCACTTTTGGCGACTAATTTTGGTCGTCAAATTTGGTGATATATCGCCAAGTTGGCGATAAATTTGGCGGCATTTGGCGACAGAACAGGGTCTCCCCTTTGGTAACTCCCCTTATATGTATGAAAGTGCATTAAATGCTGTTCCATAACCAATGAGATGCGTTTCATTCGGGCGTTGCCAATAAACAATTAACAAATAATCGCGATTTCTGTGCCACATACGATAGCGTAATATGTATATATAGATATTTAAGGGAGTCGAAGTAAATTAAAATATGAATAAAAGTAAAATAATACAATGCTTAGCATGCTTCCCCAAACATAAATTTAAGGGAGACCAAACTGGTCGCCAAGGGCGGCTATTTTCATTTAAAATTCTAAAACGAAGAAAAAGAAGAATAAGAAGAAACGATGCCATAATCAAAATATTTTATTTAATCATCAAAATTTTGTTTCTAACTTGCACACGCGAAATATAAAAGATGCTATTGGTGATTAAAAAATTATGTTTCAGAGATTATCGCAAACTATCAAATACTAAGTAATTCTGGCATTTTTATTTTAAATTAAAAAAAAAAAATCAGATTTATTTTTCCTGTTTAAATAGGTTTTATTATTCTTTAATATTAGTGCGTGCATATTTTCTTTGCTCTATGAACTGTAATCTGGTGTTCTACGAAAACATCGAGCCGATGAAAATGACGTACACTAAATTTGTGTGACGTATGTAGATAAATTGTGCTTTTTTATCAGTTTTAAATATATCAGTAATATAATTTTTAAACGGTTTGGAACTTATTTTTCATAGTAGGTGCATTCAGTAAGCTGCCATCATAGATACCTTCTGGTCCAGCAGAAACGAAATCCGACAAATAATTTTTGAGAGGCTTTAATATCCATCGTAGCTGTATCTGCCCAAAAAGTAATTCTGCGCTGTGTATTATCCTTCGCTCCGCTCAGACAATAATTCGCTTTTCATAAATAATTTAAAATGCATTTTGGACATATTGCATTATTGAACCTATTATTTTTGTCGTCGATAAATAATGTCATTTATTTAAAAAGAATCATTTTGGTTGAATTTGCATGCGAATTCTCTTCACAAATATGTTTTGTGCAATTTCCAAAAATATAATACAAAAGATAATATAATTGGATGTCCTATAACTAACATGTCTGGGTTACAATTATTAACTGTAGGATTCTAAAAAAAGGGAAAACAGATATAGATAAAGATAAATAAAATTATCTATTAACCATCATAAACGGGTATTCTTCCTTGATAAATATGTATAAGAAAAGAAAAATTAATTCAGCTTCGACTATGAGTTCTCCTCAAACATTAGATATTAAAGTGCATAATTTTTTTAATAATTATTTGATGGAACTACAAAATGGAATTTCAAAATGTTAGAAAAATAAATTACAAATATTATTTACTAATAATAAATAAATAAATGCGGAATTTTTCAAAATATTTTCAGTACTTACTCAACTTATTATGAAATTAGTCCAGTTTCATTGTATTGTAATCATATAATATTTAGACTACAAAATTTGTTTAATATCATATTTCTGTAAGCATGCACGCAAATAATAACTATACAGTGCAAATTATCTGAAACTCCGCTTATTTAGTTGTAATATTTTCGTATCTTGCTCAGAAAATTATATGCATTCAAATATTCCCTTAAAAGTAATGACATACTTTTTCGTTACGTATTTTAAAATACTATTTTCCAGCATAATATTGAATAAATATCTTTTATAAAAAAATTATGTGCTTTACTATTTAATTTCTAAACAGAATTGAAATTGGTAGTTGAATAAAATGTTGATATCTTACAAAAATATATCGGAATGGAGCATCCGATCTTTAAGGAAGGAAAGACATTCGCCTTAAGACTTTGTAAAATATCAGAGATTTATCAACTGCTCTTTCAAAATACATTACAACTTATAAATAATGCATCTGCGTTACTAAATCCAGCCTTATAGGAAACTGTATATTTCAAAATTCCTTTAACTTAAAACGTGCTTTACCGATAAGACCACACATTTTCTCCAAAAGTGTAATGTAAATAAGTACAGCCCAGGAAGTGTCATTTGGTAACTCATAAACCTTAATAGCGCGAGAAGAGAGATTGGTAAAAAATGCAAATTTTCTTCATTGTGAAAACATTTTAAAATTTCATTTTTGATTTACTGAAGGAAATATTCAGTTAAACGGTATAGAAATATATATATAATGTGTATATTAAAGTTAGTAAAGGAAAAGAAAAATGAATTATTAATATACTACAAATGGGTGAGAGATAATATCTAGCGATATATTTTAAATTAATTTTTGTGAGTGCACCAGACCCTTTAGTAGAATTTTTTTTTTTTTTTTTACTTTTTCTTTAATGTTTTATATTTCTCTTTATAATTATTCACACATTTTTCATTAAATATTTAAGAATGCCAATTAATGTATGTGGATTATTAACCTCACGAAAATCCCCAATTTCATATCTACAATTTTAAATTTTTAACAATACAAGTTGAAAAGGAAATTGACCCAGCAATAGATCCCCTAGACCGCGACCAACTACATACAAGGCCAGTTCATGACTTTTAAAACATCACACGGAGTGGACCGTCTGTACACGGCGATTGGCACAAAATGATGGGCGCTTCGCTTTGTACCAATCACCGTAAAAAAAAAATGATTCACTCCGTGTGACGTCTTAAACGTCATAAACAGTTCTCTTTTATTTGTCGTTGGTCGCGCCTAGACCCAGTAATTTACGAGGCTGCAACATTAATTGGTCACTTATTTTTCAGTCTAAAAATTAAAATATAAATTTTCTTATAAAAAGACTAACAAATAAAAGACATATACCGTGTGATACAAAAGTCATAAATCATTTTAAAAATCACATCTGTAAGATATAATAAAAAAAAAAAAAAAAAAAAAAAAAAAAAAAGCCTTACCGACAATGTCTTTAATTTGCGTGAATATTATGCATAAATTTAAAATACAATTTTTTACAATTTCTATATTTAGATGACCCTCCAAGAAAAATTTAAGTATAGAAACTATCAGTATAGACGCTATATTTACCGATTGGACCAGTTACATATTTATATAGTGTGGCAGCGTTATTAGAGACTGATAACTTTTTTTCCAGGGCTATACACACAGTGATATAATACATGCTCTTTATCTTTAATGAATGACCTTATTTTTTAAAGAGAAAATCTATGGTAATTTTTGATTGAATTATATTATACGATTTCGGTTCATGAAACTCAGGTTTAAATGGTTTTATTTAAATCTAACTCCGGATGAATTAAGTTTGTCGATTCTTTAAAACGACATGAATTATCCCAAGCAGAACTGTACTATTTAAAGAAGTCCTCAACATAGCTGTTGAAATCGAATATATAGTTTCGTAATTAAACTAGCCTGGTATTTGCACAGTTTTTCATGAAATTTGAAATGTTATATTGGTGGAATAATATTCTTTAAAGTCTAATAATTTTAGATAGGATTTATTGATACAAATTTCAACTATAGTTATTTAGTTTGCATGAAGATTCAGAAAGAAATTTTATCCATTCAAATTTTGATAAGAAAAAGTGTAATTTGTTCTTATGAAATTTTAAAATACTATTTAAAAATTAAAAGTAATAACTATCATTTATCATATGAGTTATGAGCTTACTATTCAAATTCGTGATGAATTTAATGTTGGCTTCCTATTTATCTGAAGGGAATATTAATTATTGTTGATGACAGATAATGACATTGAACTTTATATATCTCCTTAAATTATCGTCTAATTAGAATTCTATAATTATTGAATGCAACCAAGTGTAAAATAATTGATATGAAGTTTTCGGGATTACATTACGTTTATGATCTTTGTTTAAAACAGTATGTTTAAATAATGTAATAGAAATATTTTAATCAAGTTTTATTGCATTTATATATGATAGATACTTTTTGTTGGCATTGTTCTGTGTTAAAGTAGATGTATTTAATCTAACCTTAAATGAGTTAAACGTAAAAATTGAGCTTGGAAATATAATTTAGCCTATCAACAAATCTATACTAAGGAAGCATTATGAAAACATTTATTTATTCGCTTTTCATAAACATTTTTGAACGCAACGTAAAAGTATTGAAACATTAAATGTTAATATTAGCTTTGTGTTAAATAAATAATGCCAATTATTTATAGGAAACCCTTTTGATTGAATTTATATATGATTTTTCTTCACAAATATGTTTTGAGCAATTTCCAAAAAAGGTACTACAAAAGATATTACAATCTTTTGTCATATAACTAATATCTCTGGGGCCCAATGATTAACTGTAGGGTTATAATGAAAAGGAAAAGGATTTGTCTATAAGGCAAAACGAAATTATCTACTAACCATAATAAATGGATATTCCTTCACGATAAATATGTATCAGATATCAAAATTTAATTCAACTACTAGTATAAGTTTACCGCAGATATTAGATAGAAAAGTGCATAATTCTTTTAATAATGATATTTATTTAGAATTTTCTACGAAATAGGATTTAATAATGTTAGGAAAATAAATTACAAATAATGTTTTTCAACATTGAATAAATGATTCCGAAATCAAAATGTCCCCGTATTTCTCAACATTATATGAATTTAGGCCGGTTTAATTGTATTGTAATCACATGCTATTTGGAATAAGAAATTAGTTTTATGTAATATTTCTGTAAATATTCACGAAAAAAAATATGTTATAATGCAGATTATCGAAACTCATGTAATTTAGATGAAGTACTTCTGTAACAGCTCAGAAAATCTACACACATAAATATTCGTTTTAAAGTTATAATGCACTCTTTATTAGAAAGTTATAATACACTCTTTATTAGAAGAGTTATAATACACTTTTTCTTTGCAAATTTTAAAATACTATTTTCCAACTTAATATAAAATAAATATATATATTATAATAGTTACTAGGGGGCTCTGCTCCCTGCAAGCTACGCTCGCCAATCCCCGTTCAGACACCGCAGAATCTAAAAACACGGTAATCTGATCGGTTTAAAAAATATTATAGAAGATTGAATCATAGTGAAAAAAGCTGTGCAGATCTCCTTGTAAACGGGTTTCAATTCAATTTCCTTTGATTTAAAAAAATTAAGGCCAAATCAGTTGCTGTCAAGACATCCAATGGTTGTTTTCGTGTTTGATTAAAGTGGATCAGTTAAACGTTTGAAAAGAAGCTAAAAATAAAAGGAATTAAGTGTGCAGAGTCTTTGTCTCCCGGTATTTTAAAACAATTTCTATAACAATAGCCTAAGTCATGTGACTATCATCAAGAGTTCCGGGCGAACCACTTAGCTTTTTATATTCATGGTGCCATTTTGGTACTTTAATATTAGCCAGTTACAGGGGATAAATCGCCATATATTATTCTATCGCCATCATTTCATCTATATTATAATAGTCCAAGTCATGTAACTGCCATAAATAAATACGCTCTGATTCCTTCGCTTTTCATATGAAAGTTTGGCCCAGATATCATATACGGCCCCATATTGGCGCGATTTTTTTCCGACGCTAATATGGGGAAAAGATCAACAGCATAAACAACAACATCCGACTTATCAAATCAAGCAAAATAACGATACTATGGCGCCAGTTAAGTACCCGTTGCGTATATGACATTGGCGTCAGAAAAAAATAGCGCCAATATGGGAACGTATGTGGCATCTGTGCCGAAAGTTTTCCATTTCGATTAAAAAAAATCAATTTTTTTTTTCAAATAATACTACATAAAAGCATTGTCGCAAAGAATTCTTGGTACTGTTACGCTAGTCGGGTGCAAATCTCGCCAATAACTATTTTTCAACTCGCCAGTTAGCATTTTTTTTTTCGAGTTTTAAATTAAAACATTGCTTTGAAGTTGAAATTAAATGTCATCGTTTGTTACATCATTTAATATTTGGCCAGATGCCATATACGCACCCGGTTTGGCGTGATTTTTTTTTTTTTTACGAAAATTTGGCGAAATCCTCGTTTTCGAATACCAGTTACTTATGTATTTTTGGTACTACTTAGTTATCCCGTCGAACAAAAATCTATCACCAAACTATAAGATTAAATGCCAATAATGGTTCATAAATGTCACATTCACTTGACTTTAAGCAAGTTACACGTCTTTACGTCATCAAGTGATTTTTATTTCGACGTTTTATTTATATATTTATTAATGTTATACTATTTTCTTTGTTCTTTCGTTATTTAAAATAAAAATTATGTCAATTTGTATAATTTGGCGTGTGGTTTGGCGATTTGTATAATTTAGCGAAATGGGTCGATGGAATAACTAAGTAGTACCGTATTTTTTAATTATTTTCTATTATTTTTTATTTTTAAAGGAAAATAACCAAAAAAAATTAACTATAGAACAAAACAATTTATGTAATTTAAAAAAATAAAATAAAGTAAGTAAACACTTATTATTAAATAAATAACAATAGCCGGGTTACCATGTCAACCAAAATAATGACATTTTGGCGCCAATTAGATACCCCGGTGCGTATATGACATCTGTGCCTAATATTTTTCTTTTCATTTCGTTTAAAAAACATACAGAAGTGAAAGCCATTTATTTTAAATGTTTCTGTTTGTATTAAATAAAATGATAATGAAATACAAATTGAATTATGAATAAAAGTGACATGATACATTTCTTAGCATACATTTAAGGGAGGCCAAACTTCTCGCCAAATTAGTTTAAAATAGTAACCTTTTCTAAAATCTAAAAAAAAAATATCTGTCTGATTAAAATTTGAGTTGCCATCATTAGAAAAATGTATATAAAATTAGAAACAAATTAATATTTCGAAAACTAATTCGAATTTAAAAATTCTAATACCAGTTTTGAAATCTGCGGATCAATATTGATTTTTGGCGTTAATTTCATCGCAAAGTATTCCATATTTTAGGAGAAATTGCCGTGAAACAAAATCATTTGTTTAATCAGTCGATTCAAAGAATCGATACATTTCAGCCGTTTCATATATTCGTTTCATAAATTTGTTTCATTAGGATTTTATATATATAGGGTAGATGTGTTTTACTGTGTAATTTCTTATCAGGACAGCAATTTTAGTATGCTATTTTCCAATATAATGTAAAGTACATGGTGTGTTCACACAGTTTCAAGACTGCTCTGAGAAAATAAAATTTATTAAACATTTTTGTACAACGAACTAAAATTCTTCGAAATATGACCCTTGGGCATCAACACACCACTGGCAGCGTTTTTTCCATTACTCATAGGCTCCCTGGAAGTCTTCGCGCGCAAGGCTGCTAAGGGACCACGTCGAAGCTGGAATTGTGGATCGCTGAAAACGTGTCGAATTGCTTCCCTTTAAGGTATTTCTTGATCAGGAGGAACAAAAAAAGTTGCTGGGAGCGAGGTCGGGGCTGTAGGGGGCCTTGTGGCAGGATTGCCACGTTAAACTTAGCCAAAACTTCGGCGGCGGCGAATGACGTGTGAGTGGGCGCATTGTCGTGGTGAACAATGGAATCGTCTCTAATTTCTAGGCGGACGCGCCGGGTCAGGCCAGTTTTGCACTGGAATGCACCACCATTTGAAGGATCAAGTCCGGCGCGTCCTCGCAGACATCAGAAACAATTGGATTGTTCACCTTGACAATGCGCTCTCTCAAACGCCGCTCACTGCCGCCGAAGTTTTGGTTAAGTTTGATATGGCAATACTTTCGCACGTCCCCCTACAACCCAGACCTTGCTCCCAAAGACTTTTTTGTTCACCCGGATCAAGAAAAACCTGAATGGGAAACGATTCGACACGATGCCAGTGATTCAGGCAGCTTCAACGAGGTCCCTCAACAGCCTTACGGGCGAAGGATTTCAGGGAGCCTATGAACAATGGAAAAAACGCAGGCAGCGGTGTGTTGATGCCCAAGGGTCATACTTCGAAGAATTCTATTTCGCTGTACAAAAGTTTTTAATAAATTTTGTATTCGCAGACCAATCTTGACAGTTTGTGAACACAACCTGTATTTTATCAAATAGTTATGTGCTTTACTGTGTTATTTCTAAGTAGAATTCAAATTCACAGTTGAATAAAATGTTGATATATTACACAAATGTATCTAGCAAGAATAGCCGTTCTTTAATGAAGGTAGATAATGTTGTCCTTAAAATTTGCCTAGAAAGAATAAAATATCAGAGATGTATCAACTGCTCTTTCAAAATGCATTACGACTTATAAATAATGCATATGCGTTAGTAATACCTGCCGTATAGGAAACTGTTTGTTTCAAAATTCCTTCAACTTAAACGTGTTTTAACGATAATACCAGAAATTTCCTCCAAATGTGCAATCTTAATAAGTACGACACTTAATAGCTTGAGAAGAGAGATGGGTAAAATATGCAAATTTCGTTTATTATGTAAATATTTTGAAATTTCATTTTAGATTTACAAAAAAAATAGATTCAGGTCAATGGTATAAATACCGGGTGTCCCAAAAATGGCTCATGTATTTTAGAATTCATAACTTGCAAAGGCTGACAGATATTAAAATTTAAAAAAAATATTCAGAACAATGGTATAAATACCGGGTGTCCCAAAAATGGCTGATGTATTTTAAAATTCCATAACTTGCAAACGCTGACAGATATTAAAAAAAAATATATTCAGGACAATGGTATAAATACCGGGTGTCCCAAAAATGACTGATGGATTTTAAAATTACATAACTTGCAAACGCTGACAGATATTAAAATAAAAAAAATATTCAGGACAATGGTATAAATACCGGGTGTCCCAAACATGGCTGATGTATTTTAGAATTCATAACTTGCAAACGCTGACAGATATTAAAATTTAAAAAAAATATTCAGGACAATGGTATAAATACCGGGTGTCCCAAAAATGGCTGATGTATTTTAAAATTCCATAACTTGCAAACGCTGACAGATATTAAAATAAAAAAAAATATTCAGGACAATGGTATAAATACCGGGTGTCCCAAAAATGACTGATGGATTTTAAAATTACATAACTTGCAAACGCTGACAGATATTAAAATAAAAAAAAATATTCAGGACAATGGTATAAATACCGGGTGTCCCAAAAATGGCTGATGTATTTTAGAATTCATAACTTGCAAACGCTGACAGATATTAAAATAAAAAAAAAATATTCAGGACAATGGTATAAATACCGGGTGTCCCAAAAATGGCTGATGTATTTTAGAATTCATAACTTGCAAACGCTGACAGATATTAAAATTAAAAAAATATTCAGGACAATGGTATAAATACCGGGTGTTCCAAAAATGGCTGATGTATTTTAAAATTCCATAACTTGCAAACGCTGACAGATATTAAAATTAAAAAAAATATTCAGGACAATGGTATAAATACCGGGTGTCCCAAAAATGACTGATGGATTTTAAAATTTCACAACTTGCAAACGTTGACAGATATTAAAAAAATTCTTCCAGGAGGGTTATGTAAGATGTCAGACGTTTTTATGCTGCGATTCTCAGTTTTAGTTACAAATAGCATCGATAGATGCCGCTGCAAGCAATAACCGCTAAATCCAGGATCGAGTTTTCGGCCTCTCTTCTTCCATGCGAAAAAAGGAGATAAAAATGTATTGAATGGATCCCGAAGTACCAAAAATCGGGTCTGGACTGAGCGCCTATTCTCTCAGCACTATCTATTGTTTGAAATTCAAACTAAAATCAAGAATCACAGTACAAAAACTCCTGACATCATACATAACCCTCCTGCAAGATTTTTTAAATATCTGTCATCGTTTGGAAGTTATTGAATTTTAAAATCCATCAATCATTTTTCGGACACCCGGTATATATTATTTGCTTATCTAATGTGTACATAAAAGTTAGTAAATCAAAAGAAAAACGATGTATTAATTTACTACAAATGCGGAAGGTGATCTGTATCGATTCATTTCAAATTCATTTTTGTCGGTGACCAGCACTTAACAACAATTGGGGGAGGTCACGTCTATCATTTTAAATATATTTTTGTGAGTGCACCAGCAACTGACCATTTAGTGGAAATTTCTAAAACTTTTATTTATTTATAATATAATCATTGGCACATTGTTAATGTCATAAATAACAATTAATGCACTAACCCGAACAAAAATTCCCGATATCATTTCTCAAGTTTAAATTATTAATAGTATAAGTTTGAAATGGAGATTGAGCTAGTAACTGACCTGGCTGCGACTGTAATTGAACACTTATTTTTTAATATAACAATCTGAATGTAAATGTTCATATTAAGAACTAACAGGTAAAAAGCTTAAAAATACCTGTTGATACAAAATCGAAAGTCAGTTAAAAAATCAATAATCCCTAAAATAATATATAATAAAAGATGCCGATTTCAGTATAAATACGCCGATTTCAGTATTTAAATACAAATACAGAGTGTCTCGTAAAGTACTTTTTCATCTTACTTTCATACACCTATAAATTGTTACAATGTATTTTATTGTTTTTTATTTATGCACACATTTTCTACTAATAAAAAAAATATCAGTGTATTTGTTGTTTTGTTTTTTACAGCTTATTTTCTCTATGATTCATTACTGGTTTCTGGACAATTACTGGTAGACTCTCTCTGTATATTACAAATGCTGATATTTTTTAATATCCCGTTGCTTACACCTTGGTTAATTATAATGTATCTCGGTTTAATTTATATTATAGTCAAAGTACCATTATTCACACTTTGCTTAAAGTAATCCGATTATATGCAAGTAATGAAAGCATCAGCTGCAATTTTAAAATGTAGTTTAAACTTATGAATAATTCATATGCTTAACACTTGAAAAGCCTACAATATATGAAAGTATCCATTTGAAAATATCTTCAACTTAAAAGGTACTTTAACGATAATATCACACATTTCTTTCATAAGTGCAATGTAAATAAAATGGTTCAAGAAGTGGCATTTACGAACTCATGAATTTTAATAGCTTGTGAAGCTCGATGTGATGGTTATTTTAAAATATACGAAGTGTTTCTAATTTTAAAAAAGCTTAAAAATATTATATTTGACGTCATCTATGTAACAAATAATTTGATAGTTTAAATGATATAGTTAACCCTTTGCACTCGAGAGATGACTCTCATTCACCACTAGTTTTGCGTACTGTTCTGCGTAAATCAAGGCTCCAAATGCTCTGGACACTACTAATTTCTTATAGTTTATTTTGCTATATTTAATCGCAGATAATTGTGCCATTAGATAAGGCGAAGAAAATTACTTAAAAACCAGTATATAATCCCGTCAAAACTGACGGAATGTGAATAAAAAATCTTCAAAGATATAGGCATCCCTAATATTTTAATTACAATAAAAATTTATAAGAAATATCAATTTTATTTGCCATGCCTTCAAAGCTGATAAAATGCATAAAAAAGAACAATTTCGATAGACAGTTTCTTTGTTTAAATTGGATGCCGGTAGATCGAGCCAGAACAATTTTTATCAACGAAACTTTAATCCAGTACAAAATAATTCGCAGGAATGATTCAAAGAGTTCATCTTGAATTAAAACTTACTGCTTACAAATATCAACAAAAGGGCAAAACGCGTTTCAAAAAGGATAAAGGCTTTAATATTATTTTACAAATATTTTAAGAGCAGAATCGGATGTCAACCGTATTTTTTTAATGAATCGTTCAAAGAGTCATTCATTTGTTTCTGGATTTGGAATTTGTCCTTCTCAATGACAACCTGTTGTTGGTAGTTGCTTATTTTTAATTTATAACTTAAAACATTATAATTGTATAGGTTTTAGAGGAAATGAAGAAGCAATGTTGTAATATATATGATACAACGTATATTATTATAAGTCGAACAATTGCCTTATTTACGGAATCGGAATGATTAAGCCTAACATGGCCGCGATATGTTTTTCTTACGAAAGATTAGCGGAATACGGATGAGTTCACCCCGGAAGTGTTATACACTTAGTGCTATTATATATATAATACTGGCGTCCACAGCATTTCTATTACCGATATACACGGGACACCTGCCAACAATAGTGGTGAGTGATAATCCGCGCTCGAAGGCAAAGAGTTAATCTGTTATAAAACGCTTACGAAAGGGAACACAAAAATAAAAGAAAACGAAAATGAGCAATTTAATTAGTAGACATCACACTATCATTAAAATTTACACTAACGCCATATTCACAATTATATACTATTGAAAATTTTGTGCTAAATTGAACCGAATTTGGGTTCTGCAGTAGCCGTAACCGTAAAATGGTGAAATCTGGCCATCATTTAGAGCTAGAGTTGAACCACAGTTCCAAACGTGGAACAAGATTTCACCATCTTATGGTTGCAGCTACTGCAGCACCAAAAGTTGAATCTACCTAATACAAAAATTTTAACCGTGTATTCAGGAAACTTTATAACATCTTGTAAGGTTTCATTTGTCAGTTTTTATTTTCTAAGGGAAAATATGCAAGGGACCTTAAAACTTATTGAGAATTTTAAAGCCAAACGTGGTTGTGAAATTGGTATTTTTCGCCTAATATCACTAGTCAACAGCTATTTTGTATCTGATTTGGAATAAACATTTTTTAAATGTATTTTTCCATGTAGAATCCGAATCTGCTATCAAACATTTTCTATCACGCCAGAGTTTTACAACATTTTAGCGTTTATTTATTTTATGCATGGTAAAATACGTGGTGAGATGTTAATTATAATTTTGGTGTTAAATAATAGGGAAATGGATGAGTATGTAAGTTAAAACCTTTATTTGAATCTACACTGCTGTAAAATATAACTATCAAAACAGTCGTCACTGTCATCAAAAAAGACAATATCCTGTTTTGAAAAATAACATTGTTAATATTAACATTATGGGCTTTTGTGCAACAGTTTTGTGCTCGTATTAATTCACAGTTTGTGTTAAGTAATCAAGAAAACTTTTTTACTGATAAATGTTGCGTCTATTTTGTATTTCAACTGTCAATTTTTGTCAAATATTTCACTTTTTATTTTTCGTAGCTGCCCTGTATCTAATAAATGTGACGTTCATGAGATAATCATATTATGCCACAAAATTCAGCACCCTGAAATTTGTTAAAAGCAGCCATTTACGAGCCAGATACAGGAAAAAGTTAAAGTTTGTTGACTATTGTATCTATCGCGCTGACCACTGTAAAAGAAAGTGGCGGGAAATATCTATTATTAAAAAAATGAACAGTCAAGTGCGAGTATTACTCACGCTCAGGGGGTTCCGTACAATAAATATATGAATTATTAATTGTATTATTTAAAGAAATCGTTGCTAAAAGAAGATTAAGACTTTTTAAAAAACTATATAACTTAGGGTAGGGTATAGCTGTATGTGTATATACTAGAAAAGTATGGATGGGTATTGGGGTATACCATCAGTTCAAAGTTGAAAGAGATATGAAGCCTAACTAATGTCAAATATTGCTATTCTGTATAACACTTTTTTTTATATTATCCTAATCTGTTTATGATTAACTTAATTCGGTACTGACAATGAAAGTAGTGCATATTTAAACTTAATTTGGCATTTCATAAAACTAAATTCAGCTTAGTAATAATCTTTTCTTTTTACAGTGTAGCTAAAACAAAACCCCTTTTCAAAGTTTAAGTTTGGCATTGTGCTAAGCGCCCTTCGAAAAGAGGTCGCAAAGTTGCAACGTCGCCTTGGTCCGTGCCGCGTTTTTCCAAATGGGTTTTTAATTAATTTTAAAGGTACGGGAAGCGTATTGAGAGATCCACTCAATGCAAACTAGTCTCGAATCTCATAGTAGTGTGTTTAATTCTAATTAAATTAGTTTGTTTCTTACAATTTGACCTTTATTGCTTTTATACTGCTACTGGGTATTGCATTACGCAAATATATCGTTAAAAGTTGTTATCTAGGCTATAAAAGTCGATAGACATAGAGTACGTCGTCCCTGTTATTATGTATGTCCAAACCATACTGTTAATATCTCGGCTAACTAGCGACGATGTTTTTCGAAAATCATTATCAACAATGCTTTTATACTTCTGCTACGATAGGTACCTCCAGCACTCCTCAACACGTTTGCTAAATGCCCACAAATCGAAATTTGTGTGTAACGGAAAAATGCGATTTTCTCAAAAACTGTGTGACTTGGGTAATCGTTATAGTTTTCCATCAAGGTTTAACTTAACATATTCTACCTCTAATTTTTACATAATTTTAATACTATTACTGCATTCGGAAATAGAGGTGGGGAAGACATATTTTTGCACAACATTTTCGACTATATCTCTGAAAATATAATACCTAACGTTAAAAGAAATACATTTTTTAGTTCAGCGTTACGAAAGCATTCACACGATACCCAACACGATTTATAAAAAAAAGCTTTTTTTTTTTCAAATAACTTAATTAGCCCCCTTACATTTTTCCGAAATATATTTGTGAATGTTTAATAATCTGTAAATATGTGGGTCAATAGTCCTTATTGCTGACCCAATTTGAACTTTGTACGTTCCTTAGTTTACGAGTAAAATGGCTGTGACAGACATACAGACACAGGAGTAATCTTATGATGGTTCGGTTTTTACTTTTTATGTACGGAACCCTAAAAATATAAATCTATTTCTCTACAATTCAGATAAATATAAAAGATGTACGAAAATTTTGTCATGTTAATGTAAACAAATATATTTTGGCATTATTTTAGGTTACATAATAATGTCATTTTCCTGTAGCATTCTTCTACAGCTGTATTTATCTTTCCGATAGAATTAATTTTCTGTTTCTAACTTGTAATTACTGTCTTATTTCATTATCCAATTTGTTGCTTCGCTGCATCAAGTTTGTGGAAACTTTAGCTGAAAATGAATTTCCGCATCAATTATTTAAATCATTTTTATTTTCCCTTATTTTTGAAAAGATTGAAATAACTATGAGTAATTTGTGTTAGTTGAGAATGTATAATTTCGCATTTTAAAAATTCTATGTATTTTATATGATTTATCGTGACATATTGGAGCGAAATTTGGATCGAAAAAAGAGGGAATTTACAACTTTTTAAACACTTTTAACAATCTTACAAATTTATAAAAGTACCTTATTTTCTATTATTCTCTGTTATTATAAATTTATGCTGCAGAAATATCGGTACGATGTTTCAATAAAAATATTATGCATTAGGAAATATTTACAATTTCGCATATAGTACGTGTGCTTTATAATGTGATACTAACTACGAAAATATATTACAGCACATAGCTGGCATACCTTCTTAACGGGTCTTAGGACAGTTAAATTTAGAAAAAAGAAAAAAAAAAAGACTATTTTCAACATATAATATCTTAAAATGTACATCATTTTAAATCACAATTTTTAGAGGGAGGGGAGATATAAGTATAATCTTAAATTTCACATGTTTTACAAAAAATGTTTTACACAAAAATTCCATTATGTAGAATTATTATTTATAAGGACTTAAAACTGTCAGACATTTGTCGATCTGAAAATCGTTATGTCAAATTACACTCAAGATTACAGAATAAATTTTGCAACTAGCATGAAGATTTTGGTGTCCAATTATACTTCAGATTATAATATTTAAACGGAACCTTTATAAATTTGTATTTAACACGTTCACGCCGGCGCGGTGGTCACACTCGACTGTCTCACAGCTGACAAGACTCCGGCTTTTTTGATACCAGTATTTTAATAAAGAATATGCTGTTTTATTTAATTAGAACATTTGGGCGATTTAAAGGAACAACATTTTCTCTAAAATAACAGTGGTGCGCAAAAAGCCGGAGACTTGACAACTCTGAGACAGTGGAGTGTGACACACCGCGCCGGCGTGAACGTGTTAAAGCATGTTTATATTTTTAATACAAAGTTGTTTTCAGCTAATACAAAATTTTGAAATTTTCAACAGTATAATCACCTAAAAAAAGTATTTTTGAACATTAAAAAGGAAATTTTATGTTCCGTTTATACAAACTAACATCTGTTTTGAAAATTTCATGAAAAAATGTTGAGAAGTTGCTGATATATCCTTCGCGGTATGCCCAAAAACTTTATTTCGATTTCTAAAGTCCGGAAACACAGCTTTAGTCATTGAGCAGGTATAATTCTAAAAGGCATAACTTTTATTCTATTGGGGATTTCAAGGAAACAATTATATCAAAATGTTAAGAAAATATAGAAATTTAAGATATATATATATATATATATATATATATATATATATATATATATATAATAACGCTTTAAGAGTCCTGAGACCACTTAAAATATGTTACCATTATTTACGAATAGTAGTTTTACTATTTAAACGGAAATTTCTGTCATTAAATCATACTAATATTTCTAACTAGAATAAATGCACTAGAATAATCGGACTTTTTGGCAGCTATGATTGTAAAAATGCTATTCTGAAAATATGCTAAAATTATTTATGTAATTACAAACCATACTAATATTTCTAACTGGAATAAATGCACTAGAATAATCGGACTTTTTGACAGCTATGATTGTAAAAATGCTATTCTGAAAATATGCTAAAATTATTCATGTAATTACAAATCATACTAATATTTCTAACTGGAATAAATGCACTAGAATAATCGGACTTTTTGGCAGTTATGATTGTAAAAATGCTATTCTGAAAATATGCTAAAATTATTTATGTAATTATAAATCATACTAACATTTCTAACTGGAATAAATGCACTAGAATAATCGGACTTTTTGTCAGCTATGATTGTAAAAATATGTAAAAATATGCTAAAATTATTCATGTAATTACAAATCATACTAATATTTCTAACTGGAATAAATGCACTAGAATAATCGGACTTTTTGGCAGCTATGATTGTAAAAATGCTATTCTGAAAATATGCTAAAATTATTTATGTAATTACAAATCATACTAACATTTCTAACCGGAATAAATGCACTAGAATAATCGGACTTTTTGTCAGCTATGATTGTAAAAATATGTAAAAATATGCTAAAATTATTTATGTAATTACAAATTACACTAATATTTCTAACTGGAATAAATGCACTAGAATAATCGGACTTTTTGGAAGCTATGATTGTAAAAATGCTATTCTGAAAATATGCTAAAATATATTTATGTAATTACAAATCATACTAATATTTCTAACTGGAATAAATGCACTAGAATAATCGGACATTTTGGCAGCTATGATTGTAAAAATGCTTTCTGAAAATATGCTAAAATATATTTATGTAATTACAAATCATACTAATATTATTAAAGGTACACATATATTAAGACAGACTTTAAATACAATTATATACAATAAACCCAACTGGAGTGAAAAAATAGCCGGGACCAGGAATCGAACCTGGGTCGACAGCATAACGTGCTGTTGCTCTACCGTTAAGCTACCCCTGGCCGATGTCCTAGCCTGGCAATTTGTCACTAATAAACCAAGTTGGGGAACGTCACCGTCCATCTATCAGACAGCACTGGATGACGTGACAACGATGAATATATTTCTTTTATGGAATAAATGCACTAGAATAATCTGACTTTTTGGCAGCTATGATTGTAAAAATGCCATTCTGAAAATATGCTAAAATTATTTATGTAATTACAAATCATACTAATATTTCTAACTGGAATAAATGCACTAGAATAATCGGACTTTTTGGCAGCTATGATTGTAAAAATGCTATTCTGAAAATATGCTAAAATTATTTATGTAATTACAAATCATACTAATATTTCTAACTGGAATAAATGCACTAGAATAATCGGACATTTTGGCAGCTATGATTGTAAAAATGCTATTCTGAAAATATGCTAAAATTATTTATGTAATTACAAATCATACTAATATTTCTAACTGGAATAAATGCACTAGAATAATCGGACTTTTTGCAGCTATGATTGTAAAAATGCTATTCTGAAAATATGCTAAAATTATTTATGTAATTACAAATCATACTAATATTTCTAACTGGAATAAATGTACTAGAATAATCGGACTTTTTGGCAGCAATGATTGTAAAAATTCTATTCTGAAAATATGCTAAAATTATTTATGTAATTACAAATCATACTAATATTTCTAACTGGAATAAATGTACTAGAATAATCGGACTTTTTGGCAGCTATGATTGTAAAAATGCTATTCTGAAAATATGCTAAAATTATTTATGTAATTACAAATCATACTAACATTTCTAACTGGAATAAATGCACTAGAATAATCGGACTTTTTGTCAGCTATGATTGTAAAAATATGTAAAAATATGCTAAAATTATTTATGTAATTACAAATTACACTAATATTTCTAACTGGAATAAATGCACTAGAATAATCGGACTTTTTGGCAGCTATGATTGTAAAAATGCTATTCTGAAAATATGCTAAAATTATTTATGTAATTACAAATCATACTAATATTTCTAACTGGAATAAATGCACTAGAATAATCGGACTTTTTGGCAGCTATGATTGTAAAAATGCTATTCTGAAAATATGCTAAAATTATTTATGTAATTACAAATCATACTAACATTTCTAACTGGAATAAATGCACTAGAATAATCGGACTTTTTGTCAGCTATGATTGTAAAAATATGTAAAAATATGCTAAAATTATTTATGTAATTACAAATTACACTAATATTTCTAACTGGAATAAATGCACTAGAATAATCGGATTTTTTGGCAGCTATGATTGTAAAAATGCTATTCTGAAAATATGCTAAAATTATTTATGTAATTACAAATCATACTAATATTTCTAACTGGAATAAATGCACTAGAATAATCGGACTTTTTGGCAGCTATGATTGTAAAAATGCTATTCTGAAAATATGCTAAAATTATTTATGTAATTACAAATCATACTAATATTTCTAACTGGAATAAATGCACTAGAATAATCGGACATTTTGACAGCTATGATTGTAAAAATGCTATTCTGAAAATATGCTAAAATTATTTATGTAATTACAAATCATACTAATATTTCTAACTGGAATAAATGCACTAGAATAATCGGACTTTTTGCAGCTATGATTGTAAAAATGCTATTCTGAAAATATGCTAAAATTATTTATGTAATTACAAATCATACTAATATTTCAAACTGGAATAAATGTACTAGAATAATCGGACTTTTTGGCAGCAATGATTGTAAAAATTCTATTCTGAAAATATGCTAAAATTATTTATGTAATTACAAATCATACTAATATTTCTAACTGGAATAAATGCACTAGAATAATCGGACTTTTTGGCAGCTATGATTGTAAAAATGCTATTCTGAAAATATTCTAAAATTATTTATGTAATTACAAAACATACTAATATTTCTAACTGGAATAAATGCACTAGAATAATCGGACTTGCTGGCAGCTATGGTTGTAAAAATGCTATTCTGAAAATGTGCTAAAATTATTTATGTAATTACAAATCATACTAATATTTCTAACTGGAATAAATGCACTAGAATAATCGGACTTTTTGGCAGCTATGATTGTAAAAATGCTATTCTGAAAATATGCTAAAATTATTTATGTAATTACAAGAAATATAACATGTTCTCTGAAATTCAATATGTTTTCTGAAAAATTGGTTTTTGCTTGTTTCAGATGATTTTCTCAAACTGTGCACTATACACGGCTGACGGTGATGCCCGTACAATGTATATAAGCAATTGACGATACCTAAATCAATTTTAATAATTATTGTATATTAAAATATTTAATAGTAAAAATATGAATAATAAGTGGGTAAATTCAGTTTTGTTTTATAATATTCTTTCTATTAAAAAATATTATGAAACTGATTATTTTTTTATAAAGCGATTTATTTTTTAACCACCACTACCCTCACTTTTTAATTGCAATAAAATATATCATTCATAAATCATGACTACCATAAATATTCTATAATGTCTTTGTAATAAAAAAGGTTTGTACAAAAAATATAAAAGTGCTTAAATGTATAATAAAATATATTTTTTCGTTACATTTGAAAAGCCACTGAAAATACTGCACGTATGAGGATATGATTTTTTTTTTTTTTTTTTTTTTTTTTTTTTTTTTTTACAGAAGCATAAAAACGTGTAAATATATGGCAAATGTTTTTTTATTACAAACCTTCACAGCAAAGAAAAATGTTGGTTTTACAGTAGAATACTGTCAGCTGGAATCCCAGTTTATAACCGAAAAATTAACAATAGTGAACCTTAAAATAAGCAAATAATATATCATTAAGCAGTAATTTACAGTTTAATTTATTTATAACGCAATATATGACGGATTATTTTACTGCTATAAACTGGCACTTCAGCTGCCAGTACTATACCGTAAAATAAACGCTTTTCTTCGATGTTGGACGACTCCAGAAAAATAGAAACTTGCATGCACAAGAAAATATTTCTAAAATAATGTCGAAATGTCGAGATATCTAAATAAATATAGAAGATCTTTATTTCCTACATTTGCTAACTACCAAACATAATGTACTGCACGTGTGCGCGATAACTATTTGTGCTTAAATATAGCAATTATTAAACACATGAAATATTTTTTTTTTTTTTTTTTGCCGATATTAAACAAAAAATAAAGGCATCTAACTGTGTAAAATATAACAGTGTGAGGGTAAAAGATATTTTAATTTGTATCGTTCTGTTGCATAATGTAATTTTCTTATATATATATTTAATTATAAATTATACAACAGAAATTATCAAGTGCTAAAGTATATGCAAATGAAGAACATTCTCTCCCTAATAGTACATAAGTTCTATATGATGTCACTGTGGCGTTGCCAGCTTCAATATTTGTTTGCAGTAACTACAATAAATAAATGTGATATATTTTCACCACATAATGACGCTTAAGTAACACTTCGTGTCAGGGTTTTGAGTGGTTTGCACTTTATCGCAAAATACGAGGGATTGATTTCACAGTTACATGGCTACAAATAATTTTGAACGTAACGTGACCAGAATATGGAGAGTAAAGAATTAGATTTGGGCTACATGTTTGAAATAAAATGACACCAAAACACTAAATCAAACATGCCATGTTTTGAAAGAAAATTTTACTCAGTAATATTTTAGATCTGCTCCAATAAAGGTTATTACATTTCAGTTAATTTTGAATTTTCTTTTCTGTTTTTTAATACTTACAGGGTGTAGAATAAGTCCCTAGAACGGTTTGGTGAAAATTTAAATATTTAGGAAATTACAGTAAGTTCAAAGCGAGTGCGGACCGACTGAAAAACCCATACACGGGAAATGGCAGGAAACAGCTACGCGCGTGCTGTGTCATTTTCTTTGTAAGTATAAAACCACGAATTGTCAAGTTGCAAAATAGAACGTATAACTAAAAATTTTTATACTTTTTTTCTTTAGTAAAATCTTAATCGCGTTTTTTTTAATTAAATTTGTATCAAACCGTGTAAATTACAGCAATTTCAAAGCGAGTGCTGACCGACTGAAAAACCCATACACGGGAAATGGCAGGAAACAGCTACGCGCGTGCTGAGTCATTTTCTTCATAAGTATAAATCCACGAATTGTTAAGTAGCAAAATAGAGCGAATTACTAAAACTTTTTATACTTTTTTCTCGATTAAAATCTTAATCGCGTTTTTTTAATTAAATTTGCATCAAACCGTGTAAATTACAGTAAGTTCAAAGCGTGTGCGGACAGACTGAAAAACATATATATGAGAAATGGCGGGAAACAGCTACGCGAGTGCTAATTTTCTTCGTAAGTATAAATCCACAAATTTTCAAGGTGCAAAATAGAACGAATAACTAAATTTTTTTTTATATTTTTTTCTTTAGAAAAATCTTAATCGCGTTTTATTATTATTATTATTATTATTATTATTATTATTATTAAACTTGCATCAAATCATGTAAATTAGTAATTTCAAAGCGAGTGCGGACCGACTGAAAAACACATATACGGGAAATGGCGAGAAACAGCTATGCGAGTGCTGAGTCATTTTCTTCGTAAGTATATATCCACGAATTTTTAAGTTGCAAAATAGAACGAATAACTAAAACTTTTTATACTTTTTCTGTAGTAAACTCTTAATCGTGTTTTTTTTTAATTAAATTTGCATCAAACCATGTAAATTACAGTAAGTTCAAAGCGTGTGCGGACAGACTGAAAAACACATATATGAAATATGCCGGGAAAGAGCTACGCGCGTGCTGAGTAATTTTCTTCGTAAGTCTAAATCCACGAATTTTTAAGTTGCTAAATAGAACGAATAACAAAAATTTTTTATACATTGTTTCTTTAGTAAAATCTTAATCGCGTTTTTTTTTAAATTAAATTTGCATCAAACCGTGTAAAGTAGTGTTTAAATCGATCAACCCAATTGAATGTGAACACGTACCGTTTGAAAAACAGGCGTACGGATCCCGACAGGACACAGTTGCACGCTCGGTTGGATTTCTTTTCTTCGTAAGTATAAAAGCAGGAATGCAAATTATAATTGACCGGGAGCCGGCAGCACAGCCAATCACCTCATCGAGTTCACGGATGAAATTCTAGGATTAGTTAAATCTTGATTCGCATATTAAAACGCAATCGATCTACCAGGTGTCACATCTTGGTGGAAAACACCTGAAAACACGATTTTAGCGGCTGATTCGTAGGTTTACCACTGTGTTTTCCTGCACCCAAAGGTAAGAGAACATGTAGGACTGGGAGCAGGAAAACACAATGGTAAACCTACGAGTCAGCTGCTAAAATCTTGTTTTCAGGTGTTTTCCACCAAGATGTGACACCTGGTAGATCGATTGCGTTTTAATATGCGAATCAAGATTTAACTAATCCTAGAATTTCATCCGTGAACTCGATGAGGTGATTGTCTGTGCTGCCAGTTCCCGGTCTATAACGATTATCTAAAAATTTTTAAACATTTTTGTGTTTGAAGGAAAGAATTTTACGGGGATTTACCTGTTTAAAGAAAATCCTTAATCGTGTTTTTCCCGAAACGGCATTTTTTAGCACGCCCTGTAAAGCAGCGATTAAATGTTTCAACCAATCAAGATTTTTGTTTTTGGAAATTAAACATTATATATATATTTTGATACCATGAACCTTTCATATGTAAAATAATAATAATAATTATTATTATATTTTTGAAAACACGTTGAAAAAAAACGAAAAAATGGCACAGTTTTCAATTTCCCAAATTTTGTTCAATTTTAATAAAAATAGGTTCAATGTCTCTGAAATTCAATATATTTTCTGAAAAATTGGATTTTACTTGTTTCAGATGATTTTCTCAAACTGTACTGTACACGGCTAACGGTGATGCCCGTACAATATATATAAGCAACTGACGATACTTAAATCAATTTTAATAATTACTCTATATTAAAATATACATAATATATAAATGTATAAATATATAAATACATATATAGTTATATGTATAATTATATATATAATATATAAATATAGTAAAAACTATGAATAATAAGTGGGTAAATTCACTTTTTGTGTTGCAATATTCTTTCTATTAAAACATATTACGAAACTGATTTATTTTTTAGCCGCCCCTCGCCTCATTTTTTAATTGCAAAAAATATATCATTCATTGTATATCTACCATAAATCATTACTACCATAAATATTCTATAATGTCTTTGTAATAGAAATAGTTTTACCAAAAATATAAAATTGTTTAAATGTATAATAAAAGAAATTTTTAGTTACATTTAAAAAACAACTGAAAATACTGTACGTATATGAGGATGTGATTTTTTGATTTTTACAAGAGCATAAAAACGTGTAAATGTAGGACAAACGTTTTTTATTACAAACCTTCACAGCAAAGAAAAATGTTGATTATACTGTAGAATACTGGCAGCTGGAATCCCAGTTCATAACAGTAAAATTAACAATAATAAACCATAAAATAAGCAAATAATATATCATTAAGCAGTAATATACAATTTAATTTATTTATAACGCAATATATGACTGATTATTTTATTGCTACAAAATGGCATACTGACAGAATTATACCGTAAAATAAACGCTTTTCTTCAATGTTGGACGACTCCAGGAAAATAGAAACTTGTATGCGCAAGAAAATATTTCTAAAATAATGTTGAAATTTTGAGATACTTAAATAAATATTAGAAGATCTTTATTTCCTACATTTGCTAACTACCAAGCGTAATGTACTGCATGTGTGCGCGATAACTATTTGTGCTTAAATATAGCAATTATGAAACACATAAAATAAAAAGATTGTTGCCGATATTTAAAAAAATAGAAGCATCTAACAGTGTAAATTATAACAGTGTGAGGGTTAAAAAACTTTTAATTTGTATCGTTCTCTTGCATAATGTACATTTCTTTTTATATTTTTAATTATAAATTATACAACAGAAATTATCAAGTGCTAAAGTATATGCAATTGATGAACATTCTCTCCCTAATAGCACATCAGGGGCGTAGCTACAAAAAATTTTTCGGGGGGGGAGGGGAGAGTTCAAAAATTTCCCAACGTGAAAAAAAATGATCTATTTTCCAACTAAAATGATATGTTCAATATGTGTTTAATAATAATGATAATTAAACGCCAAAAAAAAATAAATAAATAAAATAAATTTCTTTCCAAAGAAAAATGCTGAAACTAAAAACATAAAAATTATAATTATTGGTTCGATTAATGAAAGTTTTTGTCTTCAATTGTGTACAAACCATAATCGTACTTCATAGAAAATAGTCTCATATTTTTAGATTTTTGAGAAAGGAACAAAGTTTTGGAGGAAATGTATTAGAGACTCTATTGATGGACAACAGTACAGAAATTCTGATCTGGTAGATGTATGATATTTTCGTTGCACAGAGAAACATAATGACAAATTCATTCTGGCTGCTTTTTGTATTTCTTTTGAAAGTTAAACTATTTTACTATTACAGAACTCAGAAAGGTAATCAGCAAAATAATAAACAATTCATTTTTTTTTTTTACTTTTTATTTAAAATAAGCTGTCAAGTGCGAGTATTACTCGCGCTCAGAGGGCTCCGTACAATAAGCATATGAATTATTAACTGTATTATTAAAAAGATCGTTACTAAAAGAAAAATAAGACTTTGCAAAAAACTATTAAAATGTAGGGTTTGGTATAGCTGTATATATACTAAAAAAGTATGAATGCGTAAAGTTCAAAGAGGTAAAGTTAAAAGTTCAAAGAGGTATGAAGCCTAAATAATATCAAATATTGCTATTCGGAATAACTTTTATTTAAATCTTTTCCTAATCTGCTTATGGGCCCCACCAGTGTCTGAGAGGTTCTGCTCTCGAAGCTGGTAGACGGGAGGTGCTGGGTTCGAACCCAATCGCGCCCGTCGGTCTAACCGTTTCGGAGTTTTCGTGGTTTTCTTCGAAACCTTGGATTTCCATGCGTAAATACGGGTTAGGTTCCCTTAGAAAGACTCCCACGAAGGGCACTCCCCCTAGGGCCAATATCCCAAGTGTAGATAATCGGCCGTCATAAATCAACCAACCTAATTTGTTTATGATTAACTTAATTTGACACTGACAATAAAAGTAGTGAATATTTAAACATCATTTGACATTTCATAAAACTAAATTCAGCGCCGTAATAATCTTTCCTTTTATAGTGTAGCTAAATCAAAATCCTTGTTCAAAGTTTAAACTTGGCATTTTGTTAAGCGCGCTTCGAAAGGAGGTCGCAAGGTTGCAACGCCGCCTTGTTCCGTGCCGCGCTTTTCTAGGTAGGTTTTTAATTAATTTCTAAAGGCACGGGAGGCGTATTGAAAGATCTATTCAATGCAAACTAGTCGCGATTTATGTGATTAATTCTAATTAAATTAGTCTGTTTTTTAACAATTTGAGGTTTATTGCTTTTATACTGCTACTGGACATTGTATTATACAAATGTATCATTACAAGTTGTTATCTAAGTTTTAAGCCGATGGTACATACACTACGCCGCCCTGCCATTATGCATGTCCAAACGGTCTATATTACATAGGTCCACATATACTGCACATTTTAAAGATTATATTTAATTAAACAATGACAAAATGTAGCACATCAAAATGGAAACATTCTTATGTGTCCATATGGAGAGATTTAATTTATAAAAGTTAAAAGAGAAATTAGAAAGGATATAATATTTGAGGAGAGTTTCGTACATCAGTGTATAAACAATAGAGCACTTAAACAGGAAAAAAATCGCTAAATAAAATTTTGAAAATCTTGTTGCTAAGCATGTTCATGCTTATGCTATTCAGAATGTTTTTAATAGTGAGACATGGTGTTTTTATTACATGACTATGTATAATTTTAAATGTTTACTAGAAATAAAATAAGACTTGTATATTAATAGCTCTTAAAATTAAGTAATAAAACATGTAACTAAATAGCCATTGTCCTCTACAATTTTATCAAGCAGTAAAACAGAAAAAAATGGATGTGGGGGGTGGATTTAAAGGTTAGTGAAAACCAGATAAAACAGATGATATGGCCCTTTTTAAATTTAGCTGACATATTTGCAATTCTGACTACAAATCACTAGCAAAATCTTTCTAAGTTTTATTCCAGTATCAACGTCTTCATTATTCAGAAATTGGGTTAATTATTACTCTAGATCAATTAAATATTTTTAAAACTAATTAAAAACACATTAAAATGTGTAGTTTTTAATTACAATGCTCCACTTTATAAAAGCCAATTATGGCCAAAAAAGGCCGATTTTGGCCCCCCAAAAAAAGTCTGTTAAAACCAATAAAAGCCACCTGCGTGGCCTTTTTTTAATTTTAGCCGGCTTTTTTGCAACCCTGCACAGGAGTGATCTTACAATGGTTCCGTTTTTACTTTTTAAGTACAGAACCTTATAAAAGAAAAAGTGTTTCAAAAATCTATAATTTCCCAACTCTAAGCTCAAATTTCCCAAGTTCACATATATTGGGGGGGGGGGGGGGGAGGCTCCGCCTCATACCCCCCATCGCGACGCACATGTAGCACATACACTCTATATGACGTCACTGTGATGTTGCAATCATCAATATTTGCAGTAACTACAATGAATAAATGGGATATATTTTCACCACATAATGACGCTTAAATAACACTTCCTGTGAGGGTTTTGAGTGCTTTGCACTTCATCACAAAATGCGAGAGATTGATTTCACAGTTACGTGACTACAAATCATTTTGAACGTAACGTGAGCAGAATATGGAGAGTAAGGAATTAGATTTGGGCCACAGTTCTGATGTTTTGTTTAAAATCATGTTTAAATAATATTAGGTATAAGTATCAATAATATCCTTTTAGGTTTCTAGGAAATTGACGTTGGCTAGGATCGACACTGGAACCTACTGGATAAATGCGACCGCCGTTGTACACAGTAAAAGGCTAGCTCCATTATTCTGTGTCATTTATCATATTTTGTTAGTTGAAGTTTCGTTGCGAGAGATGACGTCGCTATACACTCTACTCCAGAGAAAGTGCCTTATTTAAATATTGGCTTGCTCTCGTTTATCTAGTTGCTGTGAGGGTTTTCCCACGGGGGAGTGCATTCGTTTTGGTTCTGCCATCTGTTGTGAAGGTTTTGTGCTACATTTTCCGGGTCACCAATTCAGGTTTTGAGGAAATTGGCTTTGGCTGTTTAGATCCTCGGACCTACTGTATGGAGAGCAAGAGCCGTAGGAGAGTGGAAATGGCTAGCTCACTTATTCTGCGTCTGTGACTCATCATTCTATATCGCTTCTTGAAGTTTTTTTGCGAGAGATGACGTCGCTTATAAACCTCTTTTCTCGGGGATCCGTTTTATTATTGCTACTCGAACATAATTGTAATTTCGATCTCAGAACGGTATGCTTCGAAGTGTAACATTCGAAATGATATAAATAGAATAAAACTTTTCCTCTAAAGGCAAGTTGAAAAACACTTATTTCGGTAATAATCAATAATATTACATTAATATTCAATAATGAAGAGATTAAATATATATATACAGGGTGTTTCATAAAAGATGGGCAAAATTTTAAGAGTTGATAGTGCACATCCAAACAAACAACTTTCATCAAAGAATGCATTGTCGTAAGTGAAGCGCAAAGTTGCTGGCGCGTTTGACAACTTGGTCCATGCAGACATAAAAGCTTCATTCCTGTTGCGAGTTATCCGAAGAAGAAAGAGACAAATAGCATGCGAATGTGATATCGGGAAGAAGAACAAAGCGTATGCAAAATTTCGCCTCGATTAATACATAAAAACCGCTAATCCGAGTGTGTAACTGTCAATCGCGGTAGGAACGTATCAGAAGATGTTGCATTTCACTGATAGGGAAAAGGCCGATATGCATTTTATCGACAGAACTGCAAATGGGAATGGCTCAGGGGCTTAGCGATTGTATGAAGAGCGAATTCCCAATTTGCTTTTGTCATTTAATCATAGTTTGTGTGTTTTTTCCTCGTATAACAAAATCACCTTCGGCGCCCTATAGCACCTTTGCGTTTTAATTCCGACCATGCATTCTTTGAGGAAAGTTGTTTGTTTGGATATATACTATTATCTCTTAAAGTTTTGCCCATCTTTTATGAAACACCCTGTATATCTATATATATATATATATATATATATATATTATATATATATATACTATATATATATATATATATATATATATATATATATATATATATATATATATTATATATATATATATACTATATATATATATATATATATATATATATATAATATATATATATATATATATATCGCTGTCCATGCACAAATTCCTCCTACACTATTTCATAATACATATGTTTAAAATTTTCCCAATGCCATAATTCTACATTTGTAACAGTCCACAAAGTTATTCTAGTGGAACATGCTTGTAATAAGTCGGAAACATAATTCATTAATACTTAGATAATCAGCCATGTAGTAAAGCCCGAAACAGTTGCAATAAAATTCAGGGAAAGAATTTATAACTTTAAAAGAGAAGGATGAAATTGAAAAATTGGATTGAATACAAACAGAATGGTTTATATAATTTGTTCTATCTATGCACTATTACCACCACTTAAATTAATTCACCTAACTCCGTTTGAAGTGCATGTACAATACAAGGGTTAAAAATATTAAAATTCTTAATATTTCTAAAATTCTCCTATTCGAAATATTTTTGATTGCATATGGTTTTCACTTTTGTGTTTATCTATAAAATCATAAATTCATATTGTATAAATTATCATAAAACTTTCTGTAATAGCCGAGCTTAAACATTTACACCTACAAACTTTGAAAACAACATTCGCGATTTCTGACGATGCCCATTGCCCTACAAAACGCTTTTACGATGCTGAAGAGTTAAAGTTTATCTTTATCAAAAATTCATACTTATAACAGAGCAAATGTTACAGAGCAATTCGAGTGCGACATACGAGGGCGTATCAATAAGTTTTTGCCCTCACATAGAAATAATTGAATATGAAATTGCTGCATTTTATGAGTCTTTTTCTATACAGCCAGTGTACACAGTAACACATATGTGCAACCGGTATTTCAAAGAGAGGGTGGAGGATGTATTCCAGGAAGCGCGATTGTAGACCCATAGGGGTCATTTTTCTAACTTTTACCGACCCCCCACATGTGACATATTGTTGGAAAGGCCCGTGACCACTTATTCATGTTATATACCTCAAGAGCCCCTACCCCCAAATTTGCCCTCTGGGGTAACTTTTCTAAATTTTGCGGATATCATTCATGCCTTCCGGGGGGCAAATTTGAGGGAGGGTCTCGGTAGGTGGATATCATGAATAATTGGCCACAGGTCACAGATTTTTTGTGTGATTTTATTGAATCTTCATCGTCACTATATAGAAAACTTTAAGTGATAGCGAGGAAAGCTCAGTATATTGTGACTCAACGTGTCAAAAAACATTTGAATCATCTAAAACTGTGCAAAAAAAAAGTTTAATGTATTATTTTTCAGGCCCATTTTTTTACATTATGCAATTTCCTGTAAAAATATTTTTTGGTACTCACAAATGGTTATTTCCATTTACCACATTTATATATTTGTGACATGCCACAATGTAATTCTAAAGGAACGCTCTTGTAATGTAAACATAAAAAATGTAAACATTGTTTCTCCGGACATAAATTTTCATTGTTAGTAGATCAGCCATTTAGTAACACTCGAAACTTAATATCAGTAATATAGATGCAGAAAGGGTAAGCTGTTAATGATATTTGGATGTAGATAAAATGGTTTATTTTTTTCGTAGCATTTTAATGCAATTTCAATAAATCAGAACTGCACAATTAAACATATTTTTAAAATTCGAGTTCAATTTGAGGCGAAAAAATGAATAAATTCTATCTTTTGTTTCTTTCTTTTTTTTTTTTTTTTTTTGGAATTACAAATATGAAATTGTTGTGTCTTACCACAACAACTCATGTTATAAAAATGAATTTAACTATTATAATTTACAAAGATAAAACTTAATTTAACTTTACCAATTAATGAAATAAGTTAATAAAGACATGTTAGAAGAAGAGAAAAAATTCCTGCAATTTATTTTAGAACTTATTAATCAATAATTGAACACACATTGCACTTAATAAAATAATTAAGAATTAACAATTAAAAATTTAGTAAGACCTTATAGTTCATTCCAAAAATAATCAATTAAGGAAAATGGAGGTGCGTTGTGTTCTGGCCCCCAATTAAGTAAAATTTAATTAAATAATAACCCAGGACAAGTGAATAAAAAAAAATAACTATGAAAATATTCCCGAATCATGCACTTCGCATAATTCCTTGAATTCTTTTACCAATTAAATTAAAAGTTCCCGAACCATGCACTTCGCATGATTCCTTAAAAATTCCCTTCCCTATTAAACTAATCTCTTAAGGTTTAAACAAACTATAGAATTTCATTAGATTGTTGAATAAGATCAGACACAGTCAAATTCAACAAAAACAAGGCTGGCTACTCAAAATTTACATATTAAAATTTACTAACAAAAAGCATGATTACTAAATTCAAACTCAATTCAACTATATCAATAATTTATTATTTGACTGTCGCTGATATATTTCTGAAATTAAAAATAAACTTCTTAAGTGAAACATGGGCACTGCAGCAATTGAAGACAATAATTAGGATAATATTCATTTATTATTATTGGCATGTTGAATTTCATGAACACTGCACTTACAAAGTCCTAATGGACTAATATATTTCTACTACTGATTTAATTTACTACAATACATCATTATTCTAATCTATTAACATATTTGATCTTAAAATTTCCTTATAAAAATTAATATACAGATTTTCACCAATTTTAGTTATGAAATAAATAATTCAACTTCTAAATTTAATTATCTTGAAATACAAATTAATTAATACATTATCCTATATATTTTTGTTTTTATTTTAATTTCGTTATTTGTTCAAAACTTATGTGAAAATGGAGCTACTGAAATATTTGAAAATGCATAATTCACCAGGCATTAAGCCAATGTGAAACTATGGTGTTAAAAAACCATAAATAAAAATATTTAATAAAACAAAAACAAACAAAAAAAAAAAAACAGAAGACATGCAATTAATTTTAAAAGAAAATAAAGAGAAAAATAAAAGAAAATTTACTCGTCACGAACAATCGAGGGGGGACCCCCATCACTTCACAGTGCAAAAGTTTGCACTCCTAAAAAATTCGTTGTACACTTCAGGATGCCAGCCACCAGAATGATCTCCCCGCCAAAAACTTCAGACCTCACATCTCACTCCAAACTCCTGTTGACACCTCCGCTTCAAAAAACATAGTGCGTAATGAAAAATACTGTAATATGAAAAAATGCCTATCCCATTGATGTAAAGCACATGGATGCAAGCACAATTATAAGCAGATTTAAAGTTGAAACATGAAGGCTTGCCTTCTTGAAAGATATTTATTTATTGAAATTTTAAAAAATCGGAGATATTCCCACGCATTGCTGTGATGTCACACTTTCTCGAACCTTCTGTTGTCACGTGACGACGCTACCTTTTTGGCGGGGAAACGCTTGAGTAGTCATCGTTGCCAACATCAATAAAATAGAAAAAGGATAAAAAATGGGAAGAAGTTACACAAAAATAGAAAGATAAAAAAAAAAAAAACATGTTAATAAAGGAAATTATATTATTTAATTCTCCAGTAGCTTCCAAAAATTTATTAAAACACCAGTAGCTCCAATATTTGTTTACACTTCAAAAATTTATTATTTGTACTTTAGTAACTCTAAATATTACTTAAACACATTTTCAAAAATTAAACATTCTAAAATTATCGTACACAATAAATTTAATTGAAATTAATAATTTCAAAATTAACAGTTGACAAAAGAAAGGCGCGCTACTTCCATCTGACAAATGTCAATAATTCAACCATCATTCCAACCAACCTATTGTTACAATACAAAAAAAAAAAAAAAAAAAAAAAAAACCAAGCTATTTTCTATTAAATGAAATTCAGATTTGGTGGACAGTATGCAATTTTTACCATTAATTAAAACAAAAATTCTGTTCCAAGAAACTTAATAATGCTAGAATTTATAATATTTACCAATTTACTCACTATTGAAGTTAACCCTAAAAATGTAAACAAACAGATCGTTACTTTAGTAAACAAAACTAATATCGCGATTTGAAAACAAATTGGCCCCAAAATTAAGATTAATGTTTTAAATATTGTGTTTAGATTAAGTTAATTTAAGATTTAGATATTCGCGACACAACAAAATTATACTTAACTAACAACTTTGAAATCCTCTGAAACAGGGTTCGTACGGATGCCGTTATGTTCATGGCCCAATATCAGTATTTTTTTTATAGAAAAATAAATCTAGTTTAAACGCGCAAAATTTCGCTTTATTTAAGGAGAGATTTTCTATAAGAAAATACTGGTACCGAAGAATTTCTTAGTCTTGAAATTCAAGGACCCGTACAAACCCTATTTAAATGTAGACTTCAAATGTGTATACATAAAATAATTAAAAATATCATTGTCAATTTCTGGAAATATGCAATTTCCCTCTAAAGTTTATCTGAACTGTTAAATTTCTCCTTTATTATATTTCAAAATTGTAACATGTTACAAGATAATTTATACAGCTCGTATTAATCTGCAAACATGCATCTTCATTGTTTGAAAACCGCCATTCAGAAACACTCGACGTTTAATAACTGTATGACTCAACGACATAATTTATAACTTTTACATAAAGGGGTAGTTCATCATTTTAATACATTGTTGAATGGTTTAGGGTAGATAGAATGACTAATATTTTTGTACTTTAAATATGCAATTTCTAAAAAATAAAACTGTATGAATAATTTCGTTTTAAAAATAAGAGTGCAATAAGTCAGTTGAAAATCGTAAGAAATATATTTTTTAAATAATACCAGCAGAAATTCATAACAAGAAAGAAAAATCATGTGTTAAGCATAGATTATGAAACACTTTCCAACACATCCTGAAGGCTTTAACAAAACTTCGTTATTTAGGGAAATAATGTATATAAGATAATTAAGTAAACATTTTAGAAAACGTATAAAACATTTTAAAAACTGATTTCAGCAGTTAACGTCCATAGCCAAATATGTATTCCAATTTTTTTGAACAACCTTGTATTTGATATGTATGTTGATATATATACTATATAACGGGGAAATTTAGTTTAGCAAGAAAACGCATAACAGTTTGAAATTTCTCTTTCAGAAATTTACACTAATAGATGAAAACATACTTGAATACTTTTGTACATCCCTGCAGTTAATCTAGTACCTTTGTTACACGCCACTACGTAGCTAAAATTTAATTCAAACTAAAACACTCTTAAAACTACTGAAATCACATTTCAAGAAATTATCATTTATAGACGGCCATGTATCCAATACTTTGCGTGACCCTGTATATCATTTTATCTATATTCTACAAACATTTCTTAGTAAATTAAATGCAGTTCAGCGTAAAAATGCATATACCCAGTAACCATTACGAATTATTTTGTGTAGCACCATTAAAAATCATTTTAAACGATTTTTTCCCATAGGTCGTCATGCAACGGAAAATTTTGACTGTTCCTGTAAATGAACTAAACATTCTACAAACTTCATTTGAAATAGGGAACGTGATATGGTAACCGTCAATACCATCCAAAAATTTCAAGGCAACCCCAGTTTATTTACGGGAATTAGAGCGGGGACAGACGGCCAGACAAACTAAAATCATAAAAACTTTTCAACTTCGTTGGAAAGTGTTAAAAATTGCATGTGCTAATACTGGGGGCTTTACGTTAAAAGTTCATCCGTCATTCTAATTGAGCCTTTTGAGCTTTGCGCCCATAAGTCGTTAAAATGGTGTTCATAATGGCCCCATAAGAACTGATGGCCCCATAAGAACTGATGGCCCCACAATGGCCCCATAAGAACTGTATAGATGGCCCCATAACGGGGCCGTCTCTGTAATGTAGTAATTAAACCTCGTGCCCATAAATCATTAATAAATTAATTTCAAGAACTAAAGCCCAACCCTTTAGAATTCGCACAAAAAATAATTACTACGACAATCACTATACCGTCTCTCTTGCGTACAACAGCTTCCACTGCTCTATGTGCTTTGCGCACATATATCATGTATATAACGATTATTATATACATGTGAACTGTGAACTTCCGCATTCTCGTTAAGAAGACATTCGCTGTAATAGGGCTGTGCGCGTCGGGCGCATAAACTTATAGATTGGAAATCTCTAACTTGAGCACTGCTGTAAAAAATCTTTGAGTTCTTAATCACCAAAAATCGTTAATACGGCAATTCGTCTAAAAGAAGCCCTGTCTTATAATGGGGCTCTGTGCTCTTCGAGATCCACTTAATTCTTTAAAGGCAGTTGGAATGAAAAAACATTACAAATTTCCATTTTGGGTTTCTTAACCATTTTGAAAAAATTTATAGTCCTCGGTCAGGGTAGGAAATCAAAAACATATCTGAAGCGTTTTATTAGTTGAATCCCGCATTTTATTCGTTTTCTGATTGGGCTATACAGTAATCTGTATTTTCCCTATACTTTCAACAGAGACGGATACTTCTGTTGCCACTATAACAAAAAATGTAATAAAAACTACAAAAAAATTAATAACTCAGAAACAAATTGAGATACAGCTTTCAAACAAATTGCATTTAAAAGCACATTTTTTTTCTCTATACGACGGTCTAAAAAGTAATATTGCGGGATGTTTAGAAGTTTAAAAAATCAAATTTCATTTAAAATTGGTCCAGGAATATTAATGTTTAATCCATGGCGTACGTAATGTATGACCAGCTCCGTAGAAGTTTAAAAATTTACAGTGCCGAAAATTGGAAAACTGAAATTTCTTTTAAAATTTGTTCATGATGGGTCCCAGAATGTTAATGTTTAATCCATGGCGTATGTAATGTATGATCAACTTCTTGCGATTTTTTATGTCTTAAATTTTAGTCTTTGAAAAAAATCATTTTCCAAATGGTCGTTGTAATTTGTTAAATGACTTTTTTTTTTTTTTTTTTAATGCTGTGAATGATCTGTTGCTATCTTTTTTTATGATACATTACCTTTGTTTTTATATGAAAGAGAAATTGGTTTTCTCTGGACCACCCTAATTGTTGCCATTGTTTTCAACAATGCAATTTTAAATTCCGTTTTTCTTTCTATTTTTTTTTTAATTTGAGTACATTTTACGGAAACGGTGTGTTTGTAATTGTCTTTTTTAATTTAAATTTGTAGTGTTTGTAATTGTCTTTTTTAATTTAAATTTGTAGTGTTTGTAATTTTCTTTAAACATTTTAGAGATATATTCTTTGATATGAGGTGAACTGTTGTTATTAATAGACGGATTATTTTTTCTCTTTTTATATTTTCATCAAGATAATGCATATTTTATGCTATTCAATACATGCTTCAATTTCAGATTTCAAAAAAATTTGAAAATTGTTTTTACTTTTTTGTTCTTATAGCTTAGACACCAGAAATTTTAAGATATATTTTTAACTTTATTTAGTAGCATATTTTTTGAAATTTTTACAGGATTAATATTTCTACATAAACATAGTGGTTTGTAAGAGTTAAATAAAAAGTTATGCAGATATGCATCACTATGCATTTAAGGGTTAAATTCCCATCCACTGCTGTCGCATCAGCTAACGGGTGTTTTCGTCATCGATTAAGTACGATCAATTACACTTTTGGAAATCAGCTAGTATAAAATTATTAAATAAAAATTTCGCTGCACTTTTATAATGAAGCTATGGACAATAGTTTTCCATTCGGTACGAGACTATAGTAATCCGTTTCCTTGTAATTACATTCATAAACGCGGCATTCAAAGTATCTGTGTTTATAACATTTACGCTTATATTTTATATTTATCACGAGTTTTAGATCTTTTCAAAACGGGTATAGGTTATATATGAATTCTTCCTGTATTTAAATTCAATGTTATTCATATTTTTCATTTTATTTTTTTAATCAAAATATTTAATTTTAATTAATTAGTGTATTTGGATTTTATAATATTTAATGATTTTTTAATATTTTTTGAGTTATTTAATGTTTATCGAATAGCAATTCGTATAAAATAAATCTAAAATATTTTACGCATGCATTTACCTGTATTTATGCTACACTAAATGATAAAATATATAAACAGCCGTGTTGGTCACCTTTTTCACGCGACGTGATTCTCACTGTGACGTCACTTGAATATGTTTCATAAGAAAATCATTATAAATGTATACTTTTAAAATTGGACTTAATTTTTATCATTAAATGCTTTTCGCAAATGTTAATTAATTATTTTAAAGTTTTCTTTCTTTTTAAATATACACTTTAAATATTTTTTGTGATTGAAAAGTGTTTGCAAATATTACTTTTTGGGCTTTTTAAAGCCTTGCAGTAAATAAAAAAAAAAAAAAAAAAAAGTTATTTCAAACGACGAATTAAACATTTATTTTGATACTGAAATTTTGAATACAAACTAACCGTTTGACAGCTATCCATCAAACTCCTCATACATTCCAAAAGTGCTACAGATAATTTGGATATTTCAAAATACAAAAATGAGTTTTCATTCAATATATATATATATATATATATATATATATATATATATTGAATGAAAACTAATTAAAAACGCTATTTATGCTTTAAAAGACACAGTTCCATCACGAAAACGCAAGAGCGGCAAAATATTTGCTCACGCACAGAGATACAGACTCGCACTGAAGTGACAGCGCGATATCCCTGCTTAGCTTTTAGGTAGCTTTCATTACAAAAAGCTACCTATTGCAGCCTTTCGGCGGAAAGCGATTAAAAAAAAAAAAATTGGTATATTTTCATCGATCATGACCCTCAGACCCCGAAATCACCCTCCGTTCAAAAGTCGATATATATATATATATGGTATTGAACGCTGAATATTAGTAATATTATAACCGTTCTACTTTCCATAAGTAGAGGCTACAAGCTTAAAAGAATGAACTCATCACTCCAAAAAAGGAAACGCCGCTCCATACTTAAGTACAAAGTAATGTTTAATGAATATCTGTACTACATCACATAATATTATTTACAGGAACTATTGTACATATTTACAGCACCAAAACTCAGAAGAAATCCGGTGATTGCATTTTATCTTTTTCCCGCCTCTCAAAACAATCTCCTGCGGGAAAAAATCAAGCAAGCTTGCATTTCGAACACCTGTCCATGGCGTGTCTCAGAATTTTTCTGCGGGGCAGCTAATTCGCATGGAATCATGGGAAAACCTATTTTGGCAGCCCGCTAAAATTAAAGTCTGTCGTTTAGTGCTGCCATCTAGCATATAGGTATTTAAATATTTGTTACATCCTCTCCCTCTGGTTCCTTAGACGTCTCGGCAAGGGACCAGGAACATTTTTCTTTTGCCTACCACGTTTACTAAGTGGACTAACTGGTTGGTCGGTAACATTGTAACAACGTTTTAGGGCAGATGTATGGTAAGTTCCTAAGGGAACTTCAGGAGCTTGTAAACTGGCAACTTCATAGGAAGTAGGTGAGCGCTGTGTGAGCACTACATAAGGTCCGTCACGTCGAGGACTGAATTTGGCAGTTCTTTTCTGACCAGCCTTGCTAACGGGATGGGGTTCTACCCATACATGATCACCAGGAGAATACTGAGATCCTTCTATCCGTCTTCTGTCCACATATTGTTTTCTTTTGCGTTGTTCGACTAAATCTTTCACTTGCTTAGTGAATTTAGAAAATTTGTTTGGTTTCGGGTTTATCTCAATGGAGACTGTACCGATTTCACAGGAGCGCGGGGTGGCACCTCCCCCTGGCTGAAAGATGGGGTCATGCCCTTTCAGCAAGTAGTTTAATTCTGACTTCTGGCCAGAACATTCAAGAGGCTTTGGAACAGGATCTGCAAAACCATACTTTATATGTGGCATATCGCCGAAGTACCAACGTTTGTTCTTAACGTCTGGTACAAACCCTGATTTATCAAGAAAGTCTCTTCCTAAAAGCGTTCTGTTCCCTTTAGCTTTAGGTAACACAATAAAATATGTACGAAAGTTTCTTCCTTGAATTTCTACAGTAACAGCCGTGGTCAAACTGTCTTCTTTTGACCGTTGGCCATTCGCTAAGGACATGTTCAGAGAGGTCCTCTGAAACTTTGCACCTTTTTCTTTTAACACAGACAACAACGATTCACTAGCCAGGCTGTGACTAGATCTGGTATCTACGCAGGCTGTGCCATAGACTCCATTAATTTTCAGGGTCACTGTGGTTAAAGGCGTGGTTGTGGTTGAGCACGTGTAAATCTGGATTTGCTCAAACTGAGAAGATTCAGTTTTTATCACAGGGTTGCAAGTAGGGCACTTAGCACAAATAAATCCCGGAGCACCACAACCATAACATTTCAAGGTTGGGCGATCTTCAATCAGTGGTGAGGGATTCACCTTTCCGTTTTCTGACGGGGTTGTCTTCTTTGAGTATACGGATTCATTCGGAACCGTTATATTAAAAGAGCTCGGTGGTACACTCTCTTTCGGTTTTGACCAGTTTTTATTTTTCTGGTGGGTTTCCTTTTCATTGGATTTTACGGGATTTATCCTTAGAACATCGTAAGCATCTAGCTTCTCGACTAAGACATTTGGATCATTTAAATCAGTCCAAACGTCTAAGAAATGTTCTCTATGCTGTGGGGAGCACCTTCTCTTCAATTTGTCAGATAAAATAAGATTTTTCAAATCTTCGAATGAAGTTATCTTGAGCTCAGATAGCCAACCTTCAAAGTATGGTCTAAGCTCGAAAAAATAGTCTTTCCAGGTACTTTCTGGAATTTTCTTGTGCTGAACGAACAAGATTCTAAATTTTTCAGCGGTCAATTTGAATCGTTTCAACAACATCGCCTTGATGTGTTGGTAGTCCTGGGCCTTTTCTTCCGGCTCCCTAGCAATGAGTCTAGCAATATCAGTAGGTGAAGCACTTATGAGGTACGTAACCCAATTTTCTTCCGGAACCCCCAGGACCTTTAACTGTAGCTCACACAGCACTAAGAAGATGTTCATATCATCTTCATTTGGGCGAAAACGGGGAATCAATTTTTGTAGGTCGTTTCGCCGTTTTTCGTAAGTGCACCTATTATTTTCTAACTCCGAGTTAGATGCCGAAGTCGGATTGGTAAGGCGTAATTTTTCGAGTTCGAAAGCCCGTTCGCGCTCTAAATTTTCTTGTTCCATCTTACGTTGTTCTTGTTCGATTTTACGTTGTTCTTGTTCGATTTTACGTTGTTCTTGTTCGAAAACACGTTGATTTTCTAAATCTAAGCGCTCTTGTTCAGTTTTCCTTTTCTCGACTATAGTTATAAGTAAGTTTTTAGTATAATCTTCCTCGTAATCAGCGTGCGTCGTAATTAAATTACGTAAATCGACCATTTTCATTTCTTCGGTGGCAGTTAAGCCTAACTCATCGCAAAGGACGCGCAGATCCTCTTTTTTGCCCTTCCCAAAAAATGCCATTTTGTTTAAATTTAACAAAACTAACAACCAAAATAAAATTTTGATTTAAAAAATTCACCTCAAGAACTAGAATTTGTATTTAAAATTTCAAGCAAAATTTTCAAGAACAAGAATTTCAAGTTAAAAATTTTCAATTTCAAGAACAAAATTTTAGATTTTTCTACGCAAACCTATCCTTACACTCAGGGATTTCTTCTTTACAGAAATCATAACACACTAAAAAAATATGTATATATGCAAAATACAATATAAATATAAATGCAAATTAATATAATATCACAAAATATAAAACTTTATTTACTTAATCTCTTTCCTTAGGAAAGTAAACCAAATTGAACTATTTCAATATATCGTTACGTAATACGGTATTACTATGCTTTTAAGAAAACACAAAAAAATTCTATAACTTCAATGTTAACTCTAAAAAAAACTAAATTATTATTACACAGTTCTTAACTTTCAATTTCTTTTTAAAAAAGAAAATAATAATAATATTACGTTAAGCAAGAATTTTTAAAAACTTTCTTCTCAAAAGCACCCTTTCTATTTTTGTTCTAAGAACACAATTATTCAAAAATTAATTAAAATTACTTTACAAGCAAAATAATTCAAAATTGTTCTCAAAAGAACACAATTTACTTCTGTTCCGGGAAACAAAATTCCTTTTTTTTTTTTTTTTTTTTTTTTTTCTTTTAAAACAAATTCAAATTAACCTATAAGAAAACTTATTCTTATAAAAGCTCTGTTCAGAACTTAATAAATCAACGTTATTCAAAATGAAACTCAACTTAGTAAGAAAGAAAAGAAAAAAATATATTTATTCTATCGTAAATATCTGTCAAACGATACCATTTTAATAAGATACAGTTTATTAAATTCAAAACGAAAAAGTTTTCTCAAATTAGAACACAGAACATAATTTTCACATCAATAAGCAAAATATATCTCAACAGAACAAATCTCGTTCTTAAATCACCCTTAATCTAAACTGATCAAAGACTTTTGCCTTCAAAATTTAATTCTTACAGAAAACTTTTACGTTATGTAAGATTTCTAACTTCAAAACTTTTTTACCTCGTCAGTATGTCATGACAAAACAGACACAAACTATTCTCATTAAGAGAAAGTTATATACTTTCAATTACTATCTTAAACAATTTTAATATAAAAAATTTAATAACATAAAATAAACAATATGAGAATGTAATAAAGAAAAGTTTACTAAAATAATACAAACTTTATCTTCTTATTAATGCTGTACGCATCCATATTTTATCTTGAACTATAACACACTTTCTGCCCCGAAGTCGACGTTCGGTTAGCAGAGTATTAGAAGACTTTTACACCACTATTTGACGCATACATGAAGCTCATGTAGAACAACGATCGTTAATTTCCTTCAAGACTAATGAGAACACACGGCATATTTTAATTTGCCTTGGCTGAAATCAGAAACGACGTCTGAACAGCAGATACTAAAACACTAATTTCCTTCCTCAAAGCACCACCCATTACCATTTGTAGAATACGATATTGTATTAAACATCACATTTTTAAAGAACAGCATAATTCTACGTTGAGCACCAACACCTCTTTTAAATATGAAGAGCACCAGCATTTTTTAAAACTCGTAGAGAATCAGCATTTTATTCACTCGGTTGGTCGTAGATTCAGGGCCCAAAGTTGGGTAGCCATTTTATAACCGTTCTACTTTCCATAAGTAGAGGCTACAAGCTTAAAAGAATGAACTCATCACTCCAAAAAAGGAAACGCCGCTCCATACTTAAGTACAAAGTAATGTTTAATGAATATCTGTACTACATCACATAATATTATTTACAGGAACTATTGTACATATTTACAGCACCAAAACTCAGAAGAAATCCGGTGATTGCATTTTATCTTTTTCCCGCCTCTCAAAACAATCTCCGGGGGGCAAAAATCAAGCAAGCTTGCATTTCGAACACCTGTCCATGGCGTGTCTCAGAATTTTTCTGCGGGGCAGCTAATTCGCATGGAATCATGGGAAAACCTATTTTGGCAGCCCGCTAAAATTAAAGTCTGTCGTTTAGTGCTGCCATCTAGCGTATAGGTATTTAAATATTTGTTGCAATATGGTAAAATAGAAATTAAACAATTTAAAAGTGTTTTGGGGTATTTTAAATAATGTAATTATTTTCTATTTATATTATATTAATTGAATTTATCACGGCATTTCAAAATGAATTAACTGAATCCATAGGTTTTAATTTCTGTGTTAAGGGGTCTCAGGATTTTTAAAATTGGAAAAATTTAAAAAAAAGGACCATTTTCAACATTTAATATCTTGAAATGTATTTGATATTAAGACACAATTTTAAATGGGACTGAAAGATACAAGTATGTTCTTTCACTTCAAATATTTGGAAAATTGCAAGATGCAGAATTAGCATTTACAGGGGACTTCGAACTATCAGACATTTGACGAGCAGAAAATCGCAATAACAGCTTATGCGCACAATTACAAAATAAATATTGCAACTAGAATGAAAATTTTGGTTCCTACTTATACCTTAAATTATAATAATTACACTGAACCTAAATAAATTTGTATTTAAAGCATTTTTATATTTTTAATTCAAAGTTGTATTTAGCTAATGCAAAATTTAGAAAATTTTAACAATATAAACCCCTAAAAAATATTTTCTTTTTACAATAAAAAGGGAATTTTAGGTTCAGTTTATACAGACTAACATGAAACATATGTTTTGAAAATTTCATGAAAAAATATTCAGAAGTTTTTGAGATATCGTGCGCGTCATGCCCAAAAACGTCATTTGGAGAAAAATGAATTCAAAGTTTTGGAAACACCACTTCAGCTATTGAGCGAGTATAATTCTAAATGCCATAACTTCTGTTTTAATGGGAATTTCAAGATAACAATTATATCAAAATGTTCAGAAAACATAGAAGTTTAACATCTAAAAAAATTAAAATTTCGAAAATTTTAGAGCTTTAAGAGTCCTGAAACCCCTTAACTGAACTGTTTCATTCAACTTAATCTTATCATGCTTTTGGATACCATGTGCTGGAGGATATTTTGAAAATCAACTGGTGTTATATTCGATATGTTGTGTAATATTTCTATTTTTTATGCTATAAATTAAATATTTAAAGGTTTGTATTTTTTTTTCAATTTCATGCCATTTGATAATGTCTGTTTTCATCTTGAAACTATTCTCTTGGTCATATTGGTTGTTTGAGTACAGGGGGAAAAAAATTTCAGCTTTTAGCTTTTTTCTCACAGAAAACAACCGATTTGCTTATATCCTTGAATTCTGTACTCTTGAAAACGTAATTCAATATAAAAAAATTTCAAATTTTTTTCGGTATCCTTATTGTTCTTTTTTTCTTCCATATTAATTCTTGTAACTAAGTATATAGCACTTTATTTTATACATACAGTTCTATATTATAGGTTTGTGGTATCCATTTTTATTGTAATTTCGTTCACAATATCGCTGTTTTTGATGATGGTCGGTCATGTTTAATTAATGGTTATATATATATATATATATATATATATATATATATATATATATATAATATATATATATATCTGATATTTGTCGTCACATTGTAGCTCTCGATTGAGTATTTGAGAACCGATTTGGATGAAATTTCGTGTATACATAGTACATACCAATGTCTCGACCGAGTTCGTTGGCCAGCTTCCTCCGCCATCTTGTTTCAAAATGGCGGACATTTAAATTTTTTTTATATTTAAAATTTGAAATGTGATACCAAAAAATTGAAAATTTGGAAAATATTTTTTTCTTATATGTGTGCCATTGATACAAAGATTCCGGAGCAGTTTTTGTTTCGTCTATATCTTAAAAAATGGCTGAGTTATAGCATTTTGAATTTCTAGCGTGGCTGACATTTTGAAACGACCTGATTTTTGTCACGTGATAACATGCGTATTTATGAACCGATTTGGATGTACCTTGGTGTACACATAATACGTACCCATGTCTCGACCGAGTTTGTTGGCCAGCTTCATCAGCCATTTTCTTTCAAAATGGCGGCCATTTAAAAAAATTTAATTTAAAATTTAAAATGAGGTACCAAAAAATTGGAAAATGAAAAATATTTTTTTTATATGTGTTTGGCTTTAATACAAAGATTCCGTAACAGTTGTTTCGTCTATATCTAGAAAAATGGCTGAGTTATAGCATTTTGAATTCGTAAAGTGGCTGACATTTTGAAACGACCTGATTTTTGTCACGCGATAACGGGCGTATTTATGAACCGATTTGGATGTAACTTGATGTGTACATAGTACATACCAATGTCAGTGGCGCGGCGTGAAAATTTTCGATGGTCATCGCAATTATTTAAGATTGGGGTGAAAAATTATTAACTCTAAAATTCAATGGTTGAATGTTCAAAAAAGAAACTTTAAATCTTACCTTCACTTATACATGAACTCCAAATGTTCTGCTAAAACTGGATCGTAGAGTTTTAAAAGCTTATTAAGAGTTTTAAAATATTGCTTGGTCATCGCCGCATCCATCGATGACCGGACGCCACGCCACTGACCAATGTCTCGACCGAGTTCGTTGGCCAGCTTCATTCTCCATCTTGTTTCAAAAAGGCTGCCATTTAAAAAAAATTAATTTTAAATTTAAAATAAGTTATCAAAAAATTTAAAAATGAAAAAGATTTTTTTATGTGTTTGACCTTGATACAAAGATTCCGGAGCAGTTTTTGATTCGTATATATCCTAGAAAATGGTTGCATTATAGCACTTTGAATTTCTAGCATGGATGACATTTAAAACGATCTGATATTTGTCACGTGATAACACGCGCATTTATTAACCTATTTCGATGTAAGAAGGCATGTGGATAGTATATCGCAATGTCTCGACCAAGTTCGCTGGCCAGCTTCATCAGCCATCTTGTTTCAAAATGGAGGCCATTAAATTAAAAAAATATATATTTAAAGTGAGATGCAAAAAAATTAGAAATTGAAAAAAGATTTCTTTCTTAAGTATTTGACCATGATATAAGGATTCCGGAGCCTTTTTTGTTTTGTCTTTATCTTAAAAAATGGCTCAGATATGGCAGTTTGAATTTCTAATGTGGGTGACATTTTGAAAAATCTGATTTTTTGCCTGCGACAGCACTCGTATATATCAAACGATTCCGATGTGAGTGAGCATGTGCACAGCAATTACTAAGGTCTCGACTAAGTTCACTGGTTAGCCTCATCCACCATGTTGTCTTAAAATGGCAGGCACTGTAAGAAATCGCCGAATTTGGCAGCCAAATATAAGTTACTTTAAATAAAAACAGCATGGATAAAGCTGACTAATTTCGCGAAATACTCATTCATAATGATTTAGTATTGATAAAAATTAATATTGAATCTCCTGTAATCGGTTTCCACTAAATTGAGCTTCGTGTGTTTGAATAATATAAGATTGCTTTTTAAAAACAGGGAATATGAAAGCTACATCTTCCTCCCGGCACTGGCCGGAAGGACTTTCTTGGACTTGAAATCTGGAAGCGCGATAGGGCTGTATAGCTGTCAACGGTTAATAAATGGACAAATTTAACAAGGATTGTACACTGTAAAAAAAAAAATCTGTGAAGTTACTAAAGTTTTTCTAGGAAACTGGGATTCCTAGAACTTTTCATGTAACGGCAACAACAAAATTTCATGTAACAGACACGCTTTTGCGCCGAAAATCAAAAAATCTTTAAGGTTACTAAGAATTTTTTTGGAAACTGGGAATCCGAGAACTTTTCATGTAACTGCAGCCAGAGTTACAAATAAAAGTTTAGTAAGATTACTGAAATTTTAGCAGATTCATTTGTAAAGTTACAGATTTTTGTAGCTTTACAAAAACTAGTTTTGTAGATTTGCAGCTTTTTTCGTACAGTTACGGGTGAAAGTTTAGTAAGCATGTAACTTTACATCTGTAGAACTACAGATTTTTTTTTACAGTGTACATCTGCACACCAGAATCTTATTAAGTGTGAGCCTCCAAGAGATGGTTAATACGCTATGCATAGTTTTTTATCCTATAGAGCTCTTTTAAATAAACTACTTTTACAGATTTCAAAATTAAATAGCCCTTAAAATAATTTTTCAATTTAAATCTACACTATAAAAAAATCTGTAAAGTTACTAAAATTTTTCTAGGAAACTGGGATTCCTAGAACTTTTTATGTAACGTCTACAACAAAAATTCATGTCACAGATACACTTTTGCACCCTAAATCAAAAGATCTGTAAGGTTACTAATGATTTTTTAAGGAACTGGGATGCCTAGAACTTTTTATGTAACTGCAAACCGCGTTACAGATAAAATTTCAGTAAGAGTACTGTAATTTTAGTAAATTATTTTGTAAAGCAACAGATTTCTGTAGCTTTACAAAAACTAGTTTTGCATCTTTTTAAAAGATTTGCATCTTTTTTTGTACAGTGTAAAGATAAAATTTTAGTAAGCATATAGATTTCTGTACGTTTACATCTGTAGAATTACAGATTTTTTTTTTTTACAGTGTACCTGCTCCAGCGTCTTTATCATACATTTCTCTATAAAATTGAAAGCTTTATGTTCTAATATACAATAGTTTTTTTTTTTCTGAGCAGAGAAAGGGTAAAGATCTCAATAAATTCAATTGCGGAAGCTACGGTGGTGGGTGCGGAGGCTGCAGTATTAGTTACTTTTTTAATAGAGAGAAAAGGAAAAAAAAATTATTGTATGAGCAGCTGTCGAATAAAAGAAAACTTTATGTACTAATACATATATAAATAAATAAAAAACATCGTTCGCTGGTAGAAAGTTTTGCTTTTGCAATTCTTTCTCGATAGAGAACTTTAAAATTATTATTCGCAATAACTCTACATTTGTAACGTGCTATAATTTCTGCAGGAACATGCTCGTATTAATCTTCTAATACAGATCAGCGTTGTTTGAAAGATCAGCTATTTAGTAACTCGAAATTGAATATCCATAAGTCTGAGGGATATACCATATAAATTTAATACAGCTAGTATCCCTTAAATAGACTGTATAATGATAGTAGGTCTTAACACGACGATTTATGTTAAAAGTATCTCTTAAATACTATTCCATCAAATCAAATCCAATCCACCCAAGCAAATCAAATACTCCCAGTCTCTTTATACGAATCTAAAACATTAATAATTTCTGCTTCACTTTAGTTTATTATTTTATTTACTATACATTTGTTATGTTTTTACACAAAACTATAAAATCATATTTTTATAAATAATTGTAAACTTTCTATAAATGTAGCATTTATACAATAAACATACAGTGAGATTATACAATAATTATTCTCAGTTTTCTTATTTTTAACAGTCAATTACTACACTGTAAAAAATAATAATAATAATAAAAAATAAAGTTGTGATTTTTCCTACACTTTATTTTGAAAATTTTCTTGCACCGATGCTGTGAAATGGAATTCAAGCAGAAAGTGAAGTAATATTCGAACTATTTTTGTTACGTGCACCACAAAACCAATAGCAGGAAGATTTTAACCAGACTTGAGTATTTTTACTGCACTCTTAAAGACACCAACTGGTAAATTTTACTGCAACTGTGTTGGCAGCCGGGTTTCTAGCACCTTCTGTTGTAACTTACAGAATTTTATTTTAAAGTTTATGCTGGTATCTGTAAAATAGTAGTTTTAGGATTGATTTTATAATAAATAATTCTTATTCTGTTAGTCATAATATTTCACAATTATGTTTATACTTTTTTTAAATTCTTGTGACTATAGAGAAAAGAACGTACATTTACAGTTGCTTACTAATTTTCTCCCGAAATATCGTGTGTAAATTGTATAAATATGAAAATTATACAGACACAACGAAAGGCATAAGGTAAGTTTTTTTTAGTATAGTAATTGAGTGTTAAGAATCACTATTTCTGACTATGAAAATATTTGAATGAATATACGATCATTCTCGTTTTTGTAGGGAAATTCCATATGTGACGGAATTACATTTTGAGTTGTAGAATTAAAGTTAAAGCAATTACCCTGAAGCTATTTTTAAACAAAAAATGATTTTGCAGTTTGCAAATGACTGTTATTGATTAAAAGATTAACCCATTTATGACTAAATTTTCGCTTTCTTAAATTCGTTGGTAAAATCACTTACAAATGTTCTAAAATGAACTGAAAAGTACTAAAAAACATTGACTAACATTTTTTTGTATGTATTTGATGAAATGTAAACGTACTAAATATGTGAATTTGCGTAATATTTATAATAATAAATTATGAATGATTATATGTTCTGTCAAATTTATATAAAATAAGCTTTTAAATTATATATTATATAGTATAATTATTATTTTTACGGATTGCTAAAAATATGTATTTATTTCTTTACAAAGACTAATAACATTATAAGTATTATAATAATAAACTAAGAATAATCATATTTGAGGCTTAAAAACAATTTGTTTCATAATCATCTTGAAAAGGACTTTACATAAATAACTGTCCCCCAAATGTCCAACAAAAATATGTACCCATTCGGGCCTAGCGTGTTATATTTTGTACGTTACAAAAATGCATAAAAATAGTTTTGAACAGATAATTTCACAATTTAAAAAAATACATATTTCAAAGAACTTTACAAGCTACGATTGTGACTTATTTATTTGGATCCTTGGTAGAAAAAATAAAAATTAACTTACTTTTTAAATTTCGCCCTCTTGAAAAATTAAAAATCTCTAAACTCCAAAAACAGCCATTTAAGCAAATAAATATCTATCTTATGGTGTCATCTTTCGGTAACAGATAAAGGCAGTTATAGAAAATTATTTCGTATAATTTTCATGTTTTAAAGAAAAAGAAAATTATACAAATTTATTAAAATTCGAAGAGTAGGCTTAAACACTGTAAATTAAAATGTCTGAAATTCAGCCACTTAAGTGTCTGAAAGTGTTCAATTTTCAGACATTTTAAAATGTCTGAATTTTTTCAGATATTTTTTGCGACTGAATTTCAGACACTTGAAACGTCTGAATCGCAGACATTTTTTGTAAGCATTTTATGTAGCCATGCTCGACCACGCTGAATACTGGAAAAATATCTGGTCGTTGTCCTGCCCCCTCTACCCCCATACCGCCTGATTTTCTGGTGCTCCCAATTTTAGTATGCGATTTTCATAAAGCTGATAATTTAATTTTTTTACGCCATTGCACTAATTATAATGAATATTTTGTACTTCAGGAGTAGAATAAGATTAAAAAGAAAAAATATTTATCTAAATATTAGATTTTTTAAAATTTTGTTTTTAATCTTATTTTACTCATTATTCAAAATATATTTCATATAAATAAATGTATTCAAAGATTCATATTCAAATTTCATAAATATATTTCAAATGTATATTTCAATTCATTTTTCATTATTCAAAATATTGATTATAATCAGTACAATTTCGAAACAGGTTTAAAATATAAGCTTCGCAAATATTGCACATGAAATTTGGGGGAACTAAAATCGTAAGATAACGGGGCACTACCCATGCTTTAATCAAGGAGTCCTTTTGCAAAAAATGAAACCCTGCAGTATGGTTAGCTAAATACAGATGTCCGGTATTCGGGAGTATCCGTTATGGAGGTTAATGGACATTCCCGAATAGCGGATACTTCGATTTAGCGTATACTTTTTTGATCCGCAAGGCATACATATTTGTATTATTTTTACCTCACAAAAGCAGGCATCTCCGATTATCAAACAAATTTCGCGGTCCCGAAGTGTCCGCTATTAAGGGTTTTTAAGGTAAATGGATAGATATATATATATCTTTTATCTTGTCCTACTCTAAAAGTTCAAAATATTTATCATACTCGGTGGAATGTCGAAAGAGATTTAAAAAATCCCGTGTACGCGAAAATGGGCAAGAAAATCCCCCCCCCCCGCCCCGCTCCCCAAAAAATGAAAATTCATATAATTCAAAAATTAGATTTTGCCCCATAGCAATTTTACATATGTATCAGATGATAATCACAACAGCTATATAACCATGAATAAATAATAAAATAGTAAATAAATATTCTATTTTAATAGCATTGAGAAAAAAAAATTACTTCTAATTTCAAAACTTAGGCATTTTTGTATTTGTCATTTAAGTACATATAAATAAAACAGTTAAGTCATTTTAAGTAGTAAAAATGTGTAAGATTTTTTTTTTCGTTTTAAATGTGTGGTATTTTGTCATTGTTTAGTTAAAAGTAAACACCAGTTTGGTATCTAATTTTATATATCATTCATCGGAACATGTATATAATTTTCTTTAAACATATTCCGCATTCAAGTTAAAATTTTCACCCGCTATTGCTTAAAAATGTATATCACTACTATTCTTTTTTATGGAACAACACGATATAAGTCATATTTAATTTATTTTATTTTTTATTCCTGTAAACTTTGTATCCTTTGAATATGAGCTAAATAGATTTTATATATTTGATAAAAAAATATTGATCTAAGAAATAGAAAAAAAAAAAAAAAAAAAAAAAAAAAAAACAGAAGGAAATAGAAAGTAAAAAATAAATATATCAGACAGTATATGTACTATTCTTAATTTTTTGAAAAACGTTTTGAACATAAAAAAGCAGTTATTAAATGGCTTAAAAATATATTCAATACTGTATCATATAAGTAAATACAAACTTTTAAAAAGTATAAGGCAGTTTTATACATAAACTTCATATCAAGGCATAAACAACTCTTTATTTATGTCTAAATTATCATGTGTAATTTTTTTTTAGTGCCAATAATTACTTGTACCAGAAACGTTGCAAATTCGATTGCAGTAAAAGGAAATTTAATAATTATTTCTCGCATTACTCAATTTTGAAAATTTAAAATCATGAACAAAATATTGCAAAAAATGCTTGCATATAAATTTTAAAAAATAATATACCAATTTAAAAAAGACAAAAAATATTAATTAAACTTTATAATTATACTGCTAAACAGCAACGTAAACTGCAAAATATGAATAAAATGTTTCTCTGGTTGTTTAATCCCGTAAGGCATGGTGACGTGACGTCGACGTCGTTGTGACGTCACGCTGTGACATTGTGACCGTCGATGTGACGTCACGTGACGTCGATGTGAAGTCACTGTGACTAGAATGTGAGGTCGTTATGGCCGTTTTAGAGCTCTTTTGTGACGTCACATTGTGACGACTTTGTGAAGTCACGGTGTGACAAATTTGTGAAGAGTGTGTCATTTGTGACTATTTTGGTATTAACTTTGTGACGAATTTGTGACGAATGTGACAATGCTTTAAAGTCACATTGAGATCAATTCGTGAAATATGTGTCATTTTTGACGAAATTGTCTTTAACACTGTGATGATTCTGTGACGACAGCGACACTGCTTTGAAGTCACATTGTGACAATTTTATGAAAATTGTGTGATTTGTGACAATTTTGTCATTAACGTTGTGACGAATATGTGACTAGCGGCAATGTTGTGAAGTCACACTATGACATACTTGTACAGTTGTAAACACGTATGCATGTCACACATAGTCATAATTATGCATGTTGTAAAATCATTTACATCTATAACGTTAATATACTTCGGCGATACATCGCAATTAAAACTTGGGGGCCGATATAACAAGGGTATACCAAAAGAATTTTATTGAATCAAAATGCAATGCCCCGCAGACTTCAATTTTTGTTTCACCTTTCTTTCCTATTGCAATAAATGAGAATATTGAAGACAACTGAATGATCGATCTATCACATTTTTTTTTTTTTTTTTCAAAATTAGCTATTTGTTAAAAGCATTAAAATTACCAAAGAAACAATTTGTTTAAATTTTCAAATCTTTATCAAGATAAAATTTGTGTTGAAAATATAATATTTTATAATATATACAGTACTTTTTATATTCTTTAAACTATAGAAAATACTGAATGAAATTAATTTATTTCATTTAATACGCATTACAAACTCGAAATCACTGGTGAGGTTGAATTTTTTTCGATTACACAACATTTATAATAAAAAAAAATGAAAGATAAAAAGAAATACCGATATTAAGTAATTAAATTTTATATGTTTTATGATATTGATTACCATAAAATATATATATATATGATTGTAATTCAAACAAGTTGGGGCTGAGAAAATAGGAAACTTCTTTGTTATAGAGGCCCCTATAAATTTGATTATGCAAAAATTGCAGTAACGACATTGCTAAGATCATTGTGAAGTTTATGCATGCGTTATATACATATATATATATATACACTCGAAACGCTCATCATGTGCCATATAGTCATTATATATGTATTGTTTACGTCTTTTATGCCCCATACATGCATTACAAAATTTCCGAAGTACATTTTAGCAATAACCATTTGAAACTACTCAAATGAAAAATACAGCTTTGGTATAGAAAATTAACTGAGTATCACCAGTATCATTATGTTGAGAATTCTAAGAACAATTTCGGCAATAATCGTTATGTTGGAAGATAGCAGCAATAAATAAAATCGTATTTTTATGCTCACTGTAAAAGTAAATAAAACTTTTAGGTATGCATAGAACGGTGATACAAAGGGTTAATTTATTTTACATCAGGGTTTGCTTGGAGTAAAATCCATATATAAAACAACTTTTTGATTATTAAAAAATAACTTTAATAATTGATTGCCAAAATTACATTTTTTTTATGAAATTATATATTATAAAAATAACTCTTACTATCTAGGATTTTTTAAAACAATAATACCCTATTGTTTATAAAACACAGCACCGCAGCTACTCTATTTTGCGTCTAATGTGAAAGTTTTTATGTTTTGCCAAAGATCTATCTGGCTGGATATATGTTGCCATGACATCTATAACTCTGATAGTGTCATAAATAGTACAAACAGATTAGAATCTACAACGAAATTTTTAGAATAAAGTCTGGTGAAAGTTTTATAAATACAGTAGAACGCCGATTATTGGAACTCCAATTAACCGAACTTCCAATTATCCGAACAGCATATTTCTCCCAAAGAATTCTTTTTAACCGAATTTTCAATTATCCAAATATTTGTCTCTCTAAAAAAGAAAAAAAAAAACACCTAACTTCCAATTTATTTTTTGCTTAAATTATAATCTCTGAAGTTTAGAAAATGATAAAAGAAAAAAAAAATTAAATAATAAGTAAACAAAAAACAATTAAAAAAAACAACAATTTTTAAGCACTCCAGTACTAACTGGTGCTGTCAGTCCTAAACCTAGATAAAGTGTGAAGGTTTTAGAATAGTCAGGAACATCCCTTAAACTGTCTGCCCATTTATCCGAACTTTTGTTTATCCGAACTACGGTCGGTCCCGACTTGTTCGGACAATCGGCGTTCTACTGTATACATTGTATTAGAATTACAAATAATCATATTTATTTTTATATGACACAATAAAACAAAATAATGAACTCAGTATAAAATGGTTAACTACTTTTTAATGTAAATAAAGTATAAAAATTGAGCCCATAAACACAAAATAGAGCCACACGTAGATTCATTATTATTATTAATATTTTATTTACAAGATTATGGTGATTATAAATAAGAAATCCATTTTAATCACGCTGTTTATAAAGAGTGTATAATATCGATACTTTGAAATTTATCTCTATAAAATCATTCAGGAGATAAAATGATAAAATTATCCAAAAAAAAAAGTAAATAATAAAAGATGATTATTACATTTTAGATTCATACCGTTCAAGTATTTGCGTTATTTTTAAAGTAAAATCATATTTAAACACTTCTGATTGCGTAACTTCCATATTTTCATTTGCCGACAGACTTCTAGTTCACTTTGAAAACATTTCAGTAAGAATGTTTAACAACTGAAAAGCTTTCACCCGCTATGACTATTTCTTTATAGATTTTAAAACATTTCTCAGGTTGAATAATACATTAAATAATCATTTTTTTTTCTTAACATTACATATCTACGATCTCTTTTAATAGCATACGTTTCCGTTGTGTCTTATTTTTTATAAATTCCTCTTCTGAGCAGATGCAATTTAAAAAAAAAAAAAAAAAAAAAAAAACATGCAATTCAAATTGTTTAAGACCATCACTTAATACAAATTAAAAAAATTATGTTTGCCAATAATTTTATTCCATAAAAAGACTTTTTTTTAAAATAACTTAATTATCTTTAAATGTTTATTAATTATATTAATGACTGATTATAATACTTATCCATATACTTTCATATTTAGGACACTATGTGGTTTTAACCAAATATTTAAATAAGAATATAAACCAGATTAAAATGCAATTTAAATCACCAATTTTAATAATCTGATCAAAGCTGTTGAAAAGGAAGTTAGATATTTTAACAAAATAAAAAATTAATGTAATGAAATATTTGTGTTCTATAACATATTTATTAGAACATAACTAAAATCATTGTAATTAAAAAAAAAGCAAACAGGGAAAATAATATTTTAGATATTTCAACAAAATAAAAAATAAATGTAGTGAAATATTTATGTTCTACAGCATGTTTATGAGAAGCTAACTAAAATTGTTGCGGTTAAAAAAAAGCAAACAGGGAAAATAATATTTTTACTTACCTAATTTCATTGACGTTGTACGTGATACTTTGATTTCGGGGAACCAATTAAATCCGATAATAAGTACCATAGCAATGACTTGAATCATCTTCAACAAGTCAAAGCTACCGTAATTTTCTCGGGTTTATATTTTGTTAGCTGAACTAACTTGGATCCTGAGAACGTTCTTGTTTCACTTTTTAAATCCGTGTCAACACGTCTATGCTATCCAGTGTCCACATAACTTCCCGCGTTTATTCTAAAAAGCTTCACTGTTACTTTTATCCGTTATTCTGCGGTGAGTCGTAACAACTGAAATAGTGCAGATGCAGACGATTTTTAAGTTTCGAAGTTCGAAGCAGATGTTTTTTCGGTTTTATTTGTTTTTCTATACAACAGTTTCGGAAGGAAATTAAATGCGTAATAATTTTATCAAATTGTCTCTAATTCAATTTCCTGTTTGAAAATGTTTTATTGTATTTCACCTTTTATTTTTATCAGTTTCATTGAATTGTAAAGTTTCATTTACGTAAATTATAATAATAATATTATCCATAATTAGAGCTTACTAGATAAAATATTGCTTAATTTTTCAAAATGTGTATAAATTAATTTAATGGTAATAATGATGACCCCCTCCTTTTTTAAAAGTAAAATTTATATCACAGGTAATATATACAAAATATCTTCTTAAAAAATACAACAAGATTATCGAGAAGAGATGAGTTTTTCTTTGCCAATCTGTCATTATCTTAATATTAATTTTCTGTAGAATAAAACATCTTGTAAAATAATTTTTAAAGATATATTTTGAAAACAAAAAATAAAATATGAATAATTAATTATGTCATGGGCTTTGCCTAAATTTTGTACATTAATTTTATATTCGGAAAATGTCAATTTTATTTTAAACGTCTGAAAGAAGTAGAATTAAAAAAAAAAAGTTACTTAAAATAGTGAAACACTAAGAGGAAAAAAAATGACTTGAATGCAAATTATAAAGCAAGAAATGCATATATGACTAAACTTTGAAGACGCTTTCTGCGTGCTCATTAAAAGCTGCAGACTTAACTGTAATAGAAAGTTTTTAGTTTGAAACCACAGAAATGTTTCGACTACTCTTTGAGAAACTTCTACTATAACAGATGATCATTTACAAAAATCTTTATAAAAGATAAGTCGGGGTCTGTTTACCTAAACCATTTTTTTAATAATATGAAATTCGCATAATTAGGAAATATTTTTGTGTCGCTGATGAATTAATTACATTTTATGTTATATGAAAATAAAAAGTTTTGGTTAGAGGCACAGAGACAACTTGGACCACGGTTTAAAAAAAATTTAAATCCGGCAGAAAAATATTTTTTACAGTAAATAACATGATTTAATAATTTTTGTAATTTTTTAAAGTTTTCTAAGAAGTTCACATCTCAGTCACAATGTGACATCACTGAGTGGTGGCATTTTGGTCACAGATGTGACGTGACCACAGTGACTTACAGTGACGTCACAATGACGTCACTGTGACCATGCATGCTATGAGGGATGTTTCAAAAATTTTACTGGATGATATAAAAAATTCATATTATTTTTAGAAATTTGGTAAATGTTAAATCTGAAACATTGGATATCAAAATTTACGATTTTCAATAATAAATTAAAAAATCAATAAGAATAAATCTTTATAAAGTTTCAGTTCCGTGATTAAAAACTGCAATATATACAGTCAAATTTCACATTATTAATGCTTTTTTTCAATCGGAAAACTTTTCCTAATATCATAATAATATGAATCATCATATTTAGCTCCAAAATAATAATAATAACAAAAAATAAAATAAATGCCTGATGTCATATACTACAAGCGTTTATAGTCAGTAAACAGTAAAAAACAAACATAGAATAAACACAGTTACAAATGGCTTCAATTTAATGTTTTTATCTCTGATAAATGAAGCGATGAATCATTCAACTTTTCAAACCTATGTTGCAAGTTTTGTTTTTGAGCAAAGACAAATTATAATTATTTCACATCACCCTATTGAAAATGAAGATTAAACTATCACTCATTCGTTTATTTACAAAGGTCAATCAAATGGAATTACAGCATTGCTATTTAATTTTCAAAGCAATTATATTTCATTCCGTTACATTAAGAAGGCATATAACAGACGACCGTTAGTGAAATCAAAAATTTAGCATTAAACTACAGAAAAGAGATCAATTTTTATAAACGATTTCACTCATATTCAAAGGGATAAAAATCTATCGGAACAAAATATTAGAATTAAATATGACTTACTCGTTCGTTCAATAAATACCCAGATTAACACATTTACTTTTAATCCAAGCAATGGCGGCGGTGAAAATTTAATTGTTTCTGTTCTTATCTCATGAAGGTGCCGTAGATGACACGCGTGGAAATCAGCGTTCTGATTGGCTGTTAAGAATAGTACCAAAGATGATGTTTAACTATCGCTTGAAGCGTATTGTCTTAAAATCAGACAGTTGTTGGATAATTTACATATGTTTCTCGGTTCGTTTATAGCATGATCATAGTAAGACATTTATGTGTCTTAAATTTAGACGTTTGTTATGTCTGAATTTTCAGATTCAGACACTTAAGTGACTGAAATTCTTTTTCAGTCACATATGTGTCTAAATTTAAGACGCCTTTATTTGCAGTGAATGGGTTAAAAAAAAAATCTGAAACAATTTTTTTTTTTTTTACATATTTTGTTCTTTCATTTTTGAGTAATTTCTTATTGTGTGACGGAATGACATTTTTGTAAACATGACTGTAATATGTCACTTAAAGCTGGAAACTTTTGTGAATTAGGAAACCATTCAGTTTTAAAGCTGATACGAACTTTAAACATAATGTAAAAGCAGTACAAAATTATAATTTAGAGCAACCTATCTGCACTAGGGTTGAAGTTATTAACTGTCATTTGACGTGACGAAATGACTGTGAGTTCCTTAAACATTTATTTAAAAAAAATGATTAAAACAATAAATGTCATAATTGTTTTATTATCCAGAATGATCGTAAGAAATTACATTACATAACTATTCACATTTGATGGGTTTTCTAAAAATATATCGAGCACGATAACCAAGTGTTTTAAATGTCGGCTGAATACATAGAGGTATCAAATCTGTTTTATGAAATATACATCTGTCTTCTTTCTCTGAAAATGTAAATATAAGTCCTTTACTGTCCTCTTTCCTCAAATTCAGCACTTCAATTTCTGAATTGTTTTCTGCAACAGTAATTAGTGCACTGTATTTCCTTTTACTTTTTTCCCAAAATATGTGCAAAGCAAAATGCGCCTAACAGCATAATCTTTATTACAGTCTACTATTTCTGACTGAATAACGTCCCTTTTTTTTCAAATCATGTATTTGGAATTCATTTGAATTTGAAAATAATTTGATTTTTGCTAAATATTTATTCAAAACACTTAGATGGTGTATGTCCGGAATTGCTGCTGTGACAAGTGATCAGCGAGCTTCATTTGCTTTTCCTTTAGCTTTAATACTCTGGCTGGATAAGTACAAAACTTTGATTGCTTGATGTTTTGATTTAATAAAATCATACATTTCTTCTTTAGTATGAATGTTTTGGGGCAGTTTCAGCAAGTAGTAATGGGCTTTTACATGGGCTTTTCAATTGGCCAACTATGGCATCAACCTTTCCTTTGCTATAACCACTTGCAAAGAAATTCCATTCTAGTTTTTCTAAAGAAAATTGTTCATGCAAAAAAGTTTACTGTTTACGAAATACTGTTTTGTTATTCCGTCACAAATCATTGTCATTCCGTAACAGGAAAATTGTCAGTCTGTCACACTATTTATTTTGAAATCATTATATTATTAATAAAAACTAAACGTATTACATGTATAGCCATTATATACTTGCTTTTAATTCAAAACTTTGTGTAATTTGATCGTCAAATTTATCTGTTGTATCACAAAAGGCGCAAAAATATGTGACGGAATGCCACAACAGAGGTCTTTATTTTGCATGCATTATTATCGGTTATTTCAATGAGTACTTGTAGTGTAAGTCACAACCTAAGATTTTTGGCTACCAGTATTTCAAAACTGAAAAATGTGACTTATTTTATCGGATATATCTCATTAATTGAATAAGGCCAAGCAAACTTTTCGAAAATAACGGTGGCCAACAAGCATATCAATTATCAGCTATCTGACTTGCACTACAAAAACTCATGGAATTATCCTATCAAGAATATGGCTTTTAAGCTATTGTAAACCATTCAATATTATACTACATGCATTCATTTATTAGAAATATGCAAAATAAGCAACAATTACTTTCTTTTTCCAAGTGCTTTTGAAGAATACTATTTGAACACAACTGCAAGCATTTTATTTTCAGCCATGTTGTTTATTTGGACTGTTGCCAGTTGCAAAAATAAAATAAAAGGTTTTAATCTAAAACATTAATTTGAAAACTTGCAGTATATTTTAATACATATTTTAACTTGATTTATAAAAATTATTTTTAAAAAATTGATCAAAATTGACACTTGTATGTAATTGCTCTGTAATAATTTAATAGAATTTTCGTAAATAAAAACCAACTTCAATTAACTCACTATTGATATTAAAAAATGATGGCTAAATAGTTCAGTATACTTATACCTGTATATTTTATATTTTTACGTTCAAATTATTAAATTATATTGTATAAAAAAATATGGAACTTTCGATAAATGCAGACTTCATACATTTATAACGGACAAAAATAAATAAAATATTGCCTATCAATAGATAGATAGCAAAATGTAGTTGTCCTCTAAAATATTTCTTGCAACTTAGCTTTTATAATTATCTTTTAACATATCTTCAGATTTGTTAAAGTCACAAATAAATTCAAAACGAACGTGATCATACTAGAGCTCTGCATCGGGTTGGATTACCCGATTTTTTCCGAACCGGACCAGTCTCATGGTTCGTGTCGAATCGGGTTGAAATTAACCCTTTATCTACTGACGGTACTTATTAGTACCATTAAAATAACTAGTTATTAAATTCATTTAATACATCGAGTTGTTGTAATACAGTTTAGAATGAGTTATAGATGCATTCTTTTATCCTGTTCCAAAAGCATTATTGGTTACACAAAACAAAAATATTTTTAGAAGAAGGATTTATTTTGCCTTTGCATCTTTTCAGCTTTCTTGGCGTTGTGAGTGTGTGGGGGAGGGGGGGGGGGTTCATTTCTAAAATATTTCTATATTTCTACTGCAAGAACATCATATTTGTACATTTCCTAATTCTACAAAATACTAAGAAAAATTTTCAAAATAAAAGATTTGAGTGGGGATATAAATATTGCATAAAATTCTTATGAAATTTAATTTATCTTTCTAAATCTTTTAATCCTTCTAAAATTTATTAAATTAATATGTAAATCTTCTACTGTAGTCTAAAAAATTCACGAAAAATGCTTTAGAAGGTAAAATTTTCATAAATTCATGATTCAGTACATAAAGGGTTATTTTTTTTTTTCGGTGCGATCGGCTTGACTTTAAACGTTCATGCCACGTATCGTGTTCTGTTGGGTTTGATTGCCTTGGTTCGGGTTCAGGTTGTACCAACTTTTAACCCTCTAAGTGTTTGGGGCGTATTATTCCGTTCACTAAGCTCCAGGTTTCACAGCAATACAAGCAATATTTAGGATAATATAATTCTATTGATTTATGGAATTTTAAATACATTGAAGAATTATTAATACTCTTAAGGATTACATTCATATTTGTAATTGAGTTTTTTTTTATAATGTTGAAAGAATCATATTTTATTAGCATTTAAAACAAAATGCAAAGAAAGCAACATTACAATTTTACCCTTTTGCAAGACGCTCGGAGGGTTTTAAAAAGAAAGTACAGAATATTTTTTTAATAAAAGAAAAAAAAACTACATATTAATGAGTGTATATTTTTTTAATTTTATACGTACAAGATAAAATTGGAATTGTAGGCTAATATTCCAAAACTTCATTAAAATATGGGATGTATTTCTTTTACTTCCGATTCTGGTCGATTTCGGGCGATTTTAAGCAGAATTTTCAATTTCGGTTCGGGTTGAACCCGACCCGTGCATGGCTGTATCTCGAATACAATCTACAAACATAAATCTACATTTATAAGATCAGCTATTTAAGTAACATACTATATTTAGCTTAGAGATAAACTCAAGTATAGTATTAAAGTAAGTCTTGGATATATTTTATAGCTTAAATGCAGAAGTGGTAATTTATCACTTTAATCGGTTGCTGAATAGATTTAGATGTGAATACGATGATTTATGTTCTCCTTAGCATTTACATGCAATCGAACAAAATAAAACTGAATTAATAAACTTACTTTTGGAAGTTCTGTTGTGAAATGCGGCTTAACGATCAAGAAATTCTACATTTGTTTCAGCCGTACATTACAGAGCATAAGGCGCATTTTCGGTGCAAGAAAATTCGTCGATATTTTCAGGTGCGCATTATAGCCCGGTTATAAGAGTGCAAGATTAATAAGTAAAAATAACTGATGGTAACTGATTGTCATAAAACTTGTAATTTCTATACAAAAACATGCTAGATATTTTTAAACATTTGGCTAAGTTATAATTCTTATGTGCGTATTATACGCCAGATATGAAAAGATCAAAAATTAAAAATAACAGATTATAATATGACTTGTAATTTCAACATAAAAACATGCTAGATACTATTTTTAAATAATTGCGTAAGTTATAATTTTAAGGTGCGCATTATATATGCCGGTTATAAAATTGAAAGATTAAAAATTAGAAAATAACAGATGGTCATATGACTTCTAATTTCTACGTAAAAACTTGCTAGATACTATTTTTAAACAATTGCGTAAATTGAAATTTTCAGGTGCGCATTATACGCCGGTTATAAAACTGAGAGATTAAAAATAAAAAATAAAACTGATGGTCATATGATTTAAAAAATTTCTACATAAAAACATATTTTTAAACAATTGCGTAAATTATCATTAGGTGCGCATTATACGCCGGTTATATAACTGAAAGATAAAAAATTAAAAATAACAGATGGTCATATGACTTGAAATTTTTACACAAAAACATACTAAGTATTTTTAAACAATTCCTTAAGCTTTAAGCTTAATAATGCTTGGTATCCGATACCTGAAAATCGATTTTCTGCTTTAATTTTCTTTAATATCACTTTGCTGCAAATTGCATGAATATTTTTTCCGAAACAAGGGGTGGGCGAGTTACGACAAATTACCCAAAAATTGGAAAATGTACCAAAATGTTTAGGTGCTCGCTATATGCCGGGAAATACGGTCTTCACTTTATATTTTCATATTTAAATCTAAAATAATATTGCATCAGCAAGTTTGCAACTCTCTGCAATTGTAGACTTTATATGTAAAAATATTCAAAGCAATATTATCAACCGTTGATCTTGTGCTATTGTCTTCTGAATTATTTCTCAATACTGAACATTTAAATACTTCTTTCTATAAGTCGACATTTGCAACATGCCGGAAATTAATTGTAAGAAACCGTGTTTTCGATAATCTGCAAACATAAATCTTGATTGTTTGAAAGATCCGTCATTTAGTAACACTTGAAGTTTAATCGATGTAAGACTAAAGGAATTAATTTAAAGCATTAATGAGTAGGATAATTCATCACCTGAGTATTTTGGTGAATGGATATGAATGTTTATAAGATGATTTATGTTTTCCGTAACTTTTAAATTCAATTTTAATAAAATAAAACTAAATCTTTAAAGTCAGATTTGAAGTAACCAAAATGAACTTTTAAACATTCACCTTCTTCTTAGTACATTGTATTAAATATATTATATATATATATATAAGATGAGCACTGATATTAACAAAATATAATCTGGAAATTGTTTATTATATATTTTATCTTTGAAGAAGTATAGTAGTATTATTTTTCTTAAAATAATAATATTTATAAGAACACAAACATGTTATTGCATGTCATTTCAAAGACTTAACACTCTTTGTTAAATGTTAACTCTGATATTTCAGTTCACATTAATAGTTAATACTTTTCTGAATGAAGAGTATAATGTATTTGTGTTTTAACAAGTGATTTTAGCTAAACCCGTTTGGTATTAATACTCAATTTAACAAAATCTAATTCCTAAATCTCAAACATCCAATAGACAGATTTTCACATTGGGGAATTCACAAGATATCTCGAGAAGGAAATAAAATATATATTGGTCAAACGGAGCGACCGTTTAAGGTCCGCTCGAAGGAGCATAAGACTAATGTTAAAAACTGTGAAATTAATTCCTCGCTTTTGCTAACCATTGTTAGTCTAGCAGTCAAAATTTTAACTTTTCGGATTGTGAAATTAGTCAGAAATTATCATAAATGCTTATCATATATGGAAGAATTCTAAGAGCTTGTTTCATGATACGTACAGTACGCCTAATTTTTCTAAAGTCTGGCTCCCATTTCTTTAATTCACTCTCTTCCTTGCCTTGTTTTTCTTCTTTCTGCTTAAGCTCTTCAATAATTGCTACGCTCTTCTCATTACTCTACTCCTTCAGGCGGGAATAATTGACACCGCTGTTGTTTTTCAATACTTCTTGCGATTTTGCCGTTGAACGCAATAAACTGCGTCTCTATCGCTTGCATATTTCTATGCTTTAAACACACGTTTTACGCACTGATGTTGCTGCAAATGTTGATCAGTCCACCTTTGCACTGATGTTGGAGCTTTAGAAGCTCCGAAACAGCTGTCTGTGCGATTTGTGTACACATTATTACAATTTGTGCTATTTAATGTTATCCATTTATTTCTTAATAACCCACTTGAGTTAAAAATTGTTTTAGCAATTATTTTTGTTATCTGCATGTAGCAACTACAGCATATGTCGATATACAGCAAGATGTAAAATAGAAGGAACGACACAAAAACAAAAATATTAGTTCGGGTCAATCCATTTCAAGTGGTCCAGAAAATCATGTATTCGTTGCTTGACCATTTTAATAAAATCTGAAATATTTTGTACAACAACCCTAACATGATGGAAGTTCAAAATGACTATTATTTTAATTTTATTAATTTTTGTTTGTGCATGGCAGCCATCTTTGTGTCATCGTCTGCAGCAATTTTCTCACAAGAAGGTTTTACGGAATTGTAAATAATTCATCGTTTATTTATCCAATTCAACTGCGGATTAAAGCAATTTGTACAGAATACTTTGGACTAAAAATTTGGTAATGGAATAGTTTCCAAAACTAACTGCTTATTGGTAAAATTTAAGCATAAAGTTTCAGTTTTTTTCCAAAATTTATACGTTTACAAGAGGAACTTTTTCTAGCAAGGAATGCTGTCAACATGAAATATTTTTTTTACAAATACTTGTACTCACACGCCGAGTTTCAGATCTGGGACTTGCTTTCTCTTCGCTAAAAAAAAAATCCCAAAATTTTCAAAAATGACAAAAATCGCACTTTTCAGGCTTTGATATCTCTGGTGGGGCACGAGATAAAAATCTGATTTTTTTATAAGAGTATTGTATGGTAGTGTTATGTGCAAGAAATTCCATGATGAAGATTTGACTACAAGCTGAGATATGGCAAGGGCAACATGTCAAAACAATACTGCCAAACTATTGTTTTGTTGTAGTCACAGATAAGTATTTATCTCAGAGTGTCATTTAAATTTATATTTTTGATTATCTTTAAATAATAGTAACAGAAAATAAAGCCCTTTGCAAAGCTTAGCAATTAATTAAAAAAATAATTACGTCTAAGGACATACATTTTGTATGGTCTCAGTAATTTTTGTTGCAAGTAATTTTAGCAACTAAAAGAAACCTCAGCACTTTTACATAAAGAAAAAAAATATTTTTATACAAGACCTGAGACAAAAAACAACATAGGTAAAAAGAAAAGCTGTTAATGTTGTCATACTTCTTCAGGCATGATCAAACGTGTCAAAACAAATTCTTGCTTGTTGGTTCAGAAACCACAATTTTGATCTTTCTCAAAATTTTATTTGTAGGAACCAAGTCTTGTCATCTCTTCATAACTTCATTGAAGATCTTGGCCCTGCTGGCTCATAGAAATACACTTTGAAATCACTATGTGCAAATCTCAATTCATTAATAATTCCTAGCTTACTTCTTATGCAAAAATGTGATTTTTCTGCAGTATAAATTTTTAAAAAGTTTTGGTTATCTTTACTTTCTGAAAATTACTTGAGGCTGATGCATGGTAACATCCCATAATGTTTCATTTACAGGAACATACTTATGGTAGGAACAAGTTTCAGGGACTGGCAAGCAGCATTAAATTTGTGGTTTTTAAACCAACAAGCAGGAATGTGTATCGACACGTTTGATCATGTCTCAACAAGAATTCCAACATGCAAGAATGCCAACATGTCTCAACAAGAATGCAAAGAAACCTCATCACTTTTATATATATATATATATATATGTATGTAAAAGTGATGAGGTTTCTTTTAGTTACTAAAATTACAACAAAAATTACTGAATACATGCAAATGCAGGCCTTAGGAATAATTATTTTTTTAATTAATTGCAAAAGGCTTTATTTTCTGTTACTATTATTTAAAGATAATCAAAAATATAAATTAAAATGATACTCTGAGATAAATACTTAGCTGTGACTACAACAAAACTTTAGTTTGGCAGTATTGTTTTGACATGTTGCCCTTGCCATATCTCAGCTTGTAGTCAAATCTCCATCCTGAAATTTCTTGTGGATAACACTACCATACAATACTCTTATTAAAAAAAAATTCAGATTTTAATCTCGTGCCCCACCAGAGATATCAAAGCCTGAAAAGTGCGATTTTTGTCATTTTTCAAACAAAATTGGGATTTTTTTTAGCGAAGAGAAAGCAAGTCCCAGATCTGGAACTCGGCGTGTGAGTACAAGTACTTTCGGCCTATTTGCAAAACAAATTATGTCATGTTAACAGTTTTCCTTGCTAGAAAAATTTCCTCTTGTAAACGGACAAATTTTTGAAAAAAAACTGAAACTTTATGCTTAAATTTTACCAATAAGCAGTTAGTTTCGGAAACTACTCCATTACCAAATTTTTAGCCCAATGTATTCTGTACAAATTGCTTTAATCCGCACTTGAATTGGATATATAAACGATGAATTATTTACAATTCCGTAAACCCTTCTTGTGAGAAAATTGCTGCAGACGATGAAACAAAGATGGCTGCCATGCACAAACAAAAATGAATAAAATTTAAATAATAGTCATTTTGAACTTCCATCCTGTTAGGGTTGTTGTACAAAAAATTTCAGATTTTTTAAAAATGGTCGAGCAACGAATTAATGATTTTCTGGACCACTTGAAATGGATTGACCCGTCTGCTTTCTTTAAAGTGGGTTTCTTTACAGTGTATCCCAACACTATGTGTTTTGAAATTGAAAATGAAAATGGTAAAAAAAATATGTCACTTTTGTTAAATAATATATCGTATTTATTTCCATATCGTGAAACGCTTCTCTTTTTTCACAGTGTATATTGCAGTAATAATTTGTTGTTTTCACAAGCGCATAAATACGAACATAGAAACGTCCGAGGTCCGAGCTTACTATCTGTCCATAAAAAAGCCCGCATTCGGATTGCAGAGAAACATCTCAAGCAACAAACAAAGTGGTCTAAGGATATTTGCAGTTTATATAAGAAGCTTAATTTCGATAATCCGGATGTTATTCATTCATATTGATCTAACCTTTGCAAGGAAAATTTTCCACACGCTGACTAGGTGGAGGCTCCTTAATGGTTTGGACTGCTTTTTATTCGGGAGTTTAAATTAGAATTGCTTTCCTAGAAGGGCGCTGAAATAGACATTTATATTCACATGTTTGAACGATATTTGTTGAATCGTTTTGAAAATATTCACAGCTTAAAACTGTTTTTCCACAAAATGATGCCTCAATTCACTCTGAAAAAGACACATAGAAGTACTTCGAAGACAATTAAAATTTCCACATTATTTACCCAATTGCCCGGCACTAAATATTATGGAGGAATTTTGAGGTAGTGTAGTGCGCAATATCTACTAAAAAATGGTCCAGTATACTAACTTGAAAACACAATTACAATCTGCTATTTGTGAGACATGGTGTGCTTTATCCTCTAGAAAAATTCGAAGCCTTGTAATATCTATGTCACCACGATCCGTTGAAATTATTAAACACAAAGGAAACACTATTAGCAGGTAATATTTCATAAATTAGAAAATAATTTAGAAAAACCTATTCCGTTCTTATCATTTTGGTCCTATTGCATATGCAATGAAAAAAAAAATATTATGTTGTAATAATAATAATTGTTTCAATTTTTTTTTGTAACGCCTATTTTGTTTCATAAAATCAATTTAAATGGTGTATATGCAGATTAATATAATCTCATTTATTATTTAGCGAATTAAAGGATATTTTTTGTCATTTATTATGAGTTAATTTATGTTTCAGAGTAAAATTATTAAAAGTTTGCTTGGTTTTCTTTGCATTGTTGGCGATACTTTTATTTCAAAGATATGTTCCGCTTTTTGAATTTAAAAAGGGTCCTATTTTTGCGAACGAACATTGAGTATAACCTAAAAAATACTTATCCATCCATAAAAAAGTTGTCTGCTATACTGTTGTTTATTTGTACCGTTTAGTTCTTATATTGTGTATATTTGTATACAGGGTGTTGCCCAATTCGACCGACAAATTCAGAGTGGTTATAGTAGGCAGCTAGAGGATTATTAATTACCACAGAACATAGTGTCGCAAACTAGTTTTTTAATTATAAACCCCGAGTGTGCTACCGTAACGCAACTAGGGTTGACGGTAGTAACTTTCAGAAAATTGAAGTATATTGGAGTAAAACATTTAACAGACATTCTAAACTTTGTTTTAACTCTTTCAGGGCCGCAGTCTGTAAACGCTTAATTTTAATGTCCAAACTGACAAATGGCACCAGTAATTTTTTAGTAGAATTTCGATCTCATAACATACGTGAAGCTTTTGATTATTTTCAAATACATTTGTTCGTAAATTACGGTGTGAATTATCATTTGAACATTTTCGTAGCAGAAATGCCTTGCACTTGAAAGGGTTAAATACGATAATGTGGGAAAAGGTGATTACTAATTACCATAGAACATAGTGTCGAAAACTACTTTTTTAATTATAAACCCCGAGTGTTCTACCGTAACGCAACTAGGGATGACGGTAGTAACTTTCAGAAAATTTAAGTATATTGGAGTAAAATATTTAACAGACATTATAAACTTTGTTTTAACTCTTTCAGGGCCGCACTCTGTAAACGCTTAATTTGAATGCCCAAACTGAAAAATGGCACCAGTAATTTTTTAGTAAAATTTCGATATCATAATATACGTGAAGCTTTTGATTATTTTCAAATAAATTTGTTCGTAAATTGCGGTGTGAATTAATCATTTGAACATTTTTAGAGCAGAAATGCCTTGCACTTGAAAGGGTTCAATGCGATAATGTGGGAAAAGTGATAGAAGTTTACATTACACGCGCCAACAGTATGCACTTGACGTTCCACATTCTGGACTGCGATTAACAATTAATACGTTATCATAGATTGCTTGAGCACCTTGTTTATCCCGAACTTTTCGTGATGTTATCACATTTTACAAAATCCCTGCCGGCTCGGCCTACAGGCGCAGGTAGATTTCGAAGTTAAGTACTAAGTTCACCAATAAAAACTATATCAAGATTAGAGATAAACGCAGTTTAACAATTTTATCTGACCGCTTTTGACGAATTTTTAATTTCCGTTTTCTGTAAGATCTCGTTTTATCATAATGATATCAAATCGGTATTAAAAAAATATTTTTTCGCCGCGCAACAACTCGAAATTTTCTGACACATTTTCATATTAATTTTTAAAAGTAAAAACATGAAACTTGCAGACGTGATTTTTTGAAGAGATTTATAAGCGACTTGTGTTTTTATTTTCTGTTCAATTAATTAGAACTTCATTTACAATTGTTTTCTCAGTGTGACTATTTTTTCGTTTCAAGCACTATCGCTTTGGAAAATGCCCACTTTGACAGCATTTTTTAAAATATATTCTGCCTTTATATAAAAAAAAAAGACCAATACAGCATATTATATTAGTTTCTGAATAAAAGAACCTGTCAACTGGATGCGTTTGAGTGCGAAATTGAATTTAAAAATGAGTCAGAAAATAAGCCATTTGGAATTGAGTACAACCTTAAGACGATATTTTATTTCGCCAACCCCCTCCCCCCCTTTTTTTTTACTGTAAGAGTTCACCCTATCAAAAACTTGTCAGTATGAAAGCTGTAGATAATATTGATAAGATATATAATAAATTTAAGGGGATTGGATATCTTGTGAATTGACGGAGCTATGATTTTTTTTTTCCTTCAACCCTCCCATTTTTTTTTCAGTAATAGTTGGTCCTATCAAACACTTGTCTATATAAAAGTTGTAGATAATATTAATTAGATTTATAATAAGTTTAAATGAATCTGATACCTTAAGAATTGACGAAATTATGAATTTTTTTCTTTCTAAAACCCTTTTTTGCGCGACTTGAGCCCATTTTTAATTTTATCAAAAATCTGTGATACATAAATTTTTAGCCCTTTTCCTAGAAGTAATAATAACTTTAAACTCAATTGATATGCATAAAAATTAAGAAGTTATGGGGTTTTTTTGGTTTTAATAAAACTCCTCCCTATTTCCACCCCCTTTGTCCGATTTTGCCCATTAACGAACTTGACCGAGATTTTCTACCCCTTGATTTTATGTATGATTTTATGTTTGGAAGAGATTTGTGCAGAATTGCGGAAGTTATCTTATCCATAAAAAAGTGATATATATATATATATATATATATATATATATATAACCATTAATTAAACATAACCTACCACCATCAAATATTATGAATTAAAGCTGTAAGTATTAAAAAAATAATAATTTATTATAAGAATTATTATGGAAGAAAAAGAAAAAAGTGGACACCGACAAAAAATGGAAAAGCTTATACATTGAATTACGTTGTCAAGGGCACAGAATTCAATGATATAAGCAAAATGGTTGTTTTCTGTGAGAAAAATAAGCTAAAGCTAAAAATTATTTTCCCCTGTGCCCAAACAACCATTAAAATCAAGTGAATTGATTAAAAATGAAAACAGAATAGAAACAAATAATATGAAATGGAAGAATCAATAAAACCTATTTAAATATTTATAGGATATAAAATATAAATAATAAACACCATACCGATTAATATTTCAGTATTTTACAAAATCCACGCGCACATGGCTACCAGAATATCATAAAGATTAAGGTGAATAAAACTGTTAAGAAATCACAGTAATTGATACCAAAGGATGCAGTTAATACATTTTGAAATAAATTTTGAAATACCTTGTTAAATACATTTAATATAATATAAAATAAATAGATAGTAATTACATTTTTTAAAATGCACTATTTTAAATTACACTGCTTAATAATGTAAGCATTTGAATGTAAATAATTTTTTTAACAGCAAAACCAAACATATCCTTATATATAGATAATTATAAACCTAATATAAACCACACAATGTATTTAAAAAAAAAAAAAACTATTGTTAATAAAATTTAAAAGCATACAAAATATTCTATTAGCTAACTTATTTAAACTAAACTAAGAATTTAAATAATACTAGAACATTGATAATATATAGCATATAGCTATATGCTATAAAACAAAATAAATTCAGTAATAATTAGTATAAATAATTATTAAAAATAATATAAAAATTATTTTTTAAATCAATTATATATAAGATAATTATAAAATGAACAGGAAATAAAAAATATATGGAAGTCTATAGAAGGTTAAATGATACTTAAATTCCCATTACTTAAAAAGCACAAATATAGAGTGTGGATTATTTTCATACATCCATAAAAATCCAAAAAGTATGAATGTGGGACATTCAAAAACATTAAACCGATAATAAATTGAAAATAGATAAATATTAAAAAGTATAGACGAATAATAATAAAAATAATTACCCAATTTTAATACATACAGTATAACTATATTTATATTAAACATACTTATATGTATATTAATCACTGTAAAAAAGGCATACTATTAGTAATTAATATGATATTGTCCTTAGTAAATTAAAATTTAATAACAAATGATTGTAAATAAGATTAATCAATAATTAAGCTAATTATAATATTAATGAAATTCTCCAATTACATATAAAATATCAAATCAACATCCATATAAAATACGTATCAAAAATATAGTAATAATACAAAAGTTCCTTTTTTTATATAATTAACCATTGCGTATTATCCAGACAACACCACCCTCCTCCGTACTCTAACATCTACCCACCCAACCAACCTATAATAATTTTTTTATATTATTTTACAATTTTTAATTTTTTATAGATATTTTTTTATTTTATAATTTTTTTATAATTTTGTTTATGCATGTGTTAATTTGTTTTAAAAGATCATGTAAGAAAAGTACTAATTGTATATTAATGAATATATGAATTTTTTTGGAAAACCATGATTTAATGCATCATAAATTAGTTTTTTAATATTATTGTTAATTAGAGGAGAAGAACATAAACATTTTATTCTATATAAATGATTAAGTATTATATTCCGAAATACAGAATGATGTAGACAAGATTTAAAATTTGTAAATGTATTAACTGTGAATTTAAAATCTTTACGTTTGTCATATAAATCTGTGATTGTTTTGTTGTCTTTTATTGTAATTTTAAGATCTAAGAAGTTAATTGTATTGTTAGATAAAAGGTTTTGCGTTAATTCCAAATTAGTGGGATAATCAACTGGGAATCGAGTAATTGCAGATTGATCAGTATCAATTAAATATATATATATATATATATAAATAAATAAATATATATATATATACATATATATATATATATATATATATATATCATATATACGAGGGTGCTTCAATAATTATTGTCCCTAGTGTTGTATATAAAATATTTGTACTGCAATGGTTGTTGTGGAATATCGAAGCCTAATATCCTAGATGTCCATATGCTCAATTTTAGAACCGTAGCTGCTATATACACAAAGTTTTGGAGGGAGGAGTGAAAGCGGGGGGGGTTTGGGGATGAAAAGCTGATTTTTAGCTTATGGGGCTAGATTTGTGACAGCGGATGAGACGTAACTATTGTCGTTTGGACTCGGGATTATAATGATATAGCCACATCTCATCCACTGTCACAAATGTAGCCTTATAAGCTCAAAACCAGCATTTCACCCTCACACTCCTCCTTAAATACTCTCCAAAAAATAGCTTCACCCCTCCCTCCAAAACTATGCTAATATAGCATCTACGGTTCTAAAATTGAGCATATAGGCATTTGAGAGATTAAGCTTCGATATTCCACATCAACCATCGCAGGGTTGAGACAATATTTTAGGGACAATAATTATTGACTTACCAACGTACTCTCTCTCTCTCTCTCTCTCTCTCTATATATATATATATATATATATATATATGTGTGTGTGTGTGTGTGTGTGTGTGTGTGTGTGTTACATTATTAGATCTAATTCCGCGATTTCCTTATCTTATTCTAATTTACTACTTTATATACACTAAATCCTTATCCTTAAATAATCTCTATGGTTAACTCTGTTAAATTCCCTTTAATTTAATGTCTAAATCGCTTAAATATTGCACTTTTAGTATTCTTAAATTAAATGTTCCATTTCCGCACTTTTTTTTTCGAGAATATTCTTTTAGCTTCCATTTTTACTTTCCCGCGCATTTCTGAGGTTATCCTTTTTCCCTTCACATTCATCCGCTTGCTCTATTCGCACTCTTTATATGACGTGAGATTCTTAATTATTCATTGGTTGAGAGCGCGATCTACGTCGTATTTGTATCCTTACATTGGAGGAACAAAAAGTCGATACTCGCTGTGTTTCAGCAGAATTTGTCATATTTCAACTTTGATAACTTCCCATGGTCGCCCTGTGATATTTTCTTGTATCTATAATTGCTTACCCATGATTAAATACTACGAAGAGATGGCTTGATTTAAATTTGAATCGGTGGAAACTGCACCGCCGAAAGTCTTTCAATAAAAGCCTGATTTTAAATTACGCATTATCTCAATTATTACGGAGAAACCTACACTGGATAAATGTATTACCTGGCTTATCACTCGATGACTGCAACTACCTTCCAACATCCATGTTGATTTACTACAAAACATTCTATTTCAGGTTAAACTAATGTACGGCTTCCAGATTGATTATTCATCTACTATCACATCGAAACTAACCACACTTTCGAATCACCATATAACGTAATATCGTTATATATATATATATATATGTGTGTGTGTGTGTGTGTGTGTAAAGTGAGAGAGAGAGAGACAGATCAAGTTTTTTCCTGAGGGTGGTTTTGGGTTCTAGGGGCCATGATCGGTGTAGATCTCCAAAAATTTTCCAAAAATTCCAACATACGAGAGATCGCAATACGTAGTATTCCATACGAAATCTACCTAATAAAACAAGGAACGTCTCGTTAAATTTTCAATGCAATGTTTTTAATTTTCTCAAAATTATTATCGACAACCCAAGTTCATTTAGGTCAAACACCATGTATTTGTGACTAGATAATTGGTCTGCGATCCATGTTCTATGGAAATTTTACATCCTCTTCTTGCTTACTACCACCCTTCTAAATTTGTTTATCGAATTCGGCAACACTATATTGTTTTAAATTGTTATACTGTTGCATTAATCCTTTATCTACTGACGGTATTTATAAATAACAATTAAATGACTTGTTATAAAATTCATTTAATACATCGATTAGCAGTAATGCAGTTACTACAACATTTTTACTAGAACTATACCATGAAGATTATTGTTTGGAAATATGGGTATTCAAACAAGAGACCAGTAGCCTACAAATAGCATGTTTCTCTAAATAATATTTTGGTGTTTCTAAAAGTGCAAAAAATTGTAAAAGAAGATACCTGCAAAACATTCTAATTAATTACAACTTTTCATAAAATTGTTTTTGATAAATGTATTTTAATTTGTTGACCCAATTTGCCTAATTATTATTTTTCTTTTTTACAGGTGAGTGTTGAGCTATTTATTCTTAAAGTTTTTGTCTAAGGTACGTTGATAATTATTTTTTTATGTCATGTATGTGTGTAAAGATATACCTTTTAACACTAGAACTGCCATAGCTGTCATTTTGGCCGGTACTCATTAAAAATATTTCGATTCGAACCAGAAATTTATTACTAAAATAATTTAAATATATACCACGGAGAAATAAATAACTAAGTTAAATAGTTTTAAATAAAAATTCTGGTGTAAAATATTTTTATAACACTTGAGTAAAATTTCCGGCGGTTCTAGTGTTAATCAATTCAACTTAACTCTTTTTCTACGACACTACCAACTTAACTCTTTTTCTTATAAGTACTATTAAAATAACTTGTTATAAAATTAATTTAATACATCGATTAGTTGTAATACAGTTTAAAATGTGTTATAGATGCAATGCTTTATCTTGTTCTAAAAGAATTATTGGTTACAGAAAACAAAAATATTTTTAAAAGGAGGATTTCATTTGCCTTTGCATCTCTCCAGTTTTCTTGGCGTTGGAGGGAGGGGGGGGGGGTGGACTTTTCAATTCGGAAATATTTCTGTATTTCTATTGTAAGAAAGTTATATTTGCACATTACCTAATTCTACGAAACACTAAGAAAAATTTTAAAAATAAAAGATTTGAGCGTTGTTATAAATATTGCACAAAATCCCTATACATTCAAATATAAATGAATCCTTCTCAATCTTTCAATCCTTTTAAAATCCTTCTAAAATTTATTAAATGATTATGTAAATCTTCTAATGTAGTTTCAAAAATTCACAAAAAATGCTTTAGAAGATAAAATTTTAATGAATTCATTATTCAGTACATAAAGGGTTAATACATTTTCCAACCGTCTTCAACATTCTTCCTTAGCCTTGTGGCATTTTAGTAATACGCAAAATAGTTATTTTCGTTAGATATCTCTAAATGGCGTATTCGTTCAATTTTTGTAAACTTTTTGTAACATGGATGGCTACTTTCAATTTTCTGAAAATTGAAAAAAAAAAAAAAAAAAAAAAAAAAAACCAACTGGACAGGAAAGATGTAAAAAGTAACAAATATTAATTTTAGTTATTTTAATTTGTTTTTTTAATACATTTATGTTTCATTATTTTGATGAAAAAATCATCCCGTTATAATATACGGAGCAATAGATGATTAAATGTGGTTAAGATTAAGAACTGTGAGTGTAGTGTTTCGATCACTGTCTCAAACAACATATCGTTGTAAGAATCTGTACAGTGATTCCTCGGTTTTCATCGATAATCTATTTGAAAACAATGGGCAAAATCCGAAACCTACGATAACCGAGGCAATATTTTCCGTATAAATCTATGTAAAGAAAATTAATTCGTTCTAAATACTCCAAAATACGTCCCAAAAATACATTTTATAGAGAATATGTATAGCTTTTAGTACTTAAAACAATAAGAAAATTATGTGTTCTTGGAGTATGGTATCAAGGCACAATATCTGGGATCACTTTCTTTTTTGGTCTTTCGGCAGTAGGACTAGCTAAGAGTGAGAGGATCTATGTCGACCAAAAAGTGGTCTGTTACTGTCGTCTCTTTAAGGGTGTTCTCAAATCCAAAAGGGTAACTTTCTGACATAAGTTATTTTTGTTCGAAAATGCATAAAACTAGCTGTTGTTGTTGTTCAGAAACTATGTCATTGAGCTGTTTTTTCCATTGTTTTTTTGGAACGTAATAGATCTTTTAGAAAATAGTATCAAAGTGGGTGTTTTGAACTGAATTTCCGCGCGAAGGAAGAAAGAGCACTCAAGAGCGGACGAAAAACGGGTTTGTCATGTGATCAAATTCGCTTATAACTCAATAGGTAATTGATTGATCAAAAAATGGAAAAAACAATTCAATTCCAAATTGCTTCCATGGTCAGGTTTTCTAATTTTATACCTTTCCGTTAAAAAACGAATTTGTAAATGTGTCAAAACGTTTTGCGCTTGTTGAGCGGAGCAGTTAAGAACAACCTTAAGATTTGCCTAAAATGGAGCAAGACATTATCATTAAATAACTTGCAAACACGGCTTTTAAAAGCTTTGTCTGGGTGATTTTTCACCATAAAGCTCTGCACATTACTCCATATAGAGAACCTATCCTTACTCTCTGAAGAAGACACATTCTCCCCTGTTTCTTCCTCCTCGTCTGTCGTCTGTTGCACTTCTAGTTGAAAGTCTTGCAGCTCTTCAGCGGGAGGTTCTTCACTGTGTTCATCCACCAACTCTTCCATATCCTCACCACTCACACCCGAACCCATGGATTTCCCAATCAATAATCGACTCCACCACATCTGTACTCCTGGATCTGATAACTTTCTTTGGTCTCATGATGGATCACACGCAATTAATAAACGAGAAAGAAAAATCATGCTTCAAGCATAGATTATGAAACACTTTCCAACATATTCAGAATAATGTAACAAAACTGCACTGTTTAAAAGGTTAAAATATTATGTCTAATTCAACCATATGGAAATGCATAACACAATTGAAACCCCAATTTCAGCTGTTCCCATCTAATCAATTTCTTTTCTACTCAATCTAAACGTTCATTTCAAATCAAAACTAGCATCTAGGTGGTTCAGTGTAACTTATTTCTACGAATAATCAACATTCTTTAAGGCACAAAACAAACATTTTACAAAACAGAACATAAAAATATATGAAGTTACATTCGATACATCACATCTAAGGAATTCTCACGTGAACAAAAAGATTAATTCGTTTAAATTTATACCCTTTATGTAAAAAGAAAAAAAAAACTTCTTACAAAATGTTTATTTTTCATATCAAAATACATTATTTTCATATAAAAATGCATTATTTTAAATTGTGCAACATAGTAAATAAACAAATTTGTAATTATTTATATTAGCATCTAGCATGTATATCTCAATGCTGATTTTAAAAAACTAATGTTCTAAAAATATGTATGGGTATGTCGAAATTCTTTTAAACTCTCCTGAAGTTCTGTGGGACTTGAAGAATTTTTTTCTTCTTTTGCATTCATTCATTCTAAGTTGAAAAACTGATTGCAGCATCCTACTGCTAAAACACTTTTTTGTTATACTATGCTGCATTGTAGTAAGAAAAATGAGGATTTTAATGAATTTTCTTAAGGCTGTTCAACAAGTGCAAAAGTTCTGACACATTTACAAATTCATTTTTTACCGGAAAAGTATAAAATTGGAAAGCATGGCCATGGAAGAGATTTGGAATTGAACTGTTTTTTTCATTTTTTGATCAATCAATTACTCATTGAGTCATAAGCGATTTCGATCATGTGACAAATACGTTTTTCGCCCGCTCTTGAGTGATTATTCTACTTTCGAGCGGAAATTCGGTTCAAAACGTGCACTTTGACCCTATTTTCTGAAAGATCTATTGCGTTTGCAAAAAAATGGAAAAAACAGCTTAGTGTCATAGTTTCTGAACAACAACACCAGCTAGTTTCATGCATTTTCGAACAAAAATAAATTAAAACTTATGTCAGAAAGTTACCCTTTTGGATTTGAGAACATCCTTAATACAGTAATTATTGCATATTACTTACCTTAATAAAATTGATGTAAATTATAAGCGCTGTCTTTAATTTAAATGAGTTTCATTCTACAATTGGTAAATGATCCGTACTATTTACTACCATTTTCAAAAGTTTAAATAATAAAATAATATGCTGGTTAAACTGAAATAGATAACATTTAATTGATTTTGTGTATTTTGGATAAAATTTCTTTTCTTCATTTGGCCAATGGTTAAAGATCTTTAGACTGGTGTCGTGTGTGATCTTGGCAAAAAAATTTATGTAATTATTCATTTAGCATATATAATTAAATTAGTATAGGTCTAATGGAATTAATTTACTTAAGGCTATTGGAAGAAGATATTTATTGTATCTTACAAAGTTGAAAGTTATATGGTAATTTTTTGAAGAATAATAGTTTCTTCCATTTCTTCCACTTGGAAGAAACCTATTTCTTCCGGCCGGTTTTTGCCATGGTTTTTTCCGCGGTTTTTTCCACTGTGGAAGAAACTTGCCAACCCTGATTACAAGGCACGTTTCCGTATCCGCATACTCAGAAAAATTCTGAAAAAATACAGAATGCTCGCCTCATGACGTTATACTATATGTATCTATAAAAAAAATTCTGGCGGAATCTGGATATAGCGTCCGTAAAACAATAATGACAATTTCGTTTTCTTGGCGATTTATCGCTCGGTAGCGACAGAATGGGGAAAAAAGCTACTGTAATAAATGTACTCTTTGCGGAAAACTTTCTATTATTTATATTGATCTAGTTTAAGTAAGTTTTACTTAAATAAATACACTTTTATAACTACGAATTTATCATATACATTTATATTTAATTTTCTATTAATTTAAAGATTGTTTGACGGCTGTTTAAAATAAAATTTAAGGGGGCTCAGGGATTGAAAACTTTCAAAAAATCGTTTTTTTTTTTTTTTTTTTTTTTTTACTATCTATTTTCATTATTCAATTAATTCTGAACACAGTGCAAAAGACTGCATAAAAATTTGCATTTTTAACGGAGTTATAAGCATTTATGTAATAATCACTTTCAAAGCCGTACCCATTTTATTGCAACTTTAAGTCGCGTTTTCTCAAAACTTGATTTTTGTCGGCTATCGGTAAGATTAAAAAAAAAAAAAAAAACTATTTGATGGAATGCCTGATTTTTTTTTTTTTTGCATGCATATAACATCATTATCTATAGAAGTAATTAATATGGTTTAGATAGTTTAATATTTTAAGTATTTTTAATGAAAAAAAAATTGTAATTTTTAGGATTTTTTAAATTTTCAAATTTGAGTGTTTTTTAATAAGATTTCGATTGAGTGATAGTTATATCCTTAATTCATTCTATAGTGTAAAGTTCTTCATAATTTTAAAGCAAAAATTAGGTTCTTATGTCAATTCAACGTTAAGATATCTTACAAATGGTGATAGGACACCTAAAATTTTTTTCGAAAATTGTGTCATATAAATTTTGCTATATTTTTTTTTTATTTTATTACATTGAAGTACTTTATTTTATAATTTTATAAGACTAAAAATATACCTTAAAAATATCAGAAGGTTTAAATTAGTTACATTGAATACTTCTGTTTTATATAGCGAGAGCTCTGTTTACATGTTTTTCTGTATCGATCAATCCCTGAGCCCGCTTAAATTGATTAAAATAGCTTCAGTCTCAAAATTAAGGTCCGTATCCGATCACTGTATTTGGCTTCGATATTTTTAGTGTCGGAGAGAACGGGAGAATAATACCATAAAAGCCATGGACCCAATGACTTATTCAAAATCGAAATGTCATCGAATTTCTTAATCGGACAGTTACATTACATATACACATAAAACTAATCCAGCCAGTGAAACCATGTAAAATTAAATAATTTCAGCAACACGAAAATTGTATATATTATATAAGCTTATAATAAACTGTTTCATCGTTTAAGTTTAATTCATTAGATGCGGCACATTTAAACACTAATTTAACTAGCAATTTTCAAATGCACTAAAATTAATTGCATTTGGCAAGGAAATTCATTACTTGCCAAACCACGTATAGCATTCGTCTTTTTCGCGCCAAATACTCTGAAGTATTTTATTTTTTAACTATTTCCTAATTTGATTCCGCCTCGAAATTTAACTGACCCGCTATTATGTACATGAGTAGTTTCATTGGCATTTTTTTTCAAAATATTCTTAGTTTGCGCTTTAAGGCGACCTTACTTGTTAGTTGTACATGCAACTATAAAAGTGTATAAAAGCTTAAAACCCTTAAGAATCAAGACAATATTGAGTTATTTTACCCTCCCACAATTTTTTTCCCTTTTTGTGGTAACAAATTGTGTAATCTAAAAGATTTTCTGGATAACTACTTTTATGAATGTTTTCTTGTATTAAAACGAACATGTGTCAGACATGTTTGTGCTATAATACGCAAAATGCATTTTTTGGAGTTGTGTTACTTTTCTTGTGGGTGACGATCTGTACTGAACGCTTTGAAAATACAGTAACGTGTAAACGGTCGCAGTTATTGAAGTCATTCTTGTAGGCGGTTAATGTATGAAGTCAGCAATATTTTTACTGAGCTTCTTTGATTTAAAGCCAAATGCGACGTATAGATGGCGTTGCGCTGTCACAAAATATTAGAACTCTCAAACTAGCGTTCACTGATACACAACAGTTTGCATAGCGCTTAATTTTGTTTAATTAAATTGCTGAAACGCTTAAAAACAGTTGGCGTTTTGAAGCATTGCCTTTTCTAAAACTTTTGAAGTTGAATGTAGTTGCATATAATGTAGGTATTTGGAACTACAACTAGGAAACTCAGTAAAGAAATTCCTTTATAAGTATATTAGTGTTCAGCAAGAAAGACTTCGATATGTGCTACCATTTACTTATTATTTAATTATGAATGCTTTTCGTAGCATTTAATCATGCTTTGTTTTTAATTTTTTTTTTACTTTAAAATAATTTAAATGCAGAAATTAATTTATCTTGCAGTGGGTGTATTGACATTATTTAAGTTATTATCCTCAAATTTAGGTATTTATTTCCTCAATATATGATTTGGGAAAAAGAGTTAAATTTATATACCTAATTTGTGACGTACACTTGCAGGCAATGCACTTCTAAAATATAGCTACAACGCAAGATTAACAATAACAACTGTTTATTTAAAAGCAAAAAGGGTGATTGGGAGCAGATTTTAACTAACGTGATCAGAAATAAACAAGTCACTAAAGGAAATCTCTCCCACGAAATTTACTAAATTCCAGCATTAGTGCAAGCAAATCAGCCTGGGTGTTTGTTTTCAAGATCCTAAGAAGAAGTCAATTTAGCTCATTGTACAATATCACTATAAAAACTATAATTATTACTAAAACATGCTATGTCATTATTGAAAGAAATACCTGGAATTCCAGCACTCTTTTATTTGAACTACTTAATTTTCCACCAAAATACAGTCGAAGATTCTACTCCAAAAATAGCTAATGGGAACGTCACCTAGATATTCAGCACATGGAATATTCGACCTTCAAATCAGGAAGTAAGGAAAATGCAAACTAGATTGCTAATATGGACGAGATGCGTCTAAATGTATCGAATAACTATTATCGCAGTTCATATAGCAGTTTAAAAAGAACAGATACCTAGTAATCATATAATTACACAAAATAACCGTGAAAATTAGACTCAAACATGCTTTGCAAAAGTAAAAGAAAGGACGGAATTATATAGATCATTCACGATTTTTAATTTAGAAACCTCTATCGACTGCAAAAACTAAAAATTCAGTCAGCCACAGAGTAACTTCATAAAGTAGTAGCTAAACACTGTGTTAAAACTTTTTATGGCATCCTTCTAATGTCACTTGGATAAATTTCCGAAAGATTTATTATTTCCTTCGCATCTAATGAAACATAGTTGAATTCTCTGCGTATGAAAGTAAACTTTATCATAAACAATGCAATGATTCTTTTGCATATTTTATTTACCTTAACTTTAGAGAACTCCTTAATCATACCACATGGAGATTAATATAGGCAAACAACACAGTAGAAAGATACACAATTTTCTAAATCTCTTAGACTGAGTAATGAACATAACTTAGCGCTATTTGCTGCAAAACAATAGATAATAAACAAGGCATAAAATAATGCTTCACAGCTAAATGACTACGAAATGTTAATGGGGCTTTAAGCATTTAGTCATGGCAAACGACCCTAAGTTGAAATCATTAAGCATTTAAATGAAGTAGAATGAATGCAGAAAGTTTAAACTCTGATATATGTTTCGAAGAGATTATAAAAAGTGTATTCGTTTTTCTTTTGCAGTTGTGCTGTTTGTAAAGCTTTTCCAGAACAAAATAGGGATTTTTTACAAATGATGTGTAATATATGAGAATAATAACGTTAACAAAAAGTACTTTTATGTATAAAGTTATATTTTTGTCCAAGTAAAGTGTATAGATTCTTACTGGAAGTGATCCTCTTAAGACACAAATAAATTCAAACAGTTAGATATACAGATTCAAACATATACAGGGTGAACTATTATTTTAACACAATCGAACTTATTGGTAAAGTTATCACACTAATTGAATATTTTCCAACTGAGCGAAAATATGTCCATTCCGGGAATCGAACCAAGCCAAGGATCCGGGTTCGATTCCCAGTCTTGACTCCTCATCATTTTGTTCAGTTGAAAAAGATTCAATTCGTGTGATATACAGGGAGATTAAAAGAAAAGTTTACAAAATGTCATGACAAATCAGGAATACAACAAGGATAAAAAATCACACAGGAACATAGGTTCGAAAACCAATTATTTAGTCATGAACAATTGGTCAATGTATAATTGGTGAATAATTAGTCAATTATTTAGTCATGGTTTCATTCTAACTCAATTTGTGTTGAAGGTAATAACTTTCAGAAAACTGAAGTATATTATAAAAAACATTTAACAGACATTCTCACCTTTGTTTTAAATATCATACGTCCAAACAGAAGTGGTAGAAGTTTGCATTATACGCGCCAGCAGTATGCACTTCACATGTTGCTTAAGCAACATGTCTTTTCAGATCTTTTCTTCATGTTATCACATTTCACATAAAACAAGGTACATATCTTTGCATTTTCATTACAATGTTTTTCTTTTTCTCGAAATTATTACCGTCAACCCGTGTTCAGTTTGAATGAAGTACCCTGTATTTGTGACTAAATAAGTGGTTTGAGACACTATGTTTTTATGTGATTTTTTTATGCTTGTTGAATGCCTGATTTGCCATGTCATTTTGTAAACTTTTTTTTAATCACTCTGTACTAGCTGTTTAACCCGCTCTACGCACGGGAGTTAATATTCAATAACTATTCGATTTAGAATAAATATTTTTCTACTATTGTGCATTTTTTGTAATGAAATTTAATTTATCATGGTGCTATGGCAGCATACGATAAAACGATATCTTTGGAATAAGGTTATGAATAGAATAAACATTTTGTTGATGTTTGTGATAAAATGTTTTTCTTTATTTTTAAAAAAAGTTAATAAATAGGCGCAATTAATTAATCTCTAATTACTTGCATGCGAGGTAAAATAATTATGATAATATCCGCTACAGATTTTTAGTATTGCAGCGTGGCGTACGTAATATGTATATCACACTAAACACTTAGAACTTGTTAGAACTGGCGCGGTTACGGGTTGAAAACATAAAAAAGGCCAAAAGTTTGTCAGAAACATACAAAAAAAAATTCTATTTAAAATTTTCGAATTTTTGGCCCCAAACGTTCATGGCCCCCTACCAGCAAGCTGTGTGCCAAATTTCGTAGCTCTGCGTCCTGTGGTTTTTGAGGTTACAGAGATACGCGCACGGATTTCCAATAGAATAGATATAGATGCATATTAGATTAATTTTTAACACAATTATTTAATCGGTAAATAAATCATATCAGTTGCAAGTGTCCAAGTGGGTAAAAAAGTCCGGGCTAGGATTCGAACCAGGAATGTATTGGCTGAAGCTGCCATTGCTCTAACAACTGAGCGAAAACTGATGAATCTGGAGGAGTTACCCAACTAACTTTAACCTGACCCGGACTTTTTTCAACCGCTTGAAAAATTAGAACTGGTATATATGTATTTGTATAGTTATAGATTTCGATCTTTCCCAGTATAGGGATTTTGGCGAGATAGAGAAAATGACCTTGGTGAGAGAAGGTGATATGGCAACATGTTTTCTGGCAGCCTATTCATGTTTCATATAAACAAGCAATTTTTTCAATAGTTACACAATCTATACTAATAAAAGAACAAATCGCTCTGTCTGTCTGTCTGTCTTTGTGCGATGGCTAACGAAATCTACCGCATGTATAAGTCTGAAAATTCAGGAGTAATTAGTCCAAGAGCGGGGATGATGCATCTGAGGCTCAGAATTTTAATTTTTTGAGGGTCGGGGCCCTGGGCCCCTTTAAGTTTTTATGCACTAAATTGTTAATAACATGCCTCTTTTCTATCCGATCTTCTTCGATTTTTGAGTGAATTCTCATTTCAGTTTCTGATATATTTCTATATGTCAGTTAAGATTCTGACACCTTTGCAAAGGGGCCCTGTACTGTACAGGGCCCCTTGAAGTTTTAGTGCACTAAATTGTTAATAACAGGCCTCTTTTCTATCCGATCTTCTTCGTTTTTGGGGAGAATTATCCTTTCAGTTTTTACTCCATTTCTACACACTCTAAATTAAAATGTCTGAAATTCAGACACTTAAGTGTCTGAAATGGAGTGTTCAATTTTCAGACATTTTAAAATGTCTGAATTTTTTCAGACACTTTTTGCGTCTGAATTTCAGACACTTCAAACGTCTGAATCGCATCCATTTTTTTGTAAGCATCATACGTAGCCATGTTTGACCACGTTGAATCCTGGAAAAATATTTGGCTGTGGTCCTCCCCCCCCCCCCCAGTACAGCCTGATTTTTTTGGTGCTCTCAGTTTTGGTATACAATTTTCGTTACGTTGATAATTTAAATCTTTTACGACATTGTACTGATTATAATCAATATCGTGAACTTCAGGAGTAGAACAAGATTAAAAAACAAAAAATATTTATCTAAATATTAGATTTTTTAAAATTTATTTTGTTTTTAACCTTATTTTACTTTAAAAGTTCAAAATATTGATTATAATCAGTACAATTTCGAAACAGATTTAAAATATAAGCTTTACAAATATTGCACATCAAATTTGGGGGCACTACAGTCGTAGGGGGACGGGGCACTTCCCAGTTTGCCCTTCCTTTAATCAAGAAGTACTTTTGCAAAAAACGCAACCCTGCATTATAGTTGTCTAAATTGAGATGTCCGGTATTCGGGAGTATCCGTTGTGGAGGTTAATGGAGATTCTCGTATAGCGAACACCTCTATTTAACGAATACTTTTTTAATCAGCAGACATACATATTTGTATATTTTTACCTCAAAAAAGTAGACATCTCCAATTATCGGACAAATTCCGCGGTCCCGAAGTGTTCGCTATTAAGGGCTTTTAAGGTACATAGATAAATATATATATATATTTTATAATCTTGTCCTACTCTAAAAGTTCAAAATATTTATTATACTCGGTTGAATGCGGAAAAAGATTTAAAATATCAGATGTACGAAAATTGCAAAAATCCCACCCCCCACCCCCCACCCCAAAAAAATTAAAATATAAAAAAATATATTGCCACATAGGCAATTTTACATATACATCACTTGATAATCACAACAGCCATTTAACTATGAATAATGAAAATAAATAAATAAATATTCTACTTTAATAACATTGGGGAAAAAATGACTTTGGTATTTTGTTAAATATATTTGCGTTTTTAAACTTGTCCTACTCTAAAAGTTCAAAACTTTCATTATAATCAGTGCAAGATTTAAGATATCAGCTTTACAAAAATTCATGCAAAATCCCCCCCTCCCCCCCCCAAAAAAAAAAATGAAAATACTTATTTAAAAATTATGTTTTTAAAAAATTTATATTTCCACATGGACAAGTTTTTATGTAGATCAGAGGGTACTCACAAAAGCTATTCAACTATCAATAAAAACAAATAAGTACATATTCTATATTAAAAACATGAGGAAAAAATAACTTATGATTTCCAAACTTCTTTCGTCTTAAATATATACAGTAACATCTGTCATTTTTGTATTTTTCGTATAAGTGCATATAAATAAAGTTACCACAATTTTAAATACGAAATCTAGTTAGAGGTTTTTACTTTTTCCCATTATAAATTTCAAATTACTTTTTTATTAAAAATAATAAAAAAATCAGTATTAGAGTTGATTGCAAATCAAATACATATGTATATTTTTACAGGCAGGTTCATATAATAGACCAGTCTCATTTACTTTATTTATCTTTTTTTAATCTGCGGTTTTATGCCAGGAAGTAAGAAAGCATTAGGTCAACTTTCAAAGTTTTTTTTTCTTTACTTCCTTGTGGCCGTCATTTACTGCGAGATAAAAATTATCCATTTGAAACTAAGAACTGACATTGAATATATAATTCGTAATAAAAAAGAACGTCATAAGTTTAAAAATATATACTTCTAGAATTAGTGGGGTTTTTTGCGAACAGATTCAAAACTAATTAAATTTCATGCAGGATTTTGTTTAGTACAATAAATAAAATCATAAAATACACTAATTTTACTACTATAAAGAAACTTACTTGAGTTGCTGCAAGGGGTAAGAAATATTCCTCGATTTGAAATTTTAAAAACTACCACAACCACAGTGAGGGAGAAAGACTTTCATCAGTTTAAAAGGTAATCCCATAATACATCCGACTAGCCATATTTAAAGGATGAGATGTTTCATCCTAAAAACAGGACCCGCCAGACAAAAGTTTCTTTTTTTTGCCAGTTTCGACAGGACGAAGATGAATAACACAATATTATTGATATAAATTGATACGAGTTAACACTAAGCCCATTGCACACGCTTTGTAGAATTTCCGGGTGTAATCTTCAACCGCCGTCTACTTCTGTTCTGTGTCTATCCCGCCCTTGTATCGACGACAGCTTCTAAGAGACATTTGATGTCGAGCACACACGTCAGATGTATGTATTCAATAAATAAATACTCCAAGTTAATACGAATTAAAATCACAGTACTTCACATTTCGCAAAAAACGAATTAAAATACACGCGTACATAAAAACAAACTTTGTTTGAATTACAACGTATACCACTTCGAACGAAGACATCTAAAACGCATGCGCAACTGGGAGTGCTAGTGCCCCCTGGTGGTTATTGCGTCGGAAGAATCAAAACATCTTAAATTAAGACACGTTTAAAGCAATGAAGTGTCTTAAAATAAGACGTTTGCGGATATTTTAGACATTATTCTCAGTTCGTTTACACCATGGTCATAGTAAGACGCTTATGTATCTTAAATTAAGACATCTATAGTGTCTTAATTTTTAGATTAAGACACTTAAGTGTCTAAAATCCTTTTTCAGTCACATATGTGTCTAAATTTAAGACGCTTCTATTTGCAGTGCATTTCAGTTAAGACCCTGGCACCCTAGCATGTAGTCCTATACAGGGCCCCTTGAAGTTTTAGTGCACTAAATTTTTTATAAATTGCTTCCTTTTTATCCGATCTTCATTTTTGGGATACCTTCAGAATTTAGTTTTTCTCCCCGTTTCTACATTCCAGTTAAGACCATGGGCACGTCTAGAGTCACGTAAGGCCCTGTTCAGGGCTCTTTGAATTTTTTGTGTGCCATGCGTTTTCAACGCTTATTTTCTCACCTTCGCATTGCGTAATTTTAAATTTGAGTCATGAACGCTTCTTCCTAGACCAACCGTCACATATTTTTATTGGCGCCCTAGGCCCTTTTTTAAGCATTTTCGCAATTTTTTGCGCATATCTTTCAAACTATATTCTAATGATTAATTCATACCCTATGCTTAATCTTGACTAATCGAAAATCTAAAACGCTAAGTACTAAAACGTTTTAACATGTTTTCATGTTAGGGCCCTGTTCTCAACTATTAGCTGGCCCCTTTTGGGCAGCCTATTATAACCCCTTAAAAACAGTCCGATTCACTAGCTTTTTTTTCTGACAACATCTTTGATCCTACAGCTATTACATGAACGACAAAAAAAATTTAGACTTCAACTACCATAAATTTTGAACATTAATCGCCTTCTTGGGGCCTTTGTTGCATCTTCTTTTAAAATGATCCGAATTCCTTTCAATTTTCTTTACCATAGTTCTGGCGTCCTCTGATTACTTTAAAATCTACAAAAAAGTGTCTTTATACCAAACTACATGCCACTTAAGTCCCTTCCCCCATGTTGCCCGGTACAAGGCCCCTTGAAGCTTTGCATCAGAAATTATTAATAAATTGCCCTTCTTAATCCGTCTTCATTTTTGGAACCATTTTTCCATTTAGTTATTCTCCTGTTTCTATATTACAGTTAAACTCCTGGGGCGCCTTAGTGTCCTGTAGGCCCCGATCGTGGGCCCCTTGAACTTTTTGTGTGCCATGCATTCTTATACCCTAATTTTCTCACCATCTCATTGCATAATTTTAAAATTGAGTCTTGGACTCTTCTCCCTAGACCAACACCCTCATATATTTATTGAGGTTCTAGGGCCCCTTTTTGAGCATTTACCCCATTTTAGCGCATTTCTTTAAAATACTATTTTAATGATTATTTCTTACCCTAGGATTAATTTGGACTAATTAAAGATCTAAAACGCTAGGTACTAAAACATTTAAACATGTTTTCATGTAGGGCCCTGCTCTCAACTATTAGCTAGACCCTTTTGTCCCCCTGTTATAGCTCCCTTAAAAATGGTCCGAACTTTTTTTCTAACAACTTCTTAGATTCTCCAGCTACTACATGAACGACAAAAAAAATTTTGCAAACTTCAGCTACCACCAATTTTGAATATTAATCGCCTTCTTGTCGCCTTTGTTGCAGCTTCTTTAAAAACTATCCTATTCTATTGCAATTTTCTTTAACATAGTTTTAGCGTCTTGCAGATACTTTAAAACCACTATAAAATTTCCTTATACCCAACTATATTCCAGTTAAAACCCTGGCACCCAGGGCTCGGTCTTTCTTTATACCTCAGCTACCACCATTTTCGAACATTAATCTCCTTTTTCAGCATCAACTTACGTCTAATCACTACAGCCGTAAATTAAAAATCGCTTTACTTTAAAGGTAGCTTCAGATAAGGGTTCATTCGTTTATTAAGAATTAGTAATTCATGAAATTTACAAGGGGAGGGGGCATCTTCCACCGCTTGGGGGCGCGTTATTTCCTCGGGTTTAAGGGCCCAATTTCAACAGGATTTGCTTCCTTCAACTTACATTACAATTCAGCTACTTTCTGTATCATTAAATTTTATCTTAGACTTCAGTTACCAACATTTTCTAACATTAATGGCGTATTCTTTTTTATTATTATTCTATGGGCTTGATTCCTACGAGGTTTGGCTCATTCAACAAGGTTTTCGATTGTCTCCGGCTCATGTGGGCACTTCCGGTAAATGACACCATAGGTAGCGGGGATCTAGATTATAGGTTCGTTCGGAAAGAAGTTTGATGGGAAAACACTAGACGCTGCGGAAGGCAATGGAGCCTCCGAAATTAGGTTCATTTAAAAGAATTTCCAAAAATATAAAATCATATAAACTTAAGTTTTGTTTACGATTATTATTTACAAATCCTGGGCTACGTCGGGCGGTTCTGCTAGTTTATTAAAAAGAAAAAAAAGCCATTTATATATTGTAATATACAAACGGAAGTAAAATGTATGTCAAAACAATAATAATGTACATATATAAATAAAATGTTCATATACGAGTACTGTAGAACCTCTTTTATACGAAACTCGATTAACCGAAACTCTCGGTTAAATGAAATCCATTTTAAAGCTTTTTTCTTCTTTTTTACTATCACATTTTTTTGTGTGCGAAATCCATTTTGAAAGCCGTTTTATTTATTTATTTTTAAACTATCATATTCTTTGTGTGCAAGCTGGCCTTTTCGAACTATGAGTATATATAAATATTTACTATCCTCTTTCTTAGAGTTCCCTTGAATTGAACTCGATCTCCCGTAAGTTGCGGAGTGGAACGAAGAAAACGAATAAATTAGCAATTATGAAGCTTTTGAATGTTTTGCAAAAGATTTGGCATGACAGGAGCATCAGAAAGACTGTGATACTGGTGAACGAATAACTTAAATAAACTCCGTGATAGATCTCCAAAGCAAAGGCAATCGAAACTGCGACAAACAAAAAAATTTTTTAAACTCTTTTGATCTTAAAATTAAATCATTCTCGATTATCCGAAAATTTCGATTTTCTGAAAGATGTTGGGTCCCAATTACTTCGGATAATTGAGGCTCTACTGTATATACAAAAGCAAACAAGAAAAAAATTTCATGAGGTTCGTTTTCAGAGCTCTTTATAACATTTGGCAATAATCTCATTTTTTTTTACTCCCGAATTGAGCCAAGCCTTAACAAAAACGCCAAGGCCCATTATAATACAAAAGTACCTATATTTTCATTCGCAAAGATTGATAAATAGAAAATTATGTGAAAAATAAGTTTATGAATTACAATATTTCGTAATTACATTTTATAGGTATTGACAAATTATAGACGTATTTTTAATATTTCACGTACGTTTCACGAAACTTATTGCTATCTTTAACATACGGCCTACATGAATTGATGAAATGTGCGGTTAAATTTCGCTCTATTTTGTTTTAAAAGTTTAAAGTTGCTATGCACTTTCGATCAAACTGTTTAGAGAATAACAAATTATTTTATAAAGTTTCATAACGTTATCATTTTTCATGATATACGTGTTCTTAAGACTGGAAGCTTATTCTTCAGACATAAAATATTATGTTGCTATAAAATATGGATAAGCATCATTTATCAAAAACGTTAAATGTTTAACTGTCTTATTTGTGAGTAGAATTCAAATGAATTCTAAGTAAAATGTATGTTTTTTAAATATTTTTATGAAGGATATGAATAAACGATTGTATTTTTGATGTCCAGAAATGCAACTTGAGTATATTATTTGTTTAAAACTAACTTCGTCTTTTATGTGATTTGTGCTTGTTTAGTGAATGACATATTGGTTAAGAAATAAAGTCAATATTATATGTAAGATGTAAAATAAGATATGTTTATATTTTTAATTAACTATATTTTAAATAATGTAATAATATCGTTTGATAAAATATAAAAATCCATAACATCTTAATTTAATATTAAAGTGTTAGGTAAATTTAAAAAAATTAAAGAATTGGTTAAATTAGCTACTCATTTATTTTAACAGCAACTGCTTTTTCAGAATTTTATTTGAAATCGTTTGGGAAGTAATGAATGCTGATAAATTTTAGAATTTTTATTTATCTAACATTTTTCATTTTACATCTTAAGTTTCAAAAACTTATTCAGAAATATAATGTGTATAAAATATATGTAATTTTTGTGATAATATTTATTTGAAAAACACAAAATAGAGGTTAAATGCTTCGTAAATTTATTCTAATATTTTTTGTTTGTTTAAAATTTTATTAATCTGTTTTGAAAATAAAATTTCCTGATATATAAGAAATTGCTGTGTTATTTTCATTCTCCAAACAATACTTTAAACATTCAGATCGAATTTTTCTAAAGCGATATATTGTGCTGTTCGTAGGTGTGGATTACTATCGTTTTATAAAAGACTTGTATCTTTAACTTTCTGATTTATGACTGAAACACAAAGAAGTTCTAAAGAAATCACTTTTTTTAAGTATATACGAAAATGTAAATACCGAATTATAATTTTAATGGCGAGAGAAAAAATTTAGTTTGTTATATATTTAAATTAACGAAAATCGCATTTACATTTCAAGGATTTATTTTAACAACATGTTGAGTTTTTAAATTTTTTCCACAAAATAGTTTAGAAACCAGTGCGTCCTTATACATTTTAGAAACTTGTCTGTCGTTATTTATTCATTTTTTTCATGTTACAAATTAATATTGGTAACTTTTTCAGATATACATAATCATGTTGTTAGAAAATATGGATATCCATAGTTTACTAAATATCTATATATAAATTAAAATTTCAAAAGTTAGTAGAAATTATAAACGGATCCTGAAAATGTTGCTCACTTTTTATTTATTTATCAAAATATGAATGGAGAACTATAAGTTTTTTTAGCGTCGTATGCAATTTTTGTAATAATATTTATTTCAGTTATTTAAAAGACGGGTTAAATGTTTCGTTAGTTTATTTTACCAGTTTCTCGTTGTTTAGAAATTTATGAAACTGTTCAGAAAATAAAATTTCTTGATATGTTGAAGAACGTGTTGGATTGTTTCCATTTTTCAAACAATACTCTAAAGTTTGAAGACGTATTTTTCTAAAGCAATATATTGTTGTATCATAAAGTGTGGATTACTATCGTTATTTAAAAAACCTGTATCTTTAAGTGTCTGACTTTGGAGTAGAATAGAAAGAAGTTCTGAGAAAATTATATCTTTTTAATATATTTATGAAAACTTGTATATTAAATTGTGTACACTCCACTAACATTAATATTAGTGGCGTAGTATACAAATTTAACTTATTACGTATTTAAATTAGAAAAAGAAATGTTCCATTTCAAGTTATTTTATCTTAACAGCACCAGGTTGTTTAACATTTTCATTGAGACTGATCAGAAAGCAATATTCCCTGATATATTTTAGAAAGTTTTATATCGCTGTCACTTTTAATAACACATCTTAATTTTTGTAGCTTATATTTCAGACTAAAAACATTTTGCTATAAAACATGGATAAGTGTAGTTAATAATTATAAAATGTAGGCCTTTAACTGTATTATTTTGGTTGACAATATAAACGAGTTCTCAAGAAAATACACTGGTCAGTTACACTGGAAGTTAACCCTTAAATGCCTGATTTTTCAAAAGTCATTGTAATAATGATTTTCGGCTTTCATTTTTTAAATAAATCATGGAAAAAATACTTTAAAAAATCATATTTTGTTTTAAGTATGGTTTACGGCTAAAAAACAGTTTGTTACTAATCGGCAATACTGGTCTTTAATTGAAAAAATAATTTTCCTTGATAGAATTCTATAATATTAAACACACAAGAATTTTAGGAACTATAATAAGAAATAAATTTTATTTGCTCGCTGCCGAACAAAATAGGTTATTTCGCAAGCTCCTAAACAAAACAAAAAGAGCAAGTAGCAACAATTGAAAAAATAAATCTATCTTTATTCTTAAAAAGCACAAGTGTTGGCATCTACATGTTGAAAATCGATTTAATAATATTTTCTGAATGTATTTTATTGGCAACATTAGGCATTATAGCTTCAATATTATTCTAATGGCATTTTAGAGCCTAAATTGGGTATGTTGCCGAAAAGCAACACCCGGCATTTAAGGGTTAACAGCCGGTTCGAAAGTCAAACTACCTTTAATAAAAAAAATCCGCAACCAAAATCGAAAAAGCAGAAAATAGCCATATTACATATCGAAAAAAAAAAAGTTTAAAAAATTTTAATTTAAACAAGAAATCTGAAAGCAACTTACCCATAGGTTTAACATTAGCTAACGGGTGTTTTCAAATCAATAAAGAACCTCCTTAAGGAACGTTTCTTCTAATATTGAAGGAATATAATGAAGGATGGCGTCATCCATTGTTTGCAATGACTGCGATTTCAAGCATTTTTTTTTTTTAATTCATGCATTTGTATTTCTTCAAGCATTGTTTTGTGCTTTCATCATAAAAAGCCCGATTTCTTTCCCATCCGTCTATTGAAAAGCGCATATTTTTTATCTTTATATTTGTTTACGAAATATTAATATTTTTTATTGTACCTGACTTTTCGATCACCAGGTATTTCAATAAGTATTCTGTCATTATTATATTTTTTCATGATCTCAAAAGGGGTAGATTATTTTGCTATAATTATATAGTGTGTTTAGAAAGAAGTGAATAAATATCGCTTATCAAAAAAATTATGTCTGATGGTAAGGAGAACACAAACGAGGTCTATGAATTAGTTTCGCACTTTTTATCTATTCGTTGAAATAAAAATACAGCAATAAACTTTTATGGGTAAGCTATGCAACTTTTGACATGTTATTTATTTATATATCTGAAAAGATAAGATATATTTGATATTAATTTTTTTTAAGAGATTCGAGAATTTTGCAAAGTCTATTAAAGTGTCATCAGAGTAAAATTATCTGGCATATTTAGAAATTTTACCTTATTATCATTTTTAAAAATACATTCCCAAACTAAGTAGTAAATACTCAAGGTATTAAATATGCCTTTGTTGGAAAACATAAGTAAGTTTTTTCCATCAAAACTTTATATCTTTAAATTCTTCTTTTTGAGTAGAATTTAATCAAATTCAAAGGGAAATGTCCCAAACTACACAATATGAACTATAAGAAGTTCTCTGTTTGCTTAAAATATGACAGATAATAATAATACAGATGTTACAAGTTTAAAATATACATTTTATATAAATTTACTAGTACTTTCTTTTTACTGCTTTTAACTGTTAGTACTTTATATCTTTAAATTCTCCTTTTTGAGTAGAATGTAATCAAATTCAAAGGGAAACGTCACAAACTACACAATATAATATACAAGAAGTTATCTGTTTGCTTAAAAGTTTACAGATAATAATAATACAGATGTTACAAGTTTGAAATATACATTTTATTTAAATTTACTAGTACTTTCAATCTCAATACCGCAGTCATCGTCAGGGAATATTTTCATTAATTGCTGTTCTATTAAGTTCAAATACATCACTTCGTTTGAAATGTGAGAGTGTATAATTCTTAGCGTAGCAGGAAGCAGAAGTAGTGGTGCCTTAGATTAAACATTTGTAGGGGGAAAATATCTCACTGCCATAATTCAATGTTTGTCTTTCTTTTTGCCTCTCTCTCCGTGCTCTAACTCTCACAAAAACTAGTTGGATGTGCCAATCCCAAAAATTTCTCCTATCTCATATATTTTTAAATTCCAAATGTCTGTTATAAATGTCAGTATTTCATTTTTATTAGTTTAATACTATATCAACTTTGACTTTCATCTTAAATTTCTGTTTCAGACAATTAATCGGAGTAAAAACGAATTAATCTCGATCATGATATTTATTAAAATCAATAGTTTTCCGTTATTCTGTTGTATATCAGCTGTTCCCAAATAGTCGGCTTATCGAGATGGGAAGTACCCGTCTCTTGATGCACCGACGGTGTACAACAAAACTACCGAAAACCGAGAAAATTGCACAAAAGTCACTATTATAATGCCCCCTTACGGAGGAATATTTTCAAATTCAAGGAGGACCTTTTCGCCATGGCCAAAAACATACTAAAAAAATTTGGTTCAATTCTATGCATAACTTCCAACACTTTTCGACAGTACAATATTGAAATACTGCACATTTTAGTACGTCACCTTCATCACATACGTCACTTTGTACACATACGTCACTTTAATTTTTAAATATCTAGCTTGATCGTAGTAGAAGTGCTGCGGTTTTAAATTTGCGTAGAGGAGAATATTATATTCAGTTTCATTCATTTTAATAATATGAATATTCACTTTTAAGAAATATTTCATTTATGTACATATTTATAAAACAAAGAATAAAGCAGTATTCAGTTGTTAGAAAAAAATGGATAACTATTACTTTTCAAAAAGTTGTATTTGTCTGATTTTTGAATAGAATACCAATATGGCCTTTAGAAAATGTTTTTAATTATTATTATTATTATGTATACATTAAAAGAAAATTGCAGAAATAAAGTTTTAGGGATAAGATATTCAAATTTTGATACATTATTTACTTAAATATTTGAAAAGATATGGGGAATTTCGCATTAATTTATTTTAAGACAATCTGAAATTTTACAAAATTCCAATAATCTGTTAAGAAAGTAAAATTATCTGATATATTTTAGAGATTTTTACGTCCTTATCCTTCTTAAAAATACATTCTCTTTAACAATTTTACAGTTTATACTCCAGACATAAAGTATTGCTTTGTAAGAAAATATGAATAACTTCATTGTAAGAAAAATTTTATATCTTTAAAAGTCTGATTTGTGAGTAAGATTTAAATAAATTCTGGGGAAAATGTTCTATTTTATGTACGTACTTTTAAAACAAAGAATAAAGCAACATGGTGTTGTATTAAAAAAAAAGGATAACTGTCTCTTATCAAAAAGTTAAAACTGTCTGATTTTTGAGTAAATATACACAAAGTCTGTGGAAAATGTTCATGTGTTTTATTTATTAATTGAAAGATATATATATATATAAATAACATATCCATATTTTCGTGTAAAATATGCAAATTTTGGCACATTGTCTTTTTAAATATTAGAAAAGATATGTCAAAATTTGCATTAAATTATTTTAAGATCTTTTCGATGTTAAACATTTCCATTAAACTGCCAAGAAAGTAAAATCTTTCGATATATTTTAGATATTTTTTCCTGGTTATCATTTTTAAAAATACACTCTGAAACTCGCTAGTTTATACTTACAGACGCAAAATATTGCTTTGTCAGAAAATATGGATAACTATATTTTATTAAAATTATGATATATTTGAAAGTAGATTTTAAATGGATTCGGAGGAAAGTGTGCATTTTTGTATGGGTATTTATAAAACAGAAATAGAACAAATGTTTTTTTTTTTTTTTTTTTTTTTTTTTTTGAAAAACGGAAAAAAGAGATTTTTAGTAGAGAAAATTGTGTATATTGATAAAGTTCAAAATTATGTAAGTATTGGTCGTGCATAAAAATGTAATTATCACTATTTTAATTGTTAACGCATCAGGAAGGTACTTTTTAAATAAAAAACGTGCGGCAAAGGGCCAGTACAAAAATTTCTATTTCGTAATTTTTTCAGAAATAACGGATTTGGCGGAAATTAATATTAATATGAGGAAGATATATTTGAAACTTGTTTGCAGCCACAACTTTAACTCTAAAACTCACGGTTTAAGAATGATTTATTCTTCAACAATAAGAACAGATACAGGGTACTTAAGAACCTTTTTAAAAAATAAGTATTGTAGTGATTAATGAGAAAGCTTTTAAAATCCTGATGCAATGTGATAATTCATGAGTTAATTTTAAGAAAAATTGATAGCGTTTAATTTTTATATGAAATTATTAGCATAGAGAAATTATTCACTAACACATTTTCTTAAGGGTCTCAGGACTCTTAAAAATGGAAAAAAATGAAATAAAAAGAGGTTTTAAAACACAATTTTTATTGCGATGAAATCCATATGTTATGTTCTTTCATTTTATGTATCTAAAAAATTGCAAGAGGCAGAATTATCATCTATAGGGTACTCCAAATAGTTGGAAATTTCACGAGCTGAAAATTGGTATAACAGCTTACACGCAGGATTACAAAATAAATATTGCAACTCGAATGAAAATTTTGGTGCCCACTTATACTTCAGATTGCAATAATTACGCTGAACCTAAATAAATTTGTATTTAAAGCATTTTTATATTTTTAATACAAAGTTGTATTTAACTAATACAAAATTTTCAAATTTTCAACAGTACAATTCCCTAAGAAATATCCTTTTGAATAAGAAAAAGGAAATTTTAGGTTCAGTTTATACAGACTAACATGAAACACATGTTTTGAAAATTTTATGAAAAAATATTCAGAGGTTTTTGAGATATCTTGCGCGTTATTCCCAAAAACATCATTTGAAGAAAAATTACTTTAAACTTTCTGAAACGCCGCTTCAGCTATTGAGCAGGTATAATTCCAAAAGCCATAACTTCTGTTCTAATGGGAGTTTCAAAGAAACAATTATGCGGAAATGTTCAGAAAAGTTGGGAGTTTAACATCTAAACAAGTTGGATGTGTCAATCCCAAAACTTTCTTCTATCTTATCCATCTTAATATTTCATAAAGTAGTTACACATGTTAATGCTTCAATATTATTAGTTCAATACCATACCAACTTTCATTTTCTTCTTAAATTTCTGCTTCAGTCAATTAAACGGGCTAAAAACGAGTAAATCTATATCATGATATTTGTTAAAATTAATAGTTTTTCCTTATTCTGTTGTTATCTGCTGTTTGCGAATAGCCGGCTTAGCAGGAAGCGAGTTCCCGCCGCAGCTCGAGCCGCCGATGGACAATAGAACTACGACAAATCAAGAAAAGTATACAAAAATCGATATCACAGAGCCTCTTTGCCGCGCAATATTTCCAAATTCAAGGAGGACCTGTAGGCCATATCCAAAATTATGCACAAAAATTTGGTTCAATTGTATGCATAACTTTATACACATTTCGAGGGTACAATAAAGAAAATGGCATAAACATCGCTATTACAGCGCCCCCTTCCGGCAGATTTTTTCAAATTCAGGGAGGATTTGCTTGCCATAGCAAGAAATATACACAAAAAATTTGGTTCAATTCTATTCATAACTTCATACACTTATTGATGGTACAATAATGAAAAAGGCGCAGACATCGCAATTATAGCGCCCCCTTCTAGCACAATTTTATCAAGATCAGGGAGGACCTACCGACCATAGCATTACACATAAAAAAAAAATTGGTTCAATTCTATGCATAATTTTATACAGTTTTCGATGGTACAATAATGAAAATGGCACAGACATCGCTATTACAGCGCCCCCTTACGGAAGATTTTTTTTCAAATTCAGAGAGGACTTACATGCCACAGCCAGAAACATGCACAAAAAAATTTGTTCAGTTATATGTATAACTTCATACACTTTTCGATGGTACAATAATGAAAATTGTACAGGCATCGGAATTATAGCGCCCCCTTCTGACGGAATTTTTCTAAATTCAGGGAGGACCTTCGTTCCATGACCCACAGCAAACACAAAAAAATTGATTTAATTCTATGCATAACTTCATACACTTTTCGATGTTACAATATTCAAAATGGCACAAAAATCGCTATTACAGCGCCCCCTACCGGCCAATTTTTTCCGAATTAGTGAAGGAACTGCTTGTCATAACCGAGAACTTAAAAAAATTTTTGGTTCAATTCTATGCATAACTTCATACACTTTTCGATGGTACAATATTCAAAATCCCACAAAAATCACTATTACAGCGCCCCCTACCGGTGAATTTTTCCCAAATTCAGGGAGGACTTGCTTTCCATAGCCGAAAACTTAAAATAAAAATTTGGTTCAATTCTATGCATAACTTCTTACACTTTTGTATGGTACAATATTCAAAATCACACAAAAATCGCTATTACAGCACCCCTACCGGCGATTTTTTTTCGAAATTCAAGGATGATCTGCTTGCCATAGCCAAAAACTTAAAATAAAAATTTGGTTCAATTCTATGCATAACTTCATACACTTTTTGATGGTACAATGGCGACAGACAGACGGACACACGGACAGACAGACATTTTCTATAAACATGTTTTTGGGGATCTCTGACCCCTAAATGTGTAAATCCGTCGAAAACCGGAAGTCGAAAAAAATTTCGATTGCAATACTTTCTCCTATTGAAGATACAATAAAGTAAAAAATTAAAACTTCGAAAATTTTGAAGTTTTAAAAGTCCTGAGACCTCTTAAACATTAAAACAAACCTTTCTTCTAATAAACGGAGTGCCTTTTGTCCTAAATGATATGAATTTTTTGGGTCGATTAAAAGCAATGCAACAGTGTCACTTTACAACTTTCGCTGGAAAGACGTGCACTTATGTTGTTTTTTCAAATTCACACCGGAAATTTAGAAAGAAGAAATTTCACTTTATGTGTTTCTAAACATCTCTCATTAAATGCAATATTAAATACAATTCTTTATTTCTGGTATGATCTCAAAATTTCTCACTAAAGATAGACGCCAAACTGGCAACCCTTGTTGACATCGCGTAGATCCTAAGTGTTGTAAATTTAATCTTTCATGAAACAAAAGACAATTCTTTCTTCACATTGGAAAATATAATATGACCACAGATGAAAATTTACAATAGAATCTTCCTAGTTACCCACGACTTTAAAAAGCGCTATTTAACTTTTTGAAATACATTTTTTTAGATTTACAGAAGTATTTATAAAAGAGATGATTCTTTTGCTACAACTGCTTTTCGAAAACAATTTCGAAAAGTTTTCGTTGTGTAGTAATTAATTTTCTGAACCTGAAATATCGGTTTTTAGTATGCTATGAATTCTTAAGTAAACATTCTTATTAGTGTTCTATGGAAACAAGATTTTAAGACAGAGACCGAATTTTAGTTACCTTCTTTGATCTCGGATGAAAACGAAAACGAAACTGTATTAAAAATAAATTTAATTTAATTAATACAAACATATATGTATTTATATATTATAATTATTAATTTATTATATGTATATAGAAATAAATTTCTATATACGTATGTGCTCATACGTATTTGTGTATATGTGCGAGTATAAGTTAAAAATAAACTTAAATAATAATAAAACTTTCATATTTTATTACTTTATAACAACAAAATCCTAGCCATTTATCAATAATTAATTAACAATGTAGTTAAAGTGAAGAAAAAAATGAAATAATGAATATTTATTTTTTAACTATACAAAAATTTTCAGTTTTTTTTTTTTTTACATTGAAATTAATTGAAATAACCTGTTTAGAAGTTTTTCTCCCTCTGGCCTCTCAAGAAAACATTCTAATTAAAAATAATGTAACGTGCTACATTCAAAACCTTTGTATATAATAGTGAGGAAAATTGCATCTACTTTGCTTTTATAGTCTCAAAAGCAGACATACAGATATAGATTAATGCGATTTAAATAATAGCTGCACGGAAACTGCAGAGTATAAAAAATTCATTAAAGGTTAATTTTATTTAAAATGGAATTAATAAAAAAATATTAATTGAAATTATACAATTAAATTTTTTTTTATAAAAAGTACAAAAAGATTAAAAACAATTTAATTTTAAAGGAGCCAATTTAATAAATATTAGATTCCTATCTTTTGCTCCCTATTATGTGAATATATACAGGCCGCTCTTTGAGAACAGGTGTGCCATTTGTTAGAGGCTAAGTGGCAGTAACCTCCTCAAGGAATGTGATAATTAAAAATGTACCAATATTCATATGTCAAACTAAAACTGAACAAAATGGAAAGTAATGTCAAATTTGACTTAAACGGGAACGTTAGCATTAAAATCAACATTTTAAGGCCTCAATAATTATAAATTGCATTTGCATTCCAACATTCTCAAGCTAAGACATGTTTAACATTATTATGAATTTTAACTAATGAAAAAAATATATGGGAGAATAAAACTGTATCAATCTCTTCTCATGTATTCAGAACAACATCAAAATAAATGTTTGGTCACTTCAACCTCCCCACCCCCCTCTAAGATAGATTTGAATTACAGCCTCGGTTTGAAAACTTTAATTCCTAGTAAGCTAAAACTTCTGATTTTCATATGACATAAAATGTAAATAATTCACTAGTAATGCAGAATGGTTTCCTAATTATATGAATTTCGCCTAATTAAAACATGTTTTACGTATACATGTCACATTTTAACTCATTTATGCCTAGCGTCCCATTTTGGAGATGCTCTGAATTTTAACCCCTTGAGGGGCAAGCAATTACGTTTGTGAAATGCTGAATTCCCACCGGAAACTTTGAAAAATTCTATTTCAAAATAAGTAAAAGCAATTTTACGGCTTTTTTCCACCATAGTTAGAAAAGTAAAATTTAATAAAATTTTTCTGGTGTAAAACTTCATTAATCATAGGTGGTATATAATATATACCGGTGCCCCTCAAGGGGTTAATAAATTTGTATAGTCTTCTTTATAATATGGAAATTGTATGAAATAATTATCTATAAATGTCTTTATCTGTTTCCGAAAGATAACAGCATAAGATGGATATTTATTTTCTTAAATGAAGGCTTGTTTCGGAGTTGATTTGATTAGATTATCGGAGCCTACGCTTGATTATGAGGTTTTTAGCTTCGCTTCACTTGGCGTCTTTTTTCGGAGTTTATAGATTTTTCATTTTTCAAGATGGCAAAATGTAAAAAATAAGTTTATTTGTGTTTTTTCTATCAAGGATCCAAATAAATTAGTCATAACCTTAACTTGTAGACTTCTTTGAAATACGTATTTCTTTAAATTGTGAAATCACATGTTCAAGCCTACTTTTTATGAATTTTCGTAACGTGCAAAATATAGGACGCTTAGCATGAATAATATTTGTATTAGCCATTTAAGGGGCAGTTATTTATGTTTAGCCCTTTTTAAGATGATTATGAGATAAATTGTTTTTAAGCATCAAATACGATTATTCTTATTATATTATTAATAATACTTTTAATGTTATCAGTCTCTGAAAGAAAATAATTATATTTTTTTAGTAGTTCATAAAAATACGAATTATATATACGAATTGTATGTAATGTACAATTTAAAAGCTTATTTTATATAAATTTTGACAAAACTTATAATTATGCATATTATACTAATACAAATATTATGCATATTTCCATATTTAGTGCGTTTACATTTTATCAAATAAATAAATAAATAAAATATTGCAAATTTTTTTAGTACTTCTACTAGTAATTTCGTATCATTTTAAAGTAATTTTACCAACAAATTTGAGAAAACAAAAATTCAGACACAAATGGGTAAACTTTTATAATTACTTTTGTAAATGAGCATCGGCTTTTTTATTCTCTACTTTTAATAGAAAACTTTCTTTCGTTATAGCGCATTAGAAACACTTCTGTGGTATTCAAACTAAAGATTTTCTATCACAATTAAATCTGCAGATTTTTATGATCACGTGGAAAGCGTTTTCAAAGTCTAGTTATATCTACATTTCTTATAATTTGCACTGGCATCTTCAGTCCCTGATAACTGATAATTACAAATTGTGAAGTTCATACCAGTAAAGAAGCAGTACCTTATCTGAGCAGATGGAGCTCAAATCGGTCAGTAATGCTTAAAATTCCTAAATTAAGAGACACGATTTTAGGAGTTTCTGTCTCAGCCGAATATTTGGCGGTATTTTCGCCGAAATTAAGATTTTGGGCCCATAACGGAACAGAATATTCGGTCGAAAATTACTTCTTATGTTCAACAAACATATTCTAAAGACAGAAATGATAAATTAACGGCATTAGCATTGGCATATAATTTATATTATTTTGGTATTATTGTAAGAATAAATTCCGTTTTGAAGCTGAAAATATTTATTTGGGAATTTATTGCATCGTAAAAACCGACATTCCAGATTAAGGGGTCTCAGGACTCTTAAAGCTTTAAAATTTTCGAAATTTTAATTTTTTTAGATGTTAAACTCCTACCCTTTCTGAACATTTTGATATAATTGTTTCCTTGAAATTCCTATTAGAACTGAAGTTATGGCTTTTACATTTATACACGTTCAATAGCTGAAGCGTCGTTTCGGAAACTTTGAAGCCATTTTCCTCCAAATAACGTTTTTGAGCATAACGCGCACGTTATTTCAAAAACTTATGAATATTTTTGGAACACATGTCATAAGTTCCCCCCGGCCGCCATCTTGGAATTCTTGGCGTGAAAACCCCTTTTCCGCCAAGTAGTAAATGTCGCCAAGCACCGATTTATACGCATGTTTTGGGTTAACGAAAATAAAATGTAAATAATAAACAAAATTCGCTAAACTGGCAATCAGTAATCCTTGTATGAGCGCTTCGCGCACATTTACCGAAAAAAAACACCGCCGAATTCAGCATTTCTCGCGGAGTAGCATTCTCAAAATTCAGCAGTTCTCGTTTTGTAGCAATCTCAAAATGTAAAAAACTCTTAAAGCAGCAAAATATACATAAAAACAAAACTCCCTAAAGTGCTAATCAGCAATAGTTGTATGAGCGCTTCGAGCTCATTTACCGAAAAAAAAAAACATCGCCGAATTCAGCATTTTTCGCGGTATAGCATTCTTAAAATTCAGCAGTTTTCGTTTTGTAGCAATCTGAAAATGTAAAAAACTCTTAAAGCAACAAAAAATACATAAAATTATCAACATACTTTATCACACATCTGCTTTCTTGAAGCCTCCAGCGCAAAATGTCTCTCATAACACCGCCGTCATTTTCCAAAATAGGCTTAATACGCATTGACACGCTATAAACAAACCTCCCTTTCTTGTCAAAATTTCCTCATATTTCTTAATTCATATTTCTTAATCATATTTCTTAATAATATTTCTTAATAAAATATCTACTTCAGCAAGAGCGTTTAAACGGACTACAGAAACTATAGTCAATGAAATACATCCCATAAATTTAACATAAAAATAAAAAGACAACGATAGAACACGATACACGATATCAAAATACATGCACAAAATTCTAAGCTTCTCAGGGGTTGCCATAACACGACACGTCACACGGGGTTTCCATATCGAGTTTGTCATATCCGTAAACACCGCCAACACGCCAACAAAAAATAGCCAAACAATTCAAAAGAACAACAGCTGAGGGAAGATACGGCATCTATGCCATATTTTTTCATGAAATTTTCAAAACATATGTTTCATGTTAGTTTGTATAAACTGAACCTAAAATATCCTTTTTATTGTTCAAAACAATATTTTTTTAGGTGATTATACTGTTGAAATTTTCTTAGTTTTGCATTAGCTAAATAAAACTTTCTATTAAAAATATAAAAAAGCTTTAAATACAAATTTATTTAAGTTCAGGGTAATTATTGCAATCTGAAGTATATGTAGGCACCAAAAGTTTCATTCTAGTTGGAATACTTATTTTGTAATCGTGCGCGTAATCTGTTATGCCGATTTTTTGCTCGTCAAATTTCTAACAGTTTGGAGCCCCCTGCAAATGCTAATTCTGCATCTTATAATTTTTTAAATGCATGAAATGAAAGAACATACTTATATATTTTATTCCAATTAAAATTGTGTCTTAAAATCAAATACATTTTAAGATATTAAATGTTTAAAATGGTCTTTTTTTTCATTTTTTCCAATTTTAAGAGTCTTGAGACCCCTTAAGAAAATTGATTAATACACTATGAAAACTACTCGGAAAAGTTTCCGAAAGTCTGCGGCAGCGAAAAAAAATTGTAGTGAAAAACTGCTGATTTACATTTCGAAACTACAGTATACCCACTAATGTCCCTTGCCATCCTCTTAACTTCGGAACGGCTGCTGCTATATTCATAAAAGCGGTGTCTTGGTATAGTAAAGTAGTCATTCGCTACTGAATGAAACCACCATCTAATGAAAAGCTGCGGAGTTAGCATTCCTATTTCGAAAACTTCCGTTTTCGACCAAGGAAAAAATTGGTTTACAAAGTTTTAGAGCATCATCGACTTACAAAGAGATGGTCCGAGGTTAGTCTCACTGAATGCGATGAACATTTGTGTTTCGATAGAGTGTAGTTAGTATATAAATATATGACCGTCATAAAGCGCAACACCCAGGGGATTTTGAGAAAAGAAGTAGCAAAGTTTCAGCTACAGTTTATAATCGGATAAATTTCCTTCTTTTGCAAGTGACTCCGTGGCATAGTCGGCAGCATGCTGGATTTGAGTTTTTTTTTTTACCCGGTATCAAACCTGGCTCGGACTTGTTTGTCGAACGAAAATTTTTATCAATCATTTTCGAACCGCAATTGAAAAAATATGTATAATAATTAAAATTTACGAAAAATATGAATTAAATGTATGTTTTGTAGCATATAAGTGCATTTTTAACTACGAAATTTTGCATGTTTAACTGTATGATGAAAAAAATCGCATTCATTATATGTCTATAGACCAGAAATTTTTTGCTGTTATTTAAAATTATTTACAGTTATTTCAATGAATAATCTACTATTTTTCACAGAGAAATAAATTAAAACTCGTGATATAAATGCATAAATAATTAAATTACTTTAATTTTGATTCTATATGAAAGTATTTCGAATATTTCATGATCTTTTTAATACCCTTTTTAAAATTCTTAATATGACTTTTTTTATTTCGGATTTTTTATTTTGTAATTATTACCTATGTAATAACTATTTTCAGTAGTTAAATATTTTAGTATATTTTAGAGGTATCTCATTCGGTGAGACCAACCTCGGACACTCCCTTTGTTAATAAGAAAAGACACGTTGCGGACATTAATGCGAATAATAGAATGGTTAAAACGCGCATTTGTTTTGTTTTTTTTGTTGTTGTTGTTGTTTGTTTGTTTGTGTGTGTGTGTGATTTCGTACACTGTGGCTTCACGGAACTTGAACGGAAGGAGAAAAGATTATTTTCCGGACAAATGTGCATCCATATGTGCCTTCCAAACTGACGGGGAGAAGTTTGAAGATCTCAAATAGAGGTATGTTGTTATAACTAGTTGTTTTTTCTTCCTAAGATCGTTTTGTCACGTTGCAGTGTGGGAAATGACGAAAAAACAAATGCGCGTTTTAACCCTTCTGTTCTTCCCATTAATGTCCACAATGTGTCTTTTCGTATTAAATCGACGATGCTCTATAACTTTGTATTTCCCTTTTTTCACTATCTTTTTTCCGTTTTCAAGATAGGAATGCTAACTTCGCAATTTAACACCACGTGGCGCGTAGGCGGTTTCATTCAGTAGCGCAAGGCTTCTTTACTACAGCAGCAGCCGTTCTGAAGTTAAGAGGTTAACAAGGTACTTTAGTGGGCACACTGTATATCGGTTTGTGTGATTCGTAAAGACAAATAACGCTTTTCGGAAATGTGGATAAGTTGGAGGAGTGTATTGTATATTTTAGTAGATGGTTATATTGTATTTTTGTAAATTATGAAATATTTGTCTTTTTTCCTACTACAAATTGTTCGATAAAATAACACAAAATTTATATTAAAAATAGTGGTGCGAGACTTATAACCTTTTCAACTAATTCATAAAATTTTCAACATGCTAGGCATTTTTTTCTAATGTAAGTGGTTAAAAATGTATTCATGGACATACTAACTGAAACATTCCATATATGAAATTAGCTTTTTTTTCCATAAAAGATAAATTTTACAAAAAACCTTTCAGAAAAATAAATGACACTTATTCGCCATCATAAATCCAAATGCATTCTAATGAGGAATTTATGCGCTTGTTCTGCACTGACAATTTACTTCTAGAAGCTCCTTTATTATCTACTCGAACATTAAGGGACATGCCTTAAAATTCATTGAACGTAGCTATCCAAATAGTACAGTTCAGTTATTTTCACTTAGTAACTCATAATATTTTATAGCTCTTCGAGATTAGTATAAGTTACAGCTAATGACCTGGAAAGTACACCAGTATTAACGTATTATGCAATATCATTTTAATATATATATAAATGGTTTTATGTCAATAATTTGTTTCTCATTAAAACATAAATAAATGATACTAATTAACTAATCATACGGGAATTTCGATATTTTTATGTAATGAAAAATATTTAAAATGGACTTTTAAGCTTACTTTTTAATCTTAGGTGCTAAATATTTAATCCGATGTTATACATGTTTGGAAATTTTTTAGCAGAATTATATCGAAATATTTGCGTTATTTACATTTTAACTAAAGATTCAAATATAAATACATAGTGATAATTCGTTTATCGCAAATGAATTTTTGGTATTTCTACAAGTAAAAATATTTAAACTTGATTTTTTAATTTAGTTTTAATCATTGGTACCTGTAGAACAGCTAGCAAAATACCAATTTTGCACTATATTTTACAGGTTTGAAAACATTTTTTTAGCGAAATTATATGAAAATATTTGTGCTCTTTATATTTTAATCAAACGTTAAAATATATTCAAATAATACTAATTCACAAAACGTAAGTAAATGTGGCTATTTCTTCATAGAAAAGTATTTCAATGTAATTTTTTTAGTTTATTTTTTAATCAGTTGGTACTTAATATTTTGCCCAAAATTATCCAGGTTGGCAATTTTGTTTTGCAAAATTATATGAAAATATCTGCGCCATTTATGATTTAACTAAAAATTAAAATGTATATACTGATTTATTATTCTTAATAAAGTTTGATATTTCAAAAAAAAAAAAAAAAAAAAAAAAAAACTTTTTTTTTTTATTTTTTTTTTTTTTTTAAAGCATTGATACTAAATAATTTTCCCACTGTCATACAGCTTTTTAAAATTGTTTTTAGCAGAATTATATGTAAATATTTGATCTCTTTATATTTTAATCAACTATTAAAATATAATTCAATAATTCAATATTTATGTTTAAAAAAGAAATTTAACTCGATTTTTTTTAGATTTACTTTTTAATAATTTGCACTTAGAATTTTTTTCCAGCATTTTTTTTTTTTTTTTTTTTTTTTTTTTTTTTTGTAGATGTACATGGAAATATTTGCGCTTTTTGAATTTTACCTAAAGATAAATATATAAATAATAATTCTAAATCGGTAATTAAAAGGGAATTTTAATATTTTGGTAAGGAAAATTCTTTTTTTTTTAGTATATTTAATGACTGGTACTTTATATATATATATATATTGGGGAGGGGGCATTTATATTTAAATACGTGTTTTCCGTGAGAAAACAATAACCCTTACACTTATATGTGAACAGAAAAAAAATCACAGCTAGAAAGAAAAAATAAAACTGTTTATTCTACAAAAAATATTTTCTCTTAACGTGAAAAAAGGAAGTTGACTGTTAAAAAAGCAGAAAGTTGGGAAAAAAACACACACATTTTATCTCGTAAAATAAACTTTTTATTTATTGTCGTCCCAGCTGACAGATTTTCTGTCAAATTTATGGTGTTTTCTTTTTTATTTTAATCTTGTTCCATAGAAAATATTCTTGAAAAAAATGCACTTTTTAATCCGAATATTTCGTAAAACATTATTGATATAGAATAAACAGTCATTTATTCATTTTTTTTTATTTTACAGTATAAGCATTTCAGGGTTTTATGTAAGTACAATATGTCATGTGGTGAGAGTTTCTGGTGTGCCTAGTTTTGGATAATCACTAATTATTTAGGAAGAATAACAAGATCAAGCAATATTCATACTAAATGCTATACTCTATGTTATTTCAATTGACTTCTCAAGCACATATCTGTCCTCCCCTATTCATCCCCTCGATGTCATGGGAAAAAGTATATCGGTCAAATACGCTGTTACCATAGTTACTGACATAAGATCAGGACGGTGCCTAGTCAATTGAAATTACATATAGTATAGTTTAAGCATTGATACATGATAAATATTGAAATTTATATTCGGGTTCCAGGCACTTGGATTTTTAACATAAAACGGCGAAACACACTGGGGGGCCAACAAATTAGGAACATTTCTCACTCAAGCTTCAACTTATTCATGCTGCACGTGTAATGACTTTTCCTAATAAAAAGCGTTTCCCTGGTCAGAAAGACCAGACAATGTAACAATTCGCCTTTTCATAGATGAAAAAATGAGATTTGGTGACCTTAAAACTTAAACATTTTTATTGTGATTCCAGTGTCTCTCGAAACTACTAATTTCTTTTTGCGTTTCTCCTACAACAAAGTATTTTGTCTTCAAAGGATGGCAGTACAATATAAATGTATAAAATAGGAAAACATTTATAAAAATGATTCATTAAAATTTATTACTAATATAGGCATTGATTTGATTTGATTTGATCACGTGAGAGGGTTCAAACCAGGACCTAGTCTGCACAGCATATTATCTCTTCAGGTCACCTTTATTATTAAGATTTTAAAAAATAAAAACAATAAAAAAATACAATGTTCAGCAGGAGCTGTACCCGCCATTAAGCGCGACAAAGGGTGGGTTATAAATTAAGTTGGGTCAAGAAAAAAGAGTGATTACAAACTATGGTCAAAGACCAGATCGCCTATGGGGAAAAGTATTAACTGTCTCATAGTTTAAAATCCATTGAAGATTGATTAAATAGTAGTTTTTGTACATTACAAGTTACTCTTAAGTTATACACAAGTACATTCCATAGACACTGTGTCTACATGAAGACACCAGTGATATCAATCACACCTATGATACTATGAGACACCCAAATGCACACCTTGAATATTATAGGTGATATGAGCACACACCTGTTGAAATAAACTAGTAAATCTGCAGATCAGAAGCCTCAACGTCATCTTTGCAAGTCATTGTTTTTTAACACTCATTGCGTAATATTCAACTTCCTACAAATCGCTTTTTAAAGTTTTCAAATTACATAAATATTTATAAGCATACAAGATACTTCGTAAAGTTTCAGAAATTAAAAGTGTTAAACAAGTGGTTATACACTGATGTTCTGAAATTCTGATGAGCTACTTATTCTGGTAACTTTTTAAATCAAAAATTGCATTTCTTCAGGGGGGCTCTGCCCCCCTGAACCCCCCGTAGTCTATTTAAATTTACATTCGTAATTTTTTATTGATTGTGCGGATGGCTATAGTATATCTTAGATTTTTTTTACGCTGTGATTTATAAGGATAAACATAAGTTTTTTTTATAAATTAATAAAATTTAAATTTAAAATAAAATATTCATGTTAACCATACACAGACAATAAATCTTGAAGTGACGCCAAAAATGTAAACCTAAAATCCGCTACATTCGGAACAACACAACGACGTGCTTAAAAATACAATAATATTTTTAGTAATACAGTTTTTAATTCATAATACAATGAAGTGCTACCTTAGAATGCTTATTGCTTAAATATAAGCAGATCATTTTCATTTTACAGGAAAAATGCACGGATGAAGTCAAATAATTCGGTCCCTGTTCCACGTGCTTGTTTTGTTTGGGCCGAATGAGGGCATTTATATCTGAGCGAAAACGCACATCACATTGCAAACTGTTTTTACGGCATACTGCATCTCCATCTATCTCTTTCCTCCGTGAATAATAGTTAATTTTATTTTACCCAAGATCTTTTTATTCCAGCATCTTTTTTTTTTCGATAAATGACGTCTAATTCACCTGCTATGCGTACTTACTCAAAACTTTTCATCTTGTTATATTAAGAAATACTCGAGAGTTTTCTTTTTATTTCCAATATGCCGCCATATTAATTTTTCTATTCTTAATTTTATTTTTCATTTTCCTGTTTCACGACAAAACATTTCAATTGAAAATTGTTTAAAAGAAAATATTATTCCAGGTTTTGATTTTCTTGGCAACAACTAAAGAAATATTTGTAAATGTTATGGAAAAATGTTACGTTATTCTCTATGAAAATAATGAACTTTTGTATTTTTAAGCAAAATTTTTGAATAAAATAAATAAAATAAATGAAATATTACCTATTCTTATTTCTGGGCTAAAATCCATCTATATGCAAAGATACAAATACATTAATTCATCCGTTTTGACGCTGGCTTTACTCAAACATTATACACGCAATTATACTAATATTATTAGGACCAAATATGTTGCTAGGCAACAGATGAAAGAAAAGGAAAAAAATGAAATATGCATTATGTCAAATTGATAAAACAAAATCCTTTATGTTATTCGAAAACATGCATAAAATTCCCCCCAATATTATAAACCCAATTAAAAAATCTCGCAAATATATTGACAAAATTTTAAACTAATTGGAGTAATTAAATAATCTTATTTAAAAATTTCAGCATAAAAAATTTACCATTTAAATCCATTTTTCATATGAGCCATTTCTTTCAACAAATGAAAATCTGAAAATCGTCTGACTTGCCATAGACAAGCATTATAGAGAAAAATAAAATTTTCCATATTTCCCGAACGAATGAACCAAATTTAACCAAAAACTATACAGCTAAGTTCGGGTACCTCAACAATATGCCCAGGGAATTTCAAGCCGATCCGATGCTTTTTGCGGCAGTTATCGCGGAACAGACAGACAGACTAACAGAAACCAAAACTTTTCGTGTCTCCACAGTAAGAGCGCTTTTCCACTTAACGACACGACACCGATAAATCGTCCACGATTGTCGTTATCCGACACCGCTGCACGCAAAATGCATTCATTTCAGTTATCCGCTTTTCCACTGGACGATACGATGACGTTTTTGTCGTCATCGATTACACGATATCGGCCGCCGATAAATTCTGTCGTGGAACAGCCAACCTTCCTTTCAAATCGTCCGATAGAAAGCTACGACATATTTCTTGCAGTGTTTTGTTTACAAATCAACGTGCTTTTTTGTTTTTCTCGTGTGTGTGTTGGGTATGTTTAAATCATGGCTTAAAAATGTGTTCGTTAATAGAAGCAAGGCCCTGTTTTCAGGATAAAATGTACAGTTATGCAAACAAAATGATTCATGAAAGATGTTGGAAAGAAATACTCCAATTTTCAGACGAGGAACATAGAGCTGAAAGTCTGTTGGGGGAAAAGAAAGGTAAATAAATATTTTTTGAAACTCATTATTAAAGTATTATTAAAAAGTATTAAGTGTTGTACGTTAGTTAGCTATGTTCACCTTGTTTTCAAACCAACGCTATTGCTAAAATTTCGTAAACAAACTATTATTTAATAAACCAATATAGTTTAACAAGTGCTTGTAAACATTGTGCTGCAAAAATTGTGCTTTTATATTTCATTTATTGATTTCTATATAGTTAATAACTCAGTGTATTCATTTTTGGGTTAAAATTGCTTGATAGATGTTTTTCAAAAATGCATATATTACTTTTCCCCATGCCTTTTTGTCGCTATTATTTTCATTTTGAAACTATGCCTATTTTAGTTAAGCTTAAAGGCCAGTAAGTCCAGGATTTAAACAATATAAACAAGTGGAATTATTGGGAATCATAAACAACCTAGTATTTATTAAGCAATCACAGCAGTATTTTGATAATTTAAAAGAAAGTAATGAAATAAGTTTGTCCTTTTATAAAATCCATTTTTTTTTTCTCCTCAATATATATAGTAATATAAAGTAAACTTAGCTGGCAGTTGATAACTTTTTTCTCATTTTTATACAAATACACAACAGATGCTACACTATACCTATAGCAAAAATATTTTTGTCATTTTTTGCACGCTCGGTTTTCTTGGTACTTTTTTTATGGGGGCTTTGGCATAACCCAGTCTTCAGAAATTTTGTTGTTGTTAAACATAAATTTTTGTGAAAATAAAATATCAACTAAAGAAAATAATTCTATTTTTATATGATGTGTATTTATCCCTCAAAGTTACACATTTGTATTATATGACTTATGTTACTAATAAATTCATTCTCAAATATGTTTTAAATACTATCCCACATTGCAGAAATTGTTTGTGTGTTTGATACATTGATTATTTCATAAAGAATAAGGAAGATACTTGTAATTTGAGGTTTCAAGATGTAAATTAAGATTTGCTAGTCAGTGCGTCTGAAAATTTTGTTTTCATTGCTAAATTCAATCTCACTGTACATTTGCTATCATGCCAAGGCCCTTATCAGGGGTGTTGTATATATCCGCACACTTGGTTCCTATAAAAAGGAATGTATAAGGTTGTTTTGAGTTGAATCCTAGAACAAGCAAAACACTTGGCAACAATAAATTGCTTGCACTTGCAATATTACTTTGTTCAATATTTTTGATAATGTCTATTGTGGTGTGTTTGAGGAATTTTTTTTTTTTCTTGGATCATTTCATTTGGTTTCTTGAAACGGTTTTGTGGAAAAAATAATTGAGTGCAGTTGTTTTCTTTTTTTTTTTTTTTTTTTGTGAAAATATTTTTTTTTTTCATTTATTGGCAAGGGCGATACCTGTGACAGTTTGTTAAAGTTGTTTCTGTTAAATGTTTTTATATATTTACAATTTACCTAAGTTTATTGAATGACTTTTTTTTTTTTGGAAAGGGGAGGGGGGGGGGATACATGCATTAGTATTAGTGACCGTGGCTTGAAAGATTTCAGAGATTGCAAAGCGAGTTTGTTGCATTAAGTGTTTTTGCTTTCATGTATGTATAGTGTTTATACAACATGAATTAGTGACTGCGTCTTTAACGAATTTTGTTCATTTTCAGAATTGATGCCCGGCGAGTTTGCTGCAAGCTATGATGTTTTGTTTTTACTTTGTTTTCATGTGCACACAGTGCTCATACATGCATTGATCACCACGGTTTTAATGAGTTTCATTTTAGAGATTGAGAGTTTTTTCTTTTTTCTGATATAAACGCTATTGTTTTAATGCATTGTGTTGCATTAATGTTGTCACAGGATTTTTTGGGTTTAGGAGCCACTGATTTCTTCCAACTTTTGGGAATCAACGCAGTTTGTTGCATCCATGAATTTTTGTTACTGTTTGTTCTCATGTGCATGCAGTGCTTGCTCATACATGTGACTGCAGCTTGAACAAATTTTGTGCATTTTAGAGATCGCTGCACAAGTTTGCTGCATCCACTGATTTCACGTGCACATAGCACTCATATAATACTATGCATTAATTAATGACTGCAGCTTTAACATGTTTCATGCATCCTATTATTTCATTAATAATTTTGAAAATCCATGTTTATATTATAAAAGGTTATTCAGGACATCTAAAACGATTATAAAAATCCTAATATATTTTGATAATTTTAGAGTTTACAAGCACTTATTAAACTTGGTTAATTAAATAATTCGTTTGCCAAATTTTAGCAATAGCATTGGTTTGAAATGAAGTGACATATGCTTTTTAATAATAGTTTAATAATGAGTTTCATAAAATATTTACCTGTTTTTTTTTGTCCCATGGAAATTTTAAATTCATAGCCTAGAAATCTCAATATTTCTTTCCAACATCTTTTACGAATCACTTTGTTTTTATAATTAAGGCCTCTTTTATAAAAAAAAAAGGTACTTTTTGGTTAGCTGGATGCCAGTGTTATATATACATATTTATATACATACGTATATGTAAATATACATATATATACATATACACATACTGTATATACACACACACACATATATATATATATATATATATATATGTAAATATATATGTATGTATACATATATATGAATATATATAACACTGGTGCCCGGCTAACCGAAAAGTACCAAAAAAAAACAGGGCCTTGTTTCACACTCACATGAAAATTTAAAGCCATTGTTTAAATAAATTATGCAACATACATAAGAAAAAAAACACACATTTAAATTTAAGATTTAATTTAACACAAGAAATTTAATTTATTTTTCAATTAAAATAATATAAAATTACTAACACACTAGCAAATAAATATTTTAAAATGCTAACAACTAATAAGGGATAAATAATTTAATTTTATAGTTTTGTCATTTCCAAACTTTTATAGTTTAAATGAAGAAAGCATCAGAAATATGAATAATAATAAAAATATTTAAAACACTCAACAGACATTTTTTCCACCATATTTTTTTTCATTATGCATAACAGTTTATATACTTTTAGATAGTCATCTATTATTTCTGTTTTTTTTTTTTTAAAGAATATATATAAATTGCATAAAAATAATATTTTAGAGGAGCGGTTCCCAACCTGTGGTACGCGTACCCCTGGGGGAACGTGGCTGGCCTGCTGGGGGTACGGGAAAATAATATTCGTAATGGCAGAAATCACAAAAATGGTTAGAAATGACAATGTAATTATGTGGTTCATGGTCATCGATTTATTATATGGTTGTCATAAAAAGATAACTAATGCCCCCCCACCCCCCCCTTAATTCAGATAAATGGGTTTTTCATGCAGAAATATCTGATTTGCTCCAAATTTGGTATACCGGTTTTTTATGTTAAGGAGCTTCCCTGACTAGATTTAGAAGTCCATTACTTATGTATAAAGGGAGAAAAGGGGGGCAGCCCCCCCTCCCTTAATTTATATAAATGGGTTTTTCATGTAGAATTATTCGATTTGCTCCAAATTTGGCATACCAGTTTATTATGTTAAGGAGCTGCCTTGATTAAATTTGGAGGTTCATTAGTTACAAATAAAGGGAGAAAAGGGGGGCTAACCCCCCCATTATTATATAAATGGGTTTTTCATGTAGTATTATTCGATTTGCTCCAAATTTGGTATAACGGTTTATTATGTTAAGGAGCTTCCCTGATCAGATTTGGAGGTTAAGTACAAAGGGGGACTAGCCCCCCCCCCCCTTTAATTTAGATAAATGGGTTTTTCATGCAGAATTATTCGATTTGCTCCAAATTTTGTATACCAGTTTATTATGTTAAGGAGCTTCCCTGATCAGATATGGAGGTTCATTAGTTAAGTACAAAGGGGGACTATCCCCCCCCCCCCTTTAATTTAGATAAATGGGTTTTTCATGTAGAATTATTCGATTTGCTCCAAATTTTGTATACCAGTTTATTATGTTAAGGAGCTCCCTTGATTAGATTTGGAGGTTAAGTGTAAAGGTGGGAAGTTGGCTAGTCCCCCCCTTTAATTTAGATAAATGGGTTTTCCATACAGAATTATTCGATTTGCTTCAAATTTGATATACCAGTTTATTCTGATATGGCTTTCTTCATTTGATTTGGAGGTTCATTGGTTAAGTATTTAGTTTAATTTTTTTCTGGGTTCATTGTGATAAGGAGCTTTTCTGATTACATTTGAAGGTTCATTGGTTCTGCATAGGGAGAAATGGGGGAGCTAATACTCCGCCTAATTTAGCGAAATGTTTTTTTCAAGCATAATTATCTGATTTGGTTCAAATTTGGTATGCCAGTTTATTATGTTAAAGAGCTTCCCTGATTAGATTTGGAGGTTCATTGGTTAAGTATAAAGGGGGAAACGGGGGCTAATCCTTCATTTATTTTTCGAGGGGCATTATTTTCTGAAATAAGAGTATAATATACAATTAGTGTGAATAGTCTGTGAGCTCAATGCCATCAGTTTAACTGGGCAATATTCTTTTTATTAGAAATTTTTATTAGATAAAGTGAATAGTTGGGGAATAAAAATATGGGAACCTGGCCGGTATGTGTACAATTCATTTTTGAAACAGGAATTACCATTGCCCTGCAGTAATCATGCTGTGCATTCTTTTGCTGAGAATATAGCTGAATTTAAATATTCTGTAGATAATATTGCTTCTCTCAAAAAAATAATTTTCATCAATTCTAAATTTATTACAAAAAGTTTTTTAAACATTAATAAGGGCTGTCACAATTCTTATTTCAAGGTAATCTGTAAAATTATTAATTATTATACTATTATTTTTAGACTGCAACTTCACTATAATATTGTACAGTGTAATCTTTGTAAAACAAACTTTTAAATCATTCACGTTTTGCTTTAAGTTCAAATAAAAGGTTAAAAAAGAATGTAATTTCTAATAGCGGAGACATAATCATAATTCTATTAGAATAAAAGTTCTTTTTAAATTTGAAATAATTGCCAAGGTAAACCCTCTTCGGCATCAGCGCTGGTGAAGAAGTTGGCAAAACAAGTATGTGTGCCACGCTCCCTATTATACTGGGGAGCCATAGCAAAATGCGTGCGATTGTACCGCTATCTTGGAATGAAATGAAGATGAAAATTCAGGTTGTCGGGAAACGATATCGGTAAAGTGGAAAAGCAGTTTACTAGACGACACGATATCGTATTAATTTATCGTCCGGTTTAGTCCCTATCGTGTCGGTAAGTGGAAAAGCGCTCTAAGCCTTCACTGACGTTTCGGCAATAACACTGATACTCATATGGTGATGACTTACACCCACTGATGACACAGAGATGATCAAAACATAAATGATGGATACTGGAAAATAAAATGTAATGACTTGTTGATATATATGACTAGGATGATCTTTGATGATAACTAAAATTTCAGATGATATATACACACTTAAAGATTATTAAATCTTAAATTAAGCCAAGGACTTCAAGATTGTAAAGTGAGTTTGTATTGGATATTAATATATGAATAGTTTTTTCCTATTCATATGTGGAAGTTGATAAGTTTCGCAGTTAAGTGAATTGGCCGAGTGTTGGAAGATGAAGCCGTTTGCTCCACAGTTAACACATCTGTGTGCTGCCCTTTGGTTTTTAAGTGTTCAGCTTGAGGAGCGATGATTGCTTGCACTGTAGGTACAGACCATTTTGCATCTACAAAGGTCATTTTGTATTTTAAATAGTGATTTTGGGCGATTTCTTCTGTTTTTAAATTCGGACGTGTGGCCAAACTACCGCTTTTACGAAACTACCGAAAAACGAAACTACCGCTTTTAATAAATTTCAAAAGTTTATTTAAACTAATTATTATTTTTTATACAAACATGATTTTTAGCATTGTTAGTGCGCATTCTAAAAGAATATTAAATGTCTAAAGAATCTAAAAGAATATATAATTAAAAATATCTAATATAATTATCAATAGTCTTCATTTATTTTTTGTAACTCGGAAATGCCTGGTATATTCCCTTATACTTTATAAAGCCATTTTACAGTAGTCCCTTAACATTAGCGGATTTAATATTCGCGAATTTTGATTATGCGCGAAATAAATAAATAAAGATCATCTGAACTTGGCTATTCACGAATTTTGTTTTAAAAAAGAATATCTTTTTACAAAGTAAATTCGCTTTGTTTTACAAATTCCGTAAACTATTTGACACTGGACAGCTGTATTGTGCTGTATAGACTAAGTTCAGAAAACCCCTCCCTATTTTCATCCCCTTGGTCCGATTTTTCCCATTAACGAACTTGACGGAGATTTTATGCCCTTGATTATATGTATCAGTTTGGAAGAGAATTGTGCAGAATTGTGGAAGTTATCGTGTCCAGAAGAAAGTGATATATATATATATATATATATATATATATATATATATATAGTAAAGCGAGGAGACTCTGCGCACCTTTCAAAAGAATAATAATAAAAAAATCTAAATATTAATATTTTGCTAAACTATGCATGAATAATTTTGACTCCATTTGTTTTTTATGCATTTCCATTGTTATTTTGTTGTTATACTGTAAATTAATAGAACAGCAGTAATAAAACCAAGAAAACTATTTTGCGCAATCTCTCCTTACAGGGTAGGAGAGAACACGCACATGGGTAGGAGAGATTGCGCACATAGGTAGAAGAGATTGTTATTAATAATAACTACAATTAAATTGTTAACAAAAATAATTACACTTAATTGACATTTTGTGAGTAAATATTTTTGTATTAGGAGTGAATATTTCAACCAAATGTTTAAATAATAAATAAAAGAAATAATTTTAACAACAGTTAAAATTTTTAATTTAAAAAGATTAAAATATCAGAAAAAGCAAAACTTACCAAGATTACAAAAAAAAAAAAAAAAAAAAAAAAAAAAAAAAAAAAAAAAAAGCATTCACCTAGTAGATAACATGTTTAACTTGAAAATTACTTCATTTCGATTTCCACAGTTTCATTGTATTTTGTTTGCTAACCGAAGTTGTCGTCGTCCACAATCGATGCACATATTATTGTAAAACGTGCATCTTTCGTGCAATCACCTGCAACAAGCAATACATTGAATCCACTTAGTTGTCGAAATTGTCTCCTGGTACAGTTCCTGATACTCAGTGCACTGATCCTCATTGACCTTCGTTTTTTCTCCCTTGAGTTTTTTTATCCCACTTTTTGTAAAAGCACCTTATCTTCAGCCTTTTTTTTTTTTTTTTTTTGTAGTGGCATCCTTCTTAAATCTTTTTTCATATATATTTGGTGGATCAGTAACATTAGTTGCGCTCTGTTTCCTTTTGATTTCGATGGCATTACACTACTTGAAAAGGGGTGAAAACTTTTCCAAAACATTGCTTTAGAAAATTTATTTTAGTTAACAAAATTAATTTATTAGCAAATTAATTGCTCATAAATTAAATATATATATATATATATATATTTAATTAATTAAATTATTAACAAATATATTATTAATTTATTAACAAAAATAATTACATAAAATTTATTTAATAACAACTGTATTATTAATTTAATAATAAAATTTTTATTTGCAAAAGTATTTTTTTTTTTGCAAATTAATTTATTGCCAAATTTAGTTTTGATAAATATGTGTTTTTCCGAAATTATTTCAAAATTGATTCATTCATATGTTTTACGCGTAATTTGCAATTCATACAAATTTATCAATAAGCTGTGTTATCTGTCCTAGCACTTAAACTTATGGGGAAATGCGCCATCTCTCCTAAGTAGCAGACGCACAAACTCTCCTATTTTGGTAGGAGAGATTGCGCGGTCTTTTATTTAAATACGGCCACTTCTAAAATGAATTTCTGGTATTCGCATACTTAGTCCAGGTTAGTAGTTTATAAGAAATTGTTTAAGTTCAAAATATTTTGGATTATTGACGCTCTATAAAAATTCTGACGAACAGTTATGAAAATTCAAGCACTTACTTTGGAAAAATTACCAAAATAGCACTGCTTTATCCAAGACGCTTGGAACAATAAATATGCACATTCATGTAGACACTGCACTAATGCTGCTGTACAACTACCTGAAGTCGCTGGGCGCTCACTCTACTCCTTCCCGTCGAATCTCTTTGTGCGCAATCTCTCCTACCGCGCGAACTCTCCTCGTTTTACTATATATATATAAAGTTTTTTACTGAGGGTGGTTTTGGGTTCTAGGGATCATGATCGGTGTAGATCTGCAAAACTTTTCAGAAATTCCAACATAGGGGATAATGTAATATTTAGTAATTCATACGAAATCTACCTAATACTTGTAATAATCTTACAGATTTTTTAAGGCCCTGTAGCTCAGTAGTGCTCAAGCACAAACTGTCCCTGCACAAACTTTTATAACTTTTCATCGAGATTTCAATAGAAGTTTGGTTTCTTTTAATTTAAAAATAACAGTTATATGCAAAATAATGTATTATTATATCTAATATACTATGTTTTGTCAAATCCCAGTTTTAAATCTTCTTTTAAAGAATAATATTCTATAAAATAATCTATATACTTATACAGTTTTCATTAATTACAGCAATAATTAATTGGGAGCCGAAATATCAAAAGTATATTTAAAAGAAAAATGCTGCTTTAATGCGCGTTGCATTTGTTCTAGCGAACCACATGTATTAAAAGAAAGAAACAACAGATGGGACAAGTCTATTGATATGGGAAAAGTGCATTGCTTGACGCTATTTACTACGAGATAATAAATTATATTCCAAGCGTAAGAAAGCGTTTCATGGTTAGATTAATAACAGAAGCTTCTGGCTCTTCATAAAATTATTCATGTAGAATAGTGTATTTCAGAAAGGAAGAAATATGTTTATTATTTAAATATGGAAGAAAGGCATTAAAATATAATTTATTTAACACATCAGCTGAAATGGGGGTTAAAATTAAAACATCAGCACACTACTTCATTTTATTTAACTATTTGATGACCGAATAAAATTCATGCCGAATTTGTTTCAGGGAAAATTTGTTTCAGGGGTTTTTCAGATAAACGTACTGTGCACCGCAATACACTGTGTTTAAAACGAAACACACGTGAAGACAAGTATGATGTTAAATAACAATGTTTGTTAGGAATCTTATAAATAAATTAATGTTTTAAATGAATAGCTTTTTTCAATTTTTTATTGTTTGCATAAAGCTGCTATATCATGCTTTACATAAAGCCGCTGTATGAACATGCGTTTTAGTGAACATTAAGATTGTACCTGGATAGCTTAATTCTCACACTCTTCCCTATTCAATCTCGAGAGTGTGCCTGTTTTTAAGTGCGTTCGTTATCTTATAAATATATATGTAGCAACTATAATCGTCGTCTGGTCCGCCCATCTGTGTGTCTGTCCGTCTTTCCGCATATAATAACGCAAAAACTACCCAACCAAATGGTTTGGAATTTAATATATATAATCGTTGCAGAATTTTGTCGAGTCATTTCACATTTTATGAAAATAGAATCAAAACTTAGAAAGATATTAATAAAAGTTTTCAACATTCTATTATATTCTATCATACGTAGTTAATTCAATGATATTCCATGATAGGTAATGATTCTAGTTACCGGGGTAATGAGTCTTATTTAAGATGGAGTTCTATTATTTCCATATTACTGAATTTAATATATATATAATCGTAATAAATTTCGTATTCATGCATTTTTGCAACAGTTGTTGCACCAAGATCTTAATATTTATAAAACAAGTTATAGAACAAACGCACTTCATTTGTCACGTTTGACTTAAAATTTCCAACTTGTTTTGTTCTGTAACTTATAAAAACATTGCTACAAGCCAAGTTCATGTATTGGTTTCTTTTTTATGAATTAATGACAGTGTTGATATTTAATCAGCACCTGTTGTAATAAAAAGACCTCATTATAATTTTTCAAACTTCCTCGCACCCTTTAGGATTTCTACACTTCGAGGTTCTGTCGTTGTATGCGATGTTCGCTAAGTTTCGTTTGAATTTACGAGTCGTAAGACATCAACGTAAAAGAAAAGTTCGGATTCAATTCGAATGAAACATTTCTTGCACTAGATTCATAGCATTTCTAAAAGACAGCAAGGATGTCTAATAAATATTGTTTCAATTTTAAATAAAAGCTATCTTGCAAAATAACATATGCTGTTTAAGAAAACAAATGAAGACAGCCTAATATAGAACTTCTGCTCTTCAGTGTTCTATAACAGCTTGGAATAATTGTAGAAGCTACAGTTTGGAATATAGCTTTTTTAAAAAGTCAACAAAATATGAATTTGAATTTAACTCTTAACCGGAAACGTGAAAATTCCATGCACAAACAGAACACTTAATAATTTACCTAATAGTGAACTTAAACATTTAAGCTTTAATATTAATGCATTAACAGGACCAATATTTTAATATAACAGCATAAAAATAAGTTTGGAATGTTGGAGAGAGAAAATATTAAAGGAAGATATGTAGACGCAAACATCTCACAGATGTACGTTTCCAGTTACGGGTTAATGCGAATGAATCATTCAGTTAATGAATGGTACACTGTAAAAAATAAATGCATAAATTTACACAATGAAACAGGTATACTTTTGATACAAAAACTGTTTGTCTATATGCGTAAAGTGGCATGCAAATGAATTCTATAACAGTTTGGAGTAATTTTAGAGGCTATAGTTCAAAAACTTTTTCAAACACTTTTTCAAAAACATTCATCAAATGATGAATTTGAATTTGATGTGAATGAATCATTCAGTTAACGAAGAATGATATGGATGGTACATTCCAAAAAATAAATGCATAAATTTACTCAATGAAACAGGTGTACTGTTGATACGTAAACGATTTGTATATATGTGTAAAGTGGCATGCAAGTGAATTCTATAACAGCTTGGAGTAACTGTAGAAGCTACAGTTTGGAATATAGCTTTTTAAAAAAAATTAACCAAATATGAATTTGAATTTAATGCGAATGAATCATTCACATAACGAAGAGTGATATGAATGGTACACTATAAAAAATAAATTCATAAATTTACACAATGGAACAGGTATACTGTTGATACAAATACTATTTGTCTATATGTATAAAGTGGCATGCAAATGAATTCTGTAACAGTTTGGAATAATTGCAGTGGTTACAGTTTAGAATATAGCTTTTTCAAAAAATTCATCATTGAATGAATCATTCAGTTCTATCATCACTTCGAGAACTGAAGGAATCATTCAGCTCGAAGAGTGATAAGGATGGTACATTCTAAAAAATAAATGCGTAAATTTACAGAATAAAACAGGTATACTGTTGATATAAAAACGTGTGTCGTGTAGACAGCTCAACAGAGTAAACCGCAGTTAAAGGAACTCCATACAAACGATGGGTTCGTAGATAAACTATAATTTTAGCTCAAACGGTTTATTCTGTTGAGCTGTCTAAATGACAGACCAGATGTTATTACCAATAAGTTATCTGAGCGAAATACGCTCGCCGGTTGTCAGCCCAGTTAGTTTAAACGGCAGAGCATTGGCTCTCTAAGCCAACTATCTCGGTTCGTTTGATTGACCTGGGCATTTTTTCGCTCAGTTGAAAATTTTAAATTCGTAAAATATTTACTTGTTCAACAAATATGTTTTACAGGAAGGCATGATAAAGTAATAGCTTTAATATTATAATTAATTTTTTAATTTTGAATGTATAAATCCACTTACGTAGTTGAAAATGTTTAATTGAGAACTGATAGAACCCTAAAAACCAATATTCCCATTTGAGAAAACTGATTAATATGCTATAAAATCAACTCGTAAATATTTCTGAAATTCAATGGCAGCAATAGGAACCTTTGCTTTTATAAATTCTTCTTTAAATCTGGAAAAATATCGGTTTTTAACATTTCCAAAGATAAATAATGTTTTTTCGGCATTGTGGGTAACTTGGAAGAGGTTATTGTATAGTTACTTAAGTAGTTATATTTTATTTACATAGATTAAGCCATTTTTGCCTGAATTTTTGTTTTCTTAAATTTGTTGGTAAAATCACATTAAAATGTTTCAAGATGAACTGAAAAAATACTTAAACTAATTACGCTACAATTTTTTTTCGTATTTATTTGATAAAATGTAAACGTACTAAATATGGGAATATGCATTATTTTTGTAATAATATAATATACACAATTATATGTTTTGTCTAAATTTGTATAAAATAAGCTTTTAAATTGTATATTATATACTATAATTAGTATTTTCATGAATTGCTAAAAAAATATTGTTATTTCTTTATAGAGACTAATAACATTATAAGTATTAGTAATAATAAACTAAGAATAATTGTATTTGAGGCTTAAAAACAATTTGTTTCATTGAAATTTCGGGGAATGTATTTTGAGTATTTTGAAAATACAAAATACTTTGAAAAAGCATTCCAAAATACATTGCAAAATACATTTGTTTTGAAAGCTTAAAATACAAAATACAAATTACAAATATATTTTGAAAATGTATTTCAAATACATGTATTTCCGATACTGCCCAACTCTGAAAAGTCCTAACATGACGTAGCTTGTAAAGAACGTTCTTTCCATAATTTGTTCTGCACCTTTTTCTTGGAGAAAATGTTGAATACAGAATAAAGAATAGATTAATATTTTAATGTGTCTAATGTCTGAAAATGTTTATAATCAACATCTGATTAATCCATTTATGTTCGTGTTTTCCCACATTTTTCTATAAGTTAACTTGATCAAGGAAAGTCCTTACATTAACTGTATGACATAAAAATAATTTTTATTCTAAAGTCAGGGTTACTATGCTTCAGGGAATTTTCCATGTGAAATATCAGTATTTGTTCATAGAACAATAAATGTAGGTTAAACGCACGAAATTTCGCCTTATTTAAGGAAAGCTTTTCTATAACAAAATACTGGTACCGAAGAATTTCCTGTTCTGAAAATTCTCTGAAGCGGGAAAACTCTGAAAATAAATCATTTCTGTAAAGATTTCAATTACTGAACCTCTCAATATAAATAAAGACATTTTTACATTATTTGTAGAGTAACTCAACTAAATGTTTTTAGTGTTAGCTGTGAATTACTGCTCAATTATTTACTTCCACACACTAACAACTATATATTCTACGGGAAAAAATCTAAATGAGGACGATATCTGTTAATATTCTGGAGTGAAAAATGTGTAAGTTCAATGTAATTCTGTGCGAGATACTAAATTATTATTCAGGCAATACGAGGGTGCTTTGTTGTTAAATGAATGTAAAAGTCTTCTGGTATCTGATGTACACTGTGTAGGCAGTAATGACCGGACTTTCCATTTTAGACATTTTGTCGAATATTTAAAGATGTATTGTCGGATTTTTCTGGAACTTCAAGGTTATGAAGAATATTTTCTACCTCATATTTATCAACAGCGGTTTGATCAGAAGGACACTTAGGGGGTCAACAAAAAAACAAAGAAAAAGAATAATGTTTGGATTCACCCTTTAAAATATAATGCGCGAAATGATCTATCGCTATAGCTTAGGAATATATGGATATTGTACAATATATATGTATTTATTTACGGAAAAATAGAACGTATATTCATGGAGATATATCGATTTGTTTTAAAATTTCAAAAAAAAAAAATGCATATTTTTTGTTTATATCATGCAGGGTATTTTACCAAATTTAAGACAAGTTTCAGAAAAATTTGACAACATGTAGTAGAAGTAATATGGCGTAATTGGAATGTAAATATATTAAATATTTTATGAAATATGAGCAGCTGAAATAAATATATTTTATCTGGGCATGCGCGTACGATAAAAAATATTTTTTTTTTTCCTGATTTGATAGTGAACTCTATGGAGCAACTCATTAAAAAAAGCCAGCAAATATCGTGAAAATTCAGAAAGATATCGGCAATAGACTGAGATGATTCTTAGTTGTTCTCTAAAAACAGCTAAATGATAATAGGTTTTCCATAAACTGTCGCTTTTAATTTTTACTTTATTAATTTTCATTTTTTATGGATGCTTTAGTTCTTCTTGGAAAATAACCAGAAGAGCATATTCCAAGAAAAAAAGAAGGAGTAAAATCTAAGCATTTTTTCTAAATTGACTCGTTGACATTCATTAAGTACAAACTCCTTTGCTGAAAGCCAGATAATAAAAAATGACAATTTGTGGAAAATCCGTTATAATTCAGCAGCTTTTAGAGAGTAACTAAAAATTCGCTTACTATATTACTGATATCTTCCTGAATTTTCACGATATTTGACTGGCTATTTTTCAATTCCTACTATTAGTTCACACTCTCCCTATATTTATTTATTTATATATTTATTTATTTATATATTTATCTTGTTCAAATTTTCAATCGTTAATAAAATACTCATTATTCATCCTATCAAGTTGAAATAAATTTTTTTGAACTTGTACTGGATGACAATTGATGTTAATATTGTTTTTTTCAATTATTAATTAATTAATTGAATTTTAATTAATTAATTTTAGTTTTGCATATGAAACAAAACGGCGGCCATTGGTTATTGAAGGTCAATGAAAGTATTTTCAATAAGGGGTTACCATAGGGGGGAACCAGTTCTGTCGTCAAATACCGCCAAGTTTGTCGCTGGCTTGGCGATATTTCTAATATTTCGCCAAATTCCCATAGACTTCCATTGTAAACCTACCTGCTTATAGAAAATCAACAAATTGAGACATTTTAATGCAACAAAAACTAATATTAGCTTAAGGGATTACATTAAATTTTTGTTTGATGACCTAAGTAGCAATTGACTTTGAAAACAAAATTTTTATATTACTTGTTTATGAGATGCTCCATAGAGTTGACTATCAAATCAGGAAATTTTTTTTTATCGCGCACGCATGCGCAGATAAAAAATATTTTATTCAACTGCTCATATTTCATCAAATATTTAATATATTTAGATTTCAATTACGCCATATGATGTCTACTACTTTTTGTCAAATTTTCTGAAACTGGCGTTAAATTTAATAAAAAATCCTGCACGTTATAATAAAAAAAGATGCAAAATTTTTTTAAACTTTTAATCAAAATCGATATATCTCCATGAATATATGTTCTATTCTTCCACAAATTAATGCATATATTGTACAATATCTATATAGTCGTAAGCTATAGCGATAGATCATGTCGTGCATTTTATTTTATAGGATGATCCCAAACCTTATTATTTTTCTTTGATTTTTTTGTTGGCCCCCTAATTGTCCTTCTGATCAAAACGCCGTTGATATGAAGTCGACATATTCTTCACAATCCCGAAGTTTCTGAAAAATCCGACAAATATATCTTTAAATATTCGACAAAATGTCTAAACTTAAAAGTGCCCGGTCATTATTGGCCATATAAGTGTATTTATGTTTCAAGCGTCATACATAAATTTAGATAAAGATAAATTTTGAAACACGAACTTAGATATGCCAAATTTGTGGTAGAATATATGACAAAATTAAGCGTTTTTAAAGTACTATTTCATTAAAAACAGGAAAACCTAACCAGTCAAGTAGAAATAAAATCACAACTAAAACATATTTTAGGAAGAAAGAAATCTTTATTTAACAATAATTTCACTTACTCGACTATTCGTTAAAGATAGAAACACTTTTATTTAATTGGTGGAGTAATTCATTTAAATATTTTTCCTCTAACTTTAAAGTATTTGTTTAACTATTCGCATCCACCATTTCAACAACTGTATATACTATGAGAAAAGATCCAAATGCAGACTCAGTCTATTAACTTTCTGAAGGGGAAAATATGCACGTTCAACGCAATTCTGTTTGGAATATTACATAATTATTCAGGCAATAAGATAGTGATTTACAGTTAAATTAATGCGAAAAACAGGGCTGCCACAGGCGACTATTCTTCTATTCAATTCCCCCACTATTTCAAAAAAAAATTTCCATAGTATATTTCTCTTGCAAATTTTTTCAAACCATATATCAAAGATTTTTGTTTTGAGAAACTAGTGCGAGCTACAATTAAAAAATAGTTGCTTGTGGTAGCCCTGAAAAAGCTTTATATATATATATATATATATATATATATATATATATATACATTTATTTTTAGACTATCAAGCCTATATGAAGATAAAGATAAAAATAGAATTATAAATTTAGATGTGGAAAATCAAAGATAGAAAGATACAGGGTCAAATTTATTATTTTTAAATAAGATATTATCTCTACAAAAGTTATGCAATCGTATTGAGAAATTTGGGATAATATCATAATAACCGTGGAGGCAGAAATGCTAATTTTAATGTACACAGTAAAAAAAAAACGGGAAAAATTACAGCTGATTTGGCTGTGAATCTCTAAAATACAGCGTTTTATTAACTTCCGTATCGATTTACAGCAAACTGCTGTTATTTCAACAATGGCAAAACCGCCTGAACTACATTCCAGATGAGATACCTACCCTACAGGCACACTGTCAAGCCAAAGCAGGTTATTATTAGCGTTAGTACTAGTAGTGTCGTACGAGTGTTAGCGTCGGTGTGAATATGTTCCTATTATGAATTCAAAATGGCGATTTTGGATACTTAAATACAAATCTGGATTACATATTAAAAAAAATCAGAGTAAGTTTTATTTTTATGTTTATTCGTATCATTGATTTAATAACTGTATCAATTAGGCAGTTCTCTTATATAATGTAAGATACAAATTTTGTATTTGAGTACATATATATAAACGTTGTCTGACAGTAGCTTTGAATCATTTGTATAAGGATTAAATATTTTGTCTTAAATTATAACAAAAGAGAATAATTCCAATTTAGATTTGAAAAAATTATTATTTTTCTTTTCTTTTTTCCATCATAGGACTTAGTTATTATTTACTTATGTGTCAAAATATCCAGATTTAAAAAAAAAAAAAAAAAAAAAAAAAAAAAAAAAAGTCAATATTTTTGAGATATGTTTTGCTTTGCTATTATATATTTTTCGCAATTTCATTTTTTCCGTTATTTGTATTTTAACATACCTTACTAATCTAAATTATACAATATTTTTTAATTGTCTAAAAGATTTAAGTGCGCTTTTTGTACTAATTTAAATGTTTTTATTTATTTAATGTATTATTATAGTTTATTAAAATTTCAAAAACAATTTTACGACTTATGGTCCGATTTACCGTCGGAGTTATTCACATTTTATAGATGCTAGTTTTTTACGCGCATTTCTTTTCCTTTTTTATATGTAATTTTGAAATCATTTATTGTGTGTAAGCTGGATACACTTCTTTATTGATCCATAAAATATTCCAAAAGTTTGCTTACTATTGTCGCAGCATTCAAAAGCATCAGATCGAATTTTGCTTTTGATAATTATCGAACAATAAGAAGTAATTAGCACTAGATGCTGAAATTAGGTATTTTGAATGTTCTCAATGTATGTTATATTACGCAGTACATTTGAAATTCACATAAGGAAAATTCTTTACAATGAGTTACAATAGTTTAAAATTTACGATTTATTGCTTTTTTTGGAGTATTTTCCTAATTTATTTTTTATTTTGCTTTATGGTGCTAAATTTGTATCTTACACATGTATAACAGAATTTATTATATAATAATGTTATTAAAACAATGATATAAGTAGACATAAAGATAACGCGTATAGAGCTCTTAGTTTTTAAAAGATGTATCATAGTATACAAAAAAAAAAGAAAAAAAAAAAAAAAAAAAAATCAAAGTAAATAAACATTGCAGGGCGAGCGGGGGGGGGGGATGCAAACGTACATCTACAAATAATAATAATAATAATAAATAAAATAAAATAAATACAAAATGTATATATATGAAAAACAGAAACATATACCGTTAGAATGTCGCATTCACCTTGAAAACTATATCGAAATAAAATTAAAACTTGCTAAAAAGGTGCATTTAATGTCATAAATATAAAAAGATGTTAATAAGATGTTATTACATAATAAAATAGTTTTTATAAACTTCCAATATTTCATGCCTAGCGCTTTCGATCACCTACTGATCGAATAGCGATAATGATCGAAAGCGCTCGGCACGAAATCTTGGAGATTTTTAAGTTTTTAAAAACTGTTTTATTATGTAACAACATCTTATTAACATCTTTTTATATTTGTGACATTAAATGCACCTTTTCAGCAAATTTTAATTTTATTTCGATATAAAATAAATAATAATAAAGGCTAAAAAATTACTGTTATCTTGTTAAAAGTGCTGTAAAATTAACAGCAAAATATGCTGAAAAAATACAATTTTTTGTAAAATCTAAAAAACAAAATTACTGTAAATTAATTGTAAAAGTGCTGTAAATTTACAAGTTTGCTGTTTACCCGAGAAAAACAAAACTGCTGTAAATTGACAGCAAAATTTGCTGGCACCCATATTGCCAGCATTTTTTGCTGTAAAGATACAGTGATTTTTTTTACAGTGTACAGTGGAATCGAATCACTGAAATATTATTTTTTATTTTTTAATGCACTTCTTTAAATCTTTTAAAACTTTATTAATTTTTTGCTATAGAAATAAAATACTTTATTTGAAATGTCATTTTTTTATGAAAAACTTCTTCAGTTTTTCTGAATCACAGAATAAAATTTAATGGCAGTTTCACACATGCGCATATATAAAATTTTATAAATGTATGCTTATGTATGAAAAAAGTTGCTAAATAGCGTTAATTCAAATACAGGCATCACCAACTTACGTAACTAATGCGTTCCGCAAAATTTTTACGTAACTTGAATTTTACGTAACTCGAATTTGTAAATTGATTAGGTAAAATTTCGTAAGTAACTGTAATATTATATATATATACATATATATATGTGTGTAGTTTTAACGATTTAGAATTTTGTACAGTACCTTATTTATGAATATATACATATATTATTTACACAGTATTATTTTATAAATAAAGCATCATGCAGTATTTACTCAGTTGTAAACAATAAAAGTGTGAAAAAAATATTAAAAAAAACAAACTGAAAGAACACTTTTCAAATAAAACGCCTCTTATAGAATTGGGAATTTATAAATTTAACATTGATGAATTAATTTAAACAATTTTTAATCTATGTCAAACAAACAGGAGAAGACAGAAGAAAAAATACACTCGTTCCTCTTCGCCGAAACTTTAAAATTAGCTAGCTTTCGTTATGGTTTGAATTACGGTTGAACCATAGATTTTTTGTTTCATTTTAATTAGATTTGAGTTTGTTTTGTTAAATCTTTGATTGTATATACTAATAAAAATATAACTCTCACTAATATATGTAACTATAGTACTATATTACGGTTGTGGTTTATATCTGCATATTTTATTTATAAAATAATTATCAGAAGTATCCAAATGTATATCAAATGGGACAAAAAGACATTTTTACATAATTGATTGAGTAACTTAATTAAAAAGTTTTAGCTTTAAATATAAACTACTGCCCAATCATTACTTCCACATTCTGACACCTGTATATTCTACTGGAAAATATCTAAATGAGAACGCTTTAAGCTAATTTTCTGGAGAGGAAAAGGTGATAGTTCAACGCAACTCTGTGCGAGATACTATATTGTTATTCAATCATTACGATGGTGCTTTATGGTTAAATGAATGTAAAAATCTTCTGGTTTCTGATGTATCTATGTTTGAAGCATCATACATTTATTTATATAAATATAAATTTTGAAATATAAACTCAGATGCGCCATATTAAATGTAGAATATATGACTAAATTAAGTATTTTTAAACTACTCCCCACCCTCAAAAAACAGGCAGCTCTACGGAGTGATGTAGAAATAAAATGATAAATAAAACTTATTTTAGGCAGAAAGAAATCTTTATTTAACAATGATTTCACTTATTTGACTGTTCATTATAAATTAAAACACGTTTTTTTTATTTGTGGTGCATTTCATTTATGTTTTTTATTTAAGTCACCATTTTATTATTGATACTGCTTTACACAAACTACAGCATCCTAGTTCCAGTAACTCAAATTAGTCCTCTTCTCTTTCAGGTATCGGCATTGTGTTACCTTTCTTTCCTAAATCCAGCTTTCCCATGGCCAATATTCATAGACAGCATGATTTCAGAATAATTTTTACCCCTACGAATAAACTTACCCTCTCCAAACTTAAAAATCCTATTGAGTTATCCAACTCATGGGGTATTTATAATATTAATTGCCAGTGCGGTCTTTCCTATATTGGACAGACCAAACGGGGTTTAAAATTTCGTATTAAAGAACACTGACAATACATTCAAAAACAGGAAACCAATAAATCTTCAATTGCTAAACATTGCTGAGAGTTGAACCACTCTTTTGATTTCAGATCAGTTAAAATCATCTCTAAACCCACATCTATACATGAACTTAATTTCTTGAAGCATTTCATATCTATAAAAATTAGGACAATTGTCGCGGACAGCTCCCTCTGTATCCCTTTGCAGTAACAGTGACAAATGAATTTAAAAACTTTTACATACCGAAGTGAAGTGAACAGAAACTGAAAAAACTTTTTAGAATAACTTAACAACTTTAGATGAGCAGATCCAAAACTTAATGTATGATGATGGCGAATTAGAAACTGAATTTGAAGCTGCCGAAGGTTATTCTGAAAAAATAATTTCTATGAAATCGAAATTAACGCATGCTTTAAAAATAAAAGTTGAACCTGAACGTTCTATTAAGAAAACAAATTCGGTTAATGAAAGTATTTCAACAGAGAATTTGACTTCTTGCTCTCATTCTAAAATTAAATTACCGAAATTGAGTATTAATAAATTTAATGGAGATCCTGCTTATTGGTTATCTTTTTGGAACCAATATGATAATGCGATACATCAAAATGATAGCTTAACTGACATTGATAAATTTAATTATTTACATTCTTTCCTTATTGGAGCTGCTTCTAGTGCAATTAGTGGGTTTTCGCTATCGAGTGAAAATTATATAGCAGCAATTGAACTACTCAAAAAGCATTTTGGTCGTAAAGACCTGATTATAAATGCTCATATGGGAAAATTATTGAATTTAGAAACAGTTAAAAATGTAAATAATACTTTTGCATTGCGAAAGCTGTATGATAACATTGAGACTCAAATAAGAAGTTTAAATTCACTTGAAGTAACTTCCGGAACATATGGTACGTTACTAACGCCGATTTTGCTTAAATTAATTCCCAATGAGTTAAATTTGGAATTTCAACGTAAACGGAAAACTCAGGATAATCTTTTTGAAGTCAACGAACTGCTTGAATTTCTACGGGCAGAAATAGAATGCAGAGAAACTGCGATTCAAATACAAGATAGGTTTATCGTTCAAAATCCACCGCAAGTGCAGAGGGAGAGAAAAATAAATAAGTTTACAGTTCCTAGTGCTGCTTCATTGAAGGTTTCGATAAATCATTGTATTTTTTGCGGAGATTCCGCTGAATCAGTTAATCACAATTCTGCAGCTTGTTCTAAGTCCGTAGCAGAAAAACGAGCACGTTTGAGAAAAAATACTATTCTCCTATTGGCTGGTAACCTTAATTTTCTCTTCTCCTATAGGCTAATGAACTTCTTACATGAATCTGCTTCTCTCCCATATAATTGAGCAAGTTTCCGTTACTTTTTTCACTGACGATGGTGAGCCAAACGCTACGAAACTTATTCTGTGCTCAAAGTTTGCTTTTTATGGCGTTTTTAATGTTGTTTTTAAATCTATATTATACTGCCTCTAGTGTCACTTTAATAAGTATATCAGTGTTTACTTTTTTTAATGCGCTTGTTTAAATATTTTAAATTTTTTATTGAATTTTGTTGTTATAAGAATGAAATATTTTAGTTAAAATGTCATTTTTAAAAAGAAATTTAGTTCTCCTGAATCACGGAATAAAATTTAATAACAGTTTTCCATTCACACATATATATATTTTTAAAAAATGTATGCTTGTGTTTGAAGAAAGAATGCTAAATGACAGAATTTCAAATATTAGAAATCATAATAATGCTTTTATGAATTTTTATATAAAAAATTATTTGCTGTAGTTTTAGTTTTAAACTTTATTTACATTAGCGTTTACTCTAAAAGTATAGTGTGGTTATGTGAGGAAAGCATTTCATTTCAACGTAAAAGAGTTACGGATGATAAAGAAGGTGTTTTGCATATTTTGTTTTCACTTACTGCTAGAGAAGCAGGTTGTGATAAAAGATAGAACATATTCTGTAATGTTCCTAATGTTTTAAAATGTTTCTTAATCTGTATTAGACATTATTTTTACGTTCGTCCTTTTCTACATCAAGTTCTGTATCTCAACTTGATTAAAAAAGTTTATAATTTTTTTTAAAAAATAAAAAACATTATTACTCAAATATAAAATAATTATTTAATAATGCTCATTATAAATAAAGACACTTTTGTGAAATTGGTAAACTCAATTTTTATGTAACTGTAACTGAATTTAAAAAAATAGCTTTAAATATGAAGTACTGTACAACTATTTTTTTTTCTACCGTCTGAACAACAGTATATTCTGCAAGGTTAGAACCAAATGGGGAAGCTATCTGCTTGGATGTTTTGGAGTGGAAAATGTGAAAGTTCAACGCAATTCTATGCGAGATACTAAATCATTATTCAGGCAATAAGAGGGTTTTTATGGTTCAATGAATGTAAATATCTTCTGTTTTCTAGTGCATTTATGTATGGAGCGTCGTGCATATATTAAGAAAAATATATTACCAATAGTGCATATATTAACCCATTTATGCCGGAATTTTGTTTTCTCAAATTTCTTGGTAAAATCACTTTAAAATGTCGCAAAATGAACTGGAAAAATACTAAAAAAATATTACGCTAAAATATTTTTATATTTATTTTATAAAATGTAAGCGCACTAAATATGGGAATATCCATATGTGGAAAAATGAATAATTCTATATTTTGTCTAAATTTATATAAAATAAGATTTTAAATAGTATATTACATACTATAATTAGTATTTTTATGAACTATTAAAAAAATATAGTTATTTCTTTACAGAGGCTAATAACATTATAAGTATTATTAATAATAAATTAAGAATAATCATATTTGAGGCTAGAAAACAATTTATTTGAAAATAATCTTAAAAAGGACTTTACATAAATAACTGCCCCCTAACTGGCTAATATGCACCCATTTGCGCCTAGCGCCCTATATTTTGTGCGTTACAAACATGCATAAAAACAGGCTTGAACATATTATTTCGCAATTTAAAAAATACATTTTAAAAAGAAATCTACAGGCTAAAACAATGACTTATTTATTTGGATCTTTGACAAAAAGTACAGATAAAATTACTTTTTACATTTCGCTGTCTTGAAAAATGAAAAACCTATAAACACCGAAAAAAGACCTTCATTTAAGCAAATTCATATCAATCTTCTGCTGTTATCTCTCGGTAATAGATAAATACATCTATAGACAATTTTTTCATAATGTACAGAAGAAGAAAATTATAAAAATTTGTTAAAATTCAAAACGTCCCAAAAATGGACGCTAAGTATAAATGGGTTAAGAATAAATGTAGAAGTATAAACTAGATTAAAGATTTAAGACCAGACCTAGACCTAGATTAAAGACCAGATTAAAGATAGAATATATGACTAAATTTAGGGTGACACTATTTCCTAAAAACATGAAAACCTACAAAGTAACATAGAAATAAAATAATTAATAAAACACAGTTTAATCAGAAAGAATTCTTTATTTAACAAGGATTTCACTTACTCGATTTTTCATTAAAGTTAGAAACACTTTTATTTAAATGGTGCAGTAATGAATTAAAATATTTTCACCTAAACTGTGAAGTACTTGCTCAACTATTCACATCTGCAATTTGAACAACCATATATGCTACTAGAAAAGATACAAATGCAGATGCAATCAATTAACTTCCTGAAGAGGAAAATATGAAAGTTCAATGGAATTCTAATCGAGATACTAAATAATTATTCAGGCAATAAGAGAATTTTAAGTGGATTTCGTAAGAAATACACCCTATTACATTCTCCCCTATGTTGGAATTTCTGGAAAAATTTTGCAGATCTATGCCGATCTATGCCCTTAGAAATCAAAACCAGCATCAGTTCAAAACTTTATCTATCTATTTATATCATTTTTTTATGTACACGATAACATCCATAATTCTGCACAAATCTCTTCTACATTGATGCATAAAATCAAGGGTCAATTCACAAGATGTCAAACCCACTTAAAATTATTATAATTCTTCTTAATCTTTTCTGCAACTTTTATATTGACAAGTGTTTATAACACCAAATCATATAAAAATAAATATATAAATAAAACAAAATAGGGGTGGGGAGATGAAGAAAAAAATTCATGACTTCGTCATTTCACAAGATATCAAATCCGCTTAAATTTATTAAGAATTTTCTCAGTATTATCTACAACTTTTACATTGACAAACTTTTCATAGGGCCAACTCTTAAGAAAAAAAATAGGGGTTGAAAAAAATTATCGTATTAACATGATTCTGATAAAATCAGCTCTTACAGAAGAAATTAAATTAAAAACTTGTCAAAAGCGGCCAAATGAAATTGTTAAGCTGAGTTTATATCAAATCTTGATTTAGTTTTTGTTGGTGAAATTAGTACTTAACTTCCGAATCTACCCGTGCCTATAGGACAAGTCGGGAGGGATTTTTTTTTTTACAGTTAAATGAATGCAAATGTCTTCTGGTTTTCTGATACATTTATTTTTAGATTTTCGTCCATATATCAAGATGAAAATAAAAAAAAAGCTATTATAAAATTAGACAATGAAAGTCGAAGATACAAAAAAAAAAATAAATAAATAAATAAAAGACTAAATTTAATGCTTAAAAAATATTAGATATTTACTTTAAAAATATATATATGCAAATGCTAAGAAAAATTAAAAAATATGTTAATCACAAATCTAGACAATGTTAATTGTAATGCACAGTGGATTCCAGTCACTTAGTTTTTATTGTTTTTTTTTCACGCGCTTGTTTAAATCTTTAAAATGTTTTATTAAAATAAAATATTTTAGAGGAAATGCCATTTTTTTTTCCTTGAAAAAAAAATGTTTTAATTCTCCTGAACCATGGAATAAAATATAACATTTTCACATACACGCATGGATATATTTAAAATTTTACGGTTATGTATAAAAAAGAATTGCTAAATGACAGAATTTGAAACATTAGAAATCATACTAAATCTTTAATGGATTTTTATTAAAAAAAAAATTGACTACATTTATAAATTTATACAGAATGTATCTACACTTGAATTTACTTGAAACAACAGTACAGCTATATGAAAAAGACATTCACTTTAGAAGAGTTACGGATAGTGAAAATTCCTGACATGACGTATGTGATAAAGAAGGCGATTTGCATAATTTTTTTCACCATGTCCCTGGAAAAAAAAAATTAATACAGAATGTGATAAAAGATAGATTATATACTATAATTTTCTTAATATTTTAAAATGTATCTTAATCAATATTAAATATTATTTTTATATTCTCGTGTTTCTACATTAAGTTCAATAAGTTGATTTGATTGAAGAAGGTTTGATTCAATTTTTTTATAATATAATAATGTTTTTTAGTCAAATATAAAGCATCATTCAATTAAATATTTTAATTACTGGACTTATTATAACTAAAGATACTTTTATGTAATTGGCGTAGTAACTCAATTAAAAAGAAATTACTTTAAATGTGAAGTACCGCTTAACTATTTGTTTCCTGCACTTTAACAAATGTATATTCTGCGGGAAAAGATCCGAACAGGGTCACTATCTTCTAACTTTCTGGAGAGGAAAATGTGAAAGTTCAACGCAATTCTGTGCAAGATACTAAATTATTATTCAGGTAATAAGAGGGTACTTTATGGCTAAATGAATGTAAAAGCCTTCTGGTTTCTGCGACATTTAAGTATGGAACATCATGCATATACATTGGGTTCCATAATGATATGAACGCCCAGTTTTTCAGGCATAACAGAAAAGAAAATGTTACAAAACAAACTGAAGTCTAATCAATGTTAGAAATAGGACAAATTGTTTTATTTTATAACAAAATATAATTGAAACGGCGATTTATACATAAAATAAACTGCATTTTCCCATTTTGAGGTGTTTCATAATTATATGAACATAGGCCAAAAATATAGATTTATAGCCAGTGTATGCACCAGATCTTTTAATTAATGTAAAAATGCGACCAGGCATGCAGTGGACCAAGCTTTTTAATATATTTTGTTCGATTTCATTCCAGTGAAAGATGATAGCAGCTTTTAATTCTGAAATTGTGGCATATTGTTTTCCATTTGCGTAAACAGCTTTAACCAGTACGCTCCATACATTTTCCATTGAATTTAAATGAGAAGAAACAGATAACTATGGAATTACATGTACACCATTATTAAGAAACCCTTCCCAAGCACTGTATGCCGTGTGGATGGATGCATTGTCTTGTTGGAACATTCAAAAGATCCGCATATTTCCTCAGCAAATGGCAGCAAGTTTTCTTCAAGTAGATCTTGGTAGGTAAATGCACTCATCCTGCCAAAGGGAAACGCAACGTTGATCTTACTATGAAATTCAAACGCAGCTCAAACCATGAGTGAACCTCCACCCTGCTGCCGTTTTGAAAACGTTTCTGGTTTCTTGCGCAGCTCGTGCCAATAATAAGAAAAAGCGCCCGGACCATCCAAATTGAATTTTTTTTCATCGGAAAATATTACTCTTTAATATTCTAACTTCCAGAACATGTGATCTTTTGCCCAATCCAGGCGATTCTGCTGATGTATTTTCTGGACAAGGTACTTTTTGACACTGCTATCAGTGAATCTCCTGAAAGTTCACCTAAAGTTGTTTCCTATTGCTCATTCTTTTTTATAATAGCTCTTTTTACCCTTTTGGACAGATTTGGCCGACGTCCAGGAGATATCTTTGCTCCATAATCCTCTCTTAATCGAAGAAAATTTAATATTGCACCTGGAGATCTTTTAAATTTTTTTGCGATAGCTCTGGCCGAAAGTCCTTGATCCTTAAAAGCCGCAATTTTCCCTTTCTCAAAACCACTTATTGCGCTTTTACAACTCATACTTCTAGAACTCAATTTGCGATCACATTTGGAAATATCCTAGTCTGCGAAGTATATTTATTTGCTAAACTAATTTGCATATTTCGGTTTCTTCTTCTCGGATTGGGATTCAATATTCCTGTACAGTTTCCATGTTCGTTTAGTGATAATTTCGATTAATGTTCATAAAATTTTTCAACGCCATTTTTTTAGATAATTCATATTTTCAGTGAATTTAAAGTTTGTTATTTATTTTACAGCTATGTATTATGTAAAATTATTGTATTTGTCTCCAGAATGGAGTTTTTTGATAATTATTTATGGCGTTTTGCCAGGATAACACAAAATTACTAGGTGTTCATATCATTATGAAACCCAGTGTAGTATGAGGAAGATAAATTTGGAAATATTAACTTACATTCCCCAAATTGAAGATAGAACATATAAGTTAATTTAGTGTTTTAAAACACACTAAAAAACATGAAAACCTACGAAGTGAAGTAGAAATAAAATAATTAATGAAACATATTCCAATCAGAAAGAAATCTTTAAAAAGGATTTCACTTACTCAACTCCTTATTAAAGATAGAAACACTTATTTAATTGGTGGAGTTTCATTTAAATATTTTTACTTATCTGTTAAGTACTTGCTCAACTATTTGCTCCCAACATTTTAACAGCTGTGTATGCTACGAAAAAAAAATCCAAATGCAGATGCACTCTATTAATTTCCTGGAGCAGAAAATATGAATGTTCTACTCACTTCTGTGCTAAATAATTATTCAGGCATTAGGAGAGTTCTTTATAATTAAATGAATGCAAAAGTCTTCTGGTTTTTTATACATATATTTCTGGACTATCCAGCATTTATTAATATAAAGATAAAAGTGGAATTATATGATCAGATGCTGAAAATCAATGATTGAAAAAAAATGCATGTCTAAATTTAGTGTTTTTATATGAGATACTGTATCAAAAAAAGTCCTTCCGGCCAGTGCCGGGAGGAAGAGGTAGCTTTCATATTCCTTATTTTAAAAAAGGCAACTTATATTATTCAAACACACGAAGTTCAATTTAGTGGAAACCGAATGTAGGAGATTCAATACCAATTTTTATCAATACTAAATCATTATGAATGAGAATTTCGCGAAATTAATCAGCTTTATCCAAGCTGCTTTTAATTAAAGTAACTTATATTTGGCTGCCAAATTTGGCGATTTCTTAAAGTGCCTGCCATTTTAAGACAACATGGTGGATCAGGCTAACCAGTGAACTTGGGCGAGACCTTAGTAATTGCTGTGCACATGCTCACTCACATCGGAATCGTTTGATATATACGAGTGCTGTCGCAGGCAAAAAATCAGATTTTTCAAATTGTCACCCACGTTAGGAATTGAAACTACTATATCTGAGCCATTTTTTAAGATAAAGGCAAACAAAAAATGCTCCTGAATCCTTATATCAAGATCAAATACTTAAGAAAGAAACCTTTTTCAATTTCTAATTTTTTTGCACCTCACTTTAAATATAATTTTTTTTAATTTAATGGCCGCCATTTTGAAACAAGATGGCTGATGAAGCTGGCCAGCGAACTTGGTCGAGATATTGATGTATACTATCCACATGCCTTCTTCCATCGAAATAGGCGAATACGTGTGGTATCGCGTGACAAATACAAGATCGTTTCAAAGTGTTAGCCATGATAGAAATTCAAAGTGCTATAATTCAACCACTTTTTAAGATATAAACAAAAGAACAAATTTTCAGAAACAAAAACTGCTCCGAATCTTTGTATCAAGGACAAACACATAAAAAAAATCTTTTTCATTTTCCAATTTTTTAATACCTCATTTTAAATTTTAAAATTCATTTAAAAAAATCGCAACCTTTTTGAAACAAGATGCCGAATGAAGCTGGCAACGAACTCGGTCGAGATATTGGTATGCACTATGTACAGACCAAGTAATATCCAAATCGGTTCATAAATACGCCTGTTATCGAAAGACAAAAATCAGGTCGTTTTAAAATGTCAGCCACAATAGAAATTCAAAATATTATAACTCAGCCATTTTTTTAGATATAGACGAAACAAAACCTGTTCCGGAATCTTTGTATTAAGGTCAAACACATACGAAAAAATCTTTTTCATTTTCCAAATTTTTAGCATCTCAATTTAAATTTAAATTTTTTTAATTTTTTTAAATGGCCGCCATTTTGAAACAAGATGGCGGATGAAGCTGGCCAACGAACTCGGTTGAGTTATTTGCATGTACTACGTACACACCAAGGTACATCTAAATCGGTTCATAAATACGTCTGTTATCACGTGGCAAAAATCAGGGCGTTTCAAAATGTCAGCCACGCTAGAAATTCAAAATGCTATAACTCAGCCATTTTTTAAGATATAAACGAAACAAAAACTGCTCCCGAATCTTTTTATCAAGGTCAAACACATAAGAAAAAAATATTTTTTCGATTTTCAATTTTTTGGTACCACATTTCCAATTTAAATTTTTCTTAAAATTTTAAATGGCCGCCATTTTTAAACAAAATGGCGGATGAAGCTGGCCAACGAACTCGGTCGATACATTGGTCTGTACTATGTATAAACGAAGTTACATCCAAATCGGTTCATAAATACGCCTTTTATGGCGTGACAAAATTCAGGACGTTTCAAAATGTCAGCTTCGCTAGAAATTCAAAATGCTATAACTCAGCCATTTTTTAAGATATAGACGAAACAAAAACTGCTACGGAGTCTTTGTATAAAGGTCAAATACATAAGAAAAAAATATTTTTCCATTTTCAATTTTTTGGTACCACATTTCAGATTTTAAATTTTTTAAAAAATTTTAAATGGCCGCCATTTTGAAACAAAATGGCGGATGAAGCTGGCCAACGAACTCGGTCGAGACATTGGTATGTACTATGTACACACTGAATTACATCCAAATCGGTTCATAAATACGAGAGTTACAGTATGACATAGGTCAGATATATATATATATATATATATATATATATATATCAATTTTGAACTTTGGGTGGTTTCGGGGTCTGGGGGTCATGATCGATGAAAATATACCAAAATTTTTTGAAATCGCTTTCCTCCGAACGGCTGCAATAGGTAGCTTTTTTGTAAAGAAAGCTACCTAAAATATTCCCAACGTAAAACGAGAAATTAAAAAAAGTCCTTCCGGCCAGTGCCGGGAGGAAGAGGTAGCTTTCAAATACCTTATTTTAAAAAAGCCAACTTATATTATTCGAACACACGAAGCTTATTTTAGTGGAAACCGAATATAGGAGATTCAATACTACTTTTTATCAATACTAAATCATTATGAATGAGAATTTCACGAAATTAGTCAGCTTTATCCAAGCTGCTTTTATTTAAAGTAACTTATATTTGACTGAGATGTTGATGTATACTATCCACATGCTTTCTCACATGGAAATAGGCGAATACGTGTGTTATCGCGTGACAAATACAAGATCGTTTCAAAATGTTAGCCATACTAGAAATTCAAAGTGGTATAATTCAACCATTTTTTAAGATATAAACAAAAGAACAAATTTTCAGAAACAAAATCTGCTCCCGAATCTTTGTATCAAGGCCAAACACATAAAAAAAATCTTCTTCATTTTCCAATTTTTTAATACCGCATTTTAAATTTTAAATTTAATTTTTTTTTAAATGGCAACCCTTTTGAAACAAGATGGCGAATAAAGCTGGCCAACGAACTCGGTCGAGACAATGGTATGTACTATGTACAGACCAAGTAACATCCAAATCGGTTCATAAATACGCTTGTTATCGCGTGACAAAAATCAGGTCGTTTTAAAATGTCAGCCACAATAGAAATTCAAAACGCTATAACTCAGCCATTTTTTTAGATATAGACGAAACAAAAACTGTTCCGGGATCTTTGTATTAAGGTCAAACACATACAAAAAAATCTTTTTCATTTTCTAATATTTTGGTATCTTATTTTAAATTTTAAATTTTTTAAATTTTTTTAAATGGCCGCCATTTTGAAACAAGATGGCGGATGAAGCTGGCCAACGAACTCGGTCGAGATATTTGTATGTACTATGTACACACCGAAGTACATCCAAATCGGTTCATAAATACGCCTGTTATCACGTGACAAATATCAGGACGTTTCAAAATGTCAGCCACGCTAGAAATTCAAAATGCTATAACTCAGCCATTTTTTGAGATATAGACGAACCAAAAACTGCTTCCGAATCTTTGTATCAAGGTCAAATACATAAAAAAAAGATGTTTTTTCAATTTTCAAATTTTTGGTACCACATTTCAAATTTAAATTTTTCTTAAAAATTTAAATGGCTGCCATTTTTAAACAAGATGGTGGATGAAGCTGGCCAACGAACTCGGTCGAGACATTGGTATGTACTATGTACAAACGAAGTTACATCCAAATCGGTTCATAAATACGCCTTTTATCGCGTGACGAAATTCAGGACGTTTCAAAATGTCAGCCACGCTAGAAATTCACAATGCTATAACTCAGCCATTTTTTAAGATATAGACGAAACAAAAACTGCTCCGGAATCTTTGTATAAAGGTCAAATACATAAGAAAAAAAATATTTTTCCATTTTCAATTCTTTGGTACCACATTTCAAATTTAAAATTTTTAAGAAAATTTTAAATGGCCGCCATTTGGAAACAAAATGGCGGATGAAGCTGGCCAACGAACTCGGTCGAGACATTGGTATGTACTATGTACATACCGAATTACATCGAAATCGGTTCATAAATTCGAGAGTTACAGTATGACAAAGGTCAGATATATATATATATATATATGGATATATATATATATATATATATATATATATATATATATATATATATCAACTTTTGAACGGAGGGTGGTTTCGGGGTCTGGGGGTCATGATCGATGAAAATATACCAAAATTTTTTGAAATCGCTTTCCTCCGAACGGCTGCAATAGGTAGCTTTTTGTAATGAAAGCTACCTAAAATAATTTTCCTTGATAAAATTCCACAATATTAAACACACAAGAATTTTAGGAACTATAATAAGAAATACAATACATTTTACTTGCTCACTGCAGAACAAAATAGGGTATTTCGCAAGCTTCTAAATAAAAAAGTCCTTCCGGCCAGTGCCGGGAGGAAGAGGTAGCTTTCATAATCCTTATTTAAAAAAAGCCAACTTATATCATGCAAACACACGAAGCTCAATTTAGTGGAAACCAAATATAGGAGATTCAATACTAATTTTTATCAATATAATGAATGAGAATTTCGCGAAATTAGTCAGCTTTATCCCAGCTGCTTTTCTTTAAAGTAACTTATATTTGGCTGCCAAATTCGACAATTTCTTAAAGTGCCTGTCATTTTAAGACAACATGGTGGATGAGGCTAAGCAGTGAACTTGGTCGAGACCTTAGTAATTGCTGTGCACATGCTCACTCACGTCGGAATCGGTTAATATATAGGAGTGCTGTCGCATGCAAAAAATCAGATTTTTCAAAATGTCACCCACAATAGAAATTGAAACTGCTATATCTGAGCCATTTTTTAAGGTAAAGACAAACAAAAAATGCTCCTGAATCCTTATATCAAGATCAAATACTTAAGAAAGAAACCTTTTTCAATTTCTAATTTTTTTGCACCTCACTTTAAATATATATATTTTTTTTAATTTAATGGCCGCCATTTTGAAACAAGATGGCTGATGAATCTGGCCAGCGAACTTGGTCGAGGTGTTGATGTATACTATCCTCATGCCTTCTTACATCGAAATAGGCGAATACGTGTGTTATCGCGTGACAAATACAAGATCGTTTCAAAATGTTAACCATGCTAGAAATTCAAAGTGCTATAAATCAACCATTTTTTAAGATATCAACAAAAAAACAAATTTTCAGAAACAAAAACTGCTCCGGAATCTTTGTATCAAGGCCAAACTCATAAAAAAATCTTTTTCATTTTCCAATTTTTTAATACCTTATTTTGAATTTTAAATTTAATTTTTTTAAATGGCAACCCTTTTGATACAAGATGGCGAATGAAGCTGGCCAACGAACTCGGTCGAGACATTGGTATGTACTATGTACAGACCAAGTAACATCCAAACAGGTTCATAAATACGCCTGTTATCGCGTGACAAAAATCAGGTCGTTTTAAAATGTCAGCCACAAGAGAAATTCAAAATGCTATTACTCAGCCATTTTTTTTTAGATATAGACGAAAGAAAAACTGTTCCGGAATCTTTGTATTAAGGTCAAACACATACAAAAAAATCTTTTTCATTTTCTAATATTTTGGTATCTTATTTTAAATTTTAAATTTTTAAAATTTTTTTAAATGGCCGCCATTTTGAAACAAGATGGCGGATGAAGCTGGCCAACAAACTCGGTCGAGATATTTGTATGTACTATGTACACACCGAAGTACATCCAAATCGGTTCATAAATACGCCTGTTATCACGTGACAAATATCAGGACGTTTCAAAATGTCAGCCACGCTAGAAATTCAAAATGCTATAACTCAGCCATTTTTTGAGATATAGACGAACCAAAAACTGCTTCCGAATCTTTGTATCAAGGTCAAATACATAAAAAAAAGATGTTTTTTCAATTTTCAAATTTTTGGTACCACATTTCAAATTTAAATTTTTCTTAAAAATTTAAATGGCTGCCATTTTTAAACAAGATGGTGGATGAAGCTGGCCAACGAACTCGGTCGAGACATTGGTATGTACTATGTACAAACGAAGTTACATCCAAATCGGTTCATAAATACGCCTTTTATCGCGTGACGAAATTCAGGACGTTTCAAAATGTCAGCCACGCTAGAAATTCACAATGCTATAACTCAGCCATTTTTTAAGATATAGACGAAACAAAAACTGCTCCGGAATCTTTGTATAAAGGTCAAATACATAAGAAAAAAATATTTTTCCATTTTCAATTCTTTGGTACCACATTTCAAATTTAAAATTTTTAAGAAAATTTTAAATGGCCGCCATTTGGAAACAAAATGGCGGATGAAGCTGGCCAACGAACTCGGTCGAGACATTGGTCTGTACTATGTACATACCGAATTACATCGAAATCGGTTCATAAATTCGAGAGTTACAGTATGACAAAGGTCAGATATATATATATATATATATATGGATATATATATATATATATATATATATATATATATATATATCAACTTTTGAACGGAGGGTGGTTTCGGGGTCTGGGGGTCATGATCGATGAAAATATACCAAAATTTTTTGAAATCGCTTTCCTCCGAACGGCTGCAATAGGTAGCTTTTTGTAATGAAAGCTACCTAACAGCATATGTAGCAATGTTATTTTTAATTCATATAGAATTCTAGCCACCTAGATATTATTGATGGTTTTCTCACGCGCTTGTTTAAATATTTTTAAATTTTGTTTGATTTTTTTTTTTTTTTTTTTTTTTTTTTTTTTTTTTAATAGGAATAAAATATTTTAGTTGAAATGTCATTTTTTTTTCATGAAAAATTCTTTCTATTCTTCTCAATCCCGGAAAAAAAAAAAAAAATTAATAGCAGTTGTACATATAAGCATACTATATAATAAAAAATGCATTCACATGTATGAATAAATGTTGCTAAATGACAGAAATCCAAATATTAGAAATCCTAACAATTCTTTAATGGGCTTTTATAAAAAAGTTATTTTAATTTAAAAAAAAATATATATTTTTTTAAGTTCAGTTTCAATTTTTTATTTAATGTACAATTGAGTTTATTTTGAAAGTACAGTATGGCTATGTGCAGAAGATATTTCAGGTTAGAAGATTTACGGATTATGAAAGATCCTAACATAAAGTAAGTGGTAAAGAATGCGCTTTGCATATTTTTTTACATTATGGTTGAAAGAAACATTAATACAGACTGAGATAAAAGATATATAGGTCAGATGAAAGATAAAAGTTGTAATAAAAGCTTATATACTGCAATTTCCTACTCTTTCAAAATCAATATTTAATTATTTCTCTCACATACGTATTTTCTACATGGGGTTATATCTTAAGTTATCTCGATCGAAGAAGGTTATAATACTTTTTTTATGATATTAAAACATTTTTTAGTCAAATTTAAATCATTATTCAATAAAGATTTTAATTACTGAACTTCTATTTATAAATAAAGACAATTTTTATTAATTCGTGGAGTAACTCCATAAAAAAAATTCCTTTAAATATGAAGTACTGCTGAACTATTTGCATCCACTATCTTAACAATTGTATATTTTGCCGGAAAAGATCCAAATGGAGACGCTATCTGCTAATGTTTTGGAGTGGAAAATGTGAAAGTTCAACGCAATTCTATGTGAGATACTAAATTATTATTCAAGGAATAAGAGGGTGCTTTATGGTTAAATGAATGTAAATGTCTTCTGGTCCTGATGCATTTATGTATGGAGCGTCGTGCATATATTAAGAGAAAGATAAATGTGGAAATATAAACTGAGATGCACCAGCTAAAATGTATGTCTAAATTTAGTGTTTTTAAAATACTATTTCCATATAAGAAAATAAAGTAAAACGTACGGAGTAAAATAAAAATAATGTATTTAATCTTAATATGAATAGTAAGTTCTTCAACATTGTCAAATAATGTCTAGACAGGGATTCGAACCCAGGAAGTTTTGCTTTAATTGTATAAGATATACCACTTATGCTATCTGGAAGATATCAATTCGGCACAATTAACACAGATGTCATTTTACAGGCGGGTCAGAAAGTTGTCTTAGTAAATTATGTTGACTGGGATGTCATTAACATGGCACACATGGCAGATCATTGGTAATTTAAGCAAGAGTTCTGGGTTTGAATCAGGCCTGGACGTGTTTTCGCTCTATTAGAAAAATTACTGCTCATATATCTTTACCAATCGATAATACAAGTTCTAGAGCATTAGTAATTGAAGTAAAAATTATGGGTGTGAGTCACGCCCGGAAGTTTTCCCACTGATTTGTCGAAATTACTACTTTTATCATATCTTTACCAGTCGATTGCGAAAGATGTAGAGCATTGCTAATTGAAGTAAAAGTTCCTGGTTTGAAGTCCCTGCCAGGACGTTTTTCACTCAACTGGAAAAATTACTACTCATATGATTTCTTTACCCCTCAGTGTTAAGATGATAAAATTAATTTTATTTCGACTCATTTGGATACATTTAAACTTTTTCCGGAAAAAAATTCCTTTTAATAATAACGTAAGATATACCGTAAAATCCGGCGTATAACACGCACCTACGATTAAATACTATATTTTTCAATTTTTAGTATATTCGGCGAATAACGCGCACCCTTTTCTTTACAAAAAAACCTGAAATGTACGTACACCTGCGATGCTCTTATCTTTTACGGCTACACTTTTTCAAAAAAATTTTTTTGGAGACAGTTACATTAAAAATAATTCATGACTTTGTTTGAGATTATAAAATTAAACTGATTCTGAAAAAAAAAAAAAAAAAACATTTTAGCAATCACCGTTTTTTTTAATTAAAAAAGTTTTGTAAAATTTGAAGTTTTTAAAAACTTTTATAACATTTTTAATTTTTAATATTTTTAGTTATTTTAAGTAACGTTGGATATAATAATATTTGTTGGATTATTCCCAATATTCGTTGGATTATTGGGAACAAAAGTTAGTATGTAATTGAAGATGTAACTTTTATTTAAATTTAAAAAAGAAAATTTGTAGCGTGAAACCTGAAAAAAAGCACGAAAAATTTGGAAATATTAATTTTGACATTTAAAAAAAATAACTATAACCCTCAGACTTAGATCCATACTAATTATTGTAGTACATATGTATATAATTGTCTACAAAAAATTTCAAGAGTCTAACTGAAAGAGAAAAAAAGCCTTAGGGAATAGCAAACACTAACATCAACAAAAATAAAAGTCTAAGAAAAATGCATTTAAAGTTTGTAAAGAAGATATTTTGAGACTGAGAACACTCAGAAAAGTTCAAATATCTTTAAAACTGTTTGGATTTCAGAACTACAATTCGGGGTCATGATTCACAACCGTATGGACCGCTGAAAAATTCAATAAAAAAATATTCGATATTTTTGTCATTTTAGGGTATTCTGTAGAGACTTAAGTCATTGATTGCAAGGATCTTCATAGGTTTTTGAACAATGGTACACTGAAGTGACAAGCAATACGTGGAATCAAGAAGGCGACAACTTGCAAAAATATGCCAAATGCGTCATACCAGTCTAGAAATAGTGTATGTGTAGATAATAAAAGCATGGAATGAAATGAAACCTGAATTAAATCAAAAGTCAGTTACTTAAAATATGTAGTATATCTAACAAACTAGTTAAAATGGAAGCAGTGTTGCCAGATTGGGGACTTTTTTAATTCAGATTATTTGACTGTAACCACTTTTTAAAAATAGTATAATTCGCCTTATTTTTCAGAATTTTTAATCTATTTTCAAATATGCCGAATATTTCTATTTAAAAAAAGCGGTGCCAATCAACAATCTGGGGACAAAAAGGCCCCCATCTAACAACACTGAATGGAAGATGATTACTTATTTATAGATTAGAGTGACAGTCATACACTGTAAAAAAAAAAAAAAAAAAAATCCCAGTTTTCCGGTAAAAATCGGAAAAATAGTTGCCCTTATCGTACCGGAATAATTTCCGACCCAGCTGGGAATAAAATCCGTAAAAATAAGGAAATAGTCAGTAAAACGGTATTTTACGGATTTTATTCCGAGTTAGGTTGGAAATTATTTCGGTACGATAAGGTCAACTATTTTTCCGATTCCTACCGGAAAACTGGCATTATTTTTTTACAGTGTAGGGAAGATGAAACAGACTTTGATGATATGCCTGAAGGTATATCAGAAGACGAATATAACGAACTTTTCACGTTACCAGATAATGAAAATTTTTAAGTTCATAAGGTAATGCCATTTCTTTTAAATAAACAGTCTTTACAGTACATGTAGAAATGTAATTTTTTGTATGCTCATCTTAGCCTTATTTTAAAATCTATCAATTTTTATATTCGGGGTATAATGCGCACCCTTAAACTTCGATCTTATTTTTGGTATTAAAAATGCTCATTTTACGGTACTTCTATTTTACTTTCTAATATTTAGATTTTTTTAAAAATAACTTTTCTTTATTATTTTGTCGGTAAATATGAAATATTTCAATTTAAGCGGAAAATATGCTTAATCATTTTTTACAGGCAATTTATTTTTATCTTTTAGAATTATACAATGAAACATGTTAAAATTCACACACACATACCCGCACAGATATGTGTGTGAGTGTATTAATAAATTTCATTTTGTGATTCCAGAACTCACTACACGTATGTTTGTGTGTGTGTGTATGTGCGTGTACTTTCTATTTTTTACTGGCTGTTGGTTTTAACTCTTTTAAACTACACATTTTTCATAGGGTAATTATTTTTACTCTTCTGAATCATAAAATAACATGTAATGTAACATATTGGACACACTTGCAAAAGTATGTGCGTATGTTCGTTTCTTAAAAGCAGTATATGGTCAGCGGTTGTCATTTTGGCAATAATATAATTTTTCTGGTCAAATGAACTCAAAAGTTTTTTAGATTATATGCATTTATTTCATTAATACCATCATGATTATAACAAGATGAAAGTTGAATTACAAACTTATATGTGAAAAATTAAAAACAATTAAAGTATACACTGCAAATAGAAGTGTCTTAAATTTATATACATATGTGACTGAAAAAGAATTTTACACACTTAAGTGCTTTAATCTGAAAATTAAGACATTATAGATGTCTTAATTTAAGATGCATAAGTGTCTTACTATGACCATGGTGTAAACGAACTGAGAATAATGTCTGAAATATCCGCAAACGTCTTATTTTAAGTCACTTGATTGCTTTAAACGTGTCTTAATTTAAGACGTTTTGATTCTTCCGACTCAATAACCACCAGGGGGCACTCCCGCGCATGCGTTTTAGATGTCTTCGTTCGAAGTGGTATACGTTGTAATTCAAACAAAGTTTGTTTTTATGTACGCGTGTATTTTAATTCGTTTTTGCAAAATGTGAAGTACTGTGATTTTAATTCGTATTAACTTGGATTATTTATTTATTGAATACATACATCTGACGTGAGTGCTGGACATCAAATGTCTCTTAGAAGCTGTCGTCGATATAAGGACGGGATAGACACAGAACAGAAGTAGACGACGGTTGAAGATTACACCCAGAAATTCTACAAAGCGTGTGCAATGGGCTTAGTGTTAACTCATATTAATTTATATCAATAATATTGTGTTATTCATCTTCGTCCTGTCGAAGCTGGCAAAAAAAAGAAACTTTTGTCTGGCGGGTCATGTTTTCAGGATGAAACATCTCATTCTTTAAATATGGCTAGCTGGGTTTATTATGGGATTACCTTTTAAACTGATTCAAGTATTTCTCCCTCACTGTGGTTGTGGTAGTTTTTAAAATTTCAAATCGAGCAATTTTTCTTACCTCTTGCAAACAGCGATTGAAGTAAGTGTTATAATTTCTTTATAGTACTAAAATTAGTGTCTTTTATGATTTTATTTATTGTACTAAACAAAATCTTGCATTAAATTTAATTAGTTTTGAATCTTTTTGCAAAACAAAACACTAATTCTAGAAGTATATATTTTTAAACTTATGACGTTGTCTTTTATTACAAATTATGTATTATTTATTCTCATCATTTTTCTCAAATTTAAAGTAATAACATCACTAAAAAAAGACAAATTTTAAGTTAAGTTCATTCTCTTGTTTTGTTTTGTTTTCAATATGGCAGTTCTTAGTTTCAATGGCTAATGCTTATCTCATACTAAACGACCACAAGGAAATAGAAAAAAAAAAAAAACTTTGAAAGATCTCCTAAAGCTTTCTTACTTCCTAGCTAGAGATTACAATCCCGGATTGAGATTCCGGGATCCCGCTTTAATTTTAATCCCGAAAATCCCGGTATTTTTACTGGAAAACCCCGGAATTTTCGGGATTGCTTTTTTTTTTTTTCAATTGAACAATATTCAGCTGAAATTAAAAAATATATTTATAGACTTTCGCTTTTGGAAAAAAAAAATAAATTGATTTTTATGAAATTTATATATAATTGAAAAAGAATATTTATCTCAAGTATTTCTTAGATATATTTCTAAAGCTATTAAATCTTTTAATGTGCAAAACTTTTCACTTGGAAACATAGATGTAACCCAGTCAGGAAAAAGGAAATCATTTGTTTATTTCGTTTTCGCTTCGTGTGTAGAAAATATATTTCACTTCGAAGGTCATTTTCCAATTAGACTTTACTGATAAGCATCGCAAGTGTGTATCATAGTAATATCATGTGTTAACTTCTTTTTTTTGCGGCTTTATTTTGCTTTAAAGATGTCTTGTTTAGTAGCTCATAGAAATGATAACAATAAGCCCATGTGGCAATATAAATATTTAAAAAATCTAATTTTTAAATGATAAGGATTTTCATTTTTTGCGGGGAGAAGGGGGGATTTTGTATGAAATTTTCGTAAAGCTGATACCTTAAATCTTGCACTGATTATAATGAAAGTTTTGAACTTTTAGAGTAGGACAAGATTAAAAACACAAAATATAAATAAACAAAATATCGAAGTAATTTTTTCTCAATATTAACCCTTTGCACTCGAGGGCTCCGGAGCGGAGCCATTTAAAATTTGTCTTCAAACTCGAGGTCTCCGCTACGGAGACAATGCAAATAATTTTGTGATACCATCCCGTAAGGCATGGTGACGTCACGGCGACGTCGTTGTGAAGTCACACTGTGATTTTGTGACCGTCGATGTGACGTCACAGTGACTACAATGCGAAGTCGTCATGGCCGTTTTAGAGGTCGTTTGTGACGTCACATTGTGACCACTCTGTGAAGTCACGGTGTGACTAATTTGTGAAAAGTGTGTCATTTGTGACTATTTTGGCATTAGCTTTGTGACGAACCTGTGACGAAAGCGACTATGCTTTGAAGTCACATTGTGACCAATTTGTGAAATATGTGTCATTTGTTACGAACTTGTCATAAACAACGTGATGATTTTAAATGAAAAACAGATTTTAAATTAATTGGTTAAAAGGCGCTAAGGCCAACATAGTGAAAAAGATTCCGTGCCGGGACTCGAACCCGGGCCATCAATATAGCACACTGACATTCTACCGACTAAACCACATGGAACGATAACCAGCCGGAAAAATTTCTCACTATTACATGTTGGCAGGGCTACAAACGCAGCACAAGATGGAATATTTATCGTGAGCCACCGACATTGAGCAAATACGAAACTTAATTAAATCCAGCATCGATTGAAACTATATTAATACTTGGAAATTTTTCCAAAGAGAACCATTCGCCTTGCATACAATATTTCGAATGAAAATCAAATTTCAAATTACATGCTTAAAAGTTAATTTTAATTTTAAATTTGATTTTTATTTGAAATATTGTATGCAAGGCGAATGTTTCTCTCTGGAAAAATTTCTAAGTATTAATATAGTTTCAACCGATGCTGGATTTAATTAAGTTTCGTGTTTGTCCCATGTCGGTGGCTCACGATAAATATCCCATCTTGTGCTGCTTTTGTAGCCTTGCCAACATGTAATAGCAAGAAATTTTCCAGGCTGGGTATCATTCCAAGTGGTTTAGTCGGTAGAATGTCCGTGCGCTATACTGATGGCAGGTTTCGATTCCCGGCATTGAATCTTTTTTACTAAGTTGGCCTTTGCGCCTTTTAAGCAAATAATTTGAAATTTGATTTTCATTTGAAATATTGTATGCAAGCCGAATGTTACTCTCTGGAAAAAATTCTGAGTATTAATACTGTGATGGTATTGCCATAAACACTGTGATGAATTTTAAAATGCACAGTTTTAAAATAAAGTTTTGTTTGAAATATAAATTCTTATCTTTTTACCGTACTTTTTAGCAAAATATCGCTATTTTGGAGCCCTATTCTTCTAAAACATTTAAAATTTTTCCACTTAAATAACAATGCTTATCAACTGACATCTTTTTTTATTAAGTTTTAAGCTTTATCTTGAGTTCAAGTTTGATATTAAGAATGTGTAAAATTTTAATGTGTTGTGATTAGTCATTGCTTTATTAAACATGACATGATAAGCCATATTTATTTAAATTTTTTATTCCCGTGTATATTGTATTTTGTGAATACGAGCTAAATAGATTTGGTATGTTTTATAGGAAAAGACTGATCTGCGAAATAGAAAAAAAACAATTAAGAAAAATCATGCGTTAAGCGCTAGATTATAAAACACTTTCCAACGCTTCCTGAATGCTTTAACAAGACATCGTGATTTAGGGAAATAACGTAAATAAGATAACTAAGTAAATATTTTAGAAAACACATAAAACATTTGAAAAACTGATTTCAGCATTTACCGTCCATAGCCAAATATGTTTTCTAATTCTTTTGAACAGCCCTGCATTTGATCTGTAAGTTGATATACATATTATATAATGGGAAAATTTATTTTTGCAAGAAAACGCATAACAGGTTGAAATTCTCTTTCATCAATTTATACTAATATATGGAAACATACTTGAATACTTTTGTATAATCTTGTAGTTTACCTAGAACGTTTATTAAGCGCTACTGCTTAGTTAAAATTTAATTCAAACACTCTTAAAACTGCTGAAATCACATTTCCAGAAATTATAATTTATAGATGGTCATGTATTCAATTCTTTGCGTGACCCTGTATATCATTTTATCTATATTCTACAAACATTTCTTAGTAAATTAAATGCAGTTCAACGTAAAAATCCATAACTCATTTAAAAACTACCTTTAATCAATTTGCGCATATATCCAGTAACCCTTACGAATACTTTTATGTAGTCCTGTATATGAATTATAGCATTTATATATACCATACTCTATGCATAAATATAGTGAATCATAAAAGCGCATATCATAATTAAAATGCATTTCCAGCAATAATCCCTAATGAACTTCGGACACAATATAGTATCGGAAATATTTTGTGTGTCCTGTAAATGCTATATACATTTCGTATTATCATGAAATAATGTATAGTGTGTAAACCTCAGCGACTTATATCAATCTCATTATATATGAAATAGATTAACATAATTAAAGTACGCCGCAAATAATTCCCTCCATCCCTGTATAATAATGTATTGGAATCCCTTTTTTAGCCCTGTAAATGAACAATAACTATTCGTTGCACCACATACTCTTCAGAATGCATATTTTAGTGCATTTCATAAATTCATATCAATTTTATTCTGTTTGAAAGCGTGTAAAATCGTTAAAAATCATTTGAAACGATTTTTTCCCGTAGGCCGTAGTGTAACGAAATACTCTTGACTGTTCCTGTAGATGAATTAAACACGCTACAAACTTCATTACAAATAGGGGCCGTGCTATGGTAAACGTCAATAACATCCAAAAATTTCAAGGCAATCCGAGTATATTTGCGAGAGTTAGACCGCTGACAGACGGCCAGACAAACCGAAGTCATAAACACTTTTCAACTTTGTTGAAAAGTATTAAAAAGAACATATAAACGTAAAATAAATGATTGCATATTAACTAATTTTATTGTTTAAAAAACATTTTAATGTAGAAAGTAGTTATTAATCGCTTTAAAAAAATATTCAGTCCTATATTAGGAAAGTACATACCAACTTTTTAAAAAATATACTAAAGCAGTTTAAGCTATAAACTTGTTATCACAGGCATGAAAAACACTTTATTTTAATGCTTAAATATATTTAATTTTTTTATTCCAGTGATTACATATATCGAAAACGTAGAAAATGAATTTACAATCGAAGAAAATTTAATAACTGATTCTGTGTGTCTACAATTAAATGTTTGATTAAAATCACAAACAGAAAAAAAATGCTTACATAATGTTTATTTCTAATCTGAAACAATTTCTAATTTCATATTTAACTCAAAAATAATAATGATGCTTATAAGTGTTAGTAACTAGAAAACAATAAAAAGCCGAAAAAAATTCCACACCACTGTTTCAACACATTTTCAATCTCAAGGGACTAAAAATTAATATTTACATTCATTCTACTATGAATATAGGCACGAATCAGTCTCTGCGCCAGCTTTTTTTTTTTTTTTTTTTTTTTTCGAGCGATGGCAGATTAAGATACAACAGAATCGAATAAAAATATCCTTCTGAAAACAATACAGACCAGTCTCTTTCTATATGTGTAACATAAAACTACTTAACTCATCATTATAATATATGCAAAACAGGAACAAAATATTTAAATTAAATAAGACTTACATATATGCTCCATCAATAATATCCGTATATTTGTAATATCCTAAAATGGCAGATGTCTTTCTTTTATATTAAAACAAGTGCTGTAGGCGTGCTGGTGTTCTAAACAGTGGAGTGAAGTGACTTCGCGCGTATTCTCTTGTTTATTCTATGGTAATATCGCGAAGCAGACGATTTGAGCAGGTGTGTTTCATCATTTATTTGTTTTTGTAAACAACTGATTTGAATCTAAAATGCGCAATAATTATATGAGAGTGTAACAATCAGTGGAGGATTATTATATTAAATTGCAATGCTAGATAAAATTGAAATCATGAAAAAAGAATACTTTTACTGTCTTAGATATCAAATTGATAAAATATAGCATGAAAATTTAGTTTATTAATGCTTGTATCGTGCAATTTATTTATTATGTCCCCCCCCCCACCCGCCTTTCGTGATAGAATTTACTATTTGCTATCCACTAATATATTTTCATTCCTTATTCCGCTGTAACTCAGGTCTGTTTAAAATATTGTTTAACGCTTAACTGATGTGACAAAAATTGCCGCATAGCTACTGTGAGCGGTCTGTGAGACCGCTTAATCTATCAAATGGATAAAATATAGCATGAAAATTTAGTTTATTAATGCTTGTATCGTGCACTTTATTTATTATGTCCCCTACCCCCCCCCCCCCACCTTTCGTGACAAAATTTACTATTTGCTATTCACTAATATATTTTCATTCCTTATGCCACTGTAACTCGGGACTGTTTAAAATACTGTTTAACCCTTAACTGATGTGACAAAAATTGCCGCATAGCTATTGTGAGCGGTCTGTGAGACCGCTTAATCCATCAAATTGATAAAATATAACATGAAAATTTAGTTTATTAATGCTTGTATCGTGCATTTTATTTATTATGCCCCTTCCCTCTTTCGTGACAGAATTTACTAGTTGCTATCCACTAATATATTTTCATTCCTTATGTCGCTGTAACTCGGGACTGTTTAAAATATTTCTCTTCATTTTCAAAGATTTTTGAAGTTCATATTTTTGTCACACTGTGACTTACAATATGGTGGGTTTTTTTATCACATATGTGACGTGACATACGTTACATGCTGTGACATAATAGTGTCGTCACAATTTTCTTTTAATTGACAGAAAAATATAATTTTACAGTAAATAACATGTTTTAAAAAATTTTTGCAATTTTTTAAAGTTTTCTAAAAAGTTCACATCTCAGTCACAATGTGACATCACTGAGTGGTGGCATTTTGGTCACAGATGTGACGCGACCACAGTGACTTACAATGACGTCACAACGACGTCACCGTGACCATGCATGCTATGAGGGATGTAATCTTGGCTTTTCTAGACAGGTATCACAAAATTATTTGCATTGTCTCCGTAGCGGAGTCCTCGAGTTTGAAGACAAATTTTAAATGGCTCCGCTCCGGAGCCCTCGAGGGCAAAGGGATAAAGTAGAATATTTATTTATTTATTCATAGTTAAATAGCTGTTGGGATTATCATCTGATATATATGTAAAATTGCTTATGTGGCAATATAAATTTTTAAAAAATCTATTTTTAAATTATATGAAGTAGAGTAGGACAAGATTATAAGAAATATATATATTTATGCCTGTACTTTAAAAGCCCTCAATAGCCCTTGCCGCTGAATTTGTCCGATAATTGGAGATGTCTGCTTTTGTGGGGTAAAAATATACAAATATGTATGCTATGCGGATTAAAAAAAGCTAAATAGATGCTAAATAGATGTTTCAGCTATTCGGGAATGCCCATTAACCTCCACAACGGATACTCTCGAATACCGGACATCGCAATTTAAATAATAATAATGCAGGGTTGCATTTTTTGCACAAGAACTTCTTGATTAAAGAATGGGCATACTGGGCCGTGCCCCCCCCCCCCTACGATTTTAGTGCCCACAAATTTGATGTGAAATATTTGTAAAGCTTATATTTTAAATCTGTTTCGAAATTGTACTGATTATAATCAATATTTTGAACTTTTAAAGTAAAATAAGATTAAAAATAAAACAAATTTTAAAAATCTAATATTTAGATAAATATTTTTTGCTTTAATCTTGTTCTACGCCTGAAGTTCAAAATATTGATTATAATCAATAAATGTCGTAAAAGATTTAAATTATCAGCTTAACAAAAATTGCGTACCAAAATTGGGAGCACCAAAAAAATCAGGTTGTAGGGGGGGGGGGGGGGTCAGGACCCCAGCCAAATATTTTTCCAGGATTCAACGTGGTCAAACATGGCTACGTATGATGCTTAAAAAAAAAATGGATGCTATTAAGACGTTTGTAGTGTCTGAAATTCAGACACAAAAAGTGTCTGAAAAAATTCAGACATTTTAAAATGTCTGAAAATTGAACACTCCGTTTCAGAAACTTAAGTGTCTGAATTTCAGACATTTTAATTTACAGTGTAGTCTTTAATTCTGCAAACTGGCGAGTTATTCTAGAAGGCGAGTTATTTCTAGAAAAAAATTAAACTTAGAGGGCAATAGGCAAAAATAATTGCAGATTTAGGCTACATTAATTTAAAACATTTATCGGATCTTGCAATTTTTTAAATCTTCTTAAAAACGTAGTTTTTAAATTCTACTTATGGTGAAAACATTTTTCATTAAAAAAAATTATCTTAAAACAGATTGGCAATAAAATTGTACTAGACGTGTGATTTAACTTGTCCGAAGATATAAAAAATATGCATAGTTAAATTGTCTACGCCTCACTTTCCATTTTACTTACACTATAAAAAGCAGACGAATTATTTTAATCTAGGAAAATATATGGCAACCAATAACGAAAATATACAATAGCCTAAATCACCAAAAATTAAAGTTTAAACAGTACATAAATGCATTAGGAAATGTGAATAAAACCAGACGTATACGTTTCGGGAGTTCCAGGACTCACATCATCAGTGTATAAAATCTATGCATAAAAACAGTATGTCCCCCAATTGCATTCAAGTAGTTGGGTAGTAGTTCCTCGCATGTAGTTGGGGGGGGGGGGATACTGTTTTTACCCGACTGCCAAGAAGGGTTATGTGTTTCACGCATGTCTGCGTATGTGGTTACTTTATACCCTCGAAACATCTCAACTGCTGGATGGATTTCAATGAATGAGATCCCTATCGATTCGTCTTAACTGTCCAATGGTTATTAGCTGGGTTTTGTTTTTATAAATTGAAAATGGCGGCCGTAAAATACAAAATGGCGGTAGAGACGAAAACAATTTTTTTACGCACCCTATTGAGTGGCATATCATTGGATAGGTCCTTCAAAATGAAGACGATGTTTCATTGACTATTTTACAGTCAGAAGCTCCGTTTAAATTTTACAGAACCTGGAAGTTGTGTAGGTAGGATCTCTAGCTTTACTATAACTCTAACTTTCATAGACATCTATAGGCCTCACCAAAACATTATTTGTAGACAGGAACTAACAATTAAACACAACTTAAACGTCAATAGAAGTAAATAAAAAAATCAGGTAACTAATATAAAAAATAGTTTCCCATTGTTGAGAAATAATTAATAAGTTTGCTTTTTACGCAGTCGGGTTTTTTTATTTTTGATATTTATTAATTATCAGATTGGCTAAAATAATTGTATTTTAACATATGCTTTATTATGCATAGATTTTATACACTGATGATGTGAGTCCTGGAACGTATACGTCTTGTTTTATTCACATTACCTAATGTATTTATTGAGTGTTTAAACGTTGAATTTTGGTGATTCAGATTTCCACACAAGTTTTTATTTACTATACAATAACCTGTTTCGAATTACCAATGATTCTCAAAATCGTTCTTTATGTTTAAAAACCGCAGAAACCAATATATTTTCGTAAATATTTTCGAGTATTTTTTGTCGTATATTAAACGTATACATCTGGTTTTATTCACATTACCTAATATAATTGTATTATTTATTGTATTTTAAACGTTAGTTTTAGGTGATTCAGATTTCCACGCACGTTTTTATTTACTATACAATAACCTGTTTCGAATTACCAATGATTCTCAAAATCGTTCTTTATGTTTAGAAAACGCAGAAACCAATATATTTTCGTAAATGTTTTCGAGTATTTTTTGTAGTATATTAAACGTATACATCCGGTTTTATTCACATTACCTAATATAATTGTATTATTTATTGTATTTTAAACATTAGTTTTAGGTGATTTAGATTTCCACACAAGTTTTTATTTACTATACAATAACATGTTTCGAATTACCAATGATTCTCAAAAGCGTTCTGTATGTTTAGAAAACGCAGAAACCAATATATTTTCGTAAATGTTTTCGAGTATTTTTTGTAGTATATTGAACGTATACATCTGGTTTTATTCACATTACCTAATATAATTGTATTATTTATTGTATTTTAAACGTTAGTTTTAGGTGATTTAGATTTCCACACAAGTTTTTATTTACTATACAATAACATGTTTCGAATTACCAATGATTCTCAAAAGCGTTCTGCATGTTTAGAAAACGCAGAAACCAATATATTTTCGTAAATGTTTTCGAGTATTTTTTGTAGTATATTAAACGTATACATCTGGTTTTTTTCACATTACCTAATATAATTGTATTATTTATTGTATTTTAAACATTAGTTTTAGGTGATTTAGATTTCCACACAAGTTTTTATTTACTATACACTAACATGTTTCGAATTACCAATGATTCTGAAAAGCGTTCTGTATATTTAGAAAACGCAGAAACCAATATATTTTCGTAAATGTTTTCGAGTATTTTTTGTAGTATATTAAACGTATACATCTGGTTTTTTTCACATTACCTAATATAATTGTATTATTTATTGTATCTTAAACATTAGTTTTAGGTGATTTAGATTTCCACACAAGTTTTTATTTACTATACACTAACATGTTTCGAATTACCAATGATTCTCAAAAGCGTTCTGTATGTTTAGAAAACGCAGAAACCAATATATTTTCGTAAATGTTTTCGAGTATTTTTTGTAGTATATTAAACTTATACATCTGGTTTTGTTCACATTATCTAATATAATTGTATTATTTGATGTATTTTAAACGTTAATTTTAGGTGATTTAGATTTCCACACACGCTTTTATTTACTACACAATAACCTGTTTCGAATTACCAATGATTCTCAAAAACGTTCTTTATGTTTAGAAACCGCAGAAACCAATATATTTTCGTAAATGTTTTCGAGTATTTTTTGTAGTATATTAAACGTATACATCTGGCATTATTCACATTACCTAATGTATTTATTGCATTTTAAACGTTGATTTTTGGTGATTTAGATTTCCACACAAGTTTTTATTTACTATACAATAACCCGTTTCGAATTACCATTGATTCTCAAAATCGTTCTTTATGTTTAGAAAACGCAGAAACCAATATATTTTCGTAAATGTTTTCGAGTATTATTTGTAGTATATTAAACGTATACATCTGGTTTTATTCACATTACCTAATATAATTGTATTATTTATTGTATTTTAAACATTAGTTTTAGGTGATTTAGATTTCCACACACGTTTTTATTTACTATACAATAACCTGTTTCGAAATGCCAATGATTCTCAAAAGCGTTCTGTATGTTTAGAAAACGCAGAAACCAATATATTTTCGTAAATGTTTTCGAGTATTTTTTGTAGTATATTAAACGTATACATCTGGTTTTATTCGCATTACCTAATGTAATTGTATTATTTATTGTATTTTAAACGTTAATTTTAGGTGATTTAGATTTCCACACACGCTTTTACTTACTACACAATAACCTGTTTCGAATTACCAATGATTCTCAAAAGCGTTCTTTATGTTTAGAAACCGCAGAAACCAATATATTTTCGTAAATGTTTTCGAGTATTTTTTATAGTATATTAAACGTATACATCTGATTTTATTCACATTACCTAATGTATTTATTGCATTTTAAACGTTGATTTTTGGTGATTTAGATTTCCACACAAGTTTTTATTTACTATACAATAACCTGTTTCGAATTACCAATGATTCTCAAAAGCGTTCTTTATGTTTAGAAACCGCAGAAACCAAAATATTTTCGTAAATGTTTTCGAGTATTTTTTGTAGTATATTAATAAGCTTTCTCAGCCCGGAATGTAAGTATTTCAGATTCTATCAATTGTAAAGTGAAACTTTTCGCCTTTCAGCAAACAAGTTTTACAGAAAAACATGATAAATTAAGAGCGTTAAGATTAACTTTAAATTTAATATTTTTTTATTACTCGTGCTTATGTGAAATCAGATACGGAACCGCAAATGTTTAATTGAAAATTGATAACAGACAAACTGATATTCTGGTTTGAGATACCGCTATAAAGCCTTCTTATTCTTCTTTAAAAGTCGAAAATACCGGGTTTCCCAAAACATTGATATCGGCGTTTATGCCTTAAATATTATGAATAACAACATTACATAAAAAAAGGTGCAGTTTTTTTTACAATCAATTGAAATTTTCAGGGTATTAAATTTGAAGAAATACAAAATTTAAATTTTTATACGGCTCCCGTACAAAAAATTTTCCAATGAGTAAAATGTGTCCCATACCCTAATAAGGTTATGCAGAAAATTTCATTATTTTATCATAAAAAATCGCAGCGATCGGAAAATACATAAATGCTGACTTAAACCACTTTTCGATGCATGAATATGAGTTCTCAAAGGGGAAAATCATATCGGATAATCGTCTTCAGGGGCTGTATACAAATTACAAAGTAAACAATTAGTATACAATGATAAAGAAAGCAATTTATCATTAACCCCTCATAATTTTTTTAACCCTTTCCCGCCAAAATACTTCCATTCCGAAAATATTGAAATGAATGGATGACACTGGGATTTACGTACAAATTTATTTCCAATTTATTTTTCTAAAATTTTTTATTATACCACATTCTTTAACAAGTTAAAAAAAATCCCTGTGCTTTTCAAATATATTTTATTTCATTATTTAGAACTCAGTGTTCGCAACGCCCAAGTGTATTGAATATTAATTCGCCCTAGAGTAAAATATCATATCTATTCGTTTATTTCCTATTTATTAATGGCGGACATGGAATACTAAAGGGATTTTGAAAATCATTCATTTAGAATTAGAAAAAAAAGCATTATCATAAATAAACCGTTCTCCAGATATTATAAACAAACGGTTTGGATACAAGTTCAAATTAGTGTTCAGATTAATGAACATTAGTTATTGATTTTAAATCGACTCGACTCTCAAAACAAAACAAAACAAAATATTTATTAACAAATTAAACAAAAAAAATATTAATATATAAATATTAGTTACAAATAATTTATTTAAAAATTTTAAAAATTAATATAATTCTTTCATAAAATTTTTAAAAGTTGAATTTTAAATACCTAATTTAAAACTCTACTAGTACTTTATTATTATTATTATTTAAAGTTTTCACCTAATTTTTTAATACAGGTCAGTAAGGATATTTTGAACGTATTTAAGGATCGCATTTTTTATAATTGCAATAGTTTCAGAGATAAAAAAAAAAAGAAAAATGCTCAGCTAAACTGATGGCATTGAGCTCACAGGCTATTCACACTAATTGTATATTATACTCTTATTATAAAGAATAATGCACCTCAAAAAAATAAGTGAAGGGGAATTAGCCCCTGTTTCCCCCTTTATACCTAACCAGTGAACCTCCAAATCTAATAAGGGAAGCTCCTTAACATAATAAACTGGTATACCAAATTTGGAGCAAATCGAATAATCCTGTAAAAAAAACCCATTTGTCTAAATTTAGGGGGTGGACTAGCCGCCCTTTATCCTTAACCAACGAATCAGGGAAGCTCCTTAACATAATAAACCGGTATACCAAATTTGGAGCAAATCGAATAATTCTGCATGAAAAACACGTTTATCTAAATTTATGGGTGTGGACTAGCCCCCTTTCCCCCTTTATCCTTAATTAATGAACCCCCAAAACTAATCAGGGAAGTTCCTTAACATAATAAACCGGTATAGAAAATTTGGAGCAAATCGAATAATTCTGCATGAAAAACCCATTCGACTAAATTAAGGGGGGGGCGATGGACTAACCCCCTTTTCCGCCCTTTATCCTTAACCAATGAAGCCCCAAAACTAATCAGGGAAAATACCTTAACATAATAAACCGGCATACCAAATTCGGAACAAATCTAATCATTCTGGATGAAAAACCCATTTATCTGAATTAAGGGGGGTGAACTAACCCCCCTTTTTCGACTTTATCCTTAACCAATGAACTCCCGAAACTAATCAGGGAAGCGCCTTATCACAATGAACCTAGAAATTTTTTTAAGCAAATCGGATGTTTCTATCAAGAGTTTTCGCGTTACGTACATACATACATACAGAATGGGCGAGCACATTAGCTCTCAGGCTTTGATAGCCTGTGAACTAAAAAAACGGAAAAAAACACAGATACTAACTAGCTTTTTTTCATGTGATTATTTTTGTTTAACAAAAGTAATAAAAATATTAAAAATCCGATCCTTAAGCGCACAAAAAGAAAAATAAATCAAGCCCTTTTTATTCATATCTAGAAAAGCCGCAGCATTTTGAAGACACTGAAAAGCTGAAAAAACCAAAACTGAGATAAATGGGTTTAAAGATTTATTTCAAAGGGTGAATATGATATTAGATAATTGTTAAATCAGAATTAACTCGGGTTCTACTATTTGCATTATCAGGCTTAAATTCTGCCAGGATGTAGTCGAAGGTATATGGTATGAGATAAGACAAAAATCTGAAAATCGAAACATGTATTTACGTAATTTCGATATTCGCAGGCTGCTAATTCTCTTCAGATAGCTATCATTAATTTATAAATGGTACTTATTTAAGGGGTGTCAAGACTCTTAAAGCTATAAAATTTTCGAAATTTTTAATTTTTTTTTTTAGATGTTAAACCCCTATATTCTCTGAACATTTTGACATAATTGTATCCTTTAAATTCCCATTAGAGCAGAAGTTATGGCTTTTAGAATTGTACCCGCCCAGTAGCTGAAGTGGCGTTCAGAAACTTTTAAGTCATTTTCCTCCAAATGACTTTTTTGAGTATAACGAGCACGATATTTCAAAACTTTCTCAATATTTTTTTATGAAATTTTCAAAACATATGTTTCAAATTAGTCCGTATAAACTGAGCCAAAAATTTCCTTTTTATTGTTCAAAAAAATATTTTTTTAGGTGATAATACTGTTGAAATTTTAAAAATTTTGTATTAGCTAAATACAACATTGTATTAAAAATATAAAAATGCTTTATATACAAATTTTCTTAGGTTCAGGGTAATTATTATAACCTGAATTATAAGTAAGCACCCAAATTTGCATTCTAGTTGTGATATTTACTTTGTATTCTTGCGCGTAAGCTGTTATACCATTTTTTATTATCGTGAAATGTCTGACAGTATTGAGCCCCCTATAGGGGAAGGTGGCCTAAAATGATCCCCTTAAGGGGAGAACTTGTGTAAAATAACATAACTGTTTAAATGAAAGTTTGGCCCTGTGCTGATATGTTTTACACTATATTTTGCATTATAAACATATTTTAATAATAGTTTAAACCCAAATTGAGTAATGAAAAAAATATATTTTTGAAAAAGTGTCCAAAGGATCATTTTATCGTCACCCAAGGGCAAAATGATCCTTCATTTAAAAATAATTGTAAATTGTTTTTTAGCGGCAAAATAAAGGATATAAAAGTCATTATGACAATACATAATGAAATAAAATAAGTTTTGAAATTAAATAGCATACATAATTTATTTTATGTAAATTTTAAAATAAAATAGTGTCACAAATAATTTTGAAAAAACAATAAAATGGAATATTTTAAAATTATGATCGGTAGGATAACACGTGGACTCAAAGAGAAAGGTTTGGGGCAGTGACACATTTGGCTTCCATGATGGCTAGGACGCGGTACTGGATTCTCTTCAGCCAATGCAATGGTAGTAAAACGATCCACATAATGGATCATTTTACCCAACAATATGGCCGACTATTTTAGGTCATATAACTGGATGACGTAGAGAAACATAACAAACTTAGCAAGTGTAATTCACATCTAAAAACATACTCTATTAAGTAAACCAAGTAATATTTCTGTACATGAGAGACTATATATGTTAATAAATATCAAAGTTAGTTCTTATCTTATAACATATGTTATAAAACCCACTTTTTCAAAGAATTCTATTCAGACGCGTAATACTATGATCGTTTGAATACCACTTCTTCTTCACTTGGCAATACTAGTTTATCATGTGTTACCCTGTAGATAGCGCGACCTGTCTGGAAGAAAACCTATGTGGGTCGTTTTGACCGCTGGGATTATTTTAGGCCACCTTCCCCTACATGGTAATTCTGTATCTTTCAATTTTTTAAATACATGCAATGAAAGAATATACTTATATCTTACATCTCAATAAAAATTGTGTTTTAAAATCATATGCATTTTAAGATATTAAATGTTAAAAAGGATCATTTTTATTCATTTTTTCCAATTTTTAGAGTCCCGAGACTCTTTAGAGGTATAAGTATGCAATCTTTGTAATACTCCCTGCGATAGATCGCTAATTTTGACTAGAGTGTCTCATAAAATTTAAGTGTAGCTTTCTGAAAATCTACGAAAGTGGAGAGGGTGTGGTTTACGCAATAATATGTGAAAGAATTTTATACAAAAGAATATTTATAATGATTATATTTTTTATTACGGTTGTTCGTAATCAATAGTACAAAGTAGCATATAAAAATTACAAAGCTGTAAAAAGATAAAGAGGTTTAATTTCTTTTCATAATTTTTTCCGCCACAAAAAGTAAAAGTATAAAGCTAAAATATAAAAGTTAATGAAGATATTACTCTTTTAAAATGATGTTTAAAAAATTACATCAAATTATATATATTGCAATAGAAAAAAAAAAATGTCTGCTTTTGCCAAAAACATATTATCGAAGTGACTAATAACTTTCTATCTATCCAAATTAATGTAATTTCTTCTCGGGGAAAAATAAATTTACTTTTCTAATATTCTTCTCCTTTCGCTGCAATGGACGAGGATAGAATACTTAATCTAGTTTCAATGAGATTCGTTTAGAATTAAAAAGATATTAACGTAAATAAACTAAATTAGCGCAACAAAAATATGTTAATGAGTGAGTCTATTTATTTTTCTTCTCAAGATAAATTACGAAAAAACTTTTCGTAGCATTTTAATTTAGTATTCAGTAACTAATTCAGTTTAAAATGCTTAAATAACGACAGTATTCCCTCGCTATGCAATTATTATTAGATTTTCTTTTGTCTATTTTTAGACTTTTATTAAAAAAGAATTGTATTTATAAATCAATATTATAACAGATTAGGATATCGAACCCGGTTTTTTAGGGTTATAGAACATAAGATAACTATTATTTTAATACTGAAGTTTCTAAGTCATTGTTTACATAAAACCATGGCGAAATGCAATATTCCACCTCGATTCAATCACAAAATTCACAATATGAACTTTAATAAACTCACCGTTTTACTTAAAATGCAACAACGATAATACTAATGTAGATGTTACAAGTTAAAAATATACATTTTATTTAAATTTCCTAGTATCTTCGGCCTGTAATCTCACTGTCATCCTCAGGGAATATTTTTATTAATTGGTACTACATTCATTCATACACGTCACTTCGTTTCAAATGGGAGGGTATATAATTATTAGGGTAGCTGGAAGTAGCAGTAGCAGTGCCTTGGATCGATCTGATAGAAAAATATTTAATTGTCGTTCCATTTATTTTAATACTTCACTTTGTTCACGTATATCACCTTTATTTTAAACGCGTAGCTGGGCAGTAGTAGAATACCCAGTAATTTCCCTCTACATACTCAATGCGAAGCTCCTTCTACTACTTTCCATTTAAAAATAAAGTGACGTATATGAACAAAATGACGTAATAAACGATTGGTATGGCAGTTAAACATTGCGCAAGTTTAATACGAAATACTGCTACTTTTACTACTGTCCAGCTATGCATTTAAAATGAAAGTGATGTATGTGAACAAAGCGATGTATTAAAATAAATGGAGTTAAATATTTTTCTCAATAGAAGTTTAATCTAAGGACTGCTACTTCTACTTCCTGCTAAAAGCTGTGTCTGTAGCTCAATAGGAGCATAAAATATAAGCATAAACTTTCAAAAAAAGTGATACTTTTTAATGCAGTGGATCTGAATGTTATTCCTGAGCAGTCAAATTTTCGTAAACTGCAACCCAAAGAGAGAATATTGCCATTAACGTCGCTTTAAAAGTCGGCTGCGACAATTCTTATGTAACCATTCGAAACAAGCTGATTTTCAAGTGTGCATTAATCTTACTTATAAATCCCCAAAACAGCCGTCAGCTGTCGCGACAGTGACAGGGGAACTCAAGGCCTTGTCAACAGAAAAATGACCCAGTCAAATGGAAAAACATGGTAACCCGAATATAGAAAATCGAATCATTTCGTGATAACATCATGCAATCTTCCGCAGCCGGGTATTTTTTTTAAAGGGAATATTACCACGTTTCTAGGGGCTATGGAGTCTGAACGGGTGTTGGCGAGCGTAGCACGCAGTGGACGGCACCCCCCCCCCCCCTAGTTTAATATATTTTTCTTAATTTGGCTAAAATCAACACCGAAAGTCAATTATATATGAAAAATATCAATAATGTATTCAAATAAAGTTTGGAAATTTATAGAGAGCGATACTTTTATATTAGCCGCATGCGAAAAGCTAATAGCTGAGGTAAACATCAACAATTTCGTTTATTACTATAGCCTTTTTTATTATGATAACAGAAGTGATTTCTAACGTGTAGTTCAGTTCAATGTATGTTAAATTATTGTTCTATACGTATTATTTTGTTTTTTGATGCAGTTTTGATTTCGTCATATAATATTAGCGGAAAGCACATGTAGGACAATTTATACAGATTTGAGCAGAAACGGATAAATCTGTCGTAATTGGGCTACTGATATATATTTAAAAATTCATGTTCGAAAATTATTTTAAAACAATAAAATTATTTTAATAGAATTATAGTTCAAACTAAAATAATATTTACTTAAAGTGACAAAAATACTTTTAACAAGGAAAAAAAACCCCTTAATTTATTCATATTAGATATACACTGCTCAAAAAAATTAAAGGATATTGCAGTTTTAGGTGGATTTTGTATCTGGTAAACTGTTTAGCTGATTGATACATGGTCGACAGACATAGTAGGTTATATGAGAATAAATTACACATGTTTGGCAGAAAAAAATGCATTTTATTGCGCATTTGTGTACTAAAGGAAAAAAACACAATTTGTGCATATGAGAAAAAAAGAATAAGAAAAGGTGTTTTCTTCAAAGAAAATCATTTTCAGTAGGGGGTATGGTTTCCACGGGTGGCCAGCAACGTTGAACACCTTTGAGGCATGGACTCAATGAGGCTATTAATGACGAGTTGGGGTATTCTGCCCCACTCTTCCAGAAGAGCTCTTTCCAGTTCTTGGAGAGTTTGTGGGGGTTGTTGGCGGCCAGAAACTCGTCTTCCTAGAGCGTCCCAAACGTGCTCGATTGGATTCATGTCTGGAGAACACGCTGACCATTCCATTCGAACGATTCCTCCCTCGAAAAGGAAATCCTCCACCAGGTTTGCACGATGTGGCCTGCAGTTATCGTCCATTAAAATGAAGTTATCTCCGATTGCTGCAGCGTAAGGGACTACAATAGGTCTGAGGATCTCATCCCTATATCGGCGACCAGTCAGAGCTCCATCTCGAATGATGTAGAGGTCAGTGCGCCCGTCAATGGAGATGCCACCATACACCAACACTCCTCCACCGCCAAATCTGACACTTTCGTGCACGAACGCAGGATTATTCCTACTGCCACGGTCCCTCCAGATGAAAATACGCCTATTATCCGGATGCACAGGAAAACGGGACTCGTCAGAAAACAGAATATTGCTCCATTCATTTCTCCTCCAGTTGACATGCTCGGTTGCCCACTCCCTGCGGTCGCGACGATGCCTTGATGTTAATCTAACACATACCATCGGTCGGCGAGCATACAGACCTACAGCATGGAGCCGCTTTCGGACAGTCTGAGTTGAAATCGTGGTGCCTGTAGCCGAGCGAAGGTGTTGTTGGAGAAGAGTAGCGTTCATGGTTCGGTGTCTCCGAGCTGTTAACGCTAAATACCGATCTTCATTGGGCGTTGTTGCCCGTCTAAGACCTTGCCCTGGTCTTCGGCCTGCACATCCACTCTCCAACAAACGGTTCCAGATCCTGGAAATAACACTTTGTGACACTCCAATGGCTTGCGCTACTTCGGCTTGAGTTTGTCCCTCTTCTAACCTACCAACAATTCTCAAAGCTTCTGAATCTGTCAAATGACTTCGCTGAGACATCGTACTCATCGAAACAAAGCAATCACTGAATGCCGATCATCCTTGTCTTCCTTCTCTTTTATCCAGTTGAAAGTCAAATTTCATTCGCTGCCGCTGAAGCGACGTTTTTGACGTCGAATTCAAAATTTGCATACTCCACAGTTTGAAAACCAGAAAAATTTGCATTTGTGATTCTCTTCTTCTATTTTCGGCAAAAAAAATTTCGTTTATATCTTTATTTTATGTAAAACTTCAAATATCCTTTAATTGTTTTGAGCAGTGTATATTTCATTGCTCCGATGGCAACATTCTCAATAATAAATGTGATACAAATATTTTCTCAAAAAATTATTTTAATTTAAAAGATATAAACGAAAATCACGTGAACTCAAGCATAATGAAATTAACTGAAATATTACAAATGTATATTTGTGAACGTGAATTATTTAATACTATTGCTTCATTTTTCTGTAGAGCATCTCTTTCCAAATTTTAGGAAGTTCCATGGAGACTGAATCATTGCATATATTCTCACTGAGTGAGAAGATTTCTATTGATTCACGGATAATGGATAGCAAGAAAAATCTTGATGTATAAATTGTTCTGCTATTTTTTAAATTAATCTGTAAATACTCTTTATTATACAGTCTAGCTAAAGCTGTAGTTTTCTTGTTGTATTTGATGTCTGCTATGTGTTCTTTGATCATAGTTTTAAGTTTTCTGTTTGTCATTCCTATATAAAATCGCAGTGTTCCATATTCTTTGGTGAAAGGTATTTGATATACCCCTGATAACTGATTTGGTTCTATTGGGCCGATTTTCTTTCATACTATGTTTTTCCATTTGCACTTAAAACAATATAAATGCCGTAAACCGGGCCTTTTGGACCAATTTTTCCTGGTTCTACTAACATTTCCATTATTAAAAATATTATATATGACTTTTTGACTTCAAAATTGAGTTGTGAGCAATTAACATGAAACAATGAAGCAAACTGTATGGTTTAAAGAAGCAATTTTTAATTAATTTATTTTTTAAATATTTTTAAAGTTTTGGAACAAAGTAGACTTTGCTGGGGCTTCTATGGTCCATTCACTTATTTTCATGTAAAATGAATACATTGTATGTGTTGGAATATTGGAACCCCCTTGCAATAGGATCTGCTAATGAATTAACACAAGAAATTTGATAAACAATTTTTTTCCACATTTAAGCGCAATAAATCAGTTGTTAATATTAAAGACACGAGAAACAGTTTCCATCGTGTTATCCTCAGCATCTGAAACAAAGATGATTAATATAACATTGTGTTTCAGTAACATTTGAAAAAAATGTTAGGGGAGGTAGGGGAGGTTTGATACATATGGAGGGTTGATACATTGGCAATTTTTCTCAACAAATAGCATTAACAGCCATTGTAACAGGTGTGAAGTCTTCTTTTATTAGCAGAGGTCATCATTAGCTGGACTTAGCAGTGAAGAACTGACAACGTTTTTTTTTTTTTTTCTTTTAATTTTGAAGACTTTTGGAATGTCAATGTATTTTTTTTTAAACATTGATTTTTTTTCATAACTCTTATTATTGTGAAGATAATATCTTGTAATTTTTTTTTACTTGTAACGCACATTGTTAGGGTAAGTTTTACCAGAAAGCAGATTGGCATTTTGCAACTGCATTTATACAAAGTGATTGTAAATCCAGTAAGGCATAATAGGGAGGAATGATACATTAGTGCTTGGGAGAAATGATACACTTCTACATTTGAAATTTAATAGTTTTTTTTAAGTTTTCAAACTAATATAGGACTGTAATATTCATTATTGTTTTACAGCAAGAGCTTCTGAAATTGGTAAGGAAGAAAAAAAGAGACTATTCATAGACATTATGTAGGTTACATAGAAAAGCAGTGCGATGATAGATGGTTAGTTCGTTTTGCTCGTCATGTAGAAGGAAAAAAGTTTAAATGGCCTGAAAAGGAAGATGTTTCTATAATTGACGAAGGGCAAATTAAAAAAAATATTAAATCCACCCGATTTTACTTACATGGATTTTACACACATGGGTTACAGGTTACCTTAGTCAATAGTTTGACACTTACCTTATTTGTATCTCTTATCCAGATTGTCTCACTATAGAAAGTTTGGCGAGTTAAAATTTACACACGAAAACAGTTGTTTACAAACACATCCAGTGTTGCCACTAACAAAAATTAAAATTACCCCCAAACTATTCAAATGCCCTATATTAGGGTATAAAATATTTTTTAAGGGCAAAAACTCCGAATTATCTTGTATTGTTTGTTCAATATAAAGAAAAAAGTCTTTTTTATGGGATGGACCAAATTAACCCCGCAAGGACCAAAGTACCGAAGCCCGATTGATGGTGGTTGAGCTAATTTTTCATAACGAGATTAATATATACATCATGAGTTTATTATATTAAAAAGTGACAGTACGTTTGTATTTCACAGCTAGTCTCCTAGAATATGGAACTCTGGACGATCAATTAAATGACAATTATCCGCATGAATCGGAGGATATCAAAAGCGGTCGTCGAACTTAAAAATTGGAATTAGTCTCCAAGATGTTATTTTTCCGTAATTTTAATGACATTTCTGTAGAAAGGCAACTAAATTGCTCTTTTTTTGTGGATAAAAGGGAGAATGGTAGATATTATAATATTTTTTTGTTTGACAACATTTTCAAACTGAAGAAAACTATTATTTAAATAAATAATGAAAATAATATTGTGATTAAATTGTATTTTTTTAGAAAAATTCAAGTAATACAAACTTCACATACTCAAGCTTAAAGAATCACTTTATTTTAGAAAACAAAAAAATCGTCTGTCGACTGAAACATCGGGATAAATTTTATTGATGTAAAAAGAATAAAAATTAATTGCAGCTTTTATAATTTAATTTAAACAAAAAAAATGTTTAATTATTACCTTAAAACGGTGATTTCCACAAGGACGTTAAAAATAAAATGTTTTAGCGAGAAAAATTATGTTTATGAAAGTATGTATTTAAATTAATAAATACAAAATTCTTTTCAATACATTTGCCAAAACAAAGCGATTTTTGTATAAGTTCGCCCAAATGACGTCACTTATACCAGTTCCGAAATTCAAAGCGAAATCTTGGAAGAACGAAAATCTTTTAGCAAAAATGTTATACAATCTATGCATTTTATCCGCAAAGCTTTGGCCTTAATTGTAAATAAAAAATTATTATTTGAAATATTGTATTTAATAAAATTAATATTAGAATAACTGTCCAAATTTATAATAAAGTTAGATTTCATTTTCCCCAAAAGATTCGAATGATCTTGTAGCGATCTCATCTCTCTGATCAGTATAAAGCGAGTTACTAGCTTAGAGTAACTGGCTTGGCCTTTTGCTCGACGCTAACGTTCTCGCCACTTAATAATGAGATCCCTGTTCATATCCCAGCAGCGCTAATTCACCTTTCCTCATTGGTGACCCGGACAAACACGCAAAAACAAGCTTTAGCAACTATCATTTCCTTTCATAACAAACAGATGGCAGCACCAAATAAATCATCCCCATCAAGCAAAACCTGTGAAACTCTCACAGCACAAAGTCTGTAACACTCTGCATCACACATGCGTACAACAGCATCATTCACGAGTGCATATCGCTCGTCAGACGTCAACAATACGTCTTTTCACTGGGGATGGAGTGTATAGCGATCTCATCTCACTTGATCAGTATAAAGGGAGTTACTAGCTTAAAGTAACTGGCTTGGCCTTTTGTTCGACGCTAACGTTCTCGCCTCCTGATCATGAGATCACTGGTTCATATCCCAGCGGCGCCAATTTACCTCTCCTCAATCTAATGCAATTCGAAGGTAACACAACTGTTTGCCAAGCAACTAGTTTCTATAAAAATGGTCGAATAACTTGGCAGTTTGCTGCATATTTTTAACAGTGTATGCAGGAAAACTGTCGAGTCAATCGTCTAGTTTTATAAAAAAAAAACATTTACCTAACCGTAATATACCTCTATTTTGATTAACGAGAACGCTTAAATTATAATTTAATAACTGTTTTCTATAAAAACGGTGTAATGACTCAACAGTTTGCAGCAGCGTAATGATGCAACTTCTGTGCTGTTGCTATGTTAGATTGTTGTTGTAATAAGGAAAATTATCGCCCAGAGCGTACGAGGTGTATTCAATAAGTGTTTGCCCTCACATAGAAATAATTGAGTGAAATTTATGAAATTGCTGCATTGTATTAGTTTTTTTCAATACAGTCACCGTGCACAGTAACACATTTGTGAAACCGGTATTTCAAAGAGAGGGGGAAGATGTATTCCAGGATATGCGATAATAGACCCATGGGAAGCATTTTTCTAACTTTTACCGACCCCCATATGTGACATATTGTTGCAAAGGCCCGTGATCACTTATTCATGCTATGCACCCCCCGAGCTCCTCCCTCAAATTTGTTCTCCGGGGGAGCAGTTTTCTAAATTTTGAGGACATCATTCCCCTGGGGGGGAATTGGGGGGCGGGGGGGCTCGAGAGGTGCATAACATAAATAAGTGTTCACAGGCTTTTGCAAAAATATGGCACATATGGGGGTCGGAAATGTTAGAAAAATGCCCCTGTTTTGGTACATTATCGCGCCTCCTGTAATACATCTTTCCCCCTCTCTTTGAAATACCTTTTCAGAAATGTGTTACAGAGCACGGTGACTATACAGAAAAGGAGTAATACAATGTATCAATTTCATAAACTTCACTCAATTATTTGTATGTGAGGGCAAAAACTTACTGATACACACTCGTATAAAGGGCGGTTAATTTCTGAACCAACATTCATGAAAATATCATATATTTTTTAATCGGTACTAAAAATAGTAGTTTTCAACTTTAATCAAATTAAAAAAAAATCGGTAAATTTAATTAATAGAAAAAATGATACATTTCTTAACTTAGTGCTTTTCTTGGAATAATTTTAGAGAAGTTTTAATGGAGATAAATGAACTGCATTTTCTTTTTCGTTTAACAAAAACATTCAAAACCTCATATGCTATGATTTCCAGAGGTTAAACACATAACCTGGGTCGGTCAAAAGTATACATGTTCCTCAAAAGCATGTTGCAAAAAAAAAAAAAAAAAAAAAAAAAAAAAAAAACGTTAACAAAAACTGCTTTGGAGCAAAAAAGGCTGCGGTCAGTTAGAATGACAGTAAAAACGATATATTATTTTATTGTAAAGAATCTGCTTATTTTAGGAATATTCTGCTTTTAACAGTTAAATAATGTTACTAAATGTTGAAAACATCTTTTCGTGTAAAATATATGATTTTTTTTAAAGATTAGCTTTATAAAACCGTATTCCTATCTGCCTATTTTTCCCAGTAAAAAAGAATTTTTGTAATTAGTATATCTTTGAGTTCAAAAGAAGCTTAGATTTTTTAAAGGGAGATAGGAATAGAAATATATAGTATGCATATTTAGCCAATTGAATTGTCATTTGAAATTTCATCGAGGAAAGAAAAATACACTAGTTACTTTCAAAAATTTTGTTGCAACCTCATTACATAAAAATTTTCTTAGGTTTAGGGAAAGAAATTTACATTAAGTTATAGTTGCTCATTCGCATATTAAGTATTTGTAGACATTAGCTCGTGAAAGAAAAGCATAGCAAACAAACACAATGTATACAAATTCAATGTTTATAGTTTTTCCTGTTTTATTGTTGTTAGGTCTTTGAAAGAAATGCATTTCAACTATTGCAAAAATAAATAATTCTTATAATGATGTATAAAGAAACTATTTTGTACATAAAAATATAAACCAGTTCAAAAACTTTTGTGCTTATGGAAAAATACTTTTACTGGAATAACTACTGAAAGTTTTCAAATAAACAAATTTAGTGAATACTAATTAGTTTTCGAGATACCAAAATGGACCTATCTATTTTTTTTATTCTCCTGAGCGTTAGTAACGAGAGTAGAATGCTACAAAGAGTTTAGAGAAGATATATTTCCCTGTAACTTAACTTTATTAGCATAGTTTGCTTTCTTTATGATTCTTGAATATTTTTGAATTTTTTTAAAAATGTGATTATGAATTTCACTTATACAGATTGAATGAATTATTGTATATATTCCAATAGAAAATTAATTGATATTTTTTATTCTGTTGGAAGAAAAGGAGTTTTTTCCTAAGAAGTTCGAGTTGTAGTTAATATGCAAGTTACATCCAGAATTTTTTACTACATTTTACAAGATAGACATGTTTCATAAAACTGATGTGTGGCAAAAATTATTTTTTTTCTGTACATATTAGTTTATTAAGCTTAAGGAAAATTTTGAAAGACAGAAAAAGAAGAATATTTATTTTATGTGTAAAGAGAACATTGGAAACATTACACAGTCAGATCGTGGAATACGAAATTCAGTTGCTTCAGTTCAAAAGTGTTAAACTCCTTAAAATGTTGCCCCACCAGTGGCCGAGAGGTTCTGCTCTCGATGCTGGTAGACGGGAGGTGCTGGGTTCGATCCCAATCGCGCCCGTCGGCCTAATCGTTCGGAGTTTTCGTGGTTTTCTTCGAACCTTGGTTCTCCAAGCGTTAATACGGGTTAGGTTCCCTTAAAAAGACCTCCACGGAAGGCACCCCTCCCCTTAGGGCCTATATCCCAAGTGCTGATAATTGGCCAACATAAATACAACCAACCTTAAAATGTTTCACAATGGGCGTCAGAAAAAATTTCTTTTCCTCTGCATATTATTTTATTGTGTTTAAAGAGAATTTTCAAAAACAGAAAGATTAGAATATTTATTTTTTGTGTAAAGAGACCAGTGGAAACGTGAATTCGAATTTTAGAAAATTTTATATCACATTCTTTTTTACACATGGGAGTTTGCACATTCTGTACTTGTTCTTCAATACTATCTTGTCCTTTATTTTCAAATTTACACACTCAGATCGTGGGATACTAAATTCAGTTGCTTCAGTACAAAACTGTTTACGCTCCTTAAAAATGAGCACAATTAATGGATCCTTTATCAATTACACTTTCCTTTGCTTCCATGTCAGCTACTCCATATGTTTCTCAATAGGCAATAGAACAAAAAATCTCATTTTATGCCATTTTTTTACATAAATGGTTAATCAACTTATTTTAGTTCATACTGAATAATATTTATATAAAAAAAGAAAATTACAACTTTTTTTTAAATTCTTTTATATAATTAGAAGGAAGTTTTGCTGTTCTTAAGAGTAACAGATCTTTTTTTAATTACACTATCTCTTATTTTCATGTCAGCTCCTTAAAATGTTTCCAAATGGATGATAGAAAAAATATTTATTGGAAATGAAGGGTAAATGTGGCATAAAATTTTCTAAAATTCGAATTGTACATTACGATAAAAACATGCTTTTTCGAAAACCATTCCGAATCTTTACTTTTTCGAAAATATTGTATAATTTTCTTTGAACTGAAACTTGACTTTTTTACACTGAAGCATAAGAAGATGAAAAAAAAAATCATTTTTCTTATTTTAAATGGGTTAAATATATTTAGATTTTTTTGCATCTTCCAATAAAAAAATCATTGGGATATAGGTATTTTGAAATTATCGTGATACTGTTATGAGTTCCGTATTACTTAGGCTTTTTTAATACTATACAGGGTGTCCGGTCTCAACGGTGTCCAATGGCTAATTTCTAAACCGTTAGTCGTAGACATATAGTTCCAATTACAAAAATACTTTAAATCAGGTAAAGAAATATTTTAAAAGCGATTTGGGTCAATAAAAGCATTTCTTAAAAAATTACGAAATTTAAATTTTTATACGGTCCCCCAGTCCTTTAAGTTATATTTAGTAAAATTTTCCTTTTACACTGACAAGTTATACAAAAAAAATCCCATTCATATAACACTAAAATTGAGCGAGTTATGAAACTTTAAAAATGTATGACTTATGCCACTTTTCTGCTCTGAAAACAAATGAGTTCGGCTTGGCTTTGAGGGGTCACATACTAAGTGCTTAAAGTATTCGAAGATCTTATTTCCTCTTATTTTCCTGCGCTTTGAAAAAAATCGTACAAGTATTACGATTAAGTTAACATTTATTAAGTTTCAGATTGTCTAAAATTACATTTTTTTTTTTTTTTTTTTTTTTTTTTTTTTGTCAGGATTTGAGATTGTTTCTTTTATGATTTCTTTTAACAAAAATTATGTTATTTTTATAAGTTTTTATGTTACTTCAACTATCATACGTATGTTTTTCCAGTTCAAAATTTGTAATCGAACTTTAACTCACTTTCAAATATCCGATCGAGTTTACATTTTACATACTGCCGCAAATCCAATAACAATCTAATATTATTATGATTTTCGTTGGTTACCATTTATACTTATTTTACAGGATAACACAAAAAATTTCGGACAGATTACCGCCAAGAAGTTCAATAAAAAGTTTTAGATTAGATAATACAAGACTGCGATTGTTGAGTTTTTAAACTTTTATGTATTTTTTAGCACTGAAAACGAAAATTACCTTAATTTTTAACCATCCTGTCAGGATATTTCGTAAATCATAAATTGTCAAAGTTAAAGAATAACAAAATAGGATACTATAAAGTAGAGGAGATGGCTGTGTTTTTTAACTTTTGATAATTTATTTTTACGTACTTTTTCACTGAATCAGAAAACGACCTTCATATTTAACTATCACGTTAGAATATTTTTGCAAATCGTAAATGTGTAAGTTAAAATATAGCGAAAATCTCATACTATAAAACATATGTAAAACTTATTTTATTTTATTTTATTTTATTCAATAATTTATTCAATGTTTCTGCTTATCCTGGGATTCTTATAGCTAAACAGCTGAATGGTCCGATGAGATGGGGGAGGAGGTTCAATTTTAACTTTGAAATTTGCAATCTGCGAAAAATCCTGATGTGATGGTTAAAAAAGGAGGTCAATTTCGGTTTCAGCGGTACAGAATACATAAGAATCAATTATCAAAAGCTAAAAAGCATGACATAACCCAACTTTTGCAGGCTAGCGCAATCTAATAATATTTTTAAATACGTATCATTTTGGAAAGAATTGAGGCTGTTAATTTAGCATCATTTTATTTAACAAAAATTATGTTTTTTCTTTCTTCTTAAAAGTTTATTACAGATTGTATATTTTGCATTAATATGTCAGAAGGATTAAAGATTTCAAATTTATATTGCAATGTTAAATTTACTCTCAACCATTTTTTTAATATATCAGACGAAATTATAATTTCAACTAAATTTGTGAATGACCTCCAATTTGCAGCAAAAAATATGCTCAAACTTTAAACAGCTATTACTCGGTCAATTTTAATCGTAGAATAACGGGACTTTTTTGGTGTTACTTGTCAGTGTAAAAGGAAAATTTTACTAAATATAACTTATAGGACCGGGGGACCGTATAAAAATTTAAATTGTGTAATTTTTTAAGAAATGTTTTTATTGATCCAAATCGCTTTTAAAATATTTCTTTACCTGATTTAAAACATTTTTGTAATTGGAACTATATGTCTACGACTAACGGTTTAGGAATTAGCCATTGGACACCGTTGAGACCGGACACCCTGTATATTCTAACAGTGTTGTAGTTTCGAACTCTGTTGCTGACTTCTTGGCACGCAGATAAAAAAATGCTTTAATGGAATTAAAAAGAAATTTGTTTTTAAAGTTGTTCTATATATTCTTTTGAGTTAAAAAGTTGATCTCACGGTGATAATGTGAAAATATTAATTATCTTTAATTTGATTTTTCGTATTGGGTTAGGCAGGGTTCCTCTTCATGGCAAATTAAGTATTTTATTATTTAAATATGGAATAAAAATTTAAAACAAAAAGAATACAATGAAAATTATAAAGACGTTAATAATCCACAAATGAGGCAAGAGCATTTTTATAAGTGTATCATAAGAACTTGCTATTCTTATCCTTTCTTGTTATGATAATTTTTACTTCATGTAGAAGATAATATACATTATATTGCAAAAAAAATTGCAATCACTTGAAATACTTTCAACGAATACAAAATTGTTAAACAACCGCTTTAGATAAAAAAAAAAATAGTTGGACACTAGTCCAGGAATATTTGCTAAACATTCGAAATGCTTGTAATGAAATGGCAACGCTTCGTTTTATAGCATGCATTTTCTTTACATTTGCAATATTTCCATTTGAGATGGCGAAATTCTTCTTGTTGACATTAGTACAATATTAATGAAACGTAAACACCTGAATGTTTTGAAACACCGTATGTCAATACTAACTATATTAGCAAGATATAGGCCATATTGCTAAAGTGAAGTGATAAATCAAAATAGTATTATTGCCTTATTCTTTCCGCGGTTTTATTATCATGTTGCTATAGGCTTTGCTTCTTGATATACAGTAAACATCCTCTAGTCCGGCACGTTCGGGACCTGAAGCATGCCGCATTACGAAATTTTCCGGATTACAGGATGAATGACTGGAAAATGGGTAGAAGTTAGAATTGAACAAAAAACGGCAGTAAAACATGTGTCTTATTCTTTAAACAGCTTGAATAGAATACAAAAATACGCAATAATGTCAAGTACAACATGAACATATGTACATAACTATTAAATGAAAGCATACATTGTAGGTCTACATAGGCCTACAGGTAAAAGCTATCTTAAGCAAATCTCGAATATCAGGTTGTTTTGTAGTAAGTCTTCTCTCTTCTTATTAGCTCACACTCTCCCTATATTTATTTATATATTTATATATTTATCTTGTTCAAATTTTCAATCGTTAATAAAATACTCATTATTCATCCTATCAAGTTGAAATAATTTTTTTTAAACTTGTACTGGATGACAATTGATGTTAATACAGTTTTTTCAAATATTAATTAATTAATTAAATTTTAATTAATTAATTTTAGTTTTGCATGGGAAACAAAATGGCGGCCATTGGTTATTGAAGGTCAATGAAAGTATTTTCAATAAGGGGTTACCATAGGGGGACCCTATTCTGTCGCCAAATACCGCCAAGTTTGTCGCCAACTTGGCGATAGATCGCCAAATTTGGCGGCCAAAATAAGTCGCCAAAAGTGACGCCAACTTGGCGATATTTCTAATATTTCGCCAAATTCCCATAGAGTTCCATTGTAAACCTACTTGCTTATAGAAAATCAACAAATTGAGATATTTTAATGCAACAAAAACTAATATTAGCTTAAGGGATTATATTAAATTTTTCTTTGATGACCTAAGTAGGAATTGACTTTAAAAACAAAATTTTTATATTACTTGTTTTTAGGAAGTTCGTATGATGTGGAGTAACAGGTGGTGACACTACACGCATGCCACTATACTATGTCCGGCGGGATGTCTATCAATCTCGCGTGCCGATGTTTTGTTCGATATAAATTTGTATGTACACCGAAAATTCATCAAATATATTTCGTTTATCTTTCGCAAAAATAAAAACATTTGCATCTAATGATCCACATTCATTATTTACTATTAAATGACTGATATCAATTTTCGTTTCAAGTTGAGCAATCTTTTCTGAAATGGAAAAAGTATTTAATTCTTATGATAAAAATGTATTTTTCTTTTCAAAAGTTTCGCATATTATCCACAGAAATATTTTCACCACCCTCAGTTCCACCAGATTATGATAAACGCCATCTATGATTGAACAAGAAATACTATTTTTTTTTTCAAAAGTCGTGCCGGATTATCCAGCGTGCCGGATTAGAGGATGTTTACTGTATTTAGTATCATTATTAAAATTAACTAATTAATGTTAGAGCAATCCAGTACTTAAATATAAATGTAACTAATTTTAATTTATGTCAAAGAGCATTGTCGAGTTAACATTTTTAGAGATATCGTAAATTAAAGCAAAGTTAATCTCACATTTTTCCCAAGGTTTTATTAGAAGTGTTGGAATAGGATTTGCTGTTTGATTTATTTAACAATAATTACTAAACAAACCTAATGCATGCAACAGCAATTCACCACTTAACTACGAATGTAACTGACTCCAATTTATGTCGAATAGCATTCTGGTAAACAAAATACGTAAAGCTTACTTACAGTTAGAGGCGTATTCTGAACACGTACAGCATGTGCATACTCCCAAGCGTAAGAAAAAAAAAGTATGTTTAATCATATTTATCTTCAAATTAAAAAAAAAGCGAAAATTATTAGCCTCTTTTACTAGTGAAAGTTTCCTCATGTTGCACATGTTTAGAATACGGCCCTGCTTACAAAGTTTTGTCATTATAATTCCTTTAAGTACAACTTAGGTGTTTCTGACCGTAATCTCTCCTATTTTAATCAAACATTTTATTATCTTTTACATTAGCTTTTGAAGACATTTCTCAAAAAACTGTAAAAAAGAAATATTTATTAAAAACCATGGGCAAGCACAGCATAAAATATATTTATTCATAGATTTTTCCTAAAATTTGGAATTTCAGAATACAGTAAGAAAAAAATTGTTATCAAGAAGCTTCATCGTTCCATAAAAATATTGTATATCTATACTGAAGCATAACAAGACGATGAAAAATCATTTCGCTGTTTTTAAAATGAATAAAATATTCACATTTCAGATATTTTTACCTTTCTCATGAAAATAAATCCTAAAGAACACATTTTCAAAATATTTTCAAATTGTTAGGAAGCTTGACAAACTTAATGCTGTTCCTATATAACAAGTTATATTAAATTTTTTGCAATTTAAAGTAATATTTAAGATTTTGTTTGATAAAATGTAATTTTTGTTTAGAAAGTTTTATTTTATAAAAAAAAAAAAAAATGCGATAAAACTTACAATATGCGATTAAAGTTTTGGGCTTTAGAAAGTTAAAAATGGATGGAATAGTCAATATCTTTTTGCAGTTTTATTGTTATCTATTATGTTTGATTGCATAGTTAGTTAAGTTGAATTGCGGAATTTTCTATTGAACGCATGTAGTCCATTAATTTTTAAAATATAAGCGTAATAAATATAAATGCAATAAAAAAAATAAACATGCTTTAATTAAAATTCACAAAAATGTAGAAGCTATATATTTATTTTAAATGCACTAATAAGTAGAAAGGTCTTGAAAAAACCTTAATTGCGCGGAGCTTAAATTAAATTTTGATGAGCCCGACTATGGAAGATTAATGGATTTTAATGGTAATTTCGCCAAATTAGCCAGTTATCGCTAATTTGGCTTCCAATATGGCAACAAATGTTTTTCGCCAAATTTGGCCATATATCGAGAAATTGATCAAAATTTGGCGCTATTGTGGTAACTCTGTCATTAGTACTTTTCAACAAATACTCAGTGTTGAAGTTGATGCTGATTCCTCCGTAGGAGCTAAAACTATAAATGAGTAACCATTATGTAAATATGCCCCCGTTGCCCTGCTTAGGCATCGAATTTTAAAAAATCCATTTCCAGTTCGTGTATTATTGCCCTCAGGAAGGCATTATGTATTCCAAATTTCAAAGCTCTATATTAAAAGGAAGTGTTCGAAAAATGAGTAAGAACATTTGATTGCCACATTCAAACATAATTGTAAGTTAAAAGAAAGCATGTAAATAAAAAAATCTACATGCATAAATCAACAAAAAAAAGTATATTGTGTTACAGCGCCAGTGTATTTATTAACCCTTAAATGCCTGAGTTTTCAAAAATCATTTTAAAAATGTTTTTCGGCTTTTTTTTTTTTTAAATAAATCATGGGAAAAATATTTTTAAAAATCATATTTCGCTTTAAGTATGGTTTACGGCTAAAAAACTGTTTGTTACTAATCGGCAATACTGGTGTTTATTTGAAAAAATAACTTTCCTTGATAAAATTCTATAATATTAAACACACAAGAATTTTAAGAACTGTGATAATAAATAAATTTTACTTGCTCACTGCAGAACAAAATAGGGTATTTCGCAAGCTTCCAAACAAAACAAAAAGAACATGTAGCAACAATTGAAAAACTAAATCTATCTTTATTCTTAAACAGCAAAAGTGTTGCCATCTAAATGTTGAAAATCGATTTCATAATATTTTCAGAATGTATTTTATTGGCAACGTTAGGTATTATAGCTTCAATATTACTCTAATAGTATTTATAAGTCTAAATTGGGTATGTTGCCGAAAGGCAACACCCGGCATTTAAGGGTTAAGATAGATCACAAAATTTCTTTACATCACCAATCGCTTATAACACCTACCTGATTTACTTGTTTATATCAATAGTATCACGTATTGAGAAGATACTAACATACGAAATTAATTAACTATTTTATCATTATAATGCATAAATATACACTAAATAAAATCCTGTAGAATTCGCACAAATAATCCTGCCAGTAATGCTATCAGTTTCCTACTGTAATTTGCGCTGATCAATCCTGTTAAATTAGTACAGAATTTCTGTATGTTACAGCATTGTTTTTAGTTCAGTATTACTTTAATTCCGAAATTTCAAAGAGTAATGTCTGATTTATTTAAACGCAGACATTTTGCGATTACATAAAGTGAAATTTATTCGGAATTAAAAAAAAAAAAAAAAAAAAGCCGAACAGTCAGATTTGCTTCACAGAACGGGTAAAACTACTACAATGAAACGGAGACCAAAATATTTAAGACAAAATTTCCACCTTTAAAAAAAATAGAATTTTGTTCAAACAATAAAATAATCCTGTATTGAACAGAAAGCTTTCGTATTACATGACCAGAATCTTGTTCAATAGAACAGAGATCTTTGCTCGTGATTACTTTCAGTTTTCCTATCTGATTTTGGGTATTGCCGGAATAAATAAAACAATGTTCTTTCCACCAGATCACTTTCATTTTCCTCTGCAGTATTTCTGGTATTTTCTAATTTGTTCTTCTGTCAAAAGTGAAGAATTTCATGACATTGAAAGTTTTCCGCAGAGGGCGATAACGATATTTATGTTGGATAACAGAGAGAATCCGCACTCTGTTATAAATAGAATCGAATATCTGTTAAGGTGTCTGCCTACGTACGGAGCAATTTGTTTCCAAAAAAGCTATTTAATTATTTTTTAAACTTATTTTTACTAAGATTAGGAATAGAAAATGTGAAAAAAGTAAAAAATATTTCATTTATTGAAAAAATTTTGGTAAATGGAGGAATTTATAGTAAAATTTAGTGAAATTTGGCCCGAAACGCAAAACGCTCTAAAGGAAATTCTACTGTATGTATCTTAATTTCCTTTTACACTTCATATTTATGACATTGGTGAAGGCAATGAACTAAAATCTAAGAGATTCTTTAAGTATTTCAAAACTTATAGCATATCGCACCTGTTTACATGTTAATTTTCATAAAATTCATCGATGTCATTCTACAAAAACATCCATAAAACAAAAAATATTTATTCTAAATTTAAATCTTTAGTTCATTGCCTTCACAATAGTGTAAATAACATATATTTTAAATTTCATAGTGATATTCTAATAACTTTTTGAGAAATCATGTTTTACGTATGGAATTTTCACCGAAAATTACATTTTCCAAAAAATGCATTTAAAGTTTAGATTTATGTTTTACTACAAGAATTTACGGTTATATAGATCAAAATTTCATGGAGCATATTATTTACATTTCTTGTTATTAAACAAATGCATCCAAAATCGCGAAATTTCTCCAAACATACGACCCTTTAAAAGCAATTTAAAAATTTAAAAAATTTTAATTTTAAAGCCCTTTAAACAGCACTTTCGGTTTGAGTGACAGCTGTTGAGTAGTTTTAAAACCGCTATAACTATGGATCTATTTATCGTACAATAAAAACAAATACAGTTTTAGAAAGGTAAAGAGTTGGTCTTTAATAAAATAAAATAAAATAAATTTGACAATTTTGGTCGAAAATTGCATTTTCAACGCAGTCCTAAACGATACCTAAAACAATAGGTATTTGTAACAGTGCATGTCTTTTATTTTTAAAAGTGTAACTCGTCGTCTTTTAACACATTTATACCAAGCGTCCCATTTTTGAGACGTTTCGAAATTTAGTAATTTTTTATAATTATCTTCTTCTTTACAACATGAAAATTCTATGAAGTAAATGTCTATAAATGTCTTTATCTATTACCGAGAGATGACATAAGTTTGATATTTATTTGCTTAAATGGAGGTTTTTTTTTTGTGTTTATAGATTTTTCAGTTTTCAAGATAGCGAAATGTAAAAAGTAAGTTTATTTTTGTATTTTTTGCATCAAGGATCCAAATAAATAACTCACAATCTTAGCTTGTCGACTTTTTTGAAATACGTATTTTTTTAAATTGCGAAATTATATGTTGAAGCCTATTTTTTATGCATGTTTATAACGTACAAAATATAGGACGCTAGGCGCAAATGAGTACATATATCTATTAGTCATTTAGGTGACAGTTATTGATGTAAAGTCCTTTTCAAGATGATTTTGAAATAAATTGTTTTTTAGTCGCAAATACGATTATTCTTAATTTATGATTAATTATACTTATAATTTATTAGTCTGTGTAAAGAAATAAATATATATTTTTAATAGTTCATAAAAATACTAATTATGATATATAATATATAATTTAAAAGCTTAATTTATATGAATTTAGACAAAACATATAATTATACATTTTTCCACATTTGTATATTCCCATATGTAGTACGTTTGCATATTATGAAATAAATACAAAAATATTTTAGCGTAATTTTTTTAGTATTTTTTCAATTCATTTTGCAACATTTTAAATTGATTTTACCAACAAATTTGAGAAAACAAAAATCCGGGCACACTGAAAAAAATAGGTACTTAAAATTGAGTAAAAACTACTCAATTTTAAATACGTGACATACTCAAAATAGCTCCTATGTACTCAAAATTGAGAAGCACATGTACTCATTTTTTATCCCATGGTTGTGTTAAAATATAAATCGTTATGTACTTCCCCCTGAACCTACAAATTAAAGTAAAACTGAACTCACATTTATTTTCCGTTCTAAATTATTATCAAGAAATGTTTAATTGATTATTTGTTTAGAAAAATAGCAAAATTATTAGAAAGATATACAAATCGAATATTTTTATAACAAGAGCATTTTTTGTAAACACTTTTAAATTACTTAAAATACTGTACATGATTTAATATTTGAATCATCATGAACATCTTTTATGCCACCATAAATGAAATAAATGATTACAGGGTACAAAATTATCGTTTCGTTTGGGTTTGATAACATGTGATGATTTAAAATTGGGAAAACATAGGTTCATTTTTTATCCATACATACTCATTTCAATATGAGTACATCGATTTTCTCATTTTTGAGTACTTAATTTTTTTCAGTGCATAAATGGGTTAATCAAAAACATCCATTCTGTTCACTTTCAGGTCATCGCCCTTAAATATTCCAAGTATATGATGGTATAAAAATATTCAGTGTAAAACAAGGGGCAGTGCAACAAAAAATACTTATTCATAGATTTTTCTAAAAATTGAAATACAAAAAGAAAAATATTATTACCAAGAGATTCTATTTTTTTTAAATAATATCGTATAATTATATTCTTCTTAATATACATTGAAGACCAATAAGAAAAATATTTTACTGGTTTAAAAAAAATCATAAAAAATATATAGAATATACAGGGTGTCCTAAAAGAACCTGATACATTTTAAAATTCATATAAAATCAAGTATTTGTCGTACAATTTGGTTTAGACTAAAATACTTCTTGCAATGAAAGTTTTTCTTCAAGCGAATAAAGAAAATAGTTCCAAACTTCGATCATAGATGACGCCACTTGTCCGTATGTTTGATTTCAAACATGCGTTTTTTCTGATTTTCAGATTAGTTTCGATTTGGTTTCTAAGTACCTACCCGCTCAATTCGCTTTTTCGCTGGGATTCGTCATTTCTGTGTCACAGCGTAAAACATAATCTGAAAATAAAAAAAAACACATGTTTGAATCAACACGGACGGATGAGTTGCACCATCTATGATCGCAGTTTGTAACTAATTATTTTTATTCGCTTGAAGGAAACTTTTCACCGTTAGAAGCATTTTAGTCCAAATCGACAGTCCTTTACGACAATTACTTCATTTTATATTGAATTTTAAAATGTATCAGAGCTCTTTTTTTGACATCATGTATTTTGAAAGCAATAAAATAATTTTTAAGAAATTTTCTACGAGATAATGTAATATTTAAAACTATGTTATGGAAAATCACATTTTAATAAGAAATACTACAAGGAGCGTCTAAAAAGTTCGGTGAATGGTTTCATAAACTAAAGAAAACGAAAGATATAAACAAAAAATCTTTATTGCCCCTCAAAGTAATCTCCATTAACCACAACTCAATTTTAACTACATTCGCAAAGCGACTGAAAATTGTCACCAAAGGCGTAATCACATCGATATCAGAGATTTTTTAATTTCTGATATATCTGCAAAATGCAAGTTTTTCATGACTCGCCAAAGGTTGTCTAAACTAAATACTTTCTAACAAATTGTTGAGTGTTTTTTTTTTTTTTTTTTTTTTGGCAAATGCAGGAATGTGGCGGTACTCTTATTCAGAATCTATGTAATAGAATAGTTTTGCATTTTTCAGTAAAGGCAGAATATCTTTCAGAAAACTCTTTATAAGTCAGCGTTTTGAATCAAATTTCCGGACGCGACAGAGCCCGAAAGTAAAAATGTCTTTCTCAGTGAGCAATCGATTATAGCTCAAGATATAATTCATTTTTTGAAAAATGAAAAAAAAAACTTATGGAGTCTAAAACGTTTTAATTATGATGTCTGGAAGTGTCATACTTTAACGTTCTAAAAAGAGACCGTAAATGTATCAGAATGATGCGTTGTTGAGCGGGGCGGGGGGGAGGAGATTTTTGGAGGGCTACCAAGAAATGGAGAGACATAATAAACAGTAAAAATGTATTTGTTAATTTAACATGTTTGTCTGTAAAACATATTTCTTGATACTTACAGTGATGGAACAGTGTAGCAGGAGAGAATCAATTGACACCGCAAAATTTTATTAGTATTCTTCATCTATCTTCAGAACAGTGCTTCTAGGATTTTTGAAGGCGAAGAATACTATAAAAATTTAGTGGTGTCAGCAGTGTTCTCGCTGGCTTTTGACCAACATTAGCGATTTGGCGAATAAGAAATAAAAAACAGTAGCCAAATGAACAAAAATGTTAGCCAAATAGATTCGGCTTGAAACACTGAAAAATTAATCCTTAACCCTTCATTGTATCCCTTTTTTTCAATATGTTCTAAAAGAACCTAAGTTTTTATAATTGCTTATACAATAGAAATTAGAGTATCCGCTACAGAAACTATTAAAAATAAGTACATTCTATATGTCTCCTAAATGTGTAAATGTTTCAGACATTATTTTAGTTGTATAAATAAAAATTAAATACAGCAATCTTTGATTTACCGTTGTGAAAATATACACTAAAAATGTCTACGAGATTTCGACTCTTAACCGATTGAACAAATCTGACCAGCCAATGGTACTTTGCATACATTTAATAAATAGTATGGTAAATGGCTAATTTCAACATCGCATTCCAGCAAAAATTTTCTCTATTTGGCGCTTAATGCGAGTAATTTTGTTTGCGTTTTTACTGCCGCGACGCTGTAGCATAGATAGTGATTAACTGACAATAGAGAAATACCTATCGCATAATCCTTTCTGTGTCTTTGTCTGTTCTTAAACTAAATTGGTGTTGAGTCAGTATCTCTATAAACAGAACAGTGCAAATGGCACGTTGCGATTGGACATGTTAAAGCGACATCAATAATTCAGTAACGCTCCTAAGAATCTCAACTGTATTAGTGCACCACACACACAAACTGAGCACTCGCAATTTGGCGAATTTCACCAATGGTTTACTCGCCAAATGAAGAATTTTGTCGCGATTTGGCGCAATGGCGAGCGCCAGCGAGAACACTGGGTGGCAGTCGCTCAACTGTATCGCCACTGTCCATTACTGTACATTCTTAAGATTGACAATGCCTAAAAAAGATATTTCGTGTTCAAAAAACTGATTAATAAACTATTGCAAATATTCGTAAACGTTTCCGCAAATCAGTATGGCAGCAAAAAAATTTTTGAATTTAAAAATACTGTTTTAAATTTTGAAAATATATTGGTATTTGAGGTTTCTAAAGATAAAGATATTTTTCGTTTTCTTGGGTAACTCGGGAGTGATTATTGTATATTTTATTTCGTGGTTATATCATATTTTTCCATATTACTATTTTTTTCCACACTGTAAAAAAATAATGCCAGTTTTCCGGTAGGAATCGGAAAAATAGTTGCCCTTATCGTACCGGAATAATTTCCGACCTAGCTCGGAATAAAATCCGTAAAAATAAGGAAATAGTCAGTAAAACGGTATTTTACGGATTTTATTCCGATTTTACGAATTTTATTCCGAGCTGGGCTGGAAATTATTCCGGTACGATAAGGGCAACCATTTTTCCGATTCCTACCGGAAAACTGGCATTATTTTTTTTACAGTGCAGTAAATTTGCTGCACTCGTTCGATGTTATCGGGCGTTAGTGAGTGTAGGGGAACACACTTCACAATCCCAATCATGGCCATTGGTGTCATTTTTAATTCAAAATTTCCAATTTTAGTAATTTATAAACAAAAAAAGTAGCCTTTTTTAATGAGGTGGTTGTAGAAGCATGTTTTGTTTTTATTTATCATCATTCAATCAAATTCCACTAACTGCCAAAGTCGCAAAAAAGAAAATCCCAACATGCCTTACTCCTCAAAAGCCTACAGAGGAAAAATGTCCAATGATATTGTGGGGTATAGCGGGATCTCAGTTTTACAATGCAAAAAACTTTATCTATAAAAATCTGAAAAACCATACATAGGTAACAAAATCCAACTAACAAAATACAAAATTAGGCTAACGATATTGCTCACAAAACGAAAAAAAAAATTACAACAATATAAAAATTTGGACACATAGCAAGTTTTTTCCTCTGTTACTCATTTGTAATTTTTCGTATGTTTTACGTAGTTTTCCGATATATTATTAGTAGGAGAGCTGTGGAACATTTTTGAGTAGGTATTTGAGGCACCCTGAAAATTTGTGCAGCACTTCTTTTGTAATGCCTGAATACAAAATCGAATGTCTGGCTGAAGGATCGTGGCCCAAAACCTATGCCAGACACGTGTCAAGTGCCATTTTTTGACACTACCCCAAAAAAGTATTTGAGGCACGCTGAGATTGAAACAGAATAATATTTATACTTAGAAAAAAATATTTTGAAAATGACAGACACTTTAGTCGGCCCAAAAACTGTGCCAGACACGTGTCAAGTGCCATTATTTGTCTGGCACAGGTTTTGGGCCACGATCCTTCAGCCAGACATTCGATTTTGTATTCAGGCATTACAAAAGAAGTGTTGCACAAATTTTCAGGGTGCCTCAAATACCTTCCCTAAAATGTTTAACAGCTCTTGGACTATATCTTCTAACAACACGCCTACACGGTATGTAAAGTGTAAGGTGTCCCAAAAATGACTGATGGATTTTAAAATTCAATAACTTGCAAACGGTGACAGATATTTAAAAAATTCTTGCAGCAGGGTTATGTATAATGTCAGGAGTTTTTTGACTGTGATTCCTGATTTTAGTTCGAATTTCAAACAATAGATGGCGTTGCGAGAACTAGGTGCTAATTCCAGACCCGATTTTTGGTACTTCGGGATCCATTCCAAACATTTTAATCTCCTTTATTGGCATGAGGGAAGAGAAAAGCCTGGATTTAGCGCCTCTTACTTGTAGTGTCATCTATCGCTCCTATTTGTAACTAAAACTGAGAATCGCAGCATAAAATCTCCTGACATCTTACATAACCCTCCTGCAAACAATTTTTTAATATATGCCACCTTTTGCAAGTTATTAAATTTTAAAATTCATCAGTCATTTTTGGGACATCAGGTATATAGTTTCAGATGCTGTTGGACATATAGACCAATACTATATACTTGACAAACCTTCGAAAAGTACATGCAATGGTCATCTATGAGTTGCAGTTTTCCAACTAAGTGAACATATATCCAGGTCTGGATTTGCACCCAGATCCTTTGTTTAAGCTCCCAACGCAATAATTTTTAAGTGAAAATTTTTAATTTTCTGTTACTTTTTTTAATTTAGTCAATATTTTTTACAAATATTCAGGTTTTAGTATAAAAGTCACTATTATGTATTTATTTTCACCAAAATTTCCTCTTTATATGCATATTTTCAGATTTTATCATGCGCGCAAGATTTTTTTCTCTTATTATCATATATTTTTAAACTTATCATTTCAATATTTATTTATGAATTTACAAGTATATATATATATTTTAAATATAAATTTAAATATGAGCTTTATATTTAAATGGAGTTTTATTTTTATTTTTGACTTACTACAGAAGTTTTGAAGCTTGGAACATAGTGACTTTTTTTAATTTTACGACGTATTTAAAGGTATCCAACGCCCGTAACACATATATCTATTATTTTAAAAATTATAGCTTTGATATTTCTGACTCTTTCTTTTTAATGAAAATCCATCTCTTTTATCTGAGATCCTAGAAAAATTTCCCAATAGTCGATCGTAATATTTACTTAAAGTCAAGGGCAGTTTAACATAAAATGTATTAATTCATACATTTTCCCTAAAACTTCCAATTTCAAAATACAATGAAAAATATATTTTTATCAAGAGGTTTCACTTTTTCGAAAAATATCGTATAACTACTTTCTTATTAAGATATACTGAAGCGTGAAAAAAAGGAAGAAAACCATTTTGCTGGATTAAAAATAGATAAAACAAATTCGGATATTTTTCTATATTTCCTGTAAGAAAATCCGTGTAATATATTTTGAAAGTATTTTGACATTATTATGAGTTTGGAAATTCTTAAATTTCATCGCTATATAAAACATTGTGAAATATTTAGTACAAGATAAAGTTATATTTGAAATTAGATTTTATAAAGGGTTATGTTTGTAGGAAAGCAGATATTTTACAGGTTAAAAAGTAAAAATTATATTATGTAATGCAGTTGCGTTAATCAATTGAAATCACTGAACACAGAAAGAAAAGGGTCAGGTAGGATACACTGTAAGAAAAGTTACTTATTCTACAAAATATAATATAACCACGTATGAAATTAAAAAATAACCTCTTTCGAATTATCCACGTTTCTAAAAAGATTTTTTATCATTAAAAATATAAGATACCAAAATATTTTTAAACTTTAAGGAATAATTTATAAAAATAAAGTTCCTTTTCCTGAGACTGGTTTTGGAAAATGTTTCAGAGTAGTTTTTTAGTACAGGTTTATTCTACTTGATGGACTCATTTTCAAAAAATTGTATTTATTAAAGTACGAATCCAAAATGAACAATCTTTATACCAATGAAAAGAGGAAGTTTCAAAGTTTTTTTAAGATATTATAAATGTTCAATGCGGTCACCATTAATACCGAATTTGGTACGAAATGACAGCTGCACTGCAATTTTCGACTCACTTCTTGCGAACTCAAAAACACAGAAAACCTTGTGCTCCACAGTAGCCATCTCACTCACAACTGACAGTGAAACGAAATCGCAAACTATTGCCTCTACCGGCCGCTTCTGAACCATCACCGTTTTGGAAGCCGTGCACACAGTAACAGCAGATTCGCTTTGTCGTGCGTGGGACGAGTTTGGCTATTGCGTAGATGTTTGTCGTGCAGTAAACGGTAAACACATTGAACATTTATAATGTCTTTAAAAAAAACTTTGAAAATTCCTCTTTTCATTGGTATAAAGATTGTTCATTTTGGATTTATACTTTAATAAATACGATTTTTTGAAAATGGGTCCATCATCTAGAATAAACCTTTATATTAATCCATTTTCTCAAACCGCAATATCGGTTTATAGAATGCAATAAATTCACAATTATACATTTTGAGATGTGTAAGTGAATTTACACATTCAAGAGTGATAAAATGATATTTATTTTAATTTCAATTTAATTGTTGTTAAATTATCATATCTGCATGTAAACCATGTTTGTAGATCATGATAATGTTTTGATAAATCTCGAAAATATATTAGTTTATAAGGTTTAAAAACATAAAGAATATCTTTCGGAATGGTGAGTAAATCGGAAGATGTCTTTCAATGTGTTTCCAATGCGCGTTTTGTCCTGAGTTATTGTTTAATCAGCGTGCTATTCAACAAATATTTTAGGTGCTTAAAGGGTCTTCATGTTTGTCTGTAAAACATGTTTGTAGATCATGAAAATCTTCTTTAAATCTCGAAAATATATTAGTTTATAAGGTTTAAAAACATAAAGAATATCGTTCGGGATGGTGGGTAAATCGGAAGATGTTATTTATATTTTCGTTTGTGGTTACATTAAAGTTTTCAAGATCAAGAAACTTATTTGTTTATTTATTTACAATGTAGTGATTTCGACGACAGGAGGCGCTTTTACAAATGTCTTTAAATGTGTTTCCAATGCGCGTTTTGCCCTGGGTTGTTGTTTAATCAGCGTACTATTCAACGAATATTTTAGGTGGTTAAATAGTCTTAATGTTAAATAGTCTTAATGGTCTTCATGTTTGTCTGTAAAACATGTTTGTAGATCACGAAAATGCTTCTTTAAATCTCGAAAATATATTAGTTTATAAGGTTTAAAAACATAAAGAATATCGTTCAGAATGGTAGGTAAATCGGAAGATGTTATTTATATTTTCGTTTGTGGTTACATTAATTTTTTCAAGATTAAGAAACTTATTTGTTTATTTATTTACATGCAGTGATTTCGACAACAGTAAACGCTTTTACAAATGTCTTTCAATGTGTTTCCAATGCCCGTGTTGCCCTGAGTTGTTGTTTAATTATCGTACTATTCAACAAATATTTTAGATGCAACCTGTATTTTTGTAACCGAAAATATTTTTATTATTTAGATAAAACGACTTAACGTATTATGAGTAAAATGGTATTTATTAAATTGAATATTCTATCTTTTTCGCTCAGTTGAAAATATTCAATTCGTAAGATAACTTTACCAATCAGTTTGATTGTGTTAAAATAATAGTTCATCTACGTATTCATCGTTTATATAGTCATCGTTCCTTTACCTGCGGTTTATTCTGTTGAGCTGTCTACATGATAGACCAGATGTTACTACCATTAAGGTTATCTAAGCGAAATATGCTGGCTGGTTGTCGGCCCAGTTAGCTTACACGGTAAAACATTGGCCTTGTAAGCCAATGATCTGTGTTCAATTCCAGGCCTGGGCATATTTTCGCTCAGTTGCAAATATTCAATTCGTATGATAACTTTACCAATCAGTTTGATTGTGTTAAAATTATAGTTATACTGTGTTTTATTTACTATCCATGTTAAATACATTTTTAAACGCACTGCATTAAAGAGTATTTCTATTATCTTTTTTGTGAAGTAACTTGATGGTATTCAAGCAAAAAAGCATATTGAAATTCATTATACTAAAGTTACTTAAAAATTCCATATAGTACGTATATAAATTTATAATTAATAAACGATCCGCGGTATGTAATTACTATAGGGTTTACTTTCGAATCTTTATCTACTCTCTCTATTATCTGCATTGTACATAAATATTCAGAAAAAAGAAAAATCCAAGACTATTTAATGACTTAAGTTATTATGAAACTAACTATAATGTAGATATGAGTTGTAATTTTCCAACTGAATGAAAATATGTCCAGGATTGGATTAGAACCCAGAACCTTGCCAGAAGCTTGCTCTACCAACTGAGTTATCCATGGCAAATCCGTCTGACAAAATTCACTCAGACGACATTTTGAAAAAGACATCTGATCTGTTATCTTAAAAAGTACAACAGAATAAATAGTAGCTAATGGAACTCTAAAGAAACTTTGTATACGTAATTACACTTCATTAATTGAAGACAGATATTTTGATTTTTAAAAAATTCGAATTCTAATTTCCCAACGAAATGGAAAGCTGTCTTCCTGGCCGAGTTTCGAACCCAGGATCTCGGCTTAGTCTGCCAAGATTCTACCAGCTGATCAAACCTCGGAAAACCCAGCGGACACAACTCCGCCTTTGTGTTAAAATAATGTGTAACTCCATGTTCAATTAATGAAGTTTAGTTCAGATAGACCGTCTTTCTACTAAATAAGATTAAAAGATTTTTTTTAACACTTTTTTTCTTTTATATTTACAAAACTATAGCACTAATATTTCTTACTTTTTCCTTTCAGTCAAAATCTAACTTCTCTTCACTTTACTTTTATGTGAGATCCTTGAAATATTTCCCAATAGACGTTAGGAACATTTACTAAAAATCAAGGGGTAGTCTAGCACAAAATGTATTTACTTGTAGATTGTTGATACTTGTAGAACTTCGAATTTCAGAATACAATGAGAAAAATATTTTTATCAAGAGGTTTCAATTTTTCGAAAAGAAATATCATATAACTTTCTTCTTAAGATATACTGAAGCATGACAAAAAAGGAAGAAAACCATTTTGCTGGATAAAAAATAGATTAAAAAAATTCCAGATATTTCATATTTTCTTGTAATCTTTGCAACGAAAATCCTTGCAATATATTTTGAAAGTATTTTGGGACTGTTATGAGTTTTGAAATTCTCAAATTTCATCTTTATATAACACATTGTGGGATATTTACTGCAAGATAAATTTATATTTGAAATTAGGTTTTATAAGGGTTTGTTTTTGTAGGAAAACAGATATTTTACAATCTAAAAAGTAACAATAACATTATGTAATGCAATTACGCTATTCAATTGAAATAACTGAACACAGAACTGAAATGGTCAGGTAGGATACAGGATAACGAAATTTTCTTAATCTACGAAAATATAATGTAGCAACGTATGAAAATATACAATAACCTGTTTCGAGTTTCCAATGTTATCAAAATGTGTTCGTTATCAACAGAAACCTATGAAACCAATATAGAGGGTGTATCTGAAATGCTTCAACAAACTTAGGGGGATGATAGTACTCATCAAGATGAACAGAAAAGGCAATGGAACATGGGGTCTCAAATGACGTTTAAGGGGTCAGGTAACCTTTGAACCAATAACGTACATGGAAAAGTGACCTCTGTAAGAATTGCAGTCATTCTTTAACTAATTAACTTTTAATTATAAAATTAGAAACACATGTTAGGAACGATTTATTTTATCAATCAAAGTTGTTAGAAAAGGTATACACATATACAGTTTTTTAAAACTTATTTTTAAAGATAATACAATTTTTACGAAAGAATTATTCTTGCATGCATTGCGCGCATGATTTTTCTTTCATGATTTTTTTTTATTGAGTACAGATATAAAGTGTTTTCAAAATGAACTACAATGAAAAAAATAAAACTTGTAGATCTCGAGAAAAAAATTTTTTTTAGAGTAATTCGAAATATTGAGATTTTTTTTATACAAAAGTAGCCGTAAATTCTAAACTTCTTACTTGAGAAACATAATAATAGGTCATTTTGTGCTTCTGTACGTTTAATCCAACCACCGAAAATTTCGTGAAATTCTAGGCAACCGTTTTTCAGAAATCGTACGCGCAATGATCAAAATCGCTGTTTTGAGAAAATTGGTTTTAAAGATTGAAAAACCCGTTGATCATATAGCAAAAGCTCAAAGTCTTTTACACAGAACTCCTCTTCTAATGCGAATTTTTGTATGGGGTTTGATTTTAAATGTTCTCAAAGAATCATATTTAATTATAAGCTATTTTTAAAAAAATCGATTTTCGGATGCTTCAAAGGTTACCTGACCCCTTAAAGGGTGAAAATCACCCAACTAATAAAATTATCGAAATCTCGCGTGCTGCTTTTCTGTAGAACTGGCTAGCAGCACGAAGCTGGTTTTCCTTTCACTTTGTGCACATCCGGTCAGAAAGAAATAACAAAAACTTTGACGAAAGCCAAACAAATCTGTGAGCAGGAATCCACGTATGCAAATTTGACCGTATCGCCAGACGTTCCTCAGTAGATGTACTTTGTGTAATAATGTCCGCACACTTTGAACAGTTGTTGTAAAATATTTGTTTTCTCTGTACAGTCGTGGGAAAAAAAAAAAAGTAAACACCCCCTACTAACTCCTCAACAAATTATCGTAGAAGAAAATTACTGGTACCGGACGATTGGAAATAAAGTCTACTTTTAAATGATGTATGTAAAATTTGCTTATGGGGCCATCTACATATTAAAACGAATCCAAACTTCATTATTTTCAATGGCAATACCCAAATTTAACGAGATATTTCAAATCTTCGGTTCAAACTATGCCTAGAAAAGAAATTTCAAGTCATTTGAATGGTAAGTTTTTGAATTATAGACATTCAAAATTGAGTGCTTCTAATGTTAAATTACATTTTCATATTTTTAGTTATATTTCCTGAAATTATGCTCGGAATGTGCTATTTTTTTGTGTAGCAATAATACTAATGTACCCAAACATAAATACGTTGAATTTGTAATTTTTATAATTTTATGATATGATTTATGAATTATGAAATTAATATTCGAAAAAATTATGAATTGCAACCTACAATGTTTTTGATGGATTTGGATTTATTAAGTCCTGCTTTATGGAAATCCAAAATTTCACATTTTTCTTCCAAGTAGTTTTCAAATTATGCTTTAAAAATGGCAAAATGATCGTTTAAGGGGCCGTCTATGATAGAAGTGACTAGATATTTTGAAATTTCTTACGCTGTCCTGTAATCTAGCATGCTTCAATGACTGCTTGAGTGTCACTTAAGGTGCCTTGATCAAGAAGGGGGCTCTCTCGGTTAACAATCGAGTACCAAACTTCAATTTGGAGACAACCCTTACAATACGCTCGTTTTAAAATAAATAATTTCTCGGAAACTTAACGTACGAATTCCATAAAAATTTGTTTTTAGGCTAATTGCAGGGTGTAGAGTTCATTTATGCTGTCAGAATTGTGTACTGCTATTGAAAAAAACAAAGTTATGTTTCGTTTTAATATGTAGATGGACTCCTAAGCAAATATTATATGCATCATTTAAAAGTAAACTTTATTTCCAATCGTTCGGTACCAGTAACTTTCTTCTACGATAATTTGTTGAGGAGTTAGTAGGGGGTGTTTATTTTTTTTTCCACGACTGTACATGACGAGCTGTGTTGTACCTATCCTTTGCAATAAATAATTTTCTAGAGTGTGTCTTTCTTGTCTTAGTTTGTCCATTTCCAGACGCATTTTCTCGATTTTCATCCTTTAAACATCATTTGCAACCCATGTTCCATTGCATTTTTTGTTCGTCTTCATGAGTACTATCATCCCTCTAAGTTTGTTGAAGCATTTCAGATACACCCTGTATTTTTGAGATTTAAAAATTCATTTATATAAACAAAAATTCTTTTGCTGAGACTGATTTAAGAAATCATTTCCGAGTAGATTTAATAGTGTATTAATCAGTTTTCTCAAACCGCAATATCGGTTTTTAAAATGCTATAGATTCTCAATTATACATTTTCCACCTGCGTAAGTGACATTATGCATACAAGAGTAATGATTTTAAATTTAATTTCAATTTCAATGCTGTTATTTTATCATGTTTGTCTCTAAAACCTATTTGTAGAACATGAAAAATGTTCACAAGGAAATAGATAAAATCCGAAAACGTGTATTCCAAGGATTTAGAAAATTATTGCACTATAAAATCGACTCGGAGACGTTTTTGAAAATCATTTATTGTGTGTTTTCGTTTGAGATTATATCGCTCACTGGCAAGAAATGTGACACATCTCGAGAAAAGTAAATTTCACAGGTGATGCAAAATAAGTTTTGCTTATATTTACTATAACATGAAATTATAGCACCTGGCTGTGCATGTTCAGACAGCACTAAAACCGTGCATAAAAGCATAAAACCCTAAACAAAGAAGACGTAGATAACTATAGAAAGGATTGAGTAATTTTACCTTACCCCACAATCCACCCCCTCCCCCTTCTTTCTGTGGTCACGAATGTACAGTCGTGGGAAAAAAAAAGTAAACACCCCTACTAACTCCTCAACAAATTATCGTAGAAGAAAGTTACTGGTATCGAACGATTTTAAATAAAGTCTACTTTTAAATGATGTAAAAAGAAATTTTCTTAGGGGCCATCTACATATTAAAACGAACCATAACTTCATTTTTTTCAATGGCAATACCCAATTCTGACAGCATAAATGAACTCTACACCCTTCAAATAGCCTAAAAACAAATTTTTATGCAATTCGTACCATAAGTTTCCGAGAAATTAATTATTTTAAAACGAGCGTATTTTAAGGGCTGTATCCAAATTGAAGTTGGGTTCTCGATTGCTAACCGAGAGAGCCGCCTTCTTGATCAAGGCACCTTAAGCAGTCAATGAAGTCTGTTAGATAATAAGGCAGCAGAAGAAATTTCAAAATTTCTACTCACTTCAATCATAGACGGCCCCTTAAACCATCATTTTGCCGTTTTTTAAGCATAATTTGAAAACTACTTGGAAGAAAAATGTGAAATTTGGGATTTTCATAAAGTAGGACTTAATAAATCTAAATCCACCAAAAAAATTGTAGGTTGCAATTCATAATTTTTTCGAATATTAATTTTATAATTCATAATTCATATCATAAAATTATAAAAATTGCAAATTCAGCGTATTTATGTTTGGGCACATTAGTTTTATTTCTAAACAAAAAATTAGCACATTAGGAGCATAATTTCAGAAGATATAAATAAAAATATGAAAATGTAATTTAACATTAGAAGCACTAAATTTTGAATGTTTATAATTCAAAAACTTATCATTCAAATGACTTGAAATTTGGTGTCTAGGCATATTTGGAACCGAAGATTTGAAATATCTCGTTAAAATTGGGTATTACCATTGAAAAAAATGAGGTTTGGGTTCATTTTAATATGTAGATGACCCCCTAAGCAAATTTTATATACGTCATTTAAAAGTAGACTTTATATCAAATCGTTCGGTACCAGTAATTTCCGTCTACGATAATTTGTTGAAGAGTTAGTAGGGGGTCTTTACTTTTTTTTTTTCCACGACTGTACATATAGCGTTATAAAGTGATTTTCCGGATAACTAGAATTATGAAACTTTTAATTTAAGAAGATAAACCTCTGACAGACATATTTGTGGAATAAAATGCAAAATGAAATCATGCGAGATGCGTCACTTCTTTTGCGGTTGAGCGATATTATATTTTCCTAAATTAAAAAACATTTGTCTATTTTTACAGTGTAGTCATTTCGGCGCCAGGAGACGCTTTTTTACATGTCTCTCAACTTGCATATATGCGCACCTTCCTATCCCGAGTTGTTGTTTAAATATCGCACTGTACAAATGATATTGTAAATGCACATTGTATTTTTGTATCCGAAAGCATTACAAAAACATTTTCAATATTCCGATAAAATGACTTAACGTAATATAAGTATTATTGAACTTATTATACTTAAATGTTCCATGTACTATTTACTTACTATGTTAAATATATTTTGACTGTGGTGCATTAAAGAGTGTTTCTATGACTTTATTGTCCAGTGACTTGGGGGTATTCAAGTATAACAGCATATTCAAATTCATTATACAAAAGTTTCTTAAACATTCCATGTAATATTTATTAAATTTTATAATTAATAAAACATCCGTGGTGTGTAATAGATTTAGGAATTACTTTCAGATTTTATACCATCTCTATTATCTTCATTGTACATAAGTATTCGGACAAAACAAAAATTTAGAATGATTTGATGGCTTAAGTTATTATGTAACTAACTTTAATATGGATACGAGTTGTACTTTTCCATCTGAATGAAAATATGTCCAGGTTTGCATTTGAAATCAGAACCTCTCAAGCTTCCAATGTTCTACAAACGGAGCTAGCCTGGAAAATTCTGACAAGTACAATTCAATCAGGCAATTTTTTTGACAAAGACATCTGGTCTGTTATCTTAAATAGTTCAACAGAATAAATTGTAGGTAATGAAACTCCAAATAAACGTAGTACACGTAATTACATTTCATTAATTTATTACAACTAATCTGGTTGGTAAATAAATAATACGAAATATAATTTTCGAACTAATTCAAAAGGTGTCCGGGCCAAGATTCGAACCGATGATCTTAGCTTAGGCTACAATCGTTCTACTAGCTGATCTATCTTGGACAAACCCAGCGGACACAATTCCGCTAATCTCTTAAATAAATGTGCAACTTTGAGTTAAATTAATGGAGTTTAATTGAGATAGGCCGTCTTTCTACTAAATAAGATTTAAAAAAAATTTTAACACTTCTATCTTTTATATTTACAAAACTATAGCATTGATATTTCTGACAATTTTTTAAAAATCTAAGTTCTTTTCACTTTACTTTTATGTAAGATCCTTGAAATATTTCCCAAAAATGATGGTAATATTTACCTAAATCAAGGAGCAATCTAGTATAAAATATAGATATTTATAGATTTTTCCTAAAGCTTCGAATTTCAGAAAACAATGAGTATTTTTTTTTTCTATCAATCGGCTTCACTTTTTCAAAAATATCGTATTCCTCTTAAAATATACTGCAGCCTGACAAAAAGGAATAAAACCATTTTTCTAGATTAAAAATGAATAGAAAAATTCCGATTTTTTTTTCGCTTTTTCCTGAAAGAGATCCTTAGACTATATTTTGAAAATATTTTGTCATTGTTATGAGTTTTGAAATTATTAAATTTTCTGTCTGTATAATAAATTGCGGGATATTTACTACACGATAAAATTATATTTCAAATTAAGTTTTGAAAGTTCTGTAGGGAAACATATATATTTTACTGACTAAAAAGTAGAAATAAGGTTATATTTCACAATCCAATAAGAAAATTATTTTTATCAAGAGACTTCACTTTTACTAAAAATAACGTATAACTAACTTCTTCTTAAGATAAACTGAAGCAGGACAAGAAGGAGAAAAACCATTTTTCTAGATTAAAAATAAGTAAAAAAAAATCGAATTTTTTCTGTTTTTAAAGAAAGAAAATCCCTAGAATATATTTTGAGAGTATTTGAACATTGTTATGAGTTTTTAAATTTTTAAGTTTTCTGTCTATATAATAGATTGTGGGATATTTACTACAAGATAAAATTATATTTCAAATTAGGTTTTAAAAAGGGTTATTTTTGTAGGGAAACATGTATACTTTACTGACTAAAAAGTAGAAATAATGTTATATAAGATTTTTCAGAATGCAATGAGAAAAATATTTTTATCAAGAGGCTTTACTTTTACTAAAAGTATCGTATAACTAAATTCTTCTTAACCCTTTAGGCACTGAATTATGAATTCATGAAAATTTTATCTTCTAAAGCATTTTTCGTGAATTGTTTAAACTACATTAGAAGATTAACATAATCATTTAATAAAATTTTAAAGGATTTTAGAAGGATTGAAGGATTTAGAAGGATTCATTAAATTTGAATTTATAGGGATTTTGTGCAATATTTATAACCCCACTCAAATCTTTTATGTTAAATATTTTTCTAAGTATTTTGTTGAATTAGGAAATGTACAAATATAATGTTCTTACAATAGAAATATAGAAATATTTCCGAATTGAAAAATCCACCCCCTCCTTCCCCATGCCAAGAAAGCTGAAAAGATGCAAAGGCAAAAGAAATCATCCTTTTAAAAGCATTTTTGTTTTGCGTAACCCATAATGCTTTTTGAACAAGATAAAGTAACGTATCTATAACTCATTCTAAATTGTATTACAACTGATCGATGCATTAAATGAATTTTATAACAAGTTATTTTAATGGTACTTATAAGTACCGTCAGTAAATAAAGGGTTAAGGTAAACTGAAGCATGACAAGAAGGAAGAAAACGATTTTTTGGAATTAAAAATAAGTAATAATCGCTTACGTTATTCAACTGAAATGAATGAACATAGAAAGTAAATAGTCACAGGCAAGATACACTATAACAAATATTTCTCAATCTACGATAATGTAACACAACCAAGTTTGAAAAAAAATAATCAATAACCTCTGTTGAGTTACTCACTTTTCCGAAAAGTTTCCCTTATCATTGGAAACTTCAGAAACAATATATTCCCCATATTTCAAGAATTACAGTAGAACCCCGCTAATCCGAACTAATTGGGACCGGTGTCTGTTCGGATTACAAAAAATTCGGATTACCCGAAATTCCGAACAAATTAGAAAATAAAAAGATGAGTGCTAAAAAATGTGAGTTATAAGTACTCAGTAGTACAGTAAAAGTTCTGTAATCTGACATCCTAAGATCCGGGATGCAGGATAATCCGGCACGACTTTCGAAAAGAAAAGTATTCCTTATTTAATTACTCCTCATGTTTAAAACAATAAAATGGAACTTCAGAATGAGGAATTACATAACAACCCATTACAAATGGTTCAAAATGGCGAATCTATATGTAGCTCAGTCACCACGTCGAATAGGGGAGAAGAAGAAAACATTTATGTGGATAATTTGCGAAATAAAACTGTTGCAATGAAAAATAAATTTTTATCATTTGAATTAAATACTTTTTGCACTTTAGAAAAGAATTTTATAGTGGCTGGCAAACAAATTGATATTCGAGATTTTTTTTAAAGATATTTTCTACGAGTAGGCCTACAGTAATCGTTTTCATTTTATATTCGCGTACATACGTTGTACGTTTACATTATTGAGATTTTTATTCTATTCAAGCTATTTAAAGAATTAAAAACATGCTTTACTGCCATTATTTGTTAAATTATAACTTCTACAAGTTTTTCCCTACATCCATCCTATAATCCGGAAAATTTCGTAATCCGGCATGATTCAAGTCCAGTAATTTTCAAAAATAAAATGGGAAATAAAATTTTCGAAAAATGAAATCGGTTCGGATTAACCGGAATTTCGGATTAGCGGGTGTCGGATTAGGGGATGGTGTGTCTACTGTATTTATTAGAACAAAGTTTACTTTTGTGCCACTGATTTTTGGAAACGTTTCCGAGTAGTTTTTATAGTGTTAATATCAGTTTTCTCAAATTGAAATATCAGATCATAGGATTCTATCCTTTCTTATTTAAGCATTTTCAGCTGCGCAGCTGAATTTATACTAATGTCACCGGCGTAGCGTTAATTTAACATATTTGTCTGTAAAACGTGTTTGTAGAACATGAAAACGTTTATTTGAGAATCGATAGCATCAGAAATGGTTGATAAAATTAATTATTTGGCTATAAAATCTAATCCAAAACACTTAGGAAAATCAGTAGTAGCAAAAGAGGTTCTGTTAATTTAAATGCGTCTTGAAATGTGGAAAATAAATTACTTTATTTCGGAAGATAAAGAACGTCTTTCGGAATTGTGTAACTCTGAAGATGTTATTGTGAGTTTTCTTTTTTACCTCACAGACTATCAAAGCCTGAGAGCTAATGTATCCGCAGATTCTGTGTGTACGTATGTATATACGCAACGCAATAACTCATGAAAGAAATACCCGATTTGCTTTAAATTTTGTAAATATGTTCATTCTGATACGGCGCTTCATTGAGTAGTTTTGGAAGTTCATTGGTTAAGTATAAAGGGGGAACGGGGAGCTAATCCCCCCTTTAATTCCGATAAATCGTTTTTTCATGCAGATTTATCCGATGTTCTTCAAATTTGGTATACCGGTTTATTGTGATAAGTCACTTCCCTGATTAGATTTAAAGGCTCATTGGTTAAATATAAAGGGGGCGAGGCTGCTAACCCCTCAGCTTAATTTAAATAAATAGTTTTTTCATGCTGAATTATCCGATTTGCTTCAAAATTGGTATACCGGTTTATTCTGAAAAGGTACTCCCTGAATAGATTTAAAGGTTCATTGTTTAAGTATAAAGAGGGAAATGCAGGAGCTAACTCTCCCCCCCCCCCCCTAAATTAAGTTAAATGGGTCTTATGTCGATTTCTTTAATTTTCGAGGGGCATTATTCTTTGGAATAAGAGTATAATATACAATTAGTGAGAATAGCCTGTGAACTCAATACTGGCAGTTTAACTGAGCACTTTTCTTTTTATTATTTATATTATATTTTCCTAGATTAGGAAAGGTTTGTCTATTTTTACAGAGCAGTGATTTCGAGGAACAGGTATCGCTTCTTCAGTTGTCTCTCAATGTACAGGAATACGCGCGCATTTCTTTTCCGAGTTCTTTAACACGTTCACGCCGGCATGCATCACCGGTGGGTCACGCTTGACTGCCGCGTTAAGAGCCTACACTAGTCAATCAAAAAGACCTGGATGATAATGTTAATCCTATGGGGAAGTTATTTTCAAATATCTCGCTTGAATTTTCATATTTTCGAATGATGTTTTTGCATAGAATAGCTGAGTACGATCTACAATCGGGCTAGTTTTTACTTTTTCGATTTTGGTTATAGTTTTTATTATATTAGGATAGTTTCAATTTCAGAACCAGTTCAAAACGGTTCCGAAAGTAAAAGATTTTCTTTTTAAAATATATGAAACCAAAATCAAAAAAGTAAAAACTAGCCCGATTGTAGATCGTCCTCAGCTATCCTATTCAAAAAAGATCATTCGAAAATATCAAAATTCAAGCGAGATATTTGAAAATAACTTCCCCGTAGGATTAACATTATCATCCGGGTTTTTGAGTGACTAGTGTAGACTCTTAAGCGGCGTGCATCACCGGTGGGACACACTCGTCTGATCCATAGAAGGCGTGCACTTCAGGTGGGTCACACTCGACTGTTCCATAGATGGCGTGCACTACAGGTGGTCACACTTGAATATTCGAAAATCCAGTTGTGAAAACAATTTAGTAATATAAACTTAACACATTCACGACGGGAAACAAGAACTCTCGTTTTCATTCAAAAAATATCATTGACTAAGTGCGCGGCTAAGGATCGTTTTTTTTTTCATTATTAACGTTAGTCTAAATGTGTATAATATGTGGAGGATGTACTGTCTTAAGTGTAGTCAATAAAATCATGTCTCTGAGTAATTTGTTTACTCCTTACGAACTTTCAGACATTCACAATCAACTATGCTTGTTATATTCGAGTTCAATTTAATAAATATGAGAGGGCCGTGTAATTACATACAGTGTCTGAATAAGCGACAGTTCCGCGCCTCCAGATGAAGCGAAATATGAATTTGAGTGCCGCCTCACAGCAAAAAACATGAATATCGGCGCCGGCGTAAACGTGTTAAATAACATACTTTTCAACAACTTTTTTATGTGCACCTTGAATTTTTGTTTCTAAAGGTGTTACAAAAATATTCTCAATATTCAGTTAAAATGACTTAAAGTAATACAAGAATGATTGTAGTTATTAAATATTCCATTTTCTTTTCACTTTCTATGTTAAATACTTTCTTGACGGAGGTGCATTAATGAGTGTTTTTATCACTTTTCTTGTGCACTAAGCATAACAACATATTGTAACTTATTATACTAAAGCTTCATAAACATTCCCTATAATATTTATTTACTTTTACAATTAATAAATAATCCGTGATGCGTAATTGCTATAGGATTTACTTTCTTATTTATTTTGTAAAAATATCCTTCTCTCTATAAAAAAAAGTCACGATTTGGAAATGGACCAATGAAAATCTACGTAGATACCGCGAAACGCATCTGATTGGTCAGAGCTTTCTGACGCTATAAGGGGGTTACCAAGGGGGAGGGGGCGGTCTGTCGCTAAAAGTTGCCATGTTTATGGCGAACTTGTAGATATATCGCCAAATTTTGCGAACAAAATTAGTCGCCAAAAGGGACGCCAACTTGGCGCTATTTGCAGTATTTTACCAAATTTCCATACACTCCCATTGAAATCCAATAGGATTTACTTGCTTGCAGAAAATCAACAAATTGAGATATTTCAATGCAACAAAAACTAATATTAGCTTATGTATAGAGCTTAATTGAACTATTTATTTTTAAGTACAATCACTAACTATTTAAAATATAAGTAACACTATATATATAATTTTACACACATATGTAGGCGGAGAAAAGGCGGCGAAGTGAAAATTAACTAGAACCGGAGAACTTCTAGAGAACTGACTAGAAAATAGATATTGGTTTGCTATACCGAATGGAATGGCGAAGTGATTACGCGGGGGGTTGGTGAGCGTAGCGAGCAGAGGGACGGAGCACTTCTAGTTGGAAAAAAAATTAAGACTCTTTGATGACCTAACTTATTATGTAATTCACTTTAATATGTATGTGTGCTGTATTTTGAAATTTTGAATTTCAATTCAACTTGTTTGAAAGGCGTACAGCCAACAGATGGAAAAAGCGAACAAGCCAAAGTCATTGACATGCTCTATCACTGAGCCACCTGGATGATATCAAGCGTAGCCCTTCTCACTGTTATCTGTTAGAAGTATGCAACTGCAGGACACGATAGAAAATTTAGTGAAAAATGCCCAGGCATTTGAACCAAGAATTTTGGATTAATCTGCCAACACTCCAATAAATGAGCTATACTAGACAAATCCGGTGTACGCAAAGTATCCAGACAACATTTTGACAATTACATCGGGTATGTTATTTAAAACAGTTTAACTGAATAAATCGTGGGTAATGGAACACTGAATAAACGTCGAATACGTAATTACACTTCATAAATATTCTTCAAATACTCCGATTGGTTGATAAATCAAACGAGTTATAATTTTCTCAGTGAGTGAAAAGGTGTTTTGGCTAGAATTTGAACCTAGTATTTTGGCTTAAGCTGCCAACACTCTACCAAATGAGCTACCCTGGACAAACCCAGTGGAACACAACTCCACCTTTGTCTTAAATTAATGTGCAAATTTCCGTTAAATTAATGTGCAACTTTGTGTTATATTAATGTGCAACTTTGTGTTAAATTAATGAAGTTTAGTATAGATATCCCGGCATTTTAAAAAATAAGATGGTAAGAAATTATTTAACAGTTTTACCTTTTATATTTTTAAAAATATAGCTTTGATGTTTCTGACTCTTTCTTTTTAATCCATATCTAACTCTTCCTTTCACTTTTATGTGAAATCCTTGAAGTATTTCCCAATAGACGATGGCAAAATTTACTAAAAATCAAGGGGCAGTCTAGCATAAAATATATTTATTCATAATTTTTTTTCCTAAAACTCCGAATTTCAGAATACAATGAGAAAAATATTTTGTCAAGAGGTTTTATATTTTCGAAAAATATCGCTTAACTACATTCTTCTTAAGATACACTGAAGCATTACAAAAAGAAGGAAAACCATTTTGCTGGATTAAAAATAGATAGAAAAAAATTCCAGATATTTTTCTATTTTTCCTGTAAGAAAATCCTTAGAATGTATTTTAAAAGTATTTTGACATTGTTATGACTTTTGAAATTCTTAAATTTCTTCTCTAAATAACAAATTGTGGGATATTAACGACAAGATAAAGTTATATCTGAAATTAGGTTTTATAAAGGAGTATTTTTGTAGAAAAATTTATTTTTTACGCGCTAAAAAAACTAACAATAACATTATGCAACGCAATTGCGCTATTCAGTTAAATTGACTGAATACAGACAGTAAATAATAAGGTAGAATATCAGAAATATTTTTTTAGGTTAAAGCATTATTACTCTGTAAACTAATCGGATGTGGCAATACCAAAACTTTCTTCTATGTTATACATGTTAATACTTCCTGAAAAATGCAGCATAGCAGAGCCAACGCGTAGAATATTTACACCAAAATATAATCAGTAACAACTTTGCCAACTTCTAACTGAATCTGAAGTTGCGTGAAAATCCGTGCATTAGTTTTTGAGCAGAGCTATGGCGGAAATTATAAAAAATTCTGCATAGCTCATGTTGGGTGATATATACCAAAACCTAATAAGCAACAACATAAGTCAACATGATAACAGAATTTGAAGTTTGATGGAAATCCACGAATTAGTTCTTGAGATAGAACCATTGCGGGAATCCTGAAAAATGCAGCATAGCACCGCCACCTGTTAGGCGATTTACACCAAAACATAGTAAACACCAAATCATATCAAGGACTAACTGAATCTGAAGTGTCATAAAAATCCGTGCATTAGCTCTTGAGTTAGACCATTGCGGAAATCATAAGAAAATGCAGCATAGCAGCGCCACCTGTTGAGCAATCAGTACCCATTTATATCAGGGGCTAACTGAATATATATTTTTATTAAATTCCGTGCATTAATTCTTTAAACAGAGCGCCCACAAAATTTGTGTCACACACAGACACACAGACAGACGGGCAGACATTTTGTAAAAGTATGTTTTTCGGGATCTCTAACCCTGAAAACGTATAAATCCGTCGAAAACCGGAATTCGAAAATTTTCACGAATCCAATACTTTCTTCTTGTAAAGATAGAAGAAAGTAAAAAGATAAAATATTTTATAATACACAAAATTATAATAATAACCACCAACAAAAGCACTCTATAAACACGAAGTCTCTTTTGCTGACACTGATTTTCGGAAACGTTGCAGAATAATTTTTGTAGTATATTAATCAATTTTCTCTAACCAGAAATTTGGTGATTAGGATGTTGTCAATTCTCAATTAAACATTTTCAGCTGGTTAACTGAATTTATACATGTGAGAGTAACAAAATAATAGGGGAGACCGGGGCTAGTTGGCTACAGGGGTAAATAGACGCAGTCCTCATAAATCACCTGTTTGTGGATAGATTGCGCAACCAGTCACAGAGTACCTTTGTTCTTGCTTTTTTTTACAATCCTCATTGTAGTTTTGCAGCGTTGCCTACATGCAGTGGACATCTATAAAGAATTTTCTGTTTTTTGCACTCGTAAGTAATTTTTTGTTGCTTCATTCTTTTTCTAATTTCTAATACTTATTTTAATAATTTCGATTTAACTTGTGCAGTTTTTCTTAGAGTATGATTAACTGTACCTACCGCATATGTGATTTTCTTGGATTATTTATGCTTAGAGGATTACGTGTCCCTTTTGTGAAGAAATTTATTATGGGGCTAGTAGGCGCATTGAACACGGGGCAAGTTGGCTCGGCGTTTGGTGTATGCTGGTAGCTTGAAAAACAGCAACCAACTAGAAAAGTGGTTGCAATACAAGATTTTGGGCACACGAGGCTTGCCCAAACGGAGACACTCGATTTTTTATTTGTGACAACTGTAACTCTGGTGATGATATAGAGTAGGATAGAAGTTACTCAATGTTAAAGTTTTATTCATTTTTTTTATGTCTGTATAATTTAAAATTTACATTGTACGGCTATAACGCCTTTGTTTAAACTTACTGGTAATAATGAAATTGATTTCGCTTAACTGCATGTCTTATTTAAGCTTCATTTAAATTTTTATAAAGCGTGTGCCAACTTACCCCATAGGTATAGGCAACTTGCCCCGTGACGTGGTAGATTGGTGCAGAATTTTACTTTTACTTTAGACTTCCGCTAAACCTTCCATAAGCAATCTATATTTCTCGTATCTAAGAAAAATAAAACTAGTCGGATGTGTCAATCCCAAAACTTTCTTCTATCTCATACATGTTAATACTTCCTGAAAAATGCAGGATAGCAGGACCACTGGTTAGGTGATTTACACCAAAATCTAATCAGCAACAACCATGACAATCCATGAAAGTTCGGGAATCGTGAAAAGTTCTGCCTAGCAGTGGAACCTGTTGGGCAATTTAAACCATAAACTTATGAGTATCAATTTTTATCTGGGACTAACCTCCAACCTGACCGTGTTTGCCCCAGGTCGGAGGCTCACGATAAATATACCATCATGTGCTGCGTTTGTAGCCTTGCCAACACATAATAGATAGAAATTTTCCTTGCTGGGTATCGTTCCAAGTGGTTTAGTCGGTAGAACGTCAGTGCGCTATACTGATGGCCCGGGTTCGAGTACCGGCTTGGAATCTTTTTCACTATGTTGGCTTTTGCGACTTTTAAGCAATTACTTTGAAATTTGATTTTCACTTGAAATATTTTATTGTAAATTCATATTTTTAAAAACGCCGAATCAAAATTAAAACTTATATATTTCTGTTTATTTAGTTGAAAGAAAAAATGAAATTCCATATGTAATATTCTGACTTATAACGAGTTAAGCGAAATCAATTTCATTATTACCAGTAAGTTTTGACTAAGGCGTTATAGCCGTATAATGTAAATTCTAAATTATACAGGCATAAAAATAATGAATAAAACATTAACATTGAGTAACTTCTATCCTACTCTATATCATCACCAGAGTTACAGTTGCCACAAATAAAAAATCGAGTGTCTCCTTTTGGGCCACGTGTGCCCAAAATCTTGCATTGCAACCGCTTTTCTAGCTGTTTGCTGGTTTTCAAGCTACCAATACACACCAAACACCGAGCCAACTTGCCCCCTGTTCAATGCGCCTAGTTGCCCCATAATAAATTTCTTCACAAAAGGGACACGTAATCCTCTAAGCATAAATAATTCAAGTAAATCACATATGGGGTAGGTACAGTTAATCATACACTAAAAAAAACTGCACAAGTTAAATCGCAATTATTAAGATAAGTATTGGAAATTAGAAAAATAATGAAGCAACAAAAAATTACTCATGAGTGCAAAAAACAGAAAAATCGTAATAAATGTCCACTGCACGTACACTGTTAAAAATTTGCAGCATTCTGTCCAGTCATTCGACCGTTTTTTGAGAAAACGGTTTCATAACCGTAATTTAACTATATTCTGACCATAAAATGGCCAATAATATGGTCAGAAGAGTGTTAAATTACGGTTGTGTAACCGTTTTCGGAAAAAATGGTCAAATGACTGGACAGAATGCTGCAAATTTTTAACAGTGTGGGTAACGATGCAAAATTACAATGGGATTGTAAAAAGTAAGAAGAAAGGTACTCTGTGACTGGTTGCGCAATCTACCCAGAAACAGGCGATTTATGAGGACTGCGCCTACTTACCCCTGTATCCAACTAGCCCTGGTCTCCCCTACATTAAATTTCATCTGCTACTATCTCTATCTTATCAGAATATATAACAAAAGCCAAACTTACCTTTTTGGATAAATATAACTTTTATTCGATGCAATAAATTGATGTAACTTCATTTACTACGCTTTTTTATAACCATTGAGAGTAGACGAAATTCACTAGCTCCGTCAAATATCCAATAGATTAAAAAATACATTGGATGGGGCAAGTAACCCGACGGGGATATAACCCGGGTTTGCCTGTAAGCAATACAAGATTGATACAATTAAACTTTTACAATTAAGCTTTTTTAATTGGAATACGATGTAATTTCTTGGACACATATTTTGTTAGCTCAATCTCTAAAAATTGGTTATGGTAAATTTCTTTAAACTTCATTAAATTTCTTTAATTTTCTCTTTAAACTTTATTGCTAACTAAAAGTAAAATCCCACGCATTTAATTTACAAAATACAAATTTAGCCGAGCATTTTATCTTGTCACAATTACAATATAAATTTTCTTGGAAAAAATATATTATACATAAAAAAAAAGCTACAATATTATCAAAATACTTTTAAAATACCTTCAAGGAACTTTCATACATGACAGAAGATGAAGATATCCGTTTCTATTTATTCATTTTAAAAGCAATAAACTGAGTTTTATTTCTTCCTTGATACATCGGTGTATCTTAAAATATATATTGGAATTATTTCGGAAAAATGAAACCTCTTGATAAAACACTTTTTGTTATGTATACTGAAATTTGAGAGTTTTATTATCTTATGCGAAATATGAATTATAAGCACATTTGACCGACGTTTAGAATGTTTTTAGAAGGATTCAAATAAATAAGGTTAAACAACTCATAGTACCGGGTGTCTTAAAAAGGACTGACTGATTTTAAAATTCAATAACTTGTAAACGGTGACGAAATATTTAAAAAATTCTTGCAGGAGGGTTATGCATAAGGTCAAAAGTTTTTTTACAGTGATTTTCAATTTTAGTTCGAATTAAAAACAATAGATGGCGCTGCGATCAATAGACGCTAAATTTAGGCTCGATTTTTGGTACTTCGTGGCCCGGATAATACATTTCCATCTCCTTTTTCCGCATGAAACAAGAGAAAGGACCAAAAATCGAGCCTGTATTTAGCGACTATTGCTTACAGCGCCATCTATTGTTTGTAATTCGAACTAAAATCGAAAATCACTGTAAAAAAACTTTTGACCTTATGCATAACGCTCCTGCAAGAATTTTTTAAATATCTGTCACCGTTTGCAAGTTATTGAATTTTAAAATCAGTCAGTCCTTTTTAGGACACCCGGTATGTATAATGCTTTGTATGCCCACATATTAAGTTCTAAAGGATACTCAAATGTTTATAATATCTTATTTAAATTTAATTGTTTGTATCGAAGAAGTATAAAAACAGGTGAAAACAAAATGTGGATAACCGATGAAAACATATATTGTTACATAAGTCCAATTTTTTATAGTACAGTGTAACCTCTGAATAAAGATTACCTGTGGGACAGGTGGAAAGTGACCGCTCTTCAGAGGTAGGTGTTATTCAGAGGTTTTATTTTTAAAAAAATCAAAATTACATAAATTTAAATGGAAATACACACAGTCGTTTAAATTTAACCTCGTTGTTTTAATATAATAAGAAAATGAGTGATTTGCAGTTGCGTTTTTTTTTCTTTTTTTTTCTGCAAATGTCTTTCTACAAAGAAAAAAAAATACGACTTGATTTGCTATACGATTCATCATCATTGTGATTTAATGAGAATTTTTGGATTTCACGAAGGTTCTTCAAATCTTCGGTATATGTGTTAATACTAGAAATTTTGTGTGATTCTATAAACTATTTCCTGTCCCTTTCTTCTATCTTCCACCGCCCCACCAGTGGCCGAGAGGTTCTGCTCTCGAAGCTGGTAGACGGGAGGTGCTGGGTTCGACCCCAATCGCGCCCGTTGGCCTAATCGTTCGGAGTTTTCGTGGTTTTCTTCGAACCTTGGTTCTCCAAGCGTTAATACGGGTTAGGTTCCCTTAGAAAGACCTCCACGGAAGGCACTCCCCCCTTAGGGCCTATATCCCACGTGCAGATAATTGGCCGACATAAATACAACCAACCAACCAACCTATCTTCCACCATTTGCTGTATGGAATCAAATGTGTCAGTAACTGCCAAATTTATGACCAGAGATACAAACAAGCTGGCCTTTATGTTAATTATCCCTACCGTTCTAAGAATATTATATAAAATTTCCCCATCATTATTAATGTCTTCATTTTCTGTTTGTTCATATATCAAGTAAATTTTGTTTGATCTGCTCCACATTTCGGTTTGCAAATAAATATGAAACTGAAACAGAGCTGTAATTTTTTTTTCTCGAGACTTTAGAGTGGTTGTTGTTTAGAATTCGTTATTTAGAGGTTCCTACTAATGTTAATGCTATGGAACGCGTTTGGTTCCATCAACATGTGACCGGTATTCGGAGGTTCTCGTTATTTAGAGGTGGCCGTTCAAAGAGGTTTCACTGTATTATATATATTTTTTTCAAGCTACAATGTGACCTTCCTTGAAACAATAACTGATACATTAAAAAAGCTACAATATTATCAAAACATTTTGCTAATTCCTCCCAAAGATTTTCATAGTTGATAGAATAAAAAGATATTCGTTTCCCTTTATTAATTTTAAAAGCAATAAACGGAGTTTTTCTTTATCCCAGATGCATCGGTGTATCTTAAAATATTTAATGGATTTTTTATTTTTTTTTTTTTTGGGGGGGGGGGGGGGATGAAACCTCTTGATAAAAATATTTTTCTTATTGTATTCAGAAATTTGAGGATTTATTAATCTTATGCGAAAATACGAATTATAAGTATATTTGACCTCATGTTTGGATTGTAAGTATATTTGACCTCATGTTTAGATTATAAGTATATTTGACCTCATGTTTAGAATGATTTTAGACAAAGAAGATTAAACAACCCCTTCAATGTGTAATGCTTTGTGGATTCAAATATAACTTTCCAACTGAGGCTCAAATTTTATAATATTTTATTTAAAATGAATTATTTGTATCGAAGGAGTGTAAAAACAGGTGTAAACCAAAAGTGAACAACCAATGAAAACATTTTGTTAGATAAGTCCAATCCTTATATGATATGTTTTTTTTTCAAACTCAATGTGACCTTCTTTGAAACAGTATCTTATATTTAAAAAATGCTACAATATTATCAAAATATTTTCAAAATACCTTCCAAGGATTTTCATAGCTGACAGAATATTCAGATATCCGTTTCTCTTTACTCATTTTAAAAGCAATAAACTGGGTTTTTCTTCTTCCTGATACATCGGTGTATTTAAAAAAATATATATTGAAATTCTTTCGGAAAAATGAAACATCTTGATAAAAATATTTTCGTTATTGTATGCTGAAATTTGAAGATTAAAATATGAGTTATAAGCATATTTGACCTTCGTTTAGAATGACTTTAGGCGGATTAAAATAAAAAAAAAGTTAAACAACTCCTTGTACGTACAATGCTTTGTGTGTTCACATATAACGTTCTTAGGGATGGTCAAATGTTTATAATATTTCATTTAGATTTAATTATTTGTATCACAGAAGTATGAAAGATAGCTGCCAACTTTTACGCTTTTTTTGTTCTCTACAATTTATTAATAAGTTTTGCCTTATTTAATAGCTGAAATGTTTGATTAAATAAGCAAAAAACTGCATTTTAGTGGTAAGGAAAAAGCGTAAAAGTTGGCAGCTATGAAGGTGAAAATCAAAATTGAGTATCCGATGCAAACATATTGTTACGTAAGCCTAATTTTTTATGTATTTTTTTTCTTCAAACTATAATATGACCTTCCTTTAAACAATGCCTTATACACAGGTTTCCAAAAATTAATGAAAAATCACAAAAAGAACAATAACTCGTTCAAAAAGAAACCTATCCGTATGAAATTTGCATATGTTGTCAAATAAAAATGCTGAATAAAATTACAATATGGAAATTAGTGGCTCTGGAATCGGATTGCGTTATCTGTGAGGAGCATAAAAATGCATTCTAGAGAGTGCGGCCGCAGTTGTCGCTGTGATTATGAGATAAGAAAACTAAGATAGCCGATTCATTAGTATGACCTCAAGGTCTCATTTGGCCACAGAACTGCGATATAGAGCTATCGGAAGATGGGAGGAAAGTCAAAGTCTGACAGAGGTGGCCAGATGGCTAAAAGTGAGTCATTCTGTTGTTCATAGACTTTGGCAAAAATTTCAAACCACTGGTTTGGCCTCTAGAAGGTTCAGCCAGGGACGGGCAAGAGCTATGACAACCACCGATGACCGATATTTGCAGTTATGTGCACGAAGGAATAGAACAGCAACCCCCTCTCATCTTCCTCTCCCCCTCTTATCTTCCCTTGCTGCAGCCACTGGAAGGTTGGTATCACCGTTTACTGTGAGTAGAAGGCTTCAAGGAGGTGGTCTTTATGCGAGGAGACCAGCATTTGTGTGCCGCTTACCTCACGTCACCGGAGGGAACGTTTAAGGTGCACACGTCAACGTGTCCACTGAACGGCCGATCAGTGGAGGCGTTTTCTCTTCACGGATGAGTCCCGGTTTAGCCTCCAAAGCGATAGCAGTCATTGTTTGATTTGGAGAGAACAGGTAATTCGCTATCATTCATCAAACATTCGTAATAGAGATTCATATGGAGGAGGTAGTGTCTGTGTTTGGAGTGGTATCTCTTTGGGTGGACGTACAGACCTCCATGTCTTTCTACGTGGAATTGTAAATACTCTCGTCTATAGAGATGACATTCCTAATGCTTATGTGCGCCTTTATGCCGGCGCAATAGGTAATGATTTCATATACAGGGAGACAACGCTAGACCGCACAGGGGGTACATCGTGGAAAATTAACTTCAGCAAGAAACAATTCAGAGCATGTAATGGCTAGCTCGATCACCGAACTTGAATCCCATCGAGAATGTTTGGGATGCTTTAGAAAGATGTGTTGCTGCTCTCAATCCCCCTCCTCAGACCTTTTCCACGCTTACAACTTCTTTACAAGAGTAATGGCTCGCACTTCCCACGAACTTATCGATTGCATCTTTGGCAGTATCACACATCGCTGCATGTGCTGTATTGCTCCTACGGGTGATCGTACTCCATATTAAAGGTACTTTTCCTATACCAAACTGACACATTTATTTTGTTTATTTTATAATTGTGCTAATTCCTGAAAAACCAGAATCGTCTGGTAATTTCTTTTAATTTAATTTTATACCTTACTTTGTGTTGTATATTGTGGCTCAGTTTTATTAAAATCTACATGTGACATTTTGAATAATCGCTATTTTTGTTGTTCCTAATTTTTGGAAACAAATGTATATTAAAAAAAGGTGCAATAACATCAAAATATTTTCAAAATATCTTCCAAGGATTTTCATAAATGACAGAATATGAAGATATCCGCTTCTCTTTATTGCTTTTAAAAGCAATAAACTGAGTTTTTCTTCTTCCCTGTTGCATTCGCGTATCTCATATTATTTATTGGAATTCTTTCGAAAAAATTAAACCTCTTGATAAAAATGTTTCTGTCATTGTTTGCTGAAAATTGAGGATTTTATAATCTTATGCGGAAATATGAATTATAAGCGTACTTGACCTACGTTTAAAATGTTTTCAGATAGCTTCAAATACACAAGATTAAACAACTCCCTGTATGCACAATGCTTTGTGTGTTCACATATCGGGTTCTAATGAAAGCTCAAATTTTTATATTATTTTATTTAAATTGAATTATTTGTATCGATAAAATATCAAAAACAGGAAACAACTAGAGGTGAGTAACAGATGAAAACATATTGTTATGTAAGTTAAATTGTTTATATTTTAATTTTTTTTTTCAAACTATAATGTGACCTTTCTTGAAACGATATCTTATATATTAAAAAAAGGTACAATATTATCAAAATATGTTGAAAATATCTTCCAAGAATTTTCATACATGACAGAAGATGAAGATATCCGTTTCTCTTTATTTATTTTAAAAGCAATAAACTGAGTTTTATTTCTTCCGTGATGCGTCGGTCTATCTTAAAATATTTTTTGGAATTCTTTTGGAATAATGAAAGCTCTTGAAAAACATTTATGTTATTGTACGGTGAAAATGGAGGATTTTATGATCTTATGCGGAAATATGAATTATAAGCATACTTGACCTACGTTTAGAATGTTTTCAGATAGCTTCAAATAAAGAAGGTTAAACAACTCCTTGTATGCATAATGCTTTGTCTGGTCGCATATCGCTTTCTAATGAGTGCTCAAATTTTTATATTATTTTATTTAAATTGTATCGATGAAGTATTAAAAACAGGAAAAAAACAAAATTGAGTAACGGATGAAAACATATTGTTATGATAGTCATTTTTTTTTATATTGTAACTTTTTTTTCAAACTACAATGTGATTTTCCTTGAAAAAATACCTTATATATTAAAAAGGCTACTATATTATCAAAATATTTTTCAAATACCCTCCACGTATTTTCACAGATAATAGAATATGAAGATATCCGTTTTTCTTTATTCATTTGAAAACCAATAAAGTAAGTTTTTCTTTTTCCTGAAGCATCTGTGTATCTTAAAAAAATATATTGAAATTCTTTTGGAAAAATGAAACCTCTTAATAGAAATACTTTTGTTATTGTATGCTGAAATTTTAGCATTAAATATGAATTATATGGATATTTGACTTACGTTTAATATGCTTTTAGAAGGCTTAAAAGAAAAAAGGTTAAACAGCTCCTTGTACAATGTTTTATGTATTCACATATAACGTTCTAACGGATGGTCAAATTTTTATAATATTTTATTTAAATTTAATTATTTGTATCTCAGAATTGGGAAAAACAGGTGAAAACCAAAAATAAGAAACCGATGAGAACGTATTGTTACGTAGGTCCAATTTTGTATGTTACATATATTTCTTTCAAACTACAATGTGACCTTCCTTTCGTCGTTTGTGTAGAAGTTGTGTGTACGTAACTGATGGATAAGACATAGGATAAACAGGATAGAAGCGTCCATAATGCGTATTTTGGTAGCTGAAGTGGCAACGAATGGAAACTTTTTTTTCCGAATGAAGCATGTGTGATAAATTCTCTGTTACATGTCGGTTTTTCCTTCAAAATTAATCTAAACATAACTTTATTACTTTTAAAAGGTGTTGTTCTCTCTCCCTCCCACCTCGTTAAACTGAAATAGGTAATTTTAATTAATTTCTTAAAAATCATATGGATTTTTTATATATGTGCCCCCCCTCCCTTCCTGTAAGGTCTTTATTATATACTTTTAAATATTCATTTTGTCAGTTGCTCTCCAGTTATCAAAATTCTTTTCCCACAAAATCATTTTCTGGCTGTTAACGCTTTTGTCTAAAAGAAATAAAGCGTAAAAAAAAAAAAAAAAAAAAAAAAAAAAAAAAAAAAAAAAAAAAAAATGCAGCTGTAAAAATTACTACTTTTCTTTCAAAAAGTAACTTTGATTTGATGCGAATACGATCTTTGAAATCATCTCATGTACGTTAGCTTGAGTTATGACTAATTTAGGAACAGATGCCCTGATCTTTGTAGTGTGCAATAATATGTAGCAATTATTTAGATTTTATATTTGCATTTATTTTTAAAATTTATTTGATACATTTTTTAACTTCTTACTATCAAACTTCTGTATTTAATCAATATATACTGTTGTTTATGATTCAAAACTAATATTGTTTAAATTTTTTACGAAAATGAAGCTATAAAAATTTTATGTTCTAGATACATAAACAAATTCATTCAAAATGTTCAATATATGCATATTTTAAAACGTTTCTGTGAACAAATTTTAAGGCTCTTTTCATATTAATTTTGCGAATACAAAATTATTGATATGACACTATGTAGTTAATTACATATATATTATTGTCCTAATTTTAACTCGTGTTTTTATTTTACTCTAATGATATTTAAATAACAAGGGCTACTAATTAAGCAAAACATTTCCATGTGCTAGTAAAAAAATCATGTATATTTATTAAGAAAAAAAATACAAGAGTAAATCAGTAATTATAAAGAAGGAGCTTGGTGCAATATAATAGAAGCGTAAAAAATACAACGTTAAAATCACCAATTTTTTTTTTAATTTTAAGCATACTAGTTTCGGTAGCATATAGCATAACTTCCTCGGTGCTAAGGATGGCGGAAATTTGGTCACATATATAGGAGAGATGGGGATTCAAGTTAAAGGTTTATTGACCAATAGGAAATCAGAGGATTGCAGGTAATAGAAAATAGGAAAATAGATGGGAAATGTAACGGAAATAGTGAAGGGGAAAAAAGAAAAAAAATTAAGAGACAAAAGTTTTTATGTAATATTTCTAACAATCTGATAATGGGGGAATAGCAAATTCACAATTAACAATATTTTAAAAATTTTTATGAATATGAAATGCTTTAAGGAAGTTAAGTTCGTGTATGGAAGTAGGTTTAGAGATTATTTTAACCGAATTGAAGTCAAAAGTATGATTCATCTCCCAGCAATGTTTTGCAATAGAGGATTTATTGATTTCTTGTTTTTTAATAATGTTCATGTAATAATGTAATAATGTTCATGTTCTTTGATACGAAATTTTAAGCAACGTTTGGTTTGTCCATTATAGGAAAGGCCACACTGGCAATTAATACGGTAGATACCACATGAATTGGATAATTCAATAGGGTCTTTGAGTTTGGCGAGGGTGAGTTTATTGGTAGGGGCAAAAATTATTTTGAAGTCATATTGTCTAAGAATTTTAGCAATGGGAAAGCTTGATTTAGGAAAGAAGGGTAACACAATGCTAATATTGGAAAGAGTAGAAAACTGACGAGAGTTTGAGGAACGAGGATGGTGAAGTTTAAATAGAGCAGTATCTATTGTAGAAGGGTTGTAACCTCTGTCAATCGCAATGGTTTTAAAGCATTGAATTTCACTATTGAATGACTGAGAATCAGAGCAGACATGTAAGGCGCAATTTATAAAGGTATGGCCATTTTTTGGCTTGGGGAATGACAAGAACGAACATGGGGTGGCAAGGAAACAGCAAAGCTTTTGCGATAGACGGATTTAGTGAAACCGGTTACAGTGCGAGTGACAAGGGTATCCAAAAATGGGAGAGAACTATTATTTTCAGTTTCATAAGAGAATTGAAAATTGCTATCAATAGAGTTCATAATGTTGAGAATATTATCAAATTTGTGAAGAGAGGTGTCAATTAAGGTGAATGTGTCATCAACATAGCGAATCCAGAAAGGGAAAGATAATTTAATTTAAAGGGAGCATTCCAAATAATGCATATAGATGTCTGCGAGGATGGGTGACATGGGGGAGCCCATGGCTAAACCATCAGATTGTTTGTAAAAATGTCCTTGGAATGAAAATGTAGTTTGAGATAGACATATGCGAGTAAGGGATATAAGTTCTTGGAATTCAAAATATGAATAATGAAATTCGCGAAGTCTCTGTTCAAGACAAGAGAGGGCACCACTTATCGGGACATTCGTGAAAAGTGATTTGACGTCAAAGGAGACCATAGTAAATTTAGTCTGGGATAAATTCTGAATGATTTTAGCAAAGGTGATGGAATTCTTTACAGTGTATAAATTTTCGGACAGGAAAGGAGAAAATATAGTTGTTAGATATTTCGCTAGGCGATAAGAGACTGTGCCAATATTTGAATCTATGGGACGAAAAGGTATATTGGGTTTATTTTTCCAATTTTAATTGAGTTTATTGGATTCTTTCCCCCCTCACTACTTCGGTTACATTTCCCATCTATTTTCCTTTTGGCTGTTACCTGCAATCCTCTGTTTTCCTATTGGTCAATAAACCTTTAACTTGAATCCCCATCCCTCCTATATATGTGAGCAAATTTCCGCCATCCTTAGTACTGAGGAAGATATGCTATATGCTACCGAAACAGGTATGCTTAAAATTTAAAAAAAATTTGTTGCTTTTAACGTTGTATTTTTTACGCTTCTACAAGAGTAAATCATTTAAATAAAATTATACTCTACTTGAAACAAAATATGCAATAGCTGTTTATATGTTACATATTTTATATATTACATGTATTATAATATAAAATATAATTATGTGTACATAATAATATATAAAAAATATATGTATATGTCATTTATACAAGTATATATATATTATATTTTATATTTACATGCAGCAGCTTTGTATTACAAGAGAGTTATATTTATTTACTTTTTTTCGGCTAAGTATAAGGATCTTTTCAAAACAGTATTCATTTCAAAAGCTCTAAATTTCCTTTACCCATAAGTGCCATAGCTCTCGCAACGTCTTAAATTTAATAGAAAGCAGTACAATCTATCCTAATGAAAAATACAAAATCCCTAGGCATGGAAACATTTTTCGTATTTTATTTAATATTTTGCCTCTTTATTATATTTCAAATAAATTATTTACAAATGTTTTGGATGTTTTAAATATAAATTTCTGTTTGTGAATTTGACTTAATTAGTAAGAGTTTGTCTGGAATTTTTAAATGAGAGTGAAAAGAGATTTTTGTTTTCAAAAATAAATAAATGTACAGAGAATGATGCAGGGAAAAATTCAAAATTCGAACGCAGTCGTATACTTAAACATATCAGTGAATGGAATTGTCAGTTCAATATTTTTCAGATGATGACAAATCCTTTTATAAACTTTAGAATAAGAATGTATTTGCATTTATATTCAAAATAAAATTGATCCATTTTTTATCTTCTTATTATCAAACTTCCGTATTTAATCAATAGATACTGTTGTTAACGATTAGAAACTGTTGTTTAAATTTTAGACAAAAAGGAAGCTATAAGAAATTTCATGTTCTAGATACATAAACTAATTCATTAAATATGTTCAATATATGCAACTTTAAAAACATTTCTGTGCCAAATATTTTAAGGTTCTTTTTACATACATTTTACGAATACAAAATTATTGATATGACAATATTATGCAGATACTTTTATATATATTATTGTACTAACTGTAACTCGTGTTGTGGTTTTACTCTAGTGATATTTAAAAAAACAAGTGTTACTACACTATATGGCCAAAGGTGACCGGTCGTTTGCGATTTTAGACGTTTTGTTAAATATCTAGAAAAATACATGAGGAATTAACCTGAAACTGCAGGTGTGTAAACAGTATAGTATATGTCATATATTTTTTATGAAGATTTTTTCTCCGAAACCCCATAGGGGACCGTCAACAAATTGAAAAATAACGAATATCTTTTGGATAACCCTGTAAAAACATAATGTAGCAAAAGCTTTCAAACTCGAGATTATTAATAAGTGGCTTATTGTAATATACTGCGTTAATTTTTATGAGGATAGCATGTATACTAGGGTGGGTCGAAAAAAAAGAAATATTTTATTTTCGAAACGCTTTAGTGAGGAAAATTTGCCTATTGTAATAAAAAGAAAAACTGCACAAAATAAAATAAAATCGGTTAACATCTTCCATTCGCGCATCGTACTTAAAGTTAATGAAAAATTGCAAAAAGCGTACTTTTTTAAATAAATTAAAACTTTAAAAATAAACAAGCTTTTGTTTTTTATGCTTGTGTCATGGTTTAAATAATCTAATTAAATTAAATTATAATCAATAATCTAATGTTTTTCGGTCACGCAACATCTTAAAAAAACATGTTTTTGTCCAATTTTTCACAATTTTCACTGTGTAACTCTTCGCTCGTTTCCTGGAACAAAATGACCCAGAAGTCGCCACGTGGAGGTGGTTGCACGTTGAGTTCCACCCACACCCTACCCAACCATCCATCCAAGTTATTCGGTGTGGGATTTACATTATATTTACAACTATTTACAAAGATTTTCCATAGAGTAGGATTATTTGGCTTACTGTGTTTAATATTTTTCTTTTTTATATCTACTACACGTATAAATTCTGGTTCTTGGAGGAATGAGGCATAACTGATCTACACTTCAGTGTTGCTCGGATATAGCCATCTCTAGCATCATGCCCACATACTTTATTCGAGGTCTCTGTCACAAGTTTGGCGCACCTCTCCACAGCATGGGTGTGACAGGGAAACTTTTGTATTTCTCTGATGAGCGTAGTGTCAGATTTGATGAGTGATTTAATATCATGTTCACTTAGGTCCCGTAGCTTATGCAACATCTTGAATATAAAAGAGAGCATTTTAAAGTCCATCTCTTTCAAAAATACAAAATGCTTAAGCATGGAATCATTTTTAGTCTTTTCTTTAAAGATTTGCCTCTATAATATTTCACAGCAGTCCTGGCAAACAAAGTATTTATGAATGTTTTGGATGTTTTATGTATAAATTTTTGTTTGCAGTTATCGAATCAATCAATAACAGTTCGTCTGGTATTTTAAAATGAGGGTGACAAGAGTTTTATAAAAAATGAATGAATGAGCAGAGATTGATACAGAGAAAATCTCCAATTTCCATCGCAGCCGTCTCTTAAATGTTGCACATGATAAAAAAATATTTTATAAACTTTAGCACAAGAATATATTTCTATTTATGTTGAAAATCGCTTTGATGTATTTTTTTTCTTCTTTCTGATAAACTTCTGTATTTAATCAACAGATACTGTCGTTCATGTTAAACTTAAAGATATCTCTCATGTCCAACTCACAATTTTACTTGTAAAAGTCCAAACGACCGAAAACGAATTTATTAAAATTATAAAGTTTAAATTTTATACAAAAAGGAAACTATAAAAAATTCATGTTTTAGATACTTAAATAGAAAACCATTATATGACAATATTATGGAGATACTTTTTACATATATTGTTGCACTAATAGTAAATCGTGTCGTGATTTTAGTCTAGTGACATTTAAATTACAAGTGCTAATAATTAAGCAATACACTTCCCCATGCTAGTAAAAAAAAAAGAAATAACGGCAAAAAAAAAAAAAAACGTAAATATTTATTAAGAGAAAGGAAACATGGAAGAGTAAATTATTTAAATAAAATGATGCTGTGAATCAAAATATGCATCATCTATTTTATTACAAGAGAATTATATTTATTTACTTTTATCCGGCTATGTATAAGGATTTTTTCAAAACAGTACTTATTTCAAAAGCTCAAAATTCTTTTAACCGAAAATCTTTTAGCTTATGCAACTTCTTAAATTTAACAGAAAGCATTACAGTCCATCTCACTGAAAAAAACAAAATCCCTAAGCATGGAAACATTTCTCATCTCTTATTTAAAATTTTGCCTCTTACGTTTTGCCTGAAACAAAGTATTTATAAATGTTTTGGATGTTTTAGATATAAATTTCTGTTTGTGATTTCGACTTAATCGATAAGAGCTTGTCTGGAATTTTAAAATGAGAGTTAAAAGAGTTTCTTCAAAAATAAATAAATGCACAGAGAATAATGCAGGGTAAAATTCAAATTTCCAACGCAGCCGTTTTCATAAATGTACCAGTAAATGGAATTGTCAGTTCAATATTTTCCAGATGATAAAAAAAAAACATTTTAGAAACCTTAGAATATGCATGTATTTGCATTTACATGTAAAATCTATTTGGTCTGTTTTTTCCTTCTCTCAACGAAATTTCTGTATCTAGTCAATTGATACTTTTGTTCATGTATAATTTAAGATATCTCTCATGTCTAATTTGAAGTTTCACATGTAAAGTAGAGTTACTCAGAAGACGGAAAACTCTTTTATTGACATTATAAGGTTAAAATGTTATACTAAACAGTAGCCATAAAAGCTTTTATGTACAAGCTATAACGTTTTTAGAATGATGCAATATATCCTTAATTTTTAATAATTTTTGAACAGAAACATTTTGAGAATATGTTATTAATATATTTATAAATAAAAAAGTACTGATACAACATTTCAAAAGGTTGTTACACAGGTTAATACTTTAGTGTTATAATTTAAATATTACTTAAACTTTGATTTTCATCTTAAGTTCCTGCTTCATTTTACTAATCGGAGGTTTACCAATCCGTTAAAATCTTTATGATAACACTAGTCTGCATATCAGATGATTAAAAACCAATGACTGCCCTTTATGCATTTTTTTTTTTTTTTTACGCTGATTACAGTATTGTTCTTAGTTTTTTTCTAACACGTATAGTGCGTTTGCAATCAATCCGAGTTAATTTCGAAGATCGATCGCTGAGAACAAGCATCGTGTGGTAGTCACACATAACTTAAATATACTTCTGGATACTTGCCAACTTATCTACCGACTTTTAGAAAACGGTTTGATTAGTCTGAACCACTCGTAAACCCACAAAAAATTTTGCTTCCACCATTATACATCAAATTAGGATTAATGAACCAATTTGTAAAGGCTCTACCACAAGATGGGTATTGCTTCAAGTACTATGAAATTTCCGTTCCTCACACGAAAAATTAAAAGCTAGAATTTTTGTTGGCTCTCAAATATAAAAACTGAGGAAGGACAAAGATGTTGAAAAAACTATGAATGAGATAGAAAAAGACTCATGGACCGTGTTCAAATGTGTTACCGAAAACTTTCTATGGAATAAGAAAGATCCAAATTAGAGGAATATTGATCAAACAAAGCTGGAAAATTTCAAGAGGCTGGGCTGTAATATGAGTGTAAAAATGCACTTTCTGCTTCTCCATATCGACTACTTTCCAGAAAATCTGGGACATTACAGTGCAGAGTGCAAGGCAATTTGGAATGTAAATATGATGGCAGACTGCTGTTGAATGTTGAAGAGGGACATAAACGATGAAGGAAGATCTACAAAACAGCCCAAAAGAAGAAAGTTTGTTTGAACACTGTTTGCTTTTCGTTTTATTAAAGAAATTTCATGAACTTACAAGGACGTTTTTTACAGTATTTTTAGCGTGTTTAATGAAATACTTTGTATGAAATTGTGATAAATTTTTGATTGCATAATTTAAATATTGAAAACACTACTTCTTATTTTTTGTAAAATCCTGACGTGATAGACAAAAATGGAGGTTATTTCCGGAATCAGCATCAAAAACTGATTTATAAAAACTTGTTCATGAGAAATCATCTGACAAAAAGTTAAACAATGCAGGCTAGTGTTATCTATCTATATTATAAAGGACAAACATATCTGTGTCGTAACGCATACGTCACTTTGCGAATGGCAACACTTTCAAATTTAAAATGAAAATTCGGTTTCAATTTTTGCTACTGCATATTTTTAAACTTCTAAACATCGCACATTTTCAATTTTTACACCGTCGTATAAGGAAAAAAAATGTGCTTTTAAATGCAATTTATTTGAAAACTGTATCTCAATTTTTTTTTGAGATATTAATTTTTTAGTAGTTTTTAATCTTTTTTTTTCTAATCGTGGCAACTGAAGTTCTCCATTTCTATTGAAAGTAAAGGGAAACTCAAAACCCTAAAATTGTAGATTACTGTATCTTTTGTTCCCGTTTTCTCATAAAAATTGAAAAAAAAATTTAATTAAAATTACACGCTATGTCAAGAATATCATTTGTTATAAAACCCGGTGAATTTTGGATTTGTTTCGTTTTTATTTATCAATTAAATGATTTTTAGCTTATTGAAACATGCTTTACAAACGATACAACACGTCTTCTTTATAAAAATGTATTTTAAAGGATATTTGTGTAACTTATTTTCTCCGTATTCACTTAATTCGTATCAAAAAGCTGAAAGAATGAAATTTTATTAATCGTGTGTCATAACAATTTCCGTATTTTGAAAAAATATTCATAAACTAACCGCCCGTGGCGACAGTTTGGTTTCCCTTAAATGTATGCTAGGCATTGTATCATGTTACCTTTATTCATAATTTAATTTACTTGCTCAATCCTTCGCCAAATCGGAAAATTCTTCTAGAGAAATCAAGGAACTCTGTATTTTTATGTTAGCCGGGCGCCGGTGATAAATCGCCAAACATTGTATCCATCGCATAATACCCTAACCATTTAATTTCAATATCAAAGCGTTGTTTTAATTTTCCCCTCGAAAAATAAAAAATGCTGCGGGCGAGTTAAAAAATGCTATTGGCGAGAATTGCGCCCAGCTAACATAAAAGTACAAACTCTTTGCGATCATGGCAATTTTTATATAGTTTTACTCGAAAACAATATTTTGATTAAATAGGTTGCCAAATTCCTTTTCTCGCCATGGACCTTTTCTCTATTTCGCCAAGTACCTATACTGGAAAAGTACCTTTGTTTATTTATTGTATTTTAAATAAGATGAATAAAAGACGGCACACATGTCATATACGCACCACGTTGGCGCGATTTTTTCTGACTCAGTGTCATATACGCACGGGCGTACTTAACTGGCGTCAAAGTGTCGCTATTTTGCTTGATATGGTAGTCCGGATGTTAATGTTTATTTATTAATAAATTGTTTATTTACGTTTATTTTCTTTTTTTTAATTATATAAATTATTTTGTTCTATAGTTATTAATTAAACTTTTTTTATTTATTGCTATTCCTTTTTTAAAAATATTACACAATAACCAATGAGATGCGTTTCATTCAGGCGTTGCCATTAAACACTTAACAAATAATCGCGATTTCTGTGCCACGTACGATAGCATAATATATATATATAGATGGATTTCTGATACAACATGGAGCTATTATAAACAAACAAATGAAGGCATATGAATTGTTAGACACCCGATTTCTTTTGCCGAGCTTCTTGAATGACGATATTGTTTTTTGTTTGGTTTGTGTATTATTCCCCGATAATGAAGTCATATGCATACTTTTCTACAGATGTTGTTTAAGACTAGGTCGTGAAGGTGGGATGCTTTAGCAGATGCAAATGACGTCATTTTATATAAAAAGCGTATGTTTAATTCTTATTAATTATAGAAAACTGAAATGTTTTGCAGAAGTGCGCCATTTTCACCCCAGCTGCTTTGAAATTCTTCATAGGTGAAAATGCTCCACTCAATGGAAATCACACACTGATAAAACGCAATGTTTTTACAATGAATTCGCTTCGCCGAGTTAGACAAGTAAACAACGAAGATATCGGCAATAATTCCAGTTTTAAAATAATATGAGGTACCAAGTTTTTGTCCAAAATGCTCTCGACTATTAAAATTTTATTGCTATTCTTTAAGACATTCTACTATAATTTTATGAAAATGACATAATTTGTTTAATTAAATTTATCATAATTTTATATATTCTATATTATTTAAAACACAAGGCTGTCTTTTAGTCATCTGTCCTGAGTTTTCTGTTGAACTAATTTTACCAATAGTTTTTTTTTAACTGAAAGCTGTTTATTTGTGGATGTGCCCGCACTGAACGTTTTTTTTTAATATCCCTATTTTTATATTTTAATTTAAAAAATATTTTATGAATTTTCTTCATAACGGGGGTAATTAGATAGCTTTCACTATTGCAGAGAAGAGAGAAAAAAATGAGGTTTATTTATCTTTATTCATGTCATTTTCTGATAAAAATTTAAAATTGTTCATACAAATTGTTATATATGCATAGCTGCCAACTTTTAAGGTTTTTGTGGTACAAAAAAGCGTAAGAATTGGCAGCTGTGTATAGGGATTAGTGGTGCAAAATCCCATTAGGGACAAACCATTTTAAATGGAAAATAACGTACCGCTTTTGAAAACACGTATTTTTCCTCACAAAGTTTCCATATTTTTTTTTCCTTCTGCATGTGTACTGATGCTAAGTTTCAGACACTAGTTAAAATGCTTAAGTAAGTGAAAACGGCGTCATATTTAAAAGAAAACGACAATTTTCTTACATAAAATTAAACATTTTAACACATCTATATTTAACATACTTATATTAAAAAGGACAAACGTATCTGTGCGTAACGATGACGTCATTTTCCGAATTGCAACACTTCACGATCAAATTTCGGTTTTGAAATTTTCGCTACTGCAATTTTTTAATCTTATGACCACCGTATATTTTCAATTTTTAGAATGTTGTATAAGGAAAAAATCTACTTTCAAATGCAATTTGTTTAAAAACTGTATCTTAATTGACTGATTTATTATGTTCTTTAAAATAATTTTCAATGATGATTTTTTGTAATTTATCTTATCAACTGTCGGCTTTAATACATAATAATAATAGTAAACATTTTGCACATAAAGCAACAACAATTGTTCAGCATTTATTTCTGACTAATTCTCCATAACGAAATGAATACGTCCTTTATAAATAAATAAAAGAATAATATTTAAAAGAAAAACATTAAGTCAACATATTTGTAATCGAACAATTAAAAATTTTAAACAGCTAAATAGGGAACAAAAAATCTTTCAAATGGAATTTGTTTGCGAAGTACATCTCAGTTTACTGATTGTCTATGTATTTAAAAGTAATTTTCAAGCATGAAATATTTAAAAATTTATCTCTATCGCAGGGAGCTCGATTACGAAAGATTAATTCGTTTGCCCTTAATACAACATAAAGTGCTCATCATTGTTTTAGACTAATATTCCATAAAAAAATTAAAACAACCTCTATGAATAAATAAATAAAATAATATAAATAAACACAAATTTAACAAACATGTAATTGGACTATGCGCTTAAAGCTCTGAAATTATCAGAATATAAGAGGATGCCGTAAGTAGCAAAATCTTAGGCTAATAATTCTTAGCATGCGGTTAATGCGAAAATATCGCTTTTGATGAAATTCAAAACTTTATTTGATTGTATAATTCATATTTTTCATATGAAAATGCTTTATTATTGTTAGTGGGCAACATAAAAAATATATTGCATGTAAAAATAATGTTAGTGTTCAATTCTAAAATATAGTTTTCACCAATATTCTGTAACCCGGGAAGCCCGGGTACGATCCCCTAGTAGTAATAAAAGAAAGTTTGACTCTGCGTGCGTGTGTGTGTCTGTTCCCAATGGCTAGCGAAATCTACCCACGTAGAACTCTAAAAATTTAAGTGAGGATATTGCAAGACAGCTCCCGATGCACCTAAGACAGATATTTTTAATTTTCTAAGGGCCGGGACCCTGGGTCCCTTTAAGTTTTTATGTCCTAAATTTTTAATAACTTGCCCTCAACTTACCCGATCTTCTTAGTTTTGGGGACCATATCTCCATTTAGTTACTGCCCCATTTCCACATTCCAGTTAAGACCCTCGCCCCCTGGGGCGCTGTGCAGTGCCCCTTGAAGATTTTGCGCCCTGAATTGTTAATAAATTGCTTCCTTTTAATCCAATATTTATTTTCGGCATCCTTTTTCCATTTACAGTACAGCGCCAATTATCCGAACAAGTCGGGACCGACCCGAGTTCGATAAGCAAAAGTTTGGATAAAAGGGCGGGCAATTTAAGGGATGTTCCTGACTATACTAAAACCTTCACACTTTATCCAGTCTTAGGACTGGTTGGCACCAGTTAGGGCTGGCGTGTGTAAAAATTGTTTGTTTTTTTATTTTTTTTTTGTCTTTTTAATTATTTTTTGTTTACTTTTTTATCATTTAAAATTTTCTCTTTTTATCATTTTCTGAACGCGAGAGATTATAATTTAACACCTTGGGGACGAGCGACGGGTATACGTGCAGCGTAAGGTGCTCAGAATCCGTGATTATTCTCACCAGTAAATTTTGCCTTATTTAATCCGAGCATTTTTTCGATTCTATTAGGCAAAATTTCTGTTTTGAAAAACCGATGATAAAAAATTAAAAATTCTGTAAAAGACGCTCGTCCCGAAAGGGTTAAGCAAAAAAATTGGAAGTTCAGTTAAAAACCTTTTTTTCGGATAATTGGAATTTCGGTTAATTGGAGTTCCGATAATCGGCGATCTACTGTAGTTATTCTCATGTTTCTATATTCCAGTTAAGATCCTCGGGTCCCCTATGGTCCCGTAGTTCTCGGTCCAAGTCCCCTTGAACTTTTTGTGCGGCATACATTTATCACCTTCTAATTTTCTCACCTTCTCAGTCTATCTATCTATCTATATTATAAAGGACAAACATATCTGTGCGTAACGCATACGTCATTCTGCGTATGGCAACAGTTTCAAGTTTGAAATGAATTTTCGTTTTGCAATTTTCGCTACTGAAAAATTTTAAACTTCTACACATCGCAGATTTTCAGTTTTTATACTATCGTATGAGGAAAAAAATGTACTTTTACAAGCAATTTCTTTAAAATCTGTATCTCTATTTATTTTTGAGATATAATTTTTTTATAGTTTTTTGTACCAATTTTGTAATTGTGGCAACAGAAGTACTCCATTTGTATTACAAAGGACAATAACCTGTGCGTAACGCTGATATCATTCTGCAAATAGCAACGCTTCACAATAAAATTTCGGTTTTCCAATTTTCCCTTCTGCAAATTTTTAATCTTCTGAAAATCGCACATTATAATTTTTTACACTGTCGTATAGAGAAAAAAATCTACATTTAAATACAATTTGTATTAAATCGGTATCTTAATGGACTGATTTATTATGGTTTATAAAATAATTTTCAAGCGTGATTTTTTAAATTTATCTTGATCGCGCACCGGCGGGCTCCATTACGAAATATTAATAAACAATTTGCACATAAAAAATAATTCAGAATTTATCTACGACTATTTTTCTACAATGAAATTAAAGCTTCGTCAAACAATAAGTAAAAGAATAATATATAAAATAGCACGAATTTAACATATATGTAATCGAACAATTGAAATTTTTAAAGACGAATTGGGAAGCTTCATCAATTAAAACTTCATCAATTTATTATAATAAAAAGTGAATGTCTGTTTGTATTTCACAGCTATCTCTCCTAGAATATGGAATGTTAGGTGATCAAATTGACCCCAGTTAATCACATGGATCCAAGGATGTCAAAATTTGTCGTATAATTTTAAAATTTGATTAGTTTTCGATATATATACATATATATGACAAGAGTTATTAGATATCATTGTTTGACATTATTTTTTAATTGAAATTAACGTTTATTTGAATAAATGGGGAAAATAACAATGTGATTGAATAGTATTTTTCAAGAAAACATCACGAAATACAAACTTATGTTCACATATATAAATATTAAACAGACATACAACAATAAATACAATAAAACCAACTGGAGTGAAAAATAAGCCAGAGCTTGGAATCGAATCCGGAACCATAGCATTCCAGGCTGTCTCTCTAACCACTGAGCTACTCCGGCCGATACCTGAGTCTGCAATTTTTCACTAATAAGCCATGCTGGGGGAGTCAACAGCCATCAATACGACAGCCTTGGATGACCGAACAACGATAACCGGACATACGACCCTATACGACCGGACAGCGACTCAGGTATCGGCCGGAGTAGCTCAGTGGTCAGAGCGACAGCTTGGAATGCTGTGGACTCGGGTTCTACTCCTTGCTCTGGCTAATTTTTCACTCCAGTTGGGTTTATTGTATTTATTGTTGTACGCCTGTTTAATATTCATATACACCGTTAACAGTTGAATGCAGGCGTTATTTATCTGTATTTTATTATATATTGTTGTGTGTGTGTGTGTTTTATTTTATGTTCACATATTCAAGCATCTAGTCCAAGAGCTGTTAAACATTTTAGGGAAGGTATTTGAGGCACCCTGAAAATTTGTGCAACACTTCTTTTGTAATGCCTGAATACAAAATCGAATGTCTGGCTGAAGGATCGTGGCCCAAAACCTGTGCCAGACAAAAAATGGCACTTGACACGTGTCTGGTACAGATTTTGTGCCGACTAAAGTGTCTGTCATTTTCAAAATATTTTTTTCTAAGCATAAATATTATTGTGCCTCAATCTCAGCGTGCCTCAAATACTTTTTTGGGGTAGTGTCAAAAAATGGCACTTGACACGTGTCTGGCACAGGTTTTGGGCCACGATCCTTCAGCCAGACATTCGATTTTGTATTCAGGCATTACAAAAGAAGTGCTGCACAAATTTTCAGGGTGCCTCAAATACCTACTCAAAAATGTTCAACAGCTCTCCTACTAATCAGGAATCCGTTTATGACAGAAACAAAAATTCGACTATCGACTGGAACATTGGGATAAATTCTGTTGACGTCAAAAGAAAAAAACATCGTATCAAAAATCATTATTTTTATTTAATTTTAAGTTGAAAAGTAGATTTTCAGCTATAAACGAAATGTTTTAGTGAGAATTGTTTTTCTCTAAATATTTATTTTAATTCATAAATATAAAATGCTTCTGAATAAATTCGTCAAAACAAATTCATTTTTGTATAAGTTGACCCAAATGACAACATTTCTACCAACTCCGAAATTGGAAGCAAAATCTTGGGAGAACAAAATCTTTAGGCAAATAAAGTTATGGTATATGTGCATTTTTATTCGGAAAAATCTTAACTTAAATTGTAAATATAACGTATAATATAATATAATATGTGTGAATATAACCGTGTAAATATAACGTTTGAAATATTGTATTTGATAAAAATCAATACTTTAATTGCTTTCTAAATTTACAATAATGCTACATTTCATTTTTTGCAAAAGGATCGAATGATCTCATGCAATTTAAAAGCAACACAACGGGTTGCTACTCAACTAGTAATTTTAAAGTTGAGTCTTGGACTCTTCTTCCTGACCGAACAACCTCATATTATTAATGGGGCGCTAGGACCTTTGTAAAGCATTTACCAAATTTTTTGCACATTTTTAAAAAATATTGTTCTAAGGAATAATTTATATCCTATGTTTAATTTTGACAAATTGAAGATCTAAAGCGCTAAGTACTAAGAAATTTTAACATATGTTTACTTTCTTCTATCGTTACAAGTAGAAAGTATTCGATTCGTCAAAATTTTCGACTTCGGCTTTCGGCCGATTTACACGTTTCAGAGATTCCCCAAAACATGTTTTTACAAAACGTCTGTCTGTCTCTCTGTCTGTATGTGACAAAAGTTTTGTGGGCGCTCTATCTCAAGAGCTAATGCACGGAATTTAATAAAAATTTATATTCAATTAGTTGCTGATATAAATTGGTGCTTATTCTTTTTGGTGTAAATCGCTGAACTGGTGATGATGCTATGCAGCATTTTTCACGATTTCCGCATTAGCTCAATCTCCAGAAATATTGCACGGATTTTCAACATACTTCAGATTCAGACATACTGAGATATGATTTAGTGCTGTTTATGTTTTGGGGAAAATCCCTCAACAGGTGGCGCTGCTATGCTGCATTTTTCAGAATTTCCACTGTAGCTCTATCTTAAGGACTAATGCATGAATTTGCATGAGACTTCAGATTCAGAGGTATACCTTGATATCAATTATTGCTGTTTAGGTGATTTATATATAATAGTGTTTTGTGATGGCCACAACATACTAGTTAGTTTGGGGCACTGCTTTTAACTATCAGTTGGCCCATTTTGAGACTCCTATTATAGCTTCCTTAAAAATGGTCCGATTTACTTGATTTTTTTTCCAAAAACTTCTTATGTCCTCCAGCTACTGTAGGAAAGGCAAAAATATTTCTCCGACTTCAGCTACCACCAATTTTGAATATTAATCGCCTTCTTGGCGCCCTTGTTGCAGCTTCTTTAAGAATTATCCGAATTGTTTGCAATTTTCTTAATACAGTTCTGACGATCCCCGATTACTTTAAAAACTACTAAAAATATCTTTATACTCAACTACATTCCAGTTAAGTCTCTGGCCCCTTGCGACGCAGTACAGGGCTCCTTGGAGTTTTTGCACCATCAATTGTTAAAAAATTCCTCCTTTTAACCCGATTTTCATTTTTGGAACACTTTTTCCATTTAGTTATTTTCCCGTTTCTAGATTCAAGTTAATATCCTGGGGTCCCCTAAGGCCCGATCCGGGAGCTACTTAATTTTGATGCGTGGTTTGTTTTTTTCACCTCCTCATTTTATCGCATTTGGAATGCAAAAATTTGAAGTTAAGTCTTGGACTCCTCTCCCCGGACCAACACAGTCATATTTTTACTTGGAGCCTAAGGCCCTGTTTTAAGCATTTCCACCCATTATTGCGCAATTCTTTAAAATTTTATTCTAATGATTATTTTATACTGTATGCATAATTTTGACTAATTGAAGATCTAAAGTGCTAATAAATAAGACCTTTTAACATGTTTTCATGTTAGGGCCGTGCTCTTAATGATCAGTTTGCCCCCTTTGGGCCCTTTTTTATAGCTCCCTTAAAAATGGTTGATTCACTACCTTTTTTTAAACTTCTTATGTCCTCCATAGCTATTACATAAACGACAAAAAAAATTAGACTTCAGGTGCCACTGGTTAGAATATAAACCTCTTCTTTGGGACCTTTGTTGCAGCTTCTTTCAAAACGATCCGATTTTATTACAATTTACTTTAACATAATTTTAGCGTCTTCCAGCTACTTAAAAACCACTAAAAAAAATTACTTATATCCGACTACTCCAGTTAGACCCGGAATCCCGTACCCGGTCCTTCATTAAACCTGAGCTACCCCCTTTTTCGAACATTAATCTCCTTCTTCGACAGCAAATTACGTTTAATCACTACAACCGTAAATTAAAAATCGCGAAACTTTAAATGTAACTTTAGATAACGGATTCCATCCGTTTATCTATCGATTAAATATCGTGTTATTGTTGAAAGTAATTCTTAAAATTTACGAGGGGGGCGGGGCACCTTCCACCTCTTGGGGGCACATTCTTTCCTCGATTTTTAATGTCCTAAGGGCCTATTTTAAGGGCCTTTTTCGGATTAAGGGCCTTAACTCAGATTTCAGTTCAGCTAATTTCTGTATTATGAAATTGGAACTTAGATTTCAGTTACCAACATTATCGAGCTTTAATGTCACATTCTTTTTTCGGTTTCTATGGTTGTGATTACAACGAGGTTTGGTTCACTTAACCTGGTTTTCGATTGTCTCTCGCATGTGTGGGGAATTTCCGGTACCTGCCGCATAATGTAGCGGGAACCCAGGTCACAAGTTCGTTCGAAAAGTGGTTTGTTGGGAACCCACTAGCCTATCTATATCACACGCCATCTATGAATAAACTTAGGCAATATTACTACTAGTCTGACTTTCAACTAGTTAATTTCATTTAATATTTCGGAAGTTCTTAACTTACAAAATTGCCTAACTAATTTGTAGTCACCCTGTATTATAAACTTCCATTTTTCTAAAAATCAGGATGTATTTCACTATTTATTTTAAAATCTCTAAATTTCTTTTCGCCAAAATCCTTCGGGCTTATGCAGCATTTTAAATTTAAACGAAAACATTACAGTCCACCTCATTCAAAAATACAAAACCCATAACATAGATACATCTTTCGTCTTTTATTTGAAATTTTTTTCGCTTTGTTACATTTCAAAACAGTCTAAGCCGACACAGTATTTTTAAATATATCAAGTATAAATGTTAAACTTAACGTTTTAAATATAAAATTTCTTTAAAGTTTTTGCTCCAAACAACACATACGCATATAATGATGCAGGAAAAAATTCAAGTTTCCAACGCTGCCGTTTTCATAAATATGTCAGTGACTGGAATTGTCAGTTCAATATTTTCGAGATAATATCATAAATGTTTGGAAATGTTTAAAATAAGGATGTTTTCCATTTATATTTTAAATATCTCTGATCCGCTATTCTATCTTCCTCCTAAAAACGTTTATGTTTATTCAATCGATACTCCTGTGTAACGTATTTTCGTACAGTAAGTATGTACCACAATAATCTGTCTTTTACTCTGGCGAGGAAAATTAAAGGAACAACCATAAAAAGGTGCTTTATTTTAATTCTTTTAAGGGAACTACAACCCGTAAGGCATGGTGACGTCACGGCGACGTCGTTGTGAAGTCACACTGTGATTTTGTGACCGTCGATGTGACGTCACAGTGACTAGAATGCGAGGTCGTTATGGCCGTTTTAGAGGTCGTTTGTGACGTCACATTGTGACCACTCTGTGAAGTCACGGTGTGACAAATTTGTGAAAAGTGTGTCATTTGTGACTACTTTGGCATTAACTTTGTGACGAACCTGTGACGAAAGCGACAATGCTTTGACGTCACACTGTGACCAATTTGTGAAATATGGGTCATTTGTGACGAACTTGTCATAAACACTGTGATTTCAAATGAAAATCAAATTTCAAATTAATTGCTTAAAAGACGCAAATAGTGAAAAAGATTCCATGCTGGGACTCGAACCCGGGCCATTAGTACAGCGCACTGACATTCTACCGACTAAATCACATGGAACGATACCCTGGCTGGAAAATTTCTCACTATTACATGATGGCGAGGCTACAAACTCAGCACAAGATGGAATATTTAGCGTGAGCCACCAACATGATGCAAACACGAAACTTAATTAAATCCAGTATCGATTGAAATTATATTAATACTTGGAAATTTTTCCAGAGAGAACCATTCGCCTTGCATACAATATTTCAAATGAAAATCAAATTTCAAATTAATTGCTTAAAAGGCAATTTTAATTTGAAATGTTGTATGGAAGGCGAATGTTTCTCCCTGGAAAAATTTCCAATTATTAATATAGTTTCGATGCTGGATTTCATTAAGTTTCGTGTTTACCGCATGTCGGTGGCTCACGATAAATATTCCATCTTGTGCTGCGTTTGTAGCCTTGCCAACCTGTAATAGTGAGAAATTTCACAGACTGGGCGTCGTTCCATGTGGTTTAGTCGGTAGAATATCAGTGTGCTATACTGATGGCCCGGGTTCGAGTCCCGGCTTGGAATCTTTTTCACTATTTGCGCCTTTTAAGCAATTAATTTGATATTTGATTTTCATTTGAAATATTGTATATAAGGCGAAGAATTCTCTCTGGAAAAATTTCTAAGTATTAATACAGCGATGAATTTTGAAATAACCTTTTGCTGTAAATATAAAATCTTATCTTTTTACCGTACTTTTTAGCAAAATATCGCTATTTTGGAGTCCTATTCTTCTAAATCATTTTAAATTTTTCCACTTAAAAAACAATGCTTATCAACTGACATATTTTTTTATTCAGTTCTATGCTTGATATTAAGTTCTATGCTTGATATTGAGTTCAAGCTTGATATTTAGAATGTGTAAATTTTTTAATTTGTTGTGATTTGTCATTGCTTTATTAAATACGAACATGGAGACTCACGGATATTAATACAACTATTATTTATAGAGCGGCATGATAAGCGATATTTATTTAAATTTTTTATTCCCGTGTATATTGTATTTTGTGAATATGAGCTAAATAGATTTGGTATGTTTTATAGGAAAAGACTGATCTGGGAAATAGAAAAAAAAACGAGTAAGAAAAATCATGCGTTAATCATAGATTATAAAATACTTTCCAACACTTTCTGAATGCTTTAACAAGACATCGTAATTTAGGGAAATGACGTAAATAAGATAACTAAGTAAACATTTGAAAAATTGATTTCAGCAGTTACCGTCCATAGCCAAATATGTTTTCCAATTCTTTTGAACAACCCTGTATTTGATCTGTAGGTTGATACACTGAGAAAAATGAAGTACTCAAAAATAAGTAAACCGACGTACTCATATCGAATTGAATATTTTGGGATCAAAAATGAACCCATGCTTTCTCTATTTTGAAACATCACATGTTATCATACACAAACAAACGAATAGTTTTGTACCCTGTAATGGTTCATTTCATTTATGGCGGCATAAATGATGTTTATTAATGTAAATATTAAATTATGCACAGCATTTTAAAAATAATTTAAAAGTGCTTGGAAATAATGCCCTTGTCATAAAAATATTCGATTTGAGTATCTTGTTAAGAATTTTGCTATTTTTCTTAATAAATAATCAATTAAACATTTCTTGTTAAGAACTTTGAACGGGAAATAAATGTCAGTACATTTTTACTTTAAATTTTAGGTTTTTCTTTTTTTTTGGGGGGGGGAGGGGGGCAGTACATAATGATTCATATTTGATCACAACCAATGAATAAAAAATGAGTACATGTGTTTCTCAACTTTGAGTACATTTGGATCGGAGCTATTTTGAGTATGTGACGCATTTAAATTTGAGTACTTTTTACTCAATTTTGACTTCCCATTTTTTTAAGTGCATATATACTATATAATGGGAAAATTTAGTTTAGCAAGAAAACGCCTAACAGGTTGAAATTCTTTTTCAGCAATTTATACTAATGTATGGAAACATACTTGAATACTTTTGTACAACCCTCTAGTTTACCTAGAATCTTTATTACACGCCACTATTTAGTTAAAATTTAACTCAAACTAAGACACTCTTAAAACTGCTGAAATCACATTTCCAGAAATTATAATTTATAGACGGTCATGTATCCAATTCTTTACGTGATCCTCTATATCGTTTTATCTATATTCTACAAACATTTCTTGGTAAATTAAATGCAGTTCAGCAAAAAAGAGCATAACTCATTTAAAAACCACCTTTAAGCAATTTGCGCCCATACCCAGTAATCCTTACGAATACTTTTGTGTAGCCTTGTATAGGAATTATAGCATTTATATACACCATATACTATGCATAAATATAGTGAATCATAAAAGCGCATATCATAATTAAAAATACATTTCCAGCAATCATCGCTAATGAACAGTACTTCGGATACAATATAGTATCTGAAATATTTTGTGTGTCCCTGTAAATGCTATATACGTATTATTCGTATTATACATGAAATAATTTAAAGTATGTAAACCTCAGCGACATATATCAATTTCATTATATATGAAATAGATTAACATAATTAAAGTATGCCGCAAACAATTCCCTCCAACCCTATATCATTATGTATTTGAATTCCTTTTTTAGCCCTGTAAATGAACAATAACTATTCTTTGCATCGCATAGTCAACAGAATGCATATTTTAGTGCACTTCATAAATGCATATAAATTTTATTCTGTTTGAAAGCGTGCGTAAAATCATAAAAAATCATTTGAAACGATTTTTTTCCATAGGCTGTAATGTAACGGAAAACTTTTGGCTGTGTCTGTAAATGAACAAAGCATGCTACAAACTTCATTACAAATAGGTACCGTGCTATGGTAAACGTCAATAACATCCAAAAATTTCAGGGCAATCCGAGTATATTTTCGAGAGTTAGAGTGCGGATAGACTGCTAGACGGACAGACAAACCGAAGTCATAAGCACTTTTCAACTTGTGTCCTATAATATGTATCCTGTATTATATGAACTTTTAAAAATATATACTAAAGCAGTTTAATCTATAACTTCCCATCAGGCATGAAAAACACTTTGTTTCAATGCTTAAGTATCATATTTTACTTTTTAGTGCCAATAATTACGCGTATCATAAACGTAGAAAATGAATTTACAAAAGAAGAAAATTTAATAACCGATTCAGAATGTCTATAATTAAATGTTTGATTAAAATCACAAACAGAAAAGAAAAAAATGCTTACATACAATTTAAAAAAATAAATATACCAATTTGAAAAATACTAAAAATAATAATTAGGATTTATAATTGTACTATTAAACAACAGCAAACTCAATAGATAAATTAAATGCCTTATTAGATTTAACAATATCTCAAAAATATTTCGATATGGTATAAGGAATTCCTATTATTTTATAATTTCGGCAAATGTTAAATCTGAAAACATTGGTTTGAAGATTTAGGATTTTGAAAGATAATTTAAAATATTATTAGCACTAAAAGAAAATTCTTTCAAATGTTTCACTACTGTAATATGTAAAGATACATTTTCCCAGTATAATGTTAATTTCTAATCTGAAACAGTTTCGTAATCTTATGATAATCGAACATCATATTTAACCCCAAAATAATAATAACTATAAGTGTTAGTAATCAAAAAATAGTAAGAAGCCGATAAAATAATTCCAAATCATTGTCGTTCCATGCATTTTCAATCTCAAGTAAGAGTAAATTAATGTTTATATTAATTCCAGTATGAATGTAGGCATGCACAGTCTCTGCGCAGTTTTTTTTTTCAAGCGATGGCAGATTAAGATATTTTTCTTTACAGTTATCGAATTTTAAAATATCGCTTCTAACAGTTTAAAGATCAGTCTCTTACAAATATAACATAAAACTATTTAACTCATATGTACAAATCAGGAATAAAATATTTAAATTAAATAAAACTTACATATACGTTCTATTAATATCCGTGTATCCAAAAATGGTCATTTCCTTATCTTAAAGTGTTGTAGACGTGGTGAAGGTGATGTTCTAAAAACAGTGAACTATTTATTTCCCGCGTCTTCTCATGTTTATTTTTTTGTGGGCAGACGATTTTCAAGCAGATGGTCTGGTACAGATTATTTGTTTTTGCATGCAAGAGATATGAAACTTGAATGCGCAGTAATTTTCTGAAAGTATGGTTAATTAAAATTTTGTATTTGAAGAAATGTCCAATGTATTTAACCTTTTCTTTTTATCCGTACCAAATAATACAAGTTAAAATGTATTGTAAAGTTCATTTTTTCTAAATAATTATAATAATAATATTCATAATTAAAGTTTGTTAGATATACCATTGTTTAAATTTTCAAAAGGTGTAAAAATAAATTTAATGGTAATAACGAGCCCCCCCCCCTTTTTTTTTCTTTTTTTTTTTTTTTTTTAAGTAAAGTTTGTTTTGCACAAATTTTGTATATTTCTTTTATTTTCGGAAAATGCTAATTTTATTTAAAAAGTCTGAAAGAAGTAGAATTTATGACTTGAATACAAATTATAAAAATATTCTAAAGCAATAAATGCATAGATGACTAAACTCTGAAGACTCTTTCTACGTGCTCATTAAAAGGTGCAGATTTAACTGTAATAGAAAATTTTTATTTTGAAACCACAGAAGTGTTTCGAATAATCCTGGTCGGTAAAAAAAGAAATAAATGAATAAATTTCCTCCCAGCAAACTAAATATGTAAAGTGTATAAATTTAATATTCCTAATTCTAATTATATTATCCAAATGCTAGATAAAATTTAAATCATGAAAAGTATGCATTCACTATCTTAGATATCAAATTGATAAAATATAGCCTGAAAATTTAGTTTATTAATGATTGTATCGTGCACTTTATTTATTATGCCCCCCCCCCCCCCTCTCCCCTTTAGTGAGAGAATTTACCATTTGCTATCCACTAATATATTTTATTCCTTATGCCATGTAACTCGTGACTGTTTAAAATATTTCTCTTCATTTTCAAAGATTTTTGAAGTTCATATTTTTGTCACACTGTGACTTACAATATGGTGGTTTTTTTGTCACATATGTGACGTGACGTACGTTACATAGCAGTGATATAACAGTGACCTCACAATTTTTTTTTAATTGCCAGGAAAACATAATTTTACAGTAAATAACATGTTTTGAAGAATTTTCGTAATTTTTTAAAGTTTTCTAAGAAGTTCACATCTCAGTCACAATGTGACATCACTGAGGGGTGGCATTTTGGTCACAGATGTGACGTGACCACAGTGACTTACAGTGACGTCACAACGACGTCACCGTGACCATGCATGCTATGAGGGAATGAAAGGTGATTAGTTGACAATTGAATGTCAACATTATCACGTAGTCTAATGGGATTAATCTTCGCTACAGAAAAATATGCAAATTTTTGAGTCCGTTCTTGTGCGAAAAGGAGTGCACGTTGTTGATTTGAAGCCTTATTTCAAGGATTGTACGTGTAGTTGGATAAAAGTGTTACTTATAGTAGTTGGAGATATCAATGTCAAGAAGATATTTAACCTATTGTGAGAAATGACGTACAACAGGTAGAATGAAAGCATGACAGACACTGGCAGGGATCTGTAAAGACTTACAAATAGCCAAAAGTCAAGAATCCGGAAACGGTTTAAAGACACTTGTAATGTGCACAGACAACAAGGTCAATGTCGAAAACATGCCACAGATTCTCAGGACCGTTATTTGGCAACGATTGCTAAAAGAAACAGGCAACTGACGTCATTTCAGATTTCAAGGGAGTCCATTACAGCAACAGAAACTCGACTATCCAAATTTACTGTGAGTGACAGGCTCCATAAAAGAGAGCTGCGTGCAAGGAAACTCATCATTTGTATGCCACTGCCTCCTGCAGTGAAATGCGCCCGGTTAAAGTGGTGCAGAGATCCTCGCCATTGGAGTACCTCGGACTGTAGCCGAGTTTTCTTTATCGATGAATCCCGAATTTTGTTTCGCGAGTGATTTCAGACGTGTTACCAAACGGAGGGAGAAAATCGCACTCATTAAGGTTGCAAACATCCGTGAAGCGGATCAATACAAAGGTGGAGGAATCATGGTATGGGCGAGCATGAATTTGAATGACAGCACTGCTCAACAAATTTTTAACAGTGCAACTGTGAATGATGAATTATACAGAGATGAGGTTTTGGACCCCTTCTCACAAACCCTCATTTGAAGTTGTTTAGGGGTGGAATCGGCAATATATTCCTTTGAATGCGCGTCCGTTATCGTGCTGTACTAGTAACTGATTATTTTGAGGGTGAAGGTAACCAGGGAATGGAGTGGTCTGCACATTCTCGGTATTTAAATCCGATTGCACATGTGTGGGATGCACTAGGATGCCGACTTGCATCTAGGCAACACCATCTAACACTCTCTAGGAGCTTTGAAGCGCTATTCATCACACTACAGTATGGTAAATTGCTATAAGTTTGCATTTTGCTCAGGACTGACACATACCTTACTGATTTTTTCCGTGTGTCTTACAAATGTTGTAACAGTATAATTTCCTTATCCCCTCTTATGTAACACATTCCTGTATTTTTCTGTGAATTTATTTTTTGCAGAAATAGGCAGGTCTGCATTTTGAATATAAGCCAGGCATGACAAAATAAAGATCTTGTGCAAGTTTCTTGTTCTTATCTGCAAAATTATTCAAGTACGTTTGAGTTGTTATAGCTGTTCCATTAATTTTTCTCGCTAGTGTGTAATCCGACATCAAGGCATACGTTTCCGGTGAATCCTTTCTTTATTGATGACTGACGATTATCTTATTAAAACTAGTAATGATAGAAACATATACAAACAAATTATAGGAGAGGGAAACTAGATAGTTTTCTAAACTGCAACTATGGAAAAGAAGGATTTTTTAAAGCTTTTACATAAAGAATCAAATTACCTATGAGTGTCTTCAATGTGATTTTATTTTGTTAAAGTAAATATTGAACTATTATTTTAACACAATCAAACTGATTGGTAAATTTATCATACGAACTGAATATTTCCAACTGAGCGAAAAAATGCCCAGGCCGGGAATCGAATCCAGATCCTTGGCTTACAAGGCCAATGCTTTTCCGTTTAAGCTAACTGGGCCGACAACCAGCCAGCATATTTCGCTCAGATAACCTTATTGGTAGTAACATCTGGTCTGTCATGTAGACAGCTCAACAGAATAAACCGCAGGTAAAGGAACTCCATATAAACGATGGATACGTAGATGAACTATTATTTTAACACAATCAAACTGATTGGTAAATTTATCATACGAACTGAATATTTCCAACTGAGCGAAAAAATGCCCAGGCCGGGAATCGAACCCAGATCCTTGGCTTACAAGGCCAATGCTTTTCCGTTTAAGCTAACTGGGCCGACAACCAGCCAGCATATTTCGCTCAGATAACCTTATTGGTAGTAACATCTGGTCTGTCATGTAGACAGCTCAACAGAATAAACCGCAGGTAAAGGAACTCCATATAAACGATGGATACGTAGATGAACTATTATTTTAACACAATCAAACTGATTGGTAAATTTATCATACGAACTGAATATTTCCAACTGAGCGAAAAAATGCCCAGGCCGGGAATCGAACCCAGATTCTTGGCTTACAAGGCCAATGCTTTTCCGTTTAAGCTAACTGGGCCGACAACCAGCCAGCATATTTCGCTCAGATAACCTTATTGGTAGTAACATCTGGTCTGTCATGTAGACAGCTCAACAGAATAAACCGCAGGTAAAGGAACTCCATATAAACGATGGATACGTAGATGAACTATTATTTTAACACAATCAAACTGATTGGTAAATTTATCATACGAACTGAATATTTCCAACTGAGCGAAAAAATGCCCAGGCCGGGAATCGAACCCAGATCCTTGGCTTACAAGGCCAATGCTTTTCCGTTTAAGCTAACTGGGCCGACAACCAGCCAGCATATTTCGCTCAGATAACCTTATTGGTAGTAACATCTGGTCTGTCATGTAGACAGCTCAACAGAATAAACCGCAGGTAAAGGAACTCCATATAAACGATGGATACGTAGATGAACTATTATTTTAACACAATCAAACTGATTGGTAAATTTATCATACGAACTGAATATTTCCAACTGAGCGAAAAAATGCCCAGGCCGGGAATCGAACCCAGATCCTTGGCTTACAAGGCCAATGCTTTTCCGTTTAAGCTAACTGGGCCGACAACCAGCCAGCATATTTCGCTCAGATAACCTTATTGGTAGTAACATCTGGTCTGTCATGTAGACAGCTCAGCAGAATAAACCGCAGGTAAAGGAACTCCATATAAACGATGGATACGTAGATGAACTATTATTTTAACACAATCAAACTGATTGGTAAATTTATCATACGAACTGAATATTTCCAACTGAGCGAAAAAATGCCCAGGCCGGGAATCGAACCCAGATCCTTGGCTTACAAGGCCAATGCTTTTCCGTTTAAGCTAACTGGGCCGATAACCAGCCAGCATATTTCGCTCAGATAACCTTATTGGTAGTAACATCTGGTCTGTCATGTAGACAGCTCAACAGAATAAACCGCAGGTAAAGGAACTCCATATAAACGATGGATACGTAGATGAACTATTATTTTAACACAATCAAACTGATTGGTAAATTTATCATACGAACTGAATATTTCCAACTGAGCGAAAAAATGCCCAGGCCGGGAATCGAACCCAGATCCTTGGCTTACAAGGCCAATGCTTTTCCGTTTAAGCTAACTGGGCCGACAACCAGCCAGCATATTTCGCTCAGATAACCTTATTGGTAGTAACATCTGGTCTGTCATGTCTGGTCTGTCTGGCCTTGTAAGCCAAGGATCTGGGTTCGATTCCCGGCCTGGGCATTTTTTCGCTCAGTTGGAAATATTCAGTTCGTATGATAAATTTACCAATCAGTTTGATTGTGTTAAAATAATAGTTCATCTACGTATCCATCGTTTATATGGAGTTCCTTTACCTGCGGTTTATTCTGTTGAGCTGTCTACATGACAGACCAGATGTTACTACCAATAAGGTTATCTGAGCGAAATATGCTGGCTGGTTGTCGGCCCAGTTAGCTTAAACGGAAAAGCATTGGCCTTGTAAGCCAAGGATCTGGGTTCGATTCCCGGCCTGGGCATTTTTTCGCTCAGTTGGAAATATTCAGTTCGTATGATAAATTTACCAATCAGTTTGATTGTGTTAAAATAATAGTTCATCTACGTATCCATCGTTTATATGGAGTTCCTTTACCTGCGGTTTATTCTGTTGAGCTGTCTACATGACAGACCAGATGTTACTACCAATAAGGTTATCTGAGCGAAATATGCTGGCTGGTTGTCGGCCCAGTTAGCTTAAACGGAAAAGCATTGGCCTTGTAAGCCAAGGATCTGGGTTCGATTCCCGGCCTGGGCATTTTTTCGCTCAGTTGGAAATATTCAGTTCGTATGATAAATTTACCAATCAGTTTGATTGTGTTAAAATAATAGTTCATCTACGTATCCATCGTTTATATGGAGTTCCTTTACCTGCGGTTTATTCTGTTGAGCTGTCTACATGACAGACCAGATGTTACTACCAATAAGGTTATCTGAGCGAAATATGCTGGCTGGTTGTCGGCCCAGTTAGCTTAAACGGAAAAGCATTGGCCTTGTAAGCCAAGGATCTGGGTTCGATTCCCGGCCTGGGCATTTTTTCGCTCAGTTGGAAATATTCAGTTCGTATGATAAATTTACCAATCAGTGTGATTGTGTTAAAATAATAGTTCATCTACGTATCCATCGTTTATATGGAGTTCCTTTACCTGCGGTTTATTCTGTTGAGCTGTCTACATGACAGACCAGATGTTACTACCAATAAGGTTATCTGAGCGAAATATGCTGGCTGGTTGTCGGCCCAGTTAGCTTAAACGGAAAAGCATTGGCCTTGTAAGCCAAGGATCTGGGTTCGATTCCCGGCCTGGGCATTTTTTCGCTCAGTTGGAAATATTCAGTTCGTATGATAAATTTACCAATCAGTTTGATTGTGTTAAAATAATAGTTCATCTACGTATCCATCGTTTATATGGAGTTCCTTTACCTGCGGTTTATTCTGTTGAGCTGTCTACATGACAGACCAGATGTTACTACCAATAAGGTTATCTGAGCGAAATATGCTGGCTGGTTGTCGGCCCAGTTAGCTTAAACGGAAAAGCATTGGCCTTGTAAGCCAAGGATCTGGGTTCGATTCCCGGCCTGGGCATTTTTTCGCTCAGTTGGAAATATTCAGTTCGTATGATAAATTTACCAATCAGTTTGATTGTGTTAAAATAATAGTTCATCTACGTATCCATCGTTTATATGGAGTTCCTTTACCTGCGGTTTATTCTGTTGAGCTGTCTACATGACAGACCAGATGTTACTACCAATAAGGTTATCTGAGCGAAATATGCTGGCTGGTTGTCGGCCCAGTTAGCTTAAACGGAAAAGCATTGGCCTTGTAAGCCAAGGATCTGGGTTCGATTCCCGGCCTGGGCATTTTTTCGCTCAGTTGGAAATATTCAGTTCGTATGATAAATTTACCAATCAGTTTGATTGTGTTAAAATAATAGTTCATCTACGTATCCATCGTTTATATGGAGTTCCTTTACCTGCGGTTTATTCTGTTGAGCTGTCTACATGACAGACCAGATGTTACTACCAATAAGGTTATCTGAGCGAAATATGCTGGCTGGTTGTCGGCCCAGTTAGCTTAAACGGAAAAGCATTGGCCTTGTAAGCCAAGGATCTGGGTTCGATTCCCGGCCTGGGCATTTTTTCGCTCAGTTGGAAATATTCAGTTCGTAAAGTAAATATTATTAGGTTATTCATAAATAACACATTTATTTTAAAGGTTTTTGGATTATTCGGTTACACATAATTATGAAGAAACATGCATTTATATAATTACATATTTCCTATACAGAGTGACATTGGAGTACACTTGAAAGTTTGGACACGTCACACCTGGGACCAAACTTCTATCCCTCTGTGACGTCCCATTGTAACTAAAATGTGAACGTCTTAAAAAGTTTAAAAAATGGACAAGAACACTTCGAAACATAATAGTGAAAATATGTATAACTGTTTCAATAATGCATATTTGCTATTATCAAACAGTTTATTATCTAATGCATAGTATTCTTTTCCAAATTTATAAACATTCTATTCAAAAACAATCATACAAACATTATTAAAATAAATATTACTATTGATACATATTGTACAAATAGTGTATCCTCTCCAGTGTATTTCGAAAATTAATTCCATCTTTCTGTCTTTTTAACTATAAATATTTATTAATAAAAAATCTGCTCCCTAAATATTTCAATCTCTTCAAGTAACTATTATTATTCTAACTTATTAGAAAATTATCTTGACTCAAAATTTTTAGCAGCGGCACAAGCTGGCGCAAACTTCGAGTTGATTCCAGATGGTGGTAATTACCTAGGAGATGCCATTTGCATGCTCATAGGAAAATTCTTAATTTGAAAAAGTAGTGACATTTAATAACTTATCTAGAAAATTCAAATATGGTGTCACAAATAAACTTTATTCTGTCAGAAAATTAACCAAAATATTTCAGAGACGGAATTCATAATGATTTTTCTGTCTCCACCTCAACACACCCACAAAAAAAAAAAAAACAGGATGATTATTAGATTAATTATATTTTTTTATTTGTTTTTATTGATTATTATAGAAAATCGAACTTTTTTATTTTATCTGAAGTGTGTAAAATTGTAATATTTTTACGAAAAGTAAGGTAAGGACATAATTCGAGTAAAATATTAGCTCCTGTATTTTTGCATAAGTAATGCCTCACTTCATTTTAGAGTTGAAGTAAAGAATTACTGAGGCAATATACTCAGAATATTAACAACAAGAAAATTGCTCATACTTTCTATAAATTATTTCATAAAAAGTGGAATTTGCTATGAATTTATAAAAATATAAAGCTAAGTAAAATAACTAAAATATTTAATTTTTAAGTTGTTTAGCTTGTGTATTATCAGAAAACATACAGTAATTCGTACCCCTATAGTTAATGGATTTAACCGATTTGGAAATACCATACGATCATTAATGTTTCATATATATATATATATATATATATATTATAAAATTATTTTATTTTTGAAGAATTTTCGAAATGTCAATGAAACCTAATCAATTTAGCATAGTATGCAACATGTAGTGCATATATCACTGTACACATATTAGAACTATCGATACATATGCATACATACATACACACATAAACACACACACACACAGATAAATATACAATTTTGTTTTTCACTTTCTCACCAGAGGACAGCAGTATATTTATATTTATCAAATAGCTGCTTTTTTAGTAGTTAAATAACAACCTCATGTTCTTCAAAACAATATCAATCTCTTTCAATCTTCGCACATTTTCCATTAGTAAGTCAAATTTTTTGTTGTTAAAATTTTTATCTTACATTGAAGAGTTATTTTCTACTCATTTATTTATCTGTTTAATATCTTATATGTAAATTTTGGTTTATTTTGGATATGTTATAAGGAGCTGGATTTTGTCATTTTAGGCCTAATGCCGACAAAATTGGATGGAACAACATATCTTCAATACTAAATAAACACGCAAGCTCCTCTGATGATTCTGGAGGTTATTCATAGTTACTTGATACACATTTCTGGTTCTCACTGCTCATATTTTGTTAGTCTTTTTTGTTCCTTTTGGTGCATGTCATTTAGTATTTTGTTGGTCCTAATATAAAATTCATAATGTTTGAATCTTGTCTTAAATCATAATTTATAGTTTTTTTTATACTAAATATAGATGATAATTTGTAATATTTTATAATGACAATATATATATATATATATACAGAGTGTGTCCGGTATTTGACAAAAAAATTATGTCTGCTTTCAAACCTAAACAGACACTAAAGAAAAAACATTTTTTACATTTTAACGTTCTGTGCAGGTGACCACATACACAACTGATGGCATCATTCACTCAAAGCACAGTCAGCCGCAATAACAGTCTCTACACGCTGTCGAATCCAACTTCAGGCAATAATCAGTTGAGTATCGGGAACGTTTGCCATTGAATACAAACGGCTACCCTGAGAGCCGCAACAGTGTTGTTTGAATGCCTATTGGAGTCCCTATTAGCCACGCCGCCAATTAATAGCCTATCGTGTTAATACTTGGGATTCTAGGGGGCAACAAGTTGTGGATGACATGGTCATGGAAATTTTCAACAAACTGTTATTGTGTTGTTTGGTCTGTTACGTAATATTGCACAGTCGTGTTGAAAACCGTACGGCCTCCCACGTGTTACAGGAGTAATTCAGAACTTTTACACCTCCATATAAACAGCGGTGTTGACTCTGGCACCTTGAAGAAAAAAATTTTGAGGCATCAGGCCATGCTCGCTGTTCACACCCTCCAGAATCATCAGTGAGTCTGAAAATTGTCTTTGCATGACGGTGGTAACTTTTTCGGTGATTTTACATAACCACCGATATTTTGCGGTTCATTTTGTGGTCATGTACAAAGCTTTTCTCATCTGAGAAAAGCAAAGCAATCCTGTCCAATCTTCCTGTTTCAGCTGGTTAAGGACACCTTTGGCTTTGGTCAGGTAGCTATCCCTGGCACTCTCGGACAAGAACTGTGCCCCATCACGCACGACCTCTAACGAATGTCTTCACGAATTGCACATCTGATTGTGGTCTCGTCAACCTGCAGCTCCCTATCGAGTGCCTCATCGGCTTCCTAGGATTTTCTTTGACACGAATGACGAATTACGGTGTCTTGATAATGTCACATCGTCGAAAATGTCGTTTCCTATATGAAACTCTTTCCATATCAGACCTGGCAGCCTTCTGTTCGCTCCTTATTTGAAAGACGAATGACCTGGCGAGTTTCAACAATGCAGCAGTATATAAATCGGAGTGTTCGTCAACCAACGAGACAATGACAGCATGACTCTTCATTTCCTCAGAGTTCTCAAATACTTGCCGCACCCTGTACGCATATATTTAAAATCCTTTGCTGGTATTGCAAATTTCTATGGGAAGTGGGGATGGGATGTGACTGAAATTAAGCTAAATTAGCTATCGCGTGGCAGAAAATTCCCGTTCTTTGGCTCATATTATGGGAATCCTCACCTGATGATGTAGTCTATATTAATTTTTTTTCTTCTATTCATGTTTTTGTTGATGTTAAGAATATTATGTGTACCCTCTGTCCCAAAAATGATATGACTTTTTTGAAAGTGATTTTTTTTTAATGGCAAGCGATATAAATGTATCGTGTGCTGCAATATACTTGAAAAAACAGCAAATTTTAAGAAGCAGGTTAAAATTTAAATAATATAAATTTAATAGAAAATTAATAGAAATGATGCTATATAAATTTTCTAATAAACACGCCATTTTCGGGACACATAGAATATATCTATCTATCTATCTATCTATCTATATATATATGTGTGTGTGTGTGTGTGTGTGTGTGTGTGTTGCCAAAATGAAAGTAGCAATGTTGTAATAACCCCGCTATTTGAAGAGAAAGATGACTGCGAATGCTCATATATAGTGCGAAGTGTGCTGGGAATGATGCAATATCGTCAGATCCCGCCAGGTGCGCGTGTGATAGCGGAGGAGCACGTTAAAAGGCATCGTTCACATCATGGATGCCTACAAACGGTGTCAACGCGCGGTCGTCTAATTTTCAACAGCGGAAAATGTGAGTGCAAGTGATATCTATCGTCGAATGCAAAATGTGTATGGCAGGGAGTGTATGTCACACAGATCGTTATTCCGATGGTGTAGGGATTTTCGTAGTGGAAAAAACCACCTGCGATTGACCAGAACGTGACCTGCTTCTTCTAATACAAAAATCCCTACACCATCGGAATACTGATCTGCGTGACATACTTTCCGTTCTACACACATTTTGTATTCGACGATAGATTTCACTAGCACTTACATTTTCTGCTGTTAAAAATTGCACGACCGCCCGTTGGCACCGTTTGGAGGCATCCATGATGCGAACGATGCCTTTTAACGTACTCCCGCGATATCACAGAAGCAACTGGCGGGATCTGACAATATGTCATGCATTTCCAGCACTCTGCGCCATCTATAGGAGCATGCGCAGTCATCTTTCTCTTCAAATTGCGAAGCTATTACAGTAATGCCACTATCATTTGGGCGGCCCATATATATATATATATATATACCTGGGCAGCCAAAAGTCACACCTCACGCTCATATCTCGTAAATTACTTGGAATTTTGGACAACTGTGAAATATGTGTTAAATTAATTCAATGGAAATATTCTCTGGATAAAATAATATTTGTACAAGGGGGCTTCTGGGTGTTCAACACTCAAATTTGAAATTGGAAGGGCAGACAAGCTATGACTTATTAATTTATAACTCATTATTTCACAAAAATATATTTCCATATGAAAAATATATCCCTTTACTCCCTGAAAAGAATGAAAACAAAAATAATTAAAGCAAATTTAATAGAAAAGATGCTTGAATCGTCTGCCTTCCACTTCTTAGCCAAATAATTTTGGCCACTGCAATAATTCATTCCCGGCATCAAAATGTTCAATTCAACAGCTCGCTGTCGATGCAAGGATCAGACGCTATTGACAATCTGGTGCAGTTCCTAAGAATCAGGCTATTTCCAAACAAAAAATCCTCTTGCAGTAGGATTTCCACCTTGTTAATTAAAAAAAAAGTTGTGGGATATTACCATAAGAATTATTCAAATCAACGAATAGGCAAGGGATAAATTTTTAATTACCTTAATGTTCTCCATATTTGATGCCTAATGGATTATTTTATGGAGATGTTTCATGCCAAATCACAACAAGCCAATTTAATATTATTTCTGCTATTTCAGAAAATATTTAAAATTTTGTCAGTTATGTGTTATGCAATGCCTTCTAGAGTGTTTTCGAGAGCTGTTGAATGTACTGATCTTCATAAAGAAAAATCATTATAAAATTTAATTAATTTAATATCCAATAAATTAAAACTATACTACATTACTAAAAACCTTGCATCTAATTCAAGTTATGTTTTCGCAGTAAATTACAAATAATGATAAGATAAATGATAAGTATAAATGATATAAATGTTAAAATATGTGATAAGTATTAAATTTGATTAAATAATATGAATGATAAATATAAATTATATAAAAGATAATATAAATAATAATATAAATTGTAAATACCAAATAATAAATATAATTGATATAAATGATAATATAAATGATAATATAAATTGCAAATATTGAATGATAAATATAATTAATATAAATGATATTATAAATTGTAAATATTAAATGATAAATATGATTGATATAAATGATAATATAAATTGTAAATATTAAATGATAAATATAAATGATATGAAAAGTATTAAATTTGACAACAGAAATTTTCTGCATTTAAAAATATAAATACACTTCAGAAAAGTTTTGTTTTGTTAACACTTGGAAGTATTTATGTAAAAAATGTCTAACTTGTTAGAACATTATCTTTGTTTAAAAAATTTAGCTATCTAGAACCTGCCACTAAATTAAAGTTTATTCCATATGGTTCTAATTACCCAAGAAGTGTGCTCCGTATTCCCATAGGAATATGTGTATTTGGGAAAAGTTATATCTTTTTAAATGTGCTAGTTAATATGTTATTTTGAAACATAATCACAAGTTCAATCTTCAAATAAAGCATTGCAAGTAAACTTTATATTCTGGAATATAAAACACTTCATATTATGTGAATGAGATATGATTCATTTTCTTTCCTGAATAAATATCAATATATTTTTTTATAATTATAATACTGTTTCATATTTTTTTTTTACTTTAAAAAATAATTTTTTTTTTTTACTAAATTATTTTTTTATTTACATGAATATTCTCTTTAAAATATGTAATACAAGTAAAAGGTAACAAAATATAATATAACTGTATAATTAAAAATATATATATATACAGAGAAAACAACAATTAAGGAATATTTGGTTAACATTGTCCCAACAATTTTTAGGTGCATTCGTAATTACATAATTACGTAGTATCTGTAGTCGTCGTCTGGTCCAACCGTCTGTCTGTCTGTTTATCTGTCCGCAAATAACAGCGCAAAAACTTCCCAACCGAAGAGTTTGAAATTTAATACATAGAATCGTTTCAAAATTGTGTAGAGTCATTTCAAATTTTATGAAAATCGATTCAAATCTTAAAATGATATTAAGGGGGACCAGGTAAGGGAAATTTGGGGAAAAAATCGATTTTTACTTTTTTTATATCATTAAATAGTTTAAACTTTTATCTTTCCAACTATGTGTCACACATGTTTTGTATATTAAAAAAAGAGCTGTTGGAATTATTCATTCTTTCTAAGAGTACTTCATATCTTAATGACCATTTAAATCTTTAATTGCCTTTTTCTCAAAAAATTTTGAAAAATTTTTCATTCTCAAAAATTTTTCATGTTTGTGTTCCTTTTTTATAATATTTATTAAACGTAAGAACTTTTTTTTTAAATTTTAATATGATTTTTTTAATACTTTTTATTAGGGTACATTGTATAATTTAACACAGGGATTTAATGATTTGTTGAGAATTATTTATTTTATGCAGTGAAATCTTTTCAAAAGTGCTAATTTAAAAATGCCTTTCAATAAATAATTAATAATAAATTTTTAGGTTCACTTAGAAAGAAATTGGTCTTTTAAAATACGTAAAGCATTTTACTCAAACTACTCTAAAAATTCTAGATCTCTGTCTTTCACCATATCTGAGAAAAAGGTACATAAAGTTGGTGTATTTTAACATGGCGGAGATACAGCTTACCCGATCCCCTTAATAAAAGTTTCCTTCATTCTATTAAATTATATGTAATTATATGTAATGTATTATATGTAAATATGTAAATAATTATATGTAAATATGTAAATAATTATATGTAATTATATGTAATTAATTCCCTGATATCCCATGAGATGTAATAATTCTTGGTTGCCATGTTGATTACGTCCCATTTAAGATGGAGTTTTATTATTTCCCTGTTACTGGATTTAATATATATAACCGTAATGTATTTTGTATTAATGCATTTTTGCATAAGAGTACAACAGCTATTGCACAAAAATCTGAATGCTCTTAAAACTAGTTACAGTACGAACGCACATCATTTATCCCGTTTGATGTACAATTTCCGACTTGTTTGGTTCTGGGGAACATCACTTTTTAACTAAACCGAGAACACCTTACACTTCTGTAATTAATGTTTTAGATCACTCAAAGTTTTCAGGATCAGTTCGATATTTTCCAAATTCCGCCTGTAGAGGCAGTGCAATCATCCTAAAATGATAGCGCATACTTCTTTTATTATAGGTTAACAACCTTTCCAACTTTCTAGTTTTAATCATACAATATATTTTATAGTGGCCGAGACTCTGGTTTGCATCCTTTATGATTAAAAAGTAATATTGAGTATTTAGAGGATTATAGAGGCATTTTAGAGGATTCGCGATGACTAACGGGCTCCCAAGATGGCGGTAGTGGAACGCTTTCGTCATGGAGAAGGACCCAACTCTAAGACCCATACAAAATACAATAAGTTATTTCTGGTTTCCGTTCACAATAATATTTAATAGGGTAGACCGGGGCACATTTACGCGGATTTTTTCCAATGAATTTTCTAATTTTTATGTTTTAACATAGGATATTTTAGACATTGGGGTTTTATATACAACAGTTAATAAAGTCAAAATTTGTGTATTCAGTTGTTGCCCTATTTGTGTTTTTAATCGTAAAAAAAAAAAAAAAAAAAAAAAAAAAAAAAAAAAAAAAATCAGGTCCAAGTTTTTTGCGTAAACTTGCCTCGGGAACGGGCGAGTGCATCAAGTGGGGCACGTTTACGCATATTATAAGTGATACCAACGAGTAAGTGAGATAATTATTTAATCAAATTGAAATGTTTTATTTATAACTTAAAACACTGTTTAAAAAAAAAATTAAAGAGAATTTTTTAAAGAACATTTTACGGCCTAAACTGAAATCATAGGGCTTATTGCTAATTAAAAACAGAAACTATTTTTTCATCTTCATCATCTCTGTTATAGTTTTTACAAACAAAAAAATAAAGCATTTTCTTTTGCACACTTATCATGGGACTTTTTGCATCTAAGACCCAGTCTTGACATTTTTTGGATTGGTTGTATGATTTCAAACAATAAATACATACACAGTTTTCATCTTCGTCATCAGATTCATTCACTATTTTCTTTAATCCAGAGTGTTCAAACTCATTTCCTTTTGCAGTATTTGGTTTCATACTTTTTTTCCTTTGGTGTGTTCTTGTTCTACTTCCATAGAAACTAGTAATTTTTTACGTAATTTCTTCTTTTACATCGTGCGGAAAGGTGCCCCGATGTCAATGCGTAAAAGTGCCCCGTCGCATGTTTGGAATTATTTTTAACATGCAACGAAAATTAATAACATTTCTGTTGGTACAAATACAGTTCTCAAAAATGTATAAAATTCTGCTAATATTCATATATTTGTTTATCCTTAACTAAGTATTATTAGTTAACAATAAGTTTCAATAAGTTTAACATAAAAATTACTCACCTTGACAGAAAACAGATTATCCTTTCCTCATGCTAGACCGAAGCTCGACTGACACTCAAAAAGTGTGAGAATACCCACTAGGGAGCAGCATCAATCTGTCCTGACTGGTGGCGCGCCAGTTATAACTGGTTTTGGAAAAAGCGCACTGCGTAAACGTGAACCATGCGTTAATGTGTCCCGATCTACACTATAGTATTAGTTATTTTTGAATGGAATTTAAATAATGTATATGCCATTTATATTTTTCTATCTACTGTCATTTACAATGACTTGGATTGAAAAGTTTTCTTATTCCAGTTTTACATAAAACAAAAAAAAAGAAACAACATTAAAAATATAAATAAGGCATACAGATTTTGGAAACAACCGAATAAAATCGGATTACAGTCTTTTACTTAAAATCATCCAACAGCATTTCCCCATTTCTTTTAATGCTAACATTAACAATAAAAGGTTGATTGAATTTAATTGTACTCTAACACGCTAAATGCCATGTTGTCAGACAGAAAAAAGATAGTAAGAAACTGAAAACCATTATTCAGATAAATGCTTCCTTTTAAAGCACTTTAAACTAGCGGAACAATTTTGTTTGTATCCTTCTCTTTTTTTAAAGTTAAAAAGATTCCACAAATACTTTAGATGTTCCACAAATAGTTAATTATTAAATCTGTCTTCTCAATTTTATCGGAAAAAGTTTTGCTTGAGTGATTTTCAATGTTGAGTGAAAAAAGATAGAAACTTTATTATAGTGACATGCCCCAAAATTAAAGAAACAGATTTGCGTTGATTAATACAATAATTACAAAACAATATCCTTAATATAAGTTGTCCATTTTTGTAAATTAAGGGTTCTTGTAACTTTTAAACGCGGCGAAAATTAACGAAAAATTCAAAGTTTGAATGAGTCTATCTTCAAAAACATTTTATGTATAAATATGATATTTTGACTATCGATTAAACCTATTGTGCTTTGTAATATGCTGCCATTAGAAATTTATTAGCCTTTTACAGAATTTGTGTATTGTTGAAATCAAACTAGCTCTTTTTTTACTCCATAAGTCATTGGGCGCATAATATCTTGAGAAATTATGTATGGATTGTCATGAAATTTGGTAAAGGTACGAAAAGAATATGTGTGTTTAAAATGAACTACTCTTAGGACAAAATTATTTCATTAACTATATAAAAAAAAGCATTTTTGTAAAAAAAAAAAAAATCAAAATTTTACATTTTTGATAAAAAATATAATTTTTTTAAATTATTTAAATAAAATTTTTCATAAAAAATGAATAAAAATAGTCATAACTAAAAATATTACCATTGTAAATATTTAACAGTAGTTCATTTTAAAAACACACATTTGTTAGTACCTTTAAAAATTTTCATGACAATCCATACATACTTTCTCAAGATATCATGCGCGCAATGACTTATGGAGTAAAAAAAAGAGCTACTTTGATTTCATCAACACACAAATTCTGTAAAAGGCTAATAAATTTCAAATGGTAGCATATTAAAAAGCATAATCTGTTTAATAAATTTCCAAAATTTCATTTTTATACATAAAAACCTTTGAAGATAGACTAATTCAAAATTTGAAGTTTTTTGTTAATTTTCGACACGTTTAAAAGGTACAAGATCCCTTAGCAATAGGTAGGTCCTAGACTGTTAGTTTTACTCATATAGTTCAAATTCAAAAATGTTTCAAATGTTGATTCTCTTCATATAAAAATCTGTTTAGGTCAAAATCACTTTTTTGTTTCAAAATTAATTGTTACTCCCCTATTATTCCGTCAGATACTTTCCACAAAAAACTAATACCAAACTATACGATTCAATGCGAAAATTGCATAATCGTGGCATCACATTCACTTGACGTCAGTTGCGTGGCATGTGCTTGTTATGTCATGAAGTTGTTTTTCATTAGACGTCTATGTGTATTTGAATTATTTTTATGATTTATTAGTTACTGTGTCAATTAAAATAGCGATTACGTCCTTAAACGGCGATGTCATGATAGTAAAAAAGAAAAGCAGTGACAAAAAAAAATCAGTTTCAACTGACATCACAAACATTTATGCACCAGCCAAGAATGATAATTAAGAAAAATAAAGTAAATAAATAAATATAGAAGTTTATTTTTTTCTGTTTCATTAATATATTGTAAATCGTATTGTTTAAAGCTAGTGATAGTTAGTATTTTGAGCTAGTGATAGTGGGTCTTTTGCGTCTGGTATTTTTACTTTCTTCTATCTTCAATAGAAGAAAGAAGCAATCGAAATTTTTTTCGACTTCCGATTTTCGACGGATTTACACGTTTTAGGGGTCAGAGATTCCAAAAAACATGTTTATAGAAAATGTATGTCTGTCCGTGTGTCTTTCGCCATTGTACCATAAAAAAATGTATGAAGTTATGCATAGAATTGGGCCAAATTCCTTTATAAGTTTTTGGCTATGGCAAGCAGGTTCTTCCTTTATTTAGAAAAAAAATCCGCTGGAAGGAGGCTCTGTAATAGCGATTTTTATGAGATTTTCAATATTGTACCATCGAAAACTGTATGAAGTTATGCATAAAACTGAAGCAATTTTTTTTTTAAGTTATTGGCTATGGCAAACAGGTCCTTTCTACAATTTTGAAAATATCCCCCGATAAGGGGCACTGTAATAGCGATTTTTGTACCATTTTCAATATTGTACCTTCAAAAAGTGTATGAAGTTAGGCATAGAATTGAACCAAAATTTTTTTGTATGTTTTTGGCCATGGCACGAAGGTCCTCCCTGAATATGGAAAAATTCCACCGGATTGGGGGCACTGTAATAGTGATTTTTGTGTAAACTTCTTAATTTTTCGTAGTTCTATTGTGCACCCGTGGCACGTGAATCGACGGGAATTTCCCATACTGATAAGCCGACTATTCGGGACTATTCGTGATTTTAATAAATATCATGATCGAGATTAACTCGTTTTTACTCCGATTAATTGACTGAAGCAGAAAATTAAGGTGAAAGTCAAAGTTGATATGGTATTGAACAACTAAAAAATAAATATTGATGTCTGTAACAACATTTTGAAATATTAAAATATATGAGATAGAAGGAATTATATTAATACATGGAAATTATTCCAGAGAGAAACATTCGCCTCGGATACAATATTTCAAATGAAAATCAAATTTTCAAATTTCAAAGGAATTGCTTGAAAGGCGCAAAGGCCAACATAGTGAAAAAGATTCCAAGCCGGGACTCGAACCCGGGCCATCAGTATAGCGCACTGACGTTCTGCCGACTAAACCACTTGGAACGATACACAGCTCGGAAAATTTCTCACTATTATATGTTGGCAAATCTATGAACGCAGCACAAGATGGAATATTTATCGTGAGCCACCGACCTGGGGCTAACACGAACACAGCTCGGAAAATTTCTCACTATTATATGTTGGCAAGGCTATGAACGCAGCACAAGATGGAATATTTATCGTGAGCCACCGACCTGGGGCTAACACGAAACAAAACCACTTGGAACGATACACAGATCGGAAAATTTCTCACTATTATATGTTGGCAAGGCTATGAACGCAGCACAAGATGGAATATTTATCGTGAGCCACCGACCTGGGGCTAACACGAACACAGCTTGGAAAATTTCTCACTATTATATGTTGGCAAGGCTATGAACGCAGCACAAGATGGAATATTTATCGTGAGCACAAGATGGAATATTTATCGTGAGCCACCGACCTGGGGCTAACACGAAACTGTTTCGTGTTAGCCCCAGGTCGGTGGCTCACGATAAATATTCCATCTTGTGCTGCGTTCATAGCCTTGCCAACATATAATAGTGAGAAATTTTCCGAGCTGTGTATCGTTCCAAGTGGTTTAGTCGGCTATACTGATGGCCCGGGTTCGAGTCCCGGCTTGGAATCTTTTTCACTATGTTGGCCTTTACGCCTTTTAAGCAATTCCTTTGAAATTTGAAAATTTGATTTTCATTTGAGATAGAAGGAAGTTTTGGTATTGGCACATCCAGCTAATTTTTTATTCCAATGGCAACCTTCTCCTATTTCTTAATAGGGTGTTACAGTTTGGCAAATTTTTACTTTCTTCTATCTTTACAAGAAGAAAGCATTGGATTTATCAAAATTTTCGGTTTTTGACGAATTTACACGTTTTAGAAGTCAGAGATTCCGAAAAACATGTTTTTACAAAATGTCTGTCTGTGAGTCTGTGACTCTGTCCGTCTGTCTGTCTGCATGTATGTGACACAAATTTGTTTGGGCGCTCTATCTCAAGAACTAACGTACGGAATTTAATAAAAAAATATATTCAGTTAGTCCCTGAAATAAATTGGTGCTGATTAGTTTTTGGTGTAAATCGCACAACAGGTGGCGCTGCTATGCGGCATTTTTCACGATTTCCACAATAGCTCAATCTCGAGAACTAATGCACAGATTTTCATCAATCTTGAGATGCAGTTAATCCTCGACATGTATTCACGTTTTATACATTTTGGTGTAAATCACTAAATAGGTCGCGCTGCTATGCTGCATTTTTTTGCGATTTCCGCAATAGCTCTAACTCAATAACGAATGCACGAAATTTCTTCAAATTTCAGATTCAGGTATACCTTGATATCATTTAGTGCTGTTTATGTTTAGGGTACATATCGCTCAACAGGTGGCGCTGCTATGCTACGTTTTCAGAATTTCCGCTATAGCCCTATCTTAAGAACTAATGCAAGAATTTTCACCAAACTTCAAATTCAGATATACTTTGATATGAATTGGTGCTAAATTGATGTAATTTCTTGTACTATTTAAATGATTTAATTGACGTGATTTATATAGAAGAAAGTTTTGTGATGGCTACAACATACTAGTTTTTCATGGGAAGTGATCAGCGGGATAGTGGAGAAATTGAAATTAATTTTTCGAAATACAAACTTTCATTCGGTCTCTGATCCTGTAAGTTATATCTAATAAATCTTCCCTCATTCTCCAACTCAAAAACGGCAAAAGTTCCAATTTTTTAAGACCAAATTTTACTGAGTTGTAAAAGTTTGAATTTTTTGATTTTTTTTTCAATAAAAGCACATTTTTACATTTTTAACGCAAGGGTGAGTTGAAAATGCATAAAATTCAAAGTATCATAACTTATTAAGTGTCTTATTTTGAACGTAAAAGTCAAAAAGGCATATTAGAAACAAAAAGAAAACAAAATGAGAGACGAGTTTTAAAAAAAGTCACCTGATCTAAATTTACAAACAAAAAAATCCCGCAATTTATTCTATAACTGTTCCATGAATCATTCCAACCCACTATCATAGCAACAACAACAACAACAACACACACACACACAAAAGAAAACTAAAAAAAAACAGATATAACCTCTAAAATAACTTTTATTTTGAATCTCCTTAAACCTGTGGAGAAATAATGTATATTATATTTTTCACCTTTCTTATAAACATCGCATTGATGTAAACAATAACAGCATGATCAAGTTGTGTAATGGGCACCAGTCACCGCGCATTTTACCACTGGCATTTTCAGCATTCTTCACTTCACTTCGTGTGGCATATTCAGCGTTCTCCACTTCCCTTCATGTGGTACATTGAACCAACGGCATTATTCTACTCTTTTTTGTACTTATTTCTAATAGGGATGACACTCCAAGGGTTCCCCTGTTTGTTAAGCTGGGAATTTACGACATTTTTTCGTATAAAAAAGATTTTCGATTTTTTGGTACTTTCAGCGTTTTTCTTTTTTAATCTTCAATAATCAAATGTATTTTTCTTAACTGATAAAATAAAATTATTTTGCTACTAAATGAGCCCATAAACGTACTATGGATCAACAAATATAACTGTTCTTTATTAATAAATCCTCATGATATAAACAAAAATACCTTAACAAAAGAATGTCTATTAATCATCAAATAACTTTCATTTTAGATCTCTTTAAGCCTGTGAAGAAAAAAAGCCACACTGCCTACAAGAAAATCACCCACATAATTTTCAGATGTTCCAGAGAAAGTTAATTATCAAAAATGTCTCCCGTGTTTTGATCGGAAAACTTCTTAATTGAAAAAGTTTTATTTCCGTTATCTTTATTGATAAGTCACGAAAAGCAAAGTTTTGATAAAAGTGTCTTCCCAAATTTATAAATAAGCTTTTATTGATTAAAAGAATATATAAGTGTTTTATTATTTAAATTATATAGCTATAAGAGACTTTTGATAAGTTATTATTACATTCACAAGTAGTAAATAATTACTGTACTGAATTATTATCAAGTAATTAAGAAAATAAATGTTAATATTCGGAATACTTAAATAATGTTTTGTGTTATTTTGTCAATTTCAATTTTTTAGTACTTGATTTTTAAAAGCTAATAGTTTGAATATATGTATATTTTTAATGAATGTAACTATTGCGTAAAATGTAATTCGCTTAATTTATTTAACATAAACGAATTTAAGTGTATTTGAAATGAACGAGAAAGGAAGAAAATCTAGAATAAAAAAAAATAAAGGCAAAAACTTTATTACAGCGTGAAATAAATCAAATTATGTACTGTGTTTAATTGCTTATCATTGAAAAAAATATAAAAAGATATGTAATGAATAGATTTTGCATAAAAGTCTTACAAGCCGATTTATCAATTATGGATACGCATGTAAACAAAAGATTTATTGGTTAACATATTCTGTATTATCTAAAAAACACTTCTAATTATGCTGTTTATAATTTTCCTTTGTTTCAAAATAATGAGAACTAAAAACTATCATACGTTTTAATTATATTTTAACAGGGCAATTCTCATGTTAAAATCTAAAACAAACCTTAACAGGCAGAAAACTTCTTTCAGTATAAAACCTTGATAAATAAAATAATTCTAAAACAGATAAAATATCTATATATATCTTCTCAAAAGTGAATAAAAAAAAAAAAACGTAAAAATGAGACATTGAGTAAAAAATTTAACATAGTTATAAAGAGCTATTATGTTTTTTTTCTTGTATCTTATAATTAATTTGACAATCTAAATATGAAGTAATAAAATTAAAATATTGACGCAAACTATTTGTGGGAAGCTTCAGCGCGGAAAATCTGCCCAAAGATTTAAGAAAATTTCTTGATAAGTCGGTTTCTATTCATCATAGAGCACCAATCTTTCTAATTTTTCAGAAAAGTGTTTGATGCAGAATCCAAAATCTAATTTATTTTTCCACGGTATACAGGCGCTTTCTTCCGTCTAGCTTTCTTTGCGTATACATAGAGTTACCCATACCTTTGCCTATTACGTCAAACCAAATTGCTGTTTTATTGTAACAAAAATTGTTTAATGGTGTGTTATAAACTGTTTAAAAGTATATATTCCCCATCTGTATTTGCACAATTTATTTTATTAGCGTTAAGATATGATGTACTTGTTCAACAAATATTCACCCCTAAATATATTTTTTTTCTTTCTTTTTAGGTGAGTACATTTATGATGGTTTGTCGGGCTAAATCTTAGAACATACCACTTTCGTGAAGTTAAATGGTAATTACTTCTATATATTTTTATAAAACTGTAGAAATTTTTAAATCAATTTACGACTCTATAAATTTTAAAGATGCGATAAAATAAAATAGAGAAAAATGGTCCACTGACTTCTTATTTTTAAATACATCATAAAGTAACCAGAATCATTTATAATATAATCTATTAACTACATTATTCATTAGCTTGGCGAATGAAGGAATTAATCCTTCAGTTTAAAAGATTGGTATACTTTCTATATTACAGTGAGGCATTAGTCCAATAGTTAATGGTAAAATCATATATCCACCGTATTTTATTTTTTCATATTTGAAAAAGAAACAGTATTATACACTTTTCCAAACTGTAAAAAAAAGAGTTATTAAAGTTAAAGCCTTGAGCTGTTTTGCATATTAAATAGCTTAAGATTTTTTTCGTCAGTTAAAAGAAACGATAAATTATAATCGAATTGCTGAAGTAAATAACTATAACAAACAAAATAAATTGGAAAATTAAATTTTTATTTAACTTCTTTAACATACTTCACTTAAAATTGAATATCATACACTTGTCCTTATTTTGTGATCAAGTGCATATTCTTTTACATAAAAAATGAAAGTATATAGTTTTTAAAAAAAGCTTAAATTATAGCTTAATTAAAACAGAATTGTTTACACTGTTAATAATTTTTTTTAATGAAAAAGAAGAAATGTAGAAGCTAATGCAGAAGAATATCCAAAACTAAAAAGAAGGTTTATTTTCTCTAAAGGTATACGTGTTTTAGAAAACTATACTTTTTCTTAACAAGTTAAATAGTTATTTCGCAGATTTAAATAGACGTAGATAGAGGCAGTAATAATACATATTTTGAAGCGTGATAAAGAGTAATATTTTAAAACACTACAGGCGAACTATGATCCGAAAACTTCAGGTTATTTTACTTACATTTTACGTGTGTGGCTTTTACTGCCTATATTTCTAGTTTTTTTTTTCTTTTTAACCCATTTATGCCTAGCGTCCCATTTTGGGGACGTTTCAATTTTAGTAAATTTTTATAATTTTCTTCATCTTTGAAACATGAAAATTGTATGAAGTAATTGTCTATAAATGTCTTTATCTATTACCGGTAGCATAATATTGAAAACATAATATAGAAAACATAATATAGATATTTATTTGCTTAAAGGAAGGCCTTTTTTGGGTTTTTATAGATTTTTCATTTTTCAAGTTAGCAAAATGTAAAAAGTAAGTTAATTTGTATTTTTTGCATCAAGGATACAAATAAATAAGTCATAATCTTAGCTTGTAGCCTTCTTTGAAATACGAATTTTTTTAAAGTGAGAAATTATATGTTCGAGCCCATTTTTTATGCATGTTTATAACGTACAAAATATAGGGCGCTAGGCGGAAATGGATACATATTTCTATTAGCAGGGGCAGTTATTTGTGTAAAGTCTTTTCAAGATGATTTTGAAATAAATAGTTTTTTAGCTCCAAACACGATTATTCTTAATTTATTATTAATAATACTTATAATGTTGTTAGTCTCTGTAAAGAAATAAATATATTTTTTAATAGTTCATAAATTACTAATTATAGTACATAATATACTATTTAAAAGCTTAAGTTATCTAGATTTAGACAAAACATATAATTATGCATTTTTCCACATACGGATATTCCCATATTTAGTACGTTTACATTTTAGCAAATAAATACAAAGATATTTTAGCATAAATTTTTTAATACTTTTCCAGTTCATTTTGCAACATTTTAAAAAGATTTTACAAACAAATTTTAGTAAACAAAAATTCAGGCAAAAAATGGGTTAATGTAGAATCTATAGGAGAATAGGGATCCGAAAATTTCATCTTTTGTGTTGAGACATATTTCTTTTGTGTGTCCTTTTTGTTCGCATTTCTATTGTTTGCTTTTTAGCGCAGTTTTTAATAGCTTATGTCGTTTATGTACAGTTAATTTCTAAATATTTCTTTGTTTTTTTGACATAGTTGAATTTTTGAAACCTTGAAATTTTTGTTATTATTTTATTAAAATAATAATTGTAGTCAACACAATATTACATTAATAAAAATATCATATAGCAGTTATTTGTAAAAAGAATATGAATATTGAAATTTCACACGCGTATGTACGAAACAGAAAAAACTAAAATTTTCTTTTGAATATCATTATTTTCATAAAGATTTATTTGCCTGATATAATTCCAATTTTTTTATAATTAAATAAGTTGATTACTACTATACTAAATAGTGGTATTCAAAATAAACCTTAAAGCTTTAGTATTTTCCTAACAACTTAGTTATGAAAAAAAATTCTGTCCTATTTTGCATATTTACATATTATTGAGTTTGATACTAATTTTTTTTTTTTTTTTTTTTTTTTTTTTTCCGAATGCACGAAATTTTTTTTATCTGTACAGTTAGCTTTAACCCATTAATGCACGAATTTTGGTTTTCTGAAATTTGTAGGTAAAATCATTTTAAAATATTACAAAAAGAACTGGAAAAAGACTAAAAAAATATGCTAAACTATTTTTGTATTTATTTGATAAAATATAAGCGTGCTAAATATGGGAATATTCATACGTAGAAAAATGCATAATTATATATTTTCTCTAAATTTATATAAATTAAGCTTTTAAATTGCATATTATATACTATAATTAGTATTTTTGTGAACTATTAAAAATATATATTTATTTATTTACAGAGACTAATAATAAAATAAGAATAATCGTATTTGAGGGTAAAAAACAATTTATTTCTAAATCATCTTGAAAAGGACTTTACCATAAATAACTGCCCCCTAAATTTTAAATAGATATATGTTCCCATTTGTGCCTTGTGCCCTATATTTTGTATGTTACAAACATGCATAAAAAACAGGCTTGACCATATAATTTCCAATTTAAAAAAATACGTATTTCAAAGACGTTTACAAGCTAAGATTATAACTTATTTATTTGGATTCTTGATACAAAAAATACAAATAAACTTACATTTACATTTCGCTGTCTTGAAAAATTAAAAAATCTATAAACGCCGAAAATATGCCTTCATTTAAGCAAATAAATATCAATCTTATGCTGTCATCTCTCTTAATAGATAAAGACATTTATAGGCAATTACTATGGACAATCAGACAATTTTCATGTGGTAAAGAAGCAGAAAAATTCAAAAAAAAAATTGTTAAAATTCGAAATGTCCCAAAAATGGGACGCTAGGCATAAATGGGTTAAACATTATCAATGTATCCAAAGTAAGTAAGTTAATAGATAATACTTGAAATTTTGTTCATTTCTGAATGATTTTTTTTCTGCTAAAAATAATGAATTCCTTCTTGAAAAACATTCACCCAAAGAAAGACATTTACAATCACAATGTCATTGTGCAGTTTAGAATCTTAACGTGTTAAAAAATATAAAAAGCATAATTAAAGAACGTCTAACCAACATAAAGCAGCAAAAAAGATACATTCAATAAAATACAAATAACTAATTAGGTACTTAAAACGTGTTTCCGTGCATTCAGAGCTTGCAATCTAAAGTACTTACAATTGTTTTAAAGTAATGCAGCCATTAGTATTTAAATATAAAAGGGCAAATAACTCTGATTTATACATAAATCTATTTTGGCCAATTCATTCAATGGTAAAAAGTATTTCGAGTGTGTTTTTACTTGTTTGTATACAAATTTGAAATTCATTATGATGCATTAATGTTTTATGTGCAGCGAATTTGAATGTAAAGGAAAATCAGTAATGATTGCAATTTTCATTGATAAAGAATCACTTTGCAAATTAAATGATAATTGTCTTTTTTCTAGCCTCAGTTAGATTTAAAATGATATACCGCATTGGGATTTTTTTTTCATTCTACACGTTAGTTTTCATGTTGAAGTCGGTAGAGTAAAAAACAAATAATAATAATAATAATAATAATAATAATAATAATAATAATAATAATAATAATAATGATTTATATATATATAGTTGTTCACAAAAGTAAGCGGACTCTAGGACTCTATCAGATTTACCAGGAAATTAAAAGTACAGAAAATCTTTTAATGATTTTTGCTGTCATAATAGTTTGTTTACATATTCGTCTTTATATGTTACTAGCAGCCTTCGCCCGCTTCGCTGGTCTGTTTTCCTAAACAAACCATGAATCAAACGAAATATATCTGTGAATTTGATCATTCGTTTGAAAGCAATATGGACATTAACCTGGCATACCCATCCGAATTGCTACAAACGATATGGACCTCATTATACTATTGTATTTTCTACTGAGACAGACCAAATTTGAGCTGCTAAGGACCAACTTCTTTAATTGATCTTTTACTGTAGGATTTGGTAAAGTACGATAGAACAATATGTAATATAAATTATTTGAAAACAACGTTTAAACACACAATAAAAACAAGCAGATTTGACCATACGTATACGTTTCGTGAGTACTAGGACTCACATCCTCAGTGTAAAAACTATAAAAACTTTAAAAACAATATCCCCCCAACTACATGTACGGTGAAAAAAAAAAACCCAAATGTCAAAACATGATACCAAAAGACCATCAAGTTCTAACAGCCAATGAAATTAATGCGGAAGTGAAGTGTCGTGACACAACAAATCCATCCAGAAAGTTGAGATGTATGGTGTACTAGATAAATCATTAACCAAGGAGTCTTTAAATTTATGGATATGAATAGCCTCAAAAAAGTCTAAATCTAGAGGAGTAATGCATTTCTTGATAATGGTAGCTCAGTCAAAATTTAAATTATGTCCCTCCCCCCAGCAATGAGAGGCGATAGAGGATTTCTGTAATTCTTTTTTCTTTACATAGTTTCTGTGTTCATTGATTCTGTAACGGAGTTTACGTTTAGTTTGTCCAATGTAGGACAAACCACATTGGCATTGAATGTTGTAAATGCCCCAATAATTATGTGGAGGAATTTGGTCCTTAAGTTGCGAAAAAGATAATTTATTAACCGGCTTAAAAACCACATTAAAATCATAATGTCTTAAGATATTAGCCATCTTAAAGCTAATACTATTATAAAATGGTAAAATGATAAGGTTGGAAATGGAAACCGCAGTAACAGGAGAATCAAGATTATTAACATGTTTATTAAGACTATGAGAAATTAAATTATTGATATAAGATAAACTAAAACCTCGATCAATAGCCACAGATCTAATGTTATAACAAAAATAATATAATGTTATAAACAACATTAGATCTGTGGCTATTGATCGAGGTTTTAGTTTATCTTATATCAAAAATTTAATTTCTCATAGTCTTAATAAACATGTTAATAATCTTGATTCTCCTGTTACTACGGTTTCCATTTCCAACCTTATCATTTTACCATTTTATAATAGTATTAGCTTTAAGATGGCTAATATCTTAAGACATTATGATTTTAATGTGGTTTTTCCCGTAAGGCATGGTGACGTCACGGCGACGTCGTTGTGAAGTCACACTGTGATTTTGTGACCGTCGATGTGACGTCACGTGACGTCGATGTGACGTCATAGTGACTAGAATGCGAGGTCGTTATGGCCGTTTTAGAGGTCGTTTGTGACGTCACATTGTGACCACTCTGTGAAGTCACGGTGTGACAAATTTGTGAAAAGTGTGTCATTTGTGACTATTTTGGCATTAACTTTGTGACGAACCTGTGACGAAAGCGACAATGCTTTGAAGTCACACTGTGACCAATTTGTGAAATATGTGTCATTTGTTACGAACTTGTCATAAACACTGTGATTTCAAATGAAAATCAAATTTCAAATTAATTGCTTAAAAGACGCAAATAGTGAAAATGATTCCATGCTGGGACTCGAACCCGGGCCATCAGTACAGTGCACTGACATTCTACCGACTAAATCACATGGAACGATACCCAGGCTGAAAAAATTGTCACTATTACTTGTTGGCAAGGCTACAAACGCAGCACAAGATGGAATATTTAGCGTGAGCCACCAACATGATGCAAACACGAAACTTAATTAAATCCAGCATCGATTGAAATTATATTAATACTTGGAAATTTTTCCAGAGAGAACCATTCGCCTTGCATACAATATTTCAAATGAAAATCAAATTTCAAATTAATTGCTTAAAAGACAATTTTAATTTGAAATGTTGTATGCAAGGCGAATGTTTCTCCCTGGAAAAATTTCCAATTATTAATATAGTTTCAATCGATGCTGGATTTAATTAAGTTTCGTGTTTACCCCATGTCGGTGGCTCACGATAAATATTACATCTTGTGCTGCGTTTGTAGCCTTGCCAACATGTAATAGTGAGAAATTTTACAGGCTGGACGTCGTTCCATGTGGTTTAGTCGGTAGAATGTCAGTGTGCTATACTGATGGCCCGGGTTCGAGTTCCGGCATGGAATCTTTTTCACTCCTTTGCGCCTTTTAAGCAATTAATTTGATATTTGATTTTCATTTGAAATATTGTATATAAGGCGAATGATTCTCTCTGGAAAAATTTCTAAGTATTAATACAGCGATGAATTTTAAAATAAACTTTTGCTGTAAATATAAAATCTTATCTTTTTACCGTACTTTTTAGCAAAATATCGCTATTTTGGAGTCCTATTCTTCTAAAACATTTTAAATTTTTCCACTTAAAAATCAATGCTTATCAACTGCCATATTTTTTTATTAAGTTCTATGCTTGATATTGAGTTCAAGCTTGATATTTAGAATGTGTAAGTTTTTTTTAATTTGTTGTTATTTGTCATTGCTTTATTAAATATGAACATGGAGACTAACGGTTATTAATACAACTATTATTTATAGAGCGGCATGATAAGCGATATTTATTTAAATTTTTTATTCCCGTGTATATTGTATTTTGTGAATATGAGCTAAATAGATTTGGTATGTTTTATAGGAAAAGACTGATCTAGGAAATAGAAAAAAAACGAGTAAGAAAAATCATGCGTTAAGCATAGATTATAAAATACTTTCCAACACTTTCTGAATGCTTTAACAAGACATCGTAATTTAGGGAAATGATGTAAATAAGATAACTAAGTAAACATTTCAGAAAACGCATAAAACATTTGAAAAACTGATTTCAACAGTTACCGTCCATAGCCAAATATGTTTTCCAATTCTTTTGAACAGCCCTGTATTTGATCTGTAGGTTGATACACTGAAAAAAATGAAGTACTCAAAAATGAGTAAACCGACGTACTCATATCGAATTGAATATTTTTGGATCAAAAATGAACCTATGCTTTCTCTATTTTGAAACATCACATGTTATAAAAAACCCAAACAAACGAATAGTTTTGTACCCTGTAATGGTTCATTTCATTTATAGCGACATAAATGATGTTTATTAATGTAAATATTAAATTATGCACAGCATTATAAAAATAATTTAAAAGTGCTTGGAAATAATGCTCTTGTCATAAAAATATTCGATTTGAGTATCTTGTTAAGAATTTTGCTATTTTTCTTAATAAATAATCAATTAAACATTTCTTGTTAAGAACTTTGAACGGGAAATAAATGTCAGTACATTTTTACTTTAAATTTTAGGTTGTTTTTTTGGGGGGGAGGGGGGGGCAGTGCATATCGATTCATATTTGATCACAACCATGAAATAAAAAATGAATACATGTGTTTCTCAACTTTGAGTACATTTGGATCGGAGCTATTTTGAGTATGTGACGCATTTAAAATTGAGTACTTCTTACTCAATTTTGAGTACCCATTTTTTTAAGTGTATATATACTATATAATGGGAAAATTTAGTTTAGCAAGAAAACGCCTAACAAGTTGAAATTCTTTTTCAGCAATTTATACTAATGTAAGGAAAGATACTTGAATACTTTTGTACAACCCTGTAGTTTACCTAGAATCTTTATTACACGCCACTATTTAGTTAAAATTTAATTCAAACTAAGACACTCTTAAAACTGCTGAAATCACATTTCCAGAAATTATCATTTATAGACGGTCATGTATCCATTTCCTTGCGTGACCCTGTGTATCATTTTATCCATATTCTACAAACATTTATTGGTAAATTAAATGCAGTTCAGCGAAAAAAAAAAACATAACTCATTTAAAAACCACCTTTAAGCAATTTGCGCCCATACCCAGTAATCCTTACGAATACTTTTGTGTAGCCTTGTATAGGAATTATAGCATTTATATACACGATACTATGCATAAATATAGTGAATCATAAAAGCGCATATCATAATTAAAAATACATTTCCAACAATCATCGCTAACGAACAGTACTTCGGATACAATATAGTATCTGAAATATTTTGGATGTCCCTGTAAATGCTATATACGTATTATTCGTATTATACATGAAATAATTTATAGTATGTAAACCTAAGCGACATACATCAATTTCATTATATATGAAATAGATTAACATAATTAAAGTATGCTGCAAACAATTCCCTCCACCCTATATCATTATGTATTTGAATTCCTTTTTTAGCCCTGTAAATGAACAATAGCTATTCTGTGCATCGCATAGTCAACAGAATGCATATTTTAGTGCCCTTCATAAATGCATATAAATTTTATTATGTTTGAAAGCGTGCGTAAAATCATTAAAAATCATTTGAAACGATTTTTTCCCATAGGCCGTAATGTAACGGAAAACTTTTGGCTGGCCCTGTAAATGAACAAAGCATGCTACAAACTTCATTACAAATAGGTACCGTGCTATGGTAAATGTCAATAACATCCAAAAATTTCAGGGCAATCCGAGTATATTTTCGGGAGTTAGAGTGCGGACAGACTGCTAGACGGACAGAGGGAGAGACAAACCTAAGTCATAAGCACTTTTCAACTTATGTCCTATATTATGTATCCTGTATTATATGAACTTTTAAAAAATATATACTAAAGCAGTTTAATCGATAACTTCCTATCAGGCATGAAAAACACTTTATTTCAATGCTTAAATATCATATTTTACTTTTTAGTGCAAATAATTACGCGTATCATAAACGTAGAAAATGAATTTGCAATAGAAGAAAATTTAATAACCGATTCAGAATGTCTATAATTAAATGTTTGATTAAAATCACAAGCAGAAAAAATGCTTACATACAATTTAAAAAAATAAATATACCAATTTGAAAAACACTAAAAATAATAATTAGTATTTATAATTGTACTATTAAACAACAGCAAAATACAATAAATAAATTAAATACATTATTAGATTTAACAATATCTCAAAAATATTTCCGTATCGTATAAGGAATTACTATTATTTTATAATTTTGGCAAATGTTAAATCTGAAAACATTGGTTTGAAGATTTAGGATTTTAAAAGATAATTTAAAATATTATTAGCACTAAAAGAAAATTCTTTCAAATGTTTCACTACTGTAATATGTAAAAATATATTTTCCCAGTATAATGTTAATTTCTAATCTGAAACAGTTTCGTAATCTCATGATAATCGAACATAATATTTAACCCCAAAATAATAATAACTATAAGTGTTAGTAATCAAAAAATAGTAAGAAGCCGATAAAATAATTCCAAATCATTGTCGTTCCATACATTTTCAATCTCAAGTAAGAGTAAATTAATGTTTATATTAATTCCAGTATGAACTTAAGCCTGAATCAGTCTCTGCGCAGATTTTTTTTTTTTTCTTTTTTTTTTTTTTTTTTTTTTTTTGAAGCGATGGCAGATTAAGATATTTTTCTTTACAGTTATCGAATTGAAAAATATTGCTTCTGACAGTTAAAGATCAGTCTCTTACAAATATAACATAAAACTATTTAACTCATAATATACAAATCAGGAACAAAATATTTAAATTAAATAACACTTACATATACGTTCCATTAATATCCGTGTATCCTAAAATGGTCATTTCCTTATCTTAAACTGTTGTAGACTTGGTGGATGTTCTAAAAACAGTGAACAATTTCCCGCGTCTTCTCATATTTATTTTTCTGTGGGCAGACGATTTTCAAGCAGATGTTCTGTTACAGATTATTTGTTTTTGTATACAAGAAATATTGAACTTGAATGCGCAGTAATTTTCTGAAAGTATCGTTAATTAAAATTTTGTATTTGAAGACATGTCCAATATATTTAACCTTTTCTTTTTATCCGTACCAAATAATTCAAGTTAAATGTATTGTAAAGTTCCTTTTTTCTAAATAATTATAATAATAATATTCATAATTAGAGTTTATTAGATAAAACATTGTTTAAATTTTTAAAAGGTGTAAAAATAAATTTAATGGTAATAACGACCCCCCCCCTTTTTTTTCTTTTTTTTTTTTTAAGTAAAGTTTGTTTTGCACAAATTTTGTATATTTCTTTTATTTTCGGAAAATGCTAATTTTATTTTAAAAGCCTGAAAGAAGTAGAATTTATGACTTGAATACAAATTATAAAAATATTCTAAAGCAAGAAATGCATAGATGACTAAACTCTGAAGACTCTTTCTACGTGCTCATTAAAAGGTGCAGATTTAACTGTAATAGAAAATTTTTAGTTTGAAACCACAGAAGTTTTTCGAATAATCCTGGTCGGTAAAGAAAGAAAGAAAGAAAGAAATTTCCTCCCAGCAAACTAAATATGTAAAGTGTATAAATTTAATAATCCTAATTCTAAATATATTATCCAAATGCTAGATAAAATTGAAATCATAAAAAAGTATACATTCACTGTCTTAGATATCAAATGGATAAAATATAGCCTGAAAATTTAGTTTATTAATGCTTGTGTCGTGCACTTTATTTATTATGCCCCCCCCCCGTCCCCTTTAGTGACAGAATTTACCATTTGCTATCCACTAATATATTTTCATTCCTTATGCTGCTATAACTCGTGACTGCTTAAAATATTTCTCTTCATTTTCAAAGATTTTTGAAGTTCATATTTTTGTCACACTGTGACTTACAATATAGTGGGTTTTTTTGTCACATATGTGACGTGACGTACGTTACATAGCAGTGACATAACAGTGACGTCACATTTTTTTTTAATTGCCAGAAAAATATAATTTTACAGTAAATAACATGTTTTGAAGAATTTTCGTAATTTTTTAAAGTTTTCTAAGAAGTTCACACCTCAGTCACAATGTGACATCACTGAGTGGTGGCATTTTGGTCACAGATGTGACGTGACCACAGTGACTTACAGTGACGTCACAACGACGTCACCGTGACCATGCATGCTATGAGGGTTAAGCCGGTTAATAAATTATCTTTTTCGCAACTTAAGGACCAAATTCCTCCACATAATTATTGGGGCATTTACAACATTCAATGCCAATGTGGTTTGTCCTACATTGGACAAACTAAACGTAAACTCCGTTACAGAATCAATGAACACAGAAACTATGTAAAGAAAAAAGAATTACAGAAATCCTCTATCGCCTCTCATTGCTGGGGGGAGGGACATAATTTTAATTTTGACTCAGCTACCATTATCAAGAAATGCATTACTCCTCTGGATTTAGACTTTTTTGAGGCTATTCATATCCATAAATTTAAAGACTCCTTGGTTAATGATTTATCTAGTACACCATACATCTCAACTTTCTGGATGGATTTGTTGTGTCACGACACTTCACTTCCGCATTAATTTCATTGGCTGTTAGAACTTGATGGTCTTTTGGTATCATGTTTTGACATTTGGTTTTTTTTTTTTTTTCACCGTACATGTAGTTGGGGGGGATATTGTTTTTAAAGTTTTTACACTGAGGATGTGAGTCCTAGTACTCACGAAACGTATACGTATGGTCAAATCTGCTTGTTTTTATTGTGTGTTTAAACGTTGTTTTCAAATAATTTATATTTTCACACAAGTTCTGTACTTATAATATGTAATATACTTATACCCTTCCTCTGAAAATTTATCAATGCAATTCTCATCACATTCCGTCCAATAGAACCTATGAAAAAGGCTAATATTTAATAACTGGGCTCACCTCATTCTAGAACTTTCATCCAAAATCCCATAACCAAGCAACCTAGAACGATATGTGTTTTATACTAAAATATTCCCTGAAAAATTAACTAACTCGGTAAGTTCCACCAAAATCCACTTGGCAGAAGCTTTTAAACTGGCAAATGTACCAAAACGTTCCCTAAAAATTATCTAATTAACAGTTTGTCTTACCAGAATCCACCCAGCAGAACCTTTAAAAAAGCCAATCTTTCATAATCGTGTTCTTCTGATTTTGAATTTTCCCCAATAATTATTTAAATAAGCAACACAGAACGATATGATGTACTAATTATTTTTTTCTGAAAAATTATCTAACAATGTAAGTCCCATCAAAAATCTATTCAGCAGAACTCAGGTTGTAAGCGGCCCAAACAAAATTTCTCTTTGCATTTCGTACATGTTATAGATAATTAAATTTAAATATATCTTCCATAACCGCGTTAACCAGATTACAGAACTCTCAGGGATGTAGGGGTAGGTCTACTTTATATACCCACTGGATTTTTTAAGAAACCCTGCACACCTTTATAGAATATATATTCTCTAGTAACTGATATATACATTGCATATAGCGTACATCCTCTTATAGTAATTTGCTACACCACAGAGAACTTTCCGGCATAGCATCAAAATCCATTTAGTAGAACTTTACATTAAAGGTAATCTTTCATAATCGGGTTCACCTAATTTTAAAAATTCCCGTACTTATCATTTATTTAAAGTAGAACTATTTTTTTACATTAAAACACTTCTAAAACAAATTACTTAACTAACAGTGTACGTTCTACAAAATTATGTTCAGTAGAACCTGAGTTATAGTCAATCAGAATAAAATAAGAATTTGCGTCTTGTAAATATAGTAGATGAGGATGAGTAAAATTGTAAGTATTGGTATTTGCGATTTATAAAATGCTATTGGCGAGATTTATGCACGGCTACCATAAAAGTATCCATTTTTTCTTTTTATCCATAGGAGCAAATGGTAACTTGCAAAATATTCTTCTATTTAAACCTTTGAATATGAACACTTTTTTAAACAGTACAAACATTGCTTTCATACTTAAATTAAATATTTCCGTTTTATAATATTTATTTCTTATTAAACTCTTTTCTTTTTATTTTAAATAGAATCAGTAACTGTTTTGGTATTTTTCCGTTATACCAACACCGTTGTCGCCAAGCATAATAATTAGCGCAAAATGAAATGAAACATTTGGAACAAAAAAATTATTTTATTGATACAAAAATGAGCATTTAAAAGATATAATATTTGAAAATTACAGACTTTCACCAACTATTTTTTTTTTTAATCAATACAAATCAATACTTAAAATAAAAGAAAAAATAAATATTTTACAATAAAATAATAAAATAAAGTCAATTTAATCTGCAGGTCTCGAATTGTAAATGTCTTTCAGGTTATCATTGTAGCGTGGCGTACGTAATAAGCACATCTGTCATTGCAGTAAACATTTAATGTTTTGAAAGACCTTCAACGTTTTTTAACAAAACATTTTTTTAGGTATAATTCCTAAGTTCTGAAATGATTTTATTACATCTTCCTCGTCGTCAAGTAATTGCCAAATCGTAAAATCTATGTCAGTGTCAGTAATAAATGTAAGTTATAATTTAAAAATAAATATTTTCTATTCAAAAAATAACAAATTAAAAAGTTTTACGAGATTACGATGGAATAATACTCATAAAAAATATTCACGTTCAATAAATAGCAAATGTTAATCTTTGGCACGGTTTGCAATAAAAATCGTTTGCACGCTAAGGGTAGAAATAAATGGCGCGATACCATACATTTTGGCATAGTGTTGATAGAACGAAAAAATACAACAGGTTTTTTTTAATCATTATTATTATTTAGTTTTAGTTTTTGAGGCGTTTATAATTTTTTCCCTAAGTGACGTAGTTGTTTTAAATATTTAAGCAAAAGAATTGATTAAAAAATTATTCAATTTGAATTTCTTCCCTTACTATAGCAACAGAATGAAGATAATGAGTTTTTAGAAATTATCACTTGAAAATTTGAGATTTTGTCGCCAAAGATAGCGCCAAATTAGAAAAATATGAAATATTTCATGAACTATTAGACTTAAAATAATTTGATTAGTACCATTCGATTCAGCACACAAAAATACACTAAAATATGTTATCAGTTGAAAAATAACTATAAAATCAGATTTTTAAGGAATTTTTTAAAAGTTCGTTCTATTTTTTAGCCCCCTTAGGGATGGAATTTTAGAAAATCCTTTCTTAGCGGCACTCAATGTCATAAGAAGTATTTTTACGCCAAATTTCAAGATTTTAGGTTCAGTAGTTTGGGCTGCGCGTTGATTAATACAAAATCCAGACTTTCTTTTATATATATAGATGTACTAGTTTTTTTTTTCTTTTTTTTTTACGATTTGGTTTTTAAAATTTACAATTTGATTGAAATAGGTGGAAATTTATGTCACAAAAGTCAAACGAAATTTTTGAGTTTTCAATAAAAAATGGCACCTATAGTCTTAAATATGAAATGCATGTATATCATTTGGCATTAGTCATAAAACGCAAAGGAAGCGTACAAAGAAGTACAAAGAAGCTAAAACCTACGACGTCTTTCCTTAATTCTTTTGCACAATGAAGCACCAACTCATTTGTACATAATCTCACAGGACATATTATTTGTTATCTAAATACTGTTAAAAATGGTAAATGATAAAGGAACAATTTTATAAACATTCGGAGCAAGTAGCTTCTTTCGGGAAAGATAATCAATTTACGTTCTAAGTACGAGGGTGTAGCAATACGTTTTTACCCTCACATAGAAATAATTGAGTGACATTTATGAAATTGCTACATTTTATGAGTCCTTTTCTATATAGTCAGTGTGCACAGTGACACATTTGTGCAACCGGTATTTCAAAGAGAGGGGAGGGAGGATGTATTCCAGGAGGCGCGATAGTAGACTCAAACGGGGTCATTTTTTTAACTTTTACCGACCCACACATATGACATATTCTTGGAAAAGCCTGTGAAGACATATTCATGCTATGCACCTCCTGTGCCCCTCCCCCCAAATTTATCCTCCGGGGTGGGGGGACACTTTTCTAAATTTTGCGGTTATCATTCGCGCCTCCTGGAATGCATCTTCCCATCTTTCTATGAAATACCGTTTGCAGACATATGCTACTGTGCACGGTGACTATATACAGTGCGTGTCAAAAGTTTAAGCATAACATAAAATTTCAAAATAAAATTTTATTATTGACTGAGAGTTACTTTCTTTTCACATGACCTACAAATTGTAGTTTTAAAATGATATTTAACAGATTTTTGCTTTAAAATTTATCTCAAATAATAGAATTTATCAAAAGAACAAAAACGAGTATGTCAAAAGTTTCAGCACAGTAGTTCTTTAGTCTTTAGTAGAACAAGAACAAAAAAAAAAAAAAAAAATTATTGCTGTATTCTGATGAATTACTTTAAATATACGGTCTTTCATCGATCAATCGAGATTCAGTATTGTTTCTGGTTCAATTTTAAACCACGCGTTCTCAATGACATCTTTCAAATATTTAACTGAAGAATACTGCTTTCCATTTGGATAAACTACATGAGTGAGAATACCCCACATATTTTCTATGGGGTTTTAATCAGGACTAATTACCGGCCACTTGAAAACAGATACTTTTTTCGACTTAAGCTACGTTGAAATTGAGTTTGAGGTATAGATCGAAGCATTATCATGTTGAAATAACCATTTTTCTTCCCCCAAAACCTCAGAAACAGGGAGCAAATGATTGGCAAGTGTTTCTTGATAGTTTTCAGAGTTTTCACGACCACTGATGAACGCTAGAGATGTCTGACCATTGAAAGAAATAGCCCCCCATACCATTACACAACCGCCACCATGTTATCGGCTATATATATTCCTAGGTTCTTTGCGGAGATCGTACCAATATTTCTTAAACCCATCTGGGGCCATCGAGGTTCTATATTTTTCATCACTTATGATATTCAGCCACTTTTCAGCAAATGATATATGCTCTTTGCCCCACTGTAATGCAGCATCTTTATGGTGTCATTTCAGACATGGTAACCGAGCCATTTTACAGTTTTTGATGTATTGCGATTCCAAAACTCTTCTATGAACAGTTTTTTTTCGATATTTGTCCTCCAAACGCACGTTTTATTTACGAAAGAGAGAAAATACCGTTTGAAACCAAGTTTCTGATGCGGCGGTCTTCGCGCAATGTAGTCACTAGTGGTCTTCCTGAACGGAATTTTCAATTGAAATCATTACCAGGAGCCAAAACTTGATGAATACCTCGTTTTGATCTTTTTAATGCCCTTGCAGTTTCAGAAACAGACATGTTTTGCTCTCATACTCCAGATATTCATCACCTATCTCCACTGAAAATTCTTTCGACTTAGGCATTTTATACTAACTCAAAAACAACAACTGAATGCTTCTTATACACCCAGAAATCGTTTGCGTGCGCAACCGCTTGCATCTGTTTGTAAAATTTGCATAAAAATGATTTTGTGCTTAAACATTTGACACGGTTATTTTTGTTCTATTCCTAAACTCCATGGTTTGAAATAAAATTTAAAAGATAATTTTATTGAATATAGTGTTAAAACTGCTAAACATATACAAGACATATATTGAAATAAAGTAAATATTTAAAGTTTTATTTTAAAATTGCTATTGTGCTTAAACTATTGACACGCACTGCAAAAAAGGACTAATACAATGTAGCAATATCATAAATTTCACACAATTATTTCTATGTGAGGGCAAAAACTTACTGATGAACCCTCGTATCCTACTTTTTCTTAAGCATCGAAGTCCGCAAGTTGTACAACTAATAATGCAGAGAGGGAAGTTTGATTCGGTTCTTGAACGGTGAGAATGTCACCGCTAAATCGACCGAAATGAAAAAACGTCGAAAATATGATCAAATTAATTTGATTTCCGTTTTCGCAAAACTTGTAATATAGTGCCTCGTTACTCTCTTTATGAGGGTAGTCAAGAATTTAATGCATCTATGAGTTTTTGTTGTAAACGTGTTGGCCGGTTTTTAACGTGTGGTACAGCATGAATGTGCTTATTTTGTAATTAAGTTTGCTTTTGAAATTATAATTCAATCTTCTTGAATCCGATAGTATCGGTTTTTGTACGCAGTGATATGGTAATTAAGTTTCTGTGGTTGTCTAGCAAGTATAAATACGGGAGTAGAAGTTGGATCCAGCAGATTTTGCCAGATCTCTTCCATTACTTAATAACAAGACAAATTCAGTGTTCATCAAGCCTCATGCTGTAGTCAGTGACGTCGTCTTTGATTGAATTTGAATTCAGAATTTCTATCCGAGAAGTGTGCCGTCGCGGTAAGGCATTTTCGTTCGAGTTTTTTAAATAAAGAAAAGTTGAAATCAACTGGATTCTGTTTAGGGCTATTGCAGCGTTTTGCAAGTTAAATTTTCATATAAGTTGTGAGGGTTTCTTTTGATTTTTGCGAACTGTTACAGTAGCTATTTGTAGGAATTTCATTTAGTTAGTTATTTGTGACAAAATTGATGATCAGTAACAAAGTTTTCAAGCGTCAAAGCATTGAAGATTTTATTATTATTGGCTTTAAAGACATTTGTATTTTAACTTAATTTTTGTTTTCGTGGCTACTCATTTAGTGGTCCGAAACGAACTGTCCTAAACCAACCCACATACATGAAGTATAGTAACCGCCGTGTTAACGAAATTCATGCATTTAAATATTCCTGCGTAACGAGATTTAATTTTTTTTTCAATACGAAGTATGTATACTTGTGATCCTGGTGGTAACGAATTTGATGAATTTTGTGATTCAAAAATAGCGTATTAACTTAATAATCCTAATGATTTAAGGGGACCGGGAAAGCAAAATTCAAATAAAAAATCGATTTTTACTTTTTTATATCATTAAATAGTTTAGACTTTTATTTTTCCAACTATGTGTCCCACAGGTTTATATATATATATAAATAAGTGCTGAAATTAATCATTTTTTCTAAGTGTACTTCGCAGCTTAATAGCTATTTAAATCTTTAATTGACTTTGATTTTTCATGTTTATTTTCCTTTTTTTCAATAGCTATTAAACTTAAGTACTCAGATTTTTATTTAGTTCTTATATTATGTTATATTGTATACTTTAACACAGGGATGTAATGATTTGTTGAGAATTATTTATTTTAGGCAGTGAAATCTTACCAAAAATGCTAATTTAAAAATGACTTTCAATACATAATTAATAATTAATTTTGAGTTTCACTTCGTCTGTTAAAAATGGTCTGTTAAAATACGTAAATCATGTTATTTTAACTACCCTAAAAAATCTAGACATCTTTCTTTCACCATTTCTGAGAAAAGGGTACATAAAGTTAGTGAATTTAACATGGCGGAGATAGGGCTTTCCCGGTCCCCATAAAAACAATATTACTTGGAATAATTACCCATCCCTTGTGCTGCCTATCAATCTCGAGTGATACAAAGTTTCGCAAATAATTGTATGTATAAGTTCTTCGTTACACTTATATTAAAATGTTATAAAAGGGCCGTTCTGTTTTGTAATGTGCATTACTTTAATGCATTTGTATATTTCACTGTTTTGTCTCATAAAGCGTATTGTTTAATGCAGATAAACACAATTGGTAACTTCTGGAGTGGAACCATTGAGCCGTAGATTTATTATTTCTTCTGATAGACATTGTTTCAGTGGCTGAACAATTGGGTTCCCAAATAATTAATTGGGACGAATTGCATAGGAGAACAATGGTATAACTGTAGACACTTTCGGAAATTTATATTTCATGAACAATTCCTAAGTTTTAAAAAATGTCAGTTATTTTGATGTTTTTGTTATACGTGTGTGTCAATACAACACACACGATATTTACACGGGGTTTAATGAAATTCGATTATTTAGAGAATAAATTCATCAGAACTATTGTTTAGATATTTCTTTCTTTTCTTATAAATATGTAAAAACAAATAATTATCAATAATATATAAAGTGAGCATATATATGAAACTGTTGCATGCATTTCATCTTCTAAATAAAAAATGCAATAACATACTTACATAATGCAACATCATATTATGTAAATAATTATATTCTTATTTAGTAATTTACATTTTAGGTGTAATTTTGTGCATTTTGGACGTTATATTTTCAGCATAAAAATGTATAAACTTGCATAAATATCTTAATATAAATGAAATCGTTTTATCTTTATGATAAAATGTAAAATTTCTAAAGTTTATGCAAGAAAATTTTAAGAAGGCACGAAGAAATAATGAATACTGTAGAAATAGGTGGATAGGTATTTTTTTAAGTATAAATAGAACTCTTCTATTCTGTAAGTATAAAATATAAAGATTCTGTACTTCATCACGCAAAATTTTATAAACTGCAAAAAGATACTTAAATATGTATTTTTAAAAAGTATGTCAGGGTATTATTTTGTAATTTTGTGCTTTTTTGTTAATCTTCTATCTCTATCCACACTAAAGTCCTACAAATGTCGCACATTACCGCCCGAAACCAGAAATTTTCATTTTGCATCGACTCGAATAAGATGCACTCCAACCCGAAACGTACCGGAAATTACAAAATGAAAGAAATATAAATTAATATTTCAAATCAAGGATAAAAAATATACATTATGTAATTATATTTTTTATATGAATTTTATATTTTACTCACAAATATATATATATACATATATATATATATGTATATATATATATATATATATATATATATATATATATATATATATATATATATAGTATATATTATAAAAACTAAGACATCCTAAAATTCTATAAATTTAAATTAAAAAACAAACAAATAACTAAAAGAACAGCATTAACAAATGAACAAACGAAAGAGAAATTTATGAAACCAACTAAAACAAACAAAGAAGAAATATATATATATATATATATATATATATATATATATATATATATTGCGTTGTGCACATAAAAACTGGTTTTAACCCCGCAGTTGCATGTCGCAGGTGCGTGCCGCCTGTCTCCATGGATTCAATTTCTTCTTGTTTTAGTTTGAATGTTTTTAAAGTTTGCCGTTTTTAAAGTATGTTGTTTTTGAAGTTAGTTGTTTTTAGTTATTTTGTTGTTGTCATTTGGTTTAGTTTATTTATTGTTGGATCAGTTCCGTAGTTTCGAATTTTGGTTTGGTTTTCGGATATATATATATATATATATATATATATATATATATACTCTCATTTATATTCAAATATTATACGTATACAAATTTATCTTCATATATACAGTTTTCTCTTTCAATTTAAGAAGTATTGCGAACACTTTCCTTTTAAAAAAAGGTTTACAAAATCGGCACCGCAAATTTATAACCTCCTACTCGAAACAATTAAAGTGAACCCATTATGAAGCCGAAGCTACTCGAACAGCGGATCGGTTCGAGTTGGTAAATCAGGTTACCCAACCTCGTTCAGTAATCTACATTCATTCAAATTTCATTATTATTGTTGCATATTTAGACGCGCAGAAGATATAAGAAATTTTTGGGGCATCTCTGGAAAGAAAGATATGACAGAAAAGATAACAATTTTAAAAAGTGCTGTCTAGATTAAATCCATATTAGAATTTTATGGCGAATGAAAATATGGGTATTTTCTGCGATTTGTTCCTGTAATATGGTACGGACATGAATTGGTTGATCGTATTCCGACGATAAGGTGGAGGCGTCACTTATAGGCATGAATAATGATTAATGTACTACAGTGAAACCTCTGTAAAAGACCACCTGTCATAAAGACCGTTTATTTCTGGTCTATAATTTTTGGCTATACGCTCAATGTTAATTTTCTCTCTATTAAAGGACCATTATTTCCTATCTCCCTCCATGAAAGACCACTTTTCAACTTTTCAGCCAAAATGTACGATTATTTCTCTTCACAAGGGGGAATCCCAAAATTTTCCGGAAAAAAATGCTCAGCTAGCACTGATGACATCGACCCTTTTTGAAAATTGACTATATGACTTTGACAAGAATATGATCAAACAGAAACTAGAAAGGTTAGAGACATCCTTATTTTGGATAATGCTCCATGCTGAAAAGTGCGAAACTGTAACTTTCGCCTCCTAACTCAACATCCCAAATTCAACTGTTAAAATCAACAGATTGATAGGGAATTCGATAGCTGTTAGACATGAAACTAAAATAAATTATTTCCCTAAAGAATGTTTAGAATAATTAATTGTTAAAATTAAAAAAAAAATTAATTGATTCCTTCTAAGTTGCATAAGCATGAAATATAATGAACTAATGCAATAAAATATATCTACTTTGTAATATGTATTTCATGAAATTTTGCTTTATTCATTACCTCTATTCTGAGATCACCTCTCTAAGAGACCGATTTTTTAAGGTCCAGTGCATGGTCTCATTAGAGAGGTTTCCCTGCATTTATATAATGCATATATAATCTATTGGTTATGGTAAATGGGTGTAACATGTATTTCCTAGAGGCATGCTTTACTAGAATGGACAATATCCCACTCAATGAAGCTAGTTTACTTCTACCTGAATATATCATTTCAACCTGACTCGAATACCCACCTCCGTGTTTAATTGTTTGTGGTACATGCTCTCAACTGCAAGTTGAATTATGTTATTTCTCGTGAATTCGCGTTTATTTACATTACTGATCGGGAACTTTAAACAAGTTCGAAACATTTAATGTTATTTTTAAATGATTTTTATCTGCTTTTTAAGTGTTGAATTAAATTATTTGAATTTTTGTATTTATTTTAATTAATTATGAGCAGACGTAATATCTTTTTTTACTTCAAATATTTAACAAATTTTGAAGTTTCATTTTATTTTACTCTCGGGTAGAACGATTGAAAACACTACATATTTGATAATAGGAATAAGATCAAACTATTAATTGGGATATTAAAAAAATATCATTTGACACATATTTTCAAACTATATTCTTTAAATATTGGTTATGACAAATGTCTTTTAAACATTAAAGGTAACAAAAAGTTTGTTTCCCAAAGTTGCAAAAACCTAATTTACCAGAATACTATACCTTGGCAAATTACTGTGTAAACTTACTTTAAAAAGATATCGTGAATGTTTTTTAAAAAAAGTTACAATAACAGCAAAATATTTTCTAAATATTTTCCAAGCAATTTCTTAGAATGTAAAAAGAGAAGATATCCGTTTCTCTTTATTCCTTTTAAAAGCAATGAAACGAATTTTTCTTCTTCTCCGTCTCCTCGGTATATCTTAAGAAAAAGATATTTATTTAAGATTTTTCGAAAAAATGAAGTCTCTTGATAAAAATACATTTGCTATTGTCTGTTGAAATTTGAAGCTTAAAAATATCTTATCAGAAAATATGAAATATAGGAATATTTGTCTTTCGTTTAAAAAATAACTTCTAATCTACTTCAGATAAAAGAGACTATACAATTCGTTAGTAGGGGAGTGTTGTATAAAACCGGGTGCGTGGGAAAAACCGGGTAGCCCATATTCCTCCTTGATTTGAACTTTTATCTATCGGCCAACACAAGGAATTGCTTGTCGAACGTCATTAAGGCATTTGTAGATAAAGGAAACGCTACTGTGTGCGGCTATTTTTTGTGTGAAGGATTTCGTTTAAATTCATTTTTAAAAATTGTTTTGTTTGACTCAAAGTTTTATGCATATATTAACTGTTTGTCAGCATATTAAATATTGGTAGGTACTATATTTAATTCTTTCCTTTCATGCTAGTATTTTAACAGTTTTACTTATCTGTTTCTATAGGATTGAGAGTAGTGACGCCACGTTTTTAAATATGTGTCAAGTTAAAGGTAAAACCGGATATTTAAGGGTTGGTCAAAACCAGGTATACCCGGTTTTGTCCTGCTCTCATAGTATGATTTTTTTAGGATAGTTAATAATTTTGCATGGAACTTTAAATTGCATTTTTAATGTTGTTAAGTACTGTTAATCACTTGGTGTGTCAATCATGGCACCTGTAAACTCATACTACAAACAAGAGTTGAGAAAATGGTTACTTTGCAACCCTGGGCGATGTGTAACAATTTACTAAATTGGAAAATTACTTAAAGCTGCATTCTTGACAGTAGCAGTTCCAAATACCCCAATCAGACGGTTTGAGAAAATAGGTATCATTCCAACAACAACGATGCTTTTCCAGAAAATCTTTTTGCTCCATCGGAAACACATAAAAGTCAGTGAGAACACACCTAGGCCTACGCAGAAAAAAGTTGCAAAAAACTGCAGCAATAAATATTTCTGAAGCATCACAGTATAATGAGGCCTATCCTTCTACATCTTAAAGTATTGACATCCCATAACCAGCAGTTGACAATATCTCGGCTCTTCGATCGACATATTAGAAAGTGTAACCCAGCAGTCTGCATTTCCAATTTCGCCTAAAATGTTATTACCCCTTCCCCAGGAAGGCTTTAGGGTAGAGAAAATATCTGGCAAAACAAGGCATAAAACTGTTATTTTGACATCTTAGCCCTATAAATTCGAGATGGAAACATATATTAAGGAGAAAGAAGCCAAACAGACTGCAAAACTAAAAAGGAAGATTCTTTAAAAGGAAAAAGAAATGAAGAATGAGGAGAAAAAGAAAACAAAAAAAGGTGGAGGAGACGTCCTCTGAAGATGAAGAAGATAATGAAGCCTGAAACCTTTGAAATGAACGTTACTTCCATTCTAATTACAAAGAAGGTTGTATACAATGTTTGAAATTCCACAGATGGACACAAAAAGTATGTAGCATGAAGAAGAATATGATAACAAATTCATTTGTTATTTTTACAGTTAAAATAACTCTAAGACTTCCAGGGTAAACTAGGTAGGCATATACAAAGTAGAAAATTTGCCACATGTCTATTTTTGACAGATGGAAGAGCACACATGTAATTTTGTTTTCTTGAAAATAACAAAAATGCACTTTTTTACTATATTAAACATGAATTTTTTTTTTTTTTGACTAAAATGAGTTTTCCAGGAGTTTTAAATGGATACCCGGTTTTACCCAACCAGTGGGTTGAAACCGGATTTATGCATAAGTCTGAAAAAAAGTCTATTTTTTATGTAATCAATTATATTTTTTATCTAAAAGAATATGTTTTATTATAGCCAAAGATTCAATTAATATTAAAAAAGTTGTTCAGATTTTGTTTTCTCATTTGGTTACTTCTGAGAAGAACAAACATTTATGGTCCCCGATTTTTCCCTATCTTCTCCTATGTATTTTTGCTTTCTTCTATCTTTACAAGGAGATACTATTGGTTTCGTGAAAATTTTCGACTTCTGGGTTTTGATGGATTGCTTTGTTTTAGAAGGTTCTGGCTGTTTTTAGAAAATGTCTGTCCGTGAGTCTGAACGTCTGCATGTGATAAAACTTTTGTGGGCGATAAAACTCAAGAACTAATGCGCGGGATTTAATTAAACATCATATTTAATTAGACTTCGCGATAAGTTGTTGCATATTAGATTTTGGTTGTAAATCGCCTAATAGTTGTCAGTCCTGTATTTTTCACGATTTCCGCAATAGATCTATTTGAAGAACTTATGCACGGATTTTCACCAAACTTCATACTCAATTAAGACGTTGAGATAAGTTCTGGCTGATTAGGTTTTGCTATAAATCTCCCAACAGATGGCTCTTCTATGCTTATTTTCTCAGGATTTCCATGATATTTAGTAGTAGTAATATCTCAAGAATTAATGCACGGAATTTAATCCATATTATTTTTCTCTTAGGCCGAGACATAAGATTGTGTTGATTAGGTTTTCGTGTAAATCATATAACAGGTGGTTCTGCTGCGCTGAATTTTTCACGATTTGCGCGATAACTGAATCTCGAATTATTTGGCTTAGGTGAATACTGCCCAACAGGTGTCCCTTTTAGCCTCTTTGTTTTCGTAATTTTGGTTTCAGACATCTAAGAGGGTAGATGACGAAATTCAATGATTTCATTGAAAAATTCTTATATCTCCATTTTAAATGCACACAATGCAACGAGTTTACACCTTTAGAATCCTGATTATGGGCATAAATTGTCATTTAATTTTGACACTGTAATAGCGAATTTTTAAGTATTAACATATGTAAAACAAGAGACAGTTTAGGGATTGACGCTTTATGTCACGGCCGTACTTTAAAGTACCATTAAAAAAATTGTCCTAACATTCATTCAATACATCGATATTCACAATGAGTTACTGCTACTTTACTTTATCTAGTTCTAAAATCTCTATCTGATACATAAAAAAAATGTTTTTAAAAGGATAATTAAAGTCGGAAGACTGGAAGTGAATAGGTTCACTTCTTAAATGTATTTGTACATTTCCTAATTTTATCAAATACTTTTAAAATATTTTATACAAAAAAATTGAGTGGAGTTATAAACCTTCTACAAAATCCCTATAAATAAATATTTTGTTCATTAATTTTAATTGGCAATATCGTTCTAAAATACATTAATTGATTGTATAAATCTTCTAATGAATTTTCAAGAATTCAGAAAACATACTTTAGAAGATGAAATTTTCATTATTTTATAATTTAGGGCATAAAAGGTTAACAGATACGCTTTTTGAACACATGGTATAAGGCAAGTATTGTAATCATGCTTAGTGACTGCATGAGAGTTTGGTCTATTGTCGAGTACTTTTTTATATGGTGTTAATATATGAAGTATAACTTTCCGTTTTTATAATTGTATCGAATCTTTTGCTCTCACCCGTCAAAATTATACTCTACAATTTAAAAATACAAATGCTTCTTAATCTTTGAAAATATAATAAAACTACGAACAAAATATACAATAAACTCTTTCGAGTTACCCACAATTCCGTAAAATGTTCTTTATCTTTAAAAACCTCGGAAATTAATATATTATCGTTATTTAAAGGAACATTTATACAAATGTTTATTTTACTGCCATTGATTTTCGGAAACATTTCCGATTACTTTTATAGTGTATTGCCACGTTTTATAAAACTGAAATTCTGGTTTTTTTAGCATGCTCTTAATTTTGATTAAATATTTTCAGCTGTGTAATTGAATTTATAAATTGAAGAGTAACAAATTAATATTAATGTTAATGTTAATGATTGAGCATGCTTGCCTGGAAAAGAAGTTGTTGAACAGGAAAATATTTCTTTGGGATTTCGTAGCATCCAAAAAACCTATGTTTCAATTGAGAAAATAGATTAATACATTATAAAAAGTACTTAGAAAAATTTTCGAAAATCAGTGGGAACAAAATAAATAATAAATAAATAAATTAAAATAAATAAATTTAAAAAAAATTAATGCTTCTTTAAATCTCGGATTTATATTGGTTTCTGAGTTTTCTAAAGATAAAAAGAAGGCTTTTCGAAATCTTGGGAAACTCTGGAAAGGTACATATTTTCTTTCTTGGTTAATATATATTTTTCTAGATTAAGAAACATTTGTCTTTTTTACAGTGTGACGACCATCGGATTTAAAGGGTATGGTGATTATAAAAAAAGAATTGTGTCCAAAACGCTCATTTGCGATAAGCAATTTTAAGGGACTACGGAGTACAAAATTCTCAGAATAATATTTCTTTTTTATTAATGGCTATACAAAATACAGAGTTTTCAAGAGTCAAGGGAAAAGTGGACGTTATTTTTCTTTTTTAATTTTCCTCATAGAGATATGAAATTTTGTGGAAATATACATTCCACCATAAGTCTATAGAACACCTTAAACGAAATTTCCAATCTTATTATAATTTTAAGATTTAAAAAATAAATAAAAATTTAAACCGAAAATGTAAAATTCTCCATGCGCCACAATGTTTTAGCTATTTCCTCGATTTTGCTTTTTAATCACTTAAAACTCTATTACAAACAAAACAAGGGATTTTTTAATCCCTTGAATAATTAATTTTTAGAGTTATTTTTCTGAATTCGATATCGATTGGCATCAAAATTTGGCCTTTTAATAAGATAAAAATCAAATTTAACTATCTTAATGAAGTCTAATTTTTAAATGAATGAACAGTTTCTTTCTAAGCAATATCAGGATTCTTCCTTATCAATTTCACGAATTTTAATCAAAGATTATGATACATGGAGTATTTTAAAAATCTAAAAACGTTGAAAAATCAGTTTTGAGAAAAACAGATTTAAGTTATATTAAAGAGCCAAAAAAAAAATTTCTGTACAAAATTCAAACGCACTTTACGAAAAATAATTGCATTTCCATGCGGTTTTTTTACAAATCATTCAGAAGAAACTGGAAAATAATACTATGCACAAAAATAATTTTACTCAAATAAAGTTCCACGGTCCCCTTAAATACCGCAAACCGCCTGTTTTTATGATTAGACCACAAGATATAAACATTTACTTCTTGTAATGCAGCGCGAGACCCACCCTCTCACGAAAACTTTAACTTCATTTATCTCAGAATGAATTTTTTCATGGTTTGTCAACTTTGAAGGGATTTGGGGCATTCTCACAATCTTTTGACTTTTATGTCCCTGAATAATAATTTTTATTTTAATGCACTTTTTTGTATTTTTTTATTTTATATACTGGGGAACATCCCATTGTATGATTTTATAACAGTATTAACACGATAAATAAGTTTTGGACGATGTTGGGGGTCCAAATACCAGGAAAACTCCTATACCGTCCCGTGTCTCTGATGCTGATTTTTAAGTTTGGAGCTGTCTGTATAAAATTGTCTCAATAAAAGTAATTCGATGTAATTTTTTTCCGAAACTGGGACAATTGTTTTACATAAATATGCAGCAAAAAATTAACCTGCACACATTTTTATGTTTGATATTATTTTTTGAACTCTGTCCCTGGATTTTTCATCCTTACCGTCCCTCTTGCTAAACTTATACAGAAAATCACTTCAGATGCAGCCACAGAATTTTTTTCAAGTTTTTTCTCATGCAAAAATATTCTAAAGAAATAATGTCTAAAATTCTTTGACAGGAAATTTACTGTAGAATTTAAATCAGCATTCAAATGTCAATTTCAAGATCGTGGCTTTATTGGTAATTTTACCGTCCCCAAGGTTTATTCCTGCACTTTTCGAGGTAAATTAAAAAAATAATAATAATTTAGTCCAATGTCAACAACTGTTTCTAAAACTCAATGAACATTGTGGCTATCACTTAGTTTTAACATGATTTTTCTTAAAATAGGTGATAATTTTCCTTACCGATCCATCCTTATCGCCCCCTTTTTTCCCATTTCGTCCGTTTTTCTTATCCCGTCTCCTTTTTTTTTCCTTACCGTCCCTTCTTTAACACCCCTTTAAGACAATGTTATGCAAAAATTCTCTATTAAATGTACTACATTTTCGTTATTTTTTATTTGTATGTCCTGTGGGTACTATGCAAATTCATTATAAGTAAAAATTTAGAAGAAAATAAAAAGTTATAGCGGTAAAAATGGTAAGGAAAATTAAACTCGCCAGTTTAACTTAAACCTCAGTTAAATAAAAAAAGTTTCGCTGCTGACCATTTTTTCTTTATTTTGAATCATTAAGGCATTCTTCTATCAGATTAAAAAGTTATTTTAGCAAGTTTAATTTCACCAGATTCTTATTTCCGAAAGTCAAAAGATTGTGAGAATGCCCCATATACGTCCATCTGGTATATATTCCCTTTCTGATATCCGGATATATACAGAGAAGGGTTCAGAGAAGGGAAGCATATGTTTGTAAATTTCAACAGAGTTTCTTTATTAAATTTCTAATAAATTGCCTTCAGAATTTTTTATACTGAGTGACAATTGTGAAATTATGCTAATTAATGCAAAAGTCACTCATGCAAAATTTAATTTTTTCAATTTAAATTTTTTTAAACTTTATAATTAATATTTTAAATAATCCTCAAAACAAATTAAAATTACACATTTTCGGTACACAGCAGCGCAAAAATTATGAAAATTCGGCAAGTATAATTCAAGAGGTTTATCAAAAATTAAATCAGTTTAAAATAAAAAATTTGAATTTTTTTTAAATGTTTTAAAGATTTTAGTATTATAACACATGCAATATGTTATATATGTATATGCACATATTTCACAAAAAAATTCCTTCGAAAATATCTACAAAAAGTATATATATATATATACTAGCTGAGTACCCGCGCTTCGCTACGGTAAATTCTCCCTCTTTCATAACATCTTATTTTGGTTGATTGCCTGTTTTTTTTTTACTATTTCTCAGTCAGAAATTTTAATTTTGCACCTTTTTTTATTTAAGTCAACCTAGTTTTTATGTGTAAAGATGGATTTTTGCAATCACTAATTGATTTTTAACTCACTTCTTGGTATGTTAAAATTATAAACATTATATTTACAGGTGTGTTTATAGGTCAATAATGACAATGCAACTCTTTAATATTAGAAAAAATAATTATAAATTAATACATTAATTTTAAGGCATTTTACTGTTAGCCTATCTCAGGTGATAACTCACCAAATATTTTCTGTACCTCGTACAATTTTATGCGAGTTGGAACAACAATAGATTTAATTACGCGCCAATGAACACTCGCCAAATATGCCAAATGATTAAAACTGCAACAATGAAACATTTTAAAATAAAGAATACTGAAAATAAATTATAAATGAAGAATGTAATATTTTTAAAAATATATATTTTTATCAATTATTAATTAATTAATTTAGGATTATATGCTAAGTAATACATTTATAAATCCTAAAAAAGATTACATAATGTTTCATTTTTTCTTTCTTGCTGTCTTTACTTTAAAAAGAAACAGAGTAAAAATTATGTATCATTTAATAAATTCATTTGCTTGCGTTTTTTTACCAAGCATCAGAAAAAGCAGTGAATTAGTCATAATCGTGTTCTAAGCCCACGCTAGATTAATGTACCGTAACGGAAATAAATAAATAAAAAAAAAAAAAACATGAATTTCGGTCAAAAAATTGGGTGTGATTTTTAATATAAACATTGAATAGTTATAAAACAGTTTTAAAACAACCATTGTTTTCTTATTATTTTGACTTCTATGTTTATCTCTTTTTGTATCTTAATTTTCTATTCATTGAACAGCATTTAATGCATATCCATACCTATAGGGAGGGGGGGTACCATAGGGGGATCCTGTTCTGTCGCCAAATGCCGCCAAGTTTGTCGCTACATTGAGATATATCGCCACAAGTGACGCCAACTTATCGACATCTCTAATATTTCGTCAAATTCCCACAGACTTCCATTGTAAACCAATACGGTTTACTTGTTTACAGAAAATCAACAAATTGAGATATTTTAATGCAACAAAAACTAATATTAGCTTAAGGGATTCTGTTAATTATATTTAAGGGAGCTCAACGTTCCAGTAAATTAAATTATGAATAAAAGTAACACGATACAATGCTTAGCATGCTTTCCCAAACATAAATTTAAAGGAGACCAAACTGGTCGCCAAGGGCGGCTAGTTTCCAAGATTACAATTGTTAATTTCTTAAAAAATATACGTTACTATAGCAATGGATAGTGCGTGCGGAAAAAAACTGCTTGCGGGTGTACATTTCGTCACACTATATTATAACAATGAAAAAAAAAAAAAAACTCTTGTTTTATCGACATCATTAATTCATTAATACCTTTTGCTCATTTCATTTAAAATACACACATTTAAAATATATGTATAACTAATTTCATTTAAAATTATGAAAAGAAAAAATAATAATAAGAAAAAATACCTTAAACCAAAAAATTTTATTTCAACATCAAAGAGTATTTTGTAATTTACGCAGGCGAAATATAAATAATGTCATTGTCTATAAAATGAAATGAAACATTTGAAAAAAAAAAATAATTTTGTTGATAAAAAAATGAGCATTTAAAAAATGTAACCTTTGAAAATTACATGCTTTAACACACCAGTTTTTTAAACCACTAAAAATAAGTACTTAAAATAAAAGCATAAATAAATATTTTGCAAGTAATAGAATATAGTGAATTTAAACTGCGGTCTTCAAATTGTAAATATCTTTTACTACTACAGCATGGTGTACGTAATACGTATTTCTCACACTACAGTAAACATTTCATTCTTTGAAGGAAGCCATTCATGATTTTTTGAACGAACATTTTTATATGTATAATTTCCAACTTCTAAAATAATTTTATTGTAGCTTTCTCCTCATCAGATAACTGCCAAATAGTAAAATCTATATCAGTATCAGTAATAAATAAGTTATAATTAATAATAAATGTTTAATATTCAAAAAATAACAAATTAAAAAGTTTTACGGGATTACGATGGAATAATACTCATAAAAAATATTCACGTTCAATAGATAGCAAGTGTTAATATTTGGCACAGTTTGCAGTAAAAATCGTTTGCACAGTTAGGTTGAAATAAATGGCGCGATATCATACATCTTGGCATGTTGGTAAAACGAAAAAGTACAACAGTTTTTTTTTTCTTTTTTATAGTTTTAGTTTTTGAGGCGTTTGTATTTTTTTTCCCTAACTGACATAGTTCTTTTAATTATTAAACCAAAATAATTGATAAAAAAAATATTCCATTTGAATTTATTCTCTTGCTATAGTAACAGAATAAAGAAAATGAGTTTTTAGAAATTATAACTTGAAAATTTGAGGTTTTGGTGCCAAAGTTAGTGCCAAATTAGAAAAATATGAAATATCTCATGAACTATTAGACTTAAAAGAATTTGGTTAGTACCATTCGATTCAGCATACAAAAATACACTAATATATGTTATCAATTGAAAGATAACTATAAAATCAGATTTTTAAGGAATTTTTTAAAAGTTCGTTCTATTTTTTAGCCCCCTTAGGGGTGGAGTTTTAGAAAATCCTTTCTTAGCGGCACTCTATGCCATATGAAGTATTTTTACACAAAATTTCAAGATTTTAGGTTCAGTAGTTTGGGCTGCGCGTTGATTAATACAAAATCCAGACTTTCTTTTATATATATAGATGATTTTGTGTCCCGTACCCCTTTAACGTGTTAAAAGCCAAATGTGTTGTAATAAACAAATATTAGTGCATTAAAGAAAGAAACTATCTCTTGAAACAGTTTTTATAGGAATAACTTGTTGCTTAGTTTATTTAAATATTGTTTCAATGAGCCGAAACGCAATCGAAAAAAAGAAAAAGTAGTTAATCGCAGTTAATGTACATATGCACAATTTGTTCACTAATTTTTAAAACGAAAAAAAAAGAAGGTAGATTTTTATTATCGCATTCTCGATGTAACTTCACAACAATGATCAAAATGGTAAAAAATGTAATTACAAAGATGGCCAAAAATGTGAATTCTTTATGTCATCACATAATTACTCTCAATGGACACTTATTTGTTGACTGAATTGAAAAGTTCACTGTAAAAATTTGTGATTCTTGCTGCACTTTCTGATGTAATTTTTAAGCACCGACGCTGTGAAATCGACTTCAAGCAAAAAGTAATGTGAAAATCGAATTATTTTTGTCGCGTGCACGACACACTAAATAGCAACGCGTGTTTACTCAGACTTGAGAAAATTTACAGCATTCTTCAAGAGAAGCAGCTTGTAAATTTTAGAGCAACTGTGTTAGGAGCCGGTGTGCAGCCCGTTTTGTCGTAAAATAGAGGTGTTTTTTTACAGTGTTTGATGTAAGCGATTTTTTGTCGATTGTATCTCGTCACAAAGCGATACATATCCACACTGTAAAAAATTTTCAGAAACGTTTCTGAAAGTAACAGAGACCTCTGCTGCACGATACTAACGGAAAGGTTTCTGATTCGAGCAGGAAAATGTTTCGGCTATAATACGGAACCTTTCCGATTCGTAATGAAAACTTTCTGAATACATCGGAAACGTTTCATTACGGATCGAAAAGGTTTCTGAATACATATGAAATCTTTCTGGAGACGAGGAAATGTTTCTGAATATATAGGTAACCTTTCATTACAAATCAGAAAGGTTTCTGAATATATATGAAACCTTTCTGAAGACTAGGATTATTTTAAAATTCATATAAAAAAGCACAAATAAGTGTACTAAAATTACTTGCATGTGCATACATATAATAATAAAATTATTTAAAATTCATTAGAAATATCTTAAAAATACATTTAAAATTTTTTTATGGTTTTTAATGTATTTTTAAGATAACGTCTAATATATTTTAAATAATTTTATATTATATGTAATGCACCTGCAAGTAGTTTTAGTACATATATTTGTGCTTTTTTATATGAATTTTAATTATTTACTCAAGGTGAATTTAACACTAGTATTTTAACTTTCATTTATTGAAGATTATTTTGTGAAAGGGGCTTAGTTTAGTGAAATGGATTTTGTGAAGAAGCCAGTTTTATTAAATGAAATTTTATGAAGGAGTCTTAAATGGAAGTTCGTTTATGAATCATCTTTTTTTCTGAGGTTTGTTTTAAATTATTTATTTATTTATTTTTAATTATCTGCTTCGTTTTATTCTGAAAAAAAGATCAATATTATTATACTTTTTTTCAGAATCTAGATAAAATTTATTGCGTTTTAACACTTTGCAGTGATACTTTTTTTAACCATGCGGATTAATAGGTAACATTAAAGTTGCTGAACTGTATTATTATTGAAATGGAAAGATAAATTCTTTCGAAAAGTGTTTTATTTTTATTTTTTAATCATATATAGCATTATTTTTACTTGTTATTTTAGTTCTTTATTAGCGTTTCTTTGTTGCACAGAAATTTTAATGCGTAACATCGTATTATTATTATTATTTGTGCATGCAAATAAGGTATGATTGCAATTGGTGTTAATGTTGACTCAATATCGTATTATGCTTTTGACAGCATAATTTTAATAAATTACAATGCCTTATAACTTAAATCAAGAAATTTTGTACTACATGTACTATGCATATGCATATTTTCAGAAAACAAGGTGATGGTTAATAATATAGAAATTTTCAAATTTGTTTTTTGTAAAGGGTAAAAGTTAAATAACAACAATAGTATCTTTTTTTTTTCCCCTCAATTCGGTCTTGCAAAATCAGAAGAAAACATTTTTCGTTTCAAGCAAGAACAGACGTAACAGAATATGGTAACATTATCCCATATATTTATAATGCATAGATCGTAACTTAATTTATATAGTATAACAAAAATATATTGAAATGTATAATTAGAGGTAAAATATTATTACATTAAAAAATATACATATAGTTGAATTATTGATATCTGTATTGTATTATGTGTTGCTATTGACATATAAACGCTGTTACGAATTTTTGAAAGCTCTTTAGGAAACAACAAAACAAATGAATCAATTTTAATAACTATAGTGATTTATAAAAATAAATACTATAATTGTAAAAATATTTTACTGTTTATTTTTACTCACAATACTGTACTTTTTACATAAAAACAATCAATAATAAAGAAGTAAAATGTCAATAAAGCCTTCAGCTTGTTTGATAAAAATATTGTACTTTTTTTTTTTTTTTTAAGTTATAACGCATTTAATAATTTGTTAAGATTATGCTGTGACAAGGAGAATACGATATTGAGTCAACATTGACACCAATTGCAATAACATCTTATTTATATGCACACATATTATATATTAGTATAAAGAAACAGAAACAAGGTGTGATATATTAAAAAACAAATAGATTATTAATCTCTTTCCGTGTATTGTAACAAAGAAAGCTAATAAAGAAGTAAGTAATAATAAAGAATAGTAAGTAAAAATAATACTGTAGATGATAAAGAAAAAAAAAAAAAAAAAAAAAAAAACACTTACCCAGATCGTTCCATCTCCAATAATAAATTTTCAAAGCTTTATAAATGTCCATTGATACTATCCGAGGTTAACATAACTTGCATAATATTAAAACACAATAAAAAATATCCACACACACAGAAAAATGTTATAATATTGGTTGTTTTTGTTTTTTAAATAAAAGCGAATTGAAATGCCCACGTGGTTCCCTAACGCCGCCATACTCATACCATAGAGAACTCATACAAACCACGAATTGACTTTCGGCATTTCCGTTTTCAGGGCACGGAGAAATATTTGAGAAATACTGAGTGCGCATGCGTACAGGCAATCAGCGAAAGAAACCCAAACATTAGGAAAGGTTTCGGGTTGTATCGGGAAATGAAAATAGCTCTCACATATCCGATAGGATCAGAAATGTTCCTTTTAGAATACTAAACGTTCCAACTATTTTTTACAGTGCACCTGAGGTCGAATTACACACGAATAATTTATTATGTCACTTAAGAACAATCATGCAATAAAGTTACACATCCTTCGCTGCAAAATCATATTTTAGTCACATCTTGCAGAGATATTACGCTGCAAAGTCGAATAATGTTAGCTACCGAATAAAGTCAACTTATTTAGTTATAAAGGCCGATGGCTCACTCAAATCACAGTGTATATTTTCATTTATAACGTTAGGATAAATGAAAAGCTTTAACGAATTTTCTTCGAAAACAGTTATAGGAGATATGAAAATCTCGTCAGATAAGCTGGAAGTGGCCATAATTTTCTAACATACAAATACAGAACTAGTGCTACATTTTAAGACTATACGTGACAATGCATATGATATCACTGAACAATTTCTGTATTCTCCAGTCTCTCCTTTGACCTTATTGCATTTCACAAGTAAAAATTCATGTTTATTAAAAAGTTCATTAAAATATAGGTAATATTCCGTGAGAGTGCTATTTTTCTGATCTGGGTGTGTTACCATGGAGATTTTTAGCTACATTTCTATGAAAGGGACTTTAATGCACTTAATAAATAAATCACATACAAAAAAATTTAAACGATATTTAGCTCTCTCGCTCGCCTAAGTCTCAAATAAGGCTTCTAATTTAAATAATAAAATCAGTGGTTTCAATACATCTTCCGACAAACTTTGTGTGACTAATCTTAAGGTATGTGCTTACGTTCGGAGCGCTTTTGAAAAAAATCTGCAATACTGAATAAATACACATATTTTCAGCGGAATTGTAATACAGCAATATGAAAAAACCTAAGATTCTAACAAAACCTTCATTTCCTTTTCAAAAAAAAGAGGCGGGGGTTGTCTCTTTTTTAGCAAAATTCCATGCTTATACCAGACTGTCGACACTCAGTTCAACTAAATATATTTCAATTTCCTTTGTACAACATAATACACTGATTAGCAAAAATTAAGGTCGAGATTGTTTTTCGAATGTAAGGTCGTGAAGAAGTTTTCCACGTTCACCGAAATCATACCATAAGATCTCCAAGATGCGAAAATATGGAAGAAGTCATCAAAAGAATATACAGGGTGTCCGGTCACAACGGTGTCCAATGGTTAATTCCTAAACCGTTAGTCGTAGACATATAGTTCCAATTAAAAAAATGTTTTAAATGAGGTAAAGAAATATTTTAAAAGCGATTTGGGTCAATAAAAACATTTTTTTTTTTAAATTACGAAATTTAAATTTTTATACGGTCTATCGGTCCTATAAGTTATATTTAGTAAAATTTCCCTATTACACTGACAAGTAAGAAAAAAAAAGTCCCATTCATATAACACTAAAATTGCGCGAGTTATGAAACTTTAAAAATGCATGACTTATGCCACGTTTCTGCTCTGAAAACAAATGAGTCGGGCTTGGCTTTGAGGAGTCACATACCAAGTGCTTAAAGTATTCGAAGATCTTATTTCATGTGTATCTGCGCTTTGAAAAAAATCGTACAAGTATTACGATTAAGTTAACATCTATTAAGTTTCAGATTGGCTAAAATAACATATGTTTTATTTTATCAGGATTTGAGACTGTTTCTTTTATGATTTCTTTTAACAAAAATTACGTTATTTTTATAAGTTTTTATATTACTTCAACGATCGTATGTATGTTTTTCCAGTTCAAAATTTGTACTCGAACTTTGTCTCACTTTCAGATATCCGATCGAGATTACATTTTACATACTGGCGCAAATTCGATAACGATCTAATATTATTATGATTTTCGTTGGTTACCTTTTATACTTATTTTACAGGATAACACAAAAAATTTCGGATCGATTACCGCCAAAAAGTTTAAGAAAAAGTTTTAGATTAGATAATACAAGACTGCGATTGTTGGGTTTTTTAACACTGATTTTTTAACTCTATTTTTTAGCACTGAATCCGAGAATTACCTTAATTTTTAACCATCATGGAAAGATATTTCGCAAATCATAAATTGTCGAATTTAAAGAATAAAAAAAATTGGATACTATAAAGTAGAGGAGATGGTTGTGTTTTTTAACTTTTGATAATTGATTTTTACGTACTTTTTAGCACTGAATCTGAAAATGACCTTCATTTTTAACCATCACGTTATAATTTTTTTGCAAATCGTAAATGTGTAAGTTAAAATATAGCGAAAATCTCATTCTATAAAACACATGTATTTTTTTTTTAATTCAATAATTTATTCTATATTTTTGCTTATCCTGGGATTCTTACAGCTAAACAGCTGAGTGACCCAATCAGATGGGGGGGGGGATTAAATTTTAACTTTGAAATTTGCAATTTGCGAAAAATCCTTATGTGATGGTTAAAAATGAAGGTCAATTTCGGATTCAGCGGTACAGAATACATAAGAATCAATTATCAAAAGCTAAAAAACATGACATAACTCAACTTTTGCAGGCTAGTGTAAACCAATAATATTTTAAAATACGTATCATTTTGTAAAGAATTGAGGCTGTTAATTTAGCATCATTTTATTTAACAAAAATTCTGTTTTTTTTCTTTCTTCTTAAATGTTTATTACAAATTGTATATTTTGCATTAATATGTCAGAATGACTAAAGATTTCAAATTTATTACTCTCAACCATTTTTAATATATCTAACAAAATTATATTTCGACTAAATTTGTGTATGACCTCCACTCTGCGGCAAAAAATATGCTCCAACTTTAAACAGCTATTACTCGGTCAATTTTAATCGTTGAATAACGGGACTTTTTTTTATTACTTGTCAGTGTAAAAGGAAAATTTTACTAAATATAACTTATAGGACCGGGGGACCGTATAAAAATTTTAAATTTCGTAATTTTAAAGAATGTTTTATTGACCCAAATCGCTTTTAAAATATTTCTTTACCTGATTTAAAACATTTTTGTAACTGGAACTTTATGTCTATGATTAACAGTTTAGGAATATGCCATTGGACACCTTTGAGACCGGACACCCTGTATAGTAGATAAATCAGTTGAACATTAAAAAATAAAAATAAAATTCAAGCAATATGATACTTAAACACCCTAAAAACTTAGATTGCGTTTAAATGAAATCGGAAAAAATCTTAGACTTTTCCTATTTTAACTTTTATTTTGCATGTATCTTATCATTTTATGTACAATCATTATAAACCTAGTACAAAATCTGCAATACAAATATATACAAATTAAAAATAGGATAAATCTAACATTTATTTCAATTTCATTTGAACGGAATCTAAGTTTTTAGGGTGCTTAAGATTGATATTGTTGGAATTTTATTTTTATTTTTTAATATTCAATTGGTTTAGCTTATTGGTTTAACTTGTTACAAAAATATGACATTAAATTTAGAACTAATTGAGTGAAATATCTTAATATCTATCCTTTCTCGGGCTTAAACAATGTCGGAAATAATTTTTTTTTAATTTGTTCTGTAAATTAGGCTTTTGTTTAACCCTTTATCTACTGAATTATGAACTCATGAAAATTTTATGTTCTAAAGCATTTTTCGTGAATTGTTTAATCTACATTAGAAGATTTACTTAATCATTTAATAAATTTTAGAAGGATTGAAGGACTTGGATGGATTAATTATTGAAGGATTTAGAAGGATTCATTAAATTTGAATTTATAGGGATTTTGTGGAATATTTATAGCCCCACTCAAATCTTTTATTTTATATATTTTTCTTAGTATTTTGTAGAATTAAGAAATTTACAAATGTAACGTTCTTACAATAGAAGTATAGAAATATTTTCGAATTGAAAAATTCACCCCCCCCCCCTCTCAACACCAAGAAAGCTGAAAGGATGGAAAGGTAAAAGAAATCATCCTTTTAAAAGTATTTTTCTTTTGTGTAACCCATAAGGCTTTTGGAACAAGATAAAGTAATGCATCTATAACTCATTATAAACTGTATTACAACTAACTGATGTATTAAATGAATTTTATAACAAGTTATTTTAATGGTACTTATAAGTACCGTCAGCAGACAAAGGGTTAATATGACTTACAGTGCTTTATACGATAAGCCATAATGTCAAAACCTGGCAATGCGCATGTGACAGGTAGTCGAAACGTCGAAGTGCAGCGTTCGGGTTGTATCGGCAAAAGTTTATAGGTTTAAAAAGTTAAATTATTACAGTTTTCTCTGTTTTATTTCAGGATTGAAAAAATACGTCATATGTCTGATGAAAATTAAGTGGAAGAAGTGTATAAAAAGCCCGAATTTCTGAAATGACAATGAGGGAAACTAGTGAAAGATATTGTGTACCCAAGAATATTGTGTACCAGGTGCCTCAATACCTCTTATCTCAAATCGCATGAATGAACCTCCAACAAAGCGATAGATAAATAACGTATATCAATTAAATTTAAAAAAATCAAAAAACTCGACTGCGTAAAAAGCGAACTAATTAATTATTCCTCATCAATGTGAAACTATTTTTTATATTACTTACCTATTTCTTTTATTTACTTGTATTGATGACTTTTAAGTTGTGTTTAATTGTTAGTTCCCATCTATAAACACTGTTTTGATGAGGACTATATGTATATGAAGGTTAAAGTTGCAGTAAAGCTACACACTTGCAGTAAAGTCCTACCTACACAACTTCCAGGTTGTGTAATATTTAAACGGAGCTCCTGACTGTAAAATAGTCAATGAAACATGGTCTTCATTTTGAAAGGCCTATCCAATGATATGCCACTCAATAGGGTGCGTAAAATTTTTTTTTTCGTCTACCGCTATATTTTATTTTACGGCCGCCATTTTTATTTTCTAAAAACATAAGCTAGCCTAGAACCATCGGGCGGTTAAGACGAATCGATAGAGACCTCATTCATTAAAGTCCATTCAGCCGCTGGGATGTTTCAAGGGTATAAAGAAATCGACATACCCAGATACACGTGAACCACATAACCCTCCTTGTCACTCGGGTAAAAACAGATAAAGAATAATTTTAAAAAAATCTCAGTGATAGGTCTAATCAGGCCTGAGCATTTTCTAATGAAAAACAGATTTTGATGTAGATTTCTAGTCTTCCAAGCACCTCAAGCACAAAGCGCCTAACACGAAAACGTCATGGAGAAAAAAATAAATTTTTAACCTCATCGCCGTTTATAAATCAACTTGAGAAGAAAAAAAAACAGAAAAACAAGAGAAAGAACAAATCTCAAAATCAAAGAGACGGTTAATGGCAGAAAATCGCCTTATAGCGTTGAAAAGAAATCTTAAATTTGAACAAGAAGTTATAGTGAAAAAGACAAAAGTAAATTACACAACATGACGTTTTTGAAGCACAACACCATGTCCGAAATAACCCCCCAGAGTTCAGAAAGTTCAAAATATAAGGTTTATAAAAAGTGGATCAAAACCCAATAAAGATTATTCTTTTTGAAGTATAGAAATAACACGTTACAGTTTTAATTAGAGTAGTAAATTTTCAAATTATAACCGTATTTTTTAAAAAAATCAAAATAACTTGAGCGTCCGATACTACCCAACGTGCAAAGCCATATAGCATATTTCACCAAATTAGTTATTGTAAAAGCTCTAAATTCCATTACAGTCCATCTCATTCAAAAATGCAACATCCCTAAGCATGGAAACTTTATTCGTGTTTTAGCTAAACTTTGCACTTTATTATATTTCAAAACATTTTAAGCAGACAAAGTATTTATAAATCTCTTGGATGCTGTAAAAATTTCTTAGCAGTTTACTACCAAAACAATGCGAGTTCTTCGAGAACTTTAAAATGAGTGTGGAAAAAGAATTCGAAACAATGTATAAACACACAGAGGAAAATACTACGAGGAAAATCTGTCTAAATCAGCCGTTTTCTTAAATATAATAGTGAATGGAATTGCCAGTTCCATATTTTCCAGATAACATTTTAAAAATTTGTTTAAAATAATAATGTAGTTTAAGTTACATTTTGCATCTATTTCATCCTTATTTTACTTTCATTCAAACAAACGCATATTTTTATTTATTAGATACTTGCAATTTTTGTACACTGTATAGATATCGTTTTACGTGTAAAGAACTGAAGTGCAGAAGATGAAAAACTCATCTATTTAAATTGTATTATTGAAATATTATACAAAAAGATCCTAAAATTTTCCAAAGTTAAGCTATGTAAAATATTATTTTTAAAACAATGAATTATTATCCGTTTTTATATTTCTAGAACATAAACATTTTGAGATATTGGGATATTGTTAATAATATATTTATGAGAGTTGGGGTCCGCTAGGGACACCATGCTCTACAGACTTGGTTTCCTTGTCTGAGCAGCTCCTCTTAGGCAATCAAATTAAATCCAATATATTTATGAGTAGAAAGTTATAGATATTTATAGTAGAAAGTTACTTCATTATACATATATATGTAATTACACTATCTATAGCTCATGACTTCATTGTAGAGAGATTTTAATAAACAATGTTATTAATTAAGCAAACAATTATGATTTTTAATTTTAAATAAACGGTCAAGTGCGAGTATTACTCGCGCTCAGAGGGTTCCGCACAATAAATATATGAATTATTAACTGCATTATTATGAAAAATCGTTGCTAAAAAATGATAAGACTTTGTAAAAAAAATTACAATGTAGAGTTGGGTATAGCTGTATATACTACAAAAGTATGAATGGGTATACCATAACAGTTTAAAAAGATGTGAAGCCTAAATAATACCAAATATTGCTATTCTGTATAAGTCTTTTTTTTTATTTTACCGTAATCTTCCTATGATGAACTTAATTCGGTACTGACAATAAAAGTAGTTTATATTTAACCCCTTGTGCTCTGGCGCTGTTAGCGGATGTACCGGGTGAGCAAAAAGTCCGTATAAACTTTAAAAAATCATAAAAACCGAAAAAATAACCGAAACAAAAAGATGTTTGCAGGATTAGCATCTATAGGTCACGGGAATTCTTTATAGACAGAAATAAACAATAACTCAAAAAACAGCCGACAGATGGCGCTGGTTTGTGCGATTTTGGTGGAAATATGCATATGAAATGGTTTTAAGAATTTGTGCTCCTAATCCAGAAATAGTTCACCGTTGTGAGCCGTGTACTTGATCAAGAATGTTTAGTATGAAGGATAAAGCTTTGTTGGTGAAGTTATTTAACGGGAACTAGTTCTGGATTAGGAGCGCAAGTTCTTATAACCATTTCATTTGAATATTTCCACCAAAATCGCACGAACCAGCGCCATCTGTCGGCTGTTTTTTTGAGTTATTTTTTATTTCTGTCTTAAAAAAATTCCCGTGAACTATAGATGCTAATACTGCAAACAATTTTTTATTTCGGTTATTTTTTGCGGTTTTTATGATTTTTTAAAGTTTATACGGATTTTTTGCTCACCCGGTATGTCACTAGTCACCAGTGTTGCCGCATCTTTCAGAATTTTTTTTTTTTTTTAACTTTTGAATTCACACCATAAAAATTTAATTGGTAATTTTGTTTGACTTTATTTCTGGAAAATCAATCATCTTGTAAAGCAAAAATAATAGATAAAACTTTGTGGTGAGAATTTGTAATTTGTAATTAAATAATCAGCCATATTGTATCATTGTCGGGAATGGCCAAAATATCATGACGTACATCATAGAGCGCAAGCAGTTAAACTTTATTTGGCATTTCATAAAACTAAATTTAGCATAGTAATAATCTTTTCTTTTTAAAGTGTAGCTAAACCAAAACACTTGTTCAGAGTCCAAGCTTGGCATTGTGCTAAGAGTGTGCTTCGAAAGGAGGTCACAAAGTTTCAACGCCGCATTGGTTTAAAGACACGGGACTTTTAAAGACATGGGAGGCGTATTCAAAGATCCACTCAATGCAAACTAGTCATGAATCCCATAGTGTTTCTGTGATTAATTCTAATTAAATTAACCTGTTTTTAACAATTTTACGTGTATTGATTTTATACTACTACTGGGCATTACATTACACCAATATATCATTAAAATTTGCTATATGGGCTTTAAAAGCCAATGGTACATAGCGTACGCTGCCCCTGTCATTATGCGTGTCCAAACCGTCCGCGTCTTTAAAGGTTAAATGTCGATTAATTAAAGACAATTTTTTTTCGAAAATCATTATCAACAATGCTTTTATACTTCTGCTACGATAGGTATCTCCAGCGCTCCTCAATCGTTTGCTGTAAATATTGTAGCTGATGCAACATTTTAAATTTAAACAAAAGCATTATAATTAAACTTATTTAAAGAAAATCCCAACGATGTGAACATTTTTCATCCTTTAATTCAAACTTTTGCCGCTTTATTATATTTTAAATCAGCGCTGCAAATAAAATATTTCATATTGGGCTAAATGTAGAACATTATTAAAGACAGTTTACGGTTAAAATTTTAACAAAATCTCGAATAAGTTATAAGTATTTTCTATACAATTACAATATTCTTTATGTATTTGCAATGAATTCAGTCCATGACTGACAAAGTATTGGCGTCACATTATACATGTTTCTTATCTATAGCTAATAGGTTAAAAAATACCCATTTATTTAGAAAATAATATTTTACTTATAACAACCAAATCATTTTTGTAGATTCAAATAGAAAAAACGAAACAAAATGTTTTTGTAAATAAAATAATGTACCTTATTTGTGCAGCATTTCCTTCTAAAAATTTTTACTGGTAGTGTAAATACCCGTCCTATTACGGTGAGTATAAATCATGGTTTTCAGTTAAAATTTGAAATAACTGGTAAAAATGTTTATAAATAACAGTTAAACCTGGTTATGACGCTCAAGGTTAATACGCGATCCCGCTTATTATGCGGATTTTTTCCGATCCCTTGAATATGGCTCATAAGGCTAATGCAAAACATCACGTTTGATAGGCGAACGGTTATTACGTGATCCCTCTTAATACGCGGTAAATTTTTGGTCCTTTCAGAAAAAAAATCACGCTTAAGACGAGAATTCATTGATCAAGATGCGAATTCTTTCTTCTCAAGTGTTGCCAATTTTTAGGATTATTGTTATTGAGATAAAAAAAAAAACACTGTTTTCGAATAATATTATTTACTTTATTTAATAACTGATTAATTAACGTAAAAATTACTTATCGGAAATAGTGGTTTAACAAATAAAACAAAACCCCGCATTTCTACACGACAGATGTGATAAGGCAAATTAAGTTTGTTAGAAAATATACAGGGTGCAATATGTTATCTATCGCCGACCTTTAATTTCTCAACCGTTGGTCGTAGACATATAGTTCCAATTACAAAAGCGTTTCAAATGAGATAAATATTCATGTTGTGGCATTATTTAAAATAAAAAATCAATTTGATAAAAATTACGAAAAGTAACTTTTTATACCGTCCCCCAGTCCCTATAGTTATATTTAGTAAAAGTTTACACATATCATAACTGATATAACACAAAAAATTTGACATCTGTACTACAAAAATTAACACAGTTATTAAATTTCAAAGTTTGAGATTTTTGCACATGATTTTGTCTTTCATTGAGGGATCAGTTAAAAGATGAATTAAAATAATTCGAGATCAAAATCAGGGTGCAATTTCCTTTTTACGGCGAAACCTTTAGAACCGGTATCGCCAAATGGGAATCACTAAATAGGGTTATTTCATCTAAAAATGTGAGCTAACTTTTATGGGTTGAACAACATTTAAACGTACCGACGATACCGGCTAAAGGTGGTTTCGCCGTAAAAAGGACATTGCACCCCGATTATGATCTCGAATTACTTTAATTCATCTTTTAACTGATCCCTCAATGAAAGACAGAATCATGTGCAAAAATCTCAAACTTTGAAATTTAATAGCTGTGTCAATTTTTGTAGTACAGATGTCAAACATTTTGTGTTATATCTAATATGATATGTGTAAACTTTTACTAAACATAACTATAGGGACTGGGAGACCATATAAAAAGTTACTTTTCGTAATTTTTATAAAATTGATATTTTACTTTAAATAATGTCACAACATATAAATATTTACCTCATTTGAAACGTTTTTGTAATTGGAACGATATGTCTACGACCAACGGTTGAGAAATTAAAGGTCGGCGATAGATAACATATTGCAACCTGTATATTGTAAGTTTCATTGTTTATATGGATAAATAAATGCATTTAAATATACCTCTAAAAATTTAGGATGTTTTTATTCTTATGATTCAACATCAACGATTTCATATTCAGCGTATAACACGCACACGGAAAAATGAAGTGATTTTTTACAGTTAAAAGTGCGTGTTATACACCGAGATATACGGTATATTCTATATAACGAAGTTTATTCCACTATCGTGCGTGTACAACATTCAAACGGAGAGATTGCTGTTGTGATGGATGTATGAATTTAATTCAGTGGATTGTATGAAAATGAACTTATTTATTTAATCATTTGCATTTAAAAGAAGAAATGCTAAAAGACTTCGATACAATAAGAAGGGGGTTCCAGTTTCACGAAAATGTAACAGGTGAATTGTTCGGAAAGTTACAAAAGTGCGAACATTTTTATGATCGATGTATTTTTTATGAGAAACCTGTACAAAGTTATATTACAGACACTTTTTTAAAGTTAAGGATTTGGAACACTACGCTTCAGTTTTTGTTTACCTTTCTTTTTTATCTTTTTTTTTAGACAATATTGTAACTAAATTTTTCTCATATGTTTAAATTGCATAAAAAAAGTTACTGCCGAAATTAATTACATTTTTCCAATATTTTCATCTTATGTGTATTTTTCCTTTTATGCATTTGCATGCGTATTTACCCGACTCCTAAGAAGGGTTATGTGTTTCACGCGTATCTGAGTACGTGGATTTCTTTATACCCTCGAAACATCCCAACAGCTGGACGGATTTTAATGAATGAGATCTCTATCGATTCGTCTTAACCGCCCTATGGTTATAGGTTAGGCTTTGTTTTTTATAAATTCAAAATGGCGGTAGACACGAAATTTTTTTTTTACCTACCCTATTGAGTGGCATATCATTGGATAGGTCTTCCAAATGAAGACTATGTTTCATTGACTATTTTACAGTCAAAAACTCCGTTTAAATATTACACAACCTGAAAGTTGTCTAGGTAGGATCTCTAACTTTACTGCTACTCTAACCTTCATAGACATCTATAGGCCTCATCAAAACAGTGTTTATAGATAGTAACTAACAATTAAACAGAACTTAAAAATCATCAATACAGGTAAATAAAAAAATAGGTAAGTAATACCAAAAATAGTTTCACATTGATGAGAAATAATTAATTAGTTCGCTTTTTACGAAGTCGGGTTTTTTGATTTTTAAATTTAATTTTTACTTGTTCATGTTATGCATTTGCATGCGTATTTTATTATACAAATTTCATGAATTTCAGTTTATTTCAATTTAAAGAATTTTCTTTATAAAGAAGTGTTTAAGTGTAAGGATGATGCATCGTTAAATAGAAGTTTCACTATAATTATTTACGCTATTCCTTCGATGTTATTTCGATATGTATCGAATGTTTTAAATAGAAAATTTCCTTTGAGGAATTCCACCCTAACAAATCTACATCGCACTGCATTTTAAAATAAAGTGAAAAGACTTTCTTCAAAAATAAATAAATGCACAGAGAATGTAAGATAGCATTCAAATTTCGAACGCAGCCTTTTTCTTATATATGTCAGTGAATGGAATTGCCAATTCAATGTTTTCCAGATAACATCATAAAAGTTTGTTTAAAATAAGAACGCATTTGCATTTATATTTTATATCTGCTCTATCCACATTTTTATCTTCTTTCTATCAAACATATTTTTCTTAATACATACTTTCAATATTTGTACAGTTTGTAAATAACTCTCATGTCCACCACGAACTTAGATATGCAGTGAACTGAAAATGAAAACACATTTGTTGAAATTGTAAAGTTGATATGTTATACAATAGTAAGCCATATAATTTTACAGCATTTAACTAAACGTAAAATAATATTTTCAAAATAATGCAGTATATATATTTACTTTTTCTTATTTCAGGAAGATAAACGTTTTAAGGATCTGTTACTATTTTATTTATGAATGAAAATATAGTGACAAAACTGTATTATATAGATTATATTATTTCACTAGATGAAAATTGTGATTTTTGAATAAACAAAGCTATAGACACAGAAAAAAAAAATATTGCGATTTTTCTTGCAATTTATGTTGTAATCTTTCAAGCACCGATGCAGTGAAATCGAATTCAAGTACCGGTGCTGTAAAATCGAACTTAACCAACAAGTGAAGTAAAAATCAAAGTTTTCTGTCATGTGCACAACGTAGAAAAAAGCAACGCTACTTTCGCCAGACTAGAAATTTTTCAGCACTCTGAAAGTCAGCAACGTGAAAAATTTAAGTCAACTGTGTTAGTAGCCAGGGTGCCAGCATCTTTTGTTGTAAAATACAGTGATTTTTCCTGCATTTTACGTTGTATTTTTCCAAGCATCTCTTCTGTGAAAGCTAATTCAAGTACCAAATGAAGTAAAAATCCACTTTTTCTGTCATGTGTACAACGCAGCGAATAGCAACGCTGCTTTCCCCAGACATGAAATTTTATAGCACTCTTAAAGACAACAACATGGAAAATTTAAGGCAACTGTGTTAGTAGCCGCGGTGCCAGCATCTTTTGTTGTAAAATACAGCGATTTTCCCTGCACTTTATGCTGTATTTTTCCAAGCATCGATGCTGTGAAAACAAATTCAAGCAAAAAATGAAGTAAGAATTGACTTTTTCTGTCACGTGCACCACTCAGCCAATAGTAACGTGACTTTCCGCAGATTTGAGAAATTTTACAGGAACTCGTAAAGACAGCAACCTGGAAATTTTACTGCAACTATGTTGGCATCCGGGCTGCCAGCACCTTTTCAGTAAAATACAAAAAAAAAATTACTGTGTTTTAAACAAAAAAATACGTATGCTAATTTATCTTATAATCTTTCAAGCACCAATGCTCTGAAATCGAATTCAAGTACCGGGGCTGTAAAATTGAACACAAGCAACAAATGAAGTAAAAATCGAATTTATTATGTCATGTGCACAACGTAGCAAATAGCAACGCTACTTTCCCCAATCGAATTCAAGTATGTTGGCATCCAGGGTGCCAGCACTATGCTAATTTATGTTATAATCTTTCAAGCACCAATGCTCTGAAATCGAATTCAAGTACTGGGACTGTAAAATTGAACACAAGCAACAAGTGAAGTAAAAATCGAATTTATTATGTCATGTGCACAACGTAGCAAATAGCAACGCTACTTTCCCCAGACATGAAATTTTATAGCACTCTTAAAGACAGCAACGTGGGAAATTTAAGGCAACTGTGTTAGTAGCCGTGGTGCCAGCATCTTTTGTTGTAAAATACAGCGATTTTCCCTGCACTTTATGCTGTATTTTTCCAAGCATCGATGCTGTGAAAACAAATTCAAGCAAAAAATGAAGTAAAAATTGACTTTTTCTGTCACGTGCACCACTCAGCCAATAGTAACGTGACTTTCCGCAGATTTGAGAAATTTTACAAGAACTCGTAAAGACAGCAAACTGGAAATTTTACTGCAACTATGTTGGCATCCGGGCTGCCAGCAGCTTTTCAGTAAAATACAAAAAAAAAAAAAAATTACTGTGTTTTAAACAAAAAAATCCGTATGCTAATTTTATAAAAATGGATTAATTATTAAGAAAAAGGAGGAAAGAACAGAATTTTGAATAAATCTTATACAGAAAAATCTCTTGCAGTGTGCATAAATAAAATGATGTATTCTCCATTTAAAAAAAGAAATGCGTAAAATTCCTAACTAAAGAAGTTTCCGAAAAGACTTTGTTATTAATTCACCATTTTCAGGGAAAGGTTTGTAGTGTATTTCACAATACCTTTTTTATTTTAAAACTTCAAATTCCCTTTGCGCCTGAATCCTGTAAACTTATGCAACATGCTAAATTTAAACGAAGCCATTATACTCCACCTTTTTCAAAAATACAAAATATTCAATCATGTAAAGGCTCTTCGCCTTTTATTCAATATTTTACAACTTTATTATATTTAAAAGCAGTCTAGGCAAACAAAGTATTTATAAATGTCATGGATGTTTTGAATGTAAATTTATCCTTGAAGATTAACCCCAAACTAATACGAGTCCGTCTGGAATATTCAAATGTGAATGAAGAGAGTTCTCGAAGAAATAAATAAATTCAAAGAGATTGATGCTGGGAAAATTTAAAATTTCTGACACAGCCGTTTTCCTAAATAGGTCTGTAAATGAAATTGTCAATTCAATATTTTATAGATAACATCGTAAACGTTTCGTAAAGTTTAGAAGGAGAATGTATTTGAATTTGTATTTTATATCTACTTGATTCATTTTTATGTTCTTTCTCTCAAAGTTTTATACTAACCCATTAAAGACCAGCATGTTTTACAGGAATTTTATTCATTTCATGCCAATTTTTGTTTACTTTACTTTACTTTACATTACTTTACTTTGTTACTTTTACTTTAGGAATAACCAAAATGTGTTAATTAAATTAGGCAAATTTTACTTTTCACTTTGACTGGTGTAAAACTAAATAAATAAATAAAAAATCACAAATATAATGTTGCGAAAACGCAACGTCAGTCATTAATGGGTTAATTCAATATAAACGATAGATATAAATCAAAACTTCAAAATACTCAATAATTGCTATATGTGATAAACATAAATTTTAAAACGGCAAAATACATTTATTTATTTACATTTCGACATGTTTCATTGCATCATACGGTAACATTCTCAAGAAAATAAAATGTTAAAAATATTTTCGCAAACGTTCAAATTGAAAATCTAGTAAACAAAAACAAAAATCACGTGCACACAAGCCTAATGAAATTAACTGCAATATTAACTAGTTGGATGTGCCAATCCCAAAACTTTCTTCTATCTTATACATCTTAATATTTCAAAACCTAGTTACACATGTTAATACTTCAATATTATTAGTCCAATACTATACCAACTTTGATTTTCATCTTAAATTTCTGCTCAAGTCAATTAAACGGACTAAAAACGAGTTAATCTATATCATGATATTTGTTAAAATTATTAATTTTTCCTTATTCTGTTGTTATCAGCTGTTTGCGAATAGCCGGCTAAGCAGGAAGCGAGTTCCCGCCGCTGCATGAGCCGCCGATGCACAATAGAACTACGAAAAATCAAGAAAAGTATACAAAAATCGCTAGCACGGAGCCCCTTTACCACGCAATATTTCCAAATTCAAGGAGGACCTGTTGGCCAAAGCCAAAAACAAGCACAAACATTTTGGTTCAATTGTATGCATAATTTTATACGCTGTTCGATGGTACAATAATGAAAATGGCACAGAGATCGTAATTATAGCGCCCCCTTCTTTCGGAATTTTTTCAAGTTCAGGGAGGACTTGCTTGCCATAGCCAGAAACATGCACAAAAAATTTGGTTCAATTATATGGATAACTTCATACACTTTTCGATGGTACAATAATGAAAATGGTACAGACATCGCAATTATAGGGCCCCCTACCGGCAGAAGTTTTCCAAATTCAGGGAGGACCTTCGTGACATGACCAAAAATAAACACATAAAATTTGGTTCAATTCTATGCATAACTTCATACACTTTTCGACGGTACAATATTCAAAATGGCACAAAAATTGTACAAAAATTGCTATTACAGCGCCCTCTACGAGCGATTTTTTACAAATTAAGGGAGGACCTCCTTGCCATAGCCAAGAACTTACAAATTTTTTTTGGTTCAATTCTATGCGTAACTTCATACACTTTTCGATGGTACAATACTCAAAATGGCACAAAAATCACTATTATAGCGCTCCTTACCGGCGATTTTTTTTCCAAATTAAGGGAAAACTTGCTTGCCGTAGCCAAGAACTTAAAATAAAAATTTGGTTCAATTCTATGCATAACTTCATACACTTTTCGATGGTACAATATTCAAAATCGCACAAAAATCGCATTTACAGCGCCCCCTACCGGCGATTTTTTTCCAAATTCAGGGAGGACCTGCTTGTCATATCCAAAAACTTAAAATAAAAATTTGGTTCAATTCTATGCATAACTCCATACACTTTTGGATGGTACAATATTCAAAATCGCACAAAAATTGTTATATCAGCGCCCCCTACCGGCGAATCTTTTCCAAATTCCGGGAGGACCTGCTTGCCATAGCCTAAAAGTTCTAATAAAATTTTTGTTTAATTCTATACATAACTTCATACACTTTTTGATGGTACAATGGCGACAGACAGACGGACAGACGGACAGACGGACGGACAGACGGACGGACTGACAGACGGACAGACGGACGGACGGACAGACGGACACACAGACAGACAGACATTTTCTATAAACATGTTTTTTGGAATCTCTGACCCCTAAAACATGCAAATCCGTCGAAAACCGGAAGTCGAAAAAAATTTCGATTACAATACTTTCTTCTATTGAAGATAGAAGAAAGTAAAAATGTAAATTTGTGAACGTGAATTATTTTATATTGTTATTTCATTATCCTGAATAGCATTTCTTTCCAAATTTTAGGGACCTCCATGGAGGCTGCATCATTGCAAATATTTCCATTGTGTAAGAAGATCTCTATTGATTCTCTGATGGCAGATGGCAAATAATGTTTGTACCCGGATCATTTATAGTACAACGAAATGAGTAGGATATACAACATCGTAAGAAACAATGACTATAAAGAAAGCACAATAAATAAATTAATTAACAGCTTCAGGGATAAAAAGAAAGATAATTTCAAACTACAAAATTCCACGGTATCCTCTTTGCAATATTTTTCTGTTTTTTTTTTTTTTCGAAAGATTGAAATATAAACTCAATAAACACAATATTTCCATCGTTGCAAAACCATCCGCAAAATTAAAAAAACAAAATATTTAACACGTTGACGCCGGCACGGTGGGTCACACTCAACAGTTTCAGAGTTGTCAAGTCTCCAGCATTCTGCACACCACTTTTATTTTAGAGAAAATGTTGTTCCTTTAAATCGCCCAATTGTTCTAATTAAATAAAACAACATTTTCTGTATTAAAACACGGGTATCGAAAAAGCCGGAGACTTGGCAGCTCTGAGACAGTCGCGTGTGACCCTCCGCGCCGGCGTGAACGTGTTAAGAAAATTGACTCAATAGAACCAAATCAATTATCAGAGTATATGAAATACCTTTCACCAAAGAAGATGGAACAGTGCAATTTTATATAGGAATGACAAATAGAAAGCTCAAAAATAGGATCAAAGAACATATTACAGACATCAAATACAGCAGGGAAAATTCAACTCTGGACAGACTATATAACAGAGAACCTTTGAAAATCGATTTTAAAAAATAATAGAATAATTTATCCATCAAGATCTTATTTGCCATCCATCATTAGAGAAACAATAGAGATATCCTTACGCAATGGCAGCATTTGCAATGATTTAGCCTCCATGGAGATCCCTAAAATTTGCAAAGAAATGCTATTCAGGATAATGAAATAATCTCTCTGACCTAAAAAAATGTAACTACCGCTGTCAACACCGCCGCCGCCGGTTTTGGATTTTGTGTGACCGGAGGTCTTTCTTCGTTAATATTAAGAAAAATAATGCATACAAAAATATGAAAATCGGTGGTATTATACAGAAATGTTTGATAAACACGCTGATGCAGACAGTTTTCAAATCGACGAATTATTTTAAGAGATATTTAATGCTAAAGTGGGACAAAATCGTTCCACTAAAAAAGTTTTATAGGAGCAAAAACTATACATGGGAATTTAATCATTTTTAGATCATTTTATACGTTTGAAGTTCCCGGTGTGCAGACTGTACTTCTTTTTTTAATTTGACTTATTTTTTGAGGTTTTATTTCTATTTTAAATTCAAATTTTCAGCATTTCGAGATATATTTTTTACACATTTTAGAAAATGGTATTAATTTAAACTGTTGGCAACTGTATAAACAGCGCAAACAATAATGTTTGCTTCAAATTAAAAATTTATTTGCACGTGACTATTATACACAGAAAAAACATTTGGAAGTAGAATTAAATAATTATGCATAAAAAGTAGGAACTTATTAAACATTACGTCATAAAAACTATATTTACACGTGAATTTTAAATGAGAAAGGATATTGTAAAATCATAAATTCATTAACATGCGTTAGATATCTTAAATAGGAGAAATTACACCACATTTACGTCACAATACAGTTATTACACAAACAATATTGCAAAACAGCTTAAATTCAGAAATTGCGCTAGACATTTATTTGATATTATGAGAGGATCTTTTCAACTATTTGTGTTAGGACGGTGCAAATATTTTTTCATTTCTAACAAAAGTATTTTAATGTGAATATTAAAAAGAGAAAGAATAGTTTGGTCAAAATTACATCAGATTAAAAATAATTAATTTGTAATGTCTTATTTAAAAGAACTTTCTTTTCGCTTTGTTAAAAAAATACCGGGAGACAAAGACTCTGTTTACTTAATTCCTTTTATATTAGCTTATTTTGAAATGTTTAACTTATTTTACTTAATCAAATACGAAAACAGCGATTGTATCTTTGATAATACTTAGTTATCCCGTCGACCAAAAACCTATCATTCGCCAAACTCTAAGATTAAATGCCAATAATGGTTGATCGTGAATGTCACATTAACTTGACTTTAAGCAAGTTACATGTGTCTACGTCATCAAATTATTTTTATTTCGACGTTTTATTTGTATTTCTATTATTTTTACACTAATTTAGTTGTTCTTTCGTTATTTAAAATAAAAATTATGTCAATTTGTATAAATTGGCGAAATTGGTCGACGGGATAATAAAGTAGTACCGCAGAGGATTTGGCCTTAAAATTCTCCAATTAAAAAGAAATTAATATAAATCCGTTTATAGGGAGATCGCCACTGTTTTTTAAATTATAATTCAATCTTCCGAAATCTTTTTAAAGCCGATCAAATTGGCGTGGAGTCTGTGGTGTCTGAACGGAGGTTGACGAGCGTACTTCGTAGGGAGCAGAGCCCCTAGTAATATAGAATTATTCAAGTTCACAAATTTACATTTTTAATATTATAGTTAATTTCATTAGGCTTGTGTTCAGGTGATTTTTGTTCTTGTTTACTAGATTTTCAATTTGAACTATTGCGAAAATATTTTTAACATTTTATTTTCTTGAGAATGTTGCCGTCTGGTGCAATGAAGCATGTCGAAATGTAAATAAATAAATGTATTTTGCCGTTTTAAAATTTATGTTTATCACTTATAGCAATTAATGAGTACTTTGGAGTTAATTCAATACATGATTTCGAATTGTATACAATTTATAGATAACACTCCTGTCCCAACACAAAATTTTAATTATAGAGTATCAAGATTCTTAGACTCTCTCTCTCGATCTAGTCTCTCTAGTACGAACGAAAATAGCCCAAAAGTGGTTTTTAAATGGGTGCATTTTTACGCTGGACTACATTTAGTATAATAAGATATGTTTGTAGAATATAGATAAAAGTGGTATACAGGGACACGCAAAGAAGTGGATACATGGTCTATGAATGATAATCTCTAGAAGTGTGATTCCAGTAGCTTTACGCGTGTTTTAGTCTTAATTAAATTTTAGCTAAGTAGTGGCGTGTATATAAATATAGTAGGTAAAATATAGGACTGTACAAAACTATGCAAGTATGCCTCCGTCTATTTCTGTAAATTGCTGCAACTAAATCTTCAAACTTTTATGAATTTTCAACAATTTCCAACATAGTTGAAAATATTTATGAAGTCGGTTTGTCTGTCTTGTGAGGCCGTCTGTCTGTCTGCCTGTCCGAACTCTAACTTGCGTTAATACAGTTGGATTGCTTAGAAATTTATATATGTTATTGAGATTCATTACGCCATGTTGAATATTGAAAATAAAGTATTTAGCGTTCATAGTTTATTTACAGAGTCACTCAAAACTATTCCATTCTATTAAGATCTAAGGGAAAATGTAGTAATTATATAAATATGCAACACCTATAGACGTCGTGTCACTCGCTCCGTTTGTCTGTCCGTCTATCCGCATGTAAGAGCGCAAAACTACCCAACCGAATGGTTTGAAATCTATTATATATAAAACCGTTGCATAATTTTGTTGAGTCATTTAAAATTTTATGAAAATCGAATCAAAACATAAAAAGATATTAATAAAAGTTTTCTGCATTTTTGCATAAGAGTGCAAGAGCTATTGCACTAAGTTGTGAATATTTATAAAACTAATTATAGTGCGAACGCACCCCATTTACCACGTTTGACGTACAATTTATGACTTCTTTTATCTTCTTTCTATGAAGCATATGTATTAATTTAATATATACGTTGGATTTTTGTACAATTTATTGGTATCTCTATCGCGAGTTTTATATGCATAACTGAAGTACCGAAGGCGGAAAACTCATTTATTAAAATTGTAAAGTTGAAATGTTATACAAAAATTAAGCCCAGGTCTCACAGTGTTTCTGATTTTTTTTTTATCTTTTCTATCTCTATTTCAAAACAAACATCATCGTGATAGATTCCAGTACCATCTGCAATATAAATTTTCCTCAAAATTTATAGTTTTGAAATACTGGTAGCAAAGATTCAAATTTTTAGGAACCCTGAGAGTCCAAGGAAACTATAAAATTTTCCACAGTTTATCTTTAGAATTCCTATGCTGGGATAGGAATTAGCTGATTAGGGATTCTGAATGAATCCGAAACGTCCTTTTAAATTGTTTTTAGTGTTTTTATATTTTAATGTAGTGTAATGTAATGTCTGTTATTTTGAAAAGTTTTTATAATTATGAATGAATTCAAACGTGGTCCTTTTGTTTATATAAAAAATAAAGAATACCTGTTTATAAAGTTGACTTCACTTTATCAGTAATTATTCATATTAGGTATATAAAAAATTTCAATTGAATATCTTTGGTAGTTTTCGAGAAAAGATACATTAATTTAACATGGTGGGTTTTTCCAGCTGCCCTCAAATTTAACAGAAATCATGTGCAGAAACTATTGCATTTGTATTACAAGATAATTATATTTACTTACGATTTTCTGGCTAAGTATTGGGAAATTTTAAAAATATATTTTAACTTTAAAGCTCGAAATTCCCTTTACCCTAAAATTCCTTATCTGTACAACATCTTAAATTTAAAAGAAGACATTAGATTCTTCTTCCTTCAAAAATGCAAAATCCCTAACATATTCGTCATTTATTCAAAATTCTCTTTATTATATTTCAAAGTTGTCTAGGCTGTTATTTCATTGGTATTACAAGATAATTATATTCATTTACGATTTTCTAGATCATTCATTAGGATCTTTTAAAAACTGAATTTAATACTAAATCTTAAAATTTCATTTACTCTAGCTTATGCAACATCTTAAATTTAAAAGAAAGCATTAGAGTCTACCTCCTTAAAAAATACAGAATCCTTAACATATTCGTCTTTTATTCAAAATACTTTTTATTATATTTTAAAGATGTCTTGGCTGCTGCTGCATTTGTATTACAAGATAATTATATTTATTTACGATTTACGTACGATTTACGAAGCGTTTGGATCTTTCAAAAATATAATTTATTTCTAAGGCTCAAAATTTCCTTTACCCTAAAATTCTTTAGCTTGTGCAACATCTTAAATTTAAAATAAGACATTAGATTCTATCGCCTTCAAAAATACAAAATCTCTAACATATTCGTGTTTTATTCAAAACACTACTCTTTATTATACTTTAAAGCTGTCTAGGAAAACAAAGTATTTTTATATGTCTTGTATGATTTAAATATAAATTGCCATTTTCAGTTGTTTTCCCGAAAAATACGAACTTGACTGGAATTCTGAAATAATAGAGAAAGTAGTTTCCGAAAAATAAATACACAATGAATGATGCAGAGATGAATTTAAATTTTCAAAACAGCCGTTTTCTTAAATATATCAGTGAATAGATTTGTCAGTTCAATATTTTTCTAAACAACTTCCTAAAGATTCTGTAAAGATTAGAGTAAGAATGCATTTGCCTTTATTTTTTAAATCTAGCCGATCAATATTTCCAGGAAAGCTCATTTGGAAGACCATATACCTACTATATTAAATTAATATACAGTTGTGGAATAAAAAGTATACACCCCTACTAACTGTACAACAAATTATTGTAGAAGAACGTTACTGATACCAAACGAGTGGAAATAAAGTCTACTCTTAAATGATGTATATAAAATTTGCTTAATCGGACATCTACATATCAAAACGAAGGCAAACTTTGTTTTTTTTTTCTCTAGCAATGCCCAAGTTTGACACCATAAATAAATTCGACATCCTTCAATTAGCCTAACAACACATTTTCATAAAATTCGTACAATTAGTTTCAGACAGACTGATTATTTTTAAATGGGCATATTTTAGGGGCTGTATCTAAATTGAAGTTCAGAAATCGATTGTTGAAATACTAGGGAATGAATTTGTTACTTCTGTTAATGTATTATTTCTTGCCAATATGACCATTTATCTCACTTAATACGTTTCAACCATTGCAAGGCCAAATGTTTCAATAAAATGAGTGAAATATATATTTTTCAAATTATGCTTTTTTGGACATCTTAGACGAAACCTTAAACAGTTATTTTGGTGTCTCTTAACCATAATTCAAAAACTACTTGGAAGAAAAATTTGAAATTGTGAATTCGCATAAAACAGGACATAATAAATATAAAACTATAAAAAAAGCTGTAGGTCGCAATTCATGTTATTTTCGAATATTAATTTAATAATTCAAAATTCGCATTTTAAACGTTTTAAAATTACAAATTCAATGTATTTATGTTTGGATTTTTTAGTATTATAACCACACAAAAAATATCAAATTAATATTTAATATTAGGATATAATTAGGATTTAATTAGCATATAATGATAATTTCTGGATATATTAATAGAATGTGAAAATGTAATTTAACATTAGAAGCTTTAAATTTTGAATGTTTATAATTCAAAAACTTATCATCCAAATGACTTGAAATTTGGTTTCTAGGCATAGTTGGAACTGAAGATTTAAAATATATTGTCAAAATTAGATGTTGCCATTGAAAAAAACTGCTGCTGGTCTGCTTTTGTTTTTTAGATGACCCCCGAAGCAAATTTTATATACATCATTTAAATGTAGACTTTATTTCTAATCGTTTGGTAATAGTAACTTTCTTCTATTGTAATTAGTTGCCGAGTTATTAGAGGTGTTTACTTTTTTTTCCCACGACTGTAACTTTTCTTAGAAACTAACAAAGATATTCACGTGAAAACTTTCATTTGAATAATATGAATAGCTCCTAGTAAAGTGAATTCAACTTCATAAACAAATATTATGTACTTATAATTTAAAAAATAATTCGGAATAAAAATCCCTTTTAAATACCAAAAACTTGCATTTTTACAACGATAAACTTTTTAATAAACTTTCCGTAAAAATGTTTGTAACAAAAGTTCACTTCAGATTGATCATTCTGGTAATGCTGTAATCAATAATATGCAGTAGTTTGTATAAAAAATTGCGAAGAAGTTCAAAAAGTAACATTTTGAGAAAATTGAGTTTAAAGTTTGCGTATGTAATGTTTATGAATCGTGTAAATCAATTGGATTACTTAAAATTTTTAAAAATCTTGTCGTAGAAACAAAAGTAATATACCAGTCTAAAGGGCTAAAATAAATGATTAAAAATATTAAAAAATAAAAAAAAAGACTTTTTTTCCACAAATTTGATTTCCGGCAACCCTTTAAACGAATTGAATATTTTCAACTGCGCGAAAAAAGCACAATCGGGGAATCGAACCCAGATCTTTCACTTACATCGCCAATGCTCTAACGTTTAAGCTACATGGGCTGACAATTGGCGAGCATATTTCGCTCAGATAATGTTATTGGTAATAATATCTGGTCTGCCATGTAGACAGCTAAACAGAATAAACTGCAGTTAAAGGAACTCCATATAAACGATGGGGACGTAGATATACCATCACTTTTAACACAATCATACTGATTGAAAGGTATCATATGAATTGAATATTTGGAATATTTGGAATTAATACGAATAACTATTCAATTCGTATGATAACTATACCAATCAGTATGATTGTGTTAAAAGTGATGGTATACCCTTTAAACGTCTGCTTTGTTCAATCAATGCTTTCATGTAACACAATCTTCTATATTTAGTACGTCTCGCATATATCTTTGTTCTTGGGTGCAGAGCTTTAGCTTTAAAATCTTATATTTCCTCCAAATTGAAAATTGATGATTTAAATAAATAATATCGAAATTTTGTTCAAAAGCAAGATCATTTTCTAAACTTTAATTTTGAAAAAGGATTATTTACATAAAAATATGTAATGCTTTTGTACTAAGCAGCAAACACTATGACGTAAAACAAATATCAGCAAATTATAAAAATTAAGTTCTGTTAAGGATTCTCGAATTCTTCTATACACATTATTCTTTATTTGTTGAAAATTTCTAAACATTAATTTTATTAAAAAAAAAAAAAAAAAAAAAAAAAATCACATAAAAATATGTACTGTTTTTGTACTACACATTAACAACACAGCATAAAAAAAATCAGAAAATTATAAAAATAAAGTTTTATTAAAGCTTTCGAAATCTTCTATACCAATTCTTTATTTGTTGGAAAATATATTAAGCAAGTATTAACTAGCAGTTTAGGAAAAAATTAATGTAATAAATATTTATTAACAGCACACATTTTTTCACTGGAAGAAAAAAAAAGAAAGAAAGAAAAATTCGCGACATACCTTTGATACAATGCGGATGTTAATATTAATTCCTGTTCCTGACTTTCTAATTGGTTTATTTTGAAAATAATGTAAGTTCGTTCCACAATTCCATATAAGTCGGTTATTCAAAGAACACAAACTTCTCTAGCAATATTTATAAATCGTATTTAAAAATTGATTTGGACGTAACTAAGCATGTGTTTTTATCCCACCAACAATTTAAATTTTAATGACGTTTGTTACAAGATAAATTTCATTTATTACTATGTATTTTTAAACAGTTCAAATAACATATTTCAAATTTCTTTATTGTAACTAATAGTTAAATCCTCTGTGGGAGACTGTTAAAATAAAACTCCCGGAACCAATAACTGGCACCCCTTCCATTTCAGAAAAATTAAATAACTGAATTTATAAATCATGACCCTAATCATAGGTATCTTTTAAATAATTTCAACAGGTATAAATTTAAAAAAAGTTTTGGATGGTTGCATTATAAATAGATTTAAAAAAAAACACTACCTTAATGTGGCAGCTGTCTCTGCACATATCAATTTCCAGTTTCGCGTTACTCAGAATCTACTTTGAACAAGTGAAATTAAATTAATTCATTTTCTTAAAACAATACGTAGTTCTATCTACATGTATCTTTTCTTTTCTCCTTTTCGAAACGAACTTAATTCAACGCGTTCAAATACAAAGATTTATGATTTCATTTTCCAGTTATTCAAAATTCCATTCTCGCATAATTAATTTCTATTTTTTAACAGACTTTGTTTAAAAGTAATCAAACAAATGCACAAAAATCTAAGTGCAGCTGTCCTTTTTAACATTACACTTTCTTTTATCGTATTTTATCTGCGTTGTAAATAAGTCATTCTTAATTGCAACTAGAATTTGACGGTTAAAAATATATAACAAAAATAAGATTATTTTATGGGAATTGCGGTTTCAAATATATTTCATTTAACTTAGCACATACGCCTTTTCCCTACATTTTCCACACATTCGTTAAGATTACACAATCACATTTAAGCTAATTCGTTGGTGTTAAAATAAACAAACCCAGACTTTATGTCGCTCTTACTCATGAAAGGTACTCACTCAAGTAGGGTTGTTTTAACATCCCGGTGAGTTAGTGCTAGGGGCGGGGGGGTGTCCACATTATATTCTGCTAAACCTCCCGCCAATGATTTGCCTCTTTTATTCCGGCGGCAAAAACTTTGTAAATTGGCGATAATGTATTACGCCAAGTCATGTGAATCAGTACGCAAAAAGTTGAGTTGGCTTTCTCCCTCTGTTGCTGTAAGGTCCCGATAAAAGGGACGCTGCATTTTTTTTTTCTTTAACGTTACGGAGCACCTCTCCACATATCTCCATATTTGTATATACAACTGGATATAACTGTGTTCTCAATTATGATTGTTTCCTTTGTTCTATCTAAATAAAAAAACATCTATGTCGGCACTGGAGTTTTTCCTTCTTATTTGTGAAACCGGAACCAACGTTTTATGGCTAACGAAAACGCCTTCACGCTTAATTTTAGAAATAAGATAGTAGTGCAAAATGGCACACTTTGTATTATCCAAAATTCCTTCCTCACTTAATATCTTCTTGACATACTAGTGATGAATAAATTGACTCCGATATAAAAATAAATGTCTGAGTCATCACTAGATGACTTTATTTTGCAGAATTTTACAAGACAGTGATTATTTAAGTTAGATTTTTGCTGAAGTGTCAGTTACTCCTTAGGTGTTAATACCTGGGGTTTTCACCCAGCTACAATGGACATGTAACAATGGATTTTTTTTTGTAAAATTTAACTAATTAAATCAGAAACATAAAGCTATTCTAATTCTATAGCTAAAGGTCTTACATCTAATGCGTATTTCTTTTTACCCAACTCAAAAGAAGAGTTATGTGTTTCACGCGTATCTGTGTATGTGGATTTCTTTATACACTCGAAACATCCGGATTTTAATGAATGAGATCTCTATCAATTTGACTTAACGGCTCGATGGTTATAGGCTAGGTTTTGTTTTTATAAATTCAAAATAGCGGCCGCAAAATACATAATGGCAGTACACTGTTAAAAATTTTACAGCATTCTGGCAGGTCATTCGACCGTTTTTTGAAAAAACGGTTTCATAACCATAATAATTTAACTATATTCTGACCATAAAATGACCAATAATATGGTCAGAATAGTGTTAAATTACGGTAGTTTTAACCGTTTTCGGAAAAAACGGTCAAATGACCTGCCAGAATGCTACAAATTTTTAACAGTGTAGTGACGAAAAAAAATTTACGCACCCTATTGAGTGGCATATCATTGGATAGGCCTTTCAAAATGAAAAGGATGTTTCATTGAGTATTTTGAAGTCAGAAGCTCCGTTAAAATATTATACAACCTTTAAGTTATGTATGTATTGTGGATCTCAGCTTTACTGCAACACTAACCATCATAGACTTCATCAAAACAGTATTTATAGATGGGAACTAACAATTAAACACAACTTAAAAGTCATCAATACAAGTAAATAAAAATAAAATAGGTAAGTAATATAAACAAGTAATATAAAAAAAAAAAAAAAAATTAAGTCTATTCCTACTTAGGTCAATAAGAAAATTTTTTTCTCCCATTCTTCTTTCCTGTTGAGTAGGGCTTAAAATGCCTTGATCAAGAAGAGGGCAATCTCGGTCTAAAAATACCTTGATCAAGAAGAAGGCTCTTTCGATTATTGAAAATTAATTAATTTAATTTAATTAATGATTTAATATTTGAAAAAAAAACTAGATTAACATCAAGTGTCATCTACTACAAGATAAAAAAAAAATTATTTGAGCTTGATTCGATGAATAATAAGTATTTTATTAACGATTGAAAATTTGAACAAGATATATATGTATACCGAGAGTGTGAGCTAATAGTAGGAATTGAAAAAAAAAATAGTTTCACATTGATGATAAATAATTAATTAGTTCGCTTTTTACGCAGTCGGTTTTTTTGATTTTTTAAAATTTAATTGTTTTTATACATTATGTAATACATTACGAATAAATTGAAAATATTACATTTTACCGCACAGGTTTTCTACCTTTATAAAAATAAATACTTTTCCGTATAGCTTTTCTCTATCAAAATTTGAAACTTTTAATGTGACAATTAATTTTCTATCTTGTTAGAAAATTATCTTTGGTTAAAAATTTTAAGTATCCCCAATCTGCCACAAAGTTAAAGTTTATTCCAGATGGTTATAATTATCCATAAATGTCTTCCATACTCACATAGGAAAAATTTTAATTGGGAAAAGCTGCATCTTTGTGAAATGTGCCATTTAAAATATTATCTGGGGAATTTAAATAATGCGGCCCAAATAAACTTTATACTTCAAAAGTTAAAATCCTTATTATTTTCAGAAAGGGATATAATGCATTTTCTTTGTATAATAAATATGCATTTGTTTTGGAAAATTATAATATTGCTTTTATCTTTTATTTACATCAATATATTTTTTTTTAATTTTTAAATTATAATCTTTATTTTTTTGTTGTTTAATGAATGGATTTTTATTAATAATGTTATTAGTTTTACATGCGATTGTTTTTGTTTGTGAAACCCCGTAGCTATTATTATTTTTTTTTTATTCTCACCAAAAAATTATTTTAATGTTTAACTACCAAAAAATCTATAAAAAATGTACTGAAATCTCTTCAGCAGTAAAAATTTTTTTAATAACAGATGTTCTAAATGTAATTTTGAAACTGTTATTTCTCCGCAAACCATTATAGCTAGAATAACAAAATCATTATATCATGTTATTTACTAAGATTAAATCAAAACATTCACATTAAAGTAATGGTCACCGCCGAGGTAATTAGAGTATAGTGTAGCATTCCCATACATCAGCTATTATGAGAACACAATAATAACAATAAAACGTATTTCTAGCTTAAAAAAAATCTAAATTATTTAATTTTAAAAGTTAGTGTATAATCAAACAAACGTTCTAATAATTTAAAAATCAATGTTATAAGTAGCTTTAAAATATCCTAAAAATAATTACGAGCGAAAATATACATAACGCCATATTTCGGAGAAATGTGAGAACTGGAATTCGGACTTTGTCAAAAGAGAAATTTTTGCTATAGACTCTAAGACAATATAGGATTGAAATTAATATCTGGATGAATTAAAATAGTTCTTAAACAGATATAAATAGAGTTGAGAAACAAGTAGTATCTATATAATAAATCGACTCTGATATGGGAATGACACAAGCTAAAGGAATTTGAATATTTTCTACTTTACCTCATAACTTTGAGAGCTTGCGAGAAATATTTAGAACAAAAGTGTAGAGCGTTGTCAATTTAGTATGAAATCATGTCTAACATATGAAAGTAACATTAGTAGAATCACTGAATAATAAATTATTAATATTCGACCACCGACCAAAAAAAAAAAAAAAAAAAAACATGATCTTGTGCACTTATGTATTTATCACTTTTTTTACACACAGAGAGAGTTTTAAGTATGAAATTTTCCATTTTATGAATTTAATGGAAAGTAAAAGATAAAAGTGTGCGCATTTTTATTTCATCAATCGATATTTTCCTTTTATTTATAATTTTTCACAATTTTTTACACTTAAAAACTCGTATTTTTCTCTGCGAAATGGATTGAAATACAGTACATATAAATAAACTGTACTATTTTTTTTTTTCAATTATCCTAATAATTTAAAAAACACGTGATTTTAAAAATTTGCTTTTTAAATTTTGAATGTATCATATTTTTTTTTAATCTCGTAGTCTTATAATTGCAGTTAGAATAACGACATGTAATTTTTTTTAAATTATAAGTGTAATGGAAGAATAAAGGCATGCTTTTTTTTTCAATTATAAGGGTAATGGAAAAAATATAAACGCATACTTTAAATTTATGTGCCGTAGAAAAACAGAAATTTATTTTTGTTAAAAATTATAAATAAAAAGAAAATGTTGTACAAATACAAACTGCGTATTTTCTTTTCCTTTTCATTAAATCCGAAAAAATTCAAAATTTCATAATTAAAATGATCTCTCTGAAAACTAATGTATGTGTAAAAATATGTTCTTATTTATATTTGTATTTTTTATGTATTTATTTATATATATTTGATCTGTCTGCCAGTTTTAAAGTTCCATATACCGTATCTTCTCAGTTTTAAAATATAATTTTTTTCCGCCTTATGTTAAAATTGGTTTTTGACGGGACCAACCTTTTCGTTTCCGCGTTAGGCGGATTCCGGCTTATGGAGCTCGTATTAAAGTCATTTTCTATATATTCGACATTCTTTCCGCGGTAGACACAGAGTCCGCCTTAGACAAATTTTACTGTACTACTTTTTTGAAAGACAGTTTTTTATTTGGAATTTTTTCCCCATAAATTTAGTAGAAACTTACCTGGCTGGTAAATTCTGCTTCAAATGTAAACACATCGCACGAAATATTTTTCATCAGAAATACTGGTATTAAAAAACGGACCAGTTGGAGCTCTGAGAATACCTTAATAATCAGATAAATGTTGATTATTAAATAAATTTCATTTCGATTTCCTTAAACCTGTGAAAAACAAAAAAATAAACCTTCCTTCTTGAAAGTGAAATGCTACAACTAAAATTTAGATGTTCCAGACAAAGTTAATATCAAAAATGCCTCCTGTGTTTGATCGTAAAACTTCTTAATTGGAAAAGTTATTTAGGTGATAGGTCACGAAGAGATGACTTTTAAAAATGCAACCTGACCAAAATTTATAAACCAAAACTTTTTTGCTATTGAGTCTTTAAATGATTCAAGAATCGTTATATTCAACTCCATTTTACTCGCACATGTTCCTGCTACAAGCAATCAATACAATTAAAACAACTAACTCTTGAAAAATGATAACTGTAACTTTCGTTTTTTATTTACTTGAGCCTATGGAACAAAAATCACGACGCCTAATTTCTCTTCTCGAAAGTGAAAAGCTACCACATAATATTTAGTTGTTAGTGACAAAGTTCTTTATCAAAATGTCCCCCGTGTTTGATCGGAAAACATTTTAAATTGAAAATAAATTATTTCTTCTTATTTTTGTAATAAATGCCGAACTTTTTAGGGTTCCGTACTTAAAAAGTAAAAAGGAACCATTATAAGATCACTACTGTGTCTGTCCGTCTGTCTCTCTGTCTGTCTGTTACAGCCATTTTACTCGTAAACTAGGGAACGGAGAAAGTTCAAATTCGGGGAAGTAATAAAGACCATTGAGCCACATATTTTCAAATTAATAAACATTCATAAATATATTTAGTAAAAAAGTAGAGGGGTTAATTATGCTACTTGAAAAAAAAATATTTTCTTTGTATATAATTTGGGGTATCCTGTGAAAGCTTTTGTAACGCTGAACTCAAAAATACGTTCCTTTTAATTTTAGGTATTACATTTTCAAAGATATTCTTGGAAATGTAGCGCAAAAATATGTCCCCCCTCCCATCTAATTCCGAATCTACTGAAAGTAAAATTATGAAAAAAATTAGAGGTAGTAGACGTTAATATAAACCTTTCCGGAAAATTATAGCGATTACCCTAGGTCACATAGTTTTTGAGTAATTAGCCTTTTTCTGTTATACACAAATTTCGATTTACGGGCATTCAGAAAAATTGTTGAGCATCGCTGAATATACCTATCGTTGCAGAAGAATAAAAGCATTGCTGATATTGATTTTCGAAAAAAAAACCCATCGGTAATTAGCCGAGATATTAACCCTCAAAAGTACGGTCAGTTTGGACATACACAAGAACAGGGGCGGCGTACTCTATGCCTAGTTAACAACTTTTAATGATATATATGTGTAATGTAATATCCAGTAACAGTATAAAAGCAATAAACTTCAAATTATTAAAAACATACTAATTTAAGGGGTCTCGGGACTCTAAAAAGTGGGAAAAATGAAAAAAAAGAACATATTCAACATTTAATGTCTTAAAATGTATATATTAAATGTATATATTTTAAAACACAATTTTAATTGGGATGAAAGATATAAGTATGCTCTTTCGTTTCGTGTATTTAAAAAATTGCAAGATACAGATTAGGTATTTATAGGGGGCTCGAAACTGTTAGACATTTGTCGAACAAAAAATTGGCATAACAGTTTACGTGCAGGATTACAAAATAAATATTGCAACTAAAATGAAAATTTTCGTGCTTACTTATACTTCAGATTGTAATAATTTTCCTGAACTTAAATAAATTTGTATTTAAAGCATTTTTATATTTTTAATGCAATGTTGCATTTAGCTAATACAAAAGTTTGAAAATTTCAACAGTAAAATCACCTAAAAATATATTTTTTTGAACAATAAAAAGGAAATTTTAGGTTCAGTTTATACAGAATAACATGAAATATATATTTTGAAAATTTCATGAAAAAATATTCAGAAGTATGATTTGAGGTATCCTGCGCGTTATGCCCCAAAAACGCCATTTGGAAAATAATGACTTTAAAGTTTCGGAAATGCCGCTTCAGCTATTGAGCGGGTGTAATTCTAAAAGCCAAAACTTCTGTTCTAATGGGAATTTCAAGGAAAGAATTATATCAAAATATTCAGAAAAGGTAGTAGTTTAACATCTAAAAAATTTAAAATTTCTTAAATTTTGAAGCTTTAAGAGTCCTGCGACCACTTAATACTTTCCGGCACGGAGTAATTCTATTTATAAACTTATGAAATAATGAACTGACACCAGAATTTATAAACGAATTTATTAGAAAAGGCGAACTTGCTTATTTTCACGTACATGATAAAAGGAAAACTTTAAATAAATATTCTTGGTGCCGTTCGTCCGTTTTGGAATTAAAATTAGGTGTCCGTTTTTTAAGGGCATCGCCCTCGAAAGATTTAATTAGAATGAATCGCATAAATACCGTGGGATTCGCGATAGTTTGCATTGATTGTATCTCTCAATACGCCTCGAGTGACTTTAAAAGTTAATTAAACACCTATCTGGAAAAACGCGGTACTGACCAAGGCGGCGTTGCAACTTTGAGACCTCAATTCGAAGCGCGAATAGCACAATGCCAAATTTAAACTTTGAACAAAGGTTTTGTTTTAGCTACACTGTAGAAATAAAGGTTATTACTACGCTGAATTTAGTTTCATGAAATGCCAAATGAAATTTAACTATGCACTGCTTTTATTGTCAGTACCGAATTAAGTTCATCATAAACAGATTAGGATAATATTTAAAAAAAAAGTGTTCTACGAATTACATTTGATATTATTCAGGTTCCATATCTCTTTGAACTTTCAGGGTATACCCATTTACACTTTTCTAATATATACAGTTATCCCAACCCTACGTTGTATAGTTTTTTTTACAAAGTCTTAGTATTCTTTTAGCAAAGTTTTTTTTATATATATACAATTACAAATTCATATATTTATTCTACGGAACCCTCTGTGCGCGAGTAATGCTCGCACTTGACCGTTTATTTAATAAAACACGATTTTTTTTGTAATAAATGCCGAGTTTTTGCAATAAATCACGATATTTAGTAATAAATCACGATCTGGTTTGATAAATAACGATTTTTCTAACAAATCAGAACTTTGAGGAAAGTAACCTGACCTAAATTTATAAAACGAAAAATTTGTTTTTAGGGAGTATGCAACTGTTTTTAGTTATTGAATGTAACTGGAATTTAATGCGTAATTTCTCACGTTATGGAAGCAATTAATCATTTGAAGTTTTCCAGTAAATCTTGGGGGGAGAATCAAATGGTCTACTTTCTCTTTAGGTAAGAGAAAAGCTGCCACATACTTTTCAGACAAAGTTAATCATCACAACAAAATTAATTATCAACAGGAGACAAAGCTAATTATTAAAAATATTCCTGCGCTTGATTAGAAAACTTCTTAATTGTAAAGTTAATTTCAGCGAAGAAGAGATTAGTTTTAATAAAATTGACCTTACCTAAATTTAAAAAACCTATTTTTTTTAATAAAGTCAAAACACTGTATTAACTGATGCCGTGAAGGAATTTTCACCTTGTTATTAATATAAAAGTTAAGAATAAGCATAAAATTATTTAAAAGATGCTAAAATTTATAAAGATGTTAGTGTATCCCGAGATCTTTCGAACGCACATGCGTTCATTTTCAAGGGAAAAAAGGGACTGACTAGAATATAAGAAAAACACACGTGAAACAAGATGAAACAGTACGCATGTGCAAGCGTAAAGTACCTCTGGACTATACCTCGCTTGCACATGTGCAAGCGAGGTAGAGTTGCGAGGTAGAGTTGCGAGAGAGCGAGGTAGAGTTGCACATGTGCTGCGTACTATTTCATCTTGTTTTGCGTGTGTTTTTCTTAAATTCCAGTCAATCCCTTTTTTCCTCTTGAAAATGAACGCATGTGCGTTCGAAAGATCTCGGGATACACTAACATCTTTATAAATTTTAGCACCTTATTATTAATTTTATGCTTATTTTTAACTTTTTATACATATTTTTCATTATTATTAAATGAAACTATAAATATTTTATGATTAAATAAATTTAATTCAACTTTTATCGCAAACACTTAATTTCAAACATTTTTTTTTTTTTTAACAAACTTGTAATTATTAATCATTAAGAAACTTTAGTTTAAGGTCTCTTTAAAAGTATGAAGGGAAGAAAAACAAATTACACACTCTTGGTAAATAAAAAGCTGTTACATACTTTCCAGATGTTGGAGTCAAAGTTAATTACCAAATATATCTGCTGCGTTTGATCGGAAAACTTTTACTTGCATTATTTTTAGCAATAAATCTCGAAAATATCAATTTTGACAAGTGTCCTCCATAGCGCAAATCTATAATTACTAAAATTATGTCTCTACTATGTCTGTAAATGTGCTATGAGTCATTGAATTTAACTTAAGTTTCATATGCAAAATTTCATATTACGGACAAACACAGACACAAAAAAAAATAAATAAATAAATAAACGTTATTTTTATCCTGGAATGTAAAAAGGTGTCACATACTATCCAGATGTTGAGGACAAAGTTAATTATCAAATGACTCCTGCATTTGATCGGAGAACTTCCTAAAGTGGAAAGTTTTTTGAAAAAAATATTGTTTTCTGAAAATTAGATAACGTTTGCGGAAATCCTGGATTATTCGGAAGAATTTATATTATATTTCCATTTTGCTAGATGTCTTTTACAATGTATTAATCATCAAATAACTTTCATTTGTAGCTCCTTAAACCTGTGTCGAAAATAATCATAATGCCTGCTTTTTCTATTTACTAGATGTTTTTTGCAACGTATTAATCATTACATAGCTTTCATTTGGGGCTCCCTAAACCTGTGAAGAAAATCAACATATTGCCTACTTCCTGTATTTACTATAAAGTGAAACGCTCCTAATAGATTTAGATATTCATAAGGTAATTTTAAGAATTGTCTCCCTTTTTTTATCTTAAAACTTCTTAACTGAAAACGTTTCATTCCGTTATTTTTAGTAACAAACCATGAAAGAACAGGTTTTGTCAAAAGAAATCTGATTTGAGTTACCTTGATTTCCTCTGAAATTTCTTTTTCCTCGGCTTTGTTTAATACCTACTTTATATAATATAAAATGAAATCGGCAAACAAAATACGTTTCACAACAAGAAATATAATATCATGGCTAGATTTTCAACGTATAGTTCTCAACATTTTCATATATACTACATACGTATACAGTAAACTCTCGCTACAACGATATCCGATACAACAATAACTCCCTGTACTCCGATAATATTTCGTGTTCCCGGTGAAATTTGCATATAAACTAATGATAACCTCCCCTCAATATTGCGATATTCTCTAGAGCAATAAACCCCTGTAAAACGATTTTTCTTTTTAAATTTCAATGTTTTTTTCTCCCTTTATAATGATATTTTGGTTTCATATACTGAACAAAAAAATCTTATCTTTTGTCATTTTTTCTGCCTATTTTGACTACAGAAAACTCACTATTGATTTTCAGTTTATCCCTTTCATGTAAGAATGGCTATTGATCAGATTTCAAAACAAGTGGAGACCATCTAAAACCTTTAAAAAAATATTAATAGGGGGAAGGTCTGATGGGGAAGTTGAAATGTGCGTGCAGTCTTACTTCTGAGCACTGAATTTTGGAATCGGGATAAGGTTGGAGAGGATTCTTCCATCAGGAGAAGATGGTCGTGTCTGGTCATACATCTTCCTTGTCACGGAACAGGTACCAAATGGTTTGGTTTGGTCATCTTCCGTTTGCTAGAGGGTGAGGGGGCAGGCCTGATTACCGCCAACTAAGCTGTGCCCTTGGACCCACTGCTGAGGGGGGAGGGGCAAAATTAAATAAAGTGATTTAGAAAAAATTTAAATTGCAGTTTCTTGCAATTATTTTCTGAAAAAACAAAAAGATTTTTGTAAACTAGATAACCATATGATAATCTAATGATAACCTCTCGAATACTCACGGGGGAAAAAATCTAGCTAGTATTTTGATGCGAGGGGCCGTGAAAAGATGTTGGGCCTTTGACCCCTACCACCTTAATCGGGAGGAGGGGTTCCGATAAGTGACGAACTGAGAAGTGATTTCGAAGGTTTTAGAAGGGGTTTGGAGTTGGACCTTTTCTTAATGATTCTGAACTCTAACGAAACATTTAATTTTTGATTTTCGTCCTTTCAAGAGTGTATTTTTCCTTAACATGGCAAAGGCGAAAGCAGTTATCCTTTCAAGATAAACTGAGCGTTATCAACGATATTGATGAGGGAATGAAGCAGGTTGATGCAGTTAAGAAATGCGGATTATAGCAATCTACATTTCAAATGTTCCTAAAGAAGAGGAAGCAGATCGACGATGCTGTAAGTTGGAATGCAATTAACCCACAGAGAAAACGACTGAAAGTTGCGACAAATGAAAACATTGATGCTACTGTTTTAAAATGGTTCCAAGAGATGAGGGCAACAGATGTCCCAATAAATGAACCCTTGTATTACGTGCACAAGCACGGAAATTTGCAGTAATGCTTGCGAACTTTTAAAGCTAGCAATGGTTGGCTAATGCGTTTTCGGAATATTCAAGGAATAACTTTCTAGGAAGTTCACGGAGAGAAAAAGTCTGCCCCAATTAACAATGCAAATGAATTGTGGCAAAACAAGATGAAAGAAAACTTTAAAAAGTATGCTCTAGAAGACATTTATAACGCAGATGAAGCTGGGTTGTTATAGCAACTTCTACCCAATCGAACATTGGCGTTCAAAGATGAAAAGTGTTATGGAGGGAAGAAATTGAAACAGACTGACTGTTCTTCTGTGTAAAATAGCACAGGCACATATAAAATTCAACCTCTCGTTATCGGTCATTTATTGAAGCCAAGGTGCTTTAAGAACGTGAAAATTTTTCCCGTGGAATATAAAACGAATAAATAGGCTTTGATGAAATCTAAAATTTTTTCTGAATGGTTACAAAATTTAGATAACAAAAGGAAAAAGAGAAAGAAAAAATAATTTTGTTTGTAGATAACTGCGGTGCTCACATCTCATTTCACAAACTACAATACGTCGAAATTGTTTTTTTTCCTGCCAACTGTACTTCAATTTTGCAGCCTCTAGATATGGGTATAATTAAGTGTTTTAAAGGATATTACAGAAAATGGATGGTAGAGTCGATACTTGTAAACACTGAAAATAAAGTAGAAGACACTTTTTAAGCTGTAAATGTGAAGGAAACATGTCACAATATTGCTGGAATTCGATGAGAAGTAACAGAAAAAAACATTCACAATTGTTGGAGAAAGACCAGCCTTTGTGTCATGGAAGATACGAAATTTGATAGTGATGAAAATTCCATAGACAGTGATCTTTCAGATGATGAAGAATGTGTTTTGAACCTACAAAAATCTTTATACCAATCGATGAAAGTAGCGACAAAAAGTCTTGAATTAGCATGTAAGACTATTTAACAGCATATGAAGACCTTATGGTTTTCTGAGGAGTTACTGATGAAGATATTCTTTCGAAAATTACTGTTGAGATAGAAAATAATAATGGAGAAGAGGATGATGATGATGATTCAGGACCATCAAAATCCTTATTGTCATCCCAGGAAGCTCTTCAATCTGTGAAGTCTCTATGGACATTTTTTTCAAGCCTTTCACATGAACTAGAGTCAATGCATACCTTGTTGATCGACTTAAAAGTTAAAAAATGTATAAAAAAACCCCTAAAATATTGTATTATTTTCAATAAAAATGGCTTTCATGTGACTATTTCTGTGCTTATTTTCTGATTTTTTTTATTTATTTAACCACTTCTATTAACACTCTGCTGATTAATTTCTTCTAAATATAAATTTTTAAGTAGTATATACCTTAAAAAAAACCCTTATTAAATGTCCAAAATGTGTAGGCCCTCGATATAGCAATATACCCCTTTATAACGATATATTTATCTGGTCCCTAAAATATTGTTGTAGCGAGGTTTTACTGTATATGCACCGATATATACAGGGTGCAATATGTTATCTATCGCCGACCTCTAATTTTTCAAACGTTGGTCGTACACATATAGTTCCAATTACAAAAACGTTTCAAATGAAGTAAATATTCATGCTGTGGCATTATTTAAAGTAAAAAATTAATTTTATAAAAATTACGAAATGTAACTTTTCACACGGTCCCCCAGTCCCTATAGTTATATTTGCTAAAAGTTTACACTTATCATAACAGATATAACACAAAAAGCTTGACATCTGTACTGCAAAAATTGACACAGTTATTAAATTTCAAAGTTTGAGATTTCTGCACATGATTTTGTCTTTCATTGAGGGATCAGTTAAAAGATGAATTAAAGTAATTCGAGATCAAAGTCGGGGTGCAATGTCCTTTTTACGGCGAAACCACCTTTAGCCGGTATCGCCAAATCGGGAAGTCACTAAAGAGGGTTATTTCATCTAAAAATTTGAGCTAACTTTTATCGGTCGAACAACGTTCAAACGTCAAAGTAGGTAGAATCGACAACCGGAAAATAAAACATACTCACTGAGGACTAGATAAATGGCAGCGAAACTGTACCCTGATTTTGATCTCGAATTACTTTAATTCATCTTTTAACTGATCCCTCAATGAAAGACAAAATCATGTGCAGAAATCTCAAACTAGAAATTTAATAACTGTGTCAATTTTTGCAGTACAGATGTCAAACTTTTTGTGTTGTACCTGTTATGCTATGTGTAAACTTTTACTAAATATAACTATAGGGAAGGGGGACCGTATAAAAAGTTAGATCTTGTAATTTTTATAAAATTGATTTTTTACTTTAAATAATGCCACAGCATGAATGTTTAGCTCTCACTTGGAACGTTTTTTGTAAATGCAACTATATGTCTACGGCCAACGGTTGAGAAATTAAAGGTCGGCGATGGCTAACATATTGCCACCCTGTATATATTTGAAATTCCTGCGACACTTCTGTATATCTACGTAAAATAGCTTACGAATCCCTGTTATAAACTATACCAACCCTCCGTCATTCATGTGAACAACAAGAGTGCAGTCGTGGTGGCAAGTAGAAGGCAGAACTCAAGAAAAATTGGAAAGAATTTCCCGTTCAATAAATAATAGAGGCATCTTTACTTAACGTCGTTTATTTGGCAGGCACATCTCATGACAATTCGAGTAGATTATCCATCGGATCTCGAATAATAGCCGTACCACTTCATAATAAACTATATGATGTTAAAAGGTATTAGAATCTACACGAGGAACGGCGAACCTTTTCACATCCACGTGCCAAATTTATCAAAAAATGTATTTTACGTAATCATGACGTGCTAACAATAAAAAAAAAACTCAATGGATCAAATAATAATGAATCAAAATTACTTAAAATTTTATTTTTAGCATTAAAAAATATATGAGTAGTATTTCATGTTAGACTTTAAAATTTTATTTTTTAAATTTTATTCTGTTATCTCATTTTAAATGCCAAATGATTTATATCAGCTTCGTACTTAAGTATTTTAAGAGAAAGCAAGTTGAATGGATTCATTTGACAAGATGTTTTACTTAAATTTTCATATTATTTATTTCCAAAAGAATGTCTCGCAGAAGAAATTGTCAAAATAGCAGTCGCCAGAAACCTATAGATTTTAGTTTCTGGATTTGAGTTCGAAGTTGTTATAAATTTTTCCTTATTTTTGCTTATTAATGCCTTTTAATCTTTATTTTGTGATAATCTCCTAATTCTCTCTAATTCTTAAAATTTTGTGACCTAATATTGAGCTAGATGGGGATACATTCAATTATATTTCAGTTTCTTCAATCTATGTATGACAATGACAAACAACCGAATTAATCGAATTTAGATAAACTGACACAACATCTAGATTAATTGATGCATTTTGTGAAATTGTATTATATTTTAATATAGAACCTGAATCTATGCCGTGCGAAAAAATAATCTGCCGCGTGGCCTATGGCACGGTGCCATAGGTTCGCCGTCCCTGATACACAAATCAAAATTCAAACCACCAAGTGACGAGTTTTTATTAAACAAACGAAAAACATATAAAACCTGGTTCCCCAGACAATGTAACGGTATAAATACTAAAAAGAAAAGGCCACGAACGGTTACATTACATAACAAAGGATCAACTCCTGCTGAGAGAGGGGGACAGGACAGCAGAACTGGCAGCGATAGGATCAGCTCCGGGATGGGGGCGTGGTACGCATGACGTAGTTGACCTAACTATTTACTCTCGGCGTTAGTTTTATAACGTAAACAGAAGGCTGGCGAGAAGCTTGCAAGGCATTATGGGATATGGAACAAATTAGAACAAATGATATTAAATACATTAGAAAAAAATAATTTAGTCTCGGAATAAAATGAAAGAAAGTAATTTGGCCGGTTTTATAAGAAGTATCGATACGAACGGATTAAGGTTTTTAGAATAATAATTAAAAGAATACGCTAGTTTAAGTGCATAGAATAAAAAGGCAAAAGATATTTAAGATATTATTAAAGATAGGTAAAAAAGTAAATAGTATAAGAATTTGGAATAGTTTAACTAAGATAAAAGGGCGAAAAATTTTTATTATTACACACACACACACACATATAGATATATATATATATATATTTCTGACACAAAGAATCGTATGTTTGATCTCGTGTTTTTGAGATGGAGGCATTTACCTCCACTGCACTAACACTTGATCACATCGACCCGAAATTTATCACTTGCACTCTGTCACTATTCTTTGCCAGTTTTTTCTATAGAGTCGGTCGCAAAATGATTATGAAATGGACAAATTACATGATTCTTTTGGTCGATTTTTTTCCGAAGTGGTCTATAACATAATTATCTAAATGAGAGTTTATTTGGAAGTTCTGTTTGAGAATATGTTGTTTGTGTTCATTCACACGCACGCACACATGATTGCAATACTTTCCTTACACTATATATTTAAAAAATAAATATTATGCCAACGTCTTTCTTTTCTGAAAACTGAAATTCTTCTACTTATTTTTCAGTTGTTCGAGACAAAGTTAATGATCAAAAAGGTCTCCTGTGTTTGATCGGAAAACTTCGCAATTACAAAAGTTTTGCTTCCATTATTTTTGCGGAAATTTACGGAGAGATATGTTTTGTCAAAAGTGATTTGACTCAAATGTATAAAAACAAAATGTTTGTTCATTTAAATAAATCTGTAAATATTTTAGTGATAGTATTAATATAATATTCGACAGGGTTAGCCAGTAATATAAAACTATAAAAGTCAAAATGAAACAAAAATCAACCTGCAAATACTTTCGCCTATTCTCTTTTAAAAATAATGAAAATATAATATCGACATAGTCTACCAAATTGATATTTATATCATCTCTATTCGGAAGTTATATATCTATTTAACCCTTTCACCGTCCGAGGGTTTTTCAGTATATTAATAAGAATGCTTGTAAATCCCAGATATTTTCATTATTTATAAAAGAGAAAAGGCGAGAGTATTTGCAAGTTGATTTTGATTTCATTTTGACTTTTATAGTTTTAGATTAAAGGCTAACCATGTCGAATATTGTCTTATTGAAAAACATATTCTACGTGTTTCATAGAATAGTACAAATGTCATTCGACATTTATGACTACGTTACAAAATTGATCTACCTTAATTAGTCGTGTAACTTAATATTTTTCACATCACAAAAAAATCAGTATTATAAAAGCTCGTAAAATTTTTTTATCACAAATTGTTTTAATGGAGGTAAAATCTTTAATAAACCTTGTATAATTTTTTATGTTTTACCTTCTCATCAATTTCAAAGATGTATAATATACAGACTTGTCTTTAATATCACAGTGCTCTGAGTTCTAGGCCTATGCTCAGACGAAAAAATAGCGATTGTCGTAGGCGAATTTTTTTCTGTTTTTCTTTGGTCCCTGAATTTTAATACCAGTATTTTCTTAAAGTATTGTTTGTCTCATTTAATCGCAAATAAATAAGACGGAGAATGCTTTTAAAATTCTCTGCTGTTCAAACTCAAAGAAGCTTTCAAACGCTAAAAAACATTCGACCACAGTTAGCGCTATTTTTGTGAGAGCGCGTTGGCCTGGTATTCAGAGAGCTGTGATGATACCTTGAATTATTCAATTTATTTCTTACATAAAACTTTTAATCATTAAAGTGTCTGTATAAACAAAATATTTAATAAGCAACGTATTCCGAAAAGACTAAAATATAATTTTTCATTTCAAAATGAGCAAACTTTAAAACTATCATTCAATTCAATTATAACGCACAAATTCTCATGCTAAAATTGAGAAAAACTCCTCAACTAATAATTTTAAGAAGAAGAAAAGCTCAATTTTTTAACAAATCAAAACTATAAATGTATAGTCATCAGAAATAACTGACTAACAGAAACAACTCAGAAATAACTGAAATAAATTAAAAAATATATATATATTTAAAAAATAGTTGGTATGTTGCGTCCATCACAAAATTGTCTTCTATACCATTCTAATGCATTAACGTAAATAGCATATATTCGCAGCAATAATCATGGATATAAAGAATAATTTATTTTTACTTTCTTCTATCTTTACTAGGAAAAATTAGTGGATTCATGAAAATTTTCGATTTCCCATTTTCGACGGGTTGGGTTGATTTTTGACGGCCGATTATCTACTCGAGGAATATAGGCCCTAGAGGAGTGCCCTCAGTGGGGGTCTTTTTAAGGGAACCTGACCCGTATTTACGCATGAAAAATCCAAGGATTCGAAGAAAACCACGAAAACTCCGAAACGGTTAGGCCGACGGGCGCAATTGGGTTCGAACCCAGCACTTCCCGTCTACCAGCTTCGAGAGCAGGACCTCTCAGCCACAGGGTGGGGCCCCATTTTCGACGGATTTATGTGTTTTAGAAGGTCCTGAATGCGATTTGACTGTTTTTAGAAATTGTCTGTCTCTGAATTGAATATTTCCAACTGAGCGAAAAAATGCCCCAGCTGTTAATCGAACCCAGATCCTCGGCTTACAAGTTTTACCGTTTAAGCTAACTGGGCCGACAACCAGACCAGCAGATTTCGCTCATATAACCTTATTGGTAGTAATATTTGGTCTGTCATGTAGACAGCTCAACAGAATAAACCGCAGGTAAATGAACTCCATATAAATTATATTTAAATAAAAATTAGCTTAGACGGCAAAGCATTGGCCTTGTAACCCAAGGCGATTCCCAGCATGGGCATTTTTTCGCTCAGTTGAAAATATTCAATTCGTTTGATAACTTTACCAATCAGTTTGATTGTGTTGAAATAATAGTTCGTCTGTCTCTGAGTCTGTCTGTCTGTTTATGTCAAACATCTTGTGGGCATTCTGTCTGAAAAACTAATACACGGACTTTAATAAAACTTTAGATTCAATAAGTCTTTGATACATATTGGTGTTGATTATATTTTGATGTAAATCGGCATACAGATGGCCATGCTATACCGCATTTTTCATGATTTTAGCAATAGCTCTATCTCAAGAACTAATGCACGGATTTTCATTAAATTTCAGATTTCGTTAGACGTTGATATAAGTTGATGATTAGGTTTTGGTGTAAATCTCCCAACGGAGGGTACTACTATGATGCATTTTTCACGACTTAAACGATTATAGGGATAGCCATATCTCAAGAACAAATGCACTAAATTTCATTAGACCTTAACATAAGTTGGTATTGATTAGTTAGTTGGATAAGTTGGTACAAGCCTCCACCAGCGTAAAAGAGCAATAATTTTAGCCCTATTTATCTACGATAAAATTATGCAAAAATGTTGGAGGTTTACAAAAGTTGTTTATGTTCAGAATACGGTCCCGATGCAAGATTTGACAACAAAATGTGCTGACGTCATCACAGGTTTCTATAAAGTTCTAGTGAACGCGGATCCTATTTATAATATGAATCCGATCTTTTTAAATTTCTAAAGAAATATTTCTTTTCTGAAAGTGAAATTCTTATACCACAGAATACAATATTTCAAATGAAAATCAAATTTCAAATTATTTTTGCTTAAAAGGCGCAAAGACCAACTTAGTGAAAAATATTCCATGCCGGGAATCGAACCCGGGTCATCAGTATAGTGCACTGACGTTCTACCGCTAAACCACATGGAACGATACCCAGCCTGGAACTTCTCACTATTACAAGTTGGCAAGGCTACAAACGCAGCACAAGATGGAGTTCACTAAGTTCACTAAGTTGGTCTTTGCGCCTTTTAAGCAAAAATAATTTGAAATTTGATTTTCATTTGAAATATTGTATTCAAGGCGAATGTTTCTCTCTGGAAAAATTTCCAAATATTAATATAGAATACAATATTTTTACACCTCAGGTTTGTCTGACTTTACAAAGCGGCATTCCCAATTTTGTCTGTAACTCCACCAATAGCAATTATGTTTTTAAAATCATGTATTAAAAACAAATACATTATACTAAAAGGTACACACATTAAAATACAAACAACATCAACGTTTCATTTCACATCTACGAACATCTTCAGGATGTTATGATACGCAAGCATGAAATTTTAAAAATGGATGCAAATGTTTGGAGACGTTTGCATCCATTTTTAAAATTTTAGACTTTTGTATCATAACATCCTGAAGACGTTCTCAGATTTGAAATGAAACGTTGATGTTGTTTGTATTTAATGTGTGTACCTTTTAGCATAATGTATTTCTTTTTAATACATAACTTTTAATATATATCATGGTGCAATTGTCCAATTTTTAATTAGCAATTATATTTTAGTAAATGTAATTGTTTTAATGTATGTTTTAGTTTTCGTAATGTATTCATCATGTGTATTTTCAAAATATATTTTATTTTAGTTCGGATATATAACGTAACAAATATAAATTGCTAAATATTATTTTTATTTCTTTTTAGGTGAGTACATGTACGATGGTATATTTGTCTAAACTGTAGAAAGTATCTACTTCGTGAAGATAAAGGGTAATTACATTTACATAATTTTGTAAAATCTAATAACTAAATCTATATCTTAATTAAAATATGTTGTTTTAAAGCAGGTTTCTTTATTCTGGTATTCTTTTTTTTTTTTTTTTTTTTTTATAAAAAGAAGAATTGTAAAAGCGCTGGAAGCGTATGGAAAACTAAAGAGAAATTTTATATTCTCTAAGTATATGCATGCTTTAGAGCACAACTACATATATTTTTTGCTAATAAAACTAAAATATGTCTTTCGCATATTTTAATTTTCGTAAATAGGAACATTAATAATAACCATTAGGCATTCTGATAAAAAATAGTTTTTTTTTTAGTCTATAGGAGGACAAGAATACGAAAAATTGAGCTTTCTTGTATATGCTTTTCTTGTGCTGTTTGCCTTTCTATACTTCTATTTTTTTTCGTTTTAACATAGCTTTTAATAATTTTATTTATGTGTAAAGACGTAAATAGTTACTTTTGTTTTTCTTCGTAAACATCGAATGTAATTTTAATCTAATAATTGAAGAGTTAAATGGAAGAACATGTTAAGTAACAAAAATACATTTGAAGAAATTTGAGGTGAAAGATTTTGCTGTAAATTTTAATGATTTATTTTCTGTTTGATACCATGTGTTTAAAACATTAACAGGTATGGTGCTAAACTCTTTCAGAAAAACTTATTCATATTTAATTTTCAAATATTAAAAATCATTAATATTATTGACATTATTAAATATTAAAATATTAAATATTAAAGAATAATCTCTTAAATCTTCAAGATTAAATAGAATCTTAGTATTTTAGCTTCACCATGTGATAGGATACCTCATAACGCTTTCATCCAAAAGATTAAAAAAAAATATTTAGAAAATGTACCATAAGGGGTTGTGCATATATAACGTCATCAACTTTTGGTAATTTTGAACCCTCTCCCCCCCGCTTACGATATCATACGTTATCATCCCTAGAACCCCCCCCCCCCCCCCCGTTAATGATATCGGTATCAATGTATAAAAATTCTTTGGGTTTTTGGAATTTTTTTTTCTTTTGTTTGGAGTGATATACAAATATGGTTACATTTATTTTACACATACTTTATTGATTCAAATGAAGAGAAGTCAATAAAATGTCAATTTATATATGAAATAACTGTATCTCAAATAACACTTGAAAAAAAAACACTTATTGTTTAAAAGTATTTAATAATAGCTTTTTGTAGCATAATGCATTCAACAGTAATAATGACCCTTTGCCCCGCACGGGTGGGGCAGACAGAAGTTCTTATCAACAAAATAGGTGAACTGCATCCTCTTTTATTTACTTCTTAAACAAAAGTATCAGTTCAAACATACTTCGAGCGGATTATACATGCATACACATATGACAGAGGAATAGGAAAGCCAAACATTGGGGCATACCATATTTTGGAATTGAATAATTTTATAATCATTTAATGATTTTAACAACTTTGTATTTTCATAAAAATAAATAACATACTGAGAAAGATAACATACTATTTTGATGTAAAGAACAAGTTACAAATAAGAAGAGAAAATTTTAGTTGGATCAAAAATGATAATGATATCTAAAGACAATCACCCCTCCCCCTAGAGATATCTTACGATATCATCTGCCAGACCCCCCCTCCCCCCTAAAATGATAACGTTATATATGCATAGCCCCTAACATGTTCATGTTCATCCACTCAGCTCTTCAATTTAAAATGAAGATTTTTTTTTTCATAAGTAAATAAAAATTAAATACCAGTTATTTGTAGGCAGAATGTGAATACCAAAATTACATAGATGTATGTATGAAAATACTTCACTCTTGCTTTATGAATTTACAAATTATTGTATTTGGTAGTAATGTTTTCTTCCTAATGTATGTTTTTTTTAATGTTTTATATCTGCGCAACTAACTTTAAGCATTACCAATCAAGCCACTGTATTTTAATCCTTCCAGGGACGATTTTTTATAATGAGAAAAAAAATGACTTTTTTCTTCATTTTGCGATTTATTCATTTCATATTAACAGGAGTTCAAAAATCAAAACAAAATGGGAAAAATGAAAATTCACAAAAAAATAACCTCCACATTTCTGGCAGCTAAGCGTTAATGGTAATTTATGAGTAAAATGACACTTCTTATATATATATATATATATATATATATATATTAAAAAATAATAATAATAACATTAAATTTCTTTCTTACAACCCAGCAAAGAGGAAATTGCTGGCCAGCAGCAAGATAGGTGCTGGCAATGATGGAGAAGTGGTTGCTAATGGCCTACCATTGCATGACCACTGCTGGACAGCTTCAGTCAACATTGCTGTTGGAAATCATCAGATAAAATTCTGGTGGGCTTCCGTTTTATCTCATGCGCTGAGCGCCATCGCTAGGACATTTTCTTCGGGGGGGGGGGGGGGAGAGAACCTTAAATTGACAAGTCAAATTTCATATTTGCCAACTAGTTTTATAATTTTGCCAACTTACCACAATTAAAAAATGCATTATATTTCATATTTCTTATTGGTAAAAAATTTAATAATATTCCCAATTAAATGTGAAAATTTTGCCAAGTCTATCAGAAATAGAGAATGTGTTATAGTTTTCATTAAAGTTTTAAACAAATTTGCCAACTAAGTTTGTACATTTGCCAAGTTTAACAGCATTCGCGAACTTTTTTTTGGGGGGGGGGCTCTCCCTGTCCCCCCCTTGGCGAGGCCCCTGTAGCGCTGGCCCACCACTACATGGAAGTGCACAAACTTTTGCAGTATTATTGCTGAGAACTCTTACGCTAGGTGGCGTTGCGAATATCGAAGACATTGAGTATTTTTAAACATAAATCTAAAATGAATATCTTAACACAATTTAAGCTGTGAAGCTAATTTTTTTTAAACTGTAAATAATATAGCACCTCTGCCACCAACAAATAAATAAGTAAATGAATAAGTAAATAAATTCTTTATTTCAACGCACTTTCTTTCTTTCCTTAAATCTAGTTTTACTAAGTTACAAATGATTCGGTTTTCATAATTTACACAGTTCAGAATCAATAATAAGAAAAGCGTATAAAATATATAGGATTTCTATACAATACAATAATTTCTATACAAGTTTAATGATTGGGATCGTAAATCACAAAAGAAACAAACTTGAAATAGTGTAATGAGAGTTTGGAAACTACGAGCGGTCATAGCATACGCTGAACGTACTTGTTCATGTCCGATCACGAAAACCGAACAGCATCGAGCGCGGTTAGTACTTGGGAAGGTGACCACATGGAAACCGCAGCAAGTTCAAATATTTCTATAGACATTTCTATTATAGACACTTCTACAGATATTTCTGTAACTCTTGGGGAAACTAGCTTATAGAAAAAAGAGCCATAGTACTTTGTTTTTTTATAGAATTCTATAAGAAATTTTTGTAAGGGAAAGTGCTGGGCAATCAAAGGAATAGCAGTGGGATAGGTTCTAGCACTGGAGGAAAAGTGCCTAATTGAAGTAATGTGAGGTATACGAATGCTGGCCTGCTGTTGGCCATCACTGATGCGCCAGCTGCATTCCACACGAACACTTTTGTACTGGTTTAAGTAATGGCACCATTGCACTTTACCGCTGATGGCAGTGCTTGCTGCCATCTTTTTTCCAGCTGATGGCCCACTGTTTCTTTCTTTGCTGGCAAGTAACTGTGGGCAAGTAGTCAGATATATATTCAATATATCTAATATTATTTTTATAAAATTTTAACGATTTGTTCGAATAATTCAACAACAATGACTGCCAAAAATTTTCTTCACGCTTTTTTTATATCTCTAACTGCACATCGGAAATAATATTATCAATGCAGCCAGAGCACAAAATTTTTACTTGTCTTGTTGAGGGATTTAGGAAATTTTTTTTTTGTTCTTTTTATTATTGATAGTAATTATAAATGTAAAAACTAAACGTCCACATATGTAGCCAAAGGCGTGAAGAGGTTAATAAAAAATACTTAAAGTTTTTTTCTTCTTCGTTCGAATTCTCTCTACTGACAAAAAATTAAATCCTTATATAAAAATATACATTATCAGAATACTACCGGGTGAGACAAAAGTTCGTTCAAACTTTAAAAGCTCATAAAAAAGGAAGAAATTATGATAAACGAGTGCGGTCTGCAATAAGGGCTCACAAGGTACTCGGATGTTTTAAGCAGCAAAAAAAAATTAGCTAAAAAATCACATGTCGAGGGCGCTGACGACCCGAAACACAATGAACAGGAAAACGATACGCTCCATTCAGTTGTTCTTCTAATAACAAATGTTCAACCTGACTTGTAGAACATTCTACGACACAATTGTTAACCTCTAGATGTGATTTTTTAATTAATTTTCTTTTCTCTTTTTTTCTTCTAAAAAAAAAAATCTGACTACCTTGTGAACTCTTTCTTGCAAACCGCACTCCTTTATCATAATTTCTTCCTTTTTTATCAGTTTTTTAAGTTGTAACGAACTTTTGGCTTACCCAGTATTTACAAATAAAAGGTATGGTACAATTGAGGATCTTAATGCATTAACAAATAAAAAAATATAATAACAGAAAATATGAACAATATGAACACTGTAAAATAACCACTGCACACTGAAAAAAAACCAATGTAGATTTGCCAGAACAAACTCTATCACAGTGAATGTGCTGTATCTTTCTTTGGTTTCCTGACTATATTAACATGGAAAATACAGTAGTTGCGTAAAATTACAGCACAATGTGCTGGCAATTTGGACGCATTTTTTACAGCACAAACTGCTGGCGTCCAAATTGCCAGCACATTGTGCTGTAATTTTACGCAACTACTGTATTTTACATGTTAATATAGTCAGGAAACCAAAGAAAGATACAGCACATCCACTGTGATCAAGTTTGTGCGCGAGATAAACAGTACTTTGTTCTGTAAAAATGTCTTTTTTTTTTTACAGTGTAGATTTGCCAGAACAAACTCGATCACAGTGAATGTGCTGTATCATTCTTTGGTTTCCTGACTATATCAACATGAAAAATACAGTAGTTGCGTACAATTGCCAGCACATTGTGCTGTAACCAAAGAAAGATATAGCACTTTTACTGAGATCGGGTTTGTGCGCGAGATGAACAGTACTTTGTACTGTAAAAATGTCGTTTTTTTTTTACAGTGAAGGCAGCAAAAAGAAAAATTTAATAAATTACAAATAACTAATTAGGTACTCATTTCACCGTTTGCCCCAATATAAGTCGTGGGTTAAAGTACTGTTTCCCCGTACCTGTCGCCGGTGAAGTGGTTAAGAGGTATTTGAGTGCATTAAGAACTTTTAATATAAAGTGCTTACAATTGTTTAGAAATAATTCCACCATTAGTATCTAAACATAAAGAGGTGCAAAAGATGTTGATTCATAAAGAAAGCCATTTTACTCCATTCAAATATTGCTAAAGATATTTTGGAGCGGGTAATTTCTTGTTCGTATTATAATATGAAATACATTATAATTCATTGATTTATGTTTTTAAGTGTAATGAGTTTGAATGTAAAGAAAATAAAAAGTCATTATATTTTTCAAGACGGATTCAGCTCAAAAAGGCTAAAATTTATTATATCTTCTTAGGTGCATTCGTAATTACATAAATGTGTATCAACTATAGTCGCCGTCTGGTCCGTCCGTCTGTCCGAATATAAGTGCGCAAAAACTACTCAACCGAATAGTTTGAAATTTAAAACCCTTGCAGGATTTTGTCGATTCATTTCGAATTTTATGAAAATCGAATGAAAACTTAGAAAAATAATATAAAAGTTGTATCCATTCTATTAAATCCTATTATACGTAATTAATTCAATGACGTCCCATGATAAATAATGATTCTAGGTTGTCATGATGATTACGTCCTATTTATGATGGAGTCCTATTATTTCCATATTACTGAATTTAATATAGTATATATATTCGTAATAAATTTTGTCTTCATGCATCTTTGCATAAGAGTGCAACAGCTATTGTACGAAGATCTGAATAGTTATAAAACTAGTTATAGTAAGAACGTACCTCATTTGCCTTGTTTGACGTACAATTTTCCACTTCTTAAATTTTATATCAGTACAATTAACTTTAAATATTACCAGTCAAGTTCAATTATTTTAATAAATAATACCTAAAGTTTTTTTCTTCTTCGTAAGAATTGATTCTACTGACAAATAGTTAAATCCTTATATGATAATATACATTATCAGAATAGCATTTACAAATACAAAGTATTGTACAGTTAAGATTCTTAATTTATTAATAAAAAAAAAATACAATTACTGAAAATCTGAATAATATGAAGGCAGCAAAAAGATAAATTCAATAAATTACAAATAACTAATTAGGTACTTAAGACGAATTCACGTACATTAAGAACTTTTAATGTAAAGTACTTACAATTGTTTAGAAATAATTTCACCATTAGTATCTAAACATAAAGAAATGCAAAAGATGTTGATTCATAAAGAAAGCTATTTTACTCCATTGAAATAGTGCTAAAAATATTTTGGAGTGGGTAATTTCTTGTTTGTATTATAACATGAAATACATTATAATTCATTGATTTATGTTTTTAAGTTTAATGAGTTTGAATATAAAGAAAATAAGAAGTCATTATATTTTTGAAGACGTATTCAGCTCAAGAAGGCTAAAATGTATTATGTCTTTTTAGGTGCATTCTTAATTATATAAATATGTAATACCTATAGTCGCCGTCTGGTCCGTACGTCTGTCCGCATATAACAGCGCAAAAACTACTCAACCGAATTATTTGAAATTTATTATATATAATCGTTGCAAAATTTTATCGAGTCATTTTAGATTTTATGAAAATCGAATCAAAACTTAAAAAGATATTAATAAAAGTTTTCTTCATTCTATTAAATCCTATCATACGTAATTAATTGAAAGATATCCCGTGATAGTTAATGATTCTAGACTGACATGGTGATGACGTCCTTTTTAAGTTGGAGTCTTATTATTTCCATATTACTGAATTTAATATAGTATATATAATCGTAATAAATTTTGTATTCATGCATTTTTGCATAAGAATTCAACAGCTATTGAACCAAGATCTGAATATTTATAAAACTAGTTACAGTAATTGCCTTGTTTGCGTACAAATTCCCACTTGTTTAAATTTTATATCAGTACTTATGGACTGGTAATATCTTTAAATATTACCAGTCAACTTCAATTATTTTAATAAATAATACCTAACGTTTTTTCTTCTTCGTAAGAATTGATTCTACTGACAAAAGTTAAATCCTTATATTATAATATGCATTATCAGAATAGCATTTACAAATACAATGTATTGTACAGTTGAAACTCTTAATGTATTAATAAATAAAAAAATATAATTACAGAAAATCCGAACAATATGAAGGCAGCAAAAAGATAAATTCAATAAATTACAAATAACTAATTAGGTACTTAAGACGAATTAGAGTGCATTAAGAACTTTTAATGTAAAGTACTTACAATTGTTTAGAAATAATCCCACCATTAGTATTAAACATAAAGAGATACAAATGATGTTGATTCATAAAGAAAACCATTTTACTCTATTCAAATAGTGCTAAAAATATTTTGGAGTGGGTAGTTTCTTGTTCATATTATAACATGAAATTCATTAAAATTCATTGATTTATGTCGTTAAGTGTAATGCGTTTCAATGAAAAGAAAATAAGAAGTAATTGTATTTTTTAAGACTGATTCAGCTGAAAAATGCTAAAAGAATCAGGGTCCATAAGCCGCGTTTTTGGAACACGAAATAGTGTAAAATTTGATTATGTTATACTGACTTAATTATTTCACTTTTTAATATTAGAAGGTATTTATTGTACGATTTTATCAATAGTTTTGTGTTTTGTTCAGATTTTTATGACTTACACAAGCTCAAAGCTCGTATAATTCGTAGTTTTGATGAAAAATACGCAATTTCTGCTATTTTTACCTCAATTAGTCATTTGAGCGCAATCTTACAAAACTTTCTTCTTGACATATATTATAAAACACATCAAAATATACAAAATATGTTAAAATATGTTAAAATAAAAGTTTTGCAAATCTACGCTCATAGCAAAATATTAAAAATAGGGTATAAATTATTGGTAAAAATTGCAGAGATCGCGTATTTTTCATCAAAACTACGAATTATACGAACTTTGAGCTTGTGTGAGTCATGTAAATCCGAACAAAATACAAAAACTATTGTTAAAATCGTACAATATATACCTCCTAATATCAAAAAGGGAAATAATTAAGACAGTATGACATAATCGAATTTTAGTCATATTTCATGGGCTAAACTTCACTTTTCATGGAATAACTTGATGACAGAAATTATTTTTGTGATGATTCGATACAACAATTTTCAAGAGGTTTTCCCTTATACCAATTTTGTTGGTAACTTAGTTGGCACTTTAAGGGTGGCAACTTAGTTGCCGCCATTTTTGTGTTGTAAACCATTTTTTTTTACAGTGTATATATAATTACAGAAAATTTAAACTATTTGACAAAAGCAAAAAATAAGTTCAATAAATAACACGTAATTAAGTATTTAAGATCTGTTTGTGTCATAAAAATACTTTTTATTTAAAGTACTTACAATTGTTTACAAATAATTCAACCATTAAAATCGACACATAAAATAATACAAAATAATACAAATTTATAAAGTAAACCATTTTGACCCATTTAAAAAAAAATGTTAGAAACTTTTTGGGATGGGTATGATGTTGTTTGTATTATAACAAAAATTTCATCATAATTCATTAATGCATGTTTTTAAGTAAACTGACTTTTAATCTAAATAAAAGAAGAATTAATTGCAGTTTTTCAAAAATCATTCACATCATTCAAGCACTAAAAATTACGGTGTATTTCATTATTCGTGTTGTATTAAATTCACTCCCTGCTACATTTGAGAAATCTCACAAACTGTATCCAAATTTTTATATTGCTGATTATTTATGAACATTATATTGCCAAACCAAAAGAAGCTTATATGAGGAGTCCAGTATTTTATTACACAGAAGGTGCGTGTGACGTGACGTACATCTGTTGTGAAAACAATCCAATCGTATTTTTTTCTGAGATATACTCCATTTATGAGGCTCCAAGTATCTCTACTCTTATATACAGGGTGTGGCAGGTATTTGAGAACAAATCAACGTATTCTTTCAAACAGGAATATACATTAGAGATGGATAATTTTTTTTTCTATTTAACGTTCTGTACAGTTGACCACATTCAAACAAGATGGCATTATTCATTGAAACCACTCTCAGCCACAAATAACCACCCAGCAAACACAAAGCTATCGGTAACCAATCGGCTGACAGCCGTTTGCCAATACCGGCGCTATTGGCACGATACCGATTGCCGCTAACGATTCCGTATATTTTTGATACGCCGCGCGAATGCGTCCCGATTCATGAGGCACGCAGCCGGACCGGTATCGGCAGTATACTATGCCAAAAACACGCCGATAGCTATCCATACGAATGCCGGCCGCAGCTCGACACCAGCATAAATAAAAAATATACATATATGTGTTTGATGGCGGCATCTATGAGCAATGTTGAGATGTATATATGAAAGGAACATATTTCGGCATTGTAAGAGACTGGGTTCAATCTGAGGCCCCCGAGAACAGAAGGTAAACGCCTAAACCACTCGGCTACTCAGCCTTGCTGAGAGGCGGATTTTATGAGGTAAATAAGGGGAAGGCATTTCGATAAGTGACTGTTTGCCGTTGAAAGTAAATGGTAGATGGAAAATTTGTAATTTTGAAGTGTTTTTATTTTATTTTTTATTTATTTATTTATTTATTTATTTATTTTGTAGTTGTCTTATGCGCGTGTGTTTAAAAGTTAATTTAATATTTAAATAATTGAAATAAATATTATAGCGAATTAGTTAAAGCAAACGAATTGGTTTTCCTTGCAAATTTAAGAATAATTAAGTATTAAAAAATAAAATTATTTTTAGAAATTTTGTTCAGTTAATAAAATGTTCTTATTAGGAATTATAACGTAATTACATGCGTTGCGTTAATTTATAAAGGAATATTTTTTTTTTTAACATGGTAAAACTTATTTTAATATATAATAAGTTGGTAATTAATAACTTTTAATTAGAATAAGAATTCGTTTTATGTCATTTGATCATTTAAAATAGAACATATTTTTAATGATTATGTTGCAATATTAATTTGTTATTTATCAATATTTTTGAATTTAAAAATAAAATAAAAATATTAATTTATATATTTTTTCTCTTTTGGTAGCTAATTTTTTAAATGGGAGACATTTCTGAATTTTTTTTATAAATTTATGAGTGCTTATTTAATAAAATAAGTGAATTTCAGAGGCGTTTCTGTTAATAAAATATTTTTTTTTTAGAAATTATAATGTAATTAAATGTGTTAATTCAAGAAATATATATTTGTAACATCGAAAAGCTAATTTTATGAAAAAAATAAGTTGTAATTAATCACCTTTAATTAGAATAATAATTAATTATATGTCATTTGATGATTTAATTTAAAATATATTTTTAACGATTATGTAGCAATATTAATTCCTTCACTTATCAACTTTTTTTAATCTTAAAATAAAATAGAAATATTAATTTAACTTTTTTTTTTGTTTGGTAAATAATTTTTTAGAAGGGGGAGATTTCTGAATCTTTCTTTTAAATTTTAATGCCTACTTTTTTTTTTTTTAAATGTCGGCTAAGACTAAAAATTCCGAATTCAGACCGATGTTTTCAAACCTAATAGGATCACTATCAGAAATCACATATCGGTCCTGCGTGTTCCTGTCAATGTATGTACTGATGACACTTCTTGTTAGTTTCAGAGTCAAAAACAGCAAACTGAATTTATTTTTCTGTATGTTATTAACTGTTTTAAGGTATTCTAAGCACTAGTCATTGTTAATGTATCTTACCATATACAGTGGATTTTAGTCTCCTCCCCCCCCCCGGGATTGTACTTATACTCTAAAGGGAAAGCTGGGTTCCTGGGGCGGTCATCCCTGTCATCCCTGCCGGTGTAAGTCGCTTGCCGATATGCAACCACAAGTGGACCGGTTACGGTAACCGTCAGTCGAAAAAGCAGATTCTTAAGTTTCAGTTGCCGATATGCTGCCGACATTTCACCGAAACTACTGTGCCAATGCCGACACGTAACCGACACTGCCGGATATGGTCCGATCATGTGCCTAAAAATGTGTGTTTGCTGGGCGCCTCTACACGCAATCAAAACTGACTGCAGGTAATGATCAGAGAGTGTTGGGAACATTTGACACTGCATACACAGCGGCTGCCTTTAGAGACGCAACATCGTTGTGTGAATGACTATTGGAGTTCCTCTCAACTACGCCACATACGTAATAAGCCATTCGGTTAATATCTGGGTAGTGGATGGCCAAACAGTTGAGAATGACATGATCTGATCATGAATGCATTGGCCATCCATTTTTGGTTTGTGTGGGATATATGGGATAAAGCAGAATCTTGTTAAAAGATGTACGACCTATCACGTCTTACATAAGTAGTTTAGTTCTTTAACACCTCGATATAAGCAACGGCGTTGACTCTGGCACCTTGAAGAAAGAAATGTGGATGAATGAGATCGCCTTCGCTTCTCACGAACCCCCGCCCCCGGAATCATCGTTGAGGTTGAAAATTTTGTGCATGCCTGTCAAAACGTGTTCGGAGATTTTACATCTTCGCGATTTTTTTGCGGTTCACCTTTTTGACCTGGGCAAAGTTTTTCTCATTGGAAAGAAACAAGAACATTCATGGCTCTTCTTTATGTTTCAGCTTATTAAGGAGGCACTTGTCTCTGATCAGTTGATATAACCCCTGGTTCTCTCTGGCAAGAACTGTACTATCTTAATCACATAAGACCTTTGACGAAGGTCTTCATGAATCACTTGTCAGATTATGCCCTCATGAACTTGCATCTCCCTAGAGACTAGGATTGCCAGCTTGTACACTTTTCCCGTAAGTTGTACGCTCTTTAGCATTTTTTAAAGCATATCGTGTACGTTTGTGTACGTTTAAATTTATACTGTACGACGATTTCTTAATTTTTTTCTTCACCACATCTTACTTTTGACAGTTTGCTTCAAGATTTCACCTATTGCCGAAGAAAGTTATACACATGTGCATCAAGTGTAAAAATGGCATGTTTCAGGTGAGAGTTCTGTAATATTATTAACTGCGCATTCGCAAACTCTTGGCAAGGTAGGATTAGATCGTCTGAACTTGACATTACTATAGACTATTAGTATCTACATTGTAAAATTTTTAACTCACTATATCTGTGTATTAAGTTTTAATATTTTGTTTGAATTATTATTTTCCTTTATGCTTAAATACAAAAATATATTTTTGTAGGGTGTCTATTACTAAAATTTTCATGATCATAGTTGAATTGTAGGATGTTTGATTTATTTTTGTTCTTACAATTCAATTAATTTTTTATTCATAATGAAATGTCAGAGTGCAAATTTTGTTACAAAATGTTAATAGGATAATGTAATTCAAATACAGTTGGAAAATAATGTTTAAATCAATTAATTAATAACCTGTTTTTAAACAAATTTGTTACCGAAAACGTTGCTGTCACATTCAACATAGTTTAGAATCTTATAAAAAAGGAAGACGATAGTGTGATAAAACCAAAGCTAACTAATGTCAATTAAAATCTTCCGTTTTTTAATAGATAAATCTGCAACCCTACTACCGACATTGCTCTTCGACCTCCTAGGGTTTTTCATCGAATTGGCTGACGAATTCCGGTGTGTCGATGATTCCATATTGCTGACAATGTCGTTTCCTGCGTGAAACGTTTGCCACAAGAAACCTAATACCTTTCAGTTCTCTCCTTCCATTAAAGGCGAATGACCGGCCGTGTTTCAAGAATGTGACATTCTCTAAACCGAAGTGTTCTTCAGCGAATGAGCCAATGGCAGCATGCCTGTTCATTTCCTCAGTTAGTCTAGGTTCAAATATATTTAGATGTAACAGAAAAATATTTGTAACTACAGTATATAGGGTGATATTTCACGTACAACGTGTGTTCCCAAATACCTGTGGCATCTCTTCATCTAACTTTTTGGACGCAATTTACCATGGCGAAAGCTTATATGAGGATTAAAATATGAGATTCCACCATGGTCAATTTTCTGTTTTGAAAAGAAAAATCAAATGATAAATTTTATACTATAAAAAAATATATTAGATGGTTGAATTGATTTACTATTGCTAAAAGGTAACGAATAGGATTTTTCCTTTAAATTGAAATTAAAATACCTTAAACTTTGTGATTTGAGGGGAGGGGCGTGGGTTGAAAAAGAAAAATGCTAAAAACCGGAGAGAGAGATTTAGAATATTATATATTCACTGTTAGAACTAAGTTACAAAAACACCAGAAAAAAATAAATGAAATAAAAAGTTTACAACATTTTTAATTTTTTCAGCTGGGAAAAAAGTAGCAGACATCTTTCTTTGCGTGGAGGGTAAATTTTGACGAATTATTATTCATTTACTGCTACTGCAAAATTAAAATAGGGGATAAAAATTAAAGATTAAAAAGTGTTGTTCAAGAATTTGAATGATCGTTTTGGGGAGGGGAATTGCGAAAAACTAACTTCGGGAGGGAGTTTTAAGTACCGTTATTTCGTGCGTATCTGCCACACCTCAAATAACTCGATTTCCTGCCAGAATTTATTTAAAATATAATGTAACTTGCTTCTGCTTAGCACTTATTTGACTTCTTCTTTTCAATAAATTTTCCATTTTGAAAAAGACTTAACTAAGCCACGGCGAATACGCGGGAAATTACGGTAATTCATTATTTATTATTGTAATAAAGTAATCAATAAGCAGAAAAGGAAAAGGGAAAATATGCTTTACACTATATCTGTTGGAGGGTTTAAAATGGAATTAAAAGGAAATGTAAGTCAGTCGAAACGCATTAGGTTCTTATTTTTCCTTGTGAAATTAATATTTTTTTCATTAATAAGGTGTTATATTTCATGCGATGAAATATAACTTTGGACTTAACTTTGGGTTTAACTTTGGAAATTCATTCTGTAGAATATTACCCGTAAAGGTACAATTTTATTTATTTTTTTAAATAATAAAAAACCATATCATAACTTTATACTCAAGAAATAAAAATATAGGACTCAATGCACGTGAATATATATAGTAACATTAAATCAAAATTAGTACTAACTCAATTTATACTGTCATTCCGAATTATTCTTTAAAACATTATCAAGAAATATTAATGTTCGTTGATGCTTATCGACATAGGAAAACAATGTCGTAATTAATAAAACTTTTTTTTCATAATGATAAAATTGGCGTGTACTTGTTTTGATAAAAAAAGTATAACTTCTTCAGAAAAACTAACCTATTTGTACACACATTTTTTATCTTTTTTACTCCCGTGATGCGCAGAAACCCTGATTTAAGGAAAAATAAATTCAGTAAACCCCATTTCCATTTCAAAGCCAATAAGTCAATATGCAGATAATAATTAAACGTATGCAAAATTTAACACAATATTTAAGGGGTCTCAGGAAGCTTAAAGGTTCAAAATTGTTATTTTTATTATGTTAAACTCCTATATTTTCTGAACATTTTGATATAATTATTTCCTTCAAATTCCCATTAGAACAGACGTTATGACTTTTATAATTATACCCGCACAATGGCTGAAGCGGCATTTCCGAAACGCTGAAGTCATTTTTCTCCAAATGACGTTTTTGGACATAACGCGTAGGATATCTCACAAACTTCTGAATATTTTTTCATGAAATTTTCACAACATATATTTTATGTTAATCTGTATAAACTGAACCTAAAATTTCATTTCTAATGTTCAAAAAAATATTCTTTTAAGTGATTATGCTGTTGAAATCACTGTTGCCAGATTGGGGAATTTTTTGTCTCCAGACTGCTGATTGTCACCGATTTTTTAAAATAGTAATATTAGGCCTATTTAAAAATGGATTAAAAATTCTGAAAAATAAAGTGAATTATACTATTAAAAAAAAAGTGGTGATAGACAAATAATCTGAATTAGAAAAGTTCCCAATCTGGCAACACTGGTTGAAATTTTCAAAAGTTTGTATTAGCTAAATGAAACTTTGTGTTAAAAATATAAAAATATTTTAATACAAATTTAGCTAGGTTGAGGGTAATTATTACAATCAGAAGTATAACTAGGCACCAAAATTGCATTCTAGTTGCAAAATGTATTTTGTAATCCTGCGTATAAACTGTCATACCAATTTTCGGCTCGACAAATGCCTGACAGTTTGGAGACCCCTGTAAATACTAATTCTGCATCTTGCAATTTTGTAAATACATAAAGTGAAACATACTTCCATCTTTCATCCCAATTAAAATTGCGTTTCTAAATCATATACATTTCAAGATATAAAATGTTGAAAATGGTCCTTTTTTTTTTCTTTTTTTTTTTTTTTTCAAATTTTAAGAGTCCTATATATCCTCCTTATTCCGACATAATTAAATTTAAGAATTAAACGATAAAATGGCACCAACTAAAACTATAATCACTACGAATATAGGAAAAAGGATTGCCTGTCTAAGTGTTAATACTCATAAATAATACCCAGTGTTACTTAGTGGTTAATATTTAATGATCGTAAAAGCCATGTCAGCAGAAAAGCGTGAAAAACCTTGTTTAAAATCCTCACGTTTTCAGTTAATGTATTGCGCGTTGCGCACTGGCTCGAGAACAATGAAATATGTGCACTTCTGCTAATTAGAACAAATCATATAGCTCCTTTGTTCTAGTTAAATGTAAATTTTATAACGTGACAAAGTAATTTTCTGTTGGCTAAAACAGATGTAAAGATCGCTGTTATTTTTAAATGGCCAGTTAGGGTATGATATGTTTAACTAACTAGCTAAGGTTCTGAATATTGGATAAATTTATTATGTGTTATCAATTTTATGCACTATAAACCACATGATTTGTGATTTATCACTGTACATTGACGTAAAAATTGCAAAAGAAATACACTTGTGATAATTAGGAAAAATACCTTCTTCGGTCTAGTTAACTCTTTGTATTAAAACGAGTCAAAATAATTTTATCTAGAAAGTGGGCGTATGTACACTAAGTACAAAAATTATTGACTAAAAGTTCAGTTAAAGCAAAAATATTAAAATGAATAAAATTTCTTTTACAAGTCTGTATTATGGCATGTAATTTTGATACCAAATTTCATTTTTTATGTGTTAATGTATTTATGTGTTATGTGTTTATGTGTCTTTTGACAATTTATTCGAGTTCTTTTAACGAAAGGATCTCGAAAAATTATACAGATTGTGAATATTTTTTAAAAGCTACTCCTGTCATGGGAAGAATGGAAAACACTAATGTTAAATCTATGGGGGCATTATTTTCAAATTTCTTGCTTTGATTTTAATATTTTTGAATGATTTTTGCATAGAATAGCTGGGGATGATCTACAACCGGGATAGTTTTTACTTTTCCGATTTTTCTTCCAGATTAAAAAAAAAAAAAAATTACTTTTATTTTTGGAACCGGTTTCTGAAATTGAAACTATCCTAAAATAAAGAACATATAACCAGAATTTAAAAAATTAAAACGATCTAGGTTATAGATCGTCCTCAGCTTAGATCGTCCTCAGCTATCCTATACATAGGATAGCTGAGGACGGTCTATAACCGAGATAGTTTTTATTTGTAGTACTTAGATAGTTTGTAAAAAACAAACAAACAAACAAAAAAATCTAAAATATTAAAATCCAAGCGAAAAATTGGAAAATAACGCGCCATAGGATTAACATTAGCGTTCTCGTTTTTTCGCGTAAATGAAGTAGCCCCTTAAATCTTCATAGTGTTAAAAAAGAAAATGCGTTACGGTTTTAGAAATTTACGGAAGAAAATGCAGATCATACAGAGAACCGTACCGGGAACATTCAACGAGTAATTCAAAAAAAAAATAAATGAAAAGATTAGATATAAAATAAAGAAATTTTATAAAACAGAAATTTTTATAAAATTCTTCACGTTACTTTCTCACGTTAAAATTCTTCATGTTAAGATTTTCTTTTATGTGCATACGAATTATAATGAGAAACGTTCCCTTTAGACCGACGAAAATAAAAATCTCTCTATATTTCCAAAACTACACGGTAAAAAAAGTTTCCTAATCAAAGAAAATATAATATAACCACGAAAGAAAATATACAATAACCTCTTTTGATTTACCCACGATTCCGCAAAAGCGTTCTTTATCAATAGAAATCTTAAAATCCAAAATATTCTCAAAACTAAAAGAATTATTTAAAAAACAGTTTCTTTTTCTGTCGCTAATTTTCGGAAACGTTTCCGAATAGTTTTCATGGTGTGTTTACTTAAACCCAAATGTTTGTTTTAAGGATTCTATTTATTTTCAATTCAGCTTTTTCATCTGCGTGATTGAATTTACGCATGAAAGAGTTCAAAATGATATTAATTTTAATGTGAATATTAATACTGTTAGTTTATCATGAACGTCCGTAAAAAATGTTTGTTACAGGTAAAAGTAAATTCTTGTTTGCGTGAAAGCACGTGACTTTACTCAATATTAAGAAAGATGGGAAAAGGCAATTGCTGAAATCTAAGAGCGGAAACATTATTGAAAACGTCGCAATTGCCATCATTGAGGACTAATTAAGATAATATTCTAACAGAAAAATGCGTGATTTTTAACGAACCAATGATTGAGAAAAATTGAGTGCCATCTACATATATCTCTTTTGCATATAATACACTGGACATAAATATTCGACGTTCGTTAAATAAAAATTTCCTAAAGCGCCTGTTAGCTTAAGTAATGTCGAATGCCTTTGTATAATAAACATATACTAGGGTTTAACTTTGCAGTATACACTGTAAAAAAAAAAAAAAATCTCTAGTTCTACAGTTGTAAAGTTACATGCTTACTAAACTTTAATTTGTAACTGTACAAAAAAAGCTGTAAATCTACCAAACTAGTTTTTATAAAGCTACCGATTTCGGTAGCTTTACAAATGAATCTGCTAAAATTACAGTAATCTTAATAAAATTTTATCTGTAACCCTGGTTGCAATTACATGAAAAGTTCTAGATATCCCAGTTTCCTAAAAAATTCTTAGTAACCTTACAGATTTATTGATCTACGGTGCAAAAGTGTATCTGTTGCATGAATTTTTGTTGTTGCTGTTACATAAAAAGTTCTAGGAATCCCAGTTTCCTTGAAAAACTTTAGTAACATTACATTTTTTTTTTTTTTTTACAGTGTCGATACGCAGGTACTACTTAAATTATTCACCGATGTAGTAATTCAGAGAACTCTCGGCCAACAACAAGAAATATAGCAACAATTTGCACCATGCAAAATTGTCATGCTTTAGTTTTTGACATGGCAGGTGGTATCCTGTAAAGCAGAGGTTCCCAAATTGTGCTCCGCGGAACCCTAGGGGCTCCCCTTGAACTTTCCAGGGGCTGCTCCGCGCTTTAGCAAAATAAGGAAAATTTGAGTGAGAAAACACATTTAAAGCAAGTTTTTTTTCCAAAAATGTAAACAAATTGTTTTTTTTTTTTTTTTTTTTTTTTTTTAACAAAAATATTTATACATTGATATTCAACTACCTGAACTTTTTTAATAAACAAAATTCTATTTTCATTAAAAGATTTCAGATGCAAATATTAATTTATACTAGCACTATATTTTTCGTTTAAAAAATGCGATAAATGGGAAAAAATGTAGATTTAATGTAAGAAAGCAAGGGATTGTAATCTGAAAGAAAATTTGTATATTTGATTTTCTCAACTCCTCCTCTCAGCGTGACTTGAGGTGTAGTGTTATCCAATAACTCCCACATTTCATACTCAGCTGCGTCATCATTTCGAAATAAACCATTCTGATTTGAAAGATAAACCGCCTCAGTTATTTCAATATGAAGGGCAAAGTAATGTATGCAAACTTCAAAAGAAACAATCACAACACTTGTTAAAACAAATATGAAATTTCCTGAACCAATTCGCAGACTTCACAGGGACGAAATAGGCAATAAGATATATTTCTACCAGTAATTTAAATTTTTCCTTTTGTCCTGTTAATCACTGTGATTATTTAGGATAAAAATAATTTTCTAAAATTAGTGTTGGAAGTTTGCCTGATTTGACACTTCGCCCCTGTTAAGTCGGCGCTTATGATGGCCCTTATCTGATACACATGGCCCCTATCGGATACACATGGCCCCTATCTGATAGTTTAACGAGTCGCTTGAGTTCGTGAAGATTGTATAATCGCAAAGACACTTAATAAACCATGTAAAATTGATATTGTCAAGAATTTGCTATATGAAAAAGTTCTCAATTTAGTGTCCAATATTCCCTTTTCAAACAACATAATTTCTTTTTTAAATTAACTATATGACTGTTGACATAAAATAACATTTAACAGCCTCTTGAGATGTACTAAATTTACACTACAAATGCTTGAATCTACTGACGTCATTAGATTAGCAGTTTTGATAGTATTTTTTAGTTACATATACTAATATCCTGTTCAGACCAGGGCAGTTAAGAGTCTTAACTTATTTTTTTTTAAACTGGCACCCGCAACTAGACTTGACTTCTCTATTCAGGTTTCGATGCTGGGTTTTTTTCTTGGGGCCCATTTTGTTAAAAGTAAAAGTTCTTTTTGTGAATTTTATTATATTTTTCGAAAAATAACATTTTGTAACGAAAGTTGAAATTGAGTTAACTCAAATTCTAACATTTATTAACAAAAACTTCTTTACACCCTTTTTGCTAAAATCTTCGCTTCTGGTGAACTGATTTTATTTACAAATCACACATTTTAATACCTAACAAAATAAAAATAGTTAATAGTAGTTAGTAACTTTTTATGGAAATGGATTTTGCAATGGTGCTTATTTTATTAAAAAAGGAATTTTGTGAAGCAGCCTGTTTTATTAAAAGGAATTTTGTGAAGCAGCCTGTTTTATTAAAAGGAATTTTGTGAAGCAGCCTGTTTTATTAAAAGGAATTTTGTGAACGGACCCATTTTGTTAAATACATTTTCGTGAAGGGGTCTGTTTTATTAGATGGATTTTTGCGATTCAATGGATTTTTGTTATTCAAATATTTCGAATCGAACCAGATTTTTTTTTTTTTTATAAAATAACTAAAATATAAATCAAACAGAAATAAGTTTCATAGAAGAGTAAATAATTTTAAATAAAAATTCTGGTCTGAAATATTTTTATAAAATTTGAGTAAAATTCATTGTACATTTAGTGTAAAAGATCTTACTTTAAAATCAAAACAAAATACAGAAGTCTTTTAAATGCAGAACCAAACATTCAATTGCCATTACTATCAAAGGATCAAAATTCAGACATTTGTGCAAAACAATCCAATCACATTAAACGTTTATGCGTTATTGTTTGTCACTCTAATAATGTAATTTTTTTTTTTTTTTGAGTTTTTGAGGTTTTATAAGTATGTAAACTTTTGACAATTCCATCTGTATTGATGGTAATTGAAAAGAAATTCAGTGTATTGGTAAAATTTCAAAAAATAATTTTATTTCTGGGACAATGCACAATTGCTTAGATTACTATCCATTTCCCCTTCCTGTGCTCGGTAGCAATGTACTTAAAAAACTTTACCTTGTAACATAGTGCACGGTAGGCTTCAGAGGCTCCGCTATAGAAATTCATTCTAAAAGAGGCTTCCCGAGTCAAAAAGTTTGGGAACCACTGCTGTAAAGAATTCTATTAAGAATATATATTTATAAAATATATATGTACATGGGTTTATTTTTGTATAGAGATTCTTTACACAGAAAATAAAAGTCGTGAATGTTAATTAAATCCGTTAGAAAAGATTATAATTTATTCTTATTAGTTTTTGCCAATAAAGCAACTTTTACAATATTTGGAATAATTCTTCTTCTGTTTATTGTCAGGGATAAATAGGAATAATATTTTATTACCCGCGTTAAATTAAATTCGAGTTGATACTTCTTTCTTCTTTTGTTTCAACATTTCACGGTGTCAAATAAAAGAAATGCAATAGAAGCAGTAAATAAATCATTTGCATTCAGTGTCGTCTATACATCATCTCCAGCCTGCTAAAAATAGCTGCTAGTTTAACTTTATTGCATTTCATCAGTATTAGCCAAATTGAAAAAACGAAAAACAGTTTTCAAAACAGAATGATTTATCTTCTATTGAAAGATAGATATAACATACAATAATATTTTACTACCAATAGCAAATTTAATTATTTATTTTTTTTCATTTCCACCTTCCCTTGTTTAAACATGTCAAATAAAGGAAATGCTCAGATTCAGAAAAAATCGTACATGTCAGTTGATACTTAACAAAAGAAAAAAACAAGAAACATAATGTAAGTTTTATTCTGACTTTGAGTTATAGACAAAAGCAAATTCTTGTTTGTGTCAACGCACATGACTTCACTCACAATTCCAAAAAGCGGGAAAGGTAACTGAAATGTAAGAGTGGAATCATCATTTTAAACGTCGCAAGTGCCTAATTGAGAAGAAATGCAAATAAAAATCTTTAGTCTAATTAAGAAAACATTGTGGTAGCAAACTCCTAATGATCCAGTGTTTCAGAGAAAAGTGATTACCGTCTAATAAAATCTAATCCCCGTATAATACACGAGGCTTAAATGTTCAATGATCGTTGAATAGTAATTTCTAAAGGCACCCGTATGCTTGAGCAATTACGTATTTCTTTGAATAATAAATGTTAGGTTAGTTGGGGCAACTGGGCCATGATCTAAGTTACTCTGGAGCTTCTGACAATTCAGCTTCAAAAAGCTAATATTCATTTGAATTAAAGTCTGAGCTTCTGTAAATGGGTTCAGTTAGGTTCCCTCTATCAGAGAAAAATTTAATTTTTACATTTTAATATTTAAAAATATAAAAATATGCATATTTCATCATTTTTTCCTCATGGGTCCAGTTGCCCCATAAAAATGGGGTAAGTGGACCAGGAGGGTCTATGTTCCACACTCGTTTATTTTTTTTCATATAGGATATCAGGTCCTGTTTGAAAAAGTGTAAACAACTTTAAAAAATTTAAACCAGGCAGATCATGTAAATTATATTTCAACTAAAGAGCGTTGTAAGGGAAACCTTTGCTGTCAATGTGGCTAAAAAAAGCACTAAAAGTGAAAATATTAGATTTATTTATGCCAAAAACATAAAAATTAAGTAAGTACTTAAGTACTTTAGTATAGGTAATAAGTATAAAAGTCACATGGGTATTTTAAGCAAAAAAATAGCAAGGTAAATCTATGAACAAACGGCTACGTAAGTACTTACGTACTTCATCTGTAACATCGGACAGTTTCAAGGTGTGGCTATCTCGCTTTCAGGGGCAAGGTACTTGCATTCATAAAATGTTGAAATAATTTAATGACACTAGTATTTACGAGAGAATCTATTTGTAAACAAGTAAAAGTATATTTTCGCGTACTTAATAAAGGTGAAATTTTCATTATGAAATTCTGGTGCCAATGTGGTAATTAGGGATTAAAATTATGTGATGCCATAACGGCATCACCGCCTCTCAAGGGGTCAAGAAATTTGGTTTGATACCCCCAATATGCTTTTTTTTTAATTTCTATTACGAAATTTTAATAAGGTATTCTACAATTTTCATTATTGTGAGCAAAAAACAATGGAGAACTTTATTTCCCGTAGTAAGAGAAACTCAAAAAATCATTTATAATTATTGGGGTAACTGGATCCAGCATGGTCCAGTTACCCCTGATACATGTCCCAGTTACCGCATTCTTGAAAAATTTATGGCTTAACTGGGACACCGGGCTTACATTTGAAACATAAGGTAAATATGTATGGATACCTGACAGACTGCTAGACGGACAGACGGAGAGACAAACCGAAGTCATAAGCACTTTTCAACTTGTGTCCTACATTATGTATCCTGTATTATATGAACTTAAAAAAATATATACTAAAGCAGTTTAATCTATAACTTCCTATCAGGCATGAAAAACACTTTATTTCTATGCTTAAATATCATATTTTATTTTTTAGTGCCGATAATTACGCGTATCATAAACGTAGAAAATGAATTTACAATAGAAGAAAATTTAATAACCGATTCAGAATGTCTATAATTAAATGTTTGATTAAAATCACAAGCAGAAAAAATGCTTACATACAATTAAAAAAAATAAATATACCAATTTAAAAAAACACTAAAAATAATAATTAGTATTTATAATTGTACTATTAAACAACAGCAAACTACAATAGATAAATTAAATGCATTATTAGATTTCACAATATCTCAAAAATATTTCCATATGGTATAACAAATTCCTATTATTTTATAATGTTGGCAAATGTTAAATCTGAAAACATTGGTTTGAAGATTTAGGATTTTAAAAGATAATTTAAAATATTATTAGCACTAAAAGAAAATTCTTTCAAATGTTTCACTACTGTAATATGTAAAAATACATTTTCCCAGTATAATGTTAATTTCTAATCTGAAACAGTTTCGTAATCTCATGATAATGGAACATCATATTTAACCCCAAAATAATAATAACTATAAGCGTTAGTAATCAAAAAATAGTAAGAAGCCGATAAAATAATTCCAAGTCATTGTCGTTCCATACATTTTCAATCTCAAGTAAGAGTAAATTAATGTTTATATTAATTCCAGTATGAATGTAGGCATGAATCAGTCTCTGCGCAGTTTTTTTTTTTTTTCAAGCGATGGCAGATTAAGATATTTTTCTTTACAGTTATCGAATTGGAAAATATTGCTTCTGACAGTTAAAGATCAGTCTCTTACAAATATAACATAAAACTATTTAACTCATAATATACAAATCAGGAACAAAATATTTAAATTAAATAACACTTACATATACGTTCCATTAATATCCGTGTATCCTAAGATGGTCATTTCCTTATCTTAAAGTGTTGTAGACGTGGTGATGTTCTATAAACAGTGAACTATTTCCCGCGTCTTCTCATATTTATTTTTCTGTGGGCAGACGATTTTCAAGCAGATGGTTTGTTACAGATTATTTGTTTTTGTATACAAAAAATATAGAACTTGAATGCGCAGTAATTTTCTGAAAGTATCGTTAATTAAAATTTTGTATTTGAAGAAATGTCCAATATATTTAACCTTTTCTTTTTATCTGTACCAAATAATTGAAGTTAAAATGGACTGTAAAGTTCCTTTTTTCTAAATAATTATAATAATAATATTCATAATTAGAGTTTATTAGATAAAACATTGTTTAAATTTTTAAAAGGTGCAAAAATAAATTTAATGGTAATAACGACCCCCCCCCCTTTTTTTTTCTTTTTTTTAAAGTAAAGTTTGTTTTGCACAAATTTTGTATATTTCTTTTATTTTCGGAAAATGCTAATTTTATTTAAAAAGTCTGAAAGAAGTAGAATTTATGACTTGAATACAAATTATAAAAATATTCTAAAGCAAGAAATGCACATATGACTAAACTCTGAAGACTCTTTCTACGTGCTCATTAAAAGGTGCAGATTTAACTGTAATAGAAAATTTTTAGTTTGAAACCACAGAAGTGTTTCGAATAATCCTGGTCGGTAAAAAAAGAAAGAAAGAAAGAAATCTCCTCCCAGCAAACTAAATATGTAAAGTGTATAAATTTAATATTCCTAACTCCAAATGTTAGATAAAATTGAAATCATGAAAAAGTATACATTCATTGTCTTAGATATCAAATTGATAAAATATAGCCTGAAAATTTAGTTTATTAATGTTTGTATCGTGCACTTTATTTATTATGCCCCCCCCTCCCCTTTAGTGACAGAATTTACCATTTGCTATCCACTAATATATTTTCATTCCTTATGCCGCTGTAACTCGTGACTGTTTAAAATATTTCTCTTCATTTTCAAAGATTTTTGAAGTTCATATTTTTGTCACACTGTGACTTACAATATAGTGGTTTTTTTGTCACATATGTGACGTGACGTACGGTACATAGCAGTGACATAACAGTGACGTCACAATTTTTTTTAATTGCCAGAAAAATATAATTTTACGGTAAATAAAATGTTTCGAAGAAGTTTTCTAAGAAGTTCACATCTCAGTCACAATGTGACATCACTGAGTGGTGGCATTTTGGTCACAGATGCGACGTGACCACAGTGACTTACAGTGACGTCACAACGACGTCACCGTGACCATGCATGCTATGAGGGCAATAACCTCTGCCGAGTCACCTAAACTTCCGAAAAGCGTTCCTTTATCTTTAGAAACCTCACAAATTAATTTATCGTTGAAATTTAAAGAAGAATTTATAAAAATAATTTTTTATTAGTTGCCTGTAGTTTTCGAATACGTTTCAGAGGAGCTTTTACAGTGCATTAATCAGTTCTCTATACCCACAAAACCAGCTTTTCGGATGCAATGAGGTCTCAAGTAAATATTTTAAATATTTTCATGCTCATCAAACTTGTTTAACTGAAAAACATACAGAATTAACAACATTAATTGTAACAGTAAAATTAACATTTTTTTGTTACAATTGCATGCGAAATTTCAATTATGACGCTGAAAATATTTAGTTGAGGGCTGATAACATACGAAAACCGATTTTCCGAGTCGAGAGAACTGATTAATGCATTGTGAAAACAAATCGAAAACTTTTCTGAAAATGACGGCCAGCTAATAAAAATTTATTTTTAAAAATTCTTTGTAAAATTTCAAAAATTAATTTTTTCCTGCGTTTTAATAGGTAAAGGAAAGCTTTTCCGACTGTTGGGTGACTTGGAAGCGGTTATCGAATATTTTCGTTCGTTATTATATTAAATTTTCGTAGTTTAAGAAACGTCCGTCTTTTTTAGAGAATATTAATGTAGAGAACTTGCGTCCAGGAACTAGAAATATATCAGCAATTTGCTTCAATTTTATGCATGATATGTGGTATCCTGCAAATAGTACTATCAAGAATATATGTTTGCGTATCTGTATGCATGTTTGTACACGGGAGTATTTCTGTACAGAATTTCTTTATACAGCACTTGAAATTAATGCCGTGTATGCTATCTTATGTCAGTTAAAAATAGATCCTGTTTTAATCATATTATATTTCGCACATAAAAGAACCCTAAAAATATTTTCTCTTTTCAAAGTAGGATCATTTTTCTTCGATTTATTTTCAGAGATAAGGAAAAATAGTATTTTATTATTAGCGTCAAATTTAATTCGACAAAGAGTTGACAATTTTTCCTCCTTTTTTTCAACATTTCACGATGTCAAAAAAAAAAAAAAAAAAAAAAAAAAAAAAAAAAATGCAGTCGAAGCATATAAATAAATAATTTTATTTCAATACCCGCTACATCATCTCAAGTGTCTGCTAAAAACAGCTGCTAGTTTAATTTTCATTTCATTTGCTCAATATTATCAAAATGAAAGAATAAGGTTTTGAAAGCAGAATCATATATCTTCGATTTAGACATAACATAAAATGATATTTTCCTCTCAGTATCAAATTTAATTCCATAACAAATTTTCATTTCTACCTTCTGTTGTTTCAACATGTTAGATAAAGAAAATGTACTGAAGCAGAAAAAATCGTGCATGTCAGTTGATTAGTTTTTGCGGGAGTGTCGCGTAAATCAAGACTCAAAATGCTAAGTACACCAGTATTTTAAAATAATTTTATTTGCATTTTCTAATGGTAGAATTATCTGCAATTAAAAGAAGTGAAAGAAAAAAGATGGCGAAATAAACTGTATGGAATTATTGGTGTTCAGGCCCCTTAGAGCCCTGATTAACACCTGCGGGATCCCTGGCAACACTTGTTGACACTCAAGAATTATTAACTTTTTTTTCAGTTACATAAATTAACTTTGACTTTGACTTTGAGGTGAATGTAGAAACATCTTGTTTGCGTAAGAGCACGTGACTTTATTTACATTTCTAAAAGGTGTAAAAAGACAATTGGCAAAACTAAAAAGTGGAAACCTAGAAAATGTCGTCATAAATGGGGAGAAATTTGCCCCAAACTTTTACTTTAATTAAGATTATTTTGAGATGGAAAGAGAGAGATTTTCATGAACAAATTATTAATTGAAAATTGATTATCTATAAAATGTATCTTATAAAATGTTAATGGCATATAATACAATGAATTTAAATATTCAGTGTACGTTAGATATTAATTTCCAAAAGCACACTGTCGCTTTAATAATTAAGAATTTCTTTGTATAATACAACATATACTTAGGTTTTACTTTGCAGTATAAATGCTTATATATAACTTAGCACATTCAAAGATTATTAATATAGAAAACTTGCAACCAGGAACAAAAAATGTAGCAACACTTTGCATCACGCAGAATTGCTTATTCTTCAATTCTTTTCATGAAAGGTGGTATCCTGTACATAGTTCCATTAAGAATATACAGGGGGATAAGAAAATGTCTGGCCAAAATTTAAAGGGCGTTAGAGCGGACGAATATAAGAAGATTCGCAGTACAATGCATCTCCGGAAACGCCTCGTGAAAGTCGTCGAGAGTAAAGAAATTGGAAAGGCAAAAGGAAAGATACACAAACAAATGTAACAAGCCCTTTATTAAATCAACTTGTCACAGCAAATGCTCGAAAGAGCGACCACCACAATAATACAAGCTTCACATCGCTGCCGCATGGAACGCCGTACATTAGCATAAACATCAGTCCAGTGTTGTCAGACGGGCTACTTTTTTTAAATCAGATTCTTGATTGACACCCCTTTTTTGAAATGCTAACATGTGCCTTACTTAATGACATATTAATTAAGGGAAAAACAAAGTTAATTTTACCGTATCAAAAAAGTGGTGCCAATCAAGAAATCTAAATTTTAAAAAAGTAGCCCACTGGCAACACTGCATCAGTCATGTCCTGCACATGTCCACCAGTAATAGCCAATCTGGCGACGAGATCGACGTCAGAGTCCACATGGATCTCGTAGATGATGCTTTTCAAGTAGCCCCAAAAGAAATTCATGCAGGACAGATCTTGTGATCGTGGCGGCCAGGGAACAGGTCCAACTCGATCAATCCACTGGTGTGAATAAGTATCGTCCAGGTAATGCGTGACATCACGGCTAAAGTTTGGTGGCGCTCCATCGTCCTGGAACCAGATAGTCTCTAGATACTCCAAACGTCAGATGGATATCTACTAATTCAGCATTCGTGAAGCACTGAATGCTGTATGAAATCACAGCGGAGAATGCCAGCTTCACACACTGGCGACTTGTTTCGTCTGCCTATACAGTGTACTCAATCCCCTTCATGCCGCGTTTTCCGAAATGCATTGTACTGCGAATCATTTTATATATACATTCCCTCTAACCCCTTTAAATTTTGGCAATGCATTTTTCGATCAGCCTGTATGTTTGTTTATACGTATGCATGTATGCATATAGGTTTATTTCTGTACAGAATTTCTTTATCCAACCCTTGAAATAAATGCCGTGTATGCTATCTTTTGTCAGTTAAATATATATGCTCGTTTAATCATATTATATTTCGCCAATAAAGCAACTCGGAAAATATTTTCTCTTTTCAAAGTGGGATTATTTTTCTTCTATTTATTTTCAGAGATAAGGAAAGTAGTATTTTATTATCAGTGTCGAATTTAATTCGATAAGGATTTGACTATTTTTCCTCCTTTCCTTTCACCATTTCACGGTGTCAATTAAAAAGAATGCAGTCGCAGCAGTGAATTTATTCAATGGAATAAACCATTTGATTTCAGTACAATCTACATCATCTCAATTAAGCTAAAAATAGCTAATACTTTGTCATTGTATTTCAACAATATTTGTAAAATGAAAATAAAAAGTTTTTGAAAGCAAAATTATTTACCGTCGATTTAGTTTCAGATATAACATAAAATAATAGTGTCCTATCAGTATCAAATTTAATTCAGGAACAAATTTTCATTTCCATCTTCCCTTTTTTCAACATCTAAAATAAAGAAAATGCACTGAAGCAGAAAAATTCGTTCATATCAGTGGATACTTACGAATTATTACTTTTTACGTTACATAAATTAATTATTATTCTGAATTTGAGGTGAATGTAAAAATATCTTGTTTGCAACATAACACGTGACTTTATTTACAATTTTAAAAGGCCTAAAAATATAATTGCCAAAATTTAAAAGAGGAAACATGAAAAATGTTGTCAAGATTAAGAATAAATTTACACAAAAACTTTACTTTAATAAAATTATGCTGAGAAGGAAAATGGGAGATTTTTAACGAACCAATTATTAAGAGAAAACTGATTATCCAATAAAATCTTGATCACATAATAATACAATGGACTTAAATATTCAGTGTTCGTTGGATATTAATTTCCAAAAGAAAACTGTCGCTTTTGTAATTACGAATTCCTTTGTATAATAAACATATACTTAGGTTTTACTTCACAGTGAAAATACACAGTTACAGTTTAGTACATTCGATGATTATTAAGGGGTCTTGTACCTTTTAAACGCGACGACATTTAACGCAAAAATTCAAAGTTTGAATTAGTCTATCTTCAAAAACTTTCTATGTATTTGCATATGTATTCTTTTTATTGAATAATTTGTATTTTCAAACGATTTTCTTAAAAACAATTCTATGTTAATAGTTCGATAAGTGGCCTCGATAATTGCATTTTCAGAAAGGTATGCTGCTATAAAATAAAAAATATATATATGATTTTAACAAAAGAAAATTATCAACTCTCAAACTTCGTAATACAGGGCTTTGAAATGCACAAGGTCTCAATGCTAGGTGAAAATAGCACCAAATGTGGTTCCCTTGTTAGTATATTTAACGAAGTATTAATATATAGAACTTGCGTCCAGGAACTAGGAATATAGCGACAATTTGCTTCCTGCAAAATTTACTATGTTTTTTTTTTTTTTTTTTTTTTTTTTGACATTGCATGCGATATCATGCAATTAATACATAAAGAATACATGTTTGTGTGTATATGCGTGCATATACATTGGATTGTTTAAGTATAGAATTTTTCTAGACAACTCTCGAAATAAATGTCGTGTATGCTATCTTATGCCAGTTAAAAATAGATGCTAGTTTAACCCTTTATGTACTGAATTATGAATTCATGAAAATTTTATCTTCTAAAGCATTTTTTCGTGAATTGTTTAAACTACATTAGAAGATTTACATTAATCATTTAATAAATTTTAGAAGGATTTTAGAATGATTGAAGGATTTAGAAAGATTAATTAAATTTGAATTTATAGGGTTTTTGTGCAATATTTATAACCCCACTCAAATCTTTTATATTAAATATTTTTCTTGGTATTTTGTAGAATTATGAAATGTACAAATATAATGTTCTTTCAATAGAAATATAGAAATATTTCCGAATTCAACCCCCACCCCACCGCCAACGCCGCGAAAGCTGAAAAGATGAAAAGGCAAAATTAATCATCCTTTTAAAAATATTTTTGTTTTGCGTAACCCATAATGCTTTTGGAACAAGATAAAGTAATGTATCTATAACTCAATCTAAACTGTATGAGAACAAATCTCTGTATTAAACTAATTTTATAACAAATTATCTTAATGGTACTTATAAGTACCGTCAGTAGATAAAGGGTTAATCATATTATATTTCGCCAATAAAACAACTCTAAAAATATTTTCCTTTTTCAAAGTGGAATTATTTTTCTTCGATTTATTTGCGGAGATAAGGATAAATAGTATTTTATTGTCAGCGGCAAATTTAATTCGATGACGAGTTGATAATTTTCCCTCCTTTTCATTCAACATTTCACGGTGTTAAATGAAAGAACTGAAGTCGAAGCAAATAAATTCGGACATGTTAATAGGAATTCCCGAAAATGATTTCTTTTAAGTACATAAATTAACTCTGATTCAGATTCTGAGTAACAGGAAAAAGCGAACTCGTGTTCACGTTCAAGCACGTGACTCAACTTACAATGCCAAAAAGGATGTAAAATCTATTTTAGAATGTAAGGAGTGGAAACATTTTAAAATTCCTAAGTACTATGAATGTAGAGAAATTGAAAAAGAATTACAGTACATTTTACGATAACAACGAGATCCAATTCATGATACTCGGGTTACAGAATATACGTAAAAACCACTTTTTTAAAACTGTAATACATTTTTTTTAAGGAAACAGACTAATGCACGAAAGCTCTCGCAAATACTCATGGGAAATCGGATGAATTTAATAAAAATAAAATGGTATTGATAAACCTTTGAAAGAAAAAACAATTTAATGTCGCGAAATATGAAAGAATGAAATAAATTAATGGGTTTTTACAAAGAAGTGTAGCTATTAACAGATTAAGGTTTTAGAATAAGAAATAATAGAATGTGCTGAATTAAAGGCATGGGGTTAAAATATAAAGGATATTTAAGGTATTCTAAAAGACAGGTAAAAAAGGTAGGGATTATAAGAATTTGGAATAAGGTAACGAAGGCAAAAGGGAGAATTTTTTTATTATTATTACATACATAAATATATTATATACTCTGTATATTATATATAGACGCAGATTTAGTGTTCCTGAAGAAGACTGAAAGCAATAAAGAGATAGAAATCTGAAGAACAAACAGATAAACAGACAGACAGATAGGCGGACGAATGCGTAGATTGATATATAAATAGACCGGTACACAAACATTTAGAAATATTTACTGTGCAATTATTTATCTTTTCATTACAAGCACCTGAAAAAAGAAACATTAGCAATCACGCTTGTCTAAATCTTCTTTTGTGATTAAAAAAAGTTCCTTTCTTAATTTCTGTTTCATTTAACCAATATTATTAAAGTAAAAATATTTATCTTTACTTAAAAAGGTACATTTCTTTTTATTTTAAGTCAAGTATAACATCAAAAAAATATTTTACTATCTGCGTGAAATTTAATTCGATAACGACTTCACATATCTGCCTTCACTTCCTTTAACCAGTCTTCCCGGTGTCAAATAAAAGAAATGCAATCGGAACAGTATTGTACATTTCAATAGAAACTCTGTGAAATTATTTACTTTAAGTGAATAAAGTAACTTTTCTTTCTTTTAGAAACAAAAGAAAGAGTAAATTCTTGTTCGCATTAAAGCGCGTGACTTTACTCACAATTCCAGAAAACACTAGAGACAACTTCCTTACGTAAGATTCGAAACATTATTTAAACTTTGTAAGTGCCATGACTGTGAAGAGATTTAAACAAAAATGTCAGTCTATTTTAAGAGTACGTTGTGGTGTGAAAATATAAAATTTCTCACGTATAGAATGTTTTAATCAAAAGTGGTTTATTTCTTTAAAATATGATAAAAATCTTTCTATGCCAGATATAAAGATCATTAAATAATAAATTAACAAACTACTAAGGTATAAGACAGTAATATATACCTCTACATGTTACGATTTTTGTAATAAATCTCGTTAGTATATTAGTATTAAAAACAATCAGCGAATAATGATTACAAGTATTTTTAATATCATTAGCGATTTATTAATAATATAAAATGATTAATTATATTAATCGTAACATGTACACATTGATATCACTTATAGTATTTTCAATAAAGGATTATGGAAGAAGATTAGACCTAAAACGTTTTACAAAGCAGGTCATCCAGCTTTATCTGAAATTTGGAGATCTAAGCGAATAGGTTTTGCAGGGTTATCAATTGTGTGTCGAATTCTTAGAGGAGGAATTGAATAGAGAGCGAATCCCTTTGTTCTCTCCATCGAACCCTGATGCACTCATGTCGGAGATCTCATCGCCAAAAGGGTGTCGTTTTTTGGCGGTAATCCCTTTCTTGGCAATTTTCTGTTTTGATTCTTGTGATAAAAGAAACGCTCCAAAACGAACGCAGCCGAAATAGGTCTTGGTGGGATGCGGGAAAAACCGGTTTGGCGCGTGATGGTGGGAAGCATGATATGTGCTTCAAGAAAAGGTTGCCATTTCTGCGTCCATTTATATGGACCTTATGCCCGCGATCTGAGGTGGAGGCTAAAATTCGTCTGCTGGCGGTATTTACTGGCGGTGTTTAGCATAGCAGTCTATGGAGTGTGAGTTATTAATGATTGTTTATTAAAAATACCGCAAAAAAGTTCTTTCATGCAACAGCTTATACTTAATATATTGTAATCTAAATTCAAAATGCTGTTCTGTATGCGAGAAAATTCCCTAAGTTTTCAAATTTTCAGTTAAAATGTATGCACTCGACCTGGGTCAAGGCTAAAGTCGTCTGCTAGCGGTGTTTGCGCCTGCGCATACTGGTATTCTGCCGGTGCAGTAACTAGAATAACAGATCATCATACCGCCAGCTCTGGCCTCTGACGTCAACTGAATAGAGTCCATTAGAAGTCTATGGTCGAATTGGATATATTACTGTATAAATACGTATATCTTTACTAGATTTTTTTCTGATTTGCTCCACTAAGGAAAAATCAACAGTATTGATACAATAAGGAACATTTCTGACCTTACACTGGTCATGTTGGGTAAGCAAAAATAGGGGTTTTTTTACAGAATGGTCAAGCAACATCTGCTAATCAAAACGTTGTGTTATGTGCAAGGAGTATCCGATAGATGGAGTAGTCATAACTGAGGTCATTTTAAGCCGTTTCTACCTCCCTCCTGCTTTCGCCATATGTCGCCGTCTTGCATCAGAGACTTCTATCTGTCAAAGTCAAATATGGCGGCCGCCTGAGAGGGAAAAAGAACTCGTTTGTCGGCTTCAAAACTTTCCACGAGACTTTCCGCGAATGACTCCCATGTGCTAAGTCTTTTAGAATAAGATGCATAAGAGTGTAATTCTGTTCTGTATTTGCAAAAGACAACACAAAAAAATCTTAACACCGGGCCAATCTTTTAATAATTAATTAGATTTTGTAATTAGAAAAAAAGCTGGTTTACCGTTATGTAACTCTGAGCAAGGTTACTTTTTATTGTGATATCTTCTAATATATCTATGTATTTCAAAAGAATATACTTAATGACTGTGCAAGTACAATTTGGTTAGTCCAAAGAGTTTGAACTACTTTAATGCTCAATGAACGCTTTTGAATGCTAATTCAAATGTAACGAACTATATCGTATATTTACGCAGCGAATTCGCATGTAGCAGCGTGCGTCTTCTTTTATTTGCATTTCTTTTGGCGCAGCAAATTATCCTGGGTGCATTTGTAAAATCCGACATATAAAAGCAGTCTATTACTAAAAGTTAGGACGTGTACGTTTTGTATAATTACAAATATGATTAAACTCTTTTAACTCGTCATAGTGCAAAATATTAATACCAATAGATTTTTTTTCTGGAATAACTATCATTTTTCTGGGATATTGGACTTTAAGAACAAAAAAGATTTTTCTAAATAAGATTGTAATTTAATTTGCCCATTTATTATTGTATGTTAAAAATTACGGATTACCAGGGAACTCAGACCCCTGCTCGCTAACGCTTGCCAACCCCCATGAATTGCAACGCAATTAACATTGGGACCACTACTCTAATCCTTCTCACCTCGCTCGCTCGCTCGCCACTATTTGCAATAGCTCTAGCCAGAATTAATATTATCATAAATCTTTTTAACATATGAAATTTACAAATATTTTTAATCTATAGAAAAGTAATGAAAAAAGTAGTCGCAGCAAATGCAATTAAAAATGCATTTTTTCGCCTATACTATTGCACAAGATGGTTTAAATACATTTAAAACGCTTTGAAAAACGCTACGGACACGCTATGTATGACGCAAACGAAAGGTAAACAAAACGTTTTCTGATGTATCTAAAAGCGTGTCCAACGAAATACGAGGCCAGCTCATAGTGTGATGTTAAGGTAATGACGTCACGACCATGACAGCAGTCGGGCGGAGAGTGGCCAAGAAAATTCATGAAACTACTTAGAAAAAATAAACTGTAAACAGTGTATTCAGCCTATAAAATTTTTAGATTATAGCATAAGACAAGAAATGAAACAAATGTAGTTCTGAAAACATGAAACTATATAGCTATTTATAGTTAGGTTTAAACACCGATGCCAACCTCTATCATAACAATGACAGATCAAAGAATAGTAATAAATTTAACTAATAAAATTTCACCAAATCCTTAAAACAATATGTCTAAATGATCACAGAATTCTACAGATTATAAATAAAAACAATACATACCCATTAGAAACCTGCAATATACTTTTAAAAGACATCTTTTAAAGATGTTATGCACTTTCATAATGCTTTACTACGGAGAAGTTGAGTTTAGATGATCCTATCCGTTTGACGTCATTAAAGTCATGAACTGGCCTTGTATATCGTTGGTCACGCTAAAAGACAATCTTGATCAGTAAGCTCTTTCACTGAATGCACACGTCATCGTAAAATGAAACAATTACATTGCTATTCATATATCAATCAAACGATCTTTCTCATAAAAGAGATTCCCTATCAATTTTGATTTGCTGAATGGGTCGGGTCAGATAACCGTAAATTAAACACTGAGAATCGTCGCTGTGGCTGTTGCCAAATGTCGAGCTATAAATTCAGCCCCATTTTCGCGCTACGTAAGATAAATAAATAAATAAATATATATATATATATATATATATATATATATATATATATATATATATATATATATATATATATATATAGGTTATTGAGATTTTTTGTCTAAATTTTAATACATAATAATTTATATTTGCTGTTTGAGATTGCAACATTAGGTAGCTTTTAGTAGCTTGGATTGCATTCAAGTTCAAGCTGACGTTTCTTTTTTCTCAAATTAAAAACTGTCAACTTCTCTACCAAAAGCATTCAAAACAAATCAATAGTCCGTGTTCATATTGAATATTGGAAATCTGATTTTCCTGAGTGCTAACTTCTCTAAGAACGTTTTTATTGTGAAATATCCTACTATTTTCTGGCAGGTCTCACTTCGCTGGTTTCTGACGCATTCATAACATGCTTTTTATTCTTCCATGAATAAAATATTCAAATATTTTTATTTCGATGCCAACGAATTTAACAATTTTTTTCTTTTTTCTATAAAATAATCCTAAAATAATGTCAGGAATATATAAATATTGTACGAATTAAAAATATTATAAAATATAGTTTAACTGTAATTTTCGGACGTCATGTTCGCTTTAAACTTTCAAAAAATCAGTTTTCGGTTTTTATTTTATTCTAAATGTTTTGAAAATTCTCAACAAAATGCAAAAAATCTCATTCAAAAATCTGCATTATTTCTTGAGTTATAATCATTTATAAACGGTGAGTATAATTGTATGTTCGTAGATATTGAAACTTTAAAAGGCGTTTTCTCAGATTAGTAAATTTGGAGACTGCGCGCACTGTTACTTTTAAACTATGTAAGCTGCAGCTTAACAAAAGATAACTAAATATGCGTTTCTTTATAGCTTAATTGCTTAAACCAAAAAAAAAAAAGAAAAAAACCCATATATTGCTTATTTATTTTTTTTTTGTACTGGACAAAATTTAAAAAAAATTGAAAAATTTGAACATTTTTATATTTTGTGCTAAAATTAAATTTTCAACAAAACTTTTTGTGTATATTTGGTTTTGACTTAGAAGTAGGTGTGTTGTGATCCTATGTTGTTCAAAAATTGTTTTTATGCATAATTTAGACTTTGATCATGCGCGCAATATATAATCATGCATTTGTCAGATGGATTTTTAAATTTGAAATTTAAATATTAATTTTGTACATACATCATTTATTTTTTTGGATAATGTAGTTAAGGTTATATACTTTAGGCAGAAAGGTGAAAAAAAAAGATCTTCATTGCATATTGTTCGTGTTTTGGTACTTTTAAAAAGGTGATGTTTTTTGTTGTTTCGACAAACACAAAGGTCCTGTGCCCCCTTTAATGAAAAAATATACGTATTGAAACGTCTGATTTATTTTACTAAAAAGGCGCTAATATATACAAGAGTTTTTTTAAAACATAAAAACAATAAAATGATGCTAAAACCCAAGCGCTTTCAACTGTTATAAAACAGCCATTATCAAGGGAAGTTTCAGAAGTGTGAATGTTCGTAAATGTTCGTTGCTTAAATAGCTGGAGACGTGTCTATTTCAAGGTAAGTTTTAAGGCTGTCAAGTTCAAAATTTTCTTTACTGTTGGCAATTCTGCGTCAATAAACCAATTTCTACACTTAAGAAATTTTGGTATATAACCACGATGTTTACACAACCGCAAGAACCTTATATTCTTAATTTCTCTGTGTAAAATCATTCTTTCACATCTATATTTCCTCTTTATAATATTTCGTTCCAATTTAGACCGGTATCTATTTTTATTAATTGCGTTCTTTTGTAATCCCGTATTGATTTTAAATTCATTTGAAATAGACTCGTCTGCAGCTATTTAAGCTAAGAACTTTGGTGAACTTTCACACCTCTGAAATTTCCACTTATGATGTCTATTTTACAAAAGTTGAAAGAGCTAGGGTTTTAAGATCATTTGACGGGGTTTATGTTCTAAAAACCTTTTTGTGTATTTTAGCAAGTCTTTATTAAAATAAATCAGAAGTACTGAATAATTGCTATAAGTGATAAACGTAAATTTTAAAAAGGAAAATACCTTTATTTATTTACATTTCGACATGTTTCATTGCATCAGATGGCAACATTATCTAGAAAATAACAAGATAAAATATTTTCACAAAAATTCAAATTGAAAAACTAGTAAACAAAAACAAAAATTCACGCAAACACAAGCATAATGAAAATAATTGAAATATTAAAAACGGAAATTTGTGAACGTGAAATATTTTATATTTAAAATTTATTTATTTCCAGTGTCACTTCTCAATGTTAAATTAACACAGAAAAGCCTATGAAGCTCATAACTTTTTGGACTTTTCTTCCCACCTTTTGGTCCCTGATGCCACTCATTTTTTATTCTTTCGTAATTCTAATAATATTATAAATTTAAAGTGTGAAAATGTTTGCCTGACGTCAGTTTCAAAACGCATGATAAAATGCCTTGGCATATGGGTGAATTATAATCCAGAAATTATCCTGGGCTAATTTTTAATTACATTATTCAAATATTTTTCTTAATAATTCCAAATTTCGCTTTTTTCATTGAGAATCAATCAGCGGACATTTTTCCAATCAAATTTAATATTTTGTTTCATTGTTGCCAATAATTCAAAAGTCGTAATAATAATTTATCTATTTTCAGTTGAATGATTTTCACGTGAAAAATGAAACTGAAATAGTTTTTATTTAAGAATTAAAAAGAAGTTTAATATGGCGTCATAGTGGAAATAAAAAGGACATTTTCAAACAGATTTTTTACGTTCGGATTGGAAGTTTTTGCCGAAAGTACAGCAACCTGCATTACTGCACTGGTAAAAAAATTTGAATTATACATAGGAAAATTGCATCACAAATTGTGATACGATACCGCATGAATCAAAGACTCACGATGGTATCCTGCATTAATTTTCAAATGTTTTCGTCTGAATGCAGTAGTTATTTAAAAACTCGACATATTAAACAAAAACCCAATTTGAAGAACAAATTAAAAAAACAAAATTTATTTCCTACATTGTTTAAGCCCGAGAAGGGTCAGATATTAAGATATTTCGTTCAATTCGTTTTTCATTTAATGTTAAATTTTTGTAATAAATAAGTTAAACCAATTGAAAATTAAAAAATAAAAGTAAAATTCATACAACATGATAGTTAAACACCCTAAAAACTTAGATTCCGTTCAAATGAAATCGAAATAAATCTTAGATTTTTTTAAAGTTTTGTATTTTGCATGTATCTTATCATTTTCGTCATAAACGTATTTCAAAATCTGCAATACATATACTATTTACAACTTAAAAATGGAAAAAGGTATAAGATTTATTTCAATTTCACTTGAACGGAATCTAAGTTTTTAGTGTTTTTAAATATCATGTTGTATGAAATTTATATTTATTTTTTAATGTTCAATTGGTTTAACTTATTTGTTACAAAAATTTAACATTAAATGAAAAAAGAATTGAATGAAATATCTTAATATCTGTCCCTTCTCGGGCTTAAACAATGTAGGAAATAAATTTTGTTTTTTTAATTTGTTCTTCAAATTAGGTTTTTGATTAATTATTGTTTCGTTATTCGGAATAGCATTTCTTTCCGAATTTTAGGGAGATCCATGGAAGCTGAATCATTGCAAATATTCTCATTGCGTAAGAAGATCGCTATGGATTCTCTGATGGCGGATGGCAAATAAGATCTTTATGGATAAATTATTCTACTATTTTTAAAACCTCTTTGTGAAAATTAATCAATGAATGAAACATTCAGATATTTTTATTTCGATGCCAACGAATTTAACATTTTTTTAAATCTTTTCTATAAAATAATAATGCTTAACTGATGCCAGGGATGTAGAAATATTCTACGGGTTAAAAAGAATATAAAATATCGTTTAACTGTAATTTTCGGACGTGGTGTTCACCTTGATTATTACATGAATAATATACGTATTGAAACTTCCGATTTATTTTACTAAAAAGGTGATAATATACACAAAAAGGTTTTTAGAACATAAAAACAGTAAAATGATGTTAAAACCAAAGCGCTTTCAATAGCTATAAAACAGCCACCATCAGGGGAAATTTCAGAGGTGTGAAAGTTCATGAAAGTTCGCTGCTTAAACAGCTTGAAACGTGTCTATTTCAAAGCAAGTTGTAAGGCAGTAAAGTTAAAATTTTTATTTACTGTTTGTTGGCAATTCTGCGTCAATAAACCAATTTCTACACTTAAGAAATTTTGGTATATAACCACGATGTTTACACAACCGCAAGAACCTTATATTCTTAATTTCTCTGTGTAAAATCATTCTTTCACATCTATATTTCCTCTTTATAATATTTCGTTCCAATTTAGACCGGTATCAATTTTTAATAATTGCGTTCTTTTGTAATCCAGTATCGATTTTAAATTTGTTTGAAATAGACTCGTCTGCAGCTATTTAAGCAATGAACTTTCATGAATATTCACACCCCTGGAATTTTCTCTTATGATGGCTATTTTATAAAAGTTGAAAGCGCTTGGGTTTTAGCATCGTTTTAGAGTGTTTATATTCTAAAAACCTTTTTGTATAGTATTGTGGTAGTTGTGGTAGTACCACAATACTACTAAGTAGTATTGTGGGATGTTTAGAAGTTTAAAAAATAAATTTCATTTAAAATTGGCCGTCAGATTTCTTGGAAATCTGACGATGGAAAAGCCTTTTCCCGAACAGCCAATGAAATACTTGGATAATACGTAAGTTTCGGGTGGATAATACGTACGAGTCGCAGGCGATTTCTGTCGCTTGCAATTTTTACGTGTAATAACACTATTAATGTTTAATCCATGGCGTACGTAATGTATGATCAACTCCGTGCTATTTTTTATGTGTTACCTTTTAGTCTTTGAAAAAATCATTTTCCAAATGGTCGTTGTAATTTGTTAAATTGCATTTTTTAAATTTATATTATTTTTGTTACAGGTATATCAGTATAATATTGATGCATTTTTATCGTAACTATTTTGTTTTACATTGATAAAGATAATTTTTTTCCATCGTTCTGCACGTGAAAAGCAAAAAAGAAAACAAGTTAGTTGTCTCCAAAAGAAATAATTGAAATAAATAGCTTTTCAAAGGCGTCAAATCTATCGCAAAATCGATTTTCTAAAACAATAAGGACTCTTAAAGTTCTGTGATAAATATTAAAATATATAGTACTAAATATATTATTTATTGTCAAATAGAAGGGTAGTTGCTGGACGCAATTTGCAATTGCTTACAGCAACTACACCGTAAAAAAAAAATGCCAGTTTTCCGGTAGGAATCGGAAAAATAGTTGCCCTAATCGTACTGGAATAATTTCCAACCCAGCTCGGAATAAAATCCGTAAAATCGGAATAAAATCCGTAAAATACCGTTTTACTGATTATTTCCTTATTTTTATGGATTTGATTCCGAGCTGTGTCGGAAATTCTTCCGGTACGATAAGGGCAACTATTTTTCCGATTCCTACCTGAAAACTGCCAGTATTTTTATTACAGTGTAGTGTACCCTTCTTTTGACTGTCTCTTGAACAGACTATGAATAGATATTTGTATCAAAAGTTGATAATTATCCATGAATTTTGTTACTAAACCAATACAAGATGAAGGTATTAAAAATTTAAAACTTACTTTAACTTTATAACGTCGATTACCGTCAAACGGGGGCTATTTCCAGCCATTTTTTCCTGCTTCCACTCACATTTCCATTATTAAAAAATATTTTATGTGATTTTCCAAAGTCAAAATGGAGTTGTAAACAATTAACATGAAAAAATGAAGCAAACTGTATGGTTTTAAACAGGATTTTTTTTATTTTTTTTTTATTTTTTAACTATTTTTAAAGTTTTGGAACAAAGTAGCTCCTGCTAGGGGCTTCTTTGGTCCATTCACTTAGTTTCATATAAAATGAATACATTTCACATGTACATGAATACATTTTTACGGAAAACCCTTGCAATAGCATTTGCTAACAAATTAACACTGCAAACCCGATAAACAAATGTTTTTTTTTTTGTTTTTTTTTTTTTTTTTTTCCTTTTTAACATTTAAACACAATGAACCAATTTTTAATATTAAAGAAACGGGAAACAGTTTTCGTCATGTTATTCTCAGCAACTGGAACAAAAACAATTAATGTAACAAGAACAAAGAAACTTCTTAAAACACCATCAAAAACTTTTAATTGCGCTAGGCCTTTCGAAAGATTTGAGTCTTTCTTCGTCAGGAGCAAAGAAGACGTGCTTCTACTATGAAAGCAGCAGCAAGACTCAAATGCACATGCCGAAAGGACTGTTTTTATCCATCCTCGCATATAGAGAAGTTTTCAACTTACCTAATAAACTTAGAACTGTGCATTTATTCAAAATTTTAAAATATATATACAGTGTGCAACGAAATAAAATATTCAATACGTTATTGTACACATTGTAATTTTTTATGTAACGGCGAGCTGTTTTTAATTCAAAAAATTCAAATATAACCAGATACAATATTATAAAAAACAGATAACAAGAAAAAAGCTGGAAGCTTGTTTACAAATTGTGCTATTAATAAATATTTCTGTAAACCTTAGTCAGTCTAATAAACAATGATTTTTATTTTCCTTCAATTTTTTACATTTCTACATCTTTTCTTACCCATCTCTTTACTGCTTCCACGATGAAAGGAAAAAAAAAAACATTTATGTTTTGTTGTAAATGGCTGTTTTCAAAAAAGCAAAATTAATCCATTTCTTTTACAAATCGCTAGTGGCATCGGCTAAACAAAAAATCAACATTTACTTTTTTCGCAGATAATAAGAAACAGACAGAATGGAAGATTAGAGTTTTTGATTAATTACACGGTTCTGTTGTTTACTGCAGAAATATTTTGTTAGTTTTCTTTCTCACTCGAGATGGAAAATCCTTCTCATCACAAAATAAAATAAAATAAAATCACTGTTTTGATTTAAATGATGGTTTTTAGAAGCATATATTTTTCTGCAGACAGAAAAAAAAAGAATTTTGTTTTATTAAATATATATGCAATGAATGTTTCATTTGAACTTCTTCCGAAACATTTTGTCTTTATTTTATTTAAAATTCATTATTATTATGTTAATATACAGAGGGCTTCACAGGGTATAGAAAATGAAAGTATTGAATAACTTTTGAGCAGAATTTTTTTTTTTTTTTCAAAATTTCATGATTTCCACATCAGAATGAGGGAAATCAAAAGATGAGGTTCCCAAAATTTTTGGCCACCTGGAGACAACGAAATAAAGTCTCTGTTCGAAATTTGAGATAACCTGCTTTAAGCTTCAGATAGACTATCATGCTACTTGCGTTTTTTTTTTTTTTTTTTTTTTTGTCCTGGGCCAGCCGGCGCTTTTTTGTTTTTGTGGTTTCGAGGCCCTTTTCATCTTTTATGACTTTACAAGTAAAGTTCAGAATGTCCTGCAAGAAGGAGAAAGTTTCCTTCAAGTTCGATTTTATCTTATCTCCAGACCCAGTGTCGAACCCATTGTTGATCATCTCGTACTTTTATCAAAAACCCAGTGGCGTAGCTAGATATTCAGCGCCCTGGAGCAAGGAAATTCTGTGCGCCCTCTTGTCACACGAAAAGTTCTGTGCAATTTTGTTTTCAAGTTTAAAATTTATAGATTAACCTTAATTCTATTTAAAATTTTACTTTTATTTAAAAGTCAAAGTATTTTAACAACGTATTAAAACATATAATTAAAAATAGATAATGGATAATGAAATGAATTATAATTTTTTAAGTATGGAGTACCTACGAATATTTTTTGCGAATTGGGCGGGATTTTAATTTTGAATGCGCCAATGCAATCTGCCGTGCTTAATATCTATTTTTTCTTTTCAAGGGTTTCGAAGCATTCTAGAATGATAATAAAAAACACAAGATTGTCAATTTTTTTTCGCATATGGATGAAACAGTTTTTCTGTTTTTAGTACCAGAAAATACTACAATTCCATAAAATTCAAAGTATCATAACTCAGTACATTTTGGATATAGAACATTTATTTTTATTTTACCTGTTAAAGTACGGAGAAGATTTTCCTAAATGTAACACGAATAAAAATGTAAACCTCATAATTTAAAAAATAACAATTTTGACATAAATTACTTTTAAGAGGATGAAGAACAACTTTGAAGCTGTTCTACTATTAGAACTATATTTCTACAGCTAATGGTTTAGAAAATTAGCCAGACACTGGTGTCCTCACTGGCGTTTCACTAATCTGAGCAATTTGGCAAATCGTTAAAGAAAAACTAGCCAAATTCAAATAATGGTAGTAATAGATTCGTCGTGAAACACTAAGAATATCAAAACACAAATATCGAGTTACATAGGGAAGGTTTAATCGTGAAACAACATCATTGAGAGTGTCGCCGAAAGAAAAGAACGATCTCTCGCAATTTGACTATTTCACTCATTTTTTTGCCAAATGAAACGTTTTGGTGCAGTGACGATCGGCAGCGAAAACCCTGATTGACACCCTTATATATTACTTAGGATTGCAGTTTTTTCACTTTTCATCAAAATTAAAGGATAATGGGAAAAAATATGCTCACTAAGTTAATGTTGCAACCAATGTCCAATGCTACAATTATTTATGTTAATTAAATACAATTAAACACAAAATTGCACTTCCGCACATACGTTACAGTCGAAAATATGCAAATTCGGTGATTGACAATGTGGTGCGCAATGGACGTATGTTGGAATTTTGGTCTGTAGTGTTGTTTAAAGTGAATGTATTGTTTGTGAGTGATCAGTATTCATTAGTTACGGCTCAAAGGCATCATTTAAGTGAAGGTCAAACGTGATGAATAATTGGTAGAATCGAGGGAAGTCAAACGCAAATGGGGGTCGCCCAAAATTTGAATATCCCTCAAATCGCCACGTGAAGAGCTAGGAGCCGCTTTTTAAGTACTCTTCCGTTGATAAACAGCCTGGTCAAGGGCGATCAAGAGCACCAACTGCATCCGAAGACTGTTTTCTGTCATTGTCAGCTCGAAGAAACCGCGAAGCGACTACAAGAGACTTGGTTTCAGATCTTTAGGCTGCCACAGAAACTGGGCTTAGCCATTCTACTTCTGCACGAAGGCTTAAAGAGTGTGGATTGTATGCAATAAAACCAATAGTTTGTGTGCCACGCACTCCAGCTTCCAAGGGCGTCGTCATGATCAGCGGATACAAAAAGACTGGGCCGAGTATGTTTTACTAACGAGTCCAGATTTAGTCTGAACATTGATTCTAGATGTGTTTTAATCTGGAGAGAAGAAGGAACACACAACTTGCCTTCCCTTGTCCATGAAATATTCCGTTTCCACGACAGCGGTTTAATGGTTTGGAAGGGGGAATCATGAAAAAATGGCCGCACTGAGCTGCATATCTTTCAAGGAGGCTCTGTAACCGCTCGAAGATATGTCGAGGAGGTATTGGAACTCCAAGTTAGACTGTTTAGGGTTGCTGTTGGCCCAGAGATTTTTTAATGGATGACAATGCTTGACCACAAGGAGCATATATGGTGTCAGAATACTTGCAAACAGAAGATATCATTCGAATGGATTGGACACATTGCTCACTTAACTTGAACCCGATTGAGCTTGTGTGGGATGACTTAGGGCAATGATATTCAGCATACCAAACCCCTCCACGGACTCTCCAGGAGCTCAAAAGTGCACTTTTAGAAGAGAATAGCAGCGACACCTGTTGGGTGATTTACACCATAAACTAAATCGCACTAATTTATATGAGGGACTATCTGAAACTGAAGTTTGTTGAAAATTCGTGCATTAGTTCTTTAGATAGAGCTATCGCGATAATCATAAATAATGTAGTATAGCAGCGTCACCTGTTGTACGATTTACACCAAAACGTAATGAGCACCAAAGTATATCAAGGACTGACTGAATCTGAAGTTTTATGAAAATCTGTTTATTAGCTCTTGAGATATAGCTATTCCGGAAATAGTGAAAAATGCAGCATAGCAGCGCCACTTGTTGGGCGATTTACACCAAAAAGTAATCAGCGCCAATTTATATCAGGGACTAACTGAATCTAAAGTTTTATTAAATTCCGTGAATTAGTTCTTGAGATAGAGCGCACACAAAATTTGTGTCACATACAGACTCACAGAGCGGGGGAGCGGGGACAGAGCATGATTACGGCCCAAGCAAACGTACATTACTATATTTTGTCTTATTTAATCCTGAAATTTTGCGATTAAATAAGGTTTAATGCTTAAAAATACATTTCGATGGTGGTGAAAGTGGTGTAAGTTTGCATAGGCGATAATCAGGTTCTAAGGAGCACTGAATTAGATAATTTTGTTTTCTCTATTATTGATCAAAAAGGCTTATCAATTCTGCATTTGAGACTTGCCATATTTTCAAAATCTAAAAAACAATACGCACAAAATTTAATTTGCCGCATCCCCCTCACTCCCATCTAAGTTTTGTCGCCGTGGGCTGGTGAGGAATGTGCCTAAATCCGGCTCTTATTATTGTTTTACAATATCTCTATTGATGCATGTTTAGTTTCCACACAAAAAAAAAAACCCTTGAAAGAAAATTTTTTTGGGGTTTTTTGTTTGTAAAATGGTCAATAATTTTCTTCAACTTGTCAAACTTTTTTTTTCATCTAATCGAAAAATAACTAAATAGCCAAGTCATTGCTATTACATCGTAAATATAGGTTTCTCAACGGTGACTTCTTGGGCTACCATTATTTCCGTACAGTAATAATCATGATAGATTTCTAAAATATTTTCAAAAGAAATGCATCAGAAAGATTATTTTTTGGAAATAGTGGTACACAATAAAGTGACCGATAAGAACCCTGTAAACAATTTTTGATTACTTTAAGGTTTGGAGATCTTCAACTGTCGTCCAAGGAAAAGTTACAGAAAAGAAACAGAAACAAGTAATACAAAAAATATTTTTTTAAGTCAATTCCTACTTAGATCATCAAAGAAAAATTTAATATAATCCCTTATCTAATTTTAGCTTTTGTTGCATTAAAACGTCTCAATCTGTTGATTTTCTATAAGCAAGCAAATCCTATTGGTTTACAAAGGAAGTCTATGGGAATTTGGCGAAATATTACAGGTATCGCCAAATTGGCGTCACTTTTGGCGACTCATTTTGGTCGCCAAATTTGGCGATATATCGCCAAGTTGGCGATAAACTTAGCGCTAATTGGCGACAGAACAGGGTACCCCCTATGGTAAACCCCCTTATAGGTATGAAGATGCATTAAATGCAGTTCAATAAACAATGGCCGCCATTTTTTCTCCCGTATAAAACTAAAATTAATTAATTAAAATTTAATTAATGAATTAATATTTGAAAAAACTGTATTAACATCAAACTGTCATCCACTACAAGTTTTAAAAAAATTATTTGAACTTGAGTGGATGAATAATAAGTATTTTATTAACGATAGGGAGAGTGTGAACTAATAGTAGGAATTGAAAAAGTGCCGGGCCGGCGCGCAGGCGCAGGTAGGTTTCAAAGTAAGTACTAAATTTCAAAAACAAAAACTAAATGAAGATTAGAGATGAACTCAGTTTAAAAATTTTTATCTGGCTGCTTTTGAGGAGATTTTAATTTCATTTTTCTGTAACAGCTGTTTTTTTATTTCAGAATACGATAATTTTATTTTAACCGCTATGTATTCTTATTTTGTATTTGCTGTAAGATTTGGTCCTATCAAAAACTTGCCAATATAAAAGTTGTAGATAAGAAGATTTATAATAAATTTAAGCGGATTTGATATTTTGTGAATTGACGAAGTTATGATTTTTTTCTTCTTCAACCCCCCCCCTCCCCTTTTTCTCTTCGTTTTTAAGTTTTCTGCGGTAAAAGTTGGTCCTATGAAAAACTTGTCAACATAAAAGTTGTATATAATATTAATAAGATTTATAATAAAGTTAAATGGATTTGATATCATAAGAAGTGACGAAGTTATGAATTTTTTCCCCCTAAAACCCTATTTTTATCCTCCCCATTTCCACCACCCTTTGCCCGGTTTTGCCCATTTACAATCCCCGCAGAGATATTAGCCATATGATTTGTTTTTGGTGAGTTTAAAGATGATTCGTGCATAATTGCGACTTTTATCATGCGGACAAAATTTAGTACATGCATATAATATAAACTTTTGAGGTGGTGTGGTTCTGGGTTCATGGGATCATATAATAAAAAGTTCGGAAGGAATTTTTCAAAAGTCACACCATGGTAACGACGGCAATAGGTAGTATTTCTTACGAAATCTGCATAAAAACAGGCATGCTAAAACGGTACTGGAGAAGTTACTTGAGGCTTCAATATGGTATGAATTACAATTGAAACTTCACAAATAGAAATAATTTTTTTTAACAGTGTATAAAACATGTTTCAAAAAGAAATAGTTGAGGTAAAACACAAGGTTAAAAAACATCATAGGAATATGCTGATTTCAACAAGATTCATCTATAATATATCTGATTAATAATGAAAATATATGCAAATATTTTTACAAATCTTTATTCTGCTCTTTCTAATTTTGCGCCCTTAGGATGCGTGCGCCTGGAGCAGTCTGCTCCAACTGCTCCACGGTAGCTACGCCCCTGCAAAAACCACAGTTGGGGTCCGAAAAGAATGGTTTTATTGCTTTAACAGGAACAGGAACAGGAACACTGTACCGGGGAGCCAACCAAAAATGGCAAAGGCAGAAAACCCCGGCAGAAAAATCCCCTCTGCGAAATTCAAACTGGCAAGGGAGCAGCCCCAGAAAACCAATGCCGTTTAATAACAAAACAAAACAAAAATACAATAATTATAGTCATTTACAGGTTTGACATATGACTGTATGAAAAAGAATTATATACAATGTATAGAGCCATGTACACAGTTATATATGCTGTAACAGAGAAAAAAAACGTTAAATATAACGTTTAAGATAAACGTTATTGCTTTAGCAGGAGGTTCAGCCATTTTTACTTTCTAAAAGCAGCTTTAGTTGTTCTGTTGGAAACGAAAGTATCACAGTTGTTATCACTGTTTACAGCTATTCTATGATTTTTAGTCGATCTCTGTAGACTTGATCTTTAGCATTCCCCATAAAAAGAAGCCCAGTGGTGATAAGTCATGGCTACAGGAGCGGTGGGGGGGGGGGGGGGAGGCTAAAAAACTCTATAGCCAAAGCTATTCAGGAAGCATATTGCGATGACACGATTGTCATTGTGATTTCCTCCAATATTCTTTCAGCAGCGGTGACGTTTTCGGGCGTCCTTGCTGTCTGTTGTTTGATCTTCATGCCCATTTTGCAATCAGACACTGAATCTGGTCGTTCAGACTTGGCAATTAGTGCTCTTAACATGCTTCAAGATAGTTTTTGCCTATTTTTCAAAACACTAGACAACTTCCTGACTGTTTCGGCATGTCTCTGGTTACAAAGATAAAACTTTTTGACTAAAAAAACACGCTCTTACATAGAATATCGGTGCATTTTGGCGAAAACAAAATATTCTTGACAATAACCAGAGTCCGTACGAAAATGTGTTTATTTTGGGTCCCCGCGCATGCCTGTGCAATTTCAAGTCACTAACTCCACCCACTGAACAGTTATTCAACTAAAAGGTTCGCTATATCCTGTGAAGCTCTCGGTATACGCATTTTAAGATAATATATCTGTCACAGTAGAAGATCTTCACAACACAATTCTACCTAATGCAATTTTCTATATAACGAAGAACTTCTCACAAGGAAGGTCTCCATACGGGCATGTTTAGAAAAATCTGAAAAAATTACTGAGTGTTCTTCTCATGTAGATATATATGTTTATAAAAATTTTTTTGGCGGAACCGCGATAGAACGTTCGTAAAAAAATAATGAAAATTTCGTTTATTTGGCGATTTATCATCGGTTGGCCATGAAATGAAATTTCAAAAAATACTTTTTTATGCCGAATACTCTTTAAGATAAAAATGCTTCATGTTGAACTTGTTTAAATAAATTTAATGTATATAACTTTAGTTTTGTCAGTTTTTGGTTGATTTAACTATAGTTTTGTCATATATATATTTATAATGAAAGTTAAATATCAAATTTTTTGAATTAAAACAAAATTAAAATAAATTAAAATTGTTTCAATGTCTCAAAATTAAGTCCAATTGAGCGGTGTAGATTCAATTCTGTTGCTATGGAAACGACGAATTCTTTGAAATCAATAACTGGTAAATGAATCTTGCCTTTATTTTGGAATACGCTTAAATATATTAAAGTATTTTTTATACATGAAATTGTTTTTAAAGTAATAAAATTAAATAACAAGCAACATAAATATGTAATACGAAAAAAATGTATTTATAAAACTCTCTCATTAAGTTTAAATTAAATACTATTTACACGCATTCTAAAAGCCAATTAACAATCAATTTTCAGGTGTACTAAAATCGTTTGCTTTTGGCGAGGAAAAGTATTGCTCGCTAAATAGCGTGACGCTTTCGCCTTTTCGCGCCAAATACTCGGAAGTATTTTATTTTTTTACAGACTTTCTACTGTAATTCCGCCGCTAAATTTGACTGGTCCTTTAATACATACATAAGTAGTTTAATTAGTATTTTTTTCAAAATATTCTGAGTATGCCCAGTATGGAGACCTTCCTTGTCAGATGCAAACAATTAATTTTCCAATTAAAAATCGTCTGCAGTCCACATTGTAGAATTATTGCTACCAACTAGATGACAAAGTTTCAGACATTATTTCATCTTTATCTACTTAATTAATTTTTTGCCATCATTAAATAAAAATAAGAAATACAGTGTCATCGAAAAATAATGACTAGATTTTAAATAACCGTCACAAAACAACTATGAATGGTGATTTATTGGTTTTAGTCTTGTAATGTACGGCAAAAAATAATTTTTTTTCATGCCTTAGTATGTTTCAATGTGAACACCGTTCGGTGTGCACCAGGAGCAAATGTGTGCAATGTGATCACCAGAAGCAGTTTGACCTCTATAAGTTCTCCGAAAAAGCCGCTGTACACTGACTATTGATTTTGACTCCACATACCAAATCACGTACTGTGCTTTTTGTTACACGGTCAACATCGTACTGTGCTTTTTGTTGCACGGTCAACATCGTACTGAGCAGCTGCAGTCTGGCGCGTCGGCTGACCTTGACGATTGCGCAACTAATTCGCGCATAACACAGACACGCAAACGAATTCTGTTGTACTAAAACCAAACTTGCGCTCACCAGTTATCGTGTAGTGAAAGAATTGCTCATTTAACATAAAAGGTTTCGATGTTATGATTTTTTTAAATCTAGGCATTATTTTTTGGTGACCCTGTATAACGATTCGTTCCATTTGAATCATGTTTATAAGGTAATTCAACAACGCGTGAATTGACATATATTAACAAAAGCCATGCTTTGTTTCGATTCGCGAAGCATTATTTAATAAGATAAATATTTGAAAGTAACAATATTTTTTTTTACATTATTTTTGCATCTTTATTAAGCAAAAACGTTATTTAATATTTTGGCGCATTTTAATTTTAGAAATTTAAATTCAGCCAAATAACTCATAATTTCCTGGGAATTTTTTATTTATGATGTAACGAATTTAACAATTAATGTTTTTTTTTTTTTTTTTTTTTTATAGAATTCTTTTATTGCCATTTTACAAAAAAACAATCATAATATAATTCTTTTAAAATGCGTAAGCATCGTCTGCTTAAATGATTTCACATAATAAGAATAAATTGTGTATTTTAATTCTTAACACTGAAAAAGGCTTTTATAACTGAATGTAAATAAGTAAATTTTCACAAATTTTAATTCATTAAAAATGTGCTATAATTTTCATAAAAAAGGGTATTTTAAAAATTGCATAGAAGAAATCGTGAAACTATTTAATTAATCATGATTATATCTATATTTACTAGCTCAATGATTTATTTTTTCTTCTGAAAATATACGTGTTTAATTTTTTATTTGCAAAAATGCGTTGGTAATTGATAAACATGTAAAATAAATTAATTAAAATAAATGTTTTAAGGCTATTCATAAAAAAAATAATAATAATAGTGTGCAAATCTACAGATCATAATTTATTTTTGTTTAATTTCATGTCAAAATACTGAATAGTTTTTTTGTAAAGTGTACGACAAAATGTAATTTGTGTAGCCTAGCAGAGAATTCGCTTCGTTCATCCTAATTATGAAAAAAAAATATATTCTGCACAACCTGTAATAAATGAAAAAAAAATCTTTTAGTACACACTGGTATATTACAGATATGTTTACAATGTAAGTTTAAAGATGTGTCAAATATGATCTATGCAGCATATTGCCGAATTCGACCGTCAAATTCAGAGGGCTGATGGTGATAGCAGAAATCAAGAGGATGAATAATTCCCATAGAACTTGCGGTTTATCTCTAATCTGTAAAGAAGTAAAAATTAAATTTAAAAAATAAAAAAAATAAACGACTGCGTAAAAAGCGAACTAATTAATAATTTCTCATCAATGTGAAACTATTTTTTATTTATTTCTATTTCTATTTCTATTTCTATTTATTTCTATTTTTTATTTCAATTTTTTTTATTCACTTGTATTGATGACTTATAAGTTGTGTTTAATTGTTAGTTCCTATCTATAAACACTGTTTTGATGAAGCCTATAGATGTCTATGAAGGTGAAGAGTTGCAGTAAAGAGATCCTACCTAGAGCTAGAGATCCTACCTACACAACTTCCAGGCCGTTTAATATTTAAACGGAGCTTCTGACTGTAAAATAGTCAATGAAACATCGCCTTCATTTTGAAAGACCTATCACACCTATCATATGCCACTCAATATGGTACGTAAAAAATTTTTTTTATCTCCACCGCCATTTTGTATTTTACGGCCGCCATTTTGAATTTATAAAAACAAAACCTAACCTATAACCATCAGAATGTTAAGAAGAATCGGTAGAGACCTCATTCATTAAAACCCATCCAGCCGTTTCGAGGGTATAAATAAATCCACAAACCCAAGTACGCGTGAAACATATAATCCTTCTTGGCAGTCGGCTAAAAAAACTTATCTTTAAAAACGAATACTATTAGTGTAAGAAAATATTTCGTCTATGGATATCATGCCTTAAGAAGAGGGATATAATCCTTCAAGACGCGTTCTCCTTTACGATATGGTGCGTTTAAGAACTTTCTACTTTGCCTTACATGCGACATCCATACATAAATTTAGACAATCAGATTCGCCAGATTAAAGCCATAAAATACTTTCATTATTACTGTACGGCAACATTTAAAAATAATAATATATATTATAACATAACTTTTCTAACGGCGAAATTTATTATATAAATCACAAACTTGTCATTTTGTCAATAACGCTGAAGTCATGATGTTATGTCATCACATGAGTAAGCTGCGTTATTAATCCTACGAATTCATGAAAAAAATTTTCTTCAAAAACATTTTTCATGTTTAAACTACATTAGACGATTTTTATAATCATCTAATAAATTTTAGAAGGATTTTACAAGGATTGAAGGATTTAGAAGGATTAATTAAATTTGAATTTATGCAGGGATTTTGTGCAATATTTATAACCCCACTCAATTCTTTTGTTTTAAATATTTAATAGAATTAGGAAATGTATACACATAATGTTCTTTCTTACAATAGAAATATAGAAATATTTCCGAATTGAAAAATTCTCCGTCCCCTTAACGCCAAGAAAGCTGAAAAGATGCAAAGGCAAAAAAAAAAAAAAAAAAAAAAAAAAAAAAAAAAAAAAATCATCCATTTAAAAATATTTTTGTTTTGTGTAACCTATAATAATATATACTTTTGGAATAAGATAAAGTAATATAGCTATTACTCGTCCTAAACTGTATATCAGCTAATCGATATATTAAAGGAATTTTATAACAAGTAATTCTAATAATACTTATAAGAACCGTCAGTAGATAAAGGGTTAAAGGAGAAATAGTGGAAAATTTTACAATCCATCAAATGTATTTTCATACAGAAGTACTTCCAGGAATATACGCATATGCATACACACGCGCATGCACGTACGCACAAAAGCACATTTGCTAAATTGCTGTCATATCTGTCTCCAAAATTCAGTCCTTAACGGTAACGGGAAAATTTCCCCAACTTTCCACTCATGTATTGTATGAGTGTATTGTATGTCATGTATTAATGTATATCAAGTATTGTATGTCATTTCCATAAATTATTTCTCAACTTTAGCAAGATCGTCTTCTTCTGATGTGATATAAAATACTAAGAGATATTTAATAAATAATACTTCTGGATTGTATAATATTTACAAAACTTTACATAACTTAAGAAATATTTCTTATTTTATTCCTTTTTATGAGCATTTTATTACTGCCACCATTTAAAATAGGAAAAAAAATGTCGTTATGTTTAATTATAAATGGCTGTTTAGCACGAAAACAGAATAACATAATCTATTATGCTTTTTTTTTTAATTGCTATTAGCATCGAGTCAACAAAAAGATAAAAAATATTCGTATATAATTTGTAGTTTTTTTAAAAAATGGAATGGAAAATTGGAATTCTTCATTAAATGCAGCTCTTTTTTTAGTGCTAAAATATCTTGCTAATTATCCTTTCACACTAAATGAAAAATTCTTCTCCGGGGGTAAAAAAATCTTATCGTGGATTGTTATGAATAGCTTTGTTTCCCTGTGCAAGGGATTTCGTTTATTCAAAATCATTTAAATAGTTGCTAATAGTTTATTAAAAGTGTGAACAATTTAGAAATTTCAATGTAGTATTCCTTTTTTGAAGGATTTTTTTTTTATTACTTAAAAATCTTTTCGAAAGACAGCAATTATTTTTCAAAATTCCGATTTTGAAGCATTATATGTACAATTACTAATACTGTATAAACCTTCCAATACTTTTATATGCTTTCTTTTAACTTACGATTCTTTTTCTTTGCATGTGGCAGTCAAATATTGTTACTCATTTTTCAACAACCCTTTTGACATAGAGCTTTGAAATTTGGAATATATATGTATTCCTGAGGGCAAGCCATGAATTGAACATTGACTTTTGTAAATTTCATCCATAAGGAAGAAACGGGGTGGGGGGGGGGGCGTTGCAAACGTTCATTTCCTATGGAGAAATCAGTATCAGATTTAACATTAAGTATTTTTTTAAAAGTACCAATCGCAGGGTAACCACAATAGCCCAAAATTTAGAGCCACTTTGGAGAAATATCGCTAAATTTGGCGACAAAAATAAGTTGCCATACATAAAACCAAATCGGCAATAGTTGCCTAATTTGGGAAAATTTCCATTTCTAATTTCTTTTTGTATTTAAAATAATATATTTTTGCTACATTTTTGTGAATTTTAATGAAAGCGTGTTTTTTTTTAAATTACATTTACTATTTATAGTATTTTATTTTTTTCTGTGGAAAATTAATTTTCATTAAGCATTCATACGTTTTGAATCGAAAAACTTCAACTAAAATAATGATTCGGGATGTATCAACATGACATAATGGTGATGATATTATTTTTTCCCCCCATTCCACATACAATTGTGCGTCAATACAACTTACATGTATTTATACGATACCGTACAATAAAAAGATATAACATGCAGATGCTTAAAATAAACAAAACTTTTTTTTTTTAATTATAACGTTAAAATAAAGTATATGTTACAAATTTTATATAAAATTCAGATATTTGTACAAAAGCCTGAAAGTTTATATGGGGATTGTAATATAATATTAAAACAAAATTTGCGCAATCTGAATAATGCTTTTTTTATTTGATTTCTTTTGAGTTGATTGTTTTAATAAAAAAGAATACTTTATCTTACTGCCTCTATCGTTAAAAAGAAAGAACATTCTCATTTATGTTTTGCTGAAAAAAGATTAAAAAGAAACCTAAATTAATCACTGTATTTATTAAACGCTAGTGGCAACAGCTAAACAAAAAATCAGCATTCAATTTCGTTCATAATATAAAGTAGACAGAACGGAAGATTAGAATGTTTCATTAATTACACGATTTCAGTGGTGAAGTACCTTGTTAGTTTTGTTTTCGCCCGAGAGGAAATATTTTTTCCAGAACAATACATATAACCATATACTTGATTTTAAACAAAGTCTGTATTTTTTTTTTCTATAAAAAAAAAATTCTGATTTTTTTTTCAAAATGCATTCAAATTAAGGTCTTTCAAAGCTACTTTTGCATGGATATTTAATTGAAAATTAATTAGAGAAACTTACGTGTGTATTTTAAAAACCAAACTGAGTGAAATATGTCCAGACCCGGAAATCAATCTGAGATATGCCGGCCAGAGTTATCCAAGATGGCTCATTTGGTAGAGAGGTTGCAGGTTAAGCCAGAGATTCCAGGTTGTACTTCCAGCCTGGATATTTTCCCATCTGTTGTATAAGACTTTATAATACGTTTCAGGTCAAATTATTTTGAGGAACGTCAAAGTATGTACATAAATTGGATATTTTAAGGTAATATTTTATTATTAAATGATTAATCTCTGAGTACGAAGCAACTATATATATGCAGTTAGATGTATACGAGGCGGTTCTGTAAGGCGGGTACGAAGCAACTATATCTATGCAGTTAGATGTATACCAGGCGGTTCTGTAAGGCATTGGCTCTAAAAAGTAGAGTTTCTCCAAGAAAAAAATCCGTTGTATCAAAATCTTTATTTAAGTAAATAAATGGCAGCAACAGTTAGATGTAAGTGTTCTTCTTGAAAGACAGTCTGTTTTGCAGAACTGAACATATTCTGTATGTTCACACAGCTGGTTACGTAAAGTTATGCCAGCACACAACTGCCGAAAAATCAGAATTTATATTAACACGTTCACGCAGGCGCGGTGGGTCACACTCGACTGTCTCAGAGCTGCCAAGTCTCCGGATTTGTGGCTACCTGCATTTTAATACAGAAATGTCGTTTTATTTAATTTGAACAATTGGGCGATTTAAAGGAACAACTTTTTTCTCTAAAATAACAGTGGTGTGTAAAAAGCCGGAGACTTGACAACTCTGAGACAGTCGAGTGTGACCCACCGCGCCGGCTTGAACGTGTTAAGAAGTTACACTACGGCATTGACGTTCCAATGAAACTGCTGATTTTGAGATTAGAGAAACGAGAAAAATTACCATTCTAAGCCAGTACAAAGTTATTTATTGGTTAGAGCGTAGGAATACAAAAGACGCAATGAGCAAGTATTCTTCCAAAAAGCCCAACCCAATTTGGAGGACAAAGAAAAGAAGCAAACAGTCCTCAGAAAGTGCGCGAATACATCGAAGTGCCACTTAAAAAAATCTTATGATAAAAAAAAGAACATTATGAAATCGAATGATTTCAGGTTGGATAGAAAAATATTACACTACGTCCAAGATAAATTTTGAATAGGGAAATGCAGAAAAGAATAAAAGTACAATAGGCATTGTAAATGGAAAATAATAAATTTAAAGGAAATAAATTTAATTAAATAGGATAAAGAATTTAAAATAGATTCCAGATAAGTTATAAATTAAAAATATATTACATATTTATTAAAATTCTACTCATTTATTCACTTACAGACATTTAACTATTATATAAAAACTATATTAGAATTCTTATGTATTGTAAATACACAGCCTGCATGGTAAACTATTATTCGATTTTTTTTTAATTAACGAGCGATATGTGGAATAATTGACAGAAACAAACTGATGGTCAGGAAAAAAAGCAGTGATAGTCAGAGACAATGAGATAATAGTTAATCAACTTTTTTTCTTTTAAGGATGTCGATTTTGATCATTTTCTTCCTTTTTTGGCATAATAGCCAGCTCACTCGGCGCGGATTTTGCACTGGCTGACCCTTGATGACGCGCGCTTTTGTTTTTTTTTAAATTGAGCTATCCTATGGAATGAAATTGATGCAGTTCACTTGAATATTAAGAAGTTTTATTCAATAAGGATTAGTCTTGGCTCTTTATGGAAAATATACTGTCAGTTTAAAGTCCTTTGGCCGCTTTTTAGTTTAAAGTAATCTTGATAAATTAACAAACTCACGACTTACCAAAGAAATGTTCCTTGCTCTGCATGATCATATTAACATTTATATATGCAGAAGCTTATTTATTTAAAGTTTATATATTTTTTAAATATATTGTGGGAATGAGTAATATGAATATGCTGCCCAATAAACATTTATTTTAATCACTCCCCCGCATGGAACTTAATGTTTTTTTTTCAATTAAGCTTAGTTTGTATTCACTCTCCTTTTTACCAAATTTCATATCTGTTTTTCAAGTGAATTTCATCGTTCTTCCCCCTTTATACCAGTCTTCAACTCTCATTTTCAAAACAGTTCCTTTCCTTCTTGGCTCACCACAAGGGTCTAAATTTTGGTCGTACGCCTCTGACGCTACCCGACGGCAGTGTCATCTCAAATTTTACAAATATGAACAAAAGTCTTTTTTTCCTTGCGAATTTAGATCTATTTATATAAAATCCAAGTCTCTGTGTGGCCCTCAGAATTCCGATTGGACCGCCTCATTCATCGCGGCCATGTTAGGATTCCTATGAAGAAATCGGTATCAACAATGAGTAATTGTTGAAAAGTACAATTAGCAGACACAATAGGTTACCACAGTAGACCCAAATTTTGATGCACTTGGAAAGATATCGCCAAATTTGGCGACAAAGATAAGTTTCCATATATGACACCAACTTGGCGATAGCTGGCTATTTTGGCGAAATTCCCATTGAAACCCACTAATTTTTCATAATCGAGCTCACCGAAATTTAATTTAAAATCCGTGCATTGAACGATTTTTTTCAAAATCTATGGGTCAGAATTTAAAGTATAATATACGAAAATGTACGTCTTTACACATCTTCAATCCGATGCTTCTAATAAAATAACCGCCATTAGAAAGCGCCGTACTGTCTGAGTTCCTAACTGCCCAATTTTAATGTGCTTTACATTGCCGAATACATAAATTAAATTTTCGGTACTTTGCAGTATGGGGGCCTTGGCGAAATAGAGAAAACTGTCTATATCTTGATATCTCCTTTTCCGTCATTTTTGACGGGCTATCTTTCTAGTTTATCTGTAAAAAAGATAATAATTATCCGTACTAACTTTCATACATAATTTATACATATAACCAAATATTTTAATCAATACCTATTTTATATCTACACTATATTGTTTGCACTATATCAAAATTATATCATATATTATAATACGAGCAAAGCTGATGTTTAAGTGTCTGTGTATGTATACACATTTTACCTAAAAAACGGCTTTAACAACTTTGACTAAATATTCTGTGCTGACGTTTTAAGGTACGAGAAGACCACTGGACTAGGTCAGATGTTCGACAAAATTCGATTAATGGGTCCTTTTGTGGTGATTATGGGTTAACACATTTCAATGAGAATAAAGGTTGAAACAGTTAGTAAGTTTTTGAACAGTTGACAGCAAACGAAGTCACAAATTTGACAGCATTTCGCCAAATATGGCGATATTTCGTGAAATATTTGCGGGAAAAAGGACTTTCAGAATCACCAATTCCAAAACAAATGCTTAGTGCTAAATGAAAAGATGTTGCCAAAGTTGGCTTTCAGGCTACAGATCAATTTTCTAGAAATTCCCAGTAGTAACCAACTTGTGTTATTCAAACAATCATCGTCTATAGAATGTTCTCGAAAACAGAATTCAACCAATCAGAGTACAAAAAACTTTCTCAACAGATGTTTGGCGCCAAACGAAAGAATGACGGCAAATTTGTCGATATTTCGCGAAAAAATTGGTTTTCAGAATCTGAAGGAATTTTCTAGGCATTCCCAATAGGAGACGAGGACTGGATTCAAACAAGGGCTAACTGGGTTGTACTATGCAGCGTCATCAGTTTCCCGTGAAACTGGCTTTCGCAATCACCTTCCACAAGGCTCAGAACCAAACATTTGACTTCGTAGGCGTGCATTTAAAAGTCTTCGTCTTTATGCACGAATCGCTGTTCGTTGCTTTCTCTCGTGCAAAAGGATGTTCAGATCTAAATGTCCTGTTACCAAAAGTACGCAAATAACTAAAAATGTAGTTTTGAAAGATGCCTTTTCCTTGTAAATATGTAAGTCATGAAACATTTATAAATATATAATGTTCATTGTTTTAATATTAATTGTTTCTGTAAATAATAGTGTTGTAAAATAAAATGCTTTACAGCAATAGTACAGCGTGAATATATGGTTGTATCGAGCTGAACACAAAGCTAAATTTAATCGAGTTTAGCTCGGTCTTCCCCGCTGGTAGGCAGATGAAACAAAAGTTTGAGCATCAGAACCTTTGAACTAATTGCAAATTGGTTTCGATATCATTCAGCTTACCGTCATCAGTTGAAATAATGATGGAATTTTGCTCATATATATGGAGAAGAAGCGGATGCGAGAGATGAGTTTAAAAACTAATAGAGTTATACGAATTTAGAGCACAATCAGTACTATAAGAAAACTGTAAAGGGATAGGAATTGGTAACGTGGAAAAATGGTAGTAGAAATTAAGAAAATAATGTTTTTTTTTTTTGTATTACCCCACTGTCAGATCGTTGGAAATGTTTTATAAAAATCTCCTTTTCTTATTTTCGACGACCATTTTCGCATTACCAATCCTTCCCTTATATAATTTTCTAATGGTTTTTCTCTGTAATTTCCTAGAATTCTATTGGTCAATAAAACTATACCTCGAATCCGCTTCTTCTCTCTCCATATATATGAGCAAAATTCCATCGTTCTGATCACTGATGAATGTACGCTGAATGCTATTGAAACTAGTCTGCAATTATACCAAAACTTCTGGTTATTACAGCGTTGTTTTAACTGCGCCAAATATATAAAATATCAATATTACAGTTTGAGAATTTTAGAAATATGTAGTATATCAGTAGTTTCGTAAATATACATTTTTAATTCATTTTAACATAATCTTAGAATTCTTTTCTTTCATTTAATATCTCAAAATAAATTGGCTTTATTTGAAACTAAAGCAAGAATAAAAAATATCCTTTCAGGAACATTCAAAATTATTTTCTTTCTTCTATCCAATTAGGAATAAATAATAATGAGGTCCATAGACGGACGCAGAAATACTTTTAAAGCTAATTTGAGAGACTATTTTTTATAGAGAGGATTAAAGGAAAAAACATATACTAGTGACGTCCGAGTCTGAAAACTTATGAAGCTTTTTTTTTTTTTTTTTATACAGAAACTTTCTTACTAATGAGAATGTTTTCTTTCTCTAAATCGCATCAATTAATTTAATGGCTGAAAACTGTTATTGCATAAATGAATTTTATTTATATTAAAAGCAGTTTCTGATAGAATTAATTTCTCGAAGAAAAGTTTATTTGTCACACTGCTTTAATGGATTTCTTTCACTTATAAGGGACAATATCACAAAATACGAAAATTGTAATCCGCCCAATAAAATGTCTATTAAATGTTAGAAAATGCAATTTTCTTTTTTACATTATAATAAAAAATATTCTTAGAAGTATTTTCAGTCCATGTTACATTCATAATAAGACAAAAATAAAGCAATTAAAAGACTTAAACTTTCAGATTGTCATTTGTTGTGTTTTTTTTTTCAGAATACCGCCAGAGAAATATAGAAATACACAAAGATTTGTCTTCATTATTACATCTTAGCGAAGCTAAGCTGATTTGTTTTACCAGTTTTTTCACACGGACAGCAAAATAAACGAAACCTTTCCAAACTATAATACAGTTTAAGGCCCCATTGCAGTCGGCGGCGTACACCCTGCCTGGATGTACGCAGACAGACCAGCTTCGGTTAGTTTTACTAAACAAACCTCGAATTTATACACTAATTAGTAGTAATTTTATATAAAGAAACATAGAATTGTGACCGCATGACCTTTTTAACGATTTACAGCAAACAAATGGTACAGTGATTGATGTATTAACGAATTGAATTTCTCCATGTAGATATATTAACCTTTAATTTCGTTAATGAAATATTCGGTATGAACACAACCCACTTAAGCTTATTTTTTTAACATAACTTTAAATAAGACATAAAGTTCAGTGTAATATCTATTTTCTGGTTTTTCCTGACACAGTTTGGTATGTACAATGTATGAGGTTTCCTTTTTTGTATTTTCTTGGCCTACTGTAGCTACTTTGGTACCAAAAATATGTTGAAAAAATGAAGAAGGTGAACTATTTACAAGGCAAACTCGTCGAAATAGTAACCGTAATACACATAGTGTCCTTAAAAAGAATGTCCCAGTTTCAGTGGTTACTATGTAATTAAGACTATTTACAACAAACCATACATCAAATTGAAGGTAAATTAACTTAGTTTTTCTTACAAATGCTCAATATGTGCATCTTTAGTTATACGGCACAGATCCAACCTAAAATTCAATTCTTCCAACATTTCGGTTAACAAATCCAGAGTAATGGATACAATAGCCTTTTCAATTCTTTCAAATCATTACGTAGCGACGGAACGTAGACACGATCTTTCATGCAGCCCCAACGGAAAAAACGCATGGCTCTAACGGCTTTTAAATCTTCAGCCCAGCAATAACGCTTTAAGCTCAGGAATAGCTATCTTGCGTATGTGGCACTGCAAGCAAGTAAATAATAAAATATTACTGGGACATGCACTTATTTAAACTGTTTAATTTACTCTTTATTTGTGACCTTGAACAAACAATCTACGACGCTTACAGTTCATACTATACTCATGTTTGTGAAAATTGCAGCACCATAAAAACTCAGTTGAAAATTCGACTTTCGTGAAGAAGGATTTTCTATCGTACAATTGCATCTCGTGTGCATCGTAATAAAAGCAGAGTGATGCGAGTTTGGAATCAGTGGACCAACGAGGATCGGACAACTCGGAAATCCGAGAGTAGACCCTGAACGTTGACGTCAACGTGCGACGATAGACACATGATGCGCATAGTGCTGACGGACCGTACAGCTTCATCTTGGCAGTTGGCAGCACATTGGTCAACTGCTACAGGTGTATCACTGTTTGCATCGTTAATTCGTCGACGTCTGCTTCAACGTGGACTGCGTACAAGACCTCTTTTGTGCAGGATCTCCTTATGGCAAAACTATCTACGCCTGCGACTGCAATGTGCTCATGAGCATAGAGAATGGCATGCAGATTAGCCACAAGTTGTGTTATCTGAATAATGCCGCTTGAATTTGTGATACCAGCATGGCCACATTCGTGTTAAATGCTATACCGGTGAACGCTACCTTCCGGAGTGTATTATCGAACGTCATAATGGATGGACACCGGGAGTTATGGTCTGGTATTGTGCCTCATGGACGACTGCAGCTACTACAAACTGTAGATATTCTGAACAGGTACATCAATGAAGTACTGGAGCCCGAAGTCGTTCCTTTCCTTCAAGGCACTTTTTAAGAGGTCAGGAATCAGGTGTTTAAGAGGTCAGGTACCCTTTGAACTAAAAAAATACATGAAAAAAGATCTCTATAAAAATTGCATTCATTCTATAGCTAATTGATTTTTAATTATAAAACTTAAAATGCATATTAAGAAAGATTTATTTTATCAATTAAAGTTTTCAAAGAAAGAATACACACATATAAATTTTTTAATTTATTTTTAAACGCAATTCAATTTTTACATAATAAATATTTTGCATGAATTGCGCGCATTAATTTTCACACATGAAATGTTAAATCCAACCAAGATTTTTTTTTTTTTTTTAATGAGTAGAAATATAATGGTTTCTCAAAATGACCTAAAATGAAACAAATAAAATGTGTCGATCCTGCGAAACAATTTTTTTAAAACAAAAAAGAAATATCCAGGTTTTTTGTATGCAAAAGTAGACGTGAATTCTAAATTTCTTACTTGAAAAACATAATAAAAGGCCATTTTAAGTCTCTATATGTTTAATACATTCAGAGAAAAATTCGTGAATTTATATGTACCATTTTTCAGAAATCGGGTGCGAAATGATCAAAATCGACGTTTTTAGAAATTTGACTTTGAAGATTTAATCACCTCTTGATCATATAGAAAATGCGCAAAGTGTTTTAGACAGAACTCCTTTTTCTAATGTGAATTTTTGAATGGGGGGTTGTTTTTAAATGTTCCTAAAGAGTCATATTTAATTATAAGCTAGTTTTTTTAATTGATTTTTGGACAGCTTAAAAGGTACCTGAAGATTTCTTGTCAGCAGAACACATACAGCTTCTCCCGTGGCAAGCGCATTCGCCTGATATGTCGCGCATTGAACATGTGGGGAATTTCGTTGATCGGCGTCTCGCTCGTTATCTTCCTCCTGTAGCTTCTACAAATGAACTTTCTGTATGCACATAAAGAATATGAAATTCTCTTCCCCTGGCAGAAATTCAATTCTATTTTACCCCACGCCACGTCGTATAATAGTACTTATTACAGCGAGTGGTGGCTACACCAAATATTGATTTCGGACACTTAATATTGTTTCTTTTGCTTTGAAAATGTAATCATTTGTTTGTACCAATACCAGTCGTTTATGTATTAAATTTCATTTAATTCTGATGATTCCTTCATAGTGTTGCAATTTTTGCAAACATGAGTGTATTAAAATTTATAACTGGGATATTCTTTATGGACACCCTGTATTTAAAGTAGCATTTGCAGGATTATTACCCAAACTTTGCAACATTCTTCTTTTGATATAAACTAAATTGCGAACTTCAAATGTTAACGTCTTTTTTTTTTAGTTTTTACTTTCTTCTGTCTTCCATAGAAGAAAGTGTTGTAATCGAAATATTTTTCGACTTCCGGTTTTCGATGGATTTACGCGTTTTAGGGGTCAGAGATCCCGAAAATCATGTTTATACAAAATGTCTGTCTGTCCGGTTGTCCGTATATCCGCGTGTCGCCATTGTACCATTAAAAAGTGTATGCAATTATGCATAGAATTGAACAAAATGTTTTTTTTTAAGTTTTTGACTATGGAAAGCAGGTTCTTCCTTAATTTGGAAACATTCCGCCTAAAGTTGTCGCTGTAATATCGATTTTTTGCGCCATTTTCGTTATCGTACCATACAAAAGTGTATGAAGTTATGCATAGAATTGAACCAATTTTTTGTGTATGTTTTTATCCATGGCAAGAAGGTACTCGCTGAATTTGGAAAACTTCCGCCGGTAGGGGGTGCTGTAATAGCGATTGTGCAATTTTCAATATTGTACCTTCGAAAAGTGTATGCAGTTATGGATAGTACTCATACATAGTATGCATAGTAGCATAAAAATGAAATATTGACATTTGTAAGAACATTTTGAAATATTTAAATATATGATATAGAACAAAGTTTTGGGATTGGCACATCCAACTAATTTAGTTTCAAATTAAATAATAAAAGATCTCGGTACCTTTCATATCTTTTATTATTGAGATTAAAGTATATTTTATTCTGAAATATTTATTAAAATTAAATGTATTTAATATTTATTAAAACATATATTTATTAAAACATGTATTAAAATATACACCTTAAAATAGATATAAAATTGATTTCTCAGAAACATATCTCAAGATATTTCTTTTAAGGCATTATTTATTACAAAATTCGAGCTGAAACTGTAGATGCCCTGATACGTTAACTTTATCTTAAAAAATATATGGCTTTCCAACTTTTACCTGTCATAAAAACATCATTTTTTCATACGTTTATACTTGCGTTTCGTATTTCTTTTTGACAGGCTATATTTTTAAAGAAAATTTCATTCGAACCATCGTTTGAGGAGTAAAATTCAATTTGCAGAAAATTACATTTGTATAGAAAACTAAGGGATCTAAACTGCTTTTTGTGAGGTACACAGTACATAAGGAAAATTCGTTATCAATCGAAAACTGTAACATATATTTTTCATTTAATACATAGCTTTACTTTATTCTATCTATAGTATTGGATTCTCTAAAATTTTCGACTACCGGTTTCGGAAGTATTTATACATTTTAGAAAGTCCTGGATATGATTTGACTGTTTTTAGAAAACGTCTGCCAGTAAGTATGTATGTATGTATATCTGTGTGTCTGTATGTCTGTATGTGACATAAAATTTATGGACACTATCTCAAGAAGAGATGGAATCGGATCAAACTTCAGTCTCAGTTAGGCGTTGACATAAATTGGTGCTGATTAGGATTTGATGTATGTCGTCCAACAGGTGTCGCTGCTAGGCTCTGGCTACCCGATGTCGACGATATCTATATATCAAACATGATTTGACTGTTTAATTTGAAACTGAACAAGATTTGCCTGTTTCTAGAAAATGCCTCCCGTGCGTATGTATGTCTGTCTGTGTATCTGTATACATGTATTTGACATAAATTTTATGGATACTCTATCATCAAGAAGTAATGGAATTAAATCAAACTTCAGATTAAATTAGACGTTCAAATAAATTTATGCTGATTAGGTTTTGGTATATAACGCCCACGGGGTGTCACTGATAGGATATGGTTTTTACGATTTCTGTGATATCTATGTATCAAGAACGAATAGATTGTCATTTAATTTTTGTTGCAAACGATTTATTTTTTATAGAAGAAAAATTAGTGATGTACACAGCATACTAGTTTTGGATTGATCACCAACTATACCACAAAGCTTTTTCATTAGAGAAATATGAATTACGTATTCAAATAAGTTATAACATCTACTAAAAACTGCATGTTTAAATGAAATAAGAAGTATGTGTCTGAATTTCGTTTAGGTTATATCAATATACAAAATTTAAAAGTATTACAAGGATAGATAAAAAAGGTTACAAAGGTATTAAAAAAATATTTATTAACTATAGACCGAAAATGGCATACTTGTCCTTCACTTTTCCACATAATCACTAAATCTATTTAGCCATTTATCTGAACGCAGGGCCAACTTATTTAACCCGGTTTGATAGAAATCACGTCCATGCCCATTGAGTCAAGCTGTTTGGGCAGCTGTTTTTACATCACTGTTTGAAGAAACCATGCTCTAGATAAGTGTTTCCTTCAATTTCGGAAACAGGAAATAGTCACTGGATGCCAAATCTTGGCTGTTTTGTGTGTGTGTTCCGGGGCAGAGGTTGACTCCAGACTTCCCACTTGAATTTTTTCAGCAGTTCTTGAGTTTAGAGAAAAGCATGGAAATGGTTACGCATGCAAGCGGATGCCACCATCACTTAATATGCCAGGGCGTTTGCAATGGCTTCAAGGAACTTTGGTAAAGTGGTGCAAACAAAACCACTTTTCTAAACGTCTTGGCATTTCAATCGCTTTGACGCCTCTCCGAACTTATGATTATATTTGGTGACTATGTTTAAAAGTGGTCGGCAGGTATGCCTTTTAATTGCCTTTTTCGTTTTCGATATATTGTTAATAAATATTTTTATTACTTTCGTAACCTTTTTGGGGGGAATACTCTTATTAAGGAAAGCCCAAAGAAATTTTTTTTTGAGTTGTGCAGTATATGAGTAAATGGGATGTACCTATCGAATGGTGAAATTATTAGGCAGATGAATTTACATTAATGATAAATTTACTTCACTATATGAATTTTCACCTTAAAAATGTCAGACGTATTCTGGAGCTTGTATGACTATCGAACTGCTACTATTTTAGTTGAACAGCTACTAATTGAACTGCTATGACTATTTTAAATCGCAGTGAGTTCTAAATGCTATAAACTATAAAAAAGGAAGAATATTAGCCCCCGGTATGCTATTTCTTTCTCCCAGGTATTAAATTGTCGTCTCCAAAAAATAACGTTCCGTTGTATAAACCAGCCGTAAAACAAATCAGATGTATCATTGTACTGTTAAATACTCTACTGCAAGTTTTTAAACTTCTAAGCATCGCACATTTTTGATTTTTGTACCGTGGTATTGGGGAAAAAGTACTTTTTAATGCAATCTGTTTGAAAACTGCATCTCCATTTATTTTTGAGATAATAATTTTTTTGTAGTTTTTAGCGGCATTTGTTTTATTTTGGCAACTGAAGTACTCCATTTCTGTAGAACGTAAAGAAAAAATAGTTAGAAAATAGTAATTATATCTTTTTGTTGCCATTTTCCCGTAACTACTGAAAAAAATATATAATTAAAATACGTGCTATTTTGAAAAAATATAAATGAATGACTTCTGATAAAACATGGAGCTATTATAAACTAAATTTAATTTAATTATCTATGTTACAAATAAATAAAGACATATAAATCACTAGATAGCCGATTTTTTTTTTTTTTTTTTGTCGAGTTTCTTGAGTGACGACATCTGTTTTTGTGGATTTGTGTATTATTCTGCAATAGGGATGTCTTATGAATACTTTACTGTAGATGTTGTTTGAGACTGGATCGTAAATGAGGAATTCTTCAGAGGATGCGAATGACGTCATTTTATATAAAATAAAAGAGCGTGTTTTAAGTCTTAAAACAGAAATATGTTTTGTATTATCTATATTTAACTACATATATATATATATATATATATATTATCGGGGGCGACATTAAATTCTCAAAAAGTAGAATTCCTGTTTTATATTTTTATATTTTTCCTTTATACAGATGATTTCAGATGTATGGTGCAGGTACTTCCTTAATTCTGTTCTGAGCGTGCAATAAGGCGAGATTTGGAAAGATAAAAGCAGTATGTTGAAGTAGCAAAAGAAGGGTCATGTTGGATATAGAATCTAAATTATTAATTTTTTTTTTATAAAGATATAATACTGCTCTGCGTTTCTTTATCTCCACTGTTGAAGTTTGAAAGTTTGTTTTGATCAATCGTAAATTTTAACTCAGCTATTTTAATATGAGTTTAGAGTCTTTTTCAGATATTAATTTTTTTTCTTGAAATACAAATATTTATCTAGAATTAATACAAATGTCCTACATTTAAAAAGGGCTCAAATTTTTTTTTTTCTAAATCTCACAAAGAATGGAAATTTTGAGTAATTTCGAGGCTCTATCAATCGGTTCTAAAATTAATAGGTTAGTGTAACCTGTTACCAAGATGGTCGTGTAATGATGGCACATGTTAACAAAAAGTAACTGTTTTCCCCATCTCTAGTTAAAACGCAGCTTTTATATTTTTCGCAAATAATCACAAAGCAAATGCATTTATTTTGTGCACATTGTTTTTTTAGTGTAAGGCTTCATACATTACATTAACTTATTTTACTATAAACAACATGACTTTTTAAGTTTCAGGGATGACAATTCTCCGTCCCAAATGACTACTTGCTACCACTAAATTTTAATGGTATTTCTTGCCTTATTTAATGACACAATTTCTGATATTTATTAAAGCAAGGAATACTAAAATTTGGTGGGGAAAATCCACCATTTGGGACGGAGGATTCTCATCCCTGAACTATTCCTATCCTCATCCCTTCTACTATTAAAATTTAGTGGTGAAAATCAACCATTTGGAATGGAGAATTCTTATTCCTGAAGTTTTTTCTGTTATAAATTTACCATTTTTTTATGTCAAACTTATCTTTTTGACTGATTGTATCTTTTATGAAAACCAATTTTCCATTTGAAATATATCCAAAGGAATAAATTTAAATTTGAGAAAAAATACATTTTCAAGGAAAATAATTCTTTTTATGACCGCGTTTCAGGCAGTAAGATATGCTAGATGAATTTTTTTATGAGGTGAATTGATAGAACCTATTTTAATGATTAAAAACACATACGATACTCATCAGCATGTAACATAAATAAAAACTATATTAAAAACACACTAAAAATACACCCAATGTTTCAAGGGCACCCATATGGGGGGGGGGCAAGGAGGGGCTTGAGCTCCCCCCTAGATTTTACTTTTGTCAAACTTTTTTTTTTTAAATATAAATCAATTGCAAGATATTAAAATTTTAAATTTATCTTGTAAAGACAAAGCATAATAAAACCTGCATCATCAAGATCAGAAGGCACCGGAAGAATTATCCGTTTTAGACGACTTTTCGTATTAGCAGGTATAATTGTTGGGAATTCATTTTGTCATAACCATGATTTCTTTTTCTTTTAAAGCTGGATTCTGTTTAGACAGGTTCTGTTTTCATGAGTTTTTAATTAGTGCTTTCGAATAGTCTGCTTCTTACAAAGAAGAAAAACACTAGATAGCAAACAAATTCCGTTTTAGACAAATTTTATCTTAGCAGGTGTTAAATGTGAAGGTTCTTTTTCGTACAAGACGATAACACTTTTTCTGCATAAGGAAGGATTTCGTTATATACAGGATCCATTTTCACAAGTAAAAAGGATTTTGCGTAAACAAAACGCGGAGAAATTAGAGACAGGTTGAATAATAATCGGTCATGAATCCGAAAATTCGAACAAAAAAAAATATCACGGAAGAATATTGCGAATTTTCGCCGAAAAAAATCAATTTTGTCAATAGTTTTCTGAAAAAATCACAAATTTCGTCAAAGAATCGCGGAATAAGGACGAATTTCGCAAAATATCGCGAAAAAAACGGAAATTTCGTCAAAAGATCGAGAAAAAACAGAAATTTCGTCAAAGGATTGAAAAAAGGTGAATTTCGTTCAATGATCACGGGGAAAATACAAATTTCGTCAAAGGGTCGCAAAATAGCGAATTTCGTATAATGGTAAAAACGCGATTTTCGTTTTCGTAGAAAAAACGCAAATTTCGTCACAGAATCATGAAAAAAACAAATTTTGTCAAAGAATCGCGAAAAAAAAAAACAAATTTCTTCAACGGTTTGCGGTAAAAAACTCAACTCTCGTCAAAAGATCACGAAAAAATATAAATTTTGTCAAAGAATCCCGGAAAAACGCGAATTTTGTCAAAGGATCTAAAAAAAAGCGAATTTTGTCAAAAACAAATAAACGCGAATTTCGACAAGCAATTGTAGAAAATACGAAAATTTCGACAAAGAATCGTAGAAAAAAGCACAAATTTTGTCAAAGAATCGCGGAAAAGATGCAAATTTCGTTCAAGGATCACGGGAAAACGCGAATTTCTTCAAGGAATCGTGGAAAATGCAACTTTCATCAAAAGACCGCGAAGAAACGCAAATTTCGTCAAAATATCGCGAAAAAACCAAAGTACCTTAAATATTTACTAAAATGTATGATAGCTTTGGAGGAAGTTGAGATTTTTCTCAGCCCCCTCTCCCCTAAAATTGATCATATATGCGCCCTGTCAAAGTTTTATGCTCTTTTTAATGAGCAATCATCAGTGGTGGGGGTTCTTGACCTTTACGGAACAAAGTTACGTACAACACAGTCACTTTCACAACATCAAACTGAAAACATTTCTGTAACAGATCATTAAACATCAAAATCAATATTGCATCGGATATGTCTCCATCTTTTGGTAGGCTATAGCACTATTATCAAAAACCAGGAAAATCTGAAATTATCTTTACAAATGTATCTCTTTCAAAACATTTAACCAAACATTAGAAATGTGAAATGAGATATTGTCATTACATACTTACTCGTATAAGGGCTTTAAGAGGGTTAAAATATCTAGAAATAATTTTTACATCATCATTATTGTAACCTATTTTAATTTCTACAAAACTAAAGTATCCTAAGAA